>CAKXYN010000041.1:15040000-17753018 GCA_935064755.1 Tragelaphus eurycerus
CCTCTGATCTTTAAAACAATTGAATTGCTGGGGGAGTCATTTGGGATAAATGGTTAGAGATGAAAAATAAGAAGATAAGTAGGTGGGCAGGGAGAGAGAAATAGAGTGTGTGTGTGTGTGAGAGAGAGAGAGAGAGAGAGAGAAGTAATAGGTGAGTTTCTAGAGGAATTTATCCTCAAAAGTAGGAATTTCTCTATCAAAACAGGTATTTGCATATTTCACTCGCTGCTGCTGCTACTGCTAAGTCGCTTCAGTCGTGTCCGACTCTGTGCGATCCCATAGACGGCAGCCCACCAGGCTCCCCCATCCCTGAGATTCTCCAGGCAAGAACACTGGAGTGGGTTGCCATTTCGTTCTCCAATGCTTGAAAGTGAAAGTGAAGTCGCTCAGTCATGTCTGACTCTTAGCGACCCCATGGACTGCAGCCTACCACGCTCTTCTGTCCATGGGATTTTCCAGGCAAGAGTACTGGAGTGGGTTGCCATTTCACTTAAATGCTGTCTTTTCATGAAATTAAAAGATATTGCTATTTTCAGAAGCTACCACCAGAACACTTAACTAGTTAAGCTGACTTAAGATTCATGAAAAATGTTTATGGGGATAGGAGGCAGGTAATATAATAGTCAATTTGGGGAATAATCCAGCATATTAATCAGCAGCCTGCCATTCTCTAACTCAGCTTCACAGACAAGTCCGAGGTGATCCTTTGTTCTTTTTGATAGCCTGAATCTTCATGGTGAAAACTCCCTAAATCCAGACTCAACAAGAAGGGTGCAATCAGGGCTCTGAAGGGCACTCTGTAAGCACAAAGGCATGAAGTGTTTGAAACATCAGAACCAGAAATTGCTTGAATCTAATTTTCAGGTGTACAAGAGGCCAATGTAACACGAGCGCGACAAGAAATGGAAAAAGTGAGATGTGCTGCAGATTTTGGATGGACTTTTAGCATGTGATGGATGAATGGAGAAGGGCAGCCAAGGAGCTGTTAGGGGAGGACTCAAGCCCAAGCCAGAATCTTGGCAGCCAAAGAGTGAAAACATCAGCAGATTCTGAAAAGATTAAGCAGATCACAATGAAAAGATAACTCTGGTGATAAGATTGCCCCGATAACTGGTGATAAACTGGAGGACTCAGATTCTGACTGTCTACATAAACAGCAAGAAGACTATCAGCAAATTGCTTGCTATTATTCTTTGTTTGCTTTCACTGTTGTGATTTTGTAATTAATGGAGACCTGATTATTACTCGGCTAAGGATCATTTTTCTTGGCTCCCCCGTTTACGAAATTAAAATGAACTCCTTAGCATGTGATTTTAAGTCCTCCATGATCTGGCTGACTCTAACCTGCCTTCCCAGTTATTGATCTAACTACCACCCCATCCATTCTCCATGACCCTCTGCAATGCTGACCTGGTCACTGCTCACTGGAAAAATACTGTCACTGTCCACCTCTAGGCACTTCCTTCTCAGAGCATTTCTTTTATTTTCTTATGTCTTCTTCTGCTTTTTTTCTTCTAAATTGTAATTA
The DNA here is from genome assembly GCA_935064755.1 of Tragelaphus eurycerus. Classification (NCBI taxonomy): domain Eukaryota; kingdom Metazoa; phylum Chordata; class Mammalia; order Artiodactyla; family Bovidae; genus Tragelaphus; species Tragelaphus eurycerus. The sequence goes on from CAKXYN010000041.1 coordinate 15,041,529, forward strand.
CCATTTGAAACCTCTGGCCTGAAATCTTCCTTGATTCTTCCCAAAAGAAATGATCCTACATCCTTTGCTCAACTGTGAGAATTTGGTTTCTGATGATAGCACCTTAGAGACCATCTCAGCTTATTTCCTTCTGACAGACTTCCTGCAGCTGTCAGTCTCTACCAGTGGGCTGTGTTTTGCTTAAGTCACAACTTGCCTTGTTTATCTCCCCATCTTCAAGTGCATGTAAACATGCCTGCCTGATTTTTGCTTCAGTTTATGTGGAAGACATTTGGTTTAGGAGATGACAACTTAAATTAGAAGAACAAGAAGCCATGGTTACTATTATGGCTTTGATTTGTCATTCTGTAATTGCAGCATGCAGCAGAATAATAAGTACACATGGTAATATCAGTGTTTCCAAACCCTAAGAAATGAGACCAGGGAGGATGTACATGTGTGCAATTGAAAAATTAAGCTAATCATTTTATTGACATTTTGTACAATAAAAATTGTTGTTTAAAGCATAAAATGAGCTGAGCAAGATATGTTTACAGAATATTATTCCTGGGCCTGTTTCTACCCTGATGATATGAATTTAGGTAAGCTATCCTTATTGAGATTTACTTTCTTCTGTTATGGAATAAAGCAATAATGGTGATCTCCAATCTACAGCTCAGCTTTATAACTGCATGATTCTGTTATACTCCACACTAATAGATGTGACAGCTTATAACTTATTTTCATCTTCTTGGTTTGCATATTATATAAACAATTGTGTCTATCATCCTGATTAGAGGGGTTTGGTTAAGAAGAGTAATAAGCTGGGACTATGGAGAATGACTGCCAGGCCCACCTAATAGTCCTCAGGAGAAAAAGGGTCACCTCTGAGTATTCAAAGCATTAAAAGAGACATTTAGGGTATCCAAGCCTGATGAGGGAAAGTGCTCTTGCCTGGCACTAGGCCTGTTCTTAGTTCAGGCAGCTGGAACAAAATCTAATAAACTGAGTGGACTAAACAACAAGGCATATATTTCTTGCAGTTATGGAAACTGGAAGTCCAAGATCAAGGTGCTGGTAGATTTAATTCCTGGTAAAATTCTCTTTCTGACTTACCAAGTAGCCCCTTCCTACACTGTCCTTTTTGGTACAGATAGAGGTGAGAGAGAGGGGAAGAAACAGAGATCTGGTTTAACTTCCTCTTCCTTTAAGGGCACTAATCACATCATTGGGGCCCTACCGTCATGTCTGTATTTAACCTAATTACCTCCCAAAGGCCAGATTTCCAAATGTCATCACATTTAGGGGTTAGGGCTTCATGCATTCTGGAGGGACACAAGCATTCAGTGCATAATATTATATAATCACTTTCTTTGGATGAATCAGAGTCCCAGGGCCAGGGGATTTTAATTGAGACCAAGAAAAATCAGGTCACTAAAGATGTTTGGTGAGAAGCCAAGAGTCCAGGGTGAAGCTGCTGCACCTTTCCTACAGTAAGGCAACCTGCAGCAGATTATCTAACAGGGTGAACCCCATACAGTATTGAGACTGGTCGCTTTACAGCAATGACCAGTGAGTCAACGACCAGTCTGACCTCACTGCATTCACCTTCCCCACTGAGCCAGAGACTCAGCAATGAAGAGGCTCAATCCTCCCACAAATGTGCATCACCAGTGAGCAAAGCAAAAGGAAAATCAGTGGTATTTTCGAGCAGCTTTGTAATCAACACATTTGATTTTTCTCCTGCCCTATTAATCATCTACGCAGGTAGCACGTAGGGTAAAGGATTGATGTTGTTCAGTGCTTAGTGATGTCTGACTCTGAGACTCCACTGACTGCAGCATACTATACTTCCCTGTCTTTCACTATCTCCCACAGTTTGCTCAAACTCATGTCCATTGAGTCTGTGATACCATCCAACCGTCTCATCCTCTGTCATCCCCTTCTCCTCCTGTCCTCAATCTTTCCCAGCATCAGGGTCTTTTCCAATGAATCAGCTCTTCACATCAGGTGGCCAAAGTATTATAGTTTCAGCTTCAGCATCAGGCCTTCCAATGAACATTCAGGGTTGATTTCCTTTAGGATTAGCTAGTTTGATCTCTTTGCTGTCCAAGGGACTCTCAAGAGTCTGCTCCAGCACCACAATTAGAAAACATCAATTCTTTGGCACTCAGCCTTCTTTATGGGCCAATTCTCACAGGGCAATAGGGATGATTTTATGGTTGCTTTCAGCTCTAAGTTTTTATATTTTTAAATGCAAATATAATTTAATAGAAGTGAAGAAGAGTAAAAACAGAGCAGTTGTGCCTTTGCAGCTTAATTATATTTACTGGAGCTGTGAAATTTGTCTTTACAGGTGGGACCGGATAATGAAAGGGATGAGTTAAAATAAGGTTGAAAATAAGAAAGTTGCCTTGTACATATCGTGCTCTAAAACCTGATAGTTCTTTACTTCTATATTAAGCAAAATGTACTTATTCAGAACATGAGTTTTAAATGATTTTTAAAAAATAAATTTGTTATCTATGCCCTTGAAGGGAAAAAAGACCTCACTTTGGAGGAAAAACTAACAAGTAATATCCTGTGCTTATAGGGTATATGTTTCTAAAACTAAAAACAAAACAAAACAAAAAATCCCTAATTCCAAGAAATTAAAGACTTAAAATTTCACTCCTTTCCATAACAGGGCACTGTCATATTTTTATTCTTGGTCTGGTCCCACATCTGACTTGATTTGCGAGTTCCCATTTGTTAAAGACTTCAGATGTCTTGGACACCCAGAAGTTGTTTCCGCGTTCTGTAGCCAGCATGTGAAATGTTATTTAAAGCCCACATTTTGCTTTTAAATATTACCCCATAGTCTCAGTTCTACAGAGGTCAAATTTCAACCCAACTCCTTGGACTTCCAGGCCTGGAAACTTTTTAGCAAGCTCTGTTTCTGTTTCCATCTCCTGAAAAAGTTGTCTCTGCAGACAGAGGTTTGGCGTCTACATACTCATATATTACGTATGGCTTACAGAACCTAGGGAAACACAAAAGCCTCATGGATGGAAAATGTGAAATGTATAAGAATGCATTCATATGTTTAGTATTTCTTCATTAATTAAATTAAAATTTAGTAATTAAAACTCAAAATCAAATGTTATAAGAGGGAGGGAACATAAATATACCTGTTGCTAACTCATGTTGAAATATGGCAGAAACCAGTAAAATACTGGGAGAAGGAAATGGCAACCCACTTGAGTACTCTTGCCTGGAAAATCCCATGAACGCAGGAGCCTGGTAGGCTGCAGTCCATGGGGTCGCTAAGGGTCGGACACGACTGAAGCGACTTCACTTCCACTTTTCACTTTCACACCTTGGAAAAGGAAATGGCAGCCCACTCCAGTGTTCTTGCCTGGAGAATCCCAGGAACAGGGGAGCCTGGTGGGCTTCCGTCTATGGGGTCGCACAGAGTCAGACACGACTGAAGCGACTTAGCAGCAGCAGTAAAATACTGTAATTATCTTCAATTAAAAATAAATTTAAATTTAAAAAGAGGGCTAGAACATGACATATTTATTTTTTTATACTATAATATAGTAAACATGCAATATTATATTGTATGTATTTAATTGTACAATAAGGTGATTTGACCTTATATTATGAAATGATCACCATGTGAAAGCTGGTAACCATCTGTCTCCATATAAAGTTATTACAATGTTATCAACCATATTCCTTATGCCCTGTGTTACATCCCCATGGGTTGTTTATTCTATAACTAAAGATTTGTACTTCTTAATCCTCTCCATCTATTGCGCCTGTCTCCCCACCTCACTCCCTTCTGCCAACTACCCATTTATTTTCTGTTCCTATGAGTCTATTTTTCTGTTGTTTTGTTTTGCTTTCTAGATTCCACATATAAGTGAGATCTTATGGCATTTGTCTTTCTGATTTATTTCACTTGGCATAATATCCTTTAGATTCATCTATTTGTCTTAAATGACAAAAAAAGCAAGAGAGTTCCAGAAAAACATCTATTTCTGCTTTATTGACTATGCCAAAGCCTTTGACTGTGTGGATCACAATAAACTGTGGAAAATTCTGAGAGAGATGGGAATACCAGACCACCTGATCTGCCTCTTGAGAAATCTGTATGCAGGTCAGGAAGCAACAGTTAGAACTGGACATGGAACAACAGACTGGTTCCAAATAGGAAAAGGAGTACATCAAGGCTGTATATTGTCACCATGTTTATTTAACTTATATGCAGAGTACATCATGAGAAATGCTGGACTGGAGGAAACACAAGCTGGAATCAAGATTGCAGGGAGAAATATCAATAACCTCAGATATGCAGATGACACCACCCTTATGGCAGAAAGTGAAGAGGAACTAAAAAGCCTCTTGAGGAAAGTGAAAGTGGAGAGTGAAAAGGTTGGCTTCAAGCTCAACATTCAGAAAACGAAGATCATGGCATCTGGTCCCATCACTATATGGGAAATAGATGGGGAAACAGTGGAAACAGTGTCAGACTTTATTTTTCTGGGCTCCAAAATCACTGCAGATGGTGACTGCAGCCATGAAATTAAAAGACGCTTACTCCTTGGAAGGAAAGTTATGACCAACCTAGATAGCATATTCAAAAGCAGAGACATCACTTTGCCAACAAAGGTTCGCCTAGTCAAGGCTGTGGTCTTTGCTGTGGTCATGTATGGATGTGAGAGCTGGACTGTGAAGAAGGCTGAGCGCCAAAGAATTGATGCTTTTGAATTGTGGTGTTGGAGAAGACTCTTGAGAGTCCCTTGGACTGCAAGGAGATCCAACCGGTCCATTCTGAAGGAGATCAGCCCTGGGATTTCCTTGGAAGGAATGATGCTGAGGCTGAAGCTCCAGTATTTTGACCACCTCATGCGAAGTGTTGACTCACTGGAGAAGACTCTGATGCTGGGAGGGATTGAGGGCAGGAGGAGAAGGGGACGACAGAGGATGAGATGGCTGGATGGCATCACTGACTCGATGAATGTGTCTGAGTAACCTCCGAGAGCTGGTGATGGATAGGGAGGCCTGGCGTGCTGCAGTTCATGGGGTTGCAAAGAGTCAGACACGACTGAGCGACTGATCTGATCTGATCTGAATATCCTGTAGATTCATCTATTTGTCTTAAATGACAGAATATTATGTTTTATGGATGAGAAATATTCCATTACATATTTCCAAGAAATAAGATTTTTCTTTATCCATTCATTGTTGATGAACACTCAATTTGTTTCCGTATCTTGGGTATTGTATATAATGCTGTAATGAACATTATAATGCACATATCTTTTCAAATTTGTGTTTTCTTCAGGTGAACTTATACAACTCAACATCAGAAAAATCAAACAAGCCAGTTAAAAAATGGGCTGAAAACTTGGAAAGACATTTTTCCAACGAAGACATATAAATGGCCAACAGGCACATGGAAAGATGCTCAACATCACTAATCATCAAGAAAATGAAAAAGGAAACCACAATGATATATCATCACATACCTAGTCAGAATCGTTATTATTATAAAAGCTATAGAATAATGATATTATACTTATAAAAATTATATGATTATAAAACATATAAAATTATATTTATAAATATTATATAATAATTATAAAATAACTATTATAAAATTGCTATTATTACAAAATAAGAAAAGACAAGTGTGGGCAAAGATGTGCGGAAGAGGAACCCTCATGCACTGTCGGTTGGGTTGTAAATGTGTGCAGCTACTATGGAAAATAGGAAGAAGATTCTTCAAAAAATTAAAGGTAGAACTGCCATATGATCCAGCAATTTCAGAACACAATGTATTTAAATGGCTAGTGAATTCACTGGGGAGTTGTAGAATTAATCTTTAAACCTGTGTTACAGTGTAGGTCAAAGCATGTTTTCTGAATGATCAGATTTTTTTTTTCTGTTCATCCCAAGTCTCCTCTAAATTTGATATAGTCCTATATCTTTGCCACATTATATCAAAACTCAATTTATTATTGCTGTTTCAGCTCTCTAGTGGTGAACTGTTGGATACAAAACACCCAGAGTCTAGATCTACTCATGGTTGAACAGACAACTCAGTGTCTGACAGATTCTATTCAGCGTGTTGCATATCATGGCTTGGTAACTAGAGAGTAGGTGCTGAAAAGCCAATTGTGTTTATGATTGAAAATGAAAGTAGAATAGTAGTATCAATTATTTCAGATGTTATATCTTTTTCTTTTAAAGTGCATAATTTTATTTGCTGTCTTCATCAAGATTTATGAAGGTATTTTTTTGTACGTAGGGATGATTGATGATAAAACATTATTGGAATGATCTTGAAGCTTCTTTAAACTCTAATATAATATATTAGAAGATAAGAGACTTCCCTTGTACATACTACACCCTAAACCTCACAGTACTTTGTTGTTGTTCAGTAGCTCAGTCGTGTCTGACTCTTTGCAACCCCGTGAACTGCAGCACGCCAGGCTTCTCTGTCCTTCATTATCTCCCTGAGTTTGCTCAAACTCATGCCCACCGAGTCAGTAAAGCCATCAACCATCTCATCCTCTGTACCCACTGCTCCTCCTATCCTCAATCTTTCCCAGCATCAGAGTCTTTTCCAATGAGTCAGCTCTTTGCATCAGGTGACCCAATTATTGGAGTTTCAACTTCAGCATTCAACCCCAATGAATATTCAGGGTTGATTTCCTTTAGGATTGACTGGTTTGATCTCCTTGCAGTCCAAGGGATTCTCAAGTGTCTTCTCCAGCACTTTATTCATATACTAAGCAAAATATACTTATTTAGAACATGATTTCTAATTTCCTTCTATTATTCCTTCTGTTTTCTATATATATATATATATATATATATATATATATATATATATATATATAAGATATATTATCTAGGTTTTATATAGTATCTAGTTCTTAGCATTTTTAATAACAAACATATTTAAAGCCATGCATTTGCTTTTGGGAAAATCTTTGACCATGTATTTTTTTATATAAATTGTTTACTAGCAATTATTTTCTAAATATTCTATAATTGCAGGATAATTTCTTACTTCTTCAAAAAACTCTCTGCATAAACTTTTCTTTTGAAAATTTTGTTTCCACGGAATTCCAGCTGAGTTATTTAAAAATCCCAAAAGATGATGATTTTAAAGTGCTGCACTCAATATGTCAGCAAATTTGGAAAACTTAGCAGTGGCCACAGGCAACACTGGAAAAGGTAGCTTTCATTTTAATCCCAAAGAAAGACAATACCAAAGAAAGTTCAAACTACCATACAAATGTGCTCATTTTACATGCCAGCAAGGTAATCCACATGAACCAAGAAGTTCCAAGCTGGATTTAGAAAAGGCAGAAAAACCAGAGATCATATTGTCAACATCAGCTGGATCATGGTAAAAGCAAGGGAATTCCATAAAAACTTCATTTACTTGCTAAAGCCTTTGACTGTGTGGATCACAACAAACTATGGAATATTCTTACAGAGATGGGAACAGTGGACCACCTTACTTGTTTCCTGAGAAACTTGTATGCAGGTCAAGAAGCAAGAGTTAGAACCTTACATAGAACCACACATTGGTTCAAAAATTGGGAAAGGAGTATGTCAAGGCTGTATATTGTCCACATGCTTATTTAACTTCTATGCAGAGTATATCATGTGAAATGCCAGGCTGGATGACTCACAAGCTGGAATCAAGATTGCCAGGAGAAATATCAGTAATCTCAGATATGCAGATGATAGTACTCTAATGGCAGAAAGCAAGGAGGAACTAAAGAGCCTCTGAATCAAGGGTGAAAGTGGAGAGTAAAAAAGTTGACTTAAACGCAACATTCAAAAAACTAAGATCATGGCATCCAGTTCCATTACTTTACACCAAGCAGATAGGGGAAACGTGGAAACAGTGACAGGTTTTATTTTCTAGGTCTCCAAAATCACTCTGGACTGAGACTGCAGCCAGGACATTAAAAGACTCCTTGGAAGGAAAGCTATAAGAAACCTAGAGAGCATATTAAAAAACAGAGACCTCACTTTTCTGACAACGTCCCTGTGGTCAAAGCCATAGGCTTTGCAGTAGTCATGTATGAATGTAAGAGTTGGATTATAAAGAAGGCTAAGTGCCAAAGATTTGATGCTTCTGAACTGTGATGTTGGAGGAGACTCTTGAGAGTCCCTTAGACCGCAAGGAGATCTAACCAGTCAATCCTGAAGGATGTCAACCCTGAATAGTCATTGGAAGGGCTGACACTGAAGCTCCAAAACTTCAGCCACCTGATGTGAAGAGCCAACTCACTGGAAAAGACCCTGATACTTGGAAAGATTAAGGGCAGGAAGAAAAGGGGACAACAGAGGATGAGATGGTTGGATGGCCTCACTGGACATGAGTTTGGGCAAACTCAGGGAGATAGTGAAGGACAGGGAAGTCTGATGAGCTGCAGTTCATGGGACTGCAAAGAGCCGGACATGCCTTAGCAACTGAACAACAACAGTTTCATTATAGTTTTTCATACTCTAATTTGACCAACTTTGTGTACTTTTACTTTGTTTTCACTATTATTTCTTGTGTTTCTTAATCTTTTATTTTGTTGTTCAGTTTTAATGCTAAATTATCCACAAAGTTTGACCGCTGTTGTAGATACAGTTATAGATTTTATAAAAATAATATAAAATGCTATACATATATAATATAAAAATTTAAATATCTCATCCAATCTTTTACTTTGAATCTTCCCAACAACTTATTTTAGATTGTTTTACAAAACACATAGTTAGATTTTATTTTTTAATGGAGAGGCCAACCTACAAGTCCTAAGAGTCACAAGTCTTTTGTGAGAAAAATGAAAATACCTGTATGTATTTTGGTAACATATTTATCGATTTTTACTGAAATCAACTTATTCATAAGGTGTATACTCCTTTTGCATTCTCTATGTTTTGTGTCTTTTATCTTATGAGCTAGTTTTTTTCTTTCTCTTTGAAAGTTTTCCAATAGTAATGTAAAATAAATGAACATTTCATTTTTATTCTTTGCTACCCTTAAGTATTTGAAAAAAGTATTGTACTAATCTTTCAATTATTCTGATTCTTATTTAATTTACAATTTGAGAATGTTATCACTTGCATTTCTCATCTTTGTGTTAGTATAATCTCACATCTCAAATGAAGTTGTTAATTAAATTACTGGGTTTTGCAGTTTATGTCTTCTCATAATTTTTAAAAACATTTGAATAATTTTATAATTATCTTCACATAAACTATTTATTTTAAATTTCATAATTAAGCAGTTGTAATATTCAGTATATATTTAAGAAGCATTTCAACTTCAGCCTACTTGTAGAATATTTCCTTAATCCTTAATATCTGAGAATGCTTACCTGTTTTTCTTCAAATATAAGAAAAAACAATTTCTGGATTAAAAAATACTGGCTTATAAACATTTTTGCTCAAAACTACTTATTCATCTATTAGTTTCAATTTTTTATAGAATAAAAAGTAAATAAGAAGCAACCCTTTAAAAAAATTAATTGTGCTGTGCTTAATTAAGTTGCTTCATGTCTGACTCTTTACGACCCTGTGGACTATAGCCCATCAGGCTCCTCTGTCCATGGGATTCTCCAGGCAAGAATATTGGAGTGAGTTGTCATGCTTGCCTCCAGGGATCTTCCCACCCCAACACTGAACCCAAATCCCTCACATTTCAGGAAGATTCTTTACTATCTGACCCACCAGGGAATTTACTAAATTTAAAAATTTGAAATTAATTTTTCCTGCTTGGATGCCTATATTTATTTTCCTTGAAATAATAATAAAATAATTAGGTTAAGAATGGGGTGTTGTATAGAGCACAAGACCTTTACACCATGAAAAGGAATCAAATTATGCTCATCCAAGTTGTGGAATATTATACTAAAGAAAATAAAGTCAAAGAGGAAAATGTGTATTTAAGCAGAATTGTGTTCATCAGATGACCTTAATTACAGGCCTGAAAATGCACTGAATGATCCAAAAGAAGTGATTCCTGGAAAGAACACTGAAGAAAAACATCTGAGTTTTCTTCCTTAATTTATGTATGTACTCTGGAGTAAAACAGGTGTAGGATCCCATGTGTTATGTTGTGTGCCAGGTACTGGTTAATATATTCTTCTACTTGGAAAGCTGATAGCATAATAGAAGGAGACACACCTTGAAACAAGTGTGAAAAAAGTCAAAGTATTGTCAGTGTGATAATAAAAGCCTAGCAAAGAGCTGGCTGGGCTGGAGGGCCGCCGGGCCTGCCGGGCTCCACATGGGGAAGTTGGTGGCAAGGTCAACGGTGGCGCCGGCTCCTGCGGAAAAAGTGGGTGCTCACCCTGGTCTTCGGGCTCTCGCTGGTCTACTTCCTCACCAGCACCTTCAAGCAGGAGGAGAGGGAAGTGAGAGATCTGAATCCCCTCCAAGTCCAAGACCACGATCAACCCCGTCCGCCGTGAAAAGTGCAGTTTAACTCAGGCCATAGCAGTCAGCCCAGCAACCAGTGCCTGAACTCCATTCAAGAGAAACACCTCCTTCCAGATGAACTGGTCTCCGACTTTCAGGTTAGGTTTGTGAGAGGCAAGATTTGCTGGTGAATAGCTGCTGTAACCTCAATGTCCCTGGCACGAAGCAGTACTGCTGTGACGGCTGCTCGTCCAATGGCTGCTGTAGTGCCCAGGCGTACTGTGTCTCCTGCAGCCTGGAGCCCAACAAGCAACTCCTCCTGGAGCACTTCCTTAGCTGGGCAGCCGTGGTATTCCAGAACCTCTTCATAGCAGTCGAAGATCTCTTTGAATTGTGTTTGGCTAAACGCAGGGCCTAATCCCAGAGCATGCAGTGTGGATCCTATAGGATCCCATAGCAAAAAACTGCTATGGAGAGAGCCCTCCCAAGCTCTTCCCGTCGTGATGTTGTGGCAGGAGACTCGGCCAGCTGGAGGATGCACTGCTGAAGAACTTTCAGCCTGAAGCCTTTCTCTGGTCTTCGACGGAAGACTTGATCATGACCATTTCTTGAGTTGTGCTCTGTGGCCTCCGGGCTCTCGCCCCCTGGCTGACCAGATGGACTTGCTCCATGAAGAAATTGGAAAGACAAAATGGCGGATGACCTGGCGGAGGCGTTGGCTCTCTGGGCGCCTCAGCCCTGCGGCTGCTTAGGGACCTTGTGTGTGTTCTCCCAAGGCCTTCAGTGTAAAGTCATTTATTGGACTTCTTTGGAGTGGTGGGGAAATTCTGTTTCCTGTAGGAAAATGTTTTGCTATGATAGTTGAATATATTCAAAAAGATTGTTAATTTAATTAAAAAAAAAAAAAAGAAGGAAAGACCAAAGGAAAGAGCTCAGTCCATTCTGATCTAGCAGGTCATCAGATCAGATCAGATCAGTCGCTCAGTCGTGTCCGACTCTTTGCGACCCCATGAACTGCAACACGCCAGGCCTCCCTGTCCATCACCAGCTCCCGGAGGTCACTCAGACTTGCATCCATCGAGTCAGTGATGCCATCCAGCCATCTCATCCTCTGTCGTCCCCTTCTCCTCCTGCCCTCAATCCCTCCCAGCATCAGAGTCTTCTCCAATGAGTCAACTCTTCGCATGAGGTGGCCAAAATACTGGAGTTTCAGCTTTAGCATCATTCCTTCCAAAGAAATCCCAGGGCTGATCTCCTTCAGAATGGACTGGTTGGATCTCCTTGCAGTCCAAGGGACTCTCAAGAGTCTTCTCCAACACCACAGTTCAAAAGCATCAATTCTTCGGTGCTCAGCCTTCTTCACAGTCCAGCTCTCACATCCATACATGACCACAGGAAAGACCATAGCCTTGACTAGGCGAACCTTTGTTGGCAAAGTGATGTCTCTGCTTTTGAATATGCTATCTAGGTTGGTCATAACTTTCCTTCCAAGGAGTAAGTGTCTTTTAATTTCATGGCTGCAGTCACCATCTGCAGTGATTTTGGAGCCCAGAAAAATAAAGTCTGACACTGTTTCCACTGTTTCTCCATCTATTTCCCATGTAGTGATGGGACCAGATGCCATGATCTTCGTTTTCTGAATGTTGAGCTTTAAGCCAACCTTTTCACTCTCCACTTTCACTCTCGGTCTCAAAGAAACTAGTGACTGCCTGAGCTTCCTCTCCCGTCCCATATGAGAAATGTTTCTCCTGATGATGACCAGTGTTTCAAAAGTGAAATCAGGGATTTTGTGCTCAATATGATTCCATGGTAGACGGATTGGGTGACACAATTAGGGAAAACATGTTTTTAGATTTTTCTCTTTGTTGTTGTTGTATCCAACTTTCTAAAGGCAGAAAGGACAAAGGAAGAACAAAGGACCCATGATCCATTTTATTGTTGTTCAGTGGCTTAGTCGTGTCCAACTCTTTGCGATCCCATGCACTGCAGCATACCAGGCTTCCCTGTTCTTCACCATCTCCCTGAGTTTGCTCAAACTTATGTCCATAGAGTGGATGGCTATCCAAAACCATCTCAGCCACTGTCACCCACTTCTCTTCCTGCCCTCAATCTTTCCCAGCAACAGAGTCTTTTCCAATGAGTCAGCTCTTCACATCAAGTGGCCAAAATATTGGACCTTCAGCTTCAGCATCAGCATCAGTCCTTCCAATGAATATTTAGGGTTGATTTTCTTTAGGATGGACTGATTTGATCTCTTTGCAGTCCAAAGGACTCTCGAGTCTTCTCTAGCACCACAGTTCAAAAGCTTCAATTCTTCAGTCCTCACCCTTTTGATGGTCCAAATCTCAGCTTAGCACATGACTACTGGAAAACTCATTGCTTTGACTATATGGATTTTATTGGCAAAGTGATGTCTCTGCTTTTAAATACACTGTCTATATTTGTCATAGGTTTTCTTCCAAGGAGCAAGCATCTTTTACTTTTGTGCCTGAGGTCACCATCTGCAGTGATTTTGGTGCCCAAGAAGACAAATTCTGTCACTGTTTCATTTTTTCCCTATTTGCTACAAATGATAAGACCAGATGCCATGATCTTAGTTTTTTGAATGTTGAGTTTTAAGCCAGCTTTTCATTCTCCTTTTCACCTTCATCTAGAGGCTCTTTAGTTCCTCTTCACTTTCTGCCACTGGGGTGGTGTCATCTGCATATTTGAGGTTATTGATATTTCCGTATGAAACCATAAGATACTTTAATGATGTTTGTTTTGTACTTTTTGCTTTATTTTTATTGTAAAAAAATTTGCCAATTTTAAGAGAACATTCATTGGAATTAATGAGAGGAGAAAATGTCTCACTGAAGTGTTTATTAGTGAAAAAGAACTCTGTGTCTTACTCTGCGCAACCCTATGGACTGTAGCCCGCCAGTCTCCTCTGTCCATGGGATTCTTCAGGCAAGAATACTGGATTAGGTTTTCATTCCCTCCTCCAGGGAATCTGCCCGACCCCTGTATTGAACCCATGTTTCTTACTCCTCCTACCTTGGCAGGCAGGTTCTTTACTACTAACACCACCTGGGAAGTAAGGGGAAAAAACTCAATGTTAATTGGATGAGCTCACATAAATAAAAAAGTAGGAACATTGATTGATTCTGTCCCCAAACATAGTCAATAGTATACAGATTATGGTATAATCATTTAAAATTTGAAATTATTCATTTTGTTTTCATCAACATTATGCCCAGTTAGGACTTCCTGTGCAATGCTTGTGGTAGAAAATCCACCTGCCTATGCAGGAGACGTAAGAGATGCGGGTTCAATCCCTGGGTCAGGAAGATCCCTTGGAGTAGTAAATGGCACCCCACTCCAATAACATTGCCTGAAGAATCCCATGGACAGAGGAGACTGGAGCGCTACAGTCTATGGGTCACAAAGTGTCAGACATCATTAAGCGACCAAGCACATGCCCAATTAACTGACCCAAAAGTTAATAAGCATCTATCTCTGCTGTAATCTCTCTGTTCCCACCCTTTCTCAAACCAGGTCAGTATTTGTCAATTCCATATCATCAGCAGTCTTCCGTTTTGGAAATCTCCATTTCCAAGTCCTGAGAAGCATCAAAGCCTGCTTCCCGACCCAATTCCAGAAAAAAAAAGAAAAAGAAGAAGAAGAAGTTTCTAAGTTAACAGATCGGTTTTGGTTAAGGGTATTAAAGAAATCCTCCCATTTATGAGGTTGAAATATACAGGCCCCTAACAATTGAGAACCACTAACATTTAGAACAGAATCAAATTTCTTCAAGAAAAAAAGAAGCATGGTGATATGATGTAATTTTATGATTGTTTTTGGCTTTTGATTATGCCTTTGACTATTACTACCATGAGGCTATAATTAAAGGAGTACTTCTTTTGTACTTAGAGACTGTCAAGGTATATTAAATTATATAAAATATGGTGGGGCATTTTGTTGTTTTTTTTTAAGGGAGCTTATATCTTTCAAGGAATAAACACAAAAAAATACTTTAATTCTATTCTATTCTAGGTTAAGAGAGTAGAATGTATGAAGTTCCACTGTTATACAGCTGTTACTTTAGTTCAAGGGGTAAAGATGATGTTGGATTAATGCTACAGAAACAGAAGGAGGCATTCAGTTCATTCAGTTCAGTTCAGTCACTCAGTCATGTCCGACTCTTTGCGACCCCATGGACTGCATTACACAAGGCTTCCCTGTCCATCACCAACTCCCGGAGCTTGCTCAAACTCATGTCCATTGAGTTGGTGATGCCATCCAACCAGCTCATCCTCTGTTGTCCCCCTCTCCTCCCCTCTTCAGTCTTTCCCAGCATCAGAGTCTTTTCAAATGAGTCAGTTCTTCACATCAGGTGGCCAAAGTATTGGAGTTTCACCTTCAGCATCAATCCTTCCAATGAATATTCAGGACTGATTTCCTTTAAGGTGGACTGGTTGGATCTCCTTGCAATCCAAGGGACTCTCAAGAGTCCTCTCCAACACTACAGTTCAGAAGCATCAGTTCTTTGGCACTCAGCTTTCTTTATAGTCCAACTCTCACATCCATACACGGCACCTGGAAAACCCATAGCCTTGACTAAACGAACCTTTGTTGGCAAAGTAATGTCTCTGCTTTTTAATATGTTGTTTCAGTTGGTCATTACTTTTCTTCCAAGAAGCTCAGTCGTGTCTGACTCTTTGCTACCCCATGGACAGTAGCCTATCAGGCTTCTCCATCCATGGGATTCTCCAGGCAAGAATACTAGAGTGGGTTAACATTTCCTTCTCCAGGGGATCTTCTTGGCCCAGGGATCGAACCCGGGTCTCCCACATTGGAGGCAGATGCTTTAACCTCTGAGTCACCAGGGAAGCCCCTCCAAGAAGCAAGTGCCTTTTAATTTCATGGCTGCAGTCACCATCTGCAATGATTTTGGAGCCCCGCCCCCAAAAAAATAAAGTCTGTCACTGTTTCCATTGTTTCCCCATTTAATGGCCATGAAGTGATGGGATCAGATGCCATGATCTTAGTTTTCTGAATGTTGAGTTTTAAGCCTACTTTTTCACTCTCCTCTTTCATCAAGAGGCTTTTTAGTTCTTCGCTTACTACTGTAAGTGTGGTATCATCTGCATATCTGAGGTTATTGATATTTCTCCTGTCAATCTTGATTCCAGCTTGTGCTTCATCCCAGAATTTCTCATGATGTACTCTGCATATAAGTTAAATAAGCAAGGTGACAATATACAGCCTTGTTGTCCTCCTTTCCCAATTTGCAACCAGTCTGTTGTTCCATGTCCAGTTCTGACTGTTGCTGCTTGGCCTGCATACAGATTTCTCAGGAGGCAAGTCAGGTGGTCTGATATTCCAATCTCTTTAAGAATTTTCCACAGTTTGTTGTGATCCATACAGTCAAAAGTTTTGTCATAGTCAATAAAACAGAAGTAGATGTTTTTCTGGAACTCACTTTTTTGATGATCCAACAGATACTGGAATTTGGGGATCATTTCAGTAGGACTTTATTAGTTAGAATTCTCTGTGTATAGAAAGGAAGAATTTGGAAGAGGATGGATGCTGACATAGATGAAGAAAGCAATGCAGGTGTTTGCTCAATCCATTTTACAGAGGGAAGAAATCGAGGCTTGGACTAATCAGATGGCTTACCAAAGATCACTTTTGCTCTCAATTCAGTCACTCAGTCGTGTCCAACTATTTGTGACTCCATGAATTGCAGCCTGCCAGGCCTCCCTGTCCATCACCAACTCCAGAGTTCACTCAAACTTATGTCCATTGAGTTGGCGATGCCATCCAGCCATCTCATCCTCTGTCGTCCTCTTCTCTTGCCCTCAATCCCTCCCAGCATCAGAGTCTTCTCTAATGAGTCAACTCTTCGCATGAGGTGGCCAAAGTACTGGAGTTTCAGCTTTAGCATCATTCCTTCCAAAGAAATCCCAGGGCTGATCTCCTTCAGAATGGACTGGTTGGATCTCCTTGCAGTCCAAGGGACTCTCAAGAGTCTTCTCCAGATGCCATGATTTTAGTTTTCTGAATGTTGAGCTTTAAGCCAAATTTTTCACTATCCTCTTTCACTTTCCTCAAGAGGCTTTTTAGTTCCTCTTCACTTTCTGCCATAAGGGTGGTGTCATCTGCATATCTGAGGTTATTTATTGATATTTCTCCCGGCAATCTTGATTCCAGCTTGTGCTTCTTGCAGCCCAGCATTTCCCATGATGCATATAAGTTAAATAAGCAGGGTGACAATATACAGCCTTGACGTACTCCTTTTCCTATTTGGAACCAGTCTGTTATTCCATGTCCAGGTCAATATTCTCCTCATTCTTTTTTAAATAAAAATTTATTGTTTTTGTGGTCTTTTCACTTAGGTGAACTATGTCACCTAAGAATGGGGAACTGTACAAGTCTCAAGAATCTTTTCTCTACTTGTTAAATTTTCTAGCCTTTTAAAAAATGTACTTTAAGGAAATACAGAGAGATAAAGGGCATTTTATAGGGATATAGTGGTCTTATAAGATGTTCAGTTTAAACAACAATTCAATAATTAATTAATATGGATGTGAGAGCTGGACTGTGAAGAAGGCTGAGCACCGAAGAATTGATGCTTTTGAACCGTGGTGTTGGAGAAGATGCTTGAGAGTCCCTTGGACTGCAAGGAGATCCAACCAGTCCATTCTGAAGGAGATCAGCCCTGGGATTTCTTTGGAAGGAATGATACTAAAGCTGAAACTCCAGTATTTTGGCCACCTCATGTGAAGAGTTGACTCATTGGAGAAGACTCTGATGCTGGGAGGGATTGGGGGCAGGAGGAGAAGGGGACGGCGGAGGATGAGATGGCTGGATGGCATCACTGACTCGATGGATGTGAGTCTGAGTGACCTCCGGGGGTTGGTGATGGACAGGGAGTCCTGGCGTGCTGCGATTCATGGGATCGCGAAGAGTAGGACATGACTTAGCAACTGATCTGATCTAATCTGATTGTTATTTTGAGAAAATAAAAGCCTATTTTGGGAAACAACTTCCAGTGAGAATCTGTAGCTTAGTTTATGTTACTTAAAATTGTGCCTACAGTAGAAAATATACAGTGTACCTAAAAAACTTCATGTAAATAAATATAAATTCCCTCTTCTGTATCACTTTTTATTCAGTGAAATAATATCATTTATGTCACTGTATCAACTGTATGAAAAGGTAGTCTAGACCTGATTTTAGTGCCATATTCTACAATGAATTTATTGACAAGAAATAATACTTTGAATTTACATTTAGTCTTTTAAAAATTTGTTCAGTGTATTTTTGGAGTAGATTCATTCTTTGAAGAAACAGATCCATATACTTGCATTGAGAAAAAGGATTATGCAATAGAAGACTACTATTACAGAATACAAACTAACACAGAATTAGTTGTGAAATATTTGAAATGAAGTTTATGCACTTTGGAGAAGTATATTGTAAAGAGTGAGTTTTGTAGCTGATCTTTTGATGGTATTTGGGTTTAAATCCCAGATTCATCACTCTCTATGTGAACCTGGATGGCCATTTAAAATTTCTAAGCCTATCTCCCCATTCTTAATAAGAATAACATATGGTTATTTTGAATATTTAAATTCTTGCTTGGCGTATAGTTGAAAGTAAAAGTAAAGGTTAACCACTCAGTTTTGTCTGGCTTTGTGACCCCACGGACTGTAGCCCACCAGTCTCCTCTGTCCATAGGATTTTCCAGGCAAGAATACTGGAGTAGTAGATCTCCTTCTCTAGGGGATCTTCCTGACCCAGGGATTGAGCCTGGTTCTCCTGCATTACAGACAAATTTTTTACTGTCTGAGCCACCAGGAAGCCATTAGGCATAAGAAAGATTAACTATATAAAGCCCTATTTCTCTTCCTTGTTTTGACTTCTAGAATAGGTTCTGATATCAGTTTCTGTTATAGCTCATCGTTTATGAAGGGAAAGGTACAATAACAACTCCTTTTCTGTGACCATCAAGCTGGTATTCACAATCAGCTGGCAAAACTATATCTGTGTTGATTTGCACCATTGGAAGTATTGGTAATGCACCAGTTTTAAAGATCTGTCTGCTTTGGGCACCAGAGCTACAATTGTTAAGTTTTAGTCAAGTTCAAACATATATTTTTAAGCAATGTCTGAATGAGAGAATTAATACATGTCTTTATAAATACAACAGAAGATATTCATTAGAAATGGCTAAGAGAGAAGGGCCCATATTGCATGGTATCACTTATATGAGGAAACTAAAAAGCTGAACTAGTAGATATAAGGGACTGGCATGGTGGTTACCAGGGACTGGAAGGTGGGTGGTGGGGGGAAGGTAATTATTGGTCAAAGTACAAACTTCCAGCTGTAAGTTCTAGGGATCTAATTATAGTATAGTGATTATAATTATGTATTATGTTCTTGAAAGTTGCTAAGACAGTAGATCTTTAATATTCTCACCACAAAAAAAAAAAATGGTAGTTATATGATATGATGTAAATATTAACAAATGCTCTAGTGGAAATCATTTTGCAATATATATGTGTATTAAATCAACATGTTGTACATCTTAAACTCACAGTAAAAGTGAGGAAAAGTTACTCAGTCATGTCCAACTCTCTGCAACTTCATGGACTGTAGCACATGAGGCTCCTCTGTCCATACAATTCTCCAGGCAAGAATACTGAAGTGGGTAGCCATTTCTTGCTCCAGGGGATCTTCTTGACCCAGGAATTGAACCTAGGTGCCCCCCATTGCAGTCAGATTCTTTACCAGCTAAGCCACCAGGGAAGTCCAAAATTCACAGTGTTGTATGTCAATTATATCTCAATAAAGGGTGAAAAAAAAAAAAAAAAATGGCTGATCCACTTTATAGATGGAAAACTATATATTAATTACCATAGTATTCTAAGCATAATTACAAATAGCAAAACACATTCTAAAAGCCTAATAGTGGGTTTTAATATGAATTTATAGTTCACCCTCTCTAGAATTTGGTAAGACCTCTGTTTATATATAAAGGTTTTTTGTTTGTTTGTTTTTTCTTTTATATGTTTTTTTACTCCTGGGAATGACTGAGACTTTGCTGTTTGTTATTCTTCTTAGTTTGAGTGATCTGCTCTGTGTCTCACACTATTTTTCCTCTTCCCTGGACTATGCGATGGTCACTCTCTTAAGCTCATTTATTCACTATATTCATATGAAGTTGCTAATATGTATCAAGCACTATTCTAGGTATTATAATGCAATGAAAAATGAATGATAAAACCCCTGGACTTATAGGAATTTCTAGAACGGGAAATAGAAAACAATATCCACTCATCAATTTTTCAGGCAGTGCTAGGTACTACATAGAGAAGCAAGTACTGTACAGAGTTGGGTAGAGAGAGGTTGCTGTGGTTTAGTTGAATATTTGAGATCTCTGTGAGGGGATGCTTCCTTGACTATAGACCTGCTAAAAGGTCTTATGTTAAAAGAAAATTACAGACAACTTTTATTCTCTATCTGCAATCGCCTTGCATTTAAGAGCCCTAATCAAATAGCAGACCAAAAACTGCTTTTAAAATGTATTGCATAAAGCTTGATGAGGTGCTTACTACTGGACATGGCTTTACCATGTATATACTCCTACTCCATTTTCTGTCTCTTCCTCATCCTCACTCTACATTTCTTTCTCTTATTCCCTTCTCTCTTTTCCCTTCCCTTTCTTTTCTTTTCCTTTTTCTTTTATTTCTCTGGCTCCTGTAGCTTGGCATTCATTGATTATCCATTTCATGTCCCCTGTTTATAGGATTCATCAACAGTAAAGGAAGAATTCTGAAGGTGTGATGGAAAAGACTCAAATATTCAAGAAGTGATCAATGTAGAAGTAAATACAATTCACATGATTATCTAATTATAAAACTTTTAATTGGTTATTGTTTTGATACATTTTAAATTAAATTTGAATGAAATTTTAGTTTTGAAATCATAGGAACTATCTAAGGAAAATAAAAATACAGTATAGGTAAATTTATGCACAGATCAGATCAGATCAGTCACTCAGTCGTGTCCCACTCTTTGCGACCCCATGAACTGCAGCACGCCAGACCTCCCTATCCATCACCAACTCTCGGAGGTCACTCAGACTCACATCCATTGAGTCAGTGATGCCATCCAGCCATCTCATCCTCTGTCGTCCCCTTCTCCTCCTGCCCCCAATCCCTCCTAGCATCAGAGTCTTCTCCAATGAGTCAACTCTTTGCATGAGGTGGCCAAAATACTAGAGTTTCAGCTTTAGCATCATCTGTTCCAAAGAAATCCCAGGGCTGATCTCCTTCAGAATGGACTGGTTGGATCTCCTTGCAGTCCAAGGGACTCTCAAGAGTCTTCTCCAACACCACAGTTCAAAAGCATCAATTCTTCGGCACTCAGCCTTCTTCACAGTCCAGCTCTCACATCCATACATGACCACAGGAAAGACCATAGCCTTGACTAGGCGAACCTTTGTTGGCAAAGTGATGTCTCTGCTTTTGAATATGCTATCTAGGTTGGTCATAACTTTCCTTCCAAGGAGTAAGCGTCTTTTAATTTCATGGCTGCAGTCACCATCTGCAGTGATTTTGGAGCCCAGAAAAATAAAGTCTGACACTGTTTCCACTGTTTCTTCATCTATTTCCCATGAAGTGATGGGACCAGTTGCCATGATCTTCGTTTTCTGAATGTTGAGCTTGAAGCCAACCTTTTCACTCTCCACTTTCACTTTCCTCAAGAGGCTTTTTAGTTCCTCTTCACTTTCTGCCATAAGGTGGTGTCATCTGCATATCTGAGGTTATTGATATTTCTCTCGGCAATCTTGATTCCAGCTTGTGTTTCTTCCAGTCCAGCATTTCTCATGATGTACTCTGCATATAAGTTAAATAAACAGGGTGACAATATGCAGCCTTGACGTACTCCTTTTCCTATTTGGAACCAGTCTGTTGTTCCATGACCAGTTCTAACTGTTGCTTCCTGACCTGCATACAGATTTCTCAAGAGGCAGATCAGGTGGTCTGGTATTCCCATCTCTCAGAATTTTCCAGTTTATTGTGATCTACACAGTCAAAGGCTTTGGCATAGTCAATAAAGCAGAAATAGATGTTTTTCTGGAACTCTCTTGCTTTTTTGATGATTCAGCGGATGTTGGCAATTTGATCTCTGGTTCCTCTGCCTTTTCTAAATCCAGCTTGAACATTAGGAAGTTCACGGTTCACATATTGCTGAAGCCTGGCTTGGAGAATTTTGAGCATTACTTTACTAGCGTGTGAGATGAGTGCAATTGTGTGGTAGTTTGAGCATTCTTTGGCATTGCCTTTCTTTGGGATTGGGATGAAAACTGACCTTTTCCAATCTTGTGGCCACTGCTGAGTTTTCCAAATTTGCTGGCATATTGAGTGCAGCACTTTCACAGCATCATCTTTCAGGATTTGGAATAGCTCCACTGGAATTAGTATTTTTGAAGGTTATTTACAGTAATTCTAGACATGTGTTTTCTTACAACATGAATAAAATAAATTGATCATTTCTACCCACTATGACTATTTAACAAATACAGCATAGAAAACAGTTTTTATATTAGAAAAGCTGTATTTTTCTATACTGACTCTGTCAAACCTGATCCCAACTGTGTTTATTTGGAGAACAAAATAAATACATGAAATACGAAAAGTTCAGTAGCTAATTTAATATTATTCAAGGTAGGGAAATGCTAATGTTTATTGTGTATCTGACATACACACAATAATATTTCTGTAATATTTAGTTATTAAAACAAACCTAAGAGGTTATCCATGTTCCTACTTTACAAATGAGCAGTTTCAGAGGACAACTTTCCCAAAGTTAGTTATATATCAGCCCCCTAAAAAGTTGGGATTTTTAAGGTCTTTAAAGACTGTAAAGAGCATGCTCTATTCCTTATAATATGTATTCTCCCTAGAAAAGCAAGCAAACGTGGATAAGATGCTTGGAGAAGACAGAAGTAGACATGAAATATTGAATCAGCCAACTGCTATTTTTCCTAGAATTGACTCCAGATGTAGATAAAGATTCAAACTTTCCATCCAAGTAGTATTTTTAATTTAGATGGTGAAAGTTCAGGCAAAATGCAATCCGTATATTGATTTCCATTTTCTACAAATGAAGACAAAGGCATTTCTGTTTTTTTACACTCCTTTCTTGATCTACTAAAGTCATCAAGAACATAATATTGAAATTTACTGTGGACTATTCATTTTCATAACAATGCCAATTCTTTAGCCTAATATTTAAATGCCAGATCAGTCCATAGTAATGACATTGTTGATTGATATAAGAAACTGCTTAATGCATCTTACTCAAATTATTTTTATTTTCTATTACAATGTAAGTTAATAAAACAAAAAAGATGGTACATTTAATCCTTTTGTAAAACTCATTGTTCACTGCACAGATATGCACTGTTTCATTCTTGTTTTAAGATATGTATGTTATTACAGTCCTTTTATTGAGAATCTCACTTGATTCTCAATCACTAAAAATTTAAAATATAAAAATTTTATGACACTTAAAATTGTTGCTAGAATCCCAGGGAAGGGGGAGCCTGGTGGGCTGCCGTCTATGGGGTCACACAGAGTCGGACACAACTGAAGCGACTTAGCAGCAGGAGCAGGGAGAGAGCAAATTATCCAAGATGGCATGTTCAGGCTCTCTTGCTCCACATTTTGTAAATAATGACTGTGTAACAGCTGAGATCACTCATAGCACTGCACATGTGCGACACGAGGTTTATGTAGCAGCTGAGATCGCTATAGCACTGTGCGAGCACGTCAGGAGGTACTCAATTGGTCAGGGGGTACTTGGTGCAATACGCCTCTATAAGTTTCACCTGGAAAAGCTCTGAAACGTTGTGTGTGGTTGTGTTGCATTACACTACAGATGCTCTGTCTGCAGTTCCAACGGCTCTTTGAGTCTCCTTCCAGTCTCTTAGCTTGTTCCTTGGCTACCCTGGGTTCAGCGAACAGTGTGGACAGTGAGATGCCGCAATTCAACTGGTGTCACGAACAAAATCATCACTACATCGTCTAACCGTGTTGTCATTTAAAATGAAAGTTAAGTTTTATAATAATAGTAATCATATTTCAAAAAAATTATTTGGCTCTTATTTATTTATTTTTTCAGATTCTGAGAAGCAATCAGCTATAAGATGTACCACTCAAATAATGAGGATAAGTTCACCAAACACTTTTAAGGCAAATCCCAATTTCAAATATGCTAAAATGTTAAAAATGTGTATTGTTAAAAATGTAGAAAAATGCCATTTTTCTGCAGGAGGATATTTAATAATGGGGTTAAATTGAATTGACCAAACTTCTGAATATTGACTCTCATTTTTAACAGATATTTGATAGTCTCAGAATTAGCAAAAATCCCAAATGAAGGATGTGTTAATAATTATCCTCTTTTACTATCTCACTCTATCAAGCAAGAAACATGAAAATCCTTTTCACATCCCCTTTATAATCTTATTTTCTTCTTGATGAATAATACACAGAAGATAAATATGATGCTTATCCTTCTGCTGTCTACCTCCAAAGATTAAGTATACCTTCAGGGAAGAATATCTTATATGACAAGTTATTTTTTTCTTAACTGTGATTTTCATATATTTTCAATGAATATTATATTACCCTGAATATAACAAACCTAGTGAAAGTAGGACTCTGTATTAATAACTCCACTGCCTGTTCTGAATGCTGTCCTGGCAATCAGTAGGTATTTAATAAATATTTCATGAAATAATGAATTAAAAGCAATTGATTGTTCTCTTTTGTGATGATTCATACACATTAATATTTTTAATGAAGAAAATAAAAGGAAAGTTAGAAAGAGAGCAGAAACAAGTGCAAATAGTACTAGTCATCTATAGTTTACAAGTCTCAATTCTGCCAATGAGTTATTCTGGGACATTACAATTGCCTGCATTGCCATGTTTTTTTCTCTTTATATTGCAGGTATTGACATTATTTAATTTTTTGTCTTGTTTTTCAGATGTTTTGGAAATATTTTCTCCTTACCCCATCCCTTTGGACTTGGATTATTATTAATGCAATTTTGTCAGCAAGGATAGTGTTTTGAATGTTGATAGTATTTGTATCTGACTTCAGGAAGAAAGTAATTAGAATGGGGCGTCTACAAGTCCCCTCCCTCCAAACGAGATACAAAGTGGTTCCACAGCGTGAATTTAAGAGCGAGTTCATTGTCCTTTAAAAGAGGGTCAGTGCACAAGTTCTGAAGGTGTTTCACATGCAGCCTCTGAGATTCTCAGTGTGAAAGACATGGAAATGATGGTGTACAATACATTTTTCTCCAGGCCAAATTTTTACACTAAGGATTACTTCACATTCCTGAAAATCTGCAGGAATCTGCAGGAATCTGGGACCTTTTATTCCATTCATAGGAGAATCTGTTTTTCTGTCAACACCTACTGTTCTTCAAACACTAAACTAAGCAGAAGAATTGTCCATAGCCGCTGCCTGTGAGAAGCACTAAAGAAGTTTCTAAACAACCATATCTATAATGGAAAGTGATAAATATCACAAAAGAGGTACAAGCAAAATAGTATGAGCCTTACCAGAAGGAAGGAAGAGCTTTTTATTGGATGATTATGAGGTAAGTGGGCAGCATGGTGCTGGATTAGAAATGTAAGATAAAAGTGGATATGCAAAAATTAAGAGGAAAATAATTTCAGGACAATTGTATAGCTTGAGCAAAAACACCAAGTCTTTAATTTGGTATAAAACCCTCTTCCATTACATCTTGTCCTATTCTCCCACAGGAAAATGCTTTAATGGGCCTCTATTCCTAAAACAATTTAATTGCAGTTATCTGTTTGGAAGATAGAAAAAAGGGATGAAGACCATTGTTTGACTTTTTTTGGTACTATTAACTCAGGCTTGATTTAGAAAGAATGAAAGAAATATGACTAGACTAAGAACTTGTTTGGTATATTTCAAACTTTCAAAATCATCTAAGTAAATATTTTCAAAACTTGAAAGTCTTATGAGTATTTAACATTGTGTTCTTCACTTTGTTCATTCTCCTCAGACAAGCCAAAAGTACTGACATTTGTACTACTAAAGTTCCTTCTTAAAGTTTATTAACAAGTTGGTTTAAATTGTTTCTCTCAATTGAGGGAGAGCAAGATCAGCCATTTATAAATAACTGGGATAAAGAAATAATGGGAATATTTTTGAACATGCCCTGTTATTAAATATGTTAGGAATTCAGAAGCATTTGTATTAGACAACATACTCATTGGTTTCCCAGCATATACAGGAGATTCAGGTTTGATCTCTGGGTCAGGAAGATCATCTGGAGGAGGAAATTTCAACCCACTCCAGTATTGTTTGCCATGGGCAGCAAAGCCTGGTGGGCTACGGTCCATAGAGTCTCAGAATCAGACACGACTAAACTCGGACATGACTGAGCACACATACACTCACTCATTGGTTTAGAAGTAAATCTGAGGGAAAAATTGGCTTTAATGTAAAACCTGAATAATATATCTTATTAGATAAGGTTCTTTTGTCAATCTTCTAATAATTTTATTTCTAACATCCTTAGGAATGGAATTGTTAAATTTATGTTTAATAGTAGAAAGAGATGCATTTGGCAACATAAAAAAAAAAAAAAAACAACTAAATAAACTGGGTATAGAAAGAACATACCTCAACATCATAAAGGCCATGTACAACAAACTCACAGCTGACACTGTATACAATAGTAAAAGCTTGAGAGCTTTCCCTTTGTTAAGAACAAGATAAAGTGCCCACGATAATCACTCTTATTCAATATAGTCTGGGGATTCTAGGCTTCCCAGGTAGCACTTGTGGTAAAGAACAAATAAAAGGCATTCAAATACATAAGGAAGGAATAAAATTATCTTTAATTACAGGTGATATGATCCTATATATAGAAAATTCTGAAGACTCAACCAAAAAACTGCTGGAAGTAATCTATGAATTCCTGTAAAGCTACAGGATGAAAAATCAACACACAGAAATCACTTGTGCTTTTACACATCAAAAACTAAATATATGAAAAAGAAAGAAAACAATTCCATTAACAATAGTATAAAAAACAACAAAACACTTGGAAATAAGTTTAACTAAAGACGTGAAAGATTTGTACAATGAAAACTATAAGGCTTTGATGAAAAAATTGAATAAGATATAAATGGAAAAATTATCCTATATTTATGGATCAGAAAAATTCACAGATAAAATATTCATACTACACAAAGCCATCTATAGATTCAAAGCAATCCTTATCAAGATTACAATGGCATTTTCCACAAAAATAGAAAAAACCCTTAAATTTGTTTGAAGCCACAAGAGATCTCAAACAGCCATAGTGCTCCTGAGAAAGAATGATGCTGAAAGCATCACATTTCCTGATTTTTGTTCTACAAGCTATAGTAAACAAAGAGCATGATACTGACATAATAAACATATAGATCAATGAGACAAAAGAGAATCCATACAACTCCCTACATATAAGGTCACTTAAAATTTGATAAGGAAGCCAAGAATACTCAATGGGAGAGGAATAGTCTCTTCATAAATGGTGTTGGGAAAACTGGATAATTACATATAGAAAAATGGAATTGAATCCCTGTCTTGTACCACATACAAAAATTAACTCAAAATATATTAAACACATAAAAATAAGAGTAGAAACCATAAAATTTTCAGACGAAAACACACAACTCAATAAAAAAAAAATCTTAACTAAAGAGGAGAGAACTG
The DNA here is from genome assembly GCA_935064755.1 of Tragelaphus eurycerus. NCBI lineage: Eukaryota > Metazoa > Chordata > Mammalia > Artiodactyla > Bovidae > Tragelaphus > Tragelaphus eurycerus. Next base: position 15,068,744 of record CAKXYN010000041.1, read on the forward strand.
AATAAGAAGTTTTCCAGATAAAACATAAAATGGTCAACAGGTTACACGAAAAGATGCTTGACATCAATAATCATCAGGGAAAGTCAAACCAAAACCATAAAGAGATATCACAATCCCTGGGTTGGGAAGATCCGCTGGAGGAGGGCATGGCAACCCACTCCAGTATTCTTGCCTGGAGAATCCCCATTACAGAGGCGCCTGGTGGGCTACAGTCCGTGGGGTCACAAAGAGTTGGACACAGCTGAGCAACTAAGCACAGCACATAATATGAAATTAGGTTCCATTTGTTTATATTTGCCTTTGCTTCCCTTGTCTGAGGAGACAGAACCAATAAAAAAATAATTATTGCTATATGTCTAAGAGTCTACTGCTTATATTTTCTTCTATGAGTTTATGCTTTCATGTCTTACACTTAGACATTTAATTCATTTTGAGTTCATTTCTGGTTGAGGAAATATTCTAATTTCATTCTTTTGCATGTAGCTACCCAGATTCTCCAGCTTCACTTGCTGAGGAGACTCTCTTTTCCCCATTGATGTTGTTCCCTGTGTTGCCATAGGTTAATGGACCTTAGGTGTGAGAGTTTATTTCTGGGCTCTCTCTTCTGTTCCACTGATATGTGTGTCTGTTTTGGTATCAGTGGCATACTGTTTTAATTACCATCAATCGGTAGTATAGTCAGGAAGCATGATACATCCAGCTTTGTTCATTTTTTCTTGCAAGATTGCTTTGGTTATTTGAGATCTTTCATAGTTTCATAGAAATTTTAAAATTATTTGTTTTAATTTTGTGAAAAAGGCCATTGGTATTTTGATAGGGATTGCATTGAATCTCTATATTGCTTTAGGTAGTATGGACATTTTAACAATATTAATTCTTTCAATCTATGAAGAAGGGATGGTGTTCCATTATTAGTACTGCTTTCAATTTACTTCATCAATGTCATAGTTTTCAGAGTATAGGTCATTCACCTCCTTAAATTTACTCCTTTATATTTTACTCTTTTTGATCCTTTTTTAAATGGGATTATTTTGCTTTCTCTTTTGCTCTTTCTTAATTGCATAGAAAAGCAACAGATTTCTGTATATTAACTTTTTATCCTGCAACTCTACTAAATTAATCCATTAACTCAAATTCTTTTTTGGTGGAGACTTTAAGGTTTTTCTAGAGTATCATGTCATTTGTAAATAGTGACAGTTTTACCACATCTTCCAATTTCAATATCTTTTCATATCTTTGTCTGATTGCTATGACAAGGACTTCCAATAATAATGTTAACTACAAATGGTGAGAATGGGCATCCTTGTTCCTAGTTTTAGAAGAAAAGCCTACAGTTTTTCACTACTGTAATATAAGCTGTAGGATTGTCATAGATCGTGATTTGTTGCCTCTATACCAAACTTGAGAATTTTTATCACAAATAAGTGTGAAATTTTGCCAAATGCTTTTTGTGCATCTATTGAGATGATCCTGTTATTTGTATCCTTCTATTTGTTAATGTTTTTTCATACTGTTCATGGGGTTCTCAAGGCAAGAATACTGAAGTGGTTTGCCATTCCCTTCTCCAGTGGACCACACCCTGTCAGATCTCTCCACCATGACCCGCCCATCCCGGGTTGCCCCACGGGCATGGCTTAATTTCATTGAGTTAGACAAGGCTGTGGTCCTGGTGTGATTAGATTGACTAGTTTTCTGTGAGTATGGTTTCAGTGTATTTGCCCTCTGATGCCCTCTTGCAAGACCTACCATCTTATTTGGGTTTCTCTTATCTTGGGCGTGGATTATCTCTTCCCAGCTGCTCCAGCAAAGCACAGCCATCGCACCTTACCTTGGATGAGGGGGTCTCTCCTCACTGCCGCCCTTCCTGACCTTGGGAGAGGGGTATCTCCTCACTGCCACCCTTCCTGACCTTGGTCTTGGGGTAGCTCCTCTCAGCCGTGCTTAGTGCGCCAGTCCTCACTGCTGTCCTTCCTCGGTCGTTGGGTAGCTCCTCTCAGAACAGTATGAAAAGGCAAAATGATAGGATACTGAAAGAGAAACTCCCCAGGTCATTAGGGGCCCAATATGCTACTGGAGATCAGTGGAGAAATAACTCCAGAAAGAATGAAGGGATGGAACCAAAGCAGAAAGAATACCCAGCTGTAGATGTGTCCGGTGATAGAAGCAAAGTCCGATGCTGTAAAGAGCAATATTGCATAGGAACCTGGAATGTCAGGTCCATGAATCAAGGCAAATTGGAAGTGGTCAAACAAGAGATGGCAAGAGTGAAAGTTGACATTCTAGGAATTAGCGAACTAAAATGGACTGGAATGGGTGAATTTAACTCAGAGAACCATTATATCTACTACTGTGGGCAGGAATCCCTCAGAAGAAATGGAGTGGCCATCATGGTCAACAAAAGAGTCTGAAATGCAGTACTTGGATGCAATCTCAAAAACGACAGAATGATCTCTGTTCGTTTCCAAGGCAAACCATTCAATGTCACAGTAATCCAAGTCTATGCCCCAACCAGTAATGCTGAAGAAGATGAAGTTGAATGATTCTATGAAGACCTACAAGACCTTTTAGAACTAACACCCAAAAAAGATGTCCTTTTCATTATAGGGGACTGGAATGCAAAAGTAGGAAGTCAAGAAACACCTGGAGTAACAGGCAAATTTGGCCTTGGAATACGGAATGAAGCAGGGCAAAGACTAACAGAGTTTTGCCAAGAAAATGCACTGGTCATAGCAAATACCCTCTTCCAACAACACAAGAGAAGACTCTATACATGGACATCACCAGATGGTCAACACCGAAATCAGATCGATTATATTCTTTGCAGCCAAAGATGGAGAAGCTCTATACAATCAGCAAAAACAAGACTAGGAGCTGACTGTGGCTCAGACCATGAACTCCTTATTGCCAAATTCAGACTGAAATTGAAGAAAGTAGGGAAAACCACTAGACCATTCAGGTATGACCTAAATTAAATCCCTTATGATTATACAGTGGAAGTGAGAAATAGATTTAAGGGCCTAGATCTGATAGATAGAGTGCCTGATGAACTATGGAATGAGGTTCGTGACATTGTACAGGAGACAGGGATCAAGACCATCCCCGTGGAAAAGAAATACAAAAAAGCAAAATGGCTGTCTGGGGAGGCCTTGCAAATAGCTGCGAAAAGAAGAGAAGCGAAAAGCAAAGGAGAAAAGGAAAGATATAAATTTCTGAATGCAGAGTTCCAAAGAATAGCAAGAAGAGATAAGAAAGCCTTCTTCAGCGATCAATGCAAAGAAATAGAGGAAAACAACAGAATGGGAAAGAATAAGGATCTATTCAAGAAAATCAGAGATACCAAAGGAACATTTCATACAAAAATGGGCTTGATAAAGGACAGAAATGGTATGGACCTAACAGAAGCAGAAGATATTAAGAAGAGGTGGCAAGAATACACAGAAGAACTGTACAAAAAAGAGCTTCACGACCCAGATAATCATGATGGTGTGATCGCTGACCTAGAGCCAGACATCCTGGAATGTGAAGTCAAGTGGGCCTTAGAAAGCATCACTACGAACAAAGCTAGTGGAGGTGATGGAATTCCAGTGGAGCTATTCCAAATCCTGAAAGATGATGCTGTGAAAGTGCTGCACTCAATATGCCAGCAAATTTGGAAAACTCAGCAGTGGCCACAAGATTGGAAAAGGTCAGTTTTCATCCCAATCCCAAAGAAAGGCAATGCCAAAGAGTGCTCAAACTACCACACAATTGCACTCATCTCACACGCTAGTAAAGTAATGCTCAAAATTCTCCAAGCCAGGCTTCAGCAATATGTGAACCGTGAACTTCCTGATGTTCAAGCTGGATTTAGAAAAGGCAGAGGAACCAGAGATCAAATTGCCAACATTCGTTGGATCATGGAAAAAGCAAGAGAGTTCCAGAAAAACATCTATTTCTGCTTTATTGACTATGCCAAAGCCTTTGACTGTGTAAATCACAATAAACTATGGAAAATTCTGAAAGAGATGGGAATACCAGACCACCTGATCTGCCTCTTGAGGAATCTGTATGCAGGTCAGGAAGCAACAGTTAGAACTGGTCATGGAACAACAGACTGGTTCCAAATAGGAAAAGGAGTACGTCAAGGCTGCATATTGTCATCATGTTTATTTTACTTATATGCAGAGTACATCATGAGAAATGCTGGACTGGAAGAAACACAAGCTGGAATCAAGATTGCCGGGAGAAATATCAATAACCTCAGATATGCAGATGATACCACCCTTATGGCAGAAAGTGAAGAGGAACTCAAAAGCCTCTTGATGAAAGTGAAAGTGGAGAGTGAAAAGGTTGGCTTCAAGCTCAACATTCAGAAAACGAAGATCATGGCATCTGGTCCCATCACTACATGGGAAATAGATGGAGAAACAGTGGAAACAGTGTCAGACTTTATTTTTTCTGGGCTCCAAAATCACTGCAGATGGTGACTGCAGCCATGAAATTAAAAGACGCTTACTCCTTGGAAGGAAAGTTATGACCAACCTAGATAGCATATTCAAAAACAGAGACATTACTTTGCCAACAAAGGTTCGCCTAGTCAAGGCTATGGTCTTTCCTGTGGTCATGTATGGATGTGAGAGCTGGACTGTGAAGAAGGCTGAGCACCGAAGAATTGATGCTTTTGAACTGTGGTGTTGGACAAGACTCTTGAGAGTCCCTTGGACTGCAAGGAGATCCAACCAGTCTATTCTGAAGGAGATCACCCCTGGGATTTCTTTAGAGGGAATGATGCTAAAGCTGAAACTCCAGTATTTTGGCCACCTCATGCGAAGAGTTGACTCATTGGAGAAGACTCTGATGCTGGGAGGGATTGGGGCCAGGAGGAGAAGAGGACGACAGAGGATGAGATGGCTGGATGGCATCACTGACTCGATGGATTTGAGTCTGAGTTACCTCCGAGAGCTGGTGATGGATAGCGAGGCCTGGCGTGCTGCAGTTCATGGGGTCGCAAAGAGTCGGACACGACTGAGCAACTGATCTGATCTGATTTGTTAATGTGGCATGTCACATTGATTAACTTGTGAATATCGAACCATCCTCCCATTCCTGGAATAAATCCCACTTGATCATGGTGTACAATCTTTTTAATATATTGTTGAATTTCACTTGCATATATCTTGTTAAGGATTTTTTGCATTCATATTCATTAAGGATTTGGGACTGAAATTTTTTGCAGTATCTATCTCATTTTGGTATCAGGTTAATGATTGTCTCATAGAATGAATTTGGGAGTGTTCTTGCCTCTTCTATTTTTGTGGGAATAATTTGAGAAAGATAAGCATTAACTCTTCTTTCATACACTTTGTAGAATTACTTTTTGGTGGAAGATACTGTTGGAGTTAAGGGCTAGAGCCACAGTTAAGGTGGAAGCCAACTCTTCTCTATGCTCAATGGCTGTCACTGTTTTAGTGCACTGTTATCAGCAATGGCAGCCTCTGCCCTAGTGGAATGCAGTGCTGGAGCAAAAGCAGCTGGAACAAGTGCCTGGCACTGGTTGGGGGAGGGGGCACATGTTGGGGTGGTCCTGGAAAGCTGGGTAGAGCCTCAAGCAGCTTTCAATCTGCTGCCTCTGCACTTTAACTGGGAGTAGTCAAATATATGTACACTGTCCAAGACTGAACTCTCGTTTTCTTACAGCCCTCCAGGAAGCCCCCAGCAGAGGGGGCTTACCTTCTTAGGGTCTGACCCCAGGGCTGAGGTGCCTAATATGTTTCTTGAACCTCTTTCTACCCAGGGAGGATCCTGGAACCTATGATATCCCCTTCTTCTTCTGTTTCCCATGCTAAGGGTGTGGGTTCTAACCCGATTGCTTCTCCTCCCTTCTTACCCAACTCCATGTGATTTCTTTATAGATTTGGTTGTAGTAGAGCTATTCTGCTAGTCCCCAGGGAGATTTCAGTGAAAGTCACTCTATATGTAGTTTTAGTTTTGATGTGTTTTCAAGGAGAGGTGAGTGAGCATCCTTCTACACTGACAACTTTACCTCTTCTCTCTGCATGTTTTCAAGATCCATCCATGTTGTAACAAAAATAAAAACTCCATTCATTTTTATGACTGAATAATATTTCAGTGTGTGTGTGTTGGTGTGTCTATCCCATTTTGCTTATACATTCATATATCAATGGACTCATGGGATACTGTGAATAATATTGCTATGAATATTGGTGTACAAATATCTGTTTGAGTCGATACTGTTAATTCTTTTAGATTTATTGCTTAGAAAGGGATTGTTAGCTTTGTATACTTTGAGGAACCATGTATATTGCTCATGGAACCACCATACTATTTTTCCACAGTAGCTGTACAATTTTACATTGTTATCAGTAATTCCCAAAAAGCCCAATTTTCCCATATTTAATCAATACTGTTACTTTCCTGTTAAACAATTATCACCTTCCAGGTAGATATGAAATGTTATTTCTTTATTGTTTTGATTTACATTTATCTATTTACTAGTGATGTTAAGCATCTTTCTATGTGCTTATTGGCTATTTTTATATCTTTGAAGAAATATCTATTCAAGGTCATTGTCCATTTTTCTTAAGAAAAAGGGTTGTCTGGTTTCTTGTTGAGTTATAATTGTTCTTTACTTATCCTGAATTTTAATCTCTTACTATATATATTATGTGCAAATATTCTGTCTAATTAAGTAAGTTTTCTTTTTGCTTTCTTGATAGTATCCTTTGATGTACAAAATGTTCTTAATTTTGATAACTCCAGATTATCTATTTTTCTTTTGCTGCCTGTTTTTTTTTTTTTTTTTTTGGTGTTTCTATCCATGAACATGAGATGTATTTCCATTTATTTAGGTCTTCTTTTTTTTTAGAGTTGAAAATTTTAATTTTTGAGATTAAAAAAATACTCTGAATGGGATTAGTTGTACATAATACATCATGACAAAATAGAGTCTATCCTAGGAATGCCAAATCTATTTAACACTATTACTTAAAACTATTGCTTCACTATGTTGAATGATATAAAAAGTAAAACCATATAAACATAACAAAAAGCATCTGCCAAAAGTCTATATTCTATCATGATTGTAAAAAAAATCCCAACTCTCTGCAAACAAGAAATAGATGAGAATAGTGTCTGGCTCTTTGCTGCCCCATGGACTATAGCCTGCCAAGTTCTTATGTCCATGGAATTTTCGAGGCAAGAATACTGGACTGGGTCACCATTTCATACTCCAGGGGATCTTCCTGACCCAGGGATCAAACTTGGGTGTCAGGCGTCTCCTGTATTAGCAGGCAGATTATTTACCACTAGTGCCACCTGGGAAAACCCATTATGAATGCCAAATCTATTTAACATGAATCCTTAAAACTATTGCTTCCCCATATTGAATAATTTAAAAGGTAAAACCATATAAACATAGAAAAAAGCATCTGCCAAAATTCAATATCTTATCATGATTAAAAAAACAAAAAAAAAAAACTCTGCAAACAAAAGAATAACTGAGAATTTCTTCAACCTGATTAAGGGCATCTATGAAAAATAAAGTCTTCTTTAATTTTTTCAGCAATAATTTATAGTTTAAAGTGTACAGGTGTTTTACCTCTATGGTTAGACTTGATGTTGTTTAGTTGCTAAGTTGTGTCTAACTTTTTTGTGACCCCATGAACTGTAGCCCTTCATAATCTGCTGGGATTTCCCAGGCAAGAATACAGGAGTGAGTTGCCATTTCCTTCTTCAAGGGACCTTCCAAAACCACAAATTGAATCTTCATCTCCTGAATTGGCAGGCAGATTCTTCACCACTGTGCCACCTGGGAAGCCCTGTATTCGTAGCTAATTTATTTTAATTAATGAATATTTTTTCATTCTATGATTATATACAGTTTATTTATCTTTTGAAAATATTTATGTTAACAATATTTTCAGTGTTTGGCTCTTACTGATAAAGCATCAATGCACATTCATATACAGATTTTCATGTAAACATGAGTTTTCTCTTTAAGACATATACTTAAAAGTACAGTTTTTGTGACACATGGTAAATGTATATTTATAAGAAACTTCTTTACTGTTTTCTAGAGTGCCGTATCATTTTATGTTCTCTCTAGCAAAAGATCTGGTTGTTCCTCAATAGTACTTGATGTTACTAGTATTTTTATTTTAGTTATTGTCGTTGAGGTGTATTTCATAGTGGTTTTTGTTTGCAATTCTCTAATAGCCAATGAAGCTGAACATCTTTTCATGCACTTATTTGACACTGAAGGATCTTCTTTGATAAAGGGTCTGTTCAAGTCTTTCAACATTTTCTAAATGAATTTTTTGGTTTTCTAGTATTGAGTTTAAAGACTTCATATATTTTGATGCAATTTTTCATCAGATATGTGATTTATACATATTTTTCTCCAGTTCGTGACTTGTCTTTAAATTATTATTATGGGTTATCTCATAAAGGAAAAACTTTTAAATATTTAATTTGAATGTAATCTATTTTTTTTAGTCTACAGTGATTTAGTTGTCTAAGTAAGTGATAGTCCTAAGAACTCTTTGCATAGTCCCTGGTCACAAAGATTTTTCCTAAGATATTTTTTTTTCTAAAAATTTAGTAGCTATGCACTATTCTGTGATATCTATGATCCAGTTTCAGTTATTTCGTTACAAGTTATAGGGTTAAGGATTTATACTTTTGCCTGTGGAATTCCAATTGTTTCAACACAATTTGTTGAAAAAACTTTTTCTTCATTAAATTATTTTTTATTTATGCCAAAAGTCAAAAGCTGACCTACTTGTAGCTCTCTTTCTGGGCTCTATTCTATTCAATTGATCTTTGTGTCTATTCCTTTACCAATTTCACATTTCCTTGTCTCTACAGCAGAAAAGTAAGTCTTTGTATTGTGTAGTATGACTGCTCCAAACAGATTCCTTTTTTCAATATTGTTTTAGTTTCTATTGTCTCTTCATATTTCCATATAAATTTTAGAAACTGCTTGTTTATATATGCAAAAACATACTGGAATTTTGATAGACATTGTTTGCATCCCTAAATCAATTCAGTGAAAATTCACATGATAGTATGGTGAGTCTTCTAATCCATGAAAATAGTATGTCTCTCTGTTCATTCAGAATTTATCTGAATGCTTTTAGAAGTATGTTGTAGCTTTCATCAGACAGATTGTGCACATATTTTGTTAGGCTTACATATAAGTATTTCCTTTTTTGTTAAGCTATTGTAGATGGAATTTTATTTTAAATTTGCTTTTTTAGTTATTAATTTCTCATATGGAAAAATACACAATCTTTGTAGGTTGAGCTTTGTATCCTTTGACATTTTTACATGCGCTTGCTCCCTTTAGGAATTTTTCTTTTGGTTTAGGTAGATTCTTTAAGATTTTCTACATAGCTAATTATCATCTGTGAATCAGTACAGTTCAGTCACTCAGTCTTACTTTAACCAACTAAGACATCTATTACTATGCTGAATTACAGTAGTGAAAGTGGAATGCCTTCTTTTTTGTCAGATGTTAGGGGAAAATTATTCAGTTTTATACCATTAAGTATAACATTCAGTCAGTTCAGTCACTCAGTTTTGTCCAACTATTTCTGACCCCATGAACCACAGCATGCCAGGCCTCCCTTTCCATCACCAACACCTGAAGTTTACCCAAACTCACGTCTATTGAGTCAGTGATGCCATCTAACCATCTCTTCCTCTGTTGTCCACTTCTCCTCCTGCCTTCACTCTTTCCCAGCATCAGAGTCTTTTCAAATGAGTCAGGTCTTCACATCAAGTGGCCAAAATATTGGAGTTTCAGCTTCAATATCAGTCCTTCCAGTGAATATTCAAAACTGATCTCCATTAGGATGGACTGGTTGGGTCTCCTTGCAGTCCATGGGACTCTCAAGAGTGTTCTTCAATACTACAGTTCAAGAGCATCAATTCTTTGGCACTCAGCTTTATTTATAGTCCCAATCTCACACCCATACATGACTACTGGAAAAACCATAGCCTGGACTAGATGGACTTTTTTTTGTAGGCAAAGTAATATCTCTGCTTTTTAATATGCTGTCTAGGTTGGTCATTGCTTTCCTTCCAAGGAGCAAGTATCTTTTAATTTCATAGCTGCAGTCACCATCTGCAGTGATTTTGGAGCCCCCCAAAATAAAGTCAGCCACTGTTTCCACTGTTTTCTCATCTATTTGCCATGAAATGATGGGACTAGATGCCATGGTCTTCGTTTTCTGAATGTTGAGCTTTAAGCCAACTTTTTCACTCTCCTCTTTCACTTTCATCAAGAGGCTCTTTAGATTTTCTTCACTTTATGTCATGAGGGTGGTGTCATCTGCATATCTGAGGTTATTGATATTTTTCCCGGCAATCTTGATTCCTGCTTGTGCTTCCTCCAGCCCAGCGTTTCTCATGATGTACTCTGCATAGAAGTTAAATAAGCAGGGTAACAATACACAGCCTTGACATACTCCTTTCCCAATTTGGAACCAGTCTGTTGTTCCATGTCCAGTTCTAACTGTTGCTTCCTGACCTGCATACAGGTTTCTCAAGAGGCAGGTCAGGTGGTCTGGTATTCCCATTTCTTTCAGAATTTTCCACAGTTTATTGTGATCCACACAGTCAAAGGCTTTGGCATAGTCAATAAAGCAGAAATAGATGCTTTTCTGGAACTCTCTTCCTTTTTCCATGATCCAGAGGATGTTGGCAATTTGATCTCTGGTTCCTCTGTCTTTTCTAAATCCAGCTTGAACATCTGGAAGTTTACGGTTCATGTATTGCTGAAGCCTGGCTTGCAGAATTTTTAGCATTACTTTACTAGCTTGTGAGACGAGTACAATTGTGTAGTAGTTTGAGCATTCTTTGGCATTGCCTTTCTTTGGGATTGGAATGAAAACTGACCTTTTCCAGTCCTGTGGCCATTGCTGAGATTTCCAATTTGCTGGCACATTGAGTGCAGCACTTTCACAGCATCATCTTTTAGGATTTGAAATACCTCAACTGGAATTCTGCCACCTCCACTAGCTTTGTTTCTAGTGTTGTTTCCTAAGGCCACTTGACTTCACATTCCAGGATGTCTGGCTCTAGGTCAGTGATCACACCATCGTGATTATCTGGATTGTGAAGATCTTTTTTTGTACAGTTCTCCTGTGTATTCTTGCCACCTCTTCTTAATAACTTCTGCTTCTGTTAGGTCCATACCATTTCTGTCCTTTATTGAGCCCATCTTTGCATGAAATATTCCCTTGGTATCTCTAATTGTCTTGAAAAGATCTCTAGTCTTTCCTATTCTATTGTTTTCCTCGATTTCTTTGCATTGATCACTGAGGAAGGCTTTCTTCTCTCTCCTTGCTATTCTGCATGGAACTCTGCATTCAAACGGGTATATCTTTACTTTTGTCCTTTGCTTTTCACTTTTCTTCTTCTCACAGACTTTTAAGGCCTCCTCAGACAGCCATTTTGCTTTTTTGCATTTCTTTTTCTTGGGGATGGTCTTGATCCCTGTCTCCTGTACAATGTCACGAACCTCTGTCCATAGTTCATCAGGCACTCTGTCTATCAGATCTAGTCCCTTAAATCTATTTCTCACTTCCACTGTATAATCATAAGGGATTTGTTTTAGGTCATACCTGAATGGTCTAGTGGTTTTCCCCACTTTCTTCAATTTAAGTCTGAATTTGACAATAAGGAGTTCATGATCTGAGCCGTAGTCAGCTCCCAGTCTTGTTTTTGCTGACCGTATAGAACTTCTCCATCTTTGGCTGCAAAGATTTAGCTGCCAGTTAGTTTGTAGATACTCTTTGTCAACTGAAAATGTTTTGTTCTATTCCTAACTTAATGACAGTTTTATTATAAATAGGTAATATAAATCTTCTCAAATGGTTTTCCTATATGAACTGATATGCTACTGTGGCTATTACCCTATAGACTCTTTATGTGGTGATTGCATTGACTGATTTTTGAGTAATCTTGGAATTCCTGGAATAATCCCCACTTTGTTATATTGAATTTTTGTTTCATATATTGGAGGATGTGATTTACTTTTATTTGTTGAAGTTTTTACATCTATGTTCATGAGAGATATTGTTTATAGCCTTCTCTACTTTTTCTATCTTTGTCTAGTTTACGAATTAGGATAATACCAGCCACATAACACAATTTGAGAAGTGTTCCTTCCTATTTTGAGAAAGAGACTGTGTAGAATTGGTTTTATTTCTCCCCAAATATTTTGTGAATTTCTTCAGTCAAACCATATGAAATTGGAATGTCTCACTTTAGATATTCTATCTACAAATTTAGTGTATTTAATAGATATGGGACTATTAAGGCTTTTTTTTTTTTTAAACTTTTTCCTTAAGGGTATTTTGGTGGTGTTTGTATCTCAAAAAATTTGTTCATTTCGTCTAAATTGTTGACTTTATTGGTATCAAGTTGGCATGTTTTCTTAGTATCTGCCCACATGCCTCTCAAGTTTAAAGCTCAACATTCAGAAAACTAAGATCATGGCATCTGGTCTCATCACTTCATGGCAAATAGATGGTGAAACAGTGGAAACAATGGCTGACTTTATTTTTCTGGGCTCCAAAATCACTGCAGATGGTGATTGCAGCCATGAAATTAAAAGACATTTACTCCTTGGAAGGAAAGTTATGACCAAACTAGACAACATATTAAAAAGAAGAAGCATTACTTTGCCAAGAAAAGTTTGCCTAGTCAAGGCTATGGTTTTTCCAGTGGTCATGTATGGATGTGAGAGTTGGACTATGAAGAAAGCTGAGCGCCGAAGTTCAAAATTGGTGCTTTTGAACTGTGGTGTTGGAGAAGACTCCTGAGAGTCCCTTGAACTGCAAGGAGACCCAACCAGTCCATCCTAATGGAGATCAGTCCTGGCTGTTCATTGGAAGGACTGATGTTGAAGCCAAAACTTCAATATTTTGGCCACCTGATGCAAAGAGCTGACTCATTTGAAAACACCCTGATGCTGGGAAAGATTGAGGGCAGGAGGAGAAGGGGACAAGAGAGGATGAGATGGTTGGATGGCATCATTGACTCGATGGACATGAGTTTGGGTGGACTCCGAGAGTTGGTGATGGACAGGGAGGTCTGGTGTGCTGTGGTTCATGGGGTCACAGAGAGTCGGACACAACTGAGCAACTGAATTGGACTGAACTGAACTGTCATATTTTCTTAGTATCTCCCCACATGCCTCTCAAGTCCCTACTCTATGGAGAGATGGGAGAGTTATCTCTGCTTATATTATTGCAGGCCAGGGATGATGGACAGGCTCCATCCCACAGCCTTCATAATACCTAGCAGAGGTGTAGGGAAAAGTAGGATAGGCAAAAAGTTCCATTTTGCAGAGCTGAATTCTTCCTGGTTCTTATTTTATGTATATTTCTGTCAAAGGACACCTTATTCAATATGTATTGTTGATTCATTAACTTTGAGCACACAGCCCATGGCACTGTAACTTATGCCTGAGCAAAGCTTACCTAACACATATTCTCTCCTTAAGGCATATTACAGTAATCTTTTGCTTAGAAACTGACAATACTTGCTGACAATACTTCAGCAACATACATGGAAGCCATTGTAAACAGTAAAATCGCCAAGAAAAAGCACAGATATACAAAAACTGTGACATTAAATTGACTGAAAAGGGCATATTTATTTACAGTATGAGATCTGAAGCAAGAAGGCAGAGCATTTCTTCATTTGACCTCAGCTGATAAAAGTGGGTGACTCCAAATCTTTTCAGATCTGCACATATTCATGAATCACCTTGAAATCACTGTGAGTATAAATTTTGGTGTTACAAAAAATTTTACAAAAATTTGAACAGTAAGGATTGGATTTGAGCTCTAAACTTAGATTTGTAAACACCATTGAGAAATGAAGACACACAAACAAGTTACTTAAAAGTATATAATTTGACAGTCACCTTTGACATGTATAATCATACTTAGGTAACAAATACTACAATAATTTCAGGTATTAAGAACTTGAAGGATTCTGAAAACCCCCAGCTCCAGACGTATTTAGCTTTTCAGTAACTTTTAATGGAAAAGAATTCTAAGAATCCACAAGCAAACTGGGGATAACATTTCTTGCTCTCCTGTGTAAGGAAAAATACTATGCAAGACAGCAAAAGAGACAGAGATATAAAGAACACATTTTTGGACTCTGTGGGAGAAGGCGAGGGTGAGATGATTTGAGAGAATAGCATTGAAACATGTATATTACCATATGTAAAATAGATGACCAGTCCAAGTTCAATGCATGAAACAGGGCATTCAATTGCATGCACTGGGACTACCCAGAGTGATGGGACAGGGATGGAAGGGGAAGGGAAGTTTGGAATGGGGGACACATGTACACCTATGACTGATTCGTGTCAATGTATGGCAAAAACCGCCAAAATATTTCAAAGTAATTAGCTTCTAATTCGGAGAAGGCAATGGCACCCCACTCCAGTACTTTTGCCTAGAAAATTCCATGGCCGGAGGAGCCTGGTAGGCTGCAGTCCATGGGGTCGCTAGAGTCGGACAGGACTGAGCGACTTCACTTTCACTTCTCACTTTCATGGATTGGAGAGGGAAACGGCAACCCACTCCAGTGTTCTTGCCTGGAGAATCCCAGGGACGGGGAAGCCTGGTGGGCTGCCCTCTATGGGGTCACACAGAGTCGAACATGACTGAAGTGATTTAGCAACAGCAGCAGCAGCAGCTTCTAATTAAAATAAATTAATTTTTTAAAAGTAAAAGAAAAAAACAGTAATATCAATGTGGGAATTTTCTCCTTATTTTATATTTCTACTCTATAAAAAAAGAAAGTGAAGACAATATCTCTTTTCTGAATTAGAATGAAATAACTTATAAATAAAAATATAAAAAGCAAATAAAAAAGAGCAAGTATCTAAGAAGAAATTGCACAGATCAGATCAGATCAGTCACTCAGTCATGTCTGACTCTTTGCGACCCCATGAATCGTAGCACACCAGGCCTCCCTGTCCATCACCAACTCCCGGAGGTCACTCAGATTCACGTCCATCGAGTCAGTGATGCCATCCAGCCATCTCATCCTCTGTCATCCCCTTCTCCTCTTGCCCCCAATCCCTCCCAGCATTGACTCCAATGAGTCAACTCCTTGCATGAGGTGGCCAAAGTACTAGAGTTTCAGCTTTAGCATCAGTCCTTCCAAAGAAATCCCAGGGCTGATCTCCTTCAGAATGGACTGGTTGGATCTCCTTGCACTCCAAGGGACTCTCAAGAGTCTTCTCCAACACCACAGTTCAAAAGCATCAATTCTTTGGTGCTCAGCCTTCTTCACAGTCCAGCTCTCACATCCATACATGACCACAGGAAAGACCATAGCCTTGACTAGACGAACTTTTGTTAGCAAAGTAATGTCTCTGCTTTTGAATATGCTATCTAGGTTGGTCATAACTTTCCTTCCAAGGAGTAAGCATCTTTTAATTTCATGGCTGCAGTCAGCATCTGCAGTGATTTTGGAGCCCAGAAAAACAAAGTCTGACACTGTTTCCACTGCTTCCCCATCTATTTCCTATGAAATGATGGGACCAGATGCCATGATCTTCTTTTTCTGAATGTTGAGCTTTAAGCCAACTTTTTCACTCTCCACTTTCACTTTCCTCAAGAGGCTTTTTAGTTCCTCTTCACTTTCTGCCATAAGGGTGGTGTCATCTGCATATCTGAGGTTATTGATATTTCTCCCGGCAATCTTGATTCCAGCTTGTGTTTCTTCCAGTCCAGCGTTTCTCATGATGTACTCTGCATATAAGTTAAATAAGCAGGGTGACAATATACAGCCTTGACGTACTCCTTTTCCTATTTGGAACCAATCTGTTGTTCCATGACCAGTTCTAACTGTTGCTTCCTGACCTGCATACAAATTTCTCAAGAGGCAGATCAGGTGGTCTGGTATTCCCATCTCTTTCAGAATTTTCCATAGTTTCTTGTGATCCACACAGTCAAAGGCTTTGGCATAGTCAATAAAGCAGAAATAGATGTTTTTCTGGAACTCTCTTGCTTTTTTGATGATTCAGTGGATGTTGGCAATTTGATCTCTGGTTCCTCTGCCTTTTCTAAAACCAGCTTGAACATCAGGAAGTTCACGGTTCACATATTGCTGAAGCCTGGCTTGGAGAATTTTGAGCATTACTTTACTAGCGTGTGAGATGAGTGCAATTGTGCGGTAGTCTGAGCATTCTTTGGCATTGCCTTTCTTTGGGATTGGAATGAAAACTGACCTTTTCCAGTCCTGTGGCCACTGCTGAGTTTTCCAAATTTGCTGGCATATTGAGTGCAGAAATTGCACACAATAATAGTATAAGCCTAGGGTCATTACTGAATAAGGAAACAAATGTCATGATTTCTGATTGCAGAAATGAACAAAAAGAGGCTTTGTTTGCTAATGATGGGAGAGCTGGAGTTCAGTGTTAAAGGTCATAACCTTTGTTCCTCTTTTTTTGTGCTGGTTTCAGTTGGTACAGCATGTAGGAAATGTCAATGAATTTGACTGAAAATAGGACACTGAAAAATGTTTTCTCTTGAATATAAATTTTAAGATGGCCAGTCATTTAGAAAATTGAAATCAAGTGCTCCTTGGCAAGACTTTTATTCAGTGAATTTTCCTATGCAATCTCTTGGAATGAAATGCTACATTTTAAAGTTATTTATGATTATTGCAAAGATGATTCTGCTTTGAAAAAGAAAGCCCTCAAAACAACAGGTGAAATCAATCTAAGGATTATTTGTCTATCTTTAAAGTTTTTTTTATTTATTTAGTTTTGGCTGTGCTGGGTCTTTGTTGCTTTGTGTGGGCTTTCTCTAGTTGCTGCAAGTGGGCCCTACTCTGTTGCAGTGCACGGGCTTCTCATTGCAGGGGCTTATCCTGTTGTGGAGCACAGGCTCTAGGTGCATAAGCTTTAGTAGTTGCAGCACACAGGCTCAGTAATTGCAGTTCCTGGGCTCTAGAGTGCAAGCTCAGTAGTTAGGTGCAACAGCTTTGTTCCATGAAATGTGGAATCTTCCCAGGCCAGGGATTAAATTCATGTCCCCTGCACTAGCAGGTAAATTCTTATCCACTGCACCACCCGGGAGGTCCTATTTGTCTCATCTTGACCAAATCAATTAGCTTCATCTAAAAATTAATGGAGAAGAGAGTAAATGATAGTGTTTGTTGAATAATTACCAAGCACTAGACACTATTTCAGTCCTTATTAGATAGGAGCTGTCATCGTTGTCACTTACACATCAAAAAATGAAGGCTCAGAGAGATTAAGGATCTTGTGATCCTATAGCTAGTAGGTGGCCAAGTTGGGTTGGAAATTCAGACTATTTGATTCCAAGACCAAAGCAGTTGATGTCATCTCCATATGATATGAAATGATGTTTCTATGAGAATAAAAATAAGTATGAAGGTATTTTTTATTTTTATTTCAAATTTAAAAAAATATTGAAGTATAGTTTACAATGCTGTGATTAAATTATACATATACATATTGTTGCTGTTCAGTCACTAAGTCATGTCCGACTCTCTGAGACCCCATGGACTGCAGCAGGCCAGGCTTCCCTGCCCTTCACTATCTTCCAGAGTTTGTTCAAACTCATGTCCATTGAGTCAGTGTTGCCATCCAACCATCTCATCCTATATCACCCGCTTCTCCTACTGCTCTCAATATTTCCCAGCATGAGCATCTTTTCCAATATTCTTTTTCTTTTTTTTTTTTTTACATTCTCTTCCTTTATAGATCATTATAAGATATCGAGTCTTGTTCCTAGTAGATCTTTGTTGGCTAATTTATATACAATTTTTTTTTTTTAATGATGAAGTAATACAAATTAGGAAACATGATGACAATTATGGGCTATATTGAATTTGATGTGACCATGGAGATCCAAAAGATGAATATTGACCATCCAGGTAAAGTGAGTACATGTGTGTGAGTGTGTGATTTCTGACAAAGAAAAGCACTTGCGAAAATATCCTGGGATGGAAAGGAACTGAAAGGAGGCCATTGTGACTGGATTTTAGTGTTCAAGTCACTACTGTTAGGGACAGTGTTAGATACAAAGAGGCAAAGTGTATCTAAACTATAGATACTTTGCCCATACACTGATTTATTTGTTCCAGTAAAACAGTAATACTAATGTTTGGACCTCTCTTTGTCATTGGGTAACTGATTGATTTTCATGTTAGAGGTGGACAGGCTCATTGACTCTGGATGCAAGAATGCTGTTACCTTTTTATTTCTAAAACAAGCAAATAAGAGACTCTGCACACTCTGCAATTTTCAAGTGTTTTGGGCTCAAATCTCCAGTGAAATAAATTGGATGATGCTTGAGTCTCAAAAAAATAAATAAATAAAAGAGATTTAACCCATTCAAATGAAAGTTGGCTGAGTGGTCTCTTTTTGTAAGAGGGATCAAACCTGATTCCATATTTCATCTGCTTTTTTAGCCCTAATCTTTGTGAAATGTTGTCTGTGCTTAGTCATGCTGGCTCTGCAACTTTTGTAAAACAAATTTGCCTATAGTCTGAAATATAAAAGATAGGCCTTTCTCAAGGCCCTTACCTTTAAATGCATAAGAGCAGAGAATAATATTTGACTTGTTAGAGGTTTACAGGAACACTGTGACCAGAGTTGCATGTATAACTGCAAGAACAAAGGATTCCAGCAGCTAGAAGTTTGCAATAGCCACACTCCCTCCTTTTTTTAATATAAAAGAAGCCTGAATTCTAACTCCATTAAGATGGTTCTTTGGGACACTAGTTCACCATCCCCATATCAAACCCGAATGATATTTCCTATTCGCATATGCAATCCTACGATCAATCCCCAACAAACTAGGAGGAGTTCTAGCTCTAGTACTCTCAATCCTAATCTTCATCTTAATACCCCTACTACACACATCCAAACAACGAAGCATGATATTCCGACCATTAAGCCAATGCCTCTTCTGAATCTTAGCAGCAGACCTACTAACACTCACGTGAATCGGAGGACAACCAGTCGAACACCCATATATCATCATCGGACAACTAGCATCAATCATATATTTCCTCCTTATTCTAGTATTAATACCAGTAACCAGTATAATTGAAAATAACTTCTTAAAATGAAGACAAGTCTTTGTAGTATATTGAATACACTGGTCTTGTAAACCAAAAAAGGAGAACAACTAACCTCCCCAAGACTCAAGGAAGAAGCAACTGCCCCACCATCAACTCCCAAAGCTGAAGTTCTATTTAAACTATTCCCTGAACACTATTAATATAGCACCACAAACTTCAAGAGCCTTACCAGTATTAATTTTGCAAAAATTTTTGATAACTTAACACAAACTTTGCACCCAAGCCCAAAATTATAAATCAATACTAATTAACTACACAAATGTGCAAGACGTACGGTACGCTAGAAATGTTTTGAATGCATTGTTACACCACACCAATGTGGTGGGGGAGAGGACATAACATGTATATAGTACATTATATTATGTAATAAGAACATATTATGTATGCAGTACATTATATTAATGTAATAATGACATAATATGTATATAGTACATTATATTAAATGCCCCATGCGTATAGGCAAGTACATGTTCCCTATTGATAGTACATAGTACATGTAGTTATTGATCGTACATAGCACATTTTAGTCAAATCAGTCCTTGCCAACATGCGTATCCCTTCCACTAGATCACGAGCTTGATCACCATGCCGCGTGAAACCAGCAACCCGCTCGGCAGGGATCCCTCTTCTCGCTCCGGGCCCATGAATCGTGGGGGTAGCTATTTAATGAATTTTATCAGACATCTGGTTCTTTCTTCAGGGCCATCTCACCTAAAATCGCCCACTCTTTCCTCTTAAATAAGACATCTCGATGGACTAATGACTAATCAGCCCATGCTCACACATAACTGTGGTGTCATACATTTGGTATTTTTTTATTTTGGGGGATGCTTGGACTCAGCTATGGCCGTCTGAGGCCCCGACCCGGAGCATAAATTGTAGCTGGACTTAACTGCATCTTGAGCATCACCATAATGATAGGCATGGGCATGGCAGTCAATGGTAACAGGACATAAATTATATTATATATCCCCCCTCCCCTCTTATATACTCACCATCATTTTTAACACGCTTCTCCCTAGTTTATTATTTTAATTTATCACATTTTCAATACTCAAATTAGCACTCCAATCAAGGTAAGTATATAAATGCCCGTTCTAACTATAAAGTTAATGTAGCTTAAAACTAAAGCAAGGCGCTGAAAATGCCTAGATGAGTTCATCAACTCCATAAACACATAGGTTTGGTCCTGGCCTTCCTGTTGTCTTTTAACAAACTTACACATGCAAGTATCCACATCCCAGTGAGAATGCCCTCCAGGTCAATAAGACTAAAAGGAGCTGGTATCAAGCACACACCCGTAGCTCACGACACCTTGCTTAACCACACCCCCACGGGATACAGCAGTGATAAAAATTAAGCCATAAACGAAAGTTTGACTAAGTTATGTTAATTGGGGTTGGTAAATTTCGTGCCAGCCACCGCGGCCATACGATTAACCCAAGCTAACGGGAGTACGGCGTAAAACGTGTTTAAGCACTACACCAAATAGAGTTAAATTTTAATTAAGCTGTAAAAAGCCATAATTATTGTAAAAATTAAATGACGAAAGTGACTCTACAACAGCTGATACACCATAGCTAAGACCCAAACTGGGATTAGATACCCCACTATGCTTAGCCCTAAACACAGATAATTATATAAACAAAATTATTCGCCGGAGTACTACTAGCAATAGCTTAAAACTCAAAGGACTTGGCGGTGCTTCATATCCCTCTAGAGGAGCCTGTTCTATAATCGATAAACCCCGATAAACCTCACCAATTCTTGCTAATACAGTCTATATACCGCCATCTTCAGCAAACCCTAAAAAGGAATAAAAGTAAGCGTAATCATAACACACAAAAAAGTTAGGTCAAGGTGTAACCTATGAAATGGAAAGAAATGGGCTACATTTTCTTAAATCAAGAAAACTAACACACGAAAGCTATTATGAAATTAATAGCCAAAGGAGGATTTAGCAGTAAACTAAGAATAGAGTGCTTAGTTGAACCAGGCCATGAAGCACGCACACACCGCCCGTCACCCTCCTCAAACAAATATTAATGCCCCCCAAATTTATTTACACGCATTAACCACAAGTAGAGGAGATAAGT
This sequence comes from Tragelaphus eurycerus, assembly GCA_935064755.1. Taxonomy (NCBI): domain Eukaryota; kingdom Metazoa; phylum Chordata; class Mammalia; order Artiodactyla; family Bovidae; genus Tragelaphus; species Tragelaphus eurycerus. Next base: position 15,089,995 of record CAKXYN010000041.1, read on the forward strand.
CGTAACAAGGTAAGCATACTGGAAAGTGTGCTTGGATAAATCAAGATATAGCTTAAACAAAGCATCTAGTTTACACCTAGAAGATTTTACTCATCATGAATATCTTGAACCAGATCTAGCCCAAAAACAACCCCACCAAAACAAAAATAAAATAAAACATTTACCCCTTGACCTAAAGTATAGGAGATAGAAATTTTAAGACATGGCGCTATAGAGAAAGTACCGTAAGGGAACGATGAAAGAAAAAAATCAAAGTATAAAAAAGCAAAGATTACCCCTTGTACCTTTTGCATAATGAGTTAACTAGCACAGAACTTAACAAAACGAATTTTAGCTAAGTAACCCGAAACCAGACGAGCTACTCATGAACAGTTTATTAAGAACCAACTCATCTATGTGGCAAAATAGTGAGAAGATTTATGAGTAGAGGTGACATGCCTAACGAGCCTGGTGATAGCTGGTTGTCCAGAAAATGAATCTCAGTTCAGCTTTAAAGATACCAAAAATTTAAACAAATCCCACTGTATCTTTAAAAGTTAATCTAAAAAGGTACAGCCGTTTAGACAAAGGATACAACCTTAAATAGAGAGTAAGACCTAAAAATACCATAGTAGGCCTAAAAGCAGCCACCAATTAAGAAAGCGTTAAAGCTCAACAACAAAACTAGCAAAAAATCCCAAAAAGCAAGCAACTAACTCCTAGCCCTAATACTGGACTAATCTATTACAAAATAGAAGCAACAATGTTAACATGAGTAACAAGAAATATTTTCTCCCCGCATGAGTTTAAGTCAGTAGCTGATAATACCCTGACTATTAACAGTTAATAAAAACAACCCAACAATTAACAATTTATTAGCTACACTGTTAATCCGACACAGGAATGCACTCAAGGAAAGATTAAAAGAAGTAAAAGGAACTCGCAAACACAAACCCCGCCTGTTTACCAAAAACATCACCTCCAGCATCTCCAGTATTGGAGGCACTGCCTGCCCAGTGACAATCGTTCAACGGCCGCGGTATCCTGACCGTGCAAAGGTAGCATAATCATTTGTTCTCTAAATAAGGACTTGTATGAATGGCCACACGAGGGTTCTACTGTCTCTTACTTCCAATCAGTGAAATTGACCTCCCCGTGAAGAGGCGGGGATGAATTAATAAGACGAGAAGACCCTATGGAGCTTTAACTAATCAACTCAAAGAAAACATAATAAATCACTCAGGGAATAACAATATTTTCTTATGAATTGGCAGTTTCGGTTAGTGACCTCGGAGAATAAAAAATTCTCCGAACGATTTTAAAGACTAGACCTACAAGTCAAATCACTCAATCGCTTATTGATCCAAAAAGCTTGATCAACGGAATAAGTTACCCTAGGGATAACAGCGCAATCCTATTCAAGAGTCCATATCGACAATAGGGTTTACGACCTCGATGTTGGATCAGGATATCCAGATGGTGCAACCGCTATCAAAGGTTCGTTTGTTCAACGATTAAAATCCTACGTGATCTGAGTTCAGACCGGAGTAATCCAGGTCGGTTTCTATCTATTATGTGTTTCTCCCAGTACGAAAGGACAAGAGAAATAAGGCCAACTTAAAATAAGCGCCTCAAAATAACTAATGACCCCATCTCAATTAACAATACAAAAATCCTGCCCTAGAAACAGGGCTTAGTTAAGGTGGCAGAGCCCGGTAATTGCATAAAACTTAAACTTTTATACCCAGAGATTCAAATCCTCTCCTTAACAAAATGTTCATAATTAACATTCTAATACTCATCATCCCTATCTTACTAGCCGTAGCATTCCTTACATTAGTAGAACGAAAAGTCCTAGGCTACATACAATTCCGAAAGGGCCCCAATGTTGTAGGCCCATACGGCCTACTCCAACCTATCGCGGACGCAATCAAACTTTTCATCAAAGAACCACTACGCCCCGCCACATCCTCAGTATCAATATTCATTCTGGCGCCTATCTTAGCTCTAAGCCTAGCCCTAACTATATGAATTCCTCTACCCATACCCTATCCTCTAATCAACATAAACCTAGGAGTCCTATTTATACTAGCTATATCAAGCCTAGCTGTACACTCCATCCTCTGATCAGGATGAGCTTCCAACTCAAAATACGCACTAATCGGAGCCTTACGGGCAGTAGCACAAACGATCTCATATGAAGTAACACTCGCAATCATTTTACTATCAGTACTCCTGATAAGCGGATCCTTCACCCTCTCAACATTAATCATTACACAAGAACAAGTATGACTAATTTTCCCTGCATGACCCCTAGCAATGATATGATTTATCTCAACATTAGCAGAAACAAACCGAGCCCCCTTTGACCTTACCGAAGGAGAATCAGAACTAGTATCCGGCTTTAACGTAGAGTACGCAGCAGGACCATTCGCCCTATTTTTCATGGCAGAATACGCAAACATCATCATAATAAATATCTTCACAACAACCCTATTCCTAGGAGCCTTCCACAATCCATATATACCAGAACTATACACAATCAACTTTACCATCAAATCCTTACTACTAACAATCTCTTTCCTATGAATCCGAGCTTCCTATCCCCGATTCCGCTATGACCAATTAATACATCTACTATGAAAAAGCTTCCTACCCCTGACACTAGCCTTATGCATATGACATGTATCAATACCTATCCTCCTGGCAAGCATCCCCCCACAAACATAAGAAATATGTCTGACAAAAGAGTTACTTTGATAGAGTAAATAATAGAGGTTTAAACCCTCTTATTTCTAGAGCTATAGGAATTGAACCTACCCCTAAGAACCCAAAATTCTTCGTGCTACCAAATACACCAAACTCTAATAGTAAGGTCAGCTAATTAAGCTATCGGGCCCATACCCCGAAAATGTTGGTTTACACCCTTCCCATACTAATAAACCCAATCATCTTCGTTATTATCTTATTAACCATTATATTAGGAACCATTATTGTTATAATTAGCTCCCACTGACTATTTATCTGAATCGGATTTGAAATAAACATGCTTGCTATTATCCCTATTATAATAAAAAACCACACCCCACGAGCCACAGAAGCATCAACCAAATACTTCCTAACCCAATCAACAGCCTCAATACTATTAATAATAGCTATTATTATTAACCTAATATTTTCAGGCCAATGAACTGTAATAAAACTATTCAACCCGATGGCCTCAATAATCATAACAATGGCCCTCGCCATAAAACTAGGAATAGCCCCATTCCACTTCTGAGTACCAGAAGTAACACAGGGCATCCCCCTATCCTCCGGTCTAATTTTACTTACATGACAAAAACTAGCACCCATATCCGTACTTTACCAAATCTCACCGTCAATTAACCTAGACTTAATTCTAATTCTATCAATACTATCAATTATAATTGGAGGCTGAGGGGGACTTAACCAAACACAACTGCGAAAAATCATAGCCTACTCATCAATCGCCCACATAGGATGAATAACAGCAGTACTCCTCTATAATCCCACTATAACACTGCTAAACCTAACCATCTATATCATTATAACCTCCACCATATTCATACTGTTCATAGCTAACTCAACCACCACCACCCTATCACTATCACACACATGAAACAAAACACCCATTATAACAGTCCTAGTTCTAGTAACCCTCCTATCAATAGGAGGTCTCCCTCCCCTATCAGGATTTATTCCAAAGTGAATGATTATTCAAGAAATAACAAAAAACGACAGCATCATCTTACCAACCCTCATAGCAATTACAGCACTACTAAACTTACATTTCTACATACGACTCGCATACACCACCGCACTAACAATATTCCCCTCCACAAATAACATAAAAATAAAATGACAATTCTCAACCACAAAGCGAATAACCCTCCTACCAACAATGATTGTTTTATCCACTATACTACTACCACTGACCCCAATACTATTAATCCTAGAATAGGAGTTTAGGTTAAATAGACCAAGAGCCTTCAAAGCCCTAAGCAAGTATTATTCACTTAACTCCTGATAAGGATTGCAAGATTATACCTTACATCAACTGAACGCAAATCAATCACTTTAATTAAGCTAAATCCTCACTAGACTGGTGGGCTCCACCCCCAGGAAACTTTAGTTAACAGCTAAACACCACGACTCTTATGGCAGAAAGTGAAGAGGGGCTAAAGAGCCTCTTGATGAAAGTGAAAGTGGAGAGTGAAAAGGTTGGCTTAAAGCTCAACATTCAGAAAACAAAGATCATGGCATCTGGTCCCATCACTGCATGGGAAATAGATGGGGAAACAGTGGAAACAGTGTCAGACTTTGTTTTTCTGGGCTCCAAAATCACTGCAGATGGTGACTGTAGCCATGAAATTAAAAGACGCTTGCTCCTTGAAAGGAAAGTTATGACCAACCTAGATAGCATATTCAAGAGCAGAGACATTACTTTACCAACAAAGGTTCGCCTAGTCAAGGCTATGGTCTTTCCTGTGGTCATGTATGGATGTGAGAGCTGGACTGTGAAGAAGGCTGAGCGCCGAAGAATTGATGCTTTTGAACTGTGGTGTTGGAGAAGACTCTTGAGAGTCCCTTGGACTGCAAGAAGATCCAACCAGTCCATTCTGAAGGAGATCAATCCTGGGATTTCTTTGGAAGGAATGATGGTAAAGCTGAAACTCCAGTATTTTGGCCACCTCATGCGAAGAGTTGACTCATTGGAGAAGACTCTGATGCTGGGAGGGATTGAGGGCAGGAAGAGAAGGGGACGACAGAGGATGAGATGGCTGGATGGCATCACTGACTCGATGGATGCGAGTCTGGGTGACCTCCGGGAGCTGGTGATGGACAGGGAGGCCTGGCGTGCTGCAGTTCATGGGGTCGCGGAGAGTCGGACACGACTGAGCGACTGATCTGATCTGATCTGATCTGAAACACCCTAGATAACTGGCTTCAATCTACTTCTCCCGCCGGAGAAAAAAAAGGCGGGAGAAGCCCCGGCAGAATTAAAGCTGCTTCTCTGAATTTGCAATTCAACGTGTAAATTCACCACAGAGCCTGGTAAAAAGAGGAGTTAACCCCTGTTCTTAGATTTACAGTCTAATGCCTTACTCAGCCATTTTACCTATGTTCATCAACCGCTGATTATTTTCAACTAACCACAAAGACATTGGCACCCTATACTTACTATTTGGTGCTTGAGCCGGCATAGTGGGAACAGCATTCCTCCATATCTGCACCCATGCATTCTTTAAAGCCATATTATTCATATGCTCCGGTTCCATTATTCACAGTCTAAATGATGAACAAGACATCCGAAAAATAGGCGGCCTATTCAAAGCCATACCATTCACCACAACAGCCCTCATTATTGGCAGCCTAGCACTAACAGGAATACCTTTCCTCACAGGATTCTACTCCAAAGACCTAATCATCGAAGCCGCCAACACGTCGTATACCAACGCCTGAGCCCTTCTATTAACACTAATTGCCACCTCTTTCACAGCCATTTACAGCACCCGAATTATCTTCTTTGCACTTCTAGGACAACCCCATTTCCCAACCCTAGTAACTATTAATGAAAACAACCCCCTCCTAATTAACTCCATTAAACGCCTCCTAATCGGGAGCCTTTTTGCAGGATTTATCATCTCTAACAGCATACCACCAATAACAGTCCCCCCAAATAACCATACCCTTCTACCTAAAAACAACAGCCCTAGCAGTCACAATCCTAGGCTTCATCCTAGCCCTAGAAATCAGCAACATAACCCAAAACCTAAAACTTCGCCACCCTTCAAATAGCTTCAAATTCTCCAACATACTAGGATATTTTCCCACAATCATACACCGCCTGATTCCCTATGCAAACCTAACAATAAGCCAAAAATCCGCATCCTCCCTCCTAGACTTAATCTGACTGGAAAATATTTTACCAAAAACAACCTCACTTATCCAAATAAAAATATCTATTATAGTAACAAATCAAAAAGGCCTAATTAAACTATATTTTCTCTCTTTCCTAGTCACAATCCTTATCAGCATAATCCTATTTAATTTCCACGAGTAATTTCCATAATTACTACAACCCCAATAAATAAAGACCAACCAGTCACAACAACTCCCCATAGCCTCCTCACTAAAAAATCCGGAATCCCCCGTATCATAAATTACCCAATCACCTAAACCATTGAACTCGAACACAATCTCCACCTCTTTATCCTTCAACACATAACAAACCATAAGCAACTCCATCAACAGATCCGTAATGAATGCCCCCAAGACAACCTTATTAGAAACTCAAACTTCAGGATACTGCTCTGTAGCCATAGCCGTTGTATAACCAAAAACCACCATCATACCACCCAAATAAATTAAAAACACTATCAAACCTAAAAAAGACCCACCAAAATTCAACACAATACCACAACCAACCCCACCACTCACAATCAACCCCAGCCCCCCATAGATAGGCGAAGGTTTCGAAGAAAATCCTACAAAACCCATCACAAAAATAATACTTAAAATAAATACAATGTATGTTATCATTATTCTTACATGGAATCTAACCATGACTAATGATATGAAAAACCATCGTTGTCATTCAACTATAAGAACACTAATGACCGACATTCGAAAATCCCACCCACTGATAAAAATTGTAAACAACGCATTCATTGACCTCCCGGCCCCATCAAACATCTCATCATGATGAAACTTCGGATCCCTTCTAGGAGTCTGCCTAATCCTGCAAATCCTCACAGGCTTATTCCTAGCTATGCACTACACGTCAGACACAACAGCATTCTCCTCTATTACCCATATCTGCCGAGACGTAAACTATGGCTGAATCATCCGATACATACATGCAAATGGAGCCTCAATATTCTTCATTTGCCTGTACATACATGTAGGACGAGGAATATACTATGGATCCTACACCTTCCTAGAAACATGAAACATCGGAGTAATTCTCCTATTTACAGTTATAGCCACAGCATTCATGGGCTACGTACTACCATGAGGACAAATATCATTCTGAGGAGCAACAGTCATCACAAACCTTTTATCAGCAATCCCTTATATCGGCACCAGCCTAGTCGAATGGATCTGAGGAGGCTTTTCAGTAGACAAAGCAACCTTGACCCGATTCTTCGCCTTCCACTTTATTCTCCCATTCATTATTGCAGCACTAGCCATGGTACATCTACTATTTCTCCATGAAACAGGATCCAACAACCCAACAGGAATCTCATCAGACATAGACAAAATTCCATTCCACCCTTACTACACTATTAAGGACATCCTAGGTGCCCTACTGCTAATCCTAGCTCTGATACTACTAGTATTATTCGCACCCAACCTCCTCGGAGACCCTGGTCTGCTGGCTTTCCAAATAAAGTTGCTATTACTTGCCCTAACACCTCGCCTCTCAATTTATTGGCCTGCCATGCAATGAGCAGTATAAACTTGGACTCAGTAACATTTTGAATCTTTCCTCTGTGGTACTTTTACTTTGAGCAAGTGGAATTATACTGGGGACACAAGCAAGCTTAGGGAAGGAAGTTTTAAATTTTTTTCACTGTTTCTATTTCAGTATTCAATTTAAAATAGTTTCAGTTTCATTCAGAAGAAAAATTGGGGCTTTTCTGATGGTTCAGTGGTAGAGAGTCTGCCTGTCAATGCGGAGACATGGGTTTGGTCCCTGATCTGGGAAGATCCCACAAGCCACCAAACAACGAAGTTCATACACCACAACTATTGAGCCTGTGCTCTAGAGCCTGGAGCTGTAACTACTGAGCCCACGTGCTCCAGCTACTGAAGCCAGTGTGCTCTAGAGCCTGTGCTCAGCAACAAGAGAGCCCTGCTCACCACAGCGAGAGAAAAACCGGCACAGCCAATAAATAACATAATAAAGGAAAATGGGCAAGATTCATATTAACAAATCTCACATTTAACAAAAAGCAAATAAATTTTATATTTAATGAGTAATTAGAAATTTACTATTTTGTTAATGAGGTATCTTATAGTTTTAGCCCAGAGGTCATTTTGTTTACCATTGCTTATCATTGTGAATCCATTTATCATTGTAATGTGAAAGATTATGCTTAAAGCAACCAGAAATGCATGGAAAGAACTTGCCTGTGAGAGCAGACAACAGCGATGAGCATGAGTATAGAAAGGATTATATGGCTACATTTTTGGAAAGCAAGTCTGTCTTTCAAAAAATAAGAGATTTTTTTTTTTTTTCTTTTTACTTTTGAGTACATAAGCACAAATTATCTCCTAAAATTAGGTCGATTTCCAGCCACAGTATTTTCATCAGCATGTTTATAAACAAGTTTAAAAACACTGGAAATTTCCTGATGAGACAAAAATCAAAATTCTGAGTACTTTTTGCATGTGATTTTTGGATTGTTGTTCACTGGTAGTTTTAAGATGTAGTCTTTTTTTTTTTTAATTTTATTTTTTTTTAATTTTTAATTTTTTAAATTATTTTTATTTTTTTATTTTGCTTAACTTTACAGTCTTTATAAATTTATGGTTTAAATTGGGAATGTGTCTCAGTAGCTAAAAACAGGAAGTTTGTACATAACTTTGAAATCAGAAAAATATGCAACTAAGTAAAGGATCTTCTGAATTATGGAGAGCCATGATAGGCAGAGAATGCTGTCATAATGAGCTTCCCAAAGTGAACTTGAAATCTGTGCTTCTCTATCATTAACTGATGAGAAACAAAAGTCAGTGTAAAGGTATAAATATAGACCTTTAGACATAAGGTAGACATAGACCAAAACATAAATCTATAGACAGAATATTAAAAAGCAGAGACATTACTTTGCCAACAAAGGTCAGTCTAGTCAAAGCTATAGTTTTTCAGGTAGTCATGTATGGATGTGAAGGTTGGACTCTAAAGAAAGCTGAGTGCCGAAAAACTGATGCTTTTGAACTGTGGTGTTGGAGAAGATGATTGAGAGTCCCTTGGTGTATGGTATTAGAAAATGTTCTAGTTTCATTCTTTTACAAGTGGTTGACCAGTTTTCCCAGCACCACTTGTTAAAGAAATTGTCCTTAATCCATTGTATAAACTCAAAATGGATTAAAGATTTAAATGTAAGACCAGAAACTATAAAACTCCTAGAAGAGAACATAGGCAAAACACTCTCTGATATACATCACAACAGGATCCTCTATGACCCACCTCCCAGAATATTGGAAATAAAATCAAAAATAAACAAATGGGACCTAATTAAACCTAAAAGCTTCTGCATAACAAAGGAAACTATAAGCAAGGTGAAAAGACAGCCTTCAGAATGGGAGAAAATAATAGCAAATGAAGCAACTAACAAACAACTAATCTCAAAATATACAAGCAACTCCTACAGCTCAATTCCAGAAAAATAAATGACCCAATCAAAAAATGGGCCAAAGAACTAAATAGACATTTCTCCAAAGAAGACATACAGATGGCTAACAAACACATGAAAAGATGCTCAACATCACTCATTATCAGAGAAATGCAAATCAAAACCACTATGAGGTACCATTTCACGCCAGTCAGAATGGCTGCGATCCAAAAGTCTACAAGCAATAAATGCTGGAGAGGGTGTGGAGAAAAGGGAACCCTCTTACACTGTTGGTGGGAATGCAAACTAGTACAGCCACTATGGAGAACAGTGTGGAGATTCCTTTAAAAAAACTGGGAATAGAACTGCCTTATGACTCAGCAATCCCACTGCTGGGCATATACACCAAGGAAACCAGAACTGAAAGAGACACGTGTACCCCAATGTTCATTGCAGCACTGTTTATAATAACCAGGGCATGGAAGGAACCTAGATGTCCATCAGCAGATGAATGTATAGGAAAGCTGTAGTAATATACACAATGGAGTATTACTCAGCCATTAAAAAGAATACATTGGAATCAGTTCTAATGAGCTGGATGAAACTGGAGCCTATTATACAGAGTGAAGTAAGCCAGAAAGAAAAGCACCAATAGAGTATACTAATGCATTCATATGGAATTTAGAAAGATGGTAACGATAACTCTGTATGCGAGAGAGCAAAAGAGACACTGATGTATGGAACAGTCCTTTGGACTCTGTGGGAGAAGGAGAGGGTGGGATGATTTGGGAGAATGGCATTGAAATATGTATAATATCAAATATGAAACAAGTTGCCAGTCCAGGTTCGATGCACGATACTGGATACCTGGGGCTGGTGCACTGGGACGACCCAGAGGGATGGTATGGGGAGGGAGGAGGGAGGAGGGTTCAGGATGGGGAACACATGTATACCTGGGGCGGATTCATGTTGATGTCTGGCAAAACCAATACAATATTGTAAAGTTTAAAAATAAAATAAAATTGAAAAAAATAAATAAATGTGAATATTTAAATCCCCTAAAAAAAGAGAGAGAGAGAGAGAGTCCCTTGGACAGCAAAGAGATCCAACCAGTCCATCCTAAAGGAAATCAGTCTTGAATATTCATAGCAAGGACTGAGGCTGAGGCTGAAACTCCAATACTTTGGGCACCTCATGCGAAGAACTGACTCCTTGGAAAAGACCCTGATGCTGGGAAAGATTGAAGGGAGGAGGAGAAGGGGACGACAGTGGATGAGATGGTTGGATGGCATCATTGACTCGATTGTCATAAGTTTGAGCAAGCTCCAGGAGTTGGTGATGGACAGGGAGGCCTGGTGTGCTGCAGTCCATGAGGGTCACAAAGAGTTGGATATGACTGAGCGACTGAACTGAAAAGTATAAAACATGAAAATGTTTACATGTTTCTTTATTTTTTGCTAGTGTAGATATACAAATATATCTTAATTTCAGTGACCTACTTGAGGAAACATTGACATTGATACATAAAATTATTATTCTCACAAATGACCCTAAAAAAATCATTCATGCAAATTTGAAGGGAATTCAGTAGGAATTTTTAAAAGAAAAATAGATAAAAGGTAGTGTTGAGTAGTAATAAATAAGATAAAAAGTGAAATTGAATAATAAAGAGGTTTGAAATTTCTTTTGTTAAATTATTTTTAATTGTTTAAATATTAATTTATTTTAATTGGAAGATACTATCTTTACAATGTTGTGGTGGTTTTTGCCATACATTGACATGAATCAGCCAGGGGTGTACATATGTCCTTCTGTCTTGGCCCCCTCCCACCTCCCTCCCCACCCCATTGCTCTGGGTCATCCCAGAACACAGGCTTTGAGTGCCCTGCTTCATGAATGGAACTTACACTGGTCATTTATTTTACATATGGTAATATACATGTTTCAATGCTATTCTCTCAAATCATTCCACCCTTGCCTTCTCTCACATAGTTCAAAAGTCTGAAGGTATTTTAGTTTGTGATTATCTTGGATGGAGAGGATCAAGAAAGAATAACAAATTGACAAATATATGGGGCATAAATGTTAGTAAATATGGTTTTAGCAAATGATATATTTATTATACTTAGAAGATATGACTTGAAAACCACCTAAGAGGTTAAATTATTTCTCTTAAGCATACCTTTTATTACCTTCACTAAAAGTTACAGAGTTCAATATAAAAATAAAAAATAATACTGAATACAACAAACAACTAAATAATAAGTGTTACTATTTTGTGTTTATCTTCCAGTTCAACTTTTTCTGCTACATATAGAATGATACATGCATAAATATGTGATAGATAAGTGCACAAAACCATAATTTTTATTCAATAAAATATTACGTGTAGTAGTAATTAATAGGCTTCCCAGGTGGCTCCGTGATAAAGAATCTTCATGTCAATGTAGGAGACATAAGTTAGATTCCTGGGTCAGGAAGATTCCCTGGAGGAAGAAATGACAGCCAAGTCCAGTATTCTTGCCTGGAAAATTCTATGGACAGAGGACCTTGGCAGCCTAAATGCCATGGGATTGCAAAGAGTTGGACACAACTGAGCAACTGAACTGACTAGTAATTAATAGAAGAAGAGAAATCCATTCAAAGAACTGGACAAAATCTGATAAAAATTTCCTTACTCAAGTCATATTTGCCTTAGTAAGATATATTTAACATTAAAAAAAATTAAAAATAGTGAATAGGCTGTTATTTGTTTTAAAATACTTTTGTCAAACATTTCAATGAAAGTAAATCATGTATGTAGAAAAATAAGCACACTGTAAGTGAACAAATTGTAAACAAATCATGTGTTAGTTGCTCAGTCGTGTCTGACTCTTTGAGACCCCATAGACTGTAGATCACCAAGTTCCTCTGTCCATGGGATTCTCCAGGCAAGAATATTGGAGTTGCTTACCATTTCCTTCTCCAGGGGATCTTCCTGACCAGGGATTGAACCCAGGTCTCCTGCGTTGCAGGCTCATTCTTTACCATCTGAGCCACCAGGGAAGCCAAACAAACCATAGGCTTAATGTATTTTCACAGATGAGCATATCCACATCACCTTTTCTCAGGTAGGTAAATATTAAATGCTTGCCAATATCACAGAAGACTCCTTCATACTGCTTCATAGGACCCCTCTTTCTTTTTCTCAGAGACCTGATTCTCACTTTTAACACCACTGAAACCAGAGACTAGTTTTATCTATTTTAGAAATTTTGCAATGAAATCACATCATGTGTACTTTTGTGTTTGACTTTTAACATTATTTTTGAGAAATGAATCCATGTTGCTGGAGTAGTATTGACTTCGTCAAACTATATTATTCCATTGTATAAATATATCATATTTTTTTAAAAACTATTTTATCTTCCCCAGTTTTTCCTTTTACAAAAATTGCTGCTATATTTTTTTAAGTATCTTTAAATATTCCTATGTGTTTCTCTGGAAAACGCAGAGGCATTCTTCTGCTCTGTGTAGTGTAAATTTTGTCACAGCATGTGTCTATGTATATGTAGGTCTGTTTGTTGATTCTTTTTGATGTTTCATTGTCTGTCTGTTCTTGTGCCAATACCACATATTTTTAGTTATTGTAAGTTTAAAATAAGTCTTGATATCTGTTTCTGTAAATTTTTTAACTTTGTTTGTCTTCAAGATTGCTTTGGTTGTCCTTAACTCTTTAAATTCCCATACCAATTTTGGAAATAGCCAGTTAATGGAAACATTTCTAGGATTTTTCAGTTGGATTTCATTGAATCACTATTACTCTGAGGATAACTGATACCTTTATCAATTCAGTTCAGTTCAGTTGCTCAGTCATGTCTGACTCTTTGTGACCCCATGAATTGCAGCATGCCAGGCCTCCCTGTCCATCACCATCTCCTGGAGTTCACTCAAACTCACGTCCATTGAGTTGGTGATGCCATCCAGCCATCTCATCCTCTGTCATCCTTTTCCTCCTGCCCCCAATCCCTCCCAGCATCAGAGTCTTTTCCAATGAGTCAACTCTTTGCATGAGGTGGCCAAAGTACTGGTGTTTCAGCTTTAGCATCATTCCTTCCAAAGAACACCCAGGGCTGATCTCCTTTAGAATGGACTGGTTGGATCTTCTTGCAGTCCAAGGGACTCTCAAGAGTCTTCTCCAACACCACACTTCAAAAGCATCAGTTCTTCGGTGGTCAGTTTTCTTCACAGTCCAACTCTCGCATCCATACATGATCACTGGAAAAACCATAGTCTTGACTAGACAAACCTTTGTTGGCAAAGTAATGTCTTTGCTTTTGAATATGCTATCTAGCTTGGTCATAACCTTCCTTCCAAGGAGTAAGCGTCTTTTAATTTCATGGCTGCAGTCACCATCTGCAGTGATTTTGGAGCCCAGAAAAAGAAAGTCTGACACTGTTTCCACTGTTTCTCCATCTATTTCCCATGTAGTGATGGGACCAGATGCCATGATCTTCATTTTCTGAATGTTGAGCTTTAAGCCAACCTTTTCACTCTCCACTTTCACTTTCCTCAAGAGGTTTTTTAGTTCCTCTTCACTTTCTGCCATAAGGGTGGTGTCATCTGCATATCTGAGGTTACTGATATTTCTCCAGGCAATCTTGATTCCAGCTTGTGTTTCTTCCAGTCCAGCGTTTCTCATGATGTACTCTGCATAGAAGTTAAATAAGCAGGGTGACAATATACAGCCTTGACGTACTCCTTTTCCTATTTATAACATTGTTTAAAAACCTATAAACTTGGTATACCTTTATTTAGGCAGAAATAGATTTATTGGAACCCAACCAGATCCTCTTGTCTTCACCTTCATGTCATCAGCTCAGCTTCTAAATGACAACACCTATTTGTGTGTGTGTGTGTGTGTGTGTGTGTGTGTGTGTGTGTGTTGTTGTGCTTGAAAGTATTCTCAGTTCCCTGGAGACTCTGTTGCTTATAATAGCAGACCAGAATTTCCAAGGAATTAACTCTGTTAGGAGAACTCAACCAATGACTGATGAGAATTGTTGTATTAACGCAGTTCTTTTGCTAATCAATTAGATATCTCTGAAGTTTGTATTTACACCAGTTCTCCAACTTTCCCCATGAGATTAAACTTCACTTATTCAGAGTAGCAAGTTTACTTTCCTTTTTATTCACCAAAACTGTATTTACATTGGTAGCTTTCTAAGAGTAGACAATCTAATGGCAATCTTGAAATAATAATAATAAAACCCCCTTAGTAATGGTATATTACCTTTTTCATGTATGGATAGATTTATTTTGTTCATATTTTGATTATTTGAGTTTGTAGGTATGATTATGAGGGTGACCTATAATTTTCCTTTCTTATAATGTCCTTGTTATGGTTTGAAATCAGAGTTATCTGGTCTCATAAGTGAGTCAGGAAATATTTTCTCTTTTCCTATTATCTAATTTCAAAAAGTAATTTCAATCCTGTGTAAGACTGGTGATTTTTTCTCAAAATGTTTAGAAGAATTTACTAGTACAGAATCCTGTGACTAGAGTTTTCTTTGTGCAAAGATATTTAATTTATTTGATGCATGACTATTAAGTCTTTCAGTTTTGTCTGTCTATTTTTATTGGTTATGCTTTTCTCAGTTTTTATTGGCGATGTTTTTCTCAGAATTTGTCAATTTCATCAAAATATCTTCCTTAGCATTGATAAGATCTTAAAGTTGTATGTTTTTCCTTGTTGGAGTAGGTAATTTATACATACTTTCAGTAGGGATTATTAGAATTTTTTTTGTTCAACCAAATTTAGCTTTGTTTATTCTTTTTGTTGTACATTTGTTTTTTATTTCATTAATTAGGCTCTCCTTTTTTCTTATCATTTTATCCCTTCTATTTCTGTGTTTAATTTGCTGCTTAAAATTTTTTCTAAACACAAAAATATATATACCATTAATTCCCACTGAATCTTTTCTTTTTTCTAATATTTGCATCTAAGACTACATCTCTCCTTTACTATTGCTTTGCCTACTTTTCACAAGGTTTGATATATTGTATTTTCATTATCCTTAACTTAAAGAATGGGCTTCCCTGGTGAC
Organism: Tragelaphus eurycerus; assembly: GCA_935064755.1. Taxonomy (NCBI): domain Eukaryota; kingdom Metazoa; phylum Chordata; class Mammalia; order Artiodactyla; family Bovidae; genus Tragelaphus; species Tragelaphus eurycerus. Next base: position 15,105,422 of record CAKXYN010000041.1, read on the forward strand.
TCAGATGGTAAAGTGTCTGCCTGTAGTGAGGGAGACCCAGGTTTGATCTCTGGGTTGGGAAGATCCCCTGGAGAAGGAAATGGCGACCCACTCCAGTACTCTTGCCTGGAAAATTCCATGGATGGAGGAGCCTGGTAGGCTACAGTCCATGTGGTCGCAAAGAGTCAGACATGACTGAGCGACTTCACTAAGTTAAAGAATATTTTCTATTTTAAAATTTCTGTATTTTTTCTGATCTCTGGGTCTGTGCATGTATAATAAGTTGCTTCAGTCATGTCCAACTCAGCAACCCTATTGACTGTAGCCTTCTAGGCTACTCTGCCCATGGGATTCTCCAGGCAAGAATACTGAAGTGAGTTGCCATGCCCTCCTCCAAAGGATCTTTCCAACCCAGGGACTGAACCCTTGTCCCTTGCAACTCCAGCATTGGCGGATAGGTTCTTTATCACTGGCACCACCTGGGAATTCCCTATGGGTCAATAAAAGCTTAGTATTCAATTTCTAAATATTTTGGGACTTAGAGATAATTTTTTTTTAATTAAATTTTATTTTGCTTAACTTTACAATATTGTATTGCTTTTGCCATACATCAAGATGGATCCGCCACAAGTATACATGTGTTCCCCATCCTGAACCCTCCTCCATCCTCTCTCCCCATACCATCCCTCTGGGTCGTCCCAGTGCACCAGTCCCAGGCATCCGGTATCAGGCATCGTACCTGGACTGGAGACTCTTTTCAGATATGATATTATACATGCTGCTGCTGCTGCTGCTAAGTCGCTTCAGTTGTGTCCGACTCTGTGCGACCCCACAGACAGAAGCTCACCAGGCGCCCCCGTCCCTGGGTTTCTCCAGGCAAGAACACTGGAGTGGGTTGCCATTTCCTTCTCCAATGCATGCAAGTGAAAAGTGAAAGTGAAGTCGCTCAGTCGTGTCCGACTCCTAGCGACCCTATGGACTGTCACCTACCAGGCTCCTCCATCCATGGGATTTTCCAGGCAAAAGTACTGGGGTGGGGTGCCATTGCCTTCCCCGGGTATTATACATATTTCAATGCTATTCTCCCAAATCATCCCACCCTCTCCCATTCCCAGAGTCCAAAAGTCTGTTCTATACATATAATTTAAATATTATACATATAAATATATATACATTTATATATATATACATAAATGTATACATATAAATGTATAAATTTAAATATTATATAGATAATTTAAATATTGATTTCTAGCTTGGTGTCCTTATAATAAAAAGTCAAATTCTTAATGATTTTAATCTTTTTAATACTATTGAGGTTTCATTGTGCCCAACATATGATAAGTTTTGAAAAATATTCGTATACACTTTGGTAGAGTATGTATTCTGTGATTGTTAGGTTCAATGGCCAAGTTTGTAGTCATGGTGTTTAAATCCACTATTTATATTGTTTGTTTGCTTGTTCTGTCAGTTACTGAGAGAGGTATATTAAAACCTTTCACTATGATTATATGATTGGAGAAGGAAATGGCAACCCACTCCGGTGTTCTTGCCTGGAGAATCCCAGGGATGGAGGAGCCTGGCGGGCTGCTGTCTGTGGGGTCGCACAAAGTCGGACACGACTGAAGCGACTTAGCAGCAGCAGTGCATAGATATGGGAGAAGGCAATGGCACCCCATTCCAGTACTCTTGCCTGGAAAATCCCCTGGACGGAGGAGCCTGGTAGGCTGCAGTCCATGGGGTCGCTAAGAGTCGGACACGACTGAGCGACTTCACTTTGACTTATGATTATATGCTTTTTTATTTAACCCTTTAACTCACCTGATGTATTTAGAATCTGTATTATGAGATGCATATATATGTAGAATTTGTTTTACTTCCAAGTGATCCTTCTATCATTGTGAAACATCCCACTTTGTTTATTTTACTTCTTGCCTTTACGTCCACTTGACATACATCTGTATTTTTTAGTTTTGGGAGTTTTCTTTAGTTTGTGGTCTTGTGTACTTGTTACTTTATAAATCTGAAAATAAATTGAATCATATTTCTTATCATTGAATTTAATCTTAATACAATGTAATTCAGTTACAGGTTTATTTGTATTGAAATCTACTGTCTTATTAATCTTTGTTCTCTGACTTGTTTTATATTCTTTTCTTTTTCTCCTTTCTTACACTTTGGAGATTTATTAAATACTTCTATTATTCTATTTCTTCTTGGAGTTTACCTCTTAGCTGAAATTTTAAACTTTTATTAATGATAAACTTAAAATTGCAGTCTACATTTTACTTCATCAACATCTAATATAAATAGTTTTGCCAATTCCTGAACACTGAATGGATCTTAGTACATTTTAATTCTATTAGCATACTCATCTTTTGTACTTTGTTGTTCTCTGTTATAATCATTTGTATATATCAAGCTTTTCATTGTTTTATACAATCAGTATCATTTTAGATTTGCTCACATATTTATTTTCTGTTGTTCTTTACATATATACCTGTGTTTCTATCCAGAATTATTTCATTCTCTCCAAAGAATTCCCTTTACTAATTATTTTTTGTACAGATCTTCTTGATTAGTTCTTTTCATTTTTGTTACCTGCCATGTCATTTTGGAAGAGTAGTTTTGCTTTATATAGTATTTTAGGTTGGCAGTAATTTTCTTTTCTTTATTTATTTTTAAGACTAATTGTCTTCTCGCTACTATATCTCTCTTGAAAGTTCACTGACAATGAGACATCACCTCATATATGGCTGAGTGGATAATAACAAACTAACACCAATGCAAATTTTGGTGAGGGTGTGGAGAAAAGCAAACTCTTGTACATGGTTGGTTGGAATGTAAATTTGGGCAACACTGGAAAAGAGTCTGGAAGTTTCTCAAAAAACTAAAAATATAACTATTATATGACACAGAAATTACATTCTTAGATATATACCCCCCAACAAACCCTCTAAAACATTAATTTGAAAAGATACTTGCACCTCAATGTTCATAGCAGAATTATTTACAATCGCCAAGATAAGGAAGCAACCTGTGTCCATCATGGAATGGATGAATGGATAAAGAAGATTGGTACAAACAGACTCACACACACACACACACACACACACACACACACACAACAGGATACTGCTTAACTATAAAAAAGAATGAGTTATTTGCCATTTGCAACAACATGGATAGGGGTATTATGTTTAGTGAAATAAGTCAGATAGAGAAAGATAAATACTATATGATATATATGTGGAATCTAAAAAATACAACAAGATAGTGAATATAACAACAATGAAAAGCAGACACATATATAGAGAACAAACTGGTGGTGACCAGGAGGAACAGGACAAGAGAGGGGCAACATAGGTGCAGGGGATTAAGAAGCACAACTATTATGCATAATCTACAAGGATATATTGCACAACACACAGAATATAGCCAATAACTATGTTGTGTGTAACGTCACTTCAGTCATGTCCCTCTCTGCAGTCCTATGGACTGTAGCCCTCAAGGCTCCTCTGTCCACATGATTCTCCAGGCAAAAATACTGGAGTGGGTTACCATGCCCTCCTCCAAGGGATTTTTTCCAATCTAGGGGTCAAACCCACATCTCTTATGTCTCCTTCATTGACAGGAAGGTTTTTTGTTTTTTGTTTTTACCACTATTGCCACCTGGGAAGCCCCATAATAACTATAAATGGCATATAACATTTAATAATTATGACTCACTGCATTGTATACCTGTAACATAACATTGTACATCAACTGTACTTCAAATAAATATTTTTAAAAATAGAATCAAAAACAAAGAAAAGAAAATACACTGAGACTCATATTGTTGCTGCTTTGAAAGTTATGTGTGTTTCATTCTCTGGCTGCCTAACATATGTCCCATTTCTCTTTGAATTTCAGCAAAGTTGTTATTTTTGTTTAGGTGTAGTTTTCTTTGCTACACATCTTAAATCTGTGGCTTTTGGAAAATTATCAGTCATTATCTTTTCAAATATTGTTTCTGCTCATTTTCTTCTATGTCTTCTACTGTAGTACCATTTACAAATCTGTTAAAACTATTGATTATATTCCTTCTCAATAATTATGGTGTTTTCTCTGTTTTCCATCCTTTAATCTATCTTTGCTTTAGTCTGGGTATTTCTTATTGATCTTCACCCATTCAATGTTTTATTTTTCTTTATAGTAAGGTCTAATCTCCTGTTAAACTCATATATTGAGTCTTAGTTTCAGTTGTTTAATTTTTAGCTCTAGCATTTGTGGTTGATATATATATTCATTCTTAAATTTTTAAATATTATATTATTGTTCAGCCTCTAAGTCATGTTGAACTCTTTGAGAACCCATGGACTGTACAATGTCAGGCTCATCTATTCTCCACTATTTCCTGGAGTTTGCTCAAATTCATGTGCATTGAGCTGATGATGCTATCTAACCATCTCATTCTCTGCTGCCTCCTTCTCCTTTTGCCTTCAGTTTTTCCTAGCATCAGCGTCTTTTCCATTGAGTTGGCTCTTTATACCAGGTGGAAAAAGTACTGAGCTTCAGCTTGATTCTTAAATATATTTAAAGAAATGTTTAATATATTATAAAAATGCATACCAAATATATTAATATAACTATATGCATGCATGCTAAGTCACTTCAGTCCTGTCCAGCTCTTTGTGAAACTATGAAATGTAGCTTGCTGGGCTTCTCAGTCCATGGGATTCTCCAAGCAAGAATACTGGAGTGGGTGGCATGCCTTCCTCTAGGGGATCTTCATGATCCAGGATTGAACCCATGTCTCTAATGTCTCCTGCATTGGCAAGTGCGTACTTTACCACTAAATCCACCTGGGAAGCCTCAATAGAACTTTATGTGTGATATCAGTTCAGTTCAGTTCAGTTCAGTCATGTCCGACTCTTTGTGACCCCATGAACCACAGCAGGCTAGGCCTCCCTGTACATCACCAATTCCCGGAGTTTACCCAAACTCATGTGCAGTGAGTCGGTGATGCCATCCAACCATCTCATCATCTGTCATCCCCTTCTCCTGCTGCCCTCAATCTTTCCCAGCATCAGGGTCTTTTCCAATGAGTCAGCTCTTCGCATAAGGTGGCCAAAGTATTGGAGTTTCAGCTTAAACACCAGTCCTTCCAATGAACACCCAGAACTGATCTCCTTTAGGATGGACTGGTTGGATCTCCTTGCAGTCCAAGGGACTCTCAAGAGTTTTCTCCAACACCACAGTACAAAAGCATCATTTCTTTGGTGCTCAGCCTTCTTTATAGTCCAACTCTCACATCCACATATGACCATTGGAAAAACCATAGCCTTGACTAGATGAGCCTTTGTTGACAAAGCAATGTCTCTGCTTTTTAATATGCTGTCTAGGGTTGGTGCAAGGAGATCCAACCAGTCCATTCTAAAGGAGATCAGTCCTGGGTGTTCTTTGGAAGAACTGATGCTAAAGCTGAAACTCCAGTACTTTGGCCACCTTGTGCGAAGAGTTGACTCATTGGAAAAGACTCTGATGCTGGGAGGGATTGGGCGCAGGAGGAGAAGGGGACGACAGAGGATGAGATGGCTAGATGGCATCACTGACTAGATGGACGTGAGTTTGAGTGAACTCCGGGAGCTAGTGATGGACAGGGAGGCCTAGCGTGCTGCTATTCATGGGGTTGCAAAGAGTCGGACATGACTGAGCGACTGAACTGAACTTAACTGAACTAGGTTGGTCATAACTTTTCTTCCAAAGAGTAAGCATCTTTTAATTTCGTAGCTGCAATCACCATCTGCAGTGATTTTGGAGCCCACAAAAATAAAGTCTGTCACTGTCTCCATTGTTTCCCCATCTATTTGCCATAAAGTGATGGGACACAGATGCCACGATCTTCGTTTTCTGAATGTTGAGCTTTAAGTCAACTTTTTCACTCTCCTCTTTCACTTTCATCAAGAAGCTCTTTAGTTCTTCTTCACTTTCTGCCATAAGGGTGACATCATCTGCATATGTGAAGTTTTTGATGTTTCTCTCAGCAGTCTTGATTCCAGCTTGTGCTTCCACCAGCCCAGCGTTTCTCATGATTTACCCTGCATATAAGTTAAATAAGCAGGGTGACAATATACAGCCTTGACGTACTCCTTTTCCTATTTGGAACCAGTCTGTTCCATGTCCAGTTCTAACTGTTGCTTCCTGACCTGCATACAGGTTTCTCAGGAGGCAGGTCAGGTGGTGGTATTCCCATCTCTTTCAGAATTTTCCACAGTTTACTGTGATCCACACAGTCAAAGTCTTTGGCATAGTCAATAAAGCAGAAATAGATGTGTGACATATATTTAATTATTTGGTTATTTGGTCATACTACCTGATGTTCCAAGTAATGTTTTCATTTAATGCCAAGTAATATGATTAAAGTATAGAAAATCTTATAGTTTTATATTAGCAGTCCCCCAATTAGAGGTTCCCAAACCTTTTTGGCAGCTTTCCTGACAACTCAGATGGTAAAGAATCCACCTGCAATTCAGGAGACCCTGATTTGATTCCTAGCTCAGGAAGATCCACTGGAGAATGAATAGGTTACCGACTTCAGTCTTCTTTGGCTTCCCTTGTTGCTCAGCTGGTAAAGAATCCACCTGCAGTGAGGGAGACCTGGGTTCAATCCCTGGGATGGGAAGATCCCCTGGAGCAGGGAAATGTTACCCACTCCGGTATTCTGGCCTGAAGAATTCCATGGACTCTATAGTCCTTGGGGTTGCAAAAGAGCCAGACATGACCAAGCAACTTTCACAATCTTTTTGGCACCAAGGACCAGTTTTGTAGGACTGTTTTCCATGAACTGTGGAGTGGGGGATGATTCAAACTCATTGCGTTTATTGTGCACTTAATTTCTAATCTAATGCCACCTCTGATCTGACAAGGGTTGCTATCTGTGACCTGGAAGTTGGAGATCTCTGCTCTAGATGATGCTAATTTCTCCAGAGTCATTTAAATTTTTTCTTTTTAAAAAATTTTGGACAGAAAGAAATTTCTTTTAATTGAGATACACAGTAAGGAAAATCTATTAAGGTTTATAGGTAGAGAACTAGAACTTGAAGAAAGGAATGGAGTAAGAAAGAAGACAGAAAAATAAATTTGGGTTCAGGTACTACCTGATGTTATTATTCAATTTTTCTAAGTATGGAACCGAAGATAAAAACAAAAAGAAAGAAACTTCCTTTCCAAAGTCTTTGGGGTTACACATAGTTTTCACATTAGCTCAGAAACTCACTGATGGCAGCCACACAGAGGTGAAATTATGAATTCTTCATCTTACAGATTGTCCTCTTTTGGCAAAATTCAGAGTGTATCTTGTGATGGAAGTTGACTTTTTCTATTGCAATGTTGAAAATGAAATGAACATTAGTGAAACACTTCATCTACATTTCACAAAGTTAAGTTGTTGGAAAAGTAAGTTCTAGTACAGTAATCTAAGGTAAGAGATGACTTTCAGTAATTTGAAAGTATAGTTGGCCGTAGGCTTTAATTGTTAAAAAAAGAAAAGCCAAATTTTTATCAGAAGTTTCAAAATTGACTCTCTTCATGGTCTAAATGTCATGGCTAATTCCTTAGCTGTGTTTCTTTCTGGTTTGGCTACCTGTCAAATGAACAATGTTTCAAGGAAAAAGAATCAGCAGTTGTCCCTTCCTGTAGCAGTTTTTCCACAGGATCTCCCACCCATTGAGTTCAATGACTTTAAAGACATCTTTGAACGAAGGAAAAAGAGACTATCCTTGTGGGCCAGACAGAGGAAGCATCCTTTTGCTGAGTCATTTACTTTGAAACTGACAGGAAGTTAAGTAGAGGAAGGTCATTTTAATCCAGCCTGATATTGATCAACTTTTGAGATAAATCTTAGTTGTTTTTTTTTTTAAATAAAAAAAAATCTTAGTTATTTTTTTTTAATAAAAATCTTACTCTTTCAACTTTCTCCTGAATTATATTTCTTTAGTACCTGATGAAATTCTGAAGAATAAATACCTGAACATAAGTAAAAATTCTGAAAATAAATGTTTTTATTTTGACTTTTGAGAATTAAGTTTTTTTTTTTTTAATTTTAGATTGTACTTGTTTTACTTTTACCCTCTAGAAATAATACTGTGGCCAACAATATCTTTCAAAGCTTGACACAAAAACATCTCCTTAGGAAGCCATAAACTTGAATTTTGATCCTTGTATTCCTATTATACCATCTGAAGCTCTCAGAATCTTTGGTCCTTATATTCCTATCAAACTACTTGAAGTTCTCAGAATAGGTGTCTATTCATGAATCAGCAAAAAACTTTGAGGAGAAAAATAGCACTGGGCTATTTTGGGGGCTCACTTCTCTACGTTCCTTCTTCCCAGGATCTTGCCGCTCAAGTTCTTACTGTCTTGATTGTTCTCTAACATCATCAAACATACTTTAAAAATATTTTATGTAGTTTTCTAGGCATTCTCAAATGGAGGTTTGATTTGTTAGAAGCAATTCTGCATTCCAGAAGCAGAGGTAGGTGGTGTTTTTATTTAAACTCCTATTACCTACATTTGTTTCTTTACTTAGTCCTATGCTATACCTTACTTTTCTTTGAAAATGTCTTTCTCTCACAAAGACAAAAAGAGAAATATGAAAGCAACCAGAGTGATGGTACATATTATATAAAGAAAGAGAAATAAGACCAACAAATTTGTGGAACAATAAAAATATATCAAAAGATGGCTCACTAATGTTCCAGTTACTATGATTGCGTAACCAATTGCCATAAAACTTAGTGTCTTAAAACAACCTTTTTATTGTGCTCACAAAATCTGTGAGCCAGGAATTTGAACAGGGCATGGAGCCAAAGGCTTGTTTCTGTTCCAAAATGTCTGAATTCTCGTCTAGGACAAGACAGCTGGGGTTACTCAGCAGCTGGGGAATGGAGACATTTAGGAGTCTTCACTCATGTGTATTTTGGCTGATTCTGGTTGTTAACTGGGACCATACCTGAGGCTATGACCGGAGTATGTGGTCTCTCCTAGTGGCTTATACTTTGCCAAGTGGCCTCAGGATAGTGAGACCAAAATGGCCACTCAGAACTCAAGAAGTATCTATGAAAAATGTGAAATTTGCATGAACATTTTTGAATGTGCATGGAAGTTACATAGTCATATTTTGTTAGAGTCTATTGGTTACAAGAGAGTCATAAAACTGCCAGATTTGGTGGGGGCAGTAGGATGACGTAGATTCCCGCTCTCAATGTGGGAAAGTTCAAGGTCATACTGTAGAAGACTTATAAGTGGGATACATTCTGTGTCAAGCTTTGAAAGCTATTGTTGGCTGCAAGTAATATTTCCAAGGGGTAAAAGTAAAACACATACAATTTAAAATTAAAATGAAATAAGACCCTTAATTCCCAAAAGTCAAAATGAAGACATTTTTATTCAAGCAAAATATATTGTCACCCTGCTTATTTAACTTAAATGCAGAGTACATCATGCAAAATGCCAGGGTGGATGATTCACAAGCTGGAATCAAGATTACCAGAAGAAATTCCAACAACTTCAGATATGCAGATGATACCACTCTAATGGCAGAAAGTGAAGAAGAACTAAGGAGCCTCTTGAGGAGGGTGAAAGAGGAGAGCAAAAAAAAAAAAAAAAAAAAAACTGGCTTAAAACTCAACATTCAAAAAACTAAGATCATAGCATCTGATCCCAACACTTCATGGCAAATAGAAGGGGGAAAGTGGAAACAGTGATAGATTTTATTTTCTTGGGCTCCAAAATCACTATGGATGGTGATTGTAGCCATGAAATTAAAAGACTCTTGCCCCTTGGAAGGAAAGCTATGACAAAGTTAAACAACATATTAAAAAGTAGAGATATCTCTTTCTTGACAAAGGTCCATATAGTCAAAGTTATGTTTTTCCTGTAATTAAATATGGAAGTGAGTGGTGGAACATAAAGACTGAATGCCAAAGAATGGATGCTTTTTAATTGTGGTGCTGGAGAAGATTTGTGAGTCTCTTGGACAGCAAGGAGATCCAACCAGTCAATCCTAAAGGAAATCAATCCTGAATATCCACTGGAAGAACTGATGCTGAAGCTCCAATGTTTTGGCCACCTGCAGGGAAGAGCAGAGTCATTGGGAAAGACCCTGATACTGTGAAAAATTGAAGACAAAAGGAGAAGAGGGCAGCAGAGGCTGAGATGTTTAGATAGCATTGCCAACTCAGAGGACATGAACTTATTCAAACTCTGGGAGACAGTGAAGGACAGAGGAGCCTGGAATGCTGAAGTTCATGGGGTTGCAAAAAATCAGACCTGACTTAGCGACTAAACAATATCTGATAGAATAATGCTGTCACCCCAACCATGATGTCCACATCCTTATCCGTGGATCCTGTAAAACTTCAGCTTAGGTGGCAAATGGGGATGAAGTTTGCAGGTGGAATTAAGGCTGCTATTTGGCTGACTTTATGATATGGAAATCATTTTGGATTTCTGGGTAGACTCAGTGTAATCACATGAGTCTTCAAAGGAGGAAGACAGGCAGATGAAGAGGGCAGAGCTCTATGATATGAGGACTAGACTCAAAGATGTGTCTTGGAAGATGGAGGAAGTGACTGTGAACCAAGGATGTAGGCAGTCTCTAAGAATTGAAAAAGGAAAAGGGAGGATTCTCTCCCAAGAACCTCCAAGAGGAATTCATCCTGGCTGGCATATTGATCTTAGCTTAGTAAGACCCATGTCAGATTTCTGATCTCCAGAACAGTAAATAATAAATGTGTGTTGTCTCAGTCACTATATTTGTGTTAATTTATGATGATAGTGATGGTGGTAGTTTAGTGCTAACTCATGTCCGAATCTTGTGACCCCATGGACTGTGGCCTGCCAGGCTCCTCTGCCCGTGGGATTCTCCAGGCAAGAATACTGGAGTGGGTGGTTGCTATTTCCTTCTCCACGGGATCTTCCCAACCCAGGAATCGAACACAGGTCTCCTGCATTGCAGGCAGACTTTTTACCAAATGAGCTATGAGGGAAGTTCAGTATGATGATAGTGGTAGAAATTAATTCATGTTTTGTTTCATTAAATAAAGTGGAAATAAAAAGCCTGTGAGGTGCGCAGTTTCTATCTGCACTTTTATATATACTCATATAATCCATATTTTAAAATTCAATAAAATATTACAATACATATATGTTTGCTGCTACTGCTGCTGCTGCTAAGTCACTTCAGTCGTGTCCGACTCTGTGCGACCCCATAGACGGAAGCCCACCAGGCTCCCCCGTCCCTGGGATTCTCCAGGCAAGAACACTGGAGTGGGTGGCCATTTCCTTCCCCAATGCATGAAAGTGAAAAGTAAAAGTGAAGTCGCTCAGTCGTGTCCGACTCTTAGCGACCCCATGGACTGGAGCCTACCAGGATCCTCTGTCCATGAGATTTTCCAGGCAAAAGTACTGGGGTGGGGTGCCATTGCCTTCCCCGACATATATGTTTGCATACATATAAATGTAAGATATGCATTACTGTAACATATGCATTAATGTAACTGATAGCTAATGGAATGTAATAAGCATACACATAATTTTTGGCTTAGTCTTCATGCAGTGTTGATTTGAAGAAACATATAGCAAGGAAAAACATACATATATATTTAAATATATCCATATATTTATCATCGATATTTTAATTTAATTTTTACAAGTGTTTAAAGTTGGAAGGGTGTATGCATGTGCTGGAAGTTTGGGGGAGCACTTTATGGGTACACAAACAGCTTAAAATTCCTCTTTCTCTGTCACTGTCTGACTGACAATCCATTATAGTAGCCCCTTCCCAACACCTTTCTCTCACATATACTTTATTCTCAGCCAGGAAGTTTTCCTTTCATCTCTCCTGCATGGGTTCTTGTCCTTTATCATCCTCCTCTTTTCTTCAATCTTGATTATGTCTTCTCTTGGTCATTTTTGTTACCAATTCCCCAGTGTTGCCAGCTATGCATCTTAAAATTACATATGTTCCTGGAATTCTTAAATTAGAAAAGAAAGAAACTGAGAGGATGATCCTGTTCTTTGGTGCATATTGGTGGGTATTTTAGTTTTCTAGGGTTGTGGGGACAAATACCTCAAAGTGAGTGGCTTCAAGAATAGAAATGTACAGTCTTTCAGTGTGGAGGTTGGTTAGTGGTCTGAGTTTAAGATGACTGAAGGAACGGCTACTTCTGATGGTGGCGATGGAGAATCTGTTCCATGAGTTTTGACTACTTTTGAGTCAGAAGAACTAACTCATTGGAAAAGACCCTGATGCTGGAAAATATTAAATGCAGGAGGAGAAGGGGACAACAGAGGATGAGATGGTTGGATGGCATCACTGACTCGATGGACATGAGTTTGAGCAAGCTCCAGGAGTTGGTGATGGACAGGGAAGCCTGGCATGCTGCAGTCCATGGGGTTGCAGAGAGTCAGACACAATTAAGTGTCTGAACTGAACTGGGTAATTTGCTGGCAATCTTTGGCATTCCTTGGCTTATAGAGTGAGTGAACATGAAAGTGAAAGACATCCCTCTGTCCATGGAATTTCCCAGGCAAGAATACTGGAGTGGGTAGCCATTCCTTTCACCAAGGGATCTTTCTGACCCAGAGGTCAAACCCAAGCCTTCTACTTTTAGGCAGATTCTTTACATCTGAGCCATCAGGGAAGCTCTGGCTTAAGGAAGCATCACTATTTTCTTCCTTTATTTCTAAGTGGTGTTCTCCCTGTGCATATGTCTGTGTTCAAATTTTCCTTCTTATAAAAGTACCAGACATATTGGATTAGGGCCCAACTTTCTCCATTATAAACTTGTCTTAATGAATCACACCTACAACTACTCTATATTTTCAAACTGGGTTACCTTATGAAGTACTGGAGGTTAGGACCTCAATATATGAATTTGTGTTTGAAAAGGACAGAGTTCAACCTGTAATAGTAGTTGAGAAATGAGGAAGCTATGGAAATCATTCTTTGCCATTGCTTTTTGGAATTTAATTTTTTTAGTTTTATTTTATTTATTTTAATTAGAGGCTAATTACAATATTGTATTGTATTGAATTTAATTTTTAAACTTATTATTTAGTAGATATTTTTCCAGGGACAAATGCTTATCAAAAATACTTTAAAATATTTTATTGTATGTCATTGTATACTTGTAAAGAAAATATAATTAAGATTTAAACAATGATAGTTCTTTGTCTGGAACTCATTGTCTGGAAATCTGTATGGTGACAGTGATGGATGAAAGACAATACTTTCAGTCACCTCTTATCACTGGATAAAGCCTTTTGACAAGAGTTTTCTCTGTGATAATAAAGAAATTTTCAGTCAATCAGGGGCTCTTTCAGAGCATTGTGTGATAAGCAATTTGACCTCTCATTAAGAAGACCTACTAACTAAAATTTTTATTAAATCCTTAGGAAACAGATACTATCTTGTCCCATTAGCACCAATTTCTCTTTTATTTTTTGGTAGGAGGGGTGTATTTGCTGTTACAATTGAGGAGAAGTCAGACTGGAGTGTGTTTTCTATTTTATTCTATATTATTCATAGAACTTTAAGTAATTTTCTTAAAACAAAACTATGACTATCAGTTTCTTCATGTAAAATATCATGGCATTAATTATTTTTATTCTGAATTCCTTATGGGCTTATTAGAAAATCATAATAAAATAATGCATGTCAAAGCATATTGAAATTATGTGTTATTAAAATATAAAATTTATAATGAAAATAATTAATATTTACATACTGAATAACAACTAAATATAAGTTGCATAGAAAATATGGTTTAGGAAAAAAGATATGGATTACTGAGAGTAGAGGAAGAGAATAATAAATAGCAAAAAGATACATATGTTATATAACGATGCATATTTGCTGTTTAAGAACTTTTTTAATGTTACTTGGGTTTACTTCAGTTTAAAAGTTGAAGATATTTGTTTTCAAAAGTCGAAGTGTTATGATCCTTTTCCCTATAATAGATAGGATGTCCCTGTTATTATCTGTCAACAGTCACTTAAAATGTTGAAGTCATCGTGTGAAGGTGAGAATGCAGATAATTTGTTTCTTTAAGGCCTTATTGTGCTCAGTCCAACTTTATAAATCTTAGATATTATTAAAATGATCCCAAAGTGTTGGAAAGCATTCAGTTCAGTTCAGCTCAGTCGCTCAGTCGTGTCCGACTCTGCGACCCCATGAATGACAGCATGCTAGGCCTCCCTGTCCATCACCAACTCCCAGAGTTCACTCAAGCTCACAGCAATAGAGTCGATGATGCCATCTAGCCATCTCATCCTCTTTCGTTCCCTTCTCCTCCTGCCCCCAATCCCTCCCAGCATCAGAGTCTTTTCCAATGAGTCAACTCTTCGCACGAGGTGGCCAAAGTACTGGAGTTTCAGCTTCAGCATCAGTCCTTCCAAAGAACACCCAGGACTGATCTCCTTTAGAATGGACTGGTTGGATCTCCTTGCAGTCCAAGGGACTCTCAAGAGTCTTCTCCAACACCACACTTCAAAAGCATCAATTCTTCAGCCTCAGCTTTCTTCACAGTCCAACTCTCACATCCATACATGACCTCTGGAAAAACCATAGCCTTGACTAGATGGACCTTTGTTGGCAAAGTAATGTCTATGCTTTTCAATATGCTATCTAGGTTGGTCATAACTTTCCTTCCAAGGAGTAAGTGTCTTTTAATTTCATGGCTGCAGTCACCATCTGCAGTGATTTTGGAGCCCCAAAAATGAAGTCTGACGCTGTTTCCACTGCACTGTTTCCCCATCTATTTCCCATGAAGTGATGGGACCAGATGCCATGATCTTTGTTTTCTGAATGTTGAGCTTTAAGAAGCAATCAGCCAAAAGCACAAAGCATGTAATTCTAACCAGCTTGATAAATTGGCTGGATATGTCATGGATTTATAGCTCTAGAAGAGTGAACTGCAGTCCTTCCCTCCCAACCAGCAAATTAAGCTTTTAGAGGAAACTTCTCATTACAGTTCACTCTTTCACAAATTAAGAAATGCTAGGGTTTACTTTATCTGAACCTCACTTTGTAGGAACATATAGGTGGTAATAAAGACACAGGCATTGCTTCTGACTCATGAAAGAAAAATTTAGCTTCTTTCTAGGAACTTAGCTCTCCTTTACTCCAACCACTTTCAATAAATTATATTTCCTCATGTGTGGTTTGAAAATATCCAATCGGCCAACAGTATTTTACTTTTAATTGTTTTTCTAATTGTTGCTGACAAATATTCTCTTTCCAATTCTTTGCCACAACAAAATGTGTGCAAATAATGGTGATCTTTACCACATTGCAATCTTCTCAGTAATATTTTTAAACGTTAGCACTAAATACTAACAGCTTGAAATCATTTGTGTTCTTCGGCTAGGTTTTATTTTCTCTAGCATGTTTATTTTCTTTTTCTCATAAGCAGTGTTTCTCTTCTTCATCATTTTCAATATAAACAATGCTTTTTAGATGAATATTATCTTTTAAGATGGTTACTTTAATATAGATAATATAGGCACATAATTTATATTTTAAAGCTAATAAAAATAAGTCTCTTGAACACTCTGTACACTAGTTGATATTTGATCCTATCTCACAGGCAAACTCTATTACCAATTTCTTTTTTTTTAATCAAGAATCTCTTTTATTGATTATCAGAAACATTACAAACATCTAATATGAACAAATTGTAACATGACAGTGATTAGTTTGAACAATTAATACATTTCAGATATATTATTATACATATTTCAATGCTATTCTCCCCAGTCATCCCACCCTCTCCCGGTCCCAGAGTCCAAAAGTCTGTTCTATACGCCAGTGTCTCTTTTGCTGTCTCGTATATAGGGTTATTTTTACCATCTTTCTAAATTCCATATATATGCGTTAGTATACTGTATTTGTGTTTTTGTTTCTGGCTTACTTCACTCTGTATAATAGGCTCCAGTACCATCCACCTCCTTAGAACTGATTCAAATGTATTCTTTTTAATGGCTGAGTAATACTCCATTGTGTATATGTACCACAGCTTGCTTATCCATTCATCTGTGGATGGACATCTAGGTTGCTTCCACGTTCTGGCTATTGCAAACAGTGCTGCTATGAACATTGGGGTACACGTGTCTCTTTCAATTCTGGATTTCTCAGTGTATATGCCCAGCAGTGGGATTGCTGGATCATAAGGCAGTTCTATTCCCAGTTTTTTGAGGAATCTCCATACTGTTCTCCATAGTGGCTGTACCAGTTTGCATTCCCACGAACAGTGTAAGAGGGTTCCCTTCTCTCCGCACCCTCTCCAGCATTTATTGCTTGTGGACTTTTGGATAGACGCCATTCTGATTGGCGTGAAATGGTATCTCATAGTGGTTTTGATTTGCATTTCTCTGATAATGAGTGATGTTGAGCATCTTTTCATGTGTTTGTTAGCCATCTGTATGTCTTCTTTGGAGAAATGTCTATTGAGTTCTTTGGCCCATTTTTTGATTGGGTCATTTATTTTTCTGGAATTGAGCTGTAGAAGTTGCTTGTATATTTTTGAGATTAGTTGTTTGTCAGTTGCCTCATTTGCTATTATTTTCTCCCATTCTGAAGGCTGTCTTTTCACCTTGCTTATAGTTTCCTTTGTTGTGCAGAAGCTTTTTAAGTTTGATTAGGTCCCATTTGTTCATTTTTGATTTTATTTCCGATATTCTGGGAGGTGGGTCATGGACGATCCTGCTGTGATGTAAGTCAGAGAGTGTTTTGCCTGTTTTCCTCTAGGAGTTTTATGGTTTCTGGTCTTACATTTAGCTCTTTAATCCATTTTGAGTTTATTTTTGTGTATGGTGTTAGAAAGTGTTCTAGTTTCATTCTTTTATAAGTGTTCGACCAGTTTTCCCAGCACCACTTGTTAAAGAGATTGTCTTTAATCCATTGTATATTCTTGCCTCCTTTGTCAAAGATAAGGTGACCATATGTGTGTGGATTTATCTCTGGGCTTTCTATTTTGTTCCATTGATCTATGTTTCTGTCCTTGTGCCTGTACCATACTGTCTTGATGACTGTGACTTTGTAGTAGAGCCTGAAGTCAGGCAGGTTGATTCCTCCAGTTCCGTTCTTCTTTCTCAAGATAGCTTTGGCTATTCGAGGTTTTTTGTATTTCCATACAAATTGAGAAATTATTTGTTCTAGCTCTGTGAAGAATACCGTTGGTAGCTTGATGGGGATTGCATTGAATCTATAAATTGCTTTGGGTAGTATACTCATTTTCACTATATTGATTCTACCAATCCATGAACATGGTATATTTCTCCATCTATTAGTGTCCTCTTTGATTTCTTTCACCAGTGTTTTATAGTTTTCTATATATAGGTCTTTAGATTCTTTAGGAAGATATATTCCTAACTATTTTATTGTTTTCATTGCAATGGTGAATGGAATTGTTTCCTTAATTTCTCTTTCTATTTTCTCGTTATTGGTGTACATGAATGCAAGGGATTTCTGTGTGTTAATTTTATATCCTGCAACTTTACCATATTCATTGATCAGTTCTAGTAATTTTCTGGTGGAATCTTTAGGGTTTTCTACGTAGAGGATCATGTCATCTGCAAACAGTGAGAGTTTTACTTCTTCTTTTCCAATTTGGATTCCTTTTATTTCTTTTTCTGCTCTGATTGCTGTGGCCAAAACTTCCAAAACTATGTTGAATAGTTATGGTGAAAGTGGGCATCCTTGTCTTGTTCCTGACTTTAGAGGAAATGCTTTCAGTTTTTCACCATTGAGGATAATGTTTGCTGTGGGTTTGTCATATATAGCTTTTATTATGTTGAGGTATGTTCCTTCTATTCCTGCTTTCTGGAGAGTTTTTATCATAAATGGATGTTGAACTTTGTCAAAGGCTTTCTCTGCATCTATTGAGATAATCATATGGTTTTTATTCTTCAGTTTGTTAATGTGGTGTATTACGTTGATTGATTTGCGGATATTGAAGAATCCTTGCATTCCTGGGATAAAGCCCACTTGGTCATGGTGTATGATCTTTTTAATGTGTTGTTGGATTCTGATTGCTAGAATTTTGTTAAGGATTTTTGCATCTATGTTCATCAGTGATATTGGCCTGTAGCTTTCTTTTTTTGTGGGATCTTTGTCAGGTTTTGGTATTAGGGTGATGAGTTTGGAAGTTTGCCTTCCTCTGCAATTTTCTGGAACAGTTTGAGTAGGATAGGTGTTAGCTCTTCTCTAAATTTTTGGTAGAATTCAGCTGTGAAGCCGTCTGGACCTGGGCTTTTGTTTGCTGGAAGATTTCTGATTACAGTTTCAATTTCCGTGCTTGTGATGGGTCTGTTGAGATTTTCTATTTCTTCCTGATCCAGTTTTGGGAAGTTGTACTTTTCTAAGAATTTGTCCATTTCTTCCATATGTCCATTTTATTGCCATATAATTGCTGATAGTAGTCTCTTATGATCCCTTGTATTTCTGTGCTGTCTGTTGTGATCTCTCCATTTTCATTTCTAATTTTATTGATTTGATTTTTCTCCCTTTGTTTCTTGATGAGTCTGGCTAGTGGTTTGTCAATTTTATTTACCCTTTCAAAGAATCAGCTTTTGGCTTTGTTGATTTTTGCTATGGTCTCTTTTGTTTCTTTTGCATTTATTTCTGCCCTAATTTTTAGGATTTCTTTCCTTCTACTAACCTTGGGGTGCTTCATTTCTTCCTTTTCCAGATGCTTTAGGTGTAGAGTTAGGTTATTTATTTGACTTTTTTCTTGTTTCTTGAGGTATGCCTGTATTGCTATGAACTTTCCCCTTAGGGCTGCTTTTACAGTGTCCCACAGGTTTTGGGTTGTTGTGTTTTCATTTTCATTCGTTTCTATGCAGAATTTGATTTCTTTTTTGATTTCTTCTGTGATTTGTTGGTTATTCAGGAGTGTGTTGTTCAGCCTCCATATGTTGGACTTTTTAATAGTTTTTCTCCTGTTATTGAGAGTTACTCTTACTGCATTGTGGTCAGAAAAAATGCTTGGAATGATTTCAACTTTTCTGAACTTACCAAGGCTAGATTTATGGCCCAGGATGTGGTCTATCCTGGAGAAGGTTCTGTGTGCGCTTGAGAAAAAGGTGAAATTCATTGTTTTGGGATGAAATGTCCTATAGATATCAATTAGTTCTAACTGGTCTATTGTATCGTTTAAAGTTTGTGTTTCCTTGTTAATTTTCTGTTTAGTTGATCTATCCATTGGTGTGAGTGGGGTATTAAAGTCTCCCACTATTATTGTGTTATTGTTGATTTCTCCTTTCATACTTGTTAGTATTTGTCTTATATATTGCGGTGCTCCTAAGTTGGGTGCATATATATTACCAATTTCTTATGTATTCTTCCAGAGTTATCATATTTACTTATGAGTATATATATATATATATATGTATTGGAGAAGGCAATGGCACCCCACTTCAGTACACTTGCCTGGAAAATCCCATGGATGGAGGAGTCTGGTAGGCTGCAGTCCATGGGGTCACTAAGAGTCGGGCACAACTAAGCGACTTCACTTTCACGCATTGGAGAAGGAAATGGCAACCCACTCCAGTGTTCTTGCCTGGATAATCCCAGGGATGGGGGAGCTTGGTGGGCTGCCGTCTACGGGATAGCACAAAATCGGACACGACTGAAGCGACTTAGCAGCAGCAGCAGCATATGTATATATGTACTTACAACTATAAACGCGAAGAGTTCACTCATTGGAAAAGACTCTGATGCTGGGAGGGATTGGGGGCAGGAGGAGAAGGGGACGACAGAGGATGAGATGCCTGGATGGCAACAGTGACTCGATGGACATGAGTTTGAGTGAACTCTGGGAGTTGGTGATGGACAGGGAGGCCAGGCGTGCTGCAGTTCATAGGGTCACAAACATTCGGACACGACTGAGCGACTGAACTGAACTGAACTGATAACTATAAACATTTGTATACCTTGCACACTTCTATAAAACCTTGTTTTTTTTTGCTTTTGATAATATATCTCATTGAGTATTCCATATAAATCCAATTGGAACTGCCTTGTGCTTTTTAACTTCGGAACAACTTTCCATTGTACTGACCTGCCTTCATTTATTAAACAGCCCTGCGTCAGTGGACATTTGGGTTGTTTTCAATCTTTTGCTCTTACAAAACAATGCTGCATTAAATATCTTTGTACATATACCTGTACAAAATTTTTGAGATACAATTGGAGGATAAATTCCTAACAATGAAACTCTAGTAGAAGAATCAGTATATTTGTGAGAAATAGATGATGGATGTTGGTAGATACTGCCAAATTGTGACCTTTTTGAAGAAAAATAGTTTCCTTTGGGGACCAGAGAGTTAATATTGATAATATATTATGCTCAAGAATATCAGTATACCTCAAAGACAAAAATGGGACCACCATATACTTTTTAAATGACTATGTAATTGTAATCAAGATAGTTTAACTCTAGAATCCTATTTTGGGTAAACTGAGAAGGAGAAGGTAGAAAGTTGTGTTATTTTGGTTTAGGATTTTTGGTTGGGTCATTTAAAAATGAAACAAAAATCAAGTTTGTAACCAATGAATGGGAGTTTGGTTTGGTTTTAGAAACCTAATTTATATAGAAGGAGGAAAAAGCAACTTGTGGCTAAACTTTTTCCATAGTAGTTTGCTTATATGTTGTCACATCTTGCAAAATGTACAGCTCATCACAGTCTGACTCATGCACCCACTTGAACTTTTAAGTTTAGAAGGATATGTTTATTTTATTCACTTTTTTATAGTAAAAAAAGAGGGAGTGGAAGACACATTCTATCTTGTGCTTGGAAATTTGGTCCTTTCAGGTTTTATGCCTCATCTATTTTCCTTGTCTGGCTTTCTGGAAAAACAAATGCTCATATAGTTCCTCGAGCTTTCCTTAATACCCCCAAACCTTAGACCATATTTAAATATTCACTGGAGTGGAAACACTTTTTAAGAATATATTTATACATTAAATAAAAAAAAATTCTGATTGCCTACAATGTAATATGGGTATTAACCACATGTTTAAAAGGAAAAATTCCTTAAGAAAAATGTTGCAGAATTGTAATAAGGAGACCTCTATAAAAATCACAGCAATTTTCCATCTCATAAATAATATCTTTTAAAGTACTTTATAAAATTTCTTTTTTTCTGTTAGCTGCTCCCAGAGCTCTTGGCCATCCAACATATTTTCATCATTTTCCAATCTTCAGTCAATAAGCAAATGCTGCAAAATTCTTATACATCTTCAGAAAATAACCAATTCTTGAGTATGTATGAGGAAGTTAATATGTTGAAATTTCAAGAAGGAACTATCAGACCCATGGGGCCAAGTCATGGGAACTCAGGAATTCTTGTTTTTTACTTATGGCATAAAATGTCAAAAATTACTAATTGGAGAGGAATATACACACATATACACATACACACAGTTTCTGATGAACTCTTTTTTTCTTTTTTCAAATAACTAGTGAATTAAACATTGTACATAGTGACATCTCCCTTACTATCAGTTTTGGTTGCTATAACAAGTCTCATATTTAGGTTATGCTGAATTTTTTTAAAGTTCCAATGCATATAGTAAAGTGATGCTTAAAATTCTCCAAGTCAGGCTTCAGCAATACGTGAACCATGAACTTCCAGATGTTCAAACTGGTTTTAGAAAAGGCAGAGGAACCAGAGATCAAATTGCCAACATCTGCTGGATCATCAAAAGAGCAAGAGAGTTCCAGGAAAATATCTATGCCAAAGCCTTTGACTGTGTGGATCACAATAAACTGGAAAATTCTAAAAGAGATGGGAATACCAGACCACCTGACCTGCCTCTTGAGAAACCTGTATGCATGTCAGGAAGCAACAGTTAGAGCTGGTCATGGAACAACAGACAGGTTCCAAATAGGAAAAGGAGTACGTTAAGGCTGTATATTGTCACCCTGCTTATTTAACTTATATGCAGAGTACATAATGAGAAATGCTAGGCTGGAGGAAGCACAAGCTGGAATCAAGATTGCTGGGAGAAATATCAATAACCTCAGATATGCAGTTGACACCACCTTTATGGCAGAAAATGAAGAACTAAAGAGAGTCTTGATTAAAGTGAAAGAGGAGAGTGAAAAAGTTGGCTTAAAGCTCAACATTCAGAAAACGAAGATCATGGCATCTGGTCCCATCACTTCATGGCAAATAGATGGGGAATCAGTGGAAACAGTGGCTGACTTTATTTTTCTGGGCTCCCAAATCACTACAGATGGTGACTGTTGCCATGAAATTAAAAGATGGTTGCTCCTTGGAAGGAAAGTTATGACCAACCTAGACAGCATATTAAAAAGCAGAGACATTACTTTGTCAACAAAGATCAAGGCTATGGTTTTTCCAGTGGTCATGTATGGATGTGAGAGTTGGACTATAAAGAAAGCTGAGCACCAAAGAATTGATGCTTTTGAACTGTGGTGTTGGAAAAGACTCTTGAGAGTCCCTTGGACTGCAAGGAGATCCAACCAGTCCATCCTAAAGAAGATCAGTCCTGGACATTCATTGGAAGAACTGATGTTAAAGCTGAAACTTCAATACTTTGGCCACCTGATGCAAAGAGCTGACTCATTGAAAAGACCCTGATGCTGGGAAGGATTGGGCACAGGAAGGGGACGAAAGAGGATGAGATGGCTGGATGGCATCATCGACTTTATGGAAATGAGTTTGAGTGGACTCCAGGAGTTGGTGATGGACAGGGAGGCCCTGGTGTGCTGTGGTTCATGGGGTCGCAGAATCGTACACAACTGAGTGACTGATCTGAACTGAATGCATGTAAACATTAATACATGTAACATATTTGATGTTTATGTCTGTAATAGATAAAAACTTTGTCTTTTGTAGAACAATACACATTTTCTTAATGAAAAGAGATTAGAAACTCTCCTGTCCTTCATTTTATTAATGGTGATCTATGAAGAGACCTTCCCAAATCACTTCTTTAAATCACCTTATATATGCCGCAATTGTAGAATGGGTCAGTAACACCGAACTTATAATACTGAATAGAATGGGTCTGTAATACTAATACTGGTGTGATATATGGGCTAAGTTCTTTTTTTTTTTTTTTTTTGACATATATTATCACTGCACCACTTGTTGGAAAGACATCTTTTACCCCCAATTGATTGTGTTTGCTCCTGTATTGAATATCAGTTGTCCAAGTGTGTATAGAATATTTCTGGACTTTTAATTTTTCTCCATTGATCTGTTTGATCTTGTGCCAATACCATACTGTATTGTTTATTCTAGCTCTATAATAAGTCTTTATGTCAGATAATGTAAGTATTTTGACTTCATTCTGCTTTGCCAAAATTGTTCTGGTTATTCTAGGTCCTTCACATGGGCTTCCTTAGTAGCTCAGAAGGTAAAGAATCTGCTTGCAAGGCAGAGGACCTGGGTTTGATTACCAGGGTGGGAAGATTTCCTGGAGAAGGAAATGGTAACCCACTCGAGTATTCTTGCCTGAAAATTTCCATGGACAGAGGGACCAAGCAGGCTACAGTCCATGGGATCACAAAGAGTTGAACACAACTAAGTAACTAACATTTTCATTTTCTTTTGCATTTTCATACAAATGCTTAGAATTCATTCATGTCAGCAACAACAACGAATCCTGGAGTTTATTTTTTTAAGCTTTTGGTAATTCTATAAATCAAACTAAGGAAATGACATTAATTTTGATTGCTCCCATTCCTGAGCCTGGGATGTCTCTCAGTCTAGTTAGGTCTTTAATTTCTCTAATGCAATATTTTGTCATTTCTAGGGTATAGACTTCTCGAGTATTTTACTAATCTTGTCCATAGTCATCTCATACCTTTATGCTATTATGAATTATATTGTTGTTTTTAAACACCAATTTCTAATTATCAGTTCAGTTCAGTCACTCTGTCATGTCCAACTCTTTGTGACTCCATGGACTGCAGCATGCCAGGCTTCCCTGTCCATCACCAAATCCTGGAGCTTACACAAACTCATGCCCATTGAGTCAGTGATGCCATCCAACCATCTCATTCTCTGTCGTCCCTTTTTCCTCCTGCCTTCACTCTTTCCCAGGGTCTTTCCCAATGAGTCAGTTCTTCGCATAAGGTGGCTAAAGTACTGGATTTTCAGCTTCAGCATTAGTCCTTCCAGTGAACACTCAGGACTGATCTCCTTTAGGATGGACTGTTTGGATCTCCTTGCAGTCGAAGGGACTTTCAAGAGTCATCTCCAACACTGCTTGGAAGCAACCTAGATGTCCATCAGCAGATGAACGGATAAGAAAGCTGTGGTACATATATACACAATGGAGTATTACTCAGCCATTAAAAAGAATACATTTGAATCATTTCTAATGAGGTGGATGGAACTGAAGCCTATTATACAGAGTGAAGTAAGCCAGAAAGAAAAACACAAATACAGTACACTAACGTATATATATGGAATTTAGAAAGATGGTAACAATAACCCTGTTTACGAGACAGCAAAAGAGACACTGATGTATAGAACAGTCTTTTGGACTCTGGGAGAGGGAGGGGGTGGGATGATTTGGGAGAATAGCATTGAAATATGTATAATATCATATCTGAAACGAGTCGCCAGTCCAGGTACGATGCCTGATAATGGACGCCTGGGGCTGGTGCACTGGGACAACCCAGAGGGATGGTATGGGGAGGGAGGAGGGAGGAGGGTTCAGGATGGGGAACACATGTATACTTGTGGCGGATCCATCTTGATGTATGGCAAAAGCAATACAATATTGTAAAGTTAAGCAAAATAAAATTTTTTTAAAAAGCATTAATTCTTTGGTGTTCAGTTTTCTTTATGGTCCAACTCTCACATCCATATATGACTACTGGAAAAACCAAAGCTTTGATTAGACAGATCTTTGTTGGCAAAGCAATGTCTCTGCTTTTTAATATGCTGTCTAGGTTGGTCATAGTTTCTTTTCCAAGGAGCAAGCATCTTTTAATTTCATGGCTTTACTCACCATCTGCAGTGATTTTGGAGCCCAAAATAATAAAGTCTGACACTGTTTCCATTGTTTCCCCATCTATTTACCAAAAAGTAATGGGACTTGATGCCATGATCTTAGTTTTCTGAATGTTGAGCTTTAAGCCAACTTTTTCACTCTCCTCTTTTACTTTAATCAAGAGGCTCTTTAGTTCTTCTTCACTTTCTGCCATAAGGGTGGAATCATCTGCATATCTGAGGTTATTGATGTTTCTCCCAGCAATCTTGATTCCATCTACTGCTTCATCCCGTTCAGTGTTTCTCATGATGTACTTTGTGTATAAGTTAAATAAGCAGGGTGACAATATACAGCCTTGATGTACTCCTTTCCAGATTTGGAACCAGTCTGTTGTTCCATGTCAAGTTCTGACTGTTGCTTCTTGACCTGGATACAGATTTCTCAGAAGGCAGGTCAGGTGGTCTGGTTTTTCCTTCTCTTGAAGAATTTTCCAGTTTGTTGTGATCCACACAGTCAAATTTCTAATTATAAGTATATAAAAAGAGTGTTTATTTTTATATTAAGTTCCTACTTATGATTTTGCTAAATATAATTATTTACTCTAGGACTGTATAGATGACCACTCACTTGTATGTGTGCAGAACCAATTCTGGCCACAGCATGTAAGAGCAGCAGTAAAGTGGAAGTGGAGATCTGTTTCAATAGCTTGTATCAGTTGTTCCATGTCCCTATCCACCTTTTTGAATTTCAGAGTTTGGTCTGCTTCCCATCTTGAGTAGACATGAAGGCCTTGGGACCGTATTGGCATAGCTGCAAAAGTCCCCTATCTATGTATTTCAGAGTCAAGCCCCACTGGACTTCATATGTGACTAGAACTGTGTTCTTTTTAATACAAGGCAAAGAGAACTGAACCACAAAGAGTGGCAGGCTATAAAACAGTAAAATAAGCATTTTTGGAAACACAAAATGAATTTACTACACATCCTGATGTAACACTGTTGTTAGGAAGGGGAAATGGGGACATCTTTAAATATACAGATAGCAAGCTATAAAATTTCTGCCCACCACCATTCCAAAAATAAAAGAAGCTTTCTTGTGGAAATTTTCGATATCAAATATCTAGAAGTGGCACAAAAGCTGTTGAGTGTGGGAAAGAGTGAGAGTATTTTAAGTGTGTATGTTTTATATTTTGATCCCCAAAGATTTAAAGTTTGTTTTTCCTTACTGTGAAACCAAAGGGTGATAACCATGCACTTGAGTTCTCCTTATAGCCAAACAATACATTCCTCTGGATTTGGGTTCATTTCAGCAACTGAGAGGCTGAACCCCATCGCACAGTCTCAATCCCGCTGGAGTTCAAGTCCCTGTGAACATGGCTGTGTAAACAGGAGGCTCAGCCAGAGTGGCACTTGTGGCCTCCCACCATCAGAGGGTCAGTGTTTAGCAAAACTCCATAATGCTAGCTTTCAAAGCCCCAAGCCCCCAATTTTGTAATCTATCATAGCTTTTTAACTGAAATTTCTACATTTAAGAGAGGGAAGAGAGAGAAAAGAGTCTGCTGTTTCATCCTCAGGTTTTCAGACATGTTATTAGGATGACCCACAAATCTCTGAAGGCTCTGCAGAGACCACCAGCTGCCAATTCAGAGAACTCTTGGGGGATTCTTCTGAGGCAATTTATTGTTTCTGAGAAGGAACTTGTTTTTAATTTGCAAACACTTTGCATTTGGGAGCTCATTTCCCAGGATACCCTTTACAGTCATATTTTCTAAGTGATTTGAGGGTTTCTGGCCAGAATTCTGTCTTGCCTCCTTCATTTCCTTTGAGATAAAGTTGCTGAGTGATTGCGACATCAACATCCAACAGCCTCGGTAGCTTTGTGCTATACTTGGGGTTGGCTAAGGCTGATTCATATTAAGTGCTCAATAAATGCTGGATGAACTTAATTATATTAAGAAATAGAGCTGAATGTTACCAGAGAAGGTTTTAGCCTGGTATGACTTTGGTTAAGATTCTTTATCGCTTTGGACCACCTTCTATCTCATAAAGATATGAAGAGTTTGAAATTAACAGTCTCTAAAATTCCTTTCATTTTTAAACTATATTTTATTATGCATTGGTAAATTACAAAAGTTAATTTAAAAATACATAGATTTTGTTTACCTATATATAAATATATTGCAATGCATCTTAAAGTTTGACTGATTGTTAGCTTTTGTTCATGCTGAATAATAAATATAGCCTAAGATTTTTTTTTTTTCTCCCTCAGTTCAGTTCAGTCACTCACTCATGTCCAACTCTTTAACTCCATGGACTGCAGCACGCCAGGCTTCCCTGTTCATCACCAACTCCTGGAGCTTGCTCAAATTTATGTCCATCTAGCCAGTGATGCCATCCAACCATCTTGTTCTCTGTCGTCCCCTTCTCCTCTTGTCTTCAAACTTTCCCAGCATCAGGGTCTTTTCTGAAGAATCAGTTCTTCAGGTGGCCAAAGTATTGGAGCTTCAGCTTTTTTTCCCTACGTGATGTAAAAATTAGTTGCCTACTTTTCTGAACTAGCTTGTTTTGCATTTTTCTATATTTAGAAATGGACTCATTGTATTGAAGTCACATATATGAAGTTATATCCAAAAATTTAAAATAGGAAGAATTCAAATAAAATATGATTAAATAAAATGCCATGTTTATTGAAAAATAGCTAATAAAAGAAAAAAAGAAAGCTTAAACATTTGCTCCTCTTAAGAAGACACAACTTGTTGAGTATATTTGTCTTAATTTGTCTAAAGGACTATAATATTTTAAAAATCTTTGAGACTATTCCTTCTATTCTGTTTGTGGAACTGTTTTCTTTGTAAACAACAATTTCCCCATAAGGTTATATTTTCAAATTTGTCTATTCAGTGTTTTCCAGAGCATGTTCCTTGTAAGATAATGAGAAGTTTTAAAATTTTTAAAGGATGTTTATGGTGAAAAAATTTTGAGAAACACTGAATTAAATAAAATTGAACAGATTATGGCAGGCCTAGGGGGTAAATAGCAAGTGGTGATTTACAGACTTCACCAGGAACCTATTTTTGGAGAGAAATATACTCTGTGAAAAATGTTACTGAGAAAATGTTAAATTTTTTTTTAATCTTCAAAACTGTAAATGGCTAGGAAGTCTTCTCACTACTTAAAGATACACTCTTTTTTCTTCCATAGCATACATGCTGTTGCTGCTGCTAAGTCGCTTCAGTCGTGTCCGACTCTGTGCGACCCCATAGACGGCAGCCCACCAGGCTCCCCAGCCCTGGGATTCTCCAGGCAAGAACACTGGAGTGGGTGGCCATTTCCTTCTCCAATGCATGAAAGTGAAAAGTGAAAGTTCATGCATATATTTGCATAATATATACAGTGGACAGAATAATGGGTGTCTTGGCATCAGCAAAAATTAAGATATGTTTCTTGCTTTTCATATAAATTAATTTTTTAGGCAAACTTAAAATCTTCAGTATTTTGAAAACAGCTAGTATATATTTGTATAAAACTTTTCTTTCTTTATGATTGCCTAATCATGTCAAGAAGTTTGTTCTAGTTGTTAGATTTATGGTTTGGAATTAAATAATTTCTATCCAATAAATGTTGACATAAAACCAGTTTTGAATCTCCTTTTAAAGTTTGCTTTGACTATACCCTTGACATGTTTCTATATGTGTGACTTTGCACATCTGGACACCAACATATTTCATTTTGCATTATTCAGTTTTTGGTTCAAGTCTAAGCTAAACAAAACATTTATGTTGCCTCCTTCATTAATAATCCTTTCAGGAAATTGTTTGGATTAATTTTTTTTTTAATTCTTCTTTATGACCCCTTCCAAACTTTCATGTATACAGTCTTAGACACCCCAGATTAGTTTAGGTATTGTACATAATTATTTGTTTGCAAGCCTAAGATTCATGTGAATCACCTAAGGAGTTTGTTAAAAGTTTAAATTTTCTGGGCTACTTCTTTAAGATATTTTGATTTATTTCATCTTGGATGTTATACACTCCTAGCCTGAGTTTTATGTGCTGCCAGGCTTGGAAACCACTGTATCATATATTATATGATAAATATTTTAAATGATGCTAAGCTAGTGATCCAGTGGAATGCATTAAGAAGGAGTGAAAATCAGATGAGGAATTTAAAGTTGTTATAAGCTCATCTGTTTTATCTCATCAGAAGTTATAATATCTAGAATTAATTGCCAGAATATCTTCATCTCTTAATCAGATTATTTCATGTATAATAACTTATAACAATCACGGGAAGATAGAAGGATAGAAATTCTGTCTCATCCAGAATATCAAGTCACCATCATAACTGGTTCATCTTAACCAAGTGTAAACATATAAAAGTGCCAATAATTCTCTCTCAGCATTTTTCCTAATCATTATAGGAAAGTAGAGGCTCAACTTCTTTGTAAAGAAACTTTCTTTGATTCATAGGCCAGATTAGAACATTCCCCTTTTCATTGTTCTGTAACCATTCTGTCTTACCTTTTTCTATAAATTGAGGTTGATAATAATACTTAACTCATAGGGTTGTTACTTAAATGAGTCAAAATATAGCATTTAGAACAATATATGGCATTCAGCCGGGGAAGGCAATGGCACCCCACCCCAGTACTTTTGCCTGGAAAATCCCATGGACGGAGGATCCTGGTAGGCTCCAGTCCATGGGGTCACTGAGAGTCAGACACGACTGAGTGACTTCCCTTTCACTTTTCACTTTCATGCATTGGAGAAGGAAATGGCAACCCACTCCAGTATTCTTGCCTGGAGAATCCCAGGGACGGGGGAGCCTGGTGAGCTTCTGTCTATGGGGTCGCACAGAGTCGGACACGACTGAAGCGACTTAGCAGCAGCAGCAGCAGCATGGCATTCAGCAAGAATTCATAAAAATTGCTATTATTATTTTATTATTATTCCAGTGATTTCTTTGTTTATAGTCAGAAGTAAACCTAAATAAGTTGCCATTCTGTTAGGGGTAACTCTTTTTGTTTTTTTCCCACTCTGGGAACCAGAATCTTGAAGTCAATTGTCAGGGGTGATATTCTCCTTCTGTTATGTGCATGGACGAGCATAATGTGGTTACTTAACCTGGAAATCTATAAGAATTATAATTAACTGAAATTTCATATTTTTTGAGGAAAAATATGTATGATTTACTATGAAATGCTGACACCCCATTCCAGTACTCTTGCCTGGAAAATCCCATGGACAGAGGAGTCTGGTAGGCTGCAGTCCATGGGGTCACTAAGAGTCAGACACAACTGAGCGACTTCACCTTCACTTTTCACTTTCATGCATTGGAGAAGGAAATGGCAACCCACTCCAATGTTCTTGCCTGGAGAATCCCAGGGATGGGGGAGCCTGGTGGGCTACTGTCTATGGGGTCACACAGAGTTGGACACGACTGAAGTGATGCAGCAGCAGCTATTATAATTGTATATCTATACTTATTTTCAATTTTTCACACAAGAAATTAATGCACATCTCTTAATTTGTTAAGACCATTGTCTCTTCTTGAGTGAATTTCTTTTCTTACATTATTCATATCCTATTTATCTTTATGTGGACCACTCATCATGGCCTCAAACACCATGTCTTCATGGCACATTTTCTTTTATGTAGCTCAGTTTTATTTTTCACACTGTTGCTTATGTGAAATATACTTAACATACTCTTATGTGATTAGTAGTGAAAGACCCACTTTCAGTCTAAGCAGTCACTCCTGAACTTGGGGTTTCCCTAATAGCTCATAAGGTAAAGAATCTGCCTGCAATGCATGAGACTTCAGTTCTACCCAAGAGTCAGAGATCCCCTGGCAAAAGGAATGGCTACTCGACTCCAATATTCTTGCCTGGAGAATTCCATGGACAGAGGAGTCTGGCAGGCTACAGTCCATGGGATCACAAAGGATCAGACACAACTGAAGTGACCAACACTTTCACTGATGAACTTGCTCCAAGTTCATTGCCAGTAAAGTCTTTATAATTGGGCTCTCTGGATCAAGAATTTACTTGTCACAGCAGAAACTATTTTTTTGTGGTGTTTTTTTCCATACATTGATATGAACCAGCCACAGGTGCACATGTGTCCCCCCATCCTGAAACCCCCTCCCACCTTGCTCCCCACCACATCCCTCTGGGTTGGCCCAAAGCACCTGCTCTGACATCAAACTTGCACTGGTCGTCTATTTTACATATGGCAAAGTACACGATTCAATGCTATTCCCTCTAATCATGCCACTCTCGCCTTCTCCCACACAGTCCCAAAGTCTCTTCTTTACATCTGTGTCTCTTTTGCTGCCTTGCATATAGGATCGTTGTTACCATCTTTCTAAATTCATATGTATGCGTTAATATACTGTGTTGGTGTTTCTCTTTCTATCTTACTTCACTCTGTATAACAGGCTCCAGTTTCATCCACCTCATTATAACTGATTTATTAGAGGCATTCCAAAGACATCAATGGAAGTCATGTCAACATACTATGATCTTAAAAGGAGGTGTGTGTGTGTGTGTGTGTGCATGTGAATGTGTAAAAGTGTTAGCTTGCTCTTTATTTCAGTCACAAAAAGAATCCACCTGCAATGTGGGAGACCTGGTTTCAATCTCTGGAAGATCCCCTGGAGAAGGGAAAGGCAACCCACTCCAGTATTCTGGTATGGAGAATTCCATGGACTGTATAGTCCATGGGGTTGTAAACAGTCAGATTAGATCAGATCAGTCGCTCAGTCGTGTCCGACTCTTTGAGACCCCATGAACTGCAGCACGCCAGGCCTCCCTGTCCATCACCAGCTCTCGGAGGTCACTCAGACTCACATTCATCGAGTCAGTGATGCCATCCAGCCATCTCATCCTCTGTCGTCCCCTTCTCCTCCTGACCCCAATCCCTCCCAGCATCAGAGTCTTCTCCAATGAGTCAACTCTTCGCATGAGGTGGCCAAAATACTGGAGTTTCAGCTTTAGCATCATTCCTTCCAAAGAAATCCCAGGGCTGATCTCCTTCAGAATGGACCGGTTGGATCTCCTTGCAGTCCAAGGGACTCTCAAGAGTCTTCTCCAACACCACAGTTGAAAAGAATCAATTCTTCGGCACTCAGCCTTCTGCACAGTCCAGCTCTCACATCTATACATGACCACAGGAAAGACCATAGCCTTGACTAGGCGAACCTTTGTTGGTAAAGTAATGTCTCTGTTTTTGAATATGCTATCTAGATTGGTCATAACTTTCCTTCCCAAGGAGTAAGCGT
Source organism: Tragelaphus eurycerus (assembly GCA_935064755.1). Lineage (NCBI taxonomy): Eukaryota > Metazoa > Chordata > Mammalia > Artiodactyla > Bovidae > Tragelaphus > Tragelaphus eurycerus. Next base: position 15,137,703 of record CAKXYN010000041.1, read on the forward strand.
CTTTTAATTTCATGGCTGCAGTCACCATCTGCAGTGATTTTGGAGCCCAGAAAAATAAAGTCTGACGCTGTTTCCACTGCTTCTCCATCTATTTCCCATGTAGTGATGGGACCAGATGCCATGATCTTCGTTTTCTGAATGTTGAGCTTTAAGCCAAACTTTTCACTCTCCACTTTCACTTTCATCAAGAGGCTTTTTAGTTCCTCTTCACTTTCTGCCATAAGGGTGGTATCATCTGCATATCTGAGGTTATTGATATTTCTCCCGGCAATCTTGATTCCAGCTTGTGTTTCCTCCAGTCCAGCATTTCTCATGATGTACTCTGCATATAAGTTAAATAAACCTGGTGACAATATACAGCCTTGACGTACTCCTTTTCCTATTTGGAACCAGTCTGTTGTTCCATGACCAGTTCTAACTGTTGCTTCCTGACCTGCATACAGATTTCTCAAGAGGCAGATCAGGTGGTCTGGTATTCCCATCTCTCTCAGAATTTTCCAGTTTATTGTGATCTACACAGTCAAAGGCTTTGGCATAGTCAATAAAGCAGAAATAGATGTTTTTCTGGAACTCTCTTGCTTTTTTGATGATCCAGCAGATGTTGGCAATTTGATCTCTGGTTCCTCTGCCTTTTCTAAATCCAGCTTGAACATTAGGAAGTTCACGGTTCACATATTGCTGAAGCCTGGCTTGGAGAATTTTGAGCATTACTTTACTAGCATATGAGATGAGTGCAATTGTGCGGTAGTTTGAGCACTCTTTGGCATTGCCTTAACTGAGCAACTTTCATTTTCTTTTCAGTCAGACTCCAATTAGCAGGAACACAGATATTGTAAGGCTTCTTTATGCTTAACAACATCCACATTTTGTCTTGGATCAGATCAGATCAGTTACTCAGTCATGTCCGACTCTTTGCGACCCCATGAATCACAGCACGCCAGGCCTCCTGTCCATCGCCAACTCCCGGAGGTTACTCAGACTCACATCCATCGAGTCAGTGATGCCATGCAGCCATCTCATCCTCTGTCATCCCCTTCTCCTCCTGCCCCCAATCCCTCCCAGCATCAGAGTCTTTTCCAATGAGTCAACTCTTTGCATGAAGTGGCCAAAATACTGTCTTGGATACTTGTAGGCTATATCTTCACACATTGCTGATTTGTCTTTTTTTTAAATCAAATTTGTAAGTTGGTAAGATTTTAGTTCTCAGTTTTGTATTTACTTGCTTTATCTTGCACAACTCATGATCTTACATTTATTTATTCAAAATATTTGCTTCACTACTACTAAGACACACATGGCATTGTTCTCACTGATCTCTTAGTTTATACATGAAATCCCTAGTATGATATTATAATATGGATTTGATTAGATTCTTGACATTGCTTGGGTTTAATATGAGTGTGGTTGTAGAATAATTTGAAAATGCTTAACTGGCTATACAGGGATATGCTCTACTCTGTCCCACAAATATATTTGTAAATTTTCATTCAAAAGTTGAAGTATATACTATTTTCATCCAGATTTCTAGCTACCTAGTATCTTGTTATCAGTAAGGTGCAGACTCTAGAATATAAGATCTTGTTCATTGAAATCTGCCTCTAGGGGAGAGTCTTATCTTAAAGCAAATATTTGTAACTTAAACATTCTTTTCTCCTTTAAAATGTACTCATATAATTAATTAAATATTACTATGAGGTGACAACTTACTCAAAATCCAAACTATGTTTTCAAAGAGGATTGCACTAGCTCACTCTTCTTTCAAAAATAGACTTTGCTTTATGCAAGATAATGCACCAGTTTCATTCATTTGGAATGCTGAGGTTGAAAAAAGACTACATTTTTAGTCTTTTCCCCTAATAAGGTAAATGATTCATATGGGGTTTATTAAGCTAAACTTGGCAAATGATCACAGATTAGGTTCATAGGATACAAGCAACTCTCAAACCACAAGAAGAGGCTTATAATTATCAATAATATGCAATAAAATCCAAGTTGAAATGTAATCAGGATATGTTTATCATAAGAAAAAGTATGTGATATAGGCTTCTGACATTTCAGTGTTTCATCAGAGCTATCACAGGGCTATCAGTTGCCAAAGACTGCATAAGCTGTTTCTGTGAGAGGTGTTGCTGTTTAGTCGCTAAGTCATGGACCCTGTGCACTGTAGCCCACCAGACTCCTCTGTCCATGGAATTTCCCAGGCAAGAAAACAGGAGCGGGTTGCCATTTCCTTCTCCAGAGGATCTTCCTGACACTGGGATTGAACCCACATCTCATGCATTGGCAGACATATTTTTTTTTTACAACTGAGCCACCAGGAAAGCCATTCTGTGAAAGGACTATGGATTAATAGTTCTTATGGTCAATGAGTTACACAACCAATTACTTTAGGGAGATAAAGGTGAAATTTGAACACAATTTTAAGAATAAACTCTGAGCTAACATCTCTTCAGTAGAAAGACCTACTGTTGGTAATGTCAACTCTGGTGTTTTGACAATTTCTGGGATACATCACATTTCAACCACTATTATTTCAAAATTTATTTTAAACATATGTGTCTAAGATACATATTTCAATGAATCATATTTCTTTTCTTATTGGAGTTTAGTTGTTTTACATTGTCGTGGTAGTTTCTGCTGTACAATGAAGTGAATCAGCTAGATGTATACATATATCCCCTCCATCTTAAACTTCCCTCACACACCCCAAATCCTATCCCTGTAGGTCTAATGGAGCACTGAGCTGAGGTCCCTGTGTTACACAGCAGCTTCCCACTAGCTATCTAGTTTACACACAGTAGAGATTTATGTCAATCCTACTATGCCAATTCATCTCAACTTCCCCTTCCTGCTCTGTGTCCACATGTCCCTTCTCTTAAGTCTGCATCTTCTGACTAGGTAATCTTATGTCGATGATGAGTTCCTATGACAAGGTGCATGAACTAGCTCAGATGGTTTTATTTATCATCAGAGTTTTAAATAATACTTATAATTTAATATTTTAAAGGACCTGAGGCCTATTTTCAAATGAAGAGGGAAATGTTATTTCTACAAATAGGAGAATTTAGAAAGGAAAGCTTAGGAAACAGTATCTAGAAATAAAATACTAGATATATATTTTCAAATATATTCATCAATTATGAGAGTTAAATCACAACCAGGCACACACACACACAAATACACACATCTCAACACTGAGGATTTATGCATGTGTATGTGCTGAGTTGCTTCAGTTGTGTCTGAGTCTGAATCTTTGCAAACGTATGGACCATAGACCACCCGGCTCCACTGTCTATGGGATTCTCCAGACAAGAAAACTGGAGTAGACTGCCACGCCCTCCTCCAGGTGAGGATTCAGTTATACTTAAATATTCAGAGTACATATCTGTGATCTTGGTGAAGTAGGCAGCAGATTTCCTTTGAACAGAAGTAGAGATAATGCATTCTTACTCTCCCTTCAAGGGGCATTCTCAAGGTCTTTATACAAGCCCACACATCTCTCATTGTCTATGCCTTCCTGATCAATGGGTCTATGGAGATTATGATATCTAGTAAGGCTGAAACATGTTGATATTGGAATAAATAATAATTAATAAATAAAACAGTTAATTAATTAAATGATTAATTATAATAATTAATTATTAATAAATATTTAATTTAAAACTATCCCTAAAAGACCATTTTGTTTTGAAAAGGTAGAATATTCCTTTTTGGTTTGCATAAGGTTTCAATTTTTGTGCCAAAGATCTGAAGATGAGATTGTCCTATTAAATTTGTGAGGTCACTTTGTATTTATGACACAAAATATTCATAAAATATATGATGGTCTCTGGATCCACTTTAATATTGGTGAGACATTACTACCCATATATTAATTTTCAAACAAATTATCCTTGGACAACAGTTCAAATAGGCAAATGAGACCTTAATCTCTTTTTTGAAGTCACATTTTTTATCTTTTCAGGGAAAATTTTAATTCTGTTGGTTGACTGATCAGAAGTATGGATTATCAATAGTCCATTGACAACATGAAACTTTGTTTACTGTGAAAACTGTTGCTTGACCAGTTTCTGCAACTGTCCTTTCAATTTTTTCACATATATTGTTTAAATGATTGGTTTAAGTAGCCCCTATTATATATTTTTAATAATGGTTTTACTGAGATATGATGTACATAGCATATAACTCATCTGTTTAATATGTACAGAATGTGATGAAGACAGTGGAGTAGGAAGTCTCTAAACTCACCTCCACTCACAGGCACACCATATTTACTATTTCCAAAGCAGCTATCTATGATAACAACATGTAAATTAGCAGAAAATATTCTCTGAAACTAAAGACATAAATAAGAAATCACAACGAGGCAGGTAGAAGGGACAAAGATTCAGTGTAGTCAAGACCCACACCCCTGGCGAGATGACCCCCAAAATGGAAAGATAATCATAACTGTCGAAGTTTTGCATAAGGAAAAAGGGGTCTGAGCTCCTATTGGGCTCCAAAACCTGGGAGTCCTGAACCTAGAAGACAAGATCCTGGAACATCTGGTTTTGAAAGCCAGCAGGGCTTGCATATATAAGAGCCAGAGTGTTGCGAAAACAGAGACTCTCTTCTTAAATGGCACACACACAAATCTCATACATTCTGAGTTCCAGTACAGGGGCAGTAGATTGAAAGGAGCCTAGATCAGAGCCACTTGCTGATTGTAGCAAGTCTCTTAGAGAGGAAGTTAGATGGAACTCCCCTGGGGACAGAGATTCAAGCAGAGGCCATTTGGGTAAACTGATTCTTCTATGAGGAAAAGAATTCTGGCAAGTGCCATTTGAGAGTTCTTCCTGTAGCCTATTAGTGCCAGGGGTTTAACCACCCACGCCTTATCCTGCAGCTCCTCTTCTGGAACCCAGCCCTGCCCACCAGAAAGCCAGCACAAATCCTGGGAGCCTGTAGGTCTCAGAGCTAGCTACACAGAACCTGGCCCCACGAACCAGGGAGCTGGCAACCACTCTATAAGGCAAGACTTGGCAGCCAAATTGGGCTGAAAGCCAGTCATGCCCTCCTACACACCCACAATAACTAGACTCACCACAGCAGAAGGGCTTGCACAGCCTAAAAAGGGAAATCCCTACAGCACATTGCTCTGGTGATTAGAGGAGAATGTGCTACTGGTCCTCACAGGACATCTCCAACATAACTACTTCTCCAAGACTTAGAAATATAATTGAACTACATAACAATTAAAAAATAAACATAGAGAATTAGGCACAATGAAGATACAGAGGAATGTGTTCCAAATGAAGGAATAAGATAAAAACTCAGAAAAAGAACTAAATAAAGTAGAGATAAGCAATCTAACTGATAGAGCTTAAAGTAATGAGAATAAAGATGCTCAATGAACTCAAGAGAAGAATGATTAAACACACTGAAAGTTTTAATGAAGAATTAGAAAATATAGAGAAAAATCAAACAGAGATGAAGAATACAATAACTGAAACTAAAAATGCCATATAAAGAATCAATAGTAGATTAAATGATACAGAGGAATAGATCAGTGAACTGGAAGACAGATAGTGAAAATTAATCAAGCTCAACAGAAAATAGCATTAAAAAGAATAAATACAGTTTAAGAGACCTCTGGGAAAACATTAAGTATACTAATATTCACATTATAGGGTCTCAGAAGGAGACAGCAGAGAGAAAGGAACAGAGAGTTTATTTGAACGAATAATAGCTAAAATTTCCCTAACTGGGGAGTTCAGTTCAGTCGCTCAGTTGTATCTGACTTTGAGACCCCATGGACTGCAGGATGTCAGGCCATCACCAGCTCCTGGAACTTGCTCAAACTCATATCCTAGAGTCAGTGATGCTATCCAACCATCTCATCCTCTGTCACCCCCTTCTCCTCCTGCCCTCAACCTTTCCCAGAATCAAGGTCGTTTCTAGTAAGTCAGTTCTTCACCTCAGGTGGCCAAAGTATTGGAGCTTCAGTCCTTCTTTTCTAGCAGCATCTGTCCTTCCAATGACTATTCAGGACTGATCTCCTTTAGGATGGACTGGTTGGATCTCTTTGTAGTTCAAGGGACTCTCAAGAGTCTTTTCCAACATCACAGTTCAAAAGCATCAATTCTTCAGTGCTCAGCTATCTTTATAGTCTAACTCTCACATCCATACATGACTACTGGAAAAACCATAGCCTTGACTAGATGGACCTTTGTTGGCAATGTCTCTGTTTTTTAATATGCTGTCTAGGTTGGTCATAACTTTCCTTCCAAGGAGTAACTGTCTTTAAATTTCATGTCTGCAGTCACCATCTGCAGTGATTTTAGAGCCCATAAAATAGTTTTGTACCACTAAACTGACTTTATTAGAAATGCTAAAGGGCCTTCTTTAAGCAGAAAAATATCATCCAGGAAATATAAACATGAAATAAAAATCTCTTTGGTAAAGGCAAACGTGAACCACTTATAAAGCTCATAGGAAGGTTAAAATGCAAAAATAGTAAGATCAACTCTATCCATAATAAATAATTTAGGAATACATAAAGCAAAATATGTAAAGTATGATGTTGAAAACATTAAATGTTTGTGAAAGGGCAAAAATGAAGGAATGTTAGAATGTGTTCAAAGTTAAGAGACTATCAACTTATCTTACACACATACACACACAGAGACACACACACACACATATGGCTATAGATGAACCTCATAGTAACTGCAAACCAAGAATCTATCACACACATACAAACACACACACAAGGCATCCAAAAATAACATAAAAATGAAATAAATCAGTTCTCATTGCAGAGAAAATGAGCAAATGAAGAAAAAACAAACAAACAAAAACAAAACCAATAACTGCAAACCAAGAATCTCTCTCTCTCTCTCTCTCTCTCACACACACACACACAAGGCATTCAAAAATAACAGTAAAAAACATTAATCAGTCCACATCACAGAGAAAATGAGCAAATGAAGAAATAAAAAAACCCTACAAAATAGCCACAGAACAACTAACAAAATGACGATAAAAGCAAACATTTCAATATTTATTTTAAATGTAAATGAACTGAATGCCCCAATCAAAAGCCATAGAGTCCTGTGATGGATACAAAAACAAGGTCGTGTTTGTATTGCCTATAACAGACATTTCAAATTTAAACGCACACACAGACTAAAAGTAAGGGGATGGAAAAAGGTATTCCACACAAACAGGAATGAAAAGAAAGCTGGGGTAGCAATACTTTCATCAGACAAAATAGAATTTAAATCAACACTTTAATGAAATCTATGGTTTTATAGTGCATTTTAGTAGAGAAATTTAACACTAATGTATTTTGTTATTTTATTTAAATGTTAAATAGTAACATTTGATTTGTAATCAGGCGAAGTCAAAAACAGGGTATGACCATGTTCTTTAGCAGTCCCATTTCCTTGCAGTTTTTACTGAACACTAGAGTCAACAGGGATAGAGTTTGCTTAGAAACACAAACAGCTCCAGTCCACACTTGCAAAAGTCCAGAGGTCACCCTCGTCCTCAGCACCGAACCCCATGAAGGGCCTTCCTGTCCAAGATTTCTGCCCTTGCTACTGAGAAAGGTGTGAGACAGGTGAGCCTCAGATCATTGCTCAAGGCAATCTGGTTGCATGTCTTGCTGACTTTCTTCTTAGGAATGGAATTCTCCATCCTATCTGACTTCACTAAATGTGTGGGGTAAAATGCCAAGAAAGTATCCTGAAGTCTGGATATCTTCACAGCAAAATGTAGAAAAAAGATCAAATGTGCAGAATATTCCAAATGATTATCTCAATGTACCAAGAAAACCGTCTCTTTGTAGGCTGTGCATATTGTCTTTTCCATGTATTGTTCATATATAGATGCGATATGTCATACATATGAATGAAAGCTCTGTCCTCCTAAGTACAATATGAAACATGGTTATTGTAGTGAGACTAGCCTTGAAAATGCTTTATCATAAATGCATTAGTACTTTGATCTTTCAAATAATGACACTGAAACACAATTAAGAAATTTAAAAAACAAAGTGTGGAGTTCAATCATTTTTAATATAATCTCAGAGCTATGAATTCACCCACACAAATTTTAGAATAGGTTAATCATTCAGGAAAAAACTCTGTATACAGTGATTTATTTCCCTCCACACCACTCCCTACATCTCTAGCTCTAGATGACCATCAATCTATTTTCTGTTTATGTCTTTGCCTATTCTGGACATTTTTAAATTGAATTATACAATAAGTAGTCATTTGTTACTGGCTTCTTTTATTTATCATAATTACCCAAGGCTCACCAATGTTTTAGCATGTATTAGTAGTTCATTTTTTTTTAACTCCTAAATAATATTTTAATATATAAATTTACTACATTTTATTTATCCATTTATGAGTGATAGACATTCAGGTTGCTTCTATCTTTTGACTATTATGACTAATATTGCTACCAACAATTGTGAGCAAGTTTTTATGTGGACATTTTTTCATTTCTCTTAAATGCATACGTAGAAGTGGCATTGCTGAGGCATATGAAAACTCTACACTTAACATTTTGAGAAGCAGGCAGTCTCTTTTCCAAAGAAACTGCATCATCATGCATTCTTACCAGAAACAGATAAGGATTTTAATTTCTGTATATCCTCATCAACATTTGTTTTTATATTTTTGATTATAATAATTCTAGTGGATATGAAGTGCTCTCATTATGCTTTTGATTTGCATTTCCCTGGAGGATAATTATGTTGATTATTCTTTGTTTTGCTTGCTGGTCCTTTGTCATCTTCTTTGGAGAAATGTCTATCCAGATTCTTTTATTTTTTACTTATTTTTTACAGATTCTTTTAATAGGATTATTTCTTTACTATTGAGCTATAGAAGTTTTTGCTGCTAAGCTGCTAAGTCACTTCAGTTGTGTCTGACTCTGTGCGACCCCACGACTCTGTGCGACCCCGTAGATGGCAGCCCACAAGGCTCCCCCATCCCTGGGATTCTCCAGGCAAGAATACTGGAGTGGATTGCCATTTCCTTCCATCTCCTAGGAGTTTTTAGTATATTCTAAATATGAGTCCTTTATCAGATATATTCTGTCTGCTATCTTTAGCCCAAGTCCTGGGGTAGAAAGAGACGTGAGCAGAGGGATAACAGTTGATACACAGCCATTGATACCTAAACCATTAAAATTATTATCAAAAAAATTTGGTGGGTAAAATGATCAGTATGTTTTGTAACTGTTTTTGAGGATTTTATTTACTAAAAAAAGCAAGAAACAATTATTCACAAATATAATTACAACTGCATAAAATATATATACACAGAAATTAGAAAAGAATATGTAATTTGGAATTAGTTTTCAGATTGGCAGGATAATGGGTAATACTTCCCACCCCACTTCCAAAGATTCTTAATGCTATTACAAGGGGAAGGCCACATGATGACTGAAGTATCAATTTCACATTTGAACATATTTTCAAGCCAGTTCAGCAATGATTACTGGTCATCACTTTCCCATCAGGACCCAAACCTACCTTATCTATGAGGTCCTAAAAACTTTCTCCATGGTTCCCAAGAGACAGATGAGACTTGGGAATCATTGAAGAAGTACAGCTTACTCAGTGTCCACCCAACGGACTCCAGAATGTGAAGTTTTCTCAAATCACAACCCAAGGCTGTTTCACATTAAGCTCTTTTATTTCCACTAGATTAGTCTATCTTTTCCAAGAAAATGAAATAATGAGTTTAAGTTATCAGACTAGAACACAACCTTTGGTAGGAATAAGGACACATGCAAGAGTGTTTGTTTTTTTTTTTAATGATTTAAAAATTAACTGGAGGATAATTGCTTTACTATGCTGTGTTGGTTTCTGCCACACAACAAAGTGGATCAGCCATAAGTATATATATGTCCCCTCCCTCTTAAACTTCCCTCAGCCCTCCACCCCACCCCTCTAGGTTGTTACGGAGCACCAGGTTGAACTCCCTGTGATATACAGCAACTTCCCATTAAATAACTATTTTACATATGGTAATGCATATGTTTCAGAGCTATTCTTTCAATTTGTGCCAATGTCTCCTTCCCTTGTTCTGTCCACGAATCTGTTCCCTATATCAATACTTATATTCCTGCTCTGCAAATAAGTTCACCAGTACCATTTTCTACATTCCCTATATATGTGTTAATTTACAATATTTGTCTTTCTCTTTCTGACTTACTTCACTCTATATAACAGGTTTTAGGTTCATCCACTGCAGTAGAACTGACTCAAACCCACCCTTTTTATGGCTAAGTAGTATTCCATTGTATGTATGTACCGTAACCTTTATCCATGCATCTGTCGATGAACATCTAGGTCACTCCCATGTTCTAGCTATTATAAATAGTGCTGAAATGAACATTGGGATACAGTGTCTTTTAAATTGTGGTTTTCTCTGGGTATATGTCCAATAGTGGTATTGCTGGTTCATCAGATCAGATCAGTCGCTCAGTCGTGTCCAACTGTTTGCGACCCCATGAACCACAGCACGCCAGGCCTCCCTGTCCATCACCAACTCCCAGAGGTCACCCAGACTCACATCCATTGAGTCAGTGATGCCATCCAGCCATCTCATCCTCTGTCGTCCCCTTCTCCTCCTGCCCCCAATCCCTCCCAGCATCAGTCTTCTCCAATGAGTCAACTTTTTGCATGAGGTGGCCAAAATACTGGAGATTCAGCTTTAGCATCATTCCTTCCAAAGAAATCCCAGTTTTATTCCTAGTTTTTAAAGAAATCTCCATACCGTTCTGCATAGTGGCTGTATCAATTTACATTACCAGCAACTGTGCAAGAGAGTTCCCTTTTCTCCACATCCCCCCAGTATTTACTGTTTGTAATGGTTATTCTGATCCATATGAGATGATACCTCATTGTAGTTTTGATTTTCATTTCTTTAATAACAAGCAATGTGGAGCATTTTTTCAAGACTTTTTTGGTTATCTCAATGTCTTCTTTGAGAAGACAAAGAAGACAGATGGGTCTTCTGATGGAACTAATTGATTTCTTCAGGACATCCTATCCAAATGCAGAAGAATATCCTTTCTTAAGTACACACAGAACATTCTCCAGGATAGATCACATCTTTGGTCACAAATCAAGCTTTGGTAAATTTAAGAAAATTGAAATCATATCTTTTCTGAACACAACACTATGAGACTTGATATGAATTACATGAAAAAAAAAAAAAAAAAAAAAAAACCCAAAAATACACAAACACCTGGAGTTTAAACAATGTGCATCTAAATAACTAATGGGCTACTGGAGAGATTAAAGAGGAAGTAAAAAATATATATAAAATCATTTGATAAGGAAAACACAATGACTCAAAACCTATGGGATACAACAAAAGCAATTCTAAGAGGAAATTTATAGCAATACAAGCTTATCTTAAGAAACAAGAAAAATATCAAGTAAACAACCAAACTTTACACCTAACGCAACTGGAAAAAGAACAAAAACCCCTAAAGTTAGTAGAAGGAAAGACATCATAAAGATCAGAGCAGAAATAAATGAACAACAAACCTATAGCAAAGATCAATAAAACTAAAAGTCATTTCTTCAATAAGATAAACAGTATTGACAAGCCATTAGCCATATGCATCAAGAAAAAATGGAGAAGAGTCAAATCAACAAAATTAGAAATGAAAAAGTCTTTACAACAGACAACACAGAAATGCAAAAGATTGTAAGAGACTACTAAGAGCAATTGTAAGCCATTTTAGGACAAACTGGAAGAAATGAACAAGTTCCTAGACAAGTTCAACTTTTCACGACTGAACCGTGAAGAAATAGAAATTATGAGCAGACCAATCACAAGCACCAAAATTGAAATTGTGATAAAAAACAATTTTCCCCAAAACAAAAGCCCAGGGCCAGATGGCTTCACAAGTCAATTCTACCAAACATTTAGAGAAGAGCTAGTGCCTATCCTTTTCAAACTCTTCCCAAAAATTCCAGAAGGAACACTTCAAACTCATTCTATCAGGCCACCATCACCCTGATACCAAAACCAGATAAGACATCACAGAAAAAGAAATTTACAGGTCAATATCACTGACGAACATAGATGCAAAAACCCTCAACAAAATTCTAGCAACAGAATTCAACAACATATTAAAAGGTTCATACACCATAATCAAGTCAGGTTTATCCAAAGATGCAATGATTCTTTAATATATGAAGATCAATCAATGTGATACACCATATTAACAAATTGAAAGATAAAAATCATATGATAATCTCAATAGATGCAGAAAAAACTTTTGACAAAATTTAGCACCATATATGATAAAAAGCACTCCAGAAAAATTGGCATAGAAGAATCTATCTCAACATAATAAAGGTCGTATATGACAAACCAAAGCAAACATAATTCTCAATGGCAAAAAATTGAAAGCATTTCCCCTAAGATCAGGAACAAAACAAAGCTGCCCACTCTTGCCACTATTATTCAACATAGTTTTAGAAGAACTAGCAATTTCAATCAGAGAAGAAAAAGATATAAAAAGACTCTAGACTGGAAAAGAAGAAGTAAAATTCTCACTGTTACAGATGACACAATACTATACACAGAAAAACCTAAAGATACTGTCAGAAAATTATTAGAGCTAATCAATGAATTTAGTAAAGTCACAGGATATAAAATCAATACACAGAAATTCCTTGCATTCTTATACACTAACAACAAAAAATCAGAAAGAGAAATTAAGGAAACAATCCCATTCACAAAATAATAAAATATCTATGAATAAGTCTATGTAAGGAGACAAGAGACATGTATATAGAAAACCATGACACTCATGAAAACAAATCAGATGACACAAACAGATGGAGAGATATATCATGATCTAGGATAACAAAGAAGCACAAGCTGGAATCAAGATTGCTGGGAGAAATATCAATAACTTCAGATACACAGATGACACCACCCTTATGGCAGAAAGTAAAGAGGAACTAAAAAGCCTCTTGATGAAAGTGAAAATGGAGAGTGAAAAAGTTGGCTTAAAGCTCAACATTCAGAAAACGAAGATCATGGCATCCAGTCCCATCACTTCATGGGAAATAGATGGGGAAACAGTGGAAACAGTGTCAGACTTTCTTTTTCTGGGCTCCAAAATCACTGCAGATGGTGACTGCAGCCATGAAATTAAAAGACGCTTACTCCTTGGAAGGAAAGTTATGACCAACCTAGATAGCATATTCAAAAGCAGAGACATTACTTTGCCAACAAAGGTCTGTCTAGTCAAGGCTATGGTTTTTCCTGTGGTCATGTATGGATGTGAAAGTTGAACTGTGAAGAAAGCTGAGCGCTGAAGAATTGATGCTTTTGAAGTGTGGTGTTGGAGAAGACTCTTGAGAGTCCCTTGGACTGCAAGGAGATCCAACCAGTCCATTCTGAAGGAGATCAGCCCTGGGATTTCTTTGGAAGGACTGATGCTAAGGCTGAAACTCCAGTACTTTGGCCACCTCATGTGAAGAGTTGACTCATTGGAGAAGACTCTGATGCTGGGAGGGATTAGGGGCAGGAGGAAAAGGGGACAACAGAGGATGAGATGGCTGGATGGCATCACTGACTCAATGGACATGAGTTTGAGTGAACTCCAGGAGTTGGCGATGGACAGGGAGGCCTGGTGTGCTGTGATTCATGGGGTCACAAAGAGTCGGACACAACTGAGCGACTGAACTGAACTGAACTGAGATAGCAATATTTCAATATTCTGAAAATGACAATACTATCCAAAGTAATCTACAGATTCAATGTATTCCCTATCAAATCACCAACGGCTTTTTTTCACAGATCTGGAACAAAAATTTTCACAATTTGTATAGAAATACAAAAGACCCCAAGTAGCTAAAGCAATCTTGAGGAAGATAAACAGAGTTAGAGGAATAAACCTTCCTGACTTCAGACTACACTACAAAGCTACTGTCATCAAGACTGTATGTTACTGGCACAAAAAGAAATATAGACCAATGGAACAAGACAGAAAGCCCAGAGATAAATCTATGCACCTATGAATCCCTTTCTTTCACAAAGGAGGCAAGAATACACAATGGAGAGAAAAACAAACTCTTCAGTAAATGGTGCTAGGATAACTGGACAGCTACATGTTAAAGAATGAAATTAGAACACTTTCTAACACTGTACACACACAACAAAAACTCAAAATGGATTAAAGACCTAAATGTGAGACTAGAAACTATAAAGCTCTTAGAGGAAAACATAGGCATAACTCTCTTTGACATAAATCATAGCAAGATCCTCTATGACCCACCTCCCAGAGTAAAGGAAATAAAAACAAAAATAAACAAATGAGACCTAATCAAATTTAAGTCTTTGTACAGCAAAGGAAACCATAAACAAGACGATAAGACAAACCTCGGAATGGGAGACAATCATTGCAAGTGAAGCAACTGACAAAAGATTAATCTCTAAAATATATAAGCAGCTCATGCAACTTAATATCAAAAGTCATTTTAACTTTAAAAAAAAAATGACTGGCTAGTCCCACATAGCCTACTTGGTTAACTCAGCAATGCTTTCAGAAGCTACAAAATAATCAAATTACAAATCAGAAGATTGAAAAGAACAAGGAGTAATATATTTTAACATAAATTCTGAGAGCAAGGACAGGACAGTATGCTTAAACATGCCAAGTTCGATTACTTTCATCTTAGCATCCTGCTAAGATGTACTCCAAATCCTGATGTGGTATAATTCATTGAAATGGTTACATTCAAACAGAAAACTGAAAACATTCCATGAGGATTACCTAGAGCTCTGAATAAGACTTCTGAATTATTTCACAAGTTGCATTCAAGTATGCAACTATGGTTCAAAACTTAAGCTATAGGGACTTCCCTGGTGGTTCCAGTGGTTAGGAATTGCCTTGCAATGCAAGAAACAGATTCGATCTCTTGTCCAGGAAGATCTCACATGCCATGGGGTAAGTAAGCTCATATGCCACAACTACTGGTCCTGTGCTCTAGAGCCCACAAGCCACAACTACTGAGCCCATGCACTGAGGCTATTGAAGTCCATGCCTACAGCCTGCACTCTGCAACAAGAGAAGCCACCAGAATGAGAAGAGCAGCCCTTACTCACCACAGCTAGAGAATAATCCCCGCTCACCACAACTACAGAAGTCTGCACCCAGCAACGAAGAACTACCACAGTCAATTAAAAAAACAAACAAACAAGCTATAGAGTATAAGTGGCCCCAGAGTGCTGTCACAGGTCATGATGTCCAAGGTAAAAATTGTATTTTAACTAAAAGTCAAGATAACTAGTAACCTGTGCTTGATATATAGTCAGTATTCATATATCACTGAATTAGTCGTTGGAGCTCCAGGGATCAATTCCTTATCAGCAGGGGGAAACAGGAGCTATGTCTACTGTTTTCTGAGGACCATTACTGTTTATAACATGGGGCATGGACAACATTTATGGTTCAGTTCCTTCTTATTGGACAAAATTTAGAATTTCTGTAATCATGACCCAAGCCTGGTGACATACAAGTCCAGGAGAAACTAAACCCAGTGGCAAACTACACATCTGTCTCACGTCCAACATACGTCTGTGAACTTCTGTGAATTTTCAAAACCTTCAGAAGATTACTAAGAAGATGGATTTCTGTCTCAGCTGCCTGCT
This sequence comes from Tragelaphus eurycerus, assembly GCA_935064755.1. Classification (NCBI taxonomy): domain Eukaryota; kingdom Metazoa; phylum Chordata; class Mammalia; order Artiodactyla; family Bovidae; genus Tragelaphus; species Tragelaphus eurycerus. The sequence continues at coordinate 15,153,392 of CAKXYN010000041.1, forward strand.
GCCAACATTAGTATCAGTCTATCATACCAAAGGTATGGTACTTTGATAGGCAGAAAGAAGGAAGAGAGAAAATCTCGCCAGAAGAAAGTAAATTTTCCAGGAGTGAAGGAACCACAAAAGACTGAGAAATGATGCCTGACATAAGAGCTTACACTGTTCCCTCATTTGGGATGAGAAGAAAGCTTGGCAGAGCTGATGCTGGAAACGCTCACTAAGAGTTGCTCTGGGTCATGAGCTTCACGTGGTTCGGGACGAGCATCAATCTGCCCCCAACCGCTTCCAGGAGAGCCCAGCAACTCTGTGTCACCACACCTGAGTCAGCTCTTTCGTGTGCTTACCCAGATGTAGACACAACTTGGGGAGGGAACAGGACTAGCAGATTTCCTGGTCCAGTCCCACCCCAAAGGAATTGCTTTCTTCATCCATGTCTTGGGAAGGGGCTTCCTTCTGGAGACTCACTGAACAGCTGCTCCAAGTTCAAATCAATCAGGGAGTCCCTGGCAGTGGCCGCCTGCAGGAAGTCCTTGTCAGAAGTGGGGCTGAAGAGCAAGAGCAAAGGGTCAGAGTCACCTCTAATTCCTGCAGACAGGCTTATGCTCTTTCTTCAAGCCTCAGTTCAGTTCAGTCCCTCAGTCATGTCTGACTCTTTGTGACACCATGGACTGCAGTATGCCAGGCTCCCTGTCCATCACCAACTCCTGGAGCTTGCTCAAACTCATGTCCATCAAGTTGGTAATGCCATCCAACCATCTTATCCTCTGTCATCCCATTCTCTCCTCCTGCCTTCAACCTTTCCCAGTATCAGGATCTTTTCAAATGAGTCAGTTCTTTGCACCAGGTGGCCAAACTATTGGAGATTCAGCTTCAGCATCAGTCCTTTCAATAAACACTCAGGACTGATTTCCTTTAGGATTGACTGGTTGGATCTCCTTGCAGGCCAAGGGACTCTAAAGAGTCTTCTCTAACGCTACAGTTCAAAAGCATCAAATCTTCAGTGCTCAGCTTTATTTATAGTCCAACTCTCACATCCATACATGACTACTGGAAAAACCACAGCTAGTTTTTTACTAGACGGACCTTTGTCGGCAAAGAAATGTCTCTGCTTTTCAATATTCTGTCTAGTTTCGTCATAGCGTTTCTTCCAAAGAGCAAGGGTCTTTTGATTTCATGGCTACAGTCACCATCTGCAATGATTTAGGAGCCCCCAAAATTAAAGTCTCTCGCTGTTTCCATTGTTTCCCCATCTATTTGCCATGAAGTGATGGGAACAGATGCCATGATCTTAGTTTTCTGAATGCTGAGTTTTAAGCCAACTTTTTCACTCTCCTCTTTCACTTTCAAATACAGTCTCTTTAGTTCCTCTTCACTTTCTCCCATAAAGGTGGTATCATCTGCATATCTGAGATTACTGATATTTTCCCAGCAATCTGGATTTCAGTTTGTGCTTCATCAAACCTAGCATTTCTCATGATGTACTTTGCATATAAGTTAAATAAGCAAGTTGACAATATACAGCCTTGACACACTCCTTTCCCAATTTGGAACCAGTCTGTTGTTCTATGCCCAGTTCTAACTGTTGCTTCTTAACCTGCATACAGATTTCTCAGGAGGCAAGTAAGGTGGTCTGGTATTCCCATCTCTTTAAGTATTGTCCCCAGTTTCACAATTCCTCAATTTTCTCTGAGCCTCTTTCTCCTTCTAAAATTTCTTCAGCATCTCTTTAACACTCAAAGCCCCAGAATGCTTCCTTTTCTTCTTCTCCTTACTGGCACTGAGGGCTGTGAAACTGGCTTTGGAAACTTGGATTTTCCCAAGTGCTTCTCCTTGTCATGTCTCATCTTATTACTTCTTTATCTTCTCACCACCTTCTTTGAGCTTCTGCTTCTTTTCTTTAATGAAGTCATTTTCAAATTCTGATGCTTGTCTAAACTGCAGGTCTCTCAAGGTAATGTAAAATCCTCCATGCTTTGTAGTCAAAGATACAGGAACAAGCTCATCATACACCTCAGAGTTATCGATGAAGGAATTGGATTCATCATAAATGTAACCCATATCAATCAAATCCTGTAAAACCTCTTTTCTATATTTATTTCCACCATATTTTTCTTCAAATTTCCAGGCAAGGGTTTCCATGTTATTTCATTCCTTTTCTTCATTATTGAAAGTATCAGAGAGCTCTTTCTTCTTGTCTGCGGGATGAGGGCCTTTCACCTCCCTTCATAGGTTCTTCACCAGCTCTGGGTAGCAGAACTCTGGGCAGTACTTGGGATTCAGCTCAGAGAGCCAAGTGTGACCCCAACAGCTGCTGCAGATGGCTCAGAATCCTTTCTTCCTTCTGCTCCCCAACCTGTTATTTCTGGGATTTCTTAAAAAATGCAAGGTTCAAAGAATCTAGGAGAGAAGTGAGCTGGACCTTATGACTGTTTTTGAGATTAGCAGACTCTAACTAAAGGGTAAAAGCTAAAAGCAGAAGATTGAAATCTCCAAGTCAAAGCACAGCTGTAAAGTTTATGTGAGAGCAAAATATGATATGACTTGCTAAGAATAATGTTTATATTCACCATGAAATCACAAATACGATCAGCTTTATGTTGTGAATTAGGCAGTTTTTTATAAGAGAACTCACTGTTTATAGTCTCTCATTTTCATATATACCATTCCCCTATGCTTTTCAGCTATTGCTAAAAAACCCTAAATCTTATTACCTTTAAATCTATCTATCTCAGATCATTTCTTATCCATTATCACCACTTTTCCATCAAAACTGTTTGGATATATGTCACATTCACTTAGGAAGTATCATTAAGTCACTTCTTTCTAAGAAGGCTAAAAGTCTAACAATTAACAACAGACTGGTTCCAAATAGAAAAAGGAGTTTGTCAAGGCTGTATATTGTCACCCTGTTTATTTAACTTATATGCAGAGTACATCATGAGAAACACTGGACTGGAAGAAACACAAGTTGGAATCAAAATTGCCGGGAGAAATATCAATAACCTCAGATATGCAGATGACACCATCCTTATGGCAGAAAGTGAAGAGGAACTAAAAAGCCTCTTGATGAAAGTGAAAGTGGAGAGTGAAAAAGTTGGCTAAAAGCTCAACATTCAGAAAACAAAGATCATGGCATCCAGTCACATCACTTCATGGGAAGTAGATAGGGAAACAGTGGAAACAGTGTCAGACTTTATTTTTCTGGGCTCCAAAATCACTACAGATGGTGACTGCTGCCATGAAATTAAAAGATGCTTACTCCTTGGAAGGAAAGTTATGACCGACCTAGATAGCATATTCAAAAGCAGAGACATTACTTTGCCAACAAAGTTCCATGTAGTCAAGGCTATGGTTTTTCCTGTGGTCATGTATGGATGTGAGAGCTGGACTGTGAAGAAGGCTGAGAGCCGAAGAATTGATGCTTTTGAAGTGTGGTGTTGAAGACTCTTGAGAGTCCCTTGAACTGCAAGGAGATCCAACCAGTCCGTTCTGAAGGAGATCAGCCCTGGGATTTCTTTGGAAGGAATGATGCTAAAGCTGAAACTCCAGTACTTTGGCCACCTCATGCGAAGAGTTGACTCATTGGAAAAGACTCTGATGCTGGGAGGGATTGGGGGCAGGAGGAGAAGGGGACGACAGAGGATGAGATGGCTGGATGGCATCACTGACTCGATGGATGTGAGTCTGAGTGACCTCCGGGAGTTGGTGATGGACAGGGAGGCCTGGCGTGCTGTGATTCATGGGGTCGCAAAGAATCGGACACGACTGAGTGACTCATCTGATAAATAATTTATGCTACTAGATTAATGGAATACGACTAGATTCTTAAACCTTTATTCTCTATCAAACAATATTTCCATCCTAAAATTATGGTGCATAGATGGCCATCATTTGCTTTTGTGCAAAATTAGTCCTGATTAAAAAACTAAAGATAGTCCTAAGCAAATGAGATAATCCAGATTCTTCAACTGCAACAATTCCCCAATCATTCACTAATCAAAATACATATCTTTTTAAAATAATGTAAGGACTTGCATTGCTGCTGCTGCTGCTGCTAAGTTGCTTCAGTCATGTCTGACTCTGTGTGACCCCTTAGACAGCGGCCCACCAGGCCCCGCCGTCCCTGGGATTCTCCAGGCAAGAACACTGGAGTGGGTTGCCATTTCCTCCTCCAATGCATGATAGTGAAAAGTGAAAGTGAAGTCTCTCAGTCGTGTTAGATTCCTAGCGACCCCATGGACTGCAGCCCACCAGGCTCCTCCGCCCATGGGATCTTCCAGGCAAAAGCACTGGAGTGGGGTGCCATTGCCTTCTCCAGGAATTGCATTAGATGACTGCAAAGGTAATTGAGAGTCAAATTTCCTATACAGGAAAATTTAATTCTTTTGCAGGAGTATAGACAGCACCCATTTTGACTATGTTTACCTCATAGCCACACCAGTCAGAAGATGAATGATTGTAACCCTTGTGTAGGCATACTACAATTCAGTGTGGAGACGTTTAAAATCACTTTACTTTTCAATTCTATATACTATGAAATGATTCTCTGGGGTAATTATAGGTGACCCTCTGGAGTCCAACTATGAATAGGGAAAGAAACAAAAGTAATAGATAGAAGAAATCTCTTCTTTTTTAATTAGTTTATTTTAATTGGAGGCTAATTGTTTTACAGTACTGTATTGAGTTTTGCCAGAGAAGGCAATGGCATCCCACCCCAGTACTCTTGCCTGGAAAATCCCACGGATGGAGGAGCCTGGAAGGCGGCAGTCCATGGGGTCGCTAAGAGTTGGACATGACTGAGCGATTTCACTTTCACTTTTCACTTTCATGCATTGGAGAAGGAAATGGCCACCCACTCCAGTGTTCTTGCCTGGAGAATCCCAGGGACGGGGAAGCCTGGTGGGCTGCCGTCTATGGGGTCACACAGAGTCGGACACGACTGAAGTGACTTAGCATAGCATAGCATAGTGGGTTTTGCCATACATTGACATGAATCAGCCATGGGTTGTACATGTGTTCTCCATCCTGAACCCCTCTCCCACCTCCCTCCCCATCCCATCCCTCTGGGTCATCCTGATGCACCTGCCCTGAGGACTCTGTTTCATGCATTGAACCTGGACTGGTGATCTATTTCACATATGATAATATACATGTTTCAATGTTATTCTCTCAAATCATCCTACCCTTGCCTTCTCCCACAGAGTCCAAAAGTCCGTTCTTTATATCTGTGTCTGTTTTGCTGTCTCTCATATAGGGTCATAGTTACCATCTTTCTAAGTTCCATGTATATGCCTTAATATAGTGTATTGGTGTTTCCTTTCTGACTTACTTCACTCTGTATAATAGGCTCCAGTTTCATCCACATCATTAAAACTTATTCAAATGCATTTTTTAATAGCTGAGTACTATTCCATTGTGTATATGTACCACAGCTTTCATATCCATTTGTCTGCTGATGGACATCTAGGTTGCTTCCATGTCCCGGCTGTTGTGCTGCGATGAACACCGGGGTACACGTGTCTCTCTCAGTTCTGGTTTCCTCTGTGTGTATGCCCAGCAGTGGGATTGCTGGGTCATAAGGCAGTTCTATTTCCAGTTTGTTAAGGAATCTCCACATAATTTTCCATGGTGGCTAAACTAGTTTGCATTCCCACCAACAATGTAAGAGGGTTCACTTTTCTCTGCACCCTCTACAGCATTTATTGTTTGTAGACTTTTGGATCGCAGCCATTCTGACTGGTGTGAGACGGTACCTCATTGTGGTTTTGATTTGCATTTCTCTGATAATGAGAGATGTTGGGCATCTTTTCATGTGTTTGTTAGCCATCTGTATGTATTTTTTTGTAGAAATGTCTGTTTAGTTCTTGGGCCCATTTATTTGTTTGGGTCATTTATTTTTCTGGAATTGAGCTGCATGAGCTGCTTGTATATTTTTGAGATTAATTCTTTGTCAGATGCTTCATTTGCTATTATTTTCTTCTATTCTTAAGGCTGTCTTTTCACCTTGCTTATAGTTTCCTTCATTGTGCAAAAGCTTTTAAATTTAATTATGTCCCATTTGTTTATTTTTGCTTTTAATTCCACTTCTCTGGGAGGTGGGTCATGCTGTGATTTATGTCAGAGCGTGTTTTGCCTAGGTTTTCCTTTAAGAGTCTTATAGTTTCTGGTCTTACATTTAGATCTTTAATTCATTTTGAATTTACTTTTGTGTATGGTGTTAGAAAGTGTTCTAGTTGCATTCTTTTACAAGTGGTTGACCAGTTTTCCCAGCACCACTTGTTAAAGAGATTATCTTTTCTCCAATCCTTGCATCCCTTGTCAAAGATAGGGTGTCCATAGGTGCATGAATTTATTTCTTATTTAAGTGGAGAAGCAAAAGGTTCCCAAAGGACAGAAAGATAACATAGAAATAATGAGAGGCAAGGATTCAACGATGATCAACAGTATGAAAAAATTTTTATGAGAAAGCAAAAAACAATGGGCATGTTTAGCTATGCAGAGAAGTTTGATATATATTAATTAACTGTCTTGGCATTGGAAATTTTTGTATTAAGGTTGTTTATCAAGTTCTGTGCCAGAGTTGTTCATATCCTATCTCTGGGTCCAGTTTTAGGGTAGCTATATGACCCAAAAATCTTTATGCTAGTTTCTGAGACTCTGTTCAGAACCTTTCATTAGAAGGAAACATTGGCAGAGATCTACTTTCAATTAAATTACTCTTGTCAATATAGTTGAAAGAAGTCCTTAAGTATTACTTTCATCATTAAGATATAAAAATACCTCTCTTACAATGTCATATGTTTATATTTCATTACAACTTATCGTTCTGCTGCTTTTAATAATTGTTTTCATGTAAAAAGTGTCTTTGAAAGAGTGCTTTAAAGAACAGCCTGTATCACTAGAAGTTATAACTAAATCCCTTTTATTTGTTATAAACATCAGAACTAGCTGGATGTTTGAAACATTATGAGCATCATGAACATCAAGCTAGTTTGAATTTTGGCAGAGAGGTACATTCTGGTTAGACAGAATGTTTACTGTAAGTCTGTGAACACAGGGTTGCTAGAAAATCTTCCCACCAAACCCATACCCTTCCCAAAAGGTTTACAATTCCTTCTCTTTTGACATTCTGGCAGAGTCAGCGGCTAATCAGATTTAAATAATACATTGTAATAAAGTTACTCCTCAGTGGTTGAGAATTCAGACATACAGGTATGTTCTTGAATACGAATTTGACTTTAATTAAAGGCTTCAACCTAGTATATTTTGATTGCACATCAGTTTTATAAGTAATATTATTTTTTTGAAAATGTTCAGAACAACTTTATAATGGTTTGTTAAATTCCTATGGTAAATCCCCCACAGGTTACCTCCATATGGAGAAGAGATTATACCTTTCATTCAATGAGAATAACTGATTTAGCCCCTTAATGTTCACAATCACAGGCTAAATCCCATTTTTAATATGAATAAGAATATTCCCAGCCCCAGAGTCTATCAGGATATGTAACTCTGAACCACTATTGTCCAGATATAACATCAGCATAGAAATATTTTCCAGATCTAATAGTCTATGGAAATTGTTAGTCGCAGTTGCTTTTGATTATTTGTGAGACACTGTTGAAACAGAAAATTACAAGGCTTAATAAGTACTTTGAATCAATCTTGGTTAAAATGAAAAGAAGCCACAAATGACAATGGTATCATAATGTCTTAAAAAACAAGAGTAAAACTGTTGTCATAAAGTACTTTACCAGTCATTACTGAAAAGTGAGGGAGAAAATGGGGCAATATTTTCACTCTAGTGTCCATAAGAACATTAACCAGCTGGTGCAAAAGTATTCTTTTTTAATAATAGTTTTTTTTTTTTTTTTTTTTTTACATAAAAGTTGAAAAGACAGTGCAGTGAGTTCCCCTATACCCTTCACATGCCCAGTTTCCCTTACTATTAATGTTATATTACTATGGTACATGAGTCACAACTAAGAAGCCAACATTGGTACATTACTTTTAACTGAACTCCTCATTTTATTCACATTTGATCTTAGCCAAAAGTCTGAGAAGTACTCTACATTTTATTTAGGGTTCGCTAATTTTTTCCTATGTCTTTTATATTCCAGGATCCCTTCCAGGACATTATATTTAGTCATCATGTCTCCTTCGCCTTCTCTGCTTTATGACAGAGTCTCAGTCTTTGCCTATTTTTGATGATTTTATTTTGAAGAGTGCTCTTCAGATATTTTGTCTCTTGCCTGATGCTTTTCTCATTGTTGAATGAGATTGTGTTTTGGGGGAAATGGACACAGAGGTGCACTTCCATTCTCGTGACACCATACTGTGTTGGGGGTACATGAATTATTATTTGGGAGAGGTTGACCTTCATCACCTGACTGAGGCAGTGTCTATCATAATTAAATTTAACTGCCAGGTAAAAAAAATAACATTTTATTTATTCATTTTTTACTGCTACCTTTTAAATTTTCTTTCATCATTCATGTTTGTTCAGAACATTACAGTAGGCATGAAGGAAAAAATAACTGCATTTTTAAACTCAATCTGTCTGAAGTATATTATAATATATGAAACTATGCCATTATCTCTTACAGAAAAAAATAGCATTCAAATAATAATTTGATATTAAGATAAAAGATTAAGACCAAAATCCAAGTAAGCCAGCTATAAGGTTTAAGTGCAAGTTATGTTTCCCTTCCTTTGAGTTTACAGAAATGCTGGCGTGATGTGTATGATTTGAAATGTCAAATTCTTGAAGGTTTCTGCACCAGGGTTTAAATAAAAACTAAAATGTTGGCATACTATCAGTGATTTTCCAGTTCCTATTTGACCTCAGAAATGTACAGATTATCTCGGCCATCAGCTACTTCTTTGTTGAGACTTCTCAGATGGTGCAGTGGTAAAGAACCCACCTGCCAATGAAGGAGATGTGGGAGGCGTGGGTTCAATCCTTGAGTCAGGGAGATCCCCTAGAGTAGGAAATGACAACCCACTCCAGTATTCTTGCTTGGAAAATTCCATGGACAGAGAAACCTGCAAAGCTACCATCCACGGGGTTGCAAAAAGCTGGACATGACAAATCAACTAAACACACACACACAAACTTCCATGCTGATAATGGCTTTCTTCAGGGCTCTCTCCCCAGAAGCTTTGTTCTCCAGGTCCACCTACAGTCTTCCTAACTTCAGCCACATGGAGGCTGAGGGCATACAGAGGACAGTGCTTACTGTAGGGCTGGGTGATTTTCTGTCTGCATGGCAGGGCTCCCTCCCAGTTCTGCATGTACAAGCAGATGCCGTGGCTTGGCACATCGTGTGCATCCTATACATGTTACTGTTCTCAAACATGCAGCCCTTCTGGCTGAGTTTGCAGATCTCCAGCAGCTCACTGGGCACCTTGTGTAGTGCTTGGCCCTTTGTAACTCGATACATTGCAAACATATCTGATCATGTCTCTGCCTCTGGGGGATAGATAAACTTCCAGATTTCCACCTTGGCTTTATCCTTGTCTTTGTTGGTACATCCTTGCTCTTACAAGTAAAAAAAATAAGAATCTCTTAACCAGTCATTCATATCTTCTGTTGAGTACAGGAGGTCAACGTAGTTGGTAAAAGTCTCCTCTCCTGGGTGGATTTCTCTGACTTCTGCCAGGGTTCCTTCGCAGGTCACAATGACATTAGTGCAACATCAGCAAATATTGTTGATCCCAAGTGAGAAAGTTCTTCATCTTCGATTGTAAATCCATGACAGTTAACCTGTATGAAGAGTACTACCAGGATATCATTTTTGGGGAACTGAAGTTGCTTGGAATGAATGCGATACAGAGCAGCAAGGTCATTCTGAATCAAATCCTTCTTCTCATTATCTAATTTACCCAGATGTGACTCCAACTCCTTCATGCTAACCATTTCTCTGAAGGTGTTCTTTCTGGGTAGAATTTATGTATAGCCAGAATTCTTGCAATTAACCTTACAGTCTCTGAGGGATTCCAGTTTTCCCCCAAAACAACTATAGGAGAACATTCTAGCTTGTGCATCAGCCAGTCATCTTTATTACATGCTACCTTACAATAAAATGCCTGTTCACATCTTCCGCATTTGGACAATCCTCCCTTCCTTTTGAAGCAGAACTCACAGTGGTTGCCCCACTCATTGACCATGAGCATGGAGGCATAGGCCTGCAGGAGAGGAGCAAGTCCCTACCTGGAAGCATTGTAGGGCCTTGCCCTGGCTGCAGAAGTGCTCCAGACCACTGTTGGCCTGGGCCATCATGCCAGCAACTCAGTTTGTGAGAGGAGCTGCAACTGCAGCTCCCCAATAACATCTTATTTTAAATGTTAATCTATGTATGTGCTGTCTAGCAGATATTTGTCACTGTTTTTAGCTGTCTCATTCTTTGAACCTCTTTCCTATAAGAAATTTCTCATCCTTGTAAGTTCTTGCTTTGCTGGTGCACAAGGATAAAATGCACAACTCTTTGAGTAAAATGTGGCTTCTTCTTCTCTGGTGGCTCAGCTGGAAAAGAATCCACCTACAATGCAGGAGATTGGGGTTGAAGCCCTGGGTTGGGAAGATCCCCTGGAGAAGAAAATGGCTACCCACTCCAGTATTCTTGCCTTGAGAATTCCAAGGACAGAGAACCTGGTGGACTACAGTCCATAGGGTTGTAAAAAGTTGGACATGACTGAGCAAATAACACATTTGCAATAAAAGTAAGGAACTCCTGCTCTAGTGATCACAGGCATCACATCTCCAGTGAGGTAGATGCCATGTGGAACCCACTCTGGTAAAGAGCTGGCAGAGACATCGAGTTTTACAGGCAACATGATATGATTTGCCTACTTGTCAAAAAGCCATAGGGTTTAGGTCTTAGTTTTGTCTGACAGACCAAGAAACTCACTCTAGTGGATTCTTTCTAGCCACAAAGAGTTAGCAAAGAGTTCTTCCATAGTGTATTACTACTTATTTTTTGACAATAAGAAAGTCCTAAAGAAGACAAATAATTTATATTAAAAAGTAAGTAAGAGCAAAGTCAAGATTGGTTTAATGATTGTATTGTTCTGATGCTCTTGATTACATTATCTTCTTTCTGAGTGGTAGAGGGAAGCTGCACCTGATACACATGGGTGTGTGTTGTGGATATGAGTGTTATCTAGTATGAATAAAAAAAAATGCTTGAAAAACTCTGAGCTGTTATCTTTTTTTGTTTGTTTGTTTAAAATCTAGTTTTTCAAATAGACACATGCTTTTGGATCATATCATTTTAGATCATTATCAAATCATCTTTACCAAATAATGCTTCAACTTATACTGTCTTACAGTTTTTGTGAATAGTTACTATAAGAATTAGATGTAAAATCTCCACTTTGACAGTTTCTTTATTCTACAAATTTTTTAATGATATAAATACCTCATTTGTACCTATATAGTGAGCAAATAAGAAAAATCAAATTTGGTTTTCTCTAAATATTTGAAACAATTTTTACCTCTAATCAAGGGAAATGTTTAAAATTTTAAATTATTTTGATATAATTATAGATATAGAGGATGTTGCAAATAAATGTACAGGAAGGTCTCTGTACTTTTCCACTTAGATTCCCCCAAAGTTAACATCCTGTATAACTATAACATAATAAGGATGCCAAGAATTTGACATGGGTAAAATCCACAGAGCTTGTTCAGATTTCTCCAGTTATGTATGAGCTTATATGCATGTATTGTGTGCAAAAGCTGAAACTCCAGTACTTTGGCCACCTTATGCGAAGAGTTGATTCATTGGAGAAGACTCTGATGCTGGGAGGGATTGAGGGCAGGAGGAGAAGGGGACGACAGAGGATGAGATGGCTGGATGGCATCACTGACTCGATGGATGTGAGTCTTAGTGAACTCCGGGAGTTGGTGATGGACAGGGAGGCCTGGCGTGCTGCAGTTCATGGGGTCGCAAAGAGTCGGACATGACTGAGCGACTGATCTGATCTGATCTGATGTGTGCTATGCTAAGTGCTATGCTAAGTCACTTCAGTCGTGTCCAACTCTGTGCGACCCCATAGACGGCAGCCACCAGGCTCCCCCGTCCCTGGGATTCTCCAGGCAAGAACAATGGAGTGGGTTGCCATTTCCTTCTCCAATGCATAAAAGTGAAAAGTGAAAGTGAAGTCGACCAGTCGTGTCAGACTCTTAGCGACCCCATGGATTGCAGCCTAACAGGCTCCTCCATCCATGGGATTTTCCAAGCAAGAGTACTGGAGTGGGGTGCCATTGCCTTCTCCGATGTATATGTGTACTGAAGTAAAATTTTTAACTTTTTAAAGTTTCTCTTTGCTTTGCTAAATTGGTTATGTTTAGCATTAAACTCCAAAATGTCAGTGGCTTAATGCAATAGGAGTTATTTCTTACTCACACAAAAGTTAATGTATGTGTTTCTGGTTGTAAACCACTTTTGGGGTCATTTGAAAACCCAGGCTCCTTCTAATTCGCTGGTCTATCCTCCCTTAAGTCCTACAGTAGGGTCCATTCAATTAACAGAAGAAGAAAGCCAGGTGTGGAAGGGTGGCACGTCTCTGTGGCCCAAATTTCACTGGTCAGGACTCAGTAGCACGACTACTCCTGTAGCAAAGGGTGAATGGGAAGCATACTGTAGCTAGGTGTACAGGAGAAAAAAGAAAAATAGGTACTGGTTTTCAGTACCTATTGGTTGGTTCCTTGAATTTAAGAACCAGGTCTTATATCTTATCATGACTTGTCAAAAGTACTGGTTACCCTTTTTAGTATAATTTTCTCTTAATCTATTTCCAATTGTTTTCCTAAACTTAGTTATCTTAAATTCTATGTATCTACTTTAGCATTATTATTGCAAAAGAATGAGAAATGAATAAATTCAGTAAGCACTAAAGGAGTTAAATAAGTTTTGAAACATTTCAATTGCAAAATTCTATTTTTTTATAAATTATTTTCTTTCTTGTTCTTCAGTGTGCTAAAAATTAATGAACAAAATTTATACAGTGACTACATGATAAAAATATTTGGACTAAAAATTATGAGTTTGAACAATGAGCCATATATCAGACTATGTAACAGCCAAATGTAACATTTAGAAATATAAAAATATTTTGCTTCCTTTTATAAAAGACTTTATCAAAGTAGTTTATATGTGAAATAGAGATCATAATAGAAAAAATCATTTTCCATTAATTTTAAGACAAATATTTTGTTTGCATAGATTATCTGAAAGTTTCTTTCCAGCTTGGCTCTTACAGTAATACTGAGAACAGCTGTCTTTCATTGTTAGCAATTGTAGTTCAATAATGTAATTCCACTGAACCTTGCAATTGTATGAGTTCAGTGATTCTATCTTTGTTCTTTAGGTACATAAACTATGATGGAGATAATGTAAAAAACCTTCTTGCAAGTCTGCAAAAGGGATTTTGCAAGCCCTAATGATTGCAACATGCAGCAATAAAAGACTGAGTTTAAACATAAGAAAGGGGCCACTTTCCCAACTGCAATTCTTCCAGGAAAACCCTATCATAGAGGAAATAAGAACTTAATTTAAAAATCATTGTTCCAGGGAAAGTCCTTAAATAAACATGAAAGTCAGTTCTGCTTTTTAGCAATTTTTGATTCTCAAATCATTATTTCCACTATAATGTATTGTGGTCTATGCTGTGTTCAGTTCAGTTTAGTATAGTCACTCACTCATGTCCAGCTCTTTGTGACACCATGGACTGCTTGGTGTCACCATGGACACCATGCCAGGCTTCCCTGTCTGTCACCAACTCTTAGAGCTTCCTGAAACTCAAGTCCATCAAGTTGGTGATGTCATCCAACCATCTCATCCTCTGTTGTCCCCTTCTCCTACTGCCTTCAATCTTTCCCAGCATCAGGATCTTTTCCAATAAGTCAGTTCTTCATATCAGGTGGCCAAAGTACTGGAGTTTCAGCTTCAGCATCAGTCCTTCCAATGAATATTCACGAGTGATTTCCTTTAGGATTAACTGGTTTGATCTCTTTGCAGTCCAAGGGACTCTTAAAAGTCTTCTCCAACACCACAGTTCAAAAGCATCAATTCTTTGGCACTCAACTTTCTTGATTAAGATCTCAGGTAAATGACAATTCAGAAACCATAGATATCTTCTCAGAGAGAATTAATCAGCTGGGACTAAAATATTGGTTTTCCTTTCCTCATTCTTTCTTTTTTTCTGTTGAATGCTTATTTACTATTTATAGATAGCAAAGATCTCATCAATGTATATTGTATTATAAGTTTATTCAGTCTAACAGGTATGTCAATGATGCTTACCTTTAAATTATTCAAGGTGCAATGGCTTGGAAATGATTTCTCTTCAAGCAGGTACCATCATACCTTACTGGACATTCTATCATACTGAATATACTACTTTTAGTCCCACAACTGTAGACTTTAAAGATCTAGGACTGAAGGCCTATTCAAATAGACCTTGAATAATATTTCCTAGATAGTAACTGTTAACTCATTCTCTTCTCTATGGTACTTTCTTTGCTTGTAGTTATGAACATTCCAAAATTGGAAACAGATTCCCTGAAAAGAGTGCTGTATTCTGCATAGTTAAGTAAGCAGGGTGACAATATATAGCTTTGATGTACTCTTTTCTCAATTTGAAACCAGTCTGTTGTTCCATGTCCAGTTCTAACTGTTGCTTTTTGACCTGCATACAGATTTTTCAGTAGGCAGGTCAGGTGATCTGGTATTCTCATCTCTTTAAGAATTTTCCACAGTCTGTTGTGATCTATGCAGTCAAAGGCTTTGGCATGGTCAATAAAGCAGAAGTAGATGTTTTTCTGGGACTCTGTTGCTTTTTTGATGACCCAAAGGATGTTGGCAGTTTAATCTCTTGTTTCTCTGCCTTTGCTAAATCCAGCTTAAACATCTGGAAGTTCATGGTTCACATACTGTTAAAGCCTGGCTTGGAGAATTTTGAGCATTACTTTGCCAGCGTGTGAGATGAGTGCAATTGTGCAGGAGTTTGAACATTTTTTGGCATTGCTTTCTTTGGGATTGGAATGAAAACTGACCTTTTCCAGTCCTGTGGCCCCTGCTAAGTTTTCCAAATTTGCTGGCATATTGAGTGCAACACTTTCACAGCATTATCATTTGAGGATTTGAAATAGCTCAACTGGGATTCCATCACCTCCACTAGCTTTGTTTGTAGTGATGCTTCCTAAGGCCCACTTGACTTCATATTCCAGGATGTCTGGCTCTAGGTGAGTGATCACATCATCATGGTTACCTGGGTCATGAAGATCTTTTTTGTATAGTTCTTCTGTGTATTCTTGCCACCTCTTTTTAATATCTTCTACTTCTGTTACTCGCCTATGGAGCCTCCAGGGAGGCAGTCAACATATTTGGTCTGGGGCCTATGGATTATGCAGACAGTAAAAAATATGAAATCACTGTTGCTGCTACCGGAGAAGAAGGAATCCTCATCAACCAGCCATTGCTCAGTAGTAAACACTGGTCAGCGTCAGGATGGGCCTCTTGTGTTTATAGGCAGTGGACTTTCTTCTGAACAACAGAAAACGCTCAGTGAGCTTGCAACGATTCTTAAGACTAAAAAATGTGCTGAGTTTGAGAGTACAGTAACTCATGTCATTGTTCCTGGTGATACAGTTCAAAGCACCCTGAAATGTATGCTAGGAATTCTCAGTGGATGCTGGATCCTAAAATTTGAATGGGTGAAATCATGTCTACAAAGCAAAGAATGTGAACAGGAAGAAAAGTATGAAGTTCCTGAAGAACCACAGAAAAGCAGGCTCAACAGAGAACAGCTGTTGCCAAAGCTGTTTGATGGATGTTACTTCTATTTGGGGGGAACCTTCAAACACCATCCAAAGGACAACATTATTAAGCTTGTCACTGCTGGTGGGGGCCAGATCCTCATTAGAAAGCCCAAGCAAGCCAGACAGTGACATGACTCAAACCATCAATACAGTTGCATACCATGCCAAACCTGATTCTGATCAGCGCTTCTGCACACAGTATATCATCTATGAGGACTTGTCTAATCATCGCCCAGAAAGGGTTTGGCAGGGCAAAGCCTGGATGGCTCCTTCCAGCTGGTTTATAGATTGTGTGATGTCCTTTGAGTTGCTCCCTCTTGACAACTAAACTCTCACAGTGTGATAACCTAGTGATTGCACTGTTTTCATCAGTCGCATTTTTACAAATATGTAGACTCATTCATTGGAGAAGGCGATGGCACCCCACTTAGTACTCTTGCCTGGAAAATCCCATGGTCGGAGGAGCCTGGTAGGTTGCAGTCCATGGAGTCGCAAAAAGTCGGACACGACTGAGCGACTTTCCTTTCCTTTCTTTTCTGTTAGGTTCATACCATTTCTGTCCTTTATTGTGCCCATCTCTGCATGAAAGTTTCCCTTGGTAGCTCTAATTTTCTTGAAGAGATCTCTAGTCTTTCCTATTCTATCATTTTCTTCTATTTCTTTGCATTGATCACTGAGGAGTGCTTTCTTATCTCTCCTTGCTATTCTTTGGAACTCTGCATTCAAATGAGGATATTTTTCCTTTTCTCCTTTGCCTTTCACTTCTTGTCTTTTCTCAGCTATTTGTAAGGCCTCCTCAGACATCTGTCTATTAGATCTAATCCCTTGAATCTATCTGTCACTTCCACTGTTTGTTAGCTGTTATTAAGAAATTAAAGCACAAATCTAAGTTAGAAATCAATTAATAGATGGGGAAAAAAGGCACATCCTTTTCTAAGCAGTTCTGTCTGAGACATATTGGTTGTGAATTTGTCAAATATACTGAAAGAATGCTGAAAAGAAGCCCTAGGTTTAATTGTGAAAATCTTTCCAGGATAGTATGCACAGGTAATTAAGGGGAAAAGAGTGATCTGTCTTTGGTATGAGTAGCATCTTGACTATGTATGATGTAAAACCTGAATTCCTGAAGCACAGCAGACTTTCCTGTTCCTTGCCAGCCACTGACATTCCTTTTCTTCCTCCCTTTAGTCCTTCTCTGGCATGACAAATACAGATGTGAATATGGAAATCATCTATGGAGTTTTAAAGGAGAAGCATGTCAAGCTGTTTTCCAGAGCAAAAAGTTTCCCATGCAATTTTCTTCTACTTTCATACTTATCAAGTTTTATTAACATGTATTAATATTCTTCAATCTATTTTCCATTTTCATGCCAGAAACTTATTTTCAAGATTCCTGAAAACTTAATCAGTTCTCTTCCAGATACATAATATAAATTTGCCTAATTTGAGCTAGTAGCGGACAAGGGGAACTATGGTATGAAACTGTCATTTGGTAATTTGTCTTAAGCTATGGAATATATGAATCTTTAAATATGAGAATCTTCATCTTGCTATTTGAGTGAAAGGCTAAAGTTGTAGAATGAGAAGATGTCATTTTATCTTCCATGTGGACATTTTTGATTTTGTGAACTAATTGATGTGAATTTTATCATCCTGTTTTGATTTCTCCCTTCTGCTTCCCATTTTGGCTGAGCTGTGTTCCAGACTGCTGCTCATTTGGGCCAAGGACAGAATAATTAACAAGATAAATCTTGTTTAAAAACAGCATGTACGATAAAACCAATACTAAAACTATTTGGAATATTTTAAAACATCTAAGACCATAACAACCCACTTTGGGGCAGGTAGTGGTTCATTAATTATGATTTTCTTATTTAGTGCATTCACCAGTTTGTCACATCCAAAGAATAAAAAATTAAATCATATCTTTCTCAAAGCCCTCCTTTACTTGATATACTTCCTCTAATAGAAAAGGGGAGTATAAGAAGTCCTCTGTTCTCCATAAAAAATACCATGCTAAGTATGTGAAAACATTTTCAATCTTACCAACAAACACATCATGAAAAATAAATCAGAGTGATACTATTTAGATCCTACCACATCATTAATTTTAAAAAAATAGACTAACATCTAGTATGGAGGATACATTCAAATGAGTGCTGGCAGATTCATGCTGCTGCTGCTAAGTCACTTCAGTCGTGTCCAACTCTGTGCGACCCTATAGACGGCAGCCCACCAGGCTCCCCTATCCCTGGGATTCTCCAGGCAAGAACACTGGAGTTGGTTACCATTTCCTTCTCCATTGCTTGAAAGTGGAAAGTGAAAATGAAGTCGCTCAGTCATGTCCGACTCTTCACGACCCCATGGACTGCAGCCCACCAGGCTCCTCCATCCATGGGATTTTCCAGGCAAGAGTACTGGAGTGGGGTACCATTGCCTTCTCCGATATCAGGATGATAATCAAAGTATTTTAAAACTAGTACAGCATATGCATGCTTAGTCACTCAGGCATGTCTCTTGTGACCTCATGGGCCTGACCAAAGAACAGCTGTCTAATCAATCAGCATTCTGTTCTGATTGAAGTATAAACCCTTACAAGCTTTCTAATGAATAATGTCAAAATAAATCATATTATTTGACTCAGAAGTTCTTCCATGTGTGTGTTAAATCTTTTGATAAATTTCCATGTTACTTTCCAGACACGTTTTATCAATCTACACTTTTATCATCAGTTAATAAGAATCCATTTTCTCGTATCCTAAAGAATACTAGATATTTTAAATTATGTTAAACTCTTTGCCAATATAATAGGTGAAAATACTATTTGATTATTGGTTTGATTTCTTTGGCTACTAATACAGTTGGCTGTTTATAATTCTTCTGTTGTGTACTGACTGTTCTTGTCCTGCTACTTTGTAATGCCACGTTTTTAAGCCCTGTTAATTTATGAGTAGAAGACAAGAGATTGAAATGATTTTCTTTCATTCCCATGGCCACACCCAATTATTTTTCAGGGTGGAAATTAGTCTTTTTTAGGACACAGTGTTCTGAATGAAAAACTCAAAGAATGAAAGAACATACTTTGTTACATTTTGGCCAAGAACAAATCACTACATTTAAAAAAGCATGCATTACAACAGAAAGGGGTGGATATTAGCTGCTGTATTGGTGTCATAGTCACATTTAGTTCTATAAGCTTGTCTTCTGTGCCTCATGCATTGCTTTACTTTTGGTCCACCCCTGCCAGGGTGGGACCACCCAAGCTCCTGAATGCAGCTCTTTCTGTAGGACCTTAAGTTAAGCCCAAATTGCAGGGTAGGAGGTCTTTAGTTTGCTCTTTGAGGTATGAATAATTTCTCTACCATCTATTTCACTCCACTCAAGTTACCATGTGGAATGCCATTTGGGATAGCTTGGAAATGGTTCTATGCTGTATCATAAAAAGACTCAGACAAGTTTTGTGTATTTTGTGATGGCACAGAAAATAAGTACAGGATTCAGGGTTTGACCTAGAAATCCCATCCAAGTTGGTTGGGGTTTTGGGTTTCCTGAGTTGTCATGTCTGGGGGAACCTTGCAAATGGGTTGGTAATGAGGCATTTTGAGGGCTGCTGATTCGGGAAATGTATCAAACTGTCTTGGGTACGTGGCATCCCATCTGCTTTGCATTCCATCTTGCATTTAAAGCATAAAGCTAGTATTGTAAGGTCATTGACATTTAGCTCTATTACTGATATTCATAGAAGGTCTAGGAAAAATCTTAGAACCACATTTTCATCATGAAAAGTAGGGTAATTATTATATTTTCCTGAGGAGAGTCAACTCTTTGACAGAGCTGTTCCCACAAGGTTTACAAAATGTGTCTGATTCCTTGATTGCCAGTGACTGGTCTGTAGAAGGCTTTAAAAGTATATTCATAACGATAAAAGGCAACTATTATGTTGCAGTAGAAAGAGCTGTCAAAAAGACATTAGAAACTAGCTTGTTTGCTGTGCAGTCTAAGGGCAGTTTCTTATCTTCTTCAGATCAGTTTCTGCCTGTATAAAAAGGAGATGCATTATTCATAATGTCTAATTCACAAGGTCATGATCAGAACCAAAGACTGAATGTCAAAATACTATGTAAAATACTACATGAAAACTAGTTACTATTATGACCTGATAAATAGTATGTTATGAGTTAGAAACTTTTATAAATATCTCCAAATTGAATGACCATTTTGACAAAAGTTATGGGAGACACAAAAAGATCATGGGCTGTAGGTCTGTTTGTGTTTTTTCCTGTGGGTGATTGTATGTGTGAAGTACATATTATCTGTCTTGAATTATTTTTATCTATCATTTACTCTTTTTTTCTTACTTTAAAAAATTGTAGTTTACTTTTTGGTTGCACTAGCTCTTTATTGCTGCATGTGGGCTTTCTCTGGCTATGATGAGCATGGAGCTATGCATGCTAAGTTGCTCAGTCGTGTTCAACTCTTTGCAATGCTATGGACTGTAGCCTGCCAGGCTCCTCTGTCCATGGGATTCTCCAGGCAAAAACACTGGAATGGATTGCAACGCCCTCCTCCAGGGAATCTCCCCCACTCAAGGATCAAACCTGCATCTCTCATTTCTCCTGCACTGGCAGGTGGGTCCTTTACTGCTAGTGTTACCTGGGAAGCCAGTTGCAGTACACAAGCTTCTCATAGCAGTGGCTTCTTTTGATGTGGAGCATTGGCCCTAGGGCACATGGCCTTCAGTACTTGTGATGCACAGGCTTAGTTGCCCCACACCATGTGCGATTTTCCTGAACCAGGGATCAAACCCATGACCCCTGCATTGGCAGGTAGATTCTCAACCACTGGAACACAAGTGAAATTCTTTCATTCAGTTCAGTCACTCAGTCATGTCCTGCTCTTTGTGAGCCCATGGACTACAGCACGCCAGGCCTCCTTGTCCATCACCAACTCCTGGAGTTCACTCAAACTCATGTCCATCGAGTCAGTGATGCCATCCAACCATCTCATCCTCTGTCGTCCCCTTCTCCTCCTACCTTCAATCTTTCCCAGCAACAGGGTGTTTTCAAATGAATCAGTTCTTTGCATCTGGTGGCCAAAGTATTGGAGTTTCAGCTTCAGCATCAGTCCTTCCAATGAATATTCAGGACTGATCTCCTTTAGGAAGGACTGGTTGGATCTCCTTGCAGTCCAAGGGACTCTCAAGAGTCTTCTCCAACACCACAGTTCAAAAATATCAATTCTTCAGCACTCAGGGTTTTTTTAATAGTCCAACTCTCACATCCATACATGATTACTGGAAAAATCATAGCTTTAACTAGATGGATCTTTGTTGGTAATGTCTCTGTTTTTTAATACGCTATCTAGGTTGGTCATCAGATCAGATCAGATCAGATCAGTCGCTCAGTCATGTCCGACTCTTTGCAACCCCATGAACTGCAGCACGCCAGGCCTCCCTATCCATCACCAGCTCTCTCGGAGGTTGGTCATAGCTTTTATTTATTTTTTTTTTCCTTTTTTTTATTTTATTTATTTTTTTTTATTTATTTTATTTTATTTTTTTATTTTGGTTAACTTTACAATATTGTATTGCTTTTACTATACATCAAGATGGATTTAAATATTCATTTCAAACTTCCAGTTCCTGAAAACATTTCTAAGTTTTTCTTTTCTAGAGAGAGCAAATCCACTTATTTAAATTCTTTTAATACTTGGAATGATCAATGCTATTTTCCTGATTTAAAAAAGTTTTACCTATGTATATGTGTATCTATCTATATGTGTATACACATATATATAGAAGTTGAATTACCAAATATGACAAGAAATCTAAATCGCTGGCATGAAATGTGCATTTTTCAGTCTTGGTTCATGCACTGTGGCCACAAACAGTTTTAATGTCACAGTTTTATTCAGCATTCCATTCGAAGGAAATTATGTTTTGGTCTGGCATGGCTGGGTCACATTCTGAATGACTGAAGGATCAGACTAAAATTAGGGGGAAATACATCTATGTTTCAATTTCTCTAGGAAGGTGTCATATGGCTTAACATTTAGTTTTACAATTCTATTTCAATTTGTTTTACATGTGCCTTCTTTGAGGAAAGTGTTTCACAATATACTAATACTGAGACATAAAATACGAAATTTCTCCTTCAAGAATCTCAAAGGTGGCTGTTTCACTAACTAATTTACCACATGTAACTGAGAAACACAGTGTTTCATATTTTACAGATTGAGAAACCAGTGCACAGGCAAACATTAAAATAAGTTAGTAGGAGTTTAATGTTACTAATTTCACAAAGTCAGATTTGAGATCATCAGTGGAATTGAAAAAAAGGTAATATACCCAGCTAATGCTTATATAATCAGATGATTACGTCACATGGGTCCTCAAAACCCAATCAGTTCAGTTAAAAAAAAAGAAGTAACCTTTTGACTGTATTTATATCAAATGGGTCTCAAATATTCATAGACTTAATCTCCTACTGCTTGTAACAAGCTCTGAGAAATTGCCTTTAAATAAAGTAGGTAATTGATTATTCCTTTAAAACCTCCCATATTAATTAAGTTGCCTCTTCCTTTCTCACAACTGCCAGTTAAAAATTGGCTCACCCTTCAAGCACCCTTACACATGCCATAGAACTCGCAATGCAATATTATCTTCTCTTTGAAGTCTCCCTGTTCATAGCCCAAAACATGTACCTTCATTATAATGATTTGGGCTTTTCTGGTGGCTCAGATGGTAAAGAATCTTCCTGCAATGCAAGAGACCCAGGTTTGATCCCTGGGTCAGGAAGATTCCCTGGAGAAGGAAATGGCTACCCACTCCAGTATTCTTGCCTGGAGAATTCCATGGACAGGGGATCCTGGCAGACTATAGTCCACGATGCTGCAGAGAGTCAGACATGACTCTCATGATATTTTATAATTATATTTCATTATAATAATTTGATTTTTTTAAACTACTCTTTCCTCTATACTAACATATTGTTGGTGAAGACTATATTTTATCACTCCTATATCCTTCAAACTGCTCCAGGCTGATATTGCATATATTGTTTTGTAGATACAGATTAACTTGTACTGAAATATGAATACTTTATATCTCAGATGTATCCCCAAAGCTTCAGGTTTTTATTCATATGTATAATGGCACCCCACTCCAGTACTTTTGCCTGGAAAATCCCATGGATGGAGGAGCCTGGTGGGCTCCAGTCCATGGGGTTGCTAAGAGTCGGACACGACTGAGCGACTTCACTTTCACTTTTCACTTTCATGCATTGGAGAAGGAAATGGCAACCCACTCCAGTGTTCTTGCCTGGAGAATCCCAGGGACAGGGGAGCCTGGTGGGCTGCGGTCTATGGGGTCACACAGAGTCGGACACAACTGAAGCGACTTTGCAGCAGCATACCATTTAATTTATGATGACAGAGGCAAGAGAAGGGGCAAAATCCCACAGTACAATTGCCAGCTAAGTCCAGACATATAAAGAACCTTTCTGAAGCTTTCTTCAGAAAGCTTCTTCTTACATCTCATTGGTCACCTCTATTAGCAATCGATGTTGAAAAATTTATGCTTCTAACCAGGTAGATTGGTTGCCTTGACAGTACAGGGGAAATTGGGATACAGTTATTGAGTAAGCAACTAGTAGGCTCTAACAGAAAAACAAAAATAAAATAACGCACTGGGGAGCCTATTTGTGAAGTTCAAGTCAAAGTCAATTCAAGCTCAACATGTCCCCAATTCAGCTGCCTCTCCTCTTATACCCACTCCTTTTGCTGCAGTTCCATCTCTATGAATAGTACCATCCTGTCAATCATCCAAAACAGAGATGCTAGAAACATCCCAGATTCCAATCTCGCCCATAAAGTCTGACTTAATTCATTTACTGCAGCTTTAGTTTCTTTACCATCTGAGCCACCTTTTATGGGGCTTCCCTTGTGGCTCAGACGGTAAAGTGTCTGCCTACATTGTGGGAGACTCAGATTCAAGCCCTGGGTCAGGAAGATCCTTTGGAGAAGGAAATGGCAACCCACTCCAGCACTCTTGCCTGGAAAATCCCATGGACGGAGGAGCCCCGTAGGCTACAGTCCATGGGGTCGCAAAGAGTCGGACATGACTGAGCGACTTCACTTCACTTCACTTCATTTAGTTTCTTTACTATCTCACGTATCTGTCCCTACTCACAATTTCCATTGTCAGTACCCCAGAGAGATTTCTTGATGTTTGGGTAGTAGTCCTTTTTTATCATCTGCTCAGCTTTTATATCTACCCTGCACCTAGAGTATATTATGCTTAGTAAAAATGTGAGACAGAGAAAGGCAAATAAATCTTAATTTTCCTGATGTGATGTTGGGCTGTAACTGGATATTTAAAAGAGAGTAAAATGCTCATCATCACCATATATATATATTTTTAAACCAATTTTCTATAAAAACTCCAATAAAGTCTGTTATGAAATTTAAAAATCATCAGATCAGATCAGATCAGTCACTCTGTCGTGTCCAACTCTTTGCAACCCCATGAACTGCAGCACGCCAGGCCTCCCTGTCCATCACCAAATCCCAGAGTTCACTAAGACTCACGTCCATCAAGTTAGTGATGCCATCCAGCCATCTCATCCTCTGTCGTCCCCTTCTCCTCCTGCCCTCAATCCCTCCCAGCATCAGAGTCTTCTCCAATGAGTCAACTCTTCACATGAGGTGGCCAAAATACTGGAGTTTCAGCTTTAGCATCATTCCTTCCAAAGAAATCCCAGGGCTGATCTCCTTCAGAATGGACTGGTTGGATCTCCTTGTAGTCCAAGGGACTCTCAAGAGTCTTCTCCAACACCACAGTTCAAAAGCATCAATTCTTCAGCGCTCAGCTTTCTTCACAGTCCAGCTCTCACATCCATACATGACCACAGGAAAGACCATAGCCTTGACTAGACGAACCTTTGTTGGCAAAGTAATGTCTCTGCTTTTGAATATGCTATCTAGGTTGGTCATAACTTTCCTTCCAAGGAGTAAGCATCTTTTAATTTCATGGCTATAGTCACCATCTGCAGTGATTTTGGAGCCCAGAAAAATAAAGTCTGACACTGTTTCTACTGTTTTCCCACCTATTTCCCATGAAGTGATGGGACTGGATGCCATGATCTTCGTTTTCTGAATGTTGAGCTTTAAGCCAACTTTTTCATTCTCCACTTTCACTTTCATCAAGAGGCTTTTTAGTTCCTCTTCGCTTTCTGCCATAAGGGTGGTGTCATCTGCATATCTGAGGTTATTGATATTTATCCCGGCAATCTTGTTTCCAGCTTGTGTTTCTTCCAGTCCAGCGTTTCTCATGATGTACTCTGCATATAAGTTAAATAAACAGGGTGACAATATACAGTCTTGACATACTCCTTTTCCTATTTGGAACCAGTCTGTTGTTCCATGACCAGTTCTAACTGTTGCTTCCTGACCTGCATACAGATTTCTCAAGAGGCAGGTCAGGTGGTCTGGTATTCCCATCTCTCTCAGAATTTCCCACAGTTTATTGTGATCCACACAGTCAAAGGCTTTGGCATAGTCAACAAAGCAGAAATAGATGTTTTTCTGGAACTCTCTTGCTTTTTCCATGATCCAGCGGATGTAGGCAATTTGATCTCTGGTTCCTCTGCCTTTTCTAAGACCAGCTTGAACATCAGGAAGTTCACGGTTCACATATTGCTGAAGCCTGGCTTGGAGAATTTTGAGCATTACTTTACTAGCATGTGAGATGAGTGCAATTGTGTGGTAGTTTGAGCATTCATTGGCATTGCTAAAATCTAAAAAAAAAAAAAAAAAAATACTTTGCTGAAGTAATCTTTAAAAAATTGCTTTACTTCCCTGGTATCTCAGTTGGTAAAGAATCTGCCTCCAGGGCAGGAGACCTGGGTTTGATCCCTGGGCCAGGTAGTTCCCCTGGAGAAGGAAATGGCAACCCACTCCA
Source organism: Tragelaphus eurycerus (assembly GCA_935064755.1). Taxonomy (NCBI): domain Eukaryota; kingdom Metazoa; phylum Chordata; class Mammalia; order Artiodactyla; family Bovidae; genus Tragelaphus; species Tragelaphus eurycerus. Next base: position 15,179,170 of record CAKXYN010000041.1, read on the forward strand.
TTGCTCTCACGTGGAAAATCCTATGGACAGAGGAGTCTTACCAGCTACAGTCCGTGGGGTCATAAGAGTTGGACATGACTTAGTAACTAAACCACCAAAGCAGCGAGGCCATGTTATGGGAGACATAGATTCACTGCCATATCCTGATTGTTTAGAAGAGTGACAGGAACTTAGCAACAACACACAACGGCTGTTTGTTGAATGAATGAATACTGCCTGTGGGCATAATTTATAACACCTTAATCCAAAGCCATATAGCCTCTCTGATTTTAGTTTCTTCATCTGCAAAATGGAATTAAAAATACCTACCCCATCTACTTCACAAATTTGTTAAGAGGTGAGGTGAAATGAGCTTGTGAAAAGCTATCAAAAATATAAAACTGTATACAAATGCAAAATATAATGAAATACAAAAAAAAAGTAAACGTTACAAAACATTTAAACATCTATCCAAGGCATGGATACACTTAAATTTCAATTACCATACACTACTGTGTTGTTTCCATTTATCTTATTACAACTATTCTCTATTTTTTCCAATTTCAAAGCACATCAAAACAAATCAAATAATTCATCAGAAAAATCAAAATATATGGAAAAATTTCATTAAATAGTACTTTGAAAATCATTACTGTAACTGAAGTTCAAATTTTACAAATTCTCAAATATGGCAATGATTAGCAGAGTTCTATTTTTCCTTAGGTGTCATAAACAGAAATCTTGATTTTTTGCTAACTCAAGCATTTAGTAAGATGCTAGAAGAACATATAAATTATTTTAGAAAATGTACTTCAACCTATAGAAAGCACAAACACATTAACTACCAACAGTCTTTCTGCTTATGCTTTTGAATTTAAACCAATCACAAGATTTCTAGTGGTTAAATATTTCACTTCAAGGTCTTCAATTTTAAAGAAAATTTCAAACAAAAGTAACATAGTATATTTATAGAACCAGAACACATTACATTAAATTAAAAAAAAAAAAAAGTAGTAGCAGCCCAGCTTTGCCCAGTTTCAGCAGCCTCAGGCAAATGCCAACCTCTCACACTTACTTGTGGTTACTTCTTACTCTCTACCTAACCAAGCTCTTAGAGCCATGTTGGAAACTCTTGCTACCAAACACCCTAGAGGAATTGTTTTAAGAACAGGCAAAGAATTTCTCCAAACCACCAGGTCCCAATCAAATCAGTATAGGCAGCTGAGCACTTTCCTCAGGCTGAGAGAACAAACAAAAAATCCATAGTCTTACGCTGCATAGGCGTGCAAGCAGCTGGAACTCACAGAATTTGGTCAATCAAAAAACATGAGCAAAGACCCCCTGAGAGAGTGAAGCATCGGGGGAAGGGCTGAGGGCAAGATGTTTCTCTTTCTCCACTGTCTGCAACCCTTGGTCATTTTACAGGAGAAAGAATGGCAAAAGAAAAGGTGTGAAAAGTAAGAGAGGTTCAGGGACTGTCAGGGCGTGAAAAGAAGCAGAAACAAATGGCCCTGGTTGTAGAGAGATTAATCAAGATGGAAGTGTAAAGACATTTTTACTAGGTACTTAAGCCAAGTGCCTGATTAGAGACCAACACCTACATTCTTAATAATTAGAGTGTCAATATGCATAACTTTGATAAAAATAGTTTCATTTTGCCTTAAAACAGGAACAGCTTGTCTCATATGCCATTACAATGGTAGACTGTATTAAAGTTCCGTAAAGATCCTTCATGTCCAAGAGTGGCTTTGCTCAGTTACTGGATAGGTGTTAACTGAAGAGGGACAGAAATGAGACTGAGGCCGGACCCTGCATTTTTGGGCTGGAGCCTGGGTTGTGGTTTAAATTTCCAGGAGGACCATCAACACTACTTTCTGTGGCCAGAGAGACCACAGGTCCAATCCCAGAAATACCACCCACAGAAGAATCCATGAGTTGACAGAGTGGCTGTGTAACGAGAAATAGAGAGTAACAAACAACCTACTCATTGGAAACAGGAAGGGGGACGGGTTGTGGTGTCCAAGGGAAAGTACAGCTGGGCAGGCCTCTGAAGATCAGTGGGTGATCTGGAGGAAGATGGAGCAGGTATGGAGATGAGTAGGACCCAGGTGGGCAAGGGTTGACTTTTTAATATTGGATTTGTGGTCATTATATGTGCAGACTGGTGGAACAGGTGTGCTCTGTGGGACTCTGGTTATTTCCTTAGTCAAGAAAATGTGTTTCCTGAACAAATAGTTCTTGCATTATTTGCATTTAAAATGTAATTATTAGGTACCAAGACAGGGAGTCTGTGGATCTTTACTGAGTAATTTATTTATCAAGTTTGATTGTGTTTTATAGGATCAGAGTGTATACGTTTGGAGAAGGAACTAAGAAAGTTTGCCTGTTTTATTAAAAAAAAAAAAAAAAAAAAAAGCAAAAGATCTGGAGAACATAGAGGAATCTGTTATTTTCCTCAATTCCAATTCCCTACAAGTAAAGTTGCAACAGGCGTTTAGACATGGATGAGGACCATGTGACAGTGGTAAGTGATTGGAGTCTGAGCTTGGTGCTCTAATTTGCATCACATACACTGGAGGATGTGAGTGCGTAAGCCTCTTAAGGGGCTCATTGTCAGTTTCTCTACAGGAAGTTGCACATGTGCATCAGTGGGAGAACAAGCAGGCCTTTAATGCCATAAAGGATCCATTCCACACAGAATTAATAATGTAGGCATTGTTCATGATCTTTGTTCTATTGAGCAGGAGTTTTATGTTCTTTTTCTGTGAAGTAAATCATTATACAGCACTTGATATTTTAATTTGTTCTTCAGACTATGATTCAGGGAGTTTCTGATGTTTCATTTAGAAATACCAGATGTTTGCTATAAGCGACTATGGAAGACTGTGGATTACTGAAGTGGAAACAACAGAATTTTTTTTTTCAAGGAAAGGAATAGCATTTTCTCAATAAAATGCAATAATTAAAAGCAGAATTTAAAGACTTAGTAGAATGGAAATAATTTAATACCAGATAAATTGTTTACTTGGAATATATAAAATTCCAAGTAAGGACATACCTCTTTTTTCCTAAGTGCATATTTTATTTTATTTTTTGAAGTGTCTCTGACATGCACATCTAATTCAGTTACTCTTGCTATTTAAGTCTATATACCATTCTAAATCAGCAGAAAGAAGAGTAACAGAGAAGTCTTATTGCCAGTGTAGCTTTCTAATCATATCCTGACAGGTATTAGGGAGTGCTGCATACAGGTCTCAAAATCCACAAGGAAATTCTGATTTAAGAGTGACTGACATACTGAATCCCTGACAGGTAGCATCACTCTGGTTCCCACATTCAGTTTGATAAATGGGATATTCAGGAGGCAGAGCAATACAGGGGCTAGCACCTAGGCTTGAAGTCAGAATTCAGAGATGATGAATTCAGTTGCCAACCACTATCTGAATTGGACTGGTTGCTTAACCTCTTCATCTTATTTTCTTGCTTTGCAATAGGAATAATAATGTTTCTTGAATGATTGTTATAAGTTTTAAATAAAATATGCTATATTTAGGACATATAGGCTAATCAATAAATCTTATTTCCTCACACATTTTCTGTACTGTTTAGCTACAAAAATAGCATAAAACAATGTTCATTTTTAAGATTTATAGTTGATGTACAATACTATATAAACTACAGAGTACAATATAGTGATTCACCATTTTAAAAGTTATATTCACAGTTATTATAAATATATTTTATATAAGCTATGTTATAATATATATTATAGCTCCATTTATAGTTATTATGAAATATTAATATACTTCTCCTATTGTAAAATGTAGCTTTGTAGCTTATTTTATACCTAATAATTTTTTACTTCCTTATTCCTTACCTCTATATTACCCTTCCCACTTTCCCTCTCTCCACTGGTAACCTCTAGTTCATTTTCTGTGATTCTGCTTTTTGTTATATTCAACAGTTTGCTGTATTTTTAGATTGCATATATAAGTGATATTATTCAGTATTTGTCTGTCTCTGTCTGGTTTATTTCACTTAGCATAATACCCTCCCAGTCTGTCTATGTTGATGCAAATGGCAAAATTCCATTCCTTTTTTATCATGGAGTAGTATTCATACACACACACACACACACACACACACACACACACACACACACACACACATATGGCTTCCCAGGTGGCACCAGTGGTAAAGAACCTACCTGCCAATGCAGGAGACACAAGAGACACAAGTTTGATCTCTATGTCATGAATATCCCCTGGAGAAGGAAATGGCAACCCACTCCAGTATTTTTGCCTGGAAAATTCCATGGACAGAGGAGCCTTGAAGGCTACAGTCCATGAGGTGGCAAAGAGTCAGACATAACTGAATGTGCATACACACACACACACACACACACACACACACACACATACACATATATATCAATTAATCTATTGATGGACACTTAAGTTGCTTCCATATCCTGACAATTGTGAATAATGCTGCTATAAACATTGGGGTGCATGAATCTTTTCAAGTTATTTATTTATTAAAGCACAAAATGATATTCTTTTGTTTCAACCCAGTTGCAAGAAATGGAAGAACATGAAATTATAAAACCACTTGGTGAGGCTACTGGAAGTACTACACCTAAGTCCTCTTAAGTGAATGTGAAAGTGTTAGTTGCTCAGTCATGTGTGACTCTTTGTGACCCCATGGACTGTAGCCTGCCAGGTTCCTCTGTCCATGGGATTCTCCAGGCAAGAAGACTGGATTGGGTAGCCATTCTCTTCTCCAAGGGATCTTCCCCACCCAGGGATTGAACACAGGTCTCCTGCATTGCAGGCAGATTCTTTACTACCTGATCCATCAGGGAAACCCAAATCCTCTTAAAGTAAGGTTAATATTAGTTTTCCATCATCTTTTAGATGAGTAGATTTAGTTCAAATTACAATAGAAATGCATGCAAAGTAATAAATACTCATTGAAAGGTAGAAATAGCACTGATATACCATTTTCATAGAATTACTATGTGAATTTACAGAGAAGGCAATGGCATCCCACTCCAGTACTCTTGCCTGGAAAATCCCATGGAAGGAGGAGCATGGAAGGTTGCAGTCCATGGGGTCGCTGAGGGTCGGACATGACTGAGCGACTTCACTTTCACTTTCATGCATTGAAGAAGGAAATGGCAACCCACTCCAGTGTTCTTGCCTGGAGAATCCCAGGGATGGGGGAGCCTGGTGGGCTGCCATCTGTGGGGTAGCACAGAGTCGGACACGACTGAAGCAACTTAGTAGTATGTGAATTAAATTCAGTTATTTAAAATGTGGTATTAAATCCTTCCCTGGTGGCTCAGATGGTAAAAAAAAAAAAATCTGCTTTCAATGCAAGAGGCCTGGGTTCAACCCCTGGGTAGGGAAGATAGTCTGGAGAAGAGAATGGCAATCCATTCAGTATTCTTGCCTGGAGAATTCCATAGACAGAGGAGCTTGACTGGCGACAGTTCATGGGGTCACAAAGAGTGGAACATGACTGAACAACTAACACATACACACACACACAATATGGTATTAAAGTTTATTATTAAAAATTCAAATGACCTATTCCATGATAGTTCCTGAGTCTAAAACTTTAAACCATGGTTGAGAGAGGCTTAGCGGTGAATCCTTTAATTATTTAATACCTCCCTACTTTCTGATTCCTACATTTTGTAACTACTTTTGATATAGGAATTCTGTGGAAATATTGCCTAGAATATGGATTCTGTGTCAAAATCCTAAAGTATGAAGTTAGATTAGTCAGGATATATAGAAATATTTCTATCAATGTAGATATTAACTATATGTTTAACCTCTGTTAACTGACCTGGATAATGGCAGAGCAGGGTTTTGTGTGCTCTGCTAAGTCTCTTCAGTCTTAGTGTCTGACTCTTTGCGACCCATGGACCATAGCCCCCCAGGCTCCTCTGTCCATGGGATTCTCCAGGCAAGAATACTGGAGTGGGTTGCCATTTCCTTCTCCCAGGAGCAAGGTTTTAACTAACTATATTAAGCATTATTTCGAGACATAAAATATCAGAGAGACCAAGGGTCCCAAGAAAATGAGTGAAGTCCAATATTCCAAACTCTATCCTGTCATATGTCCAACTGCCCAAATGAGGAGACGCAAGCCCACTCAAGGCAGAGCAGTCTCATGAATCACATCCATGGTGCTCTTGGCCATGGAACATTCCCACTGATCTGTTCGTCTTTCTCAGAGTCTAGGAAAAGAATTAGCATTCAAACTATCACACATGGAAGACTTTATTCATGCACCATGAAAAACCATCCAAATACCATATTAAATCATTGGAAAAGACTCTGATGCTGAGAGGGATTGGGGGCAGGAGGAGAAGGGGACGACAGAGGATGAGATGGCTGGATGGCATCACCGACTCGATGGACATGAGTCTCAGTGAGCTCCGGGAGTTGGTGATGGACAGGGAGGCCTGGCGTGCTGCAATTCATGGGGTCACAAAGAGTCGGACACAACTGAGCAACTGGACTGAACTGAACTGAACCATATTAAAATTAGAAAACCCATTCTGGCTTGTTCCATATCTCCTTTTCTGTGTTTTCAGTTAAGTCCTGTTAGGTAAGGAATAAAGAGTTTTTAAAATAAGTCAGGCACCTGTGACTTTTTTCCACTGGTAACTGTGCCCTTCCCCTTCACCCATAACAGTCTTGTTGTGGTGAAAGAGCTTGTGTAACTCAATGAAGCTATGAGCCATGATGTGCTGGGCCACCTAGTGAAGAGTACTGACAAAAATGGTCCACTGGAGGAGGAAATGGCAACCCATTCCTATATTCTTGCCTAGAGAACCCATGAACAGTATGAAAAAACAAAAGATAGATGAAGGCCAGAATATGAGCTCCCTAGGTAGGAAGGTGTCCAGTATGCTACTTGTGAAAAGGAGAGGGCAATTACTAATTGCTCCAGAAAGAATGAAGTGATTGAGCCAATGCAGAAATGATTCTCAGATGTGGATGTGTCTGGTGGTGTAAATAAAGTTCAATGCTGTAAAGAACAATATTGCACAGGAAACTGGAATGTTAGGTCCATGAATCAAGGTAAATTGAACATGGTGAAGCAGAGGATGGCAAGACTTAACATTGATATCTTAGGAATTAGTAAACTAAAATGGACTGAAATGAGTGAATTTAATTCAGATGACCATTATATCTACTACTATGGGCAAGAATCCCTTAGAAGAAATGGAGTAGCCCACATAGTCAACAAGAGTCTGAAATACAGGACCTAGGTGAATTTAAAAAAAACGAATGATCTCAGTTTGTTTCCAAGGAAAAATCTGCAACAAGCTAGTGGAGGTGACAGAATTCCAGCTGGGCTATTTGAAATCCTAAAAGATGATGCCATTAAAGTGCTTCAGTCGATATATTCTTGGTTTCTTCAGCCATAACCAACTCTTTGTTACCCTTGTAGCCCACCAGCCCCTCAGTCCATGGGATTCTCCAGGCAATAATACTGGAGTGGTTTGCCATTCTCTTCTCCAGGGGATCTTCCTGACCCAGGGATCAAACTTGCATCTCCTACATTACAGGCAGATTCTTTACAGTAATCCACTAGGAAGCCCACTGCACTCAATTGTCAGCAAATTTGGAAAACTCATCAGTATCCACAGGACTGGAAAATGCCAGTTTTCATTCCAATGTCAAAGAAGGGCAAAGCCAAAGAATGTTCAAAAATGAAAGTGAAGTCACTTAGTTGTGTCCAATTCTTTGCGACTCCATGAACTATAACCTACCAGACTCCTCTGTCCTTGGGATTTTCCAAGCAAGAATACTGGAGTGGGTTTTCATTTCTTTCTCCAGGGGATCTTCCCAACCCAGGGATCAAACCCAGGTCTCCTGCATTGCAGGCAGACACTTTACCATCTGAGCCACCAGGGAAGCCCAAGAATGTTCAAACTACAGTGCAATTGCACTCATTTCACATTCTAACCACGTTATACTCAAAATCTTTCAAGCTACACTTCAGCAGTACATGAACTGAGAACTTCCAGATGTACAAGCAAGATTTAGAAAAGGCTGAGGAACCAGAGATCGAATCGCCAACATTCATAGGATGATGGAGAAAGCAGGCAAGTTTCCGAAAATCATCAACTTCTGACTACATTTCACTGACTACGTTAAAGCCTTTGACTGTGTGGGTCACAACAAACTGAAAAATTCTTAAAGACATGGGATTACCAGATCACCTTACCTGTCTCCTGAGAAGCCTGTATGCAGGTCAAGAGGCAACAGTTAGAATCAGACATGGAACAATGGACTGATTCAAAATTGGGAAAGGAGCACAAGACTGTCACCCTGCTTATTTAACTTCAATGCAGAGTACGTCATTGTAAAGGCTGGACTGGGTGAATCACAAGCTGGAATCAAGATTGCTGGGAGAAATATCAGCACCTCAGATATGCAGATTATACCACTCTAAAGGCAGAAAGTGAAAAAGAACTAAAGAGTCTCTTGATGAGGGTGAAAGAGGAGAGTGAAAAAGTTGACTTAAAACTCAACATTCAAAAAACCAAGGTCATGGCATCCAGTCCCATCAGTTCATGGCAAATAGAAGGGGACAAATTGGAGACAGTGACAAATTTTATTTTCATGGACTCCAAAATCACTGGGAACAGTTACTGTAGCCATGAAAATAAAAGACACTTACTCCTTTGAAAGAAAGCTGTGACAATAAGCAGAGACATCATTTTGCAGGCACAGTTTCATATAGTCAAAGCCATGGTTTTTCCAGTAGTCATGCATGGATCTCAGTTGGACCATAAAGAAGGCTGAACACTGAAAAATTGTTTCTTTTGAATTATGTGCTGGAGAAGACTCTTGGAATCCGTTGGATGGCAAGGAGATCAAACCAGTCAATCCTAAGGGAAATCAGTCCTGAATATTCACTGGAAGGACTGATGCTAAAGCTGAAGCTCCAATACTTTGGCCACATGATGTGATGAGCTGCCTCATTGGAAGAGACCTTGATGCTTGGAAAGATTGAAGGCAAAAGAGAAGGGGGCAGCAGGGTATTAGATTGTTAGATAGCAACACGGATTCAATGGACATGAGTTTGAGCAAACTCTGGAAGATAGTGGAGGACAGAGGGGCCTGGTGTGCTACAGTCCATGAGGTCACAGAAAGTTGGACACGATTTAGTGACTGAACAACAACAATTGTGCCCTCTCCACTTTTTTACAGACATCCTGTAAGAGCCTTAAGTTCTGTCTCATTTTAACATCCCAACAATTCTATACAAGGTAGATCTTGGATCATGCCCATGTTACACAGGAAGAAACCAAAGCCTAGGACTAAGTGGTTTTTCCAAAAGCCATACGGCCAGTAAATGATGGTGCTAGAATGTGAATCCAGGTTTATTATTTCCGAGCTATGCTTTTAACTGATAAACCATTAGGTATCCTAATTAGGGCTTTTGTTTTAAAAAATCAGTGCATATTCTAGCTCTCCAACAAATTCATGGTTTTGTTCCTTATATGTAAGGATGACTCAGGACAGATCAGCTCTTCTATAGGAAAGTTCAATCTTGGTTTATTTAATTTTGTGCATAATTTGATCCTTATGTTTGGCAGAATATTGATCTCCCAGAGATGGCCAGTTCCTAATTCCTGGAACTCATGATTACTTTAGGCTACATGACAATGGGGAATAAAGTTTGCAGATGAAATTGAGTTTGTTAATCAACCAACATTAAGACAGGGAGATTATTTTGAATTATCCAGGTGAGCTTAAAGTAATCACGAAGATCCTTAGAAGTGAAAGGAGGCGGCATAAGAGTAGGTTAGATCAATGTGATGTGAAAAGAACATGACCCTCTACTGCTGGCTTTGAATACAGAGGAAGGTGGCCACAAGCCAAGGAATGCAAGTGACCTCTGGAATCTAGAAAAGGCAAAGACACAGGATTTCTCCTGGAGCCAACAGAAGGAGTACAGCCTTGCCAACATCTTGATTTTAGCCCAGTGAGACATTGCTGACTTCTGACCTCCAGAACTATAAGAAAATAAATTTGTGTTGTTTTAAGCTACAAATTAAATAGGAAGAACATGTTTGGATTGCCTGTGATTCCATTTAATTTTAATTTTTCTATCTGTTATCAACAATACAGAAGATCTGTCTAATCAATGGACCTCCTTAAGACAAAAATTATTTTCCTTGAGAATGAGAGTTCATTGAGTGTAATAATTAGGGAAAATTGGTTATTCTCACTGATCATATTATTCCATAGGAAACTAATCTTATGTATCTTGTTTATTATTATTTCACTTAAAAATGAATGAATTAAAATTGTGAATTTTTTTATTGAGTTTTAAACATGGGAATTTGGAGTTTTAAACATTCACAGTCTAAATTATAACTAAATGTTTAAATTTAAAAATAAGACAATATCTGTCAGATTGTTTTGTCTGTGTTGTAAGGGTATGAAAATCTGTTTTATACAACCTCTGTCACAACGACTCTACTATTTTTCTGTGACAGCAGCAGCGTGTGAATCAGTACACTGAGCTATTTAAACTCAAAGCAAAGTTTATAATCAATTTATGTTCTTAAAACTATACACATGACTAAAATCTGAAAATCTTATTAAATTTTTAGTATATATAAATACCAATGCTTCATGCCAGCGACAGAAACTTAATAATAAACAGTTTCACGGAATAATCTCATCTCAACCACAATACTGTAATTGTATATAACGTGAACGTGAAGTCGCTCAGTCGTGTCCGACTCTTTGCGACCCCATGGACTGTAGCCGACCAGGCTCCTCTGTCCATGGGATTTTCCAGGTAATAGTACTGGAGTGGATTGCCATTTCCTTCTCCAAGGGATCTTCCCAACCCAGGGATCAAACCCGGGTCTCCCGCATTGTAGACAGACGCTTTACCGTCTGAGCCGCCAGGGAAGTCGTAATTGTATATAGCCAGTGTCAAAAAAAATGGCTCATAGAACAAAACTGGCCATACTACCTGATGCTGAAAATAAAGTTTTCTTGGAAAACAGTCACAACTGTTTATTTATGTACTCTCTATAGCTGCTGTTACAGAAAAATAGTAGAGTCATTGTGACAGAGGTTGTATGAAACAGATTTTCATACACTTAGAAGTGAAAGCCATGTCTGTCTTACAATACAGACAAAACAATCTGACAGATATTGTCTTATTTTTAACTTTAAACATTTAGTTATAATTTAGACTGTGAATGTTTAAAACTTCAAATTCCCATGTTTAAAACTCAATCAAAAATTCACAATTATCAAGAAAATTAGAAATATAGGATATTTACCAATGTAGATAGTCAAAATAAAAATTACTAAATATTAGTATAATAAAGGAAAATTAGAAAAAAGGAAGTAGAGTTAGTCTATTAGAGATATAAAGTGAAAATGAAAGTGAAGTCGCTCAGTCATGTCCAACCGACTCTTAGCGACCCCATGGACTGCAGCCCACCAGGCTCCTCCGTCCATGGGATTTTCCAGGCAAGAGTACTGGAGAGGGGTGCCATTGCCTTCTCTGAAAGATGTAAAGAATAATGTTAAATCATTGAAAGAAGTTTTCAAAGAATTACATATAAAAATGACTCCAGGTTCATCATAGAGCATACTTTCAAATTTAAATATAATCAGATCAGATCAGTCACTCAGTCGTGTCCGACTCTTTGCGACCCCATGAACCGCAGCACGCCAGGCCTCCCTGTCCATCACCAGCTCCCGGAGGTCACTCAGACTCGCATCCGTCGAGTCAGTGATGCCATCCAGCCATCTCATCCTCTGTCGTCCCCTTCTCCTCCTGCCCTCAATCCCTCCCAGCATCAGAGTCTTCTCCAATGAGTCAACTCTTCGCATGAGGTGGCCAAAATACTGGAGTTTCAGCTTTAGCATCATTCCTTCTAAAGAAATCCCAGGTCTGATCTCCTTCAGAATGGACCGGTTGGATCTCCTTGCAGTCCAAGGGACTCTCAAGAGTCTTCTCCAACACCACAGTTCAAAAGCATCAATTCTTCGGCGCTCAGCCTTCTTCACAGTCCAGCTCTCACATCCATACATGACCACAGGAAAGACCATAGCCTTGACTTAAATATAATAGACTGTTCCAAATCATTAAAAGCAATGCATAGTCATTGATTCATTTGCATGATCAGCATTATCACAAGCAGACAATAGCACAAAAAACTTACAGAGCAATTACATTTGTGTGATACAGCAATTCTATGTAAATATTTAATTGGCATATTTCCATGGTTCCTAGAAAGAAGTAGTCATTCTAATAAAATAGAATTTATTTCAGAAGTTAAAAGATGGTATAATACTACAAAAATTATTGGTGTATCATTATCTATAGAATCGAGAAGAATAGATGCATGGTAATATCAAGAGGTTTTTCTGTCTTTTGTGATTAAATTTAATGCTAGTTCATTATTTTTTAAAAAAAGAACTAAAGTAGGAATAGAAGCTCCATATCTGGTATAATAAACTATCTTAAAACAATAAATTCACATTTAATCTGAGCTACACAGTTCAGTTCAGTTGCTCAGTCATGTCTGACTCTTTGTGACCCATGGACTGCAGCATGCCAGTCCTCCCTGTCCATCACCAACTCCTAGAGTTTACCCAAACTCATGTCCATTGAATCTGTGATGCCATCCAACCATAACATCCTCTGTTGTCCCCTCTCCTCCAGCCTTCAATCTTTACCAGCATCAGGGTCTTTTCCAATGAGTCAACTCTTCGCATGAGGTGGCCAAAGTATTGGAGTTTCAGCTTCAGTATCAGTCCTTCCAAAGAACACCCAGGACTGATCTCCTTTAGAATGGACTGGTTGGATCTCCTTGCAGTCCAAGGGACTCTCAAGAGTCTTCTCCAACACCACAGTTCAAAAGCATCAATTCTTCAGCACTCAGTTTTCTTTATAATCCAACTCTCACATCCATACACAACTGTTGGAAAAACCATACCTTTGACTAGATGGACCTTTGTGGGTAAAGTAATGTCTCTGAATTTTAATATGCTGTCTAGGTTGGTCATAGCTTTTCTTCCAAGGAGTAGGCGTCTTTTAATTTCATGGCTGCAGTCAACATCTGCAGTGATTTTGGAGCCTGCCCACAAAAAATCTGTCACTGTTTCCCCATCTATTTGCCATGAAGTAACGGGACTGTATGCCACGATCTTAGTTTTCTGAATGTCAAGTTTTTAGCCAACTTTTTCACTCTCCTCTTTCACTTTCATCAAGAGAGTCTTTACTTCCTCTTCACTTTCTGCCGTAAGTGTGGTACCATCTGCATATCTGAGGGTTATTAATATTTCTCCTGATTCCAGCTTGACAACTGCTTTCCAAATGGCCGTTTTTTGTGTGTCCAGGTTTCACACAGTGTTTCCTTAAACAAAGAAGCGACATGATTAGTAATTTTGAGAAAGTTAGGCTTTTCTTGGTGTTTCTTGGTGTTTTATTTAAAGACTCCAAGAAATCTGTCAGTAAATAGATCAGACTGTCTTGTTTAAACCAGAATTTTTCAACCTAAGAGATCATAGCATTCATTTTCCTCAATAATTCTTTTTAGGATTCCATTAATTATATTCCACAGAACATGCTTTGGGAAATAATTAGCGATATACATACTTATTGGCACATGAGTGGGAAATAAGTTCTATTGTATTTAAATCTCTGTACATGACACTATTTGGTACTGCTTTTACTCAACTATAACTAGTGCATTTATTACTGGGAAGAGCAGTTGGTTCTATTACCTCTACATTCATCCCAAACCTGTTCAACACTTTTCATTTTCTGACACAGCCTTTGTTCAAGTCTCTATTATCCTTCACCTGAATTATTATGAACACATCTAATCACCTTCTTGTTTCCACTCCTGTTTCTGTACAATCTGTTTTCCGCTAAGCAAGTAGAGAAGTATTTGAAGTACTTTTTTAAAATCGGGAATCAGGTCACATGTTATGGGCTGAATTTTGTCTCCCCAAATTCATACATTGAAATCTCAGCCTCCAGGACCTCAGAATGTGTGTGTATTTGGAGACAAGACTTTTAAAGAAGAAATTAAGGTCATATGGGTAGATCCCAATTCAATACAACTGGTGTCTTTGCAAGAGGACATTAAGACATAGACACAGAGGAAAGATGGTGAGAAGATGTTGAAAGAAGATGGCCATCTGCAAGTCAAGGAGAAGTCCTCAGAAGAAATGAACCCTGCCCACACTTGGATTTGGACTTCTAGCCTCCAGAACTAGGAAGAATTAAATTTCTGTTGTTTGAGCCCCTCCATTTGTGGAGCTTTGTAATGGCAAACTTAGCAAATGAATAAAATGCCCTGTCCTGTTTAAAATATTTCAGTAACTAAATACAATCTAAACTTCTTCCCCTGGCACAGAAGCTGCTGCATTTTTGGTGGCTCAGAAGGTAAAGAGTCTGCTTGCAGTGTGGGAGACCAGCGTTCGATCCCTGGGTCAGGAATATCCCCTGGAGAAGGAAATGGCAACCCACTGCAGTATTCTTGCCTGGAAAATCCCATGGGTGGAGGAGCCTGGCAGGCTACAGACCAAGGGGTTGCAAATGGTCAGACACAACTGAGCAACTTCAGTTTCACGTTCACTCTTAACTTTGTTCATTCACCTCCAGCAACACTGCTTTTATTTCTTTCATTAAGCATGGTAAAAGTGTTCCTTCAAGTCATTTGCACTTGCTCTTCCTTCAGTCTAGAAAACTCTGTATTTATAATGGTGTTATGCTGCTGCTGCTACTAAGTCGCTTCAGTCATGTCCAACTCTGTGCAACCCCACAGACAACAAAATTAGAAACATCTTACTTGTCCAACAATGGGAAACAGTTTAATGAATCATTATATCACACAAATGGCAATATTCATTCCATCTTGTTTCAGGTATTATACTTCTGAAAATCTGTCCCTCGCTGGACATAAAACATGAGATTAGGTTCTTGGCACACCCTTAACCACAGGATAGACATTTTGACCTAATCTAGGCCAGTGGAATATTATCCTCAATTTTTAATATTTTCAGATAAAAGGAAGAGAGAATGAGATAGTCATAGCTTACTCACTTCATAGCAGGTCCCTAGACAGGACCTTGAGCAGTTTCTGCTCATAAGTTTCCCCTGGTTTGTCTGGTTCCTACCATGGATGAGACCATGCTCGGGTCTACTGTTCTACCTTCTGGTTGTCAGAATAGTTCATTACTTCTACTGGGGCTTAGAGCCAACCCAAAATATGCAAAAGCAATATATTTATTATTTTGAATTAGGATTACTTAAGAAACAGCCAGTGCAAGATGGACACTTTGACCCTACTTTCTGAGTCCCTAAAAGTAGGAAGCAAATATCCTGTGTAAAACATAACAATACCCTTGTCACCAAAGATAGGGAATTTGGGGTCAAGAAACCTGTAAAAACATGCCTTGTTACTTCCTTATTAATTGACTATTCCAAGCCCAAGTTCTTGCTTAGATTCTTTACTAATTAAGGACCCCAAATTTCTTTGTCCCATCAATTGCAAATATATATTTTTTCATTTAAAAAAGTATAAAAATTGCCTACTTTGGATACTTTTGGGGTCTTATTTCTTTGAGCCCTCCATGTGCACAAATTAAAATTTTTCCTCCTTTTAATCTGTCTTGTGTCAGTTTAAGTATTCCACCAGCTGAAAGAACTCAAGAAGGTAATGGGGAAGATTCCCCTCCCCTACACTCCTATACTTGTTTGTGAATAGACATTGCTATGAGAGTCCTTCATTGCCCTACCAAACTAAGCCTTTCCTCTAGGATCTCACAGCTGATCCAACAATTAACCAAATAAAAGCATAACACCAAGCCCAGCATCTCCCTAGTGACATGGATTCTTAAAGATACAGTCCCCTATGCCATTTAAGTTCTTAAATATTTTGATTATTTCTTCTTTCTGTTCCTAACTGAGTCCCTCTGATCTTGTATGGTCACTCATATTTTTCCTTTAACTTTGTATTTGCTATTTTTTAATTCAGTATTTGTGGTGACAAAAGTATTTGTGGTTATTTGATGTGTTCTAAGTTTTGTTTTCAACTTAAATCATGTTTGAAAACATCAGAAAATTCTTAAGGCTAAATTAAAAAATAAGCGTACAGAACCATATGATGCCCACATTTATTTAATATATATTTTGAAATATTGACACAAATAAAATATTGAGATACATACAAAATGTCAAATACAACAAAATCTTATAATGAGCAATTTTTGGTATTGAAGTTCATAGGAGATATTCATTTTTCCTTTTTTTTTAAAGTGCATTTCTGTGTTTGTGTATACTTTAAAATTATAATTTAAAAGTTAGTTATGATGGCCTAAAGATCCAACAGGGGGCTTCCCTGTGTCAGGTTCTAGTGTAGGTAAATTTACACCCTTATAATTAATCATTACAATATGTCATAGATATTTTAAGCTTCTGTGGCGATGAGAGATTTCCCTAAGATCACAATATAAATAGTTGAATGGAACTGGAAGCCATGTACTCTCACACTCATTTCTTCCGTTAAACCACTGTGCCTAATTAGTGCATTAGAATTCCTGGGTTAGAGCTACCGCTGATTCTCTGTTAATATTTCAATTGCACACATTGATCTTCTTCACCTCATATATCTATAGAATATCCATCAAATTCACATGCAATTCTTGCTGATAATGTTGATAAACTGACTAGATATTAATTTACATAGTCTTACAACATGATAGATTATATGGTTACCCAATTTTTAGAGGTCATGTCCATTCTCAATGTACAGTTGTTTGGGAAAAATAGTCCTTCAGCTTCCACTAGCCTTTTCTGTATTACTGGAGTGTACCTGGGGACAATTTCTACCTAGGGGGCATAGTAACACAAATGCGTTTGATTTTCAAGGCAAAAACTGGGAGACAGGGTGGTATTATCGTAGGTAGTTTTTAGCTAGGTTTCTTTTGGACGAATGCTTTGAAAAATACCACACAGCCATAAAATTCTGGAAACAAACTCTCACTTCAAACTGTTGAATTGGGTTTATAAATCAGCAGACAGAAAGGGTTATGTTCAACAGCCAAGCCTTCTGGTGAACCATAGTTAGCACTGGGCCTGGCTTCACATTTAATGCAAGGAAGAAATGCCTCTTGGATGCCTCACTTCCCAGCATGGAAGGTTCTGAGGATCATCTGCCAAGTGTGTAGATTAAATGCTACACAGGAACATTATTTTTTTAACATAACAACAAAACTTTATTGACTTATAGTTCTGGAGTGTACAAGTCCTAAATCAAGATTCAGGAGGGCCACACACCTACGGAAACCTATAAGGGAAAAGGCTTACCCCTCTGGCCTTGAAATCCTTGGCTTTCCTTGGCTTGTAGAGACATCCCTCCAATCTCTGCCTCTGTTGTAACATAGTCTTCTTTTCCTTGTGTTTATCTGTGTCTCTTCTTCATCTTTTATAAAGACATTAGTCATTCTGGATTAAGAGCCCACCCTATTTCAGCATGGCTTCATCTTATTTAATTATATCTTCAACCACCCTATTTCCAAATAAAGTCATAAACACAAGAACATTATTATGAAACTTTCTGGGCTTCTTTTCCAGAGGGGAAAAATGCTAAAGTTATTGTACTAAATATATTTTGAAGTGAATTATGGTTTCATTATAAATTAATAGCCTTATTAAGTTCACAGTTTGATAACAGGTATGAATTACTTGAAAATTTGTGCCTATCACTGGCCAATTGGATGTCTATGGCATTACAGGTGGCCTCTGAACTTGTCCCCAAAGTTCTCTGCTGGTGATCTCTCTCTCCTCATCTCCAGGCTAGACTCAGAGGAGCTGATGGAGTGTTTGGAACAGTCAATATGTGGAAGCAGCCTGGGTCCCCGAATAACCTGGTTGGCTACCTATCAAATAATTGACACAAATGAGAAATAAACTTGACTGTGATAACAAATACATGCATATATATACATATATATATATAATCCATATATATATATGTATAGGTAAATAGGTATTTATACATTCATAATATGTAAAAATGCCCATAATAGCTATAATAAATTAAGGAACTCTACAAATGCTTATGTGGCACAAGTGGTAAAGAATGCACCTGCCAATGGAGGTGACATAACAAACTCGGGTCCCATCCCTGGGTGGCAAAGTTGCTCTGGAGGAGGAAATGACACCTCACTCCAGTATTCTTGCCTGGAGAATCCCATGGACAGAGGTGGCTGGTGGCCTACAGTCCATGAGGTCGCAAAGAGTCGGACACAACTGAGCACACAGCACACAAATGCCATAAGAAAAAGAAATGTCCTATTGGACCTGAATGAAGAGGAAACCCATTTAGAGTGGCTGTAACACAGGAGAGGCAGTCTTTTCTAGGAAGCATTTTCTGACAACTCATTCTTGACTAAAGCCTCTTATTTGATCTGGTGTAAAATCCACTAGGCTCACTTGTCTGATACCCAGCTGTACAGTCAGCTCCCCCGGGGCAGGACTGTATCTAATTTATCTCTGACTACCTCATACTTCTCGGGTGTCCCTAGTGGCAAAGAACACACCTGCCAATGCAGGAGACATAAGAGATGCAAGTTCGATTCCTGAGTCAGGAAGATCCCCTGGAGAAGGGCATAGCAACCCACTCCAGTATTCTAGCCTGGGGAATCCCACAGACAGAGGGGCCTGGTGGGTTACGGTCCGTTAGGTTGCAAAGAGTCAGACACCACTGAAGCAACTGAGCACAGCTTGTTCTTGCTTAATGCCAGAAATTCAGCCGTCTCTCAGCAAATATCTCTTTAAGGCGTGATATATGAAAATGAGAAACACTTCATCCTTAGAGAGAGCAGTAGAGGTGAAATTTGTTGCATAATAGAATAACATGAGTGAAAGCTGTCATGAGAACGTTTCAAACAGAGCAAACAGCCTGAGCATGAGCAGTGGGTACAAAAGCAGGTAAGACGTGCTATCTAAGACAGGCTCAAGGACTGACAATATTATGGGAAAGGAGTCTTTGGTATTATATTTTTATATAGAAATTTACACTGCTTTGTAATGATTAGCAGGATAAGTCCAAACCTTTATCTACTGGTATGTGTCTCTGTCTTTAGTGTATATATGGCTGTTAGTGTGAGTATGTAAATTGAGATAAATAGCACAGAGAACTTGGATAACAGTCTCGAATATAAAGCCATGTAAAATTATAGTCTCAAAATGATAATGGCATCTGTGTGTAGAAAACAGAGTTGATGAATATTTCAGGAACACTAACTCCTTACTCTGATAACTGACAAATAAGAAAAATGCAAAACAAAGCATCATAATTATATTGTAGATATCAAAATAATTTACCAATGAGATTAGGATTTTGTTCAATTAGTTAGCATTTTACCAACAAATCATGTAAAATCACTTATTTGTCCGAAGTATATTTTTTTATTAAGTGTGTAGTATGAGTCAGGCACTGTTCCTAGTGCTAATTATGTACTAGGAAGAAAATAAACCTGTCTTGTTTGGGAATTAGGGTATGATGGTGTAGATAGGGGAGAAAATAAATTGTGGGAAACGATAGATCAAAATGAGTACTATGAAAAAAAGCTACAGAATACAAAAATTTGAAATAACTGTGGGAACCACTTGGACAAAATCAGTAGAAAAGGTCTTCTATCAAGGCAACTTTTAAGCTAAGACACATGAGGGAAAGAAACAGGCAGGCAGGATGGGGAGGTGTGTTCTAAGCCCAGTGACTCACAGATGTCATTTATCTCAGCTATTGATCAGCGTATCTGCTCTTTCTTCTTTTCTTCCTCAAATATTTGGTGCATGGCTCCAAATCCACATACCAAAGTTACCTCTTAGATAAATCAGTTTGCTCAGTGCTTTAAGAGATAGAAAGTAGACCAGATACATTTCTTATCTTCAGGAAGTTTAGAGTAAATGGAAGGAGATTAATTCGAAGTTGTGACTGACAGTGGAATGCTGACTTGTCAGAGGTGCTTGTGAAATATTTAAGAAACTTACAAACTGGTTATTACACAATTAATAACTTGAAACTGACTCCGATGAAAATACTAACACTACAATCATTGGCAAAACTACAAATTAGGGTGTTTTTCCCTCCAGATGGTTGGTGGTTAAATATTTACCAGTACTCTACCGGTTATGAGCAAAACTGACTCAGAGGAGGAACAGAGACTGCTCTCTGTCTTTGGTCTCCTCGTGTGCTACTCCTATCAGTTGTTTAAACGGGGTGCGATTTTAAAACAGCAAAGAGAGGATTAAGTCATAGCTCCATCTTGATATTGGTAATCCAGAGTGCTTTCAGCAGCGTTTACAGTTGGAAACTTAAAGACTGTAAATGAGATAAGATCGCGGACAGTATGGCTCTTACTCTCCACTCACCCCAAGCATCCACCATATCTGTGACCATGGCTGACCTGTGTTTTCTCTCCCTCAACCCTGTCCCCATCACGCTCTCCATCTGTCCCGGCCAGCTATATTTCTTAAAAGTATGATATGATAGCTCCCATCCTAGGAAAGAAATTCTTCCTTTACCTCACATGCTCATATCTCCGTAGCTCTGTTTCTTCGTCCCTCGTACTCCTGAGAGGACTGTCTCTCTGTCCCAAAATTCTTATTTCGTGTTCTCCTTTGAATCAGCTACAGGCAGCTTTTGTCTCCACTTCACTAAACTGTTCCTGTGAAGGGCGCGAGTACAAAGAGTGTTTTCAGTCCGCGCCTTCCTCAGTCTTGCAGGGGAATTTGGCACAGAAAATGACTCATCCCTCTTCAAATTCTTGCTTGTGTGAGAGGCACGTTCTCCCTATTCTTCCCCACCTCGCTGGCCACTCCCAAGTCTCCTTGGCTCATCCAGATTCCAAACCTTAAATTCAGAAGTTCCCCAGGGTCCAGTCATCGAAAATCACTCTTCTCTGTTTACATTCACTGCCATCTATGGAGTTGATGACTCTGAAACACTATTTCCACACTGACTGTTCTGAGTTTCCAGTCGCCAGCACAGCAGGAAAAGCCCTTTCCATAACTTGGCCTCTGCCTTGCTCTCCATCACTGTCTTCTTCTTCTCTTCTCTTGACTCTCCACCCTTCATCACATCAGACTTCTTATTTTTTTTTCTTAGAGCAATAAAGCTGAGTTGTTTCCTCAGGACCTCTTATTTGAGGTTTTCTCTGCTTGGAATATTCCAGACCTATTTCTTTCATGACCTGCTGTCATATGTCATTCGAGGTTCAACTCAAGTGTCACCTCCCTGACCACTTCATCTAAAATGGCAGCACTACTGGCTTACAATTATTTTATTTTTCTTCATACTGTTACTATAATATTATATATCTCATTATTTAATATAGTATGCATCAATGTATTTTTAAGATATCAGTTGGTACAATATTATCTATGTATGTATACTACATAGCATAAAATGGAAAAATATAACATTTCATGTATAATCAGATCAGATCAGATCAGATCAGTCACTCAGTCGTGTCCGACTCTTTGCGACCCTATGAATCTCAGCATGCCAGGCCTCCCTGTCCATCACCAACTCCCAGAGTTCACCCAGACTCACCTCCATGGAGTCGGTGATGCCATCCAGCCATCTCATCCTCTGTCGTCCCCTTCTCCTCTTGCCCCCAATCCCTCCCAGCATCAGAGTCTTCTCCAATGAGTCAACTCTTCGCATGAGGGGGCCAAAGTACTGGAGTTTCAGCTTTAGCATCATTCCTTCCAAAGAAATCCCAGGGCTGATCTCCTTCAGAATGGACTGGTTGGATCTCCTTGCAGTCCAAGGGACTCTCAAGAGTCTTCTCCAACACCACAGTTCAAAGGCATCAATTCTTCACGCTCAGCCTTCTTCACAGTCCAGCTCTCACATCCATACATGACCACAGGAAAAACCATAGCCTTGACTAGATGGACCTTTGTTGGCAAAGTGATGTCTCTGCTTTTGAATATGCTATCTAGGTTGGTCATAACTTTCCTTCCAAGGAGTAAGCATCTTTTAATTTCATGGCTGCAGTCACCATCTGTAGTGATTTTGGAGCCCAGAAAAATAAAGTCTGACACTGTTTCCACTGTTTCCCCATCTATTTCCCATGAAGTGATGGGACCAGATGCCATGATCTTCGTTTTCTGAATATTGAGCTTTAAGCCAACTTTTTCACTCTCCACTTTCACTTTCATCATGTATAATAGAACAATACAATGTGGTGTAATATAATAGATCACTAGAAGGTAAGCTCCTTGAGAATGAAACCTTCCTTCCATTACCTACAAACTACAGTGTCTGACATATAGTAAGAATTTAAATTTTTCTGAATGACTGAAAAAAATTACCTACACATCAATGATCCCCTTCTACTCTTTTTATGTAGTAATTTTTTCACCCTTCCTCATTACCTCATTATCCCACTCTTTTCCAGTGAAGACACAATGGTCACCTCTAGGCCATTCAGCAATCATTTATAGGGCAGTACTTGAATCCAGATCTTTTCATTATTTTATACTTTGAATCTATTTTTTCCCATTTATAGTGCCACTGAAATTATAATAGTTCTTGGATGACATACATTCATGTATAATATGGCTCCCCACTGGAATGTCTGGCCACTGGATTTATTTATCAGGAAGATCTATAGAATATCTCCACTCGGTTGGCATTTGAGATCCCAAAACAAATGAATACTGTTCTTGCATTCAAGGAACTCTCTGCTTTACACAAGTGCACATGCACAAAAATATTA
The DNA here is from genome assembly GCA_935064755.1 of Tragelaphus eurycerus. Classification (NCBI taxonomy): domain Eukaryota; kingdom Metazoa; phylum Chordata; class Mammalia; order Artiodactyla; family Bovidae; genus Tragelaphus; species Tragelaphus eurycerus. The sequence continues at coordinate 15,201,969 of CAKXYN010000041.1, forward strand.
CAATAATTTCTGGGGAAAATGTTTCACAATCTGCACATGAAGCCTCATGTTTCAACTTTAAAAATTTTGTTTGCAGGATTAGTTACACACGTAAGCACAATACACACGTACATATTACATAACAGCCTTAATTGTATGGATGTGTGTGTGTATGTTTACTAAGTTGCTTCAGGCATCTTCGACTCTTTGGAGCCCTGTGGACTGTAGCCCACCAGGCTCCTTTGTCTGTGGGATTCTTCAGGCAAGAATACTGATGGTGGCCATGCCCTCCTCCAGAGGATCTTCCTGATCCAGAGATCAAATCCACTTCTCTTATGTCTCCTGCCTTGGCAGGCAGGTTCTTCACCACTAGTGCCATCTAGGAAACCCAGTTCTATGAATGGTTTATGTTAATTTTTCCTCTTTTTTAAGGGCTAGATATAACTACAGAAATACCTGGCCTCACCAGGAAAAAATGTCTCATCTTCTCTTTTGCCAAATAGTGAGCATCAAAATCAGATACTAAACTAGGAAACAGCAACTTCCTTTGTATCTCCACACAGTTCTTGCCTTCAACAGTCAATGGAAAGGAAAAGGTAAAGGCTTTAATTGTTCATTTTTTCCAACTTGGAAAAAAAATTTTAATAGTTGTTCTTCACTCTGAATATCAGTTATTCCTTTCACCGACTTGTATTATCTTTCCATATACACATTTTTTCCAGGATCATATTTGTCTGTGAATGACCTCAAAGGTAATTTATTTTGCAAGTTCATGTTTGATCTATGTGGCATGACAAATAGCTTTCATATTATTTAGCTGACTAAGATGGAAGTTTGAAAAGGAAATTCTATTCAACAGTCTGTCGGCTGGCTGCTAGTGCATTTAATGGGTCGGAGTGCTAAGATTGAAACTGTCTGCAGAAGCAATACCACTGGTATTTTTAAATTTTTAAAGACTACCAAATTCTTTCATCTTAGGATGATGCTAACTGTACCTTAATGAGCATAGTTTTGGTGAAGTCTGTTGCTAAATACACAAAATTTGTGTAAGTATTGATTAAATAATCTCAAGCATTCAGTAATACTCTTTGTAAGAATTTACCTCATAAGAAGTATGGACTTGAAATTTTCTTCATCCAAAAAGTACTAAAAGCTTTTATTATAAAATTTAATATTTAGCTTCTACAGTATATGTTATAGTGATTTTTTTTTCTTTTGTTAGCATTCTGAATACAAGAATTACATTGAGGATTGAAGGTTTTGAACACCTTGTTATTTTAAAAATGTAGAAGAATATACTATGATAGTAATGGCAATAATAATAATTAATATATTTATACCAAGTATCAGGTACTCTTTTGCAATGTAAATTGTTTGTGATCCTTAAGAAAATCTTTGATCAGAGCTGTATGAGATAGTGTAAAAGGAAAATCATTGTTATTGTTTAGTCATTAAGTCAAGTCTAACTCTTGAGATGCCATGGATTGTAGCCCACCAGACTTCTCTGTCCATGGAATTCCCAGGCAAGCATGCTAGAGTGGGTTGCCATTTCCTCTTCCGATCTTCCCAACTCAGGAATCCAAACTGTCTCGTGCATTGGCAGATGGATTCTTTACCACTGAGCCATCAGGGAAGCAAAAAAGGATATAAATACCCAGTATTTCTTAAGTTACACCAACCTGTAAACTTAAAAAAGATCATAATTAGCAGTTCCCTAAGAGGTCTTGTAGAATTTTATTTAGAAACAAAAAGCACTCTCACGGTTACTCCCAGGGGTTTGGAGAACTGCAAGTGTATCCCAAAGATGTGCTACAGAGTTGTGTCCTTGGTCACTAATGAGCAATGCATTTCCCTGCTCCAATTCCTGCTTGCTGCAGAAATCTCTTGTCGCCAAGGATGCCAGAGCAACAAGTGTGACATCAAATCTCATGTCTGCAGGAAAATAGAGAACCTCAGCCTTTCACAGTAGAAGAAAACTAAAGACATCGCAGTATGAACTCTCCAGGTCCCATCAAGATTTTACTCAAAGACTGCCACTTTCTTTGCAGTACAAGTTAAGCACAAAAACCAGACCAATCCCAGGACCAAATGCTTCCCCCTTCCTTGAACAGTGAAGCAAACATGTGCCCTTAAAATGTGCAAGATGGAAGGCCATTCCAATGTTCTTGACATAATTTTCTGAAAAGCAATAAATCAGGATGTTTATGTACAATTAACTGACATTTGTATTTTATATTTTAATTTTTTCCATTTTTTAAAAATTGAAATATAGTTTATTTAAAATGTGTTAATTTCAGGAAAGCAATTCAGTTACAAATATATATATTCTTTTTTTACATTCTCTCATACCATAGGTTATTGTAAGATATTGAATATAGTTTCCTGTGCTATAAAGAAAGTCCTTTATTGGTTATCTGTTTTATACATAGTAGTGTGTATATTAAAATCCGAAACTCTTAATTTATCTCCTGATGTTTAAGTTTTTATTGCTGACTTAAACTCAATGGATACTATTTTTACTATAATATAGAAAATACCTGAAATACCTTGATTTATAATAAATCCATACTTTGGTCTTCATCCAGGGCTTCTGACACACAGCTCCAACATTCCCTATAATTCACCAAGTAACGAAAGCCACAGAGCCATCTTTTGTTGTAATATTTAATCTTTGATCCCAGTTCCTGAAATAGCTCCAGAGTAATACAAGTGAAATGCAAGTCTCTTGTTTTCAATCACAACTGAGTTTATCTTAATGAAGTGATTTTTGGAAAACTCCTTGGTAACCAAAGGATGGGAACTGGTTGCCAGAATAACCAGAATAACCAATCATGTAACTAAAAGGGTTTGATTGGTTCCTCTGGCAACCAGTTCCCATCCTTTGGTTACCAAGGAGTTTTCCAAAATCACTTCATTAAGATAAACTCAGTTGTGATTGAAAACAAGAGACTTGCATTTCACTTGTATTACTCTGGAGCTACTTCAGGAACTGAGATCAAAATTAACCTGCCTGACTTCAGGCTCTACTACAAAGCCACAGTCATCAAGACAGTATGGTACTGGCACAAAGACAGAAATATAGATCAATGCAACAAAACAGAAAGCCCAGAAAAATCCACACCCCTATGGACACCTTATTTTTGACAAAGGAGGCAAAAATATACAATGGAGGAAAGACAATCTCTTTAACAAGTGGTGCTGGGAAAACTGGTCAACCACTTGTAAAAGAATGAAACTAGAACACTATCTAACACCATACACAAAAATAAACTCAAAATGGATTAAAGATCTAAACGTAAGACCAGAAACTATAAAACTCCTAGAGGAGAACATAGGCAAAACACTCTCTGACATACATCACAGATCCTCTATAACCCACCTCCCAGATTATTGGAAATAAAATCAAAAATAAACAAATGGGACCTAATTAAACTTAAAAAGCTTCTGCACAACAAAGAAAACTATAAGCAAGGTGAAAAGAAAGCCTTCAGAATGGGAGAAAATAATAGCAAATGAAGCAACAGACAAACAACTAATCACAAAAATATACAAGCAACTCCTACAGCTCAATTCCAGAAAAATAAATGACCCAATCAAAAATGGGCCAAAGAACTAGACATTTCTCCAAAGAAGACATACAGATGGCTAACAAACACATGAAAAGATGCTCAACATCACTCATTATCAGAGAAATGCAAATCAAAACCACTATGAGGTACCATTTCACGCCAGTCAGAATGGCTGCAATCCAAAAGTTTACAAGCAATAAACGCTGGAGAGGGTGTGGAGAAAAGGGAACCATCTTTTACTGTTGGTGGGAATGCAAACTAGTACAGCCACTATGGAGAACAGTGTGGAGATTCCTTTAAAAACTGGAAATAGAACTGCATTATGACCTAGCAATCCCACTCCTGGGCATACACACTGAGGAAACCAGAATTGAAAGAGACACGTGAACCCCAATGTTCATCACAGCACTGTTTATAACAGCCAGGACATGGAAGCAACCTAGATGTCCATCAGCAGATGAATGGATAAGAAAACTGTGGTACATATGCACAATGGAGTATTACTCAGCCATTAAAAAGAACACATTTGAAACAGTTCTAATGAGGTGGATGAAACTGAAGCCTATTATAAAGAGTGAAGTAAGCCAGAAAGAAAAACACCAATACAGTATACTAACACGTATATATGGAATTTAGAAAGAGGGTAACAATAACCCTGTATACGAGGCAGCAAAAGAGACACTGATGTATAGAAGTCTTTTGGACTCTGTGGGAGAGGGAGAGGGTGGGATGATTTGGGAGAATGGCATTGAAATATGTATAATATCATATAAGAGACGAGTTGCCAGTCCAAGTTCGATGCATGATACTGGATGCTTTGGGCTGGTGCACTGGGACGACCCAGAGGGATGGTTTGGGGAGGGAGGAGGGAGGAGCGTTCAGGGTGGGGAACACGTGTATACCTGTAGTGGATTCATGTTGATATATGGCAAAACCAATACAATATTGTAAAATTAAAAAAAAAAACCCTCAAAAACAAACAAACAAACAAAAAAAGAACTTTCAACCCCTTCCTCTGACCTCTGAGGAGGGGAGAACACGTGGAGTTTGAATCAGTTACAAATGGTCAATGATTTAATCAATCCTGCCTATGTATTGAATCTTCCACTAAAAAAACAACAACAACAAAAAACCCTAAATAGCAGGATCTGGATTCCTGGTTGTGAGCACATGGAGATGCTGGGAAGTGGTACCAGGAGATCAGAGAAGCTTGTGCCCCTCCCGCCTACCTGCCACACACAGATCTACTGTCTGGTGCTTCTGAGTTATATCTTTTTATCATAAACTGGTAATCTAGTAAGTGATTTGTTTTTCTGAGTTTTGTGTGCTGATCTAGCAAAAAACCTTAGTAGGTGGTGGTGGCAACCTTCGATTTTATAACCAGTGAGTCTTAACAACCTGGACCTGTGATTAGTATCAGAAGTGATATTGGGGGCCATTTCATGCAACTGAGATCTTAATGTGCAATGTGATATAATTCCAGGTAGTCAGTATCAGGACTGAGATGAATTGAGGTAACATAGGGTAAGAGCAAAGAAAAATTAATGAAACTTTCAGATTATGATGTAAAGAAGAAAAAAAGATTTTATAAGCAAAGTTCCAAAGTTAGCTATTTAGCTTATAGCTAATCATAGGGAATATTTTATTTTTCTGAATGTAAGACTGACTTCCTGGCAGGAAAAACTAGCAATTCAGGGCCAATCACATTTTACTCTGGAGAAGAGAAGCCAAGAAAATCCCCAAAATACAGAAGCTCCTGAGAACTCAGTACCATAGTTCTCATTCTATGAGGTTGACATTTCAGTAAAGGCACCGATTTAATAAAACTGTTAATTTAAATTGGTCAGTGATGATTCATAGTTATTTTGTTTTTAGATTTTACTTAATTCTTTTAAGCTGTTTGCACATATAAAATTGCACTTTGTTTCAATTCAACTTTTCCGCTTCACAGTTCAAATAGAATTTAGTTTGATCACATGAAATTTTAATTGATAGCAAAAAACTTGTCATAGGAACAGAAGATAAAATTAACAAGAATAGAACTGAGTTATTAAAAACTTTGGACAAAACTGAGAATGATTAATGTAACTTTATTAATTGTAATACATATAAATATCTCAGGTTTTCATGGTTTCAACCAAGATGTACTCTGTCAAATTTTCATTCAGTCAGAAAAGCTTCAAAGACTCCCTTAGCTGGAAAATTTGTGTGGCATTTCAGTAATGGATTCCAGTTTGTTGTGTAATGCCATGTAAACTGATCTGAATCCCAGATTTTCCTGATATACCCAAGCATGGGATCTGAACAGCTGAGTCCATTTGCATTTAGTCAACAAAAATGATTAACAGACATAACGTGGTAAATGCCACACCATGTCAAGGCTGACTTGTGAGGAAAGTGATGTGCAGTTCATGAAGTTTGTCCTCCAACCCTGACGAGTGCCCTTCACCTGTGGAGGTCAAGTTACATGCTCTTTAGCTCTGGATATATTCCATTTAGAGACTATTAGACACATAATTAATTGAAATATTTATTTTCTTGGCAAGGCATGTGTGCTAAGTCATGTCGGACTCTGCAATCCCATGGACTGTAACCCACCAGGCTCCGCTGTATATGGGATTTCCCAAGAAAGCATATTGGAGTGGGTCACCATTCCCTTTTCCAGGGCATATTCCCAATCCTGGAAGCGAACTCGCATCTTCTGCAGTGGCAGGCAGATTCTTTACCACTGAGCCACCTGGTAAATCTATTTCTTTTCTTAAAATTAATATGCCACTTTACCTGGGGGATGTGCAAACTATACCCATAGGCTAAATTCATCATACTTCCCATTTTTGTAAATAAAGTTTTATTGGCACATAGCTACACACATTCATTTCTTTGTTGTCTAGCTGCTTTTGTGCTACAACAGCAAAGTTTGAATAGTTATTACAGAAAACTTATCGTCTGAAAACCTAAAATATTTGCTATTCTGCCCTTTATAGGGAAAGTTTGTTGAACCTAGTTTTTATCTGTTATTTGATATGTAATGAGATTTAGAATTTATCACAATGAGAGTTACCTACTATTTATTTTGCTATCCCTTTCCTATACTTTAACCACTACAGTCCTATAGTGTATTTTAATTCCCATTAAACGTATGAGAAAGGAGAGGCTTTGTAAGTTTAAATGTGTTGTCCATGTGAATAGCGGAATCAAGATCCAGCCTCAAGATGGACTCAAAACCCATGCCATTCCTCTTTAACCCATCTCTTTTCCATTAAGTCCACAGTCTGCCTCTTCCAGACAATTTGCGTAATTTAAACTGATGCGAAATAGTGCCAATAGATTTCAGGTAAAACTTTTATCCATGCAGATGTGAAATTAATATAGAACAAAATTAGAAAGAACTTTAAATTTGTACTTGAAGTGTAAAGAGTTCCATCCAAGTACTTAGATGAGTTCTATTATCTGTTTTAAAACTTTCAAACCAGCTTGTGCCTGAGAGTCACAATTACGTCATTCATTAGAAACATCTTTTGGTAAACCATTTGTGTGACTGCTGTGAGCTTCTACCTCCTCATCTTTTAAGAAAGAATGAGAGCTAAAGAATGCAAGATTATCAGTAAAACAGCAACATGCACGTTTTCCATCCTGGGTTCTTAGCTGGGTCTCCCCATGGGGTCTACTGTGTCCAGAGAGATTGAAGGTCCAGAAGGCCATGACTTCTGGGCATAGAGCTCCAGACCTGAAGGCCCAGCTTTTGCTCCTGGTGGTAGCACATTTCATTTGACTGCAATCTCTGGCCAAAATGTGCGCATGTTAAGTCGCTTCAGTCATGTCTGACTCTTTGCATCTCTATGGACTATAGCCTGCCAGGTTCCCCTGTCCAAGGGATTCTCCAGGCAAAAATACTGGCATGGCTTGCCATTTTCACCTCAGGGGATCTTCCTGACCCAGGCTTTGAACCTGAGTCTCTCATGTCTCCTGCATTGGCAGGCAGGTTCTTACCACTAGCGCCACCTGGGAAGCCCTAAGGGCAAAGTAAGATTGTCAATAATAAAATTACTTTGAGAAGTTAAAATCATCATATAATCTGAGGTGATATTATTATTAATAATTTGTTCCTTCCTCCTCCTAAAAATATAATCTCAACAGTTATGACACAAGGAAATTAAATTGTGAAATTTTGATATAGCTATAAAATTATCTTTCTCTAGCCATGAAGTCATCTTCAAAATATAGTAAAATAAAGTTACTTCCTAATGATTTTTCACTTCCTGATGAAAAGCCTGGCAAAACCAAGGCCTATTTATGGAAACTCTTGTTTTCTTCATGTTTTCATATTTCTTCATCCCTCCTTCCAGCCCCAGCCCTTGCTGTCTGTCCCTCCCTGTTCCTGGTCCCCTTTGTGTCTCCACCCAAGAGGGAAATATTTCTGAAACATGAAAACGGGGAGACTGAGGTCAAGGGATTTCTGAAATTGTTGAGTTTTTTTCATCTTTGAGGATATTCTCTGAAACAGAGGCAAAACTTCAAATACTAAATGACACACTAAAAATTACCCTGACAGAACTCAAGGGTATGTTTGCATTAAATGAGAAGCACACATCTCTGAAGTCTATAGCTCCTCATTTGGTCTCATTCCTTAGATCAAGTTCACATTACTTTTTGTGTCTCAATGTGCACAGAACTTCCAGCCAGTCTGTGACACCCGACGTCCACGTTCCTTCCATGAGTTCAGCCATCAAGGACATTTCACGCTCACATTCATCATTTACGTGTCCCAGTGGTATTGCGCCTGATAGTGGAAAATATTATCAACATCTTATTCTGGTTACTTTGGCACAGCAAATTCTCCTTAATAGTATTCTGTTACATGCACAATGTGAGACCAAGGGACTCACAGGCTTTTTCCCCTTGCTGTCCCTGAATTATCTTGTCTGGCATTTCACAAAACATTCCAGAAGGGCAGGCAAGGAAAGGAACTGCAACAGTAGCAGAGGCAGTTCTCCCAGAGGAAACGCCTTTGTTTAAGAGAGGGGAAGAGACAGAGCAAGAAACAAGTGAGGGGGCTGAGGGGGGATGACGTTGTCAGCAACTAAGAAAATAAAGAATATAGGTTACTCATTATATTCACCTCCTTGTAAGAGAAACATAAGAAACATGATAAAGAGATTCAGGAAAAAATTAGAAACAAAAACTCAGCTCTTGATCTTGGCCTGCCTTCAACTCCAGTATACTGGGATTCTACTTAGGGACAGACCAAGAACATTTAGGACACATGAGCTTGGTCCACAGGTGTGTGTGTGTGTGTGTGTGTGTGTGTGTGTGTGTGTGTGTGTGTGTGTGTGTGTGTCTGTAAAGCTGCCAAGTTTAAGTCTTTGAGATTGGGATATTATCCAGTCTTAGTCTAGCCAACCATTTTCCTACTGTTTTTAAGGGCACTGTACACAAATGTCATTTTCCTTTCCAAAATGATCTCTGAATAAGGATGGTAACTTCAAAATTTCTGTTGATCTAGGAGATACTAACCAAGATTTAAAAAAAAAAAAAAAATCAAGAATGACTTTTTTCTCACCTACCAAGTGAAACTACCATTTCTTAAATGGCAGAAAACCTAACAAAAAGGCCTGCCACAACAGAAACAAAGCTTACAAATATATTTAAGCTGATTACTGAGCTATTTCAATGCTAGGTGGGTGTATGACAGCACAGACTGAAAAGGTGATGGGTGGCGTGAGAAGTGTGAAACGTACACATGTTCTCCAGCTGTTCCACGCCCCAAAAAAGATGCCTAAGAACTGTATATAATGGCCAAGACGTTTTTAAGACTATTATTCTGACATCTTTCTGACCTTTTATTTCTACATGTTGAGTTTCACAAAGACAACGTAGTTAAACTTTCACACTTGGTATAAAAATAATATTACCTTGAGGCAAAGCAGATGGAAGCCTGGAATTAGCAGTGCCTGGGCAACTGCTGAGATGGTCACCATGCCTGGCACATATTAGATGAGAGTCAGGAAGTACAGGTAACTTCATCCACTGGTTTCACTGCCTCCCACAGTGGAACATTCTATGACTGTGACCATCCTGCATCAGCCATAGAAAAAGAATTTTGCTAGCCTTTAATAATTTCCCAGACATAGGAGGGCAAAAGGACCCGGTAACAACTGAAAGCTCTCCTGTGTGGGGGTCCTAGAACTGCAAACATGCTCCCAGGCTTTCTAGAGCTTATTCATTTGTTTATATTGCAGAGTGTGGGACTAAAGAGAGGCTGGTTAATGAAATTTCAACAGGAGGATGTGTGCCATGCTCTGTCATTTTATTAAAAGAGTGTTGTGAAAACACTGAAATTGAGCTTTTTAAAAAATTTTATTTTGCTTAACTTTACAATATTGTATTGCTTTTGCCATACATCAAAATGAATCCGCCACAAGTATACATGTGTTCCCCATCCTGAAACCTCCTCCCTCCTCCCTCCCCATACCATCCCTCTGGGTCGTCCCAGTGCACCAGCCCCAGACATCCGTTATCAGGCATCGTACCTGGACTGGTGACTCGTTTCAGATATGATATTATACATATTTCAATGCTATTCTCCCAAATCATCCCACCCCCTCCCTCTCCCAGAGTCCAAAAGACTGTTCTATACATCAGTGTCTCTTTTGCTGTCTCGTAAACAGGGTTATTGTTACCATCTTTCTAAATTCCATATATATACGTTAGTATACTGTATTTGTGTTTTTCTTTCTGGCTTACTTCACTCTGTATAATAGGCTGCAGTTCCATCCACCTCATTAGAACTGATTCAAATGTATTCTTTTTAATGGCTGAGTAATACTTCTAACACCATACACAAAAATAAACTCAAAATGGATTAAAGATCTAAATGTAAGACCAGAAACCATAAAACTCCTAGAGGAGAACATAGGCAAAACACTCTCTGACATACATCCCAGCAGGATCCTCTATGACCCACCTCCCAGAATATTGGAAATAAAATAAAAAATAAACAAATGGGACCTAATTAAACTTAAAAGCTTCTGCACAACAAAGGAAACTATCAGATCAGATCAGATCAGATCAGTCGCTCAGTCGTGTCCGACTCTTTGCGACCCCATGAACCGCAGCACGCCAGGCCTCCCTGTCCATCACCAGCTCCCGGAGGTCACTCAGACTCGCATCCATCGAGTCAGTGATGCCATCCAGCCATCTCATCCTCTGTCGTCCCCTTCTCCTCCTGCCCTCAATCCCTCCCAGCATCAGAGTCTTCTCCAATGAGTCAACTCTTCGCATGAGGTGGCCAAAATACTGGAGTTTCAGCTTTAGCATCATTCCTTCCAAAGAAATTCCAGGATTGATCTCCTTCAGAATGGACTGGTTGGATCTTCTTGCAGTCCAAGGGACTCTCAAGAGTCTTCTCCAACACCACAGTTCAAAAGCATCAATTCTTCAGTGCTCAGCCTTCTTCACAGTCCAGCTCTCACATCCATACATGACCACAGGAAAGACCATAGCCTTGACTAGGCGAACCTTTGTTGGTAAAGTAATGTCTCTGCTTTTGAATATGCTATCTAGGTTGATCATAACTTTCCTTCCAAGGAGTAAGTGTCTTTTAATTTCATGGCTGCAGTCACCATCTGCAGTGATCTTGGAGCCCAGAAAAACAAAGTCTGACACTGTTTCCACTGTTTCCCCATCCATTTCCCATGCAGTGATGGGACCAGATGCCATGATCTTCGTTTTCTGAATGTTGAGCTTTAAGCCAACCTTTTCACTCTCCACTTTCACTTTCATCAAGAGGCTTTTTAGCCCCTCTTCACTTTCTGCCATAAGGGTGGTGTCATCTGCATATCTGAGGTTATTGATATTTCTCCCGGCAATGTTGATTCCAACTTGTGTTTCTTCCAGTCCAGCATTTCTCATGATGTACTCTGCATATAAGTTAAATAAACATGATGACAATATACAGCCTTGACGTACTCCTTTTCCTATTTGGAACCAGTCTGTTGTTCCATGACCAGTTCTAACTGTTGCTTCCTGACCTGCATACAGATTTCTCAAGAGGCAGATCAGGTGGTCTGGTATTCCCATCTCTTTCAGAATTTTCCATAGTTTATTGTGATCCACACAGTCAAAGGCTTTGGCATAGTCAATAAAGCAGAAATAGATGTTTTTCTGGAACTCTCTTGCTTTTTCCATGATCCAGCAGATGTTGGCAATTTGATCTCTGGTTCCTCTGCCTTTTCTAAAACCAGCTTGAACGTCAGGAAGTTCACGGTTCACATATTGCTGAAGCCTGGCTTGGAGAATTTTGAGCATTACTTTACTAGCGTGTGAGATGAGCAAGGTGAAAAGACAGCCTTCAGAATGGGAGAAAATAATAGCAAATGAAGCAACAGACAAACAACTAATCTCAAAAATATACAAGCAACTCCTACAGCTCAATTCCAGAAAAATAAATGACCCAATTAAAAAATGGGCCAAAGAACTAAATAGACATTTCTCCAAAGAAGACATACAGATGGCTAACAAACACATGAAAAGATGCTCAACATCACTCATTATCAGAGAAATGCAAATCAAAACCACTATGAGGTACCATTTCACGCCAGTCAGAATGGCTGCCATCCAAAAGTCCACAAGCAATGAAATTGAGCTTTTAAGCCTAACACTTAACTATCATAGAACTGGAGAGGCAGAAATGTATAATCTGCAAATGAACATTGTTGTTGTTGCTTAGTGGCTAAGTCATATTCAACTTTTTTGCAATGTCATGGACTGGCTTCCAGACAAGCTCCTCTGTCCATGGGATTTCCCAGGCAAGAAGACTGGAGTGGGTTGTCATTTCCCACTCCAGGGGATCTTCTCGATCTAGGGATGAAACCTGAGTCTCTTGTGTCCCTTGCATTGGCAGGTGGATTCTTTACCACTGCGCCACCTGAGAAGCTCTCAGTTATATCTCCTACCCAGCCCTGGAGGGACGAAGGGGAAAGGAGAGGGAGAACGACGTAGCATCAGGAAGCCATTCCACCAGGGTGGGGCCGAAGAACATGCTTCAGTCTTTCTGAGTCAAGCCCTGCTTCCTCCTGTGACAGAACAGAGCCAGTTTTTAATGGAAAAGTTGTAGCTAATCTAGCTTCACCTGGACCCTATTGGGCTTCCCTGGTGGCTCAGACAGTAAAGAGTCTGTCTGCTATGCAGGAGACACAGGTACAATCCCTGGGTCAGGAAGATCCCCTGAAGAAGTAAATGGCAACCCATTTCAGGATTCTTGCCTGGAACATTCCATGGACAGGGGAACCTGGCAGGCTACAGTCCATGAGGTCGCAAAGAGTTGCACACAACTGATTGACTAACACACTTACTTATTGCCTCCTTTTGCTTATTTTTCTTTCATCAGAGAACAGTGAGGCATGAGAGTTAAGACAGGTTCTGAACACACATAGCCACATTCAAATCCTAATTCTGCCGCTTGTCTTAATCAGTGTGATGTTCATAAATTACTATCTTTGTGCTTCATTTTTCTCATCAGAAAAATGGATGATAAGAGTAGCACTGACCTCCCATAGCAGTTGTGAGGCTGAAACACATTTGTACACAAAGAGGATCGAGAAGGGTACCTGGTAATCAATAAATAAGTAGAAAATGCTAAATATAACTGCTACTATTCTTTAACCAAGTGGAATCTGGCTTTTGTGTTTGTGTGTGTGTGTGTGTGTGCCCACATTCTTAGTCATGTCTGATTCTTTGGGACCCTATGGACTATAGCCCTCCAGGCTCCTCTGTCCATGGAATTCTCCAGGCAAGAATACTGGAGTGGGTTGCCATTCCCTCCTCCAGGGGACCTTCCCAACTCAGAGATCAAGCCTGCATCTCCTGTGTCTTCTGCACTGGCAATCTCTTTACCACTAGCCACCTCTGTACTTGTAAGTCTATTGAAATCTTTTCCTCAAATATCATTAAGGTTCTTGGGGTATCAAATACATTAATTTCTTTTCAGTATTTGTCCTTGGTTTCTGTGCAGCTCTGTCCAGTTGTCCATCTTCGTTTTATTAAGTTCTCCTCTTAGTCCCCAGCAATTCTTTTTTCTCTGCTCACCCATTAGATATTAGTGGTTGATTCTTTATGAGATATAGATTAACACATCCAACTGCCTATGAATATCTCTGCAGATACCATGAACTCAGTATGTCTAAAACTGAGTTCATTGTCTCATTTCATGGAACTTCACTTCCTCTTGCCACCTTCCCCTCCTTGATGAACTGCCAAGTAGGTCACAGGACCCAAATTTGGGAACATTCCAGATTTGCCCTCTATTTATACCCTCTCATCAAATCTGACACTAAACTTTTATCATCTCCCTCACAATCAGGTCTAAATGAATGTCATTCCCTCAATTTCAGATGCCCTTTATTTAGTTAAGACCTTAAAAACTTCTCATTTGTATTTTTGCAACCCCTGCCACAGAAATCTCCTTGGCCTCACTCTTATCCACTCCAAACTTATTCTTTACACTGAAGGGAAAGTTATCTTTCAAAAATGTGAATTGATAAGCACCACTCTCTTGCTATAAAATCCTTCATTATAAAATCAGAGTCCTTCATGCAACCATAATATACACTGTGATCTACCTACTTCTCTAGTCTCATGTCCACCACTCCCTACAACCCTCTCAGAAGGAAAGGACTAATGAAGAGTTAGTTAAGTTTGGAAATGCCAAGGAAAGGAGCAAGTTAAGGTAATTAATGTATCTTTACCATGGCATGCAAAAACTTGGATGATTTAGCTTAACTTGGGATCCCAAAGAGTTGAACACAGCTGAGCTGAGCAACTAACACTTTCACATTTTTCACATTCATTCATTCATTTTAATCAACAAATGTTTATTGTGAGCCTCTTGATAAGGGATGCAGCAGTGAAACAGTTTATCTGAGTGCTAGAGATATGTCTTGAATAAAACCAACAAGATTCTTGCTTATACAAGGGCAGAATGATGATAAATAAATGTATAAAGTTATCCCAGATGGCACTAGTGGTAAAGAAACTGCCTGCCAATGCAGGAGATGCAAGAGAAGTGGATTCAATCCCTAGGTTGGGGAAATCCCCTGGAGGAGAAAAAGTCACTCCTGTTTTCTTGCCTGGAGAATCCCATGGACAGAGGAGCCTGATGCGTTACACTCCATAGAGTCACAAAGAGTCAGCCACAACTGAGTGACTGAGCACATTCAGCATATAATAGAATAGAGACACATGCTTTAGTGGAAATGTTAACAAGATAAAGGGGATCTGGAGTACAGGGAAAGGTAATTAGTCATTGTTATTTTACACAGGGTGGTCAGAGGCAGTTTCCATGGAAAGGTGACCCTTCAGCAGAGAGCTGAACAAAGCAAGAGAGAGCATGTTTTGCAGACTTGTAGGAAGAGAACATTCCCAGTGGTGGCAACAGCAGGCACAAAGGTCCTGAAGCAGGATCAAGCTAAGGACATCTGAGGAAGAGAAATTAGGCTCTTGAGGCTTAAAACAAAAGAGCAAATGCAGTAAAGGAGGAGGTGAAGCCAGAACAGAGTCTTGAGCCAGACCACGAGATCTTAAAACTCATTCCAAGGATTCTGGCTTCTGATAAGAAGAAGCAGAGGAGCTCCTGCAGGAATTTGAGCAGAGGAGTGAGATCATCACTCCAGATGGCTCTCTTCATGTCGTTTTTGCCTTGCACACTGATTACTTGAAATTCTTCCCTCTAACGCACTCTCTATCGGAATGCTTTGTGTCCTGTTACCTCTGCTAGGACACACTTCTTCCTCAAACCTGGTCCTCCCTGGCATACCAATTTCCTAGTAGATTCTCAGTTTCCATCATAGATATTACTTTTCCAAGAAGGCTGAAGTAAGCACCCTTCCTAAACTCCCTCAGGACATTTTGTCAGTCAAGATGCTTCTGAATGCAAGTAACAGAAAACCTATCAGTGGC
This sequence comes from Tragelaphus eurycerus, assembly GCA_935064755.1. Lineage (NCBI taxonomy): Eukaryota > Metazoa > Chordata > Mammalia > Artiodactyla > Bovidae > Tragelaphus > Tragelaphus eurycerus. The sequence continues at coordinate 15,217,472 of CAKXYN010000041.1, forward strand.
TTAAATTGTAAGAACATGAAATGCTTGTGAGTGGGATGTAAGTCTAGATCAGCCTAGGGGTAGCCCGATCATATTATTTAAGCAACTTTAATATATTCACAAAAACCCAGGTTCTTCCATCCTTCTGGTTCACTGCAATCAATATGTTGACTTTCTTCCTCCATCTTGTCCCTACTCATTGCGAGGTGGACGCCATCGTATCCTCACAGGTATCCGACTTCAAACAATAGAATCCCGAGCAGGGACAAAGGAAGGGACGTCGAAATCTTTCCTTTTGCAATGTCCGTGTCTCTTGGCAAGGAGATCATCTTTCCCAGGAGCCCATTAGAAGTGTTTTTTATGTCTAATTAGTCGGGACTGGGTCATACTTATAAAAGTGCCTACTTACCTGTGTCTCCCAACCACTGTATCTAATACGAAGCACAGATCATGACATGGACTTGATGTTCAATAAATATGTGTTGAATAAAATAGATGTTTGATGGCTTTTATTCTCTTTGTACAGTAGAACATGAGGTTGAGGGGAGGGGAGTTTTATGAAGATGACACACTTCTCACAAAAGATCTGCTGATTAGAAATGAGTAGAAGAATGGGCTCAGTAGAAATACATTTTTACAGGGACCCTTGCTCAAAGCTGGTGTCCAGGAGCCCTGTCCCCATAACAACTCCCTTCTGGCCCTGAGCAGGCCTATAGGTGTGCTATGGAAAGTCCTAGTGGCTAAGCTCCTTGCAGGTAGTTCCCAAGCTCTGCACCCTCCCTTCCCTTCCAAGGCTGCTTGTTGTCTCCTAGTGTCCCCCTTTCCAGGCTCCTAGTATCCCTCTTTCCTGTCCTGTCCTGTTTTCTTCTCAAGCCCTTCATATCTCAGTAGAAAAGCCCAGATGACCTGATCCAAGCTTTAGCCCTCAATCTTTCATAATTCTCTATTCAAGCTTCTGGCCAGAGTAGCTCCACTCTGAGACCAACCGAGGCTCTAAGAACTGAAGCCCAGGTGTGATACTCATTTGTCATTTTAGAGCTTTATAAGCAGCCTCTTTATTCTTTCAAAGGATACTTAGTGCCCTCCAGAAAGGTCAACTAAGGGTCATAGATGAAGACAGAGAAAGAGACAGAGGCAGAATGCTGGGCTGGATAACTAAGGTAGTCTTGTGCTGCGTGCAAAGTCCTTAAGTCATGTCTGACTCTTTGCAACACTATGGACTGTAGCTCACCAGACTCCTCTGTCCATGGGATTCCCCAGACAAGAATACTGGAGTGGGTTGCCAAGCCCTCCTCCAGGGGGATCTTCCCGACCCAGAGATCAAACTTGGGTCTTTTATATCTCCTGCACTATTAACAAATGGATTATTTACCACTAGAGACATCTGCAGGCATGCTAAGTTGCTTCGGTTGTGTCCAACTCTGTGTGGCCATATGGACAGCAGCCCACCAGGCTCCTCTGTCCACAGGATTCTCTAGGCAAGAATACTGGAGTGGGTTTCCATTTCCTTCTCCAAGATACATCTGGGACATTCAATAATGAGGTAGAAAAAGAAAATACTTGAAGTCAAAGGGAATGTTGCAATGCTCACTGAAGGAGTGTAGACCTGCTTAAAAGCCAGAATTTTAAGGATATGTACGGTGGCAAATTAGGAAGTACAGCAACTAAAACTATTAAAACAAAATGACAAGAATCTTAGACTTACATTATAGATGTTGTATAATGTTGTATAATGTTGATGAACCCATACAGAAATGTGTATAATTAATTTCTTAGTTCTGATACAAGAAAGCACCTGTTTCAATGTAGATGTGAATAAGTGTGGAGACAGAAAATCATTCACAAGTCATGTAGAATCAAATTCTGGACAGATACAAGATGAAAATGAGAGTTTCTCAGTCCTGTCTGACTCTTTGCAACCCCGTGGACTAGTTCTCCAGGCCAGAGATACTGGAGTGGGCAGCTATTCCCCTTTTCTAGCATATATTCCTAACCCAGGAATCAAACCGACATCTCCTGCATTGCAGGTGGATTCTTTACCAACTGAGCTATCAGGTAAGCCCCAAGATCAGGGGCTATCAGGGGCTATCACAAGCTATCAGGGAAACCCTAAGATGAAAATATTTTTCTTATCCGATATTAAGAAATTCACCAAATTTTCTAGTTGCAGAAATATGGATTTAGCACTAGGATTATCAGATCAAATAAGATCAGATCAGTTGCTCAGTCGTGTCCGACTCTTTGCGAGCCCATGAATCGCAGCACGCCAGGCCTCCCTGTCCATCACCAACTCCTGGAGGAGAACACTTTTCACTAGGATTATACTACCTCTTATTTGAGCTTTATGATTATATCTGAGAATATGAGTACATGTATGTGCAGAATCTGAGTTATATGCAGTGCATTTACTCTCTCCTAATCCTTTTATTGAATTCTAGGTTAAAAATAATCTCCCCAAACCAAGCACACACACCTATCTTCAGGTAATGTTGAAGACTGGCATTTGAATCCAGCAATAAATTCCAAACCTTTATTGAGCAAATATTCAACAGCACAGAGTGGGCTGATACTGAAGCAGCTCTCTTTATAGAATTCTGCCTAAACAGATTTTTTTTTCCTATTCAGATAGGCCATACAATTAAAAATTAACATACTTCATCTTTGAAATTTTGAAATATAAGAAAATTTTGATAAGTCAAGACATTTTATAAAGTTTCTTCTAATTTGTAAATTAAACTGTCAATTCTCTAATTAGCAAGTAGTCCCTGCTTTGTGTTAATTCATACCATTCAAGAAAAAAAGAAAAAAAAACTAAAAGTGATGTTTAAGTTCTTGTCAGACACACAGTTCAGTTCAGTTCAGTCGCTCAGTCAAATGCTTGGGGCTGGTGCACTGAGATGACCCAAAGGGATGGTATGGGGAGGGAGGAGGGAGGAAGGTTCAGGATGGGGAACACATGTATATCTGTGGTGGATTCATTTTGATATATGGCAAAACCAATACAATATTGTAAAGTTAAATAAAATTAAATTTTTTTTTTAAAAAAAGAGGAAAAAAAATAAATAAAAGATTTCTCTTGGGATTTTGACTAAAGATTAACTTAAGATATAGAATGCATGTAATATACAATATACTTCAGGAAAGACAAATTAAGACTGAGTTATTAGTTATGTGGCTTTCTTTGGCCTAAACACACCAATGCTAACAAAGTTTTCATAGAGAGCTCTAGAAAGTTTTATTGCAGGCATATAAAAATGATACACAATATGAATTTCTTCCTAGCCTGCCTTTTATGCTGTGTAAACTCTGTTTTAAGGGAGAACTATTATAGAACAGATGTTGCTAGTGATAAAAGAACCCACCTGTCAACACAGGAGAGGTAAGAGACATTAGTTCAATCCTTGGGTCAGGAAGATCCCCTGGAGGAAGAAATGGCAACCCACTCCATTATTCTTGGCTAGAGAATCTCATGGACAGGGGAATCTGACGGGACTTTTGATTAATTCCCCCAATTTTTTTGTGAAGGCAAGTTAGCAGTTCTTATCTTCATGTTATAGATTGCAGAACTTGAAGCAGAATGATATTGTCTCTAACCACTCTGCTGCTGCTAAGTCACTTCAGTTGTGTCCGACTCTGTGTGACCCCATGGACGGCAGCCCACCAGGCTCCCCCGTCCCTGGGATTCTCTAGGCAAGAACACTGGAGTGAGTTGCCATTTCCTTCTCCAGTGCATGAAAGTGAAAAGTGAAAGTGAAGTCGCTTAGTCGTGTCCGACTCTTAGTGACCCCATGGACTGGAGCCTACCAGGATCCTCCGTCCATGGGATTTTCCAGGCAAAAGTACTGGGGTGGGGTGCCATTGCCTTCCCCACTCACTTTTTAAAAATGAACTAAAACTTGGTTTTCTGATTTATCAAGTTAACTGAGAGTGTCCTTAATTAAGTTGCAGCTAGTTAATGAAAGAAACAAACTAACAGTAAGTTGGCATACAATTTCCTTTTACTAAGTGTTCAGTTCAGTTCAGTTCAGTCGCTCAGTCGTGTCTGACTCTTTACGACCTCATGCATCGCACCACACCAGGCCTCTCTGTCTATCAACAACTCCCTGAGTTCACTCAAACTCACGTCCATCGAGTTGGTGATGCCATCCAGCCATCTCATCCTGTGTCGTCCCCTTCTCCTGCTGCCCCCAATCCCTCCCAGCATCAGAGTCTTTTCCAATGAGTCAACTCTTCGCATGAGGTGGCCAAAATACTGGAGTGTCAGCTTTAGCATCATTCCTTCCAAAGAACGGTTTTAAATTTAACTACTAGTATAGACTTCCCTGCAATGGCACCCCACTCCAGTACTCTTGCTTGGAAAATCTCATGGATGGAGGAGCCTGGTAGGCTGCAGTCCACGGGGTCGCTGGGAGTCGGACACGACTGAGCGACTTCACTTTCACTTTTCACTTTAATGCATTGGAGAAGGAAATGGCAACCCACTCCAGTGTTCTTGCCTGAAGAATCCCAGGGACGGGGGAGCCTGGTGGGCTGCCATCTGTGGAGTCGCACAGAGTTGGACACGACTGAAGCGACTTAGCAGCAGCAGCATAGACTTCCCTGGTGGCTCAGACGGTAAAGCGTCTGCCTACAATGTGAGAGACCTGGGTTCAATCCCTGGGTGGGAAAAATCCTCTGAAGAAGGAAATGGCAACCCAACCCAGTACTCTTGCCTGGAAAATCCCATGGATGGAAGAGCCTGGTAGGCTACAGTCCATGGGGTTGCAAAACGTCAGAAACAACTGAGCGACTTCACCTTACCTTACCTTACTAGTATAGAAAACTAATAGGATTTTTACTTAAAATCTATGACAGGATTTAGGAATGTAATTTAAAAGTTAAAGTATTTTTTTATATTCCCTAAACATAATGGTCCATATGCTTTATACCATTAGTAAAAGTATCAACCACTCACTGATTATGAAGCCGCTACTAATTAGATTTGTATCTATTAATTTATCAATATTCACTTACTAAGCCATACCGCTGACTGTCTGTATATATTTTCTCCAAACCAATGTATATTGGTCAGAGCTTCTTCTTTTCTTTTTTTTTTTTTTTTTACTTTTTGGCCATACTGTGAGACATGTGGGATCTTAATTTCCGCTTAATTGTCCCACCAGAGTTTGAACTTGTACCCCTTGCAGTAGAAAGAAGTATAGAGTTTTTTAGAGCTGTTGGCCTGGGAAGTCCCTGGTCAGAGCTTTTTAAAAACAATATTCAATGATGGGATGTAGGAGAGTAAGAAAATCAAATAAAGTTTCAAGCTAGTGTTACTGGTAGAATGGTAAGACTATCTCAGTAAATTAAAAAGAGGGGATTATTTTCTGTGATGAGGAGAAGTTGGAACCCCTTGCCTCTGAGATCTCAACACCAGCACGCTGTTGGGGATGACAGGATTGAGGCCAGTACTGCTACAGATTAGGTACAATTCAACCACAGTAAGGTCTGAGTTAAATATTACTGTAGATGAGATTATTCTGAGTGTGAATATGAAACTGAATGTGACAGTACTGAGAAGAATCGTGGACCCACAACTTAGAAATTATATGGAGAAGTGAGCAAAAGCAAAGGGAAACAGTCTGAGATATTAAAAGACAGATGATGCAATATTAAAGAATTCAAGGAGTGCTACATTTGTATTAAAACATAGTAGTTTTGTGATCTTCAAAATATTTCCTGAGATTCTAAATAATTTTTAAAAACTGTGTGTTCCTTCACATGTTTAACATTCCAAAATTTTCAACATAAAGATAAATAATTGGAGGTAATATAATATACAGCATATTATAGATGTTGTCATAAAGCAGTGTTATAGGACTCATTTAAATATATTCAGTGGACTATTAAAAAAACAGTCATTTGATACCCATTATCATTTATTATGGAGAAGGCAATGGCACCCCACTCCAGTACTCTTGCCTGGAAAATCCCATGGACAGAGGATCCTGATAGGCTGCAGTCCGTGGGGTCGCTAAGAGTCGGACTCGACTGAGCGACTTCACTTCACTTTTCACTTTCATGCACTGGAGAAGGAAATGGCAACCCACTCCAGTATTCTTGCCTGCAGAATCCCAGGGATGGGGGAGCCTGGTGGGCTGTCGTCTGTGGGGTCGCACAGAGTCGGACACGACTGAAGCGACTTTGCAACAGTAGCTGCAGCATCATTTATTATAAGACATAAAATCTCTTTTTTTTAATGACTGGAAATTTTGTATCCTTTTTTTAATCACTAGGCTTATATTTCCATCCCACTTTCTCTCATAGAATTTAATTCTAATGAACATGCCTTTACAACTTAATAAATTTTTTGAATGCCTATTTTTCACTTTCATAATAAAATATATACAAATATAAACTGAATATTATTTTTAATTGCTTCTGATCATGAAGCTTAAATATTACATGTGTTTTCATATTAACTTAACCTTACAGTTATCATTTTTACACAATCAAAATTACAAACATAGTTATAAATTTTTATAGCTATTAAATTCTAAAACTCAACAGTAGCCACAGGACTGGAAAAGTCAGTTTTCAATCCAATCCCAAAGAAAAGCAATGACAAAGAATGTTCAACTACTGTGAAATTGCACTCTTTTCACATGGTAGCAAAGTAATACTCAAAAATCCTTCAAGCTAGGCTTCAACAGAATGTGAACCAAAAACTTTCAGATGTGCAAGCTGGGTTTATAAAAGGCTGAGAAATGAGAGACCAAATAGCCAACATTCATTGGATTATAGAGAAAGCAAAGGAATTCAAGAAAAACATCTTCTGCTTCACTGACTATATTATTGCCTTTGACTGTGGGGATCACAACAAACTGGAAAATTCTTCAAGAGACAGGGATACCAGGCCACCTTACCTGTCTCCTGAGAAACCTATATGCAGGTCAAGAAGCAACAGTTAGAACCGAACATGGAACAATGGACTGGTTCCAAATCGGGAAAGAAGTACAAGGCTGTATATTGTCACCCTGTTTATTTAACTTATATGCAGAGTGCATAATTTATATGCATCCCATTTATTTAACTTATATACAGAGTATCATGTGAAATACTGGGATGGATGACTCAGAAGCTGAAATCAAGATTGCCAGGAGAAACATCAACAATTTCAGATATGCAGATGATAACACCCTAATGGTAGAAAGTGATGAGGAGCTAAAAAACCTCTTGATGAGAGTTAAGGAGGAAAGTGAAAAAGTTGGCTTAAAATTCAGCATTCAAAAAACTAAGATCTGTAGTTTTCTTTTTCTGTGGCATTTTTGTCTGGTTTTGGTATTAGGGTGATGATGGCTTCATAGAATGAGTTTGAGAGTTACCTTCTTCTGCAATTTTCTGGATGAGTTTGAATAGGATAGGTGTTCGCTCTTCCCTAAACTTTTTGTGGAATTCACCTGTGAAGCCATCTGGTCCTGAGCTTTTGTTTGTTGTAAGATTTTTTTATTACAATTTAGATTTCTATGCTTGTGATTGGCATGTTCAGATTTTATATTTCTTCCTGGTTCAATTTTGAGAGGCTACATTTTTCTAAGAATTTGTCCATTTCTTTCAAGTTGTCCATTTTATTGGCATATAGATACTCATAGTAGTTTCTTATCATCTTTTGTATTTCTGTGTTATCTGTTGTGATTTCATCATTTTCATTTCTAATTTTATTAATTTGACTCTTCTCTCTCTCTCTCTTTTTTTTTTTTTTTGATGAGTCTGGATAATGATTTTATTTTGTTTATCTTAAAGAACCAGCTTTTAGTTTTGTTTATCTTTATATAGTCTCCTTCATTTGCTTTTCATTTATTTCTGCTCTGATTTTTATGATTTCTTTCCTTATACTAACTGTGGGTTTTTTTGTGTGTTTTTGTTGTTGTTTTTCTTCTTTTTCTAGTTGCTTTAGGTGTAAGTTAGGTTGTTTATTTCAATACTTTGGCCATCTGATGCCAAGAGCTGACTCATTTGAAAAGACCCTGATGCTGGGAAAGATTGAGGGCAGGAGGAGCAGGGGATGACAGAGGATGAAATTGTTGGATGGCATCCCTGACTCAGTGGACATGAGTTTGGGTAGACTCCAGGAGTTGGGTAGACTCCTAGTGATGGACAGGGAGGCCTGGTGTGCTACAGTTTGTGAGGCTGCAAAGAGTCAGACATGACTGAGCGACTGAACTGAACTGATCTGAGGTTGTTTATTTGATGTTTCTCTTGTTTCTTGAGGTATGCTTGTATTGCTATGAACTTCTCTCTTAGCACTGCCTTTACTGAATTCCATATGTTTTGGGTTGTTGTGTTTTCATTATCATTTGTTGCTATGTGTATTTTGATTTCCTTTTTGATTTATTCAGTGATCTATTGGTTATTCAGCAGTGCGTTTTTTAGCCTCCATATGTTTGTGCTTTTAATTTTTTTTTTCCTGTAGTTGATGCCTAATCTTACTGCATTTTTATAATAAAAATGCTTGAAAGGATTTCAATTTTTTTTTAATTTTTTTTTTTTTAATTTACTGAGGCTAGATTTGTGGCCCAGGATGTGTTCTAGCCTTTAGAATGTTCCATGTGCACTTGAGAAAAAGGTGAAATCCATTGTTTTGGTTTAGAATGCCTGGTAGATATCAATTAGGTCTAACTGGTCCATTGTATCATTTAAAGCTTTTCTGTCCTTATTAATTTTCTGTTTGATTGATCTATCCATAAGTGTGAATGGGGTATTAAAGTACCCCACTACAGTAATGATGATCCTATTTACAGGGCAGCAAAAGAGACACAGATGCAAAGAACATATGCTTGGACTCTGTGGGAGAAGGCAAGGATGGGATGAGTTGACAGAGTAGCATTGAAACATGTATATTATCATATGTAAAACAGATGACCAATGCTAGTTCGATACATGAAACAGAGCACACAAAGCTGGTGCTCTGGGACAACCCAGAGGGATGGGGCGGGAAGAGAGGTGAAAGGGGGTTCAGGATAGATGGAATACATGTGTAGCCATGGTTGATTCATATTTATGTATGACAGAAACCATAACAATTATCCTCCAATTAAAATGAATGAATTAATTAAAAAAATAACAAATAAAAACTAAGATCATGGCATCAGTCCCATCACTTCATGACAAATAAATGGAGAAACAATGAGAAAGTGACAGATTTTATTTTCTTGGGCTCCAAAATCACTGCAGACAGTGACTGCAGCCATGAAATTAAAAGCTGATTGCTCCTTGGAAGAAAAGCTATGACACTACATTAAAAAGCAAAGATAGCACTTTTCCAACAAAGGTCTGATAATCAAAGCTATAGTTTCTCCAGTAGTCATGTACAGATGTGAGAGTTGGACCATAAAGAAGGAATTGTGGTGCTTGAGAGGGAATTGTAGTGCAAGGAACTCTCAACAGTTGAGAGTCCCTTGGACTGCAAGGACGTCAAAGCACTCAATCCTAAAGAAAATCAACCCTGAATATTCACTGGAAGGATTGATGCTAAACCTGAAGCTCTAATACTTTGGCCACTTGATGGGAAGAGCTGACTCACTGGAAAAGACCCTGATGCTGGGAAAGATTGAGGGCAGAAGGAGAAGTGGGCAATAGATGATGAGATGTTTAGATGGCATCACTGACTCAATGGACATGAGTTTGCGCAAACTCCAGAAGATAGTGAAAGACAGGAAAGCCTGGTGTGCTGCAGTCCATGGGGCCGCAAAGAATCAGACATGACTTGGCAATTGAACAACAGCAATAACTATTAAGCATAGTCAGGAACATTCAGAATATATTTTTAATGAGTCAGATTATGCTATTTTTTCAGCTAATTCATTTATCTCTATTATTTTAGTGTAAAATAATTCTTATTCTATTCTTATTTTTAGTTTTCATAGATAGAAGGTAGATTGATAGGTAATTAGATAAATAGATAGAAAGGGATGTATGAAACATTGTTCTCATCAATGTCTAAGAATAAATAGAATTTGTTGTATCAATGTCATTCAATTCTTTAAATTACTTTTGAATTGCATGTCAAAATAAAGTATCAAAACTTATCATCTATTAATGCTATATCAAGTTGTTCAATTAGATTTTTGTTCAAAATTTTTTGAAACTGGAATACTTACAAAAAATTTCATTAAATGGCAGAGGGGTTTGTCTTCCATAAAGTGTATGAACAAAGTCCTTAATATGACTTTGGAAATGACTGTTAATTACGACCACATTCTTCCCTTAGAGGCATATCATTCAACACAATATGCTCAGAAAGAGTTGGGGAAAAGTAAGTGCTATTAAGTATATTTTTAACTAACATTTTAGGGAAATCCTTTTATATGGGAAAACTTCTGAATGAATTCTATGACTTCATTTTTACTCCCACTCCCTCCCTGTCTGTGCTTTCAGTCCACTTTTACTCAACTTTACATTTTGTTTTTCTACCACTCATCACCTTCTAACAGACTACATAATCTACTTCCCTAATATGCTGCTGCTGCTGCTGCTAAGTCACGTCAGTCGTGTCCGACTCTGTGCAACCCCATAGATGGCAGCCCACCAGGCTCCCCCGTCCCTGGGATTCTCCAGGCAAGAACACTGGAGTGGGTTGCCATTTCCTTCTCCAATGCATGAAAGTGAAAAGTGAAAGGGAAGTCGTTCAGTCATGTCTGACTCTTAGAGACCCCATGGACTGCAGCCTACCAGGCTCCTCTGTTCAGGGGATTTTCCAGGCAAGAGTACTGGAGTGGGGTGCCATTGCCTTCTCCACATCCCTAATATATTTAAGGTTTATTGTTTATCTTCCCTAGAATCTGAGGGCTTCTTTTTTCAAATGAACGTATCTCAAACTCTTAGAATAATGTCATGTATACAACACATGTTTAATATTTTTAATAAGAAGCATTGGGACTGCATATATGCTTCATTCAATTATGGAAAATGCCCCCATATTAATTGCCATCCAAACTCACATAATGTATAATATTAAGATTGAATCCTAAGATAAACTGTGGACTTTGGATGATAATGAGGTGTTAGTGTAGAGTCACTGATTTCAACAAATTCACTTCTCTGATGGATGATGCTTATGGCAAGGGCTGGGGCACTCACTGAGGCAGTCCTGGTAAACTGGTCAGAGCACTAGGCAGTTTTCAGTCTGTGACCTCTGTGCTCTGACCATAAGTAAGCAAACCTGTACATATTCTCTTCAAGAGTAGAGTCCAGGTTCTTACAGTCCTCCAGTAAGCCACAGGTTTTCAACCCAGCTGAAGGGCCTCATCTTTGGTGTCGGACCCAAGGTTAAGGTATATAATATGGAGCAATAACACTTTCCTCTTTAGGGAACATCCTGCAGCCTATGATATTTCCTGCTAGGAGTGTGAGTTTCAACCAGATGCTTCTCCTCCTTTTCTAGCTACATGCTGTATGAATTTTTGTTAGCCTTGGTTGTAGAAGAGCCATTCCACCAGTCTCTAGGTCAATTTCAGTGAGAGGTTTTCCACAGACAGTTGTAATTTTGATGCTTTCATAGGGGAGTGGGGGATGGGTGACCTCAGTGTTCTCCTCCTCCACCATCTTGATCCTTTCCTTTCCATATTCCTTGTTTTTTTAGCCATTTGAAGAGATATATTCACAATACCCATATAGACTGCAATTTCTATGACATTGGATAATTTACTTTCCTGCCTATTTATCCATCCATGCTTTCTCTGGCCTATAAATACCGTATGTTCCTAAAAAGGAAGACATGGCATTACTTGGATGTAATCCCCAGCATCCCACTTATTCCTGTAACATGCTCTCATCCTGGAGCGTCCTTACCTCTAATCTGTAGCTATTCAAGTCCTATCATTTTTCATCTTCTCCATCAAATTATGGGTCAGTTTTTCCTGTGTTTTTGTTTGTTTGATTATCTTAAATGTCACACAAATCTGATATTTTCTCCTCTCTCTCTATGAGAAGTCAATTCATTTAATCTTGTTTGGTGTACAGAAGATAGACTTTGGTATGAAGTTCTACATTTATGGCACAGCTCTGAGTTTGTATAAAACTCAAAGGATTATGATAAACTTCATAAAATGTGGATGTGAAAACTGCATTAGGAGATGTGTAATAAAATACTTTGCAGTATGAGAAACTCACAGTGGTGTGATCACTCACCTAAAGCCAGACATCCTGGAACGTGAAGTCAAGTGGGCCTTAGGAAGCATCACTATGAACTAAGCTAATGGAGGTGATGGAATTCCAGTTGAGCTATTTCAAATTCTAAAAGACGATGCTGTGAAAGTGCTTCACTCAATATGCCAGCAAATTTGGAAAACTCAGCAGTGGCCACAGGACTGAAAAAGATCAGTTTTCATTCCAGTGCCAAAGAATGTTCAACTACTGCACAATTATATTCATCTCACACATTAGCAAAGTAATGCTCAAAATTCTCCATGCTAGGCTTCATCAGTATATGAACCAAGAACTTCTAGGCATCCACGATGAATTTAGAAAAGGCAGAGGAATCAGAGATCAAATTGCCAACATCCATTGGGTCATAGAAAAAGCAAGAGAATTCCAGAAAAGCATCTACTTCTACTTCATTGACTACACTTAAAGCCTTTAACTATGTGGATCAGAACAAACTGTGGAAAATTGTTAAAGAGATGGAAATACAGACCACTTGACCTGCCTCCTGAGAAACTCGTATGCAGGTCAAGAGCAACTGCTAGGACCAGACAAGCAATAACGAATTGGGAGAGGAGTACTTCAAGGCTGTATATTTTCAGCCTGCTTATTTCACTTGTATATGGAGTGAAGTGAAGTGAAAGTCACTCAGTTGTGTCCAGCTCTTTGTGACCCCATGGTCTATACAGTCCATGGAATTCTCCAGGCCAGACTGTTGGAGTAGGTAGCCATTCCCAGGGGATCTTCCCAACCCAGGGATTAAACACAGGTCTCCTGCTTCGCAGGTGGATTCTTTACCAGCTGAGCCATTCGGGAAGCCCCTATATGCAGAGTCCATCATGTGAAATGAGGGGCTGAATTAAACACAAGCTGGAGTCAAGATTGCCAGAAGAAATATCAGTAACATCAGATATGTAGACGATATTACCCTCATGGCAGAAAGCAAAGAGGAACTAAAGAGTCTGTTGATGAAAGTGAAAGAGCAAAGTGCAAAAGCTGGTTTAAAGCTCAAGATTCAAAACATGAAGATCATGGCATCTGGTCCCATCACTTCAAGGAAAATAGATGGGGAAACAATGGAATCAGTGACAGACTTTATTTTGGGGGAGCTCTAAAATCACTGCAGATGGTGACTGCAGCCATGAAATTAAAAGACACTTGTTCTGTGGAAGGAAAGCTATGACAACCTAGATAACATGCTAAAAAGCAGAGACATTACTTTGCCTACAAAGGTCTGTGTAGTCAAAGCTATGATTTTTCTAGTAATCATGTGTGGATGTAAGAGTTGAACCATAAAGAAAGCTGAGTACCAAAGAATTGATGCTTTTTAACTGTGTTGTTGTAGAAGACTCTTGAGAGTCCCTTGGACGGAAAGGAGGTCAAACCCATTAATCCTAAAGAAAATCAGTCCTGAATATTCATTGGAAGGGCTGATGTTGAAGCCGAAACTCCAATACTTTGGCCACCTGATGCAAAGAGCTGACTCGTTGGAAAAGATCCTGATGCTGGGAAAGATTGAAGGCAGGAGGAGAAGAGGCCAGCAGAGGGCTAGATGGTTGGATGGCCTCATAGACTCAACGCACATGAGTTTGAGCAAGCTCCAGGGGATGGTGAAGGACCAGGAAGACTGGCATTTTACAGTACATGGGATCATAGATAGTCAGACATTACTGAGCTACTGAACAACAGCAATGAGAAACTCTTACAGGTATACAAGTTGTGGTTTGCAAACAGGAGACCCAGGAGAGCAAATGGGATCATTATATTCTGATTCCAACAGCCTGAGAACCAGGACAATTGATGGTGTAAATTCTGGTCTGATCTAAGTCTGAGTCCCAGACAGACTGATGTCCCTGTTTGAAGACAGGCAGAGAGATGAAATCTCTTACTTCTTTTTGTTCTACTCAGACCTTCAGTGGATTAGATGAGGTCCACCTACACCAGGAAGGCAATCTGTTTTTCTCAGTTACAGATTCAAATGCTAATTTCATCCATAAACACTCTCATGGATACAGAGAATACTGTTTAACCAAATAACTGGGCACTCTGTGTCCCAGTCAGACTGGCGCATAAAATTAACTGTCACGTTCCATATATGCAAGAATTGGTCTTATTTATCTGTGCATCCATGAGGAGAAGGACTTTGCTATATTTCCCCACAATTACTAGCACCTACTACAGTGTCTAGTATATTTAGTATTAAAGAAATTTTACTGTTCAACTGATTAAGAACTTAATTAAATTAATAAATATGTGAGCAATTGATTGAATCAATGAAGGGAAGGATATGTAGTAAATAAATATAAAAAAAACACACATTTTATTTCATTCACTTTATTCTTGGCCATTTTTATAAATGTTTGTTTTTCTTTTTCTTAACAATTAACAATATTATCATCTGTATCTTGGAAAATAACTTTAGACATATATTTAGATTTCATAACTTTTCTTGGCATGTTTATAACGCTCATCATATTGACTAGCAACTGTGTAGCAATATATCCATGGTTGACTGTGACTGACTTTTTCATTTTTTGTTAGTTTTAGTATCGTCATTGTGTCAAGAACGAAATAGGCATTTAATGATTTTTTGCTTGATTGGATCAAACTAAATGTGCTTCTGCACTCTTTAATCAACTTTCTGTTCTCCCTGTTGTAAGGGGCCCACTCACCTCTCCTCCTTTTCTTCAGACTGGCCACCTGATCCCTGGTGGTTCTGAAAGACAAATGAAGAATACTGATTTTATGCTCACATCTTTGAAGGCAGATCTCCATATGAAGACACATCAGATGTATATGTGTGGGTGGGGTCGCACCAGGGATCTAAAAAGATACCTTTCTGCTACCTTCATGTACCCTGTGTACTATATTCTATGATGGCAATTTAACATTTTTTAAACCTCATTTTACAGTTAAAACTAATTTGAGATTAACTGGCTTTCTAGAACATCCAGCGCCTGGCATAGGAAAACCCAGTCATGTACTCCGCTGATCAACATCCTTCCCTGGCCCTGGAAGTGAAAAATGAAAGTCACTCAGTCATGTCCTACCATTTGCAACCCCATGGACTGTAGCCTGCCAGCCCTTCTGTCCATGGAATTCTCCAGGCAAGAATACTAGAATGGGTTGTATTCCCTTATCCAGGGGATCTTCCTGACCCAAGGGATCAAACCCCAATCTTCCTGCATTGCAGGTAGATTCTTTACCATCTGGGCCACCATGGTCCTGGGGATAAGTACAGTTTCTTTAACTCATTTGCAAAGTCTTTCTTGACTTGGTCCTCTCCCATCTCTAGGCTCTAGCAACCAGTAGCTTATTACAATCTTTTGAACCCACTATTTTCTTTTACCTGCCTCTGCTTAGACTATTCCAAGCATCCATTTTTCTTGCTCACTTCTTCTGACCTTTAGAAGTTTTATGGGCTCCCCAGGAGGAACTTGGAGGGCAGCTGAGGCGAGAGCCAGAGGCCAAGGTGAAAACCTCAAAGCCAGATGATCAGTTACAGAAGGAACAAGTGGCCAAAGTCCCCACATTCTCAAGGTTATAGCAAACAATTCCTCAGATATTGGCAGCTCATATGTGCCACCAGCAAGCTAATAAACATCAAAAACAGCTTTCAATTAAGCTAGTCTTCATCAGAAGAATTCCCAACTGAAGGCTTTACTCTCTCCTGAATTTTTTCTTGAATTAAAATCATTCCTTTTTTAATCTCTTTATTTCAGGCATGAAATGCAGGTAACTCTGAGAGTTAAACAAACTGGTGTATCAAAGGCAAAATATTGACCAAAACACCATTTTGGTTTGCATAAGTATTTTTCACATTTAAAATCCACTGGAAAATGCTGAGGGGGTGGAGTAGGGGAAAGGGAGAGACTCACAGATGAAGCTCTATGACTGACCATGTATCAATGAGGCGCTGAGTCTCTCAGTCCTTTCTTTCCTTGGCCAGCCACCAGGCTGCTCCCAGCCACACTTCCTTTCACAGTTGACTCTACTCCTGGTTACCAACGGAAGGGTTTCATGCCACTTTCTTTTTAATCTGCTTGCCATTTCTCACTAGGATTTGGCAGTCAGCACTGGTGTGTCTGGATGCCAATGGCAGAAGCAAGCCTTTCATTTGGAACCCAAGTAGGAATGTAAAAAGAGAGGCTTGGGTTAACCTCAGGTCACTCTAAGTGCACCCCTTTCAAACATAAGAAGGTACCCTGTAGGGGGAAAAGGAAAAAAGTTGGAACATGATGTCCTCTAAAAATGTAATGCATACTGGAAATTGATCTTATAAATTTCCTATCACTGCAAACTGAATTCCCTCTTTGACATTCCAAGCAGGTCAGGAAGAATTCTTGCCTCTTGAGATAAAAATGGTAACATTTCATACTCTCTTTTATTTTTCAAATCTGTGAACATAAAACTTCTCAATGAAGATATAAAGAGAACCTCTATTTTATGTATTATTTTGATCTTTATTATAGTATTGACATTATTTATTTCTCTTAAGAAGTTATTCACTTGCTACAACTTTTCACTTAAAAAACTTCTGTCTCAAGAGAGCTTATACCACCAGAACAAGCATAAAATAGCTCTGCTTTGCAAGTTCTTGAAATTCTCTCAGTTGTGTCCGACTCTTTGTGACCCCATGGGAATAATCCATGGAATTCTCTAGACCAGATTACTGGAGTGGGTAGCCTTTTCCTTCTCCAGGGGATCTTCCCATCCCAGGGATCAAATCCAGGTCTCCCACATTGCAGGTGGATTCTTTACCAGCTGAGCCACAAAGGAAGCCCAAGAGTACTGGAATGGTAGCCTTTCCCTTCTTCAGGGGATCTTCCTGACTCAGGAATTGAGCCGGGGTCTCCTGCATTACATGTGGATTCTTTACCAACTGAACTATTAGGGAAGCCCTGGGATTATCAATTTGTTTCTGTCCTACTCAAACATATGGACTTCTTCAAATCTTAAAAAATAGGATAGTTTTGAAAGAAATTTAATACATGGGGAAGATATTTCAGAGGGATAAAATGATTTTACTCAAAGATTTCTATGTGTTAAAATGCAAACTATAAACCAGTAATAGATGCAATGATCCACCATTAGTAATGGATGAGTAAATACAATGTTCAATCATCAGCTGCAGTATTATAGAAGTACAAACGCTTCTATATAATTTTCCCTTACAATCAGATCAGATCAGATCAGTCGCTCAGTCGTGTCTGACTCTTTGCAACCCCATGAACCGCAGCACGCCAGGCCTCCCTATCCATCACCAGCTCTCAGAGGTCACTCAGACTCACATCCATCAAGTCAGTGATGCCATCCAGCCATCTCATCCTCTGTCGTCCCCTTCTCCTCCTGCCCCCAATCCCTCCCAGCATCAGAGTCTTCTCCAATGAGTCAACTCTTCGCATGAGGTGGCCAAAATACTGGAGTTTCAGCTTTAGCATCATTCCTTCCAAAGAAATCCCAGGGCTGATCTCCTTCAGAATGGACTGGTTGGATCTTCTTGCAGTCCAAGGGACTCTCAAGAGTCTTCTCCAACACCACAGTTCAAAAGCATCAATTCTTCAGCGCTCAGCCTTCTTCACAGTCCAGCTCTCACATCCATACATGACCACAGGAAAGACCATAGCCTTGACTAGGTGAACCTTTGTTGGTAAAGTAATGTCTCTGCTTTTGAATATGCTATCTAGGTTGGTCATAACTTTCCTTCCAAGGAGTATGCGTCTTTTAATTTCATGGCTGCAGTCACCATCTGCAGTGATTTTGGAGCCCAGAAAAATAAAGTCTGACACTGTTCCCACTGTTTCTCCATCTATTTCCCATGTAGTGATGGGACCAGATGCCATGATCTTTGTTTTCTGAATGTTGAGCTTTAAGCCAACCTTTTCACTCTCCACTTTCACTCTCATCAAGAGGCTTTTTAGCCCTCTTCATTTTCTGCCATAAGGGTGGTGTCATCTGCATATCTGAGGTTATTGATATTTCTCCCAGCAATCTTGATTCCAACTTGTGTTTCTTCCAGTCCAGCATTTCTCATGATGTACTCTGCATATAAGTTAAATAAACATGGTGACAATATGCAGCCTTGACGTACTCCTTTTCCTATTTGGAACCAGTCTGTTGTTTCATGTCCAGTTCTAACTGTTGCTTCCTGACCTGAATAAGATTTCTCAAGAGGCAGATCAGGTGGTCTGGTATTCCCATCTCTTTCAGAATTTTCCATAGTTTATTGTGATCTACACAGTCAAAGGCTTTGGCATAGTCAATAAAGCAGAAATAGCACAGTTAATATCTCTAGAGGCCTTTGCAATCTACAAAAGGTTTTCAGATCTCATAGCACATCTGAGCCTTACTACAAAGGCTCCTCTTGGGCCAAAAGCAGATGTCTCTCTTGAACTATATTTTTATTAACAAATTGCTAGTATTTCATTTCAGTTTTGTTCCTTATAACTTTCCGTGGTATCTTAATTTTCACTTTTAAGATTTAATTAGACTAGCAATCAAACGATCATGTATAAATCATTTTTACATGTAAATCATCTTCTTGGTTCTGAAGTGAAAATGTGTATGAGATAATCTCATCTGAAGGAGTCTGATTCTATTTGGATAAAATAAAGGAAACTAAATATTATAAAACTGTAACCTATTTAGAGAAAAATTTATGATGCTTATGTAGTGATCTTCAAATGAAGGTTAAAGAAGAGCTTTCAGTCTAATCATACTCAGTCTCAGGGTGTGCCAGGCAGGTATCTGATCACTTGAATTTATTGGGGCCAACACTTGGAAATTTTCATGCTTACATTGCAAAATCTTTTAAAAATTGGAACTCATGGCAACGCCGGGCCCACATTGCCGTATGTCACACATGAGTCAGTTAGAAAGGAGACTGCTGCTGCTAAGTCGCCTCAGTCGTGTCCGACTCTGTGCGACCCCATAGACGGAAGCTCACCAGGCTCCCCTGTCCCTGGGACTCTCCAGGCAAGAACACTGGAGTGGGTTGCCATTGCCTTCTCCAATGAATGAAAGTGAAAAGTGAAAGTGAAGTCGCTCAGTCGCGTCCGACTCTTAGCGACCCCATGGACTGGAGCCTACCAGGCTCCTCCGTTCATGGGATTTTCCAGGCAAAAGTATTGGGGTGGGGTGCCATTGCCTTCTCCAAGAAAGGAGACAGCAGTATAAAAATGAAGCAGAATCGTCCAACCCTATCCCATCATCTCCCTGTAACTAAATTTGCAACCTCCGTGTTAAACTAATAACTGGTGTGGATCTTTGGAAGACAGGTAGCGCAGGTTCAGGTTCTAAGTTCAAAGAAGACAAGTATGTGAGGCACACTTCAGGTAGAGGTTGATGACAGGGTGGCGGGAGCAAAAGCACCAAGCTCAGAAAGCAGAAGGTGTGTTTCATGAGAAATGGGGAGTCCACTGGCTGGATCACCGTGTTGTGTTAGTCACTCAGTCACGTCCAACTCTTGGCAACCTCATGGCCTGTAGCCCGCCAGGCTCCTCCATCCATAGGATTCTCCAGGCAAGGACACTAGAGGGGGTTGTCATTTCCTTCTCCAGGATATCTTCCTGACCCAGGGATCAAACCCAGGTCTCGCTACAGACAGTCTTTACCGTCAGAACCACCAGGAAAGCACCGTGTTAAGGGTAAGGCCCAAACCATCTTGAGGAGGTTAGTGACTTTGGCATTCTCTTTTACCCAATCCAACCTGCCCCCTAAATACTTACAATGTGGCTACTCCCCAGTCAGGACTGGCTTTTCCTGCCATTCTGTATCACCTTATAAATATAGTCCTGAGTGGTTTCCGTACAATGTGATTGGCCCGTGGCAAGCACGCTCTCCCTGACTGGCCAATTACTGGTGGTCACAGACACTACCAGATTGGTGTGGGGATGGCTATCACCACAGGGGATCAATAAATTAATAATACATTATAGAAGGCTATAAGTCCTTCTGATAAACATTAAAATTTAAAAAAAAAAATGAGTTTCTGGATCATACTAAAGTTGAGAGCACTATGAGTTAAATATTTAAATAATATAAATATAACTTAAATAAAATAACTTTAATATTTGAGTTTAAAGAATGTGCTGGGATTGTATAACAGGGCAAATAGAATATATAACAGAATTTTAAGTAAGCTTCATTGTTTACACTTTTCAGAACATTTTATTTTGCTGGCTTAACTAGTTTCTCCTGAAACTAAAAGATTAATTGGAGTTTAAAAAAAAAAAGCAAAATACAAAAAGACTATACTTTTGTATCCATTCTGGTAGAATGAAGCATATGAAAACACAACCGAAAAAAAAAAAAAAGTACCTATGAAGTTGCTGATTGCTATTAAATTTCCCCAAATACTGAATGATGTCAGTCTATAAAAATGAATTGCTTCACTCTCGAGGTAAGTTCAGTGAATACGATGTCTTTCTAATTGACATTAGTCTTTGTGGAAAAAAGTTCAGTGTGCACTTTGGAATGTCCCACATCTCTTCCCTTTGAAACTTCATCTGGTCCCAATTACCATCTGCTCCTGATTTGATTCAGTGGCAGAGAATGAGGTGAGCGTCTGCCCTCCAGCTGAAGCAGGCACACTTCATTAGCCTCACTGTGCTGTTATCCTTTATGGATCAGCTAAAGTTTACAGAAAAATGTGTATAGACTCAGCAACTTTACGAATTTCTGTTAAAAATACATAGACTGCATTTAAGAAATGCATTTTTGACCTCTTAGTTAGCTGTCAAGTTCACTCAAAGATGTTATGTGACTTTTTAGCTAGTTAAATAAACAAGTAAGAGTTCCTGCTACAGCTCTTATTTTATATTATTTTGTTTTGTTTTCCACATCGGAATCTTTATCAGAAAGTAGCTGAATTGATTCATTTGGAATAGAGTGAATATATGTCCCACCCCCCCCCCACCCCCAGGACCCCTTTGAGCTTTCTGGTCCATTCATTTCAGATCACCTAATATATAACGGTTGTTGCTATGTGGCATCATGCTATAAGGCATCATGATAAGCACTGACCTAGAGTAGGGAAATGATTGACAGAGTCCTTACTTTCCTGAGTTTCAGAGAAGACAGACATTAACTATGAAGCCCTAAAAAGCAAAACAGTCTTTATAGTTCAAAAGATTTTTTTCTTTTTAATGCTTGCCGCTACCCTGTACCCACAGTGTCCTTGAGTGATGGTCCAAAGAGAACTGGGTGTGATCTTCCCAGCTGCATTCACCACAGGCACTGACATGTGGCTTATGGAGACTCCCCAAGCATCAGCTCTGGTTCCTCACCTTCTTTTTCCATCCAGACAAAAAGTCATCCATCCATCTAAGAGCCTACAGGCCAAGTCTGGTCTGCTGCCTGTTTTTGCATGGTACACAAGCTAATTTTATGTTTTTTAATAGCTGAAAGCAAGTTGAAAGAAGAAGATTTTATGACTCAAGAAAATTGTATGAAAATCAAATATCAGTGTCCATAAGTAAAGTAAAATTAGAATATAGACATGTTATTCATTTAAAGTTTGTTTATGTCTGTTTTCTTGCTACAATAGCAGACTTGAGTAGTTGTGAGAGAGAGAGAGTGATGGCACACAAAACCAAAAATATTTTCTATCTGGCTTTTGCAGAAATGTTTGCCAACCCCTGATCAAAGGCGCCATGTTATCTCTTTTCAGATTTTCCCCACCCATCTATTCACTGTACAATGTGGGCCTTACATTATGTAATTTTCTCTTCTAGCCTAGTGCCTGAATCCTTCAATAGGTGCATGACAATTGCACCTTATAAAGACCTCCATAACTCATTATTCAAAATAGGGAGGAGAGGTGATAGGCTTCTAGCAAGCCAGAGACATACCATCCAGTGAAACTGACCTAAGTTGTTTGAGTCTCACAGCATGACATAATTCACATCAGTGCTTAGTGTGTTTCAATTTTAAGGACAAAAACTGCATTCCTCTAAATAGCTTTACTACACCACTATTTGAATAGACTGATTCTGTTAGTATAATTGGGCTTCCCTGGTGGCTCAGAGAGTAAAGGAGACCTGGGTTCGATCCCTGGGTTGGGAAGATCCCCTAGAGAAAGGAATGGCAATCCACTCCAGTATTCTTGCCTGGAGAATCCCCATGAACAGAGGAGCCTGGTAGGATATAGTCCATGAGGCTGGAAAGAGTCAGATATAACTGGGTGACTAAGCACATTAATATGATATAGATTGATAGGACATTTTGGTTTCTTAATTTTCTGAAAGTATCAAGGGTTAAGTTACAGAATTTTAAAACATTTGACTACTAGCTCTACTTTGTGATAGCTATTCTCTGCTAAAATTTCTAAGAATTTCTGTAATCAGGAATTTCTGAATAGCTGAAATATTCTCCAAGTGGCAAAGTAGCCATTAGATAGATCCAGTAAACACTTGTTATCTAGTTATATTAAATACTCATTGGAAGTCCCCAGTATATAACAGTGGTAATTGATCTACGGAAGTGGATTTTGCTATTTAAAATAAATTTCTTCCTCTTCTATGTCTTTCTCCATAAGTTATGCATGACTGATTAGAACCACCAAATATTGTCCAGGTTAGTACTTTCCTCACAGATAATCATTGGCAATATTTTCCTCATTTTATAATCACATACCATTTATGCTTACTTTAAAATATAATGAAAGCTTCATTTGATTCTCTTAACCCAAGATAATATTACTGCAATTTAAATGCATTTAAGCCATTTTTGTTGGATTCTTACTTCTGATAAATATTTGTGAAGTCCTGGAGTTTGGGGCCAAGAGTTAATTATTATGTTCTTACCTATTCTTTGAAGAGTATCCAAATGCTTTCATTACCCTTCAGAGACACTTCTACAGTTGTTAACATTAGATGCCATTGTATATTTAAGTAATATGTGTGAGCAACAGGTGTCTAGTATTTGGCTTATGAGAAAAGGTGAATAAAAGCCATCAAATTGTTCCTCAAAAGGTAAAAGAAGTAAAGTTACAGGCCCTGATATCTTTTATGGTATAGACAGCAGGGGCTAGGTAAAATTCAGGTGAAACCTTTGACTCAAATATTAGTCATTCTTGAAAAAAATAAAATGTTAGGTCTAATTTCTGGCAAGTATCCTAGAAAACTAATACATGCGTGTGTGCTAAGTAGCTTCAGCTGTGTCCACCTCTTTGCGCCCTGTGGTCTCTAGTCTGCCAGGCTCCTCTGTCCATGGGGATAGAATGCAAAAAGACAGAGCTTTCTGATCCACACTTCTGCAAGTTAGTTTCTGAGACTGAACTGGGCAGTGAAAGCAGCGGTCCGGCAGGCACGCTATGTGAGATAGCAGACCTCTTCTTCACGGAGCAAAATTGGTTCTGACATGTCACAGAGATGGAAGCTGAAACCCTAGCACTCATGGGTGTTGCCTAGAGCCTGTGGTTAATTGGAATCTGAGCCTGGATCTTGGGGGATCTTCTTTTGCTAACCCTGGTACCAGACCAACAGAATATACGGCACACTGCTTTTGACCATCTTGACCAGAACCACAAAGTACTGGAAATGTCTCAGGAATGGATGTTCTCTACTGATTTCCAAACCTTAGGTATGTCCTCTTAGGTAAGTGTTAGGAAAAATACGATGCCTGTAAAAGAAGTTTCCAAGCCACAGAAACTACATAGAACTGAGACAATGTTTGACTTTGTGCCCACTTCATTTGTGAAATATTATTGTTGCCTACTATTTCATTCTGCAGCTTTAAAGAAGAACACACTCCTTCACACTCACATCTCTTTGAAACTTCAATACCTAATTTTTCTAGGATAGAATAAAAGGCAAAGACATCAAAAGATTAACTAGTTCTTTGCGATTTTAATAATTGTACCAAGTTAACAACAACACTATCCCTTGCAGTATGCAACATTAATTTGATTTGTTCTTAATATCGTTGAGCATTACTTTCCTGAGCAAGCCATTGAATCTAAACCTAATTTTAAGTGACTGAAAGTTCTGTTTCTTTCCTCAGATGTTTATTGAATGCTTCCAGACCCATACTAAGCACTAGGGTAAAGGAATTATGAATTATTCAGAGCTTCTGCTCTTCAAAAGTTTATAGTATAGTGGAAGAAGCAAATATATAAGTATATTAAATCAGTATTATAAGGTACAGGCTAACTGAGAATCACAGGAGGTAATGGGAGAGATATTTAGTCAGTTTTGTCCCAACAAGAACGTTACTCCAGGAAGGGAGAGCTACCTTAGGTGTATGTCATAGTGCACGCTTAGGCACTCAGTTGTGTCTTACTCTTTGTGACCCCATGGACTGTAGCCTGCCAGGCTCCTCTGTCCACGGGATCCTCCAGGCAAGATTACTGGAGTGGGTTGCCATTTCTTTTTCCAGTATGTTATAGTGGGAGTGAGTTTTATTCAGGGCATTTTAAACAGGAGACATAGCCTGAGTAAACCCTTAAAGAATGAATTTGCATAATGTACACAGTAAAATATGGGGAGAGAAAGAGGAGGTTGAGGAGGGAGGTCAGGGCAGGGTCATAGGAAGATTATTTTATGCTACAGTAAAGGACTTGATTCCATAGGTAACAGAACACCACCTAAGAAGAGGTAGGTCATTGTATCTTTATCTGAAATAATTTTTTTTACATTATATTACGAGAATCCTTTCTAAAAGACCCAAAACTAGAGGTAGGGAGACAAGATAGGAGGCTGGTTCGCAACACAGTCCAGAGATGGTGAGAGCAAGATCTAGTAAAGTGACAGCAGAAATTGAGAGGGAAAGAACAAGAGGGCATAAATATGTAGAAAATAAAGTTACTGGAGGGGAGTGATGGGGTTTAACATGATTGAGGGAGAAAGAAAGTCTAGGGCATGCTTTTAACTGGAGAACAAGTTGGATACTTTGGTTGGGACAAAAAATAGTAATACAGGGAGAGGAGAGGGTTTGAGTATTCATGGAGAAAAAGATGAAATCATTTTGTCAAGGTGTGTGTGTGTGTGTGTGTGTGTATGTATGTGTGTGTACTCAGTTGCTCAGTGGTGTCTGACTCTTTGCCATCCTGTGGACATACTGTAGCCGGCCCAGCTCCTCTGTCCATGGGATTTTCCTGGCAAGAGTATTGGAGTGAGTTGCTATATCCTTCTCCAGGGGATCTTTCTGACCCAGGGATTGAACCCTCATCTCCTGCATTGCAGGCAGATTCTTTTCCCACTGAACTACTGGGAAGCCCTACATGCACAAATTTGTCATAGTTCCACATGTATAGCAACTGATATTCATATTTTGAAATACTTCTTTCTTGTCTTTATTTGTGTGTATTTTGTATACAATTAGGTTCATACTACATTTAAAATAATTTATTCTGCTTTCTGCTTGACAGAAGAATCATTTCTTAGGGAAAAGACATTATTTCACAATATCAAAAAGTGTTTTTAAGCATACTTTTAGTAACTGAATAATATTTCTGTTGCTAGACTTACTATAATTTTCTTAGCACTAAATACCTATGAAATAAAATAGTTTTCTTGAAATGGATGAGAAGAGCTCTTTGCAAAAGCAATAACTGTAAACCACACATGATAACTGAATGGATGGTACCTAAAGATTTAGTTGAAGCACTTATATTCTACAAGGAATGAGACAATATTTCTTAGGCACAAGTAGTAAGTTAACTACTTGTTATTTACTTTGAGCGCCTAAGAATTGATGCTTTTGAATTGTGGTGTTGAAGACTCTTGAGAGTCCCTTGGATTGCAAGGAGATCCAACCAGTCCATTCTGAAGGAGATCAGCCCTGGGATTTCTTTGGAAGGAATGATGCTAAAGCTGAAACTCCAGTATTTTGGCCACCTCATGCGAAGAGTTGACTCATCGGAGAAGACTCTGATGCTGGGAGGGATTGGGGGCAGGAGGAGAAGGGGACGCCAGAGGATGAGATGGCTGTATGGCATCACTGACTTGATGGGTGTGAGTCTGGGTGACCTCCTCCGGGAGCTGGTGATGGACAGGGAGGCCTGGCGTGCTGCAATTCATGGGGCTGCAGAGTCGGACACGACTGAGTGACTGACCTGATCTGATCTATTTCCTTTCACGCCTTTATTACTTACTGATAATGCTTGTTTTCAACACTGTGTTCAGTTCAGATGAGTTTAGTCGCTCAGTCGTGTCCAACTCTTTGCGACCTCATGAATAGCAGCACGCCAGGCCTCCTTGTCCATCACCAACTCCCAGAGTTGATTCAAACTCATGTCCATTGGGTTGGTGATGCCATCCAGCCATCTCATCTACTGTCATCCCCTTCTCCTCCTGCCCCCAATCCCTCCCAGCATCAGAGTCTTCTCCAATGAGTCAACTCTTCGCATGAGGTGGCCAAAGTACTGGAGTTTCAGCTTTAGCATCATTCCTTCCAAAGAAATACCAGGGCGGATCTCCTTCAGAATGGACTGGTTGGATCTCTTTGCAGTCCAAGGGACTCTCAAGAGTCTTCTCCAACACCACAGTTCAGAAGCATCAATTCTTTGGTGCTCAGCCTTCTTCACAGTCCGACTCTCACATCCATACATGACCACAGGAAAAACCATAGCCTTGACTGGATGAACCTTTGTTGGCAAAGTAATGTCTCTGCTTTTGAATATGCTATCTAGGTTGGTCATAACTTGCCTTCCAAGGAGTAAGCGTCTTTTAATTTCATGGCTATAGTCACCATCTGCAGTGATTTTGGAACCCAAAAAAATAAAATCTGACACTGTTTCTACTGTTTTCCCACCTATTTCCCATGAAGTGATGGGACTGGATGCCATGATCTTCGTTTTCTGAATGTTGAGGTTTAAGCCAACTTTTTCACTCTCCACTTTCACTTTCATCAAGAGTCTTTTTAGTTCCTCTTCGCTTTCTGCCTTAAGGGTGGTATCATCTGCATATCTGAGGTTATTGATATTTATCCCGGCAATCTTGATTCCAGCTTGTGTTTCTTCCAGTCCAGCATTGCTCATGATATACTCTGTATATAAGTTAAATAAACAGGGTGACAATATACAGTCTTGACATACTCCTTTTCCTATTTGGAACTAGTCTGTTGTTCCATGTCCAGTTCTAAATGTTGCTTCCTGATCTGCATACACATTTCTCAAGAGGCAAATCAGGTGCTCTGGTATTCCCATCTCTTTCAGAATTTCCCACAGTTTATTGTGATCCACACAGTCAAAGGCTTTGGCAGAGTCAATAAAGCAGAAAGAGATGTTTTTCTGGAACTCTCTTGCTTTTTCCATGATTCAGCGGATGTTGGCAATTTGACCTCTGGTTCCTCTGCCTTTTCTAAAGCCAGCTTGAGCATCAGGAAGTTCACGGTTCACATATTGCTGAAGCCTGGCTTGGAGAATTTTGAGCATTACTTTATTAGCGTGTGAGATGAGTGCAATTGTGCAGTAGTTTGAGCACTCCTTGGCATTGCCTTTCTTTGGGATTGGAATGAAAACTGACTTTTTCCAGTCCTGTGGCCACTGCTGAGTTTTCCAAATTTGCTGGCATATTGAGTGCAGCACTTTCACAGCATCATCCTCCAGGAAAAAATGTCAATTTATAACATTACTAATTTATAAATTTATAATTTATAAAATTTATAAATTATAACATATAAATTAACATTATAATAATGTTAATTTATAACATTACTAAATAAGTTAATTACTTCGGAGAAGGCAATGGCAACCCACTCTTGTGTTCTTGCCTGGAGAATCCCAGGGATGAGGGAACCTGGTGGGCTGCTGTCTATGGGGTCGCACGGAGTCGGACATGACTGAAGCGACTTAGCAGTAAGTTAACAGGAGTCAAGCAAATACAATATCTAAAGATAAATATATGAAAAACCTTCTAATTGTTTTATTTAAAAAAACAAAATCAGTCATTTGTACTAACATAGTAACATTTTATGCTGGTTGCAATCTGGCTTTGCAGTTGAAAAGGATATATATTCAAGAACAAGCACAGTGAGATTTGCCATTAATCTTTTTCCTCTTCTCTCTAGTGATAGGGTACAAAGGAAAGAAGTCTTCAGAAAAAAAGAAAATTTTTTTGTTTATTTTTTCATTTCACTCAAGCTGCCCTTGGGCAAATTCATACTGTCAATCACATGGATAAAATGTAGGCCCAGCTGCCAAGTGTTTTTCAAAATAGACAGTAAATGAAATATAAGAAGTGAATGTGATTGAGTATTTCTAATTCTCTTTTCTTGGCTGGCATAGTCTAGAATTATTAAACATGCAGACAATGTTTCCATTATTTGGGGGTTCTTCTTTTTCCCCATCTTCTCAACAGGGAATTTCAGTATACATGTTTGCCCTTTGGTTTCATCTTTAGTAGCTCATGAAAAGTGATACATAGGTGGTTTACACTCAGCGCCAGAATCAACATTCTTTCTGTTCCGAAAAGCTGAGGATTTGAAAGCGTTTTTCCTTCTCATAAGGATTTACTCAAGTATTTATATATCCTGTAATAGTTGGCATCAGTAATATTATTCCTTCGTATTTTTGGATACTTTCATTTAGAATAACACGCTTCACAACCAGAGAAGCAAACTACCTATAAAAAAATAAATACAACTTTATTTCCAATTATTTTTGTTCACAAGACTGTGGAAGTTGCATTTAAATATGTTTCATGCAAATGCCCTATTTTCCTCTAGTGGAACTTCTAGTAGTTCAAGGGGAATATGGTATTTTTAGAACTGTTTAATCTTGCACTGACTGATGAAGACCCAATTTAAACAGAGAACATTCTTCATATACAAAATATTGGTTCACTGTAAGTTTGGACTTAAGATTTGAGGGGCGAGAAGAAATCAGCTATTACAATCAGACATTTCAGAGAATTTTTGTTAAAAAATAAGTGGACTGAAGAAAATCTTAGATGCTCAGAGGCATAAAAGAGAGGTATGCTTTAAAGTACACAGCACTTCTATAGGTTACTATTTTAAGAGGCTATATGATCAATAGATTTCCATACAAAATAAAATAAGCTAAGATATTCAATAATTCCCCCTTTTTGGTTACACTATATTTTCTGAACACAAATTAGTACACAGGACATAACAAAAACAGAAATGTGCTTATTGGTAAAACAAAACTGAATATTTGAACTGGTGCCTCACAGGAAACATTAACATACACCACTCTGCAGAATCAGGGCATATCAACTTTAGATTAAAAAAAACACTTGCATTCTTAATTACAACATGTACAAGGTATGGGAAATGGGTAATGATCTTTAATATCTGTTACTCAAGCATCTGAAAAAGACAGATTACCCAGAACTCTACAACAGGGTGTACAGAATTTGCACAAATTGGATTGTTGTTTTTCATTGAATCACATATTGCTCACAGGCGAGGGAGCTTGTATTAGCCATCCACACTGGTCCAACCCCACCAGTGTGAAGATACCACGGCCACTAACACGCTTGAAGTCAGGAAATAGGGAATATTTGGGATGTACCTGAGACACAAGGCAAAACTCGGATGTTTTCTGGTTACCTAGTAATATATATATATATAAAGTATAAACATTAAATGTTCACTAGTATTTAAACCTCTTTTGTCTTAATGTAACATTTTTAAGGCCACAGTACTTACAGATCCATACAAAGGCCACCATTAGCCTGTGGCCTGGGCTTGGTGCCACGGACTCCTTCATTCTGGCAAAAATACATTAAATGAATGCTGTGTAAGGAGAATTTCCATTTCTGCTCTAATTAAATTGGTGTACTTTTATGTATTTTGCTCTTTTAAGGAATAAAGCATGTATTTTTCGTTCAGTCAGTGCTATATAAACATGTTGAAGAATATTTATTAAAGAAAAGAATTAATTATTTCTTAAAAGTCCTGGCAAGATCTACCCTAATAAAATTTATTTTGGACCAAAAATGTCGACCATCTCTGGTGTTCTTTTGATGAAAACTGGAGTGTGTGAGGCGGGCTTCCCGGGGCTGCCATGTTAAAGAATCTGCCTGCCAATGCAGGAGATGCAAGCAACACAAGTCCTAAGTCAGGAAGATCCCCTGGAGGAGGAAATGGCAACCACTCCAGTATTCTTGACGGGAAAATTTCTTGAACAGAGGAGCCTGGTGGGCTACAGTCTATGGGGTCGCAAAGAGCTGGACATGACTAAGCACTCAAGATTCTATGAGGAGGCCCCACAGTGGCATGGTTGACATCACATTGCCAGAAAGAGTGGAGCTTGCGTCTCAAAATTAAGTCCAATGCAAATGGCCTGCTCTTGTTTCCTGTCCACCTGAGCTTTGAGGGAAACCACCCTTTGTCTCCATAAGGCATAGCATAACCTACAGCAGCGTCATCAGTCAGAGGGCAGCAAAGCTCTGCTTTCTCAGACTGTACTGTTTAAGGAGCTAACCTATTCTCAAAAATCTGTTTTCAATTATTTTATGTTTCAAGAAAAACAAAGTGCCCTTCATCTAAACCAAAGGGAAGCCCGGGGCACAAAGCTGAAAATGGCCAACTGAATTAGCGTGCTTTTTGTACGTGTGAGTAGAAATATCCCCACAGGATACCACAGGAGCTGGCTGGTCATTTAAGGTAGTATTTTAACATGTTTATTAAAAACAAAGTACCTTTATTTGTGGACAGGGGCCTATGTGAAAAATTATTTTTGAGTTCCATGTTTTGAAAAAGGAAACGAGAACCTTGCATGCCCACCTTGCATGCACAGTGTCTGGACCACAGTAACACTCAAGAGATCGTTTTTGAACACTTTAATGAATAAATGAATGAAAAAATATAAAGTGCGCAATACTAAAGAATTCTTTTTTTTTTTTTTTTTTTTACATTTGAGTGTTTGTATGTGCCTTTTTTCCCCACACACACATATTGTAAAACCAGTGACTGTATATGGTAAAAATTCAAGTAGAAGGACATAAGAGCCTTCCCCTCTATTTACTGGTCCCATTCCCGTCAGTTTTTCTCTAGCATTGCTACTAAAATTGTGTTTATTTGTTAAAAAGAAAAAAGAAAAGAAAAACTGACTCATATTTTATGTACTATTTTGCACATAATTTCATTCCATCTAATATTTTTGAAGAAGTTTTCCACATTTACCCAGATTTCCACCTTTACACACAGACAGAGGAGTCTGGGATCCATGGGATCGCAGAGACAGACATGACTGAAGTGATTGAGCAAGCATGCACAATCTAATAAAAAAATAAAATACTGCTTCCAGAGCGACATGGCGACTCTCTGGAGGCTAAGTGTCCTCTGCGGCACCAGAGAAGGGCGAGCTCTGTTCCTCCGAACCCCAGTGGTCAGACCAGCTCTTGTCTCAGCATTTCTCCAGGACCGACCTGCTCAAGGATGGTGTGGAACACAGCATATTCACCTGTCACCCAGCCACCATTCTGGTTCCAAGGCTGCATCTCTCCACTGGACTGGTGAGAGGGTTGTCAGTGTTTTGCTCCTGGGCCTAATTCCAGCTGCTTATTTGAATCCTTGTTCTCCGATGGACTACTCTCTGGCTGCAACCCTCACTCTTCACAGTCACTGGGGCATTGGACAAGTTGTTACTGACTATGTTCATGGAGATGCAGTGCAGAAAGCTGCCAAGACAGGCCTTTTGGTGCTCTTGGCTTTCACCTTTGCTGGGCTCTGTTACTTCAACTATCATGACGTGGGCATCTGCAAAGCTGTGGCTATGCTGTGGAAGCTCTGACCTTTTAGACTTAATACCTTGAGAAGTGATTGTACACCTCCTTGCCTCTGCTCTGTCATGCCATTTCAACTCACAATAAGAAGGAAGAACATTGGTGAGACAACCCTCTTCTCCTAATCACCTGATTGTTTTTAGAATTTAATCTTTGAAGAAAAATTTGAAAGGAGTTGTATCTTAAGAAATTATGACTGAATTCTGTATTCTGGGGAGCTAATGGAGTGTCTCAGCTTTTCACAAGTCTCATAGTATAACTGAACATTATATACGAGCTTTTTGCCTTTTAATTGATCAAACTCTTAAAGGGAATTCAGCTTTATTACTCTTGATATCTGATCAAATGTCTGTGTTTGTCCTAGGATGATGGAGAAAGGGAAAGACTTAATTCGTAAGTTAAGACTGCAGAAAATTAGGCAGTGTTTAGTTTTTGTAAACCTCCCCCTCTGTTCAGTTGGTACCAGTTACTCATGGTTATATGTCTTAGGGAAATTTGAAAATTAGAAATGCTGATATTTCACATTACTGATTTCTAAATCCTAGGAAGAAGAGCCTGGAGAGTTTCAGAATGTAGGGAAGTTCCATTTAGGGAAGAGGTCCCTTTATAGATGTTTCAAATTGTTACAGATTCTAAACCAAGACTTAATCCTCAAATGTGTTTATTTTACTTGTCGTAAAATAATCTGTCCATAAATATAAAATTATAAGTGATAAGTTGTTGTTTTCCCACTGGGAATTTCTAATGTGAAAATGTATTCCATGAAGGCAATTTTTAAAAAAATAAAATGCTGCATAATAAAAATTTATTCTACTCTTTAAAAAAAATAATAATTTCTTGCTATCTAAATTTGAATTTCTATCACAATTATTCAGGTTGAGCATTTCACATTTATTGAACAACTTTGATCTTTATCTGTGAGTTTCCCAGAAATGATTTCTTTATAGTTATCAGATGAAAATCTGTGCTATAGATGTGATCAGATGCCATAATTGAGAGGAAAAACATTTTCAAGGCCAAGATGGAAATACTCTCTTCTTCCCATTATACAAATATTATGCAGTTCAAGCCAATTTTAGGGAACCATCTCTGAGATCTACCAAGAAGTAAAATGCAAATTTTTATCCTGAACCAGCTTCAGTGAACTATAGAAAAAAGAGCTTTCTACTCACTGGATATATACTTGCTATTATCCTCAAATGATGAAATTCCAGAAATAATATTGTACTTTAATTGAGCTTTGTGTCTTTTATTTTATTTATTCATTAAGTTTTAGTTATTGATCATTTATTATATTCAAAACCATGAATATAGGATCTAGCTAGGCAAGTAATCAAATAAAATAAGACAATGAATTAGACATAATCCTTCCTCTTAAGGCATTTAGAGGGTTCCTGAGAACAAACAGGAGAGGAAAATGAATACTAATAATAGGTTCAGGATTTTCCTTGAGTACTAATGAGTTTGGATTTCACTTGGGGCAAGGAAGTGACTCCGGATAAGTAATAATATTCACATTGTTCTTTAAGCAAATTCTTCTGAAACAATGTAGATGAAGCGAGGAGCAGGACTAGAGGCAGGGGAACTACTAAGGAGATTATTACCTCTCACAGGTGATGGATAGTAAAGGTCAAGGCAACAACTGTGGCAACAGGAGTGGCAGGCTGGGAGCTACCCATGGGGAAGCTTGGGGGATGCACAGTTGTCAGGAGCCAACCCTGAACAGTGAGAACCATCAGAATCAAAGAAGGATGGATCTTAGGAAGGAGGAAGCATAAAGAATGTAAAGTGCTATAGACTAACAGAAACCTTACAGCGCGTGCTTTGTTGCTCAGTTGTGTCTGACTCTTTGTGACCCTATGGACTGTACCCTACCAGACTCCTCTGTCCATGGGATACTTTCAGGCAAGAATACTGGAGCGGGTTGCCATTTTCTCCTCCAGAGGATCCTCTCTACCCAGGGATCAAACCCATGTCTCCTGTGACTCTTGCATTGCAGGTGGATTCTTTATCTGCTGAGCCATCAGGACTTCCCAGTCCTTACAGGAGCCAATCTTTATTCATCCTAGCAGAAGTGAGAATGTGTCACTATTGTTTTTATCTAATTAGTATATACTTATTGAATTCCCACTGTGCACAGACACTGTGCTATGTGCTATTAATAAAATAGTGAGCAAAAGTTGATAAGGTCCTTACCATATACAACTTAAAATCTACCAGAGCATCAAAGCAAAAGCAACAATGGCACCTCTTTTTTGCTCTGGCAGAACCACCCCTCTGCCTTTTTAGACCATTTGCCTTAGGTAAAATGAATCCTCCCCCAGCCCCCAGAAATGGTGTATTTGAATTAAACCCAGAGCATGGGAGGAATGGAGAGTGCCTTCCTCCCCTTCTCTGACCATAGTGAATATCCATGTAGGATCCACGGCAGCCAATCATAGCTGCAGCTCAGCTTTTTGCTTCAGCTTTCAGAGAAGCAGACTCTCTCCCCTACATGGTGAGACCCTGGAAGTGTGAAGAACCCGAGCCATGGCTGCCAACTTCCAACCACGGAGTCGACCTTGCTACAGTAAGTAGAAGGCAGAGCCATGAACTGCAGAGAAAAATCATCCCCTGATGATATCATTTGAGTCTGGTCAAGCTCTGACCAAAACTAGATTTATTCTTGAATTTTTGGGTTAGGTGAGGCAATAAATTCTATTTTAGTCCAAACCAGTTTGGTTTGGATTTTCATTCACTTGTAATCAAAAAAAAAAAAAAAACAATCAAACCATTACAACTCAGCTCTTTAAAAATGTCCCATCCTTTTCCTCAGACAGAAAAAAAATCTTTTTAATTACTTGTCTCTGAACATTTTATTGCAAAACTGTGGTGTATTGCAAAATTCAAAGCATTTGAAATCTATGGCTGGCATTAGAAATACTTAAATGATAATCTATATAAAGTTATAGTATCTTCCAGCCTGTTTTAAATTATGGTATAAAGTTCACAGCTGTGTGTCCAATTAACAGAAACTCAGAGAATTCTGGTATTTAGGCCATTATGAACCTACTTTCACATCTCTTTTGAGATAGCAAGATGTTACTAATTTGTTGAAAAATGATGAAAGTTCACTTTTTATCTTAGGTAAAATATTTTTAAAAATTAAATTCATATAAAAATTTTGTTGTTGAAACTCTACCATTTCAGTGGAGAAGGTGAGCACGTAAACCACTAAATGCACTGAAATCAGTGCATGTGTTGCCTTGATCTTTGCCTTTTAAGTTTTAAGCATTGCACACAGGAACATCTTTCATCTGGAAGCAATGATGACACTGATTGGGTATTTTGAGGAACTTTTGGTACTGTACATGGTCATCATGCAGAATCAGCTTGGAAATTCTGTATTAGACATAATCAGACTCTCAGACATGAATAAATAGAGTGATGTCTGCCTAACCCAGAATTTTCCTCCCATGCAATTATAACTTACACAGTCTTACATGTTATGTTTTTTTTGAACAACCACAGGATTTCAATTCCACTATTTTGTATTTTGTATACTTCCTTTGGGAGTAGTTCGAAAAAGAAGGTACCAACTGGCCATACAATGGGAGCATATCACTGTAGAGTTCTTTTTCCCTGGTGAAGATCTGAGAGAGAAAGAAAATCTATAATAATCACCCAAGCTTCCTCAGCCCAATTTTTAATGTATCAACTAAGTATGAGGATGAAAATACCATGTTTTCTAATCCTCACAGGCTTATCAGGAAGAGTAAGCAAAATAACTTATGAAAGTAGCTTGTCCATTTTCAACTGGTAGACAAACTTAATCATACTTCCGGTCTGGGTTCCCTGGAAGCAATGTGTGATAAAGGCCAGTTCGTCAGGCTGTGCCTTGGACAACAGTGTCATAGCCTGTCATATGGATTTCTATATCTGTCAATAATTTTCTGGCAAATGGGAGTACAGAGAGTCTTGTTCTGATAAACTCTGTACATATGTTATGTTCCAACAAGAAGGGGTGCCTTTTTAAAATTTTCACCAAGACTTTTGTGCATGATAGAGCAAACATGGCCTTGGCCTCCTTTCTGTCCCTTTGTACAATCCAGTATTCACACTACAGTCTGATCATTACTCCTAAAATACAGACTACAGTACTATTGCATGCACGTGTTCGTGAGCGCACGCTTAGTCGCTCAGTTGTGTCTGACTCTTTGCGACCCCATGGACTGTAGCCCATCAGCCTCCTCTGTCCATGGGATTCTCCAGGCAAGAATACTGGAGTGGATAACTGTGCCCTTCTCCAGGGGAATCTTCTCCACCCAGGGATGGAATGGCTTCTCCTGTGTCTCCTGCATTGGCAAGCAGGTTCTTTACCATCAGTGCCACCTGGGAGGCTCTATAGTACTATTAGTCTGCCAAAATTCCTACAATGAGGCTTCAACCGCCTTCAGAATAATGTCCAAATTTCTACATTTGACAAGATTGGAGACCCCTCATGAACCCAGTCTCATCTCTCGCTGTTCCCTGCCAGCCCTGTCTTGTGCTCCAATGTGAGGAGGTACCTAAAATTCCCCCAAAAGAATGCACTTTCTTGCCTCTGAGTCTGAGGAAATACTCCTCATGCTGGAAATATCTTTCTGTTCTTCTATATTAACTCCTCCTATATACAGCTCAGAGGTCACATTAGAAGTCACCTCCTCTAGGAAGTCCCATTTATTCAACTCAAGAAGAACCTATGCTTATTTCTATGTTCCCTCTTGTAGCAACCTTGTTAGTCATTCACCTCCATCACGTTGATAATGAACACATGGAGGTCAGAGCGTGGGTACCCCTCACCTGCGTGCCTGGCACATGTTAGAATCCACATTATTTCCTAAATGAAGAAGGGTCTAGCTTCTAGTGTTGGATAGGCTGCTTATTTGCCTTGGGATCTTTCCTGCTAGAAAAATAGAAGTTGGAATTGGCCAATCCAGAAAGAAGAACATTTAGACTTGGAAACATGCCATACATTTTTTTCTCAGAATCATTTATCTTTGCTGCTGAAATAGAAAAGAAAAGGGGGTGGGACATTTTGGTAGTTGAGACTTAATATATATGAAATGTGTATGTGTGTGTGTGTGTGTGTGTCTTGCCTTTTTAGCATTAAATTTCCCTGCCCAGCTTTGAGACGTTTTTTACCAAATGATCATAGTAATGAAAATGCTTGGCAAGTGAAATTCAGTTATTTTACAGTGGTTTAACATTTTCCAAATGCCAAATGTAAGAGGTGTTTGACATTGCACATAATTCACTGGATCCTTATTTCATTTTTACTACAAATTTATGGATTAAGCTTCAGGGCAAATGGCTTCAGCATACAGTCTGTGACTATTCTGGGACTGGGAAATAGAAAGCTGTACAATTATCTCATTAATTTGAAAGTCAATATGCAGAACTCAAGTGCCAATTCCTTCTGGGCAGCAGTGCCTTAATCTTAATCATCCCGAGAATTTTGGAACGTGGGCAAACTAGAGTATCATTAGAATCTGGGTAGAAGTAGCAAAAAAGAGAAAAAGGGCTATTGGAGTTGGAAAATGATGATAGGAAGGCAAGAAGTGAATCAGAGAGAGCAGCTGAAAAAGTAAAAGGCCCTGGTGCCTTAGACTTAACAGTTTGAGCAATCCTATCACGTAAACAAGGGGCTTTTCAGGTGTTGCTTTGATAAAGAATATGCTTGTCAAGCAGGAGACATGGGTTCGAGCCTTGGGTCAGGGAGATCCCCTGGAGTAGGAAATGGCAACCTGCTCCAGTATTCTTACCTGGGAAATCCTATGGACAGAAGAGCCTGATGGGATACAGTCCATGGGGTCACAAAAGAGTCTACACGACTGAACATACACACACAAACACACACTTCATGACATTGCACATACACTTTATATAAACAATGCTGGTCAGTGTTTTGTGATATATTCTTTTTGGTACCTACAGGATGGAAATGCTTTTGCAGCCCCTGCCAATTAAGATACATTATTCTGGAGGATGATGCACAGAGGAATCCATCCATTAACTTCTGTGGATCTTCACTATACAAGTTTCAGATCAGATCAGTCACTCAGTCGTGTCTGACTCTTTGTGACCCCATTAACTGCAGCACCCCAGGCCTCCCTATCCATCACCAGCTCTCAGAGGTCACTCAGATTCACATCCATCGAGTCAGTGATGCCATCCAGCCATCTCATCCTCTGTCGTCCCCTTCTCCTCCTGCCCCCAATCCCTCCCAGCATCAGAGTCTTCTCCAATGAGTCAACTGTTCGCATGAGGTGGCCAAAATACTGGAGTTTCAGCCTTAGCATCATTCCTTCCAAAGAAATCCCAGGGCTGATCTTCAGAATGGACCGGTTGGATCTCCTTGCAGTCCAAGGGACTCTCAAGAGTCTTCTCCAACACCACAGTTCAAAAGCATCAATTCTTCGGCGCTCAGCCTTCTTCACAGTCCAACTCTCACATCCATACATGACCACAGGAAAGACCATAGCCTTGACTAGGCAAACCTTTGTTGGCAAAGTGATGTCTCTGCTTTTGAATATGCTATCTAGGTTGGTCATAACTTTCCTTCCAAGGAGTAAGCATCTTTTAATTTCATGGCTGCAGTCACCATCTGCAGTGATTTTGTTGAGTCTTATTTTCTGTAGGTTATATTATAAAACCAATATTTTTTCTCAATTAAAAATTGCAATAAAACACTGCATAAGCATATGGTTTTCAACATATACATACTATTTTCCTACAATTGGGAGAAATATCCTTCTTTGAGGGATGTGACCGTCCAACTTAGAATCATAGGGTTGGGTATTGAAGAAGTAGCATGCACAATGCTGCTGCTGCTAAGTCGAGTCAGTCGTGTCCGACTCTGTGCAGCCCCATAGATGGCAGCCCACCAGGCTCCCCCATCCCTGGGATTCTCCAGGCAAGAACACTGGAGTAGGTTGCCATTTCCTTCTCCAATGCATGAAAGAGAAAAGTGAAAGTGAAGTCACTCAGTCGTGTCTGACTCTTTGTGACCCCATGGACTGGCAGCCTACCAGGCTCCTCGCCCATGAATTTTTCAGGTAAGAGTACTGAAGTGGGGTGCCATTGCCTTCTCCACATGCACCATACAGAATGACAATTGGGAAAGGAAATACAACAGAGCAGAGATGAGGAGATTGTTGGATGGCATCACTAACTCAATGGACATAAGAATGAACAAACTCTGAGAGATAGTGAAGGACAGGGAAGCCTGGCATGCTGCTGTCCATGAGGTTGCAAAGAGTTGGATATGACTTTGCTACTGAACAACAGTATATGACTGAGAATTATTTCTGAGTAAAACCCTTGCATTATTAAAGAGTTCATCTCAGGTGAGGTAAATACAAATCCACTGACTGCACAGGGTGGTCACGCGTATTTGTAAAGTGAACGCTGGATTAAAAGTATCAGTTGTTTTATAGGTGACAGCAGGGTCATAAATGCATCCACCTTCGTGCAGGGAAAGGGACATATTTTACTACCTGTCACCCTTTATAGAGTCACACAAACAGGCATCTGATATATATTCCAGTTGAATAAATCAGTGATTTTTAAAGACCTTTCAGTGAAATGGTGCCAGACTAGCTAGAGAAAAATCACCTGAGGAGCTTGTTATAAATCATTCCAGTTGAGTCTCTCTCCAGTCCTCATGGAGTAGAATCTTTGGAGGGAGTATCCAGGAATTTTTATTTTA
Source organism: Tragelaphus eurycerus (assembly GCA_935064755.1). Taxonomy (NCBI): domain Eukaryota; kingdom Metazoa; phylum Chordata; class Mammalia; order Artiodactyla; family Bovidae; genus Tragelaphus; species Tragelaphus eurycerus. The sequence continues at coordinate 15,257,054 of CAKXYN010000041.1, forward strand.
CAACAGTTTAGGTGGTACTTCATATGATCAGGTTTTGGAACCAGTGGACTAAGTAACATTTTATATGTTAGTAGCTGTACAATGAATTCTTCCTACCCCCTGATAGTGTTTGTAAGTAATACTCTTCTGAGAAAATAACTGAAAAGCTTGATAGCAGCAATTCTCTGTAGAAAGTAAGCATTACTGAATGATGAAGTACAGTATCAGAACTAGGACATCAATCACCTATCTTCTTCAAATTAAATACTTTTTATCTCTGGAATCTTAATTGCCCTCTTGGCTAGGTCTTGAAATTGCAATCTTCCTGAAGTGAAGACACATTAGTAGACTTTTACTCATTTTCTGGAACAAAATGGAAAAATCTATATCCATTCATACCAGAAAAAAAGAAGTGTTCTCTTTTAAGTCAACATGTCTTAACACTTCTAAATAGGGCAGACCTTACTACTGCATAAGAGAAAACATTTCCAAGGAAGTTGTATGACCAACAGTAGCTTATCTGTTGTCATGATTCACCCAAACACCCACGCACTTTTAGGACTAAAGTGCAAATTTGTTGCCGTGCCCAACTCTGCGACACCATGGACTGCAGCACGCCAGGCTTCCTTGTCCTTCACCTTCTCTTGGAGTTTGCTCAGACTCACGTCCATTGAGTCGTTGATGCCATCCAACCATCTCATCCTTCGTCTTCCCCTTCTTCTCCTGCCCTCAATCTTCTCAGCATCAGGGTCTTTTCTCATGAGTTTGCTCTTCCCATTGAGTAGCCAAAGTACTGGGGCTTCAGCTTCAGCATCAGTCCTTCCAGTGAATATTCTGGGTTGATTTCCTTTAGGATTGACTGGTTGGTTTGATCTCACAGTCCAAGGGACTCTCAAGAGTCTTCTCCAACGCCACAGTTCAAAAGCATCAATTCTTCTGTGCTCAGCCTTCTTCAGGGTACAACTCTCACATCCACACAAGACTACTGGACAAAGTGTAAATAAATTGCAGCAAATTTAAAGCTATGGATCTAAAAGTGAGCTTTTTGCCCAGTTTCTTGAATCAATATAATGGGATTTGGAGAGAAGCTTGAATGTCAGGCTGTTAATCTGTATTAGGAAAGCCTTGTTCGATTTGGAATTTTATAAACATAGATAAAAATGATTGGATAAAAAGTCAAAAGTCTTTAGCAGAAGTTAAATTTTCCTTCAATTCATGAGAATGTGAGCATTACCAGAAAAATCATTCACGCTGTGCCCGAGATGGACCAGGCACTCTAAGTAGCTTTCACACACAACTGGATTCATTCACATTCAATTACATCTTTCCTGTCTACTAAACAATTATTTACAAAACCCAAATAGAACTAAATGACATATTTATCCACTCATTCATTTAAATAATTTTTTCTTGATGATCTTGCTTTATACTTTGCCAACAAAGGTTCGCCTAGTCAAGGCTATGGTCTTTCCTGTGGTCATGTATGGATGTGAGAGCTGGACTGTGAAGAAGGTTGAGCGCCGAAGAATTGATGCTTTTGAACTGTGGTGTTGGAGAAGACTCTTGAGAGTCCCTTGGACTGCAAGGATATTCAACCAGTCCATTCTGAAGGAGATCAGCCCTGGGATTTCTTTGGAAGGAATGATGCTAAAGCTGAAACTCCAGTATTTTGGCCACCTCATGCGAAGAGTTGACTCATTGGAAAAGACTCTGATGCTGGGAGGGATTGGGGGCAGGAGGAGAAGGGGACAACAGAGAATGAGATGGCTGGATGGCATCACTGGCTCGATGGATGTGAGTCTGAGTGACCTCCAGGAGTTGGTGATGGACAGGGAGGCCTGGCGTGCTGTGATTCATGGGGTCGCAAAGAGTCGGACACGACTGAGCGACTGATCTGATCTGATCTGATCTGATGCTCAATTACAGATTTTTTTTAAAGTTCTGTACAAGGCTTCTCCTCTAATAGTTTATGATCCATAACTGGTAAAAATTACTGCAGAAAATAATTGTTCTACTTTCAGTTTCCTGGCTTCATTTTAAGAAAGAGAAGTACTATTGTGAGAGGAGCCATAGAAATACAGGTATGGATTCTTCCCCAGGAGCTCTATGCAGATTGATAAAGTGTGTTGTTTCTTTTAATCAGCAGAGAGGTGGTTTGAAAATGATTTATTTGCCCGTGAGATGGAATCCCATGGTCATTCATTATAACATTCTTGCATCTCTTCAATATCCTTCCAAATTCAACTGTAACTGCACTGATCCAGCCTGGCTGAAATCCAGCCCTCCCCAGATCCCATGCTGCACCAGAGCGAATGAATGTGGCTGGAGAAAAACTCACAGACACACTGTTTTCCCTTTAAATTCACCTTTGTGCTTCCAAACAGTCACGCTGTTTCTCTTCTAAATCTCAGTCTCTTCCTCTTTGACTTTTCAAGTCTTTTTCTCCCCTCTTCTTACTCCTGTACCTTTTCCATCCCCACTTTCAAATGAAATTTTAAAAAATTCTACAGATGCTTCAATGAACTATTTCTTCCTTACTTTGGGGGCTAGTAAGCATTGACATCAGAGAAGGCAATGTCACCCCACTCCAGTATTCTTGCCTGGGAAATCCCATGGATGGAGGAGACTGGTAGGCTACAGTCCATGGGGTCGCTAAGAGTTGGACATGACTGAGCGACTTCACTTTTTTTTTTTTTAATTTTATTTTATTTTTTAACTTTACAATATTGTATTGGTTTTCACTTTCACTTTTCACTTTCATGCATTGTAAAAGGAAATGGCAACTCACTCCAGTGTTCTTGCCTGGAGAATCCCAGGGACAGAGGAACCTGGTGGGCTTCCGTCTATGGGGTCACACAGAGTTGGACACGACTGAAGTGACTTAGCAGCAGCAGCATTGAAATATATACACTACCATGTATAAAATAGATAGCTAATGGGAAGCTGCTGTATAGCACAGGAAGCTTAGCTCAGTGCTCTTTGACAAGCTAGAGGAGTGGGATGGAGGAGAAGTGGGATGGAGGAGGTGTGGCTGGGAGGGGATATATATACATATGTGTGTGTGTGTATGTATGGCTATGTAAATACATGGCTGATTAACTTGGTTGTACAGAAGAAACTAAGACAACACTGAACAGCTATCATACTCCAATAATAATCTAAATCTCCAAAATTATTGGCTTAAAATGATTCATTATTTCTCACAACTGGTGGATGGGACCTTAGATGGGACTCAGCTGGGCAGTTCTGCTCCATGCATAGCAGCTGAGGGTGATTTAATCGAGAGCTGTGATAGACTCTCAGCTTCCATGGTTCTGCATATGAACCGTGAGCATCTGGTGTCCTGGGTTTCCTCAGAGTGTGGCTGTGGGTTCTAAGAAGAAGGAAGCAGAAGATGGCAACTTCTAAGGCTCAGGTTTGGAAAGCTCAGAATGTCACTCCCACAGTATTCTATTGGTCAAAGCACAAGGAAAGGAGGGTTCAAGAGAAGGAAAGGAGATTCCACTTCTTGATGTGAGAATCTGCATGTGAATACAGGGTTGGGAAGAACTGTTGGTAGATATAGTTAAAAACTCTCTACCATAACTAATTAAATATTTCTCATCATACCCTATACCACATCCAGCATCTTATCCATATCTGTGTCCACATGCCCATACTCCCTCATGTGAATATTGATGAATGTCTCACACCTGATGAAAGTCAACCCCTCCACTTGTACAGTAGAATCTACTTTCATCTACTCAGGTTCATTGTTTCAGTAATTTTTCTTCTTTCTCCTGCAGCATCAATTTTTTTCTTCTCCGCTATTTAATTATCAGTGGCAGACCAATGTAATTTCTCTCTTAAAAATCAAGCAAGGAAAATAAAAATTTCTCTCCTGAATCCATATCTCACTACAGATATTATTCTTTTCTTTTCCCCTATAGAGCAAAACTCCTCAAAAAGTTATCTAAGTGCACTGTCTTCAATCCCTGTTCATCTATCCTCTCTGGAACCCACTCCAATTGTGTTTCACCAAAACAGCCCTTCTATCTATAACCATATCTTCCAGTCTTAAAAATGCAACATACAATCCTCTGGTTTCACCTCATTTGACCTCTCCAGGGCATTGCACACAACTGATCTCTCCTCCTCAGTTCAGTTCAATTCAGTTCAGTCGCTCAGTCGTGTCTTGACTCTTTGCGACTCCATGAATCGCAGCATGCCAGGCTTCCCTGTCCATCACCAACTCCCTGAATTCACTCAGACTCACATCCATCGAGTCAGTGATGCCACCCAGCCATCTCATCCTCTGTCATCCCCTTATCCTCTTGCCCCCAATCCCTCCCACCATCAGAGTCTTTTCCAATTATTCAACTCTTCACATGAGGTGGCCAAAGTACTGGAGTTTCAGCTTTAGCATCATTCCTTCCAAAGAAATTCCAGAACTGATCTTCAGAATGGACTGGTTGGATCTCCTTGCAGTCCAAGGGACTCTCCTCCTAGAAACACTTTTATGCCTGTGTTTTGTTTTGTTTTGTTTTGCTTTGGGCTTCAATAAAATTATGCTTTCCTGATTTTCCTCTTACTTCACTGTGGCTTTTTTCAGTCTCCTTGGTTGATTTCTCCTCATTTCCTCAATTTCTGCTCCAAGGCTCATCCCTTGGTTCTCTTCTCATCTTTACTCGCAGGTCAAGACTTTTAAACCTTTTTATATATCTGTATCTATATTCTGAAACTCTAATACTTGTATCTCCAATCCAGAACCTCTTTCCAAAACTGCAAATTATAGCTAATGTCCCACTTGATATCTCTAGTTGGACTTCTAATCAGAATCTCAAAATAACACGTCCATAAAAGAACTACTAATCATGTCCCCAAATGGTCCTCCCACAGATTTCCCATCTCAGTAAATGACATCTCATCTTTCCAGCTGCTCCAGCCAAAAACTTGATATTATCATTGAGTTTGTTCTCAAACCCTCTTGGCTCTTTTTAAAAATGCATTCATAATCTGAATACTTCTCACCACCGTCTCTCACCTAAATTTGTCTAAATAATCCCCATTCTTGCTTCTTTCTGGTTTATTCTCACTTCAGTAGACAGAAAAATCTTAAAAAAAATCTTTTAAAATATAAATTCAGATGAGCCCACACTTCTACTTTAAACCCTTCAGTGAGTTCTGGTTTCACTCAAAATAAAGACTCATATCCTCACAGTGGCCCCCATGTTCTACAGTCCACCCTGATACCATGTCACCCTGTGCCTGTGGTCTCATCTCCGACCATCCTGCCCCTTACTTTTTCACTCCAGCCACACCAAACACCTTTCTGTCCCCAGCCCACCAGGAATGCTCTCATCACAGGGCCTTTGCACTTGCTACGCCTTCTGCCTGTAAAGTTCTTTCACCTTTGCCCCCCTGGACGTAGCTTTGATTCTGCTTATCTATTCATTTAATGCATGCATCTCTCCATCACAGTTTAAGCTCCATGAAGTCAAGGACTTTCATTAGTTTTGTTTGCTGTTGTATCCCCAGCAGTAAGAGTAGCAAAGCTATACAGGAGGCACTCTGTATGTATGGGTAAGAATTAGTGTACTTCTATTTCTTTTTCTTGTTTGTTTCATTTGTTTTTAAATGTAATTAATTCTTTTGCCCCTTGACATGTATTTTATTTTATGAGGAACTGTGAGATAGAAATCACTAACTATTTCTTTCAACACTTTTGAATGAGGCTACATTATGACGCTTCTTCTGTTTCATATTTATCCTTCCTGGAATCATTCTGTCTTTGTAGTTGTTTCACGCTTCTGGAATTAACAGGGCTTTGTTAATGTGTTCTAACAAATCATAGTCACTCCCTCTCTTTTCAGTCTCAGATTTCTCATTTTCCCTGCTCATTTGTAGATATCTCTGCCAAGCCATCACAAACTCCATCCTGATTAGCTGAGTGACAAGAAGCTGTATCTATTTTAGACAATTTCCACAGATCCTTTTCTATGTACAAATATTATTTCATACGTACATTTTAGGATTTGGGGGGGGTTGTCATGCCCCTTGGGACTTGATATCTCCCTCTCTTTCTTTTCCCACCAATTCTGCATGCCTTCCTGGAATTGAACTTTATTTTATTATGTCGTTTCTAATCCTGCTTGATTATCTGAGACAATCCCCTGTGTGAGTGAAGCCATGCCCCCACCACAACTGCAACAAAGAGCAATGGTCCCAACCTCTGTATATACTTTTAAAGAACAGGTGCAAATATGGTTCTTCCAGCTAAATTATATAGTTTTGTCTTTTGGCTTAAAAAGTTTCACTGGGATTTTGTTAATAAGAGCACTTTATTAATTGGGGGAATTACTGACATCTTTTCAAATAAGAACATTTTATTTCTTATTGAAATTTTCCTGTAAATACTCTACTGAGGTTTGTGTGCTCTCCTCAATTGCTCAGCCGTGTATGAAAGACTCTTTGGGACCCTATGGACAGTAGCCCGCCAGGCTGCTCTGTGCATGGGATTTCCATGTCCATCACATTGGTGATGCCATCCAACCATCTCATCCTCTGTCCTCCCCTTCTCCTCCCACCTTCAATCTTTCCCAACACCAGGGTCTTTTCCAACGAACTGGTTCTTCACATTAAGTGGCCAAAGTATTGGAGCTTCAGCTTCAGAATCAGTCCTTCCAATGAATATTCAGGACTGATTTCCTTAGGATGGACTTGTTGGATCTCCTTGTAGTCCAAGGGACTCTCAAGAGTTTTCTCCAACACCACAGTTTAAAAGCATCAATTCTTCAATGCTCAGCTATCTTTATAGTCCAGCTCTCATATCTATACATGAGTACTGGAAAAACCATACCTTTGACTAGATGGACCTTTGTGGGCTAAGTAATGTCTCTGCATCTTAATATGTAGTCTTGGTTGGTAATAGCTTCTCTTCCAAGGAAAGAAAAGCTTTGAATTTTGTGTATTTGAATTTCATGGCAGCAGTTACCATTTCAGTGATTTTGGAGCCCCCAAAATAACGTCTGTCCCTGTTTCCATTGTTTCCCCATCCATTTGCCATGAAGTGATGGGACCAGATGCCATGATCTTAGTTTTCTGAATGTTGAATTTTAAGCCAAATTTTTCACTCTCCTCTTTCACTTTCATCAAGAGGCTCTTTAGTTCTTCTTCACTTTCTGCCATAAGGGTGGTGTCATCTGCATATCTGAGGTTATTGATACTTCTCCTGGCAATCTTGATTCCATCTTGTACTTCATCCAGCCCAGCGTTTCTCATGATGTACTCTGAATATAAGTTAAATATGCAGGATGACAGTATACAGCCTTGATGTATGCCTTTCCTGATTTGAAACCAGTCTGTTGTTCCATGTCCAATTCTAGCTGTTGCTTCTTGACCTGCATACAGATTTCTCAAGAGGCAGGTCAGGTGGTCTGGTATTCCCATCTCTTGAAGAATTTCCCATAGTTTGTTGTGATTCACACAATCAAAGGCTTTGGAGTAGTCAATAAAACAAAACTAGATGTTTTTCTGGAACTCTCTTGCTTTTTCCATGATCCAGCGGATGTTGTCAATTTGATCTCTGATTCCTCTGCCTTTTCTAAATCCAGCTTGAACATCTAGAAATTCTCAGTTCTCATACTGTTGAAGCCTGTCTTGGAGAATCTTGAGCATTACTTTGCTAGCATGTGAGATGAGTGCAACTGTGCAGTAGTTTGCGCATTCTTTGGCATTGCCTTTCTTTGGGATTGGAATGAAAACTGACCTTTTGCAGTCCTGTGGCCACTGCTCAGTTACCAGGTTTGTTGGCATATTTAGGGCAGCACTTTCACAGCATCATCTTTTAGGACTTGAAATAGCTCAACTGGAATTCCATCACCTCCACTGTCTTTTTTCGTAGTGATGTTTCCTAAGGCCCACTTGACTTCACATTCGAGCTCTAGGTGATAACACCATCATGGTTATCTGGGTCATGGAGATCTTTGTTATATAGTTTTTCTGTGTATTCTTACCACCTCTTCTTAATATCTTCTGCTTCTGTTAGGCCCATATCATTTCCATCCTTTATTGTGCCTGAGATCTCTAGTCTTTTCTCTATTGTTTTCCTCTATTTCTTTGCATTGATCACTGAGGAAGGCATTCTTATCTCTCCTCGCTATTTTTTGGAACTCTGCATTCAGATGGATATGTCTTTCCTTCTCTCCTTTGCTTTCAGCTTCTCTTCTCTTCTCTTCTCAACTGTTTGTAAGGCCTTGTCAGACAACCACTTTGCCTTTTTGCATTTCTTTTTCTTGGGAATGGTTTTGATCACTGCTTCCTGTACAATGTCATGAAGCTCTATCCAAAGTTCTTCAGGCACTCTGTCTATCAGATACAATACATTAAATCTATTTGTCAGTTCCACTGTTTGATCATAAGGGATTTAATTTAGGTCCTACCTGAATGGTCTAGTGGTTTTCCCTATTTTCTTAAATTAAAGTCTGATTTGGCAATAAGGAGTTCATGATCTGAGCCACAGTCAGCTCCAAGTCTTGTTTCTGATCTCTATAGAGCTTCTCCATCTTTGGCTGCAAAGAATATAATCAGTCTGATTTCAGTATTGACCATCTGGTGATTTCTATGTGTAGAGTCTTCTTTTGTGTTGTTGGAAGAGGGCGTTTGCTATGATCAGTGAGTTCTCTTAGCAAAACTCTGTTAGACTTTGACCTGCTCCAATTTGTACTCCAAGGCCAAATTTGCCTGTTACTCCAAGTAGTGCTTGACTTCCTACATTTGCATTCCAGTCCCCTATAATGAAGAGGACATTTTTTTGGATGTTAGTTCTAGAAGGTCTTGTAGGTCTTCATAAAACCATTGAACTTCAGCTTCTTCAGCATTACTGACTGCGACATAAGCTTGGATTACTGTGATATTGAATGGTTTGCCTTGGAAACAAACAGAGATCATTCTGTCTTTTTTGAAATTGGACCCAAGTACTGCATCCTGGAATGTGAAGTCAAGTGGGCCTTAGAAAGCATCACTACGAACAAAGCTAGAGGAGGTGATGGAATTCCAGTGGAGCTATTCCAAATCCTGAAAGATGTTGCTGTGAAAGTGTTGCACTCAATATGCCAGCAAATTTGGAAAACTCAGCAGTGGCCACAAGATTGGAAAAGGTCAGTTTTCATCCCAATCCCAAAGAAAGGCAATTCAAAAGAGTGTTCAAACTACCGAACAATTACACTCATCTCACACGCAAGTAATGCTCAAAATTCTCCAAGCCAGGCTTCAGCAATATGTGAACCATGAACTTCCTGATGTTCAAGCTGGTTTTAGAAAAGGCAGAGGAACCAGAGATCAAATTGCCAACATCCGCTGGATCATGGAAAAAGAAAGAGAGTTCCAGAAAAACATCTATTTCTGCTTTATTGACTATGCTAAAGCCTTTGACCGTGTAGATCACAATAAACTGTGGGAAATTCTGAAAAAGATGGGAATACCAGACCACCTGATCTGCCTCTTGAGAAATCTGTATGCAGGTCAGGAAGCAACAGTTAGAACTGATCATGGAACAACAGACTGGTTCCAAATAGGAAAAGGAGTATGTCAAGGCTGTATATTGTCACCATGCTTATTTAACTTATATGCCGAGTACATCATGAGAAATGCTGGACTGGAAGAAGCACAAGCTGGAATCAAGATTGCTGGGAGAAATATCAATAACCTCAGATATGCAGATGACACCACCCTTATGGCAGAAAGTGAAGAGGAACTCAAAAGCCTCTTGATGAAAGTGAAAGTGGAGAGTGAAAAGGTTGGCTTAAAGCTCAACATTCAGAAAACGAAGATCATGGCATCTGGTCCCATCACTACATGGGAAATAGATGGAGAAACAGTGGAAACAGTGTCAGACTTTATTTTTCTGGGCTCCAAAATCACTGCAGATGGTGACTGCAGCCATGAAATTAAAAGATGCTTACTCCTTGGAAGGAAAGTTATGACCAACCTAGATAGCATATTCAAAAGCAGAGACATCACTTTGCCAACAAAGGTTCGCCTAGTCAAGGCTATGGTCTTTCCTGTGGTCATGTATGGATGTGAGACCTGGACTGTTAAGAAGGCTGAGCACTGAAGAATTGATGCTTTTGAACTGTGGTGTTGGAGAAGACTCTTGAGAGTTCCTTGGACTGCAAGGAGATCCAACCAGTCCATTCTGAAGGAGATCAGCCCTGGGATTTCTTTGGAAGGAATGATGCTAAAGCTGAAACTCCAGTATTTTGGCCACCTCATGCGAAGAGTTGACTCATTGGAGAAGACTCTGATGCTGGGAGGGATTGGGGGCAGGAGGAGAAGGGGATGACAGAGGATGAGATGGCTGGATGGCATCACTGACTCAATGGATGTGAGTCTGAGTGACCTCCGGGAGTTGGTGATGGACAGGGAGGCCTGGTGTGCTGCAGTTCATGGGGTCGCAAAGAGTTGGACACGACTGAGCAACTGATCTGATCTGATCTGACTGCATTTAAGACTATATGTTGATTTTGATGGCTACTCCATTTCTTCGAAGGGATTCTTGCCCACAGTAGTAGATATAATGGTCATCTGAGTTGAATTCACCCATTTCAGTCCATTTTAGTTTGCTGATTCCTAAAATGTTGATGTTCACTCTTGCCATCTCTCGTTTCACCACTTCCAATTCACCTTGATTCATGGACCTAACTGCCGGGGTCCAGACCTGGCTGATCCAGGGTCTTCGGAGGGTCGACAGCGTCGACGACTCATTTACATATCAATTAGAGACATTAAGAGTAATTAAAGGATAGCTCAGTAGGAATATTCAGAGGAGAAAAGAAGCTGAGTAGCTTGGTTTATGCTGGAGACCAATAAAACTTCAAGACAAGAAGTTTGCACCACTTGCATAGGCCGCAGACGCCCGCTCAAATAGTGGAAAGTGCCCCACCTTAGGCACTTTTTCGAGTGGGTCTTAGAAGCCCAGGCATGATTAGCAAGCTTGGTGGGTCCTGTGCTCCAGATGGAAACTTCAGCCGGAAATGGAAATTGAGACGAAGAATGACATGGGGAGACCAAGCTCTGGTGAGCAAGGCCCGTAGCTTTATTTTCAACGGGGGTTTTTATACCCTAAGTTACACATAGAGGATAATAGGGGATGCAAAGTCAGCAGTTTTTAATCCTTATCAAAAACCAGGGTTTCTTTCCTGCAAATTTATCGTGTACAAATGGTTCAGGTGATTTACATCATCTTCTGGCCAGAAGACCTATTAACATTTTATGACTCTTGACAAAGGTTTGTCAACTGCAAGACTTATTTTCTCTAGGAGTAATTATTTTAAGGTTTGGCACCTCTTCATCCGAAGTGTTAGATAAACTTGCATTCCTATAGGGGGGAGGCGCAGTGGGTTTACAACAAAGAAAAGAATTTATTACCTTAAGGGTCTAAAGTTACTAGCACCAAGGCCACTACTTATTTTTTTCTACAAACCAACTAAATTAATTAATACACATTCAAGGATACGAAACGGGGGATGTGAAAACTTGGCAAAAAGCATTGGCTCATCAATGAAATCTTTTACTAGTCTTATTCTGACAGTTTCTAACTCTCTGAGAGGCTCTAAGCTATTTGAATATCTTAAGCTTCCCTTGCCTCTCACGGCTGAGAGACTGTAAACAATCGTATGCATAGCTGTAGGAGTCCGGGTAAACTTATCAGGCAAGTTAGAAAGCTATCTGAAGGGTTTGAATTTGAACACTCCTAATGCCCAGAAACTTTATTAATTGGAGCTGTAAGTTAATTCTTTATTAGAGAGAGCGAGATGGTGGTGGGGGACAGTCCCCAGTAAAGTCAGAGGTGAGACCACAAAGCAATAAAGTAGGCAGACTCTGGTTTATTGGGGGTAGATGCTCGAGAATATCCAGGGGGACTCCTGAGGCTAAATATCGACTTGGCGTTTTGTCAAGCCTCCTTCCTCATGACCTTTGTCACGAGTAGAGTGCCTCTCCGCGGCGGCTCCCGACACCTAACATTCCAGGTTTCAATGCAATACTGCTCTTTACAGCATCAGACTTTACTTTCATCACCCTTCACATCCACAACTGGGTGTTGTTTTTGCTGTGGTTCCATCTCTTCATTCTTTCTGGAGTTATTTCTCCACTCTTCTCCAGTAGCATATTGGGCACCTTCATCATTCAGTGTCATACATTTTCCCTTCATTCATACATTCATACTGTTCATGAGATTCTCAAGGTAAGAATACTGAAGTAGTTTGCCATTCCCTTCTCCAGTGGACCACGTTTTTTCAAAACTCTCTGCCATGATCCGTCAGTCTTGGGTGGCCCTACACAACGTGGTTCATTGAGTTAGACAAGGCTGTGGTCCATGTGATCAGTTTGGTTAATTTTCTGTGACTGTGGTTTTCATTCTTTCTGCCCTCTGATGAATAGGGATAAGATACTTATGGAAGCTTCCTGTTGAGAGAGACTGAGGGGAAAACTGGGTCTTGTTCTGATGGGCAGTTCCATGTTCAGTAAATCTTTAATCCAATTTTCTGTTGATGAGCGGGGCTGTGTTCCTTCACTGTTGCTTGACCTAAGGCCAAACTATGGTGGAGGTAATGAAGGTAATGGTGACCTCCTTCAAAAGGTCCCATGCTGCACTCAGTGCTCCCAACCCTGCAGGCCTCTTCCAGAGACTCCTGGACACTCATGGGCATGTCTGGGTCAGTCTGTTTTGGAGTCACTGCTCCTTTCTCCTGGGTCCTATTGTGCACAGGGTTCTGTTTGTGCCCTCCAAGAGTCTGTTTCCCCAGTCCTGTGTAATTTCTGGTAGTTTTATGGTGGAGTTAATGGTGACCTCCTCCAAGAGGGCTTATGCCAAACCCAGGTATATTGCACCCAGAGCCCCTGCCCTGTGGCTAGCCGCTGCTGACCTGTATGTACATCACAGGAGATGCTCAGACACCGTTCTGGCTCAGTCTCTGTTGGTTGGACATGCATTTTGTGCCCTTCCCATGTCTGAGCAGCTCCTTAAGGGTAAAACTGGTTATTTTCATATTCATTGCTATTGTGAATAAGAACTTTTTTCACTGAGTTTATGGGTAATATATGAGACAGTATGTTCTGAGACAGTATGTTCTCTGGGGGATTTTTGAGGGAGGGAGTGAAATTATTTGACATCTGGGCATCTTTTAAAATTATTCTTTATAAAAACATTTAAATTAATTTTCAGAATTATAGTGCATGTAATAATTTTGTCTGGCTATTTATGCATTTGTTCATGTTGGATATATATATAAAGAATTTCATAACAAAGAACTGAGGAACAAAGAATAACACAGAATCTTGTTGAGGTTTCATAGAAATAAGAACCTTTTAATAATGTGTATTCTAAAACTTTATGAGCTTTGTGTGAATATTTGTCTCTTGGTCTAAATTGTCAGACATTCACATATTACCCATATTCTCCATCACTGCCTCAAACATCACATACTGTACCTACATACTTTGAATATTTACATTAGAAATTTAAATGATTTAATAGAAATAGATCAGGAATATAACTAGATTTTCATATCAAGGTTGCCTTTTGTCTTGTGATTGTGTCAAGACATATTGGTGGGAAAAGTCCAATGTGCAGCCTTTTCGTGGAGAGCTTGACTGCACATTCTGAGTAAGGGAAGCCTCAAGATGCTTTGAGCTAGCTCTGAAGAGGTAGAACTGGTGTGAATCTACTGCTCCAGAATCAAGGAGTTTTATACCCTTTTCAGACACTCAACATGGAAGCATTAAAAGTTTGTGACAGAAGAATAGCCTATCTCACAAGTTTATACCTTCTTTTTAAAAGTGAAATATAGTTGATTTACAAAATTATATTAGTCTCAGGTGTACAGCATAGGATTCAGCATTTTATAGGTTATATTCCATTATAGGTTTTTACAAGATAATGGCTATAATTCCCTATCCTCTACAGTATCACTGTTGCTTATCTCTGTTATACAGAGTAGCTTATATCTGTTCATCCATATCTTTAATTTTTCTCTCCCACTTCCCTCTACACTTTGGTTACCATAACTTTGTTTTTCATGTCAATTAATCTGTTTCTGTTCTATATATACATTCATATATATTACTTTTTCAGATACCACAATAAGTTATGTGCATTATTTGTCATATTCTGTCTGACATTTCAGTAAGCATAGTACCATCTAGGTCCATCCATGTTGCTTCAAATGACAGAATTTAATTCCTTTTTATGGCTGAGTAATATTCCATTGTGGGCTTCCCTGGTTGTTCTGCAGTAAAAGAACCCATGTAAATGCAGGAGATGTGGGTTTGATACCTGGATCGGGAAGATACCTTGGAGAAGAAAATGGAAACCCACTCCAATATTATTGCCTGGAAAATCCCATAGATAAGGGAGCCTGGCAGGCTACAGTCCATGGAGTTGCAAAAATTTCAGATGCCACTTGAGTAAGCAACAACAACAATATTTCATAATATATACATCTTCTTAATCCAATTGTTTGTTGATGGATTGCTTCCATGAAAACTATTGTAAATATTGTATGCTATGAACACTGGGGTAAAAGTATCTTTTCAGATTAGTGTTTTCATTTTTTTCCATATGTATACCCAAGAGTGGAATTGCTAAATCACATGGTAGTTCAAGTTTTAGTTTGAGGAAACTCCCTACTGTTTTCCTCAGTGATTGCACCAATTTACATTCCCATCAACAATGTATGAGGGTTCCCTTTTCTCCATATCCTCTCCAACATCTTTTATTTGCAGATTTTTTGATGACAGCTATTCTGATCTATGTTAGGTGATACCTTATTGTTGTTTTGACTTGGATTTCTCTAATAATTAGTGATACTGAGCATTTTTTCATCTATATGTTAGTCATCTATATGTCTTGTTAGTCATCTACATGCCTTCTTTGGGAAATGTCTATTCAGGTCTTCTGCCAATTTTTTGACAGGATTGTTTGGTCTTTTTGATATTGAGTTGTATGAGTTGTTTGTATATTTTGGACATTGACTCCTTGTCAGTCATGGTCATATCATTTGCAAATATTTTATTCTATTTAGTGTGTAGGATGTCTTTTCATTTTGTTAATGGCTTCCTTTGCTATGTGAAAGCTTTTAAGCTTAATTAGGTCCTTTTGTTTATTTTTGCTTTTATTTCCTTAGCCTTAGGTGACTAATCCAAAAAATACTGCCATGATTTATTTCAGGGTGTTCTGCCTATGTTCTCTTCTAGTTTTTTGGTTTCTATTCTCACATTTAGGTCTTTAAACCATTTTGAGGTTTCTTTTCTTTTTTATATAATGTGGAGGAATGTCTTCATCTCACTGTTTTATATCTGGCTGTCCACATGCCTTTTCTCTTAGCCCTTCTCTATTATAGAAGGACTATTACTGTCCAAGATAAACTCATAACCAGAATACCCTAAATAGAAACAGAGCTAACTAAGATCTAGCTCACCAGGATAACACTGGATTTCCTCTTTAACAGTGAATACAATTCTAAGAGCCTGGTTTGCTAACTATGGGGAAAAGGGTTTAAATAAGGATCCATTAGGATACTTTTACAGGGAACATTCCCGGAGTACATGCACACACACATTCATACACACACACACTCGTTCATACACATATTGGTAATTCTGCTTTTGTTAGACTAGGAAAAGCCACTTGATGATGGAGCCAGATGTCAAAAAGCATGTGGAGTTGGAGAAGGACAGAATCTTAAGACTGAAGATTTGCCATGGAAAATCTAAATACAGATCAAGGAATTTTTAAGTAAAAGTTTTAACAGCCTATTGTGTGTAGTCTATTTTAGAGACAAGATATTTTATATACTGTGAAAAGTCATTCTTCTCAGAGTAACATTGATTATAAAAAGTATTTTTCATCACTGCTGTATTAACAGTAATCAACTGACTATGCTGGCTTTCATATTGTCAGGTGGAACATATACACAATTCAAGTCTTTTCCCAGTTCAGTTCAGTTCAGTTACTCAGTCGTGTCCAATTCTGCGACCCCATGGACTGCAGCACACCAGGCTTCCTTGTCCATCACCAACTCCCCAAGCCTACTCAAACTCACGTCCATTCAGTTAGTGATGCCATCCAACCATCTCATCCTCTGTCATCCCCCTTTCCTCCCACCTTCAATCTTTCCCAGCATCAAGTCTTTTCAAATGAGTCAGTTCTTTGCATCAGGTGGCCAAAGTATTAGAGCTCCAGCTTAAGCATCAATCCTTCCAATGAATATTCAGGACTGATTTCCTTTAGGATGGACTGGTTTGATATCCTTGTAGTCCAAGGGACTTTCAAGAGTCTTCTCCGACACCACAGTTCAAAAGCATCAATTCTTTGGCGCTCATCTTTCTTTATAGTCCAACTCTCACATCTATCCATGACTACTGGAAAAACCATAGCTTTGACTAGACAAACCTTTGTTGGCAAAGTAATGTCTCTGCTTCTTAATATGCAGTCTAGGTTGGTTATAGCTTCTCTTCCAAGGAGCAAGCTTCTTTTAATTTCATGGCTGCAGTCACCATCTGCAGTGATTTTGGAGCCCCCCAAAATAAAGTCTCTCACTGTTTCCATTGTTTCCCCATCCTTTTGCCATGAAGTGATGGGACCAGATGACATGATCTTAGTAGCCCATTTTCTCCATCATCTAACTAACATCATACACTGAGGCTGACACCTTTGCTAATTTTACTTCAGATTCTCTACTCATATAAAAGTATTTTATTTTATATCCCTAAGTACCATTTGGGTTTGGGGAAAACATGGAGGTTTATAAGGGTTGTGTGTAAAGGAAAGGGCTTATTAATATACACACTTTAGCATTTTAAGGAAAGCTTTCCAAAAATTACAGCATGATGATAAGCTGACACATTGTTTTGTCTAAATAAATCCATGTGTTGGAGCGCTGATTCTAGGACATCTTCCAAAGCTATAGACCTTTGGTGTTGCTCTTGTTGCATGCATATGCACTGCTGAGCCAGCAGGCTATGCTGCTTTGACTCAAAGAGTGGTCCATATCCAGGCATTAAGTCACTATACCGGACACGCACCACTGGAACGCTGTGACCTACATACATTGTATGTGGTTTACATTTTCAGTAACTGGGAGGCAATTTAATTGTCTGACTCAATTACAGTAAGTGAGAGCCAGCCTGCCAACTCTTCAGTCACCTCACTGAAAACGGACCCCTGAAAATCAGGCCAGATTCTCAAAGGAGAAGCTGGGTCAGCAAAGCTGCTGGTGAAGCCTGTGTGTTCCAGTCTGTATCTTGAGAGAGCTGCTGCTTTTCCTTGATCCTCTATTTCCAGCTCTGGCTCTCAGAAACTGGTCAAACTCTAGGATCAACAGCACAATTGAGTTTGACTCTAGCAGAATGGGAATCCTATTTTGGGCAACTGTTTCTTAGAGTAAAGCCAAAAGAAATATTGCCCAGTAGGAGGAACCATAATAAAGCTGGGTTTTGATTAAGTTGGAAAGTGTGTATTTTTTCCAAGTGGCACTGATCCTCTTGGAATTCAGTATTAGTCTTAATCTCCACTGGAAAGGGGTAGTTTGGGCTTTGACACTAGACTAACCCATGTCCTCAGTGGTCAACGGCCTAAAAAGATTGGTTTGTCGAGGGACTCCTTCAAGCTGCCAAAACTGGCTTCTGATCAGATGGTGCAGAGTGTGCTTAGCCAGAGAATTACTATTTAGCAAGAAATAACCCAAGTATCTACTGAGAAACAACTAGTCTAACTCTCAGTTCCTCATGAAACAAAGGGTATCTGTTCACATCTCTTTCTGGGAATGCACTAAGCAGTAGGCATTATATTTGATGTCTTCCCCTCTTTGACAACTATGTTAAATGATAGCAGAGATACTTCTTGGAAATGCTGATCAGGCCTGACATCTACTAGGAGGGAGTCCTAGAGAAATGCAAATAAAATTCTAGTAAAAAAAAAAAAAAAAGAAAACAAAATCTCAGTGAGAGGAGATCTTTTTCTATCCATCAACTTTGAGAACAAATAATTTTACAGTATTTACAGTAACTATGGAAGTTACTGCAACTTGATAATAAGCAGGTGGGCCACTGACACTTGTTAAAGATACTGATAATTATGATGGAAACTTGCCCCTGTTTCTCTCATGTGCTGGGTATATTCAAAGGGAGGGCCCTGTATGGGGCAGATGAGAAGGTCACGAGAGAACAATCTGATCTGAGACCAGTGTTTTTTGTCTCCATTTTAAAATTTTATTTTATTTTTTATTGTAGTAAAAGACACATAACATAGAATTTACCATTCTAACTACTATTAAGGATACAGG
This sequence comes from Tragelaphus eurycerus, assembly GCA_935064755.1. NCBI lineage: Eukaryota > Metazoa > Chordata > Mammalia > Artiodactyla > Bovidae > Tragelaphus > Tragelaphus eurycerus. The sequence continues at coordinate 15,275,356 of CAKXYN010000041.1, forward strand.
TCAGTAGTACTAAGTACATTCAGATTATTGTATAACCAATCTCCAAAACTTTTTCTCATCTTGAAAAACTGAAACTCTATACTCATTAGAAAACAATGCCTTGCTATTGTCTTTCGAATCAATATTATATCTCATGAAGTATCATCGGTGAGTACAGAACAGAGTTTTTTTTGTTTTTTTGTTGTTTTTTTTTTTAACCAATAAGGTTCGTGTGGGCTTCCCAGGTGACATGAGTGGTAAAGAATCCACCTGCAAACAGGTGACATAAGAGATGAGAGTTCAGAGGAGACATAAGAGATGAGAGTTCAGTTACTGGGTTGGGAAGATCCTCTGAAGGAATGCTTGGCAACCCACTCCAGCATTCATGCCTGGAAATCCCCTGGACAGAGGAGTCTGGTGGTCCACAGTCCACAAGGTTGCAAAGAGTCAGACATAACTGAGGCGACAGCACGCACATACACAAGGTCCGTATAGGTGCTGTAAAATAACTTTTTCTACTAATATGACCTTCAAATTATTTAAAGAGGTTAAAATACTTATAGTTCAAGCAGTGTATATTTTTGTTTATACGTTATCAATGGCTGTAGTGTCACATGGCTGTATTTGAAAAATCAGTGGGTCAGGAATTATCATAATTTAGGTTCCATGACATTATGTCTATACCAAAGCCTTTGACTGTGTGGATCACAATAAAGTTTGGAAAATTCTGAAAGAGATGGGAATACCAGACCACCTGACCTGCCTCTTGAGAAACCTATATGCAGGTCAGGAAGCAACAATTAAAACTGGACATGGAACAACAGACTGATTCCAAATAGGAAAAGAAGTACGTCAAGGCTGTATATTGTCACCCTGCTTATTTAACTTATATGCAGAATGCATCATGAGAAACCCTGGGCTGGAAGAAACACAAGCTGGAATCAAGATTTCTGGGAGAAATATCAATAACCTCAGATATTTAGATGACACCACCCTTATGGCAGAAAGTGAAGAGGAACTAAAAAGCCTCTTGATGAAAGTGAAAAAGTTGGCTTAAAGCTCAACATTCAGAAAACAAAGATCATGGCATCTGGTCCCCTCACTTTATGACAAATAGATAGAGAAACAGTGGAAACAGTGTCAGACTTTATTTTTGTGGGCTCCAAAGTCACTGCAGATGGTGATTGCAGCCATTAAATTAAAAGATGCTTACTACTTGGAAGGAAAGTTATGACCAACCTAGATAGCATATTCAAAAGCAGAGATATTACATTGCCAACAAAGGTCCATCTAGTCAAGGCTATGGTTTTTCCAGTGGTCATGTATGGATGTGAGAGTTGGACTGTGAAGAAAGCTGGGCGCCGAAGAATTGATGCTTTTGAACTGTGGTGTTGGAGAAGACTCTTGAGAGTCCCTTGGACTGCAAGGAGATCCAACCAGTCCATTCTAAAGGAAATCAGTCCTGGGTGTTCATTGGAAGGAATAATGCTAAAGCTGAAACTCAAATACTTTGGCCACCTCATGCAAAGAGTTGACTCATTGGAAAAAACTCTGATGCTGGGAGGGATTGAGGGCAGGAGGAGAAGAGGACGACAGAGGATGAGATAGCTGGATGGCATCACTGACTCAATGCACATGAGTTTGAATGAACTCCGGGAGATGGTGATGGACAGGGAGGCCTGGCGTGCTGCTGTACATGGGGTCTCAAAGAGTCGGACACGACTGAGCAAGTGAACTGAACTGAAAATATGATATAGAGAGGATGCAGTAAAATATAATAAGTTTGTAAAGCAAGTATACTGTTACCGAGTGGTTAAAAGCTCTTCTGCTTTATGCTACTGCTGCTGCTAAGTCACTTCAGTCGTGTCCGACTCTCTGCGACCCCATAGACGGCAGCCCACCAGGCTCCTCTGTCCCTGGGATTCTCCAGGCAAGAACACTGGAGTGGGTTGCCATTTCCTTCTCCAATGCATGAAAGTGAAAAGTGAAAGTGAAGTCTCTCAGTAGTGCCCACTCTTTACGACCCCATGGACTGCAGCCTACCAGGCTCCTCCCATCCATGGGATTTTACAGGCAAGAGTATTGGAGTGGGGTGCCATTGCCTTCTCCTCTGCTTTATGAGGAGAGTATTAATCAATGCTACTGGCTCTATCAGAGTCTTCACTTCCCTTTACAAAGAGAATATACTTTCAATAATATTCTAGAATTTGGTAACAAACCATTAACATTAATAATATTTTGTCTTGGAAATTTTATACCTTGAAAGATATTCTTCAAATCAAAGGGTCTATACACTTTTGAGGGGAGAGTGGTAAGGAGTGGGGAAATATTATTCAATATAGTGGCCCTGGGTTTGATGTCACTAAAGATGAACCTGGGTTTGAATCCAAGCTCTGCTATTTTATAACCATTGTCTATACCTTTCCTTTTCTACTCCTCAGTTTCCTCATCTATTAAATGGGTGGGAAAAAGATTAATGAAATAATACTCTCAGCTCTCAGGGATATAGGAAGCAATTAACAAAAGTTACCAATTATGACTATTTTTAAAATAAGCAAATCAGCATTTATACATGCACATTTGTCCTTTGCCCAACCATCAGTACTAGGATCTCCATGTACTTCTTTAACATAAGGACCTGTAACATTCTTAGATACAATCAACATCATACCAAGTAGGTGAAGTAAAAGACCATCTATAGAATGTGGTTTCCAGGTTCCTGAAAGACCTCTTCTCACATGTTAAGGGCTCATAGTCCAAATACCATCAATTTCCTTTTGTTTCATTTCATTTAATAGTATGTTTAAATTTAAGTAAATCTTCCCCTTCTCACCCTCTCTTCTTCTTTTCCCTCTCCCTTACTTTCTCTCTTCTCATATGGAATGTCTTGGCAGGCTTCTCTAAGTCACTATAAATGGTAGGAAGCTGGCACCAGCTGTCCAGGGCCAAGATTCACTGAGCAGGCCTGCAAAGTTGGCACTACCATCTACCAGTTATTCTTCAACATTAAGGTGAAAACTGTTTTTGGAGGAATATACTTTAAACTCTAGGTGGTATCAATATGTTTTGATTTTATTCAGTATTCATGTGTTTCCTCTTTTTTTTTTGCAATGAACATATATCACTTTCATAATCAGAAAAAAATAAATGATTTTAAAAATTAATGAAAGAAATTGATAGCATGATTCAGAGAGTGTAAATTCAAGCCAGGAATCATTTGTTCCCTTTCTGCTTCTTACCATAACTCCTAAGGATTTGGGGTATATGACAAACTGGGTTATGTATTTTATTGTTCTTAACTTTCATCATGATATTTCTGAGTTTCTTGGGGGATAAAAAAGTCTATGAAGTACATTGACACATAACATCTTTTTCTTTCCTGTGATTTGTAGAGCTTTTAAATTAGATCGCAAATGTAAAAATTATTTGCTATCTTTATCTGCCTTTTGGATTCAGAGGTTTCCTCCCACATCAACCTTTTCTTTTTCAGCATATGACATTCTAGAATGTTACATGCTTAACTATTTACCTTCAGGATACCAGATCAACTTCTCATGTTCACGTGGGAGTACCTTTCATAAGAATGGCACATCAATTTATACAGTGAATAACAGAAAGTACTAAAAGCACTTTCTGAAAGTATCAGGCAAAAATGAAATTTATAAATATATATTTAGAAATCAACTTAGGGTAGCAATTTCTCTGGTGCAAGAACAAATTTTTATCCCTTAAAAATTTCTAAATTCATGACTATTCATTTGAAGAAATTGTGGCAGTACAGTTATGACTTTTCCCAGGGAGAAAAAAAGGAATTCCATACATCAATTGTTCCATATGTCTGCTTTATGTCAAAGTCTTTAACATTTTATTGACTCAGGCTGGTTGGATGTCTCAGAAAACACATCAGCTTATGACACACACATTCAATCCTTGAATCCATTTTCTCATAGTGCTTTTAATTGGCTTTTCTCTGTGAGGCAAGAACATGAAAGCTTCCCTAAGCCTGGCATTAAAGACAATGAGGATACTATCAGTAAACAAGGGAGCCATTTCATCACACGGGCTTAGGAAAGAAGGAGCATATTTTACAGACTCAGAAAACTCTTTTGAAGTGAGCACTTTTATAACTTGTGACTGAGCCACTGTGGGATTTCTGGGTAAAAGGGTTTCCATGATCCCTTCTCTGGGAATCCTGGAAGCACAGAGCCTCGCCATGTGCTCCTGGCCAGCTTCAACTGTCTCAGCTTCCTGTACCACTTCCTCCCCAGAGAGGTTACTTACTCAAAGCTTATTCTGCCTGAAGAGTCCCAGCCTGTTACCACACTTGTTGGAGTCCTTCTTCCCATGTGGCAAATTTATTTCCAAGTTATTTACAAGGAAAGAGAAAACTAATGAATAGCATTACTCATAGATTTGAGTAGCAACTTTCAGCTCAATTTCTACAAATTTGGAAAAGAAATGAAATGGAATGGAGGTTTGCAGTAGGAAAACTTTGATGAGTGGCTTTTGGAGTAAGTGGGAAAGAGTCTGTCCTCTTTACAGAGACTTTCCAAATCCACAGAGGCACATATTGAATATATTATGGGCCATATTCTCATTCTTTTCCCTTCTTTTGATATGTAAGAGGATACTTTTCCTTCCTTTGAGTCTGAATCCTTTAACATACTGATGGTTCATTCTTTGGCCGCTCACGAACATAAAAATTGGTTCTCCCCCTGCTGCTTTTCCAGAGAAGGTCTCTTTAATCTTACCCTATATGTGATGTGCCATCATGTTGATTTTCCCTTGTAGATGTTGACAGACAGGATACCACACACTGTCAGAAACTGTCTGGAGAACTTCCAAAAGAGAGCAATCAAATCTTAAGAAAATGCAAAGTTAATTAAAATGGTGAAAATTTTTCTCATTTATATATATATATATATATTTATTTATTCATAAGCCATGCCTGTGGGGCAACCCAGGATGGGCGGGTCATGATGGAGAGATCTGACAGGGTGTGGTCCGCTGGAGAAGGGAATGGCAAACCACTTCAGTATTCTTGCCTTGAGAACCCCATGAACAGTATGAAAAGACAAAATGATAGGATACTGAAAGAGAAACTCCCCAGGTCAGTAAGGGCCCAATATGCTACTGGAGATCAGTGGAGAAATAACTCCAGAAAGAATGAAGGGATGGAACCAAAGCAGAAAGAATACCCAGCTGTGGATGTGTCTGGTGATAGAAGTAAAGTCCGATGCTGTAAAGAACAATATTGCATAGGAACCTGGAATGTCAGGTCCATGAATCAAGGCAAATTGGAAGTGGTCAAACAAGAGATGGCAAGAGTAAATGTTGACATTCTAGGAATTAGCGAACTAAAATGGACTGGAATGGGTGAATTTAACTCAGAGGACCATTATATCTACTACTGTGGGCAGGAATCCCTCAGAAGAAATGGAGTGGCCATCATGGTCAACAAAAGAGTCCGAAATGCAGTACTTGGATGCAATCTCAAAAACGACAGAATGATCTCTGTTCGTTTCCAAGGCAAACCATTCAATGTCACAGTAATCCAAGTCTATGCCCCAACCAGTAATGCTGAAGAAGATGAAGTTGAACGGTTATATGAAGACCTACAAGACCTTTTAGAACTAACACCCCAAAAAGATGTCCTTTTCATTATAGGGGACTGGAATGCAAAAGTAGGAAGTCAAGAAACACCTGGAGTAACAGGCAAATTTGGCCTTGGAATATGGAATGAAGCAGGGCAAAGACTAATAGAGTTTTGCCAAGAAAATGCACTGGTCATAGCAAATACCCTCTTCCAACAACACAAGAGAAGACTTTATACATGGACATCATCAGATGGTCAACACCGAAATCAGATCAATTATATTCTTTGAAGCCAAAGATGGAGAAGCTCTATCCAATCAGCAAAAACAAGACCAGGAGCTGACTGTGGCTCAGACCATGAACTCCTTATTGCCAAATTCAGACTTAAATTGAAGAAAGTAGGGAAAACCACTAGACCATTCAGGTATGACCTAAATCAAATCCCTTATGATTATACAGTGGAAGTGAGAAATAGATTTAAGGGCCTAGATCTGATAGATAGAGTGCCTGATGAACTATGGAATGAGGTTCGTGACATTGTACAGGAGACAGGGATCAAGACCATCCCCAAGAAAAAGAAATGCAAAAAAGCAAAATGGCTGTCTGGGGAGGCCTTGCAAATAGCTGCAAAAAGAAGAGAAGCGAAAAGCAAAGGAGAAAAGGAAAGATATAAACATCTGAATGCAGAGTTCCAAAGAATAGCAAGAAGAGATAAGAAAGCCTTCTTTAGCGATCAATGCAAAGAAATAGAGGAAAACAACAGAATGGGAAAGACTAAGGATCTATTCAAGAAAATCAGAGAAACCAAAGGAACATTTCATGCAAAGATGGGCACGATAAAGGACAGAAATGGTGTGGACCTAACAGAAGCAGAAGATATTAAGAAGAGGTGGCAAGAATACACAGAAGAACTGTACAAAAAAGAGCTTCACGACCCAGATAATCATGATGGTGTGATCACTTACCTAGAGCCAGACATCCTGGAATGTGAAGTCAAGTGGGCCTTAGAAAGCATCACTAGGAACAAAGCTAGTGGAGGTGATGGAATTCCAGTGGAGCTATTCCAAATCCTGAAACATGATTCTGTGAAAGTGCTGCACTCAATATGCCAGCAAATTTGGAAAACTCAGCAGTGGCCACAAGATTGGAAAAGGTCAGTTTTCATCCCGATCCCAAAGAAAGGCAATGCCAAAGAATGCTCAAACTACCGCACAATTGCACTCATCTCACACGCTAGTAAAGTAATGCTCAAAATTCTCCAAGCCAGGCTTTAGCAATATGTGAACCATGAACTTCCTGATGTTCAAGCTGGATTTAGAAAAGGCAGAGGAACGAGAGATCAAATTGTCAACATCCGCTGGATTATCGAAAAAGCAAGAGAGTTCCAGAAAAACATCTATTTCTGCTTTATTGACTATGCCAAAGCCTTTGACTGTGTAGATCACAATAAACTGTGGAAAATTCTGAGAGAGATGGGAATACCAGACCACCTGATCTGCCTCTTGAGAAATCTGTATGCAGGTCAGGAAGCAACAGTTAGAACTGGTCATGGACCAACAGACTGGTTCCAAATAGGAAAAGGAGTACGTCAAGGCTGTGTATTGTCACCATGTTTATTTAACTTATATGCAAAATACATCACGAGAAATGCTGGACTGGAAGAAACACAAGCTGGAATCAAGATTGCCGGGAGAAATATCAATAACCTCAGATATGCAGATGATACCACCCTTATGGCAGAAAGTGAAGAGGAACTCAAAAGCCTCTTGATGAAAGTGAAAGTGGAGAGTGAAAATGTTGGCTTAAAGCTCAACATTCAGAAAACGAAGATCATGGCATCTGGTCCCATCACTACATGGGAAATAGATGGAGAAACAGTGGAAACAGTGTCAGACTTTGTTTTTCTGGGCTCCAAAATCACTGCAGATGGTGACTGCAGCCATGAAATTAAAAGACGCTTACTCCTTGGAAGGAAGGTTATGACCAACCTAGATAGCATATTCAAAAGCAGAGACATCACTTTGCCAACAAAGGTTCGCCTAGTCAAGGCTATGGTCTTTCCTGTGGTCATGTATGGATGTGAGAGCTGGACTGTGAAGAAGGCTCAGCGCCGAAGAATAGATGCTTTTGAACTGTGGTGTTGGAGAAGACTCTTGAGAGTCCCTTGGACTGCAAGGAGATCCAACCGGTCCATTCTGAAGGAGATCAGACCTGGGATTTCTTTGGAGGGAATGATGCTCAAGCTGAAACTCCAGTACTTTGGCCACCTCATGCGAAGAGTTGACTCATTGGAGAAGACTCTGATGCTGGGAGGGATTGAGGGCAGGAGGAGAAGGGGACGACAGAGGATGAGATGGCTGGATGACATCACTGACTCGATGAATGTGAGTCTGAGTGACCTCCGAGAGCTGGTGATGGATAGGGAGGCCTGGCGTGCTGCGGTTCATGGGGTCGCAAAGAGTCAGACACGACTGAGCGACTGATCTGATCTGATCTGATCTGATATATGTTACATTTTTCTAACATAATAAAATGCTGTGATGATTTGTCACATGTCATTAATTTATATACCATGCGTGCATGCTCAGTCACTTCAGTTGTGTTTGACTCTTTGCAACCCCATGGACTGTAGCCCACCAGACTCCTCTCTTCATGCGGATTCTCCAGGCAAGAATACTGGAGTGGGTTGCCATTCCCGCCTCCAGGGGATATTTCCATTCCAGGAATGGAACCTGCATCTTTTATATCTCCTGGCAGGAGGGTTCTTTACCACTAGCACTGCCTGAGAAGCGCAACACATAGTTAATCTCTGTCAGCTACTTGCATAACGATTTTTTTCCTAGAATGTATCATATTATATTGCAACACTCTTGGACATGCCTTTCTGAATAAACTGAGATTATCCTCAAAGCAAAGCCCGGGCTTAGTCTTCCTTGGTTTAGAAGTACTTACACAATGCTTGGTAAAGAGTAGACAGTGAAATGCACAGTGTTTGAGTAAATGAAAAACAGGCAGATAGATAATTGGCTGCATGGACAGTTAGACACATATATTTGATATTATAACCTGGTCTGTAAAACAAATGTAGGCAGCTTTACTAGATTTTTCCTAGACAGCTCTTTAGGCTTAGACATGATATAAATAGATATAAATAGAATGATGATGTAATACTGTACAACAGGATTCCACAACAGCTGTGATGCAGACAGTTAGGCAAGGTAATGTTTTGTTGTAGGTGCTGTCTTGTGAGTTGTAACATTTTTAACAACATCCCTGGCTTCTCCCCAGTGGAGGCCAATAGCATCACCAGACTTCCCATCTCTGAAAATCAAAAATGCCTCCAGATAGTGCCAGCTGTCTCTGGAGGGGGAGGGTTAAAATCACCCTCAGTGCAGAAGCCTTGATATATAGTGTCTGATTTCAGGGTGGTATGACACATTTGTCTACCTTTTTTTTTTCCTAGAAAGTGAGTACATAACTGAGTTTGGAAATAAAGAGCAGTGCCATTTTCCTAACTAACTTGGGAAAGATAAGAAGAAATCTTTGTCTTCCAAAAAAAATTATTTTTCAAGTGATTTATCCCACTACATTGCACATATCCAAGCTATAAAGTGAAAAGAAGCTTCTGATGGCCAAAATCTGAGTGCTTTGAAGCACTGGCTCTCCATGCCATTTCTATATGTAAGATAAACATTATCCCATGTTTGGAAATGCCTTATACCACCTTCTTCTCTCTTCTATGCTTGGCTTATTTTTGGCACATATCTTGCAATTTTCTTAAATATTCCCATTTACCAAATTCTACAAAATTTTCCAGTTTTTTTTTAGAAGTTGGATAGAAGTATTGAGTTCTTGGACTCCTTAGTTTATCAAAAAAAATTTAATTAAATCTAATGATCATTTCTCTGACAAGTTTTTAAAAAATGCCTTCACATTAAAAAAGAAAAACATATTCTCCTTGAAAAGTCTGGTCAGATAATTTCTGTGTTATGGATGAGGGAGTAAAGGAGACCTAGAGAACTTGGAAAGTGTGGGAAGTCAGATTATGTTGCTGGCAGAACCAGCAGTGAATCTGAAGTCTTGGGTCCCAATCCCAAATTCTAAGCTCAAATTTAAGCATGCATAGGAATGGCCTTGGTAACTGGTTAAAAATGCAAATTCTTTCACTGCACAGCCAAAGATTCTGCTTTGGAAGATTTGGGGTTCTGCCCAAGAATTTCTTTCTTTCTTTCTTCCTTTCTTTCTTTCTTTTTTGTAGACAGCCAGGTGCCAATGGTTGAGATCCTTATACATCTCTGATCACGGCCTTCTTCAGTGCAAGGCTCTTCTCTGGACTATGTTTGGCTTATCCCTTCTTCCCACTTCCCACTCTTACTGACCTCTCCATCACACAGACTCACTTTAGTGTTTTTAATATATATTCTTAGATATGTCTGCATCCTTGTAAAGTCTATAGACTGTATTCTGTGTACCTGTGCTTTTAATTTTCATAAATTATGTTGTGCCGCAGATTTATTCTTTTTAATTTCCTTAGTACTACACTAAGATTTATTCATGTTGTTATGTACATTTAACTCTATTAAAAATGCAAGATTTCCCCATAATATATACAGAATACATTCACTTGTTCATTTCCTTGAAATGAGCACCTGACTTATTTCATTTCCCAGTTACCATACTAAAAGTAATGTTGCTGCTGCTGCTAAGTCACTTCAGTCGTGTCCGACTCTGTGGGACCCCATAGACGGCAGCCCACCAGGCTCCTCTGTCCCTGGGATTCTCCAGGCAAGAACACTGGAGTGGGTTGCCATTTCCTTCTCCAATACATGAAAGTGAAAAGTGAAAGTGAGGTTGCTTAGTCGTGCCCGACTCTTAGTGACCCCATGGACTGCAGCCCACCAGGCTCCTCCATCCATGGGATTTTCCAGGCAAGAGTACTGGAGTGGGTTGCCATTGCCTTCTCTGAAAAGTAGTGTTAAACTCCCTTAATTGACTTGAGAGCAAGTTTCTCTTCTAAAGAGTAGCTTAACTGGGTCAGAGGAGATGCACACACACACACACAGAGTCTTGATCAGTACTTCCAGAATGGTCTCAGTAAAGAATATTTTCATTAACATTCTTGCAGAAGTAAATTACAGCTCTCATCTCCCACCCTATATATTCACACCAATATTTGGCTTTATATTACTTCAAATTCTTGCCAATATCATTTACGTGTATCTTTGCCAATAGCATTAATGTAAAATATATTATTCTATGATCACTCTGAGGCCAAGATATATTCCTTGGCTATTTGAATTTACACTTCTGTAAACTGCTTACTCGTTTTTTGAGTTTTTTGTTTACTTTCATGTTTATTTCTGATATATTATAAATAAAAATATCTGCCAGTTTAAAGCATTGTAAATGATTTCTGTCAGATTGTCAGGGGCTGCTAATTTTGTTTGTGAAGAAACCTAAGATTAATAACATGATATTCATTGGTCTATCCAGATCTCTATCTGGTGTTCAACTTTGCATGGATGTAGTTTAAAGATTCAACTATACATTTTTTTCCTCTTTAAAAATGTGCTAATTTGTGGTGCCCCCTTTAATAAATTTCCTATATATTCATTAATTCCACCTTTGAGTTCTATTCTGTTCTGTGGTCTGTTGAGCTATTCCTATGTGATTATCTTAAAGACTTGTTCTTTCTGTCTCTGACGCTTTCTCTCTGTGTGTCTTGCTTTCTTCTTTTCTTTCAATGAGTTTTAAAGAAAAATGAATTTTAGTTATTTTTCTTCCAGTTTAATTGAGGTATAATTGAGATACAACACTGTATACATTTAAGGAGAAAGCATAATGATTTGCTCCATATTCAGTATGAAATAACCTCAATAAGTCTGATGAACATCTCATCTCATATAGATACAAAAAAGTTTAAAAATTTTCCCTTGTGGTAAGAGAATTTAGGATTTACTCTCTTAAAAACTCTCATATATAACATCAAGCAGTGTTAATTATATTAATCATGCCTTACATTACATCCCTGGTACTTGTTTATCTTATAATCAGAAGTGTGTGCCTTTTGATCACCATACAATATTCCCTCCCTCAACTCAACACCTCTGGTAACCAGAAATTCCATCTCTTTTACCATGAGCTTGTTTTTGTCCATTTTTTAAAGAAAAATTGGCCTTCATTTTAGTTCCTGAAGCATAACATAGTTGTGGCTTCCCTGGTGGTTCAGATGATAAAGGATCTGCCTGCAATGCAGGAGAGTTGGGTTCGATCCATGGTTTGGGAAGATCCCCTGGAGAAGGGAATGGCTACCCACATCAGTATTCTTGCCTGGAGAATTCTATGCATAACATATTAATTCAATATTTCTATATATTCCAAAATGATTACTAGAATAAGTCTAGCTACTATCTGTCACCATACAAAGATATTACAATATTAATGATTATGTTCCCCCAGGAGTATATTTCATCCCTGTAACTCATTAATTTTGTAGCCAGAAGTTTGTATCTCTTATTCTTCCTTAACTATTTCACTCCAACCTTATACCTCTGGCAAACCATCTGGTGTTCTCTATGACCGTTTTGTTATATTTGTTCATTTTTATTTTGATTTTTAGATTTCACATATAAAAGAAGTCATACAGCATTTGTCTCTGTCTACCTTATTTCTCATAACACAATTACCTCTATGGCAGGGGTCCCCAGCTTACAGGATATAATGTCTGATGATTGGAGATGAGCTGATGTAATAATAATAGGAATAAATTGTACAATAAATGTAATACACTTGAATCATCTTGAAACAAATTCCCTCACCCCTTAGTCCATAGAAAAGTCATCTTCCATGAAAACGGTCCCCGGTGCCAAAAAAGTTGGGGACTGCTATTTTACATATTATTAGACCATTCATGTGGCCACAAGTGGAAATATTTGTCTTTTTTTATGATTGAATAATATATACATGTGTTTGTTTACACAGATATGTATATATCACTTATTCTGTATCATTCATCAGTCTCTGGGCATTTGTGATGTTCAGTTCAGTTCAGTCGCTCAGTCGGGTCCTACTCTTTGCGACCTCATGAATCGCAGCACGCCAGGCCTCCCTGTCCATCACCAACTCCCAGAGTTCACTCAAACTCATGTCCATCAAGTCCGTGATGTCATCCAGCCATCTCATCCTCTGTCGTCCCCTTCTCCTCCTGCCCCCAATCCCTCCCAGCATCAGAGTCTTTTCCAATGAGTCAACTCTTCTCATGAGGTGGCCCAAGTACTGGAGTTTCCGCTTTAGCATCATTCCCTCCAAAGAAATCCCAGGGCTGATTTCCTTTAGAATGGACAGGCTGGATCTCCTTGCAGTCCAAGGGACTCTCAAGAGTCTTCTCCAACACCACAGTTCAAAAGCATCAATTCTTTGGCACTCAGCTTTCTTCACAGTCCAACTCTCACATCCATACATGACCACAGGAAAAACCATAGCCTTGACTAGTCGGACCTTTGTTGGCAAAGTAATGTCTCTGCTTTTGAATATCCTACCTAGGTTGGTCATAGCTTTCCTTCCAAGGAGTAAGCGTCTTTTAATTTCATGGCTGCAGTCACCATTTGCGGTGATTTTGGAGCCCTCCCCTCAAAAATAAAGTCTGACACTGTTTCCCCATCTATTTCCCATGAAGTGATGGGACCAGATGCCATGATCTTCATTTTCTAAATGTTGAGCTTTAAGCCAACTTTTCACTCTCCTCTTTCACTTTCAAGAGGCTTTTTAGTTCCTCTTTACTTTCTGCCATAAGGGTGGTGTCATCTGCATATCTGAGGTTATTGATATTTCTCCCAGCAATCTTGATTCCAGCTTGTGCTTATTCCAGTGTTTCTTATGATGTCCTCTGCATATAAGTTAAATAAGCAGCATGGCAATATACAGCCTTGATGTACTCCTTTTCCTATTTGGAACCAGTCTGTTGTTCCAACTGTTCTAACTGTTGCTTCCTGACCTGCATATAGATTTCTCAAGAGGCAGGTCAGGTGGTCTGGTATTCCCATCTCTTTCAGAATTTTCCAGAGTTTATTGTGATCACACAATTCAAAGGCTTTGAGATAGTCAATAAAGCAGAAATAGATGTTTTTCTGGAACTCTCTTGCTTTTTCGATGATCCAGCGGATGTTGGCAATTTGATCTCTGGTTCCTCTGCCTTTTCTAAAACCAGCTTGAACATCAGAAAGTTCACGGTTTACATATTGCTGAAGCCTGGCTTGGAGAATTTTGAGCATTACTAGAGTGTGAGATGAGTGCAATTGTGTGGTAGTCTGAGCACTCTTTGGCATTGCCTTTCTTTGGGATTGGAATGAAAACTGACCTTTTCCAGTCCTATGGCCACTTCTGAGTTTACCAAATTTTACCTCATCCCATTTCTTGGCTATTATGAATAATGCTGCAATGAACACAGAGGTGCTAAAATCTTTTCAAATTAGTGTTTGACTTTCTTTAAAAAAAAATACCCAGGAGTGGAATTGCTGGATTGTATAGTAGATCTATTTTAAAATTTTGAGAAACCTCTATACTTTTTTCCATAGTGGCTATATCAAGTGGCATTCCCACCAACCCTGAATGAAAATTCCCTTTCTCCATATCCTTGCCAACACTAGTTTTTTGTGGTCTTTTAAATTATAGCCATTCTGACAGGTATGAAGTGGTATCTGTTTACAGTTTTGATTGAATTTACCTGATGATTAGTGATGTTGAGAAACTTTTAATGTTTCACCTGGCCATCTCTATGTCTTCTCTGGAAAAGTCTTTACTAAAGTACTCTGCCCATTTTTAATTTTTTTTCTTATGTTGAATTATATGAGTCCTTTGTATATTTGGGATATTAACCCCTTAGCAGATATATTGATTGCAAATATCTTTCTCCCTTTCAATAGGTAGAAAGTTTTCATTTTAAGGACAGAATCCTTCACCATGTAAGCTTTTACAAATGTGTTTAATTTTATTCCCTTTGTGCAAGGATACAGATCCAAAATAATATGTAAGGTCTATGTCAAAACTGTACTGCTTTTATTTTTTCTAGAAGTTTTATGGTTTTAGATCTTACACTAAAGCCTTTAATTCATTTTGAGTTTATTTTTCTATGATGTAAGTGGTCCAGTTTGATTTTTTGCATGTAGGTGTCTAGTTATTCCAACATCACTTACTTTGAAGACACCATTTTTTCCCCAACATATATTCTTGCCTCTTTGGTCACAGATTAATTGCCTATATGAATGTGAGTTTGTGTCTAGGTTTTCTATCCTGTTTCATTGATCTATATGTCTGTTTTTGTGTTAGTACCATACTGTTTTGATTACTGTAGCTTTGTAGTATAAAATGAAATCAGGAAGTGTGACATCTGCTACTCTATCCTTTTTTCCCAAGATTGCTTTGGCTTTAGGGTGTCTTTTGTGTTTCTATATAAATTTTAGAATTATTTTTCTAGTTCTATGAAAAATTCCATTGGTATTTCGATAAGCATTGCATTGAATCTGTAGATTACCTTGGGTAGTATAGTTATTTTAACAATATTAATTCTTCAGATTCACGAACATAGTATTTTTCCTTTATGTTTTCTTCAATTTCTTTCATCAGTGTGTTACAGTCTTTGAGTATAGTCTTTTACTCCCTTAATTAGATTTATTCCTAGATATATTTTTTTTTATGTGATTGTAAATGAGATTGTTTTCTTAATTTCTCTCTGGTAATTCATTGTCAGTATATAGAAATGAAACAGATTTCTCTATGTTAATTTTGTACCCTATAAATTTATTAAATTCAATTATGAGTACTAATATTAATCATTTTTTTAGTGAACTCTTTAAAATTTTCTGTATATAGTATTGTGACATTTGCAACCAGTTTTACTTCTTCCTTTCCAATTTGGATTACTTTTTGTGGTCTGATTGTTGTGGCTGGGACTTCTAATACTATATTGAACAAAAGTGTTGAAAATGGGTATCCCTGTCTTGTTCCTGATCTTAAAGGAAAAGTTTTCAACTTTTCACCATTGAGTATGATGCAAGTTGTGCACTTGTCATACATGGTGGCCTTTATTATGTTGAGTTATGCTTCTCCTATACCCATTTTGTTAAGAGTTTTAATATAAATGGACACTGAATTTTGTTGAAAGCTTTTTCTGCATTTATTGAGACGATAACATGATTTTTATTCTTCAGTGTGTGTCACGGTCTTCGTAGACCAGGACTTGGGGACTGGAGTTGACGAGAAGAAGGATGCAGGGGACCCGAGTCTCAAGTGCAACAAGGGTACTTTATTTGCAGAAATTCATGCTGATATATCTTCAATAAAATGATTACTCAGCCATTAAAAAGAATGAAATCCCACCAGTTGCAACAAAATGGATAGTCCTTTAAGTAAAATGTCACTGAAGGGAATCCAAGCAGCTGCTCTTTCCCATGATCTCAGTCCTGAGAACTGTGTGCAGCTCTGCTCGTTCCTGTTTTCCAGGAACTGATAAGGAACAGAGAGTCCTTGCGAAATTGTACACAAAGGAATAAAACATATTGGATCCCTTAAAGTTGAACATCACCTGACAAATGTGTTAATACAGTGTATTACATTGATTGATGTGCAGATATTGAACCATCCTTATATCCCTGGGATAAATGCTACCTGATGAAATTTTTATTGCATTGTTCAGTTTTGCCTGATAATATTCTACTGAGTATGTTTGCATCTAAGTTCATCATTGATGTTGGCCTATAATTTGTATGTATGTATCATATCATCATTTGATTTTGTTATCAAGGTGATGCTGGCCTTGCAGAACAATTTTAGAAGAGTTTATTCTTCAGTTTTTTGAAATTGTTTGAGATGGATAGGGATTGCATGCACGCTGTGTGCTCAGTCGTTTCCGGCTCTTTGCGATCCCATGGACCATAGCCCACCAGTCTGCTGTGTCCGTGGGATTCTCCAGGCAAGAATACTGGATTGGGTTACCATTTCTTCTCGTCTTCTTTAAGTGTTTGGTAGAATTCTCCTGTGAAGCTTTCTAGTCTCAGATTTTTGTTTGTTGGGAGTTTCTTCTTTTATTACTGATTAAATTTCAAATTTGTTGGTCTATTCTACTGATTTCAGAGTTATCAACCCCTACAGCATATAAGCCAACTCCTTAAAATAAATACCTCTCTCCTTCTTCTTAAAAAATTTTGTTTTGTTGATATAAAGGTGTTATGGACTAAGTAGTAGCTATTTGTACAAAATCCATTAAGAATTTGAAATAATTCTAACAGAATCAGTGCTAGGGATCTCATAGAATATTTTTTAAAGAAAGAAATCCTCCAACTGAGACTTGACACATAGTTTCCCAGGTAGAAAGGGATAGAGGAATAGGGCAAAAAATGTTTATCTTTGCATATCCAGCACCTAGAAACAATGTCTACTACTCAAGAAATACTCCATAAATGTGTGGCGATCAGGTCTATATCACAGAGAAGGAGATAAAATTTAAATAGGAAAAGTAGGAAAATAACAAAGCCCCCCCCCACACACAAAGTGGGCTCTAGCAAGGTGACATAAACAATGTATAAAACCTACCAAGTAGAAATAGCCCAAACTTTAGATATTCCATCTCTTCCATTCACAAACATTCATTTTTAATTCTTCAGTTATTGTAATTCCTTCCAGGAAACACAATCAATTTTTACATGAATTTACTAGGTGTATTATTATTCTTCATTGCAAATAAAAATTTAGAAATCAAGCTTTTAAGGCACATCCAATGTTTAACTTCTGCATTCTGGTCTGAGAACAAGAAAGATTGTTTGGTTATAGTGAATACAGTGAACATACTTTCAAATATTTAATATAAATACAAATATTATTTTGTAACATAAATAAAATTTGCTAAGCTTAAATTTTCCCTTGTCTTTTATTGTTAAAACAAGTTCCTACTCTTTCACAACTTTTAAAATGCCTTTCCCATAATTGTCCCCAAATCCAATTACTATTTAAAACTTTCCCTCTAATTCTCTGAGGATTCAATTCACTCCCTTTTTCATTCACTTAAGCAAACTCAATAGTTGAAGAAGAGAAGAAAACTAAGTAGTATCTTCTGAGTTGACTCCAAAGGAAATCTGCTTGTCTTCTATAATTTGAATGTAAGTTAGAGACAAATTAAAAAATAGAATTGTTTTAAATGAACATTGTCAAAGTTTTAGGAAAAAAAACTGTAAAGCAAAGTTCATTTAATAGAATAGCTGTAGTAAATTATCTGAATTTTTATGTTCCAAAGTTTTATACTGCTTTTTAGTGTATGCTTCTGTAAATGTTAACATTATAAAATAGAATTGAGCATAGCTTTGAGGTAGCCAGTTTGAAACCTTACAATCAACACAGGATTCATTAGATCCTGAATTCATTGGACAATACCAGTGGAAATGAACAGAAATGGCGATTATTATTGACTTGTTGTTAAAAAGACAATCATATACCATTCATTTCTATGTATACATTTAAGACCTAAAAGTTGGCGCATATTCATATAGATTATAAAAACTGAAATAGAAAGTTAGAAATGGAAAACTATTAATGGTGATCTTTGGATTTCCACAGGCTGGCTGGGTGAAACAGTTATATAAACCTCTTGGTTCTCAATAAGCAAGATTGATGTCAAAGACAGTATTTTTTCCCTCTTCTAATTATAAAATATATTTTGTTCATCTGAATTTTTTTTGCTCTTTAAAGACAGGGAAAAAAATATGCTGCTGGTGTTGGCAGAGTTGGTGCATCCTAGTTATGTGGACACATCAGAGTTTTGAGATAGATTTATATTCTTTTTCCTCAAAGTAGATTCTAAAGTTTAACTTGGCATTTATTGAGTAATCAGATTCCATTTAAATGGACAATTCAGGTAATTTACATTAAAAACTATAAAATTTTACACTTTTTGTAATTACACATGTGAAATAGTGAGAAATAAAAGGGTAACATTGTCAGTGTTCATAGCTAGAGATGACATCATGCTCATACTCAGATACTCAGTCGTGTCTGATTCTTTGTGACCCTGTAGACTGTAGCCCGCCAGGCTCCTCTGTCCATGGGATTTTTCAAGCAAGGATATTGGAGGGGACTGCCATTTCCTCCTCCAGGGGATCTTCCCAACCCAGGGTTCAAACCTAAGTCCCTTACATCTCCTGCATCAGAAGGAGGATTCAGTAGTTGTGCCATCTGGGAAGGCCAGAGATAACATAAATGCACATAAAATTACATACCTGAATGACAAATGTGATGTATATATAGTTGTGTGAGTGTGGGCATATGTACAATGGAGGTAGTATATGTATCTACTATAAATAGGTGTTTTCCTAATTTGTGCTGATTATAGGGACCATGCTCAAAATTTTATGTTTATTTTCTCATTTCATCCTCATGAAAATCTTGGGAGATGTGGAACAGTACTATAACCATTTTACAGAAGAGAGAACTGAAGTTCAGAGAAGTTAAGTGACTGGTCCAAGTAGCAAAGTCAGAATGTTTAGAGGGAAAAAAAAAATGCTGGTCTGACTCACAGCCCATCTGCTCAGATATTTGGTGTTCCACAGACCTTACTGAAGCTAATGCTCTCTAAGCAGAGCAAGATGCATGGGAGCATGTATTTCTTAAGTTTGTTTACTTAATTTTTTAAAACCACAGTCTATATTTATCAAAGGGTGTGTTAAATTAATTCATTGTTAAGAATTCTTCAAAAAAAATTTCCTAGCAATTGTCCAAAATGGAAAAAAAAAAATGACATTTTCAAGGAATAGAAATTAAGCAATCTATATGGCTGGGTTTTCCCTGTAAACAGCATATTTTGGCTTAGTGTTAGACCTCGCATTAGAGCCGGGCAGGGTCTAGTTCATGTCCCAAAGCCAGTTGATGATTGTTTTAGCAGGAGGCACCCATGCTTGAGCAGAGTTAAGCCAGACACTTGTGTGGTTGAGTCCTGACTCCTGACTTCTCCTCTGTGAACAGCTGACAGAAGACAGATGGTGTGTTCTCTGGTGTGGGAGAGTTTCAGGGCATGTCATGGTTCTTTTTGCTGCATACTCATATAAATGAGCTGCTTCACGTAATGGGAGAGCTGGAAGGGACCAGAGAAAACATTTTATGTAACTCTCCCATTTGCAGACAGATCTAGAGAATAAAGAGATTGGCTCTAAGATATGCAGATACAGGCAGAGTTAGAAAGGGAACTCTTGTTAGGAAGGGAACAGAGTTAAGAGGTCTTCTGACTCAAGTACAGTGATTTTAGCCCCCCTAAGGCAATGGCACCCCACTCCAGTACTCTTGCCTGGAAAATCCCATGGATGGAGGAGCCTGGTAGGTTGCAGTCCATGGGGTGGCTAAGAGTCGGACATGACTGACTGACTTCACTTTCACTTTTCACTTTCATTCATTGGAGAAGGAAATGGCAACCCACTCCGATGTTCTTGCCTGGAGAATCCCAGGGACAGGGGAGCCTGGTGGGCTGCTGTCCATGGGGTTGCACAGAGTCAGATACAACTGAAGCGACTTAGCAGCAGCAGCAGCAACACAAGCTGAGAAGTGTTCTTTTCATTGGAAGTGTGAAACTGTCTAATTCAAAGTGGCAAAAGTTTAAAGGAGGTGTTGTCTGTTCGTGAAACTGAAACAGTCACAACAGTAGCTTTTCTCCCATCCTTCAACAATACTTCCTCTACATCGATTCTACTCTCAGGCCTTCCTTGGTAGCAAGATGGTTACAGCAGCTATCACATCAGTAGCCTTGTGTGTTCAGGTTCAAAGGAAATGAGAACTTCTCTTTGTCCAAACAGATGCAAGTGAAAATCTTGCCCTAACTTTCTCCAAACAGAATTGTGTTTGTTTCTGTTCCTGAAAAATCATCAATGGCAAGGCAATGGAATGCCTGGAGCAGGGTCTCATTCACATGCCCATCCCCAGAACCTTTTTGAAAACAGAATTTTATTTATTATTTTCAGCTGTGCTGGATCTTCCTTGCTGCACAGCCTTTCTCTGGTTGTGGAGAGCGGGAGCTACTCTCTGCTTGTGGCTCATGTGCTTCTCATTGCAGTGGCTTCTCTTTTGCTGAGTGCAGGCTTCCGTAGTTGTGCTGTGAGCCCAGCAGGTGCGGTTCCTGGGTTCTAGAAGCACAGGCTCAAGTGCTGTGGTGCATGGACTTAGTTGCTCTGCAGCATATGGGATTCAATCACATCAGGAATTGAACCCCTGTCTCTTGCAGTGCCAAGCAGATTCTTTACCATTGAGCCACCAGGGAAACTCCTCAGCCCTTTTTGAAACCACATGACTGAAAGTGGGGCTGGAGCATTTCCAATAAACCCAACAGGAGAAAAGTAAATGGATGGAGAGTGTTAAACAACACATGCACAATATATGCATGTAAATAACCCTGTTATAAAGTAAGGAAGTGACTAGTGATCTTTATAGCAATTAATAAAAGTTTCTATCACTAGATGAAGATATATCAAGATTTGTGTCACGAGTATTCTTCAACTTAGATACACTTTATTAAGTTATAAATCACTTAAAACAAAAATAAGAAAAATATTTTAATAACAATGACCAAAAACCTAATGTATACTGTAATTATTGGGAGGAAGAGCAGAGAGAGAAATGTTGTCTCATCTGCAGGAGGTAGAAATGGCGATAGCATGAAATCAATAGTTTTACTTATCTTAATAGAGTGAAAGAGTTCTTATGCTGCATATTTAACACATTTCATATACTACTTATATTCAGTGCTTTTCACTCTTGCCTGGATTTTCCTTTTTGTTTTTCCAAATATCAAACTTTAAGATGTTATATGATATGTAGTATCCTATATCTACATGATATTATATGACATATAATATCATATAATATATTTCTACAATTTTCTGGCTGTGTTTCTTGCTAGAATATAAGCTCCTACAAGGCAGGGACCTTTGTTCTTTGTGGTGCTATGTCTCAATATGTGGAAGAGTCCCCAGCACAGAGTAATCCCTTAATAAATGTTTGTTATTGCTATAGAATCTGATATGGTGGCCATTAACCACATCTTACTTTAAATCAATTTAAATTTTCCTTTAAATCAATTAAAATAATTGCAAAAGTCAGTTAATAAGTCACAGTAGCCAAATTTTAGGTGCTCAAGTAACCTTATGTGCTAGAGGACAGTATAATGGAAGATACAGACACAGACCACTGTTATCATTTTAAGAAAGTTCTATTGGATGCTACTCATTTAATAAATGAATAAATATTCAGCATAAAGAAGAAGACAAGTGAATGCCATTGTAATAATTGTCAGGCTGTGAAGCTGACATTTAAAAGTAGAAGGCTGTGTCAAATCCTGAAAGAGCTTTGTGAGAAATCAGAAACAGTAATATCAAGTTTAGAGAAGTTTTTGATAAAATGCAAACTGAAATTTGATTCTAGATCAATAATGTAAAAGCAGAGAGACTAAATGATTCAGGAACAGATCTGAAAATGGAAATTAGAAAATCTTAGGTCTTTGAACAAAGTACTCAATAGCATAAGTAAAGTCCTTTTCACATTATTATCTTTATTAAAATCACTTCATAAATATAAGGAGAAGAAGCAAGATACACAATCTCTATTTTCAATGAAGCAAGATAATATCTGTAACCTTAACTAGAGATATATGCATATGGAAAGCCGGCAGAGAAATGGAATATGACACAATACCAGTTTCTTAGTGCCTCACTTCTAATTACAAATAGACAGCCAAGGATGTCACCAGGTATGTGCAGGAAGCCTCCAGCATGGAAGAGAGAACCCAAAGCAACCTGAGGGAAAAAAAGAATGGGGGAAACAAGAAACAGTATAACAGAAAAAAACCCTCAGAGGAAGAAGATGATTTTGCATCCATGAAACAAAAGCATGATGCTATGAAAGGCAGAATGAAAGAGCAAATGTTTCAAAATTTAAAATAAAATGTGGGGTTTTTTTAACTACAAAGGAAGTAACAACAACAACAAAAAGAAAGAAAGAAACGAGGACAATTTCAGAAACCTCCAGGATAACATCAAACGCTACAACATTCGAATCATAGGAGTTCCAGAAGAAGAAGATAAAAAGAAAGATCATGAGGAAATACTTGAGGAGATAATAGTTGAAAACTTCCCTAAAATGGAGAAGGAAATTACCACTCAAGAAACGAGGACAATTTCAGAAACCTCCAGGATAACATCAAACGCTACAACATTCGAATCATAGGAGTTCCAGAAGAAGAAGATAAAAAGAAAGATCATGAGGAAATACTTGAGGAGATAATAGTTGAAAACTTCCCTAAAATGGAAAAGGAAATTACCACTCAAGTTCAAGAAATCCAGAGAGTCCCTAACAGGATAAACCCAAGGCAAAACACCCCAAGACACATATTAATCAAATTAACAAAGATTAAATATAAAGAACAAATATTAAAAGCAGCAAGGGAAAAACATCAAATAACTCACAAGGGAATTCCCATAAGGATAACAGCTGATCTTTCAATAGAAACTCTCCAAGCCAGGAGGGAATGGCAAGACGTAATTAAAGTGATGAAAGAAAATAACTTACAGCCTAGATTATTGTATCCAGCAAGGATCTCATTCAAATATGAAGGAGAAATCAAAAGCTTCACAGATAAGCAAAAGTTGAGAGAATTTTGCACCACTAAAGCATTTCTCCAACAAAAACTAAAGGACATTCTCTAGATAGGAATCACTAAAAGGGTGTATAAATTCGAACCCAAAACAATAAAGTAAAAATGAAGGTTACACATAACGACCTAAAGGACCAATCCAAAAAAGAAGTTATAACAATTATAAATATATATGCACCCAACATTGGAACATTGATATATCTAAGACAAACATTAATTAATATGATAGAAGAAATATGCAGCAATATAATAATAGTGGGAGACGTTAATACCCCACTCATATAATCTGGCTGTAATAGACAAGGAGCAAAACATATTTACTTATGAGCCTCAAAAAATTCAGTTCACTCAGGAGAGTTTAAAAAAAAAAAAAGACTTATTTGTTTACTCTGTAAAGCTTTATTGACTATTTTATGGGTTTGGTACCACTTTGGGTAGTAGGGAGGAAGAGGTGACAAATGTGATCCTGTCCTAAATAATATATTGTGGTAAAGATAGACCTACCGATACAGAATACCAAGATGTGCCTGAAGATGAGGACACCCAAACTGGACTTTTTGTTTCCTGAACTTTTCATTTTGAGAACAAACCTCCTAATATAGGATGAATTCAATATGATTTTTTTTAAGTGTTCTTCGTGATTAAAAACAGAAAGCCATTGGTTAAGAAATTACATATACTCCTCCCCACCATCACTCCCCTTCTTTCTTCCCATTTCCCTCCCACCCTCATTGATCCTTTCCTTTGTCCATTTTCCCCTGCAAAAAAAAAAAAAAAAAAAAAGAAAGAAATGCAATTTATAAAAAAAAAAAAAAAAGAAAGAAAGAAAGAAGGACTGAGATAAAAAGTAAAGGGTAGGATCAATCCAAATTCCAAAATCCACCTAATAGGAGTTCTACAAAGAGTAAGTGGGTGTCCCTTGTGGCTCAGTTTTAATAGTTTCTACTTATCTTTTATTTTTTAAATTTAAATTTATTTATTTTAATTGGATGTTAATTACTTTACAATATTGTATTGGTTTTGCCATACATCATCATGAATCCACCACAGGTGTACACGTGTTCCCTATCCTGAACTCCCCTCCCCTCTCCCTCCCCATACCATCCCTCTGGGCCATCCCAGTGCACCAGCCCCAAGCTTCCTGTATCCTGCATTGAACCTGGACTGGCAATCCGTCTCTTATATGATATTTAAAACTATCTGCATGTAGTGATTAGACAGAGACAGTAAGCACGAAGCATATTAGCCTATATTCATTCAGTTTTGCATTTCTACCACTATTAGGGTTGTAGATAAGTCTAACTCTTTTTAAAATTATTTTTTAATGCTTATTTCTAGTGAGCTGCAAATAATTACAGGCCACAGGACAGAAGAAGGTAAATTATTCTATCATTTTGTGTATATATATGTGACATGTTATTAATATATAAGAATCTCTCCTACTTCTCTGCTCTAATTTTTGAAAATACTTTCCTGTCACCCCAATAGTTTAAAGAACCACCTCTACCTTCCTCTCCATTCCAATTTTAAAAAGATTTTCACTCAAACATTATTTATGCTTACTGATTTGGAAAAGCTTCTTTTTCTGTGAAGCTTTGGAAGACAATTTTATTTTCTACAAGTTAATCTGTAAGCACCTTAGTGTAGCATTTTCATCAGGGCCTTTCGGACTGCACTGGATAGAAGTGTGGAGCCCTCAGTCGCATATGCTGACATTCACTCAGGAAACAATTACAAAATCTTACTGGAACTGCCTCACTCATTGATAGGTTTTTCAAGAGTTTCACTAGAATGCAAGCCCCGTAAGTGCAGAGCTTTCACCTTCTTTTCAGCACCAACTCCCTAGCATCAAGACTAGACTCTGGGATGTGGAAGATGCTCAACAAATGTTTGCATCTGTTGATTGACTCACAGAAGAAATAGAACTTAGTGTTTTAGAGTCAGAAGATCGTAGATGAAGACCTTGCCCCTGAGACTTATCATATTTCTGGTCTTTCTGGTCTTGTCATATTTCTTAAACCATTTGTACATTTCCTCATTTATAAAAGATAAATATGATTCATTGTACATAGCTCTTATAAGTACTAGATCAGATCAGATCAGTCGCTCAGTCGTGTCCGACTCTTTGCGACCCCATGAACCGCAGCACGCCAGGCCTCCCTGTCCATCACAAGCTCCCGGAGGTCACTCAGACTCGCATCCATCGAGTCAGTGATGCCATCCAGCCATCTCATCCTCTGTCGTCCCCTTCTCCTCCTGCCCTCAATCCCTCCCAGCATCAGAGTCTTCTCCAATGAGTCAACTCTTCGCATGAGGTGGCCAAAATACTGGAGTTTCAGCTTTAGCATCATTCCTTCCAAAGAAATTCCAGGATTGATCTCCTTCAGAATGGACTGGTTGGATCTTCTTGCAGTCCAAGGGACTCTCACGAGTCTTCTCCAACACCACAGTTCAAAAGCATCAATTCTTCGGCGCTCAGCCTTCTTCACAGTCCAGCTCTCACATCCATACATGACCACAGGAAAGACCATAGCCTTGACTAGGCGAACCTTTGTTGGTAAAGTAATGTCTCTGCTTTTGAATATGCTATCTAGGTTGGTCATAACTTTCCTTCCAAGGAGCAAGCGTCTTTTAATTTCATGGCTGCAGTCACCATCTGCAGTGATTTTGGAGCCCAGAAAAACAAAGTCTGACACTGTTTCCACTGTTTCCCCATCTATTTCCCATGCAGTGATGGGACCAGATGCCATGATCTTCGTTTTCTGAATGTTGAGCTTTAAGCCAACCTTTTCACTCTCCACTTTCACTTTCATCAAGAGGCTTTTTAGCCCCTCTTCACTTTCTGCCATAAGAGTGGTGTCATCTGCATATCTGAGGTTATTGATATTTCTCCCGGCAATCTTGATTCCAACTTGTGTTTCTTCCAGTCCAGCATTTCTCATGATGTACTCTGCATATAAGTTAAATAAACATGGTGACAATATGCAGCCTTGACGTACTCCTTTTTCTATTTGGAACCAGTCTGTTGTTCCATGACCAGTTCTAACTGTTGCTTCCTGACCTGCATACAGATTTCTTAAGAGGCAGATCAGGTGGTCTGGTATTCCCATCTCTTTCAGAATTTTCCATAGTTTATTGTGATCCACATATAAGTGGATCCACTTATAAGTACTAAGCATGAAACAAATATAAAATGCATAAAATTATATCTGGCACAAAGTAAACTCTCATTAAAAAGTATCTGTAACTATTAAGGCAGTTAGCCTCACAGGAAAAGAAAATAGAATTCATTGATAATCATAAGAAAAGTAAGGTTTGCTAAAACAAATATTTGTGTCAGAAAAGCAGTTTCCCAGAGTGTTTGATTGTCAGAAATAAAATTTCCTAGAAGAAATGGTCTTTCTAATTCCTGTTTTCTTCTTGCCTGTAGGAGAATGGTTGATTAAATTAATGCAACCAATATTTTAAATGCTAAATTTTATAAATATAAGACATGTCCTCTGATAATCTCAAATCACTCATATCTATCTCTTTAAACCTCCAGAGTGGTAATAGGAGGTTTGCTACAGTATGTAAAAACTACTGAAGAGTTGCATTCAGTCGGGTCTGACTCTGTGACCCCATGGACTGTAGCCTACAAGACTCCTGTGTCCCTGGAGTTCCCAGGCAAGAATACTGCAGTGGGTTGCCATTTCCTTTTCTAGGAGATCTTCCTGACCCAGGGATCAAAGTGTCGTCTCCTGCACTGCAGGCAGATTCTTTAACACTTGAGCCACCAGGGAAAATCAGAAACAAGCCATCTATACTAAGTCCCCTGTATACAAACCTTCAAGTTACAAGTTTTCAAAGATGGGAATGTGCTTTCACATGTCCAGTCACATAAGTTACTTCATGTGTCTGGGGTATGTTGTCATGTGTGTCTTCTACAAGAGGTTGTGCCTTTTTGTACTTTACTGTTCAGTACTGTATAGAGTACAGTATCTTTATTTCAAGCCTAGATGTCCAGAAGCAAGTGTAATAGCAATAGCGATATAGCTGGTACTATACTAACAAGCATGAAGCCATAATGACAGAAACAAAAGTAAAAATATTTGAGACTAGAGTGAGAAGAGAAAGAAGTAATTGAAGAACCAAAGAGATTCATGACACAGAAAATGGCAAGAGGATTTTCTCTGAGGAGGTCCTATAAATTTTTGAGTCAGAGGACCCAAATGTAGAATGGTACATGAAGGTTGCAGCAGCCATTCAGAATATAATCCAATGCCAACGTGCCACCAATGACAAGAAAAAAAGAGTTACTACCCAGATATCATTGGATTTTTTTTTTTTTTTTCAGGAAAGTGGATAGAATTAAATCCAGCAAGGAACCAGAATCTGTGCCATCAACGTCAGGCATGAGTGAAATTGCAACTCGCCCTCCATCTCCTATTGCTGATGATCCTTCAGCTCTGCCATTTCCCACCTCTTCTCCCAACTCCATCAGTTGCTCTTCTTGCCTGTTCACTTGATCCAGTCTCTGTACCAGCTGTTGTACTCTACTTTTGTAGCTTTCAAGGTACTATACTGTAAGATTAAAAATGTTTTATTTTTGTGTTTGCTTTTTATGTATTATTTGTGTGAAAAGTATTATAAACCTCTTACAGTACAGTACTGTATAGCCAACTGTGTTAGTTGGGTAACTAGACTAAGACTAATCTTATTGGACTTATGAACCAACTGAATTTATGAAGGAGCTCTAGGAACAGAACTCATTCATATGTAAAGGGACTTACTGTAGGCCCCAACACACCTCTTCCATCTCCTTGCCTTGTATCAGGGTTAGTTACAAAGGTTAAAATCTTCAGGAGACTTCCTGCAGACTATATTGTGGTGATGGTTTAGTCCCTAAGTCATGTCCAACTCCTGTGATCCCATGGACTGTAGCCCTCCTCTGTGCATGGGAATCTCCAGGCAAGAATACTGGAGTGGGTTGCCATTTCCTTCTCCAGGGGATCTTCTTGACCCAGGAATCGAACCCCGGTCTCCTGCATTGCAGGCAGATGATTTACCAACTGAGCTTTTAGGGAAGCCTCAGACTATATACCCTCTCACTTTAAACATTTCTCCTAAGAAAGTTCTTCTGCTCACCTGCTTCAGAGCGAGAATCCACAAGGCTAGTTCTTAGAAACTTGGAGTCTCTTGCCTCCTTCCAACACCTCCCCAGACTGCAGACAGCCCCTATGATGAAATATCTGGCCTGTGTTCAATTATTTGCTCTGGTAGATGTTCTCACATCTCTGTAAGACATTAACTGAAAGCTTAAATTAATGTATTTGACATAGTTTATGTATGACCCTGCCAAGATAGCATTTGAATAATTCATATGTGGTGACTGCTAAAAAAAGAAACAGAAGCATAGAGCAAAATCCTTCATTCTGATGTCAAAAAGCTTGAGAGTTCTCACACTTTCCCTAATTGTAGTAGAGATATTTGCATGAGAGACACACAAAAAATACCATTGAGAAAATCTAGCTATCAACTAGAAGAATTCATAATATTTTATGTGGTCACTATTCTTTTCTCATTTAAACTCAGGCATAAGAAACATCTTTACAGCAAAGAAAATCAAGAAATTTATGAGGAAATTACTACTACATGGCAGACTCTCCATTGATTATAAATGCTTATATATTGTTAGATTTATATTATGTTAATGAATGATATCATCAGTTGAAATAGACAAAATGATAAAACAATGACAGCTGATGACATTTTTTTTTTAATTTGGCCAGATCTTTTATGTTAAAAGTGTGGAAAAGGGACTGTATCAATATAGAAACTATTCATGACCTAACCTAAGAACATAGTCTGAAAAGCAGAAGAAAATTCTCTTAGTTTTACTGAAAGAAAACATAATAATCTTGTGAGTACAATAATGCATGAAGACATAATAAAACCACAGAATGAAATGAACTGGGATGGCAGTGGGAAAACTCTGAACACTGAGATGTCACTTAAGCCTCACGACAATTTTCTAAATGAGCTAGAAATGATAAGGAATGTAATAGAGCAAGGTGGAGCTGAAATGGAGTTACTCTAATAGACCAAGGGACCAAGAAAACCACAATGAAGGCAGAAGAAAAAATAATGTACATGAAGAAAAGATCTCTGAAACAAAGCAAGGACTGCATCTGCAGAGTAAAAGATCATGCCCTTTTCCAAGAAAAATTAGTACAAGGGCAGTCAACTCTCAGGCACCTCCTGGATGAGTTGCTGTTACTTCCAAAATAAGCCAGGACACAGAGGAGCCATGTCCACCAAGTTGTGCAGACGGACTGCCAGGAGAACATGAGGTGTTGTCACACTGTCATTCAAATATAGGGAAAAGAGGAAGACACTTTCAAACATGAAAGATCTCAAGGACTAAAGCACTTTGGAGCCCTTCTTGGGGCAAAAAGTACATGCAATTAAATCAGGCCAATAAAATCATCAATGGGGAAGCCTTGTTGAAAAGCACTCAGTGTGGAGGTTTCATCAAGCAATGTCTCTATAAGGTTCCAAAAGAAAACAGTATCATCAGATTCTTTACGTGCCTATGCTATTTTCCTCTTATCAAGGCAATAGGCAGACATTCTCAAACCTGCAAAGACTTGGGGACTTTAGAAGCTCTGAATTTCTCTCCAAAAATTGATGGTGAAACTCAGTCATTTCAGTTGAGGTAGGAAATGGAAAGGGCTACCCAGATGGTGCTATGGTAAAGAATCTGCTTGCCAATGTAGGAGATGTAAGAGATACAGGTTTGATCCCTGGGTTGGGAAGAGCCCTTGGAGTAGGAAATGGCACCCACTCCAGTATTGTTGGAGAATCCCATGGACAGAGGAGCCTGGCGGGCTACAGTTCATGGGGTCGCAAAGGGTTGAACATGACTGAGCAACTCAACACAAAATAAACACACACACGTATATACAAGAAAAACTTATAAAGGAACAAAGGAAGAGCAAGAATTAAGGTAAGTCAATGACAGTGTGAGATTGGATGCCCCCAGGTCTGAAGGTGTCATTTCAGGTTAATCATTTCATTTGCTTCATTCATCAGAGCACAAAGCCACCCTGTAAAATGCCTCTAATGCTGCTTCATCCTCAAAACCTCAGAGAAGAGCCACTCACTTCTGTTCCTGGGGAAATAAATAAGGCTTAGATTCTCTCTCTGGTACCCAAGGCATTGTGGTGTAAAGGCACCAATACCAGCTCTGTGTATCTGACAGCATGTCTTCCCTTTGCACATAGTTTAGTACTACTAATATTTTATTTGGTATTTTAAGAGAGAAAATTAATACTTTCTTTCAGCAAGCATCTATTAATGAGTGCTTACAAATAAGAAGTACTAGAGAGTGAATACTATTATCATAAGCTTTGGTCTCATCAGGGAGACAAACATATAAGGATCATTAATGCTTTGCTAGAAATTGAGAAATAAATGTGCATTCTTAACTTGCACCAACCACATTCCACCAGTCCCAGAGACTGTCTCTTCAAATACAATAAATTCAGTGCCAGCTGGATGTGAAACGAGTTTTTCTAATGTATTTGAATGTTTAGAAATGTGTTTGGAAATGTGAATAAGTTTTATATTATGCATTATACATATTCTTCTTAGGCAAAACAAAATTAATGTTTTAAAATAGTAAACGTTGCAGTTTCCCATATGGTTTTTGAGTTCTTGTTACTATTTGTGTTCAGTGCCATCCAGTTTATTTTTAAATGGATTTTCCGTTGAAGCTGATGTCTAACACAATTAATGCATGAAGTTAGGGTCAGACAGCATGAATTATTCATTGGGTTCTCACACTTGCCTTTATGGTTAAGTCATCATAATATATCATAGTTACCATGGAGAATGTTAAGTTTCTAAAACCCAAAATTATTACCCTTTATAAAGATTCTTTTATATGTAACATAAGTAGATGTGTTATGAGACCCATTATCAAGGAGAAAGAACTACTACTTAAAGAATAAATTTTGATATTATAACTTTAAATAAAACATAATCTGTATCTTTAATTAACTTAGATTTGTGGACATGTAAGTTCCTAAGAAATAGAACATTTTTAAAAGCATTATCTTCCTTCAAGACTGAGTTTACGTATATTTATTTTGGTACATTAGTCTATAATTTATTCTGATTTTATATCCCCTAAGATTATGCATGAACACAAAGTGAGGGAAAGTATTGTATTCAATCTCCAAGACAAAAGCTACTATTGTTCTCTAGGAATTTATTTTATTAACACAGTCATTTTAATTTGAGTTTTAATGTATCTCAAAGTAAGTGGAGAGTGAAAAGGTTGGCTTAAAGCTCAACATTCAGAAAACGAAGATCATGGCATCTGGTCCCATCACTACATGGGAAATAGATGGAGAAACAGTGGAAACAGTGTCAGACTTTATTTTTCTGGGCTCCAAAATCACTGCCGATGGTGACTGCAGCCATGAAATTAAAAGACGCATACTCCTTGGAAGGAAAGTTATGACCAACCTAGATAGCATATTCAAAAGCAGAGACATCACTTTGCCAACAAAGATTCACCTAGTCAAGGCTATGGTCTTTCCTGTGGTCATGTATGGATATGAGAGCTGGACTGTGAAGAAGGCTGAGCGCCGAAGAATTGATGCTTTTGAACTGTGGTGCTGGAGAAGACTCTTGAGAGTCCCGTGGACTGCAAGAAGATCCAACCAGTCCATTCTGAAGGAGATCAATCCTGGAATTTCTTTGGAAGGAATGATGCTAAAGCTGAAACTCCAGTATTTTGGCCACCTCATGCGAAGAGTTGACTCATTGGAACAGACTCTGATGCTGGGAGGGATTGGGGGCAGGGGGAGAAGGGGACGACAGAGAATGAGATGGCTGGATGGCATCACTGACTCGATGAATATGAGTCTGAGTGACCTCTGGAAGTTGGTGATGGACAGGGAGGCCTGGTGTGCTGCAGTTCATGGGGTCGCA
Organism: Tragelaphus eurycerus; assembly: GCA_935064755.1. Taxonomy (NCBI): domain Eukaryota; kingdom Metazoa; phylum Chordata; class Mammalia; order Artiodactyla; family Bovidae; genus Tragelaphus; species Tragelaphus eurycerus. Next base: position 15,307,586 of record CAKXYN010000041.1, read on the forward strand.
AAGAGTCGGACACGACTGAGCGACTGATCTGATCTGATCTGATCTGATATCTCAAAGTAGTGATGTACTGTTCATTTATATCTAAGTCATGGGTTTGAGGAGCCTGGAAGGCTGCAGCCAATGGCGTTGCAAGAGTCAAACACAACTTAGCAACTAAACCACCAACACCATGGGCTTGAAAATGGAGTTTACAGGCTGTGGTTCCATCACCCTTACATTAAAATGTAAAAAAGTCCTCCTGACAACCCTCCCAGTCTTGCAAAACTTTCTCTCTTGCACATTGCTCCTCAAGCTGTGCCTCTCCTCTGTACTTTCTCTCCACATTGGCCTCTCTGAAGACTCCAAACTCATTTCTGACTTTAGATTCCTGCCTTTGTTCTTCATTCTGCATACTGGTCAAGCTCTTCCCAAATCACCACACTGTATCCAAGCCAGGCCTTGAGGGCTTGGAGAAGACATACCATTCTTATATTTTCTTCATAACAAATTACTATTTAAAATTATCTCACTAATGTATTTGTTACTTCACAAACCGTAATTTCAAGTTAATTATGATCTGTCCCACAAGCAATGTGACCTATGTGAGACTTAAACACTGGTTCCTGCCTCTTTTGGTCCCTGTGTCCCCATAGGCAGAGTTAGGGCACATGTTCAACATGGAGTGAGTGGTTATGACATATATGCAGAATGATTGAACTAGGATTATCAAGGACAGGGATTGGCAAACTTTTTCTGGAAAGGATCTGTTGATAAATATTTCAGAGATTTTAAGGATTCTCTCCTTTCCTTTCCTTTCTACAACTCTTTAAAAATGTGAAACCCACTCTTAGGCACACTTTACAAAGACAGGCCATGGGGCAGTTTTGCCAATGGCTGTATTTTGCTCATGGGTCACAAGCACGGTGTCCCAATCCCAATCAAGGTGGCTTGTTATACAGTATATTCTTACTCCAGACCTTTGAATTAGTCCCTAGAGTTGGGGCCTAGGAATCTGTGTTTTCCTTAAGGAATTCTCACTCAATCATGTCTAAGTTGTATCTCTTTGTGACCCCATGGACTGTAGCTCACCAGGCTCTTCTGTCCATGGGATTCTCCAGGCAAGAATATTGGAGTGAGTAGCCATTCCCTTCTTCAAGGGATCTTACCAACCCAGGGATCAAACTCCAGTTTCCTTTACTGCAGGCAGATTCTTTACTGTCTGAGCTACCTGGGAAGCCTTCTTGATACTTCACTTCAGTTCAGTCGCTCAGTCGTGTCCGACTCTTTGCAACCCCATAAATCACAGCATGCCAGGGCTCCCTGTCCATCACCAACTCCCGGAGTTCATTCAGACTGACGTCCATCGAGTCAGTGATGCCATCCAGCCATCTCATTCTCTGTCATCCCCTTCTCCCCCTGCCCCCAATCCCTCCCAGCATCAGAGTCTGTTCCAATGAGTCAACTCTTCGCATGAGGTGGCCAAAGTACTGGAATTTCAGCTTTAGCATCATTCTTTCCAAAGAAATTCCAGGATTGATCTCCTTCAGAATGGACTGGTTGAATCTCCTTGCAGTCCAAGGGACTCTCAAGAGTCTTCTCCAACACCACAGTTAAAAAGCATCAATTCTTCAGTGCTCAGCTTTCTTCAGAGTCCAACTCTCACATCCATACATGACCACAGGAAAAACCATAGCCTTGACTAGATGGACCTTGATACTTAGCAACTATAAGTTTGAGAAAGAGGGGATTGAAGTGAAGTGAAAAAGTTTACTAAGTCACTTAGGAAAGAAAATTATCACAATAAAATTTCATTAAAGCAATACAGTTTACAAAAAAATAAAGTTTTTTTGTAAAATGTTAAATAATAGCTTAATTTTTATAGAACTTGTCACATTCACTTACCCTAAGTTCTCCATATTTAATGAGGAACAGAATTTTATCTACTTTTCTTAGATGCCAAGAAGTGGAATTTGTCTATTCTATTCCATTATAGAAATGACAAAAAAAATTGAAGCTTAAACTTAAATGAAAAAAATCCCATGGTTTGTTCCACACTATTTTCACACTTTGCAGTGGACACCAGCACTGGCTAGAAACTTTTTGTTTAGTAGAAATCTAACATGGAATTGGGTCACTGAGAAGAAGAAACTTTTAAGAGGACTTTCTTCAAAGGGAAAATGTAGTAGCATTTCAGTGAAATGGAAAGTATAACTGTGACTATTCTCACTTTCAATGTAGCAGTCTTTCAGCACAGGCTTGAAAAAGTTTTGCTTCTATAGGTTTTAGTGTCAAATTGATTTATCATCTACCAGATGCTAGGAACAAGGTGAAAAGTAGAAATAAAAATAATTAAAAGTAACAACTGCAGTCTATTTGTAATTGTTGAGTGTCCTTTCTGTTTATTTGTTTTTTTGTTTTTCTCAGTTATATAGAAGCTTGCACTGTATTTTCTCTGATCTGACTTTGAAGGAAATGGCAACCCACTCCAGTATTCTTGCCTGGAGAATCCCATGGACAGAGGAGCCTGACAAGCTACAGTCCACATGATCGCAAGAGTCAGACACAACTTGGCAACTAAACCACCACCACCACCAGTCCAAAGATGTGTGATTAATATAACCTCTCAATTTATTATGTCTATACTTTTATTTATTAGTAATATCTATGTCAGGCTTCTCAAATGGCTCAGTTGTTAAAGAATCTGCCTGCAATGTGGGAGACCTGGATCTGATCCCTGGATTGGGAAGATCTCCTGGAAAAGGGAGCAGCTACTCACTCCAGTATTTTGGCCTGGAGAATTCCATGGACTGTCTAGTCCATGGGGTCGCAAAGAGTCAGACATGACTGAGCAACTTCCACTTTCCTTTCACACCTTTATTTCTTACTGATAATGCTTGTTTTCAACACTGTGTTCAGTTCAGATCAGTTCAGTTTCTCAGTCGTGTCCAACTCCTTGCAACCCCATGAATAGCAGCACACCAGGCCTCCCTATCCATCACCAACTGCCAGAGTTCACTCAAACTCATGTCCATTGGGTTGGTGATGTCATCCAGCCATCTCATCTTCTGTTGTCCCCTTCTCCTCCTGACCCCAATACCTCCCAGCATCAGAGTCTGTTCCAATGAGTCAACTCTTCATGTGAGGTGGCCAAGTACTGGAGTTTCAGCTTTAGCATCAGTCCTTCCAATGAACACCCAGGACTGATCTCCTTTAGAATGGAATGGTTGGATCTCCTTGCAGTCCAAGGGACTCTCAAGACTCTTCTCCAACACCACAGTTCAAAAGCATCAATTCTTTGGTGCTCAGCCTTCTTCACAGTCCAACTCTCACATCCATACATGACCACTGGGAAAACCATAGCCTTGACTAGATGGACCTTTGTTGGCCAAGTAATATCTCTGCTTTTGAATATGCTATCTAGGTTTGTCATAACTTTCCTTCCAAGGAGTAAGCGTCTTTTAATTTCATGGCTGCAATCACCATCTGCAGTGATGTCCAACACTTTGTTACCTTCCTCATTTTGTGAATGAGGCTTAGGCTGCAAAAGTATTAGAAAGTCAACCAAGGCCACACCCGTGGGAAGTGGTGGAGTTGGGAGGACTATCAGTGGGCAAGTCTAAAGTATTTCAATAGAAGAAGAAGAGGAGAGAAACCAAGGATCTGGACCCATGCAAAGAAGGAAAGAGGATAAACAAGGTGGGAAAGGTGGAGAAACAAAGATCTGCCTTGGGTTCATATCACCTGACAAGATTTCTTGACAATGTCCAGCAATGGAGAACAGTGTTTCCAGTTTCTTCTTCTATTTAGTGTCTTTTAACTTGTGTGTGAAAAATAAGTTTTATGATGCTACTTAAAATGAAATATGTCTTGTCATTTTTCCTAAATTTTGTGTGATTTGAAGAAAAAAAGACTTTTTCCTAAACAGAACCTACCCAACCTACCCAAATCACATTTATTAAACTTCTTCCATTGAACATAATTTTTACCCTAGAAGACCTGCAAGTAAATGTCAGATAGATAATAACTAATCTAGGCCAAAAGTTAATATTTAATTGTGAGGGACCTGGATTGAACATTCTTTATTGGAATGTTTTTTCAGGAAATAAGTCACTTCATAATAGATTCCAAAACATGGGGTCATGACAACTAAGAGGCCAGAATACAATGTGGAAAGTCAATTACAATATGCAGAATCACGTACATATAGCTGGTTCTGCACACACGTGCGTATACATACAAACACACCCAGCTTTCTTTCCAGAAAATGTTTTAAGTGTTTATTGTTCCATTACCATATAAAAGGATACAAGCATATTCCTATGATTATGTCATTGTTTCCAAAAGCTATTATTTTATATTACTGCCAGTTTTCTAAAACTATGAGGTACTTATTATAAGATATAAATGATCTTCAACAATTAAATTCTACGCTGCTGGAATGTGTTTATTTCAATAAGAAGATCATTTATGTGAGAAAGAGATGATGATAGAAACCTAAAACCATTGCCCGCAGTTATCAAGATAAAGTATTTTGTCATGTAATAATCTGACACATTAGTATCTCCTTAAAAGCTATACAAATTGAACATTTTCTTTGCAAAGCACAATGTGGTGTCATGATGATCTTCTTGCATGCCCCTGTGATATCTAGTAAGTATCAAAGCTTAATCTGTTCAAAATGTTGTGAAGCAACCAAGGATCAGAGAGTAACAATGGTGATTCAACCACAGTGTGGTCATATCGTTCAATAGATTGGAATGGAACAAATGACCTTGTTTTACTTGGTGGGGAAGAGTGGTTACTGAGTGAAAAGGAAACTTAGATTGCAAAAATAATTTCACAGCAGCTATTCTTTGACTTCCATATGAATTTATTATTATTGCTACCATTATTATCCCTAGAACTGTAACTAGTTTAATTAACATATGCATATGAGAATGATACTCAATTGGTAAAAATGATTTAGAACAAGCATCCAAGCTTGCATTTCTGATAATATGAAAGTGTTATTCACTGTCACTGTCAGTCGTGCCTGACACTTTGCGACCTCATGAACTGCAGCCCCCCAGGCTCCGTCCATGGGATTTTCCAGGCAAGGATACTGGAGTGGGTTGCCATTTCCTTTTCCAGGGGATCTTCCTGACCCAGGAATGGAACCCAGGTCTCCTGTACTGCAGGTAGATTCTTTACCGACTGAGCTACCAGGGAAGCCCCTTCTGATAATATACTAGACTACAAATCCTGAAATTTTTATCCCCACAAAATCTTCAAAATATTAAAATGTCTTTTAAAAACAGATAACCAAGATAACAAGAAACTAAAGAGAATCTTCAGAAGGGAATAAAGAAGTGAGAATACCAATACACAGTGGCTTTAAAAATGCAAAACCAATACAATACTGTAAAGTTAAGTAAAATAAAATTAAAAAAAAAAAAAAATGTCCAAATACAGAAGCTTGCACTGTGGACGTTTTCTGATTCCCAAGGAGATGGCTTCTCTGGTGGCTCAGATGGTAAAGAATCTGCCTGAAATGCAGGAGACCCGGATTTGATCCCTGGGTCAGGAAGATCCCCTAGAGAAGGGAATTGCTACCCACTCCAGTATTCTTGACTGGAGAATTCCATGGACAGGGGAGCTTGGCTGCCTATAGTCCATAAGGTCGCAAAGACTCAGACAAGACTGAGAGACTAATAGTTTGACTTTCAAGGAGCTGTAAGTCTTAATGGAGCATGCAAGCAACACAGGACAAGGACTTAAAAGTGAGGAGTCCAGTTAGGGATCCTTTTTATAATTCAGAGTCCCTTAGAAGTACTATTTCAGGAAAAGTAAAAAGCTAAGGCAAACTGTTCCATGAGTGGAAATAACAAGGAAGCTGATCTGACAAAACTTTTACTCTCAGGTAAAAGGTGAACATGGGGGGAATCCAGAAGCCAACCTTCTTGTAGTACATGGGTTAAAATTTACAAAAATTTACCAAAGAGCCCTACACAGCTTTAACTAAATTATTAAACTAGCTACATAACAACAACATGAAGAAAGGAATTATTCTCTCTTTCAAAGAAAAAATATTTAAAAAAGGAAGGACGATTTTTCAATACAGATCTCATTGAACTCTCACAGATACATTAACAGGTCAGACACACAAAATGTACAACATGAGAGAAGGTACCAAGATGAAGAGTGAAAGTGAAAGTAACTCAGTCAGGTCCAACTCTTTGCAACCCCTTGGCATTGGGAATAGAGAGATGAATAGATGAATGAGAAAAAGATCCTTAACCAGTAAGTGGGTGGTGCAAGAGCCTGGATCCTTGATACAGTCCATGGAATTCTCCAGGCCAGAATACTGGACTGGGTAGCCTTTCCCTTCTCCAAGGGATCTTCCCAACCCAGGGATCGAACCCATTGCAGGCAGATTCTTTAACAGCTGAACCACAAGGGAAGCCCAACAATACTGGAGTGGATAGCCTATCCTTTCTCCAGCAGATCTTCCTACCCAGAAATCAAACCAGGATACCCTGCATTGCAGTCAGATTCTTAACCAACTAAGCTATCAGGGAAGACTAAGGTGAAGGATAAGCAGAGGCATTAAAGAGAAGAATACTACTTTCAAAAACTTAAAATATTGCAATTGTTCTTTGAATGTAAAATTATTATGCTACATATGCTTATAGAAATACATCTGAGCCACCAGGGAAGCCCACAGAAATACAGTTCAGTTCAGTCACTCAATCATGTCTGGCTCTTTTGGACCCTATGGACTATAGCACACCAGGCTTCTCCGTCCATCACCAACTCCCAGAGCTTGCTCAAATTCATGTTCATCAAGTCGGTGATGCCATCCAACCATTTAATCCTCTGTCATCACTTCTCCTCCAGCCTTCAATCTTTCCTAGCATCAAGGTCTTTTCTAATGAGTCAGTCTTCACATCAGGTGGCCAGAGTATTGAAGCTTCAGCTTTAGCATCAGTCCTTCCAATGAATATTCAGGGTTGATTTCCTTTAGAATTGATTTGACCTGGTTTGATCTCCTTGCTGTCCAAGGGACTCTCAAGAATCTTCTCCAATACCACAGTTCATAAACATCAATTCTTCAGTGCTCGGACTTTTTTTATTGTCCAGATCTCACATCTGTACACAACTACTGGAAAAACCATAGCTTTTACTATACAGACCTTTCTAGTCATAGTAATGCCTCTGCTTTTTAATATGCTGTCTAGGTTGGTCATAGCTTGTCTTCCAAGGAGCAAGTGTCTTTTAATTTCATGGTTGCAGTCACCATCTGCAGTGATTTTGGAGCCCAAGAAAATAAAGTCTATCAGTGTTTCTGTTGTTTCCCCATCTATTTGTTATGAAGTGATGGGACCAGATGCCATGATCTTTGTTTACTGAGTGCTGAGGTTTAAGCCAGCTTTTTCATCCTCCTCTTTCACTTTCATCAAGAGACCCTTTAGTTCCTCTTTGCTTTCTGCCATAAGGGTGGTATCATCTGTATATCTGAGATTATTGATACTTCTTCCTGCAATCATGCTTCCAGTTTATGCTTCATCCAGCCTGGCATTTCACATGATGTATTCTGCATATAAGTTAAATAAGGAGTGAATATTTAGGTTACTTCTATACCTTGGCTATTATAAATAATGCTGCTATGAACATTGGAGTGCATGCATATTTTCAAATTTTTGAAAAATTAAAACAAAACCTGTGAGACACGGGAAAAGCAGTTCTAAGAGAGAAGTTTATAGTGATACAAGCTTATCTCAGGAAACAAGAAAAATTAAAACAACCTGACTTTACACCTAAAGCAACTATAGAAAGGAAAAGAAGCAAAATCCAAAGTTAGTAGAAGGAAAGAAATCCTAAATATCAAGGCAGAAATCAATCAGAGACTTAAAAAAAAAAAAGTCGGAAAGACTAATGAAACTAAAAACTGGTTCTTTGAAGAGATAAAATTGTTAAACCTTTAACTAGATTCATTTAAAAGGAGGGAGAGGGCCAAATTAACAAAATCAGGAATAAAAAGGATGTTACAACTGACACCACAAAAGTAACAAGGGATTATATGCTATTTCTGTGAATAACTATATGCCATGAGAATGGACAACCTGGAAGATATGAACAAATTCTTAGAAAAGTACAATCTACCTAAGAAGAAGTAGAAAATATGAACAGACCAATTACCAGTAATTAAATTGAATCAGTAATTTTAAAACTGCCAACAAATAAATGAGGGTTTCCCTGGTATCTCAGACAATAAAGAATCTGCCTGCAATGCAGGAGAGACCCAGGTTCAATCCCTGGGTCAGAAAGGTCCTCTGGAGAAGGAAATGGCAATCCACTCCAGTGTTCTCGCCTGGAGAATCCCATGGACAGAGGAGCCTTGTGGGCGACAGTCCATGGGGTTGCAAAGAGTCAGACATGACTGAGTGACTTTCACTTTTAACAAATAAAAGCCCAAGAGCAGATGGCTTCATAGGTGAATTCTATCAAACATTTAGAGAAAAGTTAACACTTATCTTTCTTAAACTACTCCAGAAAATTTCAGAGGAAGAAACACTTGAACTCATTCTATGTGGTCACCATCACCCTGATACCAAAACCAGACAAATATCACAAAAAAAGAAAATTACAGGCCGATATCACTGGTGAATATAGATGCAGAAATTCTCAACAAGTATTAGCAAACAAAATATAACTACTTTAAAAGGTTTAAAGTAGTTATATGGTACTACTTTAAAACCCATGGTAGAGTGGGTTTTATCCCAGGGATGCAAGAATTTTTCAACATTTACAAATAAATCAAAGTAATACAAACCTTAGCAAGTTAAAGAATAAACAATATATGATTATCTCAATAGATGCAGGAAAAACTTTTGATAAATTTCAAAATACATTTATGATAAAAAAGAAAAGCCTTCAGAATGTGGGCATAGAAGGAACCAATCACGACATAATCAAGGCCATGTATGACAAATACTGTTTTTGTTTGAAGGCTTCATTCTCCTAGATCTTTCCAGAATTTCAAAAAGCAGGCTCAAGCAGTTAATGGACAATAAAGTCATAGGACTTCTGGTTTCTCTTGAAGGAATATAGATAAGAATCTGATATATAGATAATACTCTCTGAGTTCTTATACAGAAAGCAAGACACTCACCCACCTCCCTGCACCTACTTGGAAAGTGGTGACTACATGCTGACCACAAACACCCAGACTGCTTGGAGGTAGAAGGTTAAGATTCCAGAGACACCATCCTATTACCTCACCACCAACCAACCAGAAGAAAATTACATACACTGCAACCTTCACCCTGGATTTTGCCTTTAAAAATTCATTCCTGAAAACCTTCGAGTAGTTCAGATCTTTTAAGGATGAACTGCCCATTCTCCTTGCTGGGTGACCTGCAGTAAATCTTTATCTACTCAAAACACCAGCATTTCCATTTGTTTGGCCTCTCTGTGCATCAGGCACATGAACTTGGATTTGACAACAATGATAACTAATCAATCAGTCTGACAGTGCAAAAAAATCTGAACTAGTCTTGTTCCTGCTGATATGAACACCTGGTGGACCAGGTACAGAATGTGGATGAGGGACAGGGTATATAGCATCCAGGACAAGAAAACATCACACTGCCTCTTTTTTGGTGAGTCATCTGGGCTCTGGAAAAACTATACAAAAGCTCAAAGAATATCTCTTAATCAGATAAAGATAATAGGTGGAAAAATTTCCCCTGCATTGAAAACATGAGAAAGGACCTTGTCTGAGTGACATACCAGGATGATATTATAATCAAACTTTGGTTTGATTCCAAGTCACATAGGCAAACCTCTCAAGGAAATTGTAAGTGACTCTAGAGATATCCTTTTTTGGCATCAGATCAGATCAGTCGCTCAGTCGTGTCCGACTCTTTGCGACCCCATGAATCACAGCACGCCAGGCCTCCCTGTCCATCACCAACTCCCGGAGGTCACTCAGACTCACATCCATCGAGTCAGTGATGCCATCCAGCCATCTCATCCTCTGTCGTCTCCTTCTCCTCCTACCTCCAATCCCTCCCAGCATCAGAGTCTTCTCCAATGAGTCAACTCTTCGCATGAGGTGGCCAAAGTACTGGAGTTTCAGCTTTAGCATCATTCCTTCCAAAGAAATCCCAGGGCTGATCTCCTTCAGAATGGACTGGTTGGATCTCCTTGCAGTCCACGGGACTCTCAAGAGTCTTCTCCAACACCACAGATCAGAAGCATCAATTCTTCGGCACTCAGGCTTCTTCACGGTCCAGCTCTCACATCCATACATGACCACAGGAACAACATCTGCAAAATCACCAAATATTCTGGATGGCTCACAAGCCACCCTTGTACAACTTGGGGTATTACAGCTGCCCCCATGATTCAACTGCCCCCATGATTAAGCTACCCAATGCTGTAAACTCTACATTGGTAGATATAAAATCTGGACTTATTTGATTAGGTGACAGAATCAAGCTTTAATGCTGCGAGGAGCAGACTACAGGCCTCCTATATCAGCCTTTTGATAATCTGCTTTCCTCTCAGAGGCTGACAGAAATGCAAAGGAAATGGAGATGTTTGGATAATAACAGTACCAATGGTCAAGGTCCTGAAACACCCCAGATCTCAGGAATTTCAGGTTCCATTCTTATCTTGTCTGTAAACCATCCTGGCCTTTTAGTTTTATGTGGCAACAAAGTCTAAAAAAGATTCCCAACTAAATGGTAAGGAAGATGTGGACTTGAGTACCTGGCTCCCTCTGTCACTAAATATTCCACCCTAAATGCCAGCCAAGTTACAATCCTGGGCTCTTTTGTTCATAAATTTTTGTCACATAAATGTGCCAGTTGATAAATCATGGAGAATCCTCCTATGCGTCACAACTCCACATTCTTTTCAGCCTTGAGGATCTTCTTCTCAAGTTTTGGAGATAATGAATTGGAAAAATCGATCTTAAATCTCTCCATGATAATGGAACAAAATTTCAGTACCACTATGAGAACTTTGAAAATATTCCAGTCGGCCGTTAACAGCTTTGACTTCAGGGTGCTCCAAAAACATTGTGTCCTAGATATACCAATGGCCCAGCAAGGAGGAGTTTGTGCAATCATTACTGAAAAATGTTGGTTTTATGTGGACCAAATAGAGCAAGTAGTATTGAACATTTATCTAATGAAAGAAAAGATTAGCCTTTTCCCTCAGATAAATGGAGCTCATACATTTTATTAAATTGAACCATTGCCAGGACTGGGGAACTGGTATAATGGGACATGGTGACATGTACACTGTGTTCCTTCCTGTTTATTCATCCTCCTTCTAAACTACCTCCTTTATTTCCTTTGTAGATTTCTTACTGCTATTTACTAACTTATTTTCTCTCTCCACTGTCTTCAGCTCAGTTTTTTGTATGTCAGATTTCCAAGGAAATTTCAGAGGAGGAAACTAAATGGGCTCGGGACGGGCCACCCCAAGCTGTGTCATTGTGGCATGTGAATTATTTGGAGTTGAAAACAAGCAAAGCCCAAAAGATTTAAGAAGAACCTTTGAACTTCCCTCTAACTGCCTAAAAGAATTTAAGATAGAAGGCCTGTTCCAGTAAGGAGCTATCCCCATGGATAGTAAAGTATGAACTAGGTATGGTAGAACCTAGCAAGGCCATTTGATCAAAGTTCTTTCTGTGTCTCCAGATGAACCAGCAAACATTTGCTTATGAACCATTAACTGGTTTTCATTTTTCTGTGAGTGGCCTTACTTCCTTTTGAAGTCCCTGACTGTTTCTTCCTTCTCCTTAGTCCACAGTGAGGTATAAACCTCATTTTGCCTTACTGTTTGGCAAATGCTTCATGCCTGTATGAATTACCCATACATACTGTCAATGTAAATTAATCAATTTAAAAAATGATAAATTTTATTCAAACCAAATTTGAAGATTATAACCCAGGAATGGTGTCTCAGAAAGTTCTGATAAAGTTCTTGTTAGAAGTCAAGGCATGGTTATATATAAATTTTTTCAGACAGAGGGCTGTACATTATATAATGTATTATTGACAGTTTACACAATCCAGATCTAAGCATTATCATAGCCCCTCACAAGATCAAAGAGGAATGTTATCTTTAAGGTGTTGTCTTGTTGGTGCTAAGAGAGTGTTGCTCTTCATGATTGAGTGGGTATTTTGGCTGATGGGGGAGGTCTGATTGATGCATATCAGTGTATATTGTCAACAATGTACAATTAGCGGGAGAGACAAGGCCAAAGGGCAGAGAAAATTTGTTTCAGTTTTTCTTGTCTTGTGAGAAAATATGATTTTTATTTTACAGTACATAAAAAATTTGATTATCTCCTGCTAATCTGCCTTATGTCATTTTAATCACCAGAAAAAAAAAGAGAGAGAGAGAGAGAGAGAGAAAGAGGAATATTTTTCTCAGCCCCAATATATGAGTTTCATGACCTAACATTTAAAGTTCCTACTATTAATAACACTAAAAATACATATCTTAAAAGTGGGTAGCCTGTCCCATCTCCAGGAGAATCTTCCCAACCCAGGGATCGAACCCAGGTCTCCCACATTGCGGGCAGATTTCTTACCATCTGAGTCATAAGGGAAGCCCAAGAATACTGGAGTGGGCAGCCTATCCCTTCTCCATCATTATATTATGAGTTAATAAATTAAAACAATTTTGTATATTCCAGGTCAGATGTTTATCAAAAATGATGTCTCACATTAACATGTCTACACTAATAAGTCAAGTATAGAAGTTTTTTTTTTTTTTTTTTGCTTACAGTGATACTTAAAATTTGATTATATTAAGCAGGATCTGTATAGATTGTCTTATTTTTTGTATTTTATTCTTAAATGTATTAATGAAATATTTGCTTATTGTATAAAAATAATAGTGAAAGGTTTATTATTTTTCCCTAATTTATCCTACCCATGTTACCAAACCAGATCTGTTTTCCTGATACGCAGTAAGTCCAATGCTGAGATGTCAAAGTTTATAGTCAAAAGGTTTATTCCCAAGGCCATTAAGGGAGAAAATGGTAGAACAAGTCTCAGATCTGCCTTCTCAAAGTCGAGAGGCTCAGGATATTAACAGAAAAAAATAGACTACTCTTAGACATAAGTAAAGGTGATTGGAGTCAGGGAAAACGTATTCTGCATAGATACATCTGGGTTACATGCTTCTACTTATTCAAAATAGAGGTCCTCAGCATGATTGATGAGTGGAGTTTTCTGGTCATCTGAGGTCGACAGGCCATCCATCAGACACAGGCCTAGTTTTAGAGGTGGTGTCCAAATCAACCTTAACTGGGCAGGAGGTGACACCAAGTTCCTATAGAACAGCAAGTTTGCCCAAAGCTGGATATAAGCAGTGAAAGAGAGGGGGGAAATAAAAAGCTAAAGTGATCTTAATCAATGAAGGGAATTTTACAAGCAAAGGCATTTTCAACAAGCTATTTGCTCATCCATTATTCTGTCAGACTGGCTTAAGAATTTCTATTAATTATCAGCTTCTGTCAGCATATGGGGCACAGTTTCACTCTCCATGCATTTGGTCTCCAGAAATGATGACTTTTAACTCTTGCAGAATTTTCTTCTCTGGTTGTTTCTGATTACAGGAAAACAATTATACATATAAAATCTCCATCTTTCTATTGTCTTATTTTTGTGTAGCAAATCATATGCATACATACATACTTACATGTAATTTTTCCTTATTTTAATTTTTTTCAGAATAGTATTTGTTCATAATATAAAAATAGAAGAGATCACTCCTGAATCAAATGGTGTACCATGATTATGAATCATCTCTCATATAACTTATGTTGATTTTCCTTGAATAATTCCTTTATTATTTTCTTAGATTTCTCTCTATGTCTTGAGCTCAAATTCAGCAGTTTGAAGCATTACACCCCTTTTTCCTAGGTTCCATGTCTTCTTCCTGTTTCCTTTTTCAATCTTTGGGCATAGAAGATAGCATTTGAAATCCTTGTATTTAGAAATGTCTTTATCCTGCCTTTATACTTGACTCATAATTTGACAGAACATAGGATTCTGGGTTTCAAGACATTATTAGAATTTTGAGGGCACTACTTCCATATGCTAGCATTTTGTAACTCAAAGTACAGTCAAGGAACCAGCAGCACCATCATCTGAAAGCTTGTTAGAATCAACCTCAGACCTAATGAGTCAAACTTTGCATTTTAACAAGACTTTCAGTGATTTGTAAATACATGTAAATATTTGAGAAGCACTGATCTAACCTGTGGGGAAGGCAATGGCACCCCACCCCAGTACTTTTGCCTGGAAAATCCCATGGACGGAAGATCCTGGTAGGCTCCAGTCCATGGGGTCACTAAGAGTCGGACACGACTCAGCAACTTCACTTTCACTTTCACTTTTTACTTTCATGCATTGGAGAAGGAAGTGGCAACCCACTCCAGTGTTCTTGCCTGGAGAATCCCAGGGACAGGGGAGCCTGGTGAGCTTCTGTCTATGGGGTCGCACAGAGTCGGACACGACTGAAGCGACTTAGCAGCAGCAGCAGCAACAGCAGCAGATCTAACCTGAACTGTTGCTATTCATTTTTGGTTTTGTTTCATTTGTTGGACTGAAGATGCAATGAGTCATTTACAACTTGAGAATCATGTCCTTTGTTTCTGGGCAGTGTCCTTTTCAATTTCTTAATAATTTCTTCTTTGCCATTTTGTCTCATACTTAGAATGTCTCCTAAATGGATGTGGAATCTCCTGGATTGATCCTCTAAGTTTTCATCTTTTCTCTCCTTTTCCACTCTTTTCATCTTTATTCTTTCTAAAAAAAAAATATATATATATATATATATATACATATACATATATATATACACATATATATTACATTGTCATCTTCCAACTCCATTGAACTGTGTATCAGCTATCATAGCTGTAGGGCTTCCCTGGTGGCTCAGATAATAAAGAGTCTACCTGCAATGTGGGAGACCTGGGTTTGATTCCTGGGTTGGGAAGAGTCCATGGAAAAGGGAATGGCTACCAACTCCAGTATTTCTGCCTGGAGAATCTCATGGACAGAGGAACCTGACAGGCTACAATCCATGGGGTCACAAAAAATCAGACAAGACTGAGCAACTTACACATCAGGGTTGTAACTTCAGTGAGCTCTTCATTTTTTCTGATTAGACATCTCCTTGTCTAGATCCTGGTAATAAGATACACCTACTTGCATGGGATGCTGAGAAATTTATTTTTTAATTTCAAGAAGAAATATTGTTTATCAAACTCATGTTTGTCTATGAGACACTTGAAAGCCAGTACATCAGTACTCAAGAGACGAATGATCATTGGAAAGGAAAGTTTACTTTATTTAGGAGGCCAATAAATTGGGGGGAAGGTGGGCTCATGTCTAAAAACCAACTCTGAAGATTGTGCTTGACCATGCAAGTTTTAAAAACCATTTGGAGAGGGGGTCAGAGTCTTCCACTGTGTACAGACTTCTTCTGATTGTTCGGTGGATTCTGTGCTCAGCCTGAAGTTACCATCTTCCATCTCAATGGGGGCCTTATTCCTATAGAAGTATTCAAAATTACTATTAAGTATATTCCTTGAGGAAGAACAAGAACTCTGTCCCCACAACTAAACTATTGTTTCTTGACTGTTCCTACTTAGTTTCGACATTCCTTATATTCTTTGATAAGCAACTATTTGACTCTGTCCTTTGAAATTCAGGGAATTTCAAAGAGACTAAATGAAGCCTATTTTCTAAGACATAGGGAACACAAAAAGGATTTGTACCCTGAGGAGACTCACAGGGTCCTGCTCCATTTCAATGTAACTTAATAAAAATCATTATTCTGTTGCTAAGGAAAGGGAGAAAGTATAATATGGTTGGCAATTACAAGTTTCTGTCACAAGTTCCAAATAACTAACTTATTTCATATGAAATAATACTGTATTGTCTGTTATTTGTTTGATTTACATTTATCCATAAACCTTCTTGTCTTGAAGTAGAGTAAATGATAACCAGTAAACATTGGAGAAAATTACATTGAATAGGATACTTATTTTAAAACAAAAACAATGGAACCAAATACCATTTTGATTTTTAAATTCAGAATAGTGTATGTGTGAAAACATTAGTCACTCAGTCATGTTGAACTCTTTGGGATCCCATGGACTGTAGCCCACCAGGATCCTCTGTCCTTGGAATTCTCCAGGCAAGAATACTAAAGGGGTAGCCATTCCCTCCTCCAGGGGATCTTCCCAACCCAGGATCAAACTCCAGCCTCCTACATGCAGGCAGTTTCTTTACCATCTGGGCCACCAGGGAAGCCATCTAAAATGTAAAAGATCTAAGTCAGATTTTACAAATTGCAGTCAGAGAACTGATTTTCACAAAAGTTATAGTAGAGTAAACCAGATACTTTTATTCCCTGGAACAAAATCTGACTCCTTTATTACTCAAAGAATTATACCCTTTGACTGTTCAGACTTGGGAAAGGCAGGTGTGTAGCAGTAAGGAAGGAAAGATAAATTGCCTAGTAAGTTTATCAGTAAAACCAACCACCCTAACTGTAGTATAAGCCCTGATGTTTGTTGTTGGTGTTCAGTTGCTAAGTCATGTCCGACTCCTTGTGACCCCATAAACTGCAGCACACCAGGCTTCCTGGTCCTTCACTACCTCTTGGAGTGTGCTCAAACTCAGGTCCATCCAGTCAGTGACATCATCCAACCATCTCATCCTCTGTGGCCCCCTCCTCCTCTTGCCCTCAATCTTTCCCAGCATCAGGGTCTTTCCCAATGAGTCAACTCTTTGCATCAGGTGGCTGAAGAATTGGAGCTTCAGCATCAGCCCTTCCAAGACGCCCTGATGATTAGCTTTTCTTTTTGTAACACAAGTGCCTAACTTAAGTTTTGAGTGCCAAGGCATACCCCTCAAAGAGACATCCATTTCAGAAATGTATTCAGTGAGAATATCTGGAAGAAACACTTTGCCAGATAAAGAACTAAGCTGCCTTCCCCAACTGAGGCTCCTTTGTTTTAAAGATCTTGGATGATTTTGATAACTGACCATTTGGGCCACTTTTTTCTCCTCAAGCTTCAAAGCTTCAAATTCCTACCCTTTTACATTTGCCAATAAAGAGTGCCTCAGGAAACACAACCCCAACAAAAGCAGAACCCCAGGCCTAGGCAATCTCAATATCTATTTCTCCTGGATCCCTCACTGTGCACCCCTTGACATGCCTTGCAAATGCCAGGGCTTGTAAGTAATAAACTCTGTTTTTCTTCAAAGCTTCCTAAATGTTTATTGCTAAAGGGCATCTTGCAATAATAAGAAGAATCATAAGGGTCCTGCAGTGTAACCTTGGTTTGGAAAGGGGAGATGTCTGTGAGATGTGATTTGGGGTCCAGGTGAGTCCCTCCGGGCATGTCTAGACAAATGTAGTACTGAGATCAGTACAAAACATGTGGAGATGGATGGATATGGGTGCCACAACCCTACATCATCCATGAAGTCATTCAGATTACATTTCTATTCTTCCATTTGGTCAGCTCTTAACTAAAACAACAGAAATCCTAGAATATCTTGTATTTACATACAAAAATCTGTCATGTGGTAGTGGAACAGTTCTACAATCCTAAAAATTAAACTTCTCAGAGAAGAGAAACAATCAGCGGAGGATGCAAAATCTACCCATCATTTGAAATCTCTTGTATTGTTCCTGAATGCAAAATCCTTATTGGATTAACTAGAGAATATTTTTTAATTTTTAGATTTACTTAAATCACATTGATTTAATACTGATATTTCTAGCTATTAAAATATTTGTTAGAAAAGAATTATTGTTGACAGCAAACATAAAATAACTTGACATGGAAAGAAACTTAAATAGAAATTCATTAGTATATGTTCTGATTATGTTTATTTATATCTGTCCTTGTTATATTTAAAACGTGTATGTTCTTTTTCAAAATTTGCATAAACTCCAAAAGTTTAGAGATTCTATTCATAAAGCTTACCTTTATTTTATAGTATAATATACTTTGCTTATATTTCTGTACAATAGATGTCTATTCTATATTCTAACATCTATTTTGTTGCCACTTGAATGATGCAAATATAGAGGTTCATTAACACCCAGATCTTTAGTCCTCTCTAGTCTTTCTGAGACAGAAACAAAAGCAAAAAGCCTAAGAGGAGCAGCAAAATTTAGCTAGGTTCATTCATATTACTGGAAACTATTGCTTCTGGCATAGCAGTTAAAACTTACATTTGTGACTGCCAGAAATAATAAAGTTTTGGACTTATGATGAGGACTTCAGAATTATGCCCCTATTTTATTTTTAAAGGTGGAAGATTGTACAGTCAATGAGGCTTGAACTGGTGTGGCTCATTCATTTCAGAAATGTGGGAGTGAAAGAATGTGAATGCAAGGCCCAAAGATGCTACTGTGTGACAGAAATGAGACAACAGAAAGGAACCTACTAATTGAGCAGTTTATTTTTAAGTACTTTGTGTAAAATGCATACAACCCTAGGCATTTCGGCAACAAAATCAGAAAACTTAAGAGTTACATATATATGTCCTTACACTCTTCAACTTTATTTTCCCTACAGATATTAAATCTCACAGTAAGGTATTCTTTATTAATCACTAGAAAATTCTCAGTTTCCCAAAGAAGCCAATTTACATTAAAAATAATATTCAGAAAAAAAAAAAAAACACAGTACCTGCTTTCTCTTCTTTTTTCACCCCTATTATTTTCCTACCATTCATTGTTGAGCATTTTTATCTGCAGCATAATCTCTACTTTAACATTCTATATCCCAATAACCCTACCTCTTCCTCTGAAGATAAAAAAGATCAACTAGACAGCTGTAATAGTCATGAGTTAATTATTTCTTTTTCTCACATGTTTCCCAACTTTGGCTTGCAATTTCTTTTGCATGGAGGAAAAATATGAATGATTTTCCACTTTCCTGAACATCATCAGGAACTATTTTCTTCTTCTGTCTTAGGTGTGGCCTGGGACTTCTTAGATGGTCACAATTATGGTCCCATAATTCTGGAGTCAAGGAATTTGAGGACACACTAATGTGCTTGTTCCCACACAGAGCTTTTGTAGAAAAAAAGATTCTTCTTTATTTTTATAAGTATCCAAATGATGCTATAATGAAGTTCCTCTTAACCAAATACAGGTTAATTATTTATAGACTCACATACATTAATTTATAGAGGTAAATAGATAATATTTTGAGCCAGTAGACAGAAATGCACTGATAACTGGCATATTATTTCTTCAGTGAAAGATTAATTCAAGATTTCAAAGAAATCCAATATATTCCTATCAAATCAAATATTTACATCATTATTAATAAAATTCTCCTGCTGCTTGTTTCATTTTAAATCTATTTATTTTATCATTTTAAATTGAACTTAAAATGAAATTGTTATCTAGGGGTTCCTGTTGGCTCAATGGTAAAGAATATGCCTGCTAGTGCAGAAGACAAGGGTTTGATCCCTCAGTCAGGAAGATTCCCTGGAGGAGTGCATGACAGTCCACTCCAATAATCTTGCCTGGGGAATTCCATGGACAGAGGAGCCTGGCAGGCTACAGTCCATGGGGGTTGCAAAATATTTATTTTATTATTTTAAATTGAACTTTAAGTGAATAGGTGAAGTTAATATATGTATATATATATATATATAAAACATAAACATATGTAAATATGTTTATAAATACACTAATATGCTTTTCTCTTGGGCATTTTTTGTTTGTGAGATTCTATCTTGTCAATTACATATGTCCTCAGCAAACAGAGAAAGCTCTGGAAGGAGAGAAGGGTGAGGCAGAAACTCAGAGAAGAGACAGCAGAGCTTGTGCCCCGCCCCCCCCCCCCCCCCCCGCCTCCCCCACCTTTCCTGCCAGTGGTAGAGAACTGTAGGGGACTGAAGCAGACCTATTTCTGGGAGATTTGAGAAACCTTTGAAAACCTACTTGGGCTCAGGGACTCCTGATGGCTTTGCCAAATCTTCCTGGCACTGCATATAAATCTAATCTCTGCTCAACCTCCCTTGCCCTCTCCTTCACTTGGGGTCAGTTTGCATACTGGTGTCCTATCTGTCCAGCCTTTTCCAGCTCCCTTCCTGTTTCCTTTAAGTAAGTGTTTCCTCTCATAATATCACTGCATATTTAATCATGTCTTGATGTCTACTTCTCAGCTGTTGTTGTTCAGTCACAAAGTCATGTCCAACTCTGCAACCCCAAAGACTGCAGCACAACAGGTTTCCCTGTCCTTCACAATCTCCCAGAGTTTACTCAAACTCATGTCCATTGAGTCAGTGATGCCATCCAATCATCTTGTCCTCTGTTGCCCCTTTCTCTTCTTGGCCTCAATCTTGCCCAGCATCAGGGTCTTTTCCAATGAGTCCACTCTTCACATCAGGTGGTCAAAGTATCGAAGCTTCAGCATTAGTCATACCAATGAATATCCAAGGTTGATTTCCTTCACGATTGACTGGTTTTATCTCCTTGCTGTTCAAGAAACTGTCAAGAGTCTTCTCCAACACCACAGCTTGAAAGCATCAATTCTTTGGCCCTCAGCCTCTGTTATAGTCCAACTCTCACATCTATGCATGAATGCTGGAAAAGCCATGTAGCTTTGACTATATAGACCTTTGTTGGTTAATTGATGTCTCTGCTTTTTAGTATGCTGTCTGGGTTTGTCATAGCTTTTCTTCCAAGGAGCAAGCATCTTTTAATTTTATGGCTGCAGTCACTGTCAACAGTGAGCCAGAATGCGTGGGCCTGTGTCACAGTTCCATCAGTTCTGAGCTGTGTGTCCTGGAGAAAATCACTTAACATTTTTGTATTTCAGTTGCTCCATCCATAAAATGGAGACAATGGAAGCATGAACCTCAGTGTGATGTTTGGAAGAGTATATTGCAGACTTTACATAATGTACTTTAGACAAGGAAATGGCTCCAGTATTTCCAGAAGAAAACCCGCCCCAGTATTCTTGCCTGGAGAATCCCATGAACAGAGGAGCCTGGTGTGCTACTGTTCATGAGGTCACAAAGAATTGGACATGACTGACTAACCACATACATAAACTATTTAGAAGATCAGATCAGATCAGTCGCTCAGTCATGTCTGACTCTTTGCGACCCCATGAACCGCAGCACGCCAGGCCTCCCTATCCATCACCAGCTCTCGGAGGTCACTCAGACTCACATCCATCGAGTCAGTGATGCCATCCAGCCATCTCATCCTCTGTCGTCCCCTTCTCCTCCTGCCCCCAATCCCTCCCAGCATCAGAGTCTTCTCCAATGAGTCAACTGTTCGCATGAGGTGGCCAAAATACTGGAGTTTCAGCTTTAGCATCATTCCTTCCAAAGAAATCCCAGGGCTGATCTCCTTCAGAATGGACCCGTTGGATCTCCTTGCAGTCCAAGGGACTCTCAAGAGTCTTCTCCAACACCACACTTCAAAAGCATCAATTCTTCTGCGCTCAGCCTTCTTCACAATCCAGCTCTCACATCCATACATGACCACAGGAAAGACCATAGCCTTGACTAGGCGAAACTTTGTTGGAAAAGTGATGTCTCTGCTTTCGAATATGCTATCTAGGTTGGTCATAACTTTCCTTCCAAGGAGTAAGCGTCTTTTAATTTCATGGCTGCAGTCACCATCTGCAGTGATTCTGGAGCCCAGAAAAATAAAGTCTGACACTGTTTCCACTGTTTCTCCATCTATTTCCCATGTAGTGATGGGACCAGATGCCATGATCTTCGTTTTCTGAATGTTGAGCTTTAAGTCAACCTTTTCACTCTCCACTTTCACTTTCCTCAAGAGGCTTTTGAGTTCCTCTTCACTTTCTGCCATAAGGGTGGTGTCATCTGCATATCTGAGGTTATTGATATTTCTCCCAGCAATCTTGATTCCAACTTGTGTTTCCTCCAGTCCAGCATTTCTCATGATGTACTCTGCATATAAGTTAAATAAACATGGTGACAATATGCAGCCTTGACGGACTCCTTTTCCTATTTGGAACCAATCTGTTGTTCCATGACCAGTTCTAACTGTTGCTTCCTGACCTGCATACAGATTTCTCAAGAGGCAGATCAGGTGGTCTGGTATTCCCATGTCTCTCAGAATTTTCCACAGTTTATTGTGATCTACACAGTCAAAGGCTTTGGCATAGTCAATAAAGCAGAAATAGATGTTTTTCTGGAACTCTCTTGCTTTTTCGATGATCCAGCGGATGTTGGCAATTTGATCTCTGGTTCCTCTGCCTTTTCTAAAACCAGCTTGAACATCAGGAAGTTCACGGTTCACATATTGCTGAAGCCTGGCTTGGAGAATTTTGAGCATTACTTTACTAGCGTGTGAGTGAGGCCTGATCCCCCTGCCATGACTCCAGAGCACTCCCACGCTCACCCTCACAACTCGAATGGAGATTTGACTTTGCTGAGACAACACGAGAGGCTCCCTGAGTTCCCCGTGCTACCTGGAGAGGAATTCCAAGCCTCCAGCCGCAACTCAAGACAAACCATGAGATGCCCCCGTCAACGCGAGACGAGGCCCTTTTCTCCTGCAGCGCCTCGAGAGCATTCCCGAGTTCCCTCTCAAAACTCGAGAGGAGGCTTGACTCGCTTCATGCAACTCAAGGGGACCCAGAGATCCCCATCACAACTCGAGATGAAAGCCGAGTTTCCTGCCACAAGTCAAGAAGAGCCCTGTGTTTCCCACCTCATATGGAGATGAGGGCCCATTCCCTGCTTCAACTCAAGAGGAATCCCAACTTCCCCTCGCACCACGAGAGGAGGCCTGTGTCACCAATTAAATGTCGAGTGGAACCCCGGGGATCCTGCTGCAAGGAAAAAGGATGCCAAGTTCCCCCTCCACTCCAGATAAGTCCTGATTCCACTGCACCGGCTCCAATGGAACACAACAGGATGAGAGGCCTGTTGGCCCTGCCTATCCTCTTGAAAAAGCCCAAATTCAAAGCCTGAACTCAACCGGAGGCCTGACACCCCTTTGACAACTTGAGAGGAATGCAGAGTTGCATGCCTCAACCAGACGAGGCCTGACTCCCTAGTTGAACCCTGATGGGAAGCCCGAGACCCCTGTTCCCGCCAGAGAGGAACACTGAGTTTCCCGACTGAACTCTAGACTCAGCAACGACTCAAGAGGAATCCTGACATGCCCCTTGCAACTTGAAAAGAGACCTGACTTCTCTGAGGATGTTGGGAGGGTGGTGGAAGGTCCTGGAAGTGTGATGGGCGGGTGTTGGGCGGGTCCTGGGCGGGTGGTGGGCGGATGGTGGGCGGGTCTGGGGCGAGTCCAGGGCAGGTGGTGGGAAGGTACTGGGGGGGTGGTGGGCGGATCCTGGGCGGGTCCGGGGCGGGTGGTGGGCGGATCCTGGGCGGGTCTGGGGAAGGTGGTGGGTGGGTGTTGGGCGGGTCCTGGGCGGGTGGTGGGCGGGTGGTGGGCGGGTCTGGGGCGAGTCCGGGGCAGGTGGTGGGCAGGTACTGGGCAGGTGGTGGGCGGGCCCTGGGCAGGTCCGGGGCGGGTGTTGGGCGGGTGGTGGGCGGGTGGTGGGTGGTTCCTGGGCGGGTGGTGGGCGGATGGTGGGCAGGTCTGGGGCGAGTCCGGGGCAGGTGGTGGGCAGGTCCAGGGCGGGTGTTGGGCGGGTGTTGGGCGGGTCCTGGGCGGGTCCGGGGTTGGTGGTGGGCGGGTCTGGGGCGGGTGGTGGGCGTGGCCTGGGCGGGTCCGGGGCGGGTGGTGGCTGGTTCATTTTAAAATTTTTATTCTTAAGAATTGTTCTTTTATTTTTAAAATTATAAAATTATATAAAAAATTTCTATAGTACCTAAATGAAAAAAACGCTATATTTTAAAAAATCTTGCCTCTATCTTCCCCCTCAATCTATTTCATTTCATTGCTTATAGGTAACATTTTTAAATTTTATTTATTTATTTTAGTTTTACTTGCACTGAGTCTTCATTGATGCCTGAGGGCTCTCCCTAGTTGTGGCAAGTGCTGGCTACTCTATAGCTGCAGTGCATGCTCTTCTCATTGTTGTGGCTTCTCTTGCTGCAGAGCCTTGGCTCTAAGGCACAAGGGCTCAATAGTTGTGGTGCATGGGCTTAGTTGCTCCATAACATGTGGGATCTTCCTGGACCAGGGATTAAACAAGTGTACCCTGCAGATTTTTAACCACTGAATGACCAGGGAAGCCCCTCAGTAACATTGTTGAGAGTTTTCTTTTTTTTAAGCAATTAATGTTTTATTTTTAGCTAAAATCTGTTATTTATTTTAATATTTAAATATAAAATATAAACATGAATAATTAGATGTTGTAAAGTGATTTATTATGAGAGGTTTTTTTTCTATCATGCATTTTTCTAGGCTTCACATTTAGATAAATCACACATCTATCTAAAATTTGCTAGGCTATCAATAAACTACAGCACAGTGTTCATTCTTATAGACTGACCCAAAATACATAAATTAAAACGTAAAGGACCGATAGATTGTACGTTCTCGGTTTAAGGATTTTCTTAAACAGAGTACTAAGATCTCAAATATTCTGAACATAGATGTTTAAAGATTATCAACTATTTAAAGATTGTTTTAAAGATTATCAACTACTCTCCTCCTGTGTTGTGTGCTAAATAGCTTCAGTTGTGTCTGACTCTCCGTGACACTATGGACCACAGCCCACCAGGCTCCTCTGTCCACAGGATTTGGAGAATCTTACCTGGAGGGCAAGAGTACTGGAGTGAGTTGCCCATGCCCTTCTCCAGGGGATCTTTCAGACCAAGGGATCAAACCCAAGTCTCTATGTCTCCTGCATTGGCAGGTAGGAGACCACCTGAGAAGCCCTACTGTCCTCTTAAAAGACAATAAAAATAGTGAAGACATCACAGCTTAGTTTTTCACAAAGTCAGTACAAAGATTTGACATTTTAGATTTTCATTGTCTATTTTTACTTTTAACATAAGCAAATGTATTTCTTTCATTTTTAGGTAAACAATTGCAAACTGAAAACCATTTTTCTGCCTTTTTTTTTTTTTTTTTTTAACCTCCTTTGGATGGATATATTAATACTTCTCTAGCTAGTTCCCTATTGCAGTCTCCACCTAGTTAGCCCTTAACTAGGGCTAGTTGCTCTGCTTTGAATAGCCTTATAGAAATAAGCTAGTTATTTTTGGTAGCATGTTTTTGACTAGAAATAACTCTACTAATTCAAGAGGTAAATAAATATGTAGTTTTCCCAGATACTCCTAAATTTCCCATTATGGCAGTTGTATCATGTATCATTTTTATTCTCATTAACACTGTATAAGAGTGCTGTTTCCTCCTAGCCTTTTCAACAAGATATGTTGTAAAAAGCTTTGTATTTTTAACTTTTACTTATGGTAAGAAATAGTATCTCAGTGGGATTTTCCTACTTTTTAAAATAAGTTTGATTTTTCCAAATGATTCAGAGATGTGCATTTTTATTTTCATGAAATATCTATTTTTTTATTTTTGCAATTTTATGTATTATTTCTATGGGTTTTTATTTTCTGTTTTTAGAAACAAAATATGCTATGAGCTTTTTATTTATTTTTATTAAAAGTTCATCAAGAAATTGATAAGACATTCACCTTAATTAATTCACCATAAATTAATCTTGAATTCTTATAAAAGGTAGTGTATTTGTCCAGATAGGCTTAGTTATGTTCTAGTAACAAACAAGCCTCACCCCTGGGGTCTCAGATGATAAAGAATCTGTCTGCAACGCAGGAGACCTGGGTTGGATCCCCAGGTTGGGAAGATCCCCTGGAGGAGAGCACGTCAACCCACTCCAGTACTCTTGCCTAGAGGATCCCTGTGGACAGAGGAGCCTGGCAGGCTACAGTTCATGGGGTCGCAAAGAGTCATACATGACTGAACGACTAAGCACACACATGCCATATTGGCTTAACATTGGAATGGTTTATTTTTCACTTACCATAACAGTAATGTAGGTAGAATTGTTCTCTTTGGTGATTATCCTCCAAGTGGCAACTCAAGGACTGAGTTTTCTTCCATGTTGAGACACAACTCTCAAATTTGCCACAAGAGTATGTGAATAAGGTTTATGGCCAGGTCTAGGAGGGTTTCATCACTTTTTCCCACATCCTATTGGCCAGAACTGAGTCAAGGAAAGTCACAAATATAGTCTTTCTATGTGTCCAGAAAGAGGAAAATTAACTGGGATGTTTGTGACCTCATAGTGCTGGCTCTCGGAGAAGGCAATGACACTGCACTCCAGTACTCTTGCCTGGAAAATCCTACGGACGGAGGAGCCTGGTAGGCTGCAGTCCATGGGGTCGCTAAGAGTCGGACACGACTGAGCGACTTCACTTTCACTTTTCACTTTCCTGCATTGGAGAAGGAAATGGCAACCCACTCCAGTGTTCTTGCCTGGAGAATCCCAGGGACGGCAAAGCCTGGTGGGCTGCCGTCTATGGGGTCACAGAGTCCGACATGACTGAAGTGACTTAGCGTAGCATAGTGCTGGCTCTGACAATAAGCAGTGTTTGATTAGAACAATATTTCTATGTGTTTGATCATTATTACATTACTTCCTTTGACTATCACTACTTGAAAGACAAATGGAAAAGCATGCAACATTTAAAAATTCTTATTATCATAGCTTCCACAGCTTATTACATCTTCTGTCTTTTGAAGGAGTGAACATCTAACCAGTTCCCTATTACTCAGCTGTGACATGAAGCTTCCAGTTCCAAAGTCTCTGTGTTATAATATATCCAACTGGTATTTTACGACAGGCATTATGAATTTAAGTTATCCTTGCTTCAGTCATCTCCACCTGTTTAAAGATACTGCTAAAGTCTATCTTTATTTTGAAATCATAATTTCCATTTTGTGGAAATATCTAAATCACTTGCTTCTTGTTTATTGCTATGCTCTTCTGAGAGTGTGTGACCGGTTATTCAAAAAGAACATTAAGAGTTACAATATTTAGATGCAGTGCTTAAAGGTTTAGTTTTTTACCAGCACAGAGACTATCCTTATGGGCTTCCTGTTTAAGAAACCTCAAGTGATTGCCTCAGAGGTAGCAAAATGATCATTTCTTAAATGCTTGCTTCTTAAACTCACATTTTACAAGTTTCTCTGTACATAATTTTTATATCAGTCAAGTTCACTAAAAAGCTTCCTAAAACTTACACTGAGTATTTTATTTTGTCCAGAATTGAGTTGAAAACTCATTTATGACATAGCAAATCATAAGGAAACTAATACACTTTTGCATATTTATTTAACCTTCTCTAAATTGAAAATATGCCATGTGTCTTAGTGTGTTTTGTTGAACTGAGCACACTTCCTTGTGCTCTGAGAGCACCCTGTGTTTACTCCTATCATAGTGATTTGTCACTGTACATTCAACTGCCCTCTTGTTGAAATTTCCTCCACTAGAATCAAGGACTTGGGACATGTCTTTCATGCCAAAAGCCAACACCTTTTATGCCTGGCTCCTAGAAGTGTCACAGGAAAGAGATAAATCTGACTCCACGTTGGATCTGTTTCTTTTACTTTGTTTCCCATTGCTTTTGTTCAGTAAAAGAATATTGTCTATACATAATGACCTACTTCAAGGAACCCTGCCCCTCTGCCTGAATGTTAAACCAAAGTGCCTTTGTTAAAAGAAACATCCTCACCCTGTCCACCTGTAAATGGCTACAGGAAGGAAGAAAGAACATATCCCTTTCCCAATGCGGGCCATTCTAGGAGATATTTGCAAAACTTATGACCTTTTGACTTTACTTCCTCATCCCCTCCCTGTTCTGTTCTATAGAAGAACCCAGCATCCAGACCTAAAGATGGTTATTTTGAGACATTAGCCTTCTATCTTCTCAGTCTGCTGGCTTTCCAAATAAAGTCATTATTCCTTGCCTCAACACAATGTCTCCAATTTATTTGCCCATTGTGAGGTGAGCAGAGCAAGCTTGTACTCAGTAACAGAAACTGATCAATAAAAGCTGTGGCTATGAGTAAATTAATAAATAATAAAAATACATCAAAAAATGATGCTTCTTAATGATTATTTTATTATGATGAATTCAGGATCTATTGCTGATTTGGAGAAATTAGAATTTTATATATTTTCAAATGACTTTTTACTCTTTAATGATGCTTTCCTAACCTTTGCACTGACTGTAAGGAAAAAATGTCAATCAAACTTTCCACAGAGAATGTAGTCAATTTATTCTGTTGTCTCAAATATGTAGCTCTTTGTAAAGATGCATTTTTGACATGAGTTAAGCTAATCTCCCTCTTCTCTCCTCTATCTCTATTTCTTCTGGGGGTATAAAACCAGGCTAGTATTACATGATCCTAATTTCAACATCCTGACAAGTGATTTAATCAATAGTGGGCACATTTCCAGTGGAACAATCAGATTCTTTGGGGAACTCTAGTATTTGAAGTTAAAAACATTAGTCTCTGCTGTCACTGACGTTGCAATGAAGTAGATTTGTAACACGGAAGTACAAATCTGACTCCATATTGGATCTGTTTCTTTTACTTTAACGTTTGTGTTCTATTGCTTTCACTACAAGTTAATCACTAAAGTGGTGCTGCCTATAGCTTAAAGTATATATGATGACCCAGCTCCAGGAATCCTGCTTCCCAGCCCTGAAAATTAAGCTAAAATATCTTTGTTTAACTCACAGAAAACATCCTGACCAGACCCACCTGTGAATGGCTTCAAGAAAGGAGAAATTAATACATTTCATCTGGAGTCTAGCTGGAACCAGGAAATATTCAACCACTTATTGACTTTTTTACCTTGCTCTTCACTTCCCACTCTTTGTTCTATTAAGAAAAGAAAAGAAACCTAGCATCCAAACCCAGGCAAGATGGCTTTTTGGAACACTAGTCTACCATCTTTTTGGTCTGCTGACGTTCCAAATAAAGTCACAATTCCTTGCACCTATACCTTTTCTCTTGATTTATCAGCCTGTCCTGTGGTGAGCAGAACAAAGCTTGGACTTGGTATTAATAAAAGATGCAGAGACTGAAAGAGTTATTCCAATGCAGCCATGCTTGACTTACATGCAAAAATAGCAGAGAAAATTGGTTTCTTTAAAAAGATGAAGAAATCAAAAGTCAAGAGAGTCACAGGAAAAAAAAAAAAATCAAGTGCTCTTAGGAGAATGGACCTTGACTTTCCAGTTGACGCAATGATAAGGAATTTGCCTGCCAATCCAGGAGATGCAGGTTTGATCCCTGGGTCTGAAAGATCCCCTGGAAGAGGAAATGACTACCCACTCCAGCAGAGTGAGACTGGCAGACTACAGTCCATGGAGTCACAAAGAATCCGGCACAACTGGGCCACTGAGCATGGAAAATTCCATGGACAGAGGAGACTAACAGACTACAGTCCATGGACTCACAAAGAGTCCGGCACAACTGGGCCGTTGAACATGGAGGTGAATGGAAGGAGTCATTTTTATATAATTTTACAAACAAAACTCCATATTCAAGAATATGACTTCCATCATTTTTCCTCAATCAAGTGCAATTTTTATCTTGAACTCTCCATTTTACTGATATTAGAAAACGTCACCTAGTCACTACTTAGTAAACTCAGCAGAGATTATTTAATCTATTCAGGTTTAAAATTTCATCATCTTGGGATTTAAACTCAGTGGGTTGAGGAGTCAAAATCAGTCCATTTAGTTTCCTCTTTCTGATTCCTTATGTTTTGGGGAGGGTGTAGTGGCTCACAGCATTGTTAGCAAGAGACAACTGATTCTTGACTATGTCTTTACACCAGTCTCCACTGAGACACAGTGCTTCCTGTTTAATTATTGTCAATACACACTTGTCTATGGTGAGCTCCCTGAATTCATGAAGATACCTGATGTTCACCTTCACAGAGCTCCTCTACTGGTCTACCTAAACACTTGCAGTGTTTTCATCACCATCTTCCAGACCTCCCTGACACCCTGTGAGACTTTCTCTAGGATAAACAGCCTAAATGCTCTGCCCTGCTGCCCCTACAATTATGCACCTTTCTGAATACAAGTCTCCTTTGCAAGGACAATGATTTCCTGGGCTGTATCTGGGAACAAGGCAAAAACATTCTGGCTCTAGGATCCCCTCACATTTACCTTTTGCATTTTCAGTCCTCCCCTGAGGCAAGACTCAAGTTTCTTTAGAAATTTAGTAGCTTCTGTTTCACAACAGTAGTCAACACTCCTGCCTTCTTATCCAAACTTGGGAAAATATTGCTTGGCCCAGCCCCAGAAAGACACATTTCCTTTCTGTGTGTAAGGAAAACTAACTAACCACATCTTTCCAAGGAAGCCACTTACGTAGTTCATTCAGGCAAAGAATCATTAGACTATTTCTCCCAATTCCTTTTCTCCCTCTCTGACAGAAAGCACAAACAGGCCTTGTGAGCTGAAAGGGTTGTTTCATGTACACATTTGTCATCAAAGCAATTAAGTCCAATCTATGAATGTAAGTGATACAGACTATGTTTACCCAGATGCTCCACATTTATTACATCTCCTAAACTGGGGGAAATTCTACCGTGTTTTTAAGCTTTGGGACAGCTGGATCTTGTCTTTAAAAAAATGTACAAAAATAAAAAATGGGATGGCTGGTTGTGATTAAACAGGAAAAGGAAAATTCAGGTTGACTTTTGTGTGCTGGGTGTGTCAGGCGCATGGCAGGCACATGAAATACCTCATTTAAGTTTCATGACCACTGTGAAGTAGATGTTAGTAGCTTCATTTCAGAGAGGGAAACTAGATTAAATGAGTTATTCAAATTATAAGACCCATATTATCAGTTGAGGTGTGCTTTCCAAAAAGGTGTGTTTAAATCTTAACTCTAGGAACCTGTAAATGTGAATTTATTTGGAAATGGGGCCTTAGCAGATGTAATCAAGTTTGGATGAGGCCATCCTCAATTAAAGTGGGCCCTGAGTCCAGTGACTGCTGTTCAGTTCAGTTCTCAGTCATGTCCAACTCTTTGTGACCCCATGAATCGCAGCACGCCAGGCCTCCCTGTCTATCACCAACTCTCAGAGTTCACTGAGACCCACGTCCATCGAGTCAGTGATGCCATCCAGCCATTTCATCCTCTGTCGGCCCCTTCTCCTCTTTTCCCCAATCCCTCCCAGCATCAGAGTCTTTTCCAATGAGTCAACTCTTCGCATGAGGTGGCCAAAGTACTGGAGTTTCAGCTTTAGCATCATTCCTTCCAAAGAAATCCCAGGCTGATCTCCTTCAGAATGGACTGGTTGGATCTCCTTGAAGACCAAGGGACTCTCAAGAGTCTTCCCCAACACCACAGTTCAAAAGCACCAATTCTTCGGCGCTCAGCCTTCTTCACAGTCCAACTCTCACATCCATACATGACCACAGGAAAAACCATAGCCTTGACTAGACGGACCTTCATTGGCAAAGTAATGTCTCTGCTTTTGAGTATGCTATCTAGGTTGGTCATAACTTTCCTTCCAAGGACCCCATGGAAGACCATAAATGCCTTTCTAAGTTCACATAGCCAGAAAGTCAATACAATGCTGAAGGAAATAAAAGAAAGTGTAGAGATGTCATTGTAACGTTCTATCTATGAAGTGTTAGTGATTTATAAAGGAAGATACAGTGGTAAAATTACAGGTGATATAATGCATCGAATTATCTTAAATAAATGAATTAACTGCAATTTTCTTGCATTAAATACTGTTCATTACCAAAAGTCCAAGACAAAAGAGAAATTTTGCCCAATAGACATTTTAATGGTAACTCTATTTGCTGTAATTAGGTGAGATTTTATGACCCTCAGATCAGATCAGATCAGTCGCTCAGTTGTGTCCGATTCTTTGCGACCCCATGAACCACAGCACGCCAGGCCTCCCTGTCCATCACCAGCTCCCGGAGGTCACTCAGACTTGCATCCATCGAGTCAGTGATGCCATCCAGCCATCTCATCCTCTGTCGTCCCCTTCTCCTCCTGCCCTCAATCCCTCCCAGCATCAGAGTCTTCTCCAATGAGTCAACTCTTCGCATGAGGTGGCCAAAATACTGGAGTTTCAGCTTTAGCATCATTCCTTCCAAAGAAATTCCAGGATTGATCTCCTTCAGAATGGACTGGTTGGATCTTCTTGCAGTCCAAGGGACTCTCAAGAGTCTTCTCCAACACCACAGTTCAAAAGCATCAATTTTTCGGCGCTCAGCCTTCTTCACAGTCCAGCTCTCACATCCATACATGACCACAGGAAAGACCATAGCCTTGACTAGGCGAACCTTTGTTGGCAAAGTAATGTCTCTGCTTTTGAATATGCTATCTAGGTTGGTCATAACTTTCCTTCCAAGAAGCAAGCGTCTTTTAATTTCATGGCTGCAGTCACCATCTGCAGTGATTTTGGAGCCCAGAAAAACAAAGTCTGACACTGTTTCCACTGTTTCCCCATCTATTTCCCATGCAGTGATGGGACCAGATGCCATGATCTTCATTTTCTGAATGTTGAGCTTTAAGCCAACCTTTTCACTCTCCACTTTCACTTTCATCAGGAGGCTTTTTAGCCCCTCTTCACTTTCTGCCATAAGAGTGGTGTCATCTGCATATCTGAGGTTATTGATATTTCTCCCGGCAATCTTGATTCCAACTTGTGTTTCTTCCAGTCCAGCATTTCTCATGATGTACTCTGCATATAAGTTAAATAAACATGGTGACAATATGCAGCCTTGACGGACTCCTTTTCCTATTTGGAACCAGTCTGTTGTTCCATGACCAGTTCTAACTGTTGCTTCCTGACCTGCATACAGATTTCTTAAGAGGCAGATCAGGTGGTCTGGTATTCCCATCTCTTTCAGAATTTTCCATAGTTTATTGTGATCCACACAGTCAAAGGCTTTGGCATAGTCAATAAAGCAGAAATAGATGTTTTTCTGGAACTCTCTTGCTTTTTCGATGATCCAGCGGATGTTGGCAATTTGATCTCTGGTTCCTCTGCCTTTTCTAAAACCAGCTTGAACATCAGGAAGTTCACGGTTCACATATTGCTGAAGCCTGGCTTGGAGAATTTTGAGCATTACTTTACTAGCATGTGAGATGAGTGCAATTGTTCGGTAGTTTGAGCACTCCTTGGCATTGCCTTTCTTTGGGATTGGGATGAAAACTGACCTTTTCCAATCTTGTGGCCACTGCTGAGTTTTCCAAATTTGCTGGCATATTGAGTGTAGCACTTTCACAGCATCATCATTCAGGACTTGGAATAGCTCCACTGGAATTCCATCACCTCCACTAGCTTTGTTCGTAGTGATGCTTTCTAAGGCCCATTTGACTTCACATTCCAAGATGTCTGGCTCTAGGTCAGTGATCACACCATCATGATTATCTGGGTCTTGAAGCTCTTTTTTGTACAGTTCTTCTGTGTATTCTTGCCACCTCTTCTTAATATCTTCTGCTTCTGTTAGGTCCACACCATCTCTGTCCTTTATCGTGCCCATCTTTGCATGAAATGTTCCTTTGGTATCTCTGATTTTCTTGAAGAGATACCTAGTCTTTCCCATTCTGTTGTTTTCCTCTATTTCTTTGCATTGATCACTGAAGAAGTCTTTCTTATCTCTTCTTGCTATTCTTTGGAACTCTGCATTTAGATGTTTATAACTTTCCTTTTCTCCTTTGCTTTTCGCTTCTCTTCTTTTCATAGCTATTTGTAAGGCCTCCCCAGACAGCCATTTTGCTTTTTTGCATTTCTTTTCCATGGGGATGGTCTTGATCCCTGTCTTCTGTACAATGTCACAAACCTCATTCCATAGTTCATCAGGCACTCTATCTATCAGATCTAGGCCCTTAAATCTATTTCTCACTTCCACTGTATAATCATAAGGGATTTGATTTAGGTCATACCTGAATGGTCTAGTAGTTTTCTCTACTTTCTTCAATTTCAGTCTGAATTTGGCAATAAGGAGTTCATGATCCGAGCCACAGTCAGCTCCTGGTCTTGTTTTTGCTGATTGTATAGAGCTTCTCCATCTTTGGCTGCAAAGAATATAATCGATCTGATTTCGGTGTTGACCATCTGGTGATGTCCATGTATAGAGTCTTCTCTTGTGTTGTTGGAAGAGGGTATTTGCTATGACCAGTGCATTTTCCTGGCAAAACTCTATTAGTCTTTGCCCTGCTTCATTCCGTGTTCCAAGGCCAAATTTGCCTGTTACTCCAGGTGTTTCTTGACTTCCTACTTTTGCATTCCAGTCCCCTATAATGAAAAGGACATCTTTTTTGGGTGTTAGTTCTAAAAGGTCTTGTAGGTCTTCATAGAACCTTTCAACTTCAGCTTCTTCAGCGTTACTGGTTGGGGCATAGATTTGGATTACTGTGACATTGAATGGTTTGCCTTGGAAACGAACAGAAATCATTCTGTCATTTTTGAGATTGCATCCAAGTACTGCATTTTGGACTCTTTTGTTGACCATGATGGCCACTCCATTTCTTCTGAGGGATTCCTGCCCACAGTAGTAGATATAATGGTCATCCGAGTTAAATTCACCCATTCCAGTCCATTTTAGTTCGCTAATTCCTAGAATGTCAACATTCACTCTTGCCATCTCTTGTTTGACCACTTCTAATTTGCCTTGATTCATGGACCTGACATTCCAGGTTCCTATGCAATATTGCTCTTTACAGCATCGGACGTTGCTTCTATCACCAGACACATCCACAGCTGAGTATTCTTTTTGTTTTGGCTCCATCCTTTCATTCTTTCTGGAGTTATTTCTCCACTGATCTCCAGTAGCATATTGGGCCCTTACTGACCTGGGGAGTTTCTCTTTCAGTATCCTATCATTTTGTCTTTTCATACTGTTCATGGGGTTCTCAAGGCAAGAATACTGAAGTGGTTTGCCATTCCCTTCTCCAGCGGACCACACCCTGTCATATCTCTCCACCATGACCCGCCCATCCCAGGTTGCCCCTCGGCATGGCTTAATCTCGTTGAGTTAGACAGGGGTGTGGTCCTTGTGTGATTAGATTGACTAGTTATCTGTGAGAATGGTTTTAGTGTATTTGCCCTCTGATGCCCTCTTTCAAGACCAACTGTCTTACTTGGGTTTCTCTTACCTTGGGCGTGGGGTATCTCATCCCGGCTGCTCCTGGCTGCTCCCGGCCAGCGAAGCACAGCCATCGCACCTTACCTTGGACGAGGGGTCTCTCCTCACCGCCGCCCTTCCTGACCTCGGTCGTGGGGTAGCTCCTCTCGGCCGCGCTCTTAGTGCGCGACGCAGCCGGCGGGGCGCTCTTAGTGCGCGACGCAGCCGGCGGGGCGCTCTTAGTGCCCCTAGAAGACCCTAGAAGACTTTTTGAGACTGTTTCAAGGTACCTTCCAACTTATTCAGAGTTAATATCTTCCTGTGAACTTGCCAGGACGCACATGATCTGGCCTCCCTTTTCTGAAGCACTTAGCCCCATCTCCCCTCTTGATCGTTCCTATCCAGCCACACAGACTCTTCCCCATTTCTAGTATATATCCAGATTTCTGTTATCTCAGACAGAGCCTTTGAGCTTACAGTTCTTTGTCTGAACTCTCCTCCCAGAGTTCTGTCTAGCTCCTCACTTCCTACAAGTTTGACTTGAATGTCCCCTTTTCAGTGCATTCATCCTTGACTGCCCCAGTTAAACTTGAAGCTCTCCTTGACACTGTATATCCATCAACCTGTTTTATTTTAACAATTCACATCATCTAATATAATATATCTTCACTTTTAAAGTCATTTTTATTGATGCTCTCATAAATAGAAACTCCATGAAGGCAAAAGTATTTGTTTTGTTTGTTACTATATCTTCAGTTGCTAAACTGTTCCTGGCACATAGTAAGGCTTTGAATGCTTGTTGAGTGAATAAATGAATGAATGAGTGAACTCACAGACAAAATATTTTACAGTTCTTGAGTTCTATAAAAGAACTTCAAGGGAGTCCATGAACACCTGGAATGACATGGAAAATAATGTATGTGTGCAAAGTTCTCTCCAAAAGAGAAAATTTTATTAACCTCTGCATTTATTTAATAGTAAAGAAGATTGTAGAATATTTATTGTGACACATAAAAGTAAAACTGTCTTGTATACATTAGGCTAAAATATCATTATTAACCACAATTCCTGTTAAGTTCTGTACGAGTATCTCTGCATATATACCTCATTTTCTACAGGAAAAATGAGTGCAACTCATGTATCCTCTCAGATTTCCACTTTCTTTTCTCACTTATATTATCACATTTACTCTCCATACCAGTGTCTTGGCTTTCTCTTTACTTGTTCTCCATATTCATATCAACCTTTCCTATTTTGCCCTTTCTTTTCTTTTTTCCTCTCTTTTTTGTTTCTACCAAGTTTCTTTTTAAAAAATTGCTTTTCTGGGCTTCTCTGGTGGCTCAGTGGTAAAGAATTCACTTGCCAATTCAGGAGACACAGGTTTGATCCCTGATCCAGGAAGATTCCACATGCGGAGGAGTTACTATGCTCATGTGCCACAGTTGTTGAGCCTGTGCTCCAGAGACCAGAACCCACAACTACTGAGCCCATGTGCTGCAACTACTGAGGCCCAAGTGCCCTAGAGCCTGTGCTCTGCAACAAAGAGAAGCCATCACAATGAGAAGCCTGCGCATTGGAAACTAGAGAAAAGCACATGCAGCAACAAAGACCCAGCATAGCCAAAAATAAATAAATAAAATTATTTTTAAAATATAAATTCTCTTTAAAAATTATTTTTCAATGTTATTGAGGCATAACTGACAAAACTGTAAGATAAAGCATACAGCTGATTATTTGATATACACATACATTGTGAAAGGATTCCTCACAAGTTAATCAAAACAGCCATCATCTCACATATTTACCTTTTAAAAAAAAAATTGGTAAAAACATTTAAATTCTTCTCCCTTAGTGAATTTGGAGAAGGCAATGGCACCCCACTCCAGTACTCTTGCCTGGAAAATCCCATGGATGGAGGAGCCTGGTAGGCTGCAGTCCATGGGGTCGCTAAGAGTCAGACACAATTGAACGACTTCACTTTGACTTTTCACTTTCATGCATTGGAGGAGAAAATGGCAACCCACTCCAGTGTTCTTGCCTGGAGAATCCCAGGGACAAGGAGCCTGGTAGGCTGCCATCTATGGGGTCACATAGAGTCGGACACGACTGAAGTGACTTAGCAGTGAATTTCAATTTTACAATACAGTATTATCAACTATAGTCTGTACATTATTAGATCCTCATAACTTTTTCATCTTATTCCTGAAAATGAGTACTTTACTAACCTCTCCCTATTTCCCCCACCGCCCAGCCATAGCAATCACTTTTCTACTCTTTGTTTCTATGAGTTTGAGGGGTTTTGCTTGCTTGTTTTTTAATCCACATAATAAATGATGCCATGCAATATTTGCCTTTCCCTGTCTGACTTGTTTTACTGCACCATAATGACCTTCTTTATCTCTTGTTACAGTCTTTAATTCTATTTTTTTCTTTTTTTATCTTTTTATTTTATATTGTAGTATAGCTGATTAACAATGTTGTGTTAATTTCAGGTATACTGCACTTCAGTTATACATATACACGTATCCATAATTTTTCAAATGCTTTTCCCATTTAGGTTGTTACATAATATTAAGCGAGTTCCCTGCACTATACAGTAGCTTCTTGTTGGTTATCCATTTTAAATAGAGGAAAGTGTACATGTCAGTCCCAAACTCCCTAACTATCCCTTTCCCTCACCCTTCCCCTGGTAACCCTGTTTGTTCTCTAAGTCTCTGAGTCTAGTTCTATTTGGTAAATAAATTTATTTGTTTCCTTTTATTTTTTTAGAGTTTATGTCATGTATGGATGTGAGAGCTGGACTGTGAAGAAGGCTGAGTGCCGAAGAATTGATGCTTTTGAACTGTGGTGTTGGAGAAGACTCTTGAGAGTCCCTTGGACTGCAAGAAGATCCAACCAGTCCATTCTGAAGGAGATCAATCCTGGAATTTCTTTGGAAGGAATCATGCTAAAGTTGAAACTCCAGTATTTTGGCCACCTCATAAGAAGAGTTGACTCATTGGAGAAGACTCTGATGCTGGGAGGGATTGAGGGCAGGAGGAGAAGGGGACGACAGAGGATGAGATGGCTGGATGGCATCACTGACTCGATGAATGTGAGTCTGAGTGACCTCCGGGAGCTGGTGATGGACAGGGAGGCCTGGCGTGCTGTGGTTCATGGGGTCACAAAGAGTCGGACACGACTGAGCGACTGATCTGATCTGATTTGGTGTATAAGTGATACCATACATTTCCCTGTCTCTGTCTGACTTCACTAAGTCTGACAATCTCTAAGTCCATCTATTTTGCTGCAAACAGTATTATTTCATTCTCTTTAATAACAGTACCACATCTTCCTCATCCCCTCCTCTATTGATGGACATTTAAGCTGCTTCCATGTCTTGGTTATTGTAAACAGTGCTGCAATGAACATAGGGGTGCATGCATTTTTTTCAAATTATGGTTCTCTTTAGATATATGCTGAGGAATGGGATTGCTGGATCAAATGGCAATTTTATTTTTAGTTTTTTTGAGGACTTACCATACTATTACCCACAGTGGTTGTCTCAGTTTACATTCTCAAAAACAGTGAAATATTTTCCTATTCCTTGTCTTTTAGTCTATATGTTCCTATAAGCTGAAACGTCTCTTATAGGCAGAATATAATTAGGTGAGCCTTTTTATTTTTCAATCCATTCAGCCACTCCATGTCTTCTAATTGTAGAATTTACTTCATTTATATTTAGAGTAATTATGATAGTTATGTGCTTACTATTACTGTTTTCTGACTGTCTTGTAGTTCCTCTGTGTTCCTTTATTCTTCTCTATTCCCTCACGGTTTGATGATTTTCTGTAGCGATTTGCTTTGATTCTTGTTCATCTTTTGTGTGAATACTACAGCCTTTTGTTTTGTGGTTACCATGGAAATTACATAAAACATCTTACATTTATAACATTCTATTTTAAACTGATAACAGCTTAACTTTAAGTTTAATACAGTTTTAAATTTTTACACACCCACCCTCCTTTCATGTTTTCCACGTTACAATTTATATCTTTTTACATTGCATGTGTGCTCAGTTGCTTTAGTTGTGTCTCATTCTTTGCGACCCCGTGGGCCATAGTCCACCAGGCTCCTCTGCCCATGGGATTCCCCAGCAAAAATACTGGAGTGGGTTGCCATGCCCTCCTCCAGGGGCTCTTTCCTACCAAGGAACAGAACCCGAGTCGCCTGCATCTCCTGCATTGCCATGTGGATTCTTTATTGCTGAGCCATCAGGAAAGCCCCTCTTTTTATACTGTGTATCCATTAATGAATTATTATAGTCATTTCCAATACTTTTCTTTCATCCTTCATATAAAAGCTATAAGTGATTTGCCCATGAGCATTCTGATATTAGG
The DNA here is from genome assembly GCA_935064755.1 of Tragelaphus eurycerus. Lineage (NCBI taxonomy): Eukaryota > Metazoa > Chordata > Mammalia > Artiodactyla > Bovidae > Tragelaphus > Tragelaphus eurycerus. The sequence continues at coordinate 15,347,058 of CAKXYN010000041.1, forward strand.
GTGTTCTGAATTTAACTATATATTTATCTTTACCAGTGAATTTTATACCACAGACAACATATGTTGCCTGCCATTCCAGTAAATAATGAATGTTGCCCACCATCAAGCCATCAGTCATTGTCCCCGCTCCTAGGCGGTGAGCCCTGAGGGGAATGCAGGATGGAGAAAAACAGGATACAGGCCCTAGATATTAATAGTTAAGATGAATTTCAAAGGATTAATTTCAATGAGCTCACACTCTTGTGTCTTCACATATGTAGAAAAACACTAAAATCAGTAATTTTCAGCACATTTGTTTATTCTTAGCAAAAGCGCCTGTATATCCTGGCTCCTCCCTTACTTTCTGTAGCAGTTCCTCAGCGCTACCTGAGAGACTGTCTCCTGGGTTACAATCCTCACTAGAGCTCCCAAATAGCTTAACTCACAATTTTTAGGTCGTGCATTTTTTTTTCAGTCAATAATATTTACGTATGCTTTCCTGTTACTAATTAGTTTCCTTTAGTTTCAACTTGAAGAACGCTTTTAACATTTCTTGTAAGGCTAGTCTAGTGGTCATGAACTCTTCTTACAGCATTTGTTTGCCTGGAAAAATCTTTTTTTTAAGCACTTCTTCAGTATTGAAGGACAACCGTGCTTATTCTTGCTGAGTAGCTTTTAAAATGTGCAGATAAATCTGTTTTCAGGGAAACACTGAGAGATGAGTGAGTTTTACCTGCGCACTCCATGCTAACCCCTAGAGTACAGCCACAGTGAGTTCTCACATCAGGAACTTCTTTTTTTTTTTTGGTATAGTTTTGTGAGTATGATGGGTTCAAGGCCTGTTGACTTTCAGAGGTAGTTGTTTTGAGTCCATCGCTTAGGTGAGAGTCTTAAATTTGGTATGCTAATCATGGGGTTCAAATCCTTAGCTCCTAAGTGAGAAACTGGGAATTCAGGGCTCTTTTCAGATTGTGTGGCCCTGGGCCAGAGAGAGATTTATGGCCAAATGATGTCTCAGCTTTTCCTACCCATTTTGATCTGTACCTTCTCAATAGCCCAACGTGGAGGAATAAGTCTGCTAGTTTCTGGATCTCTTTTATTAGAAGGTGCAACTTGTATAACTATAGAGTTGGTGCATCCAGTAAAGCAGGGGAACTCAGAATCTTCTTATGTCACCATCTTGGTCCTCTCTCTCAAATTCTTCCTTCCATTGTTAACTAAAATAAACCTATTAAACAATACTACAAGAATGCAATCAGCAAAATCCAGAAGGTAGAAAACTCTAAAGGGAAAATAAATGATTTCTTTAACAAATAAGTTGCAAAAAAAGGAGATCTATAAAAAGTTATATTAATCAACTGCAATATATGGGGTTTATAAGCACTTTCCCTGTGGCTGAGCTGGTAAAGAATCCACCTGCAATGTGGGAGACCTGGGTTTGATCCCTGGGTTGGGAAGATCCCCTGGAGAAAGGAAAGACTACCCACTCCAGTATTCTGGCCTGGAGAATTCCATGGACTGTATAGTCCATGAGGTCACAAAGAGTCGGACACGACTGAGCAACCTTCACTTTCACTTTTCTTTCATTTGAAGTAGTTAAAAATAGACTCAAAGAAATTTGAACATTGATCATATAATTTATGACATTAAGGATTATCGATATTTTTGGTGTAATTTTTAAAAATTTCTTATCTTTTAGAGACACATTCTCAAATATATGTATAAAATATAAAATGTTTCTCAATTTTTCCAATAATATATGTGTGTATATATATATATGTGTGTGTGTGTGTGTGTGTGTGTGTGTGTGTGTGTACACCCTTCTATGGGCTTATCAGGTGGCACAATGGTAAAATCTTGTCTGTAAAAGTCTCGGGAACACTGGGCTTTGACCATCCCTTGCCAAAGAAGGAAAGTCAGCATTTACCTCTATCAATTCTCCCAAGTTTCCTGATAATAAGAGTCCTCTGGGATTTTAATTAAAAATTCAGGTTTGTTCTCTGCATATGGGCAGAATTAGAAAAACATATACAAATGCAATTATTCATTGTGTATGTGAAATAAAATTTAGGAATACGATTATGTATTATCATTATGAAACTCAATTTAACTGTATCCTGTATTTCTGACCTCCCTACTGGGATGATGTTCAGGAATTATGTTTGCACTTCAGGTTTTTTTTTTTTTTTTTTTTTTTTAACAATGTCCTAAGTAGAAGCTCTGAGAAGTTTCCTTTTTCATTTGAGCCTATCAATCACCTTTTTAAGTGATTTTAAAATAATCAAATCGGTTATATAAGTGTCGACAATCTCATTGTTAGTTGCTCTGTATGATTACCATATTTTGTAGTCATAATTATGTAGATTTGTCAACATGTGTTAGATATATTTAGTTCTAACTTTTTTTATTGCAATACTAAACTCTTGATTTACAGTTGGTCTTCAAATTTTATAGTTCATAATCATTGTCTCAATTTTAAAAATTAGAAGGAAAATTTCACAAGATACTCTAAAAACTGGATCTCTGGAGGAGGAATTTATTGGTTCTTTTTGACCTTAAATTTATGACATCATTTGAATCAAGCTGATTGATGATACAATGTAGTGAACCTTGACTCACAGTTTTGTCCTCAGAGGATCCTCAACTCTGGAACTTGCTTCTTCTCTTAGTCCAATGAAAAATGAGCTTCTTGGCTCCAAGGATACCTTCAAGGGGTAATTGTTTACAAAAACATCTGCCTGCGGGCTTAATAATAGGGATTAAATGATAGATGGCATTTTAAATGCATTTTCCATGTATGAATCCCAAGAGGATCAGTAATGAAAACAGTTCAAAAAGTAATACTATTAGTTAGGCATACTGGTTTATATAAAAGTATCTTCATATACTTTCAAATTTTGACATGCCAATGATTCCCAAATTTCTAACCTCAAGGTGTGAGAAACTGATTGCCAAAAATATCAAGCTTCATTTAATAAACATCACCCAGTCCAGCTTCAAGAAAAATTCAGGACTTGATTTCTCACAACTTCTATGACCTTTGGGAGCATTCTATTAAAGAAAAATGAAGCAGATTTGCTTTAAGTAATTCCAGCCTTCAGTGATAAATAGAAAGAATCCTTCACAAACATCAGAGATCTTTTCAAGTTTTTATTTTAAAAGACTCAAATGCTTTATTGGGGTTTTTAATTATTTTCATAGATTTGAAGAAGGTTTTGTTTCCTCAGGGCTAATACTTTTGGAACAATGAGAGACAGCATACTGGGAGACCTGCCCTTTTGCAGAGTCTATGTTAAAAAGAAATACAACTTAAGACTGAGATGATTTCCTTGTTTTGGTCTGACTAGAACTTGAAATCTATCCAGATTCCATAGGATTGGGTAGAATGACTGGCCCTTGAAATCCTCATTAAACTTTTTAACCTGAAGACTTTAAATTTTGGACAAACCTCTTGCCTCCTCAAGTTCAAATGTTTTAACTCCAAAAAGAAAAAAAAACACTATTACTCTCCTAGAAAAAATACTCAATATTTTCATCCTTCACAAAATACTAAATATCTGAAGTCTCCAATATGCAGAACACAAGAATTCTGGCTGAATCATCATTACAGTATTCTTAAGGAGTAAAATGACAAATTTCTGAGAGGGAGTGTTATGTTATCTTGGGAAAACTTTCTAATATCATTGGGCTTCTTTGATAAATGTTTGTTCTACATAATCTCTAAAATTAATTCCAGGTCTAATTTTTTCTCTTTCCTTAACAGTTAAGAGTTGCACCACAGCCTTGGTAGCTCTCTACCTTGAAAGCTCAATTGAAATAGTCTTTAAAAACAGCCTTTTGTAAAAAAAAAAAAAAAAAAAAATATATATATATATATATATATATAATAATGAAATGAATACAAAACACTAAAGAAATTAATACAAGATCAAACTGATTCTAAGATATATATGTATGTTGGCAAGTAGCCAGAGAAAACAGTTTTCTCAATACATTCCCAGAAGATGCACTGCAAAGTAGAGGGAGAAATGAGGTCAGTGTTTCCATTTCTAACTGTTCATGTGATTAATTTTTACTGATATAGGCATAATTTCAATTTACCGTCTCTTCTAAAATCAAGTTGTTATTAGGATTTTTATTCTACCATGCACAAGATTTTTGGAAACCAAAAATCATGGGTAATAGACTAACAAACACAAACCATAGACCACCACCTATTAGTAATATGAGCTTGGGAAAATCATATAAGCTCCAACAGACATATTTCCTTCATCTTCAACAGAGGAACAATTTATGACAACCTGGTTTCAATCTATGTGATGTGTGTGTGTGTATGTGTGTGTGTAGCTCTTAAATATATGTGGAAATACTTATTGACCATAAAGCACCCTACCAATGTAACATATTTTTATTGTAGGATCCATACAATACAGGACATTTAATCAAAGACTGAAGAATGAATACATTTTATCTATTTATCTGAATGACAGAGAAGCTACTGGAAGCAATACGTTGATAAACTTGCATGACAATAATCTTGCTTTGGAAAGAGAAAAATGTATGTATATCAAGTCAGTTCTGCAAGACGTGAAGGTAGCATCAATATTCACAAGCCATAAAGTTCAGTTCTTCTTTGAAAGGGTGAAGGTGTTTTAAAAGGTGGGCTTTATTATTATTCAGAGATGGTGAGGCCAACAGGTCAGGAGGTGATTGGCACTGAAAAGGTAGTTTGTTACTCACAGATGCCAAGAGAAGGGGGCATGAGGTGTCACACAGAGCCACACAAGAAGGCACCAGACATCATGAGGAGGGAGGAAGTAAGGGAAAGACATGAGTAAGAGACTCTGTTGTGCTCTCTGTGGGGCAGGAAAGAGCAAGGCATGGCAGGCAAGCTTAGAATTTGCCAGTGTGAATAATCTCAATGAAGCCTGGGACATAGGGACCGTCCCTATGTCCCTAGTTTCCTAGTACCTGATATTGGAGTGACTAAGGTGAGGAATTATGGTCCCAAGTATGAAAGCCCAACAGAGGAGATGGAGGGTCTGTGGGTTGTGGATCAGTTAGCTTGCATTTGAAAGGTATACTCAGCTAGTCATCCTTTTACTGTCTCTAGAAATAGTCTAGCCCTAGGAAGACTAGTCTCTCCATGGTCAGGAAGGCCCCAGATGCCAAAGCATCAGAAATTACAGAAAATAGCAAATAGCAATACAAGCTTACCTCAAGAAAGAAAAGAAACATTAAATAAACAACCTAACTTTACACCTAATGCAATTAGAAAAAGAAGAGCTAAAAACCCAAAGTCAGTAGAAAGAAAGAAAGAAATGAAAATCAGAGCAAAAATGATTGAAAAAGAAAAGAGGGAGACTATGGCAAAGATCAACAAAACTAAAAGCTGGTTCTTTGAGAAGATGAATAAAATAAACGGGCTCATTGAGAAAAAAGGGAGAAGAATCAAAACAATAAAATTAGAAGTGAAAACGGAGAAATTACAACAGACAACACAGAAATACAAAAGATCCTAAGAGACTACTATGAGCGACTGTATGCCAATGAAGTGGACAACTTGAAAGAAATGGACAAATTCTTAGAAAAGTATAACCTTCTGAACCAGGAAGAAATAGAACTGAGCCAAAAGAAATAGGAAATCTGAACAAACACATCAAAAGCATGGAAATCAAAATTGTACTAAAAAATCTTCCAACAGACAAAAGCCCAGGACCAGATGGCTTCACAGGTGAATTCTACCAAAAGTTTAGAGAAGATCTAATACCTTTCCTACTCAAACGCTTCCAGAAAATTGCAATGGAAGGTAAACTCCCAAACTCATTCTATGAAGCCACCACCACCATGATACCAAAACCAGACAAAGATGCCACACACAAAAAAAGAAAACTGTAGGCCAATATCACTGATGAATGTAGATGCATAAATCTTCAACAAAATTCTAGCAAACAGAATCCAACAACATATTAAAAAGATCATGCATCATGAATGAGTGCACTTTATTCCAGGGATGCAAGGATTCTTCAATATTGGGAAATTAATGTGATACACCACATTAACAAATTGAAAGATAAAAACCATGTGATTATCTCAATAGATGCAGAGAAAGCCTTTGACAAAATTCAAAACCCACTTAACCTAAAAACTCACCAGAAAGCAGGGATAGAAAGGACATACCTCATCATAATAAAATTCACATGCAACACATCCACAGCAAACATTATCCCCAATGGCAAGAAACTGAAAGCACTTTCTCTAAAATCATGAAAAGACAAGGGTGCCCAAGCACTTTCTCTAAAATCAGGAAAAGACAAGGGTGCCCACTCTCATCATTTCTATTCAACTTGGTTTTGGAATTACAAGCCACAGTAATCAGAGAAGTAAAAGAAATAAAAGTAATTCAGATTGGAAAAAAAGCAAAACTGTCAATGTCTAAAGATGACATAATTCTCTACATAGAAAACCCTAAAGCTACCAGCAGAATGCTACTAGAGCTAAGCAATGAATATAGCAAAGTTTCAGGATATAAAATTAATACACAGAAACCCATTGCATTCCTAACACTAACAATGAGTAAACAGAAAGAGAAATTAAAGAAACAATCCCATTCACCATTGCAACGAAAAGAATAAAATACTTTGAAATAAATTTATCTAAAGAAACAAAAGACCTGTATATAGAAACTATAAACACTGATGAAAGAAATCAAAGATGACACAAACAGATGGAGAAATATACCATGTTCACAGATTGGAAGAATCATTATAGTGGAAATGAGAATATTACTCAAAGCAATCTACAGATTTAACACAATTCCTATCAACCTACCAATGGTATTTTTCACAGAACTAGAACAAATAATTTCACAATATGCATGGAAACACAAAAAGACTCAAATAACCAGAGCAATCTTGAGAGAGAAGAATGGAACTGGAGAAATCAACCTTCCTGACTTCAGACTATACTACAAAGCAACAGGCATCAAGACAATATGGTACTGGCACAAAGACAGAAAAATAGATCAATGGAACAAAATAGGAAACCCAAAAATGAATCCACACACCTATGAACACCTTATTTTGACAAAGGAGGCAAAAATATAAAATGCAGAATGCTTGCAAAAATATACAATATTAAAGAGAGTGAAATTAACAAATGGTTGTAAGAAAACTGATCAACTACACATAAAAGAATGAAACTAGAACACTTAACACAAAAATAAACTCAAAATGGACTATTTAAATGTAAGACCAGAAACTATAAAATTCTTAGGAGAAAACATAGGAAGAACACTCTCTGACATAAATCACAGCATGATCCTCTATGACTTACCTCCCAGAGTAATGGAAATAAAAACAAAGATAAACACAGCTGACAAAAAATTTATCTCCAAAATGTACAAGCTGTTCATGCAGCTGAATACTAGAAAAACGAACAATCCAATCAAAAAGTGGGGCAAATAACTAAACAGACATTTCTCCAAAGACATACAGATGGATAATAAACATATAAAAAGATGCTCAACATCACTCATTATTCAATTCAGTTCACTTCAGTCACTCAGTCGTGTCCGGCTCTTTGCAACCCCATGAATCGCAGCACGCCAGGCCTCCCGGAGTTCACTCAGACTCACGTCTATCAAGTCAGTGAGGCCATCCAGCCATCTCATCCTCTGTCCTCTCCTTCTCGTCCTGCCCCCAATCCCTCCCAGCATCAGAGTCTTTTCCAATGAGTCAACTCTTCGAATGAGGTGGCCAAAGTACTGGAGTTTCAGCTTCAGCATCATTCCCTCCAAAGAAATCCCAGGGCTGATCTCCTTCAGAATGGACTGGTTGGATCTCCTTGCAGTCCAAGGGACTCTCAAGAGTCTTCTCCAGCACCACAGTTCAAAAGTATAGAGAAATGCAAATCAAAATCACAATGAAGTATTATCTCACGCTGCTCAGAATGTTCACCATCAAAAAGTCTACAACAATAAATGCTGGAGAAGGTGTCGAGAAATGGGAACCCCCTTATACTGTTGGTGAGAATGCAAACTAGTACATCCAGTATGGAGAACAGTATGGAGATTCCTTAAAAACTGGAACTAGAACTGCCATATGACCCAGCAATCCCACTGCTGAGCATACACACCAAGGAATCCAGAATTGAAAGAGACACATGCAGCAGCAGGACATGAAAGCAACCATGATATCCATTGGCAGATGAATGGATAATGAACTTGTGATACATATACACAAAGAAATATTACTCAGCTCCAAAAAGGAATTCAATTGAGTCAGTTCTAAGGAGGTGGTTGAAACTGGAGTCTATTACAGAGTGAAGTAAGTCAGAAAGAGAAACATCAATACAGTGTATTAACACATATATTTGGAATTTAGAAAGATGCTTAGATGCTCCCAATGATTCTATATGCAAGGTATCAAAAGAGACTCAGATGTAAATACAGACTTTTGGACTATGTGGGAGAAAGCAAGGATGGAATGATTTGAGAGAACAGTATTGAAACGTGTTTATTTTCATATGTAAAATAGATAACCAGTACAAGTTCAATGCATGAAGCAGGGCACTCAAAGCTGGTGCCCCGGGACAACCCAGAGGGACTGGGTGGAAAGGGAGATGGAAGAGGGGCTCAGGATGGGGGGACACATATGCACCCATGGCTTATTCATGTTGATGTATGACAAAAACCACCAAAATATTGTAAAGTAATTATTCTCCAATTAAAATAAATTTTTTTAAAATATTTTTTTCTTTTTTTTAATTTATTTATTTTTTTTATCAAGAATCTCTTTTATTGATTATCAGAAACATTACAAACATCTAATATGAACAAATTGTAACATGACAGTATTTAGTTTGAACAATTAATACATTTCAGATGTAATATTATACATATTTCAATGTTATTCTCCCCAATCATCCCACCCTCTCCCGGTCCCAGAGTCCAAAAGTCTGGTCTATACATCAGTGTCTCTTTTGCTGTCTCGTAAATAGGGTTATTTTTACCATCTTTCTAAATTCCATATATATGCGTTAGTATACTGTATTTGTGTTTTTGTTTCTGGCTTACTTCACTCTGTATAATAGGCTCCAGTTCCAAAAAGAAATTGCAGAAAATAAAAAGCATAGTTACTACAAAGAACATCAGTTGATGAAAAGTCAGAGAAAATTGTATCCATTATGCTAGTGTTCATGGCTCTACATAAGAAAATGTACTCATAATTTGGCAAATAAGCCACACTGAAAGGAAATTGTTCAGACTCACTCACTTCATGACTGTCAAAGAATTCCAGTGACTATCATCATCCTTTGTGTGATTTTCCGAGAGTGTATGTCCTCTACATCTATTATACATATTTGATACATGTGTGATTCTGGCAACATGGGCCAGTGTTACTGTGAATAACTGGAAAAGAACATAAAAAACTAATCAAAGAGCAGATTTGCAGAGGAGCTCCCCCAGGCCAGGAATCTCCTAATTTTAAACATCCTTTTGTCCCATGGTTTTTTTTTTTTTTTTTTTTTTTTTTTGAGTATAGTTGGTTTGGGCATCCCTGGTGGCTCAGTGGTAAAGAACCTGCATGTCAGTTTAGAAGATGTACGAGATTTGGGTTCCATCACTTGGTTGAGGATCCCTTGGAGAAGGAACTGTCAACCTACTGCAGTATTTTTGCTTGGGAAAACCCATGGACAGAGTAGCCTGGCAGACTACAATTCATGGGATCTCAAAAGAGTCAGACCAACTTGGTGACTGAAACAGCAACAACAGTAGTTGTTTTACAATGTTGTATTAGTTTTTGCTGTACAATGCAGTGAATCAGCTGTAAGTAGATATATATCCTCTCCCTCTTAGACCTCCCTCTCCCACCCATTCCCATTCATCCAAATTATCACAGAGAACCCAACTGAACTCCATGTGTTACACAGTAGGTTCCCACTAGCTATCTGTTTTACACATGGAAGTACACATAAGTCAATCCAGATCTCCCAGATCATCTCCCCATCCCCATGTCCACTTATCCACAGCCAGGCACAGTGTCTCAATTCAGCATGATAGAATTCTGGAGTGCTACAGTGCATAACCCACTTGGTGCAAATGGCACCCTGAGCACTACACAGCCATAGCATGGGTTTCATAAAAGTGTCTGAATAAAAGTAAGGAGACAATAAAAGTAACTAATATTTTCACTGGAAAACTGTTTGATAACAGACTTTTTTTTTTTTTCAAAAAGCATAAGAAAACCAAATCTTACAGTGAAATGTGTTCAGATACTCTTTCTTCCTTTTGTGAATGCAACCCTTCCTTTCCTGGAAAGAAAATGATGTCAATGCTAAGGTTTAAAGAGAAAACAATTCTTATATGAAAAACTAGAAAAACAATGATATGAAAATGAAGAAAGGAAGAGTATGGCTAATTTATAGTCACATAGCTTGTTTAGAGGTTAAATTAAAATAAAAACCTTAAAATGAGTTCCTCAAATGAAAGTTATATTAATAAAAAGATACAAAGTGTAGTGGAATGCCCCATGAGGGAGATAAAATATTTCTCCATGGGTAAGCAATATCTATATTTAATATTAACCCCCATTCAAATAATATATTCAGTTTGTGGCAGTACAAATTTTTCATTTGCCCATTCCTCTGTCACTGCTTACTTATTCCCTCCTATTTATATATAGTAATGTACCTATATATAGCCTTTATTGCTAAGGAAAGACTTTTGTCACTTTGACATTTCTTTTTTTTTTTTCAAGGCATCCAATTTTATTTTATTTTTTAAATTTTATTTTATTTAACTTTACAATATTGTATTGGTTTTGCCATATATCAAAATGAATCTGCCACAGGTATATATGTGTTCCCCATCCTGAACCCTCCTCCCTCCTCCCTCCCCATACCATTCCTGACATTTCTTAAAAATATTTTTTATCAAGACTCAACCACTGATCTCCAACTCTGTTATTAATATACCTTAAGTTCATTAATCTTGTCATTTTCCAAATTTTTGCTTAGATATGTTTGCTATCAAATTTCTATTTGAATTTCATATTCTCTAAGCTTCCAAAACCATAATACATTATTTCACAGCACCTTATACAAAAAAAAAAAAAAAAAAAAATACTAATCAAGCATGTTCATGTGGTTTTTCACTTGCAAGTTTGTCTCTTCCACTAGACTGAATATCTAATATCAAAGCTCCACATAATTTCTTTACCATGTTCCCAGTGCTTAGCAGAGTATCTGGTACATAAATGATACTCAATAGATCTTGACTGAATTTATTAAAGAAAAAACTGAATCAATGGATGGATGAATGGATGGATACATGCCTCTCAAGTGAAAGTTCAGCCAGGTGACTGTGGGTGAAATCACTGATACAGGTTTTTCATGTCACAAGGATGCAATCAGTAAGAAAGATGGTGTTGAAAGTAACGTATTTTCCTAACTGCATTAGTTGCTGTGTAAGAGCAGCAAACAATTCTTAAGAAAACACTGAGCAAATAGTTTCGTTGTCCAGAATGGGAAGGAGCTGCCAATCCGAGTGTTCTAAAATAAGATTGATGACTGTCTTTTTCCACAGGAAGCATGCCAACTATGAGAAAACTTATGAGCAGTGTCATTAATTTTATGTAATTCTTGCTCTTGTTACTTTATTATCACTATAACTGTCCAATACTATACAAATCAAATGGGGGCAAAAATCTAAATATCCCAATAATAGACTTAAAACCATATATTTAATTTTAAACCTATTTTTTTAATCTTGCAAAAACCTTAGCTTTATTAATACACTAAAGTAGGGTTTATCTCTTTTTGCCAATTTTACTGCATTTCTGTTTACCTGGTGCTATTTCAAGGCTTTCTTTGAATGTGAGCAGATTTCACTGGACGTTAAGTCAAGAAGCTTTATTTATCATGAGCAATTATTTGCTATTGATTTTTACTACCAGATTGTCTCTCTTTTAAGAACGGTGAACTTAAAATTTGGCCAAGCTGTCTCAAATCTTAGAAACATGCTCTTCCCCCCAATTTTTTCTTCTTATTTTCACTCAGTTTATTGATGTAAAGTTAACAAATAATAAAATAAAATTCTCCAATTTAAGTTTAAAATTCAACTAGCCTTGAATTCATCTCTAATATATATTATAAATATTATATAAACATATAGTATAATATATTATGAAATATAAATATATATTTATATCTATATATAAAATATAAATATATATGTATATATATAAACATATGTACATACTCCTTTATGGTACTTTATAATCAATTTATTTCCCTCTGCTTTAGCATCTAACAAACTCAGATTTGCTTTCAGTCCCTGAGGCTGTGATGTTTTCTAGTAATGTTTTATAAATGTCTGTATTTGACTTTTTTCACTTCACATAATGACTCTGAGATTCATTCATGTTGTGTGTATCAGTACTTTATTCCTTTTTATTAGTGAGCAGTAGTCCTTTATAAGAGTACATCAGAATTTGCTTATTCACTTGCTGATGGACAATGGAGTACTATAAATGATTTGGCTTACCAGATGGTATGGATCTAACAGAAGCAGAAGATATTAAGAAGAGGTGGCAAGAATACACAGAAAAACTGTACAAAAAAGATCTTCACAACCCAGATAATCATGATGGTGTGATCACTGACGTAGAGCCAGACATCCTGGAATGTGAAGTCAAGGGGGCCTTAGAAAGCATCACTACGAACAAAGCTAGTGGAGGTGATGGAATTCCAGTGGAGCTCTTTCAAATCCTGAAAGATGATGCTGTGAAAGTGCTACACTCAATATGCCAGCAAATTTGGAAAACTCAGCAGTGGTCACAGGACTGGAAAAGGTTAGTTTTCATCCCAATCCCAAAGAAAAAAAATGCCAAAGAATGCTCAAACTACCGCACAATTGCACTCATCTCACACGCTAGTAAAGTAATGCTCAAAATTCTCCAAGACAGGCTTTAGCAATACGTAATCTGTGAACTTCCAGATGTTCAAGCTGGATTTAGAAAAGGCAGAGGAACCAGAGATCAAATTGCCAACATCCACTGGCACATGGAAAAAGCAAGAGAGTTCCAGAAAAACATCTATTTCTACTTTATTGACTATGCCAAAGCCTTTGACTGTGTGGATCACAATAAACTGTGGAAAATTCTGAAAGAGATGGGAATACCAGACCACCTGACCTGCCTCTTGAGAAAGCTATATGCAGGTCAGGAAACAAGTTAGAACTGGACATCCATGTTCCAGATGTCTGGTTCCAAATAGGAAACCAATCCAACAGACTGGTTCCAAATAGGAAAAGAAGTATGTCAAGGCTGTATATTGTCACCTGCTTATTTAACTTATATGCAGAGTACATCATGAGAAATACTGGGCTGGAAGAAGCACAAGCTAGAATCAAGATTGCTGGGAGAAATATCAATAACCTCAGATATGCAGATGACACCACCCTTATGGCAGAAAGTGAAGAGGAAATAAAAAGCTTCTTGATGAAAGTGAAAGAGGAGAGTGAAAAAGTTGGCTTAAAGCTCAACATTCAGAAAACGAAGATCATGGCATCTGGTCCCATCACTTCGTGGCAAATAGATGGGAAAACAGTGGAAACAGTGTCAGACTTATTTTTCTGGGCTCCAAAATCACTGCAGATGGTGATTGCAGTCATGAAATTAAAAGACATTTACTCCTTGGAAGGAAAGTTATGACCAACCTAGATAGCATATTCAAAAGCAGAGATATTACTTTGTCAACCAAGTTCCATCTAGTCAAGGCTGTGGTCTTTCCTGTGGTCATGTATGGCTGTGAGAGCTGGACTGTGAAGAAGGCTGAGCACCAAAGAATTGATGCTTTTGAACTGTGGTGTTGGAGAAGACTCTTGAGAGTCCCTGGGACTGCAAGGAGATCCAACCAGTCCATTCTAAAGGAGATCAGTCCTGGGTGTTCATTGGAAGAACTGATGCTGAAGCTGAAACTCCAATACTTTGGCCACCTCATGCAAAGAGTTGACTCACTGGAAAAGACCCTGATGCTGGGAGGGATTGGGGGCAGGAGGAGAAGGGGATGACAGAGGATGAGATGGCTAGATGGCCTCACTGATTCGATGGACATGAGTGAGTTTTAGTGAACTCCGGGAATTGGTGATGGACAGGGAGGCCTGGCATGCTGTGATTCATGGGGTCACAAAGAGTCGGACACGACTAAGCGACTGAACTGAATGATTTTGCTATTATGAGCATTTATGTACAAATACATGTTGAACATATGTTTTGATGTCACTTGAGTAAATATCAAAGGGAAACTAGTTCCCTAACTGGATCTTTTAGTAAGTGTAGCTTTATAAACAACCTCCAAAATGTTTCCTAAAATGACTGTTGCAGTTTTCATTCCCACTAACAATGTATTCAACAATTATACCAATAAGAATTAAACAAAATCATATTGAGTAGAGTCTTCCTTCACAAGGAGGGAAAAAACAATTAATTAGTAATAATTTAGAAACCGGCAAACTTTGTGAATACTGGATCTCTTTCAATTGATTGGTTTGTGTCCTGATTGTGGATCATAGTTTCCTGCTTATTAGAATTTATGATTGAATTATAATTGGATCATAAGCAATTTGAATTTCACTTTTTTCTTGCTAGATTTTGTTGTATTCCCTAGAAAAACATTAGAGTTTGTGAGACTTTTGACCCCTTTGTGAGAGTGGGTCCAGATTAGACTTTAGGGTAAGGCTAACTTAACTCCTTTACCAAGGCAGTATTCCTGTGAGGATACACCTGTTTGTTGGGTTTCTAAGTGTAGTGTTATTAGAAAAATTCATTGCTATCGCAACATGTTCTCATCATAGGCATCCTTCTTTAACCCTAATTATTTCAGAGACCTATAATTGATGAAGTTTAGAGAATTATAATTTTGATATTCAATTATTACCAGGTTTATCTTCAGTTTTAGCACCTAGAAGTAGAATTCAGCCTTGTGAGAAAAACAGGATCTGGTTTATTCTGATCCTTCTTTTCTCCACTAGTTTCATTAACTTTTGCTCCAAAATCATTCTTTATCTACTTATTATTTTCTTTATTTTTCTTTAGGCTCTCCTCATGTCTGCTATAGTGCTGTCAAAGTTCAGTTCAGTTCAGTTCAGTTCAGTTGCTCAGTCGTGTCCGGCTTTTGCGACCCCATGAATCGCAGCACATCAGGCCTCCCTGTCCATCACCAACTCCTGGAATTTCTCAAGAAGCAGGTCAGGTGATCTGGTATTCCCATCTCTTTCAAAATTTTCCACAGTTTATTGTGATCCACACAGTCAAAGGCTTTGGCATAGTGATCCAGTGGATGTTGGCAATTTGATATCTGGTTCCTCTGCCTTTTCTAAAACCAGGTTGAACATCTGAAAGTTCACAGATCACATATTGCTGAAGCCTGGCTTGGAGAATTTTGAGCATTACTTTACTAGTGTGTGAGATGAGTGCAATTGTGCAGTAGTTTGAGCATTCTTTGGCATTGCCTTTCTTTGAGATTTGAATGAAAACTGAACTTTTCCAGTCCTGTGGCCACTGCTGAGTTTTCCAAATTTGCTGACATATTGAGTGCAGCACTTTCACAGCATCATCTTCTAGGATTTGAAAGAGCTCCACTGGAATTCCATCACCTCCACTAGCTTTGTTCATAGTGATGCTTTCTAAGGCCCCCTTGACTTCACATTCCAGGAAGTCTGGCTCTAGGTCAGTGATCACATCATCATGATTATCTGGGTCGTGAACATCTTTTTTGTACAGTTTTTCTGTGTATTCTTGCCATCTCTTCTTAACATCTTCTGTTTCTGTTAGGTCCATACCATTTCTGTCCTTTATCGAGCCCATCTTTGCATGAGATATTCCCTTGGTATCTCTAATTTTCTTGAAGAGATCTCTAGTCTTTCCCATTCTGTTGTTTTCCTCTATTTCTTTGCATGGTCTCTGAGGAAGGCTTTCTTATCTCTTCTTGGTATTCTTTTGAACTCTGCATTCAGATGCTTATACCTTTCCTTTTCTCCTTTTCTTTTTGCTTCTCTTCTTTTCACAGCTATTTGTAAGGCCTCCCCAGACAGCCATTTTGCTTTTTGCATTTCTTTTCCATGGGGATGGTCTTGATCCCTGTCTTCTGTACAATGTCATGAACCTCCATCCATAGTTCATCAGGCACTCTATCAGATCTAGTCCCTTAAATCTATTTTTCACTTCCACTGTATAACCACAATGGATTTGATTTAGGTCATACCTGAATGGTCTAGTGGTTTTCCCTACTTTCTTCAATTTAAGTCTGAATTTGGCAATAAGGAGTTCATGATCTGAGCCACAGCAGCTCCTGGTCTTGTTTTTGCTGATTGTATAGAGCTTCTCCATCTTTGGCTGTGAAGAATATAATCAGTCTGATTTTGATGTTGACCATCTGGTGATGTCCATGTGTTGAGTTTTCTCTTGTGTTGTTGGAAGAGGGTGTTTGCTATGACCAGTGTGTTCTCTTGGCAAAACTCTATTAGCCTTTGCCCTGCTTCATTCCGTACTCCAAGGCAAAATTTGCCTGTTACTTCAGGTGTTTCTTGACTTCCTCCTTTTGCATTCCAGTCCCCTTTAATAAAAAGGACTTCTTTTTTGAGTGTTAGTTCTAAAAGATCTTTTTTAGGTCTTCATAGAACCATTCAACTTCAGCTTTTTCAGCATTACTGGTTTGGACATAGGTTTGGATCACCGTGATATTGAATGGTTTGCCTTGGAAATGAACAGAGATCATCCTGTAGTCTTTGAGATTGCATCCAAGTACTACATTTCAGACTCTTTTGTTGACCATGTTGGCTACTCCATTTCTTCTAAGGGATTCCTTCCCACAGTAGTAGATATAATGGTCATCTGAGTTAAATTCACCCATTCCAGTCCATTTTAGTTCACTGATTCCTAATATGTTGATATTCACTCTTGCCATCTCCTGTCTGACCACTTCCAATTTGCCTTGATTCATGGACCTAACATTTCAGGTTCCTATGCAATATTACTCCTTACAGCATCAGGCCTTACTTCTATCACCAGTCACATCCACAACTGGGTATTGTTTTTGCTTTGGTTCCATCCCTTCATTCTTTCTGGAGTTATTTCTCCACTGATCTCCAGTAGCATATTGGGCACTTATCGACCCGAGGAGTTCCTCTTTCAGTATCCTATCATTTTGCCTTTTCATACTGTTCATGGGGTTCTCAAGGCAAGAATACTGAAGTGATTTGCCATTCCCTTCTCCAGTGGACCACATTCTGTCAGACCTCTCCACCATGACTCATCCATCTTGGAAGCTACTCTATGTACAAGGTCAGGAGGGGCGACTTGGCCAAGGTAAGGAGCAGCGGCTGCATTTTGCTGGAGCAGCTGTGAAGAGATACCACACGTCCAAGGTAAGAGAAACCCAAATAAAAGGATAGGTGTTGTGAGAGGGCATCAGAGGGCAGACACATTGAAACCATAATCACAGAAAACTAACCAATCTGATAGCACAAACCACAGCCTGGCTTATCTCAATGAATCTAAGCCATACTGTGTGGGGCCACCCAAGAGTTGTCATAGGACTCTGTCAAATAAATTGAATTGAAGTAAGACTGCTTGATCTGCCTCTCAAAGTTTTTAAGTAGACTTCCTTCAAGTAGTCAAAGTGTTCTCAATGCTTCACTAAGGTTTCCTCACTGTACTTGATAAAAGTAATCAACTAAATTGAAGTTCTAGTTATTGGGGAATGTGATTTTCTTTAGTTCAACATGTGCATATCCCAGTTTAGTTCAGTAGCTCAGTCGTATCCAACTCTTTGTGACCCCATGAATCGCAGCACACCAGGCCTCCTGTCCATCACCAACTCCCGGAGTTTACCCAAACTCATGGCCATCGAATTGGTTAGGCCATTCAGCCATCTCATCCTCTGTCGTCCCCTTCTCCTCCTGCCCCCCAATCTCTCCCAACATCAGAGTCTTTTCCAATGAGTCAACTCTTCGCATGAGGTGGCCAAAGTATTGGAGTTTCAGCTTCAGCATCAGTACTTCCTATGAACACCCAGGACTGATCTCCTTTAGGATGAACTGGTTGGATCTCCTTGCAGTCCCAGGGACTCTCAAGAGTCTTCTCCAACACCACACTTCAAAAGCATCAATTCTTTGGCGCTCAGCTTTCTTCATAGTCTAACTCTCACATCCATACATGACCACTGGAAAAACCATAGCCTTGACTAGATGGACCTTTGTTGGCAAAGTAATGTCTCTGCTTTTGAATATGCTATCTAAGTTGGCCATAACTTTCCTTCCAAAGAGTAAACATCTTTTAATTTTATGGCTGCAGTCACCATCTTCAGTGATTTTGGAGCCCCCAAAAATAAAGCCTGACACTGTTTCCACTGTTTCCCCATCTATTTGCCAGGAAGTGATGGGACTAGATAAGATGTTTAGGAGATAGAGTGGAAACTATAACTATATTCTATGACACTAGCTTTCTCAACAGGAGTCTTAGAAATAATCGATAAGCACACTTATCCTGTTTGGGATTCTCTGGGTTTTTTGGACTTGGGTGGGTATTTCCTTCCCCATTTTAGGGAAGTTTTCAACCATTATCTCCTCAAGTATTTTCTCATGCCATTTCTTTTTGTCTTCTTCTTCTGGGACACCTATGATTTGAATGTTGGGATGTTTAACATTGTCCCAGAGGTCTCTGAGGTTGTCCATATTTCTTTTAATTCTTTTTTTTCCCCCCTCTCTGCTTCATTTATTTCCACCATTCTATCTTCCACCTTACTTCTCCTCTCTTCTGCCTCAGTTACTTTACTGTTGGTCTGCTCCAGAGTGCTTCTGATCTCAGTTATTGCATTATTCATTATTAATTGACTTTTCTTTATTTCTTCTAGGTCCTTGTTGAACATTTCTTGCTGCTGCTACTGCTGCTAAGTCGCTTCAGTCGTGTCCGACTCTGTGCGACCCTAGAGATGGCAGCCCACCAGGCTCCCCCGTCCCTGGGATTCTCCAGGCAAGAACACTGGAGTGGGTTACCATTTCCTTCTCCAATGCATGAAAGTGAAAAGTTAAAGTGAAGTCGCTCAGTCATGTCCGACTCCTAGCGACCCCATGGACTGCAGCCCACCAGGCTCCTCCGCCCATGGGATTTTCCAGGCAAGAGTATTGGAGTTGGGTGCCATTGCCTTCTCCTGAACATTTCTTACATCTTCTCAATCCTTGTCTCTAGTCTATTCATCTGTAACTTCATTTTATTTTCAAGATTTTTTATATCTTTACTGTCATTATTATGAATTCTTTTTCAGGTAGACTCCCTATCTACTGCTCTCTTGTTTGGTTTGTTGGGAATTTACCATGTTACTTTACCTGCTAAACATTTATATGCCTTTGCATTTTCTTTAGATTGCTGTGTTTGGGGTGCCCTTTCTGTAGGCTGGAAGTTTGTGGTTTCTTTTTATTGTGGAGTCTACTCCCTGTGGGTGGTGTAAGCCCAGGACCAGATGGCTTCACAGGTGAATGTTACAAAAAATTTAGAGAAGAACTAACACCTATCCTACTCAAACTCTTTCAGAAAATTTCAGAGGAAGGCAAACTCCCAAACTCATTCTATAAGGCCACCATCACCCTAATACCAAAACTAGACAAATATGCACCCCCCAAAAAAAGGAGAAGAAAAGAAAACTAAAGGCTAATATCACTGATGAAGATAGATGCAAAAATCCTCAACAAAATTCTAGCAAACAGAATCCAACAGCATTTTTAAAAGATCATCCATCATGACCAACTAGGCTTTATCCCAGGGATGCAAGGATTCTTCAGTATTCACAAATCAATCAATGTAATACACCACATTAACAAATTGAAAGACAAAAACCATATAATTATCTCAATAGATGCAGAGAAAGACTTTGACAAAATTCAACACCCATTTATGATAAAACCTCTCCAGAAAGCAGGCATAGAAATAACATACCTCAACATAATAAAATCCACCTACAACAAACCCACAGCAAACACTAAGCTCAATGGTGAGAAACTGGAAGCATTTCCTCTAAAATTAGGAACAAAACAAGGGTGCCCACAGATTGGGAAAGAAGTAAAACACTCACAGTTTGCAGATGACATAATCCTCTACATGCTGCTGCTGCTGCTAAGTTGCTTCAGTCGTGTCTGACTCTGTGCGACCCCAGAGATGGCAGCCCACCAGGCTCCCCCGTCCCTGGGATTCTCCAGGCAAGAACACTGGAGTGGGTTACTGTCTCCTTCTCCAATGCATGAAAGTGAAAAGAGAAAGTGAAGTAGCTCAGTCATCTCTGACTCTTACATTGAAAACCCTAAAGACACCACCAGGAAATTACTAGAGCTAATCAATGAATACAGTAAAGTTGAAGGATATAAAATTAATACACAGAAATCCCTTGCACCCCTATACACTAACAACAAGAAAACAGAAAGAGAAATTAAGGAAACAATTGCATTCGCTATTGCAACAAAAGAATAAAACACTTTGGAATAAATTTACCTAAATAAATAAAAGAAATATATATAGATATATATATATATATATATATAAACTATAAAACACTGATGAAAGAAATCAAAGATGACACAAATAGATGGAGAAATATACTGTGTTCATGGATCAGAAGAATCAGAATAGTGAAAATGAGTACACTACCCAAAGCAATCTATAGATTCAATGCAATCCCTATCAAGCTACTAACAATATTTGGCACAGAAGTAAAACAAATAATTTCATAATTCGTATGGAAACATAAAAAGCCTCGAATAGACAAAACAATCTTGAGAAATAAGAATGGAATGCGAGGAATCAACCTTCCTGACATCAGACTATACTACAAACTACAGTCATCAAGACAGTATGGCACTGGCACAAAGACAGAAATATAGATAAATGGAACAAAATAGAGAGTCCAGAGATGAATCCACACACCTATGGACACCTTATCTTTGACAAAGGAGGCAAAAATAGGAAATGAGGAAAAGGCAATCTCTTTAACAAATGATGCTGAGAAAACTAGTCAGATCAGATCAGATCAGATCAGTCGCTCAGTCGTGTCCGACTCTTTGCGACCCCATGAACTGCAGCACGCCAGGCCTCCCTATCCATCACCAGCTCTCGGAGGTCACTCAGACTCACATCCATCGAGCCAGTGATGCCATCCAGCCATCTCATCCTCTGTCGTCCCCTTCTCCTCCTGCCCTCAATCCCTCCCAGCATCAGAGTCTTCTCCAATGGGTCAACTCTTCGCATGACGTGGCCAAAATACTGGAGTTTCAGATTTAGCATCATTCCTTCTAAAGAAATCCCAGGGCTGATCTCCTTCACAATGGACCGGTTGGATCTCCTTGCAGTCCAAGGGACTCTCAAGAGTCTTCTCCAACACCACAGTTCAAAAGCATCAATTCTTCGGCACTCAGCCTTCTTCACAGTCCAGCTCTCACATCCATACATGACCACAGGAAACACCATAGCCTTGACTAGGCGAACCTTTGTTGGCAAAGTGATGTCTCTGCTTTTGAATATGCTATCTAGGTTGGTCATAACTTTCCTTTCAAGGAGTAAATGTCTTTTAATTTCATGGCTGCAGTCACCATCTGCAGTGATTTTGGAGCCCAGAAAAATAAAGTCTGACACTGTTTCCACTGTTTCTCCATCTGTTTCCCATGTAGTGATGGGACCAGATGCCATGATCTTCGTTTTCTGAATGTTGGGCTTTAAGCCAACCTTTTCACTCTCCACTTTTTTTTTCATCAAGGGGCTTTTAGTTCCTCTTCACTTTCTGCCATAAGGGTGGTATCATCTGCATATCTGAGGTTATTGATATTTCTCCCGGCTTTTTTTTTTCCCCTTTTTTTTTTTCCCCTCCCCCTTTTTCCTTTTTTTTTCTCCCTTTTTATTTTAAAAAAATTTTTACAATATATAACCTTTTCATATTCCCTTTTCTTTTTTGAAACCCTCTTTTTTTTCCCCGCCCTTTTTTTTTTTTTTTTTCCTCCCCCCTATATACATTTCTCAAGAGGCAGATCAGGTGGTCTGGTATTCCCCTCTTTCTCCTAATTTTTCTCAATTTTTTTTGATCCCCACACCCAAAGGCTTTGGCATAGTCAATAAAGCAGAATTTTTTTTTTTTTTCTATTTTTTTTCTTTTTTCTTTTTCCCGCTGGTTTTTCCGTTTTTTTTTCTCTTCCTTTTCCCCCTTCTAAATCCAGCTTGAACATCAGGAGGTTCACGGTTCACATATTGCTGAAGCCTGGCTTGGAGAATTTTGAGCATTACTTTACTAGCGTGTGAGAGGAGTGCAATTGTGCGATACTTTGAGCACTCTTTGGCATTGCCTTTCTTTGGGATTGGGATGAAAACTGACATTTTCCAATCTTGTGGCCACTGCTGAGTTTTCCAAATTTGCTGGCATATTGAGTGCAGCACTTTCACAGCATCATCTTTCAGGATTTTGAATAGCTCCACTGGAATTCCATCACCTCCACTAGCTTTGTTCATAGTGATGCTTTCTAAGGCCCCCTTGACTTCACATTCCAGGATGTCTGGCTCTAGGTCAGTGATCACACCATCATGATTATCTGGGTCATGAAGCTCTTTTTTGTACAGTTCTTCTGTGTATTCTGATGAGCATACACACTGAGAAAACCAAAATTGAAAGACACACATGTACCCCAATGTTCATTGCAGCACTGTTTACATAAGCCAGGACATGGAAGCAACTTAGATGTCCATCGGCAGACAAATGGATAAGAAAGCTGTGGTTCATATACACAATGGAATATTACTCAACTATTTTTAAAATGCATTTGAGTCAGTTCTAATGAGGTGGATGAAACTGGAGCCTATTATACAGAGTGAAGTAAGTCAGAAAGAAAAGCATCAATATAGTATATTAATGCATATATATGGAATTTAGAATGATGATAACGATGACCCTATATGCAAAACAGCATGGAGACACAGATATAAAGAACAGACCTTTGGACTTTGTGGGAGAAGGCGAGTGTGGGATGATTTGAGAGAACAGCATTGAAACATGTCTATTACCATATGTGAAATAGATGACCAGTCCAAGTTTGACGCATAAAATAGGCAAAGCCAGTGCATTAGGACAACCCAGAGGGATGTGATGGGAGGGATGTGGGAGGGGGTTCAGAATGGGAGGACACATGTACACCCATGACTGATTCATATCAATATATGGCCAAAACCACCACAATATTGCAATGCAATTAGCCTCCAATTAAAATAAATCAATTAATTAAAAAAATAAATAGAGATTTTAAAAAATAAGTACACTTTTGCCCAGATTTTAGTTTCTAATAATACCCTCTTTAAAAAAAAATGGAACCAAATCTCCCTGGAGAAATGACTAACTCTAGGATTTGGGGAGGAAAAATACCAGATGAGGTTGGATCATCTTGAAGTGCCAGGAAATAAGGAAGTGCTCAAAACACAAAACAGTGGGAGTAGGACAAAGTAGCACAGGAGCCCAGAGATGAGAGCTAAGTGGCTAAAGCTGGCTCAACTTGAATGGCAAAATATAGTGTTGGATTATACTCTGAAGTACAAAATAAATACCCATGAGCCCATACTCTTATAAACAAATGATTAAACAAATAAATGAGGAGAAAGAGAAAAATCTGTACAGAATTTCAAATAATTTGAGTAGCTCTTCTTCTTCAAGGAGATGGAGGTTAATACCCTATCCCTTTGAGTACAGAGTACACTGAATATGGGGGGAGACGGAAAGGACATTCTTATAATTGAAAAATTTGACAAATACAGCCTTAGTGAAGTAATCAGCATTAACATCATCAGTGACAAATCATGTTCACAGCAGGTACCCTTGACACGATATCATGAAAATGGCTTCTTACCTCTGTGTTTGCCCTCTCAAAAACACACAATCCCAATCTAACCACAAGTAAAGCATCCAAAAAACCCATTAAACTAAAGAAAGGAAGAGAAAGAAAGAAAAAGAAAGAAAGACTGGGGAATTATTACAGTCAAGAAGAGCCTAGGGAGACAGGATGATTAAATATAATGTGATATCCTAGACAGAATTTTGGAGCAGATAAAAGACAGTAGGCTAGTGATTTAAATAAATTATAAAGTTTAGTTAGTAATGTATCAATATTGGTTCATTAGTTGTGACAAATCCCAACTGGAAAATGTTAACAAAATGTGAACTAGATACAGAGTTTATGGGGACTGTTTGTACTATATTCACAAATTTTCTGTAAATATTATCTTCTAAAATAAGTTTATTAAAACAAAAGAACATTTTGAGCTTTGTGTTTAGCCCAAATAAAGCTGTCTCCTATATTCAAGCAGAATAATGTCTTAACTATTAGGAAGTGGTTCACGCTGTCATTAAATATTGATGATGCCTGGAGATGGAAAGGAAATGGCAATCCACTCCAGTATTCTTACCTGGAGAAAGTCATATACAGAGGAGCCTGGCAGACTACAGTCCATGGGGTCGCAAACAGTCGGACACACTAAGCGACTGAGCAACAACAGCAGTGTCCAGAGAACATATATAAATTCTTCTAAACACTCTTTTTAGGAGTTCCACTGTCACTGAAAGGACTAAGGGAAATTTACTAAATTGTAATTATCTGATAATTAGATATCCACAAATATCTGTAAAGGAAGCCAAGAAGGTGTGTTGTAAAGTAAACATGTAAATCAAAGGCTCAAGCACTCTCAACAACTTTTGAATAAAGGAAGTAGGCCATAAAGAATTCCTTTTTCTCCAGTCTGTGTAGCAGAGCCATTTTAATCACATTTTAAACATTCCAAACTGTCTTGAAATAGCAAATGAATGGCAGATACAGATTGAGGAAGGTGACAAGAAAATCAAGTAAAATTCGATAGTGACGCAGGATGAAAACATTTCAGTTCACAGGACATGACTAGGGAACTCAGATAAACTGAAAAGATGATCCATTTTCTAGGGAAAAGGTTTATACGAACAAAGAGCTAACAGAGTCAGAAGAGTGAGCCATTTTCCTTTCTCTGCAGCATTTAAAATAGAGCACTGACATGGAGTAGAGATTGGCAGAAGCATCCTGGACTGTCTGCTGCCTATGTGTGGTGAGCTGTAAATTGCTGCTACTTCTAACAGATCTGATGGAATCAACTCCCACCTCTGCTGGAATTCGATCTTGTTTAGTTCAGTATTAAGCACTACGATATGTATTTCAAGGGTCTTAAAAGAGAAAACCCAGAAAATGTGCCAACAACACTGAGTTTATAACCTCTCCTAAAATGATCCTGCTGACCTGGTCTACCTAGCGCTGTCTTTAATTAATATCCTTCCATTTTAATCAGCCAACTGAAAAAACAAATTAATTATTTCCTATTTCATGATCTGACACAAGAAATTAATGACTGGATGGTGGTTTTTTTAAAATGTTTAATTACATGTCTTGCCAAGGACAGAATTTGTTATGTTGTCCATGAAAACTAATGTTTTCATAATGTGTTCTTCTTGCAGTTAGTATAAATATTGAGAATTTTATGATGCATTGTTGTCTAAACTTACCCTTTCAGAATGGCATTCTATTCATCTTAGACTTTACAGGGGAAGGCTAAGAATTTTATCTCTATACTGGCAATGTTTTGCCTTAGAATGAGCCAAATGGTGTTGTAATAATATAAATGAGATGCAGTATAACTTTTCATGGAGTGCTACACACTGTGTAACTTATTTTTGTCTATTCTTTATTTTGGTCGGTGATTCAACTAAGAACACAAATCAAGTATAATGCAAACTTTCTGCTGAATTTTTAAAGCAGCTTTATTGAAGTATAATAGACACTCAATAAACTGGATGTATTGAAAGTATACAATTTGTTAAGTGTGGGTATATGTATAAACCCATAAAACTATTATTATGAACAAGATAATGAATGTGTCCATCACCTCCATATATTTCTTTGTATAATATAATCCTACTCATTTCCTAATCCCTCTTCCCAGGTAACCAGTTATCTGTTTTCTTTCACTATAGATTAGTTTACATTTTCTACTATTTTATATAAATGGAATCATAAAGTGTGTACACTTATCTCCTGGTTTCTTCCACTCACTACATTTATTTTGAGGATCATTCATTTTATAACACATATCAATAGTTCATTCCTTTTTATTATTGAACACTATTCTAGCATTTGGACATCACAGTTTGTTTATCCTCTTACAAGCTGATGCATATTTTAATTGTTTCCAAATTTTGACTTTCACAAATAAATCTTCTCTGAACATTTGTGTCCAAGTTTTAAATATAAAAGAGAATGAAAGGCATGACACAGATTGGAGAAAATATTTGCAAATCATATATTAAAGAACTTGTATCATTAATATATATTTTTAAAAATCTCAAAAATCAATGATAAGAAAACAGACATCCCAACAAAAACAACAGGCAACAGATTTTAACAAACCTTTTAACTAACTTTAAAAATTTAAAATAATAAAGAAAATATAAAGATAAACTTAAGGAGAGATGCTCAATATTATTAGTCATGAGGGAATGCAAATTAAAACCACTATTAGATACCACAACACTGTAATCAGATTGATTATATTCTATGCAGCCAAAGATGGGGGCTCTCTATACAGTCAGCAAAAACAGGACCAGGAGCTGACTGTGGCTCAGATCATGAACTCCTTATTGCCAAATTCAGACTTAAATTGAAGAAAGTAGGGAAAATCACTAGACCATTCAGGTATGACCTAAATCAAATCACATATGGTTATACAGTGGAAGTGAGAAATAGATTTAAGGGACTAGATCTGATAGAGTGCCTGATGAATTATGGATGGAGGTTCATGACATTGTACAGAAGACAGGGATCAAGACCATCCCCATGGAAAAGAAATGCAAAAAAACCAAAATGGCTGTCTGGGGAGGCCTTACAAATAGCTGTGAAAAGAAGAGAAGTGAAAAGCAAAGGAGAAAAGGAAAGACATAAGCATCTGAATGCAGAGTTCCAAAGAACAACAAGGAGAGATAAGAAAGCCTTCCTCAGTGATCAGTGCAAAGAAATAGAGGAAAACAACAGAATGGGAAAGACTAGAGATCCCTTCAAGAAAATTAGAGATACCAAGGGAACATATCATGCAAAGATGGGCTCAATAAAGGACAGAAATGGTATGAACCTAACAGAAGCAGAAGATATTAAGAAGAGGTGGCAAGAATACACAGAAAAACTGTACAAAAAAGATCTACACAATCCAGATAATGATGATGGTGTGATCACTCACCTAGAGCCAGACATCCTGGAATGTGAAGTCAAGTGGGCCTTAGAAAGCATCACTACGAACAAAGCTAGTGGAGGTGATGGAATTCCAGTGGAGCTCTTTCAAATCCTAGAAGATGATGCTGTGAAAGTGCTGCACTCAATATGCCAGCAAATTTGGAAAACTCAGCAGTGGCCACAGGACTGGCAAAGGTCAGTTTTCATTCCAATCCCAAAGAAAGGCAATGCCAAAGAATGCTCAAACTACCACACAATTGCACTCATCTCACACGCTAGGAAAGTAATGCTCAAAATTCTCCAAGACAGGCTTCAGCAATACGTGAACTGTGAACTTCCAGATGTTCAAGCTGGCTTTAGAAAAGGCAGGGAAACCAGATATCAAATTGCCAACATCCGCTGGATCATGGAAAAGGCAAGAGAGTTCCAGAAAAACATCTATTTCTGCTTTATTGACTATGCCAAAGCCTTTGACTGTGTAGATCACAATAAACTGTGGAAAATTCTGAAAGAGATGGGAGTACCAGAATACCTGACCTGCCTCTTGAGAAACCTATATGCAGGTCAGGAAGCAACAGTTAGAACTGGACATGGAACAGCAGACTGGTTCCAAACGTACTCCTGGAAAAGGAGTATGTCAAGACTGTATATTGTAACCCTGTTTATTTAACTTATATGCAGAGCACATCATGAGAAACGCTGGGCTGGAAGAAGCACAAGCTAGAATCAAGATTGCCAGGAGAAATATCAATAACCTCAGATATGCAGATGACACTACCCTTATGGCAGAAAGTGAAGAAGAACTAAAAGCCTCTTGATGAAAGTGAAAGTGGACCGTGAAAAAGTTGGCTTAAAGCTCAACATTCAGAAAACGAAGATCATGGCATCTGGTTCCATCACTTCATGAGAAATAGATGGGGAAACAGTGGAAACAGTGTCAGACTTTATTTTGGGGGCCTCCAAAATCACTGCAGATGGTGATTGCTGTCATGAAATTAAAAGATGCTTACTCCTTGGAAGGAAAGTTATGTCCAACCTAGATAGCGTATTCAAAAGCAAGGTCCATCTAGTCAAGACTATGGTTTTTCCAGTGGTTGTGTATGGATGTGAGAGTTGGACTGTGAAGAAAGCTAAGTGCCGAAGAATTGATGTTTTTGAACTGTGGTGTTGGAGAAGAGTCTTGAGAGTCCCTTGGACTACAAGGAGATCCGACCAGTCCATCCTAAAGATTAGTCCTGGGTGTTCATTGGAAGGACTGATGCTGAAGCTGAAACTCCAATACTTTGGTCACTCATGCGAAGAGTTGACTCATTGGAAAAACCCGGATGCTGGGAGGGATTGGGGGCAGGAGGAGAAGGGGACGACAGAGGATGAGATGGCTGGATGGCATCACTGACTCAATGGATGTGAGTCTGAGTGACCTCCGGGAGTTGGTGATGGACAGGGAGGCCTGGCGTGCTGCAGTTCATGGGGTCAGAAAGAGTCGGACACGACTGAGTGAACTGAACTGATGCCCCTCTTCTCAATGATATCAATGATGTGGAGGAACTGGTACTCTCATAGGTTTCATACATTGCCAGCAGGAATGTAAAACAGTACAGCCACTTTGGAATACAATTTGACAGTTTCTGAAATATATGTACCAAATGACTCAGCCTGTTCACTTCCTGGCAGGCTACAGTCCATGGGGGTCTCAAAGAGTCGGACACGATTGAGGGACTTCAGTTTTACTTTATCTGTACTTATCACTTTACTTTTAGTTATATTAAGCTGCTGTATATTTTATAATACTAGGCTGAATATTTTTAAATATTGCAGTAAAATCCAAAAACTACTTTGAGAAGTGAAAATCACTCTATCGTGTCTCTTTGCAACCCCAGGGACAATAGCCCACAAGGCTTCTCTGTCTATGGGGTTTCCCAGGTAAGAATACTGGAGAGGGTAGCCATTTCCTTCTCCAGAGGATCTCCCCAACCCAGGCATCAAACCCAGGTCTCCTGAATTGCAGGCGGATTCTTTACTGTCTGAGCCACCAGGGAAGCCCTAAAACTACTTTACCACATGGTTAATTCCTACTCACATTATTTATGCATAGTACAAATGGTAGATTTTGATAAATTTGTTTCAACTAATGTCTAACCTTAACCCTGAAGATGAAGTTAGTACATTTTCCAATAGCCCAGGAGTAAATTTTTTTTAAGTCCTTGGTACAATAAATATCCTCTAAGGAAGTTAGTAAAATGTATCTGAAAAAGATGATTTGAAATTCTAATCTTAATGAGTTAGACTATTACCTTACTTATGTATTAGAGCCTGGCTACTTTAGACATAGAAAGGAAGAAACATAAGTATATTTGGAAATTAGATCATCTCTGATTTTATGGAAATTCTATCAATTCCATTTCCAAGCCTCAGTTTTCCATCTGTAGCATCAGGGTGGTAGTAGTTTCAGCTCACAGAAGCTCACAGGGTTGTTTGAAGTTACATGAGATGATAGATGCCTGGCTCATGGCCACTGCTCACCAAATGTTCTTCATGTCTACTGCCAAGCTTTCTTTGTTTGTGTCATTTAGACAAAAAGTTTAATTCAGTTAATGCTTTTGCAGGTGTGAATGAGAAATCTGAATTCTGGTAGATTTGCATAAGCTGCAGAAACATTTTTATTTGGGCACAAATATCAAGAAACTAACTTCCTAACTCTAAGGAAGATCATTTAAATACTCTCTCCAGCAGATACATATAAGGGCCATGAAACATGAATTTGTTAATTAACAGTTCTGGCTTCAGTTTAATTATTAGCTATGACATTGCAGATCAATATTTTTTTAAAATCTAACATTGTATTTTTAGTGCATTTGCAGTTTTAAATCTGTGGATTTATGTTCTAAATTTCTATAACTTTACTAGTGAAAATCCTGAGTTTTTCTGCAGGGCAGAACCATATTTCATGAGATATATATTTTACAAGTATAGATAAACATTTTAATTCTATTGTACTGGTCTGTATCATCATTGTCTTAGTCTAAAATGTATGCTGAATGACATAAAAGAAAACAATTTTACTATTAAAAGAAACAGTCAGTTTCACTTAAAATTGTCTTGTTATCATTTATAGTTTTATCTTCCCAGAACATTTCTGTCCCTTGCAATTATTGTATTTCATTGTGAATAACAGATCATATTTCTTAAGACTGATTCCTGTCTCTAAAATAGAATGTTGCTGTAGTATCCAGGCATTTAATGCTTTCTACAGATGTGCGCTGTATCTATGAAGTGGTATAATATTTCCTAGGAGTATTTTTAGGAATGCCTAGCTAACGCTTTTTTTTTTTAATACCCTAGTGATTAGAGGGCAACAGTTACCTAATGAATACTTAGATTCCAATGTGACTGAAAGAAAAATTTTCTATTATTATTAATAGTGCTACTGTTACAAAGATTAAATTATAACCACCAACAACCAGTATTTTCTAAAAATCAAAATTCTGAGAAATAGTCATTTTTATTTAGGTTTGTATTTTTGATTGATATGTAAATAGTCAAATTACAATTTATTCAAGATGAAAGAGAGTAAAATATGTTCATAATTTTAAGATATATATTCATTCAAAAATATACAAGTCATTGAGTTAAAGTATGAGCTATTTTTAAAAACTTATTTCTATATGTAATCAAGGATTACATTCAATCTCTCATCCCTTTCTTAAGAACTTTTTATACAGTAAATAATTCCACTTTAGATTATTTCCATGTGCTTAATTATACTGTATTTCAAACTTGTAATTGTTAGGAATTCTTACAGCAGTACTCATCTCCACTTCATATACCAGAATGATACAGAACTGTCATCTTCTGTGTTGTTTTCTGAGAAATCAGGTAACCCACACCAAGCTTGAATACTTCTAAATGAGTGGAAGTCCCCAAGAATTCAAATACATACTTACAAGCCAATTCAAAAATTAGAGGGTTAACTGGTGTCAGCCACTGATGTAGAATCAAGGATATCTCCTCAGCAAATCACTGCTGCTGACACCCCCACTTTCTGTACACAATCCTTCCTTTTCATAGTATTCTGATCTTCATGTTATCTGAAACTGACAAGCTGACTGTGGATACTGGAAATATATTACAGAAACTCTGTACAGCCCCATGGACTGCAACCTGCCAGGCTCCTCTGTCCATGTGATTCTCCAGGGAAGAATACAGGAGCGAGTTGCCATGCCCTTCTCCAGGGAATCTTTCTGACCCAGGGATGGAGTCTGTGTCTCTTATGTCTCCTGCATTGACAGGTTCTTTAGCACTGGCACCACTTGGAGAGCCTGAAATCAGAAAGGCAGTGTCCCAATTTTGGCTCCAACACTATTAATTGTGTGATCTTGGACAAGATTCTTAACTTTCTGATTTTCTCTGAGCCTTATTTATCTGTAAATTCACAGTATCAACACCAATATCACAGGAAAGCTTAAGAAAAAAAATTATTCTATAAAACTTCCATAAAGGCATCGTCCTTCTATTTTAAAGCATTATTAATTCTATTATTTTTTGAAGTTTTTCTGAGTAGGCGGGAGAAGGCAATGGCACCCCACTCCAGTACTCTTGCCTGGAAAATCCCATGGACAGAGAAGCCTGATAGGCTGCAGTCCATGGGGTTGCTAAGAGTTGGACACGACTGAGCCACTTCACTTTCACTTTTCACTTTCATGCATTGGAGGAGGAAATAGCAACCGACTCCAGTGTTCTTGCCTAGAGGATCTCAGGGATGGCGGGGCCTGTTGGGCTGCCGTCTATGGGGTTGCACAGAGTCAGACACAACTGAAGCTACTTAGCAGCAGCAGCAGCAGCTGAGTAGGCACAAAATATTTTTTGGAAGCACATTTATAAGAACTTTCTTTTGCTAATTGATCTGTGATTCTGTATAAGCAATACCGTTCATTCAATAAACATTTGTTGAATGCCTATTGTATGCCAGGTACTGCACAATGGGGGCTTCCCAAGTGGTACTAGTGGTAAAAAAAAAAAAAAAAAAAAAAAACACAAAACACCTGCCCACCAATGCAGGAGACATAAGAGAAGCAGATTTTATCCCTGGGTTGGAAAAATCCCCTGGAGGAGGGCATGACAACCTACTCCTTGCCTGAAAACTCCTATGGACAGAGGAGCCTGGCAGGTTACAATCCATAGAGAAAAGAGTCAGACATGACTGAAGCAACTTAGCATGCACACACACACACCACTGTGGGATTTTTGAGATGTGTTTCAACAGCAAAACATGAAATTACCTTTCAATTAAAATGATTTCTAAAAGTATAAGCAGACCAAAAATAGTGACTGAGAAGGTACCTTTGCTTGCACTTTGAGGAGGAAAATAGGTTTTTGTTTTTCTTTTCATTGGAGAAGACATCTACAGAGATGAATGCTCTAAAAGGAAGCTTAGAATTTGACACCAGATCAGAGGTTTACATCCAACATGAAATCTAGAAGAAGGTCAGTTTTGAGTGGTCAAAATGGAAATGATGAATAAGGTTAAAACAGGACACAATGCCAAGTAAAAAAAGACCAGAACATGGAAGTGTCTCTGCCTTGGTTACAACAATGTTTATGTATGGACAAACTAAAAAACTGAAAAACAAGCACAATTAATATGTCAACAAGAGGACATCATTAGTAAAATTTTGTACTATTTGATATCCTTTATTGTTTCAATAATATTGCTTAGACAATAAATACAAGTTAAGAGAAAGCAAAAATAAAGACAGAAAAATGTAAAACTAACATGGGCAAATAGAAAATATCAAGTTGAAATAAAACATTATTTATTTAAAGCATTATCTTGAAAGACCATCCAAAATAATCCTTTCCATATGGAAACTCAACCTGTGGATCAAAGCAACATTAATTAATTAAACAGAATCTATCCTTTACCACATGGTTCAGGTGGTATAGAATCTTCCTGCAATGTGGGAGACCTGGGCTCAATCCTTGATTCGGGAAGATTCCCTGGAGAAGGCAGTGGCTACCCACTCCAGTACTTTTGCCTGGAGAATCCCATGTACAGAGGAGCCTGGCAGGCTACAGTTCACGGGATCACAAAGAGTTGGACATGACTGAACAACTCACACACACACACATACACACACACTCACATCCTTTACTAAAAAAAAAAAAAAAAAAAACACCTTTGCTTCCCCTCATTGTGCTTCCCCCACTGTAGAACTGTTTTCTCTGTAGCAAGATTCTAGGTGCCCAAAGTTCTGTACCTTTTCTCTTCTCTTCCTGAAGCCCTCCCTTGCCACCGGTAGGTACCACTTCTGAAACCTACATCTTCTAAGGAATCAGAACTTAGTCAAACCATTGATGTAAATTAGATCTAGTGAAAGAACTAGAGTCTGACAGGCTACAGTCCATGGGGCCACAAAAAGTTGGACACAACTGAGCACACAGGATACACAGACATCTGTGCACTAGATTGGGACTACCTCTCGTTCGTAAGTTTATTTTATGAAAAGTTATACTTAGCAGGTAGATTTTCCTATAAGCTTTTAACTTTCAAAGGATCTTTAGGAACAAAATCTATTCTGGCCTATGTTTTGAAAGACAGCTTTTGAAAGTTTGGTTCCAGACAACCTCAATAAAATGAGTCACACAAAATTTTTTATTTCCTGTTGCATAAAAAAGTTGTGCTTACACTCTCTTGTAGTCTATTAAGCTTGTAATAGCATTATGTCTTAAAAAATCAATGTACATACCTTAGTTTTAAAATAATTTATTGCTAAAAATATTGCTAACCTGAGTCCTTGGCATGTTGTAATCTTTTTGCTCATGAAGGGTTTTACCTGGATATTGATGTCTGCTGACTGCCCACAGTAGTGGTTGCTAAAGGCTGGAGTGACTATGGCAATTTCTTAAAATAAGA
Organism: Tragelaphus eurycerus; assembly: GCA_935064755.1. Taxonomy (NCBI): domain Eukaryota; kingdom Metazoa; phylum Chordata; class Mammalia; order Artiodactyla; family Bovidae; genus Tragelaphus; species Tragelaphus eurycerus. The sequence goes on from CAKXYN010000041.1 coordinate 15,381,266, forward strand.
CCACAAAAAAGTTTGTGACATTGATTGACTCTTTTCATGAATGATTTCTCTGTAGCATGTTGTTTGATTATACTTACCTACAGTAGAACTTCCTTCAAAATTGGAGTCAATCATCTAAAACCCTGCTGGGGCTTTATCAATTAAATTTATGTAATATTCTAAATCCTTTGCTGTCATTTCAGCAATCATCACACTATCTTTCACCAGAGGTAGATTTCATCTCATAAAACTCCTTTCTTTGTTCACCTGTAAGAACAACTCCTCATTCATTTAAGTTCTATCATGAGATTGCAGTAAATCAGTCACATCTTCAAGTTTTGCTTTGTATTCTACTTCTTTGCTATTTCCACCACATCTGCAGTTACTTCCTCCACTGAAGTCTTGACCCACTCAAAATCACCATTGAGGGTTGAAATCAACTTCTTCCAAATTCCTATTAATGTTGATATTTTAATCTCTTCCTATGACTGTCTTTAGGGGAACGTAGAACATCAAATTCTGTCCAGGAGGTTTTCAGTTGACTGTGCTCAGATCCATCAGAAGAATCACGATCTCTGGCAGCTATAACATTACAAAATGTATTTCTTAAATAAAAGACTTGAATGTTATAATTACTCCTTGCTTCATGGGCTGCAGAATGGATGTAGTGTTAACAGGCATGGAAATAGCACAAATCTTGTTGGATACCTCCACCAGAGCTCTCGGGTGACCAGGTGCATTGTCAATGAGCAGTAACATTTTAAACTAAACATTTTTTTCTTGAGCACTAGGTCCCAACAGTGTGCTTAAAGTATTGAGTAAATCATGTTGTAAACCTATGTGCTGTCATCTAGGTTTTGTTGTTTCATTTACAGAGCACAGGCAGAGAAAATTTAGCATAACTGTTGAGCCCTAGGATTTTCAAAATGGTAAATGATCATTGGCTTCAATTTCAAGTTAGCGATCCCATGGACTGGAGCCTACCAGGCTCCTCCATCCATGGGATTTTCCAGGCAAAAGTACTGGGGTGGGGTGCCATTGCCTTCCCCACCAGCTGTATTAGCCTCTAACAAAAGAGGCAATCAGTGCTTTGACACTTTGAAGTCAGGCATTGACTTCTCCTCTCTAGCTATAAAAGTTATAGCTTCTTTCAGTATAAGGCTAGTTTATCTACATTGAAAATCTGTTGCTTGGTATAGCCACCTACATTAATGATCTTGGCTATATGTTCTGGGTAACTTGCTGTAGCTTCTACACCAGCTGTTTCACCTTATATGATGATACTATGGAGATGGATTTCTTTCCTTAAACATGATGAACCAACCACTATTGGCTTCAGACTTTTCTTCTGATGCTCTGTCATCTCTCTCAGTCCACAGATTTTCACCAGAATCCTGAGTTCTCATGGAACAGAATGAGTCTGTTCTCATATAAACACAAGAAAAATATCTTTTCTTTATGTCTCTTGAGTTATAGGAAAGGGAGAATTATTTGGGGAAATGACTTAATCTAGATTGCTACCGAAATCACTATATTGTAAGATTTTTTATACAATGTTTTAATGGACTAAAACATTTTGGAAACTAATTCATCTATTTGTTCCATTTTTTGTTTTATAACTTTTGATAACCATGTAACCCTATGGACCATGGCATGCCAGGCTTCTCTATCCATGGGATTTTTCAGACAAGAATACTTGACTGAGTTGCCATTTCCTTCTCCAGGAGATCATCCCAACCCAGGAATAGAATCCACGTCTCTTACATCTTCTGCACTGGCAGGCATGTTCTTTACCACTAATGCCACCTGGGTAGCCCTTTGATAATCTGAGTATTTACACAAATAAATTGGTGTATAATGTAGCAATAACTACCTTTTACCTGCCAAAAATGATTTGTTGGGAAAAAATTTCAACTGGTGCTTTTATTAATGATCTTTCTCCACTAATACACATACCAATCTATTCTGGAAACTTCTCTAATCTGTTTCATCAACATTTTTGTTCCTAGAACATTAATATGCATTTCCTTATGCGAGGTTATATAATTGTTCCCTAAATGTTCTATATCTGTGTATTTCATCTGTCAAATTATATTATTTTTATTATATTTCCTCTCAGGCAATGGGCATGACTTTTCTTTTGCACATCTCCTTTGAATTGGCTCTTAAATGGTTTAACTGTTTAAAGTAATGGATAGGAAAAATAGTCATGCAGTTTATACAGTTTTACTATTACAAATAATATATTTATTTCTGAAGAAACCAAATTACATTAATTTGGATAGTTTGATGAAATGAGTGGCTATTTGATATATTAATAGCCTGTGGGCCATTACATCTGCTCTGGGTCATCCAACATAAGCTACATGCACAGGCTGGATGCAGGCATGGTGGGTGAGCTGCCCAGAATCCGTCTCCAGGCCTGAGGTCCTCATGATGCCTACCGATGGTGCAGACCTGAAGCCCTCTCTAGAAATTTGTCCTAGACCATGAGGAACTACCTGACTATAAGCTACTATTCCCTTCCCAGTAGCAGCCCTTCTTATCTCCCTCCTCAAACAAGAACAACTGTGAAGAGCCATCCCTGCCCACTAGGAGACCAGAAAAATCAGCTAAGGGCTCTTTTGTATCTTTCTGCATCACAGCTCAACTCTCCCTCTGCCCACACCTGGCTCCTCATGCCCTGACAGGAGTGTTCCCAAGGCATTGCTCCATAACCCTTGCACGGAAACCCCCATCTCATGTCTGCTGCCTGAGAACTCAACCTGGAACCTCCCTGCCTCCTGAACCAAGAAACAGTATAAGAAGGGAAAGAAGAATAATTTGTTCATGGGCACACTTTACTTCCAAAATATTTGCATCTGGTATTCTGTGTTTCCTTAAGTGAGAAAGAACAGCAACTAGGAGATTTTAATCCTTTTATTTCTCCTGTTGGTGGCTCAGTTCAGGCACTCCCTTGTCAGGAATTAAAACTATGTGAATCCATTAAACAGGACTGTAGAAACTCCTTACCCAGGAGGTATGTGCCAAAGCAAATGTACTGCTATCCATCAAGCAGAGCTAATGAATATCTAATAAGACATTTAAAGCACTATTACATGATGAAAAAGAAAAATGTATAGTAAGAGAAATTGTAATACTTCCCTTTGTCCTTTGTGCAGCATAACCCCAGAGTTTGGTATGAAAATATAGTACTATCCATTTATTTTTTTCCAGCTAATTTCTCAAATTCTAAATTGCCCTTATTAGCAGAAAGCCCAACATCTCAATTCTGGGGCAGGAAGTAATTCAAAGAGAAGTTTAACTCTAGTGTTTTATACTTTTAACAAAAATCTGAAAAAAGTAGGATAAGATGATGACATGATAAGTTGCTAAGTCACATCCAATTCTTTGTGATCCCATGGACTATAACACACCAGGCTCCTCTGTCCTATCTCACTATCTAACTCACTATCTCTCAGAGTTTACTCAAAATATTTGTATTACTTTTAGTACTTTTCTATATTTATGAAATCTTCACAGAAGATATACAAATAGCATTGTGTACAATAGAATAAATAAAAATCTTGATCTACTAGGTACCCAAGAAAGATGCAAAAGACAATTTTATTGCTCTCAAGTTGATTTGAGAATAAATTCAACTTGCCCTCCCCCACCCCCAAAGCAATGATTGCCCAAATTCAGGCATTACCAATGTGTCAGTGCTGTGTCCCAAACAGTGATTATGTCCCCTCTCTTTGACCTGTGACTGAGACATATTTTTTCTCTATTTGCCCATCATCCCAAGTACCTTTTCTTATTCACCTGAGCTCTAACTTCTCACAGGACTCACTCCTGTGAGACTCACTCCTGTACATGAGAATCTCTCACTGAGAGTAGTTCACATCTACCCTCTTTCCTTGCTTCCACTCTATCTAGTTTTTCAGCAGTTCTCAGTTTGCACATCAAGGCTGAAGTATCCTTGTTTTATCAACTCAAATCTCTCTAGAGCACCAATCAGCAAGTTTAGAAGTACGTGAATGTCCTAATAATGAAAAAGAAATGCTAACAAGTTTTTATAAAAATCAATCAAGGAAACACAAAGTGGAAGAGGTAGAGTTCTGCTTTCTTTATCCAGAACTTGGGGCTCTGGCATTTAAATTTATATGGAATATGTCCCACACCTAAAAATAGAGACAAAAATTCTAAAAGCTGCTGAAAGGTGAAGAGCAGCAGTCCCCAACCCTTTTGGCACCAGAGATTGGTTTCCTGGAAGACAAATTTTCCATGGATGGGGGTAGGGAAAGGTGGGATGGTTTCAGGATTATTCTCATAAGGAGCACATGACCTAGATCCCCTGCATGCACAGTTCACAGTAGGGCTCACGATCCTATGAGAATCTAATGCCTCCACCAATCTGACAGGAAGACAGAAGGTAAAGCTACTGATGGGGAGCAGCTATAAATACAGAGGAAGCTTTACTGGCTCTCCTTCCCCTCACCTCCTGCTGATTCTTTACAGGCCATGGATCAGTACAGGACTGTAGCCTAGGGCTTGGAGACTATGGTGTAGAGAATATCAAGTTCACAAATTAAGCCACATATTAAGTTTGCTTAGAGGAGCATCCCTAAAGCCTGAACTCAGAAAGTATTTGCATTCTTTTAGATATAATTTTACTAATCCTGGCAATCTTGATTTCATGCCCTTTGAATATAAATTAAATTGGATTAGCCAAGACTTAATAACTAGACAAAGAAGAAGAGGCTAAAGTTTTCTGAAAATCAATAATAAGAAATTCAAAAGAATAATAACATGGGGCCATTTAATATAGAGACTCAGAATTTTTAAAAACTTAATAGTATTATTATTCTTTATTTATGTCATAAATAAAAAATTAAGTTCTGTTAAAGGAGTGGTGATTAATAAATCAAAAAAGTCTAAAGTATACTTTACAAAGCTTTTTATCCATCCAAAATGATAGAATTAAAATATAATTGTAAAGCTATCTAGGAAACTGGGCTAAAGAGCAGCTTTTCAAACTCAGGTCTAAACATGTCACTTCTGGGCTTCATATTTTTCTTCTGTTTCTATTTCCATAACCATCTCTCAAGTGGAGACCATAACCAGTTGGCCTCCAAGTAGAAGTGCATGGATCTCAAGGGGAAAAAGACAACCTTTGGAGTAAAGGAAGAAAATATTGAATTATTTGTATTCATTACACTGTAATATAATAAATGTGGTGTTAGAGAAGACTCTTGAGAGTCCTGTGGACTGCAAAGAGACCCAACCAGTCCATTCTGAAGGAGATCAGCCCTGGGATTTCTTTGGAAGGAATGATGCTAAAGCTGAAACTTCAGTACTTTGGCCACCTCATGCGAAGAGTTGACTCATTGGAAAAGACTCTGATGCTGGGAGGGATTGGGGGCAGGAGGAGAAGGGAATGACAGAGGATTAGATGGCTGGATGGCATCACTGACTCGATGCACGTGAGTCTGAGTGAACTCCGGGAGTTGGTGATGAACAGGAAGGCCTGGAGTGCTGCGATACATGGGGTCACAAAGAGTCGGACACGGGGTCACAAAGAGTCGGACACGACTGAGTGACTGAACTGAACTGAACTCAATGTGCTTCATTCACTGAAGACAATTGAGTCCTTGGTAGCTCAGATGGTAAAGCGTCTGCCTGCAGTGCAGGAGACCCGGGTTCGATCCCTGGGTTGGGGAGATCCCCTGGAGACGGAAATGGCAACCCACTCCAGTACTCTTGCCTGGAAAATTCCATGCAGTGAGGAACCTGGTAGGCTACAGTCCATGGGGTCGCAAAGAGTCAGACACGACTGAGGGACTTCAGTTTCAGTTTCTTGTGCCAGGTACTGTTATGGAAACTTGAAAGATATCAATAAATAAGACAGATTTTTTTAAAAAAAACTGCCCTTATGGAATTCATCAACAAATAAATAAATAAATAGGCACACAGATATTGAAGGAGTGCTTTTAAAAAAAATTGTGTGTGTAAAAACAAAAATATTTGTATATCACTGGTATCCAAAAGATGCCTTACATGACATGCAAGAACCTTCCTATATATGTGACTTTAATCCTGGTATTTATAATGTCAAACTTAACTCCTCTATAATTGTGATGTATTTGCATTTCTTCAAACATTTCATTATACTATGAATACCCCTCTCCTCGATGCTTTCTGTCTCACTGAAGTACTCTGTCTACCAGTTATTTCCTGGCCATCTTGTTTCTCACATCTCCTTTATATCCTTCTACACAGACCTCAGTCCCCCTTCTCTATGTAACCTCACGTGGTAGTTTTCCTGAACGAATCAATTCCTTTCCTATGCCCTCTATGAATGCCCAGCGTCTAAGTCCATTATTGCAGTTACCACATTGTTCTGACACAATTTGTTGATATACCAATGATCCTTCCTCAAAGGAGAGACTACATCTTATCTTTTGCTTTGTCTCTAGTTCTAGTACCACATCTAGATAGCACACTTGTAGTTCTGTTGTGTGCTCAGTTGTGTCTGACTCTTTGCAATCCAATAGACTGATTGGAGAGAACCACCAGGTTCTCTGTCCATGGGATTGTCCCGGCAAGAATAGTAGAGTGGGTTGCCATTTCTTCCTCTAGAGGATCTTCTTGGCCCAGGGATCAAACCCACATTGCACGTGGATTCTTTACCACTGGGCCACCTGGGAAGCCGCAGCTAGCACATTGCTGCTTCTGCTGCTAAGTCGCTTCAGTCGTGTCCGACTCTGTGCGACCCCAGAGATGGCAGCCCACCAGGCTCTGCTGTCCCTGGGATTCTCCGGGTAAGAACAGTGGAGTGGGTTGCCATTTCCTTCTCCAGTGCATGAAAGTGAAAAGTGAAAGTGAAGTCGCTCAGTCGTGTCCGACTCCTAGCGACCCCATGGACTGCAGCCCACCAGACTCCTCCATCCATGGGATTTTCCAGGCAAGAGTACTGGAGTGGGGTGCCATTGCCTTCTCCGCAGCTAGCACATAGTTATCCCTAAAAAAAAAAAAAGAAAAAATTTAAAGATAATCATATTAAACTAATCTCAGAATAGTTTTCAGATAAGTGAAATTTCACTCTTTTGCTTCCTCAAAAAAAATTTAATTAAATGATAAACTTCTGTTTTCCAGATGTGACTGGTCAGCTGGAAGTTAATAACAGTTACTTTTATCATATGCTGTCTTGATTGTACAATGTCTAAAAGCATTATCCTGGTTCCTAATTGGCAATTTTTGTTTCACAAACAAAACAGTTATAAATCTGTGAGACAGACTAATATGCTAACATTTTTTGAACAAAATTGCTAGTAGAAGTTGCCTGTAATTTTTTTTTTTTTTCACTTCCAGGAAGCAAACTTAATTAGGAGACAATATGCTCCCAAGAGTATCTCACTTCCTTATCACTGTTATTGAAAAGTAACTTTGAAAAATAAAGAATACACTAAATGTTAAAGAATAAACATTTTATAGCCATGAATATTGATGATGTATGTAGAACTGCAGGAACCCAAGTTGTGTAGTCTTCAAAACACTGAAAATATTTCAATTTTCATCTGGCATTTTAATGAGCTGTTCCTTGTCTCTGTCCATTTTATGACTTTGCTATTGTAGGTCATCTTGTGCTACATGCAAAATGGGTTTTAAAAGATTCCAACAATCTACATACCAAGGAATAAAACACTGTGGGTGAGCCATTAAAGAATTTAGGGATGAACTTCACCTGGTAATTTTAGCCACTTAATGCCACATTCACAAGTGAGAGCGAGAGAAAGAGAAAATTAATAAGGTTCAGCTACATCTATGATTGAAAAAAAAATGCATAAAGCAACAGGAAATGCCCAACAGAAAATATGCAAGGGCACAACTTTTTTTATTCTCATTACTTTGACAATAAATCTTAATATTTTCCAGAAATTTGGATGGATATGATAAGCAACTATGTTTATAGCAATACGATTACATTTGTTAAATTAAAAACAGCAAGAAGTTCACATATCCTCTACTATTTGAGGAAACAATACCTAAAAAGACTGGTATCTGTAGAAATTCCAAACTGCTGATGGTCCCATTAATTCTTATTATAGATGAAACAAGAGAAATCTTACATATTCTATGAAATCATTTTGTCTAAGCTACCTTACTTATTTTCTTACTGCTATTGAATAGGTTTTAATGCTTTCTTAAACCCTTGCTAATGCAGCATTTTTTTGTGTTCTGTATCCACACCTAAAATATGAATCTTCTACTTGTGATTTCAGTGTTTTGTATTTTGTTTTAATCAGACATAGTACTGTAATCATTTATCATCTCATTTATTAACTACATGATAAACCTTTAAAAATTTTTTTTCCTGAAATTGACTTTTTATTGTGGTCTAAGTATAGAGTTGCCAAACATTTTTTGTTAAACATATATAAAAAAAAATTAAAGCCAATATTATCAGGGATGATATAAATAAATCTATATGTGTTTCATGGCTTCCCAGGTGGCTCAGTGGGTGAAGAACCTGTCTACAAATGCAGGAGATGCCAGAGATATGGGCTCAATTCCTAGGTCAGGAAGGTCTCCTGGAGGAGGGCAAGGCAACCCACTCCAGTATTCTTGCCTAGAGAATCCCACGGACAGACGAGCCTGGCAGGCTACAGTCCATAGGTCACAAAGAGTGAGACAAGACTGAAGTGACTGAGAGCAGCACAGCACATGTTTGCTTTTGTAGTGAATTATGTGGATATGAAAGAAAAACACAAGTGGTAGCCACCATAAAAATTTAAATCAGTGGCTTTTATGCATTTTCCCTTTGACAGAATTCTTTCATCATATGACATCTGATGTCAAAAGCCACTGAATAAGTAAGTTCATTTGTATCATTTCTTTTTAGATTCCATATATAAAAGATGTCATGATATATTTCTCCTTCTCTGTCTAACTTACTTCACTCAGTATGACAATCTCTAAGTCTATCCATCTTGCTGCAAATGGCATTATTTCATTCTTTTTAATGGCTGAGTAATATTCCATTGTATATATGTACCACACTTTCTTTATCCATTCCTTTATCAATGGATAGTTAGGTTGCTTCCATGCTTTGGCTACTGTAAACAGTGCCACAATGAACAGTGGTGCATGTGTCCTTGCAGAAACGAACTCAAAGACTTAGAGAACAAACTTATGGCTGCTGCGGGGGAGAAGAATGGGGAGAAGGGATAATTAAGGAGTTTGGGATCGACATGTACACACTACTGTATTTGAAATGGATAACTAACAAGGACCTACTACATAGCACCAAAGAAAGAGCCATTGAATAAAATAGATCAAAGGGGAGCTCCTTTGGTGGAACCTGATCTTATGAGGGCAGAGCTCTTTCTCTTGGCACCTCTTACCTGTCCCAGTCATGTCTCCCAAGGCACTGCCACAGAAGCTCTGTGATTCTAGAAATTCTCAGTGTGAAAACTGTGATTTTAAAGTATAAGATCTTTTAGGGGAATGGAACAATATTTCTAGAAAAGTTATATGCCAGCTATTTCATGCATACATTCTTATTTAACCCTTGAATTAACTCTGAGATATAGATCAACTCTGCAGATTTATATCCATATTATATCTCAGGAAGCTGAAATTCAGTAGATGAAGCCATTTATCTGAGCATTTATGCTGCCTGTGAGTGTAGAACTGAGAATTCCATTCAGATCTGTCCATTTCAAAAACTCACTTTCTTTTAGTCTGTTATTTGCATTTCTAAAATAAAAATAAATGAGTGGGAAAGAGACAATAGAGCTGTGATTAAGCCCTCTTATAATAATTTGTCATTAAATATATTAGGAAACAAAAGCATTTGCTGTTCTCTAAGGTTAAAGGCACCAAGACATTGGCATGGGAGTTGGGAATTGAGTAGTTTACTCTTTTAGGATCAACAGAATGATCACAATAAATGGCTTATTTTGAGCCAAAACCCATGTGTGCCCAGAAGTGTGCTGGGCTTTGACCATGGGTAGGAGGGTAAAGAAAAATTTTTTCACAGATTTTCTGGGAGGGAAATGTTGAGTAACAGATTCACAAGCATGGTTGCCTTTTAAAGTCCCCTGAGAGGTTTCTAAACAAAAGGATGCCTTTATCCCATCCAGGGATTCTGATAATTGGTGGGATGGGGATCTGGGCTTCAGTGTTTTAAAAAGTGATTTATTGGATAATCAGAGCTGATGTCAAGAAATCCTTCAGTTAGGGCAAATAGAAGGGGAAAGAAAAGTGGGGCAGTGATAGATTTTATCTTATTGGGCTCCAAAATCACTGAAGTTGGCAATTACAGCCATAAAATTAAAAGATGCTTGCTCCTTGCAAGGAAAGCTATGACAAACCTAGACCGAATATTAAAAAGCAGAGACATCACTTTGCCAACAAAGGTCTGTATAGTCAAAGCTACATGGTTTTTCCAGTAGTCATGTATGAATGTGAGAGTTGGACCATAAAGAAGGCTGAATGCCAAAGAATTGGTGCTTTCAAATTGTGGTGCTGGAGAAGACTCTTGAGAGTCCCACGTACTGCAAGGAGATCAAACCAGTCAATCTGAAAGAAGTCAATCCTGAATTTTCATTGGAAGGACTGACACTGAAGCTGAAGCTCCAATACTTTGACCACCTGACGTGAAGGCCCGAGTCATGGGAAAAGACCCTGATGCTGGGAAAGACTGAAGAACAAAGGAGAAGGGGGCAGCAGAGGATGAGATGGTTAGACGGCATCACTGACTCAGTGAATATGAATCTGAGCAAACTTCACGTGACAGTGGAGGACAGAGGAGCCTGGCATGCTGCTGTCCACAGGATCACAAAGAGTTGGACACGACTTGGTGACAAACAGCAACAAAGACATACAGTATTATCTGGACTGTGATGGCTGTGAGGCTGGAGGCCATGCATGTGGGAATAAGGAGTGTAAGAGAAGTTTAAAGGCATCTCTATTTCTTTGTTAAAAAGAGATACTCATTAAAGACTTTTAGATCATTTTAAAAATGAGATCTATATATAAAATGTTGACAAACTTCTGAATCGCTAAAGTTTCTATGTTATGTTAAATGTCTACATGCTCAAAAATTTTAAACAGAATAAGGACAATTGGAAAATTTGTATAATTCAAATTCAAAGCAATTGAATTATAAATTCACGTATGGGTTTCATCCTGATTTCAATGAGGTTTCAAGTTTTCTAATGAGAAAATACTTCCAAACATGAATAATCTTTTAGTGCTCAGTTTAAGTGCTTAATAATAAGATTAAATAATCTATTCTTATAGAAAAAAATTATCTAATGGTTTAAAAATTGTCATTAGCTGGTCTTAACAGATATTATTTTACATCATAAAAAGAATAAACTGTTCTGACCTTATTCATCCAACAATAACATTAGATAACAATAATACATTTCTTTTCATTGGAAATGTTTAAATAGTCAAAGATTAATGAAGATAATGAGCAACTAATGGATTATTTGCGAGACTTAGAACATTATCCCATCCAAACAAAACTACCTGAATGGCTTTTACTCAAACACAAGATTTCAGAAACTTGAGAAGAGTTTGTAGAAATGTCTCCTATTTAAGTAACTTTCTGAATCTGCTAGTGATTAGTTTTTGAAAAATTAACATAGAATGCAAATAAGTGGTATAAACACTTAGTCAAAAAAAAAACCTAAAGCCCTACTTTGATAAACATTTAAGGCTGTGAGGAAGACTACAACTAGCAAAGAATAGACTATACCCAGACTACACTTTCTGGCCAGGAATTCTGAGTCTATTGATGTGCCCAGTGACTACGGGAATATTTCCTGGGTTTCAAAATACACATGCCTGTGTATGTACACCAAAGATAAACATAATGTCCCAGTGGGTTTTCTTTCTTTGATTCCTTCTCAGCCTCAATCTCTCCTCACTTTGTCATATATTCATAACTGCTCATCCATCTGTGAAGAAGGAACTTGCTTCCCCTGATGTCACTACTTCTGACAGGAAAACTCTAAAACAGAGCCATTCCTCTGCCCCTTGTTATCTTTTTCTGAACCTCTGCTTAAGAAGATCCCACCCCTTGTACTATGCATGTGACCGAGCTAATTTTCATCTCAGCTAATCAGATATTTGCTCTATAGAAACTCTCCACATAGGTTCAAATGTGCTGAAAACTCAGTGATATATTCATTTTATAGAATTTAGTCCATCATTTTATGTCTTTCTCATTGTAATCAATAATATGATTAAATGATATATAACAACTAAAGATTTGGAAAACTACAGTGTCCAAATAAACCTAAAATTTTTGTTATCTATTTCTTTACAATACGGTTCATTTTATGCTTATTGTCACTTTTCTAAGGCCTTAAATCTGAGCTAACTTAAATACTAGAAAATTACAGTCACAACAAAAGTCATGTTCACATTTAGGCTCTCCCATATACTAACTCTGTTGCCTTGGACAAGCTGCAACTTCTCTGAGACTCACTTTCTTTATCAGTAAGATGAATGTAACAGTACACCTGGCTCTCCTATGACAAGGCATTATTGCAAGAATAAAACAAAATCATTTTACTCAATGATGACTAGTTCATAACAGTGTAGTGCATAAGTATTATTGTTAGCAGGTTAAGTATGTCATTTTCATTGGGCATTGAACTTTAATGGATACACATTAGGGCATCGTAAGTGTCCAATTGCCCACATAACTGTTCTCATAGTGTTAACATCATAAATGTCAGAGAAGCAGGGGAAGAAGAGCTCCTAAAATGATAGATTATTTACTCGATAAATATAATATAAGGAATTATATAAATATAAAATTATAAAGATCAGATCAGATCAGTTGCTCAGTCGTGTCCGACTCTTTGCGACCCCATGAATCGCAGCACGCCAGGCCTCCCTGTCCATCACCAACTCCCAGAGTTCACTGAGACCCACGTCCATCGAGTCAGTGATGCCATCCAGCCATCTCATCCTCTGGCATCCCCTTCTCCTCCTGCCCCCAATCCCTCCCAGCATCAGAATCTTTTCCAATGAGTCAGCTTTGCGCATGAGGTGGCCAAAATACTGGAGTTTCAGCTTTAGCATCATTCCTTCCAAAGAAATCCCAGGGCTGATCTCCTTCAGAATGGACTGGTTGGATCTCCTTGCAGTCCAAGGGACTCTCAAAAGTCTTCTCCAACACCACAGTTCAAAAGCATCAATTCTTCCGCACGCAGCCTTCTTCACAGTCCAGCTCTCACATCCATACATGACCACAGGAAAGACCATAGCCTTGACTAGGTGAACCTTTGTTGGCAAAATAATGTCTCTGCCTTTGAATATGCTATCTAGGTTGGTCATAACTTTCCTTCCAAGGAGTAAGCATCTTTTAATTTCATGGCTGCAGTCACCATCTGCAGTGATTTTGGAGCCCAAAAAAATAAAGTCTGACACTGTTTCCACTGTTTCCCCATCTATTTCCCATGAAGTGATGGGACCAGATGCCATGATCTTCTTTTTCTGAATGTTGAGCTTTAAGCCAACTTTTTCACTCTCCACTTTGACTTTCATCAAGAGGCTTTTTAGTTCCTCTTCACTTTCAATTATATTTATATTTTATATATTGTATTTATTATGTATAATAAATATATATTATATATTATAATAAATATATTATATAATCTATAATAAATATTATATACAATATTATAATATATTTATTATATAACATATAAAATATTTATTATTATAGATTATTTAATATATATTTATTATAATATAATGTATTATATATAATAAATATAATATATAAAATTATAAATATAATTTAAGGAATGCCACAATTTAAACTAAGATTTCAAAGATTCTTATTTAGAATCCCCCAAAACTAAGCCTGAATTTTAATGTATAAAGGCAGGCAGTTATATTTATCATGCTGGGTTAGATACATTCATTCAGGGTTTGAGTTCCTTCATGACATTTTGAAGACCCCTAAACATATAAGGCTTGTAAATTCCTCCCCATTTTATGGGTGAGCAGAATGAGAATCAGAGAACTAAATGACCCTAGCCCCATAATAGACGGCTATGGGAAGGAAAGCATGTTTGGGATACCTTTAGGGGCACCCTCAAGTTGCCTTCACAGACCAGTAGAAAAGCAGTGCCTCCCAGTTTGGATGCATGCCTCACCTGATCCTTAACCAATGTGTGCTTTCCTTACTTACCCAGCAAACACATGTGTTTTGTGTTTGTAGTTGGATGTTATTTCACATATTACTGGAATATTTTGTCTACTGTTATATAATTAAGCTGGAAGGAACATTGGTGGAATGTGAACTAGCAATATGACCCAAAGATCATCAAAGAAGCACAAGTCTTTTAATGATCATGTATAATTTATTAATCACACAAATAGTCTTGATTTTGCTTATATTAAAATTAATAATATTTGAAAGCAGTATCTGTGCCTTATTCTGTTTTTGTTTCCTTGTCTGCAGCATCCCAGTAACTAACAAGAGTGTATACAAGAATGTGTTGCCTCATGAGGACAATTTCTGCATCACAGAAAAAAGTGATCATCCTCGTTGTGGATGTATTGTTGTAATCATCAAGGCATTGGCTAAATATTGATTTGTATATTTTACAAAGTCATTTTGTTTTAGGTCAAATAATTCCAACTGCAATTTGTCACTCTGAATAGCAGTGACACTTCTGTTCAGAGTCAGAAGAGTTTAAATGGGATAGGATTCTCCAGAAAATTTTTTTTCTCCTTTAAAACTTTGTCAGAATGCTCTCTTTTCCATTCCACCCACTCATGAGATTTTCAGTAAAACAGCAGTGAAAGGAAAAGGCAGGGGAAATATTGAGTTTGCAAAGAATATCCATGAATCTTTTGTTTTAAAGGTCCTTATAAACTTTTTTTAGTTCAGCTATACAGATCCTTTCTTTCTGGATTTATTTCTCCACTGATCTCCAGTAGCATACTGGGCACCTACTGACCTGGGGAATTCATCTTTCTGTGTCCTATCTTTTTGCCTTTTCATACTGTTCATGGAGTTCTCAAGGCAAGAATACTGAAGTGGCTTGCCATTCCCTTCTCCAGTGGACCACATTCTGTCAGACCTCTCCACCATGACCCATCCATCTTGGGTGGCCCCACACAGCATGGCTTAGTTTCATTGAGTTAGACAAGGCTGTGGTCCATGTGATCAGATTGGCTAGTTGTGTGTGCTTGTGGTTTCAGTCTGTCTGCCCTCTGATGATCTCTCTCAGTCCCTACCATCTTACTTGGTTTTAGAAAAAACAGAGGAACCAGAGATCAAATTGTCAACATCTGCTGGATCATCGAAAAAGCAAGAGAGTTCCAGAATTGACTATGCCAAAGCCTTTAACTGTGTGGATCACAATAAACTGTGGAAAATTCTGAAAGAGATGGGAATACCAGACCACCTGACCTCCCTCCTGAGAAACCTGTATACAGGTCAGGAAGAAACAGTTAGAACTAGACATGAAACAACAGACTGGTTCCAAATAGGAAAAGGAGTACATCAAGGTTGTATATTGTCACCCTGCTTATTTAACTTATATGCAGAGTACATCATGAGAAAAGCTGGGCTGGAGGAAGCACAAGCTGGAATCAAGATTGCCAGGAGAAATATTAATAACCTCAGATATGCAGATGACACCACTGTTATGGCAGAAAGTGAAGAAGAACTAAAGAGCCTCTTGATGAAAGTGAAAGAGGAGAGTGAAAAAGTTGGCTTAAAGTTCAACATTCTAAAAACAATGATCATGGCATCTGGTCCCATCACTTCATGGCAAATAGATGGGGAAACAGTGGCTGACTTTATTTTTCCGGGCTCCAAAATCACTGCAGATGTTGATTGCAGCCATGAAATTAAAAGACGCTTACTCCTTGGAAGGGAAGTTATGACCAACCTAGACAGCATATTAAAAAGCAGAGACATTACTTTGCCAACAAAGGTCCTAGTCAAGGCTATGGTTTTTCCAGTAGTCATGTATGGATGTGAAAGTTGGACTATAAAGAAAGCTGAGCACCCAAGAGTTGATACTTTTGAACCGTGATGTTGGAGAAGACTCTTGAGAGTCCCTTGGACTGCAAGGAGATCCAACCAGTCCATCCTAAAGGAGATCAGTCCTGAGTGTTCATTGGAAGGACTGATGCTGAAGCTCAAACTCCAATACTTTGGCCACCTCATGCAAAGAGCTGACTTATTGGAAAAGACCCTGATGCTGGGAAAGATTGAGGGCAGGAGGAGAAGGGGACGACAGAGGATGAGATGGTTGGATGACATCACCGACTCAACAGACATTGGTGTGGGTGGACTCTGGGAGTTGGTGATGTACAGGGAGGCCTGGCATTCTGCAGTTCATGGGGTCACAAAGAGTCTGACACGACTGAGTGACTGAATCGAACTGACACTGATTCTTTTTTATTTTACAACGAGAAAGAATTTTTTCATAGTTAATCCGGTCACATTCATTCTGACAAAACAGAGCTCAATGTTGAAAGTTACCCTAGGACAAACACAAAACCTGTCAGAAATGGTAGATTCATGATATATGTTGTTCAGTTATCCCTCAGCTTTGACTTTGCTGATTTTCAGACATACTCTGTATTGCAGGATCCGCTTGCCTGTATATGGTTGAAAGTCCTAGTTTGGAATTTTCTTGGCAGACCATTGCTGTTTGTTCCAAGAGTTTTTCTCCCTGCTTTTGTAGCATTTTTTAAAATTGCACTATAATGAAAGACAATTTTACATTAATTTTTAAAAACCATGGGTATACAGTGTTCTGAAATTACTGAAGAATTTTATTTTCCACCAGGGATTATGTACCACACAGACAATCAAAGTCAAACAAGGTAAACAAAAAACAAAAAAATAATTGGCTTGACTAGTAAGAAGGGATCTGTGACTTTTCTCCCATCATGGATTACAGCCCAGATCTTTGGGCCTGAGTCTGTATTATATTGTATTGTATTGTATCATATTGTATTGTACTGTATTGTATTGAGAGACTAAAAATATGCCACTCTTTGATTTCTACTTGATAAAACATGTATTTCTGAGTGTAGGCTCCCTTCTAGTGCTTCACATCACAGCATGTGCCAGTCCATACCCTACACAGTGTAACACCATGTTTGATGTTACTCAGAATAGGCTTCTCAGCTTCATCCTCTGTGTCTTGTATTATTGCTTGAGTGCAAGATTTATAGTCTTAACTTTCCTAAATGGATATGAGGACAGATCAGAACGTTTTTTTCCAAACATGTAATTAACCATATTGTCATATTATTTTTTATGCGTAATTTCTTCAAAGAGCTTCGATTTTATCTATTTAAATTTATTTTAATTGACATTTTGGAGAATGTACTATATTGACACAAAATGAGAAATCTAGGCAATAATAAAAATGCTCACTTGGTCCTCATTATAGTTCATGGTTCAGAAATAAGATAGACATAGAAATAATTACAATAAAAAGGCACAACGTGAATGGTTTCAATCAGGGGAATGTGTCTTTATTTTCCCTTCCTCATATGACAACCAACTTTGACTTCTCCTGACCACTTCTTCATATGTTTATAATGTATGCTGCAGCCTTTGACATTTATGTATGCCTGAAGCAATCTAGGTTGTTATTTCTTCAAAGGAAAGTGTTTGTTTATACTTTCCAATAGTTTGACATTTGAAGTGTTGAATTTTCTCTACTTAAAAAAAATAAAGTGTACCGACTTACAAGACATTGCCATTACATTTCAGTTTCATTAAAATAGACTCCTTTGCCTTTAGTAACTGAAAGCAAGTAAAATGTTTATAGATGATGATAACTACCAAGATGGCTTTTGTTTTTATTTTTCCTATATGACCTTGTTCTATGATGGTTTCATTTCAAGCCAGATATTCTGACCTTCCCCAATTTCAGGAAAGTTTTCTCCGTGATTGCTTCATCTTAGAACTGTAGTTCTTTCAGCACATGTTTCCATCTGGGAATGAATCACTCTGTGATCCACATGTGCCATACCAGCTAAAGTCAAACTGGGGCCCGTCTCTGAAGGCTCTGCCAAATACAGGGATATTCCAAGCCACGAGATGTTGGCTTTCCTATTTGATTAATGAGGACAATATTTAAATTTGATATATTTTAAGGTCAATCTTTTGCTTCAAAGTAAAAGGCCTTAATTCATCTTATCCTTAATAAATAGTCAAGTGTAAATGTAGATTAAAGTTGGAACCTGCTTTGTTTTGGAAAATGGATTGTTTTTGTCTAATTTTCTCTTTTTTCCTGATGACAAAGAATTTTGTTTATTGAATTTCATTTATTTCTCATTTATATTTTCTGATGACAAGGAATTTTTATTAAATTTCATTTATTTTTCTTTTATGATATTTATTTCTCTTTTATTTCTTAAAACAAATTTTGAAAATTATTTGATAAATCAAAATAACCTAAGTGCCTTCATATTTCAACAAACATACCTACTAAAGGACATGGTGAGTTTAAGAAGAAAATTATAAGACTTTATACCACATAGACACACCAATTCTATTATCAGCAATATCACAATTCTTGTCATCCATGCATTTTTTTGGTTATAACATTTATATCTTATTTACCAAAGATCTTATTAAGTAAAGGTAGAAATAATAGTTATAATTCCACTTATAAGTCAAAAATCACAAAACTTTGAAATAAGGTGTGCTCATATTAAAGATGAAAAAAACTTTTTTATTCTTCCCTCCCTATCAGATGTAGAATGTGAATTTTGTTTCATACACAGTTCCTCAAAGCTTGTGTTGCCATTGGTCAGTTTCTAAGTCATGTCTGATTGTGCAACCCCATCAAATGCAATACACCAGGCTCCACTGTTCTCCGCTATCTCTTGGAGTTTGCTCAAGCTCATGTCCATTGAGTTGGAGATATCTAACCATCTCATCCTCTGCTGCCCGCTTCTCCTTTTGATATCAATCTTTCCCAGGATCAAGGTCTTTTCCAGTGAGCTAGCTCTTCACATCAGGTGGCCAAAATACTGGAGCTTCAAACTACAAGCATTGGAGCTTTCTGTACTAAGCTCAAAAGCTAGAAAGCAGAAGATTTATTATCTACATTATTATATTCCATATAGAGTATATAGCATATATTGTTGTTGTTTAGTCACTCAGTCATATCTGACTCTTTGTGAACCCATGCACGCCAGGTCTTCCCTGTCCTTCACCTTGTCCCAGAACTTTCTCAAACTCATATCCATTGAGTCGGTGATTTCATTCAACCATCTTTAACTCTGTCATCCCCTTCTCCTTCTACCTTTAATCTTTCCTAGCATCAGGGTCTTTTCCAATGAGTCAGCTCTTCACATGAGGTGGCCAAAGTATTGGAGTTTGAGCTTCAGCATCAGTCCTTCCAATGAACACACAGGACTGATCTCTTTTAGGATTGACTGGTTGATCTCCTTACAGTCCAAGGGACTCTCAAGAATCTTCTCCAACATCACAGTTCAAAGCATCAATTCTTTGGTGCTCAGTCTTTTTATGGTCCAACTCTCACATCCACACATGGCTACCAAAGAAACCATAGCTTTGACTATATGTACCTTTGTCAGTAAAATATGTCCTCATATCAGGCTATATGTTAATCCTCAGATTAGATTCTCTAAAAATCAGAGTCTGAGACAAAAGTTTGTATATAGGCAAGTCATTTGATAAATATGCTCATTTACAGCAGTGAAGGACTTGAGAGAGTGAAAGAAGAAAAGAGGGAGCAAAAAAGAAAAGTGGTTGAGCACCACTATGGGTAAAAAGGTGTTCCTGGGAACTTCAAGGGAAGGGGATTTAGAACACATCCCAGAATGAACTGTCCATAAGGAAACAAGACCACATATCTTTTCTCTGGGTTGAAAATTGCCCTATGGCAATCAGATCAGATCAGTCGCTCAGTCGTGTCCGACCTTGCGACCCCATGAACCGCAGCACGCCAGGCCTCCCTGTCCATCACCAGCTCCCGGAGGTCACCCAGACCCATACCCATCGAGTCAGTGATGCCATCCAGCCATCTCATCCTCTGTCGTCCCCTTCTCCTCCTGCCCTCAATCCCTCCCAGCATCAGAGTCTTCTCCAATGAGTCAACTCTTCGCATGAGGTGGCCAAAATACTGGAGTTTCAGCTTTAGCATCATTCCTTCCAAAGAAATTCCAGGATTGATCTCCTTCAGAATGGACTGGTTGGATCTTCTTGCAGTCCAAGGGACTCTCAAGAGTCTTCTCCAACACCACAGTTCAAAAGCATCAATTCTTCGGTGCTCAGCCTTCTTCACAGTCCAGCTCTCACATCCATACATGACCACAGGAAAGACCATAGCCTTGACTAGGCGAACTTTTGTTGGTAAAGTAATGTCTCTGCTTTTGAATATGCTATCTAGGTTGGTCATAACTTTCCTTCCAAGGAGTAAGCGTCTTTTAATTTCATGGCTGCAGTCACCATCTGCAGTGATTTTTGAGTCCAGAAAAACAAAGTCTGACACTGTTTCCACTGTTTCTCCATCTATTTCCCATGTAGTGATGGGACCAGATGCCATGATCTTCGTTTTCTGAATGTTGAGCTTTAAGCCAACCTTTTCACTCTCCACTTTCACTTTAAGCAAGAGGCTTTTTAGCCCCTCTTCACTTTCTGCCATAAGAGTGGTGTCATCTGCATATCTGAGGTTATTGATATTTCTCCCGGCAATCTTGATTCCAACTTGTGTTTCTTCCAGTCCAGCATTTCTCATGATGTACTCTGCATATAAGTTAAATAAACATGGTGACAATATGCAGCCTTGACGTACTCCTTTTCCTATTTGGAACCAGTCTGTTGTTCCATGACCAGTTCTAACTGTTGCTTCCTGACCTGCATACAGATTTATTAAGAGGCAGATCAGGTGGTCTGGTATTCCCATCTCTTTCAGAATTTTCCATAGTTTATTGTGATCCACACAGTCAAAGGCTTTGGCATAGTCAATAAAGCAGAAATAGATGTTTTTCTGGAACTCTCTTGCTTTTTCCATGATTCAGCAGATGTTGGCAATTTGACCTCTGGTTCCTCTGCCTTTTCTAAAACCAGCTTGAACATCAGGAAGTTCACGGTTCACATATTGCTGAAGCCTGGCTTGGAGAATTTTGAGCATTACTTTACTAGCGTGTGAGATGAGTGCAATTGTTCGGTAGTTTGAGCATTCTTTGGCATTGCCTTTCTTTGGGATTGGGATGAAAACTGACCTTTTCCAATCTTGTGGCCACTGCTGAGTTTTCCAAATTTGCTGGCATACTGAGTGCAGCACTTTCATAGCATCATCTTTCAGGACTTGGAATAACTCCACTGGAATTCCATCGCCTCCACTAGCTTTGTTCGTAGTGATGCTTTCTAAGGCCCACTTGACTTCACATTCCAAGATGTCTGGCTCTAGGTCAGTGATCACATCATCATGATTATCTGGGTCTTGAAACTCTTTTTGGTACAGTTCTTCTGTGTATTCTTGCCACCTCTTCTTAATATCTTCTGCTTCTGTTAGGTCCACACCATCTCTGTTCTTTATCGTGCCCATCTTTGCATGAAATGTTCCTTTGGTATCTCTGATTTTCTTGAAGAGATCCCTAGTCTTTCCCATTCTGTTGTTTTCCTCTATTTCTTTGCATTGATCACTGAAGAAGTCTTTCTTATCTCTTCTTGCTATTCTTTGGAACTCTGCATTTAGATGTTTATATCTTTCCTTTTCTCCTTTGCTTTTCCATTCTCTTCTTTTCACAGCTATTTGTAAGGCCTCCCCAGACAGCCATTTTGCTTTTTTTGCATTTCTTTTCCATGGGGATGGTCTTGATCCCTGTCTCCTGTATAATGTCACGAACCTCATTCCATAGTTCATCAGGCACTCTATCTATCAGATCTAGGCCCTTAAATCTATTTCTCACTTCCACTGTATAATCATAAGGGATTTGATTTAGGTCATACCTGAATGGTCTAGTAGTTTTCCCTACTTTCTTCAATTTCAGTCTGAATTTGGCAATAAGGAGTTCATGGTCTGAGCCACAGTCAGCTCCTGGTCTTGTTTTTGCTGATTGTATAGAGCTTCTCCATCTTTGGCTGGAAAGAATATAATCGATCTGATTTCAGTGTTGACCATCTGGTGATGTCCATGTATAGAGTCTTCTCTTGTGTTGTTGGAAGAGGGTATTTGCTATGACCAGTGCATTTTCTTGGCAAAACTCTATTAGTCTTTGCCCTGCTTCATTCCGTGTTCCAAGGCCAAATTTGCCTGTTACTCCAGGTGTTTCTTGACTTCCTACTTTTGCATTCCTATGGCAATAGCTACCCCATATTTCAAGGTTGTCCATGTGTGATTACTAACTGAATTTCTGTGAGCATCTCACCCTGTGCATTAGGAAATGCCCAGGGAAAAAGCATTGTGTGATTGAGGTAAGACTTTCTGCATAAAGCAGGTTGAAGGTCATGCAGACACATTACTACAAGTATACAAATCAGATGAGAGCTTAGATGACCAGTAGAGTCTATTGTATCTTCCAAGCTTATGACCTGTGCTGCTGCTGCTAAGTAACTTCAGTCGTGTCCGACTCTGTGCGACCCCACAGACGGCAGACCACCAGGCTCTGCCGTCCCTGGGATTCTCCAGGCAAGAACACTGGAGTGGGTTGCCATTTCCTTCTCCAGTGCGTGAAAGTGAAAAGTGAAAGTGAAGTCCCTCAGTCGTGTCCAACTCCTAGCCACCCCATGGACTGCAGCCTACCAGGCTCCTCTGTCCATGGGATTTTCCAGGCAAGAGTACTGGAACATACTTACTAATTCAATTCAGTTATAATTCCTTCAGAGCAACAATGCCCAAAATGAGCTCCTTAGAATACATGAATAATGATAACATTTGTAACTGGCTCCCCAAGTTTTATCTTCAAGTAAACATGAGAAATATTTAAGAAGAATGGAATAGATTTCTTTGCTCAGCACTTTCGGAATACTTAGTATATTGATGAGTTTCTGAATCTAAGGTTTATAAATGATCTTTTTCTAAATTCGTTTTTTCTATTTCAACTATGCTAATTGTCTCATTTGTATTTTCTCCTTCTCAATTTTATTTGACTTTTAATATATTCTTTTAAAATGAATCTTTTCAATTAAAATTTCCTACTATTAGAAAGCATTTTTACTATTTCAATCTTATCCATCATGTCCCCACCCTTATTCTCAATATTAGTTGTATTTATGTCTTCTCTCATTTATATAGAATTGTTAATTATAAAAGAAATAATCTCTGATTTACATTTCAATTTTATTTTTTTTCTTTTTCTGAATTAATTTTTTTATCTTTCCCATTCTGTTTTCTATATACTAATTTTTTTACTTGTTTTTCTTTTACTAGCTTATTTTTTTCAAATTCTGAAATCTTATTTTTTAGTGAATTATAATTTATTTAAAATATTATATTAGTTTCAGGTATATAAAATATTCAGCAGTAAAGAATCTACCTGCCACAAAAGAGAAGTAGATGTGATCCCTGTGTCGGGAAGATTCCCTGGGGAAGGAAATGCCAACTTACTCCAATATTCTTGCCTGGGAAATCCCATGGACAGAAGGGCCTCATGGGCTATAGTCCACAGAGTTGGAAAAGTCAGACTTAACACCTAAACCACAGCCACCATATAAAATATAGATCCTCTATTTCTACACATTATTTAAGGATCACTACAATAAGTCCCAGAGAAGGCAATGGCACCCCACTCCAGTACTCTTGCCTGGAAAATCCCGTGGACGGAGGAGCCTGGTAGGCTGCAGTGCATTGGCTCTCTAAGACTCGGGCATGACTGAGCAACTTCACATTCACTTTTCACTTTCATGCATTGGAGAAGGAAATGGCAACCCACTCCAGTGTTCTTGCCTGGAGAATCCCAGGGACGGGGGAGCCTGGTCGGCTGCCATCTATTGGGTCACACAGAGTTGGAGATGACTGAAGCGACTTAGCAGCAGCAACAGCACAGTAAGTCCAGTTACCATCCGTCATCATACAAAGACATTAAGTTATATTGACTATATTCCCCACAATGTACATTTCATCCTGTGACTCCTTTATTTTCTAACTGGAAGTTTGTATCTCTTAACTTCCCTTACCTTTCACTCATGTCCCCATCCCCATCCCCTTTGGCAACCACCTATTTATTCTCTGTATCTATGACCCTGTTTCTGTTTTGATGTATTTGTTCATGTTTTCTTTTTTAGGTTCCACATCTTCTTTAACTACTCATCTATTGACAGGCATTTAGTTTACAATCATATCTTGGGTATTGTTAATAATACCAGGAGTGAAATTTCTGTGTTGTATGTTAGTTCTATTTTAAAACTTTTGAGGAACCTCCATTTTGTGTTCTTTAGTGATTTTCCCATCGTACATTCCCACCAGCAGTCCACAAGTGTTCCTTATTCTCCACATCCTCATCAACACTTCTTATTTCTTGACTTTTTGATGGTAGCCATTCTAAAATGTGTTAGGTGATATCTCATCGTGGTTTTGATTTGCATTTTCCTGATGTTGGACATCTTTTCATGTGCCTGTTGGCCATCTGTATGTCTTCTTTGGAAAATAATTTTTGAATACCAACACCTTACTGAAAATATCTTTTTGAAATATATTCCCCCATTCGGTAGGTTATCTTTTGGTTTTGCTGATGATTTCTTTTGCTGTGCAAACCTTTTTCAGTTTGATGTAGTCCCATTTGTCTATTCTTGCTTTTGTTTCCCTTGCCTATTTTGCTAGGAGATGTGTTAAAAAATGCTAAGACTGATGTCAAAATCCATAATGTTTTTCTTTTTCCTAAGTTTTTACAGTTTTAGGTCTTACATTCAAGTCTTTATTCCACTTTGTGTTTGTTTTTAATATATTGCTTGAGAGAGTGATACCATTTCATTCCTTCACATGTATACATTCAGTTTTCTCAACACCATTTATTGAAAAGTTTGTCTTTTCCACCACTGTATAGTCCTGTTTCCTTTGTCATAGATTAGTTGATAATACCAGGGTGGGTTCATTTATAAATTCTTTTTTTCCCAATGATCTATTTGTCTATTTTTGTTCCAGTACCACACTGTTTTCATGACTGGGGCTTTGCAGTATAATTTGAATTCAAGGAGCACAATATTTATAGTATTGTTCTTTCTCAAGATTGTTTAATTATTCAGGGTCTTTTATGCTTTTATAAAAATTTTAGAATTATTTGTTCTAGTTCTGTGAAAAATAGTATTGATATTTTGATAGAAATTGCATTGAATCTGTACATTGCTTTGGGTGATATGGACATTTTAACAGCATTAATTCTTCTAATCCAGGGGCATGCAATATCTTTCCATTTATTTGCATCATCTTCAGATTTTTTTCATCAATCTCTGTAGTTTTCATAGTACAGGTATTGCAATTCCTAAGTTAAATTTATTTCTAAGTACACTATCATTTTGATGCAAATGTAAAGAAGATTGTTTTCTTAATTCCTATTTCTGAGAATTTGTTAGTAGTGTTCAGTTCAGTTCAGTCATTCAGCCATGTATGACTCTTTTTGACCCCAAGGACTGCAGCATGCCAGGCTTCCCTGTCCATCACCAACTCTTGGAGGTTTTCTAATGAGTCCATTCTTTGCATCAGGTGGTCAAAGTATTGGAATTTCAGCTTCAGCATCAGTCCTTCCAAAGAATATTCAGGACTTATTTCGTTGAGGACTGACTGGTTTAATCTCTTTGCACTCCAAGGGACTCTTAAGAATCTTCTTCAACACCACAGTTCCAAAGCATCAATTCTTAAGCATTCAGCTTTCTTTATAGTCTAACTCTCACATACATAACTACTGGAAAAACCATAGCTTTGAGTAGATGGACCTTTGTCGACAAGGTAATGTCTCTGCTTTTAAATATACTATCTAATTTGGTCATAGCTGTTTTTCCAAGGAGCAAGCATCTTTTCATTTCATGGCTGCAATCACCATCTGCAGTGATTTTGGAGCCCAGAAAAATAAAGTCTGTCACTGTATCCATTGTTTCCCCATCTATTTGCCATGAAGTGATGGGACCAGATATCATGATCTTTGTTTTTTGAATGTTGAATTTTAAGCCAGGTTTTTCACTCTCCTCTTTCATTTTCATCAAGCAGCTCTTTAATTCCTCTTTCCTTTCTGCCATAGGATGGTGTCTCTGAATATCTGAGGCTATTGATATTTCTCCCAGCAATCTTGATTTCACCTTGTGCTTCATTCAGCCCAGCATTTTGCATGATGTACTCTGCAAATAAGTTAAATATGTTGGTGACAAAATACAGCCTTGACATCCTCCTTTCCCAATTTGGAACCAATCCGTTGTTCCATGTCCAGTTCTGACTGTTGCTTCTTGACCTGCATACAGATTTCTCAGGAGGCAGGTCACGTGATCTGATATTACCACTTTCTTAAGAATTTTCCACATTTTGTTGTGATCCACACAGTCAAAGGCTTTGGTGTAGTCAATAAACAGAAGATGTTTTTCTGGAACTCTCTTGCTTTTTCTATGAGCCGACAGATGTTGGGAATTTGGTCTCTGGTTCCACTGTTATACAGAAGTATATTGCACGTCTGTTATTAGTGTACAGAAATGCAATATATTTCTGAATATTAACTTTGTATCCTGCAAGCCTTCTGAATTCATTTATTAGTTCCAATAGTTTTTTGGTGGAATCTTTAGAATTTTCTATATATTTTACCAGTTCAGTTCAGTTCAGTTCAGTTCAGCTCAGTCATGTTCAACTCTTTGCGACCCCATGAATTGCAGCATGCCAGGTCTCCCTGTCCATCACCATCTCCCGGAGTTCACTCAAACTCAAGATCATCGAGTTGGTGATGCCATCCAGCCATCTCATCCTCTGTCATCCCCTTTTCCTCCTGCCCCCAATCCCTCCCAGCATCAGAGTCTTTTCCAATGAGTCAACTCTTCGCATGAGGTGGCCAAATACTGGATTTTCAGCTTTAGCATCATTCCTTCCAAAGAAATCCCAGGGCTGATCTCCTTCAGAATGGACTGGTTGGATCTCCTTGCAGTCCATGGAACTCTCAAGAGTCTTCTCCAACACCACAGTTCAAAAGCATCAATTCTTCGGCCCTCAGCCTTCTTCACAGTCCAGCTCTCACATCCATACGTGACCACAGGAAAAAACATAGCCTTGACTAGAGGGACTTTCGTTGGCAAAGTAATGTCTCTGCTTTTGAATATGCTATCTAGGTTGGTCATAACTTTCCTTCCAAGGAGTAAGCGTCTTAATTTCATGGCTGCAGTCATCATCCGCAGTGATTTTGGAGCCCCCAAAAATAAAGTCTGACACTGTTTCAACTGTTTCCCCATCTATTTCCCATGAAGTGATAGGACCATATGCCTTGATCTCAGTTTTCTGAATGTTGAGCTTTAAGCCAACATTTTCACTCTCCTCTTTCACTTTCTTTCTCTCTCTCTCTCTCTCTCTCTCTCTCTCTCTATTTTTTTAACTTTGCAATATTGTGTTGGTTTTGCCATATATCAACATGAATCCACCACAGGTATACACGTGTTCTCCATCCTGAGCCCTCATCCCTCCATACCATCCCTCTGGGTCATCCCAGTGCACCAGCCCCAAGCATCCAGTATCATGCTTTGAATCTGGACTGGGGACTTGTTTCACATATGATATTATACATGTTTCAATGCCATTCTCCCAAATCATCCCACCCTCTCCCTCTCCCAGAGTCCAAAAGACTGTTCTATACATCAGTGTCTCTTTTGCTGTCTCGTATACAGGGTTATTGTTACCATCTTTCTAAATTCCATATATATGCGTTAGTATACTCTATTGGTGTTTTTCTTTCTGGCCTACTTCACTCTGTATAATAGGCTCCAGTTTCATCCACCTCATTAGAACTGATTCAAATGTATTCTTTTTAATGGCTGAGTAATACTCCATTGTGTATATGTACCACAGCTTTCTTATCCATTCATCTGCTGATGGACATCTAGGTTGCTTCCATATCCTGGCTATTATAAACAGTGCTGTGATGAACATTGGGGCACATGTGTCTCTTTCAATTCTGGTTTCCTCAGTGTGTATGCCCAGCAATGGGATTGCTGGGTCATATGGCAGTTCTATTTCCTCTTTCACTTTCATCAAGAGGCTTTTTAGGTCCTCTTCATTTTCTGCCATAAGGATGGCGTCATATGCATATCTGAGGTTATTGATATTTCTCCCAGCAATCTTGATTCCAGTTTGTGCTTCTTCCAGCCCACCGTTTCTCATGATGTACTCTGCAAATAAGTTAAATAAGCAGAGTGACAATATACAGCCTTGACGTACTCCTTTTCCTATTTGGAACCAGTCTGTTGTTCCATGTCCAATTCTAAAGGTTGCTTCCTGACCTACATATAGGTTTCTCAAGAGGCAGGTCAGGTGGTCTGGTATTCCCATCTCTTTCAGAATTTCATCTATAAATAATGACAACTTTACTTCTTCCTTTCCAGTTTTGATGACTTTGTTTCTTTTCTTGCCTAATTTCTTTGGTTAGGACTTCCAATATGTTGAGGAAAAGTGGTGAGTGTAGGCATTCTTGTCTTGTTCCGGAGCTTAGTGGATAAATCTTCAGCTTTTCACCATTGAATATATGTGGGTTTGACATATATGGTCTTTATTATGTTGATGCACATTCCCTCGAGATGTTCAATCATAGTTGTTGAATTTTTTTCAAATGCTTTTTCTGCATATATTGAAATGGTCTTATGATTTTTATTCTACATTTTGTTAATATGGTGTATGATATTGATTGATTTACAAGTGGTGATTGATTCATATTTGCATTCTTGAAATAGTTCTCACTTGATTATGGTGCATGATCTTTTTAATGTATTGTTGAATGTTTGCTAATGTTTTGTTGAGGGATTTTGCATTTGTATTCATCATTGGCCTGTGATTTTCTTATTTTTTAGTATCTTTTTTTTTTTTTTAATGTAGGTAATGTTGGCCTCAAATAATGTTTGGAGGCTTACATTTCTCTTTAATATTTTGAGAAGAAAACTATTAAATTTTATTTAAATGTGTGAAAGAATTCATTTGTGAAGCCATCTGGTCCTGGGATTTTGTTTGTTGTGAGTTTTCCTATTACTGATTCAATTCATTGCTAGTAATTGGTCTACTTAAAATTTTTTGTTTTTTCATGATCAGTTTTAGAAGACATTATGCTCATAGGAATTTACCCATTTATTTTATGCTGTCCAATTTGTTGACATATGATTGCTTATACTTGTTTCTTATTATCTTTTGTATTTCTGTGTTGGTTATAACTTTTTCATTTTTGTTTATGGTTATCTGGGTCCTTGTTTTTTATAATGAGTCTGGCTAGGTTTATCAATTTTATCTTTTAAAAAAACTAGCTCTTAGTTTAACTGATCTTTCCATTGCTTTTTAGTCTATTTCATTGATTAATAATCTGATCTTTATTGTTTTCTTCCTCCTACTTATTTTGTTTTTGTTGGTTCTTGTTCTAGTTTCAGTAGGTTTAAACCTTTTTTTTTTTTTTTTTAATTTGAGAATTTTCTTGTTTCTTGAGTAGGTATGAATTGCTGTAAACTTTCCTCTTAGAACTACTTTTCTTTCAATATCATCTTATACCACTGTGGTCAGAAAAGATTCTTGATATATTTTCAATCTTCTTAAATACATTAATATTTGTTTTGTGACATAATATGTGATCTATCCTAGGGAATGTTTTATATGCTTTTGAAAATAATATCAATTGTTCTTTAGGAATGGAATATTCTGTATATATCTATTAAATGTGTTGGTCAAGTTCTCATTTAAGGCCAATATTTTCTTATTTTCTTTCTAGATAATCTATTCATTGATATGATAAGGGTGCTAAAGTCTCATATTATTACTTTTATGCTGCTAATTTCTTTATATTTCTCACTATTTGGTTTATTTATCTAAGTTCTATTCTCAGTGCATAAATGTTTACAAACATTATATTCTTTTGAATTTATTCCTTTATCGCTATGCAATGCCTTTCTTTGTCTTTTGTTACAGTCTTTTTTTAAAAGTTTATTTTGTCTGATATAGGGTTTCCTTCGTGATTCAGACAGTAAAGAATCTGCCTGCAATGCAGGAGGCCTGGGTTCAATCACTGGATTAGGAAGAGCCCTGCTTTTTTTTGTTGCTGTAGCCATGTGCATAGAATATCTTTTCTATCCCTTATTTTCAGCCTATGTGTCTCTTTAGATCTGAAGTGTGTCTCTTATGGGACACAACTTTGCAAGACAAGGAAGATTTTTTTCTCCATTTTACAGAAATAAAAATTGACACACAAAGTAAATCAGAAAATTTGCCTATGAATTTTTAAAGATGATCCAAGACAGAATCTTTTGAGCAAGTAATGCAAGTGGATTTGAAAAATGCATCAGTGTTTTTATTTTCCAATTGTGTTCAGTGTTTGGTATATTTTTGGCTACCTGATGTGAAGAACTGACTCATTGGAAAAGACCCTGATGGTGAGAAAGATTGAAGGCAGGAGAAAGGGATGACAGAGAATGAAATGGTTGGATGCCATCATCAAATCAATGGATATAAGTTTGAGCAACCTCCAGAAGTTGGTGATGAACACGGAGGCCTGGTGTGCTGCAGTCCATGGGGTCACAGAGTCAGACATGACTGAGCAACTGAACTGAACTGAACGCATTTATAGTTAAATTTCAAATGTATTTTACACATCATAATTATTATATTAAAATATATTTTCAATATATCAATAAATATCTCATTAAAACATCTATGATATGCCTTCTATTTTTACCTCAATAGCTGTCTTTTGGTCTTTCTGAAAGCATCTTATTTCTAATTCTAGGGATGAGTTTCTTAATACTACTTACTTTTTTTTTTTTTACAAAAAATTTCTTTTTATTAGAAACCATTTCTTCCTTTAAATTTCCATGCAATTTACAGGACTGCATATCTTAATTAATAAGGGTCAAAATGTGACAGTATCTTTTACTGAAAATGCATAATACAGTAAAAACCACAAAGGAATTATTCATCAACTGGCAAACAAAAGATGTATGGCACATAGAGTAAAAGGAAACAGATAACACTTAAAAATGAAAATGCACAAAACTCTAATAAATTACCTCCTCCTTTTCTTAGTGAGCATTACTTTACTAACGTGTGAGATGAGTGCAATTGTGCAGTAGTTTGAGCACTCTTTGGCATTGCCTTTCTTTGGGATTGGGATGAAAACTGACCTTTTCCAATCTTGTGGCCACTGCTGAGTTTTCCAAATTTGCTGGCATATTGAGTGCAGCACTTTCACAGCATCATCTTTCAGGATTTAGAATAGCTCCACCTTGGACTGCAAGGAGATCCAACCAGTCCATCCTGAAGGAGATCAACCCTGGGATTTCTTTGGAAGGAATGATGCTAAAGCTGAAACTCCAGTATTTTGGCCACCTCATGTGAAGAGTTGACTCATTGGAGAAGACTCTGATGCTGGGAGGGATTGAGGGCAGGAGGAGAAGGGGACGACAGAGGATGAGATGGCTGGATGGCATCACTGACTCGATGAATATGAGTCTGAGTGACCTCCGGGAGTTGGTAATGGACAGGGAGGCCTGGCGTGCTGCAATTCATGGGGTCGCAAAGAGTCGGACACGACTGAGTGACTGATCTGATTTGATCTTTCTTAGTGATGCTATTAATATTCATTAGATTCCATCCAAGAAGTAATAACCCATTGAATAGGAAGATGCCAATTTCTCTTAAATTGAGTCAATGGATAATAACAAAACATATTTTTGAAAAGTTCATTTAAAAATTTAAATATTTATCTATATGGGTTGGCTTTCTATTGCACATTTATAAGCACAGGCAAAACAGGAAAAAAAAGCCCTTTTCTTAACAATGAGATGGCTGTTTTCCATATATAAAATAATAACTTAGCAGCAGTAATTATAACAGTATGAAGGTGTTGAAAAGCTAGTGACTTTTTTTTAAATATATACAAATTTACTTATTTAAATTGGAGGCTAATTACTTTACAATATTGTATTGGTTTTGCCATACATTGACATGAATCCACCACAAGTGTACACGTGTTCCCCGTCCTGAACCCCACTTCCACCTCCCTCCCAATCCCATCCCTCTGGGTCATCCCAGTGCACGAGCCCCGAGCACCCTGTATCATGCATCGAACCTGGACTGGCAATTCATTTCATATATGAAAATATACATGTTTCAATGCCATTCTCCCAAAAGATCCCACCCTCACCCTCTCCCACAGAGTCCAAAAGACTGTTCTATACATCTTGTTATCGTTACCATCTTTCTAAACTCCATATATATGCGTTATTATACTGTATGGATGTGAAAGTTGGACTGTGAAGAAAGCTGAGGGCCGAAGAATTGATGCTTTTGAACTGTGGTGTTGGAGAAGACTCTTGAGAGTCCCTTGGACTGCAAGGAGATACAACCAGTCCATCCTAAAGATCAGTCCTGGGTGTCCTTTGGAAGGACTGATGCTAAAGCTGAAACTCCAATACTTTGGCCACCTCATGCAAAGAGTTGACTCATTGGAAAAGACTCTGATGCTGGAAGGGATTGGGGGCAGGAGAGGGGGACGACAGAGGATGAGATGGCTGGATGGCATCACTGACTCAATGGACATGAGTTTGGGTAAACTCTGGGAGTTGGTGATGGACAGGGAGGCCTGGCGTGCTGCAATTCATGGGGTCACAAAGAGTCAGCATGACTGAGCAACTGACCTGACCTGATACTGTATTGGTGGTTTTCTTTCTGGCTTACTTCACTCTGTATAATAGGCTCCAGTTTCATCCACCTCATTAGTACTGATTCAAATGTATTCTTTCTAGTGGCTGAGTAATACTCCATTGTGTATATGTACCACAGCTATTTTATTTTCATACCTAACTTCCTTAGCTTCTCTCTGAGTTTGAATATAGTTATGTTAGTAAACTAAGTCAGGGTTGAATCCATGAAATCCATGATGAAATTTTCAGAGCATGGTATTGGGAGAAATAATGATATTTTGGAAATTTTAATAAACCAAAGTCTCTCAGACAAGACTAAACAAATGTTTCAGGAGACTGGACCAAACAATCTCATCCTAAATTGATGTCAGTCTAGATTTCTTGTTTGGTAAAATACAGTTATATGTCACTTCTCTCTAAGCTTTGTCATCTAGCTTATGCTATTCTGTTACCAGGATAATCTCATTCACACTTATGTCTATGCTAATAATGTTTCAGACAATTATGCAAAAATAAAAGATAGAGCAAATACTTCACAAATATGTAACAATTAATGAAATTTTATGTCTTATTATAATATATATATTCCAAATTATGCCCATCCAATCTATTCTCCATATATTCACCAAATATTTATTACCTCCTTCCAGAGGCACTGATGTTTCAGAATTAATGTCGAATTCCAATTTCCCCTATACAAAGTGGGAACGTTCATATCTTATTCACCAAGTATTGTAAAGAACAGAGAAGACAATACATATAGCCATGATAGTGTATGTGTGCATGTGTGCATGCACTAAGCACGTAGTCGTGTCTGACTCTTTGCAATCCATGGACTATAGCCTGCCAGGTTTCTCTGTCCATGGAGTTCTCCAGGCAACAATACTGGAGTGGGTAGCCTTTCCCTTCTCTGGGGGATCTTCCCAACTCAGCAGTCAAACACAGGTCACCTGCATTTTGAGCAGATTTCTTTACTGTCTGAGCCACCAGGGAAGTCCTATAGCTATGATTACTTGTTGTATACTGTCTGTGGCTACTATAATGACAGAAGAGCTTAGTGCTTGCAACAGAGATCATATGGTTTACAATAATGTTTGCTTTCTGGCCTTTTACAGAAAAAGCTTGTCAACTTGTATTTCCCAAATTACCCAAATTCTAACCTACTATACATTAAAAAAAAAACCTTGATATATATAGGAATTATCATTCTTCCATTTGAATTCTGATTAAAGTGATTTGAGATATATAGAAATTGTGTGCTCAACAAGATCCCCTGTAATAATTATGAAGAAAACAATTCAGAAGTAGATTTAGGAAACATCCTTAAGTAACAACTGTCTAAAGATAGAATTAAGGTTCTAGAGCATCTTAGCAGAGGATAAAATTTTTAGGGATGAGATAAAGATCTCTTAATCTAAATTAATCCTGAGGAAAACTAGAAAAGACAAAACCTGCTAAAGTTCAAATTCTCATTCCTGGACTGGAATTTCTAAATACAAGTTTAAAAACCAAGTACAAAGTATTTCAGTACTAGACAAGTTAAAAGTATGAAGAGAGGTCTCAGAAGATAAAAGGCAAAACATTGAGGAGGCTAGAAAATCTACATTAAGATGAAAAAAGAACTGAGACAAATTCTGACAGAGTTGTAAGCATTTTAAATTCAATGAAAAGGCTTTCTCAAGAATCAAAGTGCTACTAACAAGGCAGAAGAGTAAGAAAGAAGCAAACAAATTGGAATGAAATTTGTAATCTTGCCAAGTTAGGGCACATCTTCCCAGTCAAATGTGGCACTGGTTCCTTTATTAATGTTACTGAGTCAAAATCATCCCAAGTAGTCAAGGTACAGTCTGAAGTGCAGTAATAAAAGAACTTAAAGTCTTTTTATTTCTACAATGAAGATATAGGGAGCAACATCTCAGATGGTAAGATTTACCTGCTCTCTGTATAGAAGAAAGAAATTGATCTCAGTTGGCTAGAGATTAAGTAAAAAAGTGCCATAATGCCAAACTTCTGCTTGGGTAGTTAGCCATTCTACCCTTGGATAGGACTCAGAAGACCTTCTTTGGAAAATGATTGATTACAACAAAATTTCATGTGACTCTGGGAACCCTATGGAGTAGAATAAATCTCATGAATCCCAAGCCCTCCTTGGGACCACTGAGCTCATTCTCTGTCTTGCCATGCAGCTCTTTCACTGAGATGTTTGGGAATAAAATCATTAGTGAAAGTCTTCATTTCATCCCTAATGTATTCACAACTGGTCACAAAAAGACATCTTTTTCAATTTTCTTTCACAAGTTTTCCTGAATCTGTTGAATCTATCTCAGTAAATTTTCAATTATATAGAGCTTCATTTAATCTAAAAAAGTAAATTTCTATCATCAGATGCTACTCACATAGTGGAATCTGTATGAAAAACCTCTTAAATTTTATATCTAATCATGAAAGAATTGTTTGGCAATGAATTTAATTCATTCACTCAACCCCTCCCTCCTTCGTAAGCAATGCCTAATCATCAAGTGGCTTTCTTTCTTTATTTTGCCACTTAAAAATGTAACATCTACCAAGGATCTGCTTTCAATTTTTTAAGGGATCGGAATTTTTCCCGTTTGAATATTTTCAAACTAGTTAAATAAAACAATGTGGAAAACGACTTTAAATAGAAATGTAGAGTGGTTTTACCACTCAAGTAAGACACCCATGTATTCATAATACACGTATGCTTACCCTTAGAGACATACTTTGTAAAACAATAACTCCATATAAATTTCTATACCCCTATAATTCCTGACACCATGAGTGACAGTACACTGACTGTATTCTAAGCCATGAAATGATGAGGTAATTTATTTCATAGCAGTAGGTAACTGGAATGCACAGGTGAACCTATGCTTTTCATTACCTCTAGCAGGACAAGACCCTTTGGGTCTAGGACACTCCTTTTGCCTTTGGGCCCTGGTGGCAGTGGTTCCTGGCAAGAATAAATCTCTTGAGGAAGAGATTAATTAGAGTCATGCAGAAGGTTGACAATGCCTTCTTCTCAATCTCCCCTATGTCTTTTTTTTTTTTTTTTTTAATGGATTTACTCATAGACATTTAGTAAAACTGGAGACAGGGCTAAATCAAGCTCTCCATAGACCATAGCAAAAAAAAAAAAAAAAAATGTTGACTTATAATTGTGGTTGAACCAGATCCAGGTGAACTGATCAATTTTCTCAGGCTTTTAATTAGTTGGGGTTCAAATTCTGACACAAGTATGCATTAGTTATTTGACCATAAATATAATGTTGAAAGTGGAGAGTGAAAAAGTTGGCTTAAAGCTCAACATTCAGAAAACGAAGATCATGGCATCTGGTCCCATCACTTCATGGGAAATAGATGGGGAAACAGTGGAAACAGTGTCAGACTTTATTTTTCTGGGTTCCAAAATCACTGCGGATGGTGACTGCAGCCATGAAATTAAAAGACGCTTACTCCTTGGAAGGAAAGTTATGACCAACCTAGATAGCATATTCAAAAGCAGAGACATTACTTTGCCAACAAAGATTCGTCTAGTCAAGGCTATGGTTTTTCCTGTGGTCATGTATGGATGTGAGAGTTGGACTGTGAAGAAAGCTGAGTGCCGAAGAATTGATGCTTTTGAACTGTGGTGTTGGAGAAGACTCTTAAGAGTCCCTTGGACTGCAAGGAGATCCAACCAGTCCATTTTGAAGGAGATCAGCCCTGGGATTTCTTTGGTAGGACTGATGCTAAGGCTGAAACTCCAGTACTTTGGCCACCTCATGCGAAGAGTTGACTCATTGGAAAAGACTCTGATGCTGGGAGAGATTGGGGGCAAGAAAAGAAGGAAACGACAGAGGATGAGATGGCTGGATGGCATCACTGACTCGATGGACATGAATGCATGGACATGAACTCCGGGAGTTGGTGATGGACAGGGAGACCTGGCGTGCTGCAATTCATGGGGTCGCAGAGAGTCAGACACGACTGAGCAACTGATCTGATCTGATGATGTTTTCTAAGAGTAATTTCAATGAAGTGTTCAAAATGAAGTTTGAACAACCAGAATCAAATGCCCAGTTATGAGTTTTAGAAGAGTCATAAATATGATGGTAGAGGCTGGAAGCTGGTTTGGAGGATTTGATGGGCTTATGGTTAGGGTTAGGGTTAGAAATGGAGATGAGGATGTGAAGGAAGCTAATGGATAATTTACATTAAGCAGATTACTGTTAGTAAAGGTGTCAATTACTATTATTACTCTAATTGGTATATAAAACTGTTTACATTACAATATTTAGTAAATATTTATATTGGTTATTTTAGTAATTATGAAACTGAGCAGGACTCTTTGGGGTCCTCCTGGGTACAAAGCTTTTCTGTGTGCCATGTTTCTCATTTGTAGAAAAAAGGCTTCCATATCCTAGACCTTTCCTGAATTCCAAAGAAAGAAAGAGAGAAAATGAAGTCACTCAGTGGTGTCCAACTCTCTGCAACCCCATGGACTATAGCCTACCAGCATCCTCTGTCCATGGGATTTTCCAGGCAAGAATACTGGAGTGGGTTGCCATTTCTTTCTCCAGGGGATCTTCCCAATCCAGGGACTGAACCCTGGTCTCCTGCATTGCAGGCAAACGCTTTACCGTCTGAGCCACCAGGGAAGCCCTGGTGTTCCAAAGGGCAGATTCAAATAGTTACTAATTACTGATTACTAAATAGTTACTAATTAGGGAGGGGAGGGAATGCTGAAACTATGGAGGAATGGTCAAGAAACAGTAGTCCAGGAGTAAAGCAGTATTCTGGTTCCTCCTCAGGCGATATACATAACAATATATCTCTGAGTTCTTCTACATGAACTAAGGCCCCCATCCAGGCAGAGGATGGTAACTTCAGACTGAGCAGAAACAAGTGGGGCCCAGATTGGTTGGAACCAGAAGGCTGATGATGGAAATATCTGAAACATCTACTTGTTACCTCACCACTGAACAGTGAACTTGTTACCTCAACCACCAACTTGTTACCTAACCACCAAGCACAAGGTTAAAGACTCTGCAGCCCTCTCCCTAAATTTCGTCTATAAAAGATTCTTCCCTCAAAACCACTGGGGAGTTCTCGTCTTTTGAGCACTAGCCACCCCTTCTTGCTCATTCTTTGCAATAAAGTTTCTCGGCTCCAAACTCCAACATTTTGGTTTGTTTGGCCTCACTGTGCATTGGGCACACAAAGTTGGGTTCAAAAACAATTATTGTGCTATAAATTAGGATAGATTGTAAATGCCTTTCACATCTGGGGAAATCTAATTGGTTAGTTGTCAATACCATAAACTCTGTTCAACGTGCTGTTTGTGTGTTGAATCACCAAATAGCCATTGGCTAGTTGTTTAACTTGGGGAAGGCAATGGTACCCCACCCCAGTACTTTTGCCTGGAAAATCCCATGGACAGAGGAGCCTGGTAGGCTCCAGTCCATGGGGTCGCTAAGAGTCAGACACGACTGAGCGACTTCACTTTCATTTTTCACTTTCATGCATTGAGGAAGGAAATGGCAACCCACTCCAGTGTTCTTGCCTGGAGAATCCCAGGGACAGGGGAGCCTGGTGGGCTGCCATCTATGGGGTCGCACAGAGTCGGACACGACTGAAGCGACTTAGCAGCAGTAGCCGCAGCAGTTGTTTAACTAGTGTTTATAAAAGCTTAGCCTCAGCACCACCTGAAGCTTATTCAAAATTGAGATTCCTGGGTCTCACCACTGATGTGCCACAATGAATCTCTAGGAAGGAGGCACTAATATCTGCATTTTCAGAAGCAATCTGAGCAGCTATGAGAAACACTGCTGGAAAACTATCATGTAGGCCAAAGTGATGAGCAACTGCCCCAGGAAAGTGTTGGTCATCTCAGTTTTACCTTAGGCTCTCACTATTTATTGTTATTTTATATTCACATTTCCATGGTACACTCACTTTTATAAAAACCCCCTTTATCCTTAAATCTTCAACTTCTCTTCCTTCTTATCTTCACTGTACCTACCACAAACCTTTCCTCTTACTTTATGGAGAAAGTAGGAGTCATTGAAACAAACTGTCTTTGTATTTCTGTTTCAATGTATTCTCAGTCAGGCTGAGAACTGAATGTATGTTTCCTTCATGTGATTCTGCTAACGGATGCATATGACTGAGAACACATCCATTGGCATGTGCTTACTTTCTCACCATTTTTCATTTTTTCTACTATAAAAGAGGGGATTCTACTACAGTTCTTATAATCAGTCAGAATTATTTATTTTTTCATAAAAGGCTCTTAGACTCATTCCCATGTTGTATTTTCAGCTTTATTTCTTTACAACGTTCTACCACACCCTGCTCCTGTTCCTAGACTTGAAGTGCCCAGACTTTCATATTTAATTGCTAATGATAGATTGTGAAGGCCATATCTTTGTTTCTTCTCTACTTAGCACATTTTCCCCATCCTATTTCTTTGTTTAGAGTAATCACACCACCTGAAACTCCTCAACACAAACAGTTCTGTATATAAGTCTTCTACTGTGCTTACCATATTATATCTTATCTGCCTAAAAATCTGTCTCCATAAGACAGATATTAGGATCCTTCACCCAAGTATCCACACTACCTAGAACAATGAACATTTGCCCAGGGTATACAATCTTCAGTTCAGTTCAGTCAATCAGTCATGTCTGACTCTTTGCGACCCCATGAATCACAGCACACCAGGCCTCCCTGTCCATCACCAACTCCCAGAGTTCACTCAGACTCACATCCATCGAGTCAGTGATGACATCCAGCCATCTCATCCTCTGTCGTCCCCTTCTCCTCCTGCCCTCAATCCCTCCCAGCATCAGAGTCTTTTCCAATGAGTCAACTCTTCGCATGAGGTGGCCAAAGTACTGGAGTTTCAGCTTTAGCATCATTCCTTCCAAAGAAATCCCAGGGCTGATCTCCTTCAGAATGGACTGGTTGGATCTCCTTGCAGTCCAAGGGACTCTCAAGAGTCTTCTCCAAAACCACAGTTCAAAAGCATCCCAGCTCCAAAATATTGTAAAATTTGACCAGCTGTCAGATGTCTAAATTGTACACATCCTAAGCCTCTAGGATGCAATCATATAAATCCTAAATCCTAAGTGTTACTGATCGTCTCACTGTACACGCTGTTCATTGAA
Organism: Tragelaphus eurycerus; assembly: GCA_935064755.1. Classification (NCBI taxonomy): domain Eukaryota; kingdom Metazoa; phylum Chordata; class Mammalia; order Artiodactyla; family Bovidae; genus Tragelaphus; species Tragelaphus eurycerus. The sequence goes on from CAKXYN010000041.1 coordinate 15,421,235, forward strand.
CCCATGGTAGGCAAGGCACGAGCAGGGAAGCTGGAAGAAAACTCAAGGAGCCATAGGAACTGCAGACACATTCTTCTCTCCTGGATGATGCGACAGTCGTTAACAGCAGACATAACATAACACAACACACCCAACATAGCACAGCCCCCAGGCCTTTCCAGGTAGAGCTTATATATGCTTATAGAGCAAAAGTAGCCCATGGCCAAACAAGTACCTCATGATGCACATGAGCAGTGCTATAATTGATCTCCACTGTTACATAATCATTATTTATAAAATATGGGGTGAGAACAAGAGGGCATGGGGTGAGAGGGCCTGATCACCATCATCTTGACTAATTTGTTCTTTCCTTTCAATGATCATCATATGTGGTGTCATTTGAGTCCTAGTTCAAATCTGGATTTGAATCCCAGCTCTACCAGTGCCAAACTCTAAGATCTTGGGCAGGATGCTTAAAGAGTATGAGCCTCAGTTCCCTTATCTTTAAAGTGAATCTTACAAATAGTCCTGAAAAGAAAAGATGCATCAAATACCTAGAACAATGTCTAACAAATGGCTGTCACATGTCATTGCAACTAATGTACCATTAATTTTTAGTCATTTAGTATTTTTATTTTATGCACACATTGCTGGTTAATTGTATCAGCTTGACTGGGCCAGGGGGTACACTGATATTTGGTGAGTGGTCTTGGCTGAGGAGCCAATAGGGCACAACTACCATCTGTGGGACTGGAACTACAAGCCAGAATCCCATCCAGGTGGAATCATAAAGGAACCTGAAGTTAGAGAAAGCCAAATTTATTGATATGGACTCACTAAGCAGTGATTCCGCCTTTAATGTTGCCTCTTGAGGATTTAGAAAGGATTCTAACAGTTTGGTTGGTTGGATGAAAGATGGAGACCAAAAGTGGAAATCCCAGATCTGCCTTGATTTAATGCGGAGAAAGAGATTCAAATGCCTTGAATAACTGAAATATTAGTGTGAATTTAGACCTAAAATCAGTAGTGTCATTTTAGACTTAGCCACCACAGTAGGAGAGTCCAAGAAACCATAACTTTCACCACAACTGAAAGAAATAAATTTGTGTGGGGAGGTCTGGCATCTTTGAAGAACTCTTCTAGCAACAACAACAACTTTGTTGTTCTCTGTAGGCCGAACCTGCAGTAAGGACTGTTAGACACTCAACTGGGAAACCTAAATGCAATGACAGTAATTGGATCATGGTGGCAAGGATCAAATGAAAAAGCTCAACAGACAAAAGCAAGGTGGGCAGAGTTACCATAATGAGTATCAAAGTAACAATCAGAATAGTCTGACTCACACGGGCCTGTGTGGTTGTCTAATTAAGCTTGTATTCCTAGAAGTAAAACAAATAAGTAACCTACTAAATTCTGCTTGATCTGCATCAGCTGAAAAGTTCTAGGTAAAGTACACAGTAGTCTAACCTGAATCATAAAAACAGAAATTCATGGACTCTCTATCAACTCCCAGTTTAAAGTGGGTTTATAAAATCAGAACCCATTCATTGTAGGGGATGCAGTAACATTCCCTTGAGGAAAGCCTTCAGTTCACTACCATAAATTCATACTCTCTTAACAATTATCCTAACTTTTCACCAAAGGACACAGGGCCTTTTATCAGAGTAATTGCTATGAGGAAAAGGTCATAATCAAGCCTTTCAGAGACTACTGGATAAGGGCTCTGAACTGACATTAGTTCCAGAACTTAAAATGTTCCACCAGTCAGCATAAACACTTATGGACATCAGGTGATTATCAGAGTTTTAGCTCAAGTCTGTCCCACAGTGGGCCTAGTGGGTCTCTGAACCCATCCTGTAGATATTTTCCAGCTCCAGAATTCATACTCGGCATAGATCTACTCATCAGCTAGCAGAATTCCCACAGAGATTTCTTTTCCTGTGGCTATCATGATGGGAAAGGTCAGGTGGGAGCCACTAGGACTGCCTGGGTCACATGATGATTCCAATTATACCTAATTATCAAATGTGATTACATCGCTTGAGCAAATTAACACATTCACTAGGACCTGATGTGCAGCTACATATCTCCATCTTTGTCCAAAATCCACCAAAAGCAAGCAAGCAAGATCAACAACACACCTTCCCTATCCTACTTTAGGTAAGTATCAACTCTCCAGCCCTATGTAATAATTAAGTTTGTAGGGATCTTGATCACCTTTCCCTTCCACAAGATAACACAGTAGTCCATTATGTATTCTAATTGGAACTAGTGTGCAAGAAGACATGACTACCTTAGTTAGACATACTGGCAAGACTTACTTGTATGTCATTGGGTAAAAAATAAATCTGTTCTGACACTTGGGCCATATGATCCGGAAGATTCAGTGTTGCTTACAGTGCTGGTGGCAGACAGGGGTGCTGTTTAGAGACTTTGGTAGACCCCATATATAAATCTCAGTGCAGGCCCTCAGGATTTTAGAGTAAAACACTGCCATCCTGTACAGATAATTAATTATCCCTCTTATGAGAACAAGCCCTTGGCCTGCTACTGGGCCTTAGTAGAGGCTGAATGCTTAACCAAGGATCACCAAGTTAACCAAGCAACCTGAGCTGTCCATCGTGAACTGGGTGTTATCTGACCCAGAAACCTATAAAGTTGGACATGCACAACAATATATGAAATGAAAGTGGTTTATGTGTGATCAAGTCTAAGCAGGTCCTGAAGGCATAGGTAAGTTACAGGAAGAAGTAGCCCAAATACTCCTGATTCAATCTGCTGTTATACTGCCTTCTCTCTCCCAGACCATACCTACAGTCTCCTGGGGAGTTCTCTAAGATTAACTGGCAGAGGAGAAGTCTTGAGCCTGATTTAGACATGGTTCAACAATACGCAGACACCACTCAAATGTGGACAGCTGCAGCACTACAAACCTTCGTGGGACATCCCTGAAGGACAGTGTTGAATAAAAAATTCTCCCAGTAGGCAGAACTTCAAGTAATGCACCTGGCTCTTCATTTAACATGAAAGGAGAAATGGCCAGATTCATGATCATATAGCAATTATATGTGATCTTATAGCAGTTCATGGGCTGTGACCAACAGATTGGTTGAAAGGTCAGGGATTTGGAAAGAAAATGATTGAGAAGTTTGTTGGAAGGAAATTTGGGGAAGAGGTAGGATATAAATAAAGGTCTTAGAATAGGGCCAAAAAAGTGAAGATATTTATGTCCTCTGTGAATACTCACCAAAGGGTGACCTCTACAGCAAAGGATTTTAATAATCAAATGAATAGGTTGATGACCCATTTTGTAGATATCAGTTAGTCTCTTTGCTTAGCCACCCCTGTAATCACCAAAGAGGTTCATGAATGTAGTGGCTATGGTGGCAGGGATAGAATTTATGCACAGCCATAGCAACAAGGACTTTCATTCACCAAAGTCAGCCTGGCTATGGTCATCACTGAGTGCCCAATCTGTCAGCTACACAGACAAACATTGAGCCCCTTATATGGTACCATTCAACCAATCAGCCATTTACCTAGTAGTAGATTGATTATGTTGAGTTGCTTCCATCATGGAAGAGACAGTGTTTTGTTCTTATTGGAATAGTTATTCTGTATGTGGATTTGCCTTCCCTTCACACTATGATTTTTGCCAAAACTATCATCCATAGACATACAGACTGTCTTATCCACCCTCATGGCATTACATACCATATTGCTTCTGATTAAGGAATTCTTCATAGGAAAAGAAGTGTGTCAGCTGATCCACACTCATAGAATTCATTGATCTTACCATATTACCCACCATTCTGAAGCAGCTGGCTCAATAGAATTATGGAATGGCCTTTTTAAGCCAGTTACAGCACTAGCTAGATGGCAATACCTGGCAAGGCTAAGACAAGGTTATCCAGAAGGCCATCTGTGCTCTCAACCAGTGACCAATATATGGTGCTGTTTCATCCATAGCTAGAATCCGTGATCTAGGAATCAAGTAATGGAAATGGGAGTGAAACAACCTGCTATTACTCCTAGTGATCCACTAGCAAAAATTTTGCTTCCAGTTTCCAAGACTTTAAGCTCTGTTGGCCTAGAGTTCTTATTTCCAAGGGGAGAAATGCTTCCACTGGAAAACACAGTAACAATGTCACTAAAGTGAAAGTTAAAACTGCCACTGACCTTTTGGAACTCTTTATGCTTCAGAATCAAAGAAAGGAGTTATTGTGCTGTCTGGGGTGACTAAGTCTGACTACCATGAGAAAACTGGACAATTTGACTACAGTAGAGGTAAGTAACAGTATGTCTGAATACAGGAGATCCCATAGGGTGGCTCTTAGAATCACCATACTCTGAGGTTAAGGTCAGTGGAAAACTACAACAACCTGATTCAGGAAAAACTATTAATGGCCTGCACACTTCAAGCATAAAAGTTGGGTCATCCCACCAAGAGAAGAATAAAAACCAGTTGAAGAGTTTGTTGAAGCAAAGAGAATACAGACTGGGTAGTGGAAGAAGATTGTTATAAATACCAGCTATGACAATGTGACCAGTAACAGAAGTCAAGGTTATAAATTTCATGTGCATTTCCTCCTTGTGTGTATACATTTGTGTGTATTTTATGTATAACATATTATAATAAAATTTAATAGTAGTTATACATATATCCGTAATACCATATTGTTTTAAGTTCTGTTAATCTTACATCATAGTATTTAAGTTCGAGGACATCAAAGAGAAGAGTAAACATCACTCAAGGGCTTTAGCTCCTCTTCTGGGCAAAGAGTGCATTTTCAGTTGTATGCAAGAGAGTTGTATCACGTTATTGGAATTTAGACCTTGCTATTGCCTTTATTTGGAGATTGAGTATGGCTTAAGGAGATGCATATAGGTGCCAAGTTGACAACTGGAGGACTTGTGATATTTAATTTTATGTGTCAACTAACCGAGCCATGGCTTACACAGATACTTATCAAATATTATTCTGGGTATCTTTATGAGGATGTTGGGAATGATATTAACATTTGAATTGGTAAACTAAGCAGATTGTCCTCCCTAATATCAGTTGTCCTCCTTTAAACAGCTGAGTTCTTGAATAGAACAAAATGCCGATGCCCCTATGAATGAGAGGGAACCATCCCCCTGCCTGACTGAGTTGGAACAATTTTTTAAATTTATTTATTTTTATTGGAGGAGTGGTTTCCCAGGTAGCTCAGCTGGTAATGAATCCATTTGCAATGCAGGAGACACTGGGTCAGGAAGATCAGCTGTAGAAGGGATAGACTACCCACTCCAGTATTCTTGGGCTTCCCTAGTGGGTCAGCTGGTAAAGAATCCTCCTGCAATGGGGGAAACACAGGTTCAATCCCTGGGTTGAGAAGATCCTCTGGAACAGCTACCCACTCCAGTATTCTGGCTTAGAGGACTAGACAGTCCATGAGGTTGCAAAAAAATCAGACACAACTGAGTGACGTTCACTTTAATTGGAGGACAATTACAATATTGTGTTGGTTTCTGATATACATCAACATGAACCTGGCATTGATATACACATGTCCCCTCCCTCTTTAACCTCCTTCCCAACTCCTACCCCATGCCACCTCTCTAGGTTGTCACAGAACATGGGATTTGAGCTCAGTGGGTCATACAGAAAATTCCCGCTGGCTATCTAATGTACATGTTTCAAAGCTACTCTCAATTCATCCCACCTTCTCCTTCCCCCACTGTGTCCATAGCTCTATTCTTTATGTCTATGTCTCCTTTACTGCCCTGCAGATTGGTTCATCAGTTTCATCTTTCTAGATTCCATATACATGCATTAATATATGATATTTGTTTTTCTTTCTGACTTACTTCACTCCATATAATAAGCACTAAGTTCATCTACCTCATTAGAACTGAGTCAAATGTGTTCCTTTTTATAGCTGAGTAATATTACGGTGTATATATGTACCAAATCTTTTTTATCCATTCATTTGTTGATGGGCATCTAGGTTGCTTCTATGTCCTAGCTATTGTAAATAGTGCTGCAATGAACACTGGGGAACATGTGTCTTTTTGGATTATGATTTCCTCAGGGTATATGCCCAGTAGTGGAATTGTTGAGTCATATGGTAGCTTTATTCCTAGCTTTTTAAGGAATCTTCATACTTTTCTCCATAGTGGCTGTTTCAATTTACATTCTGACCAACAGTGCAAGAGGATTCCCTCTTCTCCATACCCTCTCCAGGATTTATTGTTTGTAGCATTTTTGATGATGGCTATTCTAACCAGTGTGAGGTAATACCTCACTGTAGTTTTGATTTGCATTTCTCTAATAATGGAGAAGAAAATGGCAATCCACTGGTCAACCACTTATAAAAGAATGAAACTAGAACACTTTCTAACACCATACACAAAAATAAACTCAAAATGGATTAAAGATCTAAACATAAGACCAGAAACTATAAAAATATTGGAGGAGAATATAGGCAAAACCACTCCAGTGTTCTTGCCTAGAGAATTCCATGGACCGATGAGCCTGGTGGCTACAGTCCATGGGGTCACAAACAGTCAGACACAACTGAGTGACTATTTTTTTTAAATACATATTTAGATATTATTTTTTGGAGGAGGAAATAGCAGCCCACTCCAGTATTCTTGCCTAGACAATCCTGTGGACAGAGGAGCCCAATGGGCTGGTGTCCATAGGGTCTCACAGAGTCAGACATGACTAAAGCAACTTAGCATACATGTGTGCATGCAAATAATGAGTGATGTTGAGCACCTTTTCATGTGTTTAAGGAGATCCAACCAGTCCATTCTGAAGGAGATCAGCCCTGGGATTTCTTTGGAAGGAATGATGCTAAAGCTAAAACTCTAATACTTTGGCCACCTCATGCAAAGAGTTGACTCATTGGAGAAGACTCTGATGCTATGAGGGATTGGGGGCAGGAGGAGAAGGGGACGACAGAGGATGAGATGGCTGGATGGCATCACTGACTCGATGGATGTGAGTCTCAGTGAACTCAGGGAGTTGGTGATGGATAAGGAGGCCTGGCGTGCTGCGATTCATGAGGTCGCAAAGAGTTGGACACGACTGAGCAACTGATCTGATCTGATCTGATGTCTTCTTTGGAGAAATGTCTGTATAGGTCTTCTGCCCACTTTTTGATTAGATTGTTTGTTTTTCTGCTATTGAGCTGCATGAGCTACTTGAGTATTTTAGAGATTAATCCTTTGTCAATTGTTTCATTTGCTATTATTTTCTCCTATTCTGAGAGCTGTCTTTTCACCTTGCTTACAGTTCCCTTTGCTGTGTAATAACTTTTAAGTTTAGTTAGGTCCCATTTGCTTACTTTTGTTTTTATTTCAATCACTGTAGGATGTGGGTCAGAGATAATCTTGCTCTTCGACGTAAATCACAGCAAGATTCTTTCTGAGCTGGAACATTTTTGTTTTCCAACTTTCCAGGATTCAGACTGAACCAATAACCCTTCTTGGGTTGAGCCTGCTGCTGGCTTTCAGACTAGAACTTATATGATTAGTTCCCTTGGTTCTTAAATCTTAAAATTAGAGCTCAGACTAGAAATCAGATCAGATCAGTCGCTCAGTCGTGTCCGACTCTTTGCGACCCCGTGAACCACAGCACGTCAGGCCTCCCTGTCCATCACCAACTCCCGGAGGTCACTCAGACTCATATTCATCGAGTCAGTGATGCCATCCAGCCATCTCATCCTCTGTCGTCCCCTTCTCCTCTTGCCCCCAATCCCTCCCAGCATCAGAGTCTTCTCCAACGAGTCAACTCTTCACATGAGTTGGCCAAAATACTGGAGTTTCAGCTTTAGCATCATTCCTTCCAAAGAAATCCCAGGGCTGATCTCCTTCAGAATGGACTGGGTGGATGTCCTTGCAGTCCAAGGGACTCTCAAGAGTCTTCTCCAACACCACAGTTCAAAAGCATCAATTCTTCGGCGCTCAGCCTTCTTCACAGTCCAGCTCTCACATCCATACATGACCACAGGAAAGACCATAGCCTTTTTTCTGGGCTCCAGACTAGAAATATATATCCACTATTCTGGATGTTCAACTTACTAACTGCAGATCTTGGAACATCTTGGTCTCAATAATTATGTGAGCTAATACCTTATTTATATCATATATATCACTTTTTACATAAATGGAAATGTTAATGCAAATAAGATAGCTTTGTTAAAGTATTAAAATCATTTTGAATTTAGAATTAAACTCATTGAGTTTGATATTTTTCCACAAAATATTCTTTTCACTGTCTTCATGATCATGGTTCATGATCTGTAACATTTCCTAAAAGAAATGTTTCCTAATAGTTCATGATCTATAACATTCCTGAAAGAATCAACAGTGTTAATTCAAGATGATGAAACTCATTGTACAGATTGTCATAATGACCCTTTCTTAATATTTCCAAATATGTAAAGAAAAACAACTATGCTATATTTATCACTTGACTGATAACAATTTCAAGACAACATTGATTGAAAAGCACATTCTGACACCAGAGATATTAAAATATGAAAAAAAATGTGCATCTTAGAATTTATGAAATGTTGACAGTCCTCAATAAATAAATATTCTTATCAATGATGATGAGATTATGATGATGAGGAATATCAGCTTGGAGAAATGCCTTTGTGCCTGATGACATATGTGTGTATTTGGGAACGGTACCTGATATTTTGTGCATTTATGGAGAGGTTAAAAGACTTGTGCGGGGAAGGCAATGGCACCCCACCCCAGTACTTTTGCCTGGAAAATCCCATGGACGGAGGATCCTGGTGGGCTCCAGTCCATGGGGTCGCTGGGAGTCGGACACGACTGAGCGACTTCACTTTCACTTTTCACTTTCATGCATTGGAGAAGGAAATGGCAACCTACTCCAGTGTTCTTGCCTGGAGAATCCCAGGGACGGGGGAGCCTGGTGGGCTGCCATCCATGGGGTCACACAGAGTCGGACACGACTGAAGTGACTTAGCATAGCATAGCATAAAAGACTTCTGCAAAATGAATATGAAAACCAGTTGTTGGAGGTGTCATCTGATTGCAACTTTAGTTCTACATGTGATAGTGACCAACTTTTGAGGCTATCATTGATACTTCTAAAGCTGGATGGTCCAACACCATACAAGTTAATCCTTTCACTCTCAACACTAATATTGAACTTATTATCACTGTTTTTCAGTTGCTTGTGGCAGAATTCTTATGGGTAAAATTCTTCATGGAAAAAAATTAATCTTCTAATTCTAGAATTCCTTTATTCAGGGCTCCCTCCCTCTGGATTTGTTCCCTTGCATTGTACACTCACTCATTGTTTTTATCTATACTCCTTACATTGAAAAATAAGTAAATTCTCCTGTAAAAATAAAAACAGACTGGAAATGACGCTTTGCCTTGGAAATGAACAGAGATCATTCTGTCGTTTCTGAGATTGCATCCAAGTACTACATTTCAGACCCTTTTGTTGACTATGATGGCTACTCCATTTCTTCCAAGGGATTCTTGCCCACAGTGGTAGATAAAATGGTCATCTGAGTTAAATTCACCCATTCCAGTCCATTTTAGTTTGCTGACTCCTAAAATGTCAATATTCACTCTTGCCATCTTCTGTTGACCACTTACATTTGCCTTGATTCATGGACCTAACATTTCATTTTCCTATACAATACTGCTCTTTACAGCATTGGGCTTTACTTCCATCTTCAGTCACATTCACAATTGGGTATTGTTTTTGCTTTGGCTCCATCTCTTCATTCTGTCTGGAGTTATTTCTCCACTGATCTCCAGTAGCATATTGGGCACCTACCACCTGTGGAGTCCATCTTTCAGTGTCCTATCTTTTTGCCTTTTCATACTGTTCATGGGGCTCTCAAGACAAGAATACTAAAGTGTTTTGCCATTCCATTCTCCACTGGACCATGTTTTGTCAGAACATGGACATCACCAGATGGCCAACACCGACATGAGATTGATTATATTCTTTGCAGCCAAAGATGGAGAAGATCTATATAGTCAGCAAAAACAAGACCAGGAGCTGACTTTCATTCAGATCATGAACTCCTTATCTCCAACTTCAGACTTAACTTGAAGAAAGTATGGAAAACCACTAGACCATTCAGGTTAGACCTAAATTAAATCCCTTACAATTATGCAATGGAACTGAGAAATAGATTCAAGGGATTAAATCTGATAGATAGAGTGCCTGCAGCATTATGAACAGAGGCTCATATTGTACAGGAGGCTGGGATCAATACCATCCCCAAGAAACAGAAATGTAAAAAGCAAAATGGCTGTCTGAGGAGGCCTTACAAATAGCTGTGAAAAGAAGAGAAGTGAAAGGCAAAAGAGAAAAGGAAAAATATATCCTTCTGAATGCAGAGTTCCAAAGTATAGCAAGAAGAGATAAGAAAGCCTTCTTCAGTGATCAGTGCAAAGAAATAGAAGAAAACAATAGAATGGGAAAGACTAGAGATCTCTTCAAGAAAATTAGAGATACCAAAGGAACATTTCATGCAAAGATGGGCTCAATAAAGGAAAGAAATGGTATGGACCTAACAGAGGCAGAAGACATTAAGAAGAGGTGGCAAAAATACACAGAAGAACTGTATTAAAAAGATCTTCACAATGCAGATAATCATAATCATGTGATCACTCATTTAGAGCCAAACATCTTGGAATATGAAGTCAAGTGAGCCTTAGGAAGCATCACTACGAACAAAGCTAGTGGAGGTGATGGAATTCCAGTTGAGCTGTTTCAAATCCTGAAAGATGTTGCTGTGAAAGTGCTGTACCCAAATGCCAGCAAATCTGGAAAACTCAGCAGTGGCCACAGGACTGGAAAAAGTCAGTTTTCATTCCAATCCCAAAGAAAGGCAAGGCCAAAAAATGCTCAAACTACTGCACAATTGCACTCATCTCACATGCTAGCAAAGTAATGCTCAAAATTCTCCAATCTGGGCTTCAACAGTACATGAACCATGAACTTCCAGATATCCAAGCTGGATTTAGAAAAGGCAGAGGAACCAGAGATCAAAAAACTATCATCCACTGGATCATCGAAAAAGCAAGAGAGTTCCAGAAAAAAACATCTACTTCTGCTTTATTGACTATGCCAACGCCTTTGACTGTGTGGATCACAATAAACTGTGGAAAATTCTGAAAGAGATGGGAATACCAGATCACCTGACCTGCCTCTTGAGAAATCTGTATCAGTCAGTCAGTTCAGTCATTCAGTCATGTCCGACTCTTTGCGACCCCATGAATCGCAGCACGTCAGGCCTCCCTGTCCATCACCAACTCCAGGAGCTCACTGAGACTCACGTCTATCAAGTCAGTGATGCCATCCAGCCATCTCATCCTCTGTTGTCCCCTTCTCCTCTTGCCCCCAATCCCTCCCAGCATCAGAGTCTTTCCAATGACTCAACTCTTCGCATGAGGTGGCCTAAGTACTGGAGTTTCAGCTTTAGCATCATTCCTTCCAAAAAATCCCAGGGCTGATCTCCTTCAGAATGGACTGGTTGGATCTCCTTGCAGTCCAAGGGACTCTCAAGAGTCTTCTCCAACACCACAGATCAAAAGCATCAATTCTTCGGCGCTCAGCTTTCTTCACAGTCCAACTCTCACATCCATACACGACCACTGGAAAAACCATAGCCTTGACTAGATGGACTTGAGAAACCTGTATGCAGGTCAGGAAGCAACAGTTAGAACTGGACATGGAACAACAGATTGGTTCCAAATAGGAAAAGGAGTACATCAAGGCTGTATATTGTCACCCTGCTTATTTAACTTCTATGCAGAGTATATCATGAGAAATGCTGGGCTGGAAGAAGCGCAAGCTAGAATCAAGATTGCCAGGAGAAATATCAATAACTTCAGATATGCAGATGACACGACCCTTATGGCAGAAAGCAAAGAAGAACTAAAGAGCCTCTTGATGAAAGTGAAAGAGAAATCTGTATACAGGTCACAGTTAGAACTGGATATGGAAAAACAGACTGGTTCTGAATAGGAAAAGGAGTATGTCAAAGCTGTATATTGTCATCTGCTTATTTAACTTATATGCAGAGTACATCATGAGAAACACTGGGCTGGATGAAGCACAAGCTAGAATAAAGATTCCTGGGAGACAGGAGGAGCTAAGATGGCAGAGGAATAGGATAGGGAGAATACTTTCTCCCCCACAAATTCATCAAAAGAACATTTAAATGCCAAGTAAATTCCACAAAACAACTTCTGAATGCCGGCAGAGGACATCAGGCACCCAGAAAAGCAACCCATTGTCTTCGAAAGGAGGTAGGAAAAAATATAAAAGACAAAAAAAGAGCCAAAGGATTCCTGGGAGAAATATCAATAACCTCAGATATGCAGATGACACCACCCTTATGGAAGAAAGCGAAGAACAAAGAGCCTCTTGATGAAAGTGAAAGAGGAGAGTGAAAAAGTTGGCTTAAAGCTCAACATTCAGAAAACGAAGATCATGGCATCTGGTCCCATCACTTCGTGGGAAATAGACAGGAAAACAGTGGAAACAGTGACAGACTTTATTTGTGGGGGGGCCTCCAAAATCACTGCAGATCGTGACTACAGCCATGAAATTAAAAGATACTTGCTCCTTGGAAGAAAAGCTATGACCAACCTAGACAGCATATTCAAAAACAGAGACATTACTTTGCCAACAAAGTCCATCTAGTCAAAGCTGTGGTTTTTCCAGTAGTCATGTATGGATGTGAGAGTTGGACTATAAAGAAAGCTGAGCACCAAAGAATTGATGCTTTTGAACTGTGGTGTTGGAGAAGACTCTTGAGAGTCCCTTGGACTGCAAGGAGATCCAACCAGTCCATCTTAAAGGAAATTAGTTCTGAATATTCATTGGAACGACTGATGCTGAAGCTGAAACTCCAGTACTTTGGCCACCTGATGCAAGAAACCAATTCAATGGAAAAGACCCTGATGCTGGGAAAGATTGAAGGCAGGAGGAAAAGAGGATAAGAAAGGATGAGATGATTGGATGGCATCACTGACTCAATGGACATGAGTTTGAGTAAACTCTGGATTTGGTGATGGACAAGGAAGCCTGGTGTGCTGCAGTCCATGGGGTATCAGAGTCAGACATGACTCTGAACATGAGCATCTGAACTGAACTGAACTGAAAAGTATAGTACTGAACATCAAAAGAAAGCCATTTAGACCTATTTACTTTTCAGCAAACTGTTAGCATTCCTATTCAAGTAGTCTATATTTATTTTGAAGCTTGTTCAGTTAATGTCATTGTTCTTCTGTTTCCTGCATACTATGTACTTGTGCCAGTGAAGCTGAATCATGCATTTTCCAGATGGCGAAATGTTCTGAAGAAAGTATTGTGGTGGCAGACCTGGCCAGCAGACTCCACCAACTCATCCTTGTTCGGCTCTACTGGGAATAAATTACATTAGGCATGGCCTCCAGGAACATAGTCAAGGTCAAATTTCTCCTTTAATTATGCAAAACAACAATTCTGAAGAGAAAGAGTACACCACATAAGTTCTGCATTGCTTTTCATTGGAAGTTTCATATCATCTAGAGAATCAGATATGGCTAATAGCAATCCATAAGAAAGTTTTTATTTTGACTTTGTTTCAAATTCTCTAGCAGTTTTGTAAATTGTTTTATTGGAACTACATCATCTTTTATTTCTAACAATCACTTCCAGCTTGGGATCTCTCCCCTTTCTTTGTTTGCTAGCTACATACGCAGTCATGTACCCAGAGTGAGCACTGTCTTACTTTATTTTTTGTCAGTCCATGTTTATATAAAAGAGAGAATTTCTTCAATCATCATCAGATCAGATCAGATCAGATCAGTTGCTCAGTCGTGTCTGACTCTTTGCGACCCCATGAACTGCAGCACGCCAGGCCTCCCTGTCCATCACCAACTCCCGGAGGTCACTCAGACTCGCATCCATTGAGTCAGTGATGCCATCCAGCCATCTCATCCTCTGTCATCCCCTTCTCCTTCTGCCCCCAATCCCTCCCAACATCAGAGTCTTCTCCAATGAGTCAACTCTTCGCATGAGGTGGCCAAAATACTGGAGTTTCAGCTTTAGCATCATTCCTTCCAAAGAAATCCCAGGGCTGATCTCCTTCAGAATGGACTGATTGGATCTCCTTGCAGTCCAGGGGATTCTCAAGAGTCTTCTCCAACACCACAGTTCAAAAGTATCAATTCTTCGGTGCTCAGCCTTCTTCACAGTCCAACTCTCACATCCATACATGACCACAGGAAAGACCATAGCCTTGACTAGGCGAACCTTTGTTGGCAAAGTAATGTCTCTGCTTTTGAATATGCTATCTAGGTTGGTCATAACTTTCCTTCCAAGGAGCAAGCGTCTTTTAATTTCATGGCTGCAGTCACCATCTGCAATGATTTTGGAGCCCAGAAAAAGAAAGTCTGACACTGTTTCCACTGTTTCTCCATCTATTTCCCATGTAGTGATGGGACCAGATGCCATGATCTTCGTTTTCTGAATGTTGAGCTTTAAGCCAACCTTTTCACTCTCCACTTTCACTTTAAGCAAGAGGCTTTTGAGTTCCTCTTCACTTTCTGCCATAAGGGTGGTATTATCTGCATATCTGAGGTTATTGATATTTCTCCCTGCAATCTTGATTCCAACTTGTGTTTCTTCCAGTCCAGCATTTCTCATGATGTACTCTGCATATAAGTTAAATAAACATGGTGACAATATACAGCCTTGACGTACTCCTTTTCCTATTTGGAACCAGTCTGTTGTTCCTTGACCAGTTCTAACTGTTGCTTCCTGACCTGCATACAGATTTCTCAAGAGGCAGATCAGGTGGTCTGGTATTCCCATCTCTTTCAGAATTTTCCACAGTTTATTGTGATCTACACAGTCAAAGGCTTTGGCATAGTCAATAAAGCAGAAATAGATGTTTTTCTGGAATTCTCTTGCTTTTTCCATGATCCAGCGGATGTTGGCAATTTGATCTCTGGTTCCTCTGCCTTTTCTAAAACCAGCTTGAACATCAGGAAGTTCACGGTTCACATATTGCTGAAGCCTGGCTTGGAGAATTTTGAGCATTACTTTACTAGCGTGTGAGATGAGTGGAATTCAAAAATAAGAAGATCTAATTTTTCCCCTTGAAAAGTGAAAGTGAAAGTTGTTCTCAGTCATGTCTGACTCTTTGTGCCCCTTTTGGAATTCTCCAGGCCAAAATATTTGAATGGGTAGCCTTTCCTTTCTCTGGGAGATCTTCCCAACCCAGGGACTGAACCCAGGTCTCCCCCCATTGCAGGTGGATTCTTTACCAGCTGAGCCACAAGAGAATCCCAAGAATATTGGAGTGGGTAGCCTATCCTGTCTCCAGCAGATCTTCCTGATCCAGGAATCGAACTTGAATCTCCAGCCTTGCAGGTAGATTCTTTACCAACTGAGCTATCAGGGAATCCATAATTTTCCCCCTTAGACTGTCTACAATCTTCACATCTGGGAGTTTAAGATTACCTTGGTCTCTGAGAAAAGGAAACCAACATGGGAACCAAAGTCATAGTTCTGAGTATTTCCGGGAAGGTAGGCAGCTCCAGTGATGAATGGGTTACACCCCAAAGGGGAATTGCAAGTCTGCTGCTTCTTTCACTGAAGGATCTGCACATGCATTCACTCATTCACCTATTTGGGGGGAAGAATTTATTTTGATATTTCCTGAGATTGCAGAACAAATATACAATTGTTTGCACTAAGGAATTTACCCTCTGGAGGCTCGGATGGTAAAGAATCTGCCTGCAATGCAGGAGAGCCAGTTTCAGTCCCTGGGCTGGAGAAGATCGATGTCAGTATTCTTACCTGGAGAATTCCATGGACAGAGGAGCCCAGTGGGCTACAGTTCATGGGGTCACAAAGAGTTGGACAGGACTGAGCGACTAACACTTGCACTTTTAACTTTTTCAGGGGGAGAAAAATATGAAAACAGGGAAAGGGAATACAGAGAAGAGCAAAGAAACATTTCAGATATGACAAGGGAAGAAACAGGATATATAGGCGTGTGATGGAGAGAATAGCCAAAGGGTGTTGGGGGACTCATAAAAGACTGAAAAATGAGCTGCTGTCCCTTAAAAAATGAGACACCATTTCGCAATCACCTAGTCTAGGATATTCAACCAAAGTTGAGTTGAAGGGATTGGTGGGAATGAAAGCAGGGGCTGGAGGATTTGAGCAGATCACAAAGACATGAGATTTCCCTGCATGTTTCCAAAACTATAATCATTTTATCTGATTAACAGTAATGAGACAGTGCAGATTTATCTTAAAATAAGGGTAGATCGTGAAGTACCAATTATTTGCCATTCTCAGGCATTTTCTGATGGGAACTCTAAAAAGAGTTTGCAGAATTTAAAATGCACATATAATAATGATTAGATTCCCATTCTCCTCAGCAAATGACTTTTTCTTTTTAGCATTAAAACAACTGAAACATAGTGAGACTATTAATATAATATCTGTAATATCTGAGAGCCAAGAATGTATAATTTAGAAGTATAGAGGAAATTTTCAAAACCCTTTTCTGTTCCTTTGAAATTTATTTTCTTTCTCTACCCTGGACGTCATTCATGCCCTGCACGCATGCCTGACAAGTCGCTTCAGTTGTGTCTATTTGCTGCCCCATAAACTGCAGCCCACCAGCCTTCTCTGTCAGTGAGATTCTCCAGGCAAGAATACTGTAGTGGGTTCCCATGCCCTCATCCAGGGGATCTTCCAGACCCAGGGATTGAACCCATGGGCTGCCCTGATAGTTGGTAAAGAATCCGCCTGCAATGCAGAAGACTTGGGTTCGATCCCTGGGTTGGGAAGATCCCCAGGAGAAGGGAAAGGCTGCTGCTGCTGCTGCTAAGTCACTTCAGTCATGTCCGACTCTGTGTGATCCCATAGATGGCAGCCCACTAGGCTCCTCTGTCCCTGGGATTCTCCGAGCAAGAACACCGGCGTGGGTTGCCATTTCCTTCTCCAATGCATGAAAGTGAAAAGTGAAAGGGAAGTCGCTCAGTCATGCCTGACTCTTAGCGACCCCATGGACTGCAGCCTACCAGGCTCCTCCATCCATGGGATTTTCCAGGCAAGAGTACTGGAGTGGGGTGCCATTGCCTTGTCCAGGGAAAGGCTACCCCTCCAGTATTCTGGCCTGGAGAAGAGTCTCAAAGAGTCGGACACAACTGAAAGACTTTCACTTTCACTTTTTCACTCTTGTGTCTCCTGCATTTACAGGCAGGGTCTTTACCACTAGTCCCACCTGGGAAGCCCCACTCATGCCTTACCCGCTTCCAATTTCTGTTCTTCCCTAAACCTTGGCAACTGGACTTATGCTTCTGCCACTGATTTTCCAGCCTCAGAAGGAAGCCCTTTTAAGCTTCCTGTTGGTCCCCATGCCCCTTCTTTTCTGCAGAGCCTTCAGAGTGTTCCCTTGTGCTGCTGCATGGCTTCTTGCTGAGGGAAACCTGTAGAGTCACATCACAGCTTTCTGCACCAACTCCCAGTCCCTGAGTGGAATCTGACTTCAGTTTCTAGCAGAAAGTCAATCTGATTGAGCTAATTTCTCTAATACTCCATACATTTCCCCAAAGTATTTATATGTATAACTCAAATGGATTGGTGGAATTTTAAGCAATAATGTAAACTGAAGAGAATATATTCAGGCTTTAGGAAGAAACACCCTTAGGAAATGGTGAGCTGGCAGCCTTCAGGCCCACTGGTTGTGCCTCAAACACTGCCCAGTGTGAGTTTCCCAAAACTGTCGTAGCTTTTCCAAACTCCACTTCACCTAACACATGGAATCCTCAAATTCTTTAAAAGTTCCATATGTACTTTACAGAATCATCTGTGAGAACAGTGACAGGAGCTGAATAACAGTTTAGAAAGCAGAGGCCTTGAGACTTCGTTGGTGGTCCAGTAGTTAAGACTGTGTTTCCAATGGAAGGGGCATGGGGATCGAGCCCTGGGAAGGGAACTAAGATCCCACATGCCTCAAAATGTGGCAAAAAAAAAAAAAAAAAAACATTTAAAAAAGCAGTGACCGCATACAGGAAAAGTAAGAAGGAGGTTACAGAGATTTTATTTTCAATAAAGGTAAAGTCTTATCTCCAGAAATAGTCATACTTGTACCACATTCACATTAACGTTTCTGGAACTTGACATTGAAGATTACCAGTCTGTGGAGAATATAAAATATTGTGTATGAATTCAGTTACTTGTTTAACATTTTCCCTGTATTCTTTTGTTATTAAATTACATAGTGATTGTAGCCTCTGAGATGCAAATAAAGATTTTCATAAAGCTTTTAAAAAAGCACAATATCAGTGAGCTCTCTTCTTTTAAAAAGTGAGTTATACTTCTTGAAAACATTGTTTATTTGTGTTGTACTATAACAATTTACATAAATTTTTAAAAACCTAATTCATACTTCTAAACAATCACTTTCCAAAACATAATATTAAAAGTTATTTGCATTCACTAAATTATTCCAAAAGCTTTTTAAAAATTACCACATGGTGAATATTAAAATCGTACTCTATTCTAAAAATCAGATCATAGTATATGAGAGGTCTAAAAATATTATTTGCTGCAAAAGCTTAAATATATTTGCAGTGAAAAATTATTTACCAAATATTTACCAATATTCACCAAATGTCTGCTATGTATATTATTTTCCTTTAACAACAAGTGCTCATTTCACTTAATTTCATTTTTGAGTCAGGAAGGAATATCGTTTAAAGTCTTTCACTGTGCACTTTTAACTGCTGTTTCCATTCTTCTTTTTAACCAGAAGAACTATGTTGGCTAGAGTTAAAAATACAGGGTTCCAACCTATCTCTTTCTTCCCATCATCTTTATCCTCAGACCATGACTGAAGTTACTTTTCATAATGAGGGGCCTCACAGTCTCACACATAATACATGAACACAATGAACTTCAAATGCTTCAATTTTGATATAATTGAAGTTGTCAGGGATTTGAGAAAGAAATGTGAAAGAACTCTTGGTTATATAGAAAAGTCATTAGTTAGAAAAGTGTCAGCTAGGCAAGCTGAACTGTGATTGTCCATAAAGTGTACAATCACTTTTCATAAATTAATGTCCTTTGGAACTTCAGTAGACCCTTATTTTAGTTAAGCCTGAGATAATTCTCTATGGATTACAGTGAGTCTTAGCGAACTGCAGTGAACTTTTCCATCTCTTGATATCTCCTTAGAGGGCAGTATGTACTTAACACCTAATCTCCAAACTGAGCTTCTCATTCTAAATAACCCACAGGTACACTAGAGTCTGAGAAAGGACAAAATGTCCTGTACCAAAAAAGTCACTTCTTTTTGTCTTCCAAATAGCCATGTCAGTCCCAGCAGGCACACTTATATTTTCCAGATTCTGAATTACAGGATCTTAGTTTCTTGGCAATTTCCTAGGTAAATACAGTTATTATGTTCTTAATGGAATAGAAAGAATCCAAGACTTGGAGAGGTCTGTGTTTAAATCCAGGCCCTGATATTTAATAGCAGATTGTTATTGTTGTTGTTGTTATTGTTTTTGTTTGGTCACTAAGTCATGTCCAACTCCTTGAAACCACATGGACTATAGCCCACCAGCCTCCTCTGTCCATGGGGTTTCCCAGGCAAGAATATTGGAGTGGGTTGCCATTTCCTTCTCCAGGGGATCTTCCCCACCCAGGGACTGCACCTGCGTCTCCTGCATGGCAGGTGGATTCTTTACCACTAAGCCGTCTGGAAAGTCAGAGGCAGTAGTAGCAGATGGCTATAGTGATGGCAGTAGAAGTAATAGTAGCAGAAGTAATCACAGTAGGTAGTGGTGAGACAGCAGTAATAGTAACTGGTATCAGTCTTAAAAATAGTAGGGGTGAAAGAGAAAAAAACACAGTTGGCCATTTTCTTATGCTGGAACATAGTAAGAATCTCTTGGCTATCTTAAAAAGGGGAACACAAAGTTCTACAGAGTTATTATGGTCCATGTCTTGAAAAGACATCATAATTTGGAAAATGAGATTGAATATGGATTGAGGTTGTCAGGGATTTGAGAAAGAAATATGAAAGAATTCTTGATTATGTAGAAAAGTCATTAGTTAGAAAAGTGTCAGCTGGGTAAGTTGAACTGTGAGATGTTTGCTTAGAATTATCTTAGATTGTGAACCTCTGTAATAAATCCTGGGTATTGGTAAATCTGATCTGCTGAGATTTATGCCTGTCTTGCTGCCATTTTGATATCCCTTAGGTAGATGAGTAAAAGGACACAGTAGATCTTTTCAAGCATTAATAAGTAGTCAAAGAAAACCAGGTGAGATAAAATGAGGAACTCTGAAGCGATAAACCAGCCTTGACTGAGAACCCCTATTTATAACTGAAGTACATCATTTAAAAGTATACCTACCTCCATCCTTAAAAGATTCCATCAGACGAAAAATGCCTAATTCAGCCACTCTTCCTTGGCTCATTAAGAATGCTAGAAAACTCTAGTGAATATAACTGAGCAACTTCACTTTCACTTTTTACTTTCATGCATTGAGGAAGGAAATGGCAACCCACTCCAGTGTTCTTGCCTGGAGAATCCTAGGGACGGGGGAGCCTGGTGGGCTGCCGTCTATGGGGTCGCACAGAGTTGGACACGACTGAAGTGACTTAGCAAAGCAAAGACACACTTGCATACTTGCATAAAATGTATTCCTATCACCTAATTGAAAATTGTTGTCCCTGATTTCAAGAAGTTTGGTTGGAAAATTTAGGAAGGTGGACTTGATTATTGGTACGTTATTGATTGGTTTAATCTGTTATTGGTTAACTTTGTTGATTTAACTTAGTTATTAGTTGGTTTAACTTGATTATTGAACTTACCACAAATAAACATTTCTCTTTAGCTATAACATCTCACTCCCTTTTCTTACTGCAAAATTATCTGTTTGAACAATATCAAGTAGTCAATAAATTGGAAGTTTTGCATCTTAGTCATATCTTCATATAGTATTGGATAATTTATTTTCAAGTTGTTTTAGTATCATTTTAATTACTATTATCTTTGTTCTAATTTGAGAAGAAAACAGAAAATTTTATAAATTTGTGATCCTTACCCTTTCAGTTACCCCATACCACTTATGTTTGCAGTCTTTCCTCTACCCTCAGTTTCCTTTAACACACGTGAACACTCATACCCACTTACATGCTGCTGCTGCTAAGTCGCTTCAGTCATATCTGACTCTGTGCAACCCCAGGGATGGCAGCCCACTAGGCTCCTCTGTCCCTGGGATTCTCCACCAAGAACACTGGAGTGGGTTGTCATTTCCTTCTCCAGTGCATGAAAGTGAAAAGTGAAAGTGAAGTCTCTCAGTTGTGTCTGACTTTTAGTGACCCCATGGACTGCAGCCTACCAGGCTCCTCCATCCATGGGATTGGCCAGGCAAAAGTACTGGAGTGGATTGCCATTGCCTTCTCTGCACTTACATGCAGACCCCTCTATTTGCCTCTCCTTATCTCTCTCTTTCTGTTCCTGATATCCTTTCTCTCCATTTCTTCTTATGCTCTCATGTGTTGAAATTAGAACCATGAAATTAGAACCACTTCCATTTTTTTGTAAATTCACTTCAATATTACCTTGACTCTAGTATTTCTCTGTATCTACTTTTATTGAAGTTACCGCCGATCATTGAATCATTCATTACACACACTGGTTGTAATTTGTGGTAAGTCCAATGGATGTAAAAAACGAATTTATATTGATTCTGACTTCAGTGAATTTGTAGTGCAATAAGTAAAATTACTTTCTCTTAGATTCTATCTGGTCCACCACCTACACCCAAGTTCTGTCCTTGACATTTTATATTATAATTCCTTGAACAGACATATGCTGAGGGTCCACTGTGATTCTAAGCATGTTAAGAAATAAATGGGTTGTATCTGTTACTCCTCATACTCCTGCTTGGAGCCTAGTCTGGCTTCCTACTTGCTGTTCCCTGCTTTCTGTGTTTTTCTGAGGAGATTGCTCAGAGCATGACTAGGCTACCTGATACTGCTTTTATAATTACTGAGAAACATATTTCTCATACTTGTCAAGGGTGCTAGGGCTTCTGCTGACAAGTAAACATTGTGCAACAAATTAAAAAGCAAGTTAAAGGACTGTTATGCTGTATGTTTGCTTCAGAGCACAAACAATCCCAAATTTGAGCAGAAATTTTTGTTATAAATAATGTGTATAGTCTCAACCTGCTACCAATTTGGAAGCACTAGAAGGCAAGAAACAGAAAAATTAAAAATATGGCTGGGTTTATAAAATAATTTAAAGCAAATTAGAGAATGATACATAATTAGCTTTTCTATTCCTTTCACATCAGATTTTAAACCTAAGACAGTAAAGCTGTTCTTGACTTAAAGCCATGCTGTAAATCCCTTAAAGATTGGTTCTGGTTACTACTCTGCTTTTTGAAGACTTGCTATGTCCACATAATCAATTGATTTCAGTGGAAATGTAAGAAGATAGTGAATAAGAGTAAAATTTTTCCCTCATAGTTTTATATTATTTTGAAACAAATTAACTGCATATTTTTTAATTTATAGGTTAGTCTAATTTTTGTGCAAAGATTTTAGAACAAAATTACCTAGCTCAAGTCTTTCTACCTCCAGCCTAGAATATCAATTCTAGGACCCAGGCTTTCCAGAAACCATTAGGTTACACCTTCCCACTACATTGATTTAGTAAATAATCAATTACAGTGTGATGAATTTTTGCCAAGTCGCCAAATTGCAGTGCTTAGATATTGAGGTTACTGGTGAGAATTTTGAATTTATAGCTTAACAACATTATTAAATAGTGATGATAGTATAGTAAAAATCTGTTTTATGATTTTGTTCAGTTGCTAAGTCATGTCCAACTCTTTGCCACCCCATGAACTGCAGCACACTAGTCTTCCCTGTCCTTAACCAACTCCTGGAGTTTGTTCAAGCTCATCTCCATTGAGTTAGTGATGTCATCCAACCATCTCATCTTCTGTTGTCCCCCTTCTCCTCTTGCCATCAGTTTTTCATAGCAACAAGTTTTTTTTCCAATAAGTTGGCTCCTTGCATCCGGTTGCCAAAGTACTGGTGCTTCAGCTTCTGCATCAGTCCTTCCAACGAATACTCAGGGTTGATTTCCTTTAGGATTGACAGACTTGATCTCCTAGCTGTCCAAGGAACTCTCAAGAGTCTTCTCCAGTGCCACAATTCAGAAACATCAATTCTTCGGTGCTCAGCCTTCATTATGGTCCAACTCCCACATTTGTACATGTGAAGAAACACAAGCTGGAATCAAGATTGCCGGGAGAAATATCAATAACCTCACATATGCAGGTGACACCACCCTTATGGCAGAAAGTGAAGAGGAACTAAAAAGCCTCTTGATGAAAGTGAAAGTGGAGAGTGAAAAAGTTGGCTTAAAGCTCAACATTCAGAAAACGAAGATCATGGCATCTGGTCCCATCGCTTCATGGGAAATAGATGGGGAAACAGTGGAAACAGTGTCAGACTTTATTTTTCTGGGCTCCAAAATCACTGCAGATAGTGACTGCAGCCATGAAATTAAAAGACGCTTACTCCTTGGAAGGAAAGTTATGACCAACCTAGATAGCATATTCAAAAGCAGAGACATTACTTTGCCAACAAAGGTTAGTCTAGTCAAGGCTATGGTCTTTCCTGTGGTCATGTATGGATGTGAGAGTTGGACTGTGAAGAAGGCTGAGCTCCGAAGAATTGGTGCTTTTGAACTGTGGTGTTGGAGAAGACTCTTGAGAGTCCCTTGGACTGCAAGGAGATCCAACCAGTCCATTCTGAAGGAGATCAGCCCTGGGATTTCTTTGGAAGGAATGATGTTGAAGCTGAAACTCCAGTACTTTGGCCACCTCATGCGAAGAATTGACTCATTGGGAAATGACTCTGATGCTGCAAGGGATTGCGGGCAGGAGGAGAAGGGGACGACAGAGGATGAGATGGCTGGATGACATCACTGACTCGATGAACGTGAGTCTGAGTGAACTCCGGGAATTGGTGATGGACAGGGAGGCCTGGCATGCTGGGATTCATGGGGTCGCAAAGAGTCGGACACAACTGAGTGACTGATCTGATCTGATTGGAAAAACCATAGGTTTGACTATATGGATCTTTGCTGGCAAAATGTCTCTGCTTTTTAATATGCTGTCTAGTTTTGTCAACTTTTCTTCCAAAGTGCAAGCATCTTTTATTTTCTCAGTTGCAGTTACCATCCACAGTGATTTTGGATTACCGAATAGTAATTCTAGGATTATCTCTCAGCCCATTAAACTTTTATTCTCTTGTCTAAAAATTGAAAGGTGGAGTCCCATGGTGGCTCAGTGGTGAAAAGTCCACCTGCCAATGCAGAGAATACTGGTTAGATCCCTGGTCTGGGAAGATCCCACATGCTGCAGAGAAACTCGGCCTGGGCACCACAACTGTTGAGACTGTGCCTTAGAGCCCACACACTACTGAGCCCTCCTAACACTACTGAAGCCTGCATGCCCTAGAGTCCATTCTCACAAAAAGGGAAGCCACTGCAGTGAGAAGCCTGCACACCCATCGAGAGAGTAGCCCTCACTCACTGCAACTAGAGAAAAGTCTGTGCACAACAATGAAGACCCACTACAGCCATAAATAAATATATAATAAAACTGAAAGGAGAGACTATCTGTTTAATATATTTATTTCTGGGCTTCCCTGGTGGCTCAGAGGGTAGAGTGTCTGCCTGCAATGTGGGAGACCTGGGTTCGATCCCTGGGTCAGGAGAAGGAAATGTCAACCCACTCCAGTATCCTTGTTTAAATACCCTGTATGTCATAAACTAATAATCTGGAAAAAGACAATGAAAGTAGATGAGTTAGAGAAATAAAGAAAAGAATAAAAAATTATGTCCCTTATAAAAATTGTTAAAGGATCAGGCATATCAATCAAATTTCTATAAAAGTATCTGAATACTTCCTCTTAATTTTTATATTTAACTGACAAAGTACAGTGATTAATAGACCATGAACTGGCACTGATCTTCACCATACTTTGAAAAGCTCACATTAATATGGTCCGTTTTAATGTTCCCTCAGAGTTATCATTTTATGATATAATAACATTTGTGAGCAAACAAATGGATTAAAAAGACCTACAAGTGATTTTTAAATTTTGAAGCAATATTTTTTGTTTTAAAATGTTTCTCCTGCAAGATTGATTCTAGCTATTAAATGGAGGGAAATACATGCTTTGTGAAAAGAGAAAGGAAAGAAACTATGGCAAGGGATTACTACCTAACACTTCTTACCTTCTTTAGTAGCACAAACATATTTTTCTTCAAGGAGGTGGTGAACCTCATTGCAGTTAGATGTGATTGATAAAAGCAAAGTAAAGGTCATTCAGTAAGGCTCCTGAAATCCTTAAAGAGATTTCAAAGAAACTTACTCAACTACAAGTGCTTTTTTCCCCCATTCCTCTTCCCCTAAATTCGTCCTGAAAAATGAACAAGATGACTAGAGTTCTAGCAGCCACCTTGCACCCTCCAAGGTGGAACACATAAAGAACAGCAAGGCAGTCAGAGGAAACCTGGCACATTAATGGTTTCAGGAGAGCCTTCTTTGAGACATTTTCTCCGCAAGAGAATGAACCCCTAAACTGTCAAAGTGCTGTAGTTGGCTGTGACAAGCAACCAAATGCAATTCTAAATGGCTGCAGCAGCTAACATTTATTTCCCAAATTTTACTCTTGCTCCAAGAATTGTTTAAACTCATAGAATTTCTATGGGCATGAAGATAAAATTAGGGCTGGTCATCCTGGAGGGAATTGTTCTTACTGGAGGTGTATTTTAGATTTAAAATGACAATATTTGCTGAAGAATGGAATATTCAAGAATGCTGAGATATTTTGAGCAGTTGAGTGGATAAGTGTACCTTGACTGAGGGAAGTCCATGAGGTCAATTTGAGTTGGTGAAGGCAATGGCACCCCACTCCAGTACTCTTGCCTGGAAAATCCCATGGACGGAGGAGCCTGGTAGGCTGCAGTCCATGGGGTCTCGAAGAGTCAGACACAACTGAGTGACTTCCCTTTCACTTTTCACTTTCATGCATTGGAGAAGGAAATGGCAACCCATTCCAGTGTTCTTGCCTGGAGAATCCCAGGGACGGGGGAGCCTGGTGGGCTGCCGTCTACAGGGCCGCACAGAGTCAGACTGACATGACTTAGCAGCAGTAGCAGCAGCAACTTGAGTTTGATTGTGTCCACATTACCCTCAAGATACATATTAAAATATCCAAGAGATGTCAAGCAGGCAGTTGATACGTGAAACTGGTGTTCTGGCGTAGACCAGGACAATGAGATTTGGGAGATGTTTTACATAGATGATATCAAAATCATGTGATTGTGCAAAATCACACAGGAATGGTATATAAATACACAAAGAAGAAAATTAAGGAGTGCTCAGTAAGATCAAAGGAAAACTATGAAATACATGTCATACACGCCAATGGGAAAAAAAAAAAGGAAGTGGTTAGTTAATCAAATGCTACTGAAAGATCAAGAAATCTAAGAGCAGAAAAATGACCATTTAGATGAAACAATCTAACTGCCATTTCTAACTTTGTTTGGTATTCGTAAGATGGCTTCCAAGTTTCTTTTCTTTTTTCTCTTTTTTTAAGATATGACTGACATGAACCATTGGAAAAATTTAAGGTGTACAAAATGTTGATTTGATACACATGTATCTCAATGACTATGTGTGTGTGTGTGTGCTCAGTCGTATCCAACACTTTGCAACCCCACGGACTGTATCCTGCCAGGCTCCTCTGTCCATAGAATTTTCCAGCATGGGTATTGAAATTGGTTGCCATTTCCTACTCCACATAGCATTAGTGAACATTTCCATTACCTCATATAATTATCTTTTCATGTTGTGATGAGGACGTTTAAGTGTGGTCTCTTAGCAACTTTCAGTCTAATAATACAATGTGCCATATTGTTAACTATAGTCACAATGCTATGCATTAGATCCCTAGAACTTATTCATCTTCTGAGTACAAGTTTGTACTCTTTGAGCAAGATTTCCCCGTATCTCCCAGCCCCCAGGTCCTAATAACCACCATTTCACTCTCTGTTGTTGTTTTTTTTTTTTTTTTTTTCAAGATTCCACATATAAGTGATAATTTTGTCAATAAGGTCTTAGAGTAATGGTGACAAAAACCTGAAAGGAATAGATGAAGGAAATAATATTAGCTAAGATATTTACCCTTTCAAAAAGAATGCCAGGATGAAGCATAGACAAAGGGGACAGTGTCTAGAATAGAAAATGCTCTTCCCATTGCAATTAGAAAAATCCCAAATCTCCTATGTAGTCCTATCAGGCCTTACATGGTTCACGGTCCCTACCTTTCTGAATCATCTCATAACAATAGCCTTAGCCTCTGCCTTTTTTTCTAGCAAAAAAAAAAAAACTTCTCATTATCTCACAAGATCTTTAGAAAGCATTTTTCTTTCTTTCTTCTGTGCACTTACTATTCTTCTGTTTCTTTTGCCTGGAATGCTTTCCAATTTATTCCACATGACTGGGTTCTTTTTGTTGTTACTACTTCAACTCAAATGTCATCTCCAAGGAGGGACTACCTAATCATCACCCTTAAAGGGGCACAGACATTATCCTGTCACCCTGCTTTTCTTCCCTTATAAATATAAAATTCATGCATTTGCCTGTCTTGCTACTCACAATGAATCGTGAGCTTCATAAAAGCAAGGAGCTTTGGCTGTGTTGTATGCAAAATGTTCTTCAGGGTGTCTTCAGTTCCTGGCACATAGTAGAAACTCACTTAACAAGGTTGAGTAAATGGATAAATAGAAGCAAATACCAACCAAATGGTAAGTTAGTTAAGGTCTCTTCAACTGTGAAGGAGACAGAAAAACATTCAGAAGCTTTCAAGAACTCAGGGAAAGCAGCACTCATGAGTAGTTCTTTGAAACATGAAAGCAAACAAACAAAACTGACAATGGAAGAAAACCAAATAAAAGATAAATCTAATAAAAAAATTCTGAAATGGAGAAGCCATAGCAAAATGGATTCATAGTATAGTTTAGATTAGTACAAAACCAAACAACTGTGGGTATGATGGTTACACAGGAGAATGTAAAATTTAAAACACATCAATGTCAAACAGAATAGGAGGTGTGGGGAAGGAAAATTAGAATAGGCTTAAGTGGGGCATTTTCTCATCTTTTTAGCAGGGTAGTCAACTGATTCTTTTGTTGAAATGCTCAGGTTAAAAGAGTCACCAGCTTTTATGCTTTTCATAATCTTTCAGTTGACTTTAGAAGGATATTTTAGGGTTTATTGACTTTTTTTCAGAAGGGAAAAATCATTTGATGTTTAGCATTTCCTTTCTTAACTTTTTTTTGCTTAAATACAAGGAAAAAGTAAAAGGATATAACTTATGATTCTGCTTTTCTTAAAATATATTATATTTTATATGGTGTATTATATCATGCTGTATATGTATGTGTAGATATATAGACAGTTAGGTTGAGTGTGAGAGTGGCGGGAGGGACAGAGTTTCTGAATGAAATCACATTATCACCCATTTTTATTTCTAGCTTATAAAATGTGGAGTGGTTTTTAAAAATCATTCTTATCACTTTGTATGGGCTTCCCTCAGAGCTCAGTTGGTAAAGAATCCACCTGCAATTCAGGAGACCCCAGTTCGATTCCTGGGTTGGAAATATCTGCTAGAGAAGAGAAAGCCTACCCACTCCAGTATTCTGGCCTGGAGAAATCCATGGACTGCATAGTCTGTGGGGTCACAAAGAGTGGACACAACTGAGTGACTTTCACTGATCACTCTATATATCTCTTATTTATCATAAGCATATCTAATTTTTATAAAATAATAAAACCATTAATCTAAAAAAATAAAATTTATGAGCACAATTTTTCTGAAAGTATTCAAAATAGTTGGAGATATTTGTTCTTCAGATTTCATAAGCAACCAGATCAAATATATCTTTCAAAAGCCAAATGCTTTTATACTTAGGTAAAGAATCCCACAAGCATTTTCATTATTTCTAATGGTATTTAACTGATTTGAAAACAGCCTAAAAATACTACCTAGTTATTTAGAAATATGAAAAGTATTTACATAATCATCTTTACCATTAATATTTTGGGCTCTATGGAGTAGGAACATGACAGTAATAAATAACACTTTAATCTGTTTCATTTCTTCCAAAATGAAGTGAAATAACTGCCCTATCAGTTGTTTCTTTTTGAACTTCTTGCAAAAGAAGATAATTTATCACCTATTGAAAGATCATTGAAAGAAAAGAAATATAACTTTAGCTTTTTCTCACTTGTTTAGTTTTTATTACAAACTACTTGACTAACAACTGAGAAGAGATGTGTTATTAAATGTCTTTTTCAGCAACGGTACAAATTCTATTGATTAAACAAAATACTAACTAAAAAAAAAAAAAAAAAGAATGCTATTGGAGAGAGAGATTGTGCTTTTTCTACTCTCTGTCATGTGGATGAGGGAACATTTTGTTCCTGATATGCATTTTTAAATCCCTTTGGCAATCATCCTCTTGTGGGCAACCTACCAAAATTCAAACATTTTATGGTCTTCGATTCTCCAAAAGAAATAGATTCCTTTAAACTATTATGTTTTTCAAAAGAGGTTGCCTTTCCACAGTCTCCTGCTTGGCTCTGGATGAAGTTAAAACAAAATAAAGGGGAAGAGAATTTAGGACGACTGATGTGATGCACCTATTAAAACCAAACCAGATGGTCCCCTGCTGGCTTTCTAGTCCACATGGTTCATCGTCAGATTATTTTGCTCTCCTGCCTAAAATCTTTGTACTGCTTCTCCTGACGTTTACTATAGAGTCAAATCTTACCAGAACCTACAGAGCCCTGTACCCTTTGGCCCTGACTGATTTTCCTACATCGCCTCTTACAGCCTGTCCCACTGGAGCCCAACTGCTCCAGGAAGAGGAGTTTGCTTCCTCTTCCTCAGATGGTCAATCTGTTTCTGCCTCAAGCTTTTCACACCCGGGATCCCTTCTGTGTGGAGCAACTTCCCTCAGTCTCCACATGCCTAACTGCTTTGCATATTTCAGGTTTTAGAATAGATATGCCTCCTCAAGGATGACTTTTCCATCTCTATACCTAAAACACTGCATTCTCCAGTCATTCTTCCCACATTCCACTACCTGTCTTTATTTTCTTTACAAGTCTGAAAACCATTTGTAATGTTACCATTTTTGACATTTGTCTACATGTTTCCATGCTGCCTTGCCCCAATAGAAAAGAGGCTCCAGAATAATAAGGATTCTGCTTGTATTGTTTACTTAGCGCCTGGTATGTGCTCAGCCAATAAATGAATGGAGAAAAATCCAGAAAAATCAAGCAACTTTTCTGTAAACCTTAACTTGAAAATACTCTCTGAAAGTCCGAGGAGTTATCACCCTGAGGTGTTATATGTGTAAATTTATATAATATCGGCTTTTAGCTAATTTTATGAAACATATATGTATTAAGATAAAGTTTTTCAATCTATTGTTACTTATATCTAATGTCCTTTGATTACTATAAACATTTCTTTATTTGCTATATACATGTCATTGATTGATCATATTTAACTATAAATTCTATGTGCCATTTTTACAATTACTTAGCATGTCAATGATATTAAAGAAAATATAAATACTGCCCCAAGGTACATTGGCTATTAAGAAAGAATATGATTAAAAGCAAAGGTTGAAATGGAAAGCACAAGAGGAAAAGGACACACATAGTAATGTTTCTATTTTGTCTTACATGCATACGCGTGCATGAGTGCTAAGTCACTTCAGTCATATACGAATCTGTGTGACCATATGGACTGTAGCCTGCCAGGCTCCTCTGCCCACAGTATTCTCAAGGCAAGAATACTGGAGTGGGTTGCCATGCCCTCCTTCAGGTACTATGCATATACTTTCAGATAAATAAACATATATCTATGTATACACACACATACATATATACAGACGTATGAAAATTACATGAAAGTATCATCAAATGTAATCAAGTGATTTAAGAAAAAAACATGCTAACATTTTTGTTATCTGGCCTGGGTTTTTTAATGCTTTATCTTTAAATATCTAGATAATTTTACACCAAAATCAGTGTTGTAGGTGAAATAAAATAAATCAGCTCCTTTTCTGACATGGAGATATTCTGTATATTAGTTATAAAAGTCATCATTAAGTATCTTTCAATGTTGAGTTAGTACAGTGCATGGGTGACACTCTATGGTGTCAATAATTGAGATATAAAATGGAAGAGATAAGCATTTAATTTGACCCTATTTGCAGTGATCTACAGAGCACAAGATTGCTTTTTATTTTTCCCCTCTATCCTCTAATACCTTGAGGAACTCAAAAGATTAAACTGAAGGAAGATACTAGGGAACCAAACTGAGGTCAAATATAGTCTCTGCAGGAGTGAGCTAAAAGAATAATACGTTGTGGCCTCTTAAGGCTAGTCTTAATGGTTTTTTTATACTTTTTAATAAGAATGATGGAGTTTATCATTTATAAATCTGTCTTCCTGTGTATATGCTTCTAATGTCAACCCCACTAGTTCCCAATCCAAACAGCCTTTGCAAAAATGGGGTGTATGGTCCAGATTCAGGCATGGCTCCTTCCGTTTACTCAAATTCTGAGTAGACGGAAGGAGTAGACAGGATTGCCTCTGCTCCTCCAGGTTGCTACTTGAGAGGGACTGGTCACCTGTCTATTAGTTCTGCATTGCCTTCACACACATCTTTACATCAGGACTGATTCCATGTCCTCCAGTCTCAGGCCAAGATCAGCTGACAAGCCCAGCAAGAGTTCACCAGCATTCAGGGAGGAAAAATTCTAGTCCCAGTCAAACCCTTCACTAAGGTGATTAAATCAGAAAATTTAAAAGCAGTCATTGCTACTGTTTAGGAAAACAGTAGCATTTCCCCCAATGATCCTCTGATCATTGTAGATTAGATTAAGTCAGTTCACTTCAGTTTCAGTTCAGTCGCTCAGTCGTGTCTGACTCTTTGCGACCCCATGAATCACAGCACGCCAGGCCTCCCTGTCCATCACCAACTCCCAGAGTTCACTCAGACTCATGTCCATCAAGTCGGTGATGCCATCCAGCCATCTCATCCTCTGTCGTCCCCTTCTCCTCTTGCCCCCAATCCCTCCCAGCATCAGAGTCTTTTCCAATGAGTCAACTCTTCGCATGAGGTGGCCAAAGTACTGGAGTTTCAGCTTCAGCATCATTCCTTCCAAAGAAATCCCAGGGCTGATCTCCTTCACAATGGACTGGTTGGATCTCTTTGCAGTCCAAGGGACTCTCAAGAGTCTTCTCCAACACCACAGTTCAAAAACATCAATTCTTCGGCGCTCAGCTTTCTTCACAGTCCAACTCTCACATTCATACATGATCACAGGAAAGACCATAGCCTTGACTAGATGAACTTTTGTTGGCAAAGTAATGTCTCTGCTTTTGAATATATTATCTAGGTTGGTCATAACTTTCCTTCCAAGAAGTAAGAGTCTTTTAATTTCATGGCTGCAATCAACATCTGCAGTGATTTTGGAGCCCAAAAAAATGAAGTCTGACACTGTTTCCACTGTTTCCCCATCTATTTCCCATGAAGTGATGGGACTGGATGCCATGATCTTAGTTTTCTGAATGTTGAGCTTTAAGCCAACTTTTTCACTCTCCTCTTTCACTTTCATCAAGAGGCTTTTTAGTTCCTCTTCACTTTCTGCCATAAGGGTGGTGTCATCTGCATATCTGAGGTTATTGATATTTCTCCCGGCAATCTTGATTCCAGCTTGTACTTCTTTAGATTAAGTAAGTGTCATTAAATGAAGAGGTGAAACATGAGTTGGGCTTAAGAAAGGACAGGATAAATTCAAGCATAGAGGAAAAATAATGTGTGTCAGATGGAGGTGAATAAACCAGCCAAGGCATGAGTGAAACACATTCAAGAGACAATCCTGGGAGAACTGCAGCTTCCAAGATTGTAAAGGTAGACTTGACCAACTTATGAGTCATTTGATGCCAGTTTTTTGATCCTCTTGTGAACTTGCTTCTGTTTTCTCAAATGATTGTCTGAAGACCACCTCCATCATAACTACCAACTTGCTTCACTGAAAATAGTTGGGACCCAAATCAAATCAGATCAGTCGATCAGTCGTGTCCGACTCTTTGCGACCCCATGAATTGCAGCTCGCCAGGCCTCCCTGTCCATCACCAACTCCCAGAGGTCACTCACACTCACATCCATCGAGTCAGTGATGCCATCCAGACATCTCATGCTCTGTCAGCCCCTTCTCCTCCTGCCCCCAATCCCTCCCAGCATCAGAGTCTTCTCCAATGAGTCAACTCTTCTCATGAGGTGGCCAAAATACTGGAGTTTCAGCTTTAGCGTCATTCCTTCCAAAGAAATCCCAGGGCTGATCTCCTTCAGAATGGACTGGTTGGACCTCCTTGCAGCCCAGGGGACTCTCAAGAGTCTTCTCCAACACCAAAGTTCAAAAGCATCAATTCTTCAGCGCTCAGCCTTCTTCACAGTCCAGCTCTCACATCCATACATGACCACAAAAAAGACCGTAGCCTTGACTAGGCGAACCTTTGTTGGCAAAGTGATGTCTCTGCTTTTGAATATGCTATCTAGGTTGGTCATAACTTTCCTTCCAAGGAGTAAGCGTCTTTTAATTTCACGGCTGCAGTCACCATCTGCAGTGATTTTGGAGCCCAGAAAAATAAAGTCTGACACTGTTTCCACTGTTTCTCCATCTATTTCCCATGAAGTGATGGGACCAGATGCCATGATCTTCGTTTTCTGAATGTTGAGCTTTAAGCCAACCTTTTCACTCTCCACTTTCACTTTCATCAAGAGGCTTTTGAGTTCTTCTTCACTTTCTGCCATAAGGGTGGTGTCATCTGCATATCTGAGGTTAGTGATATTTCTCCCAGCAATCTTGACTCCAACTTGTGTTTCTTCCAGTCCAGCATTTCTCATGATGTACTCTGCATATAAGCCACCAGGGAAGTCTCTAAGTTAAATAAACATAGTGACAATATACAGCCTTGACGTACTCCTTTTCCTATTTGGAACCAGTCTGTTGTTCCATGATCATTTCTAACTGTTGTTTCCTGACCTACATATAGATTTCTCAAGAGGCAGATCAGGTGGTCTGGTATTCCCATCTCTTTCAGAATTTCCCACAGTTTATTGTGATCTACACAGTCAAAGGCTTCGGCATAGTCAATAAAGCAGAAATAGTTGTTTTTCTGGAACTCTCTTGCTTTTTCCATGATCCAGTGGATGTTTGCAATTTGATCTCTGGTTCCTCTGCCTTTTCTAAAACCAGCTTGAACATCAGGAAGTTCACGGTTCACATATTGCTGAAGCCTGGTTTGGAGAATTTTGAGCATTACTTTCGTAGCGTGTGAGATGAGTGCAATTGTGCGGTAGTTTGAGCACTCTTTGACATTGCCTTTCTTTGGGATTGGGATGAAAACTGACCTTTTTCAATCTTGTGGCCACTGCTGAGTTTTCCAAATTTGCTGGCATATTGAGTGCAGCACTTTCACAGCATCATCTTTCAGGATTTGGAATAGCTCCACTGGAATTCCATCACCTCCACTAGCTTTGTTCATAGTGATGCTTTCTAAGGCCCACTTGACTTCACATTCCAGGATGTCTGGCTCTAGGTCAGTGATCACACCATCATGATTATCTGGGTCGTGAAGCTCTTTTTTGTACAGTTCTTCTGTGTATTCTTGCCACCTCTTCTTAATATCTTCTGCTTCTGTTAGGTCCATACCATTTCTGTCCTTTATCGAGCCCATCTTTGCATGAAATGTTCCTTTGGTATCTCTGATTTTCTTGAAGACATCCCTAGTCTTTCCCATTCTGTTCTTTTCCTCTATTTCCTTACATTGATCGCTGAAGAAGGCTTTCTTATCTCTTCTTGCTATTCTTTGGAACTCTGCATTCAGATGTTTATATCTTTCCTTTTCTCCTTTGCTTTTCGCTTCTCTTCTTTTCACAGCTATTTGTAAGGCCTCCTCAGACAGCCATTTTGCTTTTTTGCATTTCTTTTCCATGGGGATGGTCTTGATCCTTGTCTCCTGTACAATGTCACGAACCTCCGTCCATAGTTCATCAGGCACTCTATCTATCAGATCTAGGCCCTTCAATCTATTTCTCACTTCCACTGTATAATCATAAGGGATTTGATTTAGGTCATACCTGAATGGTCTAGTGGTTTTCCCTACTTTCTTGATTTCAGTCTGAATTTGGCAATAAGGAGTTCATGGTTTGAGCCACAGTCAGCTCCTGGTCTTGTTTTTGCTGATTGTATAGAGCTTCTCCATCTTTGGCTGCAAAGAATATAATCGATTTGATTTCAGTGTTGACCATCTGATGATGTCCATGTGTAGAGTCTTCTTTTGTGTTGTTGGAAGAGGGTGTTTGCTATGACCAGTGCATTTTCTTAGCAAAACTCTGTTAGTCTTTGCCCTGCTTCATTCCGTATTCCAAGGCCAAATTTACCTGTTACTCCAGGTGTTTCTTGACTTCCTACTTTTGCATTCCAGTCCCCTATAATGAAAAGGACATCTTTTTTGGGTGTTAGTTCTAAAAGGTCTTGTAGGTCTTCATAGAACCATTCAACTTCAGCTTCTTCAGCGTTACTGGTTGGGGCATAGACTTGGATTACTGTGATATTGAATGGTTTGCCTTGGAAATGAACAGAGATCATTCTGTCGTTTTTGAGATTGCATCCAAGTACTGCATTTCGGACTCTTTTGTTGACCATGATGGCCACTCCATTTCTTCTGAGGGATTCCTGCCCACAGTAGTAGATATAATGGTCCTCTGAGTTAAATCCACCCATTCCAGTCCATTTTAGTTCGCTGATTCCTAGAATGTCAACATTCACTCTTGCCATCTCTTGTTTGACCACTTCCAATTTGCCTTGATTCATGGACCTGATATTCCAGGTTCCTATGCAATATTGCTCTTTACAGCATTGGACTTTGCTTCTATCACCAGACACATCCAGAGTTGGGTATTCTTTTTGCTTTGGCTCCATCTCTTCATTCTTTCTGGAGTTATTTCTCCACTGATCTCCAGTAGCATATTGGGCCCCTACTGACCTGAGGAGTTTCTCTTTCAGTATCCTATCATTTTGCCTTTTCATACTGTTCATGGGGTTCTCAAGGCAAGAATACTGAAGTGGTTTGCCATTCCCTTCTCCAGCGGACCACACCCTGTCAGATCTCTCCACCATGACCCGCCCATCCTGGGTTGCCCCACGGGCATGGCTTAATTTCACTGAGTTAGACAAGGCTGTGGTCCTGGTGTGATTAGATTGACTAGTTTTCTGTGAGCATGGCTTCAGTGTATTTGCCCACATAAGTCTACCATATAAGAATGTCTGTGGCTTAAGCTAGGGAATATGACTTTGCTTCAAATTCACCTGTTCATTCTTGTTTGATAAAAAGTACCATAGAGTTATTATTTTTAAACTTTTTTTTTCCTTCAATTCAGTTCAGTCGCTCAGTCATGCCTGACTCTTTGTGACCTCAAGGACTGCAGCACACCAGGCCAAACTGTTCATCACCAGCTCCTGGAGTTTACCCATACTCATGTCCATTGAGTCAGTGATGTCATCCAACCATCTCACCGTCTGGTGTCCTCTTTTACTCTGCCTGCAATCTTTCCCAGCATCAGGGTCTTTACAGATGTGTCAGCTCTTTGCATCGGGTGGCCAAAGTATTGGAGTTTCAGCTTCAGCATCAGTCCTTCCAATGAATATTCAGGACTGGTTTCCTCTAGGATGGACTGGTTGGATCTTCTTATTGTCCAAGGAAGATCTCCTTGGAAGAAAAGCTATGAAAAATTTAGACAGCATATTAAAAAGCATAGGCATTACTTTGCCAACAAAATTCCGTATAGTCAAAGCTATGGTTTGTCGAGTAGTCATGTATGGATGTTAGAGTTGAACCATAAGGAAGTCTGAGTGCCTAAGAACTGATTCTGTTGAACTGTGATGTTGGAAAAGACTCTTGAGAGTCCCTTGGACTGCAAGGAGATCAAACCAGTCAATCCTAAAAGAAATCAACCCAGAATATTCATAGGAAGAACTGATGCTGAAGCTGAACTCCAATATTTTGGCCTCCTGATGTAAAGAGCCAGATTGTTAGAAAAGACCCTGAAGATGGGAAAGATTGAAGGCAGGAGGAGAAGGTGATGATAGAGGATTAGATGGTTGGATGGTATCACTGACTCAATGGACATGAGTTTGAGCAAACTTTGGGAGATGGTGAAGGACAGGGAAGCCTGGTGTGCTGCAGTCCACAGGGTCACTAAGAGTCAGACACAACTGAGTAACTGAATAGCAACAACACACCTAATATCAGAGTCCCAAAACAAATGAAGCAAACTCTGACAAAATTGAAGGGAGAAAAAGAAAAATTTAACAATAATAACTAGAGTCATCCCTGTAATGTCAATAATGTAACAAAACAACTAGGTAAGAAGATCAGCAAGGGAACAGATTTAAACAACACTATTCAGTTCAGTTCAGTCACTCAGTCATGTCTGACTCTTTGTGACTCCATGGACTGCAGCATGCCAGGCTTCCCTGTCCATCACCAACTCCCAGAGCTTGCTCAAACTCATGTCCATCTAGTCAGTGGTGCCA
Source organism: Tragelaphus eurycerus (assembly GCA_935064755.1). Taxonomy (NCBI): domain Eukaryota; kingdom Metazoa; phylum Chordata; class Mammalia; order Artiodactyla; family Bovidae; genus Tragelaphus; species Tragelaphus eurycerus. Next base: position 15,459,017 of record CAKXYN010000041.1, read on the forward strand.
TCCAACCATCTCAACCTCTGTAATCCTCTTCTCCTACTGATTTCAATCTTTCCAAGCATCAGGGTCTTTTCAGTGAGATAGCTCTTTCCATCAGGTGGCCAAAGTATTAGAGCTTTATCTTCAGCATCAGTCCTTCCAATGAATATTCAGGATTGATTTCCTTTAGGATTCACTGGTTTGATACCCTTGCAGTTCAAGTGACTCTCAAGAGTCTTCTTCAACACTGCAGTTCAAAAGTGTCGATCCTTCAGCATTCAGCTTTCTTTACATCCAACTCTCACATCCATACATGACTACTGGAAAAACCATAGCTTTGCCTATATGGACCTTTGTCAGCAAAGTAATGTCTCAATATGACATGTAGGTTTGTCATAGCTTTTCTTCCAAGGAGCAAGTGTCTTTTAATTTTGTAGCTGCAGCCACCCTCCGCAGTTATTTTGGAACCCAAGAAATAAAATCTGTCAGTGTTTCATTATTTTCCTATCTACTTGCTGTAAAGTGATGGGACTGGATGCCATGATCTTAGATTTCTGAATGTTGAGTTTTAAGCCAGCTTTTTCACTCTCCTCTTTCACTTTCACTCTTTAGCTCCTCTTCACTTTCTGCCACAAGGGTGCTGTCATCTGAATGTCTGAGGTTATTGATATTTCTCCCAGCAATCTTGATTCTGGTTTGTGCTTCATCCAGCCCAGCATTTTGCATGGTGTACTCTGCATATGAGTTAAATAAACAGGGTGACAATATACTGGCTTGACATACTCCTTTCCTAATTTGGAACGAGTCCATTGTTCCATGTCCATTTCTAACTACTGCTTCTTGATCTGCATACAGATTCCTCAGGAGGCAAGTAAGGTGGTCTGGTATTCCCACCTCTTGCAGAATTTTCCGTAGGTTTTTGGTGGTTCACACAGTCAAAGGCTTTAATGTAGTAAGAGAAACAGAAGGTGTTTTTCTAGAACTCTCACTTTCTCTATGATCCAATAGGTGTTGGCAATTTGATCTCTGGTTCCTCTGTCTTTTCTAAATCCAGCTTGAACATCTGGAAGTTCTTGGTTCACACACTGTTGAAGCCTCACTTGGAGAATTTTGAGCATTACTTTGCTAGCGTCTGCTGCTGCTGCTACTGAAGAGTAGTGTCCGACTCTGTGCGACCCCATAGACGGCAGCCCACCAGGCTCCCCCGTCCCTGGGATTCTCCAGGCAAGAACACTGGAGTGGGTTGCCATTTCCTTCTCCAATGCATGAAAGTGAAAAGTGAAAGTGAAGTCACGCAGTCGTGTCTGACTCTTAGCGACCTCGTGGACTGTAGCCCACCAGGCTCCTCCATCCATGGGATTTTCCAGGCAAGAGTACTGGAGTGGGGTGCCATTGCCTTCTCCAGCTAGTGTGTGAGTTGAGTGCAATTATGCAGTAGTTTGAACATTCTTTGGCATTGCCTTTCTTTGGGATTGGAATGAAAACTGACCTTTGCCCGTCCTATGACCACTACTGGGTTTTCCAAATTTGCTGGTATATTGAGTTTAACACTTTCACAGCATCATCTTTTAGGATTTTAGGAAAAATACTATATACTGACTAGATTAAACAGACATCTATAGACCACTGTACAAGAAGAACAGGCTATACATTCTTTTCAAGTGTACAGTGAAAATTAATATTCTCAATATAGACTATATATATACAGCCATAAAACAAGGCTAAATAAATTCAAAAGAACTAAAATCAGACAAAGTAGGTTTTCTGACTACAGTGTAGTAAAATTACACGTTCAGATCAGATCAGATCAGAACAGTCGCTCAGTCGTGTCTGACTCTTTGCAACCCCACAAATCCCAGCACGCCAGGCCTCCCTGTCCATCACCAACTCCCGGAGGCCACTCAGACTCACATCTATCGAGTCAGTGATGCCATCCAGCCATCTCATCCTCTGGCGTCCCCTTCTTCTCCTGCCCCCAATCCCTCCCAGCATCAGAGTCTTCTCCAATGAGTCAACTCTCCGTATGAGGTGGCCAAAATACTGGAGTTTCAGCTTTAGCATCATTCCTTCCAAAGAAATCCCAGGGCTGATCTCCTTCAGAATGGACTGGTTGGATCTCCTTGCAGCCCAAGGGACTCTCAAGAGTCTTCTCCAACACCACAGTTCAAAAGCATCAATTCTTCGGCACTCAGCCTTCTTCACAGTCCAGCTCTCACATCCATACATGACCACAGGAAAGACCATAGCCTTGACTAGGTGAACCTTTGTTGGCAAAGTTATGTCTCTGCTTTTGAATATGCTATCTAGGTTGGTCATAACTTTCCTTCCAAGGAGTAAGCGTTAAGAATAGAAATAGAAAGGAATTTTGAAACATAAGTATATGGAAATTAAGTAACGCCTTTCTAAATAAAGATTGGGTAAAATAATAAATCACAAGAGAAATTTAAAAACACTGTGAAATCAGAATTCCCCTGCAAGTTCAGTGGTTAAGTCTCCAATGCAGGGGGCATGGGTTTGGTCCCTGGTTAAAGAACTGAGATCCCACATGCCACATGGTGGGGCACTTTCTTTGCCAAACTATTTCAGACAACTTTTTATCAGAATGAATAATAATAGTTAATTCAATGGCACCCCACCCCAGTACTTTTGCCTGGAAAATCCCATGGATGGAGGATCCTGGTAGGCTCCAGTCCATGGGGTCGCTAAGAGTCGGACACGACTGAGCGACTTCACTTTCACTTTTCACTTTCATGCATTGGAGAAGGAAATGGCAACCCACTCCAGTGTTCTTGCCTGGAGAATCCCAGGGACTGGGGAGCCTGCTGGGCTGCCGTCTATGGGATCACACATGACTGAGTGACTTCACTTTCACTTTTCACTTTCATGCATTGGAGAAGGAAATGGCAACCCACTCCAGTGTTCTTGCCTGGAGAATCCTAGGGACGGGGGAGCCTGGTGACCTTCTGTCTATGGGGTCGCACAGAGTCGGACACTACTGAAGCGACTTAGCAGCAGCAGCATAGACTTGTAGCAAGTTGTTTTTACATTATTTTTTATCAGATAGGTCTAAAGCACAGAAACACATGAAGAAAAAGTAACAACCATGTGACCACCAGTCAGTTTTATCAGATATGAATCTTTTGTCATGTTTGCTTTAGATATTGCAAGTGATTAAATGTTAGAGAAAATGCAAGATTATCATTCCAGACACCAGTGGACCCCAGACAGCACACATCCAAGGTCTAACTCAAAGACAAGAGACAACTACCATCTCCTTCTCTACTACTAAGATCCCCTTGTTCACTTATACCCAAAATTATCTCAATGAGGAGGCAGAGGAAGGAAGACGATGATAAGAGACTAAATATTGCCAAAGTGACTACTGAAAGTATCAGCTATGTTTAAAATCAGAATATATGACTTCTTCTTTTTGCCAGCTAAATATTTTGTGAGGATTTGTGAAGCAGAGATAAGTTTTAAACCAAATAATATAACACATTTTCCCCCTACATATCTGAATTGTAGTAAACAAACATGCATTTGCATATTAAATATATGTTGTTGTTCAGTTGCTCAGTCATGCCCAACTCTTTGCCATCCTATGGACAGCAGCACAATAGGCTTCCCTGTCCTTCAACATCTCCCAGAGTTTGCTCAAACTCAGGTCCATTGAGTAGGTGATACTATCTATTTTATCCTCTGCCACCCTCTTCAACTTTTGACTTCAATCTTTCCCAGAATCAAGATCTTTTCCAATGAGCATGCTCTTCACATCAGGTGGCCAAAGCATGAGCTTCAACTCCAGCATCAGTACTTCTAGATTGATTTCCTTTAGGATTGACAGATTTGATGTCCTTTGTATCCAAGGAACTCCCAAGAGTCTTCTCCAGCATCTCAGTTTGAAAGCATCAGTTTTTGGCACTCAGCCTTCTTTATGGTCCAACTCTCACATTCGTACATGACTACTGGAAAAACCATAGCTTTGACTGTACAGATCTTTGTCAGAAAAGTGATGTCTTTCCTTTTTAATATGCTGTCTATGTTTGTCAAAGCTTTTCTTGCAAGAAGCAAGCATCTTTTAATTTCATGGCTGCAAGCTCCATCTGCAGTGATTTTGGAGCCCAAGAGAATAAAATCTGTAACTGTTTTCACTTTTTCCCTATCTATTTGCCATGAAGTGATAGGACTGGATGCTATGATCTTAGTTTCTTGAATACTGAGCTTTAAGCCAGCTTTTTCACTCTCCTCTTTCACCTTCACCAAGAGGCTCTTTAGTTCCTCTTTACTTTCTGCCATTAGAATGGTATCATCTGCGTATCTGAGGTTATTGCTATTTCTCCCAGCAACCGTGATTCCAGCTTGTGCTTTATCCAGCCCAGCATTTCACATGATGTACTCTACATATAAGTTAAATAAGCAAGATGACAATTTACAGCCTTGTCATACTCCTTTCAAAATTTTGAACCTGTCCATTGTTCCATGTCTGGTTCTAAGTGTTGCTTCCTGACCTGCAAACTGGTTTCTCAGGAGACAGGTAAGGTGGTGTGGTATTCCCATCTCTTAAAGAAATTTTCAGTTTGTTGTGACCCACACAGTCCAAGTAGGTGGTTTTCTGGAATTCCCTAGCTTTCTCTATGATCCAACGGATGTTGGCAATTTGATCTCTGATTCCATCTTTCCTAAATTCAGCTTGTACACCTGGAGGTTCTCAGTTCATGTACTGCTAAAGCCTAGCATGAAGGATTTTGACCATACCTTACCAGTATATAAAACAAGTGAATATATACCTAAAAATTTATTCATGCACATAGGCATGCATAGATATAAATTAATATATTAGATACAAATATATTTTGTAGATATAAATAGATATAAATTGCATTAAGAATTAACTTTTGACTGTCACACACTTTTCCAATTTAGACATAGGTATGTTTTTCATTATTACATTGAATACATCACAATAAAGCAATTTTTAATACTATGAAATTTCAGTGAACTAAATACTTAACGAAATAATAATAGGAGAAGGTAATGTCAATTTGAAATGGCATACTATTCAAGTAGTAAAATGATTATGAAATAAAAGGAATATTAAGTTTCTGAGGAATTCTCATTTTAAAATATAGCCTCTGGGTATTTCTTTTCTTTGATTTTAATTGACTGAAACAATTTAACAAGGAGACAAGCATGCATGACTGTTATTTTGCTTTTTCGGAAATGTAGTCACAAATGTTCTCTGGAAAAGATAATGTTTTGCAATGGAACATGGAATTCAGTAAGCTAATTAATTATATATTGAATGTATTTGGATTTTTGCACACAAAAAATACATAAATGTTATCATATTCACTTATATCAACTATCATCAATAGTATGCTATTAATGCACAACTGATTTTCCAGAAAATAGTCATGAATGTGTATTTGAATTCAGTTTTGTGTCATATTTATTCCCTAAAATAATTTCTATCTCTCATTGCTTTGATCTGCTTCTTATTGCTAAAAATCCCAAAGCTGTCACCTCCAACAGTATGTATATAAGGATATTTAATACAGCATTATTTGCAGGGGCAAAAAATTAGAAGCAATGTGAATGTTTGTCAATATGGAAATAAGTGAACAAATTATTATATATCTCTACTGAATATTAAACTAAACAGAAGAATAATTTAGAACTCACTCTAACCCATGGACTATCCAAAACTACTTGTTAAATCAAAACCATAAGTTGCAACAAAATGTGCATGTTGGATATGATCTATCTCTGTTTTTTTCTTAAGCATGATTTGGATGTTCTCCTTTTTTTACTATGACTTTAAATCATTCAAAAGCATTGAAAGTATCTGATAGTTAATTGATAGAATTTCCCTATGAAGCCATCTTGACCTGGTATATGTTAAATGTTTGGGTGGGTGAGATTTTCTTTCTCTATTTTTTCTGTAGTTATTGATCTGCTTAAATTTTCTGTCATTACCAAGATCAGTTTTGATAAGTTGTATTTTTCTGGGAAATTCTCTTTCACCTAGACTCAAATTTATTTGCAAAGTTGTGTAAATTAGTCTTTTTTTAAACATTTTCTCTTTTTTTATTTTTTTATTTTTTAAATTTTTTAATTTTATTTAACTTTACAATATTGTATTGGTTTTGCCATGTATCAAAATGAATCTGCTGCAGGTATACATGTGTTCCCCATCCTGAACCCTCCTCCCTCCTCCCTCCCCATACCATCCCTCTGGGTCATCCCAGTGCACCAGCCTTTCTCTTTTTTGATGGCTGTTTTCCTCTTGCCATTTTCTTGTTGTTCAGTCACTAAGTCATGTTCGACTCTTTGCCATCCCATGGACTGTAGGTTGCCAGGCTCCTCTGTCCTCCCTTAATTTCTGGAGTTTGCTCAGATTCAAGTTCATTGAGTTGGTGATACTATCTAACCATCTCATTCTCTGCTGCCCTCTTCTCCTTTTGCCCTCAATCTTTTCCAGAATCAGAGTCTTTTCCAATGAGTTTCACTTCATATCAGGTGGCCCAGAGTACTAGAGCTTCAGCTTCAGCATCAGTCATTTCTAATTTTGTGTGTTTGTGTCTTCTTAGGTTTACATTGATAGGATAGATAGTGGTGTTTTTTGTTTTTTTTTTTTTTTTTTTTTTTGGTAGTTGCAAAGAAGAAGTTTCTTTCAACAAAGTATTGACACAAACAAAATGGTATTTTTCAAATAACTTCATTTAGATTTATTTATGTTTCATTATTTTTCTATTTCCTAATTAACCAATTTTTATTTTTATATTTACTAAATTTTCTTCTGCTTTTTAAAAGTGATCTTTTTCTACTTGAAGTTGTTATTTAAATCATTAATTTTATTATAGTATATATAATTTGAATTATTGCTGATTCTAGAACTGATATAGTGAAAATATAAAATGAGCCAGCAGTTTCTTATAGTGTCACAAAGAATGAAGTATTCAAAAAGAAAATGATTGGATCATTGGATCATGTCAAATGGACACAAGAGCCAATCTGAATGTGATTCTAAAGACCAAAGAATTTGAGCAATAAAATAAATAACAATAGTTACAATATATACATAAGTATATACTGATATAAATACATAATTTTAATAAATAGAAGAAGAAAAAAAGAATACTTTTTTAAAAGGGGAATTCCAAATAGTATATTCATACATGGATATCACTCCCACCAGGAGTGGAACTTAATAACTACCCCCTGGAATATGAAATGCTTAGTCACTTATAAAGAACACAGGGAAAAACAGTAACAATGCAGTGAAGAAAAACCTGCAGAAATTTGGCAAACACAACCTTAGACAACTGACCAAGGTTAATATTATCAATATTGTGTGGGAAACATGTACTTCTCAATATATACATATATGTATATGATGAGATGGGCACTTCTTTTCTGTGGTAATCTTCCAAAATCCACAAACCCAGTCCACTCATGAGAAAAACTTTAGATAAACCGAAAAGGAGAAACATTATATAAAATACCTGACTAGTATTGTTCAAAAATGTCAGATCATGAAAAATAAAGAAAGACTGGGAAATTGTCACACTGAAGGAGATTAGGGAGACATCACAGCTAAATGAATTTTATTACCCTGGATTGGATTCTGGACATTGGTAGACAGCTGATTAAGGAATTGGTTAATAGTAATGTATCAGTGTTGAGTTCTTAGGTTGGACAGAATGTGCTATATTACATAAGATGAATACCATAGACCCAGTAGCTTATAAACAATAGAAACATATTTCTCAGAGTTCTAGAGATCAGGAAGTTCAAGATCAAAGTATTAGCAGATTCTGTAACTGGTGAGAGTTCCTTCCTGGTTCACAGACTGTAGTCTTCTCACTGTGTGCTCCTATGGCAGAAAGGTGAAGGAGCTCTATGGGCTTTATAAACATAGATGCAACATGTTTCTTTACTGGGTGCAACTTAGCTCTTTAAATCTGTATTTAAATCTGTATTTTTCCAACTATTTATAGTGGCCTATGGGTAAGCCTAACAGAGTTTTGCCAAGAAAATGCACTGGTCATAGCAAATACCCTCTTCCAACAACACAAGAGAAGACTCTATACATGGACATCACCAGATGGTCAACACTGAAATCAGATCGATTATATTCTTTGCAGCCAAAGATGGAGAAGCTCTATACAATCAGCAAAAACAAGACCAGGAGCTGACTGTGGCTCAGACCATGAACTCCTTATTGCCAAATTCAGACTGAAATTGAAGAAAGTAGGGAAAACCACTAGACCATTCAGGTATGACCTAAATCAAATCCCTTATGATTATACAGTGGAAGTGAGAAATAGATTTAAGGGCCTAGATCTGATAGATAGAGTGCCTGATGAACTATGGAATGAGGTTCGTGACATTGTACAGGAGACAGGGATCAAGACCATCCCCAGGAAAAAGAAATGCAAAAAAGCAAAATGGCTGTCTGGGGAGGCCTTACAAATAGCTGCGAAAAGAAGAGAAGCGAAAAGCAAAGGAGAAAAAGAAAGATATAAACATCTGAATGCAGAGTTCCAAAGAATAGCAAGAAGAGATAAGAAAGCCTTCTTCAGCGATCAATGCAAAGAAATAGAGGAAAACAACAGAATGGGAAAGACTAAGGATCTCTTCAAGAAAATCAGAGATACCAAAGGAACATTTCATACAAAAATGGACTCGATAAAGGACAGAAATGGTATGGACCTAACGGAAGCAGAAGATATTAAGAAGAGGTGGCAAGAATACACAGAAGAACTGTACAAAAAAGACCTTCACGACCCAGATAATCATGATGGTGTGATCACTGACCTAGAGCCAGACATCCTGGAATGTGAAGTCAAGTGGGCCTTAGAAAGTATCACTACGAACAAAGCTAGTGGAGGTGATGGAATTCCAGTGGAGCTATTCCAAATCCTGAAAGATGATGCTGTGAAAGTGCTGCACTCAATATGCCAGCAAATTTGGAAAACTCAGCAGTGGCCACAAGATTGGAAAAGGTCAGTTTTCATCCCAATCCCAAAGAAAGGCAATGCCAAAGAATGCTCAAACTACCACACAATTGCACTCATCTCACACGCTAGTAAAGTAATGCTCAAAATTCTCCAAGCCAGGCTTCAGCAATATGTGAACCATGAACTTCCTGATGTTCAAGCTGGATTTAGAAAAGGCAGAGGAACCAGAGATCAAATTGCCAACATCCGCTGGATCATGGAAAAAGCAAGAGAGTTCCAGAAAAACATCTGTTTCTGCTTTATTGACTATGCCAAAGCATAAGACTATGCCTTACTCCTTGGAAGGAAAGTTTGACTGTGTAGATCACAATCAACTGTGGAAAATTCTGAGAGAGATGGCAATACCAGACCACCTGATCTGCCTCTTGAGAAATCTGTATGCAGGTCAGGAAGCAACAGTTAGAACTGGTCATGGAACAACAGACTGGTTCCAAATAGGAAAAGGAGTATGTCAAGGCTGTATATTGTCACCATGTTTATTTAACTTATATGCAGAGTACATCATGAGAAATGCTGGACCGGAAGAAACACAAGCTGGAATCAAGATTGCTGGGAGAAATATCAATAACTTCAGATATGCAGATGATACCACCCTTATGGCAGAAAGTGAGAGGAACTCAAAAGCCTCTTGATGAAAGTGAAAGTGGAGAGTGAAAAGGTTGGCTTAAAGCTCAACATTCAGAAAACGAAGATCATGGCATCTGGTCCCATCACTACATGGGAAATAGATGGAGAAACAGTGGAAACAGTGTCAGACTTTGTTTTTCTGGGCTCCAAAATCACTGCAGATGGTGACTGCAGCCATGAAATTAAAAGACGCTTACTCCTTGGAAGGAAAGTTATGACCAACCTAGATAGCATATTCAAAAGCAGAGACATCACTTTGCCAACAAAGTTTCGCCTAGTCAAGACTATGGTCTTTCCTGTGGTCATGTATGGATGTGAGAGTTGGACTGTGAAGAAGGCTGAGTGCCGAAGAATTGATGCTTTTGAACTGTGGTGTTGGAGAAGACTCTTGAGAGTCCCTTGGACGGCAAGGAGATCCAACCGGTCCATTCTGAAGGAGATCAGCCCTGGGATTTGTTTGGAAGGACTGATGCTAAAGCTGAGACTCCAGTACTTTGGCCACCTCATGCGAAGAGTTGACTCATTGGAGAAGACTCTGATGCTGGGAGGGATTGGGGGCAGGAGGAGAAGGGATCGACAGAGGATGAGATGTCTGGATGGCATCACTGACTCGATGGATGTGAGTCTGAGTGACCTCCGAGAGCTGGTGATGGATAGGGAGGCCTGGCGTGCTGCAGTTCATGGGGTCACAAAGAGTCAGACACGACTGAGCGACTGATCTGATCTGATGGGTAAGCCACAGTATTTTTAAGTATGTCTCTGTAACTTTTAAGTATGTCTCTGTAACTATTTTGTAATGAAATAGAATACAGTCCAAGACAATACAAATATAATAGAAAATGGGAATAATCAAATGGCATTTAAGGTAATAAAAATAAATACTGTTTTAAGAAATTTGCTTCAATTTACATGTATGGGGGGGGTGTTTATGTGTGTGTATTATGTCCTGATGTAAAACATGTTTCTTATATATGGATCAAGAAAAAACAGTTTAAATCTTCTACATTTGTGAATTTTCCAGTGTTATTCCAAGACCAAAGTCATAGTATATAAGTCTTACATGAGGACTCTTAACAAGCAACAAGAAGGTAAAGAAAATAAAAAACATCATTCTTGGGGAATTGGAAAAGCCTTTTTGAAGAAGATGAGATTTGAACAGAGTTGTGAAGAACTCATAATGGTGTATAAGAATCCTAATAGGTAGACATACTAGAAAAATTATTGAGTGGCTAGAAAAATGAAGACAAATGCTACATGTGAATGAGAATCATCTAGATGCTTGTCAAAATGAAGATTTGGGGGCCCTTCACCCAGATATTCTGAGTCAATAGATCTGAACCGTGGCCAATAAATCTGCATTTTTAATAAGTACCTGCTCCATTCAAATACACATTCACTGGGATTCTGATTCATGAGTCCAAACACTCTGCTAGCTTAGAGAAAAGAAAACATAAAAAAATTCATGAGAGGCCAGCTAGGACAATTCGACTGAAAAAAAAAGTGAGGGTCCATAAAGGAAAATTTTAGAATAAGCTAGAAAGCCAGATTGAATCATGTTGCAAAGGGCTGGTTATTTCAATTTAATGAGTGTGCACATTACCTCAAAGCCAAAAAGAATGATTTTTATGGAACAAAGGAATATCACCTACAATGATAAATATGATCTTGGTATTAAAAGAAAGATAAATTGAAAATGAAAATTAGTTATAAGCATGTTGAATATCTAAATAAGATTACAGACCTGACTTATTGTGAAGGAAGAGAAAATTTTGCACAGTGAGAATGCCTTGGTTTTTATATAAAATATCAAGTTAAGTAAAGTAATAAATTTTCAGACTATAGACTTACAATATTTAACCACACTATCAGTTGCATACATGACTATTAAAAGAACTGCTAATATTTTGTTCTAATCAAAATTTAGCATATCATGTTGTTCCTGAGATTTAATAACAGTGTTATCCCCAGGAACTCTCATTCTGTCCATTAAGGAAAATAATAATTCATTGTATTTCCAAAAAAATAAGAACATATTTGGAAATTTTTGATGCATTAAGTTTCAGCAGAATTGACATTAATTTTCAAAATAAACCACCTTTGGATTAGCTAGCGAATAATTCATTCCTCATTATATCTATAATGTTTTCATTTCGCTTGGAGTATGAAGAAATACTATATCCCATTTCCGCTTATTTTATCTAAACTGTATGTTTTCAGTAACAAATTTTACTCATTCAAAAAGGAAAATAAATTGCCATTAATTTTCATATCCTTGAATCCTGGTATCAATTTATAAAGTCACCATTTATTAATCTATTTAAAATATTCTCTACTCAATTGAAAGGATATAAACGTATATCTTCTTCAGTGTGAACAACTCAAAAGATAAATAAAAAGAACAATGGAAATGAACCCTAGGTGAACTGCAGAGTGCACTAGACATTTTTTTTATTTTAATTTTATTTTTTCACAAAGACAATTGCATGGGGATTTCTGGAGGCCAGAGTTTGTCTTTATAAGGAAATTGAACATTAAGGAAAAACAGATTTGACCTCAAGCTACACATGCATAGTTGGAACTTGGCAATTTCCCATGACCTAATGAATCTGGGAGTAAACCAGGTACATGCATCCCCATCAAATGACATTGGTGCAGTCAGAATAGAAAAGGACTCCTTACTCTACAGCCTCAAACTTACAAGCATCAAGCTGAGTAAAACAATACTTCAGACTATAGATTTAATTGAAACACTTAACCGCAGATGGCTGGTACATCTATAACCACTAACACAATTGCTAATATTTTGTACCAAGCCTACACTACTTTTCTAAAGCACACTTATTTTAATCACTGGAGTCATCAGAACTAAATCTGATCATTAGAATTTCAAAGCCACAATTCAGATTAGAGTTTACAAAAGCAGCTCTCTAATTGTTCAAGCGCAATAACCACTGAAGTCTCAGGTTGGAAGTGACTTTAAATCTAAACTGACAGTCTTATTATTAGGAGCATTTTCTAAAATCAACTTATATATACCATAACATCTTTGATTTTGAATTTTAAATGCTTATAGGATATACATTAAAAGCCAAACTTACTTCTATTAGTAAACTTTGTCTATGGGGGTTGTTTAAGCTAAGTGTTTATGGTAGTATTTATTAAATTTATGTGTATTAAATGCTTGGCATTGTACTAAGTGCACTCTAAGTGGCCACCACACAAACATACCTAAAGGAGGAGTGCTATTGTTACAATGAATGAAAGCAAGGCTTAACATCCCCATGTTAACACAGCTAGTAAATTGCATATTTGAGATTGAAAACCAAGCAGTCTAGCTCCAAAGCCCATAATCTTAACTGAAATAAATATTTATTGATAAAGATCTAAGGAACTCATCAGTCAGTTCAGTCGCTCAGTCGTGTCCTACTCTGACCCTGTGGAGGGCAGCATGCCAGGCTTCCCTGTCCATCACCAACTCCTGGAGCTTTCTCAAACTGATGTCCATCCATTTGGTGATACCCACAACCATCTCATCCTAGGTCATCCCCTTCTCTTTCTGCTTTCAATCTTTCTCATCATCAGGGTCTTTTCCAAGGAGTCAGTTCTTCACATCAGGTTGCCAAAATATTGGAGTTCCAGCTTCAGCATCAGTCCTTCCAATAAATATTCAGGACTGATTTCATTGAAGATTGGCTGGTTGGATCTCCTTGCAGTCCAAGGGACTCTCAAGAGTCTTCTCCAACACCACAGTTCAAAAGCATCAATTCTTCAGCACTCAGTCTTCTTTACAGTCCAACTCTCACATCCATACATGACCACTTGAAAAACCATAGCTTTGACTAGATGGGCCTTTGTTGGCAAGGTAATGTCTCTGCTTTTTAATATGCTGTCTAGGTTGATCATAGCTTTTCTTCCAAGGAGCAAGTGTCTTTTAATTTCATGGCTGTAGTCACCATTTGCAGTGATTTTGGAGCTAAAAAAAAAAAAAAGTCTGTCACTGTTTCCCCATCTATTTGTCATGAAGTGATGGGACCGGATGCCATGATCTTAGTTTTTTGAATGTTGAGTTTTAAGCCAACTTTTATACTCTCCTCTTTCACTTTCATCAGGAGGCTCTTGATGAAAGAGCTGCCTGTTCAAATCAGCTGTTGAACGCCTCTAATGATTTTAATTTTTTATTTCAGTTATTGGATTTTTCAATTAAAATAGGAAACTGAAGGGAAGAAAAAAATAAGGGGGAGGGCTTCTCATCCTACCATCCTCATACCATCCTGGCTTGACCAGCCAAGGCACCCACTATGGAACCCTGCTCTGCTCTGTTTTGCTGGCCAGAGATAAGAACATCCACAAGGCCCTTGCCTCTGCAGTGGAACACTCTTTTCAGGGGCTCCAGCAGTTCTGCTGATGGTAATGACTGTTTTTCTCAAAGTGTTGGCACAGTGGATTTCACATAGGCAGCATGAGTCAAAGACTATGAATATACTATTTACTGACACCTGTGAGACAATTTGGGAGAAGGCAATGGCACCCCGGACTTCCCTGGTGGCTCAGACGGTAAAGCATCTGTCTACAATGTGGTAGACCTGGGTTCGATCCCTGGGTTGGGAAGATCCACTGGAGAAGGAAATGCAATCCACTCTAGTACTATTGCCTGGAAAATCCCATGGACAGAGGAGCCTGGTAGGCTACAGTCCATGGAATTGCAAAGAGTCGGACACGACTGAGTGACTTCACAATGGCACCCCACTCCAGTACTCTCGCCTGGAAAATCCCATGGATGGAGGAGCCTGGTAGGCTGCAGTCAATGGGGTCACTAAGAGTCGGACACGACTGAGCGACTTCACTTTCACTTTCCACTTTCATGCATTGGAGAAGGAAACGGCAACCCACTCCAGTGTTCTTGCCTGGAGAATCCCATAGACGGAGAAGCCTGGTAGGCTGCAGTCCATGGGGTCGCACAGAGTCAGACACGACTGAAGCGACTTAGCAGCAGCAGCAGTGAGACAATTTTAGGCACTCCCAGATACATCTGGAGAGATTATGAAGTAACACAGAGATGCAACATATTTTGAATATTAAATCTTAATGTGACATTATATATTATCACAGACTCTCTCCACCTTTTAAGTAAATTTCATTTTTTAGAGCAGTTATAGGTGGAATCAAAGCATTCATTGATATATTTCCTAAATTCGTGTCTTCCTAAACTAAATGATATGCTTCTGATTGTTATAGGTTTAAATACAGGGTATCTATACCCTTCTATTTATTTTCATTTTCTTGTAAAATAGTTTATACTTTCTGGAGTAAAAAGCTTCTTCTTTTGAGTAATAACTATTTTGAGTGGTTCATCAACCTTTCCTTTATCTCTACCTTTACTTTCATTTGTGCTACCTTCTGCTTGGTTCACCACTGTTTTAGTGAAAAGTGGTGAAGAAACTGATTTACTTTGTGTAATATTTTTGCCAAAATAACACTGGAGTTGCCAAAGGAAAATAAAAATCCAGTCAGAGAGAGAGAGAAAGCTTAACAAGGCCAAAACAAAGGCATCCATTTTCTTGCAAAGTCATCTGGTAATGGGTTGCTTCTAGTAATGGGTCCATTTTCTCTTCAGGCACAGACTTCACCTTCTTTTCAGATGAAGCTTCAGTTTTGCTGTCATGAAACAAAAATGATGATTCCTATTGTAATTTGGTTGAAACAAACAGGGAAAGGGACTGTGTTTCAACCAACATTTTCTTAGTTTCATTTTTATAATTATTAATGCCACTATTCCCATGTTCAATGTTTTCTAAATAAATCTGATGGTCTTTAAAGATAGGTGTCAGGTCAGAGTGGGTTTGTGTCATGTGCCCCTATGCTGGGAAAGATTGAGGGCAGGAGGAGAAGCGAACAACATAGGATGAAATGGTTGGAAGCCATCATTGACTCGATGGTCATGAGTTTGAGCAAAGTCCAGGAGCTAATGAAGGACAGGTAAGCCTGGCATGCTGTAGTCCATGGGGTGCAAAAAGTCAGACACAACTGAGCGACTGAACAACAATTCACAATCCAATCATGAAGAGAAAGTTTAACACAGCTAACTTCTTGTTAGTTGCATTCCCTTGGTATGATTTATCTCAATAAATACAGAGTAAAGGGGATATTAGTTTTGGAATTTGAACTCTCTATCTTACCATTGGAAGTAGTAGAATCAAAGGCTGTCTTGGTCCATGTCCCAGCCTTTGGACTAATGAGAGAAGAGGTACCGGTTATCACTCTTACCGTTTGATAGTCCTTGTGAAGGTTGAATCTCAGCGCCATTACCAAATCCAAAAAACTCTCGGCTCCTCCGGAAAGTCCGACCAAATCTTTAAAGCCTTTAAAAAGCCTTTCTGTTGCTGGATTGAAATTTAACATTTCTACATTTTGCTTTTTCTTAATGACTTTATTCCTCAAGACTTCCTCACTGACCACAGAGAATGTGCCCACATCTTCTGGTTTGTCATCTTGATCCCAATTCCTATCTGCTTATTCCTTTTCTGTGATTCTTTTGGCAGATCCAAGGTCACCCTAGAGGAGCTCGGGTCTGAGGTAGCTGCTGGTCTCCTGGAATAGCATTTGGCTGCCCCCAGTTAATTTCTGGGGCTTGTCTTAAGCCCCAAATTTTATGATTCTTAAGCCTAGCATCTAAAACACCATTTCCCCCAGGGGCCTCAGTGTGAGTAGGAGAACCTTCCACTTGGCTAAAGACAACTTTAGTAACAGCGCCAAGCTCCGGGCTGCCATCTTGTAACTACGAGGGCATTTTGTACTTTTTGTTTACCAAATCTGGCAACACTACACTGGGGAGTGAGATATTCCAAGGACATGATTAAAGACATAGTCAAGACTCAGCAGACCAACTTCATCTGTAGGATCTAAGAGCACTGGCTTGTTTGTATGGAAATATAACCAAGTCAAGGCTATGGTCTTTCCTGTGGTCATGTATGGATGTGAGAGCTCGACTGTGAAGAAGGCTGAGTGCCGAAGAATTGATGCTTTTGAACTGTGGTGTTGGAGAAGACTCTTGAGAGTCCCTTGGACTGCAAGGAGATCCAACCAGTCCATTCTGAAGGAGATCAGCCCTGGGATTTCTTTGGAAGGAATGATGCTAAAGCTGAAACTCCAGTATTTTGGCCACCTCATGGGAAGAGTTGACTCATTGGAGAAGACTCTGATGCTGGGAGGGATTGGGGGCAGGAGGAGAAGGGGACGCCAGAGGATGAGATGGCTGGATGGCATCACTGACTTGATGGATGTGAGTCTGAGTGACCTCCGGGAGCTGGTGATGGACAGGGAGGCCTGGCGTGCTGCGGTTCATGGGGTCGCAAAGAGTCGGACACGACTGAGCGACTGATCTGATCTGATCTGATAACCAAGATTCCTGAATGGGGTGGTACATGGGGCTTAGTTTCTGTTGAAAGCCCCTAAATAAGGGAAAATGACCTGGGGAGGGAAAAGTGTTTTCTATACCTGAACCAAGTATCCTGAAAGCAACTATTTTTAATCAGGATTACCTAAAAGTGGCAAAATTGTTTTCCCCTGAATAAAAATAAACATTCTTGGGAAAGCTGAAGTTACATTTCAGAAAATATGAACTTGTAACTGTAGATTTTAACCTGTGACCATTGCTTCTTTGAGAAATCTTGCCGGTTCAAAGATATATTAGCAGGACTGCAGGTAGCCAGAGGGCAGGAGCAGTCTGACCCCACACAGCATGGGTAAGAGAGAGACTTTGCTTCTGTGGCAGTCACCACCACGGCAGGTCCCTGGATGCTCACCCACTTCTTCCCCAGAGGATCCAGGAATACCCAACACTAAGTTCTCTGTGACAGTTTGCAACAAAGGCAGAGGGGTCTCAGAAACAAAGGGGCTTCCATAGGCGTGAAGTTGTTTTAGATAAAGTACGGGAGAGGTGACAAGATCTGAGCTCTGATGGCTTCTTGGAAGGCAAGACAACCTTTGTGTCAGCAGATTCATATCTTAGAAAATGCCCAACTAAGGAATTAAATATTTTCTATTTAATTGACTTCCTGAAAGGCAACACTTGTGTTTATGATTTATTTATTTTAAAAAAGTGGGTAAAGAATCTGCCTGCAATGCAGGAGTCGCGGGAGACACAGCTTTGATTCCTGGGCCCGGAAGATCCCCTGGAGGAGGAACTGGCAATCCACTCCAGTATTCTTGCCTGAGAAATCCCATGGATAGAGGAGCCTGAGAGGTTACAATGGGAAGGGTCACAGAGAGTCAGACACGACTGAGCAACTAAGCACAAATTTTCTTTTCAAAATAATATCCCTATTTTTAATAACAAAAACACAAATAGTCATAAAAGCTTATTTAAAAGAAAACAATAGCAATCTCTTACCTCACAGTTCTTCATCCAGATCCCTGCTGCTGCTGCTGCTAAGTCACTTCAGTCGTGTCCGACTCTATGCGACCCCATAGACGGCAGCCCACCAGGCTCCCCCGTCCCTGGGATTCTCCAGGCAAGAACACTGGAGTGGGTTGCCAGTTCCTTCTCCAATGCATGAAAGGGAAAAGTGAAAGTGAAGTTGCTCAGTCATGTCTGACTCTTAGTGACCCCATGGACTGCAGCCCACCAGGCTCCTCCATCCATGGGATTTTCCTAGTATCTAAAATTCACCTGAGATCTTTTCTTTGCCACTTACTACCATTCTGACTACAAGTTTATACCTTTTGTTATTATACATTCATTCAAATGGGGTTTGTGGCAGATTTTCAGATAAATATGTATGTCTTCAATATGGAGTCTAGAAGTCTGAGTTTCTTTATAATTCTTCATGGTGGAGAGCACAGTGAACTATCCAAAAGGACAAATTAGTAAACAAAACTGAATGTTACTGAGCACATAGAAGCAAACAGCTGCTCTGAAAAACAGAGACTGGGAAATTCCCATTGGTAAATCTGTTTTTGGTGATGACCAAATACCTGTGGTCTGGATCTGCTGCACATCAGTGTTCCTGTAGCTCTTCAAGCCATGTGTAAACAGGCTCCGAAGTTATTTGGAGATCCACAAGAGAATCATAGTACACGTATGAGATCGGGGGCTACAGCCAATTTTTCAGTGCCAGGTCTCTCTGCTTTACTAGGCAACAGAGTCAGTCACAAGGTCTTTCCTCCGTGTGCTCATGGAGAAAGTAATCTCTGATGCCCCTTTCTCTTCTTATGAGGACACAACTCTTGTGGATAGGGCCCCGTCTTTTGACCTCATTTATCCTTAAATACCTCCTTAAAATACCAAGAGATGGCTCATACCTCCTTAAAAGGCTTATCTCCAAATATGGTCAAATTCAGGGTTAGAACTTCAACATATGAAAAGGGATGAGCCAGACATAATAAACAAAATCATCTAAGTAAATATCCAATGGTTACATGTTGTTCATACATCAAAGTGTATATTTACTGCTCAGAGGGTAAGTCTGGGAAGGTTGAAAGCAGGAATTAAAGATACAAACTTTTAGTTTTCCCTAAATTTCACTTGAAACTAAAAGCATGTCTGTAAATATGCTATTGCAAAGCAGGAGGAGAATCAGCTCTATAAATCAGGATATTACATTACATTTGGTAAATCTCTCTTCTAAAAGGAGGTATTCCTTATCTGTTGTGATGTATTGTACAAAAATTCACTAAAAATAGATCAGAAAATTATTTGCTTCTGGAGACTATATAATCTCAGCAGTCTCTACCCACAGATTAATTGCAACTCTGACTGTACAGAAATTGAACAAAATGTTAACAGTAAGCCTGCTTCCCTTAAGAATTTAGTATATTACTAGAAATTCTGGAAATAGCTTTTCATAAATTATTCTAGAAAAGTTTAAAACTGAATTTCCATATGTCTTCCATATTTTTCAGAAAATATTGACAAACTTTGTGGAATCATAATTTCCTTTAAAGTCTAAATCAATTTACAACTGTATTTTCCTGTTTGTGGTAGATTGCCACACTGATGAAAAGAATAAAAATAGCTATTATGCTGTTCTCTGTACTTATTAGTAATGGTGGAAGTTTTGTCACATGCAAATCCCCAGATTTATCACTGTTTCAAGATACTTTTAAACAGAATTCAGTCTAGAAACATTATGGGAGAACTGTCTCTTTTGAAATTATGGAAAACCCTTATAAAATAATTACCTCATTATAATATAAAAATAAGAAACACATGCCTCAAATGGAATCGTCCATAAGCAGAGAAAGGCAGTGAAAAGGGTGGCTGAGTTATCTGAAGGGTGTGTGGCAGGAACAGGGTTCAGTGATGCCTGTTGCTGATTTCCTAAGCAGAGAAGGGATCAGTCTCCACTAACAGACTCACTTAAAATAACCAAGAGAGATTCAGTTTATTTACAGTTTTGCAAGAGTCTAAACATCAGTATGTGATTTTTAATAGATGGTAATATTTTGACGAATATACTATTTTGTAAAATTTTGAACATTAACTTTGAAAAATAAGAGACTGACTGGGAAGCATGGCCTGTGAATTACTTTACACAGATTTTTCTTTCAGTCACTATTAGTCACTTTCCCCTCTTTTATCATAAATACATAAGAGGGTCCTTCGTGGAAGGAAGTTCTTGCGTGATTTCAGAAAAATGTTAAATTCAATACCTGTGGATCCACTCATTTAAGAGTCTGCATTGAGAGCATATGTGATGCCTTGTGCTTGGTGCTGGGACAGAGTGGGAAGGAGCCTACATTTTCTTTGGCCCAGGAATCCAGGTCTGTAAGTACTTCAGAGTTAGACTTGTCCACTGAGACACTCACAGACTAGTTGTTTTTGATCTACTCACATTCTAACTGGTCACTGCTCTCTTTTCATCGGTTGGTGTCTCTGCCAGAAAAGGTGCCTGAATCTCTCTCCCTGGTGATAATGGTACAGCAAGAATTCAGCTAAATTTTCAAACAATCTTATTCCAGTGATATGTGTGTTTGTACGTATTTTGATTTCACATTCTAGTAAAAATCTGGCATATCATTTGACAGACATACCATTTGACAGATTTTATAACTCCAAAGCAGACAAAATAAGCCAATTTGAAGCCAACTAACCCTATTCCTGGATGTTTGTCTGCCCTACAAAGAGCACCGTCTCTTCACACTATGCAACAGACCTGCCTAATCTGAGTAGCATCATTATATAAGAGGCAGGGACTACAATAAAAACAGACTTGACCCAGGTCTAGGTTCTCAGAACTTTCATACATTATAAGCTCTGTAAGTGAAAGCCTCTTAACCTCTAAAATAGAACAATATGACTTCATCTTTTCCAAAAGGCTCCTGTGAGAGGCAGGTAAGAAGGTAACACAAATATTAGACCTTATTAATATTTTGTTTCCACTGGCTTTTAAAATCCAATCCATGATCTTTTTTTACTTTTAAGAACAATGATACTTAAACCACTTCTCCTCCCTTCACCTGGACTCACTGTTCACACTGAAGAGAAAGTAACTACAGCAGAATTCTTAAGAAGTTGGCCCTGATAACTTACTGTTTCCTCATTTTCCTCCTTTAGGCCAACTTCTTGGACCATCTTCTATATTGAAGAAACCTCAGGTCCTTATCCCAACCTACACTTACTCCTACATCTATTTCAAATACATTTTACCCAGGATATGACATGAAATGACTGGAGACATATCACTTTTCATACAACAAAACAAACATTGGATTTTTTGAATTGTCACAATTGCTGCACATTTAAGGTATGAATTTTATTATAGTCCCTGTGTCAGAAAATTAATTTTACACTTAATAAGAAGGGGGATTTTATAAGAAGTATAAAATCTGTTGTACAGCATAAGCTAGAAATGCAATGGCCGTGTAAATAGCTACAAATATGAGATATGGCTGGGTGTGGAAGAGTGAGTAGTGGGGATGAAGGGTAGAGGTTCTGTGTGGGAAGAAATCTCTTTTCTTATTTTTAACCTAAATTATTGTAACTTAGTAATTTTTAAATTTATAAGCAGTCTGTCAATCTTATAAAGAATCTAAAATCATTCTTGGTCATGATAAAAATAGAAAATCACATCTGGCCACCTCCATTGTGAAGAAGTGAGGATAGTAGCCAAGAAGGGGGATCCATGCCAGCCCCTGTGGGTCAGGAGACTCCAGAGAGCCTGACCACACAGATATGCACCTCCAGTGTCTGCTAGACAACTGAGGAAGACAAAATATTCAGGATTAGCATGATCTTTGCTTGAAGGTTCCAAGTGGAAGAGATAGACTACATAAAAAAATAGTGGCATTCTAAAACTCACAGTTGACTTCAGAAATTCATAGCAGTCCCTATATTCAGAGCCTTTGCCAATATGTCAAGGCTGTGCTTTCATTAAGAGCAGTTCAGAAACTCATTATTGACAGGATCAATTAGTGTGGGCAATACAGTGAAAAGGGAAAGAGAATATGGAAAAGGTTGGTCTAGAAGAGACAGACCTTTCTGTCCACATTCCACTGGTGAGAGAAGGGGCCCTGGGAAATCTGGTTCCTGGTGAACAGCTGCTTTCCAGAGACAATTTCACAAGAAAGGGGAAGCACATGTTTGATGATTAGTCATCCTCACCACAGCTAAATCTCTAGATTTAAAATGTTTGGGTAAACAACTAGTATAGAATTTTCAAACTAAAGTGTGTGTAATCTTGAATAAAATTATTTCCTTGAGTGATTTTTATGATAAATGTAAAGTTAGTCCTCTCATTTTAAATGGATGAATGGTAGGGCCCAGATTCTAATGTAATCTTTGATTACATGGCTAATCAAAGTAAGATTCTTAATTTAAGAATCTTAAATGAGGCATTTTAGGTTATGCATTAGATGCATCATGGACGGGCTTCCCAAGTGGTGCAAGTGGTAAAGAACCTGTCTCCTAATGCAGGAGACATAAGAGATGCAGGTTGGATCCATAGGTCAGGAAGATCTCCTGGAGGAGGGCATGGCAACCCACTCCAGTACTCTTGCCTGGAGAATCCCATGGACAGAAGAGCCTGGTGGGCTATAGTCCCTAAAGCCACAAAGAGTCGGACACGACTGAAGTAATTAGCACCCAAGCACACGCCTTATCGACAGTTTGAGAGGAGGAGTTGTATTTGTAAGCTAGCTGAGATTGTGTCATCTTTGGTCTTGGCCAGGTTTTATCTTAAGTTGCTGACTCTTCTTTTGTGGCCAATGAGTTCTCATGACAGCCACCAATCTCACTTGTCCAATATTTTTCTCTATTGAAAATTCACTTACGCTACCTAGTGAGTAAAGATTACTGCTGCCTAAGAAAACAAGTCTCCCAGTAGATTAACAATCATAAGATGTATAGAAATCGGAGGAGGTTGGGAGGCAAGGTAGAATCCAGACAGTTTAAAATAGTATGCCAGGTTTTACATGCTTGGTTTTAGTTACTATTACCACTAATAACCATATCATCAAACCGCATAAACCTAAAAACGTCATATGGTAAAATCACTCAGTTTTCACTTAAATGACAGATGGAAGAGTTTATGTGCACACTAAAAACCCACAAGTGGTGTGGAAGGAGTAAGTCAAAGTATACATACTTATTTCCCTATGTGTCCTTTTTTTGGCTAAATAAAATTTTAACTATAAAAATAATTTATATAAGGATTCGAAAAAAATCTTGTAACTTGCTCTCATGTTAGGGGAAGATTTGAATTTCAAAAGGGTAATGAGATAGTAGTAATAGTCAAGGTTACAGAGGCCAGAGGATAGACATCTGAAAGGGAGCAGGGCTGGCTGGCACTTCTAGGTGAAGAAACATGTGTAGAACATCTCTCATGTTTATAAGGAGTCATGATTATTACTGCTACAAAAGACACAGCATTTTGCTTACAGTATGAATTCAGTTTATGGGTCCTACTCTGAATGCAGAGGCATAAGCTCTCAAACCACAATAGATTTACTGAGCTGATAAATGAGGGGGAAAAAAGGTTGTTTTAAAATACTTAACCTTGATTCAGGATTTCAGATTATACTCAGTAAAAACAATTACTTTAGCAAGAAATTTTTCCTTCAACTTTCAGTAAGTATTTTGTAATGCATATATATAAATATATATATAAAGATTAACTTTAAATTTATTGTATATTTTTATTCTATCTAGGGATATATTTTTGGCATCTATAAAAAAGATGTGAATTTAAATTCAAATATTTTGTTGCCAGAAATGTCAGTAACTTCACTGAATAAAAGAGCCTACCATAACTTTATTAAACCTTCAGTGTTTGGTAAATTCCAAATAAATCAGACTAAAAGCAGCGATCACATTTCAACATTCTACCTTATGACAGTATAAAATATTCCACAATTCAAAATTTTGGATAAAGGATATTTTCTGATGAGAAAAAAAGTGGAAATCCAAAAGCAAATTAGTTTGAAAAATATTTTATACACAATCATAATAAAACTTTAGAACAAAAATCAAGCTGTTTTTATTTAGAAAGTATAGTTATAAAAATAAAATTTTCTTACATATTCCCTATGGATACCTTTCAATTATTTCAAATGTAAGAATTTGTGTCTGGTTAACAATTTAGAAAGGATATATTTATTTACAACTATATAGTCATATTCAACAGAAAATGGCAGCTAAATATGAAGTCTCATAAAAGGAAAGCTATATTTTTTCCACAGCTTATTTTAGTTTTTGGTTTTATTCTGGTGCATGGTCAAACATCCTAAATCAATGTTAGGGTATTAAGTTCCCAGAGCTGCTATAACAAAATTCCACAAACTAGGTGGATTAAAGAGACATTTACTGCCCAAGAGTCTGAAAGCTAGAAGTCCAAGATGAAGATGTGGGCAAGATTGGTTTCTTCTGAGTACTATGGGGGAAAGACCTATTCCAGGCTTTTCTCCTTGGCCATTTTCATGTTCATACAGCTTTTCCCTGTATGCTAGTCCAACTCTAAACTGCCCTTTACAAGGAAACCAGCCATATTGGATTGTGGTCCATAATCACTTCATTTAACTTGGTAAAGACCCTATCTCTAAATAAGGTCACATTCTGTGGTACTAGGGTATAACTCAGGGTCAGAAAACACAATTTGACCTGTAACAACCCTAAATCTTAGTAATTAGTTTGCTTTGAGCTGCCATACCACTAAAATTTGATTAGCATTTGAGAGTAACCATTCTGCTGCTGCTGCTGCTGCTAAGTCGCTTCAGTCGTGTCTGACTCTGTGCGGCCCCATAGATGGCAGCCCATTCTAGTCGTGTACTATAAACTGTGTAACACTGATACCAGCCAAGGTTCTTGGCCTTCCCAATCAATAGAAATTGATTAGAGGCCAGACCAGAAATTCAGGCAAGTTTTTATTGGATCCCCTGCTACAGCAAGAGCGAGCAAGAAAAAAACAACAGGTTCCCTTGCTTTCTTGCTCCCTGAGGTTGGGGGCCAAGCTTGTTCCTTATATGGGGTGAGGGTAGGGGTGTGTCCAGGGTTTGGGCCAGAGGGTAGTTTGCCCACCCTTTAGGTGGTATTGTGTGCAGAGGGCATGCACAGCACTCTGTTTAGCTCCAGGCTATTCAAAAGTGGCAGTATTGGATGTTTTTATCTCTTTGTATCTTTTGTCCAGAATTTGCACCAACTGAACATGCATGCAGCTATTTTTAATCCCATACAGTTTCTTTGTATTTTGTTGTTCAGAGAGATGTGTCCAGGTGCAAGCATTACAGTACTGCAGAAAAGGGTTTCAGATTCCAATCTGTCTCAGCATTTGAATAAATTCTTTAATTCCTCTGCCTATCATGATCTCCCATATCAGATCATCATACATTCACATCAGTGTTATTTCATTATTGTTAGTTGTATATCCCATCTCAATAATTGACAAATAGCTCTTAGAGATATTAAATTGCCAAATGGATAATAACCATGAATTTTTTATTTTCCCACTTCTAAGAAACTATTTGGTGTCTAGGGTATATTTTTATTATATAAACTGATAGGATCAATGTAGTATTCCAACTCATAGTTTCTAGACCAATTGCCACTTTCTATCTTGTCTGTAAGAGTTTTGTGTAACAAAGGGTATTAATCCAGCATGCTTGCTTACCTGAAAAAGTCC
This sequence comes from Tragelaphus eurycerus, assembly GCA_935064755.1. Taxonomy (NCBI): domain Eukaryota; kingdom Metazoa; phylum Chordata; class Mammalia; order Artiodactyla; family Bovidae; genus Tragelaphus; species Tragelaphus eurycerus. Next base: position 15,484,755 of record CAKXYN010000041.1, read on the forward strand.
TTAATTTGACAAGAAAATCCCATCACCCAATAACTCCTCCCACTAATTGGTCTTAATATTATTCTGTCTTCTGAACCTGTGTTTTAATAGTTCAGCAGCACTTTTTCTTCATGATGAGGAGAATGTTTGTATTTTTCATTATAATGTATTTCCAAACCACTGCCTGCTCATCCTCAAAATCATCTGTTCACTTTGCAGGACACAGTCTCTGGGTATTTAATCTAAGTAGAGTCATAAGACAGGATTGTGATACCTAGAAATGAAGCAGATGAGTCTGTTCAGAGAGAGGATACCGATACTTTCAACAAAACACATTAATGAATTCTCTGTGGATACACAATACTATTTTCTAAAAATAGATGTAATATTCTAAGTCTCAATAGAAACTCTGAAAGTCTAAATTACATTGAAATTTTGATAATGATTGTATTGAATCTGAAGATTGTTTTGGGCACTATGGATATTTTAGCAGTTAATTCTTCTAATCCATGATTATGGGATATCTTTCCATGTATTTATATCATCTTTCATTTCTTTCATCAGTGTCATATAGTTTTTAGTTTACATATCACTATTAGTATATAGTCGGGGAAGGCAATGGCACCCCACCCCAGTACTTTTGCCTGGAAAATCCCATGGACGGAGGAGCCTGGTAGGCTCCAGTCCATGGGGTCGCTAAGAGTCGGACACAACTGAGTGGCTTCACTTTCACTTTTCGCTTTCATGCATTGGAGAAGGAAATGGCAACCCACTCCAGTGTTCTTGCCTGGAGAATCCCAGGGACAGGGGAGCCTGGTGAGCTTCCGTCTATGGGGTCGCACAGAGTCGGACACGACTGAAGCGACTTAGCAGCAGCAGCATTAGTATATAGTAATGCATATATTGAATATTTTGATTTTGTATCCTGCAATCTTATCAGTTCAAGTATTAATTCTAACAGTTTTTGGTGGATTCTTTATGGTTTTGAAATTCCTGATGTTCAAGCTGGTTTTAGAAAAGGCAGAGGAACCAGAGATCAAATTGACAACATCCGCTGGATCATGGAAAAAGCAAGAGAGTTCCAGAAAAGCATCTATTTCTGCTTTATTGACTATGCCAAAGCCTTTGACTGTGTAGATCACAATCAACTGTGGAAAATTCTGAAAGAGATGGGAATACTAAACCACTTGATCTGCCTCTTGAGAAATCTGTATGCAGGTCAGGAAGCAACAGTTAGAACTGGACATGGAACAACAGACTGGTTCCAAATAGGAAAAGGAGTACGTCAAGGCTGTATATTGTCACCCTGCTTATCTAACTTATATGCGGAGTACATCATGAGAAATGCTGGACTGGAAGAAACACAAGTTGGAATCAAGATTGCCGGGAGAAATATCAATAACCTCAGATATGCAGATGACACCACCCTTATGGCAGAAAGTGAAGAGGAACTCAAAAGCCTCTTGATGAAAGTGAAAGTGGAGAGTGAAAAGGTTGGCTTAAAGCTCAACATTCAGAAAACGGAGATCATGGCATCTGGTCCCATCACTTCATGGGAAATAGATGGGGAAACAATGGAAACAGTATCAGACTTTATTTTTCTGGGCTCCAAAATCATTGCAGATGGTGACTGCAGCCATGAAATTAAAAGACGCTTACTCCTTGGAAAGAAAGTTATGACCAACCTAGATAGCATATTCAAAAGCAGAGACATCACTTTGCCAACAAAGGTTCGCCTAGTCAAGGCTATGGTCTTTCCTGTGGTCATGTATGGATGTGAGAGCTGGACTGTGAAGAAGGCTGAGCACCGAAGAATTGATGCTTTTGAACTGTGGTGTTGGAGAAGACTCTTGAGAGTCCCTTGGACTGCAAGGAGATCAAACCAGTCCATTCTGAAGGAGATCAGCCCTGGGATTTCTTTGGAAGGAATGATGCTAAAGCTGAAACTCCAGTACTTTGGCCACCTCATGCGAAGAGTTGACTCATTGGAGAAGACTCTGATGCTGGGAGGGATTGGGGGCAAGAGGAGAAGGGGACGACAGAGGATGAGACGGCTGAATGGCATCACTGACTCGATAGATGTGAGTCTGAGTGACCTCCGGGAGTTGGTGATGGACAGGGAGGCCTGGTGTGCTGCGATTCATGGGGTCGCAAAGAGTCGGACATGACTGAGCAACTGATCTGATCTGATCTGATCCAATACATAGTGTCGTGTCATCTGCAAATAGTGATGGTTTTACTTTTCTTGTTTGAACACTCCTCATTTCTTTTTTTGGCTAACTTCTCTGAGTAAGACTTTCAGTAGTACTCTGTTGAGTAAAAGTGGCAAAAATAGGCATCCTTATCTTGTTACTAATCTTAAAGGAAAAGTATTAACTCTTAAAAATTGAGTATGATGTCAGTTTGGGCTCCAAATGATTTCTTTTGCATAGACATTAAATACTATTGATTATATTAGATATCTAACATATTTTTGGAGAAGGCGATGGCACCCCACTCCAGTACTCTTGCCTGGAAAATCCCATGGATGGAGGAGCCTGGTAGGCTGCAGTCCATGGGGTCGCTAAGAGTCGGACACAACTGAGTGACTTCCCTTTCACTTTTCACTTTCATGCATTGGAGAAGGAAATGGCAACCCACTCCAATGTTCTTGCCTGGAGAATCCCAGGGACGGGGGAGCCTGGTGGGCTGCCGTCTATGGGGTCGCATAGAGTCGGACACGACTGAAGTGACTTAGCAACAGCAGCAGCAGCAGCAACATACTTTTATGAAGTGAGACTTGTTATGCTGTGTAGTTGTTGCCCAGCTTGAGTGACAACGAAATTCCTCATTGTTTCGCTCACCAAATATTCCTCTTTGACTTAGATTCTTATTAACTCAGAGGGGGAAATATTTTTCTAGCTTGTCAATGCAGTGTGTACCTGTTTTAAATAACTGTATGTGATGATGGGGTAGCCCCATCCTTGGGGTCACTTTATTTTCAGTTAAAACTATCCAAAATTATCATTAAGTTTGGGAACTTCATATAATATCAGTCTGAGAGGTCTGTCATTTAAAAGCCTTCTGGAATAGATGATAATACTGTTGTACACCAAAAAAAATCTTCAGAAGAACGTGAAATGAAAAGACAAAAATAGAAGGGAATATTTCACCTATACTCAAACAAGAACATTTCACAACTCATAAAATGCTTCAAATAAAGTGAGAAAGGTATAATCTGGTCTAAACAGAAATTTTGAAAATATGGCATATTATAGTTGGAAGTAAAGTAAGAAATGTCACAGAACTATTCTCTGACATGTAGGCACAAGCCCTGGAGATTATACAGACAAGAAATCCCCAAGTTGGAGAACATTTCCCCACTGCCACAGATTGTCAGTGGAGTGGAGGTGGGGGGAGCCTGTGCATTGCATTTTTCCACTAACCTCACTTATTAACTCACAGGTGTTAGGTGTGGAGGTGAGTGAATTGTGTAAGATGGAAAAGAATATTCTCAAAGCCAACTTTGCAGTTTCAGAACAAAGATAACTTTGGGAGAAAAGTGTACTGATCTAGGAATAATGTCAATTAAACATTTTCTTCAACTAAAATATTTCCTAAATGGTATTCCCACCAAAGCACTGGTTCAGAAGCAAAAATTGTGTTATAAGTTGCCAACACAAAAGTCTCAAGCAACTGAAGAAAAATCACGCAAACAAACAAAACAGAGCAAAACAAAAACTCAGATCGTAGCTGCCTTTGGTGTCCTATTAACACTGTTGACTGACAAATAAAACATGATCTATTAATGTCTCACTCTCAAGCTTAAAGGAAAGGTTCATACAATGCACAAGTAAACAAATAACGAAGTCAAGGAAATTACAACTACATTATTCTGGAGCAAATGAGTGGAGAAATAACCATTTATTCTAAAACATACACATAGAAAAATATTGTTATCTAAAACTTTGTCAAAAAGACTTCAGGTACATATTACAAAAGGTACAGAGAATGTCAGAAATGAGAAACAATATTTGAAAATTGCAATATATAACAAAGAATTAAATAATATGTGTCTTTATTTTAAAGGCATGTTGCAAATGCACTAACTCTATGAAACATACTGAAACATGAGTTAATAAAGCATTAAGGTGATTTTTTACTTGATTATCTTATTTTTCAAGTTGGAAGATATTGCTTTACAATGTTTTGGTGGTCTTTGCCATATATCAATATGAATCCGTCGTAATTATTTATACACACACACACACACACACATATTTATATCCTCTTTCTTGGGGCTTTCCAGGTGACTCAATTGTAAAGAAGCCAAGTGTTAAGCAAGAGACACAGGTTCAACTCCTGGGTTGGGAAGATCCTCTGGAGAAGGAAATGGCAATTTACTCCAGTATTCTTGCCTGGGAAATCCCATGGACAGAGGAGCCTGGCGGGCTACAGTCCATGGGGTCACAGAGTCTGACACAACTCAGTGGCTAAACAACAGCAATAGCCCTCTTTCTTGAGCTTTTCTTCCCTGCATTAGGCAAAACAAAGAAAAACTATGGAGAAAAATAATACTAATAAGATTTTATAATTTAATTAGAACTACTTATATACAGAAGACTCTCATAATGGTATGTAAAAGTAACTTCAGAAAAATTATACAAAATGAAGACGTGGACAAAGAGATAAAAATCATTAGAGATAGGTATAAAGATAGATATTGGGGATCCAAAATATGGTATTCTTTGAAAAATGACTAGGATAAACTGACCAGGAAAAAAACCCTCATGGTTATAATACAGGGCTTCCATGTAAATATGACATGTTAGCCTCATGTTTCTATCCTCCCTTACATAAAACTGCGCCTAAATCATATTACAGTAATGAAAAGTGGTAATGAACATCGATATGGACAAAAGAATTTGAATCGGGACACAAGTGACAAAAGATTCCAATGAAGTTTGGGAAGAAGGAAAACTGATGAATTACAATGTTCTGCCATGGAACGTGATATTGAAGAGAGGTTCAGAACTGGGCCAAACCACGAAGTCAAAAATAAAGTCCTTGCTTCAGGCATCTGAAGACCACCCACACTTGATGACTCACTAGAAGGAGTATCAGGACTCAAGATATAACTGTACTCATAGTGAAGATTTATTGCAGTGATACAAGAAGGGCCAGTAGGAAAATCATAGGTGGAGTCTGGAGGAATAACTGCACAGGTTTCCTATATTCAGTCCTCTGTCACACAGAGCGCACATTCTTGCCATTGGAAAAAATGCAGCAACATGTATGCTTCTGCCCAGAGAAGCCTGTTTAAGACCAACAGTTCAGGGTTTTTACTGAGGGCCGGTCATGTAAGCAAGTTGTGCCTGGCAACTATGAAAAGCAGGAATTCAACATAAATCGCAGTGTTGTACAAACAGAGGAGACATAGCAAACTAACCTTACCGCTTAGGGACAAGGGAATATTTTAAAGGCCAAGGCCCCAGATGCCAGCCAAGGCCCAACCTTGCAAGCAGGCCCTTCTAAAGACAGGAGCCTCTGCCTGATGTGTAACGTCTGCCCGGTTCCATCTCAACTTTTAAAAATTACTTTCTCTTCCTCCACTCCTTTGACAAATAAGAGAGGCTTATTCCCTGAATAAATTGAAGCAGGAGGTTTTAAACTGGGGATACTGACCTTATGGAGCACAAAAATGAGGCATAGGATGAAATGCAAGGACAGTAGGCTTAAAAAAAAAAAGTGAAAGCATTAGTCACTAAGCCATGTCCGACTCTTTGTGATCCCATTGACTGTAACCCACCAGGTTCCTCTGTCCATGGGGATTCTCCAGGAAAGATATTGGAGTGGATTGCCATGCCCTCCTCCAAGGGATCTTCCAGACCCAGGGATTGAATCCACATCTCTAAGTCTCCTGCGTTGACAGACGGGTTCTTTACCACTAGCGCCACCTAGGAAGCCCTTTCTAGGTGGCACATTCTTTACTGTCTGAGCCACCAGGGAAACCCTATAGAGTTCTTGGGCCACCACTCCCAGAAGGTGAAAGATTCTACTCTAGAGAATGATTCCTCAAGAAAATTATCCTGTACTTCAGGTAAAGATTTTCCAACAAAAGAATTTTAAATATATTTAAATACATTTCTCGCAATTAAATGCCTAAGTTAATTTAGTACACACCTAAGCTGGTTTGTCAACGATCTCTTGTCTACAAACTGCCTCTTCCACCATCAGTACGGTTTAGATGGAAATGCTTCTTTCAGTCCAGTGTGACCTTGTCCCTTGGACCAATCTGATTTATGTTCTGTGCCCAACTTGAGTTGAATCCTTTTCTAGGATATTTCAATTCAACCCTAGGGAAATATCTTGAGGTCATTCTCTTCCTGGTGTCTTAAATGATGAAGTGTAAAATTTGGAAACCATTGGCAACCACATGTTCTGCCATGTGGAGAAGTGTGCTCTGCAACAGAATAGAATAAAGTTCAACAACAGACAGGAATGGTGGCGTCTGAGTACCTGGCGTGGAATGTGCCTCATAGCCAACTTGCCCTTCCTGGGGCTTTGTAGTCAACATTTTCCTGAGTTCTATAAGCCAATCCATTTACCTTTATTCATATGCTGTTTAGGGCTGGCTTTCAGTCACTTGCAAATAAAAGTGTTATTACTAAACATATGACGATAATAAATCATTCATCTGTTAGGTGAATTTTTAAGCTTATTTTTAGTTTTATGCATTCCTCTGGAATCCAATGACATTTTACCAATATTTTTTTCTGATTCAGTTATTTCATCTGTAAAGTAAAAGGGCTTCACACTGGTTTTTCAATGCTGAGCAGGCACTAGGAGTCACCTGGAAAGTTTATGTGTGTGTGTGCGTGTGTTTAATGTCCAGACTCCACTTTGCATACTTTCCTTTTCTTCTTCAAAGACTGCAATTTATTAATCTATGGCTCAACTTGAATGTTTATGCAACATGTTAGGCTAACCTGAGAGATATTTTTGGTGGTGAAAGGTTTAAGAGAAACTTAATGGCATTATGCTCTGCTGTGGTATGCTTAGCTGCTCAGTTATGTTTGACTCTTTGCAACCCCATGGCCTGTAGCCCACCAGGCTCCCCTGTCCATGGGGACTCTCCAGGCAAGAATACTGGAGTGGGTTGCCATGCCCTCCTCCAGGAATGGACATTATATAATATAATATAAATCTAATCTACTTATGAATATTCCCAAAGAAGCTAGTTAAGTGTCAGATTTGCTGTGGTTTTTATCTTTTATTCCAACAGCAGAAAAATGACAAAAATATCTGAGGCAAAGAGAAAATTTATCTGAAAGTTTTGGGGCTGCGTGTATTTAAAAATTCAGAATTTTATAACTTTTAGACACATAGCATGGAGTATGAATTTTTTCTATATAAAATCCCCAGCAGATCTAGGAAAGCAAAGGTAATCAAGAATATTAATATTTTTTTCCAATGTAAGAGTCACTCTAAGTAAATAATAAATTTAAATTTAATTAATAAATTAAATAAATATTAAGTTAACATCTCGAGATTTCAAGATTTGGGAGGAAAATATTCCAAAATCATGTTGACAACATCCATCCATCCATCCATCCATGTAAACAGTCTTCTACCCAGAAGTAATAAAGAATATACCAGAAAAGCAATGGTGTCAGAGAAAAGTGTGGCTTTTCAACCACCACCAGTTAAGTGTTTATTTGAAAGTGAAAGTGAAGTCGCTCAGTCATGTTCAACTCTTTGGGACCCCATGGACTGTAGTCTACCATGCTTCTCCGTCCATGGGATTTTCCAGCCAAGAGTACTGGAGTGGGTTGCCATTCCTTCTCCAGGGGATCCTCCTGACCCAGGGATCAAACCCAGGTCTCCTGCATTGCAGGCAGACGCTTTACCCTCTGAGCCACCAGGGAAGCCCAGTGTTTATTTGGCAGCACTAATATTGATTTAGAGGAAGTTTCCCAGGTGGCACAGTGGTAAAGAATCCTTCTGCCAATGCAAAGACACAGCAGACTCAGGTTTGATCCCTGGGTCAGGAAGATCCTCTGGAAAAGGAAATGGCAACTCACTCCAGTATTGTTGCCTGGAGAATCCCATGGATAGAGGGCCACAGTCCACGGAGCTGCAAAGAGTTAGACGTGACTGAGCACACACACACACAGAGCCATTTGTTGTCACCAGTGCTGAGAGACAATCGCTCGTGAGTTAACACCTTTAAATATTTATCATGAACCATGAAAATTTAATGATAAATCAATATTGGATAAAATTTCAGATTTCCTCATTTGCCCAGAGGCTCCTTCCGTGATGGTGATCTTTAACCTGAGTTTAAACTAGATGTTGATTTTAATATCCAAATTTTCAACATCTGCCCAAAATGTGTACTCTGTTACCTCTTTAAACAATTTGATCTGTAAAATTATTCCTCCTTCATTTAAAAAAACATTATCTTGACTACAAAAGCAAAATAAGAATGAATTAAATATTACTTGATCTTTAATAATTTTTATTTTTCAAAAGCAGGATGTTATAGTACTCACTTTATAGTGTTGTATGTTTTTTAAATCAATTTTCATTTAGCGAATTAAGAAGACAGGAGAATCACTGAATTTCAAAGCCTGGAACACTTTTACGTATTCAATCCAAATTCACATTATATGTGAGACAACCAGAGGATAAAGCAGCTAGATGATTTGCCCAAACAAGTTTCTATCATTGTTATAGAAATTTTCTCCAGCTTATTTTTCTCAGTAAAGTCAAGAATTATATTCATGATAAAACGTAGCAGAAGCTTTGTTCCTAACTTCCATACATTTTCACAAATCAAGAAAAGGAAATTCTTTTCACAATTTTTTTTCAATAAAGTATTTTTATCAAACAATTATTAAAAATATGCACAGTTTTCCTGAAAAAAAAAAAAGTGATTTATCAGGTGATACTTTCACTCTGTTTCATACCAAAATGAAATTAAGAAAAAAAGCAGTTGAAGAAATGATTTGATGTTTGAAGTTTAAATGCTATAAACAGAATAGCACATAAAACATTTTTAGTTCCTTTTTTCCCAGAATGAACCTCAAGGGTTTGCACAGTTTGAATGTGACATATGATTCAGTAGAGTATGAATAACAAGCCAAATTACATTTACTGTTCCTTTTTTTGAAATCTAATTGAGATAATTTGAGCCATCATCACACTAAACACCCCTGATAAATGCTTTTTGAGTGGTGAACACTACTTGACTTTCGTTTTGATAAAGCAATGTGCCTGCTTTCAAATTGTATAATAACCCAATCCAGTTTCAGCATTTTTTTCCAGAAAGGCTTTTGCACACTATATTTTTCTATAAAATATAAACTACAAGTCATGTATTCACCTTCCTAAACCTCATTTCCTTCTTTTCTTGCTACTTCATTTCTCAAACAGAGAAAATAAAATAAAACTGATGTGACACATTTTATATTAACCTCAGCTATGTCTGCAAGAATATAGTGATGTGATTTTTGTTTTGAGGTTTCTTTTTTTCCTTTTGGAATGTGGAATCTTAGTTCATGCCTCAATTTTGTCCAGATTTAAATGCCCCTCCCCTATTTTATATGTCTTGAAGGACCCACAGAGTCTGAGAATGTGATGGAGGAGGCTTCCGTGTCTGGGAATGTGACGGGGGAACCGATTATGTCTATTTTTAAATGTTCAAAATTCTTGTAGTAGCTGAAACCTGGAAACCAGACGTGAATTATCTCATTGTTGGCCCTCACCTAACACCCACTTATCCTTTCCCGCATGTGGTCGCCTGGAGGTTTCTCCTGCCGTTGCCGTGTTTCCTGCAGTGTCGTCAGAAGCCACCATCACTTCCTCATTCATTCCTCAACCACGCGCCACCACAGCACTCTGACTAAATGATAACCCAGCGACTGGAAAGAGTGAGGATAGCTTACTAAAGGCCAAACTAAATTCCATTGAGTAAAGTAATTGGATGGTATCTCTGTGAGTTTGAATAGTTAAAGAACATCCACAGGAATGGAGACTAACATCCAATCAGACAGACAAAGAAACTGGAGCCACACACTCTTGGGAGACAAGTTGAGCTTTTGTCCCTTTAAATAACATTTATATATGAGAAATAAGCTGAATATGTTACAACCATTCCATTTCCAGATGTATTCCTGATAGGATATTCATCCAAGATTCAGTTTGACTGAAAATATTCAGTCTAACTGAATAAGCACAAACTGAATACGTGCTTTTTGAGTACTTCCTACAAAAGAGGCTCTGTGTTTTCTAACTCTTCTCTGTCAGTCTCTGTAATAAGAAATGTGTACGATGCATTCTCGTTTCTTGACGGACTCATAGTTTAATAGAAAAGACAGACACTGACAACAGTATGAGGAAAGGGCTGTACTGGAAATACAGCCAGAATGAGTTTGGACCCCAGTGAAGGGACACCATTTCAGCCTGAAGATAAAAGTAAATACTTTCAGGAGAGAGAGGCTTGGTAGATGAGAGTGGGTGGATAACAAAAGGGGTTGGAGATGAGAGGAGGAGGTTTTAGACAAGGGTAACACAGATGAAGGCATGTGATAAAGCACAGTACTTCAGGGAGACACAAATTGTTTGTTGTCCTGGGAACACATAAGAAACTGTGAGATGATACAAGCTGGAGAGATAATGTCCTGGGATAACATCCTGAAGGGACTCGTCTTCTCAGTCTACACAATGTGGATTTTATCTACAGGTGATGAGGAGCCTCTGAGTCGGTAAATGATTTGGAGCCTCTGAGTCGGTAAATGATTTAACCAGGAGAAAGAAGAGATTTTTCATTAAAAACAAAAATTCTGGAAGCAGTGTGGATGCTGAATTACAGCTGTAAACTAAAGTACTAGTCATGGAAATAAAAAAGAAATTTGGAAGTCGTTTGGAAGTTCTCAGTCTTAATACAAGGTATTTGGGAAAAGAAGCAAGTTAGGAAGGGAAATAATATGAGAGAAATAATAGCAATAATATGAGGGTAATAACAGGGAGGGTTTTGATGAAGGCAAGTTTGAGGTACCTAAGAGACTTTGGAGGGCAAGTGGCAGCAAGTGTACATGTATACACCAATAATACAGCTCACGCAAGAGTTTGGGGCTAGAAAGTGATATAATGAGTTGCTGAACAAAGCTCACGTGTCAAAAAAGTATTCAAAACATAAACAAAGCCCAGGTATGTGAGAAGATAACCCAGAGACGCTCCTTCCCTGAGACGTCCATCCATGAAAGCATCTGTTCAACCACATCTCTTAGCAGCTGCTGAGGGACAGACTCTCTGCCAGAGTTTTTAAATATGCATAGAATCCAGCTTCAGTCATCAAGTGCTCACAGTGGGAGGAAGGTGCTTACACGGGAACAAGCAATAGGACATGGAGAAAACATTAGAGGTGAACTACAGTGGTTATTTAGGACACAATTTGTCTTTCCTAGGAGATAGAGTCCTAAGGAGACAATATCACAGAAAGCTTCACATAGAAGGAGTGGGGCATAGAAAAGGTATTGAATATATTTAAAATGTGAATTAAACGAAGAAGAAGAAGGCACTGTAGCACAAAGTTTAAAGTTTCACATAGCAAGACTCCCAGTAGTTCAATGGTACTAGAACACAGACCATTGTGTGTGTTAGTTGCTTAATTGTAATTGACTCTGTGACCCCCATGGACTGTAACCTGCCAGGCTCCTCTGTCCATGGAATTCTACAGTAAAGAATGCAGAAATGGGTAGCCATTCCTTTATCCAGGGGATCTTCCTGACCCCATGGATGGAACCCAGGTATCTTGCATTGCAGGCAGATTCTTTACATCTGAGCTGCCATGGAAGCCCCATCACGGACCAGAGTTTCCCGCCCCCTGAAAGGAAGAATGGCTAGAGATGGTACGACGGTTAGTTTTTATGTTTGTTGGCTTTGTTGAACCTTTATTTTTAAATAATGATGAATCATATTAAGCTTTAGAACTGGTCATGGAACAACAGATTGGTTCCAAATAGGAAAAGGAGTACGTCAAGGCTGCATATTGTCACCATGTTTATTTAACTTATATGCAGAGTACATCATGAGAAGTGCTGGACTGGAAGAAACACAAGTTGGAATCAAGATTGCTGGGAGAAATATCAATAACCTCGGATATGCAGATGACACCACCCTTACGGCAGAAAGTGAAGAGGGGCTAAAAAGCCTCTTGATGAAAGTGAAAGTGGAGAGTGAAAAGGTTGGCTTAAAGCTCAACATTCAGAAAACAAAGATCATGGCATCGGGTCCCATCACTACATGGGAAATAGATGGAGAAACAGTGGAAACACTGTCAGACTTTCTTTTTCTGGGCTCCAAAATCACTGCAGATGGTGACTGTAGCCATGAAATTAAAAGACGCTTGCTCCTTGGAAGGAAAGTTATGACCAACCTAGATAGCATATTCAAAAGCAGAGACATCACTTTGCCAACAAAGGTTTCGCCTAGTCAAGGCTATGGTCTTTCCTGTGGTCATGTATGGATGTGAGAGCTGGACTGTGAAGAAGGCTGAGCACCAAAGAATTGATGCTTTTGAACTGTGGTGTTGGAGAAGACTCTTGAGAGTCCCTTGGACTGCAAGGAGATCCAGCCAGTCCATTCTGAAGGAGATCAGCCCTGGGATTTCTTTGGAAGGAATGATGCTAAAGCTGAAACTCCAGTATTTTGGCCACCTCATGGGAAGAGTTGACTCATTGAAGAAGACTCTGATGCTGGGAGGGATTGAGGGCAGGAGGAGAAGGGAACGAGAGAGGATGAGATGGCTGGATGGCATCACTGACTCGATGGATGTGAGTCTGAGTGAGCTCTGGGAGTTGGTGATGGACAGGTAGGCCTGGCGTGCTGCAGTTCATGGGGTCGCAAAGAGTCGGACACGACTGAGCGACTGATCTGATCTGATCTGATGGTTTTTTAAAACCAGCCAGATAATTCTTGTTGTGGGAGCTCCCCTGTGTGCCATACAATGTTCCTCCTCTACCCACTAGATATGAGTAGCACCCTTACCCCCATTTATGACAACCAGAAAAGTCTCCAGACAGTGTAGACTTCTCCTGGTGGGCGAAACAACCCACCTGAGAGCCACTGGGTTAAGTTAGCCACACTTTCAACTTCCCACATCACACATAAAAGATAATAAACTTTAAAGGCCCACGTGCCTTTTCTACATCCTAGAATCCTGAAGTTTTTACCCATGCATCAAAATTATATTAATATATGAATCAGGGATCACTGAATTATAATTTTCCAACCTCTGAACAAGATTCACCTTATACTTTCTTCTGATTAACACTAAGTGATTAAATTTAGCATTATCGGGAGTCCCTTGGCCTGCAAGGAGATCCAACCAGTCCATTCTGAAAGAGATCAGCCCTGGGATTCCTTTGGAAGGAATGATGCTAAAGCTGAAACTCCAGTACTTTGGCCCCCTCATGCGAGGAGTTGACTCATTGGAAAAGACTCTGATGCTGGGAGGGATTGAGGGCAAGAGGAGAAGGGGACGACAGAGGATGAGATGGCTGGATGGCATCACTGATTCGATGGACATGAGTCTGAGTGAACTCCGGGAGTTGGTGATGGACAGGGAGGCCTAGCATGCTGCGATTCCTGGGGTCGCAAAGAACCAGACACGACTGAGCGACTGATCTGATCTGATCTGATGTCTTCTTTTCTCTTTTCTGATTATTTTTCTTTTTATTTCTGTAACAAAAGTTACTTAACATTACTACAGTACCTTATAGCCTTCAGAGTTCTTCCACAAAGAGAAACAATTAGACATGTCCTGTGGTTGTGACGACAGGGAGTCTGGAAGTTTGATACTGACAAAAACTTAGAAATGAGAGAAACTAAAGAAATAAAAATAGTGACTAAGGAACTAAGCTACAATGGGAATCTGGAGGAATGGAGGGAGGAAAATCAGCAGGGAGGTAAGGAAAGGGGACTCCTTAATAGACACGATCTTTTTTTTCTTTCTTCTTTCGAGAAGCCTAGTAAGCCTTCAGAAACAGAATGATTCATTTTTATATACACTTGATATTCTGTAAAACTCCCTAATTACATTAGCAATGAAAACATTGGGAATGCATTGGAACAGTGCTAAGTCCTCCCAGGCTCAACAAGCTTACAAATCATTTAGCAGAAACAAACATAGGGCAGTCATGCAACCGGGTCACCAGGTAAATAGGTTCCATCCCCAGCTTCTCAAACTTTTGACACATTTAAACCTCAAAATCCTTTCATCCAAGAAATTTTCAGAAACGTTTTATTTTAAGAAGAGCCAAAGGAAAACCTCTTTGCATTTCAAATACCTTATTTAGACATTGAGTAGTAAATGTTTTATTTAGAAAAATGATTAATCATCCTGCAAGACTTATAAAATGCTTGTGAGAGGGGAAAAAAAGACCTTTAAGTTGGAAAATTCCTCTCAAAGGAATTCTAAATGTTGCAAAGAACATACTGGACCAATTCTTTTTTAATTCTCTTTGCATCAGAGTGTATAACTCACATCTGGATTGCAACAGAGAGGCTGAGATGTTTACTGATCATCATTATCAGACAGAGAAAAATGTATCTCTGGTGAAGTGGGGTCCAGGGTGAATGAGGTGGCCAGCAGATCTCCCTGAAGGAAGCCCTTGAATCCAGCCTCCCATCCAAGCCAGGGAAGTGGAGCCAGACCATGGAAGCATTTCTGTGTAGATGCATGGCTCCCCCCGGCAGAGAAATCCTTGGAAGGACAGAGACTTCTTGGTAGTTAATGCTTTCCCATCAATTCTGTCCCCTTCAACCAGTCTGCTTCTGGACCAACTTTCCAAGTTTGGACGAGATAAATGTTTTTTTCTGTTCGCCTCCGTGTGAGCTGGAGAAAGTTTGTTCCAATCCTTTCACTGGATTTGAAGAATTTACAGCTTCCTACCAGTAGTTTGGGTTTACATTCTGGGCCTCAAGGCAAGATTTCTGAGACAGCTTCACTAGCCCCACAGACTATTCTCTCTACAGATCCTTCAACTGGCCTCCTTGAAACCCAGTCCCGCCTAATAGAGTCCTTCCAAATCCAGTGCCTGGGAAAAACAAGGCCAGACTGGGAGGTCCAGGAGGCCTCTGTGGGATACCCCTGGACAGATTAGAAGCAGCAGAAGGAAATAGGAAGTAGGGGGAGAACACAGGAGAAGCCAGAAAGCTAAGCATCCTTTTCAGTTGCTTTAAATGCCCTTCTTCCTCCTTCCAGATCCCCAAGAGGAAGTGTTGCATTAATCTATTGCCTTTCCCTTTGAGGAAATATTCTACAGCTCAGCTGAAATCATTGCCTAGAATCCTGCCAGAAGGAGGTGCTGCTAGAGGGGGTGTGAGGAACCAGAATTGAGTACAACAGCCTTGTGACCTGAGAAGCCACCCTCTCTGGGTGGGCTCCTAGCCTTGGATGAGGGGGCTCTCTTATTTTTGTGTCCATGGTTTCCACAATGGTATGATCTTGATCACTGTTATATCTGTGAAGAACAAACCAAAAAGATTTTCCTCTTAGTAAATGAGCTCTCCAATAAGGAATATAAGAAAATCTTTTCAGTGAATCTTCTACATAACATCAAGAATCCAGGGACGATTCTACGTGGACAAAATTGCCAATCCAAGAATCAGCTTCAGGCATTAGAATAGACAGCATCATTTATGTCCAGATGAAATACAAATCTCAGAATATTTTAAAAGACATCAGTATTTCTTGAGGAAATAAAGTGTTAACCAAAAATACTTAATAAATTCATGATGAAGTTTTATTTGCTTTTATAGTTTATGTTAGATTATTTAAAATCTAGTGTTTATCCATTCTTCTAGAATTTAAACTTTATCTTATTTGTCAAACACCAGATGTTTAAAAATTATTTCTGCTAATATTGTGCTTTTAAAATTATATCTCATTAAAGTTCTCATTTACTTTTTTTTCAGTATTAACACACAGATCATGGTTTTTCTTTTTATGTATTTGAGCCATTTCTATTTCTTTTTCTCTCTGGTCACATTCTTGTGCATTTTGTGTTTTTTCTGACTTTTTTTTTAAATCTGTACATGTAGCAAAGAAATTAACCAGTTGTCTGTCTTATGAATGAATTTGATATTGAGTTTTTTTCAGTCATCTTTGTTCACTCCTGCAATGCAGGAGACGTAGGGGACATGAGTTTGATCCTTGGGTCATGAAGATTCCCTGGAGAAGGAAATGACAGCACCCTGATATTCTTGCCTAAGAAATCCCAGGGACAGAGAAACCTGAGGCTACAGGCCATAGGGTTGCAAGAGTCAAAAATGACTGAGTGACTAAACAGCAATAACAACATGTATCTGTTGTTACTTTTTAGTAGTATAATATATATGCCATAGACACCCTCTTTTTTTTCTGAAAACCACTGATCTTTCTAGGGGTAAGGTGGTATATAATATTTCTGTTTTATGATTATACATTCATATCTGTTTAATAAGTATTTAAAGGCAGGAACTATATTCACCTTTACAGCCTTGACAGTGTCTCAGTGGATGCTCAATGAGTACTTCAATTCCCTCATGGTAGAGCTTTTCTCTATTTTGTTCACTGGCTTGTGAGTGAGTGAGTGAGTGAAGTCACTCAGTCGTGTACGACTCTGCGACCCCATGGACTATAGCCTACCAGGCTTCTCCGTCCATGGGATTCTCCAGGCAAGAACACTGGAGTGGGTTGCCATTTCCTTCTCCAGGGGATCTTCCTGACTCAGGGATCGAACCTGGGTCTCCCGCATTGGAGGCAAATGCTTTAACCTCTGAGCCACCAACAGTACCTAACCAAAGCCTGGCTCTAGTTACCAAAAAATATTTGCCAAATAAATGCAAGAATGAAAAACTCAAATAACACTCCAGAAAAAATATTAATTCAGGCATCATTATTTTTATCTTTAGAGAAGAAATTCAGATTTTTAAACATAATACAGTGTTATCAACTACACTCACCATGGTTTACATTAGATCCTCAGAAGTTATTCATCTTATAGTTGAAAGTTTTCACCCTTACCAACTTCTCTCTCTTTACCCCGCCACCCAGCCCCTGGCAACCACCTTCAGCTCTCTGCTTCTAAGAGTTTTAATTTTTATTTAGATTCCATATGTAAATAATACTGTCTTTCTTTGTCTGGCTTATTTCACTTAGTGTAATGACCTCAAGTGCCATCCATGTTGTCATAAAAGACAGGATTTGCTCCTTTATTGTGGTTAAGGAATAATCCACATATTTTTTTAATCCATTCATCTGTTAACATACACTGAGTTCGTTTCCATATCTTGGTTGTTGTGAATAATGCTACAATGAATATGAAAGTGATCTCTTCAATATTCTGTTCTCATTTCCTTTGAATATACACCCAGAAGTGGGATTGTTGGATCTTATAGTAGTGCTATTTT
The DNA here is from genome assembly GCA_935064755.1 of Tragelaphus eurycerus. Lineage (NCBI taxonomy): Eukaryota > Metazoa > Chordata > Mammalia > Artiodactyla > Bovidae > Tragelaphus > Tragelaphus eurycerus. The sequence goes on from CAKXYN010000041.1 coordinate 15,502,173, forward strand.
TAATCTTTTGAGGAACCTCCATACTGTTTTCCACAGTGGTTGCACCAATTAACAATCCTACCAACAGTGTAGTAGGGCTCCCTTTCCCCACATCTTCACCAATATTTGTTATTTACTCACATGAAATGCCACCTTCACCAAAATTCCAATGTGAATACTCAGTTTGGTTCCATAGATCTGTTTGTCTTTTCATAAATCAATATTGTTTTATTCATTTCTTTAACAAACTTTCCTGAGCATATACTAGGTGCCAGGCATTGTTCTATTTTAGGCAGTAGAGATACAGTTTTTGGAGGGTTTTGAGTAAGGGAATTATATGGTATGCTTTTGCATTTAAAAAATGTGATGAGAAATGTGTTGAAAATAATTACAGGTTGAAGATGTAGGACCAGGGTAACAATTAGGAGGTGAAAAACAATGGTAGCTTAAAACTAAATGGTAAAGGTGAAGGTGAAGACAAGTGGTAATACTATGGTTGTATTTTGAAGGTAAAACCAATTGGATTGACTATCACATTGGATGTTGAGTGTGAAAGAAAGAGAAACATGAAAGATGCTTGGGGCTGGTGCAATGGGATGACCCAGAGGGATGGTATGGGGAGGGAGGAGGGGAGAGGGTTCAGGATGGGGAACACATGTATACCTGTGGCAGATTCATTTCAATATATGGCAAAACCAATACAATATTGTAAAGTTAAAAAATTAAATTAGATTTTAAAAAAAAGATTTTTGAGCAAAAAACAGAGCAAATGGAATTGCCATTAAGTAAACTGGGAAGAATATGAAACAAACAGGCTTGGGGGAAATATCAGGATTGCTAAGAATTCTTGTGCATTCCACATCTGTACCACAGATGGCCAAGTTAAAATATCAAAAGCTAAAACCAATTACTATTTTGCTACAATGATTATAATATTCATTAAGGCTGTTCACAAACATTCCAGTTTTCTTTCCAAGCATCTGGTAGTCTTACACTTCCTCATCCAATTTGAATTTAGGTGTGGCCAAGTACCTAGCTGTAGTCAATGGTGGCTAATTAGATGGAGCATTTATAAACTGGAGCCTCCATCATTCTGAGACTGTGAACATCTTCAGGGAACAAACTTGCATGTGTGTGCTCAGTCATGACTGACTCTTTGCAACCCTATGGACTGTAGCCCACCAGGCTCCACTGTCCATGAGATTTTCCAGGCAAGAATATTGGAGTGAGTTGCCATTTCTTCCTCCAAGGGATCTTATCAACCCAGGGATTAAACCTAGGTCTCCTGTGTCTCCTGCATTGTAGGCAGATTCTTCAGTGCTAGTTACATGGAGCCTGCATCAGCTGGAGCCTCCCCCATTCCAAGTCCCTGAATATCTACAGGGAACAAAGGTCTTCTATTATCTTATATTGGACATGTAGCTGTGAGACAGGAAGAGGGCAGGGCACAACCTACCTGATGACACAACATAAACTGATAAGAACCAATAGGTCCAAGATGGCAGATGAATTGACTCCCACTGTAAAACATCAGCAAGCTAATGACACCCTCACAGGTGCCATGACAGTTCCAGGGCCATAAATCTCAAAAGGTAGGTGGTGGCTCAATTCCTGGAAATCCCTAACTCTTCCCTGAAATAGCTGAAACACTCCTACCACTCATTAGCCTATGTAAATACCCAACCCTATAAAAACACAACCGCATACCCTGGGGCCTCTCTTGCCTTCCAAAATGGCCCACATTCTGTCTATGGAGTGTGTTTCTCCTCTGAAAAAGCCTTCTTTCTCTTTCTGTGTCTCATTCTTGCATTCTTTCCTATACAAAGTCAAGAACCCTCACTTGGCAGCCATCCCAAGGGCTCAGACATGAACTGGGATGTGACAATCTTCTCACACCTCTCTTTCCTACAACAACTAGAGCAGGGAAAAAACTCTGTTGGCTTAAGCCACTGAAGTTTTAGGGATTACTTTTACTACAGGATACTCTAGCTAGCATCACCTAGCATATTCTTACTGATATAGAAATTAGTACTGATATAGAAATTAGTGTAAGATAAGATCATGGCATCTGGTCCCATCACTTCATGGGAAATAGATGGGGAAACAGTGGAAACAGTGTCAGACTTTATTTTCTGGGCTCCAAAATCACTGCAGATGGTGACTGCATCCATGAAATTAAAAGATGCTTACTCCTTGGAAGGAAAGTTATGACCAACCTAGATAGCATATTCAAAAGCAGAGATATTACTTTGCCAACAAAGGTCTGTCTAGTCAAGGCTATGATTTTTCCAGTGGTTGTGTATGGATGTGAAAGTTGGACTGTGAAGAAAGCTGAGCGCCGAAGAATTGATGCTTTTGAACTGTGGTGTTGGAGAAGACCGAAGACTGCAAGGAGATCCAACCAGTCCATTCTAAAGGAGCTCAGTCCTGAGTGTTCCTTGGAAAGACTGATGCTAAAGCAGAAACTCCAATATTTTGGCCACCTCATGTGAAGAGTTGACTCATTGGAAAATACTCTGATACTGGGAGGAATTGGAGGCAGGAGGAGAAGGGGATAACAGAGGATGAGATGGCTGGATGGCATCACTGACTCGATGGACATGAGTATGGGTGAACTCTGGGAGTTGGTGATGGACAGGAAGGCCTGGCGTGCTGCAATTCATGGGGTCGCAAAGAGTCAGACACAACTGAGCTACTGAACTGAACTGACAGTCAGGATATATACCATAAAACCACAAACACATACCATTGCTTATAACTGGGGATGGGCAGCTAGGAAGTTATTATTGGAAGCTGAAAGGATGATGGTCAATGCTACATACCAATGATGTCTTTGGTAAAAGTTTTGTCTGAAATAACTTGGAGAGAAGATAACATATATAGATAATCTGTATTTTTAGTGAAAGAAATAAGAAAATAATGTTATCATTGTGTGCTGGTTGCTGGTAGCTTCATTTGCTAAAGTAATATGAGAAATAGATGAGTTCAGAAAAAAATTGACTAGCTTCAGATAAGATCAGATCAGATCAGTCGCTCAGTCGTGTCCGACTCTTTGCTACCTCATGAACTGCAGCACACCAGGCCACCCTGTCCATCACCAACTCCCGGAGGTCACTCAGACTCACATCCATCGAGTCAGTGATGCCATCCAGCCATCTCATCCTCTGTCGGCCCCTTCTCCTCCTGCCCTCAATCCCTCCACGCATCAGAGTCTTTTCCAATGAGTCAACTCTTCGCATGAGGTGGCCAAAATACTGGAGTTTCAGCTTTAGCATCATTCCTTCCAAAGAAATCCCAGGGCTGATCTCTTTCAGAATGGACTGGCTGGATCTCCTTGCAGTCCAAGGGACTCTCAAGAGTCTTCTCCAACACCACAGTTCAAAAGCATCAATTCTTCGGTGCTCAGCCTTCTTCACAGTCCAGCTATCACATCCATACATGACCACAGGAAAGACCATACATAGCCTTGACTAGGCGAACCTTTGTTGGCAAAGTGATGTCTCTGCTTTTGAATGTGCTATCTAGGTTGGTCATAATTTTCCTTACAAGGAGTAAGCGTCTTTTAATTTCATGGCTGCAGTCACCATCTGCAGTGATTTTGGAGCCCAGAAAAAGAAAGTCTGACACTGTTTCCACTGTTTCTCCATCTATTTCCCATGTAGTGATGGGATCAGATGCCATGATCTTCGTTTTCTGAATGTTGTAAAAACAAGTAAAATGGAATAGCTAAAATCCATGAATAAAAAGGCTGAAAGAGGCTACTAATTCTCCTTTCTCAATTTGTAAAAGAAAAATTTAAGAATGTCTTAGAATGATAAAGTCCAATTAGTACTCAGCAAGGATAAAAATCAAGGATGTAGCTTGATTGTAGATTTCAAACTCATCGAAATCTCTGAATAGATCAAGGAGACAGAAGAGACAGTACAACTAAAGATTTAATGCTCATTTCTTCCAAGAGGGAACAGGGTTTAGTGAAAAAAGATTAAAGCCTGGTAGGCTACCAGGCTTTGAGGTAGGCTCAAGTGGACACAAGAGAATTTAGATCAGATTAGTCGCTCAGTCATGTCCAACTCTTTGCAACCCCATGAACTGCAGCACGCCAGGCCTCCCTGTCCATCACCAACTCCCGGAGGTCACCAGACTCACATCCATCGAGTCAGTGATGCCATCCAGCCATCTCATTCTCTGTCGTCCCCTTCTCCTCCTGCCCCCAATCCCTTCCAGCATCAGAGTCTTCTCCAATGAGTCAACTCTTCGCATAAGGTGGCCAAAATAATGGAGTTTCAGCTTTAGCATCATTCCTTCCAAAGAAATCCCAGGGCTGATCTCCTTCACAATGGACTGGTTGCATCTCCTTGCAGTCCAAGGGACTCTCAAGAGTCTTCTCCAACACCACAGTTCAGAAGCATCAATTCTTCGGCGCTCAGCCTTCTTCACAGTCCAGCTCTCACATCCATACATGACCACAGGAAAGACCATAGCCTTGACTAGGCGAAACCTTTGTTGGCAAAGTAATGTCTCTGCTTTTGAATATGCTATCTAGGTTGGTCATAACTTTCCTTCCAAGGAGTGTCTTTTAATTTCATGGCTGCAGTCACCATCTGCAGTGATTTTGGAGCCCAGAAAAAGAAAGTCTGACACTGTTTCCACTGTTTCTCCATCTATTTCCCATGTAGTGATGGGACCAGATGCCATGATCTTTGTTTTCTGAATGTTGAGCTTTAAGCCAACCTTTTCACTCTCCACTTTCACTTTCATCAAGAGGCTTTTGAGCCCCTCTTCACTTTCTGCCATAAGGGTGGTGTCATCTGCATATCCGAGGTTATTGATATTTCTCCCAGCAATCTTGATTCCAACTTGTGTTTCTTCCAGTCCAGCATTTCTCATGATGTACTCTGCATATAAGTTAAATAAACATGGTGACAATATACAGCCTTGACGTACTCCTTTTCCTATTTGGAACCAGTCTGTTGTTCCATGACCAGTTCTAACTGTTGCTTCCTGACCTGCATACAGATTTCTCAAGAGGCAGATCAGGTGGTCTGGTATTCCCATCTCTTTCAGAATTTTCCACAGTTGATTGTGATCTACACAGTCAAAGGCTTTGGCATAGTCAATAAAGCAGAAATAGATGTTTTTCTGGAACTCTCTTGCTTTTTCCATGATCCAGTGGATGTTGGCAATTTGATCTCTGGTTCCTCTGCCTTTTCTAAAACCAGCTTGAACATCAGGAAGTTCACGGTTCACATATTGCTGAAGCCTGGCTTGGAGAATTTTGAGCATTACTTTACTAGCGTGTGAGATGAGTGCAATTGTGCAGTAGTGTGAGCATTCTTTGGCATTGCCTTTCTTTGGGATTGGGATGAAAACTGACCTTTTCCAATCTTGTAGCCACTGCTGAGTTTTCCAGATTTGCTGGCATATTGAGTGCAGCACTTTCACAGCATCATCTTTCAGGATTTGGAATAGCTCCACTGGAATTCCATCACCTCCACTAGCTTTGTTCGTAGTGATGCTTTCTAAGGCCCACTTGACTTCACATTCCAGGATGTCTGGCTCTAGGTCAGTGATCACACCATCATGATTATCTGGGTCGTGAAGCTCGTTTTTGTACAGTTCTTCTGTGTATTCTTGCCACCTCTTCTTAATATCTTCTGCTTCTGTTAGGTCCAGACCATTTCTGTCCTTTATCGAGCCCATCTTTGCATGAAATGTTCCTTTGGTATCTCTGATTTTCTTGAAGAGATCCTTAGTCTTTCCCATTCTGTTGTTTTCCTCTATTTCTTTGCATTGATCGCTAAAGAAGGCTTTCTTATCTCTTTTTGCTATTCTTTGGAACTCGGCATTCAGATGTTTATATCCTTCTTTTTCTCCTTTGCTTTTCACTTCTCTTCTTTTCATAGCTATTTGTAAGGCCTCCCCAGACAGCCATTTTGCTTTTTTGCATTTCTTTTCCATGGGGATGGTCTTGATCCCTGTTTCCTGTGCAATGTCAGGAACCTCATTCCATAGTTCATCAGGCACTCTATCTATCAGATCTAGGGCCTTAAATCTATTTCTCACTTCCACTGTATAATCATAAGAGATTTGATTTAGGTCATACCTGAATGGTCTAGTGGTTTTCCCTACTTTCTTCAATTTCTGTTTGAATTTGGCAATAAGGAGTTCATGGTCTGAGCCACAGTCAGCTCCTGGTCTTGTTTTTGCTGATTGTATAGAGCTTCTCCATCTTTGGCTGCAAAGAATATAATCGATCTGATTTCGGTGTTGACCATCTGGTGATGTCCATGTATAGAGTCTTCTCGTGTTGTTGGAAGAGGGTATTTGCTATGACCAGTGCATTTTCTTGGCAAAATAACAAAATGAATTAATAGGTCTAAAAACAAACTATGTTTTTATTGGCAAATACAACTGAATGGAACCTAATAGATATGGTGCTTGCTATGTTTTCAGCAGAGTTATACTACCAAAGAAACCACATAGCTGAATTCAAAAGGGCAGTAGTTTTTCAAGAGTCAAAATTGTTACCAAACACAGGTTCATGTGCCCAATGTATAGTGAGGTCAAATAAACTAAAACATCAGAGTTTGGAGCAGAGAAAGGTTTATTGCAGGGTTAAGCAAGGAAAACAGGTGGCTCATGCCAAGAAACCCCAAACTCCCCAATGGTTTTGGGAGAGAAGTTTTTAATGGGTAGAATTTGGGGTGAGAGCTCCAGGGTATGTGATTTCTTCCAACTGAATTGTGGTAAAGTAACAGGGCAGTCCTTCAGGGATCTTGTGTTCAGCCTGAAGTTACCATTCTTCACCTGGGTGGGGGCCTTAATTCCTACAGAAGAACTCAAAGATATTGTTATGTGTATCCCTTCAAGAGGAACCAGGACCCTGCCCCAAAGTGCACTATTGTTTCTTAACTTTTCCTCCCCTATCTCTGCATCCCCTCTCTTCCCTAATTAGCAATTGTTTGAACCTGCCCTCTGGGACTCAGAGAAGGACAGGGAGGCTGAAGGAAGCCTAATTCCTACAAATAAGAACTGAAGGACATGGAAAGGATTTGTACCTAGGAGCCCCATAGGATCCTGATCAGTTTCAAAATGATCTTAGGTCCTCATGGTTATGAAGAAGATTAGTAAAACTACTCAGTAGCCAATGACAGACAAACTTCCCAGTATATATTTTGATTACCTTGAAGAATAATGGAAAGGAAATAATATTCTAGAGCAAATGATTCAAAAGACATGGGGAACAGGAAGGAGGCTATTCCAGTGAGCAGAGGTTCCTCACTGTCAGCATAGGCCTAACTGAATTTCAGAATCGCTATGGACCTGTGTATTGTCACCCTGCTCATTTAACTTATATACAGAGTACATCATGAGAGATCAGATCAGATCAGTCGCTCAGTCGTGTCCGACTCTTTGCGACCCCATGAACCGCAGCACGCCAGGCCTCCCTGTCCATCACCAACTCCCGGAGAAATGCTGGGCTGGATGAAGCACAAGCTAGAATCAAGATTCCTGGGAGAAATATCAATAACCTCAGATATGCAGATGACACCACCCTTAAGGCAGAAAGTGAAGAAGAACTAAAGAGCCTTTTGATGAAAGGGAAAGAGGAGAGTGAAAAAGTTGGCTTAAAGCTCAACATTCAGAAAACGAAGATCATGGCATCTGGTCCCATCACTTCATGGCAAACAGATAGGGAAACAGTGGAAAGAGTGGCAGACTTTATTTTTTGGGCTCAAAAATCACTGCAGATGGTGACTGCAGCCATGAAATTAAAAGACACTTACTCCTTGGGAGAAAAGTTATGACCAACCTAAACAGCATATTAAAAAGCAGAGACATTACTTTGCCAAAAAAGGTCCATCTACTCAAGGCTATGGTTTTTCTAGTATTCATGTATGGATGTGAGAGTTGAACTGTGAAGAAAGCTGAGCACCGAAGAATTGATGCTTTTGAACTGTGGTGTTGGAGAAGACTCTTGAGAGTCCCTTGGACTGCAAAGAATCCACCCTAAAGGATTTCAGTCCTGAATATTCATTGGAAGAACTGATGGTGAAGCTGAAACTCCAAAACTTTGGCCACCTGATGCAAAAGACCCTGATGCTGGGAAAGATTGAAGGCGGGAGGAGGAGAAGGGGATGACAGAGGATAAGATGGCTGGATGGCATCACCAACTCAATGGACATGAGTTTGGATAAACTCTGAAATTTGGTGATGGACAGGGAGGACTGGCATGCTGCAGTCCATGGGATCACAGATATCTGGACACAACTGAGCGACTGAATTGACGGACCTGAAGCTGCTTTGTGTCTTCTGTTCTTTCTTTCTAAATAGGAATATTGATTACGGTTGTTCTCTGCCTCTTCCATCACTTTGTAATGCATGTATGGGAGAAAGATAATTTGTCTATCACATATATAGATCTGCAGGCTAGGAGAGCCCATATCCAGACCTGATAAAGAGACTGGAGCATCACTCAGAGATTCTAGACTTGGGGTTGAATGCAGTATCTAGATGGAAATTTTGAGTAAGAAGTAGCCAACTATCTGGTGATCAGAAGGTAGACTTCAGTGGTCATTGGCTGATAAAAACAAACTAGAAATGAGACATCCATCACAGGTGGAAACTTTAAGAATTTTTGATTCCCCCCACATCCCCTTCTTCCTCTGTCTGTATAAATGTACATGAAGGAGTCAGGAAATGCACCTCTTCCATGTGGTGAGAAGGAAAACAGAAACCCCAATGAACAGTCCTAATGATCACCAGAATCTGCCTGTTCTCAGAAAAGGAAAAGAGTTATCCCTGAGATATTCAACTTTCAGCCTCTTCTCTTCAAATAAGGGAAATGAAAGAGCAGAACCTGCCCACTCCCATTTGAGATCTTCTGGCAGAGAGGAGGAGTTAAGATTTCAATCAGAAAGGAGACTAGAGTTTTAAAACAGACTCACTCTAAATCATCCAAAGTGACCCCAGTTTTAGTGTGGCCAAGATATTGTCCAAGATACAATAAAGAGAAATTCATCTGAGCGTGGTCCCAGCCAGTGACTAGAGGAAAATAGGATGGTTTCATATTCACTCCCGACTGAGTTCAGACTGTTTAAGAAACCAGTTACAGCTGTGACCCCGTTGGAGCCCTGCTGAGCAAAGATAAATGTGGACTCTGAAAACTATGGACATGGGAAATACTCATGGATGTGACAGAACTGAATTTGAGAGCATGTACAAAAATTGCTTTAAATCTCCTAAGATAGTATAGAGTGATATTCAAAAAGTTTAGAAAGGAACAGAAAATGAGTACAATCTTAAGAGTTTTCCCAAGAGATGGATTTCTCTGTCATTACTAGAGAAATACCAAAAATAGAGGAGCATAGAAATTGATTTTTGAAGTCTGTCTCAGACTCTGAATTTCCAAACAGGAAATCTCTTTACTAATAAGGAGTGCACATGATGATGACCTAGTGCCAAAGTCCTGCGGTACAGAAGCAATCCTATGGTCCCACACTTAAACATACCACTGAAAAACAACAGCTAATGTACTAAACAGACGGTGGGGGACGCTGTATTCCCTCTGATGCAAAAAGTAAATTATCAAATCTGAGTTTGGTTTCCAGAAGCGGTATTCCTAGACATTAGGGCTTTCATGAATGTGAACAAATGTCTCAACTAATCAAAGCAGATGTCCTGATGTGTTGAATATCAGAGATCAGAGCCTGTCAGTTTTTTGGAGGAACACCAGGAGACCAGTTGTAAAGGTGCGTGAGTAGATACAGACTACAATGTGGACGGATTGGAAGAGTTCTATCCAGTCTCTTTAGACTCAGGAAATGTGAATAATCTGTTTAAAACGAGTACAACAGGATAATCATCAGACACTTGCTTTGTTCTGAGATCAATTTAACTAAACTGAGGCACATTCTCAACTTTTTCAAAAGTAGAGGAAGATCCACTATTTGAGAAACAAGTGTCAAATGGATGATTTCAGGGGGAACTGGCTTAGCCTGTAAACAGCTAAAGCAGACAAGACATTATCAGAGCAGCTGAAAACTCCCACAGCTGTTTTGTCAGTTTTTGAGAAGCCTGGGGTGAGCCGCTTTCCTGAGGCCCCTTCCAAAACACACGGGTAAGAAAAGAGAGCTCACACCTGCAAATAGGCAAGCCCATCAGCCTGCCTGCTGTGTGACTCTTCAGGCAAGAAGCCAAGATCCAGGGTTTGCAGGAGGAGGTCCCGGCCCACAGTGAAGCTGAGAACAACAATGTACAACCAAACAAGAGGGTCGAGAAGTGCAACTGCCCATTGGTTAGCTTTACTTGTGGGCAAAGTAGGCAGGCTGTGGCAGGCCATACCCACCAATCTGAAGTCAAAGGTATGGGTATCGTGAAAGCAAAAGCAGGCCCGGTAGATCTTGAAAGCTACAAACCAGTTAGAAAGAGAGAATGTTTCAGTCCCACAAAAAACTAGTCACTGATCCAGTTAGGGAGAAGAACAAACCTGAAATTACCCTTGGTGATGGACACTCAGTTGCAAAAGATTGGGCTGTGACTTGGCAGCATGAGTCTTTCCTGGGCCCCCTGGAGGTCACAAAGTCCATAGCCTAGGTCTTCCTCTCCTAGGGACCTACATAGAAGAAATAGAAGGGCGATTAAAACACGAAATTTTTGAGATTTTGAGTTAGAGAGTCTAGTTGGAAGATCAGTCAAAACTTCAGCTAAAAAGTAAATCCTACATGGCTTCCTTTAAAGCAAATACAGTTTCTCACTGGCCCATGGAGCTGTGGCTGCCGTGAGCAGTCAACCAGGGAAAGGTGAGGAGTTCAGATGGTCCTTGCCCAAAATTTCTGATCAGTTAAGCCCCTAGAGCTTTTGCCAAGGCCTCTGGAAGAACATACTCCTCCAATAAAAGCAGATCTACAGTTAAATTTCCCACCAATAAATCACAGAGCCTGGGATCCATGTTATAATTGAGTAACAGAATATATTCAAATGTGACTTATTTCTACCTGAGTTTCACAGAGCCACTTCAAATCTCAATACATATATTAGATAGGTAAGACTCTAATCAAGTGCTACTCTTTTATATAAAAGTATTTTTGTATTACTTGAAAAACAAGGATTAAAAAAAGAGACTATCTGCATGATTTTGCCACTAAAACTTTGGGCCATCAGTGACTAGTGGGTATTTGACTTCAACCAAAGGAGTCATTCTAATGGGTCAGTGAGTACTATACAGCTCTTGGAACAAACAGCATCGGCATTGTTCCAGGTCAGATATAGTTGCTGTTACTACTCCCAGGCCCATATATTTTTTTTTATTGAAGTATAGTTTATTTGACTCACTGGAAAAGACTCTGATGCTGGGAGGGATTGGGGGCAGGAAGAGAAGGAGACGACAGAGGATGAGATGGCTGGATGGCATCACTGACTCGATGGACGTGAGTCTGAGTGAACTCTGGGAGTTGGTGATGGACAGGGAGGCCTGGCGTACTGCGCTTCATGGGGTCACAAAGAGTTGGACATGACTGAGCTACTGAACTGAACTGATAGTTTATTTACAATGTCATGTTAGTTTCAGGTGCACAGCACAATGATTCAATTATACATACATAAATACATATTCCTTTTCAGATTCATTTTTCTTATAGATTATTACAAGCTATTGAAGACAGTTCTGTGCTATACCAAATGTCCTTATGGATTAGCTAATTTATATACAGTAGTTAATGTGTATATGTTAATCCCAACCTCCTAATTTATCCGTTCCCCATCTCCCTTTCCACTTTGGTAATCATACATTTGTATTCTGTGTCTGTGAGTCTCTTTCTGTTTTGAAAATAAGTTCATTTTTATCTTTTACAGATTCCACATATAACTTATATCATATAATATTTGTCTTTGGTTTATTTGGTGTGATGATCTCTAGGTCCATCCATGTTGTTGCAAATGCCATCATTTCATTCTTTCTTGTGGCTAAGAAATATTCCATTGTAAATATAATACATACCATAATCCCATAATTTAAATACCATCTGTAAATTCTAGTGATTTCAGTTCATATTTTCATCCAGCACTCACCTCTAAGCTCTGTGCATCCACCTGCCTGCTTGATACCCGCACCTGATGCTCACAAGTCAAACTTGGTCTGCCCGTCTCCTCATCCACTTGTGCTCTCCACCCTAGCCAATGCCACCTCCACCACTCAGTTACTTGAGCAGAGATTCTGAGAATTACTCTTCAGAGTGCCTGATCACTCAGTCTTAATCTTAAAAATATTCATTCCAATTACTTTCAATTCTGCAAACAAAATAGATTTCAATCTCACCCACTTTTCATGAGCTCCATTGCCCCATCCTAATACCTAGTCCCAGCCTCCATCAGCCTCCCTCCAGGTCCCACAGTAGCCTCCTCTTTTGTCTCTTCTCCTCCTGCTGCTCTCCGTGCTATATTTCCATCACCCAGTTTTCTTCTACCACAGAAAGTCTTTTTTCAGTTCCTCTGTGGTTTGAACCGTCTTCGCTATCTCCCAGTAATACTCTTCTCACTTCTTTTCCACTAGCTTCAGATCAGATCAGATCAGTCACTCAGTCGTGTCCGACTCTTTGCGACCCCATGAACTGCAGCACGCCAGGCCCCCCTATCCATCACCAGCTCTCGGAGGTCACTCAGACTCACATTCATCGAGTCAGTGATGCCATCCAGCCATCTCATCCTCTGTCGTCCCCTTCTCCTCCTGCCCTCAATCCCTCCCAGCATCAGAGTCTTCTCCAATGAGTCAACTCTTCACATGAGGTGGTCAAAATACTGGAGTTTCAGCTTTAGCATCATTCCTTCCAAAGAAATCCCAGGGCTGATCTCCTTCAGAATGGACTGGTTGCATCTCCTTGCAGTCCAAGGGACTCTCAAGAGTCTTCTCCAACACCACACTTCAAAAGCATCAATTCTTCGGCACTCAGCCTTCTTCACAGTCCAGCTCTCACATCCATACATGACCACAGGAAAGACCATAGCCTTGACTAGGCAAACCTTTATTGGCAAAGTGATGTCTCTGCTTTTGAATATGCTATCTAGGTTGGTCATAACTTTCCTTCCAAGGAGTAAGCATCTTTTAATTTCATGGCTGCAGTCACCATCTGCAGTGATTGTGGAGCCCAGAAAAAGAAAGTCTGACACTGTTTCCACTGTTTCTCCATCTATTAGACTGTAAATTACAGGAACATGGTATAAATAGTTTTGCATGGTGGTTAGCAAAGTGTTCAATACATATTTGTTGCATAAATGAGAGGCTATTGCTCCATCTAGAGACTACACTGCAACAATTCTGCAATTGCATTACTTTATGACTGAGGGAATCAGCAGGACTTTGGATACTTCACTCAAGGCCACACAACTGGCCAACTGGTAGAGCCAGAATATCTGATGCTTATCCCTAGTATCTCCTACAAGACCACTTGAGTGTAATGAATTTCAAATATCAACCAATACTCATACATTTTTTCAATCTATTCATTGAGTGCCTACCATGCTGGTACTCAGGCCACAATGAAGAACAAGATAGACTGACCACTGGAGCTTTTAATTATGGAAATAGTTTCCTGGGATGAAGTAAGGGCACTCAACATCATTAATTCATTGATGTTTCACTGGAATTGAAGAAAAGTTTATTTCCTCAAGGGAAAGAGTTTTCTATTTTATTCTGAATGAATTTAGAAAAAAATATTCTTCCTGAGTTTAGTAATACAGTTCTGTATGAAAGCAAATGCATCTGAATAGTAAAGAGCTTAAAATTGATAGTCAAGCTCATTTTTAATGTCTTTATACTACAAAATCAATAAAACTTATCAACGAATAGGTAAAATATTGACCGATCATTTGAATGTTTTGTTAAATTCAAGTTTTAGATATCACAGTGAAAAATTAGTAAATGTTCAACTTACGTAATATTTATCTGCATTTTTATATCACTTATATGTCTAATTTTTAAATAAAAAATCATGTTTACTCATGGTTTTCTGCTCAGTTTTTGACTGTCAGGTCACCAATTCAACTTCTCGCAAATATCTCTGAAAGATATTTTAAAATTTCCTTTTGCTTATATGCTAACTTACTTTCTGACATTTGCCTTTTCTTTAAAGAAAAGCTGTTTTATAGACTCTGACAATTCTTTTTGCAAAGTAATAGTAGTAAAAAAATCATGATTCTAGATTTGTTTTTTAACTCTTTTCACTTGTAAAAAAACAAGTGCAATATATTCTGAAAACTTCCATAATTTTTAATACTGCTGATTTTCTTAAAAAGCAAAATATTTGTGCATTGCTGCTGCTGCTGCTGCTAAGTCGCTTCAGTCGTGTCCAACTCTGTGCGACCCCATAGATGGCAAATCACCAGGCTCCCCCACCCCCTGGATTTTCCAGGCAAGAACACTGGAGTGGGTTGCCATTTCCTTCTCCACTGCATGAAAGTGAAAAATGAAAGTGAAGTCATTCAGTCTTGTCTGACTCTTTGTGACCCCATGGACTGCAGCCTACCAGGCTCCTCCATCCATGGGATTTTCCAGGCAAGTGTACTGGAGTGGGGTGCCATCGCCTTCTCCGATTTGTGCATTAGATGAATTTAAACAGAAACAAGAATGTGACTATGTTCATGAAGATTTTGTATGTAAATAAGTGTACACACTCTAAATAACATATGCATATACATGTATATAACATATATACAAGTACTTGTGCATCTAAAGTTTTTACTAGGAAGGGTTAAGTCTACTAATACCTAATAAAGCTAGATGTTTATTTATGGAAGCACTTTCTTTGAACTGAATCCAAGTTGTTAAAGTGCACAATGCCAGAAATAGACAGCACTGAGGGATAATGAGCATAGGGAAAAAACAGAGAGACTGCTTAGCTGATGAAAAATGTTAAAGAGATAGAAGGGTTTACTTGTTTTAAAAAAGATAAGAAACAAGGACACTGGAGGTTGCACAGGGGTTTTACTCTACTTCATTTTAGCATCAGGCCAGAGTGCCCTCCTTTGGCATATGCGTTGCAGAATCCCTATGTGTGAAGAGTCAAGTGAACTACTTGCTTAACATCTTTGTTGATATAATCCCCCAAAGTAGAAAGAAACACCAAGATTCATGAGAGCGCTGCTACTGGTGTCTCAACATCAAAAGGAACTTAGACGGGAATCCAGCTGCTAGAATTTGAATGAGAAGAAAGCGCTGCAGATTGTTTATGGAAGCACAGATGGCTGAAGGGAAAACAGCCTGCTCAGAGCTGGCTTGCCAGGAGAAACACTGGCAGGACAACGTTTGCTCTCTGTTAACATTTCCCTCCAATTTGAAAGGGTCCTAATTTCACTGCTGGACAATGACTTGACACTATTCATATATGACTTGTATACAGGCTGCGGCTATAAAAGTTTGAAGTGGAAAACATCTGGAGAGAGAAAAAAGCCGTCCACCTAGCAGGAGGTCAGGGCACACAGTGACCTTTTGGAGCCCTCAAAAGAATTACAGAAGCTTAGGAATGGCCAAACAGTGAATGAACCGCCAAGCATGACAAACACATAATTTAAAAAGCATGGTCTGATTCAGGCTTATAAAAAATAAAGTCAGAGAAAAGTGTAGACATTTATGATAACTGTCAAAAGCGAGAGTAAAAGTTCAGTTCACAGTTTAAATAGATATACAAAAATGATTTATTTAGGAACAATTTGAACAAGTTTGCATAATTGTTCACTAAGGAGTGTACGATTAAATACATAGAGTAGCTTTCATAATTCTATGTTGATTTTAACTTGTTATATTTTAGACCAAAAGAACAATTGACAAAACAAAAGCAATGCATCATTCATCAAATTCCTTTTAATTTAGGAAAGATTTTTATAGTGTACAGTGGCCTGGTCAAGACATAGACTGAGGAAAGAGAAAAGGGTGAAGACAAAATTCTTCAAACTGTCGATATTCATTTAATTTCCTAATTAGAGTTGTTTGAGAGGCCCAGCCCTAGAGCGAAAACACATCCCTGAGCATGTCAAGTAACCACACCCAACAGGAGGCCCAGACAACCTCACAGCTGAGTGTCAGACACTAGAGGGTTTGGTTCCTGAAAGTGATCATTTTTCCCAACTTCAGTCTAAACAAACCAAAGGAGGTGAGAAGATATAATATAACTTAGTCCCCATGCTGTTAACCAGGTTTTATGTGAAGGGAAGACTCAAATCAATTACTCTTTATTTAACTAAGCTAATACCATGTTATTGAACTGTTACTAACACATATGTCTGACAGTATGGGAAACTGGAAACTTAAACAGCTTCAGAACATCACATCACAATGTGAAAAAATTAGGACATAGTCTTCTACTATGATTTTCAAGGAGTAGGCTCAGACATGAATGCGCATATGAACATCTACAAGTCAGTTTTCTTTATATTAACTTTAAATTTTAAAATTACCCTGTTCATTCTCATGTTTTATTTATCTAATGCCAAGCCTTCAGGGAAATGGAGAATAATTTGTTAGGTTTTCTAGGCATTACCCTCTGCTTCCCAGTCTCCTCTCTTCCAGATTCCTACCTTTCATGATTTCATTTCCTCTCTGAATTCAGCCAGGACCCTATCAGGCAGTGACTCAAAATGTGTGTTCTGGACGGTCAGCTTCAGCCTTGCTTAACTTAAGTGTCTAATAGATGTTTGGAAGCCCTGGAGCCTTCTCTGCTCGTTCACCTTGAACTTCATCCATGAGACAGGAGTCCTAGAAGAAAGTGAGGCCCACTGGGAGGCCGAGGAAGTTACCCAGGGAAGTACGGTTTGCATCCAAATGAGGCTTTGGTAATAGGAGTGGACCTCTACAAAATATTAAGGAATTTAAAATTCAGGATGTATGATGCATAAAGTCTTCCAGACTGGAGCGGGGCAAAGGGAGGAAGGCAGCCTTGTTTGTGACTAATTGCCAGAACTTCAGAGACAAAGGGGATTAGAGCCGGGCTCTGCCACCCACCAGCTGGCTGACCTTGAGCAAGTCATCTTCTCCCCTGAGCCCTAGGGTCTTCATCAGAATGTTGCTGCTGGAGGGAGGAGTCAAGATGGTGGAAATGGAGGATAAAGAATTTGCCTCTTCTCACAAGTATATCAAGAATACACTTACAAATAAACAACGGTCACAGAGCACCTGCTGATAATTAGCGGAAAACCTCAGGCACCAAAAGGGACAAGAAAAATACCCACACAATCAGGTAGGATGAAAGAAAGAAAAAGGAAAAAAAAAAGAAAATAGGAAGGGACCAGCATCTCTGCTGCTGCTGCTGCTAAGTCACTTCAGTCATGTCCGACTCTGTGCGATCCCATAGACGGCAGCCCACCAGGCTCTCCTGCCCCTGGAATTCTCCAGGCAAGAACACTGGAGTGGGTTGCCATTTCCTTCTCGAATGCATGAAAGTGAAAAAGTGAAAGTCAAGTCGCTCAGTCGTGTCCAACTCTTCGCGACCCCATGGACTGCAGCCTACCAGGCTCCTCCATCCGTGGGATTTTCCAGGCAAGAGAACTGGAGTGGGGTGCCATTGCCTTCTCCAGCATCTCTGGAAGGGATCTAAAGGTGAGGAGAGGTTCTCGTACTCAGAAAAGCCCATTTGTGGTGGGAAAATCAGCTAGGGCAGAAAGGGACCTTCAAAGGACCAGAGGGGAATGCAGCAACCGATCTGTGGAAGGCAGGAAAAAGTAAGAACTGTGCACACATGGTCTGTGCTGTAGCCTTCTGCACCCCCACCTCAGTTGTGTCTCCTGGTATGGAGGGGGGCTGGGTGCTGCAAAGTGGGGTTTGAAGAGTGAACCCAGGGAAGGGACACCTGCTGGCTGTGAAGGGACAGCCTGAAGGGACAAGTGTAAGGAGCTCCACAATCAGGCAAGTTTTCAGAAGAAGCTCAGGACACTATAGAAGCAAAGCGCCATTGTTGAGTGGCATGCAAGAGGCAGAGCCACGACTGCAAACCTCTCCCTGACCCACTAGCCCCTGACGCCATGGGCACTGGGAGGGGCACCCATCTGAGCAGGCTCACCAGTCCTTCAAGCCAAACCGGCTACTATGCAGGACCTGGAAGGTCCATGTGCACTGTCCATGCCAAAACTTCCTCCAGGATTAGCCCTCAGCACCCCAGGAAGCTGCCAGTGCTAATCAGGGTTGAGTGCAAAAGCATGAGGTTTTGAAAGCAGATCCAGGAAGAGTACCACTGTTGGCTGTTCAGAGACAACCTGAGGGGACAGGAGTGAGGGACTCCACAGCTGGGAATGCTGCTAAAAGCAACATGGATTGCCTTGGAAATGAGGCGCCATTGCAGAATGGCACACAAGGTGTGGGGCCACCATTGGAAACCCCCTGCTGGCCCTGGGGCGGATTCCTGCCAGAGTGAGCACATCCCAGTCTTCTGCAACCTTCTGCCGGTCTCTGCCACCACAGGCACTTCACACAGGC
Organism: Tragelaphus eurycerus; assembly: GCA_935064755.1. Classification (NCBI taxonomy): domain Eukaryota; kingdom Metazoa; phylum Chordata; class Mammalia; order Artiodactyla; family Bovidae; genus Tragelaphus; species Tragelaphus eurycerus. Next base: position 15,520,609 of record CAKXYN010000041.1, read on the forward strand.
CCCAGCTGTGGCCACTTATGCCAGAGCAAGTGAGTGCTCCAATCAGTTGCTGCATTCCCTGGCTCTCACCTGGGCAGAGAAGGTATAGCTGAGGTAGGCCCACATGCTGGGGTGGGGCCGAAACCAAAGCTGAGCCCCACTTGGGCCAAAACCAAAGCACAGCCCCCACAAAGGGACTGTGCGACTAAAGAAATCTATTTAGCTGTATAAGCAGAGGATGAAATCTAAGTATTCTCCTCAGTAAACCCTGCATTTGTGGAATATCTGACTGGACGATAAGTGCTCCCACAGTTTAGCTTTAAGCAGCTTTGGACTTTGGGAAAAAAAATATACATGGGCGTTGACACATGCCAGTCTGTCTCACAGACTAAGCTGGCTCCATAGTGCCAATAGCAGGTCCAGAGACCTACCTGGAGGTGTTGGGGGGCCTCCTGCAGAGGCGAAGTTTGGCTGTGGCTCACAGTGGGGGCCAGGACACTGACCACAGAGGCCTCAGGGGAATATTATTACTATTATTTGCTTTGGGTATTTTTGGGTTTTGTTTTGTTTTGTTTCTTTCATTTCGTCCTGTGGTTGCTGTTTTGTGTTTCTTTCATGATTTTTTTACTTAGATTTTCTTTAAATTTTTAATATATTTTTAATTTACTATTTTGTTGTTTTGTTTTTTTCTTAATTTTTATGATTGTTTTTGGGTGTTTGGTTTGTTTACTTTTTTAGCTGACTTTCTATTTGTTTTTGTTTGTTTTCATGGTTTCTTTTTGTTTGGGGAGTTCTTTTGTTTGGTTGTTATCTTTTTTGTTTGGTTGGTTTAGCTTTCATCATTTGTCTTAAGTTTTATTTGTCTGTTTCTTTTTCTTCCTTTCCCCCCACCCCCTTTTGGCTGTGATGCATGGCTTGTGGGCTCTTGGATCCCCAGCTAGGAGTCAGGCCTGAGCTTCTGTAGTAAGGGTGATAAGTCCAAGACAGTGGACCACAAGAGAATTCCTGGCCCCAGGGAATATTAATTGGTGTGAGTTCTCCCAGAGCTTTCCATCTTGAAACCAAGACCCAGCTACACCCAACTACCTGCAGGCTCCAGTACTGGACACCTCACACCCAACAACCTGCTAGACAGGAACACAGCCCCACCCATCAGCAGACAGGCTGCCTAAAGTCATACTAAACTCACAGACAGCCCAAAACACACCACCTGACATGGTCTTGCCCATCCAAGGAACAAGACTCAGTTCCACCCACCAGGGGACAGGAACCAGTCCCCCATACGAGGAAACCTACACAAGCCCCTGGACCAATCTTACGCACCAGGAGGCAGAATTTGTAGTTTCTCTGACCATGCAGCCTGTAGAAATGAGACCACAAGCACAGTAAGTTAGACAAAACGAGATAACAGAGAAATATGTTGCAGAAGAAGAAACAAGCTAAATATTCACAAGATGAAATAAATGAAGAACAAATAGGCAATCTACCCAAAAAGGACTTCAGGGTAATGATAGTAAAGATGATCCAAGATCTCAAAAACAGAGTGCAGGCATGGATTGAGAAGGTAAAATAAATGTTTAACCAGGACCGAGAAGAGTCAGACACGACTGAACTATTTCACTTTCACTTTTCACTTTCAAGCATTGGAGAAGGAAATGGCAACCCACTCCAGTATTCTTGCCTGGAGAATCCCAGGGACGGGGGAGCCTGGTGGGCTACCGTCTATAGGGTCACACAGAATTGGACACAACTGAAGCGACTTAGCAGCAGCAGAAAAACTAAAGAAAAAACAATCAGTGATGAACAACACAACTACTGAAATGAAAAATACACTAGAAGGATGGATAAGTGAGTTAGAAGATAGAAAGGTGGAAATAACTAAAGCAGAGCAGAATAAAGAAAAAAGAATGAAAAGAAATAAGGACAGACGCAGAGACCTTTGAGATAATACTAAATCCACCAACATTTGAATTATAGGAGTCCTAGAAGAACAGCAAAAGAAAGGGTCTGAGAAAATATTTGAAGAGTTTATACTTGAAGAAAAAATCTGAAGTTGAAAACTTCCTTAATATGGGAAAAGAAATACTCAGTCAAGTCCAGGAAGTGCAAAGAGTCCCATACAGGATAAACCCAAGGAGAAACAAAGGAACATATTAGTCAAACCAACAAAAATTAAATATAAAGATAAAATATTAAACAGCAAGGGAAAAGCAACAATTAATATAAAAAGAGTCCCCATAAGGTTATCAGCTGATTTTTCAGCAGAAACTCTGCAGGCCAGAAGGGAGTGGCAAGATATATTTAAAGTGATGAAAAGGGAAAACCCACAGCTGAGAATAGTCTACCCAGCAAGGCTTTCATTCAATTTTAAGAGAAATCAAAAACTTTAGAGACAAGCAAAAACTAAGAGAATTCAGCACCACCAAACCAGCTTTACAACAAATACCAAAGGAGCATTTCTATATGGGAAACAAAAGAAGAAAAAGCCCTACCAAAAAAAAAAAAAAATTTAAGAAAATGTAATGGGACCATCAGATCAGATCAGATCAGATCAGTCGCTCAGTCGTGTCCGACTCTTTGCGACCCCATGAACTGCAGCACGCCAGGCCTCTCTGTCCATCACCAACTCCCGGAGGTCACTCAGACTCACATCCATCGAGTCAGTGATGCCATCCAGCCATCTCATCCTCTGTCGTCCCCTTGTCCTCTTCAGAGTCTTTCCAATGACTCAACTCTTCACATGAGGTGGCCTAAGTACTGGAGTTTCAGCTTTAGCATCATTCCTTCCAAAAAAATCCCAGGGCTGATCTCCTTCAGAATGGACTGGTTGGATCTCCTTGCAGTCCAAGGGACTCTCAAGAGTCTTCTCCAACACCACACTTCAAAAGCATCAATTCTTCAGCGTTCAGCCTTCTTCACAGTCCAGCTCTCACATTCATACATGACCACAGGAAAGACCATAGCCTTGACTAGGTGAACCTTTGTTGGCAAAGTAATGTCTCTGCTTTTGAATATGCTATCTAGGTTGGTCATAACTTTCCTTCCAAGGAGTAAGCATCTTTTAATTTCACGGCTGCAGTCACCATCTTTAGTGATTTTGGAGCCCAGAAAAACAAAGTCTGACACTGTTTCCACTGTTTCTCCATCTATTTCCCATGTAGTGATGGGACCAGATGCCATGATCTTCGTTTTCTGAATGTTGAGCTTTAAGCCAATCTTTTCACTCTCCACCTTCACTTTCATCAAGAGGCTTTTGAGTTCCTCTTCACTTTCTGCCATAAAGATGGTGTCATCTGCATATCTGAGGTTATTGATATTTCTCCCAGCAATTTTGATTCCAACTTGTGTTTCTTCCAGTCCAGCATTTCTCATGATGTACTCTGCATATAAGTTAAATAAACATGGTGACAATATACAGCCTTGACGTACTCCTTTTCCTATTTGGAACCAGTCTGTTGTTCCATGACCAGTTCTAACTGTTGCTTCCTGACCTGCATACACATTTCTCAAGAGGCAGATCAGGTGGTCTGGTATTCCCATCTCGTGAAGAATTTTCCACAGTTTATTGTGATCTACACAGTCAAAGGCTTTGGCACAGTCAATAAAGCAAAAAATAGATGTTTTTCTGGAACTCTCTTGCTTTTTCCATGATCCAGCGGATGTTGGCAATCTGATCTCTGGTTCCTCTGCCTTTTCTAAAACCAGCTTGAACATCAGGAAGTTCACGGTTCACATATTGCTGAAGCCTGGCTTGGAGAATTTTGAGCATTACTTTACTAGAGTGTGAGATGATAATTATTATATTAATAATTACCTTAAGTGTAAATGGATTAAATGTGGAGGCTCAAAAAGGAGGAGATATATTTATACCTATGGCTGATTCATGGTTGAGGTTTGACAGAAAATAGCAAAATTCTGTAAAGCACTTATCCTTCAATAAAAATAAATTAATTAATTTTTAAAAATGTAATGGGACCATATATATCAATAATTACCTTAAATGTAAATGGATTAAATGTTCCAACCAAAAGACACAGATTGACTCAATGGATAAAAAAACAAGAAACATATATATATGCTGTCTACAAGAGACCAATTTCAGATATAGAGATACATGCAAACTGAAAGTGAGGGTATGGAAAAAAATATACCATGCAAATAGAAATCAGAAGAAAGCTGAAGTACCAGTACTCACATCAGACAAAATATATTTTAAAATAAAGTCTGTTACAAGAGACAAGGAAGGACACTACATAAAGAGAAAGGGATCAATCCAAAAAGATATAATTGTAAATATTTATGCAACCAACACAGGAGAACCTCAAATGACAGTAACACGTTAATAGTGTGGACTTTAACAGTCCATTAACACCAATAGATAGATCACCCAGACAGAAAATTAAAAAGGAAACACAAGACTTAAATGACACATTATATCAGATAGACTTAATTAATATTTATAGGACATTCCATTCGAAAGCAATTTTGAGAAAGAAAAACAGAGCTGGAGGAATCATGCTCTCTGACGTCAGCCTATAATAAAAAGCTATAGTAATCAAGACAGTATAGTATTGGCACAGAAAGAAATATACATGGAACCAGATAGAAAGTAAAGATAAGAGACCCACACACTTATGGTCACCTAAACTATGACAAAGGAGGCAAGAATACACAATGGAGAAAAGACAGTCTCTTCAATAAGTGGTGCTGGGAAAACTGAATAGCTAGACCTAAAAGAATGGAATTAGAACACTCTAACACCATACAAAAAAATAAATGGAATAAGGACCTCAATGTAAGCCCAGACACCATAAAACTCTTAGGGGAAAATATAGGCAGAACACACTTTGACATAAATCACAAGATCTTTTTTGATCCACGTCCTAGAGTAATGAAAATCATAATAAAAATAAACAAATGGGATTTAATTAAATTTAAAAGCTTTTGGTCTGAAAAGCTTTTGCACAGTGAAGGAAACTATAAATAAGGTGAAAAGACAATACTCAGAATAGGAAGAAATATTTGCAAACAAGAGTTAATCTCCAAAATATACAAACAACTCATACCGCTCAGTATAAAAAAAAGAAAATCAAAAAATGTGCAGAAGACCTAAATAGACATTTCTCCAAAAAACACATACATCTGCGAATGAACATATCAAAAGACACTCAGCATCATTAATTACTTGTTGTTATTCAGTCACCAAGTCATGTCCAAGTCTTTGTGACCCCATGGACTGTAGCACGCCAGGCTTCCCTGTGCCTCACCATCTCCCGAAGCTTGCCCAAGTTCATGTCCACTGAATCAGAGATGCCATAGCAATGAGGTACCACCTCATATCAGTCAAAATTGCTCTCATCAAAAAAATCTACAAATAAGTGCTGGAGAGGATGTGGAGAAAAGGAAACCCTCCAACACTTATGGTGGAAATGTAAAGTGACACAGCCACTGTGAAGAACACTATCAGTTCAGGTCAGTTCAGTTGCTCAGCCGTGTCCAACTCTTTGCGACCACATGAATCACAGCACGACAGGCCTCCCTGTCCATCACCAACTCCCGGAGTTCACTAAGACTCACGTCCATCGAGTCAGTGATGCCATCCAGCCATCTCATCCTTTGTCGTCCCCTTCTCCACTTGCCCTCAAGCCCTCCCAGCATCAGAGTCTTTTCCAATGAGTCAACTCTTCGCATGAGGTGGCCAAACTACTGGAGTCTCAGCTTTAGCATCAGTCCTTCAAAAGAACACCCAGGGCTGATCTCCCATAGAATGGACTGGTTGGAACTCCTTGCAGTCCAAGGGACTCTCAAGAGTCTTCTCCAACACCACAGCTCAAAAGCATCAGTTCTTCGACACTCAGCCTTCTTCACAGTCCAACTCTCACATCCATACATGACCACAAGAAAATCATAGCCTTGACTAGACGAACCTTTGTTGGCAAAGTAATGTCTCTGCTTTTGAATATGCTATCTAGGTTGGTCATAACTTTCCTTCCAAGGAGTAAGTGTGTTTTAATTTCATAGCTGCAATCACCATCTGCAGTGATTTTGGAGCCCAGAAAAAGAAAGTCTGACACTGTTTCCACTGTTTCCCAATCTATTTCCCATGAAGTGATGGGACCAGATGCCATGATCTTCGTTTTCTGAATGTTGAGCTTTAAGCCAACCTTTTCACTCTCCACTTTCACTTTCATCAAGAGGCTTTTGAGTTCCTCTTCACTTTCTGCCATAAGGGTGGTGTCACCTGCATATCTGAGGGTATTGATATTTCTCCAGGCAATCTTGATTCCAGCTTGTGCTTCTTCCAGTCCAGCATTTCTCATGATGTACTCTGCATATAAGTTAAATAAACAGGGTGACAATATACAGCCTTGATGAACTCCTTTTCCTATTTGGAATCAGTCTGTTGTTCCATGTCCAGTTCTAACTGTTGCTTCCTGACCTGCATACACATTTTTCAAGAGGCAGATCAGGTGGTCTGGTATTCCCATCTCTTGAAGAATTTTCCACAGTTTACTGTGATCCACATTCAAAGGCTTTGGCATAGTCAATAAAGCAGAAATAGATGCGTTTCTGGAACTATCTTGCTTTTTCCATGATCCAGCGGATGTTGGCAATCTGATCTCTGGTTCCTCTGCCTTTTCTAAAACCAGCTTGAACATCAGGAAGTTCACAGTTCACATATTGCTGAAGCCTGGCTTGGAGAATTTTGAGCATTACTTTACTAGCGTGTGAGATGAGTGCAATTGTGCGGTAGTTTGAGCATTCTTTGGCATTGCCTTTCTTTGGGATTGGAATGAAAACTGACCTTTTCCAGTCCTGTGGCCACTGCTGAGTTTTCCAAATTTGCTGGCATATTCAGTGTAGCACTTTCACAGCATCATCTTTCAGAATTTGAAATAGCTCCACTGGAATTCTATCACCTCCACTAGCTTTGTTGGTAGTGATGCTTTCTAAGGCCCCCTTGACTTCACATTCCAGGAAGTCTGGCTCTAGGGGAGTGATCACACCATCGTCATTATCTGGATTGTAAAGATCTTTTTTGTACAGTTCTTCTGTGTATTCTTGCCACCTCTTCTTAATATCTTCTGCTTCTTTTAGGTCCATACCATTTCTGTCCTTTATCATGCCCATCTTTGCATGAAATGTTCCCTTGGTATCTCTAATTTTCTTGAAGAGATCTCTAGTCTTTCCCATTCTGTTGTTTTCCTCTATTTCTTTGCATTTATCACTGAAGAAGGCTTTCTTATCTCTTCTTGCTATTCTCTGGAACTGTGCATTCATATGCTTATATCTTTCCTTTTCTCCTTTGCTTTTCACTTCTCTTCTTTTCACAGCTATTTGTAAGGCCTCCCGAGAGAGCCATTTTGCTTTTTTGCATTTCTTTTCCACAGGGATGGCCTTGATCCCTGTTTCCTGTACAATGTCACGAACCTCATTCCATAGTTCATCAGGCACTCTATCTATCAGATCTAGGCCCTTAAATCTATTTCTCACCTCCACTGTATAATCATAAGGGATTTGATTTAGGTCATACCTGAATGGTCTAGTGGTTTTCCCTACTTTCTTCAATTTCAGTCTGAATTTGGCAATAAGGAGTTCATGGTCTGAGCCACAGTCAGCTCGTGGTCTTGTTTTTGCTGACTGTATAGAGCTTCTCCATCTTTGGCTGCAAAGAATATAATCGATCTGATTTCAGTGTTGACCATCTGGTGATGTCCATGTGTAGAGTCTTCTCTTGTGTTGTTGGAAGAGGGTGTTTGCTATGACCAGTGCATTTTCTTGGCAAAACTCTATTAGCCTTTGCCCTGCTTCATTCTGTATTACAAGGCCAAATTTGCCTGTTACTCCAGGTGTTTCTTGACTTCCTACTTTTGCATTTCAGTCCCCTATAATGAAAAGGACATCTTTTTGGGGTGTTAGTTATAAAAGGTCTTGTAGGTCTTCATAGGACCGTTCAACTTCAGCTTCTTCAGAGTTACTGGTTGGGGCACAGACTTAGATTACTGTGATATTGAATGGTGTGCCTTGGAAACTAACAGAGATCATTCTGTCATTTTTGAGATTGCATCCAAGTACTGCATTTCGGACTCTTCTGTTGACCATGATGGCTACTCCATTTCTTCTGAGGGATTCCTGCCCGCAGTAGTAGATATAATAGTCATCTGAGTTAAATTCACCCATTCCAGTCCATTTGAGTTCACTGATTCCTAGAATGTCGACATTCACTCTTGCCATCTCTTGTTTGACCATTTCCAATTTGCCTTGTCATGCACACGACACTCCAGGTTCCTATGCAATATTGCTCTTTACAGCATCGGACCTTGCTTCTATCACCAGTCACATCTGCAACTGAGTATTGTTTTTGCTTTGGCTCTATCCCTTCTTTCTTTCTGGAGTTATTTCTCCACTGATCTCCAGTAGCATATTGGGCACCTACTGACCTGGGGAGTTCCTCTTTCAGTATCCTATCATTTTGCCTTTTCATACTGTTCATGGGGTTCTCAAGGCAAGAATACTGAAGTGGTTTGCCATTCCCTTCTCCAGTGGACCACATTCTGTCAGATCTCTCCACCATGACCTGCCTGTCTTGGGTTGCCCCACAGGCATGGCTTAGTTTCTTTGAGTTAGACAAGGCTGTGGTCCTAGTGTGATTAGATTGACTAGTTTTTTGTGAGTATGGTTTCAGTGTGTCTGCCATCTGATGCCCTCTTGCAACACCTACCATCTTCCTTGGGTTTCTCTTACCTTGGGTGTGGGGTATCTCTTCTCGGCTGCTCCAGCAAAGCGCAGCCACTGCTCCTTACCTTGGACGAGGGGTATCTCCTCACTGCCACCCTTCCTGACCTATAAGAACACTATAGAAATTCTTTAAATGGTATAAATAGAACTACCATCTCACCCAGCAATCCCACTCCTTGGCATATACCCATGATATAACAATAATTTTAAAAACTAAAATAGCCAGAACATGAAGGCAACCTAAATGCCCATCAACAGAGGAATAGACAAGGAAGATGTAGTACATGTACACAAGGAATATTGCTCTGCTATAATAAAGAATGAAATTGTGTCGTTTTCATAGACACGGATGGACCTAGATACTGTCATATGGAGTAAAAATAAGTCAGAAATTGAAAAGCAAATATAATATCACTTATATGTGGAATCTAGAAAAATGATATGGATGAAATTATCTGCAAAGTAGAAATAGAAACACAGATACAGAAAATGGATATATGAATATAACTGGGGGAAGAGAGGGGTTGGAGGAACTGAGAGACTGGATTGATATATATACACTATGTATAAAATCAGTAACTAATAGGAATTTCCTGTATAGCACAGAGAACTCTACTCAGTGCTCTCTATATACTGATTAATGGTGACTGACTCTTTGCAACACCATGAACTGTAGCCTGCCAGGATCCTCTGTCTATAGAATTCTCCAGGCAAGATACTGGAGTGGGTAGCCACTCCCTTCTCCAGGAGATCTTCCCAACACAAGGATGGAACCAGGGTCTCCTGCATTGCAGGCAGATTCTTTACTGTCTGAGCCACCAGGGAACCCTGTATGGTTACCTAAATGGAAGGAAATCCAAAAAAGAGAGAATATATTTATGTGGATAGCTGATTGACTTTGCTGTATAGCAGAAACTAACTCAACATTGTAAAGTAACTACATTTCAATAAAAATTAATTTTAAAAGTAAACTAACAGAATAAAAAAAAAAAGAAACAAATGGTGCTGCAGTCACTGGGTTGTATAAAGGTGAGATGAGGTCAACCAGGATAGAAGCAGCACAGAGCCTTACACACAGCAAGTGCTCAATAAATCCTAATCACTTTTAAGGTGATTTCAGGTTTCTGGCCTGAATAGGGAAGAAGGAAGAAATGAAGAGAGAGAGAGAGGAGACAGGAAAGGATGAAGGAAAATAGAAGGAATTTTATGTAAATGGACTCCTGGAAAGTGAATTTTTATTTATTATTCTTAAAATTAATCTCTATTTTTACTTGTACATTGTTAATTAATTTTTATGCTTTATACTAATAACCTTTTCTATGAAAGGACTGGAAAAGTTCAGTTTTCATTCCAATCCCAAAGAAGGTCAATGCCAGAGAATGTTTAAACTACCGCTCAATGGTACTCATTTCACATGCTAGCAAGGTAATATTCAAAATCCTTTAAGCAAGGCTTCAACAGTATGTGAACTAAGAATTTCCTGATTTAGAAAAGGCAGAGGAACCGGAGATCAAATTGCCAACATCCATTGCCTGGAGAATCCCATGGACGGAGGAGCCTGGTAGGCTGCAGTCCACGGGGTCGCTAAGAGTCGGACACGACTGAGCGACTTCACTTTCACTTTTCACTTTCATGCAATGGAGAAGGAAATGGCAACCCACTCCAGTGTTTTTGCCTGAAGAATCTCAGGGACAGAGGAGACTGTTGGGCTGCCATCTGTGGGGTTACACAGAGTCAGATATGACTGACTTGACTTACCAGCATTGCATCATAGAAAAAGTAAGAGAATTCCAGACAAACATCTACTTCTGCTTCACTGACTACGCTAAAGTCTTTGACTGTGTGGATCATGACAAGCTGTTGAGAATTCATAAAAAGATGGAAATACCAGATCACCTGACCTGCCTCCTGAGAAACCTTTATGCAGGTCAAGAAGAAATAGAACCAGACATGGAACAACAGACTGGTTCCAAATTGGGAAATACATCAAGGCTGTATATTGTCACCCTGCCTATTTAACTTATATGCAGAGTACATCATTTGAAATGCCGGGCTAGATGAAGTGCAAGCCAGAATTCAGATTGCTGGGAAAAATATCCATAACCTCAGATATGCAGTTGATACTACCATTATGGCAGAAAGAGAAGAGAGCTAAAGAGCTCTCTTGATGAAAGTGAAAGAGGAGAGTGAAAAAACTGGCTTGAAACTCAGCATTCAGAAAACTAAGATCATGGCATCAGGTCCCATCACTTCATGGCAGATAGATGGGGAAACAATGGAAACAGTGACAGACTTTATTGCGGGGGGCTGGGGGGAGGGGTGGCTCCAAAATCCGTGCAGATGGTGACTGCAGCCATGAAATTAAAAGACACTTGCTCCTTGGAAGAAAAGCTATGACCAAATTAGACAGCATATTAAAAAGCAGAGACATTACTTTGCCAACAAAGGTAGGTCCATCTAGTCAAATATACGGTTTTTCCAGTAGCCATGTATGGATGTGAGTGTTGGACCATAAAGAAGGCTGAGCACTGAAGAACTGATGCTTTTGAACTATGGTGTTAGAGAAGACTTTTGAGAGTCCCTTTTACTGCAAAGAGATCAAACCAGTCAATCTTAAGGAAATTCATCCTGAATATTCATTGGAAGGACTGATGCTAAAGCTGAAGCTCGAATATTTTGGCCACCTGATGCAAAAAGCTGACTCACTGTAAAAGACTCTGATGCTGGGAAAAATCGAAGGCAGGAGGAGAAGGGGACGACAGATGTTTGGATGGCATCACTGACTCAATGGACATGTGTTTGAGCAAATTCTGGGAGATGGTGAAGGACAGAGAAACCTGGTGTGCTGCAGTCCATGGGGTTGCAAAGTGTCAGACATAACTGAGCAACTGAATAACAGCAATAAATTGTTATGTACATCACAGGGCAGTTTTGATGCCTGCACACAGTATGTAATCCATTCCTTGGGCAAAGTACTTACTCTTCACAAACCAGCTCTTGGATACCTCCTCCCATCCCCATCTCTGCCTCCTTGGGCAGAAAAGAACACCACCTTACTCAGACCACAGGTGTGCCTACTGCTGATGGAAGCACACTGCCACCTCCCCCCCACCTTGTGTATTTATTTATTTATATGTTCATCTGTCTTAGAATGAGCTCCCTGAAAAAACATGTCATCAGCCTATCTCCTTTACTCCGTTCAGCACTTGGCACAAAGCAAGTGTGCCACACAACTTTATGTACCTAAAAACTTATGTCCCAGATATTAACACAAGATACCTTCATGTCAGATAGAAATCATTGTATCCTCTTAAATCACCCAGCATTTAGTCAAATTTACTAAGTACCAAAGACTATGAAATACACTACAAAGTAAAATACATGCTCTCTGCCCCCAAGGAACTAAGAAAGTAACATGTGGAAGGTGAAGTAGCGGCAGAACATCTCAATGAAGCTCAGAATAACACTGAAAACCGTAAGACACAAGGTGATTAACTTCCCATTTTAAACCACAGGAGTTCAGAAGATGGTAAAATTACAATCACCACGACTGAAGCAACTTAGCAGCAGCAGCAGCCATGGTTAGAGAGCTCTAAGGTGGCGCTAGTCGTAAAGAACCCGTGTGCCAATGTGGGAGACAGTAAGAGACGCGGGTTCGATCCCTGGGTGGGGAAGATACCCTGGATGGCATGTGTCCCGCTGTTCACACTGTCCGCACTGTTCCTTGAACCCAGGGTAAGCAAGGTGTGAGATGAGAGACTGGAAGAAGGCTTGAGGAGCCATGGGAACTGCAGACACATTTATTCTCTCTCCTGGCTGACGCAGTAGCCATAGCATCACCTTACACAAAGCAACCTCACTCCCAGCTGGAACGGCAGCCATGACACTATTCTCTCCTGGCTGATGTAGCAGTTGTAACGGTAGACACGCTATGTGCTCTCCTTTCACGGCTGACCCAACTGACACAGCCACGACAAAGCAGTAAGGCTGCCGCTTTTTCCGTCAAGCTCATGCAAGCATACGGCACTAAGTATCCAGGATCAAGCGAATCCCTCCTGATGCGCATGCGCAATGCTATAAGTGAGCTCAGTTGTGACATCATCATTATTTACAAAACGCAGGGCAAGAGCGAGAGACCATGGAGCAAGAGAGCCTGACCATGCCATTTTGGCTAATTCGCTCGTTCCCTAGATTCCACTCCACAGGTTTTGTAAGTTCCACCCTTGGCGGCATCCCCCAGTGCACAATGCTGCCACTTGAACCCACATCCGTCAACAACAATAGCTACAATAGCAAACACCTACATCACCGATACATAGCAAAACCCAACACCAGGTAGCACCTGGAACTAATGCTGCAGTCTTTGCCCTCATGGGACTAGAAGAGCCACCCAGTGCATGTGAATGTGAAAGTCACTCAATCATGTCCAACTCTTTGCGACCCCATGGACTATATAGTCCATGGAACTCTCCAGGCCAGAATACTGGAGTGGGTAACCTTTTCCTTCTCCAAGGGATCTTCCCAACCCAGGGATCGAACCCAGGTTTCTCACATTGCAGGCGGATTCTTTGCCAGCTGAGCCACAAGGGAAGCCCAAGAAGACTGGAGTGGGTAGCCTTTCCCTGCCCCAGTGGATCTTCTAGATCCAGAAATCAAACCCAGGTCTCCTGCATTGGAGGCAGATTCTTCACCAACTGAGCTACTGGGGAAGCTACTGCATGGGGAGTGTCTTTATCTTCCATGGCCAACTCCAGTCCACCGTCTGTCCTTGTGAAATCCTAGGAAAGCCTCCACAGGGGCAACTCCATCCCTGCATGGTTTCTCTTTAAAGACTCACAAAACCACCCTAAGGCGCCAGGCCCACCCCTTCATGGAGGGGATTTTGTGGCATTCACAGCCCACCCACATGATCACACTTTTCTAAATCTGAGGACACAGCCTTTACAGTACAATGTTCTACATAAGACACAGCCTTTAGTATATATTTTTTTTTTGTTACAGTATACCTCCGCACAAATCAGCCCACATTTGCAGCCGTGCAACCCGGATGGGACCCCTGCCAGCATGAGCCCTCTTAGGGGTCTTCACATTTTCAGAATGGCATCTCACATGCCATTCCTCTACTTCTCTCAGTAAGGACCCGTGAACCCCCCACAGACATGGGCCCACCCCTGTGTCCCACAGTCACAAAAGCCAAGTGCCAAGCTGAAACTGTTTTTGCTGAAACTGCTTATCCAAGTCGACTAACTCCACTTGAGTATATGGTTGATACATCATGAACTCAGTCACAGTGGGAACCCCTTGAGGATTCCCACCTAGGCCATAGACTGCTCATGCATCACTTTCTGCTGCACAACCAGCCTCGCTGACAAGCGGAGACCCACAGTCTCATAATGTTCATCATCACTATCACCACCTCGCTGTCAGAGATGCTGGGTTCTTCAGGCCATGGGGTTCTTGCTGTAATGCCAGGATACTTTGCTCTAGTTCTTCTTCCAAGTGTCTCTGTACATTGTGCACAGTGTGACATCACATAGAACACTGTCCATTTTTGTCTTCAGGGCAATCAGGAAAATCCACCCCACAGTACTAGCAGCAGTCTGCTGCCTTGTTCAGCAAGTGGGAACTCACTGCCTATAACACCTTTTCAATGCTTTCTGGCTAACTGTCCACCACTTCCCAGTCATCCACTGGAGCCCACGCTGGAGGGGATCCAGGCCACATGGTACCACATGCTATATGGTGGCCACTGGCTCCCTCCATCCAGTGAAGCCTCAGGCTCCCCTACCTGCTGCGTATCCTGCTGATGACATCAATTATTTCACTGTATCTCACTGTCCACACTGTTCACTGAACCCATGGTAGACAAGGCCCAAGCTAAGAGGCTGGAAGAAGGCTCGAGGAGCCATAGGAACTACAGACACATTTATTCTCTCCTGGATGATGGAGCAGACATAGCAGCAGCCATAACATAACCTTACACAACACAACCTCTCCCCTGGATGGCACAGTGGCCATAACAGTATTCTCTCCTGGCGGACGCAGCCGTAACAGCAGACATGCTATATTCTCTCCTCTCATGGCTGACGCAACAAACACAGCCATGACGCAGCAGTAATGCCACCCCTTTTTATGTCAAGCTCATACAGACTTACTGCACAGAGTAGCCCATGACCAAGAGAGAACCTCGTGATGCACACACACAGTGCTATAAGTGATCTCAGCTGTTACATAATTATTTACAAAACATGGGGCAAGAGCGAGAGTCCACTGGATGAGAGAGCCTGACCAGAGACCACGGGGGTGAGAGAGCCTGACCACGCTATCTTGGTGAATTTGCTCTTTCCCTACAGCATGGCAACCCATTCTAGTAGTCTTGCTTGGAGAATCCCACGAACAGAGGAGCCTGGTGGGCTACAGTCCACAGGTTCGCAAAGAGCTGGACACGACTGAAATGACAGCATGCACGCATGCCATGGTTAGAGGTGACTTTTCAGAAATAGTTGGATTTGACCTTATCCTCAGGAGTTTACAGAATTTGTATTGGTAGACAGGATGAAGAGAAAAGATCCTTCAGTGAACAGGGCAGTGAGAGCCACAGCAAAAGAACATGAAAGATGGGGCAATGCAAACCGGATTCTTATGACTATAAAAATCCAGCTTATGAAGTGCTGTGCTCATGGAGAGAGAATGCTAGCCAGGTATCTTAGAGCCAGGCTTTTGGGTGCCAGCAAGTACTGGGGAGTCCAAGAGGTGAAGAGAGTATGTGAAATGTTTTCATTAGACTGATTTGACGGTTGTTAGCATGGAAGGGCAGAGAAGGCAATGGTGACCCACTCCAGTGCTCTTGCCTGGAAAATCTCATGGATGGAGGAGCCTGATAGGCTGCAGTCCATGGGGTCGCTAAGAGTCAGACACGACTGAGCGACTTCACTTTCAGTTTTCACTTTCATGCATTGGAGAAGGAAATGGCAACCCACTCCAGTGGGTTGGACAGACTTACTGTCCAACGACTGAAGCAACTTAGCAGCAGCAGCAGCATGGAAGAGAGAAGAGTAGCAAGAAGGAAAGAGGTTCATGATCCTAATTTTCATTTATGGAGCCTGGTTTATGTTAAACATTGTGCTTTATGTGCGTTATTTTTCATAGTTACCCTACTCCTTGTAAGATGGCTGTACCAGCTCTATTTTATTTACCCAGGTTAATAAGTGACACGTTAGGATTCGATCCCAAGATATCTAACTCCCAAAACCAGCTGCTTCCAAGGCATGTGTTATAGGGGCTGTATAGGGTGGCCAGGGTGGAGGGAAAACATATATGAGGAAGATGGAATACAGGTCAAATCAGCAGAACTTGGAGACTCACTGGATGTGAGGGAAAGGAAGTAAAATTTAAAGTTATCATGTTTGAGGGATAAGAAAATGATGATGAGATTAATAGAGAGAAGGAAAGGGGATAGTCTTAGAAGGCAGCAAAAAGATATGTATAGCATTAAATAAGCCTTAGAGGGTGCCAGACAATTTCAGCAGAAATGCCCAGTGGCTAAGATGTTGAGCATGAGCTCCAGATTTATGTTCCTCCACTAGAATGAATATTGCAGCACTGGCCCTGTGGAAAATGAACACGCCTGTGGAAATCCAGCCTCAGTCTAAGGATCACAAGATCTCTTCCTTCCCAAGGTTTCTTTCAAGTCTGATTAAAAATGTGAAGCACACTAAAAAATTGTATATGATTTTGAAGAACTGAAACACTGTGGTTCAACAGAGCAGACTTTTTTTTTCCTACCAACCAAGACTTTCCTTCCTTCTCATGCCAATTTATACTCAAATACCATTTTTCCTCTAGCAACTTAAAGTGTGAAAACATATTCTTTCCTCTGCTCACACCCTGTCCACAGCACATCCTGTAAAATTCCATCCTTCAGCAGTTAACTTATAGCTTTAGCATGATTATAGGTCTTAAAATGAAAGTTTGGGGACTCAAGGAAAATAGTGGGTTCCTAACATAAATAGATTTTATGGGTTCCTAACATAAATAGATTTGAGGCCAAATAATTCAGAAACTATTCAAGTGCCATAATTTTGCCTTTCTTAAAGGAGTCTTTGGAGAGCTATTGCTGTTTTTTTGTTTGTTGTTTCCATTTAAAAATATGAAGGTTGTTCAATGATCATTTCCCCTAGGATTGCAAATGGAGGCAAGCTATACTCGGCTGTCCAAGAAAGATCACAAAGCGTAATCTTTCAGGGTACTCTGAAAAAATGAACCATTTTAAAATCAGGTTCCGCACTGTTGTGATAAATTGTAATACTGAATTCAGTGTATGCCTCAGTCTAGAAGAAATAATTTCTTAAACTCTCAATAAACATTTATGTCTGAGTACGATCCAAAAGTAGATAAGGTGGCATTGTTCAGTAGCTAAAAGTTAGATGGCAAAATGTCCTGTAGCAAAGCCATTTCTATATGGATCCCATAACCTCAGGGGGAAAAGTTCAGTGAATGAAGTGATTATGAATATCGCATATTCTGTAAAAACCTATAATAATGAAGGGAGTAAGAATAAAACTTGTGATTTTAGTGCACGTGGATTCAATTAGGAGGAAAATGTTCTTCAGATCCAGAAATTGCATAGGCATAATAGGTATCTTTTGAGTGAAATAAAAGAGGAATAGCCTTTTACTAAGAGCAATAAGTATAAATAACTAAAAAGGTAACCAGAAGAGGAAGACAACAGAAAACACCTCACCCGACATGGAAGTCCATAGTAGTAGAGCAGCTGATACAGTGTGACTTGTTTCAAGCTGGGACTGATCCCTGGAGATTGGATTTCTCTTCTGTGGGACTTTGGCATTGCTCCATCTCTCCGTTGTCCATTTCCAAATGTAAAGGATGTCTGAGATAATGTCCCATGGAGATGTTTCCTTGAACAGGCTGTACCATGTCACTGAGGAAGAATCGCATGTGTGCAACCTCCCGCAGGCTTTAAAACACCAGAAAATACTAAGTAGCCTTTCCAAAGGACAGCTGTACACTATACCTAGAATCCCAGATGCAATTCATTAAAGAAATACTGAGTTCAAAACCGAAAAATAATGTGGATGATTCAGGGACTTTGTTTTGTCTTGTTACATTAAAAATAACACTAAATAATACAGAAAAATCAGAGGGTGGGGAAAGATCAAACTGTCTGACAAGTAATGACTGACTGAACTGTTGTCTTGATAAAAACACTATGCAGCTATTGAAGATGTTAATTATGAAAATGAAACATTAAAGACATTATGATTTAATCATCATTGATAAGAACACAATGTTGATTATAGTTGTGGAAAAGTATTTTTTGCATGAAGGCTAAAAGGGAGTAAAACACAGGAAAATTGTGTAGATGGTTGTATGGTGATTGTAGCCATGACATTAAAAGACGCTTACTCCTTGGAAGGAAAGTTATGATCAACCTAAATAGCATATAAAAAAGCAGAGACATTACTTTGCCAACAAAGGTCCATCTAGTCAAGGCTATGGTTTTTCCAGTGGTCATGTATGGATGTGAGAGTTGGACTATGAAGAAAGCTGAGCACAGAAGAATTGATGCTTTTGAACTTTGGTGTTGGAGAAGACTCTTGAGAGTCCCTTGGACAGCAAGGAGATCCAACCAGTCCGTCCTAAAGGAGATCAGTCCTCGGTATTCATTGGAAGGACTGATGTTAAAGCTGAAACTCTAATACTTTGGCCACCTCATGCAAACAGTTGACTCCTTGGAAAAGACCATGATACTGGGAGGGATTGAGGGCAGGAGGAGAAGGGGATGACAGAGGATGAGATGGCCGGATGGCATCACCGACTCAATGGACATGAGTTTGGGTAGACTCCGGGAGTTGGTAATGGACAGGGAGGCCTGGTGTGCTGCGACTCATGGGGTCGCAAAGAGTCTGACACAACTGAGTGACTGAACTGAACTGATAATGTATTTATTTAACTTTTAGACCAATTTTAATATTGCTTATAAATTTTGAAATAATTCCTGAATATCAAGTGTATTATATTCTGCTTACATGCCTAACACAAAAATAGAAAGCCCTCAGAATGGGAAAAAATAATAGCAAACTAAACAACTGACAAAGAATTACTCTCCAAAATATACTAGCAGCCCACACAGCTCAATGCCAGAAAAATGAACAACATAATCAAAAAGTGGGAAAAAGACCTAAACAGACATTTCCCCAAGAAGACATCAGTTCAGTTCGGTTCAATCACTCAGTCATGTCTGACTCTTTGGATCCCATGAATTGCAGCACGCCAGGCCTCCCTGTCCATCACCAAGTCCCAGAGTTCACTCAAACTCATGTCCATCGAGTCGGTGATGCCATCCAGCCATCTCATCCTCTCTCGTCCCCTTCTCCTCCTGCCCCCAATCCCTCCCAGCATCAGAGTCTTTTCCAATGAGTCAACTCTTTGCATGAGGTGCCCAAAGTACTGGAGTCTCAGCTTTAGCATCAGTCCTTCCAAAGAACACCCAGGGCTGATCTCCCTTAGAATGGACTGGTTGGATCTCCTTGCAGTCCAAGGGACTCTCAAGAGTCTTCTCCAATACCACAGTTCAAAAGCAACAATTCTTCAGTGCTCAGCTATCTTCATAGTCCAACTCTCACATCCATACATGACCACTGGAAAAACCATAGCCTTGACTAGATGGACCTTTGTTGGCAAAGTAATGTCTCTGCTTTTGAATATGCTATCTAGGTTGGTCATAACTTTCCTTCCAAGGAGTAAAGTGAAAGTGAAGTCGCTCAGTCTTGTCTGACTCTTTGTGACCCCATGGACTGTAGTCCACCAGGCTCTTCCATCCATGGAATTTTCTAGGCAGAATACGGGAGTGGGTTGCCATTTCCTTCTCCTGGGGATCTTCCCAACCAGGGGATCGAACCCAGGTCTCCCACATTGTGGGCAGACGCTTTACTGTCTGAGCCACCAAGGAGTATCATCTTTTACTTTCATGGCTGCAATCACCATCTGCAGTGATTTTGGAGCCCAGAAAAATAAAGTCTGACACTGTTTCCACTATTTACCCATCTATTTTCCATGAAGTGATGGGACCAGATGCCATGACCTTCATTTTCTGAATGTTGAGCTTTAAGCCAACTTTTTCACTCTCCTCTTTCACTTTCATCAAGAGGCTTTTGAGTTCCTCTTCACTTTCTGCCATAAGGGTGGTGTCATCTGCATATCTGAGCTATTGATATTTCTCCTGGCAATCTTGATTCCAGCTTGTGCTTCTTCCAGTCCAGCATTTCTCAAGATGTACTCTGCATACAAGTTAAATAAGCAAGGTGACAATATACAGCCTTGACATACTCCTTTTCCTATTTGAAACCAGTCTGTTGTTCCATGTCCAGTTCTAACTGTTGCTTCCTGACCTGCATACATATTTATCAAGAGGCAGATCAGGTGGTCTGGTATGCCCATCTCTTTCAGAATTTTCCACAGTTTATTGTGATCCACGCAGTCAAAGGCTTTGGCATAGTCAATAAAGCAGAAATAGATGTGTTTCTGGAACTCTCTTGCTTTTTCAATGATCCAGCGGATGTTGGCAATTTGATCTCTGGTTTTCTGCCTTTTCTAAAACCAATCTGAACATCAGGAAGTTCACGGTTCACATATTGCTTAAGCCTAGCTTGGAGAATTTTGAGCATTACTTTACTAGCATATGAGATGAGTGCAATTGTGTGGTAGTTTGAGCATTCTTTGGCATTGTCTTTTTTTGAGATTGGAATGAAAACACCTTTTCAAGTCCTGTGGCCACTGCTGAGTTTTCCAAATTTGCTGGCATATTGAGTGCAGCACTTTCACAGCATCATCTTTCAGGATTTGGAATAGCTCAATTGGAATTCCATCACCTCCACTAGCTTTGTTCATAGTGATGCTTTCTAAGGCCCACTTCACTTCACATTCCAGGATGTCTGGCTGTAGGTGAGTGATCACACCGTTGTGATTATCTAGGTCATGAAAATCTTTTTGTACAGTTCTTCTGTGTATTCTTGCCACCTCTTCTTAATATCTTCTGCTTCTGTTAGGTCCATACCATTTCTGTCCTTTATCATGCTCATCTTTGCATGAAATATTCCCTTGGTATCTCTAATTTCCTTGAAGAGATCCCTAGTCTTTCCCATTCTGTTATTTTCCTCTATTTCTTTGCATTGATCATTGAGGAAGGCTTTCTTATCTCTTCTTGCTATTCTTTGGAACATTGCATTCACATGCTTATATCTTTCCTTTTCTCCTTTGCTTTTCACTTTTCTTCTTTTCACAGCTATTTGTAAGGCCTCCCCAGACAGCCATTTTGCTTTTTTGCATTTCTTTTCATGGGGATGGTCTTGATCCCTGTCTCCTGTACAATGTCATAAACCTCAGTCCATAGTTCATCAGGCAATCTATCTATCAGATCTAGGCCCTTAAATCTATTTCTCACTTCCACTGTATAATCATAAGGAATTTGATTTAGGTCATACCTGAATGGTCTAGTGATTTTTCCTACTTTCTTCAATTTAAGTCTGAATTTGGCTGTGGCTCAGATCATGAACTCCTTATTGCCAAAAGAAGACATACAGATGTCTAATAAACACATGAAAAGATGCTCAACATCGTTCATTATTAGAGAAATGCAAATAAAAACCACAATGAGGTATCATCTCATGTCACTCAGAATGACCATCATCAAAGTCTACAAACAACAAATGCTGGAGAAGTGTGGAGAAAAGGGAACCCTCTTACACTGTTGGTGGGAATGCAATTTGGTACAGCCATTGTGGAGAACAGTGCGGAGATTCCTTAAAAAACTGGGAATAGAACTGCCATACAACCCAGCATCCCACTGCTGGGCATACATTCTGAGGAAACAAGAGTTGAAAGAGATGCATGTACCCCAGTGTTCATTGCAGCACTGTTTACAATAACCAGGACAGGGAAGCAATCTAGATGTCCATCACCAGATGAATGGACAAGGAAGTTGTGGTCCATTTACAAAATGGAATATTACTCAGCTATAAAAATGAACACATTTGAGTCAGTTCTAATGAGGTAGATGAACCTGAAGCCTATTATATAGAGTGAAGTAAGTGAGAAAGAGAAAGACAAATACTGTGT
The DNA here is from genome assembly GCA_935064755.1 of Tragelaphus eurycerus. Classification (NCBI taxonomy): domain Eukaryota; kingdom Metazoa; phylum Chordata; class Mammalia; order Artiodactyla; family Bovidae; genus Tragelaphus; species Tragelaphus eurycerus. The sequence continues at coordinate 15,542,464 of CAKXYN010000041.1, forward strand.
ATTAATGCATATATTGAAAGATCTCTGGGAGTTGGTGATGGACAGGGAAGTCCGGCATGCTGCAGTTCATGGGGTCTCCAAGAATCAGACATGACTGAGCAACTGACTTGAATGTATATGTATGGAATTTAGAAGGATGGTACTGATGATCCTACATGCAGGGTGCCAAGGAGATACAGATGTAAAGAATAGACTTTTGGACTCAATGGGAGAAGTTGAGGGTGGGATGATTTGAAAGAATAGCATTGAAACATCTATATAAAAAATACATGACCAGTGCAAGTTTGATGCATGAAAAAGGGCACCCAAATCCAGTGCTCTGGGACAACCCAGAAGAATAGGGTGGGGAGGGAGGTGAGGGGAGTTCAGGATGAGGGGGACACATGTATACCTGTGGCCGATTCATGTTGATGTATGGCAAAAACCATCACAATATGGTAAAGTAATTATCCTCCAATTAAAATAAATAAAATTTTTAAAATAAATTAAAATTTGAAATTAAGCAGTCCTCATTAAAGAGGTGCAAGAGCATAATATTTGACTCTTTCAAAGTCTAGCTTTGCACCAATATTAGTTGTGTAACTTTGGATAAGTTAACATTTCTGCACCTCAATTCTATCTTCCACAAAATGGAAATACTAACCTCTCATGATTATTGTCAAAACTAAAATAGATAATTCACAAAAAGTCTTAGCAGAGTACTTGACACATAGGAAATGGCAAATATTTTGTGAATATACAAAATATAAAGCACATTTGTATACATGTATATATGTTATATACATGTTTATGTGTGTAAAGGCACCTAGCACATGCCTGCCACATACATTTAGTATGAGAGAATGATAATATGATACATATATAGCTACATTTATGAGCACATACTATGTGTCAAGAATTCTGCTAAGAATCTTTTTTTAATGGATTTCATAAAAATAAAGGAATTTATTTGAATTTTAGCATCCACATGGTTTGAATGGTACACAACAAAGTTCCCTTTCCTATTCCTGTCCCACAATTAACCAGATCCCCCTCCCTCTCCTAACTCTTAGCAATTTATTGTGTATCCTTTTAGAAACTGTTTTTTTACAATTAATCCATCTTAGCAAATGTCCCAGAGCAGCCCCTTCCCTCTTTAATGCCTGCATAGTAAGTAATCTTTTGGATGTGGACATATGGATATTATATACAACGCTGCAATGATTACCTACTCATTAAGAAGTAAATATAGCATTGCATATATATGCCAGTATCTAGTATATTTCCCTTCCCTTCTTTCTCTTCTTTTGGCCTGGACTTCTTAAGTTGCTAAGTCATGTCCAGCTCTTTTGTGACCCAATGGACTGTAGTCAGCCAGGCTCCTTTGTCCATGGGATTCCTCAGGCAAGAATAGTTGTAGTGGGTTGCCATTTCCTTCTCCAATTGGCCTGACCTACTGGATTTATTTCTATTGACAATTCTGGGCCAATGCTTTTAAATTTTCTTAGATGTTTAATTGCTCTCCATAGATTTTTCCAACTTATATTTCTAATATCAATGTACAAAAGTGAAATTTTAAATTTCTAAGAAAAAGCCTTTGAGCTAGTTGTGAATATTCCAATCATCCTTGACAAATACATATAGGTCAAAGATTTCTTGAAATGCATACATAAGCTAAAAAATGTATCCAAAATGTTACAAGAAATATGAAAGTTCACCTCTCATACAATGGATGCACAGGCATACCAGGAAGAGCCTGGTCTCTTTGGTAAAGCTGTCTTCCTTTCAAAGAAAATCAAGACCAACCAATTTCTTGGGTTTTCAAAAAAATTAATTCTTCAATTATTACTACTTCAATGGTTCAAATATTAAATTGTATTGTCCTGTATATATATTGAAGTCTCCAGGAGTTGAGCTGATTGAAAAACAAAAATAACATAACAACATATCTTGAGCCTGAAAGACTCAGTTTCAGATAGAGTTGAAGGACTTCCCTGGTGGTCCAGTGGTTGGGAGTCTGTCTGCAAATGCAGGGAACACTGGTTCAATCCCTGATCTGGGAAGATTCTGCACACCGCAGGACAGCTAAGCCTGTGCACCACAACTACTGAACCAGTCCTCTAGGGTCCGGGAGCTGCAACTACTGAAGACCACACACGTTGGAACCTGTGCTCTGAAACAGGAGAGGCTGCTGTAAGGAGAGGCTTGTGCACATCAACTTGAGAGTAGCCCTAACTGGTGGCAACTAGACAAAGCCCACACGCAGCAGCAAAGATCCAGCCCAGCTAAAAATTAAATAGGTAAAAAAAAAAAAAAATATATATATATATATATATTGTTTTTTTTAATTTTAGATAGAGTTGAAATTTTTTGAAGCTTTAAATATTGTTTAAAAATGTTTTCCATCCATTTTGGTAAATATCAGACAATAAATTATTTTGCTGTGTGGTGACCCTTTTGGTTGTGTTCATAGATCTTACATATGCAAAGAAGCAGGACATATGCTAAGAATCTTAAGCACACATATTATGCATTGTATGTGGCACATTACATATTCTATATTATAGCATCTCATTCATACAAATATTCTGATGATGGGGAATTATTATCTGCATTCTACAGGGAAGGAAATGGAGGCTCAAAAAGCTTAAATAACTTCTTAAATAGAGATCACCAGAACCACTAAATGGCATAGCTAGACAAGAACAAGGTTGGCTGATACCAAAAACAAACTCTTCCCTGCTGGCCATACTGCTTTCAATAAATGAGAAATAAAATACACTTAGCCTGTATATGCTTCACTGATCTGGTGACAGTAAAATGGAATCTCCAGTTTTCCCTTCAATTACCTGTGAGGGTAAAGCCTGTTGTGAAGACTTCGACTTCTCTTGTTGCTAAGGACCTTGGTCCTCCTGACCTCAGTTACACCCAGAAAAGTCATGGGCTACTCTAATTTGAGAACTGAGGATGAAGAGTGTGAGGTCATCCCAAACTGGTGTTAAGGGGAAATAATTCCACGTTAGCGAGATATCCAAAGAAAGCCTTCCTCTGCAGATACGTCATTTTAACTATTGACATTGCTAAAGAAGGTTTTTTGGTGGGGAGCAAAGCAAAGCAGTTTAGTTTTTATTTTTGGAATTCCTTTAAGTCTTTTAACATGCTCCTATGAAATTTGGATCCCTAAGAGAAGGATTTAACATGCAGTATTCCAAGACTCTTTCCCTCCCTAGAACTTGTTCTGAGGCCCCAATTAACACCTTCTGGAATGAGTGTCCCCAGCAGCCCACTCCAGGGATGCTGACCTAGTGGAAAAAGCCACTGGCTATCATCTGCCCTCCCCACACACTCAGTGTGACCTTAGACAACTGCTACAAGCCTCGGTTCTCGCCTATAAGAGAGGTGTCTAAAATGCTGTGGGTGGTACAGAATGTCTGTCTGTGTCAACTTCTGGAAAAATCAACCCACACGATTACTTCACACCAGAGTGGCTCTTAATTCCATCCTTCCACGTGGTTGAAAACTGGTTGATACAAAAACAAGTGTTAAAAATATTGAAGCCCATGTTGTTTGTTCTCAGCATAATACAGGAGGAATGTAAGAATTATAAAGCTAATAACTAAAAACTTAGCAACCTAACAGGGCACAGGAAAAATATTCTTCTACCAGGGCAACACACCGATGACATGCTCAGAAAGCAATCCCAAATGTTTTTATAATGGAATTTCTCTCTTTGCCTACCCAGCCCTACCACCCAACTCTCTCCAGTAACCTGCCCCCACTCCAGCCAAGCCAATGTCCCACATAAACAAAGCTCACTGCACCTAAAATGCTTCCTCTTCCTTCCTTTACCTTCACAGAATGCTCTGTTCTTTAGCCCCAAACAGTGCCTCTCACCTGTCTTGTGACACCATCCTTGATTTAGGAGATTCTGAGGTTCTTGAGGATCTCTGTCCTCTTCTATTTCCAGTTCCTCACATGGTTTTAGGCATGTTGTCAAGACCAAATGATACACCAGCTCACTGTGCTCTGTCATATCTCTGACACCTTTTCTACTTCTCCAAGCATGCAAATTAACATTTAAAACTATAACCAGTCACATATTATCCATTTCCCAATGTTTTTCATGGCTGTTCATGGGTGTTCATGGTTGTTCTCTCCAGTAGGTTTTAAAAGACTTATTCCCGCAAGTCATCATACTAAGGCAAGTGTTAGGCAGGTAGAAGTGTTAGATGGGCTTCCCTGGTGGCCCAGACAGTAAGAATTTTTTTTTTTTTTTTTTTTTGGGGGGCCCAAAGAAGATTCTTGCAATGCGGGAGAGGCGAGTTGTATCCCTGGGTTGGGAAGATCCCCTGGAGAAGGGAATGGCTATCCACTTTAGTGTTCTTGCCTGGAAAATTCCATGGACAGAGAAACCTGGTGGGCTACAGTCCATGGGGTGGCAAGTTGTAATACTAAGCAAAGTGTTAGGCAAGTAGAAAGTATTCCTTAAATATTTGGGGATTGTCTACTTCATTGTAGTCTTATTTTAAGAGCAGTTATAATATTAATAATATTGCTAGACTGTGATTAGCACCTGACATGTATTATTTTCTTTATCTCTAATACATAACTTTGACATAAGTAAAATCATCCATGCTTGACCCTAAAAGTCATTAAAATTATAGGACTTCTTGAAATATTTATTAGCTGACAGTTGGTTTTATTATATAGATGAATCAGTGAAGTGAAAGTCATGTTGTCGTGTCTGACTCTTTGCGACCCCATGGACTATACACTCCATGGAACTGTCCAGGCCAGAATACTAGAGGGGGTCAGATAAGATCAGATCAGATCAGTCGCTCAGTCGTGTCCGACTCTTTGCAACCCCATGAACCGCAGCACGCCAGGCCTCCCTGTCCATCACCAGCTCCCGGAGGTCACCCAGACCCATACCCATCGAGTCAGTGATGCCATCCAGCCATCTCATCCTCTGTCGTCCCCTTCTCCTCCTGCCCTCAATCCCTCCCAGCATCAGAGTCTTCTCCAATGAGTCAACTCTTCGCATGAGGTGGCCAAAATACTGGAGTTTCAGCTTTAGCATCATTCCTTCCAAAGAAATCCCAGGATTGATCTCCTTCAGAATGGACTGGTTGGATCTCCTTGCAGTCCAAGGGACTCTCAAGAGTCTTCTCCAACACCACAGTTCAAAAGCATCAATTCTTCGGCGCTCAGCCTTCCTCACAGTCCAGCTCTCACATCCATACATGACCACAGGAAAGACCATAGCCTTGACTAGGCGAACCTTTGTTGGTAAAGTAATGTCTCTGCTTTTGAATATGCTATCTAGGTTGGTCATAACTTTCCTTCCAAGGAGTAAGCGTCTTTTAATTTCATGGCTGCAGTCACCATCTGCAGTGATTTTGGAGCCCAGAAAAACAAAGTCTGACACTGTTTCCACTGTTTCCCCATCTATTTCCCATGTAGTAATGGGACCAGATGCCATGATCTTTGTTTTCTGAATGTTGAGCTTTAAGCCAACCTTTTCACTCTCCACTTTCACTTTCATCAAGAGGCTTTTTAGCCCCTCTTCACTTTCTGCCATAAGAGTCGTGTCATCTGCATATCTGAGGTTATTGATATTTCTCCCAGCAATCTTGATTCCAACTTGTGTTTCTTCCAGTCCAGCATTTCTCATGATGTACTCTGCATATAAGTTAAATAAACACGGTGACAATATGCAGCCTTGACGTACTCCTTTTCCTATTTGGAACCAGTCTGTTGTTCCATGACCAGTTCTAACTGTTGCTTCCTGACCTGCATACAGATTTCTTAAGAGGCAGACCAGGTGGTCTGGTATTCCCATCTCTTTCAGAATTTTCCATAGTTTATTGTGATCTACACAGTCAAAGGCTTTGGCATAGTCAATAAAGCAGAAATAGATGTTTTTCTGGAACTCTCTTGCTTTTTCCATGATCCAGCGGATGTTGGCAATTTGATCTCTGGTTCCTCTGCCTTTTCTAAAACCTGCTTGAACATCAGGAAGTTCACGGTTCACATATTGCTGAAGCCTGGCTTGGAGAATTTTGAGCATTACTTTACTAGCGTGTGAGATGAACTAGAGGGGGTAGCCTTTCCCTTCTCCAGGGGATCTTCCCAACCCAGGGATTGAACCCAGGTCTCCTGCATTGTGGGCAGTTTCTTTACCAGCTGAGCCACCAGGGAAGCCCAAGAATACTGGAGTGGGTAGCCTATCTGCTTCTCCAGCAAATCTTCCTGACCAACAAATCAAACCAGGGTCTCCTGCATTGCAGGCAGATTCTTTACCAGCTGAGCTATCAGGGAAGCCCTATTATATAGGTAAATCTACTAAATAGTTGTATTCAAAATTTTCAAAATTATAATTCTTTTAAAAATAAGATTAAAGCAAAATTGAAAATATTCATGATTAACTGAACATTACATATAAAGTAATAATTTGTTATGATATATATTTCAATGTCTAAAATTATTTTATAGTATCTTTTGAGGAATTTCATTTTTATAATGATCTTATTATTTTTATATTTTTTCATAACATTTCCTGAAATCTTCAAAATTGCATTTTACAAGTAGACATAAAATTGCAACACTTTCAACGGAATTTTCTCCATGAAAAGGTTTTGATGTATGCAGAAAAATACCTACTAAAGAAAGCCTATCCTCATTTTATTTTTCTTCTCTTTTTTGTTTAGAAACAGATCAATTTTTCAGCGCAAGTAATTTCATTCACAACTGTCTACTAAGATAATTTTCCTTTTAAAGAAAGTTCTTAAAATAAGTTGATTTATTATCTTTTAAATACTTTTCCAAACACAGACACTGCAAAAAATTATATATAGTCATTCTTACCCCACTTCAGTTCCAATACATAGTTAAGTATTTGTCCAGTTAAAATAGAAGTTCCACCAAAAGATTCTTCCCTTGAGTCAAGATATTTCAAAATATTGCACTAGCCAAAAAGTTCATTTGCTTTTTTTTTTTTTTCTTTTACCAATCCTATACAGTTACATAATTTATCAATTAAATCTCTTTTCGACTTTACTGTAGTGTAACTGACATATGAGATTGTAATATGCTTGAAGTGTACCTTGTGGTAATTTGCTATACACACACATTATGAAAGAACTCCCCTCATCTAGCTAATTAGCATGTCCATCACATCACATACTTATCTTTTTGTGTTTGTGAAAATTTCAGCTTTATTCCCTTAGCAAATTTTGATTATACAATACAGTGTTATCAAATATACTCACCATATTTTATATGAGATACTCAGACCGTATTCATCTTATAGCTGAAAATTATAGAACCCTTTTTACCAACTTTTCCTTATTTCCTGACTCCCCAAGCCTTCACAACCATTTTTCTATTGTTTCTATCAGTTTGACTTTTATTTTGTTTCCACAAATAAGTGTACCATGCATTATTTGTCTTTCTCTGTTTGGCTTATTTCACTTAGCATAATATCCTCATCCATACTGTTGCAAAGGGAAGAATTTTCTTTGTCATGGCTGAAATATCACATCTTTATCCATTTACCCATCAGTTATTTGTTGTTAATAAGGTTGCAATAAACATGGAGGTGCAAATATTTTCTTTAATTTCTTTAATATCTTGCTTTTATTGCCATTTGGAAATATACCCAGAAGTAGAATTATGGGATTATATGGTAGTTCTATTTCTAATTTTTTGAAGAATCACCATACTGTTTTTCCATAGTGACTGCACCAATTTACATTCCTACCAATAGTGCTTGAGAGTCCCTTGGACTGCAAGGAAATCAAACCAGTCAATCTTAAAGGAAATCAATTCTGAATATTCATAGAAAGGACTGATGCTAAAGCTGAAACTCCAATACTCTGGCCACCTGATGTAAAGAGCTGACTTCTTGGAAAAGACCCTGATGCTGGGAAAAATTGGAGGCAAAAGCAAAAGGGGGCAGCAGAGGATGAGATGGTTGGATAGCATCACTGACTCAATGGACATGAATTTGAGCAAACTTCAAGAAACACTGAAGGACAGAGGAGCCTGAAGTGCTGCAGTCCATGGGGGTCTCAAAGAATTGGACACAACTTCATGACTGAACAACAAAAAGAACAACACCAATGAACAACAACCAGTTGTGCCAAGGGTTTCCTTTTCTCCACAGCTTCCCTAATACTTGATGCTGCTTGGCTTTTTGCTGAGAGACATTCCAACAGGTGGAACTTCCCTGATGGCTCAGTGGTAAAAAAACTTGTCAGTGCAGGAGACACGGGTTCGATCCCCGGGTCAGGAAGATCCCCTGGAGAAAAAAATGGCAACCCACTCCAGTATTCTTGCCTGGGAAACCCCATGGACGGTGGAGCCTGGTGGACTGCAGTCCATGGGGATCACCAAAGAGTAGGACATAATGACTACACAACAATTCCAACAGGTGTGAGCTTCTATCTCATTCCAACTTTGATTTGCATTTCCCTGATGAGTAGCAATGTTGATTATTTTTAATTGTCTCTTCATCCAGGCAATAAAGTTCTAAAAGGCAGGAATTTCTATTTAAATTTTTCTTTCTAATTGCTACTTTATCATCTCTTTTCATTTCAATTAAATAATTAAATCACCTCTTTTCTAAAAAAGTGGCTTCCTTGTGGCACAGCTGGTAAAGAATTCACCTGCAATGCAAGACATCTGGATTTGATTCCTGGGTTGGGAAGATTCCCTGGAGAAGGGAAAGGCTCCCCACTCCAGTATTCTGGCCTGGAGAATTCCCAGTCCATGGGGTCACAAAGAGTTGGAGATGACTGAGTGACTTCCACTTTCTAAAAAGTAGAAATTTTTTATTAAAAAGCTTTTAACTTGGAGATTTCTGTAGTTAGGGAAAAAGTTATATCTTAGAGCAAAAGCTTATCACCAACAGATAGTGTCTGTAGCAAGCTGTTATAGAATTGGCCGTTGTGGGTTTTATTAGTCAATCTGTTTTCTGTATGTGATCAACTTTTAACTGTTTTCCAAACATTAAGGACTTTATAAGATCCTGGAAGTGCAAATACACAGTGATTGAAAGTGTTATTATAAGGCATAAAATTACAAGAGAAATAAAAATAGAAAAAATAAAAATTAAAGTGGAGAAAAATGACAAAAATATTGTACAGACATACAGGATGTGTTGTTTAACAATGGAAATATTTATGAAAAATAAAGAAGAAAATCTGCATGTAAGAGCTGGATTGTGCCTGTCCAGTGACTTTAAACCAAGTAAACAAAAATGAGTTCCATGAGGACAGAGACCATGTCTGACTCTCCAGTTTTATCTACCATGTCTGGCACACATGCTGCAAATGTTTGCCGGATAAGTTAATTAGTCAACTGAAGATAAGGAAATGTACTTGGTCAAATAAAGACATTTTATTTTTTAAATGTATATTTAGAGAATCAGTATCAATGTTTCTTAAAGACTGAAGGGAAAGCTCAAAGGCTGAGCCTGATGGAAGCGCTACCACCCACAGATTATTACTACCACCCTAGAACTGGCCATTGTGGATTTTATTAGAATAATTAATTTAGTGGGTTCATGACCCTTTAAAGTCATCAGAAGAGAGTGTGTGACAGGGTGGTGTTACTTCTAAGGAGCATCCTGCTTCAGTGGTGCTGCAAAGTAAGAAAATAATTGATTTTGTAAAGATTCCTGAAAAAAAATTGCCAACCAGAATGATGGAACTTCAGTGGTTTACGAATGAGCCAAGAAAATGCACCTACCCTTCTCCATAAGTCCTCATCCCAGGAAGAGAATGAAATCTTAACCTTGCAGACTAGTGACATCTCAACATCTTCCACTACAAGAGATACTTCCCTGTGACTCTATCTCTTTTGAATAACGTCTCAGTCATTCAAATTTCCCACACTCCCCTTCAAGATGGATCTGGGTTAAAGCAAAGGGATAAGAGGCTCACATGCCTTCGCTGCGGAGGAAGGGCAGTAGCTCTTGTCTTGTCCATCTAGTGGGACCTCTCTCCATGGTGCTGCCCCAGACAGCCTGGCCATTGGCTCCCGGCTGGCCTCCAGGGAGCTGTGTTCTCTTGTAGGCCTACTGTAGCTTTCACCTGCAGTTCTGTCTCTTGTAAGGTCTGCCTCTGATTTCTACTCTATTCTATCCTTCCTTAATAAGTCTGCCTTTCTCCAGTCCTGGAGAAACAACCAATCTCCTATGATAAGCCCTTCTGGCAAGTTCACCAAACTTTTAAGTATATTCTGCTTCCTCGGGAGAGCATGTCAGAATTTCTGGGTCCCCTCCATGAGGCCAGAGTGCAAGGTCAGCTTGAGAGCTCCCAGTTATACTTGTTTATCTAGACCTTGTTTTCTGCTATTGCTACTCTAATAGGAACCATACTATCCCTCTGCCATGTTCTTTTGAGACAAAACACTCAGGCAGATTCTTTCTAGGGTCCCAAAATAGGAGTAACTTAATATTCCTCTGGTGGTTCAGTGGTAAAGAATCTGTCTACCAGTGCAGGAGACATGGGTTCAATCCCTGGGTCAGAAAGATCCCCAGGAGAAGGAAATTGCAACCCATTCCAGTATTCTTACCTAGGAAATCCCATGGACAGAGGAGTCTAGCCGGCTACAGTCCATGGGGGTCACAGAAGAGTGAGACATGATTTAGCAACTAAACAACAATCGATATTCTTCTGCTTTAGGTTTTTCTCTTAAACTAAAAAACACAATGTGTTCCCTAAAATGTGGGGCTGGAGTCAGAAATCTTGTCACTGATATACATTTGCCCCTTTCCACAATTACTAGGAGAAACGGTTCACTCTTTCTTTCTGGGTGAAACTCTGTCTATCCTACTTCTTTTGGAGAAAGGACTGCTTGTCTCAGTCTTAATGGCAAAAAGTTATCCTTCCTTTATAATGAGAATATTTTTTTAAATATTTTAACTTAAGGATAATTGCTTTACAGAATTTCATAGTTTTCTGTCATACATCAACAAGAATCAGCCATAGGTACACCCATGTCCCCTCCCTCCCAGATCTCCCTCCCATCGCCCTCCCCACCCTACCTGTTGCAGACCCCTGTCTGAGTTTCCTGAGTCACACAGCAAATTCCTATTGGCTATATATCTTACACATGGTCTTGTAAATATCTATGTTACTGTCTCCATACATCTCCCCTCTCCCTCCTCTCCTCCCCCCATGTCCATAGGTCTGTTTTCTATGTCTGTTTCTCTATTGCTGCCTTGAAAATAACTTAATTGGTGCCATCTCTTCAGATTCACATATATGTGTCAGTATATGATGTTTATGTTTCTCTTTCTGACTTACTTCACTCTGTATAATAGGCTCTAGTTTTGTCCACCTCATTAGAACAGATTCAGAGGCATTCCTTTGTATGGCTGAGTAGTATTCCATTGTATACATGTACCACAGCTTCTTTATCCATTCATCTGTCAATGAACATCTAGGTTGCTTCCATGTTCCAGCTATTTCAAATAGTGCTGCAGTGAACAATGGGGTACATGTGTCTTTTTCAGTTTTGATTTCCTCAGCATGTATGCCTAGGAGTTGGAATCCTGGGTCATAGGGTGGTTTTATTCCTAGCTTTTAAAGGAGTCTCCATACCATCTTCCATAGTGGCTGTATCAGTTTACATTCCCACCAGCAATGCAGAAGGGTTCCCTTATCTCCACACCCTCTCCAGCATTTATTGTTTGTAGACTTTTTGATGATGGCCATTCTGACTGGTGTGAGGTGGTATCTCATTGTGGTTTTGATTTGTATTTCTCTAATAATGAGTGATATTGAGCATCTTTTCATGTGCTTGTTAGCCATCTTTGGAGAAAGTATGTCTTTGGAGAAATGTCTCTTCAGGTCCCTGTCCTACTTTTTGATTGGGTTGTTTGCTTTTCTGGTGTTGAGTTGTATGAGCTGCTTGTATATTTTGGAAATACAATGAGGAAATTTTTTGATCTGAAATCAGCCAATTAAAGATAAGAATTGAAAGAGACACGTGTACCCCAATGTTCATCACAGCACTGTTTATAATAGCTAGGACATGGAAGCAACCTAAATGTCCATCGGCAGATGAATGAATAAGAAAGCTGCGGTACATATACACAATGGAATACTACTCAGCCATTAAAAAGAATACATTTCAATCATTTCTAATGAGGTGGATGAAACTGGAATGTATTATACAGAGTGAAGTAAGTCAGAAAGAAAAACACCAGTACAGTATACTAACGCATACATGGGGTCGCAAAGAGTCAGACACAGCTGAGTGACTGAACTGAACTGATCTGAATGCATATATATGGAATTTAGAAAGATGGTAATGATGACCATTAATGCGAGACAGCAAAAGAGACACAGATGTATAGAACAGTCTTTTGGACTCTGTGGGAGAAGCCAAGGGTGGGATGATTTGCGAGAATAGCATAGAAACATGTATATTATCATATGTGAAACAGATCGCCAGTGCAGGTTTGATGCATGAGACTAGGTGCTCAAGGCTGATAAACTGAGATGACCCTGAGGGATGGGATGGGGAGGGAAGAGGAAGGGGGGTTCAGGATGGGGAACACATGTACACCCATGGCAGATTCATAACAATGTATGGCAAAACCCACTACAATATTGTAAAGTAATTAGCCTCCAATTAAAATAAATAAATTTTTAAAAAGATAAATAGAGGGTTAATATCCAAAATATACAAAAAACTCATACAACACAATGTACTTTTTAAAAAAATAGGCTAAAAGTGTACAGAGACCCTGAATAAACATTTTCCAAAGAAGATATTCAGATGGCCAGCAGGCACATGAAAAGATGCTTAGCATCACTAACCACCAGGGAAATGCAAATCAAAACCACAATGAGATACCACTCACATCTCTCAAAGAGTTGGCCATTTAAAAAAGAAAAAAAAAAAAAAGTTGGTAAGGGGGAGGGAAAAACGGGAACCCGGGGGGGGGGATAAATTGGCACAACCATTATGGAAAACAGTATTCAGGTTCTTCAAAAAATTAAAAATAAAACTAGCATATTATCCAGCAAGTCCACCTCTGGGTAATTTTCCAAAAGAAAACAAAAACACTAATTCAAATAGATACATGCACCCCTGTGTTGATTAAGCATTATTTACAATAGCAAAGGCATGAAACAACCTAAGTAACCATCAATAGATTAATGGATAAAGGAGATGTGGTATACAAAATAGAATATTATTATATAAAACAGATTATTACACAGCCATTTTAAAAAATGAGATCTTGTTATTTGTAACACATGGATTGATCTCGAGGGCACTAGTTTAAGTGTAGTAAGTTAGACAGAAAAAAGACAAATACTGCATGATTTCACTTATATGTGGAATCTATGAGCAACCATAACAAAACATAAGCAAAGTCATAGAAAGATGCAAAGAGAAAAAGGTGATTGCCAAAGGCAGGGAGTTGGAGGGAAGAGTGAAATAGATGAAGAAATTAAGACATACAAACTTCCAGTTACAGAATAAATGAAACACAAGGATACAATGTACACTATGGGGAATATCAGTTCAGTTCAGTCTCTCAGTCATGTCCCAACTGCTTGCCACCCCATGGACTGCAGTATGCCAAGCTTCCGTGCTGCTGCTGCTAAGTTGCTTCAGTCGTGTCCGACTCTGTGTGACCCCACAGATGGCAGCCCACCAGGCCCCGCCCTCCCTGGGATTCTCTAGGCAAGAACACTGGAGTGGGTTGCCATTTCCTTCTCCAATGCATGAAAGTGAAAAGTGAAAGTGAAGTCGCTCAGTCGTGTCTGACTCCTAGCGACCCCATGGACTGCAGCCTACCAGGCTCCTCCATCCATGGGATTTTCCAGGCAAGAGTACTGGAGTGGGGTGCCATTGCCTTCTCCTATCCATCACCAACTCCCAGAGCTTGCTCCAACACATCCATCGGGTTGTTGATGCCATCCAAACATCTTATCCTCTGTGGTCCCCTTCTCCTCCTCTGTGGTCCCCTTCTCCTCCTGTCTTCAATCTTCTCCAGCATAAGGAATATAGTCAATAATAATTTAATGTCTTTGAATGGTGATAAAAGTGGTCAAAATGTACAGACTCCTGGTTATACAGTAAATAAATACTAGGAGTGTAATGTACAAAATTTATATAATTAACACTGTTTTATCTTATATATTGAGGTTGTTAAGAGAGTAAATCCTGAGTTCTCATCACAAGGGAAACATTTTTCTTTTATTTTTAATTTATATGAGATTATGGATGTTCACTAAACTTATTGTGATAATCAATTCATGATGCATGTAAATCAAATCATGTTGTACACCTTAAACTTTTACAATGCTGTATGTCATATATCTCAATAAAGCTTCAAGGGAAAAAATCTAGTTTATATAGTTCTTATGAAGATTGGACAAATTATGGAAGAAGTTTTAAAGCAGAGTTCTCAGAGATATTAAGCATCCAATACATAAATGTTAATGACTGTAATCATTAACAATATTAACAATAAATTATATATAATAAAATATTAACTATAAAAACACCTTCATAAAGAAAATTTTAAATTACTTGAAACTAGGAATTACAAAAGACATAAATTTATTAATTATCTTAAAAATATTATCCCCACTTTTCCAGTTTTAGAAGTCAAGAAAAAAATCAGTTCTACTTGACACCAAAACTGTCTTTAAAAGACAGCTTCCTATAGCCAGGAGGAGATTATCTGTGAGAAACATATAGTATATGTATGAACTATTTATAAGTACCATAAAACCTCAGATTATATTAGATTATATGTTACCAGAAGTAATATATAATCTAATTCAATGGACATGAATTTGAACAAACTCCAGGAGATAATAAAGGACACGGAAGCCTGGCAAGCTGGAGTCCATGGGATCACAAAGAGTCAGACATGACCTAGTGAACAAATAACAATATAATCTAAATAGTATTCAATTATTGAATGCAATATTGCAAAATTAGGAATTTGGCTATCTTTTATTTCAATTAGCCTGTATAAATGTTTTAAGTTGTGTCCTAGATAAGCTCTATTTAGCTAAACATAAAGAAATGAAGAAAAGTACAAAACTTGTGTTGTTATATATGCCAGTTTTAATGTTTGGACAGAAAAATATATGTATAGCAATAAACCATCACATTTTGTAACTGTTTACAAATTAAATCATTGGAAGCTAGGGGAAGAATAATAAATTGTACCATTACTGAGAAGTAATTTAAAATAACAAAATTCTTAGCCTCTTACAACACAGAAAAAATTAAGCCAATAAGGGAAATTATTTAACTCTCAGGAACTGATTATAACCTCTCTATATACAACTTGAGAATTATTGATTTCACTTTTACATTTCTAAGTAAAAGTTTTTCATGTTTCTGTTTTATTTTCATTGTGTGTATTAAACTAAGATGTATGATGTGTGTATATAAGATGTAGTTTCTAATAAAAATAGTCTTTTATTACTTTAAACAATCTCTCTCTCTCTCTCTCTCTCTCTCTCTTTGGGATGCAAAAAGAGTAGCCTTCACTGGAAGTGGAAGTTGCTCAGCTGTGTCTAACTCCTCATGACCCCATGGACTGTAGCCTATCAGGCTGTCAAATAAAGCATATTTCACATCTACTTTATAAAGAGCTGGGCTAGAGGATGGAAACATTAAGATGATTAAGACAGTATTATTACCCAGTTATGGAATTATGAAAAACAGTTTTAAAATATTTTAGTATAAAAGAGCTAAAGGTGACATACATGTAAAACTCATCACTGATGAATGCTCTGGTGAACCCCAGTTGGGTGTTCTGAGGCAGAGCAGCAGGTACTGGATTATGGAGAAAGGAAACTGGTCTTTGAGATTCAATGGGTAGGTATTCTTCCCTGTTCTGCAATTTACTCAACATAAGAACTAGGGTAGATCATGTCTGTGGGTCTGTCTGCTTGTTTACACAATGGTATGATAACATTCATCAGGGGTTGTGTAAGGACTGTTAGATGTCATCACTAAAGGCTATCACAGTTAAACTGGCATAGAAGATACATCACTTCTCTCCCCAAAGACCCCATATAAGTTATATTATCTATCTTCCCTTCCCATGGATACATAGAGCTGTATTCGGTCCTCTGAATCTGCTCATTCTCTTTGAAAGCATTGTGTAGCTCATTTGTTCTATATGATACTTGTTTCTTGGGAATCGAGAAGAACAGAACAGAGTGCACTATGGAGAACCAGAGGTTGGAGAACGTATATTCCAGCATTATACGGAACACATTACAATGCTTCTCTATGGTACTTAACCACAGTTTTCATCGCAATCCCAAAGAAAGGCAATGCCAAAGAATGCTAAAACTACCGCACAATTGCACTCATCTCATATGTTAGTAAAGTAATGCTCAAAATTCTCCAAGCCAGGCTTCAGCAATATGTGAACCGTGAACTTCCTGATGTTCAAGCTGGTTTTAGAAAAGGCAGAGGAACCAGAGATCAAATTGCCAACATCCGCTGGATCATGGAAAAGGCAAGAGAGTTCCAGAAAAACATCTATTTCTGCTTTATTGACTAAGCTAAAGCCTTTGACTGTGGATCACAATAAACTGTGGAAAATTCTGAAAGAGATGGGAATACCAGACCACCTGATCTGCCTCTTGAGAAATGTGTATGCAGGTCAGGAAGCAACAGTTAGAACTGGTCATGGAACAACAGACTGGTTCCAAATAGGAAAAGGAGTTCATCAAGGCTGTATATTGTCACCCTGTTTATTTAACTTATATGCACAGTACATCATGAAAAACGCTGGATTGGAAGAAGCACAAACTGGAATCAAGATTGCCGGGAGAAATATCAATAATCTCAGATATGCGGATGACACCACTCTTATGGCAAAAAGTGAAGAGGAACTCAACAGCCTCTTGATGAAAGTGAAAGTGGAGAGTGAAAAGGTTGACTTAAAGCTCAACATTCAGAAAATGAAGATCATGGCATCTGGTCCCATCACTACATGGGAAATAGATGGAGAAACAGTGGAAACAGTGTCAGACTTTATTTTTCTGGGCTCCACAATCACTGCAGATGGTGACTGCAGCCATGAAATTAAAAGATGCTTACTCCTTGGAAGGAAAGTTATGACCAACCTAGATAGCGTATTCAAAAGCAGAGACATTACTTTGCCAACAAAGGTTCGCCTAGTTAAGGCTATGGTCTTTCCTGTGGTCATGTATGGATGTGAGAGCTGGACTGTGAAGAAGGCTGAGCACCAAAGAATTGATGCTTTTGAACTGTGGTGTTGGAGAAGACTCTTGAGAGTCCCTTGGACTGCAAGGAGATCCAACCAGTCCATTCTGAAGGAGATCAGCCCTGGGATTTCTTTGGAAGGAATGATGCTAAAGCTGAAACTCCAGTATTTTGGCCACCTCATGCGAAGAGTTGACTCATTGGAGAAGACTCTGATGCTGGAAGGGATTGGGGGCAGGAGGAGAAGAGGATGAGATGGCTGGATGACATCACTGACTTGATGGGTGTGAGTCTGAGTGACCTCCGGGAGTTGGTGATGGACAGGGAGGCCTGGCGTGCTGAAATTCATGGAGTCGCAAAGAGTCAGACACAACTGAGTGACTGATCTGATCTGATCTGAACCACACATTGCATTGCAGATGGCAGAGTAGAAGGACCTGCACTCGCCTCATGTGAGAACTCCAAAATTGCAACCCACTGCTGGACAACTGTCAACAGGAGATTGTTGGATCCCACCAAAGAAAGATACCCCACATCCAAGGGCAAAGGAGAAGCCCCAGGAAGATGGTAGGAGGGATGAAATCAGGTTTAGAATCAAACCCCATACCTGCCAGAGACACTCAGAGGGCTCAAACAAACCTTGTGTGCACCAGAACCCAGAGGCCCCACAGAGACTGAGACAGAGCTAGCTGTGTTTGAGTGTCTCCCGCAGAGGTATGAGTCAGCAGTGGCCTGCCACAAGGCCAGGGGCTCTGGTGCAGTAGACCTGGTATGGCAGAAGCCCTCTTGGAGGACATTGCCACTAACCCCATCATAGAGCCACCAGAACATACACGTGACTGGCCAGGAAAAAGGAGCAGTGACCACACAAGAGACTAGCCCAGACCTGCCCATGAGTGTCCAGGAGTCTCTGGTAAAGACATGGGTCAGCGGTGGCCTGCTGCAGGGTCGGGGCACTGAGTGCAGCAGTACATATATGGGGCCTTTTGAAGGAGGTCACCTTTATCTTCATTACCTCCACCATAGTTTGCCCTCAAGTCAAACAACAGGGAAGGAACACAGCCCCACCCACCAACAGAAAATTGGATTAAAGATTTACTGAGCATGCCCTCCCCATCCACCAGCCAAGACCCAGTCAGTCTCTCCCATCAAGAAGCTTCCAAAAGCCTCTTGCCCTTATCCATCAGAGGGCAGATAGAATGAAAACCACAGTCACAGAAAACTAACCAAACTGATCACATGGACCACAGCCTTGTCTAACTCAGTGAAACTATGAGCCATGCTGAATAGGGATACCCAACACAGACGGGTCATGGTGGAGAGTTCTGACAAAACATGGTCCACTGGAGAAGAGAATGGCAAACTACTTCAGTATTCTTGCCTTGAGAACCCCATGAAGAGTATTTAAAAGGCAAAAAGATAGGACACGGAAAGATGAACTCCCCAGGTCAGAAGGTGCCCAATATGCTACTGGAGATCAGTGGAGAATGATCAGTGGAGAATTCCAGACAGAATGAAGAGATGGAACAAATGCAAAAACAACAAAACACGCAGTCGTGGATGTGACTGGTGATGGAAATAAAGTTCGACACTGTAAAGAGCAATATTGCAATCCCTGAAATGTTAGGTTCGTGAATCAAGATGGAGAAGCTCTATACAGTATTGCCAAATTCAGACTAATTGAAGAAAGTAGGGAAAACCACTAGACCATTCAGGTATAACCTAAATCAAATCCCTTATGACTATACAGTAGAAGTGAAGTGAAGTGAAGTTGCTCAGTCGTGTCCGACTCTTTGTGACCGCATGGACTATAGCCTACCAGGCTCCTCCGTTCATGGGATTTTCCAAGCAAGAATACTGGAGTGGGTTGCCATTTCCTTCTCCAGGAGCTCTTCCTAACCCAGGGATTGAACCTAGGTCTCCTGCATTGTAGACAGACACTTTACTGTCTGAGCCACCAGAAGTGACAAATAGATTCAAGGGATTAGATCTGATAGACAGAGTGCCTGAAGAACTATGGACGGAGGTTCATTACATTGTACAGGGGGCCTTGATTAAGACCATCCCCAAGAAAAAGAAATGCAAAAGGGCAAAATGGTTGTCTGAGGAAGCCTTACAAAAAGCCCTGAAGCTGAAAAAAAGAAGAGAAGGGAAAGGCAAACGAGAAAAGGAAAGATATACCCATTTGAATGCAGAGTTCCAAAGAATAGAAAGGAGAGATAAGAAAGGCTTCCTCAGTGGTCAGTGCAAAGAAATAGAAGAAAACAATACAGTGGAAAAGACTAGAGATCTCTTCAATAAAATTAAAGATATCAAGGGAACATTTCATGCAAAGATGGGCACAGTAAAGGACAGAAATGATATGGACCTAACAGAAGCAGAAGATATTAAGAAGAGGTGGCAAGAATACACAGAAGAACTGTACAAAAAAGATCTTAATGACTTAGATAACCATGATGGTATGATCACTCACCTAGAGCCAGACATCCTGGAATGTGAAGTCAAGTGGGCCTTAGGAAGCATCACTACAAACAAAGCTAGTGGAGGTGATGGAATTCCAGTTGAGCTATTTCAAATGCTAAAATATGATGCTGTGAAAGTCCTACATACAATATGCCAGCAAGCTGGAAAACTCAGCAGTGGCCACAGGACTGGAAAAGGTCAGTTTTCATTCCAATCCCAAAGAAAGGCAATGCCAAAGAATGTTCAAACTACCGCACAATTGCACTCATCTCACACACTAGTAAAGTAATGCTCCAAATTCTCCAAGCTAGGATTCAATAGTACGTGAACCATGAACTTCCAGATGTTCAAGCCGGCTTTAGAAAAGGCGGAGGAACCAGAGATCAGATTGCCAACATCTGCTGGATCATCAAAAAGGCAAGATAGTTACAGAAAAACATCTATTTTTGCTTTATTGACTAAATCAAAGCCTTTGACTGTGTATTTCACAACAAACTGTGGAAAATTCTTTAAGAGCTGAGTATACCAGACCACCTGACCTGCCCCCTGAGAAATCTGTATGCAGGCCAGGAAGCAACAGTTAGAACCAGACCTGGAACAACAGACTGTCTCCAAATTGGTAACGGAGTACAGCAAGGTTGTATATTGTCACTCTGCTTATTTAACTTATATGCTGAGTATATCAAGAGAAATGCTGGGCTGGATGAAGCATGAGCTGGAATCAAGATTGCCGAGAGAAATATCAATAACCTCAGATATGCAGATGATACCACCCCTATGGCAGAAAGGAAAGAAGTAAAGAGCCTCTTGATGAAAGTGAAAGAGGAAAGTGAAAAAGTTGGCTTAAAACTCAACATTCAGAAAACAAAGATCATGGCATCCAGTCCCATCACTCCATGGCAAATAGATAGGGAAAGGGTGGAAGTAATGACAGATTTTATTTTCTTGGGCTCCAAAATCACTGCAGATGGTGACTGCAGCCATGAAATTAAAAGACGCTTGCTCCATGGAAGAAAATCTATGACCAATCTAGACAGCATATTAAAAAGCAGAGATGTTACTTTGCCAACAAAGGTCTGTCTACTCAAAGCTATGTTTTTTCCAGTAGTCATGTATGGATGTGAGAGTTGGACTATAAAGAAAGCTGAGCACCAAAGAATTGATGCTTTTGAACTGTGGTGTTGGAGAAGACTCTTGAGAGTCCCTTGACTGCAAGGATATCCAAACAGTCAATCCTAAAGGAAATAAGTCCTAAATATT
The DNA here is from genome assembly GCA_935064755.1 of Tragelaphus eurycerus. Classification (NCBI taxonomy): domain Eukaryota; kingdom Metazoa; phylum Chordata; class Mammalia; order Artiodactyla; family Bovidae; genus Tragelaphus; species Tragelaphus eurycerus. Next base: position 15,563,401 of record CAKXYN010000041.1, read on the forward strand.
CTTTGGAAGGACTGATGCTGGATCTGAAACTCCAATACTTTTGCCTCCTGGTACAAAGAACTGACTCTGGAAAAGACCCTGATGCTGGGAAAGACTGAAGGTGGAAGGAGAAGGGGATGACAGAGGATGAGATGGCTGGATGGCATCACCGACTAGATAAACATGAGTTTGAGCAAGCTCCAGGAGTTGGTGATAGACAGGGAGGCCTGGCATGCTGCTGTCCATAGGGTCACAAAGAGTCGGATACAACTGAGAAACTGAGCTCACACATGGGTTACAAACTTTAATCTGTTAAACTATTTCAGATGAAGAATTTAACATTATTTTGTCCTTTCCTTTGCATGTTTTATATGGAATCTGTTCCTTTCTGTTTTTCCCATCTGGGGACTTGGTTAATTCAGTAAGTACATTTGGTTTTTTGAACTGCCTTGTTCACATTTGGTTTAGTCATATAAAAATGTCAGAAAAAAAATAGATGAGTATGTAAAAATACCTAGTGTTTAATAATAATAGTCAAGTAATAAATTAACAATTGATTGATATTTATAATTTTTCACCAGGCCCCCAAAATGATCCATTTGTAAAATTAAGGACAAATAGAACTTAAATACACTGAACAAAATTCACCTTAATAAAAAACAAATCCAAGTGAAAACAAAGATCCAGAACCTTAAGCCCAGAATAACATCAAATACTGCTACTTGAGAATGTCCCTCTTTTTTTTTTCCTCAAAGTGGTGGTTTTACCACCCACTATCTGACCTTCTACACATAATTCTAACAAGCTTCCTTAAAGTTCTTAGAAAAAAAAGAGAAGCGATAAATGCTTATTCCATTGAATTCTATAATTTTTGAGAATTTTGTCATGTTTTTATTATGATATAAATCAGTTTTAAGTGTGTGAGTGTATGGAGAGACAGTGAGACACCACACACATGCACACATACAGATTAATTAAATATACTTTTTTAAAAGATCTAGAAAGATACACTATGACCTGTTAACAGCACTCAACTCTGAGGAGTGAGGTTACAAACGTAGATTATTGCCATATGCTCTTATATTCTTTGCACTTCCTACAAATATTACCCTTAAAATATTTTAAGTAAAGGAAAAACATTTCTTGTTGCACTTAACATAACAAAGCAAGTTAAGTTATATTAACACAGCAAGCTACATTCAGGGGTTGGGATAATTCTTCCAAGTTTTCCCACCTCAGAAAATAGAATCAACATTTGCCCTCTTAGGAGCAAAACAGGATTCATGTTTCTCTTCTCTTTTCTTGACACAGTACTTCCAGCAAGATCTGTTGACTGGTCACCTTCTCCACCACCAGCAGCCAGGTCCAAGCCATGTCCTCGTCCATGTGGGCTACAGCACGTGCCTTGGAATGGGTCCTCTGCTTCTGCTCCAGCTCTGCAAAATCAGCTTTTCATGCTGCAGTCAGATTGTCCTTGTTTAGAGGTAGGTCACACATGTCAAATCCCCTGTGCAAAAATCTCTGCACACTTACGAAACCCACATGACCCAGCCCTTGTCTCCCTTTCCAGTCCTGCGTTCTACCCTCACTCGTCCCTTTTCTCACCTGATCTGCCTGCCATTCCTCAGACATACCAAGCTCTTGCCAGGGGATACACTTGTGTTAGTTGGCTTGGGCTGCCAGAATAAAATACCAAAGTCTTGGTGTCTTAAACAATAGAAATCGATTCCTCACAGTTCTGGAGGCTGGAAGAACAGGATCAAGGTTTGGTTTGTCCTGAGGCCCCTCTGGTTGGCTCACAGACACTACCCCGCCCATATACTTCCATGGCCATCTCTGTGTGTGCCCATTTCCCGCTTTTCATGAAGACAGCAATCATACTGAATTAGTGACCACCCATATGACCTGGTTTTACCTTACTTGCTTCTTTAAGGATTGTTTCTACAAATACAGTCACATCCTAAGGTGCTGGAAGTTAGGACCTCAACACTGGAATATGGAAAAGATACAATTTGGCCCATAGCAATGCTCTTTCCTCTGCTTAAAATGTTCTTTCTAGGGACATTCATGGTTCATTATTTTTATCATTCAGTTCTCTGCCCAAACCTTATCTCTCCCAGCAAGCTGTCATCTACATTGACTTACAATAGCACATGGGACCGCCCCATCCTATCCCTTACCCTACTTTAGTTTTCTTCATCTTAAAGCCTTAGAAACATGATATGAGTTTTTTTAATTCTGCATTATTTCTTCACCTTCACTTCCAACTCACATGCACACACTTGCATTCACACACATGGACACACACATAGACAATACACTTTAATGTATGTTTTATGAAAGCAGAAACTTTTATCTATTTTACTTATTGCTGCAACTCAGTATGCATGATTCTACTCAAATCATATTCTCAGCTAGGCAAATATTTACTTAATGAATTAATAATATTTCAAAGATTTTGCAAAGAAGTATTATGAGGTCTTCCTAAGAGCATAAAGGTGATCAAAAATTTTTTTTTTATAATGTTTTCGGCCCCCCCCCCCCCGCGCGGGCCGCGCCCCCACCCCCCCCCCGAGGGCCAGCGCCGCCGAAGAGCTACCCCCGACGAGGAAGGAGGGCGGCGGGAGGAGAGACCCCCGGTGGATGGTTGTGCTGGCGGAGCAGCCAGAGAGCCGGAAACCCCAAGCCAAGGTAGAGAAACCCGAGAAGAAGTAGGTCTTGAAAGAGGGCCAGAGGGCATACATAAAACCATTCTCACAGATCTAGTCAGTTACACACAAGGACCACACCTTGTCTTCAATGAGATTAAGCCATGCCCGAGGGGAAGGGATGGGGTAGATGGAGAGAGATGACAGGGTGTGGTCGCTGAGAAGGAAGGCAAACCACTTCAGTATTGCGAGAACCCAGAAGTAGAAAAGAAAAATGAAGGATGAGAACCCCAGAGTAGGGGCCCGGTATGAGATCAGGGAGAATAATCCAGAGAGAATGAAAGGATGGAGCCAAAACAAAAAGAATACCCAGCTGTATTGTTGTATAGAAGAAAGTCGAGTTAAGAGAATATGATAGGAACTGAAGTCAGTAGAAAGGAATGGATGTAAACAAGAGATGGAAGAGGAATCGAATAGAGAAAAATGGATGGAATGGGTGAATAACTCGGAGAATTAATATATGTGGAAGAATCAGAAGAAATGGAGTGGCCAAGTAAAAGAGTGCAGTGGAGCACCAAAAAGATAAATGATTCTTGAAGGCAAACCACAGTACAGTTCCAAGTTATGCCCCAACCAGTGCGAAGAAGTAAGTAAAGGGAAGACCTACAAGACTAAACTAACACCAAAAAAAATATAGGGAGGCAAGTGAAGAGAAGTGGGAAAAGATAAGAAGCCTAGACCCAAGAGAGAAGCACAGAGTAATAAGATGAAAGGAAGGGAGGAGAAGTAAAAAGAAATACAGACCAGTTAAAATCAACTATAAGTGAGAGAAAAATAAGGGACAGAGAGGGAAGGAGAACAGGAGACCACCAGGAGAAAAAGAAATGCTTGGAGCAAGGGAGAAGGAGAAAGGAGAAAAGGAAAAAAACTGGCAGAGAAAGAATAGAAGAAAGAAAGAAAGCCAGGACAATGAAAGAAAAAGAAAAAGAAGAAGAAGTCAAGAAAACAGAGATAAAAGGAAATAGAAAGAGGGACAAAAAGGAAGAGAGGGTGACTAACAGAAGAGAAGAACAAAAAGTGAAAAAAGAAGAATGTACAAAAAAGAGCAAGACAGATAATATATGATTGATACTGACCTAGAGCCAGACACTTGAATTAGCTGGGCTTAGACATCACTACAAACAAAGTAGTGGAGGTGATGGAATTCCAGTGGAGCTATTCAAATCCTGAATGATGAGCTGTGAAAGTGCTACACTCAATATGCCAGAAATTTGGAAAACTCAGCAGTGGCCACAAGATTGGAAAAGGTCAGTTTTCATCCCAATCCCAAAGAAAGGCAATGCAAGAGTGCCAAATACGAACAATTGCACTCATCTCACATCAAATCACTCAAGCCAGCAAAATAACTGACAAGCTGTTAGAAAAGGAGAGAAAGACAGCCACACCGCTGACAGGAAAAAAAGAAAAACTTCTCTTTATGACAGCCAAAGTTAGGGACAAAAAAAAAAATAAAAACCAACCACCTATCTCCCAAAAAACAGAGAGAAAGACACCACAGAAAGGAAGAGGGAAAAGCAGAAGAAAGGGAAGCAAAGAGGTCCCACATAGGAAAGAGGAAGGAAATTTTTGCCAGATCACTGAGAGGTGACAAATAAAAAGACTGAAGGAAAAGACCAACTAGATAGACAAAAGAGAGAACTTACCAACAAAGGTTGCTAGTCAAGGTATGTTTCTGGTAGTATGGAGTGAGAGTGGATGTGAAGAAGGCTGAGCGCGAGAAAGGAATGTGGTGTTGGAGAAGACCTAGAGTCCTTGGACTGAGAAGATCAACAGTCCAAGAGAAACCTGATAGAAGGAAGATGTAAAGCTGAAACCAGATTGGCCACCCAGCGAAGAGTTGACCATGGAGAAGACTGAGTGGGAGGGATGAGGGAGGAGGAGAGGGGACGACAGAGGAGAGATGGTGGAGGCACACTGACGAGGAGCGAGTCGAGTGACCTCCGGGAGCTGGTGATGGACAGGGAGGCCTGGCGTGCTGCGTTCATGGGGTCGCAAAGAGTCGGACACGACTGAGCGACTGATCTGATCTGGTCACAACTGGGACAGGAGTGCTACTGGCATCTAGTAGGTAGAGGTCAACTGTGTTTTAACCATTATACAATTCAATGGATTTCTTTCCACAACAAAATTATTCAGCCTCAAATTTCAACAGTATAGAGTTGAAAAACCCCAATCTAAGGAAATTTAAATCAGAATAACACAGATTTTTTGACTAATTTACCCCTAATTTACCCCTCTGGCATTTTTTGCATAATTGATGGGTTGTATATAATAAAATGTTAATATATCTTTTTAAATGCCCTCTTCCTGGTCAGTTCTAGACAAAAACTTCAGATCAGTGGACTTTGTCTTGGCTTCCCCCGGGGCTCAGCAGTAAAGAATCTGCCTGCCAGTGCAGGAGACACAGGAGATGCAGGTTCAAGCCTTGGGTCAGGAAGATCCCCTGGAGTAAGAAATATTCTTGCCTGGAAAATTTCATGGACAGAGGAGCCTGGTGGGCTATAGTCCATGAGGTCACAAAGAGTCGGACATGACTGAGCGACTGAGCACACACAGACTTTGTCTTAGGAAGCTTTTCACATCTTCCCTTGTATTATTCACCTTTTAATACCTCCTTATCCCTATCAGTGTAGTCCCTTAAAGACTAGGATGTTCTCCCATTCAAGCCTACTTGCGAGGAGCCACAGTTTTTCACTGGATACCACACAAGGGCCTGTCCTTACATGGGATAAGCCCCGGACACCCACCAAACTTTGTCACTGTCTATGTCAGCTCAAAATGCTGGAACACTGGAAACAAATCATGAAAAAATTAATTAGAAAGGGACAATATAGAGCTCTGCATTTGTTTCATGGACCAAAATTATCAGGAGATAATTTAGCCAAGGATCATGTTGATAAGATCTGAGATATTTTATTTACCCCCAAGTCTAACATAAGCCATAACTGTACTGGAAGCTTAATGCCCTAATCCAAGAACAGAATAATCTAAGGATATTTGAGCTGGTAAACTGTACCTGGAATATACAATAAGGTGTTGGAAAGCTACAATCATTATGTGAACATCAGTTTCTAAGTGTACATTGACAAATCACTCCATTCAGTGGAACTGCTAAAGTGCTTAGGAATCTCAAAGCCATGCTTTATTTGGAACAACTAAAGAAACTCGAAATGATGGTACAGCAAAAGAGAACACTTAGAATAGATAGAATAATAATCTCCAAATATTTGTGCAATGACTACCAAAAATAAATAAATAAATAAACTTTTTCCCGTTGCTTTAGAGGGAAGAATGAATACTATTGAGCTAAAATTTTAAGGGTGAAGTGGCTGACTTTTGCTCATTATGGAAGAATTTTATGACATTTTGGTAAAAAGTGCTGCTTCACAAATAGTGTGTTTCTTATTACTGGAAATATGTGAGCAGAGACCACAAGACTGCTTCTCAGAGACACTGCAAAAGGGATTCCTATTTTGGGTAGAGAGTTAGACTAGAAATCTTTATGTGCCCTTCCAATTCTCGAAATCCATGAGTCTAACCATTCTTTTATTAAAAGCAAAATATTTAACTCTTTTCTCCCAAAAGAAAGCATATTTGAAATAAGTTTTTCTCCTCACTCTCAATAATAATGTTAGTCTTGAAAAGACTGTATTATCTACCATTTTTCAAACACTAGAAGATTATGTCATTAAATAAGTACATTAATTTAAAGTTATAAAAAATTATAACTAACATCACTTTTTCTGACACATAAATATAGTTTACTTTGGGTGTTAGAGTAGGATACATATAACTGTTAGTAGCACACACCTACCCTATTAAAACCTCTTTGATTTTTATTTGAATTTTTTATTAAATATATTTTTACACAGGTATAAAAATTGTCTATAAATTATACTTTTTAAACAATCATTAGGGAATAATGAAAGATGTTATTAATTGGATACAGAGAAATGGTTTCTAGTTCTGGTTTGTTCACAGTACTCTATAATAGCATTTTGTGTTGACTTCTCACCCTCTGACCACTAAAGACTGTGTACACTATCTAATTAATAAGTTTCTGGATCTCATTTTCCTCATCCCTAAAATTAGAGTTTTTACTAGACTATACCTGAGATTTCTTTCAACATTTATTTTTTATTATTTTATTACTTGATATCACAGATTAAGTTGCTACCAATTACAAAAATGAGGGAGGCCAGGAAATCCAAGGAATAGAATAGACCCCAGCCTCCTCCAAATGATGATGTTTCATGTGTTATTATTGACATATAAAAGTTGTAACAGAACTATGGTGCCCTAGTCAATTAATTGCCCTGTTTGGTATGATGGAATCAAAAAGAGGATGCACATGTGAATAAAATCAAAGGAGATAAACTTATGTTTAATTCTCTTTTCCTTTCATTCAGTTCCACCCAATAACCCAATACCTGCACTTTGCCAACAAAGGTTCACCTAGTCAAGGCTATGGTCTTTCCTGTGGTCATGTATGGATGTGAGAGCTGGACTGTGAAGAAGGCTGAGTGCCGAAGAATTGATGCTTTTGAACTGTGGTGTTGGAGAAGACTCTTGAGAGTCCCTTGGACTGCAAGGAGATCCAACCGGTCCATTCTGAAGGAGATCAGCCCTGGGATTTCTTTGGAAGGAATGATGCTAAAGCTGAAACTCCAGTATTTTGGCCACCTCATGCGAAGAGTTGACTCATTGGAGAAGACTCTGATGCTGGGAGGGATTGGGGGCAGGAGGAGAAGGGGACGACAGAGGATGAGATGGCTGGATGGCATCACTGACTCGATGGATGTGAGTCTGAGTGACCTCCGGGAGTTGGTAATGGACAGGGATGCCTGGCGTGCTGCGATTCATGGGGTCGCAAAGAGTCGGACACGACTGAGCCACTGATCTGATCTGCAGCAGTTGAGAAGGACTGAGTGTCTTTGGCAAGAGTAAAGAAGCCCGTTGTGAAATGTGGATAGCCGAAAATGTCAAGCCACAGTGCTGATTAATATTGGTTAGAATACAGATTTGTGCTTCACACTTGGCTTTCTTCAATGCCACATCAGTGTGACTACAAAACCACATTGTAGCCAAAGCCAGCACTATGAGCTGACCAGTATAATAGAAAAAGTCACCCTAAAACCTGCTGTCTTTCCCTCTTTACCACATGGGGAAGCTTAGATTGTTTACTTGAAATATTTATGTTATATTAAAACTTTAAGCAAGTTACAGTTTTAAAAAATTGCTTATTTATTTATTTATTTTTAGTGGTGCTAGGTCTTCATTGCTGTGTGGACTTCTCTCTAGTTGCAGCAAATGAGGCTACTCTTGTGATGCACAGGCTTCTTACTGTGGTGGCATTTCCTGTTGCAGAGCACAGGCTCTATGGGACGTGGGTTTCAGTGGTTGCAATTCCTGGGCTCTAGAGCACAGGCTCAATAGTCACGGTGCATGGGCTTAGTTGCTTGAGACAAGTGGGATCTTCCAGACCCAGGGATCAAACCCATGTCTCCTGCACTGGCAGGTGGATTCTTTATGACTGAGCCACCAGGGAAGCCTGAAAGTGACACTCTTGACAATAACAATTATAATTGTACTCTAACAACTTTCTCAATTAGATGATGAAACAAAATCATTGTTCAGTTATTTCTTTTCTCCTATAAAGGAAATCCCTCAATATTATGATTTAAATCAATAGTTTGTTGGCTATCATCTGCATTATATTATCTCATTTTTAAGCAGCAATCTGCAATTTCCCAGTATATGGTATGTAAGTGACATTGCTTGAGATTGAGAACACACACTTTGAACTGGTAATGTACTGGACACCCTAGTTCCCCCTTCGTATGAATTCTCCATTCTTCTTTACCCAGCTTTGTACCCTAGGATGTTGACCTGTATGGACCTGACCAGTGAAATCCAGAATTCTCTGTTGTCTTTCACTTGGGTTCACCAATGTGAAATTTCATCTAGAGATGGGAAGGAGAGAATAGAGTGAGGCTCAGATATACACTCCCTGCCTCTCTCCCTACAGGGTCACTGCAAGCTGGCTTTGACTGCACTGAAAACCATGGGAGGTGGCTTCTCTGCAGAACTTTCTCCTTCGATGTTCTGGTTGGAGCTTCCTCTCATTGTCCCTTCAAGAGTGAGTAGTGATAACAACTCTATTGTTACTACCTGAAGATACTGGTTACTTTCTTCATTTTTCCTACCTAATGGCCTTGTCTTAGTGAGCATTATCTTTTTCAAGCCATCCTGGAATTATCTTACTTTGACTGAACCATTTGCTTTTTTGCTAGAGCTTGATCTTGTCACATATTTAGGTGAAGTTTAATGGAAATACAAAGTTTTGGTGTTTTTTTTTTTGTTTGTTTGTTTGTTGTTTTTTTTTTTTTTTTCAAAAAACCCTGCTTTTGGATTAATTTATCCTTTCAATAACTGGTCAAGAAACAACAGTTAGAACCACAAACTGGTTCAAAAGTGGGGAAGGAATAGGTCAAGGCTGTATATTGTCACCCTGTTTATTTAATTTATATGCAGAGTACATCATGCAAAATGCCAGGCTAAATGGAATCAAGATTGCCAAGAGAAATATTAACAACCTCAGATATGCAGATGATACCATCTTAATGGCAGAAAGTGAAGAGGAACTAAAGAGCCTCTTGATGCAGGTGAAAGAGAAGAGTAAAAAAGCTGGCTTAAAGCTCAACATTCAAAAAATGAAGATCATGGCATCCAGTCCTATGACTTCATGGCAAATAGATGGGAAAACAGTGGAAACAGTGACAAATTTTATTTCCTTGGGCTCCAAAATCACTGTGCCATGAAATTAAAAGACATTTGCTACTTGGAAGGAAAACTATGACAAACCTAGACAGTGTATTAAAAAGCAGAGACATCACTTTGCCAGCAAAAGTCTGTCTAGTCAAAGCTATGATTTTACCAATAGTCATGTATGGATGTACAGTTGGATCATAAAGAAGACTGAGTGCTAAAGAATTGATGCTTTCAAACTGTTGTTCTGGAGAAGACTTGAGAGTCCCTTGGACTACAAAATCAAGCCAGGCAATCCAAAAGGAAATCAACCATGAATTTTCATTGGAAGGACTGATGCTGAAGCTGAAGCTCCAATTCTTGGACCACCTAACTGAAAGAGATGACTCATTGGAAAAGACTCAGACAGAAAGATCAGGGGCAGGAAGAGAGGGGAGCAACAGAAGATGAGATGGTTTGATGGCTTCACCTACTCAATGGGCTTGAGTTTGAGCAAATTCAGGGAGAAATACTGGCTTCTAGATTTCAATGAACTTGAAAAGTTTCCTTAGTGATTTCTAGAAAACAATTTTTCTTTTAATTTCCTTTTTGGCTCAAGTGCTATCTAGCACTACTTATTAATTTTTAAATACTTTAAGCTTTTGATGAGGTCTCCATTTTATATTTATTTCTAATTTTAACACTGCATAAAACATATAACACTCCTATAAAACCTCCCGTTTTGAATTTAATAAGAACTTCTTTGTGGCCAAGTACATGATGAATTGCTTTGTACTTAGATTTTTTTTTTTTTAAGGATATTCTCTTTTTGAATAACTGATTTCAAATAGGAAAAGGAGTACATCAAGGATGTATATTGTCACTCTGCTTATTTAACTTATATGCAGAGTACATCATGAGAAATGCTGGGCTGGATGAAGCACAAGCTGGAATCAAGATTGCTGGGGCAAATATCAATAACATCAGATATGCAGATGACACCATCCTTATAGCAGAAAGTGAAGAACTAAAGAGCCTCTTATTGAAAGTGAAAGAGGAGAGTGAAAAAGTTGGCTTAAAGTTCAGCATTCAGAAAACTAAGATCATATCATCTGGTCCCATCACTTCATGGCAAATAGATGGGGAAACAGTGTTAACAGTGGCAGACTTTATTTTGCCAGGCTCAAAAATCACTGCAGATGGTCACTGCAGCCATGAAATTAAAAGACACTTAGTCCTTGGAAGGAAAGTTATGACCAACCTAGACAGGATATTAAAAAGCAGAGACATTACTTTGCCAACAAAGGTCCATCTAGTGAAGGCTATTATTTTTCCAGTAGTCATGTATGTATATGAGAGTTGGACCATAAAGAAAGCTGAGCACTGAAGAATTGATGCTTTTGAACTATGGTGTTGGAGAAGACTCTTGAGAGTCCCTTGGACTGCAAGGAGATCCAACGAGTCCATCCTAAGGAGATCAGTCCTGAGTGTTCACTGGAAGGACTGATGTTGAAGCTGAAACTCCAATACTTTGGCCACCTGACGCAAAGAACTGATTCATTAAAAAAGACTCTGATGATGGGAAAGATTGAAGGCAGGAGGAGAAGGGGATGACAGAGAATGAGATGGTTGAATGGCATCACCGACTCAATGCACATGAGTTTGGGTAAATTCTGGGGGTTGGTGATGGACAGGGAGGCCTGGTGTAATGCAGTCCATTGGGGTTGCAGAGTCAGACACAACTGAGCAACTGAATTGAACTGAACTGAACTGAAGATTCGAACATCAAATACATCATTTTCTAAAGAAACTATTATTTTTCTGCCTAATAGTTTAATCTATTTCTGAGATAAATATTTTTAAAAATCTTTCACTATTTTTTTTAATTTTATTTTATTTAACCTTACAATATTGTATTGGTTTTGCTATATATCAAAATGAATCTGCCACAGGTAAGTATGTGTTCCCCATCCTGAACCCTCCTGCCTCCTCCCTCCCCATACCATCCCTCTGGGTCGTCCCAGTGCACCAGCCCCAAGCATCCAGTATCGTGCATCGAACCTGGACTGGTGACTCATTTAATATATGATATTATACATATTTAAATGCCATTCTCCCAAATCATCTCACCCTCTCCTTCTCTCACAGAGTCCAAAAGACTATTCTATACATCAGTGTCTCTTTTGCTGTCTCATATACAGGGTTATTGTTACCATCTTTCTAAATTCCATATATATGTGTTAGTATACTATATTGGTGTTTTTCTTTCTGGCTTACTTCACTCTGTATAATAGGCTCGAGTTTCATCCACCTCATTAGAACTGATTCAAATGTATTCTTTTTAATGGCTGAGTAATACTCCATTTTGTATATGTACCACAGCTTTCTTATCCATTCATCTGCTGATGGACATCGAGGTTGCTTCCATGTCCTGGCTATTATAAACAGTGCTGCGATGAACACTGGGGTACACGTGTCTCTTTCAATTCTGGTTTCCTCAGTGTGTATGCCCAGCAGTGGGATTGCTGGATCATAAGGCAGTTCTATTTCCAGTTTTTTAAGGAATCTCCACACTGTTCTCCATAGTGGCTGTACTAGTTTGCATTCCCACCAACAGTGTAAGAGGGTTCCTTTTTCTCCACACTCTCTCCAGCATGTATTGCTTGTAGACTTTTGGATTGCAGCCATTCTGACTGGCATGAAATGGTATCTCATAGTGGTTTTGATTTGCATTTCTCTGATAATGGGTGATGTTGAGCATCTTTTCATGTGTTTGTTAGCCATCTGTATATCCTTGGAGAAATGTCTATTTAGTTCATTGGCCCATTTTTTGATTGGGTCATTTATTTTTCTGGAATTGAGCTGTAGGAGTTGCTTTTATATTTTTGAGATTAGTTGTTTGTCTGTTGCTTCATTTGCTATTATTTTCTCCCATTCTGAAGGCTGTCTTTTCACCTTGCTTATAGTTTCCTTTATTGTGCAGAAGCTTTTTAAGTTTAATTAGATCCCATTTGTTTATTTTTGCTTTTATTTCCAATATTCTGGGAGGTGGGTCATAGAGGATCCTGCTGTGATGTATGTCGGAGAGTGTTTTGCTTATGTTCTCCTCTAGGAGTTTTATAGTTTCTGGTCTTACATTTAGATCTTTAATCCATTTTGAGTTTGTTTTTGTGTATGGTGTTAGAAAGTGCTCTAGTTTCATTCTTTTACAAGTGGTTGACCAGTTTTCCCAGCACCACTTGTTAAAGAGACTGTCTTTAATCCATTGTATATTCTTGCCTCCTTTGTCAAAGATAAGGTGTCCATATGAAACAAAAGATACCATAGCAAAAATCAACAAAGCCAAAAGCTGGTTCTTTGAAAGGGTAAATAAAATTGACAAACTATTAGCCAGACTCATTAAGAAACAAAGGGAGAAAAATCAAATCAATAAAATTAGAAATGAAAATGGAGAGATCACAACAGACAACACAGAAATACAAAGGATCATAAGAGACTACTATCAGCAATTATATGGCAATAAAATGGACAATGTGGAAGAAATGGACAAATTCTTAGAAAAGTACAACTTTACAAAACTGGATCAGGAAGAAATAGAAAATCTTAACAGACCCATCACAAGCACGGAAATTGAAACTGTAATCAGAAATCTTCCAGCAAACAAAAGCCCGGGTCCAAACGGCTTCACAGCTGAATTCTACCAAAAATTTAGAGAAGAGCTAACATCTATCCTACTCAAACTCTTCCAGAAAATTGCAGAGGAAGGTAAACTCCAAACTCATTCTATGAGGCCACCATCACCCTAATACCAAAACCTAACAAAGTTGCCACAAAAAAAGAAAACTACAGGCCAATATCACTGATGAACATAGATGCAAAAATCCTTAACAGAATTCTAGCAATCAGAATCCAACAGCACATTAAAAAGATCATACACCATGACCAAGTGGGCTTTATCCCAGGGATGCAAGGATTCTTCAATATCAGCAAATCAATCAATGTAATACACCACATTAACAAATTGAAAAATAAAAACCATATGATTATATCAATAGATGCAGAGAAAGCCTTCGACAAAATTCAACATCCATTTATGATGAAAACTCTACAGAAAGCAGGAATAGAAGGAACATACCTCAACATAATAAAAGCTATATATGACAAACCCAAAGCAAACATTATCCTCAATGGTGAAAAATTGAACGCATTTCCTCTAAAGTCAGGAACAAGACTAGGATGACGACTTTCACCATTACTATTCAACATAGTTTTGGAAGTTTTGGCCACAGCAATCAGAGCAGAAAAAGAAATAAAAGGAATCCAAATTGGAAAAGAAGAAGTAAAACTCTCACTGTTTGCAGATGACATGATCCTCTACATAGAAAACTCTAAAGACTCCACCAGAAAATTACTAGAACTAATCAATGAATATAGTACAGTTGCAGGATATAAAATCAACACACAGAAATCCCTTGCATTCCTGTACACTAATAATGAGAAAATAGAAAGAGAAATTAAGGAAACAATTCCATTCACCATTGCAATGAAAAGAATAAAATACTTAGGAATATATCTACCAAAAGAAACTAAAGACCTATATATTGAAAAATATAAAACACTGCTGAAAGAAATCAAAGAGGACACTAATAGATGGAGAAATATACCATGTTCATGAATTGGCAGAATCAGTATAGTTAAAATGAGTATACTACCCAAAGCAATTTATAGATGCAATGCAATCCCCATCAAGCTACCAACGGTATTCTTCACAGAACTAGAACAAATAATTTCACAATTTGTATGGAAATACAAAAAACCTCGAATAGCCAAAGCAATCTTGAGAAAGAAGAATGGAACTGGAAGAATCAACCTGCCTGACTTCATGCTCTACTACAAACCCATTGTCATAATGACAGTATGGTACTGGCACAAAGACAGAAATATAGATGAGTGGAACAAAATAGAAAGCCCAGAGATAAATCCACACACTATTATTGTACTATTAGGTTTTCTTTGCATTTCCAACAGTTTTTGCTTTGTATATTTTCTCATTGTGTTGTTTGATGTATGTCATTTTATGACGAATCTGCAACTTAGATTTATATCATTGCACAATATGCCTATTTATTCAAGTGCTTTTAACCTTAAATTTCATTTTGTGTGATGTTAATATTGTCATTCTAGTTTTCTTTTGGCATGCACTTCCTCATGCTACCGTACACCTTTACTGGAAGGAAAGAAAGAAGGAAGAAAGGCAGGATGGAAGGAAAGAAGGGAGAAAGGGGGAAGGGAGAGTTGAAAGGAGAGAAGGAGACAGAGAGGAAGAGAGAGAGGGGCAGTTACTTTTTACTCTTAATATGCACTGCATTGTAAACTCACATATCTGGAATTTGTTTTTTAGCACAAAGTAGCCATTTCTATTAGTGGATTAATTCAGTCCATTTACATGTGGCACAATGTCTTATGTTGTTGACTTTATTCCTTCTACTTCATTGCTTTTCTACTCATTTACACTGTTGTTTCCCTATTTTTATTCCCCTTGGTTTTGTTAGTTTGATTGAATTGCTGCTTGTTCCTATTTCCCTCATGTTAATTTAAAGGTTCTGGTGGATTTTTCCATTTCCTTGATAGTTCTTGTCTCTTTCCCCACTCTCCTAATCAGACACAAATGTCACTACAGGTGCTTTAAAAACAAGGTATTACCCACACTCCTGTTTTCCCCACTATGATGTTCTAATGCTGCTCTCCCACCTTGTCAGTAGAAAAAGAGCTTTAAATTACTTGATCATCCCTCTCATCCTTCCCTCCCCATCTGACATGGGGAGATGCCCCCCACCCCATCTCCTGGGATATTTGTATCTCTCCTTTCTTGCCTCCACACACCAAAGGTCTGCCAGGATTCTTTAATGTTCACCATATGAAAACTTCACTTATGGAATGTCTCCTCTATTTCAAGAGTGCTTATCCAGCACATATATTTTCTATTCTTAGACAGTGCTTTCTTTAACTATTGTATAGAATAATAATGAAGTAACATTTACTGGGCAAATACTATGTGCCAGATTATCTTCTGAATATTTTCCATTTATTAATGCAACTATTCTTTCAGCCACACTCTGAGACAAGTCCTACCATTATTCCCATTCTTTATATTACAGATGAAGAAACTGAGGCAAAGGGATGTTCAATACATGCCTAATGTCACATAAAAAAAATGAGTGACACAATCAAGAAGTGAAGCCAGGTGTGCCCCTTGGACCTTGTGTGTGCAAGTCCTGTACCACACTGAGGCACCATCATGATTGTCTCTTCAAGTCCCCACTTGGGTTGATCTTGTTGGGTTGTCTTGTTATAGTATTTTTCTCATGCATATTCTAATATGGAGGATGTGGGTGGCAGTCAGCCTGAGTTCTTGCCTGTCCCTGAGTTCATGCCTTTCACCCCAATATATAAATGAGTCTTGGCTATGTACAGAATTCTGGGACTCTGAGTCTTTTCTCTATATGTTTCATCCCCCTAATTTTCAAGGCTGCCAATGAGAATCCTTCCTTCCCTCACTCGGCTGAGAAACTATAGGCAGGTAGAGAGTACGGAGACTTCTTCAAGGAGCCCCAGGGGTAAGCTGACATCCAGCCTGTAGCCCAAAGGCTAATGGATCATCACAGCTGGCTTCCCATCAGTTCCACCATTATTTCAAGCTCCAATGTGCTGGCAGGGATAACTACCTTTCCATGGTGCTCCAAGAGCCTAAAAGTAAAGGGTCAGACAAACAATTTGAACACACAATATAAGATGGAACTGCTAGATGAGACAAGTGATCATCTGAATAAAAATTAATCATGAAAGCTTAATCTAAATCTAATATGCATGCTCAGTCATGTCCAACTCTTTGCGATCCCATAGACTGTATCCCGCTAGGTTCCTCTGTCCATGGCATTCTCCAGGCAAGAATACTGGATTGGGTTGATATTTCCTCCTCCAGGTTATCTTCATGACCCAAGGATAAAAACCTAAGTCTCCTGTGTCTCCTGCATTACAGGAGCATTCTTTACCACTGAGCCATTGGGGAAGCCCCAGAGGAGAACCAAATGCAATAGTAAAAACAAAAACAATTTATGGAAATAGAAATCATTTTCAAACTAAGTCTAATCAGTAGATAATAAACAAAGGAGAGTTTGGCCATTAAAAGCGTAGGTCATTAGCCTAATTTTAAGAAATATCTTAAAGCACAAGAATGAAAGAAGTAGAAGTCATGTGGGAAAAGATGAAAGGTTGGCAGAAGATCTAGCAAACAGATCATGGGTGTTTGGGGAGAAAAAAGTGGACGTGAAAAAATAATATTCTTTGGGCTGGAAAATCTGAATCTACACATTGAAATCCAGTTGGTCTTCCATGAAAAAAGCTCACATCTAGGCAGGTTCTGAGAAATAAGAAAAAGCTTCAAGATAGGAGGAAAAAGCTATTTATCAGTGGATAGTTCACTCTCAACCTGTGAATAGAAAATTAACGTGTTGTCAATGTTGACAACAAACTTGGTCCTGTACCAAAATAGTCCACAAAGTTGTTCCTCCTGTGGTTGTTAAACAATATATTCAAGTGAAGGAGATCCATTCTGCAGGCAAGAGGCCCTGTTTAATCAACAAATTAGTGTCACAATAAAAAAGGGACAGTGCTAAATAGAAGACTTAAAGGCGCATAACTACCAAAAGCAAGCTGTGGCTATGAATTGTACACTGTTTTGGATAAATCAGCCACCAAGCTCATTCTGGAGTCAACTGAAGAAATTTAAATAAAATTAGCATATCACATGAAATAAGAATGTAATAAAACAGCAAAATGGAGATGATTAACTGAAAAAAACAGGTTACAAAGCAACAAGCTATAGACTCATATATACACACGTATTTTTCTTTGAATATAATGCATGCATGCTAAGTTTCTACAGTTGTGTCCAATTCTTTTAGACACTATAGACTGTAGCCCACCAGGTTCCTCTGTCCATGGGATTTCCCAGGCAAGATAACTGAAGTGGGCTGCCATTTCCTCCTCCAGAGGATCTTCTCTGACCCAGGGATTTAACCTGAGTCTATTATGTCTCCTGCATTGACCAGAGGGTTCTTTACCACTAGCGCCACCTTGGAAGCCCTTTTCTATGTGTGTATATACACAAAATATATACAATGTGTATACATATACATAAAAATTCTGTGAAGAGGTACCCCATGCCCAAGGTAAGAGAAACCCAAGTAAGATGGCAGGTGTTACAAGAGGGCATCAGAGGGCAGACACACTGAAACCATACTTACAGAAAACTAGTCAATCTAATCACACTAGGACCACAACCTTGTCTAACTCAATGAAACTAAGCCATGCCCATGGGGCAACCCAAGATGGGCAGGTCATGGTAGAGAGATCTGACAGAATGTGGTCTACTGGAGAAGGGAATGGCAAAACACTTCAGTATTCTTGCCTTGAGAACCCCATGAACACTATGAAAAGGCAAAATGATAGGATACTGAAAGAGGAACTCCCCAGGTCAGTAGGTGCCCAATATGCTACTGGAGATCAGTGGAGAAATAACTCCAGAAAGAATGAAGAGATGGAGCCAAAGCAACAATAATAACCAGCTATGGATGTGACTGGTGATAGAAGCAAGGTCTGATGTTGTAAAGAGCAATATTGCATAGGAAGCTGGAATGTCAGGTCCATGAATCAAGGCAAATTGGAAGTGGTCAAACAAGAGATGGCAAGAGTGAATGTCGACGTTCTAGGAATCAGCAAACAAAAATGGACTGAAATGGGTGAATTTAATTCGGATGACCATTATATCTACTACTGCGGGCAGGAATCCCTCAGAAGAAATGGAATGGCCATCATGGTCAATAAAAGAGTCCGAAATGCAGTACTTGGATGCAATCTCAAAAATGACAGAATGATCTCTGTTCGTTTCCAAGGCAAACCATTCACTGTCACAGTAATCCAAGTCTATGCCCCAACCAGTAACGCTGAAGAAACTGAAGTTGAATGGTTCTATGAAGACCTTCAAGACCTTGTAGAACTAACACCCAAAAAAGATGTCCTTTTCATTATAGGGGACTGGAATGCAAAAGTAGGAAGTCAAGAAACACCTGGAGTAACAGGCAAATTTGGCCTTGGAATACGGAATGAAGCAGGGCAAAGACTAATAGAGTTTTGCCAAGAAAATGCACTGTTCATAGCAAATAACCTCTTCCAACAACACAAGAGAAGACTCTATACATGGACATCACCAGATGGTCAACACCGAAATCAGATCGATTATATTCTTTGCAGCCAAAGATGGAGAATCTCTATACAGTCAGCAAAACAAGACCAGGAGCTGACTGTGGCTCAGACCATGAACTCCTTATTGCCAAATTCAGACTTAAATTGAAGAAAGTAGGGAAAACCACTAGACTATTCAGGTATGACCTAAATCAAATCCCTTATGATTATACAGTGGAAGTGAGAAATAGATTTAAGGGCCTAGATCTGATAGATAGAGTGCCTGATGAACTATGGAATGAGATTCGTGACATTGTACAGGAGACAGGGATCAAGACCATCCCCATGGAAAAGAAATGCAAAAAAGCAAAATGGCTGTCTGGGGAGGCCTTACAAATAGCTGTGAAAAGAAGAGAAGTGAAAAGCAAAGGAGAAAAGGAAAGATATAAACATCTAAATGCAGAGTTCCAAAGAATAGCAAGAAGAGATCAGAAAGCCTTCTTCAGTGATCAATGCAAAGAAATAGAAGAAAACAACAGAATGGGAGAGAGTAGGGATCACTTCAAGAAAATCAAAGATACCAAAGGAACATTTCATGCAAAGATGGGCTTGATAAAGGACAGAAATGGTATGGACCTAACAGAGGCAGAAGATATTAAGAAGAGCTGGCAAGAACACACAGAAGAACTGTACAAAAAAGATCTTCACAACCCAGATAATGATGATGGTGTGATCACTGACCTAGAGCCAGACATCCTGGAATGTGAAGTCAAGTGGGCCTTAGAAAGCATCACTACGAACAAAGCTAGTGGAGGTGATGGAATTCCAGTGGAGCTATTCCAAATCCTGAAAGATGATGCTGTGAAAGTGCTGCACTCAATATGCCAGCAAATTTGGAAAACTCAGCAGTGGCCACAGGACTGGAAAAGGTCAGTTTTCATCCCAATCCCAAAGAAAGGCAATGCCAAAGAATGCTCAAACTACCGCACAATTGCACTCATCTCACACGCTAGTAAAGTCAAGCTCAAAATTCTCCAAGCCAGGCTTCAGCCATATGTGAACCATGAACTTTCTGATGTTCAAGCTGGTTTTAGAAAAGGCAGAGGAACCAGAGATCAAATTGCCAACATTCGCTGGATCATGGAAAAAGCAAGAGAGTTCCAGAAAAACATCTACTTCTGCTTTATTGACTATGCCAAAGCCTTTGACTGTGTGGATCACAATAAACTGTGGAAAATTCTGAAAGAGAAGGGCATACCAGACCACCTGATCTGCCTCTTGAAAAATGTGTATGCAGGTCAGGAAGCCACAGTTAGAACTGGACATGGAACAACAAACTGGTTCCAAATAGGAAAAGGAGTTCGTCAAGGCTGTATACTGTCACCCTGTTTATTTAACTTATATGAAGGGTACATCATGAGAAACGCTAGACTGGTAGAAACACAGGCTGGAATCAAGATTGCTGTGAGAAATATAAATAACCTCAGATATGCAGATGACACCACCCTTATGGCAGAAAGTGAAGAGGAACTAAAAAACCTCTTGATGAAAGTAAAAATGGAGAGTGAAAAGGTTAGCTTAAAGTTCAACATTGAGAAAACGAAGATCATGGCATCTGGTCCCATCACTGCATGGGAAATAGATGGGGAAACAGTGGAAACAGTGTCAGACTTTGTTTTTCTGGGCTCCAAAATCACTGCAGATGGTGACTGCAGTCATGAAATTAAAAGACGCTTACTCTTTGGAAGGAAAGTTATGACCAACCTAGATAGCATATTCAAAAGCAGAGACATTACTTTGCCAACAAAGATCCATCTAGTCAAGGTTATGGTTTTTCCTGTGGTCATGTATGGATGTGAGAGCTGGACTGTGAAGAAGGCTGAGTGCCGAAGAATTGATGCTTTTAAACTGTGGTGTTGGAGAAGACTCTTGAGAGTCCCTTGGACTGCAAGAGATCCAACCAGTCCATTCTGAAGGAGATCAGCCCTGGGATTTCTTTGGAAGGAATGATGCTGAAGTTGAAACTGCAGTACTTTGGCCACCTCATGCGAAGATTTCACTCATTGGAAAAGACTCTGATGCTGGGAGGATTGGGGGCAAGAGGAGAAGGGGACGACAGAGGCTGAGATGGCTGGATGGCATCACTGACTCGATGGATGTGAGTCTGAGTGACGTCCCGGAGTTGGTGATGGACAGGGAGGCCTGGTGTGCTGAAATTCATGGGGTCGCAAAGAGTCGGACACCAATGAGCGACTGATCTGATCTGATCTCATCTGATGAAAAAATGTATATTTGTTCTATATAGGCCTCCCTGTCCATCACCAACTCCCGGAGGTCACTCAGACTCACATCCATCGAGTCAGTCATGCCATCCAGCCATCTCATCCTCTGTCGTCCCCCTCTCCTCCTGCCCCCTATCCCTCCCAGCATCTGAGTCTTCTCCAATGAGTCAACTCTTCGCATGAGGTGGCCAAAATACTGGAGTTTCAGCTTTAGCATCATTCCTTCCAAAGAAATCCCAGGGCTGATCTCCTTCAGAATGGACTGGTTGGATCTCCTTGCAGTCCAAGGGACTCTCAAGAGTCTTCTCCAACACTACAGTGCAAAAGCATCAATTCTTCGGCACTCAGCCTTCTTCACAGTCCAGCTCTCACATCCATACATGACCACAGGAAAGACCATAGCCTTGACTAGAAGGACCTTTGTTGGCAAAGTAATGTCTCTGCTTTTCAATATGCTACCTAGGTTGGTCATAACTTTCCTTCCAAAGAGTAAGCGTCTTTTAATTTCATGGCTACAGTCACCATCTGTAGTGATTTTGGAGCACAGAAAAAGAAAGTCTGACACTGTTTTCACGGTTTCTCCATCTATTTCCCATGAAGTGATGGGACCGGATGCCATGATCTTCGTTTCCTGAATGTTGAGCTTTAAGCCAACCTTTTCACTCTCCACTTTCACTTTCATCAAGAGGCTTTTGAGTTCCTCTTCACTTTCTGCCATAAGGGTGGTATCATCTGCATATCTGAGGTTATTGATATTTCTCCCAGCAATCTTGATTGCAACTTGTGTTTCTTCCAGTCCAGCGTTTCTCATGATGTACTCTGCATATAAGTTAAATAAACATGGTGACAATATACAGCCTTGACGTACTCCTTTTCCTAATTGGAACCAGTCTGTTGTTCCATGTCCAGTTCTAACTGTGCTTCCTGACCTGCATACAGATTTCTCAAGAGGGAGATCAGGTGGTCTGTTATGCCCATCTCTTTCAGAATTTCCCACAGTTTATTGTGATCCACACAGTCAAAGGCTTTGGCATAGTCAATAAAGCAGAAATAGATGTTTTTCTGGAACTCTCTTGCTTTTTCCGTGATCCAGCAAATGTTGGCAATTTGATCTCTGGTTCCTCTGCCTTTTCTAAAACCAGCTTGAACATCAGGAAGTTCACGGTTCACATATTGCTGAAGCCCGGCTTGGAGAATTTTGAGCATTACTTTACTAGCATGTTAGATGAGTGCAATTGTGTGGTAGTTTGAGCATTCTTTGGCATTGCCTTTCTTTGGGATTGGGATGAAAACTGACCTTTTCCAATCTTCTGGCCACTGCTGAGTTTTCCAAATTTGCTGGCATATTGAGTGCAGCACTTTCACAGCATCATCTTTCAGGATTTGGAATAGCTCCACTGGAATTCCATCACCTCCACTAGCTTTGTTCGTAGTGATGCTTTCTAAGGCCCACTTGACTTCACATTCCAGGATGTCTGGCTCTAGGTCAGTGATCACACCATCATCATTATCTGGGTTGTGAAGATCTGTTTTGTACAATTCTTCTGTGTATTCTTGCCACCTCTTCTTAATGTCTTCTGCCTCTGTTAGGTCCATACCATTTCTGTCCTTTATCAAGCCCATCTTTGCATGAAATGTTCCTTTGGTATCTTTGATTTTCTTGAAGTGATCCCTACTCTCTCCCATTCTGTTGTTTTCTTCTATTTCTTTGCATTGATCACTGAAGAAGGCTTTCTTATCTCTTCTTGCTATTCTTTGGAACTCTGCATTTAGATGTTTATATCTTTCCTTTTCTCCTTTGCTTTTTGTTTCTCTTCTTTTCACAGCTATTTGTAAGGCCTCCCCAGACAGCCATTTTGCTTTTTTGCATTTCTTTTCCATGGGGATGGTCTTGATCCCTGTCTCCTGTACAATGTCACGAACCTCATTCCATAGTTCATCAGGCACTCTATCTATCAGATCTAGGCCCTTAAATCTATTTCTCACTTTCACTGTATAATCATAAGGGATTTGATTTAGGTCATACCTGAATAGTCTAGTGGTTTTCCCTACTTTCTTCAATTTAAGTCTGAATTTGGCAATAAGGAGTTCATGGTCTGAGCCACAGTCAGCTCCTGGTCTTGTTTTTGCTGACTGTATAGAGCTTCTCCATCTTTGGCTGCAAAGAATATAATCGATCTGATTTCGGTGCTGACCATCTGGTGATGTCCATGTATAGAGTCTTCTCTTGTGTTGTTGGAAGAGGTTATTTGCTATGAACAGTGCATTTTCTTGGCAAAACTCTATTAGTCTTTGCCCTGCTTCATTCCGTATTCCAAGGCCAAATTTGCCTGTTACTCCAGGTGTTTCTTGACTTCCTACTTTTGCATTCCAGTCCCCTATAATGAAAAGGACATCTTTTTTGGGTGTTAGTTCTATAAGGTCTTGAAGGTCTTCATAGAACCACTCAACTTCAGCTTCTTCAGCGTTACTGGTTGGGGCATAGACTTGGATTACTGTGACATTGTATGGTTTGCCTTGGAAATGAACAGAGATCATTCTGTCATTTTTGAGATTGCATCCAAGTACTGCATTTCAGACTCTTTTGTTGACCATAATGGCCATTCCATTTCTTCTGAGGGATTCCTGCCCGCAGTAGGAGACCAGAAAGGATGTACATTAATGTTTAAAATGGTGATATATTGTTGATGGCAATATGATATTTATTCACTTTATTTTCTAATTTTTAACAATGCAAATACAGCTACCAATAAATTTATGTCTATATACCTGTATCTTTATCTATGCATGCGTGCTCAGTCACTAACTGATGTCCAACTCTTCGTGACCTTGTGGATCCTACCAGGCTCCTCTGTCCATGGAATTTTCCAGGCAAGATACTGGAGGGGGTTGTCATGCCCTCTTCCAGGGGATCTTCTCGACCCAGGGATCACACCCATATCTCTTAAGTCTCCCGCATTGGCAGGCAGATTCTTTACCACTAGTGCCACCATAGGAGAAGGAAAAAGGAGAGAGAGGAGGAAAATGAGAAGACAGAGAGGAGAAGTGAGACTAGGAGGAGAGAAATGGGAAGAAAGAAGAGGAGGAGCAAGGAGGAAAATTCTAAAAGAAAATCCAAGGGCCTCCAGGTAGAAGGAGGGTAGAGATTCAAGGACAGGACAACCATGATGCACAATCATCATGGGGTGTCTGGTGCACAGCATGGATACAGATGTGGAATATAGAAGAGTGTTGCCCATGCAGATTATCTCAAATGATTGTCAGGGGGAAATCTAACACTGGGCATTTATGTTTAGCTTTCACATACCAAAATGTGGCATAAAAGATTTCAGAAAGACAGAGCTAGATTCAATTCTGAAAAAAGGAATCCCAAAACATAAGTTAATTATAAATGTCCCCAAATGACAGTGGTTATTTACGCACATGCTAATGACTTGATGAGTTTTACAGTCTACGTGTCTCTTACAAAAATATTTAAAGTTCTTTAAAAAGAACCTGGTTTTCATTTTGTTATACCATATCCTCAGTAGTTATAAATATCATTCATTTAGATGTCACAATTTTGAACTATTTAAAAGTTTAAGCTGGCACAAAGCAATATTTACATAGATTGCCCTTGGAAAGGGATTTGTGGACAAGTCTATCTTCTAAATAAAGTTGCATTAAGCATGTTTAATTTTCATAAATTACATACTCATTAAAGAACTTCTAAAACTCTATGTACACTGAAGATGCTGAATTCAATAAATCTTTGTAAATGTCATCAGCAGCTGATCAAGTTCATCAGTATTTTTTTTCCCTGACTTTTACTGACTATAGCAACTTGACAAAAATAAGCTAAGTTCTCTGTTAATCGTTCTGGCAATTAGTCAAGATTAGGGATCCTTGAATGTTCTAATAGTTAAATATAGTTTAACTAAACTCCAATTAGTTTTTTCTTTATTTCATAAGGAAATGCATTAGGCATGTTGACATTGCTCCACTGAGCCACACTCAGGACTTGCTCCTGCATGTGCTGTGATAACATTCCTCATCGACCTTTTACTGAGACTGTATACTATTTTCAAGCCAAATGGTTTCGTGATTTCTTCCACCAACTGATCCTAAATAAAAGCTCCCTGATTTTTGGGGTTCTATAACACCTCATTTGGGGGATTCCCAGGGACTAACCAGGAGCTTTAGTGGCTCAGATGATACACAATCTGCCTGCAATGCAGGAGACCTGGGTTTCATCCCAGGTTGGGAAGATCCCCCGGAGGAAGAAATGGCAACCCATTCATTTCTTGCCTGTAGAATTCGCTGACAGAGGATTCTAGCAGGCTACAGTCCATGAAGTCGCAAAGTTGGACACAATGGAGCAGACTAACACTTTCAGGGACTAACAAACAGTCGAAAAGCCAACTTAAAAATACAAACTGTTGATACTGTTAAAGAATAAACCTGATGTATACACAATGATCTAGCTAATACCAAGCTTCTTACCATCAGTGTCTGGCCCCTGTAACAGCATGAAGAATCTGATTTCATGCTGCCTTTGAGAGTTTTCCTCTTAAAACTTTTAAATTATGTCTATGTGGCAGCATAGAAACCAAACATTCAGTCAACCTTATTTTTTTTGCAATAAGCTATTTTTAGTTTCCTATGTAAGTAAATACTGAGTCATGAAATAATGTTACCTTCAGAGAATTTTGATTCTCTTTCAAGTTAATTGTTATTTGTTAAAATGCATCAACATATAAAGAATTCATTCAGGGTACTCTTCTTTGTATATAAAATTCTTCCAAAGGTATGCAACTAAATATGGTTCTAATGAAATGCTGGCAGTCATGTCATAAAGTAGCAAAATCTTCCTGGCAGTCTGAGATTTTGTTTTCCAGGAAGCATGCAAAATAAACAGTTGGAATGTATTTGGGGATGAGGAATATCAATGGCATGTTTACACAGAGGAGATAACTTTTCCAGTTTACTAGTATACTAGATCCATAGAGCATAAGGGCACAGTTGGCATTACATCTTACTATCTTACTCGCTGTGTGCTGAATTGAATGCACTGTGCTCGGCCCTAAATTATCAACTCTTCCCATTCATGGTTAGTCTGAATACTTTCACCTAGCCACAGAGCCATAGCTGCCAAACCTGCATGCAGGCACACCCTCATAGTCTTCAAATGGATGTACTTACAAATTTCAGGAGCTCCCTTGCTTAATGTCTCAGGATTTTCTGCCGTCAGCCTGTCTGTTCAACTTTAAAATAAGCATGTTCACGTAATTGTTCAAGATTTAAAACTGTTGGTGTGCCTGGAATCTGGGTCGTGGTTTGCAAGCAACATCAGTCATTCATTTTTGCCTTAACTGGTTGTCATCCATTCTCATTAGGGCCTTGTTTCAATTTGGTGGAAGGCAGAACTCTCCCAAAAGGAAGGAGCACGTGGAGAGAAAGACACTTGACAGCCGAGGTTGATGCAACCTGATCTTTGCTTTTTCCACAGTCATTCTTCACTTTCCACTGGCTTTGGCTGATTAGCCATGGGCTTTGGCTGATTTGGCTTTTGCACAAGGCAGGTACTGAGGTCTTTCCTAACTGAAGGTGATGAAACCAGTGTCTGTGAACAGATTTGAGATTCATGACTGCTGACAAGTGAGGTCACACGTGAAAGCTGGGTTGCTGTGACAGACAGAGGTTACCCCAGTTCACTTCAATGAAGATACCCATGGTCCAACTGGAACCGCCACCCCCAGGGGCCCAGCACGTGAGCTCAGCTCTCATTCACACTCATTGTTCGCTTCTTATTCTATGACCTTAATTAGCTAGCCACTCCTCTAGC
Organism: Tragelaphus eurycerus; assembly: GCA_935064755.1. NCBI lineage: Eukaryota > Metazoa > Chordata > Mammalia > Artiodactyla > Bovidae > Tragelaphus > Tragelaphus eurycerus. Next base: position 15,590,184 of record CAKXYN010000041.1, read on the forward strand.
TGAATAGGGTTTCACGCCAAGCTGCCTCATTAGACACTTGCCAAGCCTCAACTAGACACAGTTGAGTCAATAGTCCGAATCTGATGCAGCTTGGGTCTGCCTCTGAGGGTGGGACAGAGTGTCGTTAGTTTGGCAAGATGGAAAACAGCAAGAGGTGAGCATCCGTCTGGCAGGTGCAGCACAGGCCGTCAGGCTCCAAAGCTTGATACAAGGTTTTATAAGGTAATGTGTCCCACAAGACAATATTTTCCACTCAAGTTTTGAGCCACATCTTCTTGGTTACTCTTGACTTTTATCCAACTGATTTTCAGCAAAACTTGGAATGCCTATCTTGGAAGATACAGTTCCCGTTCTGTTTTCTTATTTTGACAACTTGCATTTTCACTGGCCAGTCTATTGAAACCCTCTAAATGACTTAAACTTTGTTCTTCTGGTACATAAGAAGAATTCCAGATCTTTGAGTAGGGAGGTGAAACTACACAGATGCAACACTGCATTTTTTAGCTAGCTTCCACAAAAACCAGACCCCTCTACCAAAAAAAAAAAAAAAAAGAGAGAGAGAGAGAAGATTATACTAAGATAGAAATTCATAAGATGACATGACAAGAAGGGAACTTAAGGGGAGTTAAGGTTATAGGAGCTATGCCCTCATTACACCAGGGCAGTTGCCTGGAATAAGTTCCCTTCCTCAGTGTTTTCAGATACTGTGGCCGAGAGGATGCAAGTGGAAACTGAAGGTTTACTATGTTGTCTTTCAGGACTGTTTGCTCCCCTCTGCAGGTGTGTGCATGTGTAGAGGCTGCATCCACATTTACTGCTGAAGAGGGCATCCCACTTATATAACCAGCTGTTTCAATAAATGTCGCAGATTTTAGATATAGTTCCAAAAGAGAGCTTTAGGCCCCCTAAGGAAAGCAGATTATTGTGTCTTTATTATTTAAAATGTGATCCCCAGGCAACAGATATTTTAGGATGAGCCACAAAACAAAGAGATTCAGAGGAAAACAAAATCAACTAGATGAAATGAGTGATACCAGGTGAAGGAAAGAAGAAATAAATCAATTCTATAACCTGGACTATGAGTCAGATGTTGACAAAATAGAGAAGATAATTCTCTTATAATTCAGAAAGTCACATTTATTTCTATCTCCATATTTCTTGTATTAGAGCACAGCTATGACTGCACAGGTTTTCACTGCACAAATCTAGAAGGTACAATTCATATGGACAATACTCATATGAACCATGTTATAAAGATAAGCCCCTAGGGACTGTGCAGGGCAGCAGCTCTGCCTTCTAGTCTGTATAACTTAAGAACAATGGCATTATAGGAGACTTGTCTATTTATAGGTTTCTCTATCTTCTATGCCTCATGCTGCTAAGTCACTTCAGTCATGTCCGACTCTGTGCAACCCCATAGACGACATATGATGCAGCATTTCTTTATATTTCATGAGAATTTAAGGTTTCCTAGCTTGTCCAGCCTGGTGAAGGAAATGGCAACCCACTCCAGTATTCTTTCTGGAATAATCTCATGGACGGAGGAGCGTGGCAGGCTACAGTCCATGAGGTCACAAAGAGTCGGACATGACTTAACAACTAAACAACAGCAACATGAGCAATGTGGTTTGCATGGCAATGAGGAACGGAAGTGGAGCAAAGCGCCAGCCAGAGCAATAGGGAAGTTGGTGATGTCTTGGTCCTGGGAGGTGGATACACTCATAACAGGGCCCTGACAGCCAGCACTGGAGGTGCAAAGAACAGAAGCAAGCTCCCTGGGAAGAGAACCAGAATTAACTATGGCCGCAACCAAGGAGGCCTGGCTTCGTCCAAGCCATTGCCAACACAATTAAACTCAGTTCTTGCCAAAGTGAAGAAAGACCTTCCATGCCATGCCCTTCTTGACCTGGGAACTGGATTATGTTTACACTTGAACATAGGCCCAAATTAGCTCAAAGAACAGGCAGGAAAATAAGCTGGATTCTTTTTGAAACAATTTACATTTAATGATGCAGGTTCTAATAAAGTTCTCATGCAATAAAGGTTAATATTGCTTTAAAATTTTAAAATAATCGGCTAATGCTATTTTGATTTTTCTAAGTTCTTAGAAGGAAACTAAAAATGGTAGCATATATTTTGCAATAGATCTTATCTTTTAAAAAATAGCTACTTTATTTCCTGACTACTTTGAGAACATGATACAGCAATCTGTTAATATATTAACACTTACATTTGATTCAGGGATTATATGCACAAGAAACAAACATTTCCAGTTATTTGATGTTATTCACCTGATGTTTAAAATTTAACATGTGATTCCTCATTCAAATCTGCTGTCTGTATGGCTCACTATAAATATTTAAACCAAACAACACTTGAATATCTCAAGATTTCCCCTAGGATTATGATCATGTACAGAAGCTCCAGATAAACATGGTCCACGAATTCAATTGTGGATGGAACAAAGGCCTCTTTCAAGGACTGAAAACAAAGCTGATGATGGGAGAGGGGTAGGAGAGCCAAGGAAAAGCTGATGAGATTGGATAAAACATATATCTGTTTTTACCTTTGAGAGTGACATCTGATGAAGCAACTTCTCATATATAAATGTGAAGTCTCATTCAGATGCAACTGATCCCCTTTTCCAGTTTAAAGGTATTGAAGATGGAAGAAGTGACATGCTCACATTCCATCTTGGCTTGTGTAGAATTTTATTGGTTCTCCAAAAGAAAAAGTCAAATGTACTTTGTATCTATCAGATCTGTGAAAGTGAGTGTTAGTCGCTCAGTCCTGTCTGACTCTTTGTGACCCTATGGAGTATAGCCCTCCAGGCTCCTCTGTCCATGGAATTCTCCAGGCAAGAGTACTGGAGTGGGTAGCCATTCCATTCTCCAGGGGATCTTCCTGACCCAGGGATTGAACCCGGGTCTCCTATATTGCAGATAGATCCTTTATATTTGAGCCACCAGGGAATCAACACAGCTGTTAATAGATTTAAGCCACCTTATATGTTGATAGTTCTACAATGTCAGTGGAATTCTTTGAAAACCCATAGGCTTTCAGTCCTAGGAATAAGGGGTAATTAAAACCATCAGGGAATTCCAGTATTCAAGGGGACACAGATGCCTGTGTCCAGACCCACATGATGTCACTGGGTGTAAGAGCACTTCTGAATTAGACTGATTACATGCTGAAGAAGACAGACATCACCACACAGAAAAGAGAACGCCAGGAGAGGACAGAGGTAGTGCTTGGTATGTGCATCTACAAGCTAAAGGAAAGCATGAGAGTCTCCCCTAGAGCCTTCAGTAAGAACTTAGCCCCACCAACACCTTGATTTTAGACTTCCAGCCTCAAGAACTGTGAAAGAATAAAAGTCGATTGTTTTAAGCCCTCTCGCTTGTGATACTTAGCTGTGGTAATTCTAGGAAACTAAACCAGCCCTGGCACTTCTCAACCAGGCTCCCTAACGAGCAATGACCCAGCTGAACCCACTCTGCCTGTTCAGCAGTGTCCAGACTTCCTTGCTGTCTGGAGTACTGATAAATGCTCTTTTCAACGGCTACCACTAATTTTTCCCAAGAAGTTCCAGTTACTTTTTCCACGTCTGGCTCATTCCGAAGAGTTCCAGAGGTTTATGAAATGTTTGGAAAACTAGAGGTTTCTTTTTTCAAAAGGAAAAAGAACTCTCTCATCTTAAACCTCTCTCCCAGAATGACCTTTAAAGGCTTGAAATTGTAGATATTATGAGTACCTTAAAATGGCTTCCCAAGTATCTCAATGGTAAAGAACCAGCCTACCAATGCAGGAGGTGCTTGAGACATGGGTTCAATCCCTGGATTGGGAAGATCCCCTGAAGAAGAAAATGGCAACCTGCTCCAGTATTCTTGCCTGGAGAATTCCAAGGACAGAGGAGCCTAGCAGGCTAAGTCCATGGAGTCGTGAAGAGTCGAACATGGCTGAACAACTGAGCATGCTTCCACGTGTACTTAAAAAGCTCGTATTTGAAGACTTGTTTGGGGAATGTCTCTTCTGGGGGCAAAATTGGGGAAAGGAGGTAGGAGACTTTCCTGCTTCCCATTGGCTCTCAGTTGCTGTTTGCTAGGGTCACCCCAGCAACAATACTCAGGGCTTTCTCAGCAAATTAGAGAGGCAATAAACATTTTCTCAAGTTAAAAACCACTGGCCTAGCAATTGACTCAGAGTGTAGACCAGAGTTCTCTTCCCATATACCTGTGATCTGAGTCAAGCAATACATCCTCTGGATACATTATGACTTAGGATGTTGAAATGGCTCTTCAAAAGCTCAATTGTATTAGTAAAATCTGATTATTCCACACCTTATTTGATCAACTCCAACTCCTTACCCTCAAGTGTTTTCACCTAAATTAGAACATTGAATATTTCTTTTTTCCTGCACTGGTAGATACATTTTATCCAACAGCTTGGCTGGCTCTTCAGGCCTCCGTGACTTCTCTGATTTGTACCAGAAAACTGAAGCTCGTAAACTTTGCAGTGTGTGCTTGTGGCTATTATCTCCCAGTTCTTGTCAGCCTGAATGGAAATCACATTTGCATTGCCTTTCATTCTCTACAACCTGGTTAAAAGGTTTTGGATTAGGTTACAATCCTGGCCATCCCTTCCTTCACCCAGATGAGTAACTTGGGGTGGGACAGGGGTGTGTATGTTATTATACTTGAGAGAAGTGGTGGGTGGAATGGAACCAAGAAGATTGAGAAGCTCACATGAAAGTTTTCTCACACATGCAAAATTCTAGGTTAACGTTGAAAGATGAGAGAATTTCACTGACTCTATGGACATGAATTTGAGCGATCTCCAGGAGTTGGTGATGGACAGGGAAGCCTGGCATGCTGCAGTCCATGGGGTAACAAAGAGTCAGACATGACTGAGCAACTGAACTAGCCGTACATATAGTAGCATTAGCCATCCTTCCCCCAGGAGGCACTAGTTGTAAAGAACCCGTCTGCCAGTGCAGGAGATATAAGAGATGCAGATTCTATCCCTGGGTCAGCAAGATCCCCTGGAGAAGGGCTTGGCAACACACTCTAGTGTTCTTGCCTGGAGAATCTCATGGACAGAGGAGCCTGGTGAGCTACAGTCCTTGAGGTTGCACAGAGTAGGACATGACTGAAGTGATTTAACATGCATAGTAAAGTACTTGAATGACTAGGGATACCATTCCTCTTCACAAACTGTGCTTAAAACTAGATCTAAATTAGCTGTTCAGTCCAGAAAAATGCACAAGCCCAACTCCAGCTTTTGGAATATATCAGTCTACTAACATAATTCCAGCCACAAGAAAAGCCAGAGATAGTTTCCTGGGAACTAAAGGTCTCTTCCTTTTTTATTGTAGAGTTGCACTTACCAAGATTAGAGCATGGTAATCTAATGGTACACAGGACAACATGTTTACATGAATTTTTAGTCTATTTGTAGTTTGTTTGACATGCATTAGCCTCTAAGTGACTCAAATGAAACACGTTATTTCACTTAGGAAGAACCTACTGAGTCAGTGTCCAGAGAACACACCAGAAGGGTAATAAGTTTCTTTGAGTCATCTACACATTCAATGGAAAATATACTGGAAGAGAGGGTGTCTAGGTGTAATTTTAAGTATTAGGAACCTCACAGTTTAAATAAGGGCAACCATAAATCACTGGTATTGCTGTCATACTTTCAAAAACCACGACTTCTCTTTCTACCCATATTTCTAAGTCAGTGATGATTTAAACCTTAATTTTAATTAACATTAAATGAAATTTAAATTTATTGTTTTAGTCTTGGTAGTCACACTTTGGGGATTCCCTGGTAGCTCAGCTGGTAAAAAATTTGCCTGCAGTGCAGGAGACCCTGGTTCAATTCCTGGGTCAGGAAGATTCCCCGGGAGAAGGGATAGGCTACCCACTCCAGTATTCTTGAACTTCCCTGGTGGCTCAGATGGTAAAGAATCAGCCTGCAATGCAGGAAACCTGGGTTTGATCCCTGGGTTGGGAAGATTCCCTGCAGGAGGGCCTAGCAACCCACTCCAGTATTCCTGCCAGGAAAATCGCCATTGGTAGAGGCACCTGCCGGGCTACAGACCATGGGGTCACAAAGAGTTGGACACGACTGAGCCACCAAGCACACACACAGCACAGTCACACTTAGAGTGCCCGAGACCTAGTGGCTACTTATCAGCACAGATAGGCTTCTTTGAAGAAACAATAGATCCAATGAGTTCATAAAGCATTCTCAACCTTACATCACCACATGCAGCCTTTTTTTCATTAAAAAAAATTAAGGTTAAGGGACTTCCCTGAAAGTCCAGTGGTTAAGACTGCATTTCCACTGCAGAGGTGTGGGTTCCATCCCTGATTGGGGAAATAAAATCTCGCATGTCAAGCAGTGTGGCAAAAAATCAAAAAGGAAAAGTTAGGGTTAAAATTCATGATAGTATGATTATGTATCACATTACCTTCCTATCTAGAAAAATATGAAAATGATTTTTATCATATTTCTCATATAAAATATGTTTGTCTTCAATACTTTCCTATTCACTTAGAAATTTAGTATCCAAGATCATTGTAAAAACAGTGGTTTTGGCATTTTACTACGTAATGAACTTAAGTCTGCTCTGTGTTGAAATATATAGGTAATTTGATTTTTAAAAGTAAGGTATTCTGAAAGTATAATACCACGAAATTAAAACATTTTCAAGAAAATCCTTCCTCCACATGTTTATAATTTCAAAACTGTTTAAATTTCTAAAAGTAAAGTTTTTTTAAAAATATAGACACACGTGGCATTGAAAAACCATGAAAAATTTTATGGCTATCATAAAATGAGACAATAGCTATATTTATATACATGATGTCATCTATGTACCATCCCAATTTGTGTTGACTGTATGCTTTGCACCTCAGCATACCTTGAACTTTATAATAGAGTCATGCTAACAATATTCTGATGATAAAGACATACCCAATCCATTTTGACTCTAAAAAGCAATAACAATTCTATTTCTAGGTTGTTGGTTGTATTAGCTAAAACCTTAATTTTAAACAAGCCAATTCTTCATGTAGATCTGACTTAGAAATATGGGTAGAAAGAGAAGTCATGGTTTTTGAAAGTATGACAGCGATACCAGTGATTTGTGATTGCCCTTATTTAAACTGTGAGGTTCCTAATTCTTAAAATTACACCCAGACACCCTCTCTCCCAGTATATTTTCCATTGAATGTGTCAGATCAGATCAGTTGCTCAGTCGTGTCCGACTCTTTGCGACCCCATGAACCGCAGCACGCCAGGCCTCCCTGTCCATCACCAGCTCCCGGAGGTCACCCAGACTCACACCCATCAAGTCAGTGATGCCATACAGCCATCTCATCCTCTGTCGTCCCCTTCTCCTCCTGCCCTCAATCCCTCCCAGCATCAGAGTCTTCTCCAATGAGTCAACTCTTCGCATGAGGTGGCCAAAATACTGGAGTTTCAGCTTTAGCATCATTCCTTCTAAAGAAATTCCAGGGTTGATCTCCTTCAGAATGGACTGGTTGGATCTCCTTGCAGTCCAAGGGACTCTCAAGAGTCTTCTCCAACACCACAGTTCAAAAGCATCAATTCTTCGGCGCTCAGCCTTCTTCACAGTGTGTAGATGACTCAAAGAAACTTATTACCCTTCTGGTGTGTTCTCTGGACACTGACTCAGTAGGTTCTTCTTAGGAAGAAATAACATGTTATTTGAGTCACTTAGAGGCTAATGCATGTCAAACAAACTACAAATAGACTAAAAATTCATGTAAACATGTTGTCCTGTTCATGTTTCTCCTCAAAGAAATGTTCTCTGTAAAAACAACGTAATCTTTAGTGAGTGTTTAATGAGTGTCCACAGAGAGCTGATTCACTCTTTTGCATTTAAAAATGGTGTGGACCACTAGTATGGTATGTGTATTTAGACTAAAAAGACTTATCTGGGACCAAGAGATTAAAGGAAGAGTCTATGAGTGAAACTCATTTCAATTTCAACAAATATTAAATAACAAATTACTGTATGTAGGACATACCCTACAGGAGAGGGTTGGGGGCTGGAAGTAGGTGAATAAAAGGTAAAAACTAAGAAGCCATAGAGACAATGGACTTCCCTTGTGGTTCAGCTGATAAAGAATCCACCTGCAATGCCTGTGGTTTGGGAAGATGCCCTGGAGAGAGGAAAGGTTGCCCACTCCAGTATTCTGGCCTGGGGAATTCCATGGACTGTACAGTCCATGGGGTCGCAAAGAGTCAGACACCACTGAGCATCTTTCACTTTCTTCACTTTCATAAAGACAATATGAATTTCTATCGCATGTATCTAAGCCAGCTTGATTTTTTTTTAAACTGTAAACAGCTCTTCCTACTAAACATGAAAAAATGTATACTGTCTAGTAAATAAATGTCACTTATCTGAATTAGATTTCATTTTTCCTTCCATACCTTTTCATTAAAAAGTTAGAGAGGTGGCTAGGACAGAGTCTGCAAGGAAACCCCAGATACATCCAAATAGATCACGCTGGTCTGCTTTTCCACAAGTTGCCACATTTGGAAGCTATGCTTAGAACTTTTGCTAAGCTAGCTTTCATAGTGATTATCTACATAGTTATTTTTTTAATTGAAGTGCACAGTTTAAAGTATCACACACATGGAAGATGTTTTAAAATACAGGAGAGATTCTTTACAGATAGAAGTATATAATAGAACTCTTTTTCATCCAAAACAATAATATCTACTGTATATGTGAAGTGAAATATCTCCTGCCATATCAATAAAAAAGGATGTAACAGCCTTCAGTGATTTTGGTCTTCCAAATGTGAATTTCTAAGCCCAGAGGGCCCTCAAGAGGGAGAACAATACTTGCAATCCAGCAGCTGCCAGCTGACACCATTCTCTACAATAAACAAGAACTTAAGGATGTGAATAATCAAGAAGCAGGATGCTGGCCCCAGATAGCTGAGATGTATATGAAAGAAATTATTTCAGTGCACCCAGACATTTGCATCTTCCCATACATAGAAGGGCACTAAACTCCTTAATTTGAGATATCTGATTTTCCTTATTTAATAATAATCTTTTGATATTCAGATTACCTGCCCCTTGCTGCAAACTTGTATATAACACAACTCTTTCCCCTACCTCCTTGGAGCAGTTTCTCATGGCTACTTGACATGCTGCCTACCTGGCTTGAAGTTCTAAGAATTCCTACCAAATAAAACAAATCTCTATACTTTCAGGTTTTGATTATTTCTTATGAAGAGTATGAAAAGGGAAAATGATAGGATACTGAAAGAGGAACTTCCCAGGTCAGTAGGTGCCCAATATGCTACTGGAGATCAGTGGAGAAATAACTCCAGAAAAAATGAAGGGATGGAGCCAAAGCAAAAAGAATACCCAGCTGTGGATGTGACTGGTGATAGAAGCAGGGGCCGATGCTGTAAAGAGCAATATTGCATAGGAACCTGGAATGTCAGGTCCATGAATCAAGGCAAATTGGAAGTGGTCAAACAAGAGATGGCAAGAGTGAATGTCAACATTCTAGGAATCAGCGAACTCAAATGGACTGAAATGGGTGAATTTAACTCAGAGGACCATTATATCTACCACTGCGGGCAGGAATCCCTCAGAAGAAATGGAGTGGCCTTCATGGTCAACAAAAGAGTCCGAAATGCAGTACTTGGATGCAATCTCAAAAACAACAGAATGATCTCTGTTCATTTCTAAGGCAAACCATTCAATGTCACAGTAATCCAAGTCTATGTCCCAACCAGTACCGCTGAAGAAGCTGAAGTTGAACGGTTCTATGAAGACCTACAAGACCTTGTAGAACTAACACCCAAAAAAGATGCCCTTTTCATTATAGGGGACTGGAATGCAAAAGTAGGAAGTCAAGAAACACCTGGAGTAACAGGCAAATTTGGCCTTGGAATACGGAATGAAGCAGGGCAAAGACTAATAGAGTTTTGCCAAGAAAATGCACTAGTCATAACAAACACCCTCTTCCAACAACACAAGAGAAGACTCTATACATGGACATCACCAGATGGTCAACACCGAAATCAGATTGATTATATTCTTTGCAGCCAAAGATGGAGAAGCTCTATACAGTCAGCAAAAACAAGACCAGGAGCTGACTGTGGCTCAGACCATGAACGCCTTATTGCCAAATTCAGACTTAAATTGAAGAAAGTAGGGAAAACCACTAGACTATTCAGGTATGCTATGCTATGCTATGCTAAGTCACTTCAGTCGTGTCCGACTCTGTGTGACCCCATAGACGGCAGCCCACCAGGCTCCACTGTCCCTGGGATTCTCCAGGCAAGATCACTGGAGTGGGTTGCCATTTCCTTCTTCAATGCATGAAAGTGAAAAGAGAAAGTGAAGTCGCTCAGTCATGTCTGACTCTTAGCGACCCCATGGACTGCAGCATACCAAGCTCCTCGGTCCATGGGATTTTCCAGGCAAGAGTACTGGAGTGTTCTAGCTCTGTGAAGAATACCGTTGGTAGCTTGATGGGGATTGCATTGAATCTATAAATTGCTTTGGGTAGTATACTCATTTTCACTATATTGATTCTACCAATCCATGAATTTCTCAATTTGTATGGAAATACAAAAAACCTCGAATAGCCAAAGCTATCTTGAGAAAGAAGAACGGAACTGGAGGAATCAACCTGCCTGACTTCAGGCTCTACTACAAAGCTACAGTCATCAAGACAGTATGGTACTGGCACAAAGACAGAAATATAGATCAATGGAACAAAAAAGAAAGTCCAGAGATAAATCCACGCACATATGGTCACCTTATCTTTGACAAAGGAGGCAAGAATATACAATGGATTAAAGACAATCTTTTTAACAAGTGGTGCTGGGAAAACTGGTTGAACACTTATAAAAGAATGAAACTAGAACACTTTCTAACACCATACACAAAAATAAACTCAAAATGGATTAAAGAGCTAAATTTAAGACCAGAAACCATAAAACTCCTAGAGGAAAACATAGGCAAAACACTCTTTGACTTACATCACAGCAGGATCCTCTATGACCCACCTCCCAGAATATCGGAAATAAAATCAAAAATGAACAAATGGGACCTAATCAAACTTAAAAAGCTTCTGCACAACAAAGGAAACTATAGGCAAGCTGAAAAGACAGCCTTCAGAATGGGAGAAAATAATAGCAAATGAAGCAACAGACAAACAACTAATCTCAAAAATATACAAGCAACTTCTACAGCTCAATTCCAGAAAAATAAATGACCCAATCAAAAAATGGGCCAAAGAACTAAATAGACATTTCTCCAAAGAAGACATACAGATGGCAAACAAACACATGAAAAGATGCTCAACATCACTCATTATCAGAGAAATGCAAATCAAAACCACTATGAGGTACCATTTCACGCCAGTCAGAATGGCTGCGATCCAAAAGTCCACAAGCAATAAATGCTGGAGAGGGTGCGGAGAAAGGGAACCCTCTTACACTGTTGGTGGGAATGCAAACTAGTACAGCCACTATGGAGAACAGTATGGAGATTCCTCAAAAAACTGGGAATAGAACTGCCTTACGATCCAGCAATCCCACTGCTGGGCATCCACACTGAGAAATCCAGAGTTGAAAGAGACACGTGTACCCCAATGTTCATAGCAGCACTGTTTACAATAGCCAGGACGTGGAAGCAACCTAGATGTCCATCCACAGATGAATGGATAAGCAAGCTGTGGTACATACACACAATGGAGTATTACTCAGCCATTAAAAAGAATACATTTGAATCAGTTCTAAGGAGGTGGATGGAACTGGAGCCTATTATACAGAGTGAAGTAAGCCAGAAACAAAAACACAAATACAGTATACTAACGCATATATATGGAATTTAGAAAGATGGTAAAAATAACCCTATTTATGAGACAGCAAAAGAGACACTGATGTATAGACCAGACTTTTGGACTCTGGGACCGGGAGAGGGTGGGATGATTGGGGAGAATAGCATTGAAATATGTATAATATCATATCTGAAACGAGTCAGTCCAGGTATGATGCCCTATAACAGATGCCTGGGACTAGAGCACTGGGATGACCTGGAGGGATGGTGTGGGAAGTGGGGAGGGAGGAGGGTTCAGGATGGGAAACACGTGTATACTGGTGGCGGATCCATCTCGATGTATAGTAAAAGCAATACAATATTGTAAAGTTAAGCAAAATAAAAAAAAAAATTTTTAAATAAATAAATAAAAAAGAATACTGGAGTGGGGTGCCATTGCCTTCTCCGATTCAGGTATAACCTAAATCAAATCCCTTATGATTATACAGTGGAAGTGAGAAATAGATTTAAGGGCCTAGATCTGATAGATAGAGTGCCTGATGAACTATGGAATGAGGTTCGTGACATTGTACAGGAGACAGGGATCAAGACCATCTCCATTGAAAAGAAATGCAAAAAAGCAAAATGGCTGTCTGGGGAGGCCTTACAAATAGCTGTGAAAAGAAGAGAAGCGAAAAGCAAAGGAGAAAAGGAAAGATATAAACATCTGAATGCAGAGTTCCAAAGAATAGCAAGAAGAGATAAGAAAGCCTTCTTCAGCGATCAACGCAAAGAAATAGAGGGAAACAACAGAATGGGAAAGACTAGGGATCTCTTCAAGAAAATCAGAGATACCAAAGGAACATTTTATGCAAAGATGGGCTCGTCAGAAATGGTATGGACCTAACAGAAGATATTAAGAAGAGGTGGCAAGAATACACAGAAGAACTGTACAAAAAAGATCTTAACAACCCAGATAATCATGATGGTGTGATCACTGACCTAGAGCCAGACATTCTAGAATGTGAAGTCAAGTGGGCCTTAGAAAGCATCACTACGAACAAAGCTAGTGGAGGTGATGGAATTCCAGTGGAGCTATTCCAAATCCTGAAAGATGATGCTGTGAAAGTGCTGAACTCAATATGCCAGCAAATTTGGAAAACTCAGCAGTGGCCACAAGATTGGAAAACGTCAGTTTTCATCCCAATCCCAAAGAAAGGCAATGCCAAAGAATGCTCAAACTACCACACAATTGCACTCATCTCACACACTAGTAAAGTAATGCTCAAAATTCTCCAAGCCAGGCTTCAGCAATATGTGAACCATGAACTTCCTGATGTTCAAGCTGGTTTTAGAAAAGGCAGAGGAACCAGATATCAAATTGCCAACATCCGCTGGATCATGGAAAAAGCAAGGGAGCTCCAGAAAAACATCTATTTCTGCTTTATTGACTATGTCAAAGCCTTTGACTGTGTGGATCACAATAAACTGTGGGACATTCTGAAAGAGATGGGCATACCAGAACACCTGATCTGCTTCTTGAGAAACTTGTATGCAGGTCAGGAAGCCACAGTTAGAACTGGACATGGAACAACAGACTGGTTCCAAATAGGAAAAGGAGTACGTCAAGGCTGTATATTGTCACCCTGTTTATTTAACTTATATGCAGAGTACATCATGAGAAATGCTGGACTGGAAGAAACACAAGTTGGAATCAAGATTGCTGGGAGAAATATCAATAACCTCAGATATGCAGATGACACCACCCTTATGGCAGAAAGTGAAGAGGAACTAAAAAGCCTCTTGATGAAAGTGAAAGTGGAGAGTGAAAAAGTTGGCTTAAAGCTCAACATTCAGAAAACGAAGATCATGGCATCCGGTCCCATCATTTCGTGGGAAATAAATGGGGAAACAGTGGAAACAGTGTCAGACTTTATTTTTCTGGGCTCCAAAATCACTGCAGATGGTAACTGCAGCCATGAAATTAAAAGACGCTTGCTTCTTGGAAGGAAAGTTATGACCAACCTAGATAGCATATTCAAAAGCAGAGACATTACTTTGCCAACAAAGGTTCGTCTAGTCAAAGCTATGGTTTTTCCTGTGGTATGGGAAATGAGAGCTGTACTGTGAAGAAGGCTGAGTGCCGAAGAATTGATGCTTTTGAACTGTGGTGTTGGAGAAGACTCTTCAGAGTCCCTTGGACTGCAAGGAGATCCAACCAGTCCATTCTGAAGGAGATCAATCCTGGAATTTCTTTGGAAGGAATGATGCTAAAGCTGAAACTCCAGTATTTTGGCCACCTCATGCGAAGAGTTGACTCATTGGAGAAGACTCTGATGCTGGGAAGGATTGAGGGCAGGAGGAGAAGGGGACGACAGAGGAGAGATGGCTGGATGGCATCACTGACTCGATGGATGTGAGTCTGAGTGACCTCCGGGAGCTGGTGATGGACAGGGAGGCCTGGTGTGCTGCAGTTCATGGGGTCTCGAAGAGTCGGACACGACTGAGCGACTGATCTGATCTGATCTGAAACTGGTTTCAGTTATAATTTATCCAACCGCATTTCATGTGACAATTAAGATTGTTGATGAGAAAACAATTGGATTAGGAGATGAATAGGTCACATTGAAGTGCTGGCAAACGAAAGCTATACTGAGCAAGGTGTCTCAGTGTCTCAAGTGTTTCAAGTGAAGATTTCTGTGTTTAGTCGCTCTTATGTCCAACTCCTTGTGACCCCATGAAATACAACACGCCAGGCTTCCCTGTCTTTCACTATCTCCCTGAGTTTGCTCAAACTCATGTCCACTGAATCAATGAGGCCATTCAACTATCTCATCCTCTGCCGCCCCCTTCTCCTGCTGCCCTCAGTCTTTCCCAGCATCAGAGTCTTTTCCAATGAGTTGGCTCTTTGCATTAGGTGACTAAAGAATTGGAGCTTCGGCTTCAGCATCAGTCCTTACAATGAATATTCAGGGTGGATGTCCTTTAAGATTGACTGGTTTGATAGCCTTGCTGTCCAAGGAACTCTCAAGCTTCTTCTCCAACACCACAGTTCAAAAGCATCAGTTCTTTGGTGCTCAGCCTTCTTTACTCACATCCATACATGATTACTGAAAAAACCATAGCTTCGAGTAAACGAACCTTTGTTGGCAGAGTGATGTCTCTGCTTTTTAATATGCTATCTAGGTTAGTCATAGTTTTTCTTCCAAGGAGCAAGTGTGATTTAATTTCATGGCTGCAGTCACCAAGTGCAGTGACTTTGGAGCCCAAGCAGATAAAGTCTGTCACTGTTCCCACTTTTTCCCCATCTATTTGCCATGAAGCAATGGGACTGGATTCCATGATTTTAGTTTTTTTAAAGTTGAGTTTTAAGCCAGATTTTTCAATGTGCTCTTTCACCTTCAAGAGACTCTTTTAGTTCCTCTTCACTTTCTGCCATTAAAGTGATATCATCTGCATATCTGAGGTTGTTAATATTTGTCCTGGCGGTCTTTATTCCAGCTTGTAAGTCATCCAGCCTGGCATTTTGCATGATGTACTCTGCATATAAGCTAAATAAACAGGGAGACAATTTACAGTCTCGACACACTCCTTTCCCAGTTTTGAACTAGTCTGTTGCTCCATGTTAGCTTCTAACTGTTGTTTCTTGTCCTGCATACAGGTTTCTCAGGTGGTAGGTAAGATGGTCTGGTATTCCCAAATTTTTAAGAATTTTCCAGTTTGTTGTGATCCACACAGTCAAAGGCTTTAGCATAGTCGATGAAGCAGAAGCAGATTTTTTGGGAATTCCCTTGCTTTTTCTCTGATCCAATGGATATTGGCAATTCAAACTCTGGTTCCTCTGCCTTTTCTAAATCCAGCTTGTACATCTAGAATTTCTTGGTTCACATACTACTAAAGCCTAACTTGAAGAATTTTGAGCATAATTTTTCTAGCATGTGAAATGAATACAATTCTACAGCAATTTGAACATAAGCAAACATATCAAGAGGGGGTTCCCTGGTGGCTCAGAGGTTAATGCGTCTGCCTGCAATACAGGAGACCTGGATTCGATCCCTGGGTTGGGAAGACCCCCTGGAGAAGGAAATGGCAACCTTCTACAGTATTCTTGCCTGGAGAATCCCATGGACAAAGGAGCCTGGTGGGCTACAGTCCACAGGGTTGCAAAGAGTCGGACACGACTGAGCAAGCAACTTAACAGCTTAACAAACATATCAAGAGAAGTGGAGAAAGAGAACATGGAAGTCATAGCTCTCCTTTAATAACAGCCCAGCACCATTCTTAAGTGTCATGTTCAATAACTCCTTTTATACTTACAATGCCAATAGAAGGTTCAGTTCAGTCGCTCAGTCGTGTCCGACTCTTTGCAACCCCAAGGACTGTAATATGCCAAGCCTCCCTGTCCATCAGCAACTCGTGAAGTTTACCCAAACTCCTGTCCATTGAGTCAGTGATGCCATCCAATCATCTCATGCTCTGTCGTCCCCTTCTCCTGCTGCCCTCGATCTTTCCCAGCACTGGGGTCTTCTCAAATGAGTCAGCTCTTCCTATCAGGTGGCCAAAGTATTAGAGTTTCAGCTTCAACATCAATCGTTCCAATTAACACTGAGGACTGAGCTCCTTTAGGATATTCTGGTTGGATCTCCTTGCAGTCCAAGGGACTCTCAAGAGTCTTCTCCAACACCACAGTTCGAAAGCAAAAATTCTTCTGCTCTCAGCTTTCTTATAGTCCAACTTCTACATCCATACATGACTACTGGAAAAACCATAGTCTTGACTAAACAGAACTTTGTTGACAAAGTAATGTCTCTGCTTTTTAATATGCTGTCTAAGTTGGTCATAACTTTCCTACCAAGGAGTAAGTGTCTTTTAATTTCACGGCTGCAGTCACCATCTGCAGTGATTTTGGAGCCCAGAAAAATAAAGTCAGCCACTGTTTCCACTCTTTCCCCATCCATTTACCATGAAGTGATGGGACCAGATGCCATGATCTTAGTTTTCTGAGTGTTGAGCTTTAGCCAACTTTTTCACCCTCCTCTTTCATCAAGAAGCTTTTTAGTTCCTCTTCACTTTCTGCCATAAGGGTGGTATCTGCATATCTGAGGTTATTGCTATTTCTCCTGGAAATCTTGATTCCAACTGATGCTTCATCCAGCCCAGTGTTTCTCATGAGGTACTGCGCATATAAGCTAAACAAGCAGGGTGACAATATACAACCTTGACGTTGACGTACTCCTTTTCCTATTTGGAATCAGTCTGCTGTTCCGTGTCCAGTTCTAACTGTTGCTTCCTGACCTGCATACAGATTTCTCAAGAGGCAGATCAGGTGGTCTGGTATTCCCATCTCTTTCAGAATTTTCCACAGTTTATTGTGATCCGCACAATCAATGGCTTTGGCATAGTCAATAAAGCAGAAATAGATGTTTTTCTGGAACTCTCTTGCTTTTTCCATGATCCAGCAAATGTTGGCAATTTGATCTCTGGTTCCTCTGTTTTTTCTAAAACCAGCTTGAACATCTGGATGTTCATGGTTCACGTACTGTTGAAGCCTGGCTTGGAGAATTTTGAGCATTACTTTCCTAGCATGTGAGAGTGCAATTGTGTGGTAGTTTGAACATTCTTTGGCATTGCCTTTCTTTGGGATTGGAATGAAAACTGACCTTTTCCAGTCCTGTGGCCACTGTTGAGTTTTCCAATTTGCTGGCATATTGAGTGCAGCACTTACACAGCATCATCTTTTAGAATTTGAAATTTCAACTGGAATTCCACTAGCTGCAATACCTTTGTTTGTAGTGATGCTTCCTAAGGCCCACTTGACTTCACATTCCAGGATGTCTGACTCTAGGTGAGTGATCATACCATCATGATTATCTTGGTCATGAAGATCTTTTTTGTATAGTTCTGTGTATTCTTTCCACCTTTTCTTAATATCTTCTGCTTTTTTAGGTCCATACCATTTCTGTCCTTTATTGTGCCCATTTTGCATGAAATGTTCCCTTGGTATCTCTAATTTTCTTGAAGAGAGCTCTAGTCTTTCCTATTCTATCATTTTCCTCTATTTCTTTGCATTGATCACTGAGGAAGGCTTTCTTATCTCTCCTTGCTATTCTTTGGAACTCTGCATTCAAATGGGTTTATCTTTCCTTTTCTCCTTAACTTTTCACTTCTGTTCTTTTCACAGCTATTTGTAAGACCTCCTCAGACAACCATTTTGCATTTTTGCATTTCTTTTTTGGAGATGGTCTTGATCCCTGTCTCCTATACAATGTCATGAACCTCTGTCCATAGTTCATCAAGCACTCTGTCTATCAGATCTAGTCCCTTAAATCTATTTCTCACTTCCACTGTATAATCATAAGGGATTTGACTTAGGTCACATCTGAACAGTCTAGTGGTTTTCTCCACTTTCTTCAATCTAAGTCTGAATTTGGCAATAAGGAGTTCATGATCTGAGCCATAGTCAGCTCCCAGTCTTGTTTTTGCTGACTGTATAGAAAGTTCTACTTTTAGCTCTATTTCACAGATGAGGCAAAGCAGGTAGAAAATGGCAGTGCCAGTTTTCAAACCTAGATTCTTTTGCCCACACTTTATTTTATTTATCATGTTAATTCCCCCCAGAATATCTTCTGGAGCTCAAGGTCAACCATGCTTATCTGGGTTAGTATCTGAGAAAAGAAATGACTTTGATCCAGTCACAAAAGTACATTGACTTTTTGGGGTCAAAACAATATAATATTACAAATAGCTCAATCTACATTAAATGTCTTAGGCAACATTTGAGTATTCCTCAAGCACTCACTTTCTGCCTTGTCCTCCACTTCTTGCAACTGCATTATAAGGACCATTAAGCCCACTTCTGCCTACCAATGCTGACACTCTGTGTGGACAGACTGCTAAGGGGTTACCCTGGAGTTAATGGTTATTTCAGGCTCCTGTGATTGAGACCCACACAATTTCCAAGGCTTTAACCCATTACCATTCTCTCTCTTAAAAGCTTCACTCACCTTCTGTAAGTCACTAGCACAAAGGAATATGACACTTTTCTCCCTAGAGGGTTTCTTGAGTAAAAGTAAGACAGAAACCTTCAAGTCAGAAAGACCACTCAACCTGACACACCATCTCAGATTTTGCAACCTGTTGACCCACAGGTCAATTATTAACTAGAAATATCTTTTAGTTAGCCAACACAGTATTTGTTTGAAACAAAGTTGAATTAAATACCAATGTGTCACATGTGAGAGCTGTTTTCACATGAACAGCTGGATTGCTGGCTCCTCTGGAAACCGTGGGAGACCAGGCAAGTCCACATCTCACTGTGACAACAGAAGGTGGCAGCTGATCGGTGGGGGAGCTTTAGAACTCTGATACTCTTCCCACTCCTTCTCCCCACCAGCTCCCCCTTGTCTCCTAGACCTGCAGCGATTTTGAGCTTTTGGAGTTTGAATCTCCCTGTTCTGCCTCTCCTTCCTTAATGTGTTCTGTCTCCTAGAAGAGCTTTGAGCAATCCCATCCTTTTACCCTCCCAACAATGCCTCCAGGGACTGTTCACAGGAAGATGAAAGGTATGGGAACACAGGCTTTGGAAGAAGATTGACGAGAGTTCGAGAACCTCCAGAAATGTCTCATGTGATAGCAATTTCACCCCCAGGTGAGTCACAGAGACAAGCTGGTTCACAGTTCTTTTTCGTTTGATCTTTTCATCATTCTATCTTGTTCTCCCCTCGCTTCTTCAGTTTATGCAGATCTTTGTTGAACCTGGAAAGTGTTTTATTGTTTCATCTTTCATCTTATTTTCCTACCAAGACAGAATGTTTTCCCTACCGTGCCTTTGGCCTGGGTTGGGAGTTACTCCTTCTCAGCATGACCAATGGTATCTTTAGTTTAATCAAGACTATTCAGAATCAGCAAAATGTCAAATGTGTCTGTAAAGCGGAAAGGTTATTCTTTGATTTTTATTTGTTTGTTGGTTCCACTGGGGCTCCACATTCCTAACAGAACCTACAATGAGTTTGGTTAGCACTGTGTTAATGTTTTACAGTCAAAAGGAATTTGTGTTTCCCTACACTCTTCTTGAATTATTTTCTCTGCATGTTTCTCCACCTAAATACAAAGATCCTTATGGACAGAGATGATTCTTCTGCGTCTTCTGTGCATCCTTGGGCACTTAAAACAGGCCTAAAATAAATATTTCTTGGTCACTGACTCAGATTTCATCATTCCATTTCATTTGCTTGGAATTTAATGTGTATGTTTTGATTTAAGATAGTATTTTATTTTATTTACTTAAAATATAACCAGTAAACAAAATATTATGAAATCACATCAGGAATTTCACAGACCTTCTATGTCTTTTCTTTGGGATTTTAGTCTGGATCACAGCTTTGGCATTCCATGTCTATTAGAAATAATGCCATTAGACACTGAAGCTTATGAAAATACATGGAAAAAAAAAAAAAGCTTATGAAATACAGGCCAAGCAAACACTTTGGCCTTAAAGAAATAGACATGTTTCTTACAACTGGCAAATACCAATCAAAGAAGCTATATTGGCATGAATTTCATCTACATGTAGACACACATACTTGAATATATTCAATAATTCATTGAATATATATATATATATATATTTAAGTTTTTTAAGTGTTGCTTCTAAGGGAAACTCAGGACCAGAAAATCAGGAAAATGGAGTTAGGCAATGAGATAAGGAAACATAAGAAATCAAGCAAAAGTCACAAGTTGGGAGGGGTGGAAGTGGTGGTGGATAGAGGTGGCAAGATTCAGGATTAACCCTGCATTCTGCCATGTTTGCCAGGATGTTCTGCATTTCTGCTGGTTCTGCTCTGCCCAGTGCTAGGGGATACAAAGCACACAGACTCCGCTGAGAATGGTGCATTGAGGTGTATAATACAGAGCCCCTGGGCGATCCTGCAGAAACTACACCAGTCCAGACCAGCAAGCCCGATTTGTTTATTACCAGAATAAAAGCCACATAAGATGAGAGTGAAAGTGAAGTTGCTCAGTCACGTCCAACTCTTTCCAACCCTATGGACTTTAGCCTGCCAGGTTCCTTCATGCATGGGATTTTTCAAAGCAAGAATTATGGAGGGGATTGCCATTTCCTTCTCCAGGGATCTTCCCAACCCAGGGATCAAACACATGTCTCCTTCATTGGCAGGAGGATTCTTAACCACTGAGCCATAAGGGAAGCCTTGATAATAATATTAAACCCACCTCATACATCCTGAGATAACCTTAGAATTTCTCAGAACCTCTTTTTTTCTTTGTTAAACATATACTGACTTTATGATCAGAACTTGTCTTTAATTTCTATAAAATCTCATATCTTAGTTGGGAGCAGATTTCGATCTGGAAATCCATGTTCTGTTTCCAGCATTTCTCTATTTATTGAGTAAATAATTTGCTGAATGAATTGTTTATTGAATGAACCAGTTAATTTTGGACTAATGCTGGAAAAATCTTGATCAAAGGGATATTATGAAAAGATTTTTCAAAGCTTTTCTAAAATCAATACAGATGATAGGAATCAAATTTCTTTAATTCTCAAAATATGATTCCTGGCCTGGCAACAGCAGCTAGGAACCACCTAAAATTCAGATACTCTGGCCACATGCCAGACCTTCTGACTCAGAAATTCCAAAGGTGAAGCCTATAGACAAGCTGTCTAGTGATTCTGATTCAAAAGTTTGAGGGCAACCATCCTAGTTTATCAGACCAGTTCTTCTGATGCTGTTCCTCTGATTTGATGTCTTCACTGTTAGGCAGGTCTTTCCAGGTAACAAAAAACTGTAGATTTTATTTCAAATTTATTCCATATATGTGCAAGGTTGTCTTTAGCAAATTAGCTAGACCGTTAGATCTACTCTATCATCATCTACAAAATACACACAATAACAGCAATCTTGCAGCATTACAGGGAGGATGAAGTACAATATATACATAAAACCACTAACTATTGAAGGTACTTAACACGTATTTGTTCTCACTCCCTTTCTTCACCCTTTCAATATATTTTCATATCTGCAGAATCACGCATTCCTTGATGCTCCATCTTAATGACACAATCTGATTTTGAGAGGCATTTCCAAATATTTACTGTTTATAATTCTCATTTAGCTAAATTTCCATTTGGTCATGAAGTTTCTATCCTCTCCTAATCCTGTGATTTTATATTTACATCTAGGAAATAACTTTTAAGGAATGCATAGATGTAGACTGGATATTAGGGTTATACTTTCCACCTAGTGTTCAGCTTCAAAGATCTAAGTTCATTAACATCACTTTTCATGGGGTTCACCCAACTGGAGTCAACAAGTCTTTACTGAATCCTCCCTTTGGGCGGGGCTTTCAGCTCTGGGTTCTAGGGAAAGGATAGTGAGTATGACACAACTCCTTCCCTCAAGGACTTTATCTGTAAAGTTTATTCCTTACAGACAAACCTATAAGGGTTTATCTTATTTATCCAGCTAACCTCTCCTCTATATCAGAATTTAGTTTTCTGGAGAGAAAAGCTACCATTCAGCAACAGAAGAAGGGAATCATGACGGAGATAAAAGTGTAACTAAGTCCAAGAAGGAAAAGACAGCCAGAGTGTCTCAGAAAATAAAACCAAGACTTGAAGTCTGCCCTTCATTAGCCTATACTCACTAGAAGGATTTTCAGTTGTACCAAATGCCAGCCCTGCCAGGACCATCTGGGAATATAAACTTTCTTTTCATTGCTACTCAAAGTGAAAAGATTCTGTTTAGAAAAAAACTTGATTAATTTCAGTGTTCTAATCAAGATTTTAGTCAAATGTATTATTATTACTGGGTATTCAGAAGTTTTTAGTGAGAAATCCAGTGGTGTCTCTGTGAACTTGATTTGCTCAACATGTGCATATCGTAAGTTTCAGGAGGAAAAGTTACAGGGTTTTATCTTGCTCACAAATCTAGCACAGTGTGCAACCCACAGAAAGACCTCAGTAGGGAAGAATTTATAGAAGATGGTAGTGGTTTTTCAGCCAGAAAGTAATCTAAAATGGACCTGCTGGTTCCAAGGATATGCTCATTTGAAATTTTTAATAAGTATGGATATCCTATCCCCAAGAAAGGTGATACCAATTCACTTTCTTCACTAATGGAAAAAATGTTAATTTCCCCAAATCCTCACCAGTGTTCAGTTCTGTTAGTATTTTCACCCTTTGCCAGTCTAATCAATGAAGCATTGTAATTTGATGTTCTTATGTGTATGGCATAGATATAAGGCTGATTATAATTTTGCATTTATATCAATCTAGTATTTTTCCTTCTATGAAGTGTCTGTATTCTTCCATATTTTCTTAATGATATGCTTACACTTTTGCCTATTGGTTTTATTACAGTTTCTGTAGATATTTTTGTAAATTTAGTGTATGTCTTTCTTTTGCATTTGTACTCCTGTGCTCACTAACAGAGAATTTGTCTGAGTAGAGGATAATACACGTATACCTTGGAATATTACATAGCCATTAGAAATAAGGATTTAGATCTTTATTCATGTACAAGCACATGTTCATTACATATTGTTGAGTTTACATGAAAACACAATAAAGAATGGTTGGAGTTTTGTTATCTTGTTTGTATAAAGTGTATTAATATATGCTGCTGCTGCTAAGTCTCTTCAGTTGTATCTGACTCTGTGTGACCCCATAGATGGCAGCCCACCAGGCTCTCCCGTCCCTGGGATTCTCCAGGCAAGAACACTGAAGTGGGTTGCCATTTCCTTCTCCAATGCATGGAAGTGAAAAGTGAAAGTGAAGTCACTCAGTCGTGCCGACTCTTAGCAACCCCATGGACTGCAGCCTACCAGGATCCTCCGTCCATGGGATTTCCCAGGCAAGAGTACTGGAGTGGGGTGCCATTGCCTATGAGTAAGTGCTAAAAGGTCAACCTTTTCTATATTCTTTGGTTTTATTTTCTAAAAAGGAATTCCAGTGTCATAAGTGTGAGAGCTGCTGCATGCTAAACTTTTCTTAGTGGTTCTCACAGCATAACCAGATATTAAATGTTCTAAGGATGTCTGCATCAGAGAGACAATGCTTAACATTATTCAACCTAGCATTTCTCAGACTTAATTGATAACTAAGTCTTTTTCATTAAAAAAGAATATATTAATTGAACCAGAGTCCTGAAAGCACAGTTTGAGAACTCTAGTATGGAAAACAATTTGGTCAGAGTTGTTATCAATGGATACTAGAATTTAGATAACTTTTACTTTGTCTTAATATTTTTCTTAAACGTTGGGATTTTCATGTGTATTATTTTAGTTTAAATAAATAATATAACTTTTTTTTCTTCTGGAAAATAAAAGGAAAATCTTAAAAGAAAACCAAATTTAGGGATGTTAAAAATTAATCACCATCAGTTTAACTGATTTGTCATCAGAAGTTTAATGATAATTGTTTTGTAAACAAAGATGTTATCAAACAAACTGGAATTGTTTTTCCGTTACATGGGTGGATTTGAGCTGATTCTATCCTACTCATTTCTCATACTAGACAGTATGTGTCTGTACTGATACAGCTAGTGGTTCCCCAGCAAAAAGCTGCCCTTCTGCTAGGCAAAAGGATAGGAGACAGAGAGATGACCAAGGAGTGGGTTGAAAGATAGCTGGCAGATTAGGGTTTCTATGGCCCAGTGTCCCTACCCCCAACTTGATGTCCAGCATCTGCCCACTTCCTTAAGGACTGTGTTTGTATAACCTCATTTTAATGATCAAGTTGTTTTAAGAAAGGAGGAAAGAAAGGATGGAGGAGGAAATGGCAACCCACTCCAGTATTCTTGTCTAGAAAATCCCATGGACAGAGGAGCCCGGTGGGCTACAGTCCACAGGGTCACAAAGAGTCGGACATGACTTAGCAACTAAACAACAAGAGGGATATCACTCAAGGAAAACATATCTTTGACATTCTTATAAAATGTCTCACAGTTTTTACTTACAAAAGCTTTTTTTTCCAGCTTCAGCTTGGATAAAAATGCAGTTGAGCCTGAATAGCCTGAGTTCTTAGGGAAGAAGTCTCTTTACCAGCATCTGTGAGCAAAACCAAAGGCACAATTTTGCAAAAGATTTTGGTCATAAGGCATTGCCTCCTTGGGCAAGCAGCAACTTGGAAGAAGTCATGCTGATTGAAGCAAAAAAAAAGGTTTTATTAAAAGTATAGGCAAACTACAAATGGTATTCATATCAGAAGGAGTGCTGCCAAAGGCCCTAGGGGCAAGAAAAACAGTGCAGGGTGGCACCGCAGTCGTGTGATTCAAGCTTAGTCAAAGAGTCCTGACAGTCTTTCAAGGTTACCTTAAAAAAAAAAAAAATCTAAACATCTGGGGGAAACAATTGGTTCTAGACAATGAAAATATTAGAGCTCAAATTTAAAACAAAACTAAGCTTCCACTTAAGAAAGTCCAATGAATCAGGAGCCCATGACTCTGAGACAGAATTGTCAGCAGTAATTCCAGTAAATCACTCCACATCCCTGGCACAGAGGGGTTTTCACTGGAAAATGCAGCTAATTTTCAAGATGGCGGAATGTGCCAGTTCAGCCATCAGAGACTAACTAGCACAGAGCTGAGAAAATGGTGTAATGCCACACTTACTGACTTCTAACCCACAACTTGGAATGGATTTCAGGGAGAATTCATGTTCACATTACACTATTTAAGACCATCTGTATGTTCTTGAAGCCCTATGTTGCATCTGTCTGACTTTTCCTATGGGAACGAAAGGTAAATTGCGATAATAAAGACTTCTCAAAGCTTCCCTAGGAAGCTTTCTCAGATTCCCCTCAGGGTTACTTATTCCTCTCAACTCTTTAATACTTTCTTGATATTTCCATTTGGATTTGAACACATAGATCTAATTTTTCTTATCGCTGTCCCTCTCTATATATATTTTTTACAGTGGAAATAAAGGGAAACAATGAACATCGTAAGTCCAAGAACAATGTGACTGAAGTTGTTCTTTTCCATTTCTAGGCAGAAAGTCACTTAATCTCTTCAGAACTGTTAGGTAAAGACGACTCCGGAAAGTTGCCTGAAATACAACGAAGATGACTCTACCTATTTGCAAGTGTACTTGTTATGCCTTTTTTCAGATTGTAACCAATATTTATAACATTGGATTGAATTTTAGATAGTACACTTTTTTAGCTTGAAGAAACTTGAGCAGTTATCAGGTAATAATGAGTCAACACTTACATTGTACTAGGGGCTTAGTATTTATTACTCACGGAATCCTTACAAAAATCAGACGTGTTGGTTATTATTACTATTGTCATGTTACAACAAAGAAACAAAGCACAATGCTTTGTCATATGCTCATAGTCATGCACTAATAGTAAGTAACAGAATCAGGATTGGAATGTAGACTGTCTGGTCACCCAGGCGGTGTCCCCAGAGCATCCTCCTGTATTTTGGCTCAAGTAATCCTTTTACAGATAGACTCAGTGGGATTCACGGACTTCCTAAAGACATTCTTGCACCCAAGATCAATACTCTTGTTTTCTAAATTTGGGTACAACCCGCTCAGCTACCGACAAATAATTTCCCAGAGATGGACCATGGTATTTATTAACAAACCTCCAAAGAACAGCGTTAGTAATTTACAGGAATGTATGACAGCCACACTTGCAAATCCTTCTTTTCATCCAATCTGGTCGCTGCTTCTCCAATGCCTTCACCCTCCAAGGACTGAGGGCAGTATCCCTCTCCAGAGCAGCTCTTCATGCAGTGCCTAACAGAGGAAGGGGAAGCAGCCCTGAATCAGGCATCAGTATATCTGAGTTTCAGTCCTGGGTCTATACTGACCAAGTTGGTCAGTTATGGAAAAGATTCAATCTCGTGTAGTATAATTCCTCACCTGGAAAATAAATGTCAGATAGATTGCTTTAAAAAATGAATAACCCTCTGTTTTCAATAATTCATATGATAGAGTATCTAGTACAAGAGTATGGGTGCTAGACAACTTTTTATTGCACTAAATAAACATTGGTCAGACATTTAGTGTTTGAGCATTATTCTGTTTTTATACATTCTTGTCTTCCTTCAGTTATTAATTATGTTGGTTCAGTTTTTGAGCTGAGACATCCTCCTACAGACAAAAGAGAAGGCTATAAATGCTAGTGGGAACCTCTCAACTTTCCCAACTGCATCGGTGACATCAGTAACCCTTATCTCAGAAAAATAACTGTGAATAATACTACTAATAATGTGTTGATCCAAATTTCTACCATGCTGATTGTTAATCAGCTAATTTTCTAAATGCTTTGGGAGTAAAATGATATCCTTGAGATGATCCAAACCCTAGCTTTCCCCTCCTCTTAAAAGATGATAAAGTCCTGGAAATAAGTGTCCAGTTGGCACAGTGTGTGGAACACATATCCACACACCGAACATGTCCAGGGCAGAAGAACAATCTGGCTGCTCTGGCTGTTTGTAATAAGAGGGAAAACTGGGAACCCCTTAATATTGAGACCATTTACAGTGGTAATTCCTCACCAGGAATTCCAGGCTCTCCTGTAAGTAGAAAGGAATATTGGGAAACCAAAGAACAAACAAATGTGCACTGACAATATTAATGCATATATCCCTTCAGATTTTCTGTAACAAAGTCAAAGTGACTAATCATTTGTTATTTCTGATGTAATCAGATCAGATCAGATCAGATCAGTCGCTCAGTCATGTCCAACTCTTTGCAACTCCATGAACTGCAGCACGCCAGGCCTCCCTGTCCATCACCAGCTCTCGGAGGTCACCCAGACCCACATCCATCGAGTCAGTGATGCCATCCAGCCATCTCATCCTCTGTCGTCCCCTTCTCCTCTTGCCCTCAATCCCTCCCAGCATCAGAGTCTTCTCCAATGAGTCAACTCTTCGCATGAGGTGGCCAAAATACTGCAGTTTCAGCTTTAGCATCATTCCTTCCAAAGAAATTCCAGGGCTGATCTCCTTCAGAATGGACTGGTTGGATCTCCTTGCAGTCCAAGGGACTCTCAAGAGTCTTCTCCAACACCACAGTTCAAAAGCATCAATTCTTCGGCACTCAGCCTTCTTCACAGTCCAGCTCTCACATCCATACATGACCACAGGAAAGACCATAGCCTTGACTAGGCGAACCTTTGTTGGCAAAGTGATGTCTCTGCTTTTGAATATGCTATCTAGGTTGGTCATAACTTTCCTTCCAAGGAGTAAGCGTCTTTTAAGTTCATGGCTGCAGTCACCATCTGCAGTGATTTTGGAGCCCAGAAAAATAAAGTCTGACACTGTTTCCACTGTTTATCCATCTATTTCCCATGTAGTGATGGGACCAGATGCCATGATCTTCATTTTCTGAATGTTGAGCTTTAAGCCAACCTTTTCACTCTCCACTTTCACTTTCATCAAGAGGCTTTTTAGTTCCTCTTATTCATGCCAGATTTAATAGATTACAATTTTCCTGCTGAACCTGAGGATAAAAAGTCTGGACTGCACTGAAATAATCTTACTAAAGAATCCAGCATGGCTCTTTTCTTCATTGTTTCCATATTTTCCTTATAAAATAATCCTGTTTGGAATTTCACAATCACACTAGTATATTAAAATCTGTGTATAATTCTGCATAAAATAAACTTGTTTCACCTGGTTTAATTCATATTTACCTAACCATGGAATGATTATTTTATTTTTATTTGACTGTGCCTGTGTGTGTGTGCTGGGGCTTCCCTGATAGCTCAGTTGGTAAAGAATCCACCTGCAATACAGGAGACCCCAGTTCAATTACTGAGCTGGGAAGATCCGCTGGAGATGGGATAGCTACCCACTCTAGTATTCTTGTGTGTGCTAAGTCGCTTCAGTTATATCTGACTCTTTGCAAGCCTAGGAACTGTAGCCCGCCAGGGTCTTCTGTCCATGGAATTTTCCAGGCAAGTATAGTGGGGTAGGTTGCCATGCCCTTCTCCAGGGGATCTTCCCAACCCAGGGATTGAACCAGAATCTCTTATGTCTTCTACATTGGCAGGAGGGTTCTTTACCACGAGCCCCACCTGGGAAGCCCAACTGACTGTTCTTTTTTCACAAAATAGATACCATTTCAAAGAAGTATTTAACAGGGAATGCATATCAAAGTCATCCCTGGAATTTTTTTAAATATATATGTAGCTCTCCCAACTACATTTTGTGGGAGGAGGGGGTAACAGATGGAATAGAAGATATCTGTACTTTTGAAATCTCTAGAAATGACACTCATTTCCCAGTTGGAAATCAACATGCTAGAAGAGGGCAAGAGTCCTGGAGAACCCAGCATGAGCCAGGCTTCCTCAGCTGATGTGTGGGAAATACTAGCCATTTTGCTCTTTATCATACAAAACACAGATTTCTGCTCTTTTAGACTGAAGATCTCCCTAATAATCTGTATATTCTAGTGCTATGTATTAGAAGGTATGCTAAATGATAGCCATTTTATAGATAACATATAGCCACAGAGGAAAGAAATCTGCAGTAAGATATAACATAGTAAACCTGAGTTGCTATTTCTCATTTAAAAGATCTTCACTTGAAAATGTAAGGTGACCTACTCAATCTGCTTCTTTTTATTTATTTATTTATTTTGTCAGTGTAAGTTTTATTTCAATATTTAGTTGAAGCTTTTTTCTTTTTTTTTTTTTTTTACTTTACAATATTGTATTGGTTTTGCCGTACATCAACATGAATCCGCCACAGGTGTACACGTGTTCCCAATCCTGAACCCCCCTCCCACCTCCCTCCCCATACCATCCTCTGGGTCATCCCATTGCACCAGCCCCAAGTGTCTTGTATCCTGCATCAAACCTGGACTGGCGATTCATTTCTTATATGATATTATACGTGTTTCAATGCCATTCTCCCAAATCATCACCCCCCTCCCTCTCCCACAGAATCCAAAAGACTGTTCTATACATCTGTGTCTCTTTTGCTGCACTCCACTCCAGTACTCTTGCCTGGGAAAATCCCATGGATGGAGGAGTCTGGTGAGCTGCAGTCCATGGGGTCGCTAGGAGTCAGACACGACTGAGTGACTTCACTTTCACTTCTCATTTTCATGCATTGGAGAAGGAAATGGCAACCCATTCCAGTGTTCTTGCCTGCAGAATCCCAGGGATGGGGGAGCCTGGTGGGCTACCGTCTATGGGGTCACACAGAGTCGGACATGACTGAAGTGACTTAGCAGCAGTATACAATACAGGGTTATTGTTACCATCTTTCTAAATTCCATATATACGCGTTAGTATACTGTATTGGTGTTTTTCTTTCTGTCTTACTTCACTCTGTATAATAGGCTCCAGTTTCATCCACCTCATTAGAATTGATTCAAATGTATTCTTTTTAAAGGCTGAGTAATACTCCATTTTGTATATGTACCACAGCTTTCTTATCCATTCATCTGTGGATGGACATCTAGGTTGCTTCCATGTCCTGGCTATTATCAACATCATTCATTATCAGAGAAATGCAAATCAAAACCACAATGAGGTACCATTTCACGCCAGTCAGAATGGCTGCGATCCAAAAGTCTACAAGCAATAAATTCTGGAGAGGATGTGGAGAAAAGGGAACCCTCTTACACTGTTGGTGGGAATGCAAACTAGTACAGCCACTATAGAGAACAGTGTGGAGATTCCTTTAAAAACTGGAAATAGAACTGCCATACGACCCAGCAATCCCACTGCTTGGCATACACACCAAGGAAACCAGAATTGAAAGAGACACGTGTACCCCAATGTTCATTGCAGCACTATTTATAATCTGCTTCTTTTTAGACTGAGGAGTATTAGAATGAATTCTCAGGATTTTGTGGATTCGTCAGTATGGCTCCTGGGAAGTGCTGTGGGTTTAGGAGCCTTGCCATGCTGGAATAATGTTTCTTTCTTTCGCTGTAACTCTTTGAAGCATGTGTTTTGTCCCTTTCTGGTTTTGATTGCAGTTGTGGACTGTCTTAGCCTTTTAAATTTCCTTTGTTATTGTTATTTATTTTATTATGAATTGGAGCAAGAAGATTCTAAAAGGCAGATTCGTTTTGGTATCTTATCCAGAAAATGTCTCTTAAATGTAACTAAGTTTATGAAATCATTTATATTTAATTTTATATTAACTAGTTCTTTCAAACTCAATTACTTTTCTCAAATCTAGGCACAGAGTTTCTTACACTTAACTAAATTGGAGGCTGTAGACCTTTCATTTGAAAGAGGAAAAACATGAAACCAGAAATCTGAGTCTTCTTTTGATAGTCAGCTATAATTTTTTTTTAATTGTGAAGCCATTCATCATTCATTCTGAAGAAATTTATTTTATTCCAGTACTGTGACATATATATCTCTTCTCTTTGCTAGTGAGAGAAGTTTTGAGGATACAGAATACATATGACTCAGGCTACCAAACTAAAGGCTTTTCTAACTATGTTCTAGTGCAACTGAAATTATTTTCTGCTGTGTTTTGCCACTACTCAGTGTAAATAAATAAGAATTATATTTCTATTAAATTCTTTTAATATAAAAGACTTCTTTTAGACAGCAGCTCTATAAACTTTTTAAAACTTTTATATAAATGTAAAGAATCATGAAATATGTTTTATGTTATTGTGGTAACACAAACTGATGACAAAAATGTGATATTTAATTTTTGATTTTTCTCCCCAAAGCTGTACCCTCTGTTCTACAAGTACCATAAACACTACTATGTTAGTTTCAGTGTTTGAAACAGCAGCATTTTGCCTCTACTCTGATATCTTTAAAACGAAAATTGCTTCTAAAGTCACAAATCCTGGAGCAGACCTCAAAACTTTGTTTATTTTTCAACAAGATCAATCTGTAGAAAAAAAATTATCATTATTTCCTTCTCCCCTCTTTGCATCATATATTCTTGTCTCTTTATTTATGCTCTTCCTCTTTTATGTGAACTTCTCAATGCCTATAATTTTCTACTCCTTGTTCATAGTGGTCAGGTCATTCCAAACCCCAACAAGGATGCCAAATAGCATATAAAACTTTTCTCTGACTTCCAAGGAAAATCATTTAGAGCAGCATGCTACAAATGGTGTTATTTTTCCAAACTCTCCTATTGTATTTCTATTGGCCCTATGTAAGTCTTGTTCTGTCTACTTATCCTCAAATAAAGAAAGCCTTGAGAAGACCTGGTGTTTCCAAAAGACCTAGTACATAGCAACTCGTTGGCCCTTCTTATCCTTTATTTGGGTGCTGGTCAAACTTCCATCCATCAGCATTCTGTGGAGAAATAGGTTAACTCACACAGTTTCGAATCCAGTCCCCTGTGTCTCTGAGGTTAAATTTAGGTGAGATTATGTTCAAATCCAACTCCCAAATGTCTGATATTCCTAACAGTTTGTGTGCATTTATAATCCGCAGCATCTGCTGAAACCAGGACCCTTTCTGCTTCTCTCCCATCCACTTCAATTTTAAATGTGCCAGGATGCAGTGATCACACCCCCTCCCCGTTTTTTCCTTGCTTCCTAACCTGTGTCCACAGAGCTTAAGTATCAGAATGGAGGAATCAAGCCACAAGTGTCAACATGACTTAGTAAAGGAAGGATATTAGTAAAGGAAGCTAGAGATGCAAATCAATAAATAATTTCACTGATGGCTTCAGTAAGTTCATGCAAACCAGTGTACTTTTTTTTAACCTAAGCAAACAGTTTGCTTATTTTTATTTATTTATTTAAATTGGAGGCTAATTACTTTACAATATTGTAGTGGTTTTGCCATACATTGACATGAATCTGCCACGGGTGTACATGTATTCCCCATCCTGAACCCCCTCTTACCTCCCACCCCATCCCATCCCTCAGGGTCATCCCAGTGCACCGGCCCTGAGCACCCTGTCTCATGCATTGAACCTGACTGGTGATCTATTTCACATATGGTAATATACATGTCTCAATGCTATTCTCTCAATCATCCTACCCTCGCCTTCTCCCACTGAGGCCAAAAGTCTTTTCTTTACATAACAGCCTGCTTATTAAGATTCACTCAAGCTCATAATTCCATTGCATTCACAAATGCTGAACTATTATGTCATGAACTTTCAATCCTAATACATATGCTCCCCACCCTGAAAGACTAGTTTTAAGCCACTTTAGCCTGGATGCTAACACCCTATAAGTATCCTTCCCTGACCTCCCTCAAAAGGCAATGTTTTCCTTTGATTGCATTAGGTCTAATAAATACAGTTTTGACTGATTATTAGGCCTTCTGGTAGTCTTCAGAAAGTTGACATCTTCTGAAGATACTTCTCATCCTAATGAGTTTGCCATTTTTTAAGAAGGAGAAAAAATGAGCGGAGAACAGTATCATGCTCCTTTAACAGCATAAGTAGAATAATCCCTTGCCTGGTTTTCTAGCTGATTCACCACCTGGATCTGATTTTAGGCTAGTAAATCAGAGAGATGTATTCCATTATTTCAGGTATATGAGGTTTGTTTTGTAACAGTAAGCTAAATACAGCTAGGCTAGTTTATTTTTATCAATCCAGATATGACAGTCTTATAATCTTGGGATTTTTCCAAGAATTTGCAGTAGATTATCTCTAAGAGTTACATGTAGGCTGTGTTTTGATTTTTTTCCTACAATTTAATTTTTTTTTTTCCCGAAGAAGTTGGAAGATACTCCACAGTTTTTAGACAGGTATTGTTTTAAACCACAGCTTCCCCGGTGGTAAAGAATCCACCTGTCAATGCGGGAGATGCAAGAGACATGGGATCAATCTGTGGGTTGGGAAGATTTCCTGGAGAAGGAAATGGCAACCAACTCCAGTATTCTTGCCTGGAAAATCCCATGGACAGAGGAACCTGGCAGGCTATTGTCCATGAGGTCTCAAAAAAGCTGGACATGACTTAGCGACTAAACAACAACAACATTTTAAACTGCACGTTTTTCCTCCTTTTCAAAACAAAATATCTGTGTCTGTTATTCAAATTGGCCATTCACTTGTTTTTGTTTTTCTTTTCCTCTTTAAATTAAAGTACTACCCTGGGCCAAGCACTGGGAACGGAGTTAAAGATTTGCCTTCCCCACTCTGAAGGATAATACATTAGAATAGTCCTATACAAGACAGCTTTTATCTACCTACCATTTATGTGAGCATAGATTTTTCTCCTTGAGAAGAAAAAGATATTACATAATGAGAAATGGGTTTGAATGGTAGAGATGAGCAAAAGGTATTTTTAAAAATTCCAACTATTTAAGCTAGAAAAAGGGTTTTACCTCAAAATTAGTTTCAAAAAGACCACATTCTAGAAGCTGACCCTGACTTCACTCCACTTCCTTTTACACACCTCCTCACCGGGAGCAGACTAGCCTGTAAAAACTATGATGGAGAACTAGTGTTCTGTGTATTTACTGGAAATGATTTTCAGATGAATTCTATAATCATATCTTCAAGTCCACTTATAGTCTTACTGAAGTGAAGTGACTTCAAAGAATTTTTAATAAGGTGTTAGCTTTCCCAACTAATGTTTGACCAATTTTGAGAGTTGATGTTAGTAGCCTAAAATCTCTGTTAACTAATAACTATTTTTTTTAAATGAGAAGGTAATGTTAGGCAGGATTTTGACTCAGAATCAATACAGAAAAAGTCAGATTTATGAAGATACAATGGATGACCTCTTGCATGGCATAAACCATTGCCTTAACTTTTCCAGGACAATTTCTAGTTCAAGAGTTTTGTTTTGTCATCATATGAAAACTGTGTAAAATAGTTTCAAGTCAGAAATGATGATTCAATTTCTATACTGTATAATCTCTACAGAGTGGAGTCTACTACTTAGCATTCCATCTCCCATACTAATGACAGATTGAAATTTCACTAAAGGTTTCACAGTTGATTTATTCAGCAATCCTTGCTGTGAGTAGTCTTAGTAGTGCTAACCTAAAGTGGGTGCATTTTTCATCTTCTCCTGACCAAGTTTTTTAAAAGGGGATTGGGGAAAATATGTAAGAATCCTGGGTACATGAGAGTCTGGGAATTCATATCAGCCAATACTAGAACAGGACCCAGACATGGAGATTAAAATTATAAAAACACATATTTTGTCTCCTCAAAATTTGCCTAGATTTAGCCCTGCATGCAATGGCTTCTCTTTTCAAAAATAGTAAGAGTTCCATATCAGTTATATTTTCAATTTATTTCATTTACTGTGCATATCAATAGCTATTAACAGGGGAATATTGTTCTCCTTTTTCTGAATACAGACAGGAGAAAGAGATTTTTAAGGGTAATCTAATACCGAAGGTGATTTTGAGGAAAGAAAGGTATTTTTCTACCCCTAGTAGTTACTCAACTCTATCCCAGCTTTAGGAATGTTTACTGAGGCCAGATTCCACAAGTTAAACCCCAGACTTTGCACCCAGCATAAAAACCTCTGTAGGCTAGCCAGTTCTAAGGCCACCTTGAAATTAAAGTTCAGAACAGAGTTTGCTCAACGTAGACCTGAGGAGTTCTTAACAAGCCAACCTCTGAAATTTGACCTGGGGCTAAATCTGGAATTCCTAGTCAATTTCAGTGTCAAGTTACCTTCTGAAATGAAAGAGACAAAAGGACTTGACACCTTGTCAGTTCATATCATCCATATACACCTTTAAACAGCAGGAAGAATCTTCAGAGGTATCATTAAGATGCTAGAGAAGAGGTTATAAAATTCCCATTGGCAAAGAATCTGTGTGGGCCGAAGTGAGAGTTTGCCTTGAGGGAGGAAGTCAAACTCGGACCCAAAGTCCTGAAAGTCCTCTCCAGGCCAAGACGGTTCAGTACCTAACATTAGCCTCAGGCTGTACTGAGATTGTTGTGCTGCTCATGGTCATAGTCTGTTAAGTTTTTGTGCTTTTATTTAATGGAACTGGAAACACCATAATGGACAAAGAAGAGCAAGGTCAATATAATCTTCTTTCATCACTGGGAAGAGTGATAACCATGCAGAGGACAAAGAAAGGAAACAGGAAGCGAAGGTGGAATCCAACCAGAAAAGGAACAGAAGCTAAGACAGATGAGCAAGTGACTTGTAAAAAAAAAAAAAAAAAATGCTTCAAAATGAATGCCCCAACACTGATGTGATAAGCAAGTCTTATTAGTTTCTATTTTACACAGAAATGTGGTTCTAGGCTGACCAAGGGAATGGAGGAGCCAGAGCCTGAAATGAAGGCACAGATTTGAGGAGGAAACAGGAAGAGAGGCTATATATTATCCACTTGTAATCTTCAAAGGTACAGAATCAAGTTTTCTACTTGTAGATGTTGATGGGAGCCAATCTGCAAATTCTCAAAATAAGATGTTCCTGGAAGCAGAGGGAGGAGATTGGTCATGAAAGAGGTGGAGGAATTTTATTAGCCAAAGAAAAGGCTTTCTGCAACTTGGAATTCCCTCCAGGTTAAGTTGGCATGCCAAGAACAAATTCATGCCAAGGTATTTTCAAAGAGGTTTGCAGTGAAATAAAAACACCTGTCATGACTATGGTGAACCCCTCTGGACAATTTGACAAAAAGAAAACCTCTTTCTCTGTCATGGAGAGAGTGCACCCAGTTCCATGCTGTAATTATTGAGTAATCTGTTAAATGGAAGGCTTCTCCGGTGGCATCAGTGATAAAGAACCTGCCTGCCAATCAGTGCAGGAGACTCAAAAGACATGGGTTCAATCCCTGGGTTGGGAAGATCCCCTGGAGAAGGAAATGGCAACTCACTCCAGCATTCTTGCTCGGTTAATTCCATGGAGAGCGGAGCCTGGTAGGCTACCGTCTATGTGGTTGCAAAGAGCTGGACACGACTGAACACGCACACACTGTTATTAAGAAGGCAGACTGTATCTGTAACCTGCTTTCAAAGACTGACACTGGTCTGGCTCCTGAATAGTGGTATTAAATTCTGTAGCCTGGAGCCTTTCTCTGTCTTTAAAAGCATGAAAAGTTCTTTTCAATTCCTATGACCTAGTTGGGAAGGCTGACTACAGCAGACAGTGCAGCACCAGCTTCACCTCCATCCGTGTGCCTTCCACAAAGGCATGGACCCCATGTGTGATGCCTACAGACTATACCAGTGAAGTCTACAATCAGCTCACAGGCTCTTCCTAGGCAAACTCAGAAAGTAAGCAAAATTAATCTTTTTCTACCATTTCCATGAGGGAACAGTTGCCTCAGTCACTAAAGGCCAAAAATTACATGACCAAATGGACCTGGCAGCTTCCATTATTCCAGATCATTTCACCTCCTTCCCCTAAAATCATGACAAAAGTCACATCAGTTCAGTTCAGTTCAGTCACTCAGTCATATCCGACTCTTTGAGACCCCATGAATCGCACAGCTCACCAGGCCTCCCTGTCCATCACCAACTCCCGGAGCTCACTCAGACTCAAGTCCATCGAGTGAGTGATGCCATCCAGCCATCTCATCCTCTGTCGGCCCCTTCTCCTCCTGCCCCCAATCCCTCCCAGCATCAGAGTCTTTTCCAATGAGTCAACTCTTCGCATGAGGTGGCCAAAGTACTGGAGCTTCAGCTTTAACATCATTCCTTCCAAAGAACTCCCAGGGCTGATCTCCTTCAGAATGGACTGGTTGGATCTCCTTGCAGTCCAAGGGACTCTCAAGAGTCTTCTCCAACACCACAGTTCAAAAGAACTGGCTGCAAGTCTATAAATAAGTTAATCAGCTTGCCAAGACTTAGATCACTTCATGCTTTTAAATGCTCACTGGACTCCCCTGGTGGCTCAGATGGTAAAAGAATCTGTCTGCAATGCAGGAGACATGGGTTGGGAAGATCCCCTGGAGAAGGAAATGGCAAATTACTTCAGTATTCTTGCCTGGAGAATTCCATGGACAGAGGAGCCTGGAGGGCTACAGTCCATGGGTTGCAAAGAGTTAGTCACGACTGATTGACTAACAAAAATGTCCACTGGTTTTATACATTCTATATTCTAGGTAAACTTCCAATGATGAATGAGATTTATAACTCTATTGGTATTCCCAATTGCAGGCAACAGAAACCTGCTAAAAAATGAATTTAGGAAATTTATATAAAGGAGCTAGCTCATAGGATCTTTAAGATGGCTGCAAAACCAGGAATGCAAGCTACACAGCCAGAGCAATGCCTAATGTCACAGAGCAGAACTGCTCTGCTGGTGAAGGAACACAATCAACACCAGTTCACCCACTGACACCACCAAAACTCACTATACCACCACCCTGCACCAGAATGGATTCCACACAACCCCTTACTCTTCTTGTCACTAAATTCTTGAACAATTATAAAATGTTTTTATTATCCTAATTCTACTTATTTTTGGTCATTAGAAATAAAACTAAATCTATTTTCAAATAATCTACAATTCAGATTTTCTTCAATTCTTTACTTCAGTTCTTCAATTCAAGTCATATTGGGCTTTTCCTCCTATAATTTATACCAAATAACTACTTTTACCTATAATTGAATAAATGTAGCTACCATCATAAAAAATAGACAACAGAGTAAGTCCACAGCCTTCTATAAAATATCAGAGAAGGCAGAAAGATAGGAAAGGTTTGAGTTTTTAAAAATCAGTGCTTGAACCATTGCTGTTGTTGTTCAGCCTCTCAGTCATGTCCAACTCTTTGGAACCCCATGCACTGCAGCACACCAGGCTTCCCTGTCCTTCATTATCTCCCAGAGTTTGCTCAAACTCATGCCCATTGAGTCAGTAATGCCATCCAACCATCTCATCTTCTGTCGCCCCCTTCTTTTCCTGCCCTCAATCTTTCCCAACATCAGGGTCTTTAAGCCATTATCATCTCAATTCAAAATTATGATGATTTGAGAGAAAACATGAAGTAGCTGACCTAAAAAATTGATTTAAGTATACATTCCTGCGTTCATGAAAAACAATAGTTTGCAAAATATTCAATGATATGATAAAATGCTTATATTTCTTGTTAAACATAGTGGCATGACTACTATGACCTTAATTTAGTGTGTGTGTTTCTATACATAGACAAACACACATATTCATGCATACACTGTGGGGATATGTTCCAAAATTCTTAATGCTTTTATTTTTAAAACTTAAAGTAATTTTATCTCAAAATACGTCATCGATGAGTGACCTAGTATTAGGCAGTAAGTGTACTTTATCCTCCTGAGTTTAGTTTGAAAAGTCATTAAAACATAGAAGTCAAAGAATAGAATAGAATCAAAGAATAAAACATAGAATCAAAGAATAAAAACATCGAATCAAAGAATAAAAAGTAGCCAAATTTCTCTCCCGAATTGCCATGCTCATTCCAGGCAAGCCTACTGTTTATTTTCACATTTTCAGTTCTCTCTCTGATGGTCAGCCCAGCAAAACTACTGTGCTTCACCGGCTAGATCCTTTGTAGTTTATCTTTTGAGAATGGCTTTCTCTTTGTCATTTAGAAAACAAAAGAAAGCAAGAAATTCAACCTTATCCCTTATTATCTCTAATGCTTTTTCTCCTGACATACTTTTCCACTAGAAATTCATGGAATTTAGACTTCTTTTAAGTA
Source organism: Tragelaphus eurycerus (assembly GCA_935064755.1). NCBI lineage: Eukaryota > Metazoa > Chordata > Mammalia > Artiodactyla > Bovidae > Tragelaphus > Tragelaphus eurycerus. The sequence continues at coordinate 15,629,554 of CAKXYN010000041.1, forward strand.
ACAGGAAACTAGTCGGCTCCTTAAGAATTTGGAAGGACATCACGAAACTGTACGCAAATGTCTCAGTTTTCTGACTGCTTTGCTGCTGTCTTGACCTCTCTTCATCTTGTAAATAACCATATTTTCTAGGAAACCAATTTCTTAACTTCTCTTCTTGCTCCATACCTCCCCTAAGATGATCCCATCCACCACTCTTCACATATCCAGAACATTCAAATCTGTATTCTCTGACCTCTCGTCCTACCCCAAGACTTACATCTGCAGTTTCTCTTTCAATCTCTTCCTCAGTCACCTAATGGAGTTCACCGTTTCACAGACCTCCTTCCTCTACTGTGTTCTTCCTTTTAGGAACTATGATCACCTATCACCTAAGCCAGCAGCATAAAGGTCATCCTTGACTCCTCCTCCTCCTTGTACTCTTTTCTCGTATACAATCAAATACCGTGTCTGTGAATTCTACCTCCTAAAGCATGTGTCAGGTCCTCCCCTCCACTCTAAATGTGGTAAATTGGTTGTAGCCCTCTCAGCGCTCACTGGGGACCACCCACTCACCCTGTGTGCAGCCTACTTGTTCTGTTCTCTCTACTGCTTCCAGAGTGACATTTATAAAATGAAAGCCTCATCGTGTCTCTACCCATTTTAAAATCTCAGTGGCACACTATAGCTTTCAGAACAATAGCCAGTATTTTAAGCATTAATGTCCATAGTTCATATTATCCTGGCCACTGCCTAGCTTTCATTTTGTATTCTGCTGCTCTGAAGAATCCACTACAGGGAGCAAAACCAAATAACATACAGCTCCCAAAAATAAAAAAATTCACTTCATAGCACATGCTTATTTCCTCTCTGTCTACTGTGCTCATCTTTACTCTCCCTTCGTCTTCATGTTGGGCTTTCCAGGTGGCTCAGTGGTAAAAAAAAAAAAAAAAGATCCACCTGTCAATGCAGGAAATGCAAGAGACATGAGTTCAATCCTTGGGTCAGGAAGATCCCCTGGGGGAGAAATGGCAACCCACTCCAGGGTTCTTGCCTGGAAAATTCCATGGACAGAGGAGCCTGGTGGATTACAGTCCATGGTGTCACAAAGAGTTGGACAAGACTGAGTGACTGAGCACATACACATATCTTCATGCTGCAAACTCGACTCCAGGAGGCTTCCCCTATATCCACACGAATGGCCAATGTGCCTTTCTCTTGTGCTTGCAGCATCTTTCCCATACCTTGTAATTACTACCTTCACTCTGTGGTGTAGTTTTTCTTAGTTTTCTGACTGCCTAACTTGAGTAAGAACTTATTTGAGCCCATGGACTGTGTTACAACAAACTGTTATAAGCAGAGATCTCTTGGGTTTGAATCCTGGTTCTGCTCTTATTAACTCCCTGATCTGGGCAAGACACTTAAATTCCCAGTTTCCTCATTGGTAAAATGAAGGAAATAACATCTTAACACATAAGATTATTGAGGAAATGAACTTAGTTAATCCATCTTAGATATTTTGAAAAATGGTACTCTTCATTATCACCATCATACCACCTCTACAAATCAGGTGTCTAGCTAAACACACAGCACATCAGATATGCCGTTTGTGGAATAAATTGATAATTAACAGTCTTTATGTAAGTAACAGCTAAAATAGGAGGATGCTACTTTGCCCCCTGTGCTTCCCCAGTGGCTCTGCAGTGAAGAATCTGCCTGCAATGCAGGAACTGTGGTCTTGATCCCTTAGTTGGGAAGATCCCCTGAAGAGTGCAGGGAAACCCACTCCAGTATTCTGGAGTCCTTGGGGTTGCAAAGAGTCCAACATGACTGAAACAACTGGGGTTGCATGCATGCATTTTGCCCTCTGCCATCCCAAAGACAGCAAAGGCAAAAGTATAGAGAGCCAGTGAAGTCCTGAAAGGTACTCATGATTAGTAGAGGTGATACACGGTCACAAGAGCAGAGGAAGAGGCTGTTTTGAAGGAGAGGTGATGAGGTTTAGCATGTTGGGTACAGGTTCAGGAGACAGAAAACTGAAGCAAGGCCATTTGGATCATGGCAGTTTCAGTGCAATGGGCCTGATGAGAGAGTCATGCTGCTGGAGGTGGGGAGGGTGAATGAGTGGTGAGGAAATCTGACATAGGTGTAGACCAGCTCAAGAGATCTGACAGTGCACAGGAGAGAAAAGTAGGACAGAGATTAAGGGGAGAAAGAATGCTAATGAGGCAGTTTCCCAAAAACACCAGTTTACTGGTTTTCCCTTTTGAGGGGATAAATGTTGCCTTAACCAGAGGAGAGAACTTCTCACTCTGTGGCCAACTCCTCTATTTGCTAATCAACAGTGTCTTGCCAAGAATAAAATAGGTGACAAATTCTATGGGAATGTCTGATTTTTATTTTTTTTCACTTTTTGCATTGCTCCATTTACTGGAAAAAATTCATTGTTCCACTACTCTTGCCACATTTTAAAGCAGAAGAGATAAACATGAGAAAGAAGAGCAAGGATGTCACCTGCTTGCTGAAACTTGCAAGGAATGAATTAAATGTTTGAGTCAGAGATATTCATCAAGCCATTAGTCAACTTTGCATAGTTCATCATCAGACACTTAAGTTCAAATTCTCCAAGTAAACTAATCTTATTACCAAAGTAAATATAAATTTTTAACTTTGGTATGTTTCTCCTTATTAACAAACTTCATGTGAAAACTGTAAAAATTGTAAAATATAAAAAGCAAAAATTAAAACTCCTATCATCCTACCACTCAGAAAAAAAGTACTATTGACCCTTTAATATATTTCCAAACAGCTTTGTTCCCTATACATATGCATACGTGCACACACACACACACACATACACACACAAGCAAATTCTTAACAAAATTTATAGCATACTCTATATAAATTTTCTATACAGTCATGTTTCACTCAATATCAGGACAGTACATGTCTTGAAAATTCCTTGAAAACATAATTTACAATATCTATATAATATTCTATTTATTTTATTTAATCATCTTATTTTTGTTGGGGAGTTCTTTCCAACTAATTTGCCACTACAGCGAGGCAAAAGTTCTAGTTGTTTATTAGCATTTGATTCTAAGTCTTATAGTTTCTTAAGAATGATTTCCTAGAATGATTACAGTGTTAAAATGCTCCTCACCAGAGAGCACACGTTGCTATACACTTTTCCGAGAATTAATAACAACTTTGGACTGTGAAGAAGGCTGAGTGCCGAAGAATTGATGCTTTTGAACTGTGGTATTGGAGAAGACTCTTGAGAGTCCCTTGGACTGCAAGGAGATCCAACTAGTCCATTCTGAAGGAGATCAGCCCTGGGATTTCTTTGGAGGGAATGATGCTAAAGCTGAAACTCCAGTACTTTGGCCACCTCATGTGAAGAGTTGACTCATTGGAAAAGACTCTGATGCTGGGAGGGATTGGGGGGCAGGAGGAGAAGGGGCCGACAGAGGATGAGACGGCTGGATGGCATCACTGACTCGATGAATGTGAGTCTGAGTGAACTCTGGGAGTTGGTGATGGACAGGGAGGCCTGGCGTGCTGCGACTCATGGGGTCGCAAAGAGTCGGACACGATTGAGCGACTGAACTGAACTGAACTGATACCAGCAAAGATGTATTATATAACACATTCAACTCTGCTCAGTGTTATGTGCCAGCCTGGATAGGAGGAGGGTTTGATGCAGACTGGATACATATATATGTATGACTGAGTCTCTTTGCTGTTCACCTAAAACTACCACAACATTGTTAACTGGCTATACCCCAATACAAAATTAAAACTATAAAGTGAAAAAAAAAACACCAATTGACATTTCTACCACTGACATGGGTTGGGGCCAGTCTCCCTGTACATGCTCTTAGAAGCATTCTTAGTAGCATTTTCCATGTGATTTGTAAGACTCCAACTTTTCTTGCATTTTCACTTATCAGTGAATTTGAATCTTTATAGAACTCATTATATCCCATTTACATTTCCTATTTTTATGCTGCTTGACCATTATTTTATTGAAAGCTTGATGTTTTTCTTAATGACATTCCCTGTAGGAAAGATATTAATTCTCTTGTTGCATTTATGTATCTTTTAATTTTCATCTTATTTTACATTTTTTACATGACTAAAATTTTGTACAGTTAAACTTTATACATCAGAATGTTAATGAAGTGTAAATATTTGGCACTTTTTCATGGCTTTTATTCTTAGAAAGATTTCCCTAATCTTAACCAGATGAGTTTTATTCATAATTTTCCTTTAAAACTGGTTGTATATTTTATATTTAAATCTTTTAATCCATCTGGAGTTTGCTTTGAAATACATGACAAGGTAAAATTTTACCTTTGTATTTTCTAAGTATTACTTAATCATCACAATGCAATTTTATTAACCTATAACACAACATTGCCTTCTACTACTGATTTGTGAGACTGTTTTTATGGATAATACACAGTTTCTGCCTCTACTAAGATCTATTTTTCTATTTTTATTTTATCTGTTGATCTGTTTATGGATTCTGCTATTAGCAAAGTAACATTATAATGACTAGCTTTTGAGAATATTTTGGTGCTTCATAGGACATTAGTGGTTTTTTGTTTTAAATCTAGAACTTGCAGTGCTTTTATTTCCCAGGGAAAGACTCTATCCCCATACTGAGTTCTCAAAGCATCTGTAGGAAAGACAAGTCTTTGATCCCAAGTGTTGCCATCAAAGATTTCTAAGTGACCTCTTGGTTCTTAGAAAATATTCCTTCCCTAGTGATAGAGTCAGGGGAAGATAGGGCCCAGATATCTTCCTAATAGAAGTGGTTAAAGAACAAATCATCCTGGACTAGGAAAGTATCACGTCAAGTACACTACTTCCTAACCTATACATGGAAAAGATGTGAATGACTAACTTTCAAAAGAAGGATCTGTAAGTTTGCAATAAAAACTAAACCAAGCAGGTATCTTTTTTGATTTTGAGCCCTCCTATCATAAACCTTAATTGAATAAGAAAATTCTTCCTCTTCATCAAGCTATCTAACAAAATATATTCAGTTTGTTAATTGGTCCTATAAAATAAGAAGGTGAACAGTGTTTATACTATTATTATTATAACTTAACTAATATAGTTCCCTTCTTTAGTATAAAGAGTACAAAATAGTGATTCCTACTCATTTCTCTGCATATAAGTTAAATAAGCAGGGTGACAATATACAGCCTTGACTTACTCCTTTTCCTACTTGGAACCAGTCTATTGTTCCATGTCCAGTTCTAACTGTTGCTTCCTAACCTGCATACAGATTTCTCAAGAGGCAGGTCAGGTGGTCTGGTATTCCCATCACTTTCAGAATTTTCCAGTTTATTGTGATCCACATAGTCAAAGGCTTTAGCATAGTCAATAAAATAGAAATAGATGTTTTTCTGGAACTCTCTTGCTTTTTCAATGATCCAGCGGATGTTGGCAATTTGATCTCTGGTTCCTCTGCCTTTTCTAAAACCAGCTTGAACATCTGGAAGTTCACAGTTCACCTACTGCTGAAGCCTGGCTTGGAGAATTTTAAACATTACTTTACTAGCATGTGAGATGAGTGCAACTGGAACAACAGACTGGTTCCAAATAGGAAAAGGAGTACGTCAAGGCTGTATATTGTCACCCTGCTTATTTAACTTACATGCAGAGTACATCATGAGAAACACTGGGCTGGAGGAAGCATAAGCTGGAATCAAGATTGCTGGGAGAAATATCAATAACCTCAGATATGCAGATGGCACAACCCTTACAGCAGAAAGTGAAGAAGAACTAAAGAGCCTCTTGATGAAAGTGAAAGAGGAGAGTGAAAAAATTGGCTTAAAGCTCAACATTCAGAAAATTAAGATCGTGGCATCTGGTCAGATCACTTCATGGCAAATAGATGGGGAAACAGTGGAAACAGTGGCTGATTTTATTTTGGGGGGCTCCAAAATCACTGAAGATGATGACTACAACCATGAAATTAAAAGACACTTACTCCTTGGAAGGAAAGTTATGACCAACCTAAACAACCTATTAAAAAGCAGAGACATTACTTTGTCAACAAATGTCTGTCTAGTCAAGGGTATGGTTTTTCCAGTAGTCACGTATGGATGTGAGAGTTGGACTATAAAGAAAGCTGAGCGCCAAAGAATTGATGCTTTTAAACTGTAGTATTGGAGAAGACTCTTGAGAGTCCCTTGGACTGCAAGGAGATCCAACCAGTCCATCCTAAAGGAGATCAGGCCTGGGTGTTCATTGGAAGGACTGATGTTGAAGCTGAAACTCCAAGACTTTGGCCACCTGATGTGAAAGGCTGACTCATTTGAAAAGACCCTGATGCTGGGAAAGATTGAGGGCGGGAGGAGAAAGGGCAGAGAAGGCAATGGCAACCCTCTCCAGTACTCTTGCCTGATAGGCTGCAGTCCATGGGGTCTCAAAGAGTGGGACACGACTGAGTGACTTCACTTTCACTTTTCACTTTCATGCATTGGAGAAGGAAATGGCAACCCACTCCAGTGTTCTTGCCTGGAGAATCCCAGGGATGGGGGAGCCTGGTAGGCTGCCATCTATGGGGTCGCACAGAGTCGGACACGACTGATGCAACACAGCAGCGGCAACAGCAGGAGAAGGGGACAACAGAGGATGAAAGATGGTTGGATGGCATCACTGACTCAATGGACATGAGTTTGGGTAAACTCTGGGAGTTGGTGATGGACAGGGAGGCCTGGCGTGCTGCACTTCATGGGGTCACAGAGTTGGACACGACTGATCGACTGAACTGAACTGAACTCATTTCTCAAGTTGCTACTCATAAATGGAACCAAGTTGATAGTCACAAATTGTATTAAGAGGCCGTTCCTCCCTGGAAATAAGAATGAATCCAATAGGGGAATTCTCTTACACTCCAATGGTTAGGATTTCTCTTTTCAGCACAAAGGGTGCAGGTTCAATCTCTGGTCAGAGAGCTAAGATCCCACATGCCTTGGAGCAAAAAACCCAAAACATAAAACAGAAGCAATATAGTATCAAATGCAATGACACTTTTTTAGAAAAGGAGGAACACTATGATTATTTACTAAAAATATTATTTTACCAGCTGTAAAATATTATTTACAGCTCTCTCAGGTTGATGACTATTCAGAGGAGGGGACTCAGGTAATTTCAAGAAAAAAAATTTACATTCATGGCCATTTTTCTAATAACAATAGCACTAATAAATACTCTTCTTCAGATAGCTTCATGTTCAAACTTTGCCAAGTCACTTCTTTAGCTTCATTGGCTAGTGCACAAACTTTAAATTTTTTCTTCCCTCAAATTAATCCAGTCTAAACATATCAGTGACTAACTCTGTATGTGCAATCTAAATGTCAGCATTCTCCACCAACTGAGTAAGGGGCTCTTGTGTAAGGAAATCCTAAGAATTCATATTCCAGAGAGTTTGTTTTCATCTAAAAACATTAACACTGATTAACTCAAAATAACCCTGTGTTTGAAAGGAGAAGAAAAGATTTTTGGTTTTCTTTGAGAGGTTTGTGGCCTGTTTTCAGGTACTCTAATAAATAATCCTAAGACTTATAAATTATAAAATAAAAATGTGACATTATTTTACTGAATTCAATAAGCTTCTTTTCATTTTAATTGCAAACAACTGAAAGAAAATTATTTCTCTTTATTACTAAAAAAAGAAGATTAAATTCTCTCTCATGATCCAATTTGTAAGTCTTAGAAGAGACCTTGAAACTATTTCTTGTCTGCGTGTTTAATGCCTTTGTTTAATCAATCCACAACTTCAAAGCCAACATCACTGACCAAATCAATAGTGATTTGTAATTTATTTGGATAGACTTTGACTTTGACTTAATAACAAAATATCCTATAGTTTCTTCTCAAATAGCATTCAGGTTGACAGTTTGCATAAGAACTTACAAGAGATTTATAGTGACTTGAAAAATACAAGCATTGCATGGCACTGGACAGATATAAGGTTGAAGAACCAATTATTAGAATAAGTTGAACTACCAGTGCATATTAGTTGCTCAGTCATGTCCAGTTTTGTGACCCCATGGACTGCAGCAGGCCAGACTCCTCTGTCCATGGAATTCTCCTGGCAAGAATGCTGGAGTGTGTTGTCATTCTCTTCTCCAGGGGATCTTCCTGACCCAGGGATCAAACTTGAGTCTCCTGCAATGCAGGCAGATTCTTTACTGCCTGAGCTACCAGGGAAGCTCAGGAGGATAGAGATGTTAGATAAAGGAATATCTGGTGCCCAGAGCCCCAGATAACAAGGAAACACTGGGAAAACAGGCAACAGTGAATGCATGTATGTGGGTATGTTAGGGGCAGGGCAAAGGCAGAAATGAGGGAAAGGAAGAATGGGCTAATATATTTCAAACCAGTTTTAAAAACTGATTAACAGATATTCATAAACATACAATAAAAGTTAATTTTTTCTTAGGGTAGTCAGTGATTGCTTAGTTCCATAATTAGTCCTTACAACAATCTTAGGAATTAGATATTATCTTCAAAGCAAACACAGTTGATGTTCAATGTAATGACCAAGCATTGTTTAGCATCTACTCTACGTGAAGCTGTCTGCTAAGTATCACGTCTCTAAGCGACAATGCACCAAATGTTCTATAGTATTCCCAGTATTTAACACCCTGTGGCTGAAAATGAACACAACAATCTTTCCTATTTATCTTTCCTAATCAAGTATTGCGCTGACTCTTCTATAGCCACAGATATTGAAGTTAACTCTTTAAAGATTCGTTTCCTACACTTTGCCTTAAAATTTAGGCTCTACTGTATTTAAAACAAAGAGATTCTATTTCCTAAATGTATTACTATACATTGATGCCCTAAAATGAAGAGAGTGTTCTCTTGGATTATACCAAAAGGATCTGCCCCAACTCTGACCGCTCATCAAAAGATAGAGTAAGACTTCTTGTGAGGCATAAGATAATATCACCCAAACCACTATGATATTTATAACTCCTGGCAGTCAATCACAACTTACCAGTATTCTCAAGAAATATTAATAGAATTAGAGAATCAATAAACTAAAAATTCACAGGTGATTCTGATTTTTGAGTTATCAGTCATGGACTTTAAAATAATTGTGATTACTATTTTTAAGAAAAGAGATGAAAATGGAGATTTTTCACAAAAATTGAAACACAAGAAAAAAATGTAAAATTCAAGAACTTTAAGATAACTAAGTTAGAAACACAGTAAATGAATTTAACTTGTAGAATGTAACTGTAGAAGGAACTAGTGAATTAAAAGACAGATCAGTATAATATAAAGGTAAACATACAGAAGGAAAAAATAGAAAATGCAGATTACAATGTAAAATAAATGGGCCATAGTGAATATGTCTATATGGTATAATTCAAGCCTTGGGTGAGAGAGAAAGAATGAAAAAAAATGGAAATAATATTTAAAGAGTAATAATCCTTATCTAGCTTGACTAGGTAAAAAGAGAAAATTCAAATTACTAAAATTATGAATGAAAGAAGGAAATTATTACAGACATTCAGAAAAAAATATGTAAAGTAATATTAAGAACAAGTGTACAGCAAATTAGATAACTTAGATGAAATGGAAAAGTTTCTAGAAATACTAATTACCAAAAATGACTGAAGAATAAATAAAAAAATCTGAGCAGAATTATAATAAGTAGACAGACTCCATTAATAGTATTAAAACCCTCCCAGATCCTAATAGCTTCCTTGGTAAATTCTTCTAAACATTTAGGGAAGAATTAGCACCATTTTTCACAAACACTTTCCATGAAACAGAGTAGAAAGGAACGATTCCCAGCTCACTGTATGAAAACAAATATTATCCTGATGCCAAAACCAGGCAAAGCTATAATAAGAAAAAAAGCTACAAGCCAATAGCTTTTATGAATATATATGGGAAATCCTATCAAACAAAATCCAGCAAACTACAAAAAGATTATACACCATAATCAAATGGGATTTACTTCAGGAATTCAAGGTAGAACTAATATTCAAAATTCAATTAATATGAATGGGTGACCAAGATAGTACAATAGGAAGATCCTGAGCTCACCACCTCCAATGAGCACACCAAAATTACTGCTATTTGCAGAGCAAGTTTCTATGAGAAGAACCTGAAGACCAGCAGAAAATATTTTCCACAACTAAAGATATAAAGAAGGAACCACAACGGAATGGGTAGAAGAAGTGGAGACATGGTATATACAAGTCACACTCCCCTGATAAGTAACCCACAAACAAAAGATGATCACAATTGCAGAGGTTCTCCTCAAGGAGTGAGAGGTTCAACTTTCACATCAGGGTCCCCAAGCCAGGGGTTCTATACCAGGAAGATGAGTCCTCAAGCCAGGGTTCTCCACCAAGAAGATGAACATCTAGTTTTGAACATCTGTGGGACTTGTATACCAGAGAGTCTGAAAGTTGAGAAAAAAACCAGACTCCACTTTTCAAGGGCACACACAAAAGCTCACACATTCCAAGGCCCAGCACAGAGGCAGTAATTTGAAAGAAGCCTGGGTGAGACCCATTTTGCTGATATCATGGAGCCGGCTAGAAAGGCAGGAGGACACTAGGACTCCCCCTGAAGACACAGACACTGGCAGCCATTTTAGACACCTTGTTTTACCATGAGGACGCTAGGATGCAACATTCTGAAATCCTACCTCCAGCCTATTAGTGCCAGGAGCTTACTGTCTTCCAGCAGACTTGGCTCAGAATTGGGCACACCAGCACATGCTGTGAGTTGTTCCAAAAACCGGCCTTGACCACGAGCATGCCAGCAGCCACTGCATGAGGCAATGCTTGACAGCCAAATGGGCCAGGGTGTAGCCTTACCTACTAATGTGCTCACAGTAATCAGCCCCACCACAACAGAAGGACCCATAGTGTCCCCATAAGCAGCATCCCTAGAGCATACATTAATAGATCTGGTGATCTGAGGGTAGTATGCTGCTGAGCTCAATAGGCTATCTCCTGCACAAGACTTTATCACTAAGACTGAAAAACATAAACTACCTACCTAATATGTAGAAATAAACATAGACTTAGACAGAATGAAGAGGCAAATAAATATTTCCCAAATGAAGGAACAAGATAAGACCCCAGAAAAACAACTAAATGAAGTGGAAATAAGCATTCTAACAAATAAAGAGTTCAAGGTAATGATTATAAAGATGCTTAACAAACAGGGGAGAAGATATGAATAAATATGAATCTATGAAAAAGAAAAATGAATAAATGAAAACAGTGAGACATTTAACAAAGAGTTCAGTTCACTTCACTTCAGTCGCTCAGTCGTGTCCAACTCTTTGCGACCCCATGAACCGCAGCACGCCAGGCCTCCCTGTCAATCACCGGCTCCTGGAGTTCACTCAGACTCACATCCATCGAGTCAGTGATGTTATCCAGCCATCTCATCCTCTGTCGTCCCCTTCTCCTCCTGCCCCCAGGTTATATAAAGAACTAAACAGAGTTGAAGGATACAGTAACTGAAATAAAAATACACCAGAAGGAATCAACAATAGATTAGATGCAACAGAGGACTGAATTAATGGACTAGAAGACAGAATATTGGAAATTAGTCAAGTGGAACAGAACCAAAAAAAAAAAAAAAAAGCCAAAAAATAATTCTTAATGAGATAATTTAAGAAACCTCTGGTACAACATCAAGAATTATAGGAGTCCCAGAAGAAGAAAGAGCACAAAATCTATTTGAAGAAATAATAGTTGAAAAAATCCCTAACCTGGGAAAGAAAATAGACATTTATGTCCAGAAAGCACAGAGGGTTCAAAATAAGATGACATTAATAAAGAAAATCTAACCTTAAAGAACAAATTAGATCAGATGAATTTAATAAGTAAATATATAGAGAGAATATTCCATCTAAAAGCAAAAGAATACATGTTCTTTTCAAGTGTCCATGAAACACTATATGGAATAGATCACATGCTAGGCCATAAAACAAGTCACAGTAAATTTAAGAAAGTTGAAATCATATTAAACATCATTTTTAACCACAATTCAATGAGTCTAGAAATCAAGTAGAGATCAAAAAACTGCAAAAAAACACAAACACATGGAGGCTAAACAATACACTACTAAACAACCAATGAATCACTGAAGAAATCAAAGAGAAAATCAAAAAATACTTGGAGACAAATGAAAATGGGGAAAAAATGATTACAATTTTGTGGGATACACCATTGTTCTTAGAGGGAAATTTATAATAATGCAAGCCTACCTCAAGAAAAGAAAGAAAGAAAAAAGATAAGTACTCCATCCTTACACATAAGGAACTAGAAAAAGAACAAACTAAACCCAAGGTTAGTATATGAAAAGAAATGATAAAAATCAGAGCAGAAATAAATGAAATGATGCTTTTAAAAAAATAGAATGGGTTAGTGCCTACTAAGAGCTAGTTTTTTGAAAAGAGAAACCAAATGTATAAGCCTTTTGCCAGATTTTTCATGAAAAAGAGAGAGGGCCTCCCAAAATAAAACCAGAAATGAAGTTACAACTGACACCATATAAATGCAAAGGATCAAAAGAGATTTCTATAATTAAAAACCAGTAATATGTACAACCTAAAAGAAATGGATACATTTCTACAAATGTGCAATCTCCCAAGACTGAATAAGGAAGAAATAGAAAATATTATTACCAGTTATAAAATTTAACTAGTAATGTTTTTAAAAACCCAACAAACAAAATTCCAGAACCAGAGACAGCTTCACATGTGAATTCTATAAAACATGTAAATAGGAGTTAACACCTACCCTTCACAAGCTATTCCAAAAAAGGAAAAATAATGCTTTCAAACTCATTCCACATGGTTATTCCCTCATTCCCTCACTCTTGTACCAAAACCAGACAGACATCACACACACAAAAAAGTTACACTCCCATATCACAAGTGAACATAGATACAAAAATTCTCAACAAAATATTAACAAACTGAATTCAACAATGTATTAGAAGGACCATCCACCATAATCAAATATTATATATAACAAGGATGAAGAATAATTCAATATTCACAAATAAAGCAATGAGACACATGACATTAACAAATTGAAGAATAAAATTATATGATCTCTCCATAGATGTAGCAAATGCTTTTGATGAAATTCAGCATCCATTTATCATAAAAATTCTTGACAAAGTGGGTACAGAGGGAACATACCTCGAATTAATAAAGGCAATATATGACCAGCCCATAGCTAACATTATTCACAATGTTAAAAAACCTAAAAGCATTTCCTCTAAGACTAGGAATAAGACAAAGATGTCCGCTTTCACCACTTTTATTTAACATAGAATTGAAAGTCCTAACCACAGTAATCAAATATGAAAAAGAAATAAAAGAAATTCAAATTGAAAAGGAAGAAGTAAAGCTGTCACTATTTGTAAAGAACATGACACTACATATAGAAAACCCTAAAGATGCCACTGAAAAGCTATTAGAAGTAATAAATGAATTCAGTAAATTTTCAGGATACAAAATTAATATATACAAATCTGTTGAATTTCTATACACTAGCAACAAATTATCTGAACCCGAAATTAAGAAAATAATTTCATTTACAATTGCATCAAAAAGGATAAACTAAATAAAACTAAAAATGTAGTGTTTGATCAATTTAGTGTTAGGTTTAGGTTAGGACTAAGCCTAACCAAGGAGGTAAAAGACTTGTACAAGACTACAGGACAATGATGAAAGAAACTGAAGATGACACAAATTGTTATGCTGGTGAATAGGAAAATTTAATATTAAAATGACCATACTTCTGAAGATACCCTACAGATTCATTTAAGTCCCTATCAAAACACCAATAACATTCATCACAGTGATGGTTTAGTTGCTAAGTTGTGTCTGACTCTTGTGATACTATGGACTGTAACCTGCCATGCTCCTCTGTCCATGAGATTCCCTAGGCAAGAATACTAAAGTGGGTTGCCATTTCCTTCTGCAGGGGATCTTCCTGACCCAGGGATTGAACCCTAGTCTCCTACATTGCAGGCAGAACACCAATGGCATTCATCACAGAACTAGGACAAATAATTCTGAAATTTACATAGAAACACAAAAGACCTCAAATAGCCAAAATGATTTTAAGAAAGAAAAACAAGGCTGGATGTAGCACACTCCCTGATTATATTGCAAAACTACAGTAATAAAAACAGCATGATATTTAAAAAGATACCTAGGTCAATGGAACAGAGGTGAGAGCTCAAAAATAATCCATTTTTCATCTATAACAATATGGGCAAGAACATACAATAGGATAAAGACAGCCTCTTTAATAAATAATGCTAGGAAAATTGGATAACTAGAACTAAAAGTATCAAACTGGATGACTTTCTCATACCATATACAAATATAAACTCAAAATGGATTAAAAACTTAAATGTAAGACTTGAAATTTTTATTTCAAGGCAATATTTGGGAAAGGTGTTTTGACTCCTCTGAAAAGGGCAACAAAAGAAAATCTATACAAATGGAACTTCCTCAAACTAAAGAGCTTTTTACATAGCACAGGAAACTATCAAAAAAATGAAAAATTGGCTTACTGAAGAGAAGATATTTACAAGCAATATATACAATAAGGGATTAATATCCAAAATAATGAAGAGCTCATATACCTCAAAGTCAAAAAATCAAACAATTGATTAAAAAATGGTCAGTGGACCTGTGTAAGAAGACTATACAGATAGCCAGCAGATGCATGAAATGATGTTCAATATCATTAATCATTAGGGAAATGCAAATCAAAACCACAATGAGATACCACTTCACACCTATCAGATAGCTATTATCAAAAAGGCAACAAATAGCAAGTTTTGATGAGGATGGGGAAAAAAGGAAACCCTAGTGCACTATTCATGGAATGATAAATTGGTGCAATCACTATGGAAAATAGTATGGAGGCTCCAAAAATATTAAAAATGGGACCGTGTTAGGATTCAGCAATTTTACATTTGAATATTTTTCCTAAGAAAACAAAAACATTAATCCAAAAAACTATATGGACTCCAATGTTCATTGCACCATTATTTAGAACAGCTAAAATGTGGAAGCAACCCAAATGTCCATTTATAGATGAATTAAGATGCTATATATAAAAACATTGGAATATTTTACTCAGTATTTTTTTAAATCTTGTCATTTGCAAAAACGTGGATGAATTGAGAGGTGTTATACTAAATGAAATAAGTCAGACAGAGACAGAGAAATACCATCTGTTCTAACTTATATGTGAAATCTAGAAAATAAAACAAATATTCAAAGCAAAAGCACTCATAGATACAGAGAATAAATGAGTGTTTGCCAAAAAGGAAGCAGGTAGCAGATGGATAAAATATCTGAAGGTGATTAAGAGGTACAGATGTCCAGTTATATGATTAAAAAGTCACAGAGATATAATATATAGCATAAGGTGTATGGTCAGTAGTATTGTAATTACTTTATATGGGAACAGAAGGTTACTAGATTTATCATGGTGATCATTCATAATATGTGCAAATGTCAAATCATTATGTAGTACAGCTGTAGCTAACATAATATTATACATCAACTATATTTCAATTTTAAAAGGTCCAATATATGGAATACACCATAATAGCAGAATAATAAGCAAAAAGCAAATGATCATTTCTAAGGCAAAGAAAAAGCATTTGACAACATCCAACAACACATCATGACAAAAAAAAAAGGCACTCAAAAAACTAGGAATAGAATAAAACTTCAACCTGACAAAGGGCATCTACCAATACCTACAACTAACATAGTACCCAATGGTGAAAGACTGAATGCTTTCTCAATAAGATAAAAAACAAATCAAAGCATTTCCTTTCACCACTTATATTCAGCATTGTAGTGGAGGTTGTAAACAGGGCAATTAGCATGAAAAAAAAAGCATTCAAATTGGAATGGAACAAATAAACCTATATTCAGAGAATATGGTATTATATAAAGAAAATTCCAAGTAATTCATCAAGAAATAATGAGTTAAGATTTTTCAAAACTAATAGCAAGTATAAGCCATAGATTTAAGAAGCACACAAAATCAAGCAAGATAGATACAAAGAAAACTACACCTCAGTTCAGTTCAGTTCAGTCACTCAGTCATGTCTGACTCTTTGCGACCCCGTGAATCACAGCACGTCAGGCCTCCCTGTCCATCACCAACTCCCAGAGTTCACCCAGACTCAAGTCCATTGAGTCAGTGATGCCATCCAGCCATCTCATCCTCTGTCATCCCCTTCTCCTCCGGCCCCCAATCCCTCCCAGCATCAGAGTCTTTTCCAATGAGTCAACTCTTCGCATGACGTGGCCAAAGCACTGGAGTTTCAGCTTTAGCATCATTCCTTCCAAAGAAACCCCAGGGCTGATCTCCTTCAGAATGGACTGGTTGGATCTCCTTGCAGTCCAAGGGACTTTCAAGAGTCTTCTCCAACACCACAGTTCAAAAGCATCAATTCTTTGGCGCTCAGCCTTCTTCACAGTCCAGCTCTCACATCCATACACGACCACAGGAAAAACCATAGCCTTGACTAGACAAACCTTTGCTGGCAAAGTAATGTCTCTGCTTTTGAATATGCTATCTAGGTTGGTCATAACTTTCCTTCCAAGGCACAGTTTTTTCAGCATAAAACAAGTGAAAACTAAAGACAAAGAAAGTAAAAAATATATATATAGTAAGTCATATCAAAAATATATTATATTTAAAGAAGCAACATTAAGACTGACATCTTCCCTCTGAACAGAAGGGATATAAACCATAAAAAATACAATCATAACTTTAAAATGCCAAAAGAAAAAAAAAAAACTATCCAAATTTAAATACCCAGCAAAGACATCTTTTTAAATGAAAGTAAAATAAAGATATTTCCAGACAAACAAAAAGTGAAGGCACTATTGCTAGAAGGCCAAAGGGAAAAAATATAAATGAAGTTCTCTGGGTAAAAGGAAAACTATCTTATATAGAAACATGGAAATACAATAGCAATAAAAAACAACGGGATGTGTAAATATGTATTTACTTTGTGGTCATATTTGCTAAAGTTGAACATATGAATATTCTGTTAACTAATAAGTCTAACCCTCTCAGAAACACATATTTGTGTGCACCAAAGATAATGTATGAAAATGTAAAGAGTAGCACTATTAAAAACAGGCAAGTGCTGGGGGAAAATCTAATGTCCATCACAGGAGAAAAGAGAAATAAATTGTGACATACCCATTTGATGGAATACCATTCAGCAATGAGAAAAATGAGCAACTCTTACAAACAATAACGTTGATGAATTTTTTAAACATAAAAGAGTATTTCTGTGTGTCTCCATCTAATAAACCTCTAAAACACATACGACTAATGAATGTTACTACATATCAGCATAGTGGCTCACTCATTGGAGGAGGACAAGAGGAGAGGGCAATGGTTGACACCTTGATACAGGAAGTGATTACACGGATATATGTACCATGCGAAAATTCTTCCAGCTATGCTCTAAAAAATTACACTTTTATTTCTGTATGTTATGTTTCAATCAAAAGTTGTAACTTTAAAAATGCCAGCATGATGGTTAGTTACAATCATGTATTATTCGCTTCACAATGTTACAAATACAAGATTTCCAGTGGTCTTTGCAAATCCATACATGTTGCTCCTCTGTTAACATTTTGTAATCAAACTTGCAAGTGGCCCTTGAATGGTCCAAGACTGTTAGATCTTTATCTCTTCTTCAAACGCCTGCTTGAGGGTAAAATGCCCAGTTAAACTCCTCTTCACCTTCTTCAAGGATCAGAATCAGCCCCTGCTCAAGGTATTTTTATTTCAAAAATATCTAAAGTGTGATTTTCCTTACACATGTGATGTAAAATCTATTAATCTTGATTGCACTCCATTGCAGGGGACAAGAAATCTTTCTGATTAAAACTATGAAATCAGATCAGATCAGATCAGTAGCTCAGTTGTGTCCGACTCTTTGCGACCCCATGAATTGCAGCCTCCCTGTCCATCACCAACTCCTGGAGTTCACTGAGACTCACATCCATCAAGTCAGTGATGCCATCCAGCCATCTCATCCTCTGTTGTCCCCTTCTCCTCTTGCCCCCAAACCCTCCCAGCAGAAGAGTCTTTTCCAATGAGTCAATTCTTCTCATGAGGTGGCCAAAATACTGGAGTTTCAGCTTTAGCATCACTCCTTCCAAAGAAATCCCAGGGCTGATCTCCTTAAGAATGGACTGGTTGGATCTCCTTGCAGTCCAAGGGACTCTCAAGAGTCTTCTCCAACACCACAGTTCAAAAGCATCAATTCTTCGGCACTCAGCCTTCTTCACAGTCCAGCTCTCACATCCATACATGACCACAGGAAAAACCATAGCCTTGACTAGGCGAACCTTTGTTGGCAAAGTAATGTCTCTGCTTTTGAATATGCTATCTAGGTTGGTCATAACTTTCCTTCCAAGGAGTAAGCGTCTTTTAATTTCATGGCTGCAGTCACCATCTGCAGTGATTTTGGAGCCCAGAAAAATAAAGTCTGACACTGTTTCCCCATCTATTTTCCCATGAAAACTATGAAATAGGGTTCTGTATTTCTGTACATCCTCTTTAGAAGGCTACAGGATGTCAGTGGGTATTACTAACACTCACTGTACATGAATGTGGTTGATATTTATGACAAGTTATTGTACACTCTCCAGAATTTGTGTTCTGTCTGCAACAGATAGTGCTTCCTCACACCCCAGGGTTGCGTATATAACTGCAGGTCCCTGTAATCTCTCCTCATAAAGACCCTTTATTCAGGTCTTCCATTAGGAATTATTTTGTCTACACCCAAATTTCTAGTCAGAAGGGAAAAGAAAAGGAGAGAGAGAGAAAGAGAGGCCCATGTTTCAAGAACTATCTTGGCATTTAATCAGGTGTGCTGTACAGGCAGGTACAAGGGGCCATGCCAAATACATTTGTTCTGCCCCAGATAATCTCAGTTCCTTTTGTGGTTAGGAATAATATATATCATCATCATCAAGTTCGCTTGTTTTGGCTATAGAAAACAAGTTCACACTCTTGCAGGAGAGTAAGTTAAGGGAAAAACAAAATCCATTTCCAGCATCAGGAGAGCCAAACTCTTGGCTGCATTCACCTGACATGTTCTGGATGGGGCTCCATCTCACAGCAGACAGTGTGTGGGCAGCATCAGAGGCTGATAAACCTACCAGACAGGTGATGGTGGGGGCAGTGTTGCTCTGAGCATTTTCTGGTCCTCCAGACCAGTCTCAGGCCTGCCTTCACGTCTGAAAGCTGGCTAGAATTATAACATCCATCACAAGGGTTTCCTGTTAGACATCACTGATGTATGGCTAAACACGGAGATTAAAAACCTTCGGTTTGAAAAACTCTGAGAATGAATCATTCAACATTATTTAACTGGATTGCTATATTATAAATTGGAATTTTAAAATGGTTTCAATTTAATAAGTTTTTAAATCTGTTTATATAGTGGTGAAGGCCAGAACTTCTTTTAAAATATCAGGTCATGACCCTCTTCTGCTCAGCACTTTCTCTGGCTTCCTCCTCACTCAGGGTGAGAGCCAGGCCTCACCATGGCTACAAGCCAGTGAGATATGCCTAGTCCTTCCTCACTACCTAACCTCTCCCCTCACTCTGGATGCTCCCACCTCAACTGTTTGCACTAGCTATTCTCTATGCCTGCCGTGCTCCCCTCATACATCCTCTCCATGCTTCTATATAGCTGTCACCATCTCTATGAGGCCTTATTCAAAGTTTCAGCACCCACACTGACCCTACACTCCTGATTCCCCCTCATACTCTGTGTGTTTACCTTTTCTTATAGCAATTGCCACACCTCCAAAAATATCTGATTTACTGATTTATATAAGTTGATTTTGTTGCTCTCTTTCCTCCAAAATGTGAGCCCAGTGAAGGCAGGAATTGATGTTCAATTGATTGATTTATCTTCAGTGCCAGAACAGGGCCTGCACCATAAGTGTTGTGAAATAAATATTTTTTAATAAATGAATTACTGAAATACAAACATTTCCTCTGAATTCAGAAACTTGACAGCTGCTAGAATCGTAGAACCAAGTTTCAAAACCATTTTCCCCATTTCCCAGTGGACTGACTCATATGGACCCTGATAAATAGAGCCAGCTTTGGAGATTTTAGGACTCAAGCTCTAGACAAGATGCAGAAGCCTTGAAAAAACAATAGGAATTAGGCTGTCTTGGAGAAGGAAATGGAAACCCACTCCAGCATTCTTGCCTGGAGAATCCCAGGGATGGGGGAGCCTGGTGGGCTGCCGTCTATGGGGTCACACAGAGTCGGACAGGACTGAAGCGACTTAGCAGCAGCAGCAGCAGCTCAGTCCAGTTTAGTCGCTCAGTCATGTCCAACTCTGCGACCCCATGAATCACAGCACACCAGGCCTCCCTGTCCGTCACCAACTCCCAGAATCCACTCAGACTCATGTCCATCGAGTCAGTGATGCCATCCAGCCATCTCATCCTCTGTCATCCCCTTCTCCTCCTGCCCCCAGTCTCTCCCAGCATCAGAGTCTTCTCCAATGAGTCAACTCTTCGCATGACGTGGCCAAAGTACTGGAGTTTCAGCTTTAGCATCATTCCTTCCAAAGAAATCCCAGGGCTGATCTCCTTTAGAATGGACTGGTTGGATCTCCTTGCAGTCCAAGGGACTCTCAAGAGTCTTCTCCAACACCACAGTTCAAAAGCATCAATTCTTCGGCGCTCAGCCTTCTTCACAGTCCAGCTCTCACATCCATACATGACCACAGGAAAGACCATAGCCTTGACTAGGTGAACCTTTGTTGGCAAAGTGATGTCTCTGCTTTTGAATATGCTATCTAGGTTGGTCATAACTTTCCTTCCAAGGAGTAAGTGTCTTTTAATTTCATGGCTGCAGTCTCCATCCGCAGTGATTTTGGAGCCCAAAAAATTAAGTCTGACACTGTTTCCATTGTTTCCCCATCTATTTCCCATGAGGAGATGGGGCCAGATGCCATTATCTTAGTTTTCTGAATGTTGAGCTTTAAGCCAACTTTTTTACTCTCCTCTCACCTTCATCAAGAATCTTTTTATTTCCTCTTCACTTTCTGCCATAGGGGTGGTATCATCTGCATATATGAGGTTATTGATATCTCTCCAGGCAATCTTGCTTCCAGCTTGTGCTTCCTCCAGCCCAGCGTTTCTCATGATGTACTCTGCATAGAAGTTAAATAAGCAGGGTGACAATATACAGCCTTGACGTACTCCTTTTCCTATTTGGAACTAGTCTGTTGTTCCATGTCCAGTTCTAACTGTTACTTCCTGACCTGCATACAGGTTTCTCAAGAGACAAGTCAGGTGATCTGGTATTCCCAACTCTTTCAGAATTTTCCACAGTTTATTGTGATCCATACAGTCAAAGGCTTTGGCGTAGTCAATAAAGCAGAAATAGATGTTTTTCTGGAACTCTCTTGCTTTTTCAATGATCCAGCGAATGTTGGCAATTTGATCTCTGGTTCCTTTGATAGGGAACCAGAGATCATATTGCCAACAGCTTTGTTTAATGCCTTACAAATTACAGAACACTTTTTCTTTAGACCATCAAAGGAATGTTTTGAAGAATATAATATCAGCTTTATTTTTAAATAACAGAATAAAAATCATCATCATTCTAATTTAATTTTACAAAATCTCTTTGTGACCAAATGATAGAGTCAGGACTTGAAAATGGGTTTTCGTCCAGATTTTGGTTTTTCTATCATCCCCAGCCTCTCTTTTAACAACAACAGACATCTTGGGAAATAAGCCAGAGATTCATACACTTAATAATATTTTTTAAATCATATACAGAGTTTGGTTAAGGACAGCTAAGCCCGTCCCAAAAAATTACATCATGAAGGATATCAACAAACTGAGCCTTGTAACCTTGTGTTACAACCACAAGACATAACTCTGTCACCTTCCTTGCTGCATAGCAGTAAAAGAAAATTTCAGCATACTTATCAGCCACATAGCTGTTCAGTGGCAAGTCTGACTAATATCTGTAATAAAATTTTAAAGCAGGTTAATTTCTCAAGTGGAAATGAACTTGAGCAAACACTGGGAGACAGTGAAGGACGTGGAAGCCTGGCATGGGCAGTCCATGAGATCGCAGAGTCAGACATGACTTAGCGACTGAACAACAATTTCTGACAACTATGACAGTTCTAGAAAATACCCAGAACTTAGCATTATAGATCATTTAATATGGGGAAAATTATTTTATACATAACAAATATAATAACTTTTATTATTTCACCATTGTACAAAAGAGAAATTCTGGTGCTGATAGTTTAAGCATATACTTGGGATTATTGAGCTTAAACAGAAGAAATCACTTTCTGAAGTAACAGGCTAAGCCCTCTTATCTTTTATCTTACTTGATTTTAACATCTATTTATTGGGTACATCATAGATGACAATAACTGGTAGAAAAGAGAAGCAACACAGACAAGCTTGAAAGCCAAAAGGAGGAATAAAACAAGTACAGGCATACTTATAATGAAAAACAGCATACAGTGCTATTAAGAGATACAAGGCTCTTTGAGGCTTCCAGAACTAAAGAGGTCACATCTGGTTGAGATATTTAGAAAATGTAAAAAGGATTGGTTTACTCTCCTGCCTAAAGCTAATGAAATATCCAAACAAAATATATAGAACAATAATTTTCAAGACATTCTTTTGTTGCTGTTCAGTCTCTCGGTTGTGTCCAACTCTTTGTGACCCCATGGACTGTAGCACACCAGGCTTCCCTGTTCTTTATTATCTTCCAGAGTTTGTGCAAACTCTTGTCCATTGAGTCAGTGATGCCATCCAACCATCTCATCCTCTGTTGCCCGCTTCTCGTCCTGTGCTCAATCTTTCCCAGCATCAGGATCTTTTCCAATGAGTCAGCTCTTCTCATCAGGTGGCCAAAGTATTGGAACTTCAGTTTCAGCATCAGTCCTCCCACTGAATATTCATGGTTGATTTCCTTTAGGATTGACTGGTTTAATCTCCTAGCTGTCCAAGGGACTATCAGGAGTCTTCTCCAAGAATGCAGTTTGAAAGCATCAATTCTCTGGTGCTCAGGCTTCTTTATGGTCCCACCCTCACACCCATACATGACTACTGGGAAAACCATAGCTTTGACTAGACGGACCTTTGTCAATAAAGTGATGTCTCTGTTTTTTAATACTTTCTCTAGGTTTGTCATAGCTTTCTTCTAAGGAGTAAGTGTCTTTTAATTTATTGGCTGCAGTCACCATCTGCAGTGATTTTGGAGCACAAAAAAATAGTCTGTCTCAGTTTCCATTGTTTCCCAAACTCTTTGCCATGAAGTAATAGGACCAGATACCATCATCTTAGTTTTCTGAATGTTGAGTTTTAAGCCAACTTTTTCACTCTCTTTCACCTTCATCAAGAGGCTCTTTAGTTCTTCTTAGCTTTATGACATAAAGGTGGTGTCATCTGCATATCTGAGGTTATTGATATTTTTCCTGGCAATCTTGATTCCAGCTTGAGCTTCATCCAGCCTGGCATTTTGCATGATGTACTCTGCATATAAGTTAAATAAGCAGGGTGACAATATACAGCCTTGATGTATTCCTTTCCCAATTTTGAACTAGTTCATTGTTCTATGTCCAGTTAAAACTCTTGCTTCTTGACAAGATACTCTATCAAATGACAAAGAACAGCAATCCAGAAGAGGCCAGAAATAACCGAGGTGAGCCAGCTGCTAACCTGACTTCCTTGGGAGAGTTTCTAGGTGAGCAGGGAACCCAGATGGAGATCTGTGGATTCTCTGAGTTGAGGAGAAAGAACTGAAAGTCTGGTATCCCAGTGGTTACAGTTTGCAGGACAGACTGCTGACAATATGAGAGCTTAGAGAAAAAGAACTCCAAGGAGCTTCAGAGGGAAGGCATCCCCTTATAGTGTTTAGCAGACTACTGATCAGCATGTGCATATAAAGAAATTACGCTAGCCCAAAGGAAGAGCTGTCTAAGGATTAGAGGAAAACAAGACCAGTGCTCATACTAAACATAAATAATGCCTGGTTTTACCAGGCAGATAAAACAACCACATAATTCATGGAGATTTGGGTAGAGTACTCAGAAGGATCATGCCTCAGGGATGGGGAATAATTAGCTCTACACTGGTCCCATCTAACAAATTTTAAAAGCAAAATAAGAGAATTGAAGTGCCTCCAAGTGTTTTAACTGCATTCCAGAACAAAGTTCAAGAATATTTATAGATGTACAAAAATGGATCCAACACCCAAGAAGGTAAAATTTCAAAACATTCTGAATTTTTAAAAGCCAGACCAAAAAAAAGAGTAGATACTGGATAAGGAAGCCCAATACTGAATGATACTATACATTAAATGAATCTATGTGTACAACTCTAAAAATAGCTAACTAATCTATACTGACAGAAAGCAGATCAATGTTTGCTTGGGGAGGAGGAGGTATAGAGGAGTTACTCTATAACTTACATATCTATAGTTTAGTGTATATCAATTATAGCTCAATAATGCTATTTAAATAAAATGTATACCAGTCAGAACGGCCATCATCAAAAAAACCTACAAACAATAAATGCTGGAGAGGGTGTGAAGAAAAGGGAACCCTCTTACACTATTGGTGTAATGTACATTGATACAGCCACTCTGGAGAACAGTATGGAGATTCCTTAGAAAACTTGGAATAAAACTGCAATCCCAACAATCCCACTACTGGGCAAATACCCTGAGAAAACTGGAATTGAAAAAGGTACATGTACCCCAATGTTCATTGCAGGACTATTTACAATAGCTAGAACATGGAAGCAACATAGATGTCCATCAACAGATGAATGGATAAAATAACTGTGGCTCATATATACAATGGAATATTACTCAGCCATAGAAAGAAATGCATTTAAGTCAGTGTTAATGAGATGGATGAACCTAGAGCCTATTAAACACAGTGAAGTAAGTCAAAAAGAGGAAAACAACTATCATTTATTAATGCCTATATATGGATCTTGGAGAAGGAAATGGCAGCCCACTGCAGTGTTCTTGCCTGGAGAATCACAGGCATGGAGGAGCCTGGTGGGCTGCTGTCTATGGGGTCAAACAGAATCGGACATGACTGAACCGACTTAGCAGCAGCAGCATATATGGATCTAGAAAGATGGTATTGATGAACCTATTTGCAGGGCAGTACTCAAAAGCAGAGACATCACTTTGCCAACAAAGGTTCGCCTAGTCAAGGCTATGGTCTTTCCTGTGGTCATGTATGGATGTGAGAGCTGGACTGTGAAGAAGGCTGAGTGCCGAAGAATTGATGCTTTTGAACTGTGGTGTTGGAGAAGACTCTTGAGAGTCCCTTGGACTGCAAGGAGATCCAACCAGTCCATTCTGAAGGAGATCAGCCCTGGGATTTCTTTGGAAGGAATGATGCTAAAGCTGGAACTCCAGTACTTTGGCCACCTCATGTGACGAGTTGACTCATTGGAGAAGACTCTGATGCTGGGAGGGATTGGGGGTAGGAGGAGAAGGGGACGACAGAGGATGAGATGGCTGGATGGCATCACTGACTTGATGGGTGTGAGTCTGAGTGACCTCCGGGAGCTGGTGATGGACAGGGAGGCCTGGCGTGCTGCGGTTCATGGGGTTGCAAAGAGTCAGACACGACTGAGGGACTGATCTGATCTGATCTGACTGGAAGAAACACAAGGTGGAATCAAGATTGCCAGGAGAAATATCAATAACTTAGATATGCAGATGACACAAACTAAAAAGCCTCTTGATGAAAGTGAAAGTGGAGAAAAAGTTGGCTTAAAGCTCAACATTCAGAAAACTAAGATCATGGCATCCGGTCCCATCACTTCATCGGAAATAGATGGGGAAACAGTGGAAACAGTGGCTGACTTTATTTTTTGGGGCTCCAAAATCACTGCAGATGGTGACTGCAGCCATGAAATTAAAAGACGCTTACTCCTCGGAAGGAAAGTTATGACCAACCTAGATAGCATATTCAAAAGCAGAGACATCACTTTGCCAACAAAGGTTCACCTAGTCAAGGCTATGGTCTTTCCTGTGGTCATGTATGGATGTGAGAGCTGGACTGTGAAGAAGGCTGAGCGCCGAAGAATTGATGCTTTTGAACTGTGGTGTTGGAGAAGACTCTTGAGAGTCCCTTGGACTGCAAGGAGATCCAACCAGTCCATTCTGAAGGAGATCAGCCCTGGGATTTCTTTGGAAGGAATGATGCTAAAGCTGGAACTCCAGTACTTTGGTCACCTCATGTGACGAGTTGACTCATTGGAGAAGACTCTGATGCTGGGAGGGATTGGGGGCAAGAGGAGAAGGGGACGACAGAGGATGAGATGGCTGGATGGCATCACTGACTTGATGGGTGTGAGTCTGAGTGACCTCCGGGAGCTGGTGATGGACAGGGAGGCCTGGCGTGCTGCGGTTCATGGGGTCGCAAAGAGTCAGACACGACTGAGTGACTGATCTGATCTGATCTGACTGGAAGAAACACAAGGTGGAATCAAGATTGCCAGGAGAAATATCAATAACTTAGATATGCAGATGACACAAACTAAAAAGCCTCTTGATGAAAGTGAAAGTGGAGAAAAAGTTGGCTTAAAGCTCAACATTCAGAAAACTAAGATCATGGCATCCGGTCCCATCACTTCATCGGAAATAGATGGGGAAACAGTGGAAACAGTGGCTGACTTTATTTTTGGGGCTCCAAAATCACTGCAGATGGTGACTGCAGCCATGAAATTAAAAGACGCTTACTCCTTGGAAGGAAAGTTATGGCCAACCTAGATAGCATATTCAAAAGCAGAGACATCACTTTGCCAACAAAGGTTCACCTAGTCAAGGCTATGGTCTTTCCTGTGGTCATGTATGGATGTGAGAGTTGGACTGTGAAGAAGGCTGAGTGCCGAAGAATTGATGCTTTTGAACTGT
The DNA here is from genome assembly GCA_935064755.1 of Tragelaphus eurycerus. Lineage (NCBI taxonomy): Eukaryota > Metazoa > Chordata > Mammalia > Artiodactyla > Bovidae > Tragelaphus > Tragelaphus eurycerus. Next base: position 15,656,574 of record CAKXYN010000041.1, read on the forward strand.
GGTGTTGGAGAAGACTCTTGAGAGTCCCTTGGACTGCAAGGAGATCCAACCAGTCCATTCTGAAGGAGATCAGCCCTGGGATTTCTTTGGAAGGAACGATGCTAAAGCTGGAACTCCAGTATTTTGGTCACCTCATGTGACGAGTTGACTCATTGGAGAAGACTCTGATGCTGGGAGGGATTGAGGGCAGGAGGAGAAGGGGACGACAGAGGATGAGATGGCTGGATGGCATCACTGACTTGATGGGTGTGAGTCTGAGTGACCTCCGGGAGCTGGTGATGGACAGGGAGGCCTGGCGTGCTGCGGTTCATGGGGTCGCAAAGAGTCAGACACGACTGAGCGACTGAACTGAACTGTACTGAGTGGAGATGCAGACATAGAGAACAGACTTATGGATATAGGGGCAGGTTGGGAAAAAAGTGGGACTGATGGAGAGAGTAGCATGGAAACATATATACTACCATTTGTAAAGATAGACAGAATTTGCTGTATGACTCAGGGAACACAAACCAGGACTCTGTGCCAACCTAGAGGGATGGGAAGGGGTGGGCAATGGGAGAGAGGTTCAAGAAGAAGGGGACTTAATGTATACCTATGTCTGATTCATAATGATGTATGGCAGAAACCTGATGCAAAGAGCTGACTCATTAGAAAAGACCCTGATGATGGGAAAGACTGAAGGCAGGAGGAGAAGGGGATGACAGAGGATGAGATGGCTGGATGGCATCACCAACTCAATGGACATGAGTTTGAATAAGCCCAGGAGATAGTGAAGGACAGGGAAGCCTGGTGTGCTGCAGTCCATGGTGTCACAAAGAGTCAGACATGATTGAGTGACTGAACAACAACTATGGCAGAAACTAACACAACATTGTAAGGCAATTATCCTTCAATTACAAATAAGTAAAATTTTAAAAATAAAATGTATAGACCTGCTTTACAAAAATCCTTCCCTGCTTGAGTCCTGAAGTCATATGAGTTTGCAAGAGAAGAGCATGTAATTTTGCTTAATGGAATACAGACTATATTTGGGAAATAGCAAAGGACAAGTGGAAAGGAAGTCTATGTGCATGTCCTTAAATGGTATTTTAACTGGGTAGAAAATTAGTAGCCTACAAAGGGTTTGGAGATGGTTTTTTCTTTTTTTTTTTTTTTTTTTTAAAGATTATATGCTCAGTGTTAACACTTGATGAAGCGAAGTTTGCTAAATTTGGCAGTAGTGTTTTAAAGAAAAGACTTTAAAAGTGTGAAGATTATTTCAGAAGCTATCATATTAGCTTGATTAGTGAAATTAAAAGTTGAACTGGAATGATGCCTGTGTGATTTCCAAAGAGAGAATAAAGACAATTGCCCTTGCAAAAAATAGAAGAGGTGAGAGAAGAGGAGGATCTGTATGATCAACTGGAAATCCTTTTGGCATAAATTATTCCAAGGAGTTGATTTAGTACCAAGTAGTTCTAACTGGTTTAGATCCATAGAAACACTTTAATTCATTCAGTAGTGATCTGGATGTTCACTAGTGTGGTTAATCTTAGATGGGAATTCACTGTTTTCTAACATCTCAAAAAGATGATTTACTCCCAAATCATTGTCTCATATCAAATGTTCTTTACATTTATTACTTTTAGTATCACCCAAGAACTCTGTTACTCAGAATTCCTGCTTTATTGCTATCCACTCTACTTTTTCAAATCACAGCTGCCAAACATGTATAAAGTGTCTATTGAGAAGTTTATAGCATCATTGGGAAGTTCAAATGGGAGGTTAAAAGAGCTAGAGTATTTTCTGAGCAAAAAGATCTCATATCCTGCCAGGAAGAATCATATCCAAGTCAACAGATGTCATAGTGAAATAATTTTTTAATGCATATATAGAGTTTCAAACTTTGTAACTGATTTGGCAGACAAGGTTAAAAATTCTGTTTGAGAAAAACTATGGTGAGAGAGGCCATTGGATTGATGTGTATTCCCAGAAAATTCTGGAAGGAAAAAGGCTGTTCTAATTCAGAGTCCATTTAGTTTAATAAATAGAATTACTATCAGTATTTTAATTGTGTGAATGGCAAACTCTTTCAAAAAATTCGCTCCAGAACAAAGAAACAAACAGTGACAAGTAACAAGGTAACTCTGAGTAAAAGTCTGCGTCCTTAATAATGAATCAAAAGTGTTAGTGAAAGTTAATCACATTCAATGGCAAAGTAACAAGCACAAGAATGAAAGGCTCCCTGTTTCATTCCTTACTTGTGATTCTAACAACTAGAGAGTTGACTAGCTCTGACTTTCTTATATGATTTGTAAAATTAACCCTGTACTTGCATTGTGACTCAGACAGTAAAGAATACGCCTGCAATGCAGGAGAGCCAGGTTAGAGCCCTGGATCAGGAAGATGCCCTGGAGCAAAAAATGGCAACCCATTCAGGTGTTCTTGCCTGAAAAATTCCATGGACGGAGGAGCCTGGAGTTGCAAATAGTCAGACAGACGGAAGAAGAAGCTGCTGCCCAATTCATGAATCATGAATTGCATCATGCAAATGAATGTTGTCCTTCAAAGAGTCACCTGGCCTTTCAGATTGAAGAGCTTTTGAAGACCTTCTCAAAACAAAAATAAAAACAAACTCCCATTTTTAAACTCCCATATATAAACAAAGTAAGAACCACAACACACAAAGATTGCAAAAAGAAGTAAGCCTGGTAAACAAGTCAGCAGAGGAAAGGGAGTTCTAAACCAAAGGACTGGAGTGGGAGATGCTCACTAGAAATAGACTACAAGAATCCAGTTATTTGCTATTATTTTCTCCCATTCTAATGGCTGTCTTTTCACCTTGCTTATAGTTTCCTTTGTTGTGCAGAAGCTTTTAAGTTTGATTAAGTCCCATTTGTTTATTTTTGATTTTATTTCCGATATTCTGGGAGGTGGGTCATAGAGGATCCTGCTGTGGAGTATGTCAGAGAGTGTTTTTGTCTATGTTTTCCTCTAGGAGTTTTATGATTTCTGGTCTTACATTTAGCTCTTTAATCCATTTTGAGTCTATTTTTGTGTATGGTGTTAGAAAGTGTTCTAGCTTCATTCTTTTACAAGTGTTCGAGCAGTTTTCCCAGCACCACTTGTTAAAGAGATTGTCTTTTGGGATGACCCAGAGGGATGGTATGGGGAGGGAGGAGGGAGGAGGGTTCAGGATGGGGAGCACGTGTATACTGGTGGCGGATCCATCTCGATGTATGGCAAAAGCAATACAATATTGTAAAGTTAAGCAAAATAAAATTTAATTTAAAAAAAAATAAAAAAGAATCCAGTTATCTAAAACATCAGCGATGGCAGCAGGAAAGAGTGAAATAAGGCCACAAACCATAAGTGGAGATTTGAACTCTATCTATGGAGCACTTGCAGTACTCTTGCCTGGTAGGCTGCAGTCCATGGGGTCGCTAAGAGTTGGACACAACTGAGCAACTTCACTTTCACTTTTCACTTTCATGCATTGGAGAAGGAAATGGCAACCCACTCCACTGTTCTTGCCTGGAGAATCCCAGGGACCGGGGAGCCTGGTGGGCTGCCGTCTATGGGGTCACACAGAGTCGGACACGACTGAAGTGACTTAGCAGCAGAGGCAGCATGGAGCAGTTAGATCCCTCCGCCCTAGTCCCTATCTGTCAATGACTACTTCCCTTCACTATAGGAGAAAGAAATATATTTTCTAGATGAATCAAATATGAAAACTAAGACAGGGAGGACTAGGAGGAAGTGGTAGGCTAAAAACTAGTGTTGCCGTTGTTCAGTCACTCAGTTGTGTCTGACTCTTTGGGACCACAGGAACTATAGCCAGCCAGGCTCCTCTGCCCATGGGATTTCCCAGGCAAGAGCATTACAGTGTTTTGCCATTTTCTTCTCCAGGAGATCTACCTTACCCCAGGGACTGAACCCGTATATCCTGCATTGGCAGATAGATTCTTTCCCACTGCACCACCAGGAAAGACATGCTGTAGAGTGTACTCAGTGAAAATGTATTCATTGAAGAGCGAGATGAAACTTGCAGTCAGGAGCCTTCACCTATGTAGATCCAGAATGCCACTTTCCAATCTTATATCATCTCTGGACTTCCACCAGATGGGAGAATCTACCCTTCTCTGGAGAAATGTAATAACTAGAAAAATGTTTGATAAGTAAGTTTATAATCCCAAAGCTGTCTGACTGCCCATTTTCATAAAATGAATTCTCTCTGCCAATGAAATAAACTACATAGAAAGGATTTATAACTGATCCTTCATGTTCTCACTTTCAAGTGTGAATGAATAGTCACACTTGAACCAACAGATATTTGGTTTTTATTACCAACAGATACTTGAGTAAAATTTCCTACATGCAGAAGATAAATCATGTACAATAATCAGGATGGCAGAGGATGGATGGTATCACCTACTCAATGGACATGAGTTTGAGTAAACTCCAGGAGTTGGTGATGGACAGGGAAGCCTGGCGTGCTGCAATCCATGGGGTCACAAAGAGTTGAACAAGACTAAGAAACTAAACTGAACTGATCTGAATCAGTAGAAAGTAAGACTACAAGTAGAAGAAAATAAAACAACAGAAAGAAAAGAAAAATCTATATCATGTAACCTCAGGGGTAAGAGCATATTTTCTATGCATGGAGTAGGAACAGGATATTATTTTAAGGAACATTTAGAAATTATAAAGGAAATTTAAAATATAGCAAAAGTAAAAATTATCAGCACGAGTGGGAAGATGAAATAAAGAAATCTTCCTAAAAGTAAAACATGGAGATAAAGATGAAGAGATGATAATACTAGAGAGTTGCCATGTCAAATCTATCAAGATTTTCAGAACAGATGTAAAAAAATAGCACAAGAAATATTTTTAGAACTGGAAAGCACAACATTCGCAATTGAAAACTTTCAGAACAATGGACATAAAAACCTCACCATGGCTTTTTAGGGTAAAAAAGAAGATCATAGGAAAAAAAAAATAAGTTAGAAGCAAAGAATTTAGATTAAGCATGTCACTGGACTTCTTAACAGCAATAATGGAAACAAAATAATGGAATAACATCTTCAAAATTCTTAAGAAAATTATTTTCTACTTAGAAGTTTATGTCTTACTAAGCTATAAATGAAGTGTAAGAATGGAATGGAGACAACTTCAGACATTCATAGTCTTTATTTATGTCCTGTGTACCCTTCTTGGGAATCTACTGGACAATGTGCCTCACCAAAATAGGAGAGAAAAAAGAAAGACAAGATATGAAACAGGAAATGAGAATCCAATGCAGAAAGAAAACGTGGAGAATTCTTCGAACTTCTGCTAGAGTCTGAAGATGAAAGGCATGCTCCTGCAGAGCAAATCTAGATTGAGTCAAGGATAGAGACAGCACCTAAAGGGAAGTTCCAAGAAGGAAAAATGGAAATTACATATTACATGGCCAACTTGAGCATATAGGAAATTGTAGAAGGAGGTAATCTACAGAGCAAATGGAAAATATGTGTCAACTGAGTCTTGGTTCAAAGAAACAGCAAATTTTTAAAAAAAGAGTGAGAGAGAGGGAAAATTATTAACTCCAGGAAAAGTAAAAAGCAGTAAAGGAAAGAGAACAACATTAGTTGACTGAGCACTGAATAATATTTAATATCATAATAATGAAAGCATTTAATAAAAACATACAGTACAAATATACAAAAGGAAATATGGAAAAAATGAGAAGCGATAGAATTAAAATCTTTATGTTCCAAAATAGGAAGTCAATAGACAATGCATTAAAAATGCTTAATCAAGAGGAAGCATTCTACATGTATTAGTACATTATTTAGAATTATGAAGATAATTTCTTAAAGAAGAATTGATAGCTAAAAATTAAAAGTAGCTGTCTCTTCTAAGTGTAGTGGGATGAAAAAAATAATCCAATAGGGATCTACTTTTTTTTTCATTTCAAGCTTTATAGCACTATTTAAATGTTTGAATTATCTTCAATATTTGAAGCTTTCACTATTTCAAAATCTTCCTCTGCAAATGGCAGCATAACCAATAATTCTTCCTTCCAACTGTATGACTATCTTGACTGCTGCTGCTGCTGAGTCGCTTCAGTTGTGTCCGACTCTGTGCGACCCCATAGACAACAGCCCACCAGGCTCCCCGTCCCTGGGATTCTCCAGGCAAGAACACTGGAGTGGGTTGACATTTCCATCTCCAATGCATGAAAGTGAAAGTGAAGTCAATCAGTCCTGTCGGACTCTTAGCGACCCCATGGACTGCAGCCTACCAGGCTCCTCCGTCCAAGGGATTTTCCAGGCAAGACTATCTTAACTAATAACATTTATTTTTTGGTTGCTGTGGATCTTTGTTGCTAGCTTTCTCTTGCTGCAGAGAGTGGGGGCTACTCTTTGTTGCAGTGAGGGGGGATTCTGATTGTGGGGGCTACTGATTGCAGAGCACAGGCTTTAGGCACACAGGCTCCAGTAGCTGCAGCATGTGGGCTCAGTAGTTGTAGTGTGTGGCTCTGGGATGAGGGCTCAAAAGCTGTGGCACACAGTGTCTATTGCTCCATGACATGAGGAATCTTCCTGGACTAGAGACTGAACCCATGTTCCCTGCATTGGCAAGCAAATTCTTATCCACTGCACCACCAAGGAAGTCCCCTAATAACTAATTTTTAAATTCTCTTTTCAATTTTTACCAAGTAAACACTGAAGTCTTGGTTGTCTCACTGGTCACAGAAATTCATTCTGTAAGTTCAGAATTTTTTTCTAAATACTTTCTTTTAAATGTTTGATCAAATGTATTTTCATAGCTTTTACCAACTTCTCATTGAAATATTTAAATTTTTGCTATGTGATCAATATCATATTTGAAATTAGCCAGACTTCATTTAAAAAGTTACATGATTAAATTTCAAGTATAAAGTTACTTTAAAAAAATTCACCAAGGTGTCTCCTGAGTTTTTTGCAGTTCTTCAGTTTTAATATACTGCCTAAGTTCATAGTCACCAATAATGTTCACTGTTCACCAGCAGTAAGTACATAATGCAATTCTGTTCAGTTCTAACAGGGTACTAAATTGGAAGTGTCAGCTAAAGGACCAAGGTCAATGGATATCATATATCAAAATGAGTTATGAAACTAACTTGGAGGAATTCACAGTAGTTTGAAAATCAGTTAGATAAATCAAATATATCTAGGTTCTGAGTTGAACTGTGGCCCACTAAAAAAGATATGTTGAAATTTTAACCACGCTACCTCTGAATACGACCTTATTTGGGAATGAGTATTGCAGATATAATTAGTTAAGTTGAAGGCATACTGGCTTAGGGGGCCCACTAACATAAAGTGACTGGTGCTCTCGTAAGAAGATAGCTAGTGAAGTGAGACAGATCTAGAGGGAGAATGCCCTGTGGAGACAGAAGATCAAAGTGATGCATTTATGAGCCAAGAAATGCTAAAGATTGCCACCAAACGACCAGAAATCGAGCAGAGGCAAGGAAGGACATCCCTACAGGTTTCAGAGGGAGCATGACCCTACCAACACCCTGATTTCAGATTTCTAGCATCTAGAACTGTGGGACAATAAATTTCTATTGTTTTAAGCTCCCACTTTGTTATATATTGTTACAGCAGCCCTAGGAAACTAATGCAAAGGTTTAAAAGGTTAAGAGAGAGAGTTTACGAGAATTTGTTTTTTTTGTTTGTTTGTTTGTTTGTTTTTAAGAAGCCTGCTAATGTACCATGAGTTAGCAAGGGTGTGTGTTTTCTCCAGGGATAGAGGAACTTCAAAAAGTCCAAACAGAAGGATTGCTATGTCTTTCTTATCATATGAAATTATACATTAAAACACTTAAGGAATCTAAAGTCAAATGTCTGTGACTATCAGCACAAAGTAGATCAGAATATATTTAAAAACTAGTGCTTTGGAACTGTGGTGTTGGATAAGACTCTTGAGGGTCCCTTAGACTGCAAGGAGATGAAATCAGTCAATCCTAAAGGAAATCAACCCTGAATATTCATTGGAAGAACTGATGCTGAAGCTCCAATACTTTGAACATCTGGTATGAAGAGCCAACTCATTGGAAAAGACCCTGATGCTGGGAAAGATTGAAGGCAAAAGGAGAAGTGCGTGACAAATGAGAGTTATATAGCATCACTGACTCGTGGACATGAATTTGAGCAAACTCTGGGAGATAGTGGCATGCTGTAGTCCATGGGGTTGCAAAGAGTCAGACACAACTTAGCGACCAAACAACAGTTGCACTTTCACTGACATCAGAGGCAAGTATTCTGACTATCTCTTATGAACAAGATAGGGATACAAGGGAGAGAGAGGTGATCTAAAGTCCTTCCAAACATAAATACCTAGAAAAGCAATGAAATCTAAATAGAAAGAGACCTTCCAAGAGACCACAAGGAAATCAGAGGATGACAGTAGAGTGCTCAGATAGAGGAAGATGTACTGACTATGATACAAGGAGGGCAGATAAACATTTAGAGTGGAACTTCAGAAAGAACTACCAAAATACCCACAAGAGAAACAAGTGATTTTAAATGTCTGCTAGATCCAGAGAGAATAAAGTCATCTTACTGCACTAACAATCAAATAAGAATTTACATGTACACTTCATCCACCTCCCTTCATCTTTTGATGGTGGTTAGCAAAAGAGGAACAGGGAAGGCAATGGCACCCCACCCCAGTACTCTTGCCTGGAAAATCCCATGGACCAAGGAGCCTGGTAGGCTGCAGTCCATGGGGTCGCTAAGAGTCAGACATGACTGAGTGACTTACTTTCACTTTTCACTTCCATGCACTGGAGAAGGAAATGGCAACCCACTCCAGTGTTCTTGCCTGGAGAATCCCAGGGACGCGGGAACCTGGTGGGCTGCCGTCTATGGGGTCGCACAGAGTCGGACACGACTGAAGCGACTTAGCAGCAGCAGCAGCAGCAAAAGAGGAAAGGGGAAGGAAAAGCCTATGGAAGTGTCAGCTAGGGTTGATGGGGTGAAAGAGGGATGGTCAAGAGAATATTTAGCTTAAAATTGATTTCAAGGAGAACTTCTGTCTATGTTCGTCTAACTTGTAGAAGACTCACCACTTCACTAAAAATAACTAGAGAAGCTGCATAAATTCAAAAATGTATGGGCTTTCCTGGTGATACAGTGGATAAGAGTCCACCTGCCAATGCAGGGGACGTGAGTTTCGATCCCAAATCCAAGAAGATTCCACTTGCTGTGGACAACTAAAGACTGCACCACAACTGCTGAGCCCGTGCTCCAGACCCCATGAGTCACAACTAATGAGCTCCTGTGCCACAACTACCGAAGCCCATGCACCCTAGAGCCTGCACACCACAACTCCTGAGGCTGCAGGCTGCGTCTACTGAAGCCCGTGTACCTGGAGCCCCTGCTCTGCAACAAAAGAAGCCAACACAATGAGAAGCCTGTGCACCACAATGAAAAGTAGCGCCCCCCCACCCCATTCACTGCAACTAGAGAAAGCACAAGTGCAGCAACACAAACCCAGCATATCCATAAATAAATAAATATTTTTTTAGAGTGTGTGTTTGGAGGCATCATGAAGGTAACAGGGCAGCCACTATCTGAAGGGTCAAGATTGTAGAGAAATTTGCCACACACTGAGGTGACTCCAAAATTCTAACCTGGTTGTTTTTCCCCATAAAATATTTTCTGATAAGTGAAATGACCAAGAAAACTGAAAAGAGTAACAGAGTTTCCCACATTAACCCAGTACTGAGACAAGAATTGGAGCTCAAGGCTACCAAGGCAGGAGATATTTAAATCAAAAATTTCAGAGATGATAATAGCAGCACCTAACATTCTGCACCTCTTTTTCCCTAGCAGGAAATGCCAATTCACTCCTGGTAAACTCATCAGAATTTCTGATGTGAAGGACAACATCTCAAGAGTAAAGGCACAATGTAAATAGAAAGGCTTTACAAAGACTGAAACCCAATTTGAATGGCTGCACCTTTGTACAAAGATGATCTTGCATTATTCTATCTGGTAGAAGCAATTAATCCTCTCAGGAATGAGATAATAGTCTCTTGAGTTTTATGTTTTCACATACACACATAAACTTGTAGTATTAAGTAAAAATTTACCATGATCACCTGAATATGGATCAAAATTAAATAAAGTATAGAATACAGCTAACATGAATTAGATTATTACATACAGACTTTAAAATAACTGTGATTAATTTCTTTGAGATGAAAAGACAAAATGGATGTACCCAATGTTCATCGCAGCACTGTTTATAATAGCCAGGACAAGGAAGCAAACTAGATGTCCATTGGCAGATAAATAGATAAGAAAGCTGTGGTTCAGTTCAGTTCAGTTCTGTCATTCAGTCGTGTCTGACTCTTTATGACCCCATGAATTGCAGCACACCAGGTCTCCCTGTCCATCACCATCTCCTGGAGTTCACTCAAACTCCTGTCCATCAAGTCGGTGATGCCATCCAGTCATCTCATCCTCTGTTGTCCCCTTTTCCTCCTGCCCCCAATCCTTCCAAGCATCAGAGTCTTTTCAAATGAGTCAACTCTTGGCATGAGGTGGCCAGAGTACTAGAGTCTCAGCTTTAGCATCATCATTCCTTCCAAAGAAATCCTAGGCCTGATCTCCTTCAGAATGGACTGGTTGGATCTCCTTGCAGTCCAAGGGACTCTCAAGAGTTTTCTCCAACACCACAGTTCAAAAGCATCAATTCTTCAGAGCTCAGCCTTCTTCACAGTCCAACTCTCGCATCCATACATGACTATTGAAAAAACCATAGCTTTGACTAGATAGACCTTTGTTGGCAAAGTAATGTCTCTGCTTTTCAATATGCTATCTAAGTTGGTTATAACTTTTCTTCCAAGAAGTAAGCATCTTTTAATTTCATGGCTGCAGTCACCATCTGCAGTGATTTTGGAGCCCAGAAAAATAAAGTCTGACACTGTTTCCACTGTTTCCCCATCTATTTCCCATGAAGAAAAAAAAAAAAAAAAGCAAGAGAGTTCCAGAAAAACATCTATTTCTGCTTTATTTACTCTGCCAAAGCCTTTGACTGTGTGGATCACAATAAACTGTGGAAAATTCTGAAAGAGATGGGAATACCAGACCACCTGACCTGCCTCTTGAGAAACCTATATGCAGGTCAGGAAGCAACAGTTAGAACTGGACATGGAACAACACACTGGTTCTAAATAGGAAAAGGAGTACGTCAAGGCTGTATATTGTCACCCTGCTTATTTAACTTGTATGCAGAGTACATCATGAGAAACGCTGGGCTGGAAGAAGCACAAGCTGGAATCAAGATTGCAGGAGAAATATCAATAACCTCAGGTATGCAGATGACATCACCCTTATGGCAGAAAGTGAAGAGGAACTAAAAAGCTTCTTGATGAAAGTGAAAGTGGAGAGTGAAAAAGTTGGCTTAAAGCTCAACATTCAGAAAGCTGTGGTACATATACACAATGGAATATTACTCAGCCATTAAAAAGAATACATTTGAATCATTTCTAATGAAGTGGATGAAACGGGAGCCTATTATACAAAGTGAAGTAAGTCAGAAAGAAAAACACCAATACAGTATACTAATACTGCAAGGAGATCCAGCCAGTCCATTCTGAAGGAGATCAGGCCTGGGATTTCTTTGGAAGGAATGATGTTAAAGCTGAAACTCCAGTACTATGGCCACCTCATGTGAAGAGTTGACTCATTGGAAAAGACTCTGATGCTGGGAGGGATTGGGGGCAGGAGGAGAAGGGCATGACCGAGGATGAGTTGGCTGGATGGCACCACTGACTCGATGGAAGTGAGTCTGAGTGAACTCCGCGAGTTGGTGATGGACAGGGAGGCCTGGTGTGCTGCAGTTCATGGGGTCGCAAACAGTCGGATATGACTGAGTGACTGAACTGAACTGAATACATATATAGAGAATTTAGGAAGATAGTAACAATGACCTTATATGCAAAACAGCAAGAGAAACACAGATGAATTGAACAATCTTTTGGACTCTGTGGGAGAAGGCGAGGGTGGGATGATTTAAGAGAATAGCATTGAAACATGTATGTTATCATATGTGAAACAGATCTCCAGTCCAGGTTCGATGTGTGAGACAAGGTGCTCAGGGCTGTTGCACTGGGATGACCCTGGGGGATAGGATGGGGAGGGAGGTGAGAGGGGGGTTCAGGATGGAGAACACATGTACACCCATGGCTGATTCATGTCAATGTATGGCAAAAGCCACTACAATATTGTAAATAATTAACCTTAAATTAAAATAAATTTTAAAATTATTTAAAAGGCAAAATGGAAAATTTTGCCATCTAATTAGAATTATAAAAAATTAATCTAGATGACACCATCCTTATGGCAAAAAGTGAAGAGGAAGTAAAAAGCCTCTTGATGAAAGTGAAAAAGGAGAGTGAAAAAGTTGGCTTAAAACTCAACATTCAGAAAACTAAGATCATGGCATCTGGTCCCATCACTTCATGAGAAATAGATGGGGAAACAGTGAAAACAGTGAGAGACTATTTTGGGGGACTCCAAAATCACTGCAGATGGTGACTGCAGCCATGAAATTAAAAGACGCTTACTCCTTGGAAGAAAAGTTATGACCAACCCAGACAGCATATTAAAAAGCAGAGACATTACTTTGTCCACAAAGGTCCGTCTACTCAAGGCTATGGTTTTTCCAGTGGTCTTGTATGAATGTGAGAGTTGGACTGTGAAGAAGGCTGAGCGCCGAAGAATTGATGCTTTTGAACTGTGCTGCTGGAGAAGACTCTTGAGAGTCCCTTGGCCTGCAAGGAGATCCAACCAGTCCATTCTAAAGGAGATCAGTCCTGGGTGTTCACTGGAAGGACTGATGCTGAAGTGGAAACTCCAATATTTTGGCCACCTCATGCAAAGAGTTGACTCATTGGAAAAGACCCTGATGCTGGGAGGGATTGGGGGCAGGAGGAGAAGGGGACGACAGAGGATGACATGGCTGGATGACATCACTGACTTGATGGACATGAGTTTGGGTAAACCCCGGGAGTTGGTGATGGACAGGGAGGCCTGGCGTGCTGCGATTCATGGGGTTGCAAAGAGTCGGACACGACAGAGTGACTGAACTGACTGAACTGAACTGAACAACTAAAATATAACTAAAAGCTAATTTTAAAAAATATAATATTTTAAATGAATTGATTTAATTAACAGCACTTCAGTCACAGAAGAAATCACAGTAGAAATTACAAAACACTTAGAACTAAGTGAAAATGAAAATACATCATATGAAAACTTGTGAGATGTGGCTAAAGACATGCTTAGATGAAAAATTTTAGCCTCAAATGCATATTTTAGAAAATGTTATAGAAAGGCATAAAATCAAATTGTCTTTCACTCAACTCAAAAGTTTAAAAAAAAAAAAAAAACTGGAACCCAAAGAAATTAGAAAAAAAAAAAGGAAATGAAAAAATGAGAGCACAAATTAAATAAATGGGTGAACTGTAATAAAGAAAAATAAACAAGAACAAAGGAAAAGCAAAACAACCACTACAATATACAGAAAGAAATAGAAAATGTGAATATTAATGTATCTACTAAGGAACAATCCATTTTTAAATCTTCCTGTGAAGAAAGCTCTCAGATCTCACAGAGGACCCAGTGACTGCCAAGAACCAAGTAGATTATTCAAGCAGTGATTCTCCAAGAGCCTAGAGAGGTTTACAAAATAATTTGATAGCAATACCATGAAATAATACAGAGGTAAAAGAAAAACACAGACAAAAATAAAATTGATTTCTGAAAGTGTCTTTTTATCAATGTACTTGTGAAGCAATTTTTTTTCTTTAGATTCAATACAGGAAAAAAATTGCTTTAAAAAATTTTTGTACCTACCTAGTACATATAAGATGTTTTGTTTTTCTATTTTGAAATTGAGCTCATAGCTAGCAAATATATGCTGGCTGAACTTTTATTTAAACCTATCTTTTCAACTGTGAGGCATTTTAAGATACTACAATAGGACATTTGTTTCAGAAGAGGAGAGATGGTCATAAGAGTGCCAGAGACTATGCATAATTGTATATATTTCCAAGAAGGCAGAACAAGGAAAAATTTTCATGTGAAAGTAAGTAGGTTACATTTAACGATCTCCATATGGGTTTGCAATAAGTATTTCCATTTTTACCTAAAGGCTTTCAGCTACCATTTTGTGAAAAGGCAGTATAAATACATGTGTTAATTAAGTCTCAGATTTACCAGCTATTAGGCTGAATTGATGGAGAAGGCAATGGCACCCCACTCCAGTACTCTTGCCTGAAGAATCCCATGGACGGAGGAGCCTGGTGGGCTGCAGTCCATGGGGTCGCTGAGGGTTGGACACGACTGAGCGACTTCACTTTCATACATTGGAGAAGGAAATGGCAACCCACTCCAGTGTTCTGGCCTGGAGAATCCCAGGGACGGGGAGCCTGGTGGGCTGCCGTCTATGGGGTCACACAGAGTCGGACACGACTGAAGCGACTTAGCAGCAGCAGCAAAAGGCTGAATTGAAGGAATTCACTCTTTAATTCTTTTATCCTGCCTGGTTCCATTCTCAACAGTGGGCATAACTTTACATTGGCAACCACATGTTTCCCACCAGAAGTGCTACAAATCTTGCTTATATTATATACAGAAATTTTTGATAGAAGACCCTATCTCTGACAGGTTGAGAATTAGTGCCTGGGTAAGTCAGATTCTCCTACCCTTAAACTTTTAGACTTTGAATACAAATGATATTTTTGGCTAAATCCATGTACCATGTTTCCATAACTGTACTTCTTTAATAAATACTTCCTTTCTGGTTGATATGTTTAAATCTTTTGTGAATTGCAGATCAATAAAACTATAATTGAGCAATAACTTTCATATTTATTTCTGACAGTGTGAAATAAATTTACTTTACATTGACAGCCTCACTTAAAATTAATTTGATATTTTAAAAATGTATAGGATGATATATTATCAGGAGACATCTCTTGGATTTCCTTTCAAGTTTATATGCACAATTAATGTGATGAAGCTACATGATAAATATCCAGATCTACAAAAAAAGCAAATCAAAAAGTGGTACCCACATTAAAAAATAAAACTCGCAGTACTTTCAGTATGATGTGGGATGTTGGTTTGTCATACAGGGCTTTCATGATTTAAAATATGTTTTCTTTATACACACTTTGTTGAGCAATTTTACCATAAATGGATGTTGAATTTTGTCAAAGGCATTTTCCAAGTCTAATGAGATTATTTTTATTTTTCAGTTTGTTAATGTGGTGTATCACGTTGATTGATTTGCAGATACAGAACCATCTTTGCTTCCCTGGGATAAACCTCACTTGATCGTGGTACATGTCCCTTTTCAACTATTGTTTAATTCCACCTGCTAATATTTTGCATAGGACTTTGGCATCTATGTTGATTAATGATATTGGCCTGTAATTTGTTGTTGTTGCTGTTGTTTCTTTGTCTGCATTTGCTATCAGGATGATGCTGGCCTTATAAAACGAGATTGAAAGTATTCTTTCCTCTTCAATTTTTTGAAATAGTTTGAGAATAAACATTAATTCTTCTTTAAATATTTTATAAATTTCCCAAAAACCAGTCTGGAGAAAGAACACCAGAAATAGTCATCATGAACACTATATTTTCTTCACCAAAAAAGTTGCAATAAAGTGGGCAAAGAAATTCCTTCAAAACTACCTATTGAAAATAATTATTATTCTATTTTAATTGAAAATTCAGTGTCCTTTAGGAACTAAAAAATTGAGGGCCAAACTGCCCTGTGCATTGTTCCAGAAAGAGATGCAAAACACTTAAAGACCTTCCAGAAAGTCAGTGGTTGCAATTCAGTTTTTTTAAAGCCAAAATCTGGTTTAGTTTTTTTTTTTTTTTTTTTTAATTTGCTTAACTTTTATCAGCCTGTTAGGTAGTTCAAATAGGACAAGGGAGTCCAGAATGGCGGTGGCTAAAAGACAAGGAAGGCAAAAGCCCGCAAAAATAGAACAAAGGAAGGTCAGAGGACCAGAGTGAAGACCTCAGGTAGAACAGCACTCCTGGCTAGCCCAATTTACATAGGGCAGGCCCAGCGGGAGGAGAAAAAACTCATAGAAACAGGAGCCAAAGGGCCGGGGGTAGGGGGTCTCTCTCTTCTCTTCCTGTCTTTTGGGTCATCGTGCCCTCACTCCTCAAAGATGTAGTTTCCATTATTTTCTAAATAAAACTGAGCTGTAACACGGAGCTGTAACACTGGTCCATCTGAGAGCTGGTCCGTCACTTCAAATTTTTGTTGTGACGAGACAGAACTGAGGAAATTACACTCTCCCCCGACAAGCCTATGACTGACTTCACTGACATGAGAAGTGTTTGTGTGTGTGTGTGTGTGTATCTGCACGTGTAATATAGATCTTTGCAAATTATTTGCACCATTTGCATTTCTACTTTCTCTTACAAGCTTATAGGATAATCAGGTATTAATTTTTTTATCTCTCTCTATATTCTGAAAACAGCATTTCTGTTTTCCTCACAACAGATGTACAATTAAAACTCTATCTAAACAATCCAAATTACGAGGGAATTTTAATTAACATTGTATTCCTAAACCAAAAATATATTAAAAGTTTAACCTACATTAGATTTTCCCTCATATAGCAGTTTTACATTATATTATTCATCCTAGAAGGCAATGGCATCCCACTCCAGCACTCTTGCCTGGAAAATCCCATGGACTGGAGAGCCTGGTGGGCCACAGTCCATGGGGTTGCTAAGAGTCAGACACGACTGAGTGACTTCACTTTCACTTTTCACTTTCATGCATTGGAGAAGGAAATGGCAGCCCACTCTAGTGTTCTTGCTTGGAGAATCCCAGGGACGGGGGAGCCTGGTGGGCCTGCCATCTCTGGGGTCGCACAGAGTTGGACACGACTGAAGCGACTTAGCAGCAGCAGCAGCAGCAGAAATTAGCTTTACTCTGAGTTCCGGTTCTCTGACAGCCGTGTTTACCTAAAGGATGTCCCTGCCAAACTATTTGTTGCCTTTTACTTTTTAAAGTTGCTTTCTTCTTACACCCCATGTTCTGAATTAATCTGTTCATTCCTTTACTTGCTCTTATAGCCTCTGTTTCACTCACTTTTCTACTCCTTTGTTTTTCGCCATTCTCGTTGGATTTCAAGGATTTTAAAACAAACAAAAACTACAGTTTATGTCACTGTATACTTTCTTTTAGCTAAATCATGTTTACTAAATGCACAGAAAGATAGATTTGGACTTTTAAAATCCTCTTTATGCCTATGTTATTGTGTCAGCATCCTAGCTCTTTTCCACATTACCTGTAGCCTTCTGCCAAAATGCCTTTTTGAGCACTTCTTTCTTTCATGTCACGTTTTTTGTGGAAAAAATCTATACTAGCTGACTTTTCACTCCCCTTCCATGTCTAAATGTCTCTCCCTTGTTGTAATACATGGGACAACCCTCCTCCACCCAACCAGTCCAGCACTGTTGCTCCTCCACTCTCCACTCTGTGGTTTTCACTTTTGACAAGGATATCTTGCTGTTAGTAAATTTGGCAGAAGCATCCCTGCCTCTGGAAGATTGTTTGTGCTATTGTTCTCCTCTGGAATTTTTTTATAGTTCAACAGCTGTCTTCCCGTTGAGAATCTCCCTCACTGCCTTAACACTTGCATTTTCTTGAGTTTTCTCTTGTTTACATTTTCTTTATCACCAATCATTTCAAGAGCATATTACCTTAATTAAATTGTAACCTATTAATTTAGAAAAAAAAGAAAGAAAAACTACCAAGTGCTCACGGAAATGCTGATTAAGTGGAAAATCTGATTTTTACTGGTTGAAATACAAATTACTATGATCTTAAAGGAAAGTAATTTGTGGTAAATATTAAAGCTTAACAGTTATCCTTTGACCCAACAATCACACTTCTGGAAACCACTGTTTTAAAGAAATAATGTTTTTATATAAAAAGATGTATGTATAAGAGTGTTCACTCACTGTTGCTCTGGTTTCTGTAATAAAAGTCCATAAATACCCTTAATGTCTCGCTAGGGATTGGTTAAATGAACTATTTTTTTAAATCTTACTTATTCTTAAATGAATTCTTGAGTAAATGAAATGAATTGTAGTACATTCATGCTAAATTATGTATAGTTAGTTCGGTCAAAGTATTTTGACCTTAGAAACTACTCACAGTGCATTGCTAAGAAAGAAAAGCAAACTACAGAGCTACATTAAAAAATTTTTTAAAAAGCTGAATTTTTATAATATTTAAAGCATAAAAAGTAGAAAGACATTCACTGGATTAACACTGGTTGCTTGGTCAGGAAGGTAGAAAATTGAAAGGAGAGAGACAGGAAAAATGGAAAAAAAACAAAAGCAAAATGGAAAAACATATGTGATGGTCCCTTATTCTGCTCACTGATGCTCGGTTCTCTTCCTTTTTGTACACATGAAGCTCTGAACTCACTGGTTTTTCTAGGCTGTGAGAGTCCATGTGACTAATTCTGGCCAATCAGTTGAGAGCAGAAGTAAGGTGTGGCATTTTGAGCCAGAGCACTTAACTGACAATTAGAAACCTTGAGTTTCCATCCCACTACTGCAATAATTGTGAAGGTTCAGTCAATGCAGAGCCTCTATTCCTTGGTTCCTGAGTGACCACAGAAATATAGAAATCAGGGACTTCCATTGACTCCATTTGCACAAGAGGCATATGCATAACTTTTCTTGCATTGAATTATTAAAATTTGAGGTTGTCTGTTATTGCAGCATAACTTAACCTATTTTGATATATATAATAAAAAGACATTATTTTTAATATTTAGTTTTATTTCATGCAAGCTATTATATAAAATTCTAATAACACGGAAAAGCTACATAACAGAAATCTTATTTCATCCTTACTGAAACCAGGTCCATTCCCCAGAAGCAACTTATTTCACACTTTTAGTGAATATTATGATAGTCAACTCTGTGACACTAGATCTTTTGCTTCTACTGCTATTTCTGGATTTACCAATTTTAAACACTGTTATGGTAAGTCAAGATGCTACATTTTTATACCACAATCACTACTCCCAAATATCATCAAAAATAATAAACTATTTCAAGCTCTCCTAATATAATTATATCACATTTTTGTCAAAATAATACTTAATATTTATATTACTATAACTATGCAAATAATCATTGACTGGAATAACTTTTGCTGCTAGACTTCCTCTGGCCATCATCCTGAAAATTCCTTATCTCTTAATTTTCTGCATCCCATACTTCTGTCTCTTATATGCTTCAGTGAAAAATCATGTAGGACAGATGATTTTTCAAGACCTTGAATAACCTAGTACTATAATTTCTAGGAAGGATATATTTTTCCCTCGTAATTTTTAAAGCATTTCTGCATTTTTATCCAGCTCAGTTTCTTTGAGTAATCTACAGCATTCTTAGGCCTAGATTGAAACTATGACATGTCATCAACCTAGATTTTTCCAGAATCTTCTATTTTCTAATAAATCTTGATGTGGGTCTTTTTTTTACTATTCTGTACATTTGATAGGCCTCTTAATCTGGAGATTTATGTCCTTGTATTGGTTATTTGAGATTGTTCCAATTTTCCTGTTCGCAATTTATAATTTCTCTTGAGTGAATGTTGCCCTTTTAAGATTTCACAAAACTTAAGACTGAGTTTCAATTTTTCTTTTTTCTTTGTCTATATTTCTGTGTGTTATTCTGCTTTATTGGACATTTCTCAAACCTTGTCTTCTGCTTAATTTTAATTTGAGGTATTGTATTTTTGATACCCATGACTTTTCTGGTTGTCAGCATTACTCTTTCCAGTATCCAATTCTAATACTAGGGGGTGCAGTGAACTTTATCTCTCTGAGAATATTAATTCTATTCATGTTAAGTTAAAGTCTGTTTCTTTTCCTTTCATTGTATTTATTTCTTTTTTTTTTTCTGTTTATTTATTATAACCTATGTTTAATGAAGGAGGTTTTTACTGAATAGTTCCTGGTGATCCTTGGATATTGGTTCATGTTTAAGGTGAGGCTACAAAGAATGATTGGATCTTCTCCATGCAGGCAGAGGTGAAGAGCAGAGGGTATCAGGGACAAGGATGAAAAAAGCTGTCAGTTAATGGTTTTCACTAGAGTAACTAGGCAACAAGATGGATTTCTCACTGCGATTTCTCCAAATATCAGAATGCCCAGATCCTTTTAGTTTCTTCAAAAAGGGATTCTCCCATCTCCTGCCTGGGAAGTGGATGCCTGAGAACCAGCATCCTGGGAGCTGAGGATCATGTGACTCACCGTCCATGTAAAGACTTCACTTGATTCCCTTTTTCAGCCCAGTGGTTCACTCCTGCTCCCTATCTCCCTAAATCAAGAACTAATCTGGTGTAACGTTTCCATAGAAATAAATCCCCAGGCCTTGCACCGGTGGAGAAGTACTCCTCAGTGTTCCAGGAGGGAACAAAGACCTGGGAGTTTGCTTCCTACACAAAATCCCAGTTCACTCCCCCAGTTTTAGCCTCATGATTTTTGAAGCACTTGGTGCCTCCATCTCAGGATGGAGGTGGGGTCTGCAGGAAAAAATCATCTTCCTTTTCTATGCAGTTCCTTCTGTAGACACTCTCAGCTGCATCTTTCTTTTAAATCAGTTACAAATCCTCTAACATCTAGCTTCCAAAACTTGTAGTCATCTCTCACCTGCTGTTCCCTCCTTGCTCTGCCTCTTCATCCTTTTGGTTTATTCATCCTTTCTGTTTATTCTGTTTTACCTGTGCCATTAGCTTAGCAGTATTTTGAAAGAGAACAGATACAAACACTTGTCTCACTTCTGCTATGTCTACCCTGCAGGCAAACACAAATTTTCAAATAAAACAATATAAAAAGCAAATGGCAAGCTCTTTGGGGACAGTTGACCCACAGCACCTATTACAGGAAGAAGACAGAAGTTAGTAAGAACTTCATTTATTTTGAGAGGAGCTTACAGGTTAAATATTCACGGACAGTGTACTGGTATTTCAAAAACTAGAACAAAGGATTTCTTCCTTGTTCTGATAGAGCCTCTTTGTGGAGGCTTTTACAGTAAATTTAACCAGAACCTTCTCTCCCACTCATTTTTCTATTTGTTTTCATTTAGGATAAAAAAAGAACGTCTTGTTTAGTCTTTTCTTCTGCAGACATGTGTGCGGGTGGGAAATGGAAAGGGGGTTTTGTTACCATTATTCACATGGGTAGAAGTGGCCTGGGAACCCATGCACGTGTCCAGCCAAACCACAGCCTACGCACCACAGAGCGTAGTGCTGACTTTTTTCCGCGTATCCGATACCAGATAAATGTAGGATACATTAAAGATGTCCAAGTTGGATGTTTCTAAAAGACAACGGAGGAAGGAGAAGGGCACATTTTTCAAAGATTTGTTTTTGCCCCCAAATTCACCACAACCTTGGCTTCTTTAGAATCTGACGCTGAGGCACTCCACAGCTGGAGGAATTGGCTTTCAGCTTGCCCAGTGAATTGTACTTTTCTCTACTCGTGGCCCTCAGATTTAGATATCAGAGATGCCTGAACCCTTCATCTAAATAAACAGACCCAGTTCTGGCTGAAGGAGCATATCTGAGTGATGTCTGTCTAAGAAATAGATCCCTCTCCACATGCCAATTTCACCATGAATTCCCACATATGGAACTTTCTTCTTAGAGATGGGGTTTAGCTTATTACAAGATGTGGAATCTGTATTATATAATTTCTCATTTATGAGTCAGTAAACAAAGATCTTTTCAAGAAAATTTATACCAGAATTTAATCAAAGGAACATTTTTGGACTTATAATTAAAATTCCAAAAAGAACCACAAATTCTGCTGTTTCTGCCTCAACTCTAATCCCACCTCATCCTTTCATAAAAACATCACTATTAAGCAGTTACTAGCTAAGAGAAAGAAAAGGAGAGAAAAAGATTCAATTTTCTGTGCTCGTAATGCAATCATCTTAAAGGACATGGAAAAATGAATAAGCTATCTGCCATGTATTTTAACTAAATTTTATAAAGATCATATTGGAGGAGAAAAGGGGGATTTTTTCATTAATTTTTTTAACTCCAATGCATTAGAGGAAATAGAAGCATCTGGCATTTATTTACTATCAACTTTGTGTCAGGAACTTTGTTGTTCCTTTTTGTAGATTCTCTCATTTATTATTCACAGCAATTCAAACCCAGTAGAATAGGTGTTATTGTGCCTATTTTACAGATGACAAAACTGAGGCCTGGTTTCTAGGGTTACTCAGTTAACACGTAATCTAGCCAAGGTTTGAATCTAAGTGTTTTTGAGTCTGAATTATATAGGAAACAGCACTGTATGTGGTAGAAAGCACAGATCCTAGAACAAAATTGCCTGTGTTTGAATCCTAACTCTACCTTTTCTAAGTGGCCATAAATAAGTTGTTTCAATTCTCTGTGCTTTAATTTTCTCATCAATAAAATGAAGATGATCAAATTAATAATCTTATAGGAACATTGTAGAAATTAATGAAGTGATGCCTTCAAAGTCCTTCAGAGCAGTGTTTTACAAATAGTAACCTTTCACTAAATGTAAACTGTTATTATTACATTATCTATTTTCATGAAAATATTTTCCTTACTTATTATTTCTAACATAAAAAAATGAAGAAATTTCATAAATAGACCCAATAAGAGGCATTTTCACCTCCCAAATTTTCACTTCATACAAAACAGAAGCTGGATTTGCCTGGGCATTCAACCAAATTGGAAGTTACAAATAAGCTTAGTCATCTGTTCATTTATACATCCCAAAGGACTTCCAATATCTCTTTCCTAAAATTTCAAGTATTTTTATTGGCTCTTGACACACATATTTTGATATTTTAAAACTTAAGGCAAAAGAGCTAGTTAGGAAGTAGAGTTGGCTGACATTATGGGTAGTAAGTACTTTTCGTAACCATATTAAGAAGAAAAAAAGGCTAAAGTCTCAAGTATTCTCTTAGACTTGAGAAGAACCAGAGTAGACAAAACAGGACAGTGAAGGTAAGTTCATGTTCTTAATTACTTCTTAGTTTAATGATTAACAGATTCAAAGTACTTCCACAAACGTATTTCAAGAGTTTTTATATTCCTAACATCACTCTGTTCTCTGCTTCTAGTGATGTCAGGCTCATTGTTTTGAGGAGGGGAAAATCGGTGAACTTAATATTTGAAAATTTTTGTATCAGGTCAAAGTCCAACAGAGATTTTTAAAGAAAATATATCTTATGCTAAGACTGCTGCTAAGTCACTTCAGTCGTGTCCAACTCTATGTGACCCCATAGACAGCAGCTCACCAGGCTCCCCCGTCCCTGGGATTCTCCAGGCAAGAACACTGGAGTGGGTTGCCATTTCTTTCTCCAATGTGTGAAAGTGAAGTCACTTAGTCCTGTCTGACTCAGAATGACCCCATGGACTGGAGCCTACCAGGCTCCTCCATCCATGGCGTTTTCCAGGCAAGAGTACTGGAGTAGGGTGCCATTGCCTCATGAATTCTGCTTTTCTCTCTGGTTGCTGAATTTCTTGGAATTGATTAAATTGACTAAGCATTTACAGTCTTTAGGCTATTTTTCCAACCTGTAGAATGAAACCATTCATAAAGCTCTGAGAGATCCATAAAAATTCAGTATGTGCCATTTTAATGCATGTTCCAGGTTAATTAGTGCATAGTCAGTGGGAGAGTAGAATAGGTGGCAGGAAAACAAGAGGAAAGGAAAGAAAACAAAGCATTAGTTTTTAGAGAATTTATGCCACAAAAATGTGCTTACATAGAAGGCTGAGTGCCGAAGAATTGATGCTTTTGAACTGTGGTGTTTGAGAAGACTCTTGAGAGTCCCTTGGACTGCAAGGAGATCCAACCAGTCCATTCTGAAAGAGATCAGTCCTGGGTGTTCATTGGAAGGACTGATGCTGAAGCTGAAACTCCAATATTTTGGCCACCTCATGCAAAGAGTTGACTCATTGGAAAAGACTCTGATGCTGGGAGGGATTGGGGGCAGGAGGAGAAGGGGACGACAGAGGATGAGATGGCTGGATGGCATCACTGACTCGATGGATGTGAGTCTGAGTGACCTAAAGGAGCTGGTGATGGACAGGGAGGCCTGGAGTGCTGCGATTCATGGGGTCGCAAAGAGTCAGACACAACTGAGCGACTGAACTGAACTGAATTGATCCATATGTTTGTCTTATAATGAAAGTGAAAGTCACTCAGTCGTGTTCGACTCTTTGCGACCTCGGGGACTATAGAGTCCATGGAATTCTCCAGGCCAGAATACTGGAGTGGGTAGCCTTTTCCTTCTCCAGGGGATCTTCCCAACCCAGGGATCAAACCCAGATCTCCCACATTGCAGGCAGATTCTTTACCAGCTGAGCCACAAGGGAAGCCCAAGATTGGAGTGAAAGTAGACAAGATGTGCTCTTTTAGAACATCACATCAGGTTTCTCCTGTTTAAGTGGTTTAGGTTTAAGGAAAACAAGACAAAACAAAATACTTCTCAGTTGTCATTTTACTTTTATAAATATATTTTTTGAACTTTAAAAGAAATATGAATGTTCGCCATTGTATACACGCTTTGTTGTTGTTGTGTCACTCAGTCACGTCCAACTCTTTGCAACCCCATGGACTATAGCCCGCCAGGCTCCTCTGTCCATGGAATTTTCCAGGCAAGAATACTGGAGTGGGTTGCCATTTCCTTCTCCAGTGTACACACTTACTCGTATAGTATGTGTGTGTGTCTAGAAATTGATGCCACAGCTGGATAAGATAAATGTAGTCCCAGGTAGGTAGCTGTTTGATGAAAAAAGTTGTTAAAGAAGAAAAAAGAGTTTAGATAAAAATGCAAAAGAATCAGAAAGAATCACGGATGGCAAATTCTCAAAACTGGTCTTTGAATCTCTTCTGCCTCTTATACACACTAATTTTTTCCCATATACAGAATAGCCCATGAAATCTGTCCAAGATTTTTCATCACACAATGAATCTGGCTATACCTTTAAAGCACAGTATAAGGGAACTCTGCTTAAATATCTTTAGATCCAAAGATAATACCATCAATGTTTACATGAGTCCTCTTCTTTTAAGTGGCACAAACTGGAGGACACAGTTCAGTTCAGTTCAGTCACTCAGTCATGTCCGACTCTTTGCGACCCCATGAACTGCAGCACGCCAGGCCTCCCTGTCCATCACCAACTCCCGGAGGTCACTCAGACTCACATCCATCGAGTCAGTGATGCCATCCAGCCATCTCATCCTCTGTCATCCCCTTCTCCTCTTGCCCCCAATCCCTCCCAGCATCAGAGTCTTTTCCAATGAGTCAACTCTTCGCATGAGGTGGCCAAAGTACTGCAGTTTCAGCTTTAGCATCATTCCTTCCAAAGAACACCCAGGACTGATCTCTTTCAGAATGGACTGGTTGGATCTCCTTGCAGTCCAAGGGACTCTCAAGAGTCTTCTCCAGCACCACAGTTCAAAAGCATCAATTCTTCAACACTCAGCCTTCTTCACAGTCCAACTCTCACATCCATACATGACTACTGGAAAAACCATAGCCTTGACTAGATGGACCTTTGTTGGCAAAGTAATGTCTCTGTTTTTGAATATGCTATCTAGGTTGGACATAACTTTCCTTCCAAGGAGTAGTAAGCGTCTTTTAATCATGGCTGCAGTCACCATCTGCAGTGATTTTGGAGCCCCCAAAATAAAGTCTGCCACTGTTTCCACTGTTTCCCCATCTATTTCACCTGAAGTGATGGGACCGGATGCCAATAAAGTTCCTATATCTGCCTGTCTCCTCACATGATTAGCAGAAATAAACATAGTTATTTACTGCACACAATTCATTAATCTCTATATTTCATTTACATTAACATCAATCATAGCAGTTGGCCAGAGAGGTGGTTTAATATCCCTTTGAAATTAAAGCAACTGTGCTTCATTTACTTTTCTTTTCCACCTAAACTAATTAAAGTTGTGTCCATTTCTATATGTCATAGAAGTATTTTTCTTGGGCATTTAGCCACCAGTTTCTATTGGGGGGCTGAATTTCAGATGTGGTGTGGTTTTCAAGGAGTTCAATCAAACAATCATGGATTGAATTCAAGAGTGAAAATGAAGAACAGCAGTATAATTCTAAAACAGGTCTTGATTTTTGTATAATCAAATATCAACATATTTGATTTTATTCTGTATTTTCTCAACCAGATTTGGTTGAAAAAGTCTGCCATGCCTCTAAATTCGCACATCTAGTCTCCCAGATTTTTGCAAATATTTATTTTACTTTGCTTTTTTTAGTTGCTGCTGCTGCTGCTAAGTCACTTCAGTTGTGTCCGACTCTGTGTGACCCCATAGACGGCAGCCCACCAGGCTCCGCTATCCCTGAGGTTCTCCAGGCAAGAACACTGGAGTGGGTTGCCATTTCCTTCTCCAATGCATGAAAGTGAAAAGTGAAAGTGAAGTTGTTCAGTTGTGTCTGACTCTTAGCGACACCATGGACTGCAGCCTACCAGGCCCCTCCGTCCATGGGATTTTCCAGGCAAGAGTACTGGAATGGGGTGCCATTGCCTTCTCCATTTTAGTTGCTATGCTAAGTCACTTCAGTCATGTCCGACTCTGTGTAACCCCATAGACGGCAGCCCACCAGGCTTCCCTGTCCTTGGGATTCTCCAGGCAAGAACACTGGAGTGGGTTGCCATTTCCTTCTCCAATACATGAAAGTGAAAAGAGAAAGTGAAGTCGCTCAGTCATGTCCGACTCCCAGCGACTCCATGGACTGCAGCCTAGCAGGCTCCTCTGTCCATGGGATAGTCTATGTGAAATTTATATCTGTGTGTGCTGCAAGATAATGGCTCAGATTTCTTTGCTCTCATGTGAGTAGCCAGTCTTGCAATGGCATTATTTAGTAACTAAGTAGTCATTTTCCATTGACCTGATATACCAACCTTAACATATATTAACTTCCTATACATAATGGAAAATATTTCTGTTGTATCTACTTTATACCTTCTATTTATTTTCTTTTTTATATTAATATTTTGTTGATTTGATCAGAGCTTTTTAGCATATTAGTTACATCTAAGGAAAAATATTTAAATAAATATTTAAATTTAAAGAAACTTTATATTTCCTCTCCATATCAGATATAAACATTTGTTGATATGGTTTAATTTCTGTGAATCTTCAGTGAATCAACACATCAAAAAGTCAATAACTAAACTCACTTTTACAAACCAATGCCAATCATAACATTAGTTTCAAATATATAGGATACCGAAGCTTGGTAGCTAGCAATAACTTAAATGCAAAAGTTCTTAAGGTAGATGCTTGTCTCTGTGCTTTCAACCCTAGACTCTACTTAGTGATTCTATTGTATATTCTATTCTATGCTCTGATCCCTAAAAATTGAGATTCTGATATACCATAAATACTAACGCTATCTCCATAGCATTAAACTAGTCAATCCTATCTCCATAGCATCAAACTAGTCAATCCTAAAAGAAATCAACCCTTAGTATTCATTGGGAAGACTGATGCTGAAGCTGAAGCTCCAATACTTTGGTCACCTGATAAGAGCCGACTCATTGGAAAAGACCCTGATGCTGGGAAAGATTGAGGGCAAAGGGAGAAGGGGAACAGAGGGTGAGATTTTTAGACAGCATCGTTGACTCAATGTACTTGAATGTGAGCAAAAGATAGGGAAGTCTAATGAGCTGAAGTCCATGGGGTCGCAAACAGTTATATATGACTTAGCAACTGAACAGCAACAACTAATGCTCTGACAATAATTCTGACCCCGGTAAACGACCTTCGCAAGCAATCTTCTGTCATAAACTGAGGGCATACAGGAAAAAAGGTCAGGAAAAGAAAAGCTACTGAGAATGAAGCATTGGTTCTAATAGATATTTGACAAATACCACTGGGGCCAATCCATAAACCCATCCCGTATTAAACTGGGAAATCACTTCCCTAGGCATCATATTTCCTAAAACAGTGGCCCTGAAAAAACCCAGCCTTTCAGAAAGATCCCCATGCTCTCCTGTAGCAATATATTCCAGATGCAAGTGAGCAACAAGTTCTAGAATTCCGCTCTGCCTGGGAGAGCTGGAAAGACCCCAGATAAGCCTGTTGAGTCCAATTTCTTCATTCATGTAGTTAGAAATTGTCATCATACAATTAAATGCTAATTGGTTTGATCTAAAGGAATATGTTTCAAATACTTTGTTATAAACATACATAAACAAACCTTAATAATGTTGTCTCTATTTCATAATTTAAGCATGCAGTGGTTCTAAAGGGGAAATTTTCCAGCCTGATGCCCAAATTAAATTCTTCTTCAACACAAAGCTCTTATATCCAGCTTGTCAGAACAATCAGAGGTACAGCACGTATAAATTAGACAGAATTCCAGAGTTTATCCACTTCTTCTTTCATAGTATAGAATTTTAAAAACTGTAATAATGATATTGATGTGTGTATACACACAGACATATACATGCATATTTGTGTGTTAGCATCCCACCATGTTCTGAAGTGGAATGATGGTGTTACACAAAGTTATAGAAAATAAAGCCATATAGTATAAATTGGAAATAAATGAGAAAGAAAAAATAAACTTAGGAATAAAGCAAATGCATTTTGAATATATTTCAAAACATATTTGAATTCATATGTACTTAATACCAATATACAACAAAGACGCACTAAGATTTCTAAAGAACAATACTGCTACTTCATATCTACAGCACCTTTAGGTAGATTATATCATTAACGGCCTTGTGCCTACAGTGCGGGTGAGGTAATACACGACTCAAATGTAGATTCTAACATCATGGGACAAAAAACTTTAAGCCTCACAAAATAGAGTGTATGCCATGAACAGCCCTTAGGTTTTTCTTAAAGAGTTCTATGCAAGCATAATGTTTTAGGAATCAAACGGAATATATGTACAAATAATAATGACTTACTGAATGCTTGCTATATTCTAGGCCCTTTTTTCTAATTAATGTATTACTGATGAAAAACTAAGCCAGTTATCAACAGGCTTATTTGGACTATGAGAAAACTAAAAACTGGCAAAATGAAAGAACTCAGACAAGGTTAGAAAGACTTAACATTAGAGATCAGCACTCTTTCCACTGCTGTGTCAATCTATAGATCAAGTTAGTAGTTTGTTTTAGACTTGGGATCACCATGAACTCCTAGCAATCCAAAGTGTAAATTTAAAAAAAAAGGGAGGTGGGTTGTAAATTAATTATAAAGTGAAAGTATTAATCACTCAGTCACGTCTGACTCTTTGGACCACATGGACTATATCCCTCCAGGCTCCTATGGACACAGGATTCTCCAGGCAAGAATACTGGAGTGGGTTGCCATATCCTCCTCCAGGGGATCTTCCTGACCCAGGGATCAAACCCAGATCTCTTGCATTGCAGACAGATTTTTTAACATCAGAGCCATCAGGGGAACCCATAATTGTTTCTATTATCTGTATACAATGAATTGTCTATTCTAAGCTTATTTTATACTTGGGTTTTATTTTCTAATCCAATTGTTTAAGTATTTTTAGTAAACATTTTACTTAAAAGGATATAAAATGAATGTCTATAATAGCAATGTGTATAATAACAATGATAATAACTATAATTTAGAGTTTTTTCCAACTCTGACATTCTATAATGACATATCCTTGAATAACAGTTTACATAAATCTCAGCATTACTGTTAGATATATTTTGTATATTTCATACAAATTTCAGGTTTTCAGATCAAAAAATAATTAGAGTGAGGATTTTTCTGGAATGCATTCAAGTCTGTCATTTGCCTGACAACAAAAAAAGAATAAGAATTTCCAAAATGAAGTCTTTGTAATTGGCATCAGAATAACCCCAAAACTATAAGAGATACTTTCTTTACCTCTGTGACCAAGGCCATCTGACATATAATAAACAAGAAACCATTTAATTATTATTACTGTCAAAACAACTAAAATGAACTTAAGGAATGTTTAGGTTTTGTTGATGGGTTTTTCTGTGAATAAAAAAGTTAAAGTAATCAAATGAGTCAAGAATGTAAATAAATATATTGAGGTTGATAAAAGTAAACATCATGTCAAAAACATAGTACAGAATTTTCTGAAAAAAAAAAGAAGAATTTCTTTGCAAACTAGAAAGGCAAAACTCTTGGGAGTAAAATAAGGAAAAGGTATATTATTTAAAAATCTGTATTTCATAATGAAAAGAAGTTGTGAAGTCAATTCATTCCACCCTCCAATAACTGTAAAATAGATAGTTACTATTCTGCTGAAAATTAAATTGGAAGTTTTTAGTCCTGAATTTGAGCTACTCTCACATTCTAAATCTAAGTCCTCAAATCTCACTCAGTGTTGAAAAATCATAAAAGTTAGGATAAAATATTTCCCTTTGACAAGTACTTATAAACACCCATCCTTCACCAAAACAAGAAAACTACATTTGAAAATTAAGCATGACATATAGAAGTCTTACTCATGGGACCTTCTGTAAAACCCCACCTCCTGGTGGATGTGACCTTGTAGATGGAGTTGCCCACGATCAGCGACTCAGTGTGAGTTAGGCACTTAGAAAAATCATCAAGGAGCAGCGCTGAAAGGAATTAGAGGTTATCTTAGACTAAACCCTTCATGGTAGAGTTGAGGACACTGGAGCCGGAGGGTTTAAGTGACTCATCCCAGGTTACATAATCACCAAGTGCAGAGTTTGAACTTGAACCCATATATCTCAACTTCAGGCCTGGTCTGCTTTCTACTGACCTTCTGAGCATTCTGGTTCAGTGAAAACAACTCCAGACCACAAATCACAAATGCTTGCTGACATTACTTTGATCACCAGGCGTGAAGAATATGATTCTATACTATAGAGAATAGGTAAAACACAGCCACACTCATAGTCATGTTCACCATGTTGGCTTCCATTGCTGCTGTAAGAAATTACCACAAGCTGTGTGGCATAAACCACAAATTTATTACCATATAGTTCTGTAGGTTAGAAGTCCAAGACAGGGCTCACTGAGCTAAAAACAAAGTGTCAGCAGGGCTGCATAACATTCTGGAGTTTCTAGGGGAGAATTTGTCTCCACGCTTTTTCCAGCCCTTAAGAGTATGTCTCCACATCTTGGCTAATGGTCCCCTTCTCCATTTTCAACCCCCATAGTATTACATTTCTCTGGCTATTCTTCCATAATCATATCTCCCTTTTATTTTGACCATGGCATGGAATGATTCTCTGTATTTGATTCTTGTGATTAGACTGGTCCCATCTGAAAAATCCAGAATAACCACTCCTGGAGAAAGGGGAAAACCAGTCCACCTCTAGGGAGAACTTAAATTTTAAATCAGAATTCTTGAAGCTCTAGCATCTTTCAGATGCCACATTTAAAACTGACTGAGGGGTCCTTTCACCTTCAATCCAAAAGCCTGTACTCCTGGACCACCGTGTTTCCCTGATATTTACCTTCTTCTCTTTACTCTCTAGAATTTGCAGAAACCAAGAAATTTTATCCAGTTGAAATTAAACAAAAGCAGTAGATTCCAAGAATGTAGAATCTCAAGGGGAATTCACAGATGGTGAAATGTGATTCTCTTTCCTGTTCTCAATTTTTCAAAAAAACAAACTGCGACCAGAAGGTTAAAGTTCTTTCTAGAGGCCATTCTGTGAGTTACAGGGCCAGAACTTGAACCCAGGTATAGGACAGGGTTCTTTGTAAATCATGATGCTTTTATGGGTCAACCCTCCAAATCTTTAGCATTTTAGTATGTCTTTATCTTTGTTTCAGTCAAGGATCCTTTGGCTACAAGAAGCAGTAATTGCTCAAACTAAGTCAAGTTAAAAGAATGAGGGGCTCTCACAAATTTGGGACATAGCAGATATTTCTCAGCATCATGGGAACCTGAGAGTAAGGACCTAAAAGCCTTCATGCCCCCTTGTGGGGCTAATGGTCTCTCCTTGTGATCCCCTCTAATGAATCCCTACATCTGCTTCCTTTACTTACTCAAACTAGTCAAGCACATGGTACAAGGTCATGCCCTCCAATCTCTTCAACGTTAACTGTCGAGGAGACGGGCTTCCCTGTGTGTCCCTCATTTCCAAGTTTTACAAAATGAAATCTGATCAGAGAAGATAAGCTATACTTGGGCACAGCTTGTTCCTCTAGGAACACAAAGGAGTCAAGTGTTCACTTTTGGTTCAGTGGCCACATCTCAGTGGGTAGTGGATTAAGCTACAAAGGGGAGATGGATATGACAGCAATGTTGAATTACAGTTCTACAACTTTTACTTGATCCATTTTTCCCTTTTAGATGTAGAGACCAAATCTGCTTTAAAGGTTAGTTTCTGAACTTGCCCAAATTTACATTTGTATGTTGAAAGGTTGAGTAAGCTCAATTCACTGCAGCTTTGTAAAACCAATGTCCAGGTCAGAGACTAGGAACTAGTGGATTACCTGGCCCTCATATCGGGAGACTTGAGGATGCTCTGAGAAGGTTAAACATTTAGTACTCCTTCAAACCACAAATACGTAAATCCCTTTGAACCTTTGCTTAGTCAGGTAAAAATAATTGGATTTTTCTGCTAATAAAAATTGCATGTTCTCTGCTCATGTTCAAAATAAGGAATTTATTACGTGCATTAACTTCATATGCTTCTGAGCTAGTCAGCAGCTTGGGAGGCATTTGAAAGGGTTTAACTTTAGATAGTAAAACAAACCATTCATCTTGGAAAACAGCCTCATGCCATATCTTATTCAGTTTCAGAGTGACAACTGACTATGCCTAACAACTTTGGAAGGGGGAAGTTTC
This sequence comes from Tragelaphus eurycerus, assembly GCA_935064755.1. Lineage (NCBI taxonomy): Eukaryota > Metazoa > Chordata > Mammalia > Artiodactyla > Bovidae > Tragelaphus > Tragelaphus eurycerus. The sequence goes on from CAKXYN010000041.1 coordinate 15,689,471, forward strand.
TTGTCTCTTGGTAGAGTGGCTTGGAATTATTCCATGAAGTTTGCACATAGTTTTGACAGAGATGGAGAGGCATGGATGAAAAGTGTTTAGATTGCTACTTAGAGGCACTGTCTCTATTTGCTGGATCAAGACAACTGATATTTCCTCAATTACGTAAGTAGCAGTGGAAATTTGAGTTAACTGGTAGCATGTTTCTAACGTATTTTAGTGACTTTTCTTAATGCTTCTTAATCTGGCTCTTGTTCAGATTGATAATAACTTGAGCTTCTGAAATCTCTGAGTTTCCTGACTATAATCAGACCCAAATACCTTCTTAAGTGTTATTTGACAAAAAAACACAAATACAAAAAATGCTTTTCAGCAAGGTACTTGTCTATGAAAAGGAGGGTTGGTGTTCCAATTCATGGGTGTCACTAATTTTAAAAAGATAAAGCAAATACTTCTGCCCCCACAAACACAGAAACAAATGTCTTGAGCTGGTTTTCGCCTTTCACAAGTCAATAAAGAATCCCTTAAGGACTCCAGACAGCAGTCTTAAGTTCTCAGCCTCAGAAAACAACTATTTTAATTAAATACAGAGATTCCCCACCAACTTCAATCCTCAATTATTCAAGACTTTTTAAAAAAGTATTAAATGGCATTAATAAAGGTACTGACAAACTCATGACCATAGAGAGCAGAATATGAGTTTTCAATGAAAGCGATTGTTATAGCTGCTTTATAATAAATGAGGCCCTACAACAAGGAAGGTCTGAGCACTGCCCCTCATGCTGTTTAAATTAATCCGTAAAACTCTACATGCACAGCTTGTTCCACACACACCTTGAAAAATGTGACTACAGAAGGCAATGAAATCTACAATGAAAATCTCTGTCTACTGACAATAACAAAGGTTCACTCTCCTTTACCCTTTGTAAAGGACTGCGATGTGCACAGTTAAGGTTAAGCTTAATCATTTGAGATAAAAAGAAACATCACAGATGCTGCTCCATAAACCTGAGTGTTCAAATATCTCTCTGCACCTTACAACTACAGAAAGAAGAGCAAATCTATGCACAATAATGACTCTGCTAGGAGAATTTTCTTTCCTGGTTGTAAGAACTGTCAACTCTGCACATCACAGTCACTGTGCCTTCTTATGAATCTAAGAATATGAATTGGATAAGAAGTATAAAACTTACATAAAGTAATTTACATAACTTTTTATTTTTAAATCCAAACTTTTTAAAAGATGACTATTTTTTTTAGCCACAGGAAAAACCTTTGTATCCAAAGTAATATTAATGGGTAAATAAACAGAATATGTATGCTGTTTTTAAATAAATGTTTCCCCCAAAATTATTTCAACCACATAGGAAAACTCCACTGAAGGGAAGTTAATATGGAAGAAATTCAGTCTTGTTCCAACAAACGCACATCAAAAGTTGGCATTCTGTAATCCTTAGGCAAAACTAGCATTCCATTGAGTACCAGAGATGCAAGCATTTTTCCAGATAAATAAATTCTATTTCTGGTCTATTACTTTGAAAAGGCTGACAACTTACTTAAGTATATGGAACACCCTCATCAAACAGTCTCCAAGCCACAACATCCTGGAAAATTCATATCAGTCTTTCTTTCTAACATCTATAATAATTTAAAAAATATGAAGTTTCTATAGAGTATGTATAAATCCAGGTCATAATAACAGACTACAATAACTTCATAGGAACTATTTGAAGGTTTTAAAATAAAATCTGAATGAGTATCAGAGGGAAGGACATACTATATTCATAAATGGAAAATTTACTATGATTAAAATGACAAATTTATCTCAAAATAGAATACAATTTATGGAAATTCCAAGCAGAATTTCAATGAGGTTTTATTTTGAATTGATTAAAATAATCATGTATTTCATATGACTAAAACATGTATGAATGAATAAATAACTGAAAATTGCCAAGAAGTGTTTAAAAGTAAAAAGAAGGGTTGAGGGGGAAGAGACTTATTAGAGAATCATGCCTCACTAGATATTGAAATTGACTATAAAATCACTACCACCAAAACAAATTGACATGAAAATAGACAAGTGGATAAATGGAAAAGTCCAAAGAAATCTTAATATATGAAAAAAATTTCAGTTTTTAGTGGGTGAACTATTTAACATTACTGGCACAACTGTTATCTATCCAGAAAAAAGCCATGCCATATACGTGAATGAATTTCAGATGCATTAAAGCTTTTATTACATGTGTATTAAGTTATTTCAAACTTTTATTTTGGTAAGAACACTTAGGATAAGACCTTTACAGACTTTTAAGTGTACAACTTGGTCTTGTTATCCAAAGGCACACTGTGGTGCCTCTAGTTTTTATTCTGAAAAAGGAATTCATAGGGCCTGGACTCCATCTTAGGCCTGTTCATGCTGATCATGCTCGGCCACCTTTCCAATGGACTCTGAACTCTGTGTTTAGTGCCTATGAAAACAACAACAGAAGGATAAGACCCCCTCCAGACAGGGGAACCTTGAAGATCATATCTAGGTTACTCATCGCCTAAGAGAAAACATACACTAATCACCCCTTCCTCCAGACAGGCCATAAATTTTTCCGTATCAATCAGAGTGTAACCTCAGGTTTATTGATTATTGGCTAATTGTTTGACTGTTTGAGCACATGAGCACACAGCACGTGAATGATGGGGTTATTGGGATTGTATTTTCCTTGGTTTATGTAAGTCTCAAGGAATCTGGAGTGGTGGGTTCAGACACGTACATATGGGGTATAAAAAATTTTCACAAATGCTGGTCGAGGTCCTTGGTTAAGAGGAGACTCTGCCTTGGGCCCGCCGGTGTAATAAACAGCACTCCACTATCTGCATTGTCCTTCTGGGTGAGTTTGTTTCCCGGAACACGTGGCTACAACAATTCATCATCAGATCACTAGAAATGGTCCATCTTCCGTAACAGAAATTTCACACATGTTATTTAGGGACTCTCCATGTCCCACTCCTCCCAGTCCCCTACAGCATTCTACTCTATGAGTTTGGCTATGTTAAACACCTCATATACCTATGTTAAATCATGCAGGATTTGTCCCTCTGTGACTGGCTTGTTTAACAGAGAATAAAGTTCTCAAGGTTGATCCATGTTGTCACATATTGCAGGATCTAATTTTACATATATGTAACACAGGATATTCGTAGACCTTCATCAAAAAGATGAAATCTAGAATTCCCCAGAAGAGAAGATTGCCAAACCTGACTTCCTTAAAATGTAAAATGTCTCTTGGATAAAGATTGCGTTTTCTCACAGGAGGAAGACATTTGCAGCCCCTGTAATTAACCATCGTTAAACATCTGTAGACAAAAAGCCTCTCAAACTACACATTTGAAAAATGGCTGAAGGCTAAGTGACAGAAGCAGAATAGAAAATTTGAATGAGCAATCAGCATATAACATGTGCTCAAGCTCCTGGTCATCTTCAAAATGCAAAGAAAAAAATGACAATAATAAGAGGCTATCTTTCACTCACCAGATAGGCAAATATTAGGTAGGAATCACTAATGCCTGGTCTTGGCAGAGGCTCTCATACATGGGCAATGAGAACATGAGTTGATATATTTCCAGCAAGTGATTTGGTGTATCTGTTAAAACTACAGTTGTGTGTAACCTTTGACTCAGCAGTTCCATATCTAAACTTTTATTCATAGAAATAAGATAATCAGTACCTAATGATGAATGTTCATGAATGCTTTCTGCACCACTGTTTGTAATAGTAAAACCTGTTAATGTCCATCTATATCAGTAGAGGAAGAGGGGGATAAATTACCACAAAATCTATAAACTATCCATAGCTATTGGAAAGTATAAACTTACTGATACATATTTACCAGAAAAGCTATTCATCTTATATTCTTCAAGTTAAAAAAAAAATTACCAAATAATGTGTATAGTAGCATATTGAAACTAAAAATAAAATTTTTGTGTCTGAGTATACTTGTAGATAAACAGAAAAAAATCATGAAATCATACATACAAAATGACTAACAAATTCAAAGAGTAGGTATACGTAAAATAGATAACTAATAATGACCTACTGTATAACACAGGAAATTTTAGTCAATACTCTCTAATAGCCTGTATTGGAAAAGAATATTAAAAAAGAGTGGAGATATATATATATATATATATATATATATATATTGATATATGATTCATTTTGGTGTACAACCAAAACTAACATAGCGTTGTGGATTAACTATACTCTAATAAGGCAGAGGAACCAGAGATCAAATTGCCAACTTCTGCTGGATCATCAAAAAGGCAAAGAGTTCCAGAAAAATATCTATTTCTACTTTATTGACTATGCCAAAACCTTTAACTGTGTGGATCTCAATAAAATGTGGAAAATTCTGAAAGAGATGGAAATACCAGACCTCCTGACCTACCTCTTGAGAAATCTGTTTGCAGGTCAAGAAGCAACAGTTAGAACTGGACATGGAACAACACACTGGTTCCAAATAGGAAAAGGAGTACGTCAAGGCTGTATATTGTTACCCTCCTTATTTAACTTATATGCAGAGTACATCAAGAGAAACACTAGACTGGATGAAGCACCAGCTAGAATCAAGATTCCTGGGAGAAATATCAATAACCTCAGATATGCAGATGACACCACCCTATGGCAGAAAGTGAAGAAGAAATAAAGAGCCTCTTGATGAAAGTGAAAGTGGAGAGTGAAAAAGTTGGCTTAAAGCTCAACATTCAGAAAACTAAGATCATGGCATCTGGTCCCATCACTTCATGGCAAATAGATGGTGAAACAATGGAAACAGTGGCAGACTTTATTTTGGGGGGCTCAAAAATCACTTGCAGAGGGTCACTGCAGCCATGAAATTAAAAGACACTTACTTCTTGGAAGGAAAGTTATGACCAACCTAGATAGCATATTCAAAAGCAGAGACATTGCTTTGCCAACAAAGGTCCATTTAGTCAAGGCTATGGTTTTTCCAGTGGTCATGTATGGATGTCAGAGTTGGACTATAAAGAAAGCTGAGCTCCAAAGAATTGATGCTTTTGCATTTTGATGTTGGAGAAGACTCTTGAGAGTCCCTTGGATTGCAAGAAGATCCAACCAGTCCATCCTAAAGGAGATCGGCCCTGAGTGTTCATTGGAAGGGCTGATGTTGAAGCTAAAGGTCCAATACTTTGGCCACCTGATGGGAAGAACTGACTCATTGGAAAAGACCCTGATTCTGGGAAAGATTAAAGGTGGAAGAAGGGGACGACAGAGTATGAGATGATTGGATGGCATCACCGACTCAACGGATATGAGTTTGGGTAAACTCCAAGAGTTGGTGATGGACAGTGAGGCCTGACGTCCTGCACTTCATGGGGTCGCAAAGAGTTGGACATGACTGAGTGACTGAACTGAACTGAACTGAACCAATTAAAAATGTTTTTTTAAACTTCAAAAAGCAGGAGGAGAAATTTTGTAAATCAGAAAGAGAAGGCTAATGTTAGATTTGTTATACATTATAAGGCAATATAGTCACATTGTTCACAGATACGTTTTTCATCTAAAATTCACCTGCTCCTTTGGCCTATTCATGTCCCCCACCCCCCACCCCCACCCCCCGCTGTCATCTGGCCTCTCAAAACATGTGATTCATGGATAAACTGACAAAGAATAAGGCTGAATCAAAGCATTTTATTTAGTAAGACAGTGCCCAAGTATGACCTAACAGAGGCTGTACAAAAATTAGTAGTGAAAAGGAGATTTCAGCCTAATCACCATGAGTAGTCAATGAAGAGGAAAGGAAATGTAAGCCAAGCTTCTGATATTTTAACACTTCAAAACTGTGAAAAATATATCTGGGATCTGAGCTTTCTCTTCTTCTAAAAATTTAGCCCTAGTAAGAAGGAATCTCAAACCAGCTATTTATCGAATTATTATCTGAAAGCATATCCTTTGACATATGAGTATATTTATACTCAAATACTCATGAAGTTTTTTATTTACTAAAGAATGGGAACTGACTTTGCTGGTGGTCCAGTGGTTAAGAATATGCATGCCAACAGCAGGGGGCATGGGGGCATGGGTTTGATCCTTGGTCTGGGGAGATTACACGTGCTGCGAGGCAGCTAAGCTCATGAAATACACAGATGGCACCATCCTTATGGCAGAAAGTAAAGAAGAACTAAAGAGCCTCTTGACAAAAGTGAAAAAGGAGAGGAAAAATGTTGGTTTAAAACTCAACATTCAGAAAACCAAGATCATGGCATCCAGTCCCATCACTTCATGGCAAATGGGGAAACAGTGGAAACAGTGACAGACTTTATTTTTGGAAGGCTCCAAAATCACTGCAGATGGTGACTGCAGCCACAAAATTAAAAGACACTTGCTCCTTGGAAGAAAAGTTATGAACAACCCAGACAGCATATTAAAAACCAGAGACATTACTTTGCCAACAAAGGTCCATCTAGTCAAAGCTGTGGTTTTTCCAGTAGTCATGTATGGATGTGAGAGATGGATTATAAAGAAAGCTGAGCGCTGAAGAAATCGATGCTTTTGGACTGTGGTGTTGGAGAAGACTCTTGAGAGTTCTTTGGACTGCAAGGACATCCAACCAGTTAATCCTAAAAGAATTCAGTCCTGAATATTCACTGGAAGGACAGATGCTGAAGCTGAAACTCCAGGACTTTGGCCACCTGATGGGAAGAACTGACTCATTGGAAAAGACCCTGCAGCTGGGAAAGATTGAAGGGGGAGGAGAAGGGGATGACAGAGGATGAGACAGTTGGATGACATCACCAACTCAATGGACATGAGTTTGAATAAACACCGGAAGTTGGTGATGGACAGGAAGGCCTGGCGTGCTGCAGTCCATGGGGTTGCAACCCTGAGGGTCCCAACTCTCAGTCGGACACAACTGAGCAACTGAACTAAACTGACACTGCAACTAAAGAAAGCCTGTGCATAGCATCAAAGACCCAGAGCAGCCAATAATAATTAATTAATTTTTAAAAAAAATAAAGAATGGGAACAATTTTCAAAATGGATAGAAAAATGGTACTGATGAAAGTATGTACAGGGCAAGGATAAGCATGCAGATATAGAGAATGGACTTATGGACTCGAGAGGAAGGGGAAGATAGGATGAACTGAGACTAGCATTTATATATATACAGAGTTGCTCATGCTCAATTGTTCAGTCATGTCTGGCTCTTTGCAATACTATGAACTGTAGCCCACCAGGCACCTCTGTCCACAGGATTCTCCAGGCAAGAATACTGGAGTGAGTTGCCATTTACTTCTCTAGGGGATTTTCCTGACCCAGGGATTGAACTCAATCTCTTGCATCTCCAGCATTAGGAGACAGATTCTTTACCACTGAGCCACCTGGGAAGCCCATATATATACTGCACTGTGAAATAGATAGCTAATGTGAAGTAGCTCTATTGTGTAGGGAGCTCGGCTCAGTGCTCTCTGATGACCTAGAGAGGTGGGAGAGGCGAGGCGGGGAGGAGGGCTCAAGAGGGAGGCTCAAGAGCGAATGGATATGTGTATACCTATAGCTTTTTTTTTTTTTTGCATTTCTTTTCCATGGGGATGGTCTTGATCCCTGTCTCCTGTACAATGTCACGAACCTCATTCCATAGTTCATCAGGCACTCTATCTATCAGATCTAGGCCCTTAAATCTATTTCTCACTTCCACTGTATAATCATAAGGGATTTGATTTAGGTCATACCTGAATGGTCTAGTAGTTTTCCCTACTTTCTTCAATTTCAGTCTGAATTTGGCAATAAGGAGTTCATGGTCCGAGCCACAGTCAGCTCCTGGTCTTGTTGTTGCTGATTGTATAGAGCTTTTCCATCTTTGGCTGCAAAGAATATAATCGATCTGATTTCGGTGTTGACCATCTGGTGATGTCCATGTATAGAGTCTTCTCTTGTGTTGTTGGAAGAGGGTATTTGCTATGACCAGTGCATTTTCTTGGCAAAACTCTGTTAGTCTTTGCCCTGCTTCATTCCGTGTCCCAAGGCCAAATTTGCCTGTTACTCCAGGTGTTTCTTGACTTCCTACTTTTGCATTCCAGTCCCCTATAATGAAAAGGACATCATTTTTGGGTGTTAGTTCTAAAAGGTCTTGTAGGTCTTCATAGAACCTTTCAACTTCAGCTTCTTCGGCGTTACTGGTTGGGGCATAGACTTGGATTACTGTGACATTGAATGGTTTGCCTTGGATACGAACAGAGATCATTCTGTTATTTTTGAGATTGCATCCAAGTACTGCATTTCGGACTCTTTTGTTGACCATGATGGCCACTCCATTTCTTCTGAGGGATTCCTGCCCACAGTAGTAGATATAATGGTCATCTGAGTTAAATTCACCCATTCCAGTCCATTTTAGTTCGCTAATTCCTAGAATGTCAACATTCACTCTTGCCATCTCTTGTTTGACCACTTCCAATTTGCCTTGATTCATGGACCTGACATTCCAGGTTCCTATGCAATATTGCTCTTTACAGCATCGGATTTTGCTTCTATCACCAGACACATCCAAAGCTGGGTATTCTTTTTGTTTTGGCTCCATCCTTTCATTCTTTCTGGAGTTATTTCTCCACTGATCTCCAGTAGCATATTGGGCCCTTACTGACCTGGGGAGTTTCTCTTTCAGTATCCTATCATTTTGTCTTTTCATACTGTTCATGGGGTTCTCAAGGCAAGAATACTGAAGTGGTTTGCCATTCCCTTCTCCAGCGGACCACACCCTGTCATATCTCTCCACCATGATCCGCCCATCCCAGGTTGCCCCTCAGGCATGGCTTAATTTCTTTGAGTTAGACAAGGAAGCAAGAGAGTTCCAGAAAAACATCTATTTTTGCTTTATTGACTATGCCAAAGCCTTTGACTGTGTGGATCACAATAAACTATGGAAAATTCTGAAAGAGATGGGAATACCAGACCACCTGATCTGCCTCTTAAGAAATCTGTATGCAGGTCAGGAAGCAACAGTTAGAACTGGTCATGGAACAACAGACTGGTTCCAAATAGGAAAAGGAGTACGTCAAGGCTGTATATTGTCACCATGTTTATTTAACTTATATGCCGAGTACATCATGAGAAATGCTGGACTGGAAGAAACACAAGTTGGAACAAGATTGCTGGGAGAAATATCAATAACCTCAGATATGCAGATGACACCACTCTTATGGCAGAAAGTGAAGAGGGGCTAAAAAGCCTCTTGATGAAAGTGAAAGTGGAGAGTGAAAAGGTTGGCTTAAAGCTCAACATTCAGAAAACGAAGATCATGGCATCTGGTCCCATCACTGCATGGGAAATAGATGGGGAAACAGTGGAAACAGTGTCAGACTTTGTTTTTCTGGGCTCCAAAATCACTGCAGATGGTGACTGCAGTCATGAAATTAAAAGACGCTTACTCCTTGGAAGGAAAGTTATGACCAACCTAGATAGCATATTCAAAAGCAGAGACATTACTTTACCAACAAAGGTTCGCCTAGTCAAGGCTATGGTCTTTCCTGTGGTCATGTATGGATGTGAGAGCTGGACTGTGAGGAAGGCTGAACGCCGAAGAATTGATGCTTTTGAACTGTGGTGTTGGAGAAGACTCTTGAGAGTCCCTTGGACTGCAAGAAGATCCAACCAGTCCATTTTGAAGGAGATCAATCCTGGAATTTCTTTAGAAGGAATGATGCTAAAGCTGAAACTCCAGTATTTTGGCCACCTCATGCGAAGAGTTGACTCTTTGGAGAAGACTCTGATGCTGGGAGGGATTGAGGGCAGGAGGAGAAGGGGATGACAGAGGATGAGATGGCTGGATGGCATCACTGACTCGATGGATGCGAGTCTGAGTGACCTCCGGGAGCTGGTGATGGACAGGGAGGCCTGGCGTGCTGCAGTTCATGGGGTCGCAAAGAGTCGGACACGACTGAGCAACTGATCTGATCTGATCTGATCTGATACCTATAGCTGATTCACTGTGAAAAGAAGAGAAGCGAAAAGCAAAGGAGAAAAGGAAAGATATAAACATCTGAATGCAGAGTTCCAAAGAATAGCAAGAAGAGATAAGAAAGCCTTCTTCAGCGATCAATACAAAGAAATAGAGGAAAACAACAGAATGGGAAAGACTAAGGATCTATTCAAGAAAATCAGAGATACCAAAGGAACATTTCATACAAAAATGGGCTTGATAAAGGACAGAAATGGTATGGACCTAACAGAAGCAGAAGATATTAAGAAGAGGTGGCAAGAATACACAGAAGAACTGTACAAAAAAGAGCTTCACGACCCAGATAATCATGATGGTGTGATCACTGACCTAGAGCCAGACATCCTGGAATGTGAAGTCAAGTGGGCCTTAGAAAGCATCACTACAAACAAAGCTAGTTGAGGTGATGGAATTCCAGTGGAGCTATTCAAAATCCTGAAAGATGATGCTGTGAAAGTGCTGCACTCAATATGCCAGCAAATTTGTAAGCTCAGCAGTGGCCACAAGATTGGAAAAGGTCAGTTTTCATCCCAATCCCAAAGAAAGGCAATGCCAAAGAATGCTCAAACTACCGCACAATTGCACTCATCTCACACGCGAGTAAAGTAATGCTCAAAATTCTCCAAGCCAGGCTTCAGCAATATGTGAACCGTGAACTTCCTGATGTTCAAGCTGGTTTTAGAAAAGGCAGAGGAACCAGAGATCAAATTGTCAGCATCCGCTGGATCATGGAAAAAGCAAAAGAGTTCCAAAAAAACATCTATTTTTGCTTTATTGACTATGCCAAAGCCTTTGACTGTGTGGATCACAATAAACTGTGGAAAATTCTGAAAGAGATGAGAATACCAGACCACCTGATCTGCCTCTTGAGAAATGTGTATGCAGGTCAGGAAGCAACAGTTAGAACTGGTCATGGAACCACAGACTGGTTCCAAATAGGAAAAGGAGTACGTCAAGGCTGTATATTGTCACCATGTTTATTTAACTTATATGCAGAGTACATCATGAGAAACGCTGGACTGGACGAAACACAAGTTGGAACAAGATTGCTGGGAGAAATATCAATAACCTCAGATATGCAGATGACACCACCCTTATGGCAGAAAGTGAAGAGGAACTCAAAAGCCTCTTGATGAAAGTGAAAGTGGAGAGTGAAAAGGTGGGCTTAAAGCTCAGCCTTCAGAAAATGAAGATCATGGCATCTGGTCCCATCACTACATGGGAAATAGATGGATAAACAGTGGAAACAGTGTCAGACTTTCTTTTTCTGGGCTCCAAAATCACTGCAGATGGTGACTGCAGCCATGAAATTAAAAGACGCTTACTCCTTGGAAGGAAAGTTATGACCAACCTAGATAGTATATTCAAAAGCAGAGACATTACTTTGCCAACAAAGGTTCATCTAGTCAAGGCTATGGTCTTTCCTGTGGTCATGTATGGATGTGAGAGCTGGACTGTGAAGAAGGCTGAGCACCGAAGAATTGATGCTTTTGAACTGTGGTGTTGGAGAAGACTCTTGAGAGTCCCTTGGATGGCAAGGAGATCCAACCAGTCCATTCTGAAGGAGATCAGCCCTGGGATTTCTTTGGAAGGAATGATGCTCAAGCTGAAACTCCAGTATTTTGGCCACCTCGTGCGAAGAGTTGACTCATTGGAGAAGACTCTGATGCTGGGAGGGATTGGCGGCAGGAGAAGGGGACGACAGAGGATGAGATGGCTGGATGGCATCACTGACTCGATGAATGTGAGTCTGAGTGACCTCCGGGTGTTGATGATGGACAGGGAGGCCTGGCGTGCTGCAGTTCATGGGGTCGCAAAGAGTCGGACACGACTGAGCAACTGATCTGATCTGATCTGATAGCTGATTCACTTTATTGTAGAGCAAAACTAGCACAACCAATTATACTCCAATTACAAAATGAGTAGGAACAATTTTCAAACATTTAAGCACTTTTGTAGTAATAAAAATAATTACTAACACTTTTTGAAAGTTTACTTTGTGTCAGACACAATGCTAAGTGCTTCCATTATCACAATTCCAATAAGTAGATAATATTATACACTCTGTTTTACAAATGAAGATGCTAAGGTTAGGGACTCTAATCTATGCAAAGCTATGCAGCCAGGAATTGGCTTGGCCTCAGGGAACCCACTTTGCTTCCCTGTAGAATAGCAGAGCCAGACTGAAATTGAAGAAAGTAGGGAAAACCACTAGACCATTCAGGTATGACCTAAATCAAATCCCTTATGATTATACAGTGGAAGTGAGAAATAGATTTAAGGGCCTAGATCGGATAGATAGAGTGCCTGATGAACTATGGAATGAGGTTCGTGACATTGTACAGGAGACAGGGATCAAGACTATCCCCATGGAAAAGAAATGCAAAAAAGCAAAATGGCTGTCTGGGGAGGCCTTACAAATAGCTGTGAAAAGAAGAGAAGCTAAAAGCAAAGGAGAAAAGGAAAGATATAAACATCTGAATGCAGAGTTCCAAAGAATAGCAAGAAGAGATAAGAAAGCCTTCTTCAGCGATCAATGCAAAGAAATAGAGGAAACAACAGAATGGGAAAGACTAGGGATCTCTTCAAGAAAATTAGAGATACCAAAGGAACATTTCATGCAAAGATGGGCTCGATAAAGGACAGAAATGGTATGGACCTAACAGAAGCAGAAGATATTAAGAAGAGGTGGCAAGAATACACAGAAGAACTGTACAAAAGAGAGCTTCACGACCCAGATAATCATGATGTTGTGATCATTGACCTAGAGCCAGACAGTACGTCAAGGCTATATATTGTCACCATGTTTATTTAACTTATATGCAGAGTACATCATGAGAAATGCTGGACTGGAAGAAACACAAGTTGAAATCAAGATTGCTGGGAGAAATATCAATAACCTCAGATATGCAGATGACACCACCCTTATGGCAGAAAGTGAAGAGGGGCTAAAAAGCCTCTTGATGAAAGTGAAAGTGGAGAGTGAAAAGGTGGGCTTAACGCTCAACCTTCAGAAAATGAAGATCATGGCATCTGGTCTCATCACTACATGGGAAATAGATGGGGAAACAGTGTCAGACTTTATTTTTCTGGGCTCCAAAATCACTGCAGATGGTGACTGCAGCCATGAAATTAAAAGACGCTTACTCCTTGGAAGGAAAGTTATGACCAACCTAGATAGCATATTCAAAAGCAGAGACATTACTCTGCCAACAAAGGTTTGCCTAGTCAAGGCTATGGTCTTTCCTGTGGTCATGTATGGATGTGAGAGCTGGACTGTGAAGAAGGCTGAGCGCCGAAGAATTGATGCTTTTGAACTGTGGTGTTGGAGAAGACTCTTGAGAGTCCCTTGGACGGCAAGGAGATCCAACCAGTCCATTCTGAAGGAGATCAGCCCTGGGATTTCTTTGGAAGGAATGATGCTAAAGCTGAAACTCCAGTATTTTGGCCACCTCATGCGAAGAGTTGACTCATTGGAGAAGACTCTGATTCTGGGAGGATTTGGGGGCAGGAGGAGAAGGGGACGACAGAGGATGAGATGGCTGGATGGCATCACTGACTCGATGGATGTGAGTCTGAGTGACCTCCGGGAGCTGGTGATGGACAGGGAGGCCTGGCGTGCTGCAGTTCATGGGGTCGCAAAGAGTCGGACACAACTGAACAACTGATCTGATCTGATCTGATCTAGAGAGTAGTAAATGTTTCTCTCAGCATGTTCTAAAGGCTAGTGAAACAGATCAGCCAGGGATCCCCGCATAGACAGGACCATAGGTGTTCCAAAGGAACATTCATTCTTAGGATGGCTCAAGGATAATGAGCTGTCAGCCAATGAGCTTTGACTTCATTATCTAAATCCTACAGCAACAGACACATTTAGAGGCAATTCTCAGTGGTAAGATATCTTATCCCATGTACCATACCAACAGGATGGAAAAGATAGCCAGCACATGCAGCTTCAAGTAGACCAGTTTGCAGTAGGCCGGAGTTGGACAAGAACTTCCACTGGATAAGGATGATGCAGAGAAATGTCTCATTGTAACTGCAATCTATTCACCCTATTTTTAAAAGCATGTACCATCCTTACAAAAGCGTCTCTAGATCTAACCTATATTTTGCCACACAAAGAACTTAGGGTGATTCTAACTCATCTTTTAGTTTTGAGGGGAATAGCCTTTAAGGAGAGCTCATTCTATTTAGTATGTGAAGGTCAGGACTTCCCTGGCAGTCCTGTGGTTAAGAATCTACCATTAGGCAGGGAATGTTGGTTCACTCCCTAAGATCCCATGTGCCACAAGGCAGCTAAGCCTGAGCCCATGCACCACAACTAGAGAACCTGTGAGCCACAGCAAAAGATCCTGCATGTGGCCGGGAAGATCCCCTGTGCTGCAACTAAGACCCAATGCAGCCATACAAATAATAAATACGTAATTTTTTTTAAAAAACCACACCACTTTTTTTTAAAAAAAAGAGAGAGTCAAACACGGCATTATGGTGTATAGAGCCATAGATAAAGTGAACTCCAAAACCTTATAGAACACTCATGTCCACTGGAAACACAAGGTTGACTTCCCAGTTTTCTTGTTGCAGGAATTTTCTGTTGAATTGATTTCAATCTATGAAAGACAAGCTAAAAACTATTATGGCATGGTATCAGAGAGATTAAAAGATTGAAGAGATTTGTTGTGCTGATCCTCTGTGTCAGCTGAGGTACCAGCAAGAAACAGATGGAATGCTCAACAAAGAAAATATGAGAACTTTAAGAAAAATGGTTGACAGAGGTGTTGGTAGGATGTAGGAAAACCACAAGGGCTTGGGGGGTAGTCATACTAGTTACCACTCCTGAGCCTGAAGAGGGAAGGAAAGGCAGGTCTACCGAGAGAACTGTGTGGAGAAGACCATCTTAAAGGGGCTGGGACCCTCAACCAAGGCATACAATCAACCACTTGAAAACCCACAAGAAGGGGTGCCTTCCCATGGGCTAAATCCTGCCCATAATGAGAGAGCAAGAGAGATCATTGATGCAATCCCTAAAAGTCAGCCTGCTTGCCATACAGAAGGGCGAAGAATAAGAAAGAGTTACTCTGAAGGGAAAAAAGAAAGATGCCCAGCACAGCATCTGTCTTTCCACTCAACTCCTGTAGCAGGCCAGACTGATGACGGTTTAGAACTAAGGAAGAACACAGTATCTTTTGGCATAGTCCATGGAACAGAAACAACTCATTTAGCACACAAACTGAATGGCACAAGCATGCCTTTGGCAGTTTGGTCAGAGGACAGGGGTTCATTCAGTGCAAGAACAAAAAGATGATTAATTTTAGACTTGGCTTCTCCTACTCAGTTTGTAGGAGCAAAATATACTACAAGTATACATAACTGCAGTGTCGATGTAAACCCAAACCCCTATTTCCCTAGCTGCTTTCATTACAGCACCTGACATAGATAGAAAATTAGCTGGCAAGGGAGAAAAAGTAAGGAAGATGAATATTCCTAATGTTACTACAGGCCACATACATACATTTTAATCATTACTTGTTTCCAGCAGGTCAGAGGTGCATTGCCAATTACCTGTAGGTGAGCGAACAGTGATGGTCTCCACTTGGGCCACTAATCATTCCGTATGTCCAAGAAGGTTCAGTTTTCAGTGTATGCTATTGGAAAGTTATCAGAATTACATGAAGGGTTTGGACTTCCTTCCTTCTCATTGGAATATTTCAAGAGTGATTTCAACTGAAATCCAGGATTCATGACCATGAGATAATATGTCACTGCAAGATTTTAACATTTAGATAGCATCACCAATTCAATGGACATGAACTTGAGCAAACTCCGGGAGATAGTGGAGGATCAGGAAGCCTGGCATGCTGCAGTCTATGGGGTTACAAAGGCTCAGACATGACTTAGAGACTTAACAACAACAAGTTCAATTGTTAACCTAAGAATATCATATCCATTAATATCTCTGTAATGAAACGTATGACAGAATATCTTTTATACTGCCTGCTTGTTAGGTTTGTAATATTTAGATAATAGATAATAAATTTTGACTCTACCTTTCTACACTTTTTTTCAATTTACAAAAATAAAACTTAGCTCAATTCTTATGCAAAATGAATCAAACTTCCAACTAGGAATTTCAGAGAAAGGTTTGCACGGTATCAAAAAATTTTTAAATTCTCTTTCAGTTAGTTTGGCTTATAAAAAAATGTTGGTCAGAGAAGGATTAACTCCTGGGGTCTCCCCAAGCATTCTTCCTGCTTGTTGTAAGATGAACTCTTGGTCACTAGGGCCCACTTTGTGAAACAGTGGACTGATGGAGAATTCCAGGCCCAGATGGTTTCACAGTGAATTCCGCCAAACATTTAAGGAAGAAATAATAACAATTTGACAAAATTTCTTCCAGATAATAAGAGGGGGGAATACTTCTTAGCTCATTTTGTGAAGCCAGCATCAACACCCTGATACCAAAATAGAGACATTACAAGAAAACCATGGCCCAAAAGTGTGAATTCTCATGAACAAAAACCAGAGATCAGCAAACTGCAATCTGTGGGCTGGCTGGCTGTAAACAAAGCTTTATGGGAACACAGCCACATCCATTCATTTGCTATGACAGAGTCAAACAGTTGCAGATGCAATGGAAAATATGTGGTCCAAAAGTCAATGCTATGCACTCTATGGCCATTTACAAAGTTTGCCAACTCCTGACACAACACTCAACAAATAGCAGCAAAGTTGAGTTGAGCAATATGTAAAAGTATATAATACCTACTGACCAAGTCCACAAAGGATGGGATAGATCCCAGAGCCAAAGTAGGCTGAGGAGTGCCCCTACACATGGGGACAGGCAGCAATGGGAGTAAGAAAACAATTACCTACACAGGGAACATAGGCTACATGCAGTAGTATTCTCTATATGCAGAAGTATACAGAGAATACTTGCTGTTGTTCAATCACTGAGACCTATCCAACTCTGCAACCCTTGGACTGCAGCACACCAGGCTTCCCTGTCCTTCACCATCTCCCAGAGTTTCCTCAAATTCATGTCCGTTGAGCTAGTCATGACATTCAGCCATCTTATCTCTGGTTGTTCCCTTTACCTCTTGCCCTCAATTTTTCCCAGCATCAGAGAAGGTAAGAGGTGCCAGTTTAAAGAGCCTCCTCAGATCAGATAAGATCAGATAAGTCACTCAGTCGTGTCCGACTCTGCGACCCCGTGAATCTCAGCACGCCAGGCCTCGCTGTCCATCACCAGCTCCCGGAGGTCACTCAGACTCACATCCATCGAGTCAGTGATGCCATCCAGCCATCTCATCCTCTGTCGTCCCCTTCTCCTCCTGCCCCCAATCCCTCCCAGCATCAGAGTCTTCTCCAATGAGTCAACTCTTCGCACGAGGTGGCCAAAATACTGGAGTTTCAGCTTGAGCATCATTCCTTCCAAAGAAATCCCAGGGCTGATCTCCTTCAGAATGGACTGGTTGGATCTCCTTGCCGTCCAAGGGACTCTCAAGAGTCTTCTCCAACACCACAGTTCAAAAGCATCAATTCTTCGGCGCTCAGCCTTCTTCACAGTCCAGCTCTCACATTCATACATGACCACAGGAAAGACCATAGTCTTGACTAGGCGACCCTTTGTTGGCAGAGTAATGTCTCTGCTTTTGAATATGCTATCTAGGTTGGTCATAACTTTCCTTCCAAGGAGTAAGCGTCTTTTAATTTCATGGCTGCAGTCACCATCTGCAGTGATTTTGGAGCCCAGAAAAAGAAAGTCTGACACTGTTTCCACTGTTTATCCATCTATTTCCCATGTAGTGATGGGACCAGATGCCATGATCTTCGTTTTCTGAATGTTGAGTTTTAAGCCAACCTTTTCACTCTCCACTTTCACTTTCATCAAGAGGCTTTTGAGTTCCTCTTCACTTTTTGCCATAAGGGTGGTGTCATCTGCATATCTGAGGTTATTGATATTTCTCCCAGCAATCTTGATTCCAACTTGTGTTTCCTCCAGTCCAGCATTTCTCATGATGTACTCTGCATATAAGTTAAATAAACAGGGTGACAATATGCAGCCTTGATGTCCTCCTTTTCCTATTTGGAACCAGTCTGTTGGTCCATGACCAGTTCTAACTGTTGCTTCCTGACCTGCATACAAGTTTCTCAAGAGGCAGATCAGGTGGTCTGGTATGCCCATCTCTTTCAGAATTTTCCACAGTTTATTGTGATCTACACAGTCAAAGGCTTTGGCATAGTCAATAAAGCAAAAATAGATGTTTTTCTGGAACTCTCTTGCTTTTTCCATGATCCAGCGGATGTTGGCAATTTGATCTCTGGTTCCTCTGCCTTTTCTAAAACCAGCTTGAACATCAGGAAGTTCACGGTTCACATATTGCTGAAGCCTGGCTTGGAGAATTTTGAGCATTATTTTAGTTGCGTGTAAGATGAGTGCAATTGTGCGGTAGTTTGAGCATTCTTTGGCATTGCCTTTCTTTGGGATTGGGATGAAAACTGACCTTTTCCAATCTTGTGGCCACTGCTGAGTTTTCCAAATTTGCTGGCATAAAGAGCCTCCTACTGGCCAAATTATGGACAATTTAAGCATAACGAATAACATTTTGATATTGCTTTCCCTATTTAGAACCAGTCTATTGTTCCATGTCCAGTTCTACCTATTGCTTCCTGACCTGCATACAGATTTATCAAAAAGCAGGTCAGGTGGTCTACTATTCTCATCTCTTTCAGAATTTTCCAGTTTACTGTGATCCACACAGTCAAAGGCTTTGGCATAGTCAATAAAGCAGAAATAGATGTTTTTCTGGAACTCTCTTGCTTTTTCAATGATCCAGCAGATGTTGGCAATTTGATCTCTGGTTCCTTTGCTTTTTCAAAATCCAGCTTGAACATCTGGAAGTTCACAGTTCATGTACTGTTGAAGCCTGGCTTGGAGAATTTTCAGCATTACTTTACTAGCGTGTGAGATGAGTGCAATTGTGTTGTAGTTTGAACATTCTTTGTCATTGCCTTTCTTTGGAATAGGAGTGAAAACTGACCTTTTCCAGTCCTGTGGCCACTGCTGAGTTTTCCATTTTGCTGGTATATTGAGTGCAACACATTCACAGCATCATCTTTTAGGATTTGAAATAGCGCAACTGGAATTCCATCACCTCCATTAGCTTTGTTCGTAGTGATGCTTTCTAAGGCCCCCTTGACTTCACATTCCAGGAAGTCTGACTCTAGGTGAGTGATCACACCATCGTCATAATCTGGATTGTGAAGATCTTTTTTGTACAGTTTCTCTGTGTATTCTTGCCACCTCTTCTTAATATTCTGCTTCTGTTAGGTCCATACCATTTCTGTCCTTTATTGTGCCCATCTTTGCATAAAATGTTCCCTTGGCATCTCTAATTTTCTTGAAGAAATCTCTAGTCTTTCCCATTCTATTGTTTTCCTCTATTTCTTTGCATTGATCATTGAGGAAGGCTTTCTTATCTCTTCTTGCTATTCTTTGGAACTCTGCATTCAGAAGGGTATATCTTTCCTTTTCTCCTTTGCCTTTCACTTCTCTTCTTTCTCAGCTATTTGTAAGGCCTCCTCTGACAACCATTTTGTCTTTTTGCATTTCTTTTTCTTGGAGATGGTTTTGATTCCTGTCTCCTGTACAATGCCACGAACCTCTGTCCATAGTTCTTCAGGCACTCTGTCTATCAGATCTAGTCCCTTGAATCTATTTCTCACTTCTACTGTATAATCATAAGGGGTTTGATTTAATCATAAGAGATTTTGAAAACCACTGAATGGTCCAGTGGTTTTCCCTACTTTCTTCAATTTAAGCCTGAATTTGGCATTAAGGAGTTCATGATCTGAGCCACAGTCAGCTCCCAGTCTTGTTTTTCCTGACTGTATAGAGCTTCTCCATCTTGGCTGCAAAAAATATAATCAATCTGATTTCGGTGTTGACCATCTGGTGATGTCCATTTATAGTCTTCTCTTATGTTGTTGGAAGAGGGTGTTTGCTATGACCAGTGCCTTCTCATGGCAAAACTCTATTAGCCTTTACCCTGCTTCATTCTGTACTCCAAGGCCAAATTTGTTTGTTACTCCAGGTATTCTTGACTTCCTGCTTTTGCATTCCAGTCCCCTATAATGAAGAGGAAATCTTTTGGGGTGTTAGTTCTAGAAGGTCTTGTAGGTCTTCATACAACCATTCAACTTCAGCTTCTTCAGCATTACTGGTCGGGACATAGGCTTGGATTACTGTGATATTGAATCATTAGCCTTGGAAATGAACAGAGATCATTCTGTCATTTTGAGATTGCACCCAGTACTACATTTTGGACTAATGGCACCCCATCCCAGTACTCTTGCCTGGAAAATCCCATGGAGGGAGGACCCTGGTGGGTTGCAGTCCATGGGGTCGCTAAGAGTCGGACACGACTGAGCGACTTTACTTTTACTTTTCACTTTCCTGCATTGGAGAAGGAAATGGCAACCCACTCCAGTGTTCTTGCCTGGAGAATCCCAGGGACGGGGGAGCCTGGTGGGCTGCCGTCTGTGGGGTCGCACGGAGTCGGACATGACTGAAGCGACTGAGCAGCAGCAGCAGACTATGATGGCTACTCCATTTCTTCCAAGGGATTCTTGCCCAAAGTAGTAGATATAATGGTCATTGGAGTTAAATTCACCCATTCCAATCCATTTTAGTTCGCTGATTCCTAAAATGTCAATGTTCACTCTTGTCATCTCCTGTTTGACCACTTCCAATTTGCCTTGATTCATGGACCTAGCATTCCAGGTTCCTATGCAATACTGCTTTTTACAGCATCAGACTTTACTTCCACCACCAGTCACATCCAAAACTGAGTGTTGTTTTTGCTTTGCTTCCATCTCTTCATTCTTTCTGGAGTTATTTCTCCATTGATCTCCAGTAGCATATTGGGTACCTACCAACCTGAGGAGTTTATCTTTCAGTGTCTATCTTTTTACCTTTTCATACTGTTCATTGCTAGGTATCAATACTCATTGCTAGGTATCAACAATTCATAATGAGTTAATCAATGTGTTCAAAATAAATAGGCTGTTCTTTAGGTTTAGAAGGCCAACTAATAAGGATAGAAGGAAGAACTGAACTATAAAACTTACTGTTTGTTTGGCAGTTTTCATAGTAATAATTAATTCAGCCAAGAAACACAAATGGATATTCAAATTAGAAGCATTTGTGCATTGGAGTTGTTGGACCTTAAAATTCCTGAGAATTTAACAACTTCAGGAATTTTAAGGTTAAAGTTGTTAAAATTATTGAAATTCAGATGATCTGAGTGTGCAATTAAATTATATTTAAATAGATGTACAGACAGATTTGATCCCTCTGTCATGTCTGACTCTGCATGGCCCCTTAGACTTTAACTCACCAAGCTCCTTTGTCCATGGAATTTTCCAGCAAGAATGCTGGAGTGGGTTGCCATGCTGTCCTCCAGGGAGGACCATGATAGGATATGCCAACTGTAGAGGCCGGGGCCAGGTGCCCAGCCCTGGACCCCAGAAGCTGGGCCAGCCTCTCTGGGACCATGTGAGATGAGGATCATGGGAAATTTGATTCTCTGACGGAAAACAGAACTAGATGAAGGAAGAGAAGGGGCAGAGAAGGCAAGGGGGAGAGCAACCATTCAGTTTACTAGAATGTGCTAATATCCTGCTGTTGCTGCTGCTGTTAAGTTGCCTCAGTCACGTCCTACTCTTCACGACCCCATGGACCGCAGCCTACCAGGCTCCTCCGCCCATGGTATTTTCCAGGCAAGAGTACTGGAGTGGGTTGCCATTGCCTTCTCCGACTAATATCCTAGGAAGCAGGAAAGAAAGTCATAAGAAAGGGGCAGGGAAAGGGGCAAAGTGTTTTATTCAGCAAACATTAAAAAAAAAAAAAAAAAACATAAAAAGGAAAAAGTCTTTGTATCCAGCAATCATTAACAACATCCCAAGGGCTACTTGAGCAGAGTCAAAGATGGGGTGCTGGTCATAATCAGTAGTTGATAGAATGATTGTTTCAGTGGATGGTGGGGAGATGGCAGGAACAGACAGAGACTCATTTTTCAAGAAGTTTCTCTGTGAAAGGTGCGAAAGAGACAAAGTGTTCAAAGGCATGCTTTTTCAAGGGAGAAACCTGAATATATTATTTAGAGGCAGACAGGAAGAAACACCTAAATTGTGCCATGTTTGAGAATGTTGGAAATTTATTGAAATAAAGGAGTAGGTAGCTGGTGGACTACTGTTAGAGCTGTGTTCCAAATGATCTCACTTTCATACTTTCTAAGAAATGCTCCTTTGTTGCGAACTAAATATTCCTGAAGGCCAAGGGTTATCTTACTTCATTGGTTTACCAAAACAGACTGACACTGTGCCACTCAACAAATTAATAGTGAAAACATATTGTGAGTGTGCTCTGTTGAGTCAGAGGTCTCAAGATGGATAAACTACACATGGATTTCAAATCTTTGATACCAAGCAAACAAAAGCAAGCAAAACCAAACAAAATCTGACCAAAGCAGCAAAATTCCCACAAAGAGAGACACAGCCAGATAGTTCAGTCTTACACCGGAGCATTATATGTCCATAAGTCATTCGATTTCCAGGAGAACATTTGCTCAACATTTATTTTAAAAATATTTGATTGCCTACTATGCGTTTTAGTAATAACCCTGTCTATAATGTGGGTTTCTATCAGTGTAGATTGAGAAGCTTTTTGTTTGATTTTTTTTCCAGATAACGTCTCTGATTTTTCAGTACTAATCTAAAAATATCAGTCATGGGGACAGTCCTCCAGTCTGGAAATCTTGATGCATTCTCCAGTGAGAACACACTGCGCCTCGGGCACGAACTGAATCTCTTTTTCTCCTCTTTTTCTCCTTCCTCTTTCCTTGAGGGTAAGACTGGCTTAGAAGAATAATCACCCATTTGAACAGTGAACATAGCTGCCTGCTTGAGAGAGTTCTTTTAAGTCCATATCTGCATAATCCTAATGAAAAATGAGAAAAAGGAATGAATTAAGAAAAGTCCCTTAATAACAATATAATGCCTCTGTCCGTATTTGTAGGATTTGACTTTCCATTCAGTCAGAATTGGTTAAGAAATTCAAATGTGTCTTTAGTGCAGCAAAGGACACAAAACAGATGCATGATGAGGAAGAGCTATTGCTCTTCTGATGTCCTAATTCTATTCAAACAAATATGTTGACAGGTCATCTAACAGAAATTTTATAAGCAACTTCAGTTTTCCTCTGAATTAAGCAAAGGAGTCATTTCCCAGGCAAGAAGGGAGTAACCCAGTGCCCCTCTGGCTCATGGCTGCCTCTGTTTCTCAGTCAGTGACTGGAGGGCAGAATTCCAGAGTGACTTTGAGACTTGGCCATGCCAGGGGAAAGCCTGGATTAAATAAATCCAGACACATCTGATTGTGTCACACTCTGAGTGAATATCTCCCTCTCCGTCTCTCCATCAACTCCACACTCATCCTCAAGATAAAAGTTACGTTTCTCAGCTTGACCGCATGACCCTTTCTCCTCCTTCTGGTTCCCTTTTCCCTCTCCCAACACATCTCTATGCCTGCCGGGTCTCCCTTCCCCCTTCCCTGTTCCTTCACACCTTTTAATAGTGGCTTCACCAGCCAGAAATGCCCTTCCTCTAGAAAACAAAAATTGCTCAGTTATGTTGCAATGTTCTTGTCTGAAAAAATAGTAAACCCCCAAAGCTAATGCCTCACTGGTACATCTTACCACCTATAAAATGAGACTATGTTTCAATCTAAAGTTTTACTTTTGATTTTTTTTTAGGAAAGCCAAAGAATGCTCAAACTACCGCACAATTGTACTCATCTCACACTCTAGTAAAGTAATGCTCAAAATTCTCCAAGCCAGGCTTCAGCAATATGTGAACTGTGAACTTCCTGATGTTCAAGCTGGTTTTAGAAAAGGCAGAGGAACCAGAGATCAAATTGCCAACATCCACAGGATCATCAAAAAAGCAAGAGAGTTCCAGAAAAACATCTATTTCTGCTTTATTGACTATGCCAAAGCCTTTGACTGTGTAGATCACAATAAACTGTGGAAAATTCTGAAAGAGATGGGAATACCAGACCAACTGATCTGCCTCTTGAAAAATCTGTATGCAGGTCAGGAAGCAACAGTTAGAACTGGTCATGGAACCACAGACTGGTTCCAAATAGGAAAAGGAGTACGTCAAGGCTGTATATTGTCACCATGTTTGTTTAACTTATATGCAGAGTACATCATGAGAAATGCTGGACTGGAAGAAACACAAGTTGGAATCAAGATTGCTGGGAGAAATATCAATAACCTCAGATATGCAGATGACACCACCCTTATGGCAGAAAGTGAAGAGGAACTCAAAAGCCTCTTGATGAAAGTGAAAGTGGAGAGTGAAAAGGTTGGCTTAAAACTCAACATTCAGAAAATGAAGATCATGGCATCTGGTCCCATCACTACATGGGAAATAGATGGAGAAACAGTGAAAACAGTGTCAGACTTTCTTTTTCTGGGCTCCAAAATCACTGCAGATGGTGACTGCAGCCATGAAATTAAAAGACGCTTACTCCTTGGAAGGAAAGTTATGACCAACCTAGATAGCATATTCAAAAGCAGAGACATCACTTTGCCAACAAAGATTCACCTAGTCAAGGCTATGGTCTTTCCTGTGGTCATGTATGGATGTGAGAGCTGGACTGTGAAGAAGGCTGAGCGCCGAAGAATTGATGCTTTTGAACTGTGGTGTTGGAGAAGACTCTTGAGAGTCCCTTGGACTGCAAGGAGATCCAACCAGTCCATTCTGAAGGAGATCAGCCCTGGGATTTCTTTGGAGGGAATGATGCTAAAGCTGAAACTCCAGTATTTTGGCCACCTCATGCGAAGAGTTGACTCATTGGAGAAGACTCTGCTGGGAGGGATTGGGGGCAGGAGGAGAAGGGGACGACAGAGGATGAGATGGCTGGATGGCATCACTGACTCGATGGATGTGAGTCTGAGTGACCTCCGGGAGTTGGTGATGGACAGGGAGGCCTGGCGTGCTGCAGTTCATGGGGTCGCAAAGAGTCGGACACGACTGAGCTACTGATCTGATCTGATCTCTGAAACTCTGTTTTTGGTAATCTACTTTGAATTGATATGTCATTAGAATTCTAATGGAAACAAGAATAACACCAACAAAACATCAAAAGAAATACCATCATATACGTGATAGGTACAATTTGACTTTCAGTTTAACGGTGTGGACTGGCCTCTCTTACGCATTATATTTGCAGTCACTGTTGTTCACTTAGAGCTGAAATGCTGAAGTGACAATGATTACCATTCTCAACAGGTGTCAACAAAAATTTTTAAGCAGAAAGTCATTTGAAGATTTTTAATTAAAACCTATAATTAAAAGGGAAACTATAATTTCAGCTATTGAGGACCTTGGGGATTCAAGAAGTTAATTTCAGATCAGTTCTCATGACAATGATGTATCATTTCTATAAAAGCTAAAGCATCAGAATAACTGGAACTCACTTATAGTCTACAATTACATTTGTTGTTGTCACTAAGTCATGTCCAACTCTTTGCAATGCTATGGACTGTAGCATGCCAGGCCTCCCTCATCATCTCCTGGAGTTTGCCAAACTTCATATTCATTGAATCAGTGATGCTATCCAACCACCTCATCCTCTGCCACTAGTGTTTTATGAAGATAAAGGGTCACTAGGAGTTTCTTTGCCTGGAGAATCCCAGGGACAGAGGAGTCTGTTGGGTGCCGTCTATGGGGTCGCACAGAGTCGGACACAACTGATACGACTTAGCAGCAGCAGCAGCAGGAGTTTCTTATAATCTGTGATAAATGTCAAAGGGAAATATCTTAATGATATTCATCAGAATCTAGAGAATTGGTGACCAGTCTCTTCTTTGGTATTTCTCTCATGTATTTTTCATCTCTACAATCCCAGATTTTGATGGCTTCTATGCTAAAAAATTAGGCCATCTATTGCTTTTCCCAAGATAATTTCTTTGTATTTTTGGAGAGGAGGAACATGAGCTATGGATAAGGCAACAAGGAAAAGGAAGAAGACTACAGAATTAAGTACCATGAATAATGACGGTAGACATGCCAAAAGATGACATATTAATAGAATGAGACATTTAAGCCTTGCTCTGATGTGCCAAACCTGAATTGATTCAAGCTGCTTGGAATAAGGATTGCTTGGAACCTTAATGTGCAAATGATGCTGGCTGCATAAAAAATATCCCAAACAAAATCAAACAGAACTAATAAAAGTTGGAAGAACTTCAAAAAGAAATCCATATAGCATTGGTGTAATAGAGCATGTTCCTTGGCCTTGGAAGCTGAAGGATTTTTATACCTAGAAAAGTTATTCCCAGCACAGACATCAATTAAATGATTGCTCTCACTTTTAGTAAGAATGCCTATGCTCATATCAATTGACCTTTCCTTTCTCATGATGAATAAAGAACAATGAACAAAATCAAGTGGGGATACTATTCCATTTGTTCTTTTTTTTTCAAAATGTACTAAATTATGTTAGCTATCCTTGAACATTTTCAAAAATTCATTCATCCACTATTATATACAGATTTTTTTGAGTCATCATCTTCAGCATTGCTTTTGGAAATTTTACTTTCAAATTAAATATTCAATGAAAAAATGCTCAAAATATCACTAAGATGGTTTTTCCTTTCTTCTTTGTTTAGTCAGGAATCTAACATAATGTAGCCATCATTGTTCATTTAAGTAAAATTTAGCTCCCAGTCCCCCACTCTTTCTCAGTCTACCTCTTTACAAATATATTTCTTCTTTCTGTCAATTTCTTCATTTATTTTTTCCCTACTTACTTTTTTCTCCATAATCTCCTATTCATCCCCACATTTGACATCTCAGTAATTTACCTTCTCAAATAGCTCTAATAGCACCTTAGACCTCTCCAGGAAAGAGGAACTCTGTAAGCTGAATGAATAACTCTAGTTTTATTTAAAAATGTATGTGGTTCTTCAAAAAATATATAAAGTACAGTTGTTTTTAAACCTTTCATTTTTGTGCTCTCTGAGATCTGTGAATGGAGAATTTTATTTTTTTAAAGAACTCATCAAGAGTGGCAAGTATAACTGGACATGGTCTAAAAAAATGAATGAATGAAACAGCGGCCCCTGCTGCTAAGTTGCTTCAGTCGTGTCCGACTCTGTGCGATCTCATAGACAGCAGCCCACTAGGCTCCTCTGTCCCTGGGATTCTCCAGGCAAGAATACTGTAATGGGTTGCCATTTCCTTCTCCAATGCATGAAAGTGAAAAATGAAAGTGAAGTCGCTCAGTCATGTCCGACCTAAAAGGGTCTAAAACCAGAGTCCAAGGGTTGCTCACATCGTCAGCAGCAGCTCCCCGCATGTGCTGTTAGGCAGTGATGGCAACCCACCCACATCTCTGAAGTGACGTAACCCTCCTTAACTACAGCATTTGGAACCAAGGAAATGGCTGCCTTGTCTCAAAGGAAGTCCTTATAATTCTACTTCTGCCCAGCTTCCTGTGCCCTTGCATCAGTTTTCCTTATCTAGAGGAAATCCAGCCTGAGATTATGTGTGGCTTGAGAGAGAATTTTCTTAGTATTTTTTCCCTTACAAAGATAAATGTGTCCCCACAGCACCTGAATAGTTGCCAATGCAGCCTGTTTGTACTTAGATCTGTTCCCACTATCTAAAAACGACAAGGCTTGTCTTCAGTCCAACCTGCCACTTTCTCCTACAGCCATTTACACCATGTATGGTTTAGAGTCAAGAAATAATGTCCTGCCCTTTCTACACAAGGTGAAATAAAGGTTCAGAGAAGCTAAAGCATTTTCTACAGGGATCACGAATCAGTTAGTGGCCAACCTACTTCAGATTCCACTCCAGTGTTCTTAAGTCCCATCCCCTCACACATCAGTCAGAGTCCCAGAAGACAAGAAGTAGCTCCCAAAGGGTGCAAATGATATAAAGCTTGAGTAAAGAGATGATTTACATAGGTGTGAGTAAGTTCAAAAGAAAATAAATTTAGAATGGTGAAGTGTTCAGAAAATGGCAACCGGAAATTGCCCATTGGAAGGCATTAGCATTCCCAGTGCTGGAGACACACAGGAAGAAACATCAATGGTATTGTTGTCAGAGTTCAGTAGGAGCTGGCGCTGAGGAGAGGAAGACACCCAGCAAGAGACAGTGTGATGGGACGTGGCTACTGCCAGAGAAGAGACATCAAAGACTCTCCTCCTCCCTCAGAGCTCCCATGGGTGCTTCCTGTTCCCTGAGTCCCACCCAAAGAAAGTCAGTGAAAGATCCCACGTGATTTCCTCCCAAGGAGTTGGCTTCCACAGGCTGGGAGTGCAGGATAGATTTAGAGGTTAGGACTACAGGGTTAAGAACAAAACAAAAAGCCAGAACACTTTATTTACGCCATATTTGTGAACTGATGATTCTATTTTTCAAGGTATAATTCATACCACTAGAGATATGAGTGACTTCCATTTAAAAGACTTAATTGACATTTCATCCTCGTGTAGTCTTACACATAAAAAGAGCGTACAACCTCAAATACTCCTAAAAATTTCAAGACTCGTGGTTTCTGGCAAACCAGACATCTGCTGCTGCTGCTGCTAAGCCACTTCAGTCGTGTCTAACTCTGTGCGACCCCATAGACAGCAGCCCACCAGACTCCGCTGTCCCTGGGATTCTTCAGGCAAGAACACTGGAGTGGGTTGCCATTTCCTTCTCCAATGCATGAAAGTGAAAAGTGAAAGTGAAGTCACTCAGTTGTGTCTGACTCTTCGAGACCCCATGGACTGCAGCCTACCAGGTTCCTCCAACCATGGAATTTTCCAGGCAAGAGTATTGGAGTGGGTTACCATTGCCTTCTCCAACCAGTCATCTAGCATCAGAAAATTCATGTTACCAAGCCATGAGCTTTCTAGAATGAGTATAAGCCTCCCTATGAAAGGCTACTCTGGTGGCTCATATGGTAAAGAATCTGCCTGCAGTGCAGGACACCAGAGTTTGATCCCTGGGTTGGGAAGATCCCCTGGAAAAGGGAATGGCTACCCACTCCAGCAATCATGCCTGGAGAATTCCATGGACAGAGGAGACTGGCAGGCTACAGTCCAAATGGGTCGCAAAGATTTGGACACAACTGAACAATAAACACAAACAGGGGAGTTTACATAGACCACATGAGAATTTTTAATGCTCTTTCTCATGAGGGGCTCCATGGAAAAATCTGGAGAGAGACCTGAAAATCTGATCAACACAAAATATGACAATGTGTGAACAGTTCCTAACCTTCGCAGTCACTGAGTCAAATACAGCCCTAGGTCCACTGCTCCAACAACAGAAAATTCCCTTGCATCTCATCAAAGAAGAATGTTTTGTTCAGTTCAGTTCAGTCACTCAGTCGTGTCTGAATCCTTGTGACTCCATGAACCACAGCACACCAGGCCTCCCTATCCATCACCAACTCCCGGAGGTCACCCAAACCCATGTACATCGAGTAGGTGATGCCATCCAACCATCTCATTCTCTGTTGTCCCCTTCTCCTTCTGCCCTCAATATTTCCCAGCATCAGAATCTTTTCAAACGAGTCAGCTCTTCCCATCAGATGGCCAAAGTCTTGGAGTTTCAGCTTCAAAATCAGTCCCTCCAATAAACACTCAGGACTGATCTCCTGTAGAATGGACTGGTTGGATCTCCTTACAGTCCAAGGGACTCTCAAGAGTCTTCTCCAGCACCACAGTTCAAAAACATCAATTCTTCAGTGCTCAGCTTTCTTTATAGTCCAGCTCTCACATCCATACATGACCACTGGAAAAACCATAGCCTTGACTAGATAGATCTTTGTTGGCAAAGTAATGTCTCTGCTTTTTAATATGCTGTCTAGGTTGGTCATATTGGAGAAGGAAATGGCAACCCACTCCAGTGTTCTTGCCTGGAGAATCCCAGGGACAGGGGAGCCTGGTGGGCTGCCGTCTATGGGGTCGCACAGAGTAGGACACGACTGAAGCGACGGAGCAGCAGCGGAGCAGGTTGGTCATAACTTTCCTTGCAAGGAGTAAGAGTCTTTTAATTTCATGGTTGCAGTCACCACCTGCAGTGATTCTGGAGACCAGAAAAATAAAGTCAGCCACTGTTTCCACTGTTTGCCCATCTATTTGCCACGAAGTGATGGGACTGAATGCCACGATCTTAGTTTTCTTAATGTTGAGCTTTAAGCCAACTATTTCACTCTCCTCTTTCACTTTCATCAAGAGGCTCTTTAGTTCTTCTTCACTTTCTGCCATAAGGGTGGTGTCATCTGCATATCTGAGGTTATTTCTCCCAGCAATCTTGATTCCAACTTGTGCTTCCTCCAGCCCAGCGTTTCTCATGATGTACTCTGCATAGAAGTTAAATAAGCAGGGTGACAATATACAGCCTTGACGAACTCCTTTTCCTATTTGGAACCAGTCTGTTGTTCCATGTCCAGTTCTAATTGTTGCTTCTTGACCTGCATGCAGGTTTCTCAAGAGGCAGGTCAGATTGTCTGGTATTCCCATCTCTCAGAATTTTCCACAGTTTATTGTGATCCACACAGTCAAAGGCTTTGGCATAGTCAATTAAGCAAAAATAGATGTTTTTCTGGAACTCTCTTGCTTTTTCCATGATCTAGCAGATGTTGGCAATTTGATCTCTGGTTCCTCTGCCTTTTCTAAAACCAGCTTGAACCTTGAAAGTTCACGGTTCATGTATTGCTGAAGCCTGGCTTGGAGAATTTTGAGCATTACTTTACTAGCGTGTGAGATGAGTGCAATTGTGTGGTAGTTTGAGCATTCTTTGGCATTGCCTTTCTTTGGGATTGAAATGAAAACTGACCTTTTCCAGTCCTGTGGCCACTGTTGAGTTTTCCAAATTTTCTGGCATATTGAGTGCAGCACTTTCACAGCATCATCTTTTAGGATTTGAAATAGCTCCACTGGAATTCCATCACCTCCACTAGCTTTGTTCATAGTGATGCTTTCTAAGGCCCACTTGATTTCCATTCCAGTATGTCTGGCTCTAGGTCAGTGATCACACCATCGTGATTATCTAGATCATGAATATCTTTTTTGTAAATTCTTCTGTGTATTCTTGGCACCTCTTCTTAATATCTTCTGCTTCTGTTAGGTTCATACCATTTCTGTCCTTTATTGTGCCCATCTTTGCATGAACTGTTCCCTTGGTATCTCTAATTTTTGAAGAGATCTCTAGTCTTTCCCATTCTCTTGTTTTCCTCTATTTCTTTGCATTGATCGCTGAAGAAGGCCTTCTTATCTCTCCTTGCTATTCTTTGGAACTCTGCATTCAAATGGGTATATCTTTCCTTTTCTCCTTTGCTTTTCACTTCTCTTCTTTTCACAGCTATTTGTAAGGCCTTCTCAGACAGCCATTTTGTTTTTTTGCATTTCTTTTCCATGAGGATGGTCTTGATTCCTGTCTCCTGTACAATGTAATGAACCTCCATCCATAGTTCATCAGGCACTCTATCAGATCTAGTCCCTTAAATCTATTTCTCACTCCACTGTATAGTCATAAGGGATTTGATTTAGGTCATACCTGAATGGTCTAGTGGTTTTCTCCACTTTCTTCAATTTCAGTCTGAATTTGGCAATAAGGAGTTCATGATCTGAGCCACAGTCAGCTCCCAGTCTTTTTTTTGCTGACTGGATAGAGCTTCCATCTTTGGCTGCAAAAAATATAATCAATCTGATTTCAGTATCAACCATCTGGTGATGTCCATGTGTAGAGTCTTCTCTTGTGTTGTTGGAAGAGGGTGTTTGCTATGACCAGTGAGTTCTCATGGCAGAACTCTATTAGCCTTTGCCGTGCTTCATTCTGTACTCCAAGCCTAAATTTGCCTGTTACTCCAGGTGTTTCTTAACTTCCTACTTTTTCATTCCAGACCTCTATAATGAAAAGGACATCTTTTCTGGTTGGTAGTGTTAGAAGATCTTGTAGGTCTTCATAGAGCTGTTCAACTTCAGCTTCTTCAGCGTTGCTGGTTGGGACATAGACTTGGATTGCTGTGATATTAAATGGTTTACCTTGGAAACGAACAGAGATCATTCTGTCATTTTTAAGATCGCATCCAAATACTGCATTTCAGACTCTTTGGTTGACTATGATGGCTACTCCACTTCTTCTAAGGGATTCCTGCCCATGGTAGTAGATATAATGGTCATACGAGTTAAATTCACCCATTCCAGTCCATCTTAGTTCACTGATTCTTAGAATGTTGATGTTCACTCTTGTCATCTCCTGTTTGACCACTTCCAGTTTGCCTTGATTCATGGAGCTAACATTCCAGGTTCCTATGCAATGTTGCTCTTTACAACTTCGAACTCTGCTTCCATCACCTGTCCCATTCACAACTGGGTATTGTTTCTCTTTGGCTCCATCCCTTCATTCTTTCTGGAGTTATTTCTCCACTGATCTCCAGTAGCATACTGAGCACCTGCCAACCTGGGGAGTTCCTCTTTCAGTATCCTATCATTTTGCCTTTTCATACTGTTCGTGGGGTTCTCAAGGCAAGAATACTGAAGTAGTTTGTCATTCCCTTCTCCAGTGGACCACATTCTGTCAGACCTCTCCACCATGACCTGGCCGCCTTGGGTGGCCCCACACGCATGGCTTAGTTTCACTAAGTTAGACAAGGCTGTGGTTTGTGTAATCAGATTGGCTAGGTGTCTGTGATTGTAGTTTCAGTCTGTCTGCCCTCTAATGCCCTCCCTCAGCTCCTACCATCTTAGTTGGGTTTCTCTTACCTTGGACGTGGGGTCTCTCATCACTGCTGCTCCAGCAAAGCACAGCCGCTGCTCCTTACCTCACATGTGAGGTAGCTCCTCTGGGCCACCGCCCCTGCCCTCGGGCGCTGTGTAGCTCCTCTAGGCCACACTCACAAGCCGTCGGTCCACTGCTTCAACAACAGAAAATACCCTCGCATCTCATCAAAGAAAAATGTTTTGTTACCAAACCCTTTATATCCTATGGGTCTTCAACACAATTTATCAATATTTGCTACCCTTTGTCTCTTAAACAGTGCTTTCTCATTTTACCTTCGGTATATTTCCACCAACCAAAAGGACTATGGAGCTTCATTCTCTGCAATTTGTGTTACTAAGTAAGTATACTGAACTTACATCTTAAAATACATACATAGTCTCACCCTTCAAATTCTGATGAGATCCTTACCCATTCCCAAGAAAATGTGCCCTCCCCCGCCAACAATTGAAAATCACTAACCTAGAGTCATTGGGCCACACAGGTGGAGAGCATTCAAGCTAAAGATATCTAGATTATATTTTGATAGCCCAGTTTTCTTCTGCAAGTATTCCCAACACATTCTTCAGGAGGAGCTTCCCTCTGGCTTTCTGTGATTTGAACCAGACTAAGTCTGTCACACACATGTGTATCTGGTACAGCTACTGGCCCCAAGAGCCCCCAAGAAAGGAGAAAGACTTTCTTGTCCTGTCTGACCTATATGGTCTGGGGTCTTTATCTGCAGAATTCATGTCTATAAAATGTAATGCCCGAAGGAGAGCTCTAGGTTGAGCTGTGGCCTTAACAATGGAAGCTTCTGGTTCTTCCTTTCTTAAGTCACTCAGTAGTGTCCAACTGTTTGCGACCCTGTGGACTGTAGCCTACCAGGCTCCTCCATCCATAGGATTTTCCAGGCAAGAATTCTGGAGTGGGTTGCCATTTCCTTCTCCAGGGGATCTTCCCGACCCAGGGATCAAACCCAGGTCTCCTGCCTTGCAGACAGACACTTTAACCTCTGAGCCACCAGGGAAGCTCTCTAGCCCTTTGAAATTTCATTCACCAAATATCTTTACACAACATCTGGGGTCTTCATCAGTTCTTCCTCGTTTTTCTAATAAAATCTTCCAAAATTCATTTACTCTAAATATGGATCACAAATATCCCAAAGTGTTGTCCATCACACTCTCTACCACCACCACACACACACACAGACAATGGACTTGATTATAAGCAATGATCAAAGTCAGACAAGACAGGAGCAAGCCAAACATCAGTGGAAACTGATAAATGATCTCCAAAAGAAAAAAGTCTGGGACATCAGATGCCCTGGATCTCTCTGACTCAATTTTTACTTTTCCATCTTAGATTCCTGGGATCGCTCTGTGCCATTACCAGGCCCAAATGCAAACCTCTTTTTTCCTATTTTTAAATGTTTTGAATTGTGTATCTTTTTTCAAGTATAACTAAATACAGCATTGTATTAGTTTTAGGTGTGTGAGGTAGTGACTCAATATTTATATACGTTACAAATTAATCACCATGTTAAGCCCAATAACATCTGTCACCATACAAGATATTACAATATAACTGACTATATTTCCTATGCTGTTCATAAAATCCATGACATTTATTTCATAACTGGAAGTTCATATCTCTAAATTCCCTCCACCTGCTTCACCCAACTGCTGACCATCTTCTCCTTTGGCAACCACCAGTTTGCTCTCTGGATCAATGACTGCTTCAGTTTTGGTGTTTGTTCATTTGTTTTGGTTTTTAGATTCACATATAAGTGAAATTATACAATATTTATCTTTCTCTGATTCATTTTGTTTAGCATAATACTCACTAGGTCCATCCATGTTGCAAATAGTAAGATTTCATTCTTTTTCATCATTGAGTTATTTTCCTTTATATCATCTTTTTTATCCATTCATCTAATTATGGACACTTAGGTTGTATCCATATCTTGACTATTGTAAATAAGGCTGCACTGAACATAAAGTTGTGTATATCTTTTCAAATGAGTGTTTTCATTTCTTCTGACAAATATCCAGAAGTGGAATTGTTGGATTATATGATCAGATCAGATCAGATCAGTCGCTCAGTCGTGTCCGACTCTTTGCAACCCCATGAACCGCAGCATGCCAGGCCTCCCTGTCCATCACCAGCTCACGGAGGTCACTCAGACTCGCATCCATCGAGTCAGTGATGCCATCCAGCCATCTCATCCTCTGTCGTCCCCTTCTCCTCCTGCCCTCAATCCCTCCCAGCATCAGAGTCTTCTCCAATGAGTCAACTCTTCACATGAGGTGGCCAAAATACTGGAGTTTCAGCTTTAGCATCATTCCTTCCAAAGAAATTCCAGGATTGATCTCCTTCAGAATGGACTGGTTGGATCTTCTTGCAGTCCAAGGGACTCTCAAGAGTCTTCTCCAACACCACAGTTCAAAAGCATCAATTCTTCGGCGTTCAGCCTTCCTCACAGTCCAGCTCTCACATCCATACATGACCACAGGAAAGACCATAGCCTTGACTAGGATTATATGATAGTTCTATTTTTAATTTTTTGCGGAAAGTCTGTGTTTTCTATAGTGGCTATGCAAATTTACATTCTCACCAACAGTATACAAGGATTCCTTTTTCTCCACATCTTTGCCAACACTGATTATTCATTGCCTTTTTTAATAATAACCATAGCGACAAGTATGAGGTGATATCTCATTGTGGTTTCTATTTGCATTTCCCTAATGGTTCATGCACTCATCTCACACGCTAGTAAAGTAATGCTCAAAGTTCTCCAAGCCAGGCTTCAGCAATATGTGAACCGTGAACTTCCTGATGTTCAAGCTGGATTTAGAAAAGGCAGAGGAACTAGAGATCAAATTGCCAACATCCGCTGGATCATGGAAAAAGCAAGAGAGTTCCAGAAAAACATCTATTTCTGCTTTATTGACTATGCCAAAGCCTTTGACTGTGTAGATCACAATCAACTGTGGAAAATTCTGAGAGAGATGGGAGTACCAGACCACCTGATCTGCCTCTTGAGAAATCTGTATGCAGGTCAGGAAGCAACAGTTAGAACTGGTCATGGAACAACAGATTGGTTCCAAATAGGAAAAGGAGTACGTCAAGGCTGTATATTGTCACCATATTTGTTTAACTTATATGCAGAGTACATCATGAGAAATGCTGGACTGGAAGAAACACAAGCTGGAATCAAGATTGCTGGGAGAAATATCAATAACCTCAGATATGCAGATGACACCACCCTTATGGCAGAAAGTGAAGAGGAACTCAAAAGCCTCTTGATGAAAGTGAAAGTGGAGAGTGAAAAGGTTGGCTTAAAGCTCAACATTCAGAAAACGAAGATCATGGCATCTGGTCCCATCACTACATGGGAAATAGATGGGGAAACACTGGAAACAGTGTCAGACTTTCTTTTTCTGGGCTCCAAAATCACTGCAGATGGTGACTGCAGCCATGAAATTAAAAGACGTTTACTCCTTGGAAGGAAAGTTATGACCAACCTAGATAGCATATTCAAAAGCAGAGACATCACTTTACCAACAAAGGTTCGCCTAGTCAAGGCTATGGTCTTTCCTGTGGTCATGTATGGATGTGAGAGCTGAACTGTGAAGAAGGCTGAGTGCCGAAGAATTGATGTTTTTGAACTGTGGTGTTGGAGAAGACTCTTGAGAGTCCCTTGGACGGCAAGGAGATCCAACCAGTCCATTCTGAAGGAGATCAGCCCTGGGATTTCTTTGGAAGGAATGATGCTAAAGCTGAAACTCCAGTATTTTGGCCACCTCATGCGAAGAGTTGACTCACTGGAGAAGACTCTGATGCTGGGAGGGACTGGGGGCAGGAGGAGAAGGGGACAACAGAGGATGAGATGGCTGGATGGCATCACTGACTCGATTGACGTGAGTCTGAGTGACCTCCGAGAGCTGGTGATGGACAGGGAGGCCTGGCGTGCTGCAGTTCATGGGGTCGCAAAGAGTCGGACACGACTGAGTGACTGATCTGATCTGAATAGTTCATGATGAGCATTGTTTCATGTGTCTGCTGGCCATCTATATTTCTTCCTTTGAAAAATATCTTTGGTGGTCCTCTGCCCATTTCTAATCAGATTTTTTATATTGAGGTGTATCAATGTTGTTGTTTAGTTGCTAAGTCGTGTCTGACTCTTTTGCAATCCCATGGACTGAAGATCAGGCTTCTCTGTGGGATTTCTCAGGCAAGAATATTAGAGTGGATTGCCATTTCCTTGGGGATCAAACCCTCATCTCCTGCACTGACAGGGAGATTCTTTACCACTGAGCCACCTGGCATTGACGTGCGTAGTTTTTATATACTTTGAATATTAATCCCTTATCAGATATATCATTTGCAAATATTTTCTCCCATTCAGTAGACTTCCCTTTAATTTTGCTGATGATTTCATCTGATATGCAAAAGTTTTTAGTTCAATATTGTTTTGTTGATTTATTTTGGCTTTTGTTGTACTTGCCTGAGGAGACAAATCAAAAAAAAAAAAAAAAAATTACTGAGACTGATGTCAAAGGGTGTATGTTTAATATTTTCTTCTAGTTTTCTAGTATCAGATCTTACATTTGTCTTTAATCAATTTTGAGTTCATTTTCATTTAATAGTGTAAGAAAATGATCTAGATTCATTCTTTTGCAAATAGCTCTCTGGTTTTTCCAACAACATTTATTGAAGAAATTGTCTTTTCCTCATTGTATATTCTTGCCTCCTTTATCAAAAATTAATTGTCTATATAAGCATGAGTTTATTTCAAGACTCTCTATTCTGTTCACTGATTTATGTGTCTGTTTTTGTACTAGTACCATACAATTTTGATTACTATAAGCTTTGTGGCATAGTTTGAAATTAGAGAGCATAATATATCCAACTTTGTTCTTCTTTCTTAAGAATATTTTGACTATTTGAAGTATTATGTTTTTCCCTATAAAATTATAAAATTATTTGTTTTGTTTTATGAATAATGCCATTGGTATTTTGATAGCGATTACATTAAATCTGTAGACTGCTTTGGATAGTATGGACATTGTAACAATATTAATTATTACAATCAATTGGCACTGCATGTCTTTCCCTTTATTTGTACCATCTTCAATTTATTTCATCAGTGTCATAGTTTTCAAAATACAGTCCTTCACCCCCTTGGTTAAATTTATTCTTTTATGTGTGAATGTAAATGAAGTTGCTTTCTTAATTTCTTTTTCTGATAGTTCATCACTATTGTGTAGGAACACAATGAAATTCTATTAACTAAGTGTCCTACAACCTTACTGAATTCATTTATTCTAATAGCTTTTTGGAGGAGTTTTTAGGGTTTTCTATATATAGTATTGGCTTCCCTGGTGGCTCAGATGGTAAAGCGTCTGCCTGCAATACGGGAGACCTTGGTTCGATTCCTGGGTCGGGAAGATCCCCTGGAGAAGGAAATGGCAATCCACTCCAGCACTCTTGCCTGGAAAATCTCATGGACGGAGGAGTCTGATAGGCTACAGTCCATGGGGTCGCAAAGAGTCGGACACGACTGAGCGACTTCACTTTCATTATGTCATCTGCAAAGTGACAGTTTCACTTCTTCCTTTCCAGTTTGGATGTTTTCATCTCTTTTTATTTTCTAACTGCTATGACTAGGACTTCCAATACTGTGCTGAATAAAATGGTGAGAGTGACTATCCTTGTCTTGTTTCTGACCTTAGAGGAAAATCTTTCCGTTTTTCACCATTGAGTATGATATAAGCTGTGGGTTTGTCATTTGTGGTCTTAATTAGTTTGAGGTATGTTCCCTTTGGAGAGTTTTTATCATAAATGGGTGTTGAATTTTGTCAAAAGATTTTTCTGCATCTATTGAGATGATCATATATTGTGGATGGAAACAATGTTTGATATGATTTCTTAAATTTAAGAAGACTTATTTTGTGGCCTAACGTGATATTTGCTGGAGAATGTTTCATGTGCAGGTGGAAAGAACATGTATTTGTCTGTTTTGGGGTGGTATGTTCTATATATATCAATTAAAACTCTCTAGTCCTATTTGTCTTCCCTGGTGGCTCAGACGGTAAAGTGTCTGTCTACAATGCGGGAGACCCGGGTTTGATCCCTGGGTTGGGAAGATCCCTTGGAGAAGGAAATGGCAATCCACTCCAGTACTATTGCCTGGAAAATCCCATGGACAGAGGAGCCTGGTAGGCTACAGTCCATGGGGTCGCAAAGAGTCAGACATGACTGAGCGACTTCACATTCAGTCCTATTTGTTACTTAAAATCAGTATTTCTTTGTTGCTTTTATCAGGAAAATCTGTCCATTGATAGAAGTGGGTGTTAAAGTCTGCTATAATTGTTGTATTACTATCAGCTTCTCCCTTTATGTTTGTTAATATTTGCTTTATGTATTTAGGTGTTCCTATGTACAGTTATTTCAAATTCCTCATTGGGTTGATCCCTTTATCACCGAGTGATGCCCTGGAAGGGATGAGAAATTCTGACTGTCTGACCCTCCCAGGAGATACCATAGTCCTTTACTGAGAGCTGGGAGAGAAGATCTCCCTGTTCGTCACACCCACCTGAACGAAATGCAATCAAGTTCAGCTTGGGGCTGCAAGGAGGAAGTGACAGAGCAGTTCATGGCTCAGATCCCAAAGATTCTTGCTATTCTCACCCAAATATAGTAGATTTTCTTTCATAAATGTTTCTTCATTTGCTGGATGCTCTTAGGACAATTTCCAAAAGCTTTAAATGGTTGCTTTGTCAATAATTTTTACTAGTTATGGTGACTTCACTGGGGAGCAGACCCACAGACCTCCTCACACATTTACAGAGTGGATCTTTCCTCTGGTCTGTTTTTACATGTGTTTGGGGACCCTGCCCCTCCACTGCAACAGAAGCTGTGAGAGAAGAACCTAATGCTGAAATTTCAGATGGGAGCAGGTTTGGGGGTGGGTATTAGAGGCACCTTCTTAGGTACCCAGAAATGACCAGTCTCAACCTAGATGGAAGTATACAGAGAAACCTTCCATCTCTTCAAGCTGGATCTGGCACCCACAGTTCCACCTTAGGGTACCCCCAGTTTCCAGGAAAGTGAGGACTGTGCTTCTCATAAAACATTTGCTAATGATCTTTTGCTTTCAGACTGAGTGACTTTCATGATATTTCACTAATCTATCACAGGAGCTGAAAGGGAAAGAAATGGAGGAAAGCAAAAATAATTAGAAGAAAGAGAAGGGAGCACACAAATAAAAGCAAAACCAAAGGTTTCTAGTTTGCTGAAGTTTGTAAATGTAGCTGAGTGGCAAATTGTTTTATGTAC
The DNA here is from genome assembly GCA_935064755.1 of Tragelaphus eurycerus. Classification (NCBI taxonomy): domain Eukaryota; kingdom Metazoa; phylum Chordata; class Mammalia; order Artiodactyla; family Bovidae; genus Tragelaphus; species Tragelaphus eurycerus. Next base: position 15,729,645 of record CAKXYN010000041.1, read on the forward strand.
ATCTAGTTGTAGAAAGTGAAATCCATATAAATCCCCAATATAATCTAAGGACTGTCAGGTTTGCTTCTTAGGTTTCCCAGGGGCTGCCACTTGCCTTTACTGACCCCCATGTTGACCTGTCTCTTCCCCCACTATATGATTCCTTATACCAACACAAATTCATTTCTTATACCTAGTTAGACAATTTTTTTACCAGTATTATCAGACTCCTGGTACATTGGTAGCCCCTGTAAATACTTTTCTGCTTTATCTCCAGAGATTTCAAATATTACTAATAATTTTTTGTTCATTACAATGTACAACATTTATCAGGGCTTAAAAGGAAACTGACTAGCAATAGTCTAAAGTAATATGGATTAACTCATGCTCTCCCCATTGTGTTGTTGTGCTTAGTCACTCAGTCGTGTCTGACTCTTTGCAATCCCATGGACTGTAGCCCACAAGGCTCCTCTGTCCATGCGGATTCTCCAGGCAAGAACATTGTATACTATGGGTTGCCATGCCCTCCTCCAGGGGATCTTCCCTACCCAGGGCCTGAACCCAGGTCTCACACATTACAGGCTGCTTCTTTACTGTCTGAGCCACCAAGGAAGCCCCATGTTCTCCGTACTATTACTTAACATAAATTTAGCTTGCAGGTTGTTAGAGAATAATTTAATAAACTGAATCACAATAATTCAGTTTGGGCACTCTGAGTTAGAGATTCCTGAATTCCAATCCCAAATTTGTAAATTTACTAGCTCTGTGATCTTAAGTAAATTACTAAATCTCTTCAAACTCTGTCCTCACATTCATTTTGTAATAGATTGTATATAATAGTAGATTTGTGATAATAACAATTGCCAAAAATGCTTTTGAATATTTATTGTGTGCCAAGAACTGATCGAAGTACTTTTCATGTATTAACTCTTTTAATGCCTATCATATGATTATCACAATGGTGACACATGATAAAAAAAAACTTTAAAAATGATTTTTATTATTAGTAATGTTAATGAATCAACTTAAATTTTGACTATCAATTAGAAAGAAGAAATAAAACAAGAGTCTATCACTTTTTATCACAATAAAAACTATCTTGTTGCTGTTGTTCAGTTGCTAAGTCATGTCCAACTCTTTGTGACCTCATGGACTGCAGCACGCCAGACTTTCCTGCCCTTCACTATTGCCTGGACTTAGCTCAAACTCATGTCCATTGAGCTGGTCTGTTGCCCCCTTCTCCTCCTGGCTTCAATCTTTCCCAGCATCAGGCTCTTTTCCAATGAGTCAGCTCTTCGCATCAAGTGGCCAAAGTATTGGAGCTTCAGATTCAGCATCAGTCCTTCCAGTGAATATTCAAGACTGATTTTCTTTACGATTGACTGGTTTGATCTCCTTGCAGTGCAAGGGACTCTCAAGAGTCTTCTCCAGTATCACAGTTTGAAGCATCAAATCTTCAGCGCTCAGCCTTCTTTATGGTCCAACTCTAACATCCATACATGACCACCAGAAAAACTATAGGTTTTACTATAAGGACCTTTGTCAGCAAAGTGATGACCTACTTTTCAATACACTGTCTAGATTTGTTAGAGCTTTTCTTCCAAGGACAAGTGTCTTTTACTTTCATGGCTACAGTCACCGTCCACAGTGATTTTGGAACCCAAGAAAATAAAATCTGTCTTTTTCCCCCTTTTATTTGCCATGAAGCAATGGGACCAGATGCCATGATCTTAGTTTTATGAATATCGTTTTAAGTCAGCTTTTTATTTTCCACTTTCACCCTCATCAAGAGGCTCTTTAGTTCTTCTTTCTGCCATTAGAATGGCATCATCTGCATATCTGAGGTTGTTGATATTTCTCCCGGCAATCTTGATTCCAGCTTATATTGTATTTATTATTATAATCATAAATATAATGTAATTATAGATAATTACTACAGAATGTAATCTTTCTACATATTTATTTTCAAGTATGCTGTAGGAATAATGAGGCAACATTTTACCAAAGAGATTTGAATAGCGCCATCCTTGACAGTGATAAAAGGGAAGCCTTCTTCTCTTTGTTGACTTAGCTTGGGCATAACTTTCTCTAAGAAGGTTCCCTCCTTTTAAATCCCCCACGCTCACTGCCAACCTGTTCAGTTGTTCCATTATCTTCTATGACTCTTCACACTCGATTTTAATAATCTTTTTATTAAAGATTATTTATTCAGTGAAATAGGATTTCACTGAAGAATCAGCAGATGAATGCTCATTTTCAGTTCACTACTGATCAAAGTTTTAATGAGAAGTTGGGCCAGATTTTTTCGGAAGTTTCTTCCTACCCAAAAGTTCCAGAAACAGACTTTAGATTTCACATGGAAAGTACTCAGTGGTTATGGCTGCCTGCCCACAAGAATCAAAACCCCAAACAAGATCCATTTGAAGTTCTTGTGTCCCAGGACACCAGAGTGCCCGCTCCCTTTACCCAACCACATACCACAGTGTGTCAAAGGGTGTTTTCACTCCTAGCTGACGTGTGTTATTATTTTTTTATTCAACTCTGAAAGTGCAGAATGTTTTTAGTGGTTTAGGAGATGACCAAGAGACTTTGTTTTGTTTGTAAATTATTCACCTCTAAATTTGTTGAAGTGATTTTCTAGATATATGTTTTATTCATCTGAAGGTTGGAATATTTGCAGATTGGATATGCTAGAAATCGAAGGAATAATTCAGTCAACAATTCACTTACTGGCTAGCCCAGTTTGAGGGAGCTTTCAAAATGCTTATGGTAAAGTAAACAATTAGATTGCATCCAGTTTGGATAGTATTAACACATGTAATTAACATTTTGGTGCCATTATGTGATTGATAGGTGTTGTAAGATATTTCCACTGGTAACAAAAAGTATCATTTCTTAAACAAGCAAAATGCTTTACTAACATGACATCATCTAATCCTTAACATCAATTCTAAAGCTGATTATTAGCTTCACTAACAAACCTCATGGAGAAGGCAATGGCACCCCACTCCAGTATTCTTGCCAGGAGAATCCCATGGACAGAGGAGCCTGGTGGGCTGCAGTCCATGGGGTCGCTAAGAGTCAGACACGACTGAGCAACTTCACTTTCACTTTTCACTTTCATGCATTGGAGAAGGAAATGGCAACCCACTCCAGTGTTCTTGCCTGGAGAATCCCAGGGATGGGGGAGCCTGGTGGGCTGCTGTCTATGCAGTTGCACAGAGTCAGACACAACTGAAGCCACTTAGCAGCAGCAGCAGACCTCTAAATTCTAGATAGATCTCTGCTAAAAGATATGCCATGACAAAAAATAACCTGACTAAACAGCCAATTAACTTAAGAGCTGAGGAGGAATTTCTGAGCAGCCATAATTTAGATGTAGAATGTTTTTGAGGAAAGCTACATTTTTTTTTCCTGGCACATTCTCTCTCATACCAGTTTGCTGGTATCCTACTTATTATAATGAATGACAGAACATCCACATGGAAATAACTCTGTATCAAATACAGAGAAAAAAAATCTATTTCTAAATTCTATTTAGAAATTTCCACTGAATTAAAAATCAATTGGCATATAGCAAGTGTTTATACATGTATTAACTCTACCTCTAATACTACACTACAAAAGAAATATTATACCCATTTTATAGATTAGAAAAGCAAAACTCAGAGAAGTTGAATTACTTTCCCAAAGCAGCTAGCAAGCAGCAAAATCTAGACTTAATCCAGGTCTTCCTGGCTCCAGAGCCTTTCTTTTTCCACTACTGCACTGCCAATCCCCAAATGGGCTGTTTTCTCTTGGTATTTTGTTCTTAAAAATGCACCCTTTGGCTCTACAACCTAAGAACACAATATTATATAAGAAGGTCATAATTCTAATACCTTCACAAGTTGTGAAACTATTTTCATTAGCAAATTCTGATAAAGGCTCCTCATGCTCCCAGAATGTTCCTATTTCATACATCCCTTCCATTTTCCTCCTCCACATTCTTCCATCTGGTTAAGTCAAGGCAAGGCATGTTAAATTCCTGTGGCATAAAATCCTTACTAAAACCTTATGCAAAGTCTTCACCATAATCCCTAAGAAGTATTGAGAAATCCAATCACACGTCAAGACTGATTTACTGGAGCTACTGGGTGGCTAGAATGGGAAGAGAGCATTTATTCAAAGACCAGTGCTAGACAGCTGGTCATTGTCTTTTCTGACTCCATTGATATGAGGGAGGAAAAGGATGATCAACTGTCAAAATGTGAAAGGAGAAACAGATGTTAGAACTTAAAGTGATGGAATGAAAACTGAAGAGAAAGTAAGACAGCTTCAACTGGAAAATGAACGGGAACAACCATAGCGTGAGCTGGAATAGCTACTGGAGATGTTTCTAACACCTCCTCGTGGATCTGTATTTGGCTTAATTGTTTAATATGCTATGCTAAGTCGCTTCAGTCGTGTCCGACTCTCTGCGATCCCATAGACGGAAGCTCACCAGGCTCCCCCGTCCCTGGGATTCTCCAGGCAAGAATACTGGAGTGGGTTGCCATTTCTTTCTCCAATGCATGAAAGTGAAAAGTGAAAGTGAAGTCGCTCAGTCGTGTCAGACTCTTAGCGACCCCATGGACTGGAGCCTACCAGGATCCTCTGTCCATGGGATTTTCCAGGCAAAAGTACTGGGGTGGGGTGCCATTGCCTTCCCCGAATTGTTTAATATGGTCATGTGCTAAGTCACTCCAGTCATGTCCAACTCTTTTGTGACCCCATGGACTGCAGTCTGCCAGGCTCCTCTGTCCATGGGATTCTCCTGGCAAGAACTTTGGAGTGGGTTGCCAAATATTGGCATGAATGTTCCCACAACTCTAGAGATAGGTATGAGGCCCAAATTTTCAGAACTTGGGAATCAGAGAAGTTAAGAAAATTATTCATATGACAGTCAGAAAGCATGTGAGTCAGAGTTCAAACCCAGATTTATCTGAGAGCTCTCTTAACACCATCAAGTGTTATACACAAGATTATGACTTCATTACCACAGATAAACAGCAATGGCAGCAGAGTGTAGGAGAAAGGCAGGGATTGGAAACCTCTCTTAATTGCATGACCTTCAACAGCAGTTTAATTTTTAAAAACTTTTTCTAATCTGTACAATGCAGACAGTAATACATGTAAGAACAGCTAAGTAAAGGCACTTAGCACCATGTCAGACACAAGGTACCACTTACATGGTGGTTTTATTTCCTGTCTTTAAAATATCTCTGAAAAATATTTCATAACTCCATTAGAAGTTCCATCTAACTTAATATGTCTTTGCCTCAATTACATTTTGCTTGTTCTGAGATTAGTATTGCTAATTGAGAAACTAAGAAATTGATAGATCAAGAAAAAATATATATATATGATAAGAAAATGTAAAGTTAACAGTGTACATAGAAGAAAAATGTTTAAATTTTCTGTTAGTATAGATGTACTTGAGTAAATTGATCAAAGCAATGTATTCCAGTGGCATTTGCCTTGAGGGATCTAAAAAGCAGAAACTTAAACTGGTGACTATATCACATGTGCCTTGAATTGTCAAACCCTGGGAGATGTTCTAATTAAAGGTGTTTCCCATTTGACACACTCGGCTTATGCCATTTGGGGTAACCAGCTGCTACTACTGCTGCTGCTAGGTTGCTTCAGTCGTGTCTGACTCTGTGCGACCCCATAGACGGCAGCCCACGAGGCTTCCCCGTCCCTGGGATTCTCCAGGCAAGAACACTGGAGTGGGTTGCCATTTCCTTCTCCAATGCATGAAAGTGAAAAGTGAAAGTGAAGTCGCTGAGTCTTGTCCGACTCTTAGCGACCCCATGGACTGTGGCCCTCCAGGCTCCTCTTTCCATGGGGTTTTCCAGGCAAGAGTGCTGAAGTGGGGTGCCATTGCCTTCTCCGGGGGTAACCAGAACTACAATCAAAAGCGCCAATGTTGAGAACAGTTGTTACCAGGACTTCTCTCAAAAAAAACATTACTTTTATAATAAACTCCATTATCTAATCATCATGTCAGGTGCTGACTCTTGAGGGCATGGCTTGGGCAAAAGAATTTATTTTAATGGAAGAAAATAAGGCATTCCTTCTTCTCTGTCACATTTCCTAAACACCTTAGGCTTTTTTCATTAATAATTCAATGAGAATTTGGAGCAAACTCTTTATCTGATTTTCCAGGTATGATCTTAACACGAAATGTTTCCTAAAGTCTAGACAGTTATCTTCCCTTCATTGCTCACAGTGCCTTGAATCCACAGGTACAAGGGTTGGTTTGAAAGCTCAGGAGCCTCCCAGGTGAAAGTTGACACTAACCCCTGTACACAGATGGCAAGGGGAGACAAAAGATAGAGGCAGAGCGCTCCAGACTGGGGGAGCAGATTTAATAAGTAAAGGGACTTACATATAAGGTTTGTCGTGGGTGGGCCCAAGACCAGAAGGTCTCCACATCCACCTACCAGAATCATAAGGGTTTATATGAGGCCTTAATTTGGTACAAACTTATATTCAGTCCAGAAGGTTTCAACACCACCTCACTCTCTCAAAGTTGCATCCTTGAAAATATCTCCTAGTGTGAGAATAGTGGGTGAAGGATATATTCCACAGATGGAGGATGGAGTGAGGAACCTCTAGTTGCCCAGATCCAGTGGAGGGTCAACTGGCAGTCATGTCTGTCGATGACCTTCTCAAACGATGGTGTACAACTGTATAATAGCTCGAAGTAGGAGTAATCAAGGCTCCCTGTCACTTGTGGCTCTTACAGAGGGAAAAACAAACAAAAAGACAGCGGTGCCATCTGTCCTGGCTCTGCAAAAAGGTAGACATGAAGTTCAATTACAGGTGCATTATTCTATCTTCATATAGTACTTTGATGTTTCAAATAAAATCTGGTGTATAAAGGAAGAGAGTTCGTTCCACCTGATATTCTTTCAACACCACCTAAATATCAGTACTCTGATGGCTGCTGGAAACATAAGAGTGAACAAAATAAATATGGTTCCTGCTCTTATATAAACTTGCTATCCAGTGGGAGGGGCTTCCCTGGTTCAGCAGAAAAGAATCTGCCTGCCATGCAAGAGAACCTGGGTTTAACCCCTGGGTCAGAAATATCCTCTGAAGAAAGAAATGGCAACCCACTCTAGTATTTTCACCCGGGAAATCCCTTAGACAGAGAAACCTGGTGGACTACAGTCCGTGGGGTATGATTTAGCTACTAAACCATCACCACCGTCCAGTGGGAGAGGCAAATTGGGTAAGAAATTACTGGTATGATAGGCTTCCCAGGTGGCTCAGTCGGTAAAGAATCTGCCCTCAATGCAAGAGATCCGGGTTAGATCCCTGGGTCAGGGAGATCCCCTGGAGAAGGGAACGGCAACCCACTCCAGTATTCTTGCCTGGAGAGTTCCATGGAGAGAGGAGCCTGATGGGCTACAGTCCGTGGGGTAGCGACTGACATAGACACACATCATAGGGAAGATAAACGGTATTAATGCACACTGTAAGGGTCTTGAACTTTGAAAGTGACAAAGAGGTGTCTGAAATGAAGTAATTATTTCAACATCAAATTAAAGGATAAATAAGATGTGGGAAAATCAAGAGAGCAGGCTCCAGATAAAGGAAATAGCTCCCATGAAGGCTCATGATTAAGAAGGGATAGAGCAGGAAGTTCAGTGTAGTTGGGGAAAATCAATTGAGATAAATGAGGTATCATGATGGCAAAAGTAGGAAGAGCCCAGATCCTTGGCACCTAAGTCTTGATAAGGTATCCGAACTCAATACCACCAAAAATTTAAAAAATGCCATGATATGACCAGATTTGCATTCTTCACAATCATTTCAGCTGTTAAGCTGTGAGAAAAGTGGATTGAAGGGAGAAAAGTGGAATGAATGGAAAGAAATCAGGTGGAAGACTTCAGAGGAATCCAGACAAGACCCCGGGGCCCAAGGGAAGAGAATGACAGTAGGGTTACAGGGAGGTGAGCAGCTGAAAGATGCTTAGGAGACAGAAAGAAGCCAAAGGATTTGGTGATTGATGGGATGTAGGAGGTGAGAGAAAGAGAAATCATGTTGGTCCCTGGTTGCAGGCTAAGCAACTGAGAGGATGGTGGAGCCACTTGCCAAAGCAAGAAACTTGCAGAAAGAAGATGGTGTGAAAAAAGAGAGTGAGGGATTTCACCTCATGAATAATAAATTTGAAATGTTTGTAAAACGTCCAATAAGAGACATATAAAGGCAGTTGGATACACATGCCTTGAGGATCAGAAGCAAAGTCTGGGCTAGAAATACAGTTTTGGAATAAAAATTATATCCAAAATCAAAGAGAGAGAGTGTAACATTTTCCCATTCCCATCATATGACTCACCTGAAGAATATATTTAAATCATACATGTTCTTAAGTCTCCATCTCCAACACGCAGGATCAGAATCTCTAGGTCTTGTTAGACTCATTAGCTATACTTCTTAATTACTTGGGGACTTTAAAAAATCCTTATCATCAGACCTCACCCTAGTCCAATTAACCAGAATTTATGAGGGTGGTATTCAGACATGAAGATTTTTTTTTTTTTTTTAATTCCTCAGGTGGGTAGGCAGAAGTCAAGCGCTACAGCTCTAGGAATATGCCTGGTAATCTATATAATTATGAAAGCATCCAGATTATACAATTATCAGTCAGATTTCAGTTCCATGCTTTCAGGCACCTTCATTCAGGTCCCTGTTCAAAGAAGCATATTCTACCACCCTACCTAAACCAGAACCTACACCCAGCAGTATCTATTCTTTAGCCCTGCTCTACCTTCCTCCAGAGTACTTCTCATCCTCTAACTGTTATGCTTATTAGGTAACACTAATAAGTAAAACATCGGGGAAGGCAATGGCACCCCACCCCAGTACTTTTGCTGGGAAAATCCCATGGACGGAGGATCCTGGTAGGCTCCAGTCCATGGGGTCGCTAAGAGTCGGACACGACTGAGCGACTTCACTTTCACTTTTCACTTTCATGCATTGGAGAAGGAAATGGCAACCCACTCCAGTGTTCTTGCCTGGAGAATCCCAGGGACGGGGGAGCCTGGTGAGCTTCTGTCTATGGGGTCGCACAGAGTTGGACACGACTGAAGCGACTTAGCAGCAGCAGCAATAAGTAAAACATATATGAAATCACTCAAAAAAAATATGAGCCCCATGAGGGTAAGGACTTTGCCTATTCTTTCTTATATTCACTATAGAATATAGTGAATTTTCAGCACCATTTCTAACAGTACCTACCGCTGACTAGTTGCTTAATCTAAATCTGTGGAAGGAATAAAAAGGGATTCAGAGTTCATAGAGGTGATCCTTTTGTTGAAACAGGAGAAAACGGTGAGTCCAGATGCAAGTGATTTTGTAACCTTGGTGCTAGAAAAGTGAGGTTCTAGTCTGGCTTCTCATTTCAGTATGAAATAGCTGTTTCTGTAAGAAGTAACAAGAAATTGTAAACGGGATGAGGTTCAGGGTTGGAATTTGGAAATTTTTGAAAAGAATTGAGAATATGGCTAATCAAATTACTCTGTTTTCAGGCAAGTTGAGGTTGGTCATAATGAATTTACAGACTTGACCACCTGCCCCAAAGGCTGATTTTGCCCTACTGCGCTAAGTACCCTGGGTATAGTCATGGTGATCCCAAGCAGTTGGGATAATCTGGAGTTAAGGTTATAATATAAAGGTATGACAGAAGAATAAAGGAGCAAGGGAGTTTGGCTCATCTGGATAATCGGGCTATTAAATAGCACTTTTCCTTTTGACTCAGAAGTTGACAAATGGTCATAAAGATAAAAATAACCATTAAGTACCACCCATGGTCCAGAGAGAATCATAAAGCATATTCCATTGGGACTTCCAAGGATTTATAGAACTGGCTCTGCCATCCAAACTGTGACTCCATCACACCCAAGCAGTCTACATTTGCAAAAGAAAGAATCAACAAGAATCCATGGAAGCAGGGGAACATTGATGCAGGGCAGAGAGTTGGGGCTTTTACTTTCTATTATAGAAAGAGTGCTTCAAACCTTCACACAGTGAGCCACATGAGAAAAGCGCTAAGAAAACAGTTCATAGAGACTGAGTGTGTCTTCAAGAAGAGCATGTTATTCCATCGGTGGTTATGTATTACACAGTGAGCTTGCTGACCTAACTTACATGCCTGCGTGCTTGAATGGGGGGAAAGGCATGGGAGGCAGCAGGGAAACAAGATGTCGTATTTGTGGGAGGAGACTTCCATTTTTCATTTGGCTTGACAAGGAAGCCTGAGTCTCCTGTGGTCAAATGGGCACCCAGACTTGAGCCATCTTACTAGAATCCCCCTTAATAAGACTTTAGGTTTGGGGAGAGGATCTGAGAAGCAAGTAACTATAAAATATTCCATAGAGACAAAAGGCTGAGAGGGGGTTGGGAGTGATCATTCTAGAGACAACTGGTAGTGGACAGAGACCCAGAAGGCTCCTCTGAAGGGCAAACACAGGTCCCCAATAAGAGGAGTAGCATTTGGGCACCATCATGCAGTGAGCATTGACACTCAAGAGAGGATTCTAGTAGCACACAATAAGTGAAGACAATATGAACCTCTTTTTTCTCTAGTTCTCATCCCCTAGCTGAACACTGAAGAAGCTGAGTGAAAGCACTGACATACTGTCTCTACAGTTCAAGTCCTAAGTTCTGACTTCAAGTTAGAAAGGAAAAGGAATACTAAATTAGATTTAAGATTAATGTTTTCAAGTGGATTAAATTACACTGGACTGGACTGGAGTATTCATGATTATTCATGCATTATATCAAGTATTCATGCTTGAAATAATCTGAAAGCAATGGGTTTTGTATAAGGTATGTGAAGGGACAGGAAAATAATATCCAACAGAACATAACTGAAAAATAAAGGAAAGTAAACTTGGAGTTGAGGCAGCTCATTAAACTGGGTATGTTACCAAGACATGAAATCCGAAGTGTGTAAAGAAGAGAGTGAAGATGAGGAGGTGCTGATGGATGGAAGATCATAGAAGCTTCACAGCACTGAGTGTCATGATGAAGCTGAAAAGAGCTCCAGTGGGAGCACTTGAGTAGGTGAGCTGGAAACTAAAGAAGAGTGGCCTGTCTAAATCAATGATTTCAAAGTAGTGGCAGTTTGATTCAAGTCCAAGAACTTCAAGAGACCGAGCAGCTGAGATTAAAAGAAAATGATCGTGAAGATGAAAAGGTCAAATAGCTGAGATAATGTTATACTTCTCATCAAACATGGATGCTTAAGACACCCAAAAGATGGCAGATGCTGGGGTGGATAAAAACAGTGATGGCCCTCTACTAAAGCTCCTACTGATTGCGGTGGAGGAAGCACAAGCTGGAATCAAGATTGCTGGGAGAAATATCAATAACCTCAGATGTGCAGATGACACCACCCTTATGGCAGAAAGTGAAGAGGAACTAAAGAGCCTCTTGATGAAAGTGAAAGAGGAGAGTGAAAAAACTGGCTTAAAGCTCAACATTCAGGAAACTAAGCTCATGGCATCTGGTCCCATCTGTTGCTGCTGCTAAGTTGCTTCAGTCATGTCCGACTCTGTGCGACCCCATAGACTGCAGCCCACCAGGCTCCCCCTTTCCTGGGATTCTCCAGGCAAGAACACTGGAGTGGGTTGCCGTTTCCTTCTCCACTGGTCCCATCACTTCATGGTAAATAGATGGGGAAACAGTGAGAGACTTTATTTTGGGGGACTCCAAAATCACTGCAGATGGTGACTGCAGCCATGAAATTAAAAGACGCTTACTCCTTGGAAGGAAAGTTATGACCAACCTAGATAGCATATTAAAAAGCAGAGACATCACTTTGTCAACAAAGATCTGTCTAGTCTAGGGTATGGTTTTTCCAGTAGTCATGTATGGATGTGAGAGTTTGACTATAAAGCAAGCTGAGTGCCAAAGAATTGATGTTTTTGAACTGTGGTATTGGTGAAGACTCTTGAGAGTCCCTTGGACTGCAAGGAGATCCAACCAGTCCATCTTAAAGGAGATCAGTCCTGGGTGTTCATTGGAAGTTCTGATATTGAAGCTAAAACTCCAATACTTTGGCCACTTGATGAGAAGAACTGACTCATTTGAAAAGACCCTGATGCTGGGAAAGATTGAGGGCAGGAGGAGAAGGAGATGACAGAGGATGAGATGGTTGGATGGTATCACCGACTCAATGGACATGAGTTTGGGTGGGCTCTGGGAGTTGATGTTGGACAGGGAGGCCTGGCATGCTGTAGCTCATGGGGTCATGAGCAAAGAGTTGGACACGACTGAGTGACTGAACTGAATACATGATAGTTACGGGAAGCTGGGTATGAGCCCCAAAGGATAAAGGAACTTTCAGAAGGAAGGACTGTTGGCCTAGAAACAGTGCTGAGGAGTAAGGAGGACACGTCTCCACCCACTAACTCTCAGAGGCATATAGTCTCTCATGGGTATCTGCAGGGTCAAGCCAGGAGGTGCCAGGGTGGCACCCTGATTCGCAGAGACATCAGTAAACCACTTGAAGAGGGTTGAGCAGAGGACGTGACAAGGTCAGGTTTGCATTCTAGATAAATCACACTGGCCTGTGTACTTTGAGGGCTCCAAGGTAAAGGTGCAAGAACAGCTGCTAAGTGGTCATGCCAATGGAATACAGATCTCTTGACGCATCAGACTTGCACCTGTCAACTACAAATTGGCACTTGTCATTTTACCTCTAGGATGACTGAACCACAAATGCTGCTGCAGCTACTGACTTTCAAAGCCCCTTGAGGGAGTTCAGGGCGGAGAGCAGAAATGAAGGAACTCTGTATTTGGGGCAGGAGGAGGTGCGGGCTGGCAGAACAGGTCCTCAGATAGTCAGATATTTTCAGGAGCTGATATTTGAGCTCAATTATTGTATATTTTTATATCTAGAAAAGCACTAAAACCCTTCCTGGTGATGACTGTTCCTCATGACTAGAAGAAAGCTTCACAAGACTAGCATCCTTATGGGAAAATATGTACTTGATTGCATAGACTCCCCCTTCACCAAAATCACATATAACTGAGTTCTTCCCTCCTGCCTCTCTGGAGTAGGTTCTCAGACCTGAGGTAGTCTCGGGTAGGGCTCATTTTGCCCCAGATAAAGCTTAACTCACCTTCCCTGATAGTTCAGTTGGTAAACAATCTGCCTGCAATGCAGGAGACCCCGGTTCGATTCCTGGATCAGGAAGATCCCCCGAAGGAGAGATAGGCTACCCACTCCAGTATTCTTGGGCTTCCCTTGTGGTTCAGCAGGTAAAGAATCCGCCTGCCATGTGGGATTCATGCCTGCCATCCATCTACCCACTCCAGTATTCTGGCCTGGAGAATTCCACAGACTGAGCGAATTTTACTTTCGCTTTTCACAATTCTCATGTTGTACATTTTTTTAGTCGACAAAGGCTACAAGAAAAAAGACCATTTAAGAGACTGCGATTACACTCCTGATAAGAGATCCCAAGGGTCTAAAATTGAGTAGTAACAATGGGGTGATTAAGATAAGTATGTAGGAGCTCAATCAGTTAAGACTTGATGAATTGGATGTGAAAAGTGAAAGGAGAAAAAAGTTTACAATGACTCAAAATTCTAGCCTCAGAAACTGGCGGTTGATGGGAAGAATGGAGGAAAATCAGATTTATGAGGAAGGATCTTAGGATTTTAGGGCTTCCCTGGTGGTTCAGTCAGTAAAGAATCCACCTGCAATGCAGGAGACTGCCTGCAATATAGGAGACCACGGTTCGATCTGATACTGATGAAGTGAGTCTGCTTCTTCCCACTTAAAGTGAAGACTTGGACTGGGATGGTCTCAGGGGTCTCCTTCAACTTTAAAATGTATGTATCAGAAATTACAGGTGAATACTATGAATTTGGTGACCTGCTTAAAACCTCCTAATCAATCAATACAATCATTTGTCTAGTCTTTTTGATCTTGGTCTCCAGGAAGTATTTAAACCTTACGTTTTACTCTGTGGAAAATTTTCTTTCAATACTTCTCTCTTCAATTGATGTTGGTTCTTTCAAATGAACATTGTTTTCTTTGGTATTTAAAATGATGTTATTGTATTCATAAAATGTACAAAAGAAGGTATCACTAAGGAATTACTCTTTTTGTAGTTAAACATGCTACTGGGTTAAGTATGGTATAGGAGAGTGAGTAAGTGCATGTGAAATCATGTGACTTGTTAAAGATTGGTTGTTTGGGGTCTCCTAGGATACTTAGTTGTTTTTCCACCAACCCACACATCCTCTACATTCCTAATAAAGCCTTTGGAATCTACTGGGCCTTTAAAGGCTCTCTCACTACTTTCTATGACTTCACCATATCATTAAAAATCTAATATTATTTACTGTAATTTAATAGTAACAAGCTTTGTAACCGTATCCAAGGATATGAACTTGTTTGTTGTAACAATGGCCTGAATAGTCCCAACGGACATTAAAGAAAAAACATACCATGTCAAATTTTCAGTAGTTTTATTGAAAAATGCCTCTTTTGTTTCAGAAATAAATAATATAAGGCAGTGAAATTCACAATCTGCAGTTAAAATATAAAAGCAGCAATTCTATGTTCATAGTCTTGCAAACATTTTCCAACTGCTTTTGATAACTAAGAAACATTATGTTCTGGGAAAAAAAAAAGTTCATACTAAATATACAACACAAACATGCAATTCCACCTCTGCAGAATAATCTGCAATTTGGCATAAATGTTAGCGTGTCTAAAACAAGGAGGTTTAAGGCAATATGGAACTGTATCCAGTTGATACAATAATTTCAGCTACATGGCTTAAGGTTTGTGGTTTTTAAAAGGAGATGTATAAGAGCATTCTATGCCCTAATGTATGACTGAGAATAGAAGAGGAAGATAAACAGTTGCAATGGAGTGACTTTTCCCTTTTTTGGTTTTACGAGGGAAACTGCTTGGATGGGGATGTAACTGAATTGCAGGTAAGTATAGGAAAAGATAAACTGCTTTCTCGAAATACACCATCGCTCTGGGTTCCAGGACGTAACTGCTTAAGAGTTTCAATGAGGCTGCCTGCTGAGCTACCTAATTAAGGCCCAAGGCGCGTTCTCTCCCCGCAGCTTTTGAGAACAAAGGATCTTGCAAGCAACTTCAAGGGCAAAGGTAAAAGACTTCTACAGACTGCGCGGGCAGCGAGCTAGGCTTCCTGCAGGAACAAAGTTTCGCTAACAGTCAAAAAGGGTACTCTCTGATGAAGCAACGCCGGAAGAAACGTGGCAGGTAAGACGTCCACTGCTCCGTCTGACCTGTAAATGGGAATCCGAACACCTCCCCGCAGCCCGGCCGCGCTGCGCAAGCGCGCGGGGTCAGGATCACTGCCGGGGGCGGTGGGGCAGGGCGCGCCGCCAGCGCGCGTGGGGAGGATGCTCGCCTGCGGGCTCGTCGGCGCCGTAGTCCTCGTACTCGTCCGCTGTCCGCTCGGGCTCCACCGGCACGATGAAGGGCTCGCGCTCGGGCAAGTAGGCCCCGCCCTCGGGCACGTAGGGCTCTGTCCGATTCAACATTACAGTTATGGCATGATTTGGAAGGAATACACACACACCAAAAGCTAAACCATCACCCGAGGGGAATGCACTTCAGTCTTAATCTCATGACTATAAAAGCAGAGAAATTACAACGTTCTGATTCCATTTGCAGAGAGAATTTGGTGATCTGAAATGGCACTTGTTTGTAACCTTCAGAGGTCCAGCAGTAAATACAATCATTGTACAAACACCTGGAAAGGGTCAGCGACTGGGCCAAAGAAAACTGTCAACCAACCTAGGTAGGATTTTTTTTTGCAAATCCCCAAGTAACTTCATGACTTCGAATTCCTCAGTTCAGAGAACCACTGGGAAAAATGAGGAGGTGATGGGGAAGTTATATTAGCTCCTTAAAACTGAACTCTGGAGGTGAAAATCAATTATCACCAAGTAATATACAGTACATGACGTTTTCTGTGGCTGTCTGGCCCACAGCCTGAGTTACAACTGGTGGGTGAGGACCACCCGTGACGACAGCAAAACAGGAAGAAAAAAAGGGATTCTAAAATTTTGGTTTGAAAAGGGCGATTACAAAAACCCAAATCAGAGTACATGTACATAAGGTAATCAGACATCGCTAACAAGCAAGAGATGAGGAGGTTCTAATTCGATGTTATTCTGGCAGAGAGCAAGCGGCAGGCAGAAGCTGATTGTAGAATTGTTAAGTGATTTTAGTGGACAGTATCACATACAAATCATTTACAAGCCATAATTAGTTTATTATTTACATAAGGTACTTCTCTTTAACCAGGTTAATTGTTTTTC
Organism: Tragelaphus eurycerus; assembly: GCA_935064755.1. Lineage (NCBI taxonomy): Eukaryota > Metazoa > Chordata > Mammalia > Artiodactyla > Bovidae > Tragelaphus > Tragelaphus eurycerus. The sequence continues at coordinate 15,745,983 of CAKXYN010000041.1, forward strand.
CCGAAATGGCATCATCTCCACGGTTAGTAGTTTTATTATGCGCCTCTTTCACAACCGAGGCGCCTCATGAGCTGTGTTTGAACTTTTTTTTAAATAATATTTTTCTACATTATTACTGAAATGCATCAGGCTTATAAACTAACACCACTGCTTTTGTCTCATTCAAGTTAGTATTAAGAGTCTCCACCCTCCTTTATGATGTCCACCCGGTTCGTTAACCAGATCTGTGGTGAGATTTCCATACAGACTCATTTTCTAATAAGCACGTGCGCAAACATCTCAGAAACAGGATTTTCATGTATTCAAACTGTAAGCAGCACTGGCGACTTAGAAAATTTGTTAGCCGGAACCTGAAACAGGTCAAAGATGATAGTTTTTAAAAGTTGAATTACTATGCAAAAAAAAAAATATCTATACACATTCATTTAAGTATGTAATGGTTAAATTATATATGTATATATCCATATATTTCAAGTTACTCATACGTACCAGAAGGCAGAGGTAATTAAAATTTCTTTTATAAAGAATGAAATTGCAATTTTGTGAATGGTTTGCATAAGAAATTTAAGATTCATGATTATTTTTGATCATATGTAAGTATGCACATAAATATATAGATATATAGATATTTAGATATTCAACTACTCATGCACTACTTGCTAGTAGCCAACCATATCAAACAGCAGTATCATTTTTAAAACTTGCAAGATGCTTGAGGGTGCACTGATGAAAAAGGTCACTGCTGACCTGCCCACAGCATTAATTTTTTAATTTCTAAATCAGCATACCGCCTCTGTCCCCATATTCCCCAAATTCAGGCTTAAGAGACTTCTGCCTCCTGTAATTGTCAAATTGTCAAATATTAGAATTTCATGACCAACTCTTGAAAAATTAGGTTCCAGAGTTTATAAAATACTAATTCCATGGACAAAGCGAAATAGTGAAATATTTTCAGTTGCCTCCACTATGTTATCAAATAGTCTGCCTACACATTAGATTCCCAAAACAAATATTATATATATCCTTAGCATTCTACAATTGTACTCAACAAATCGCTGTTCCCAACCTTTAGACCAAAAAAAAAAAAAAAAAATGCAATAACATTCTTTGAACTATCTGGAGAAACAGAGAAGTTTATGTTGTGATTTGATAAATGCAGAAGTATAGAAAGAAGGAGAAAATAATTATTCAACTCCTATCAGTGAAATAATGTCATTGAAATTAACATTGATTCTTTTGAGAGAGACTATTCCTACATAATCAAAACACACAACTGAAAGAGTTGCTATCTTCAAGAAATCCTCAAATCAACTTTCCTTCAATCCTAGGGAACTTTATTTCCATACAGGTTTTATAATTCAGTTGAATTTGGGTCCCTATAATGGCAACAACATACCTGGATAGCCTTGTCCATTGTATGGGATGCTGGCACACTGGGATGAGTCACAGTATCCAGGAGGACCTGGGGGCCTCGGATACCGGAGTTTCCAGGACGACCAGGGGGACCTGGAGGACCTCTGGAACCTGTGGACCCTGGTGGACCCGTTCTTGATTCTCCTTGTGGACCTATCGTGGGTTTAAAACAAATATTGCCCCTCTTGTTAAATGCATCTCCTAAGGCAGTCAGCAATACTTTGGCACCTCCACTACTTCAAGACCAGCTGATTCTCTAGCATATGGTAAGAAAATATTTCCTTAGAAATCACCAGTATGAAGCAATGTTATTTCTGAATCTACTGATACTTACTCATGGTTAACACAAACGTAAAGATTTAACCTCCAGGGCTGACCATGGTTGCAAGGGTCTCATGGACCTTATAGTGAAGAAAACAATTCATTCTCAATCTAGTAAACAAAATGCGTAGAACAACTATTCTTTCCTTCCTAAACATCAATAAAAAGCCTGTGAATGAAATCTTGGGATGTGTCAGGATTTCCAAGGAGGATATATTTCCGCAGTCCATTAGCAATAGTCTATTAGTCTATTAGCATCTTGAAGAACAGCAGAAGGAACAGGAAATGACACCATCCTTAATAGCTGTGAGGCCAAACAAAACAAGTAGAAAAAAAAAAAATAGGAATCCCATAAAAAGAAAACAGCATCCCTCTGTCACTAAAACTCAGACCCTCATGTATTAAAGTTAGAGTAAATCTTAAATAGAATGTGCTGAAACTTTTTTTTTAACAAAACATAAAAATGAGCAAGATCAAGAGGAACTTCTTGCTCAAATATATACCATGATGATCAGCCTGCCTGCAGCTCACAGGATGAGTTTGTGCCTCTGAGGAGAGTTGTGTGCTCTCTCAGTCCTTGCATGTTCTCTTGCTTGATGTACCAGCAAAACCTACCTGGGGGGCCAGGCAGCCCTCGAGGTCCTGGAGATCCAATACCCCTTTCACCTTTCTCTCCTGGCAAACCTAAGCAAAGACAAAATGGTAAAACACAGAGGGAGAATTATCTGGGAGAAATGTAGTTTTCATCGAAACCGATAATACTTGATTCAAGTAATTCATTTCCCTTAGTAAAAGCAGAACCCAATTTTTCACAGAAGTCTACTTTTTAAGCCAAAATTCTTTCTAGACATTTGTGTAATTCCAGATTCATGGCCAAGAAACAAATCTGGCTACAAGTCAGGGGAAAAATTATTTGAAGAAAACAAACATGTTGAATATATTATTTTAGAAACAATAATTAAGAACAGAAATCTTGAATAAAGAATTAGAACCCACTGAAGACATCTCAAAGGTACCTTAGCTTCAGTAACCCTATGAGGATGTCATCTAAACCATCAGAATTATAGAAGCATCTAGGTTTTCCCCAAATTGTTAACCAAGTTTCACAAAGTCAGTCCCCAGCATGCTGAAACATCTGGAATCAGATAATCTTGTTTTTCTTCTTTTCCTTCAATTATACTTATCTACCATGAAATTAAAGCCAAATAAACACATAAGACCAGTTCCAGACCCTGAGTAAAGGAACCAGAAGAATTTGGATCTAAAATCATAAGGCTGCTTACACTCAGTTGCTGCTCAGCTCTTGCCAGTCAAAACAATTAATAAGGTTTTAGTGCCTGATTCCCTTTGCCAAGGAACAATTTTGCTCGCTAACAACAACAATCAGAAAACGGCATTGTCTTGACTGAGATCTCCTGACAAAATCTTCCTGTGTTCTAAGATAAGGATCTCTATAGCCTGCAGCTGCCTAGAAAGAAAAACAGGTTCAGGGATGCGTGACTCTTCTGGGGCTGTCCAAACAAGACCAGCGTCATTTGCCAAGCTCAGCCTTCCACGTGCTTTTCAACCCAGCTTCTACACTTCCAGAGTCCTTCCTTGTTGCCTACCTCGTTCCCCTTGGGGCCCCTGCATCCCTGGTGTGCCTGGGAAGCCGGGCCGCCCTCCAGGTCCTGGTTCTCCTCTGGCTCCTGCGCTGCCAGGGGGGCCTGGGGGGCCTGGAGGGCCTGGCTGGTTGCGACTAGAGTGGTAATCATTTGGAATCTGGTTCAGCATCTGATTGAATCTGTTCATCTGACCTAAAAATTAAAATAAGACTTATTAGAAATCCAGAAAGGAGGGGGATGAGGACACGAAACAGATTTCTCTTAGTATTTAGTGACATTCATCTCTGTTCCCGCCCCCTCCGGCAAACATTTTAATTAGAATCCCAACCCTAAAATAAAACACTCCAGTCATCCCAGACAAAATGATCCCTGATAAGAACACCAAATACTGTCTAGTAAGCCGTCAGCATTACTCTAAACATAAAAGACTTGTGAAAGTTTAACACGGTTCTGATATGAAGCCCCAAGGTTTTGCCCAATGATGTCACTCAAAAGAGAACCTTTTTTAAAATTAATAAATGCCAGCATTTGTGTGTGTGTGCCTACAGCAGTGATAATCAGGCTTTAGCGTAAACTGGAATCACCTGTGAGATACTTCAAACACTACAAATTTCTGGGTTTCATCTCCAAAGAGTGATTCACCAGATTTAGGGTGACCAAGGAACTCATTTCTCACACGCAGCATCTGTGACTCTAAAGCAGGTGCTCCTCGGAACCACCCTGGGAGACAGCTGGCCTAAAACTTCTGAAAAGGGGGGCCTTGAGTTGGAGGTCACACTCAGTTTGCAGGCACTGGGCCTTATCACTTAATACATTTCATGGAATAAGGAGAAAGAGACCGTGAATCAAAAGGAGGCAATAAAAAGTTCCCCATCAAACGTGGACTTTTCAGGATCAAATTAATCTCCACAGTCCTCCTTCCTTAAGAGTTAGTAAAACTCAAACGCCATAGCTTAAAAGATGCAATGATTGCTGCTTCAATGGAAACCCAGTAAAAAATACTAATACTGAAACTGAAAGGTCCTTTTAAAATGTGATTTTGTATCAGACTGAATATAAGGATAACTGGCTATTATTTTACCTTGGGTTACTGTTTTATCTTGATGACAATCATTAAAATATCATCAGCTTTATCTAACAGGATACAAAACTGACAATGTATAAAAAGAGGTTGTGAAAATGAAATAGAAACATTTATCTTACAAAGTATGTATCTTAGAAAATACTCTGCATTTTCCTGCAATTAAACACTCATATATTCAAAGGAAAAGAAATTTTACCACTTATCAATTGTTCACAGACTTGTCTTGCAACTGCTCGCATCATGTTCTGGGAAGCAATGTCTCCCTAGTGAATTAAATCAGAAAGTACGATCAGCATATTATTTTCATAGTTCCAGAGTTCAATGTTTAACACACAAAATAAACTTGTAAATCAAATTTTAAGAAATACATACTCTATCGCCTTTCTCTCCTTTCAATCCTGATGGACCCTGAAATACAGGAATTTCAGATATTACAAACTGACAAACATGGTCTAAAATGACTTATGAATGGACATGATGAAAGACAGCAAGGTCTGTTTTCCAACAAAGTAGCAAAATCACACATTGAGGTTACTCACATTTTGCTTGTCTGTAAAAAGGAATCTAATCTGTCTCCCTCTCTCTCTCTCTCTCTTTCTCTCTCTGTGCCTCTCTCAGAAGCATGTGTCCTCCAAAATAGTGCTGAGATGTGAATTTTATGATCACGTTTAGAAGTTATGTATTGTGTTTTCATTTATGATGCCCATTCACAATAGAGATCTGGAACTGAAATACGTGTCGCACGGCCCTTGCTACCATTCTACCCTTTTTTCATGTCACTATGGCTGGGGAGCTCAACTGGCTATTGTAGGTTAATCTTGGTTCACTTCTAGTAAGAACCCAGAAGACCTTGTGATAGTAAGACCTTCCATCAATTCCCTAACTAAACATGCGTCTCTAACTTCTTCTAGTGATGTTGTGCATTGAATATGAAAGGGCCACATGCCTCACTTATTAAAGAACTTAATCCAAATGGTGGTCCCACATCCAAACACAACTACAGAATGTGTTGTTGTTCAACTGCTAAGTTGTGTCCACGTCTCTGCAACCCCGTGGACTGCAGAACACCAGGCTTCCCTGTCCTTCTGTATCTCCCGGAGGTTGCTCAAATTCACGTCCATTGAGTCAGTGATGCCATCCAACCATCTCGTCCTCTGCTGCTTCCTTTCCTATTCTGTCAGGCCTCTCACTGGCCATGAGAACATCTTAGAAAAAGTCTTCCTTCTAGTGCAAGAAGTTTTTGTCTTTCTGTATATCTCCAGGCTACCCCCTGAAAGGAATACCCACACCACTGACAAATCTAATGTTCAGATAACATCCCAAACTGCATCTTACCGTCTCCAAGACTTTTGCCTCAACTCCTCAACTTCTATCCAACTCGTCTTCCTTTCTCCCATTTTTGCCCTTTTTGAGTCTGTTTTCCACAGAGAAGCCAGAGTGTTACTTTTAAGAGGAAAATCGGCCCATGTCACTCTTGGCCCCAAAGGCTTCTTATCGCACTTAGAGTAAGTGTGGGCTGGGTAGGCCACATGATGGCCTCTGCCCGGGTACCTGATGTCACCTCTCCTCACTTCCTTCACTTCAGGTGCTCGGATCTCTCCGCTGTTCCACCCACGTGCTGCTCTCACCCTCCCTCAGCCTTTGTTCATCTTTCCCCACACCTGGAATAATGTTCCCACAGGTGCTCCCAGCCTCGCTGCACCCTGACCACTGCATCTGAAATAGCCCGTTCACACTACCACAATGAGCCCCTAACCCCTTACTCCATGCCTCTTTTTTTCATATCACTCATCATCACCAGAAACTATATTATGTATTTACATTTTTGGTCTATATCCCCCACTAGGATCTCCATGAGGGCAAGGACTTTGCCCTGTTTATGGTTTTATCCAGACCCTAGAATGCCAGCTAGCACAGTTAGGCACCAAACCAAAGGGTGTTAAGTAAATGAATAAAAATATTCCATCAGCAGTTCTTGGAAACATCCACTATACAACATCAGGTATTATACGTTAACAGGAAGACAACTCTGCATACAAGCGCTAATGACAAGTTAACAGTGACAGCTAAGTTCCCTGCTAAGTCGTTTATACATCCAACTGCTAGTTTTGGTTTTACAAACTAAACATAAATAGAAGAGAGAAGAAAAGGAGGGGCAATTTACCACCTTAAAAGGATGGTTAAAGGAGGAAAACGGGGTAGATAACATCCAGATAAATGTCACTAAATTGTAGTTATAATAAAAACTGGAGCTTGACTCTCCCTTTACCAAAAGTACTGGACTCTCATGGAAACATTATTTAGCTTGGAGCCTTTTGTAAATTTCAGGGACTCTTTTTTGCACTAACTGCTACTTTGTTCCCATTTGTTGTTTTGTTTTGTTTTTTTAATTTACTGACTCTCTGAGATTGGTCTGGTATATATGATTTAGAACTCATTTTTATTGCCAGAATCTTGAGATCTCATTTCAAGTAAAGGAAGTAGAAATTTCTTTCAGGTTTCTAGCTGCAGCCATCAATTACATCAGTGATATTCTTATGTTAGACTCTATTTTTGGTCATTGTAAAAAGAAATAGAATTCTGAATGGGTTGAAAAGTTCCGTGAATTCTGAATGGGTTGAAAAGTTCCATGTACTTTTAACTGCTCTTGTGAAGTTTCTGCCATGATTCATTAATGAAAAGAAAGTAATAAAGTCGTGCTAGAGTATACAGAGTATGAGGCATATCAGGAGGCCTCTCATCTTTATGCTGCTTGCTTAATTTTATGTAAACGTAGAAGGCATGCCATGTCACATAAAGATTCTACCCTAAGTTAGTTTGACATTAAACTTTTTTATTTTAATTTGAGTTTATACTTTTTTTTTTTTAACTTGGACAATACTTAAGAAGAGAGAAGTTCCGTTCAGAGAACAGCTCTGATAGGTGTGTCATTACTAATATCGGACTTCATGATCTTCGACATAAATTTTTATATTTCAGAATTCTACTCAGACAAAAACTGCTTAAAATAAATTTATTCTTCTTAGACATAAATAGGGAAGAGCTTGTAAGGAAGAATATGGAGCCCAACAGTCACTACAAATATGTGCTGAGTTGCTCAGTCATGCCTGACTCTTTGCGACCCCATGGACTGTAGCCCACCAGGCTCCTCTGTCCATAGAATTTTCCAGCCAAGAAAACTGGAAGGGATTGCCATTTCCTACTCTAGCGGATCTTCCCGGTCTCTTGCATTGGCAGGCAGATTCTTTACCACTAGCACCACCAGGGAAGCATTCAATTTTGGAGTTACAAATTTGAAAATAGATGATATGCATTATGCCAGCTCAACTATTGGAGAAGGCAATGGCACCCCACTCCAGTACTCTTGCCTGGAAAATCCCATGGACAGAGGAGCCTGGTGGGCTGCAGTCCATGGGGTCGCTAAGAGTTGGACACAACTGAGTGACTTCACTTTCACTTTTAACTTTCCTGCATTGGAGAAGGAAATGGCAACCCACTCCAGTGTTCTTGCCTGGAGAATCCCAGGGACGGGGGAGCCTGGTGGGCTGCCGTCTATGGGGTCGCACAGAGTCGGACACGACTGAAGCGACTTAGCAGCAGCAGCAGCAGCTCAACTATTATTTTAATCAAAACATCTGACAAAAAGAAAGTTAAACTAGATATGAGTTGGAGCAGGGCAGTGTAAAAAAGTAAGACAATGGATTAGATAAATTCTTTTAATTCTGGGGCTAATGCTCTAGCATCCTCCACAGAAGAGGAAAGAGCAAGTGGCATGGCCACAGGATGCTCACAAAGGGTTAACCTGCAGAGCATCCACAGGGGCGCCATGCACCATCATGTTTTTGTGTCTTAAGCTGCATACCGCTCCTAAATAAAAAGAATGATTCTGCTGACCCAGCTCTGAGTGTTTATACAGTGCAGAAATATGTGTCTTGGCTCATAATCCCATTCTCCTTTTAAAGAAACCCTATGACCACAATTTTCATCCCAGAATGTTATAACTTGGAGAAAAAAAATTTTAGAACTAGTACCAAGTTAAATCCATGGCTTTAGCATAGTTTCAACAAATGCTTCAAACGTATTACAGCAGAGATAACATAAATATGCCACAGTCTTGTAGTCTCTTCATCACTCACAGTGGAATGACTAGGCATGCAAGCCATCCACTTACTGGTCTGCCGTGATCTCCGGGCTTTCCTGGTTTCCCACTTGGTCCTGAGACTCCTGGAGAGCCTGGACTTCCCTGCAAGACACGGGCAGAGGAAACAAAGGGTTACCATGAAAAAGGAGTCCCCATATAAAGTAAACTAACAAAGCACTGAGGGTTTTGAAAGCTTTCAACATATTAAGGAAGAATAAAATTAAATTTAAGATAACATGGAGGAAAAAATATTGAAAATTCCTATTCACTCTTTATGGAGTGTATAGTTGAAAAATACACTTGAGACCATTTGAAAAACATATACATATACTGTTTTAAATCAGTTTCACCATTCACAGACTGGGATCCTAGTAAATTGGCTACTAAGTGAATTTACAGAAAGCAATTTCTTTTTATTTCTGTTATCAAAATAGAAAACACACCAAAACACAGGAGTGAAAACTTTGTTTGGGGAAGAAATTGAGAAGGTATCTGAGCACGATGTCGTGGAGTTCCCCTTATCTCCAGGAAGTTGTACCTCAGCCTAGAAACTCATTTTTTCATTGGTGCATTCAAATAAAGCATAATTCTCTTCTATCGTATCAGTACCCTCAAACCCATCAAAACCACTTTTAGAACAGCTTTAAGAAACTTCAGCCATAGTTTAGTCTGTGGGGTGGCAAAGAGTCAAACATGACTGAGTGACTTTTACACAGCCATATTTTAGTAAAAATGTTTATAATATAATATAATAATATGATATAATAGCAATGTTTATATTGCTAGACAATACATTATCTTCTAAAGCTAAAATTTCCTTAAAATGGAATCATCAGACTTCTGTAAAACAATCTTCTATTCATCAATCATATAAATTTTAATCTCTGTAGTAAATAAAGTTTACTACACATTTTCAACTCTACTTAAGAACATATATATTAAACATGAATCATTCATATCCAGCTAGAAGCCATGAAGAGCATCCATTACCTCCAACAATGTAATTGCGATCTCACCTGAATGCAAGTATACAGATACTTCTTTCAGAGTCATTGGTTTCAGTATTTTTCCCAAAGATCTTAAGTAGAAAATCTACTCAGAATTACATCCTCTGAATGACTTAAAGCTGTTCAGTAATTAATATCCTTAAAATTCAAATATCATAAGCTACAGACTCTTATAATTCTAGAACAGGAAATGACCAGCAAGATCATAAAACCCACCACTTAATGTACACATGGAAGGAACTAGGGCACTAACCAGTTAGGGATATTTTTTTGTTTTTCAAATATAACTTGATTAAACAGAAATACTCTCTATTTTAACACATCTGTTTTCTCTAGCCGATTTTGATTTAGGAGAATAAAAACAAGCAGGTCCCTCAACAGTGTGGTCCACAGCACAAATGGAACACGCCTCAGAGGTCAGGTTACTGAGTTTTTTCCTAGCAAGTGGGGGTCAGGGGTCAGGACAGGGAGACGAGTGTCAAACATTCCATTCTTACCGGTGGTCCAGGGGGACCCCTGGGTCCCATTGCTCCATCTTTTCCAGTAAAGCCCTATTGTAAAAATGAAATTAAGTGTGGATTAGTGAAATAATGACTAAGCAAAATGGAAAGAAACTAAACAGGATGATAAAAGTGACAGGTGAGAGATTTAACCCAACTCCACGTAACTTTTCAATATAAAGACAAATATGCCAAAAAAAAATGCTTTCCATTTATGCCTTTTACTGAATAATTCAGTTCTAAACTCAGTCATTTATACGGTTACAAATAAAATCACTTTAAGAATCAAACGAGACTTCTCCAAAGAAGGCAGTTTCCTATTATGAAGATACTAACTTTTGCTTTTATAAGAGTATAACGAAATCTACAGGAAGACTAGCCCTTTCTACTGGAAAGTCAACGTCCACGAACTGGCCTGGGAAGGATCAAAATAGGATGAAGGCAATGTTGCTGAGGAGACCAGATGACGTTATAGAAGATACAGGAGAGGCCAACCACCTGGTTAGAAAACTCTCTTCCTTGTTTCCAGACAGCCAGGACAGGACCACTGTTGCTTCACTCCTGGGTGATTTCTCTCCTCCCCTCCAAGAAAGAGGCAAAACTACCTTAACTCCGCCACTCAAAAAGAAAGGAAATCCTCAGTCCTCACTTAATTGTTTAGTGGTCCATCTCTCCTCATCTCACAGACAGGCTAGACCCATACCAGATCAGGTTGAGAGGAGAGATCTACCCAGGAGTAGTGGGCATCTCTGTGCGGCTTGCACAGTGCCAGACGACCTCTGCCTGAAATGAGTCACTCACTGCCCGCTTAGTATTCATCCCAAGTGCAGACCTCTGAAATCCAGCCGAGGATTTCTGAGTCAGGCAGTTTTTTATGTTTGCTGCATTCCTCTGTCAAAGGAAATTTTTGCCTCCTTTGAGAATAAGTGATAATTTTATGCATATTCTTGGATCCTAGCAAAAAGTCAAGAACATTTGGATCACTGCCTGCATTAAGTATCCACACGGCCATTGATTTTTACAAAAGAGGAAGTTTAAATTATTTCTTTAAAATTGCATTAGAAATAGTCTGTCCCTTCAAAAAAATTCAGAAACTTATAGAGATAAACATTTCAGACTGTTTTCTGGAAGATCTAGGCCTGCTTAACAAAAAACAGACTCTAAATTCATCTGATGTAACATCAACACTACTCCTGGGAGCCACTTAAGAAGCAAAAATACTCTGAGTATGGTTCGGACAGTTGAATGTCATCTAAATTTCTTCCAACCACTGTAGAAAACACTCTTTTTCTTTCATTTTTAAGGTAAGTATCATGTCCATGAATAATCCTCATTCAGTTATCCTAAGAACTTCCTGATCAATCATTTTCTCTTTTTTCCTTGCTTTACTGAGCTATAATTGACAAATTAAAATCGTATATATTTATGGTGTACACGTGATGTTTTGATACATGTAGATATTGTGAAATGATTACCACAATCAAGATAACACATCCATCACCTCACAGAGCTATCATTTTTTATGTGGTGAGACTATTTAAGATACACTCTATTAGCAAATTTCAAGTGCACAATATAGTATTAACTATAGTCATCATAATGTACATTAAATCTCTAGAACTTATCTGCCATAACTGAAACTCTGTATCCTTTGTCTAATATCTCCCCATTTTCCCCTCTTTTTCAGCCCCTGGCAGCCACCTGCTTCCAGGAGTTCACCTTTTTTGAGATTTCATACATAAGTGAGATCATGCAGTATTTCTCTTTCTGTGCTTTGCTTATTTCAGGTGACATGTCCACCAGGTTCAAGTTTATCCATGTTTTGGGAAATGATAGCATTTCCCTCTTCTTTTTAAGACAGAATAATATTCCATTATATATATTAAACATATTCATATATAAAAATATCACATCTTCTTTATCCACTCATTCATGGGTGGACAGTTAGGTCTAACCAGTCATTTTCTCTTGTAAGTAACGTATACCTAAATTGGGATGCTGCTGCTACTGCTAAGTCGCTTCAGTCATGTCTGACTCTGTGCAACCCCATAGATGGCAGCCTACCAGGCTCCTCTGTCCCTGGGATTCTCCAGGCAAGAACACTGGAGTGGGTTGCCATTTCCTTCTCCAATGCATGAAAGTGAAAAGTGAAAGTGAAGATGCTCAGTCGTGTCCGACTCTTAGCGGGACTTCATGAACTGCAGCCTATCAGGCTCTTCTGTCCACGGGATTTTCCAGTCAAGAGTACTGGAGTGGGGTGCCATTGTCTTCTCCGAAATTGGGATGAGGCAGATTCTATTTTGGTGACCTCAGAAAGGCTAACACTGAGCCATCTGCAGAACTTTGTGCTGCAAATTTTATTTTTTTTACTTTCCATTTTCAAAGCTGCAGCAGTTATTGCTACTTCCCTCCATGGGAGGGTGGCCAAGAGGACCTGTGGTCACTTTCACAGACTCACGTGTATGACTTGCCTGAACATGTTCTTGTCTTGCTACTTTCTAACAGGCCCCAAAACTGTGGCTCATTTGAAAATCCATCTGTGCTGAAGGCAACCCAAGCCTCTTGCTTCCACCAACTCCATCTTGCTAGGACATCTTCCTTCATCACCATGGTCTTGGGCGTGCTCTCCTGAGTTTATTCTCTTCTCTCCCACCACAGGGTTCAAGTTTCTTCCTTCCTTCCTTTCTTTCTTCATTCCTTCCTTCCTCTCTCTGTTTCCCTTTCTTTGTCTTTTGGCTGAGATGCCTGCACCCAAAGTCTAACTTTCCAAAACCGTTTATGTTCCATCAGCTGTGACTCCTACTCTCAGCATTAGTGACAGGAAACTGAGTTGTGAGTACAAGGCTGTGATGGAAAAAAAGATGAATAGTTTCCTGAGAACTTTCCTCACTCTCAACATGAGGGTCCTGGGTTGCCTTACCACAAAGCTGGATTCACAGATTAAAATGTGAGAGTGAAAAACACTGTCCTTCCCACCCCTTCACTTTCAGGGAAGCAGTGATGGTGGGGATGGCTGCCTGACAACCAGCTCAGAAGAATCATGTTGATGGGGTGGGCACTGACCACCCAGTGAGTCTGCATGGAACCCATGCTGACTCACGTGCCAACCCAACACGGCTTCCGTAGCAAGGCACGCAGCCCATCATTACTTCTGTTTTTTGGTTTTTTTTTATTGTTGGAGTATAGTTGATCTACAATGTTATATTTAATTTCTGTTATACAGCAAGGTGACTCAGTTATACATATATATTCTTTTTCATATTCTTTCTTATTATGGTTTATCATAGGACATTGAACTATATTCAATATCCGTTATTACTTCCTGACTGTGATATTTTTGGTTTTGTTGACTAATTGCATAGACCAACTGGTCACCCTTGCAATATCATTGTGGTCCTTTATTATAAGACAAGAATTCAAATAAAACTAGAGTTCCAGTCTCAAAAGAGTCAGAAAAATATATATAAGTACCAGCAGGTCCCAGGCTTCCAGAGAACAGTTTTCTCTTTGACCTCATTTTCTCATAAATTCAAGAGTAGGCATTGAAGCAAATAAATTTCATTGGCAAATCATCCAACATTTGATATTATCTGGGCAAAACTTTGCTCCATCTGATTGGCCCAACTCTTCTGCCCCACGGTGTCTTGGAGGTGTTAAGGTTAACAAATCAATGCATGAGTGACAACCATTATAGCCCTGGCCCTCTCGGAGCCTGCTGCTAGTCTTATGTCTTGACTCGATTAGTCAGAATACAGACAACACTCAGACTGCTGTCTAAACTAGAAGGTGCTGAAGTCATTAGTGACTTGGTTCTGAGCAGCTCTAAAACCTTCTATTAAAGCATTTGTGCTCTCCTATGAAACCAAATGTTTCTGTAACATTAAACAGAGCACAGAACTCACTGTGCTTCTCATCTTACTTGTCGTAGAAAAAATTGGGTCTCCTGCACTGATTTCCTCATAACTCAAGAACAGACATGAGATCTGCCATAAATAAGCAAAATTCCTACTAAGTTCCTGTTGCTATCCATCACAGAGGCCTGCAGATGGTATCTGAGTTCTAAAGGTGTAGAAAAGATGTCCCTGACCACATACAAAGTGCCATGGGAATCAAGACTATCTTTAGAGTTACATAAAAGATGCCTCATAAAAAAATTTTAATTTTCAAATTTAACACAATTTTCTAGGATTCTTGACTCTCTTTCCAATGAACCAATGAATGAAAAGTCGTTGATTTTCAGAGCATGCTGAATTTTTTAAAATTTCCAAAATTCTAACGACTCATTTGAAGTCCCACCATTTTGTTTCATAGACCTTGAGATTGTCCTGGTGTCAGTTGGTCCACTGATATTAGTTATTCTGCCTCCTATGAGATATGTGAACTCTGCATTTCCAGTACACCAACTGAACTTTGGGATGGGGGTTAATTAATAGGCAATAATCATGTCCAACGTCATTAGAGGCCACGCAAGAAAACTTACTCTGTCTCCTGGAGGGCCCATTGGTCCTGGTGGGCCAGGTAATCCTGGAGTTCCCTACACAAAAGGAAGCAAGCAAGAAAACACTGTAATAAACTTCTTGTGTGAGGAAAGGAATTCATGTCCTTCTCCAAAATGTTTGGTAGAAAAGTCAGGGGACTCTGGGAAGGAACAGAAACTTGGTACCGAGCACAGAGCCAGCCTGAGAGCTAGACGCTAGCTCAATCAACAAGCCCAGACCTGACTGCACAGCCCCAGCCTGAAGCCTCAGACCAGGCGACAGAGTGGAAAACGTCCAGGCTTCTGCTCTGCGGCTTAACCTTGGTTCACCTCCTGAGGCACTACAAGGGCAACTTTGCAAAGAACACTTGACGAGTCAAGAAAAGGCAAGGTGAAGAACAACTCACAGTCCTGCCTGGAAGTCCTGGCTCTCCGGCATCGCCCTTCATTCCCTGGCGACCCTGGAGCAAGCAGTGGGAAAACAGGTCTCAGCATTTTACAGAAATTAAGTGAAAAGGGAAGACGTGAGTCATTCCTGAAATCTCTATCACTTCATAAATCCAGTGAAGCATATTTGTGAAGGGAGATGAATAAATTATTTTGGGGACTGATGCTCACTTTTTAAACTACAAATGCTGTTGTAATTTCCATTTATCATGTTATGGGATCATTTTATGTAATCACGGGATAATATGCCTTTTTTTAAAAGAACCCCAGTTGAAGGGGAAACTATTTTTATTATTTAACATATTTAATTTGGTGCTAACGGTAATGGAGAGTCAGTGAAATGTAACATAATTTTGTTCTGTATAACTACATGTTAGAAGACACTTGTTAATAGGCAAATATGAATTAAAGCTGATAGTTTAATAGTAGTAATAAGAAAACAAATAGAACTAAAGCTCCCCCAAACTCTCCTGTGGATGTACGAAGCTAAAAGCAGATGCATCCAACCCTGTTCCTTTTTTACAGCTGCACTGAGGGTCTTAGTTCCCTGACCAGAGATTGAACCTATGCCCCCCGCAGTGGAAGCTCTCAGTCTTAACCACCGGACCCCTCCCCCGGTAAGTTCTGCAGTCAACCCTTTTGAGTGAAAAGAAAAATCCAGTTCCTTCAAAGGTTTCATTTCTAGCTATATCTGATATAGATTATTTTTTCTCTAAATGCCAAAAAAAAAAAAAAAAAATGGTCTTTAATGGGATCTTAGACTTAAATTTAAAACTATGTAATTATATGGATTCTTATTCATATGCTGTATTTGTTTTATCTTAAAGTATAGAAAAAAGCAGTTAAGTAAAACACCAGCCTTAAAAGGTTAAGACACTTCTCCTAAGTTCAGATTGGCATTTGGAATAAAACAAATTTTTATTGAAGTAATGACCTAAATAAATAAGTCATAAATATCAGACAGAACCCTAGGGCCTGCCACAGACTCAAAGCCATTTCAAAGCTTTCAGGATATTAAAGGATATTTGCATTACTTATTAAAATAATTTTTAAAGGTCAAAGAAGTAGCAACAATTTTTCCTACATAGTTACATATTATTACATATGCTATTTACATATCTGAAATTACAGTCACAGGAAGTCATCTCAATGACTAAATTTGTTGAGTTTTCTGAAAAAACACTTGAATTTGGCAAAATAGAGCAGAAAATGTTCCAGTTAAATTCAGCATTAATCCACCATCCTCATTTCATACAGAAAGCCTTTGTGCTTACTTGTTCACCAGGAATAGAGAGGCCATTGGGTCCCTGAGGGCCTGGAGGACCCTGGGGCCCAGGAGGACCTGTATCTCCACGAGGACCGGGGGGCCCTACATACAGAACAGAGAAACAAGCACAGAGTCATAGACTGCCCTTCCAGGGCTGTCTTCACAACTCTAAGATACCAATCAGAATCTGCAAACGTTTTAGAAATCTCCCCATCTATTGGGTTGACCAGAAAACCCAAATGAAGTTTTTGGCCAACCCAATATAAAAGTATTTATTAATGTCATCCCTTTCTTCCTTTGACTACTCACTAAAAGAAGTGGAAAGTACAATAAATTCACAAGAGCACTTAAATTTCCCAACCTATTTTTACATTGGAATAGGTTTCTTAAAAAGTAAAATACATCAAATATATTCATATATCTATAGTCCTAGATTCATTCAGAGATCGAAATTCACTAGATTTTATTTCTTTTAAGCTGGTCCTGATTCCTCTTAGACTTGGGCTGATTTCTGGGACTAACATATGTCTACATCAGGCAAGGAAAGAGCCGATATGTTCACTCTATGCAGGAGCTTCTGTGCAGGGTGTCCAGGTAGAAAAGGACAAACCTGGAGTTAGACAGACCTGGGTCAGCACCCCAGCCTCACTTTCCTGAGTTAGCTTAATAACAGTGTGATAAAAACTACCTTCATAATATATGCCCCCAAGATGCTGGAATTGTCTTACGGAGACAGTTTTGAACAGGTAGAAGAGGCCAGTGACCCCCAGCGAAGGCAGATGTGGCCGGCTCAACTCTTTCTCTGAGAGAGATGAACCCTCCTCAGCTCCCTCTAGTGGGACTCTGCTGCTTGAAGGGGGTCTTCCAGCTGATGGCCAGGTCTCCCCCTCTGCTTCCCCATAAGAGAGCAGAGCCCTTAGGTGCTTCCATAGGTCTCCCATGGGCAGTTCCCACTTTAGTGACATCCCCTGTACATTCCTTTATCTGACAAATCTAATCTACCATTCTGATATCTAGAGGCAAGACAGAGATCACATTATATTGCCTAAGGCTCATTAAACTTGAATCAATTTTTTCAAGGGCACATTACCCTGTGAGCAGAAATTTGAATAACGAGACTTCAACATATAGGTGAAAACGAAAATGCACTCTAAAATATACTTACAATTGCCCCACTGACACCTCTTTCACCTCTCGGACCTTTAGCACCAGGTCCTCCCTAAAATACACAGTAAGAGCACATTTTAGGGTGAACACAGGAATCTAGGAAGAAGCTGATACATAAAAATTGCTTTAAGAAGCAGAGCATACTCCAGACAACCAATACTTCTACGGCGATTTATGAAATATGGAAGTAAATACTTTCTATTATACAAATGTGTAGGAAAGGAGAATTTCAAAACATTCTTAAGGATCTCATTTTTATATTCTGATCTTTCCTTAATTGTTAGCAAATTTTGAAACTGATTTGAAAATTTGAGGTTTACTTAAAAAAAAAAAAGCAATACTTTAAATACAATATTTAAGCATTTTTAAGGAAAAAAATCTATTTTGGAATTATAGGAGTGTATTCTTCAGGCAAAATAACATGTAATAAGAAGACTCTCTCAGAATCTCAGAACATGTAATTTAGTTAACAGGAATTCAGATACCTGTTCACTGAACAAAGAGGAAATAAACATGATACTGATATCCAACAACATTATCTTACAATTAGGAAAAAGAATTCCTACTTCTCAAAAACATCAAAGTCACATCCAAGGTATAATTCTATGATTATAAATATAAATCAGGTAAGTCACTATTAATTAAAGAACATAAATGATGTTAATTTCAGATATACTTTGATTCCATATATGAGGAGCTGGTTTGTAATTTAACCTAAAATCAATTTACATTATTTGTTAACAACGATGTACAGTAAAATCTGGTGTTCTGAGGCTCTTTAAGCTGTTTCTGTGTTAATTAACCCATGTTCTTAAAAGAGGTCAATAAAGCTTAGTGGTACCACTTCCATTTTGAAAAACCAGCCAGGTCACATGTAATTGATCAACAAGATCTAACACTGTTCTTCAGTGTTTTGCATTGCATTTTATTGGTCTCCCCTCCCCCCGCCCTCCCCGCCATGGAAAGACCTGGTCAGTCTTCTCACTCAGGTTATTCCTAACCCCAACACTTTCAGCCAGAGTTTATGATACCATCACATACATAAATTATCCTCTATATGTTATTCTATGATATGCTTGCTAATAACATACACATATCCTAGGCTCTAAAATTTTGGGGGGTCAGCTTCTCAATCATGGCTCCATAACAGAGGTACAAGAAGCTTTCAGGAGATGTAAGGAATTTTCAAAATCATGTAATTAAAGAGAGAAACCCAAATCCGCATCGTGAAAAGCTCTTGAATGCTAGCCCATGTCATTCCTTCTCATGTGAGTAGAGGAATGTGTTCAAATGCTTTCAGATTTTCTTCTGGATTTACTCCAGTTCAGATCTCAGGATGTGCTGTGAAAATGGCCTGCAATTCATCTTGTCTGTCCTACAACACACCAGAGGCTAGAAGCATTTTATGCGCAACGCACTGGCCAAAGGCTGATTATGCCAAAGATTTAACTGGAAATACTAGAAGGACTATTTCAGTCTCCTTACTGCAGGGCCGGGGGGTCCTGGAGGTCCAACGCTGTCCTGTGTACATGTGCAAGCGTTTGGAAGAGCTGGGCATTTTGCTTCATCTCTCTGAAATTTGGAAAAGAATATTTATCTCTGAATTGAAAGTAAACACAGCCTCTTTTCTGCCACACCCACTTTTATACACACAAGGAAATCTATTTCCCAACTTAAAAGAATAAGTTTTAATTATGATTACAAAGTCTTACGCCCAATCTTGCTATGCCCCTTTATGTCTTTAAAAGTTTTGCTTTAGGAAATCTCACATAAGATATGTTTACAAAACCATCATCAGGACCCCTGCTAATTTAATCCAATTCTCTCTAGTCTGGTATTAGAGAAATGCTGAGTGTTTCAGATATGGATGCCCATTTCATTCAGAATAAAATTTAAAATCCCTTCCACAGCCTACAGGCCTTACACGGTCTGCAAAACAGCACGCCACCACCTTGCCTGCCCCCACTGCCCACCACCTCCCCTCTCCTTCACTCTGCCCCAGCGCCTCTCATCCGCTTCTTGCTTCTCAGATGTTCAGGGCACCTTGTGGCCTTAGGGCCTTTACACTTACAGTCACCTCTGGTTGGAATGCTCTTTCTCCATTATCCACATTGCTTGTCCCCTCACTTCACTCAGGTCTCTGCTTAAATCTCACCTTATCCCTGAGGGCTGAGGGTGCTCACCTGGCTACCTGTCCTTGTACCCTGGTTTGTTTTCTATGACTTTTCACTCAATAACATAGTATACACCTACTTATTAACTCCTCCTCTTCCTCTGCCTTTCACTAGAATATTCCCTTTCACTGCTGTAACTCCAGCACACAGGATAGTGCCTGGCTTATAACAGGTGTTCCGTAAGTATTTGTTGAGTAAATAATGCACACTTATTTTGTGGGTATGTGCAGCTCACTGTTTGCCTAGAACTTCAAGTCCATCTTCAGCACTCAACTTTGTAACCATCACCACCTACACAGATAATGTGGGGGAAGGCCATCACTGGAGCATTTCTACTCAGACATCCAGAGAGGTGTGATGGCTGATCCTGTAAAGGATTTAATAAGCATTTACTGTAAAATGCTGGTATTTTATGAGCAATAGGAGGACTCTGCAGTAAATGGGTTTATCAGACATGCTGATTAAAACAGGACTTTTCTGACTATGCCTAACCACTTTGGCTGTTAGGGAGAATTTCCAGATGCAGTCCTCTACATTCTTGACTTTTGAGGGAGGGGTCCCAGCCTGAGCTGCGGTCGTTAATGAGCACGCACACCATGTGTGTCCCTGGCTCCATCCTGAACATGCAGCTGCTGAGGGCTACTTCCTCTCCCAGGCCATCCTCATCCACATCTCTTATTCCTCGAAGACTAATAAAACCGTGACCAAATTCCATTCTGTTTTACTTACTCTGGAGGGAATATCACAGCATCTGTCTCTACTGGTCCACACCGGACTGCAGACAATATCAAAATTCTGGATTTGGAACTGTAAACAACCAACAGCAATATGAGCTAAAGATGCGTGAAAAACATTTCATATTAACATTTCCACATTTTAACCTCTGCTAACTTCTCATGCAGACTCTCTAGAGGGTCCAGGCAATGAGAGCAATGTGACCCTTACCTCCTAAAAACAAAAACACCTATGCCTCAGAGAAAGGGACAGTAAAGCAAAATGCATATGTGATAATCCCACTTCTGATTCATTTCCTTGGCTAAAATGAAATGTCTCATTGAGGTTGTTTTTGTTTTTTTTAAAGAGAACATTGATTTGTTTATATCCTTAAAAATGATGAGTGCACTTAATTCAGAATTTTAATTTGAAGACTACACACATTTAAATCAACTTTTGAGAGTCTACCTCCGTAAAAAAAAAAAAAAAAAAAAAGCAACATTTTAAAAAATTCCTCATTTATTCTTAAATTGATGCTCTGCTTCTTATAAATTCTTACCTAGGGGCTAACTAATAATTTCATGCTTACCTTCAGCTTAACTATTTCAATATACATATATTTTCTATTTTTCTACACTTAAAACTGAATTCTTTGGATACAAAAGAAAAGGTAACTTAAATATAGTCATTCTTTCTTTTATAAACTTGTTCTATTTAAATATTAAACCCAATATTCAATAAATGATTTTAATTGAAATTATATTATTTGCACTAAAAACTAGTTCTTCCCTCGTGGCTCTGAGGGTAAAGCATCTGCCTGCAACCTGGGAGACCTGGGTTCGATCCCTGGGTCAGGAAGATCCCCTGGAGAAGGAAATGGCAACCCCCTCCAGTACTCTTGCCTGGAAAATTCCATGGACGGAGGAGCCTGGTAGGCTACAGTCCATGAGGTCACAAAGAGTCAGACAAGACTGAGCAACTTCACTTCGACTTCACATGGTGAAAGCTAAGAGTGTTTGCAAGTTCAAGTTCTACATTGAGGGTTAAAAATTTCATTTCTGAATAGAGAAGAAAATTCTGTCCATGAAAGAAAGCTAAGCTCAGTAAAACAATTTTAAAAAATAATAGAAGGGCTTCTCTGGTGATTCAGCAGTAAAGAATCCATCTGCCAATGCAGGAGATGCAGGTTCAATCCCCGATCCGGGAAGATCACACATTCCATGTAGCTACTAACCCCATGCACCACAACTATTGAGCCTGTGCTCGAGAGCCTGGGAGTCACAACTACTCAGCCCATGTGATGCAACTAGAACAACACATGCACTAGAGCCCGTGCTCTACCACAGGAGAAGCCGTGGCAATGAGAAGCCAAAAACCACGACCAGAGAGTAGCCCCCGTCTGTCACAACAAGGGAATAGCCTAATAGCAACGAAGACCAAGCACAGCCAGAAGCAAACAATTTAAAACAATTTATAAACAAAAATTATAAATTATCTTTAAAAATAATAGAAGCCAAAAATAGTAGTCTTGCTTTCAGAACAATGTTATTATTAATCAACATTTATTATGAACTTAGCCTGGTACAGTGAAAACCTCAGGTTTTAACAGTTTATTACTAAATAGCCTTGTAAAAGGGTTGGCAAGCCCCCGCCTCAGACTTAAGCCAATGACAGTTGTGAGGCGGCTGCCACCCTACACTCATCTTCCTTCTGAGGCAGGCCTGACCCCTCTGTGAGGGAGCGCAGCTCCGCGAGGGTCGCAGCCAGAGTCCACAAGTGCAAAATGTCCTGAATGCACAAAGCTGTGTCAACAGTTCCTACTTTTAAAGAGCAAAAAAATGAATTCGTTTACATTTCACTGATTCTCCTGGCAACGGTTTGTGCTGTACTCTCCAGTTTGATTCAGTTTCAAGTCAACTACATGATGTTCTCTGCTGCCCTGACATCTTAATTTGCTTCTAGCAGTAAAGCACATTATCATGTTTTGTCAGTAGCGTATTACGTCAGTGTAACTTCCAGTGTTTCAATCTAACCAAGATATAAAACAATTAAAAATATCATCGAGGGAAAAGAAAAAGTACCAATTACTTTGAAAAATGTCATTTCTATCTTCATACAAGGTACAAAGAAAAATAAAACTGTGTTACTTACTGTAGCTGACTTCCTCTCCCCTTTAAGTAGTTTTCCAAGAATTTCATAACCATCAGTGGTGATATTTCCAGCTTCCTTGATATCCTTCTCTACAATCTCATAGCAGTCGATGTAAATCTTAACACTTTTCGAGGTCACTACGATATGAACCTAAAAAGATGATTCGTTTCCATTACGAAATTTCTACCCAGAACAATATGGCTGACATATACATATATCAGATCACACATTAAAAAAAAATGTGTACTTAAAGCTATTTATGCAATTAAAAGATGTATGCTTCTTGGAAGAATAGCTATGACCAAAC
The DNA here is from genome assembly GCA_935064755.1 of Tragelaphus eurycerus. Classification (NCBI taxonomy): domain Eukaryota; kingdom Metazoa; phylum Chordata; class Mammalia; order Artiodactyla; family Bovidae; genus Tragelaphus; species Tragelaphus eurycerus. The sequence continues at coordinate 15,768,757 of CAKXYN010000041.1, forward strand.
TAGACAGCTTATTAAAAAGCAGAGCTTTTTAGCAAAGCTTATTAAAAAGCATTACTTTGCCAACAAAGGTCCGTCTAGTCACGGCTATGGTCTTTCCAGTAGTCATGTATGGATGTGAGAGTTGGACAATAAAGAGAGCTGAGGATCGAAGAATTGATGCTTTTGAACTGTGGAGTTGGAGAACACTCTTGAGAGTCCCTTGGATAGCAAGGAGATCCAACCAGTCCATCCTAAAGGAAATCAGTCCTGAATATTCATTGGAAGGACTGATGCTGAAGCCAAAACTCTAAGACTTTGGCCACCTGATGTGAAGAACTGACTCATTTGAAAAGACCCTGATGCTGGGAAAGATTGAAGGCGGAAGGAGAAGGGGATGACAGAGGATGAGATGGTTGGATGGCATCTCTGATGGACATGAGTTTGAGTAAACTCTGGGAGCTGGTGATGGACAGGGAGGCCTAGCATGCTGCAGTCCATGGGATCACAAAGAGTCAGACACAACTGAGCGACTGAACTGAAAGCTATTCTCATCCCGAATCAAGAGCCTTGGACTAAAAATTCAAGAACCAGGCTGCAGTGTCAATGTCATTTAATTTAACAATACCAAATTGAACGAACCACTTAACCTCTCTGAGTCTCAGTTTCTTCCCGCTATTATACATCAGTATAATTTCTTATTTTCCCCACTATGTAGTCTTCCTGAGATGGCCAGAGATAATATAGGAGATGAGATGACTCTTTAAACTATAGAGAGCTTTTCAAAAAAAAAAAGAAGACTGACAGATACAAACTTGTGGTTACCTGTGGCAGGGCAGGGGGGCAAAACAGTAGGGGATTAAGAGGTACATAGCAGTTTGTATAAAATAAGCTACAAATATATACTATGCAATGTGGGGAACATAGTCAATATTTTATAATAACTATTAAATACATTATAGAAAGTGAACTATTAAAATACAAGTTAATAAATCATTAATAAATTGTTATACTCAGAACAAAGGAGCCTCGAATGTCTTCCACCGATTTTGCTAAATTCAGTTTTTTAATTTCTTAGTCCAGAATCCCTGCCAACTCATTGGAAAAGTCCCTGATGCTGAGAAAGATTGAGGGCAGAAGGAGAAGAGGGCATCAGATGAGATGGCTGGATGGCATCACCAATGCAATGGACACGAACTTGGGAAACTTCAGGAGAGGATGGAGGGACAGGGAGGCCTGGCATGCTGCAGTCCACGGGGTTGCAAAGAGTCAGACATGACTGGGCAACTGAACAGCAACAGTCCTTGCCAAAAAGATCTTACATACCACGCAGATACTTAACATAGGAAAGAGCTAGGTTGTATCTTTTATAAAGAATCAGCTCTGGAAATCAAATTCAAGATTCAACTTCCTGATAAGAAAACAAACATGTTGATTTATTTTTGTTGGATATTGAAGATATTCAGAATCTTAAGAAATCTATTAGTACAGATGAATAATAAAACATCTATATTTCAATAATGTAAAGAATGGCTGCAGACAATCTTTGGCTTTATAGTTATGCCCATAGTTTCCACTTATCACAGCCCAAATACCCAAGGAAGCCCATGATGATTACTTTTAAAAGTTTGGCTCCAAGTTAAGGAACAGAAATTCCATTAAATGCTTTAGAGTAAATAAGCATAAGGATGGTCTCCAGGGATTTTTTTAATAGTAGATATTTTTCCACATAGAATCACCACCAAAACATTAATTTAGTGCATCTATAAGTACTATGAATTACACATTGCTTTTATTTAAAAATGATATATGACTTACTAAAAATAATTTTAAATACCCCAGGGCAATCATCTAATACTGAATTCAAGATGAATACCACACAGACATTCCCAAGGTATTTATTATCTAGTAAGAACTGAAACTTACTTATCAGATCTTATATGAACAATCTCAGAGGCTAACATTCAAAAGCTATTTGAAAAATCATATTTCAAAATCAAAACTTTGAAGTTTTGAAACAAAATTATTCCAAATACACTTGTCACTCAATGTGAACCAAAAAGAAACACATGCTAAAAATATATTTTGCTATATCTCTTCAGTGTGTTTTATTGCATTTTAAACACATGCATAATTACATTTCAGATTGGCTCTTCATCTGGGCACTATTGTCCCAAATAATTAGGGACTGTTTCCCAACCGGGAAGCGTGTTGGTCACAGACCAGTAGAATGAAGCAGGAACACTCTTGTCAACTCATCACCCTTCCCAAGGTCTGCCATTCCTTATTTTTCATCTATTCTACCTTTTTGTCTTATTACAAATTTCTCACTCGAATCTACGTCATCTGTTACAATAAGATGGAGACATAGAACTTTTCAAGAGAATCCTCCAGAAGCAGCAGTTGTCTGCCCTTCCCCACATAAGCTCTTTTAGTCTATCCCCTCTCTCCCAAGAGCCTCCTGCATGTTATTTTCACTAATTTGCTGCTTCTCTCAGAGAACTACTTGGTTCTTATCTCAAGGACTGACGAAATTCAGTTCCCAAATTATATGGGAAATGAAAGAAGGGTGTTCCAAGTCCTTGGATCAGTAGCCAATAGAGAGTGAACTTGGTACCTGAATGGATGTGATAAATAAGAGTAGATTATAAGAATGGGGTGGAGGAAGGAAGGAGGGGGAAGAAAGCACAATGAAAAAGTAGAGGAGGAACTAAAAAAATAGAAAGATATTATGAAAAAAGTAGGCAGAGAATTTGAAAAGAAAAGAGTTTATGAGAAAGAGACAAGAGGCATTACATAAAACCTAAGAACACAAATGCTGCTGCTGCTGCGTCGCTTCAGTCGTGTCCGACTCCATGAGACCCCATGGACTGCAGCCTACCAGGCTTCTCCGTCCATGGGATTCTCCAGGCAAGAACACTGGAGTGGGTTGCCATTTCCTTCTCCAAAGAACACAAATACCTCTCTATAAAGGCAAATTAAGACAGGAGGGTCAAAAAACAATTCTCCTGATATGCAATAATTAATGACTATCACTATAGATCTCTTCAAAAATACTGCCTTACTTTCGTCAAGTAAAACTAAACATTCAATGAAAGTTGGAAATTAAAAAATAATAGTTCCTAGCCTAGACAGGGGAAATAGATTGGGGGAGAATGGATACATGTATACGTATGGTTGAGTTAGTTTGCTGTTCACCTGAAATTTCCACAATATTGTAAATCAGATATACCCCAGTATAAAATAAAAAGTTTAAAAAGATAATAATAATAGTTCCTAAATGATTATCAGGTGGTTAATAGAAGGCTGAGTTTCCAATATCTTCAGTGGGTATGGAAGAAAAATAAAATAGTCCTCTTTAGCAAGTTACTCAAATGTAAGTTTAACAGGCATATCAATGAGCCAAAAAAAGTTCATAAGAACTTTGCCAGATTCAGCATCTATTATTGGACAAGAAGCAATTGAAGCTAGTAAAAATTTGTCAAACTAGAATCTTCTTTCCCAATAAGGCATTTATTTTCCTGCACTTTACCAGTAAAGTCTGTAACTTGTTAAGCAAATATGCCTTTATCCTCAGAGATCTGTTTCTCCATCACTGGTTTTTTATTTTTGTTTTTGTTTTGGCTTATCACTAATGTGCTCGTTGGGCTTCCCTGGTGGCTCAGTGGTAAAGAATCCACCTGCCGAGGCAGGAGACACAGATTCAATCCGTGTCAGGAAGCTCCCCTGGAGAAGGAAATGGCAATCCACTCCAGTATTCTTGCCTGGAAAATTCCACAGACAGAAGAGCCTGGCGGGCTACAGTCTATGGGGTCCCGTAGAGCTGGACACGACTGAGTGACTGGACAACAATAATGTGCACTTTGCTGCTGCTGCTGCTGAGTCACTTCAGTCGTGTCCGACTCTGTGTGACCCCATAGACGGCAGCCCACCAGGTTCCCCCGTCCTTGGGATTCTCCAGGCAAGAACACCGGAGTGGGCTGCCATTTCCTTCTCCAAATGTGCACTTTGAGGCCTCTCCAAATCCCGTGAGGAGAGTCCCTTGCTATCTTCACCAAGAATCTGATTCATGAATAAGAAAACATTCTGGGAAGAAACCAAGATTCTTAGGAAGAGAATCAGCAAGAAATTCAGCTAAATCTACCTAATTGTAGGGAAGTTCTTCAATTTTCACTTGAGAAATCAGATTGAATTGGAAATATTTGTTTTCTACATATGGGGACTAACTTTCTGAGCTTCATACTGGGGAAATTTTAAAACTTGCACAGCAAATAGTCTTCCTCCTGTTCATTTGATCCAACTGATGCAAAAATTCCATTAAGAAGTCCACTTATAACCAAGACTGTTCATTTCCAATTCTGCCAAAGTCAGTACTCTTATCTGTCAATTAATTGCCTGACAGCAAGTCTGTATTACCCTTGGATCTTAAAATTAAAAAATTAAGATCAAGAATAGATAATCCCCTAAGAATTTATCTTAGAAGTTTTAATAAAATGATTCAGAGAAATGTGTTCATGCAGAAGTTAATCTCATAAACAGTTATCTTAATTATGTTGGTAGATAGTATTAACTTTTGGACTGACATGTTTGTAACTTTTCAATAAATGAGCAAGCGGAAGCAGCTTACTATGCTCTATAAAAGAAAAAATATTATCAACTAAATATAATCCACAAAAATTAAGCTTCTGAAACAAAAATTACATAAAGGTTCAAAATAAAAGGTAGAAAAATGGGCATACAATATTGTATATACTATACAACTCATATTCTAAAAAGACATTTGCATTGAATATATTGAAATGTTAACAGTAGTTAATCTCATTAACTAGTAGATTAGTAGAAATATCATTTTAAATTTTCTTCTGTGAAAATTGATCAAATCCTCTGAAATAAGATATTGTTTTTAAAAGACATAGCTATGTTTCCACTAGTTTAACATACATTTTAATAAATAATAAATTAGTTTAAGTTTTAAGTCCACATATTTCTTTTATAAATAACCAGATAATCTTACTTTTTACCTTATGAAAACTTCCATAAAATAATGCCTTCACTTCATCTGTGTCAAATGTAACAGTCTGCACCTCACCTCTTGTATCCTTGTTAAAGAATGATAATGTCTTGCTAGAAGCTGTAATCAACACACATAATTGTTATTAAATCAAATGCATGGAGATTCTATATTGAAAGTATTAACAATTAATTCTTGTTGAGGAGATCTCTAAAAAATTAATAATTCTGTTAAGATAAAATGTAATTCAAGTATTTACTGACCTATTTTTTAAAAACTTTAAACATAAAAGCATAATCAAGGAAAAAGATATATACATATATACATATACATCCAGAAGGTTCTTAAAGAGAAGGAAAAACATAATAAAAAATATGCATGCATGGGCCCTAAGAGAAGATAAAAATCCTTACGATCTGCAATCACACCAACTTGTGGTTTATAGTCTCTGTCTGTGATCTGCCAAATTGCAAAAGGGTCGCTGGGAGTTTCTGGGAGGAGTCTGAATAGTAATATAATTGTATATGAAGGAGGGAGTCCATTGGGATGTACTTCTCTGTTGGATAAAGCAAAATTAATTAAATAATTAGTAAGGATTTCTCATCAGAAATAGATGATATTTAAAATTTTTGCACTAGAATCTTTTCATGACTAGTATTGAAGCCATTTATAATAATCCAATTATATTATAATAATCCTTTTAATAATACATTATTAGAAGGGGAAAAATTTAAGAATGAGACCTCAAAATAGCAAACACTAAAGACCCATTATGTAAGCAGTAATAGTTTATAATCTGATAAAGTCAAAAAGTCTGGGAAACTGCCAAATGGTCTTTCATCCTACAGTTAATAAATCATTTTTTCTAGATACATAGATGATTATAAAACTATATAATGATTTTAGAGTGATAAACATTGTATCTACGGATGTAATTTAAAGAGCATAAATCTCACTAAATATATTCAATTTCCAACATCAGGGATATGAGATCATACATAAGATGGCTCAAGGTTTCAATTTCTCCCTCCCTATACACTTCCAAAGTCCTCCCTTAAAATCAAATAAATCAAATAAGCTCCAGAAGGTCACACATTCCCAGAAACAAAACCAATAATGTATGTTACGGCCACATACATGTGCAAATGTTCAGTGTTGATAAACGGATATGATTCAGGTTTCTTGGCTCTAAGGCTATTGAACATAAAATGTGGACCCATGTGTCCTTCTAGACTTGAGTCAATTATTGTTCTAAGGGAACCTCTGAAACAGAATTAATGGATTTTCGCCTGAGACCATTTAAAAACACTTTCTTTGTAAAGAGAGGAAAAGGGCCTTGATAATCAGCCCATAGACAGAAAAGCAACTGCTCCACAGATTTTGACAGAAGGCAGAGAACGGCTCTTGGGGTTTTGAGCCTCAGTTTACCACAGTGCCAGCACTTCTGGAATATAATGCTGTCCTATGTTTGGTTTTGGTTTTTTTTTTTTTTTTTTCGGTTTTTATTGGCACATACTTTATTTGCAATGTTGCATTTGCTTCTGCTGTATAGCAAAGTGAATCAGTTATACAAATACATAGAGCCTCTCTTTTTTAGATTCTTTTCCCATCTGTACAGGCCAGGACCTCTATTCCATACTCTGAAATGTCCTCCTTCTTAAAGTGTATGTTCTGGGCAAGGTGACACAATGTCTTTTGTATGTTTGAAAACCAACCATCTTCATGATGAAGTGAAGTGAAATGAGAGTTGCTCAGTCGTATCTAACTCTTTGCCAACCCATGGACTATAGCCCGCCAGGCTCCTCTGTCCATGAAATCTTCGCAATATTCCACATTAAAAATAATATCGTCTCTATATAAAGTCATCAGTCACTTAGCCCATTTTCCTCCTTTTTTAGTTAATGAATGATTATGAAAAAATAAAGAAGTATTTAATTGCATTTTATGCCTCTTTCAGCCACAAGATCTGAATTTTAAGAGGACAGTGGGCTGTCTCATGTGAAGATGTAGGAATCATAGCTTGAGGCAACAGAGTTAAACACTGGGTATTTAGGTTCACTGCAAAACCTAAAACTGCGAACTAGTGTGGTTAACCATAAAAGAGTTAGGAACTCACAGTGTGGTCACACTACAACAATACAATCGGTGCTTCCTTACAAGAAATTAGCCTTGGTTTTAGTCTGAATTTTCCGTCAGCTTTCCCAGAGCATTTCAAATTTCAGGCATCATCATCTGACCCTGTCCTAAGTTTCTGAAAACTTTATTTCTTGGTGTTCTTTCCCCTCCAGAAGGTGCCAAACACATATTTTAGTTATCAGAACCAGGTACAAACTTTCATCAAGTTAAATAACAACATCTAGAGCTGCCCAACAGGTCCCTGGAGCACCAGCCAATAAAAACGAACTGCCGCCTGTCGGATCACAGATCACAGACGGACTGCTGCAGTCTTTCATCTTCTGGAGTCAGAAACTCTAGGAAGAATGCCTGTTCCCATTCTGCACTGATTCCATCCAGTCTTGTGCACCCACGGAGAAACGTTCAAGAGAAGAAGGTGCCTCCCTGCTTAAATAATCTCCCTTAGAAGAAGCATAACTACAGTCCTAGCCTTAAATTCAAAAGGACTTAGTAATCCATCACATGGCAGATACAGGATGAGATTCTCAGAGTAGCAGGCTTGAGTACTAGTCTCCCATGTGACCTGATAAAAGACCCTTAACTCAGCTGTGGGGTGCCCTGATGGCTCAGTGGTAAAGAATCTGTCTGCAATGCAGGAGATGTAGGAGACACGGAGTCAATTCTTGGGTCGGGAAAATCCCCTGGAGGAAGAAGTGGCAACCCACTCCAGTATTCATGCCAAGAGAATCCCAAGGACAGAGGAGCCTGGGGGCCTACAGTCCATGGGGTCGCAAAGAGTCGGACACAACTGAGCAACTGAACATACACACCACACACACACACACACACACACACACACACAACCCATTTGTACTTAAGGAAACTAAATCACGTTATCCATATGATTTTTCCGACAATTCTAAAATATCAGAGTGATAAGAAATCAGCAAAGATTCTAAGAACCTCAAAAAAGCCCATGGTAAGAAAGAGACCCTCCTGTTGTCAGACTCACACTGTAGGCTGGTTCACAAAGGCGTTCTTCTGAAGCCTGTAAGATGAGTAGCTGGGGAAAGAGCCTGACTCCAGGGAGACTCCTTGCACAGAAGCAAAATTCTTTTCTGTCAGATTGTATGCTTCAAGCATCTTAAAACCTTCACATCAGAACAGAAAATATTGAAATGAGGTTATCTGAATTATCTTATTGCTTAAATCCTAAAATAAATTAGCCCAAGAGTATGAACGCTTACCTGGTGAGGTGTAGCCATCCAAATAAATCAGAGGACAACCTGCAACGTACAGCATTGTTTAAGCACAAGGAATACTAACATTACATACGCACAGAAAGCACCTGCATATGAACAGCAAGTAACCAAACTGTTCATTCATTTACAGAACATAACAATCGAACCTTTTCTAAGTGGTTTTGTGTAGATTTTCAACTTGTCGGAGAAATTATACTATTGAGCAGTGTAACCATGTTTTCTGGACAGTCTCCAGTCCACCTGGAATTTTACAACGTTCTTAAGAATGGTAAGACAGAATTAAAGAAGGAAATTCATATACTTTTTTCGATGGATTAAAGAACTTTTTGCCCAGGGAACTTTAAATTTGTGCAAGGGCAGGAGGAATTTGTTGCCAGCCCATCCTCTTCTTGGCCAAACGCTGGAGGGCTCGTGCTTGTCACTGAACTGTCCAGAGGCAGGTGTGCAGGGGGTCTCAACCTGGGGCCCAGAGCTGGGACAGGGAAGGCTGCATGCAAGCCTCCCTGAATGGATGGAACAGCTGCTGCTCCCCGCTCCCTTTCACTAGTGCGGCTCCATTCTGAGCTTCAGTGTTAATTTTTACAGTAAGCCATTAACATTTGTTTACTTCCTCTGCCTCTAACTAGACTTCTGAGATTCTAATATAATGTTTAATAGGGGAAAAAACAACACTTAAAAACCTCAGCTCTGCCTGGGATTAGGGGTTTAGATGAGCCACTCAACTATCTCCTTAATCTAATACTCCAAAAATCAGAGTTCATGAATGGGGAGGAGGACAAATGGATTTAAATCTTTTGTCCTTCACTGTATCTTAAAATTTAAACTGGAGGTCTCGGTATACCATGAATATACCCAAAGAAACAAATGAGAACCAAGTGCATTTCTACGGGGAACACTCGCATAAGGCTGTTTTTTTCATGGCTCTCTTGAAGCACAGATGTTGACAGAGCAAATACCAATTGATTACTAACAGGGAAAACCTTCACCTCACAGAAATGCTTCTATAAATGCATTTCTAAGTTGAAGATTCATTTTCTCAAATGTCACAGGCATTGAGATGGTGGGAAAAGGATATATACAAACATTTTATTTCCATACAAGGAATATTGCATCTTCAAGACTAAAAATGGACCTCTGACAAGCATACAGTTAGCATGATCTCAATAGGAACAGTGATTCATCAGGTTCTCAAGTGGTTTCCCAGGATCTATTTATGCACAGACTTGATCTTGGTTAGGATAAGGAATGGTCTACTCAGTAGTTACTTTTCAAAACAAGGGAGACTATGGATCCACATGGACCATGACTTACTTGAAGTGGCAGTTTCACACACAAATGTGATGAGGTTGTCCTCTATCTTCTCAAAAGATTCAAAGTCATCCACAATGAACACGTGCCGTTCGCTTGGTTTGCTCGCTATGTTGGCAAGTTCATTGTAGTCGACATCGGCCACACCAACTACAAAGACACTGAACCCTGCAGAACAGTGTTTACAGAATTACACAAACGTGTGTCCATCTTTTATTGTCGAGACAGTTCAAAGTAAAATCTTATCAGAAATGATGCCAAACTTTCCCAGCTTGTGCATCAAGCTCTTTCAACTGATAGAAAGTCTCCTTAATTAATATATACTTTTTGCTATTTTTTGGCTTATAGAATTCAATTAATTGGATTTCCTAAAATAAAATCTTAACAATTAAAAGGTGAACATTTTAATAACAAAATGACTTAAGGTAGCACTCATTTCCTTCCACACATCCTAATATACCCATTAATATAAAATTCAATTAATTGGATTTCCTAAAATAAAATCTTAACAATTAAAAGGTGAACATCTTAATAACAAAATGGCTTAATGTAGCACTCATTTCCTTCCACACATCCTAAATATACCCATTAATTCTGCAGATGTCTTAGGCAACATTAGCATTTTAAGCCGATTTGACTCAGAAACCAACAATAGGCCCATTTTAACGGAATTCCTGAAACTAATTTACTCAATAAACTCAGGCTCAAAGTCAGCACTTTGACCACTTTCAAAATGAAATCTACAACTCCCGCTGGCAATAAACTTTCATTTATTTAGGCTAAGCCAAATAAACAAAGTTTTCCCTCCAAAAGTTTAATTCAACAGCAGGAAAAACAGGCTATATAAAGAACTGGTTACATAATTAGCTAGAAACAAAATAACTTGAGGGGCAATCATTCATAACCCCAAAGTTAAATCAGCGAGGAGCCCAACATATGAAGAAATCTGTTCAAAGTGCCTAACCACAATGGAAATAATTTATAAAAACATCAGTGCATAGAATGATCTCTATTGTAAGAAGACAGTATGACTTAATACTAATCATGACTCAGACTTTTAGCCAAAGACCCATATATGTGCAGATGACAAACTCCATATAATGAAGTACTTTACAATTTAGACCACAGTAAATCATGCATAGCATAGAATTCTAAAATATGTCCACCTTGGACCCTGCCTGAAGGAGTGAGGTTGTTAATGCAAGCACTATAAAGATCTAGTTTCATCTCTAATCATCTGACAAAACTAATTTGAAGGGCAGTGTAACATTCTTGCTACAGGCTTTCAGAATGTTTGATTGCCAGGATCTACACCAGTGACGTCTCCCCAGATGCCTCTCCACTCCTTTGCAGGGAACCTTCCAGCAATCTGTTTGGGGCAGGAGTCTACCAGGTCATGCTAAACCTATGTCCCTCCTTAGAGTGGATTGAACCAGCATCAAGATTTACTTCTGCTACAGCAGGAAACCTGCTTAAGGATCATCCCATCACTGCTGTCTGTAGCCTTCCAACCACTATGGGGGACAGACCCTGAGGCATGCATGTCTTACACCAAGAATACACCATGTCATTGTTGAGCAATTACCCAACTGTCCATGGGGTCGCTAAGAGTCGGACACGACTGAGCGACTTCACTTTCTCTTTTCACGTTCATGCATTGCAGAAGGAAATGGCAACCCACTCCAGTGTTCTTGCCTGGAGAATCCCAGGGACGGGGAAGCCTGGTGGGCTGCCGTCTGTGGGGTCACACAGAGTCGGACTGAAGTGACTTAGCATCCATGATTAAATGTAAACTAACATTAGAAGGGTGTGGAGGAGGATAGAGTCAAGAGAAACAATAAAGTAAAACCCATGATTTTGGTCTTTTGCAAGCATTTCAGGATGTTTGAAACTGTAAAATAAATAAGGGCAATCCCTGGGCATCAAATGTATGCCTGTGTTTACCTGACTGCTGGATGACCAGAGCCGCCTTCTTGACCTCATCTTGCGACCGACCATCCGTGACCACAACCAGCACCTTGGGGACATTCTTCCTCATGCCGCTCTCCCAGGTCAACACCTTCTCCTTGATAAAGGTCAGAGCCTTGCCTGTAGAATGTGGCACAGAACATGTTCGTGTCTTATCAGTGAAAACAATCCAAATGCCTTTAGTCACACCCAACGGATAAGAATTTGAATGTTAGAATTATACTCAGCCCATCGCTCCAAAGGCTTTGGAGAGCAAAAGTCTAAGTACATGCTGATGAACAGTACCTGTTCTTGTGTTTCCTCCTCTGTACCGAATGTTCTGGAGGGCCCCCAGGGCCAGGGCCTTGTCATTGTATGTGTTCAGCTTAAACTCAGACTTGACCTCATCACTGTACTGCACAAATGAGACCTGAAGAGAAAGGCAGTCTGGTGGTGAGGGTAAGTCGGCTCTTTTTATGCTTCAATTTTCAAATGATTCCTCTAGTTGTAGAATGGGAAAGAGAAGTGTATTCGACCTAATGAAATATTATAAACACTTTATAGCTAATATTATAACACTGACTACCACTGTCTCACTAAATTCTCTAATTTCTGATCTTCATAAAAGTGTCAGTAATTGACAACTGATAAAGTGCATGCACTGTATTTATTGTCCAGGATTTAAGAAGGGATGCATGAAGCTAGAGAGCAATGAGGTTCCAGGATTAGAAATGAGAACATACCATCTTGTGCTCAAATGTTGGCTAAGCAATTGCTTCTCATTTCTACTGACTACATCTATTCTCCATGGTAACATAAAAATGGCACATGTGTGACAATAATCATCACTCATCACAAACTCAGTGGCGGTGTGATTTAGTAGAAAGATTATAGGCTTTATACACAGGATCAACGGGATCAAAACTCTGCCAATTAATAGCTTTGTGACACTGGGCAAGTTCCCAACATCTCTGGGTCTTCGTTTTTTTATCAGCAAAATGGAAATAATTATACTTACTTTCTACAGTTGTTTTAAGGAAGAAGAATCATATATATTAAGCAGCTGGCACATGGAAGCTAATAAAATATGGTAGCTTTTTTATTCTTATATTTTATCAGAAATATTAATTTCTAAAAGGATTTTTAAAAATGGCTTAGTTGCTGACACATTAAATTAAGAACATAACTAGCCTGACATTTTACTCGTCTTGGGTTGGAATAACATCCACAGGATTATTTGGGGATTTGAAATTTAATATATTCCATAAAACATTATTCCATAAAAGAAGACATGATTTGTTTGCTGAATTATTTGTGGTTTATGTCAAAAGCTCTTATTTTCATAACATCTCTAAGATGTCACAAGGAAGAGGTACAAACAGCCAAAATAAAGAAGAAAAACTCACCGAGAGAAATGTGGAAGGAAAGAACAAAATTCCAAAAAAATAATAAAACAATACAGTCTCTTGCCTTTAGGAGTCAATGATTTAGACAGAGGAAAAACACACAAATAATGACAATATAAAGTGGTATGGGCCGCACGTGCAGGACAAACAGAACCCTGCAGGAGTCTGGAACGCCTAAAACTATCAAGGAAACTTCTCCAGATGGGGTGGAATTGAAGTGGGTCTGCAAGGTTGCAGAATCTGAATTATAAGTGACAGAGCCACTGGCCCTGTGTGTCATGACAGAGGGGACAACAGGGTCCCACACCCCCACCAGTCGCTAATCATCCCTGGATTTTCTGAGCTAACAGGGTAGAACAGTCACAATGCATTTAACTTTCAGAATACAAAGTGATCTTTTGTGAAAATGGATCCTTGTCAGAAGTTTTAAGCAGCAAGTTAGAATTAGAATTCCCTAAATTCTTCAACAAGAACATCATCTAGCCAAGAGAACACCTAGAGGAATACTTATTTTTTCTATTCATTTTATCATTTACACCCAAGCCCTTCCCAAAAGTACATGTGTAAAGAATATAGAAAATAAAGTCAAAATGGAGCTTATACTGAAAAGTCTTTGTACTTAAGAAGTCTGGAGGAAACGGCAAGACAGTACAGATGAATAACCTTTGAAACGACACCCACCTGAATTCCAGCAGGACTGATTTCGTCAAAGCCTCCCACGGTATTGAAGATGAATTTTACAACTTTGTTAAAATTATCATCCCCAATACTCCAGGAAGCATCAGTCAGGAATACAATATCTGCTTTGGCCCCTTTGCACACTGGGGGAGAAAACACAAAAGAAGCCCAAAGTCTCATAAATTCTTTCATTCAAGTGAAGTTACCAAACAGAGAAATGTAGTCCAACACCCTGCTACTCCTCTGTGGTTCCAGCAGCAACAGCATCATGTGGGAACTTGATAGAAATGGAGTCCTGGTCCCCACCCCAGACTTCCTGAATCAAAATCAGCAGGAACAAAGTGCCAGATAATTCGAGTGCACAGTAAAGTTTGAGAAGTGCTCTCAATCTCTGCTCTAGAATTACTCCATCTGCTAACACGTGCTCCCTCCATATAGAATTCTTCAAGTAGTTTCAAACAATAAAAGTGGAGGAAATCAAATTAAAAACAATTATTCACAGAACTTGAGTCATCAGTGGGTTGGGAGATTCTATACATAATCATCAAAGACGATGCAGATAAGGTGTCTTTAAAATTTTATATTAAGCCACTAGAATCGTATAGAAGGAGGAAAGGGGAGGAATAAAATAAAGAAACATCTTTAAATCTTCAGACTAGAAGGCCTAAAAAAATTCCGAAAATAAGAATTTAACAACATTTTAGTGACAAAAACTTAATGTGCAGAATATTTAACACCAAGATTGAATCCTAATGTAAATAGGGACTTTGAATGATAATGATCTGCCAATGTAGGTTCACAGGATGTAGCAAACATCCCACTCTGGCAGCAGGGGGATGTTAAGAGTTGGTGGAGGTTTGGATGGGAGGAGGCAGGGCATGTCTGGGACCTACATGTACTTTCAGTTCAAATTTGCTGTGAACCTAAAACTGCTCTAAAATTTAACTGCTCTAAAATAAAATGTAACATCTATTAAGACCTTAGCATGTCTTTAAGCAAAAATTATTTACTGAATTCTTTTCAAAAGTTTAAAGAAACTCATTACTATTTTATCTTATAATATTACACTTTTAACTTTACTTCTTTAATAGACTTGATAAAATCATAAGATAAAATCATATCAAAAAGGCTAAGATAAAATCATAGCCTTCTAAGTCTTCCAAGATTTTAAAAAAAATCTTTAAAGTCTGAAATGCTTTCAGTTAAATGCTGGAAACAGAACATAGGAAAAGAATAAACCAGTAGTTAATTTGTTATTCAGTCGCTCAGTCACGTCCGACTCTGCAACCCCACGGACTGCAGCACGCCAGCTTTCCTGTCCCTTACTACCTACTGGAGCTTGCTCAAACTCATGTCCATGACTCATCCAACCATCTCATCCTCTGTCACCTGAAACTTAATTTGATGAAACGCTGAGCATTGCCCCAAATTACAGAGAGACAAGTAGGAATAGCTCAGTATATGTCTTTTTACCAGTTCTCTGCAAGTGACAATTATGTCTCCAGCTTTGGTGAATGGAAATTTTTCAGCTTTGTGTAATCCAGGGCCTTTCAGGTCAGAAGCCAGGAATTCCAAAGTCAAAGGCCACAGGAGTTATACTGCAGATTTAGCCCCAAAGGTTCCCCGTGCTTGTTGATGCCAACAGCCAGAAGAAAGAAATGCCCAGCACGTGACTATGGATTATAAGGCATCTGCAAAACTGAGGAAACAGAGTTCCACTGAGAGCTGCAGTGGTTTATGACTGATTTTAGTCACACTAAAATGTGTCTGGAGCAGGGGAAGAGTGAATGACTGGTAATCTTTGCCTTTGATCTAAAAACGCTTCAGCAGGAATAATAAATCAGAAATGTCCTATGTCAACTGTAAATGATGTACAGGGTGCGTAAGTAAGAAGGATCTCAGTCCCCATCAGCTGAATGCACGGACAGATAGCATCACTTACCTTCCCGGGCTGGTGGAATTGTAGGAGGAGGAGGGGCTGTGGGTGGCTCTGTCGGGGCTTCTGTTGGTTTTAAGGCTAGAATTTAAAACAATAATTAGAAAACCACAACGAGTGCATATTTCATATCACAGAAAGTAAATCTTACGAGCCATTTCAGCCCTCGACAACAAATTAAGTCTCCCTGGCACTGATGCTGGGAATTCTATTTCATCCAAATCTGGTACCATTGGCAGACACTCAGTATTGAGTGCAGCAGGAACTGAAGCCCAGAATCAGAGGGAGAATGGGCAAAGGTCACTAATGCAACACATATTCACCTTCTCACTGTCTGCTAGAGCCAGCTCCCTCTTTGAGGTCTTTCCTTATTATACCAAGCCTAACAGGGGCAGCACAGGTATTTGCTGCAGATAATGGCGTTGAGCCAGCCACAGACCCCAACTCAAGGGCCTGCCATCACTTCACTATTGCTGATCGCGAGGAGAAGTGGTCACGCCGGAGTCACTTCAGCCTCCCACACCCAGAGCATTGTATTCTGAAGCCTTACGGAGACTCCCCAGATTACTCAAGCACTTACTGGTACGTTCTTTGACCGAGACACCTGGTCCCTCAAGATTTGGTGTCTGCACAAAGACAGTGACGCCATAATCAGTTTCTGGTGACAGGTCGGTGAAACAGTGACTGGTTTCTGATCCACGCACTGTGATTTCCTGTCCTCTGGTTCCTGGTTAGGACAATGCCAGCATTGTCAACGGTTATATTTAAAGGCATGTTGATGCATCATTTTATACCCCAAATAACATCTTTACTAAAGTTTAAAATGTGACTACTATGTGCTCCAGGTTTTTTTTTTTTTTTTTTTTGCACACGTACCATCTGCGGGGCTTAGTTTTAGTCTGTAGGAAGTAGCTGCTCGGTGAGCCAACCATCTGACACAGAATGTATCCCATCCGACTTGGTAAGTTTTCAGATCCGTCACATTCAAATATACTACCAAGAAAAAAAAAAGGCAGGAAGAAATAGACTTACTTCCTAAACAAAGACAAAAAGCAAACTTTTAATCATAGTACATTTTTAAAACTTTCATTGTGGCTGAAAAACATAATGCCTAAAGTCTCACATTGTTTCCTTATTAAGAAATAAATATACATGAAACAAACATGAAAATGATACAGTCAAAATGGATCTCCCTTTTTATCACTGATTTTCAAGAGAAGCAAATTCCACATTCAGGCATAACTCTGAGATACTGCAGGGTCAGTTCCAGACCACCAGAATAAAGCAAATATTGGTCCAGTAAACGGGTGACATGAATATTTCGACTTTCCAGAGCATATAAAAGTTATGTTTACACTATACCATAGTATATTAAGTGTGAAGTAGCTTTTTGTATGGAGAAGGCAATGGCGACCCACTCCATTTGCCTGGAAAATCTCATGGATGGAGGAGCCTGGTAGGCTGCAATCCATGGGGTTGCTGAGTTGGGCACAACTGAGCGACTTCACTTTCACTTTTCACTTTCATGCTTTGGAGAAGGAAATGGCAACCCACTCCAGTGTTCTTGCCTGGAGAATCCCAGGGACGGGAGAGCCTGGTGGGCTACCGTCTATGGGGTCATGCAGAGTTGGACACGACTGAAGTGACTTAGCAGCAGCAGCAGCAGCTTTTTGTATAAAAAAAGTAATGTTCATACCTTCATTAAAAATACTTGATTGCTAAAAATGTTAACCATCATCTGAGCCTTCAGCTAATTGTAATCTTTCTGCAATAATAACACCAAAGATCACTGGTCTCAGATCACCATAACAAACATAATAATAATGAAAAAGGTTAAAATATTTCAAGAACTACCAAATGTGACACAGAGACATGAAGTGAGCAAATGTTGATGGAAAACTGGCACCAGTAGACTTGCTCCATGCCAGGTTGCCACAAAACTTCAATTTATAGAAAATGCAGCATCTGCAAAGTGCAATAAAGCCAAATGCAATAAAACGAGGTCTGTCTGTAGCCCCTCTCAACACAATGAAAGTCCAAGATCTCATGAAAAATAATGAGAATTTTTTATGAAATTCTATCTGCTAAGTTCTTAAATAGTCATTAAAGCATTTGATGATAACAAAATCTGTCTGTGGGCTGAGTCAGTAATCATGACATCTACATGAAAACCTTCAACTGTGCGTGTGTTTACTCAGTCACTCAGTCTTGACTTTGTGACCACAAGGGCAACAGTCCACCAGGCTCCTCTGTCCATGGAATTTTCCAGGCAAGGGTACTGGAATGGGTTGCCTTTTCCTACTCCAGGGGATCTTCCCCACCCAGGGATTGAACTGCGTCTCTTACATCTTGTGCATTGCCAGGTGAATTCTTCACCACTGAACCATCTAGGAAGCCCGTGTTTAACGTCAAATGTCAGGAAAAACCACATAGTTCTCAACTCTATGATCTTACATATTATTCATGGATGAAATAATAATTCCCAAATTTTTATCTTTCAAATTTTTAAATGTATTTTATATGAAATAAACATATCTCAACACACACATTTTTTAATTTTGATAATATGGCCTAAGTATTTGTTTAGCTGGACACAAAAGGGTTACCTACTCAATGCTGAGGAAACCTGCATATGTTAAGAAAGAAAATTAAAACAGACTGACCTGATCATTTGTACTACACTTTTTCTTACAACCACAAAAAGCTACATGACTCACATGTAGTGCCTTGGTCGGTCAGAGGAACACTGAGTCCAGAATCATATTGAGCATAGACATTCACATCATAGGTGGTGCTGGGGTTGAGATTGTGTAATGTGTATGATGTCACTTCTCCAACAAAGACTTCCATGGGCTCATTGGAACCTTTTATTACAATCACAAAAATGCAGAGAAATATGTTATCCCTAGTCTCAGTTTTCTTCTTAAAATCAAATGACTTAAACGATAGTATGAACACTACTGATATCATAGTCCTTACGCACTTGCTCCCTGTAATACATGCTACATTGTATGGTGAATACAAAAGTGCAGGCAGACACAATCCTTTTCTTGTTATTCTCAAAGTGTAGCAGAATACCTAGCATGTGTGCTAATGAATGCAGCATGTGTGCAATTAATGTTCCTTTAAAGAATAAATCATCATACAGTCAACTACTCTAGACTCTCACACTTCTCTCTAAAGCCTCATTTTGCCAGTATAGTACTCTGTACACTAGGTACTCAATTAACATTTTTCTGTTGTAGAGACAATTTAAAAACATCTGTCTTGCATCCCATTCCTCCACTTTGAAGTTCTCTCTTTGTTTCTTGCACAGCTCACATATCCTGACACTTGCCTTCTCTCCTTTTCCTTTTTCTGGTTCACACCCTTCCTAGGTACATGGAAGATACCTCAGCAAATTTAGCACAAAGAGTATATTTCTTCCATTTTGCTAAACATATAGATAGAACATGGAAACAAAGATGGCAAATAATAGAGAGGCCATCCATTTAGGTGAAAGTGTCAGTGGGAAGTTGAAAAGCAAGCCTGTTGTGAATAAACTAAAACGCACATGCCCCAAATGGAATAATACCTTGACATAATGGGAAAAACACAGAAATACAGTTTATATTAATTAAGTACCCGTTATTTCACAAGCATATTTATCTGAACACAATTTCAATTTGTGGAATTTTATGAACCAGATCAGACATCTTAGTCATGCAAATTAATGGCAGTAACCTCTAAACCCATAGTAACAATGATACTTTAAACCACTGGCTTAAATACTATTTCCAGAAATGTTACCTTTGGTAGGAGAGAACTTGATGTGATAACTGAACTATCAGGAGAATCTAATCATGGAGGATGCAATTAAAAACACCCTCATACACAAATAATCCTCTAACACATTTCTAAAATAACAAAGTTGTTTCCTTACCCACTGGCTTATACACAATTTTATATCCAAGAACAGGAGACGGTGAAGGATCCCAGGACACCCTGAATCTGGTATACCATTCATCAGAGATGTGTATGTTCTGAGGAGGAAGTAATCCCACTGAAAACAAATATTGGCACACATTACTGACCTTTTATTGACAAACAAGGGCTAACAAACATTAAGCATAGAACTTAATGAGTATTGACTATGAATATTGGCACTGGTCATAGCAAATACCCTCTTCCAACAACACAAGAGAAGACTCTATACATGGACATCACCAGATGGTCAACACCGAAATCAGATCGATTATATTCTTTGCAGCCAAAGATGGAGACGCTCTATACAATCAGCAAAAACAAGACCAGGAGCTAACTGTGGCTCAGACCATGAACTCCTTATTGCCAAATTCAGACTGAAATTGAAGAAAGTAGGGAAAACTACTAGACCATTCAGGTATGACCTAAATCAAATCCCTTATGATTATACAGTGGAAGTGAGAAATAGATTTAAGGGACTAGATCTGATAGAGTGCCTGATGAACTATGGAATGAGGTTCGTGACATTGTACAGGAGACAGGGATCAAGACCATCCCCATGGAAAAGAAATGCAAAAAAGCAAAATGGCTGTCTGGGGAGGCCTTACAAATAGCTGTGAAAAGAAGAGAAGCGAAAAGCAAAGGAGAAAAGGAAAGATATAAACATCTAAATGCAGAGTTCCAAAGAATAGCAAGAAGAGATAAGAAAGCCTTCTTCAGTGATCAATGCAAAGAAATAGAGGAAAACAACAGAATGGGAAAGACTAGGGATCTCTTCAAGAAAATCAGAGATACCAAAGGAACATTTCATGCAAAGATGGGCACGATGAAGGACAGAGATGGTGTGGACCTAACAGAAGCAGAAGATATTAAGAAGAGGTGGCAAGAATACACAGAAGAACTGTACAAAAAAGAGCTTCAAGACCTAGATAATCATGATGATGTGATCACTGACCTAGAGCCAGACATCTTGGAATGTGAAGTCAAATGGGCCTTAGAAAGCATCACTACGAACAAAGCTAGTGGAGGCAATGGAATTCCAGTGGAGCTATTCCAAGTCCTGAAAGATGATGCTGTGAAAGTGCTGCACTCAATATGCCAGCAAATTAGGAAAACTCAGCAGTGGCCACAAGATTGGAAAAGGTCAGTTTTCATCCCAATCCCAAAGAAAGGCAATGCCAAGGAGTGCTCAAACTACCGAACAATTGCACTCATCTCACACGCTAGTAAAGTAATGCTCAAAATTCTCCAAGCCAGGCTTCAGCAATATGTGAACCGTGAACTTCCTGATGTTCAAGCTGGTTTTAGAAAAGGCAGAGGAACCAGAGATCAAATTGCCAACATCCGCTGGATCATGGAAAAAGCAAGAGAGTTCCAGAAAAACATCTATTTCTGCTTTATTGACTATGCCAAAGCCTTTGACTGTGTGGATCACAATAAGCTATGGAAAATTCTGAAAGAGACGGGAATACCAGACCACCTGATCTGCCTCTTAAGAAATCTGTATGCAGGTCAGGAAGCAACAGTTAGAACTGGTCATGGAACAACAGACTGGTTCCAAATAGGAAAAGGAGTACGTCAAGGCTGCATATTGTCACCATGTTTATTTAACTTATATGCAGAGTACATCATGAGAAATGCTGGACTGGAAGAAACACAAGTTGGAATCAAGATTGCTGGGAGAAATATCAATAACCTCAGATATGCAGATGACACGACTCTTATGGCAGAAAGTGAAGAGGGGCTAAAAAGCCTCTTGATGAAAGTGAAAGTGGAGAGTGAAAAGGTTGGCTTAAAGCTCAACATTCAGAAAACGAAGATCATGGCATCTGGTCCCATCACTACATGGGAAATAGATGGGGAAACAGTGGAAACAGTGTCAGACTTTGTTTTTCTGGGCTCCAAAATCACTGCAGATGGTGACTGCAGCCATGAAATTAAAAGACGCTTACTCCTTGGAAGGAAAGTTATGACCAACCTAGATAGCATATTCAAAAGCAGAGACATTACTTTACCAACAAAGGTTCGCCTAGTCAAGGCTATGGTCTTTCCTGTGGTCATGTATGGATGTGAGAGCTGGACTGTGAGGAAGGCTGAACGCCGCAGAATTGATGCTTTTGAAGTGTGGTGTTGGAAAAGACTCTTGAGAGTCCCTTGGACTGCAAGAAGATCCAACCAGTCCATTCTGAAGGAGATCAATCCTGGAATTTCTTTGGAAGGAATGATGCTAAAGCTGAAACTCCAGTATTTTGGCCACCTCATGCGAAGAGTTGACTCATTGGAGAAGACTCTGATGCTGGGAGGGATTGAGGGCAGGAGGAGAAGGGGACGACAGAGGATGAGATGGCTGGATGGCATCACTGACTTGATGGGTGTGAGTCTGGGTGACCTCCGGGAGCTGGTGATGGACAGGGAGGCCTGGCGTGCTGCGGTTCATGGGGTCGCAAAGAGTCGGACACGACTGAGCGACTGATCTGATCTGATGAATATTGGCAGTGCAGCCCCATGAGAGCATATTAATAATATCTCATAATGTTTTGATCCAAAAAACAATTAATAAGCACTGAAATGTTCAACAGAAAGCTTGGAAATTTTTCAAATTCAGACAGCAAATCAAATGGACTCGGGAACTGGTGATTTCCAGAACCAGTGTGTTATATGATACAGAATCATAGAGACTAAAATATATCTCATACCAGTTTTTGAATGTTATAGATGAAAGATTGTTAGAGCAAAAAAAAAAAAAAGCAATTTTGAGACTATCTAGCCCAACCATCTGGAGAAGGCAATGGCACCCCACTTCAGTACTTTTGCCTGGAAAATCCCCTGGATGGAGGAGACTGGTAGGCTGAAGTCCATGGGGTCGCTAAGAGTCGGACTAAGAGATTGATTTCACGTTCACTTTTCACTTTCATGCATTGGAGAAGGAAACAGCAACCCACTCCAGTGTTCTTGCCTTGGAGAATCCCAGGGACGGCGGAGCCTCGTGGGCTGCCATTTATGGGGTCGCACAGAGTCGGACACGACTAAAGTGACTTAGCAGCAGCAGCCCAACCATCTTATCACAAAAATAAACTATGGTTTGTCCAAGACTACACAGCTAGCTAATGACTAAAATAAGATTCTTCCCCAACACTGTCATAATCTCTACCAACAAGACCTAGAGAAAATCCTCGGGCTTCCAGAGCTCAGGCTAACTCCATTCCCAGTAAGAGCAATGCTGTGAAATATCATGATAGTCAGCCACTGAGTTATTATTCATAGCATTACACACATAAGGACTTCAACTTAAAAAACTGTTTTAATAACAGAAACCAGAAGTGGCTTTGGCCCTTCCTAGAAAACTCAAGATCTAGGAGAGATTTTTCATGTTCTGTGATTAAGCACAAATTTCTGAAATATGGCATTTCCTCCAGAAAAGTATCTGAATATATTCTGAAACCTCAGTGGGGGGAGTGAAAACTGGAAATTGCTCAATTAAAATTATCTTGAGTCGCTAAACGGAGTCTCTGTTGACTCAGTTCTGTAGACGACAAGTGTCAAGAAATACAAATTCTTGGCCTCCAGAGACTGAGCTGAAACACTGGTCCTGCTTCTCTCTCGGGAGCTTTCAAATGTTTCGTCTCCCAAATCCTGTAATGTTGTCAAGACTGTTTAAGCAGAGAAAGAGTCTGGGCAATTAAGTGTAGCAAGGACCCTGAAATCATGTTACTTAAGGGGATTTTTGCTGAATGAAGTGGAAAAAAAGTCTTAGCAATGTCGCCCAGTTAGTAGAACCTAGCAGACTGACAGCCAGCCTGCCTCCAAGCTCAGCCAGAAACTCTCAGCTGTGGCTACACACTAGAACTTCAGCAGGTCCAGGCCACATCTAGACCGACTACGTCAGTGTATCTGTGGGTGGTGCCAAGGCATAAGCCTTTCTAAGGGTCCTCAGGTGATTCCAGCTACCAAACTGGAGAACTTGCGATCTAAATCATAAGCAACTGCCACCCGTGTGGGCTAGAAAAGACACCTGAACCCTGGTAATTCTTCGTAAATAACTTAGGACTATAAAGAAAGTTGAGCACCGAAGAAATGATGTTTTTGAACTGTGGTGTTGAAGAAGACTCTTGAGAGTCCCTTGGACTGCAAGGAAATCCAACTAGTCCATCCTAAAGGAAATCAGTCCTGAATATTCATTGGAAGGACTGATGCTGAAGCTGAAACTCCAATACTTTGGTCACCAGATGCGAAGAACTGACTCACTGGAAAAGACCCTGATGCTGGAAAAAGTAGAAAGCAGGAACCAGGGGGACAACAGAGGATGAGATGGTTGGACGACATCACTGACTCAATGGACATGAGTTTGAGTAAACTCTGGGAGTTGGTGATAGACAGAGAAGCCTGACGTGCTGCAGTCCATGGGGTCGCAATAGTCAGACATGACTGAGCAACTGAACTGAACAATAGAAAAAAATATTTTTAAAAAAACCTAATTTCGAAAAGGCAGAAGATGACTACTAATCAACTTGCTTTTTATGACAAATTCAATGGTGACACGGTATTTTTTGCTGACACTTAATTGATTAGCAGCCACAGCCACAACTGATACCACACAAACTAAAATATTATTCAGTGACTAGGCAGTGGCTTTCCAAAGGATAAAGCTGTCTCAGGCAAAGAAAAATTCGCAGGCTTGTGTCTCATTTTCCTTTTTCTAGTGGACTTTTAAAAAGTTAAAAACACGTTCTGTTGTCATATCATTTTGACAAAATGCAATATATGACACAAACGTAGATGCAGTATTAATACAGTATCTGAGATGCAGCTACTCAAAGACTACCAAATTTAAAGATTATGAAAGGTTGAAGACATTTACCAGTTCTTCCATTTCCAGTCAAATGGGTACCATCTCCATCTTCATAAACAGGAATAACAGTAATTTTATAGGGGGTATCAGGCTGCAGGGGCTGGAGAATTACGTTGTTTCTTCTGCCCGGGACAGTGGTCTGCGGGGAAGTAAAATTATGAAGTTATTACCAGCTAGAGGATTTTCAGATTAATATGTATTCCCATAAACAGCAATGTTTTCTTCCTGGCTCCTTGTTGTTGTACAGTGTTCATGGTGGGGCAAACTGTGTTCCCTGCCGCCAAACAGCAAGGGGAATGGTTTTAGAGTCAGGTACATCTCAGCTCAAATACTACATCAGCCACATCCCTTTCCTGTGGCTCAGCCTCCTGGAAGGAGGGAAGCCTTGAGAATGAAAGGCAGCATCTCGCACACATGTGACCAAGCATCGCTGTGCCCTTCTCCTTTCTCACTCAACTCTCTGTGTTGGTTTTACGGTGCTCCTTCCACACACATGCACCCGGTGCCCACCAGGGGCCAGGTGTGACACCCTCCACGGGACCGTACCAGGAAGCAAAAGTAGACTCAGCTTCTGTCCTCAAGAGGATCAGTTTGGCTGATATTAGCTAGGGGAAAAAGAGGAAATGGAAGATGCATTCAACTGCCCCCATGAAGAGGGAATGATCCAGACAGAGCTCTCAGTCTCTCTTCCAACCCTATGCTCTGCTTCTACAAACAACAGGGATCACTTAAAACAGTGATTTCCAGCATGGTGTCCCCTAAATCCTAACGGTGAAGTGGGGGGAAATTACATTTTTAGTGTCTTCAGAAAAAGACAGGAAATTGCATATTTGTCAGTGGCAAAGCTGAACAAACACTAAAGCATGAGCCTCTCTGCTTTAGCAACTAAGTGTGGTAATACTGCTTATCTCATCTTGAGCAGAAACTTAAAGACAGTTATGTGACTTTCTGATTAACAAAAATAGGGGCTTGAATTCGAGTTTAATATTTCAAGTTCAAGTAGAACAAATGTTACAACATAGGGATCATGAAGGAAGAACTATCAAAGACAATTGCTGTTTTTCAGTTACTAAGCCATGTCCCAGAGAAGGCAATGGCACCCCACTCCAGGACTCTTGCCTGGAAAATCCCATGGACGGAGGAGCCTGGTAGGCTGCAGTCCATGGGGTCACTGAGGGTCGGACACAACTGAGCGACTTCACTTTCACTTTTCACTTTCATGCACTGGAGAAGGAAATGGCAACCCACTCCAGTGTTCTTGCCTGGAGACTCCCAGGGACAGGGGAGCCTGGTGGGCTGCAGTCTATGGGGTCGCACAGAGTCGGACACGACTGAAGCGACTTAGCAGCAGCAGCAGCAAGCCATGTCCAACTCTTTGCTACCCCATGGACTGCAGCATGCCAGGCTTCCCTATCCTGCACCATCTCCCGGAGTTTGCTCAAACTCATGTCCATTGAGTCAAAGAAGATACATGTGACAAAATGGCTATAAAGCACAGACTTCACTGCCTTACAATCAACATTCTGTCTCATATTCTACTACTCTATCACATCAATTAACCATTAAACTTTAAAGAAAGTAGTGAGTTCGTCCCTCTGTAGTAGATGGATATACATACTGAGAACTAGGAAGAAGCTTGAAGAAAGTTGAATCGGGTTCTAGAGTGACAAAATATGACACTCAAAAAATTTAAGACTAATATGAGAGTATGTATACTCAAAAACCAAAGTGTACCCAAAAATGTTCAGTTCAGAGAAAAGACCACTTGATTAGCTTGCTGGCTCTGGGAGAAAGAACCTGCCTGCCAGTGTAGGAGATGCAATTGATCCCTGGATCAGGAAGATTCCCCAGGAGAAGGAAATGGCAACCCACTCCAGTATTCTTGCCTGGAGAATCAATCCCAAGGACAGAGGAGCCTAGTGGGCTATAGTCCATGGGGTCGCAAAGAATCACACATGATTTAGCAAGTAAACAACAGTAACGATTGAAGGGAGATATTGTGGAGAAATTATATTTAAAACAAGGTTAAGATTTAAAGAGTCACAACACCTGAATATTTGGAAAATTCATGATAGAATAAAAATATATGCATTTATATTAGATAAGACAATCTTTCAACCTGTATTTAGAAAAGAAATGAGCCCAAAGACACTGATAGGCTGTGGTGGGGGAGGCCACGCTAGGCACAGACAGCTGCTGCAGTATCACAGAGAAAGTCACACAAAATGTGACCATCTCACGAGACACAAGAATGCAACTGTGATCACAGGACTTCCTAAAGAGGAAAGCTGATGTTCACCCTTCAACAGATAAGAGACTACAAAATAAAATGCTCAGGTGAATGAGAATCAGACTCACATATTCATCAATCGGGTCACCAACAGTGGGAGAATAAATGATCCTATATTGTTGAACCGGCCCGTCAGCGTGATCCCAGGCTACCGAGAGGCTGTTGGTGGTCTCCCCAAAGACTCTGAGATTTCTTGGTCCACTTCGTGGTACTAAATAAATAGATGCAACAATTAGTTTTCCAGTCTGTGATCATGGTGAACGTGGGGTGGGGGGTGTGAAGGAAACATCCCCAGGGCAGGTACCTCACCACTCTCTAGGTTGCTTACTCCCTTATGACGAAGTACACATCTATGGTTCTCATGTGAAACCAGAATAGAAAATGCTGTATTCAGAGCGATCCAGGCTTCACTTCGGCAGCCCCCAACACCCCTCACTCCCCACCCACACACTCCCTAGGCCTTCCACCCTGAGTCACAAGAGAACCCGGTGGAGAAAGGATTTGGGCCTCACATGTGCGGCCCTGGGCAGGGCTGGGATTCCCTTCGGCATCCGAGTAGAGTGCGACAATGTTCACAGAATAGGGCGTGTCCGGAATCAGCCGCTCCAAGTGCACCGTGTAGGTATTTCCTGGCACCACAATCTGGAGGAGAGGACATGCCAGATTCTGTCTGATGACAACCCAAACGCTTACCAAGTCTTTCATTAGTCAGCATAATAAGGTTTACAATAAAAGCGGAGCCTATCAGCAGAAGCCAACTTCTGCACTACCTCGTGAGATATGCCCAAGCCATAGCATTCGATGCAATTTAGCCTCAGAAATTTCCTCTCCTAAAAAGTTCATACTGAACCCTTACTAACTTAATTATCTCCTACTTATGTTTATTATAAAAGATTCTCAAATACAACATCCAGGGCTCATGACAGTTATCCAAAAGTGTCCTGAATGTTAGGTACACAAAAGAGAAGGGAACCCCTCCCCACGTACACGTACACACACACGCTGGTGGGGCAGAGGTTTTCTATTAAAATAGCAACTCCATGCAATGGGTAAAGACAAAGTTGTCTGAATATACTCCACACACACGGACATGGAAATCAATATTCTTACAGAATACAGCCTTTGCTCATTTGTTTAATCTTTGTTCATCATCATTGTTTATTTTGTAAAGACGTGTAAATTAAACTAGTTTTTAAGTTTACTTTCCCATAGGTATTCTGATAATGCATGCGTGCTCAGTTACGTCCGACTCTTTGCTACCCCGTGGACGGTAG
Organism: Tragelaphus eurycerus; assembly: GCA_935064755.1. NCBI lineage: Eukaryota > Metazoa > Chordata > Mammalia > Artiodactyla > Bovidae > Tragelaphus > Tragelaphus eurycerus. The sequence goes on from CAKXYN010000041.1 coordinate 15,796,772, forward strand.
CCCACCTGGATCCTCTTCCCATGGAATTTTCCAGGAAAGAATACTGGAGTGGGTTTCTCTTTCCCACTCCAGAGGATTTTCTTGACCCAGAGATCAAATCCACATCTCTGTGTCTCCTGCATTGGCAGGTGCCTTCTTTACCAACTGCACCACCTGGGAAGCCGGTATTTGAGGTAAAATTAGTAATTTCTGATCTCTACTAATCTACTTTAAAAAAAAAATAGCACAGTGCTATGAATTGAAGATAGACTGGGCAATCTGTTAAGAGTCAATGAAGGCAAACTTTAACAAAGTATTTTCTTAACAAAGACATGTGTATGTTATAACAAAAGCCCATATTAACAAGGCCTAGCAATGATTTCGGAGAAGGCAATGGCACCCCACTCCAGTACTCTTGCCTGGAAAACCCCATGGACAGAGGAGCCTGGTAGGCTGCAGTCCATGGGGTCGCTAGGAGTCGGACACGACTGAGCGACTTCACTTTCATGCATTGGAGAAGGAAATGGCAACCCACTCCAGTGTTCTTGCCTGGAGAATCCCAGGGATGGGGGAGCCTGGTGGGCTGCCGTCCATGGGGTCGCACAGAGTCGGACACAACTGAAGTGACTTAGCAGCAGCAGCAGCAGCAATGATTTGCATTAACTACTGGGGCTTTTAACTTATATAGCTAATTTTCATTTTTAAAATAAAATTCATTTTTGCTAACTAACCCTATAGGTAATACTTTAATTCATCAAAAGCCATCATTTAAGCATTACATGCAGGCTTGTCTGTGGCTTGCATTCTCACAGGCAACCAACCAGGACACAAACATGAGACTAAGCTTATCAAGAAAGGAAGTTTCCAAAAGACCCAGTGCTACACCAACTGACTTATTGTCCCGGGCCAGCAACTGCTACAGCTGGAGATGCAGTGAAATCCGCAGCATTCTTTTGCCAAGTTCCAAGGCAACAGCATAACTTACAGATTCGGAGGGTCTTGTACCATCCTGAGGTGAATACACAATGCGATACTGCTGAACTGGGCCAGGTGCCGAGTCCCAACGAACGTCCAGGCTGTTTGGCGTCGGATTGTACACTTGGACGTTTCTTGCCAGCCCTCTCACCACTGGGGAAAGAAAAGCCAACACATATTTCTTATGTTTGTTTATCTATGTTGAGTTTTTGTTATCACTTCTCCAGAACTTCTACTCTCCAACAGGATAAAATATTGTCCTCCTTAAATGTCTAATTATCCACCCACAAAAGCAGATTAAAAATTTTCAAATCCAAATGTAGTCCAAGTTAGCCAACTATGTCTTCGGTCTATATGGAAGCAAAGTTTTTGCCAATTAAAACAAGCAAGTAAAAGCAATAGTACTGGGTTGGCCATAAAACGGGCTTCCCAGGTAGCTCTGTGGTAAAGCATCCACCTCCCAATGCAGGAGACGCAAGACAACGCGGGTTCAGTCCCTGGGTCGGGAAGAAGATCTCCTGGAGAAGGAATGGCAAAACATTCCAGTATTCTTGCCTGGAAAATTCCATGCGCAGAGGAGCCTGGTGGGCTACAGCCCATGGTGTCACAAAGAATAGGACACGATCAAGCGACTGAGCACTCATGCCATAAAAGAACAGACAAGAAACAAGAAACTGCAAAGAAGCATCAGTTTTTCAATGCAAGTACTGGAGAGATAGATGATTTTATAGCTCTGCCTTCTAAGGGAAACCTGGCAACACGGATGAAGCCATCTAATTCCAAATAGCTATCTTCACCCATTCATTCCTTCTCATTCAGCAAATCGACACTGAATGTCTTCTGTGATTAAAATAAAAGGCAAAAGGAAGGAGAAAAGATACACTCAGTTCTCAGTTAACTGCCTCAATCGGGACTTAGAAAAACATTCAAATTAAATCCATGTATTAACCCCAAACTCTAGTTTAGCCAATATCATCATCTTTCCAGACCACTAATCTTTTGCCAAAAGAAGTCATCCGAACTTGCTCTCTTTCAGCCATCAGCAAGTGTATTTTTAAAGCCAAAGAAATATTTATAGGTATGCCCCAAAGCCTTTAAGCAATACTACAAAGAATTGTAAAACCACTTTAAACTGGTTTCTCAAGATGTTAATGGCAAATGAAAGCACTCAGATTTTCAACGCCATCAGCAAACCAGAGAAATGTGCAATTAAGTAATGTGACGAACAGATTTCAAAAATTGACACTGTGAAAGCCAGTTACAAAATACTGCTCCACATAAATTTATAAAGCACAAAGCAAAGTTCACGAATTTTTGCCAGTGAAACAGAATACGGACAATTATATATACATGTATAAATTCTGAAATTACCATTTCAGAAGAAGAATGCCATTATAACTTTTTTGTTTCATACACTAAAATAATAACAGTTGGTGGCATTTGGATGGTAAACTATGAGCAACTTTTATATTTTTATGCTATCATGAATTTTCCAAATATTCTTCAATGTGCCTATATGGCCTTTACATTGAAAAGCAAAGTGTATCATGAAAGAGCTACATTTTCTGCCTTACATGTCCTTCCAGTATCTGACGTGCGTCCTCCGTCACCTTCAGAATAAACAGGCACCACTGTAACGGTGTATTGGGTATCCGGCTGTAGATTCCTAAGAATGGCATAATTGGTATTCCCAGGGATTGGTACCTAAAGATTTTAATAAAATGTAAAGTACTTGATTTGAAAAACTTGCAAAAGAAATAATGCTTCGAATGATACAATACTTAAAATAATGAGTCAAGACCAAATCAAAAAGCAAGTTCTCTAATACTGGGACGGAATGATGGGCTCCCAGATGAACTGTTATAACTATTTGCAAAGACTTCTTACACTCATCCTAGACTCCCTCCTAGAACTCCCCCAGAATTAGCACTTCCCTCAGCTCCAATCCTCTGTCCCCACATCTCCCCAATCACCCAGGCACCGAGGCAGCAACATACTACCCTCCGTCAAGTTCTGCTAGATGAATATGTACTTCTTAGGTTCCCAGGTAAATTTTTAACTCTTTAGCTCTACTTTGCAATCATTTGGCTGCAGTTGAAACAAACACACATACTTCCCTACAGGAAATAATTACCAATTCCTCCGGGCCCCCTGCTGTGGGTGCATAGAGGAGCTTGTACTGGCGAGGATTGCCCTCAGCGTGGTCCCAGCGAACGTTCAAACTGCTGGTGGAAGGGTCGTACACTCTGAGGTTCCTCACGGTATTCAGAGGTTCTGAAATGCACATAAAGCACGTCACGGTGTGATGTGAACAACCCGGCACACACAAAACACAGGTTCACTGATGTGTCCCAGGAACCGTAGAACACAGCAGGTCCCCCGTAGTAGGCACCCCATAAATATTTGTCAAAGTAGTGGATAAATGAAAGAATGTCTGTGATCATCTAATGAATGTCTGTCTCATCTCTCCAGAGACATTTTGGCTCCAAGGCAGTTTTTATTTGCTTTATCCTAGAGCATAATCCCAGGGATGGGGGAGCCTGGTGGGCTGCCATCTATGGGGTCACACGGAGTCGGACACGACTGAAGCGACTTAGCAGCAGCAGAAGCAGCAGCAAAGAATAATACCGACCCAATGGACATGAGTTTGAGTAAACTCCCGAGCTAGTGATGGACAAGGAGGCCTGGCGTGCTGCAGTCCATTGAGTCGCAAAAAGCTGGACACAACTGAGCGACCGAACTGAGAGAGTAATTATAAATGTCTTTTTTCCGTGAACAGAGACAGAGAATTCCAAGGATATTAAAAACAATTGAAATCATTATCAACATGCATTTTAAAAGATTAGCAAAGCTCTGTGTCACCCCAGGGTTTCCAGAGAAAGATATGATTCCATTTCCATGAAGGTTATTTATTTTTTTATTTTTTTTATTTTGTTTATTTTTATTTATTTTTTTCTGCACAGGAAAATGGACAAAGGAAAGGATCAATGAGGGTGGGAGGGAAATGGGAAGAAAGAAGGGGAGTGATGGTGGGGAGGAGTATATGCAATTTCTTAACCAATGGCTTTCTGTTTTTAATCACAAAGAACACTTAAAAAAAATCATGTTGAATTCATCCTATATTAGGAGGTTTGTTCTCGAAATGAAAAGTTCAGGAAACAAAAAGTCCAGTTTGGGTGTCCTCATCTTTAAGCACATCTTGGTATTTTGTATTGGTAGGTCTATCTTTACCACAATACATTATTTAGGACAGGATCACATTTGTCACCTCTTCCTCCCTACTACCCAAAGTGGTACCAAACCCATAAAATAGTCAATAAACCTTTACAGAGTGAACAAATAAGTCTTTTTTTTTTTTTTAACTCTCCTGAGTGAACTAAATTTTTTGAGGCTCATAAGTAAATATGTTTTGCTCTTTACTTTGTCTATTACAGCCAGATTATATGAGTGGGGTATTAAAGTCTCCCACTATTATTGTATTGCTGCATATTTCTTCTATCATATTAATTAATGTTTGTCTTAGATGTATCAATGCTCCAATGTTGGGTGCACATATATTTATAATTGTTATAACTTCTTTTTGGATTGTTCCTTTAAGTCGTTATGTGTAACCTTCATTGTCTCCTTTTCAAGATCTTTAAAGTCAATTTTATCTGATATAAGTATTGCTACTCCTGTTTTCTTATGGTCCATATTTGCATAGAAAATCTTTTTCCAGGCCTTCATTTTCAGTCAGTATATATCCCGTATTTTAAGGTGGTTCTCTTGTAGACAACATATATAGGAGTCTAGTTTTTGTATCCATTTGACCCATTTTAGTCTTTTGGTTGTCTCTTGTAGACAAGGTATGTAGGGGTCTTGTTTTTGTATCGATTCAGCCAGTCTTTGTCTGTTGATTAGGGCATTCAGCCCATAAACGTTTAAAGCAATTATTGATAAATAAGATTTACTTTATTGTTTTGGGTTCGAATTTATACACCCTTTTAGTGATTCCTGTCTAGAGAATGTCCTTTAGTTTTTGTTGGAGAAATGATTTAGTGGTGCAAAATTCTCTCAACTTTTGCTTATCTGTGAAGCTTTTGATTTCTCCTTCATATTTGAATGAGATCCTTGCTGGATACAATAATCTAGGCTGTAAGTTATTTTCTTTCATCACTTTAATTACGTCTTGCCATTCCCTCCTGGCTTGGAGAGTTTCTATTGAAAGATCAGCTGTTATCCTTATGGGAATTCCCTTGTGAGTTATTTGATGTTTTTCCCTTGCTGCTTTTAATATTTGTTCTTTTTATTTAATCTTTGTTAATTTGATTAATATGTGTCTTGGGGTGTTTCGCCTTGGGTTTATCCTGTTAGGGACTCTCTGGATTTCTTGAACTTGAGTAATAATTTCCTTCTCCATTTTAGGGAAGTTTTCAACTATTATCTCCTCAAGTATTTCCTCATGATCTTTCTTTTTATCTTCTTCTTCTGGAACTCCTATGATTCGAATGTTGTAGCATTTGATGTTATCCTGGAGGTTTCTGAAATTGTCCTCATTTCTTTTGATGCGTTTTTCTTTTTTCTCGTCTGATTCATTTATTTCTAGGATTCTATCTTCTAATTCACTAATCCTATCTTCTGCCTCTGTTATTCTACTATTTGTTGCCTCCAGGGTGTTTTGGATCTCATTTATTGCATTATTCATTATGTGTTGACTCTTTTTATTTCTTCTAGGTCCTTGTTAAACCTTTCTTGCATCTTCTCAATCCTTGTCTCCAGACTCTTCAACTGTGATTCTATTTTGATTTCGAGATTTTGAATTAATTTCGCTATCATTATTCGGAATTTTTTATCAGGTAGATTCCCTATCTCTTCCTCTTTGGTTTGGTTTGGTGGGCATCTATCCTGTTCCTTTAGCTGCTGGGTATTCTTTTGTCTCTTCATTTTGTTAAAATTGCCAAGTTTAGAGTGTCCTTACTATATTCTGGTAGTTTGTTGAATTCTCTTTATTGAGGCGGTTTACAGGTCTTTTCAATATCTGATCTCTGCCTTGTTACAGAGGGGGCGGAGATGAACACCCAAATCTAAACCGGCCAGGTTCAGGCACTCGGATAATCCTCAGAAGCACAGACTTGGTTGAGTCTGCGTTTTATGCCCTTCCCAGATCCGAGTAGCGCAGGTGATGAAATGTTCAGCGAGCGCAGCTGCTGCGACTTATCGCCTCTCCGCCGCTCAGTTTTCTGGGTATACAAACAGCGCACTTTCTCGGGCAGATGTTGACCATCCAGAGCCCCAAGAAGCGTGAGTCAGCACAGAAACCTACTCACAGTTCCGTAGACAGTGTCTTTCTAGGGCTGTAATTGCCCGCCTCTAGCCCTGGCTGCCTGTCACCGGAGGGGACAGCCTGCAGCCGGCCAACTCTGTGCAGCCCTTTGTTCCGTAGGTAGTCCTGGTGGTGTCTTAAGTTAGGGCTGGTTTTTGATGTAGTAGATAACCGACAGTCTGGTTATTTCGCTCAGATAGCGCCCGAGATAGCCAGGCCAAATCCTTTCTCAAAGCGATGCAGGCCTCGCCGCTCCTCCTAGCCCAGCCCCTGCTTGCCAATAGCAAATGCTGGTGTCCGCCACTTCTCCACAAAAGGAGTTACCGCAGGGCACGTTTTCTCGTTTTGAAGACAATGCCTGATATCCTCTGCCGGCATTCAGAAGTTGTTTTATCGAATTTATTCAGCATTCAAATGTTCTTTTAATGGATTTGTGGAGGAGAAAGTATTCTCCCCGTCTTACTCGTCCGCCATCTTAGCTCCTCCCCAAGGCTCCATGAAGGTTATTTAAAAAGCCACAGAACTGGGCTTCTCTGGTGGCCGAGCGGTATACAATCTGCCTGCCAATGTGGGAGACATGGGTTTGAGCCCCGATCTGGGAAGATCCTACATGCCACGGAGCAATTCAACACACACATCACAACCGTTGAGCCTGTGCTCTAGACCCCAGAAGCTGCAACTACTGAAGCTCATGAGCCCTAGAGCCTGGTGCTTCACAACAAGAGAAGCCACCTCAGTGAGAAGCCTGAGACAGCAAATAGAGAGTAGCCCCTGCTCACAGCAACTAGAGAAAAGCCCACGCGGCATCAAAGACCCAGAAAAGCCAAAAGTAAATAAATGAGTTAATTTTTTTGTTCTTAAAGTCACAGGATTCTGGGTTCACTTACTAGTCTTGCCTCTTCCTGTCATGCGACCACCTTCGCCGTCCGGATACAGGGAGGACACAGTGATAGTGTAAGGAGTGTCAGGCTTCAGCTTCTGCAGCAGCACGCTGTTCTGCCGTCCTCCTATGGTGGTCTTGAGCGAAACAAGAGTAAGTGTCAGCCTTGTCTCTCCGTCTCACTAACCTGCTAGAGAAAGCTCTTTCTACAGGGAAGTTATAGAAAGACGTTTGCCAAGATCTGGAAACACGTCCCACAGTGAAAGTTGGAAATATATTTTAGGGATAATTTTAAATGTAAAAGATGTACCTTCAGTCATAAAAAGGATTTTAAACCTTAAACCTGGTGACCTTAAAAAGATATTTCAACGTGCTAGCTGCTGGCACTGTGAAATTTCATCCAAAACACATTTCACAGAACTCTTCCCCAAAAAAGGTATTAATCATAAGCAAGCTGCAAAGGAAGTTTAAGATAGCAAAGAACTGCACAATAGTGGAGGTGCCACACCATTCAGAATTATTCTTAACCCTTTTTTACAGATGTTTCTTATTTGCTTTAGAAACACATTAAAATGATTCAGCAAAAGATCTAAAGCTTTTGATTTTCCCTCTTAAAAACTACCCCTCTAAGGATAACAGCTGATCTTTCAATAGAAACTCTCCAAGCCAGGAGGGAATGGCAAGACATACTTAAAGTGATGAAAGAAAAGAACCTACAGCCCAGATTATTGTACCCAGCAAGGATCTCATTCAAATATGAAGGAGAAATCAAAACCTTTACAGACAAGCAAAAGCTGAGAGAATTCAGCACCACCAAACCAGCTCTCCAACAAATACTAAAGGACATTCTCTAGACAGGAAACACAAAAAGGATATATAAATTCAAACCCAAAACAACAAAGTAAATGGCAATGGGATCATATTTATCATTAATTACCTTAAATGTAAATGGGTTGAATGCCCCAACCAAAAGACAGAGACTGGCTGAATGGATACAAAAACAAGACCCCTCCATATGAATGAAACTAGAACACTTTCTAACACCATACACAAAAATAAACTCAAAATGGATTAAAGAGCTAAATGTAAGACCAGAAACCATAAAACTCCTAGAGGAAAACATAGGCAAAACACTCTCTGACTTACATCACAGCAGGATCCTCTGTGACCCACCTCCCAGAATATTGGAAATAAAATCAAAAATGAACAAATGGGACATAATCAAACTTAAAAGCTTTTGCACAACAAAGGAAACTATAAGCAAGGTGAAAAGACAGCCTTCAGAATGGGAGAAAATAATAGCAAATGAAGCAACTGACAAACAACTAATCTCAAAAATATACAAGCAACTTCTACAGCTCAATTCCAGAAAAATAAATGACCCAATCAAAAAATGGGCCAAAGAACTCAATAGACATTTCTCCAAAGAAGACATACAGATGGCTAACAAACACATGAAAAGATGCTCAACATCACTCATTATCAGAGAAATGCAAATCAAAACCACTATGAGATACCATTTCACGCCAATCAGAATGGCTGCTATCCAAAAGTCCACAAGCAATAAATGCTGGAGAGGGTGCGGAGAGAAGGGAACCCTCTTGCACTGTTGGTGGGAATGCAAACTAGTACAGCCACTTTGGAGAACAGTATGGAGATTCCTCAAAAAACTGCAAATTGAACTGCCTTATGATCCAGCAATCCCACTGCTGGGCATATACACTGAGAAAACCAGAATTGAAAGAGACACCTGTACCCCAATGTTCATAGCAGCACTGTTTGCAATAGCCAGAACGTGGAAGCAACCTAGATGTCCATCCACAGATGAATGGATAAGCAAGCTGTGGTACATATACACAATGGAATATTACTCAGCCATTAAAAAGATTACATTTGAATCAGTTCTAAGGAGGTGGATGGAACTGGAGCCTATTATACAGAGTGAAGTAAGCCAGAAACAAAAGCACAAATACAGTATACTAACGCATATATATGGAATTTAGAAAGATGGTAAAAAATAACCCTATTTACGAGACAACAAAAGAGACACTGATGTATAGACCAGACTTTTGGACTCTGGGACCAGGAGAGGGTGAGATGATTGGGGAGAATAGCATTGAAATATGTATAATATTATATCTGAAATATATTAATTGTTCAAACTAAACACTATCATGTTACAATTTGTTCATACTAGATGTTTGTAATTTTTTTTATAATAAATAAAAGAGATTTTTTATTAAAAAAAAAAAAAAATCTCTCCCACTATCATCTTTTTCTTTTTAGTGTGGGTGACGGCTCCCCCGCCCCACCCCCGTTTCCCCCTTTCTGGCTTGTATCTTTCTCATTTTTCTCTCTTTATATTCCCACTTAACCCCTTCTCTTTGTTTCTTTAATTTGTAATTTTTATTATTTTTTTACCAACTACAAATTAGATGCGTATGCCAGACTAATTAAAATCGCATGAAAATGGCATGCTGCCCACCATGAGTGCACATGCCACGGCCGGTCCAGATGCTCCCCACTTAGCACCCATCCGCTCAAGTGGTGTGAGTTTCAGGGAGAACTTCAGCGAACCACTGCTCTCCTGTTCACACGGGCAAACTCAACCACTGCTGCTGCTTGGTCGCTCGGTCGTGTCCGACTCTTTGCGACCCAATGGACTGTAGCCCGCCAGGCTCCTCTGTCCATGGGGATTCTCCAGGCAAGAATGTTGGAGTGGGTTCCCATGCCCTCCTCCAGGGGATCGTCCCAACCCGCAGATCAAACCCAGGTCTCCTGCATTGCAGGCGGATTCTTTACTGTCTGAGCCACCAGGGAAGCCCACAGTGGCTAATTTTAACTAATTTAGTATCTGAGATTATGAGAGCAAACTATCAACGTATTTGATACTTAACAAATCTGAAAGCATCCACTTAGTAGAATTAGCCCCATGAGGAAACAGAAGAGTGTGCCTACTTCTTATATCCAATTCTCCAAAACAATGCTAGCATCAGTAAGTCATTACTTTGATTATTTTATGAACCAGCATTAAAAGGCAAATACCCCTAAGAATAACAGATTCTAAGGGACTGTCAGCTAATACTTTACAGAGGATAAGTTGAGGACACTCCTTCTGCTTACAACAAACAGCTGAGGGATAGGAAAAGAGACTCGAGGCAGCAGTTCGATGGTCAGTATCACCAAGAACAGAAATGCTAAGGACAAGTTTTATCTAAATCTGGCCCAGCTCAGACGAAAGTTCTGTTTCTGCCATTAAAATATCAATCCATTAAATGTCTTATTTTATATAAAAGCCACTTGATGACACTTGGTATTTAGTTTATTATGATGAACCCTAAGAAATTTTTAATCCAAATGTATCACACTCCCTAAGTCAAGTTCTACGGAAACCTCAACAGAGCAGCGTGCAAGCAGCATTAGTTCAGCACAATCCACTTACTGTGCGGGTTCAGAGACCTTTAACCACTGCCAGCATCTACCTCTCCTAACACCTCTAAACTGGGAACAGGTACGGACCATTTGCTGGAGCTCGGAGTCGAATAATTAAAAGTTAATAATTCATCTCTCTCTAAGGCTTTGTGAGGAAAGAGTACAGTCCCGCAAAAGTCAACAAAATGCCAGATCTCACCAAAAGAAGTATTTGAAATAAATCAGAAAGCATCACTCTATCGAAATAAAAATCACACGGCTTCCTGACCCAGGGTAATGTGTGCAGTTTGGGCCACACCTTTCATAAAACAAAGTTGGAGAAGGTTCAAAGGAAGCAAAGTGAATGGACAAGGACTCTGTTAAATAAGGGAAGGCTAGGAAGATAAAGAAGATGAAGGTCAGGTTTACAGTCCTACTGTCTTCCAGGAACCTCCATTTGGATCAATGCAAATATGATAAATTGTATAAGTTAGGCCGAACAGATACCCAGATCAAGAAACATTAAAACTAAGACATATATCATGACATGCAAAAAACAGAAAAATTAGAATAATGGAAGATTAGCAAACTCTCTCAACACTTGATCAAGCCAGAGATATAAGAAATGAAAATATAAATAGACTCAAAAATCTAGATATCCTCATGGATAACCCAGCCCTAATAGTTTTTAAGAAAACATGAATATACTGAGGCAGAAGCCTGATGCTATGAGGCTCCATTAGGGATGAATCCACATAATTCCAACTAATATAATGAATTTCATAACTTTCAAAACAGTAAGTCTGACTAAACACTGGGAGTGAGAGCTTGAGGAGAAAAAAAGGAATGCAACCAAGTATCTCTTTTCCAAACAGATTACCGTTTGTTCATTGCCTTCCCCTGTTGAAGGCTGGTAGGTGATTCTGTATTTCTGCACACGACCACTAGCAGGATCCCACTTAACAGTCAAGCTGTTGGATGTTGCATTGTACACCTGAAGGTTTCGTGGGCCACTCTTTGGAGCTGAGAAAAGATTGTTGAGAAATAGAGTAAACAAACTGAAGAATGCCTCCCCCACAAATATGCACTGTCTCCAAGGAAATGAGCAGAGCTGTGTACTTCTAGACTCAGAACTAAATCTGACCCCGTAACAAATGATGGTCATTGAGTCTCAAAGGACTCCTTAACAGATAGTAGCAAAGAGCAAAATTCTTCCAGAGACACCTGTTTAAAAGAGGTCCCAATCAACACCTTACAATTTATTGTAAAAGCAAAAGGCCTATTTGCAATGGATTTTGTGGTATTTTTCATTCATTCATTTGCTCAGGACTCATACAACCAGCAAATTAAGTTCTTACCTTGTGTTGTTAAGGGTATCAAACGCACTAAAAAAAAAGAGAGAGAGAGAGAGAGGCAAAATATTACTAATTCAGCCAAAGCTCTATTCTGTTAATTTTTTTAAAAAGTGTCCTACTGAAGGATAAACACCTACGTGTACGCTCACTGCCAATCAGATCATCGCTTTCTGACTCATCAGGATAAATGGCGGTAACAGAAACTTCATAGAGAGTGCTGGGGTTCAGGTTTTGAAACACCAGAGTATTCTCATCTCCATTTAGGATGGTCTTAAGGAAAGAGGGAAAAAAAAACAAACCCACACAAGATTAAGTCACCATGTGCATCACACACTCCACTGCAGTTGGTTGACATCATTTAGCCAGATGTTCTTCCTGCTTTGAGGCATGCCACAAGCTCAAATGTCACTAATAGGAAATGATGCTTTTCAGGCAGCAAAGGTCATATATTTTAAAAAAAAGGAATTAACACTACCTCCATCTTATCTGCACTTCCTGAAGGCGCCCAGGTGATTCTATAGAGAGACACATCAGAAGCTCCATGGTCCCAAGTCCCTCTGAAACTCTCTGGTGTTACTTCAGTAATCTGTAGGTTTGTTGGGGCTGGCACGGTGTCTGTCATGAGAGAAGGCAGGACTATGTTTTTGGATGTGATCTACAAACTCAATATAATAAAACGGCCTTGAACGGACTTGAGGAAACTGGCTGACAATATTAGAACCAAGTGTCTTACAAATTCAGTTATTTGAAAGTAAATATGGGAGAGAGCCCTGAGAACTGCAAGTATTTTATGGATATAACAGACTGCTTCAGTCTATTAAAATGGTGATTTTTTTTTTAAAGGTACCATTTAGTCATACTATTCTAACACAGTGGTTCTTCATCATTTTGCCCTTCACACTTTTTGAGAATCTAAGGAAAACCCTGCACTCTTTTCCATAGCAACAGAGAAGGCAAATTTTAGCGTGTAGTATCAGAAAGAGCATGAATCTTCATGGTTCATGAAGATCATTACTTACGATCCAAGTAACCCACAGATAAGCTTTTCCTACAGATTGTTAACCTGACATACAACATGAAGCTGACTGTATCAATTCTGTTCAGAGACAGGAATAGCCCTGCAGTGCTGACAATGGCTGAAATCCCAACGAAGGATTCTTCCACTGACCAGGCACCCCAGCGAGCTTGCAGTGCAAGCAATTTGGAACGTCTGCCACCCGTTCTGAGCTTTCATTGTCAATTATTCCTCTATCTCCTGGTAACCAAAGCCAACTACACAAAAGCCAGAGCCATCAAAAATTTGTTTCTAATAATGACAATGAAAAGGCCCATTGAGACAAAAAGACTGGTCCCACTTTGACAAGCATGACTGCAAAACAAACCAACCATGAAGGATACACTTTGGATGTGTCTAAAAAGTTCCTGGGAAATCTTAAGGATTAAAAACAAGTATTAATTTAGTATATTAAATTACCTGCTTTCACTAGTCTTTCTTCCTGACCTTTCCTTCCCTTTACCATGCCTGTTATATTTATGCCAGTGTGCGGCTATGGGCAAATTTTCATCTCCAGCCACTACCCTTTCCAGGTAAGAACTGATGCCAAGAAGGCAACTGAAGTTGCTAAGAGATTTCACATGGTAAGAAAATAGCAGAGGTAGAGACTGTCTGAAGTTACATAGGAGGCTGTGACATTTGACAAGATGCGTTGATCATGTACAGACAGCAGGGCACTGAAGAAGTTTCTGATCCTCTGGTGATAGAGATGCTGGGAAAGTTTTGGACCACAGCACTTATCCCACCACTAGCTTCCTGGGCGAGGCTGGGCAAGTTGTTTGAATTCTCTAGACCTGTGCTGTCCACCATGGGAGCCAACAGTCACATGTGGCTCTCGAGTACTTGAAATGTGGCATCCGAGTTGAGATGCAGTGAAAGCGTAAATTAAGACGCGTGTGTGCGTGTATGCTCAGTTGCTCAGTCGTATCCTTCTCTTTGAAGTTCTATGGACGGTAGCCCACCAGACTTCTCTATCCAGGGGATTCTCCAGGCACGGATATTGGAGTGGGTTGCCATTTCCTCCTCCAGGGGATTTTCCTGACCCAGGGATCAAACCCACATCTCTTGCATCTCTTGCATTGCAGGCAGATTCTTTACCACTGAGCCACCAGGGAAGCCCCAAATTAAGACACATCAGATTTTTTTGTTTAATTATTATCAAAAAAAAATGTGAAATATCTCACTAATAATTATTATACTGGTAAATTTTGAAATGTTAATATTTTGGATACACTGGGTTGAATGCAAAACAGTATTAAAGTTAATTTCATTTTTCTCTTTACCTTTTGTAATGTGGCTACTAGAAAATCTTGAATTACCTACGTGGCTCCTAATATATTTCTTGGGAACTCTGTTGGCTCTAGACTTCGATTTCTTAAACACCATTTATCTAGAAAATGACGTGCTAAGCACTGAGCCAGAAACTGGAGGTTCAAAGTTGTCCAAAATACATGTCTTGGACTGCATTAGGAGGGAGCCAGAGGGAAGTAGTATAGACAGGAAAAGACCGACGGGCAATAATAATTGAGTTAAATACGGAAGTAGCACGCTTTCTCTCCACCCCCCTACACAAAACACACACACACACACACACACACACACACACACACACGTTAAGTATCTGGAAGATGAGTTAGTAACAGTGGCTGGTAGAATAACAGGAGAGAAATTATCACAAAAGGAATAGACCTAAGGATAGAAGATGGGAAGTGACTAAGTGAGGAACCGCCTGATCCCAAACAGTGTTAAATTCTGGCAAAAATAACTTTAAGAAATGCACAGAAAACTATACTCAACATTTTGTAATAACTATAAGGGAAAAGATTCTGGAAAAGAATATACATATATCTATAGTATATATTACAGAGGTACATATAAAACTGAATCCCTTTGCTATACACCTGAAACTAACATATATAACATATATATATACCTAAATCAACATATATAGTTGATTTATATATGATAAATCAACTATACTTCCATTGGAAAAAAATATTTTTTAATTTTAAGAAATGAAATAATCAGTTAGTCAGTGACACACGCATGCAGTGCTATTTCCCAATTATCATTAAAGCATGAGCACAACTTACGGGTGGTTTCTTGCGCAGTCACTGGGGGAGACTCCCCCTCTTCGTATACAGCAGACACGCTGACTGTGTACAGGGTTTGTGAGAAGAGGTCTTTAAGCGGCGTGCTGGCCCGTGATCTGTCCACCTCTACCTGTAATAGAGCGGTGAAACTATTTTTACAAAGTTTAGTTTTGACATCTCTCTGTTGTTGGCTGTGTCTCTCAGCATGAGAGCATAAGAACTGCAGTACAAAAAAAAAAAAAAAAAACAGTTTTGCAATTTGCCTAACAGTCCAGGAAGTGAAGACCGTTTACAGTTTCCAAAGTGGAAACAATGTATGTACTAGAGCCTTGTGTTTGGTAAATGATGACAGTCTAGGAATTCAAACAACCTAATCGCTTTCTCCCCATTTCCCTGTGAGTCACTGCCTCATTGCTTTCAGAAAAATTCTCCTGGGCATTAGTTTGTAAGACCCACTGGTCATTGTACTGCTTCTGAAAACTGAAACCCAGAATGAAAAGAATATGTGCACAGGTCTAAATTAGCTTGCATGCAGTTCAGAAGACCAGCACAGTCTGCAACTGGGTGCTTACAGAAACTATTTCTAGCTTCCAAAACTGCCTCTGAGGTTCCTACATTAGTGTCCCTTCAGGGGAACATACATTTTAAACCCATTTGCTGGTGAAGCCCCTCACTTTGCTCCCATTCTGAAGCAGAGTGTCACGGAAATAGCTTTTTATCCCAACATCAATTCAGAAACGTTCAAAGCCAAAGAGACGCCCTTCTGACACTATATTCATACTTTCTCTCTGTCCCGTTCAACTGTCCTACCTCCCTATTCCTTGACAAACTCCCCCTCTTCTTTCCTGAATCCCCTTGCTACCTTTCATTTTTAGGAACATCATTATGACACTTTCTTAGTCATTCATAGAATGCAGAGCATCATATTAGGCATCAGGTGGAGAGTGAAATACCATCTAGATTCTGTAACCCTTTATCTACTAAGGGATGATGTTTCAGGATTAATATCACATAGCAAAACATTTCTAAACTAAATGCAAAACAGTCCAATATATTATCAATATTCAAATAGTGCTTTGTTAATATATGACAAGTTTTCAACACTGTGTTCATGAAGTGTAAAGTATTCAAAACATGCTATACCTGTTTAGATTCTTCTGTTAAACTACTAGGAAAACAAATATTTCTAAACCGCTTCCAACCTCAACCTACCTCTTTGGCTTCCTCTTCTGGGGTTTTGTAGCGAACAATGTATTTACGCACTTTTCCAGGTGCGGGTTCCCATGCGACGTTCATGGTGCTGTGAGTCACATCTCTGAGTTTCAGGTCTCGGGGACTGGGCAGAGGCACTGGAGACACATGATAAATTAAGACCAGAATTTATTCTCAACCACAAAGCTCTACAGCTTCCACACAAGCTTTCAAGAAGTTGCTTGAAGAAAACTTAAAGGTGTGCAGCAAAGTAACTAAACAAATTGGTTATGATGACAAAAGCACTTTGATTCTATGAGGTACAGCTGAATTCTTAAAGAAGGCTTTTTAAAAATAAGATAAATTTAAATTTTTATAACAACTCTTTCTCATTTATATTTAACTTTCTCCCATTCTATTTAAATAAACTCTTACTTTGCTGCTCAGCTATAATAAATCATAATTTGCCATAAATGTACAGCTTATGTTTTTTATCAAATATTAAATCGGTTGAGATTGAAATCAAAGTGTCATGCTTCCTGAAGAATGTGATAGGAAAACAAATGGTTACAAGAGTGAAGAATGAAGATGATTCAAAATTACACATCCAATAAGTTCATAAGAAAAAACCCACAGAAGCCCAAAAGTTTAGGAGCAAATCCAACAATAAATTTTCCCCAAGTCAAACAAAGCTTTACCTTAAAAAGGACAAGGAGGAGGATAACTAAAGAAGAGCTTTTCTCTTGTCACATGAGACGTATCTCACTCTTTCTAGCTGCCTGTTTGACCAACTTTCTTTGTCTCTCATTTCAAGTCTGCACATGTCTCTTCCTGAATCTGTCTCTCCATCTCTGTGCTCATACACCTCCATCCCTTCAATGCTTTCCTCTCTCAGCCTCTATCTGTGCCCTCCCCCTCCTCCACTGCTGCAGTCCAGCCCTATATCTAAATCTATAGCCATGTCTGTCTTTAATCCCATTATGACTTGGGTCCCCTCACTCAGCACCTCCAAGATATGTCTCCATGCCTGGCTGGATTCCCACTCTTTCCACCCACCACCACCCCATTTCTACAAACCACAAGCTCCAGATAGGGTCTGACATGCAAAAGGTGATTATTTGATGTCAGTGACTATATCCTGCCCCACCTTGCAGGGTTTCTCTTCTCTGTCTCTTCAAGCTTCTATCTCAGCCCCATACCCCTTTGAAGGTTTCTTACAACTTATTAATTTCCTTAGAAATGCAGTCTGAGACTCACAAAATGCAAGCCAAGACATGCTTAGAATCCCAGCATGCCCACCTCAAGAAGCATGAAACAAAACTACCGGCCAGGTAAGACCAGGGTCCTAAGTACCATCACTGTCACTTTTCAAGAAAAAGCACCTAAACGCTAGTGAAACAAACCAGAAACACACAGGAGGCTGAACAACACACACAAGAGAAGTGCAAACCATGAAGGAGTCAGGGTCCTCCACCCTGCCCTCCGTTATTTATCAGCACATTCCCAAAACCTAGGCACAAGACTGGAACATCACAGTTGATCAATATGTTTGGGGATTGAGTTAATTTACTTAACATAAACAGACTTATTCAGATGTGCCATAGTTTCTACTTCAACAAGAACTTGGAACATCTTGATCTTAAACCTAGTATTTTTCTCCAACATTCCCTTCTCACTAATGTGTATACCATATTCATGGATCAACAACAACACGGACTATAAGATGCACCATTATTTTATGCTCTGTTCCCTGACTGACACCTCACCGAGAGCAACTGTAAGACACCACTGATTGTAAGATACCATCTGAAAATCTGATATGTTAAATATGGAAAAATAAATGGAAATCTTAACAATCGATTTAAGATGCTGCTGTAAGTCTAGAAACAACCTTGGCCATAAGGAATAACCCTACAGCTTGTGCACAATCAAAATCAGTCTTAGCATCATTGGGCAAAAGAAAAAGCTTAACAAATGAGCCACGTTCACAGCAATGAGGGAACAAGGAAACCTAGCGACATCTTACAGGTGACTTCCCTTGCTGTGACGGGTTCGCTGGTGAGGTCATGCAGGACAGCCTGGACTGTAACCGCATATTCGGTGTTAGGGAAGAGGTCACTCAGCTGCACGTCATTCACTGTTGGCTCCATGCGCATCTGCAGATGGACAAGCGGACGCGAAAGAACACATTCCAATAAAACATTTCCGCTAATGAGGAACAGCCAATCACACCAAGTTGTGACCACTAGATTTGAACGCAACTTTTATTTTTCATTTCTCTGAACGGCATTTCCCTTTTCATACTGATATATATATTTTTAAGATGTATCACAGGCCACAAATCTAATCTGTTTTTGTTTTGTGTGTAAAGCTATACATGAGCTAATGAGCCCCTTAACGGGGACTCGACAACAGTGAAGGCTCCAAAAGAGCCAAGATAAAGAAACCAAGGAATCCCACCTCTTTGGGCTTGGTCGGAACCGTGGCATTGATGGGTTCGTAGGTCATGGTGTAGCCGGTAGCGCCCCCACTGGCTGCCACTGCACGTGCATGGTGGTTGAGCCAATGTCGTAAATGTTCAGGCTGACCACAGGCACGGGCACTGTTGAAAAAGCAGACATCCGTCTAACTCTTGTCATTCTCCTCATTTGTTAACTGCTTCCAGTGGCTCAGAGGTAAAGGGCAGTGCAGTTACTGATATTAGTATATGGTAAATAGAAAATGGGCTGCTGTGCGTAATCAGTGAGAGTTAATATAATCCCTTTCTCTCCCCTCAAAAACCCAATCTCATTGTTTACTGCCAACACCTACTAGGACTACACTTGATAACTATTTCATAGAGAAAAGACATTTAAATGCAAAATGGCATTCTAGTGTCTATACGAAAGCCAAAACAGAGACTAACTTCCTCAGGTTTCAGTCTCTTTTTCTGGAACATCTGTAACTTGACCATTTTCATTCTTCAATCATAGAATTTCATACATAAAAAGCCAACCTAATATTTCATTTCATTTTTACTTTAAAAAAATAAGTGAGAGTGATGTCTATTAATAAGTGGAACTCGGGGAATCCTTCAAAGAGAAGATTAGCCCATGAGGCACAGTAACAGGCTCACAGTCTCCTCTTCACTTAATAGCCACACAGCTTTCTAGTTTTTTGTCCAAAGATGGACTTTAAACTTTTAAGGAATTATCAGATTAATCTTGCCCATTATGAAATATATTATTTCCCACCTAATGGTCTAATATGAAGCGAAATATGAGAGATAAAGACCTAAGGGACTGAGCAGTTAGTGGAGTCAATTCTTGCCTTGGAGTTACGCCCATTCCTTCCTCTTTCTTATAAAAGGCCTCCCTTCTTCCTGGAGGTCAGCCAAGAAGATGAGAGAAGGAAAGAGTATTTTCATATGGCCTCAGAAACCCCACCAGGAATAGGAGTGAGGAGTATCTTTCCTCAAAGCTCTACTCAAAGCCAAAGCCATCAGAGCTTCTCTGGTAAAGGCCAGAGTCCAAAAGTCAATAAAAAGGAGCTCTCGCTGCCAGCTGGAAGATCTGGCCTCATGCAGAACTGAACCAGATGATTCCTGCACAGCTGCTCTTCCGGATACTCTGAGTCCCACTCCCCACATGGTACCTTCCCTTAAGAGGTGGACAATTGTGAAAGGTACCCTTCCCTCTAAGGTAAACTCTGGCCATGAATACCCAGTGGGTCCCAAGATGGTAGGAGCTGCCGGTAAAAGCCAAAAATCACAGAGTATTTATTGAGAACCTGCACAAAGTACACATTCAGTAAATGTGTGTTGAAGAGACATCAAATAAAGGGATGATTCGGAAGGCTTACAGAAATCCCACACGCTACAAACGAACTTATTTACAAAACACAGATAGACTCACAGACATAGAAAACAAACTTATAGTTACCAAGGGGGATAGTGGCAGAGGTGGGGAGAGATAAATCAGGAGGCTGGGATTAAAATATACACACTACTATATACAAAAAAAAAAAAAAAAAAAAAAGCCTGATACTGAAAAAGATGGAGGACAGGAGGAGAAGAGGGCAACAGAGAATGAGATGGTTCAATGGCACCACCGACTCAATGGACTTGAGTTTGAGCAAACTCCAGGAGATGGTGATGGACAGGGAAGCCTGGTGTGCTGCAGTCCATGGGGTCACAAAGAGTCAGACACGACTTAGCGGCTGAACAACAACTATATATGAAATAGACAATCAACAAGAACCTAGTGTATAGCACAGGGAACTACACTTAGTATCTTTGAATAATCTATAAGAATCTAAAAAAAATCTGAAGAAAAAGTAATGTACACATATAACTGAATCACTTTGCTATACCTTTGAAACTAACACCACTCTGTAAATCAACAATATTTCAATAATTTTTTTAAATGAAAATGAAAAAAAATCCCACATGGCCTGTCACCTCTAATAAATAAAACAATGAGTTTTTTTTTTAATCTGACTTACATGTTTTTTCTGTGCCCTTCAGAGGCTCACTGTATTCATCTTCCACTACAGAATACACATTGACAACATATTCAGTTTCAGGCTTCAGATCTTTCAGGACCGTGCTCCTTTCCAATCGGCTCACATAAAACTAGGGAGGAAAATGTACAAATAATAACAATTTCTGTTAGAATCAGTTCCCTCTTTCCTACTGTTAATTGTGAAGTCATTAATTTCAATGAGTTTAGGAAATATTCTTTAATGAGGCCATTGTCTTTTGCTTTTGAAAACTATCAGATTACAGTGAGATCTTGGATAATCCATACAGTTTACGCTCCCAGCTGTTGTTTCCTTATTTATAAGATGAGTGCATAAAACTAGAACATCCTCAATGTTTCCTTCCTACTCGATGATTCTCGTATAAACTCATGAACAAATTAAACACCCTCTTAATCCCTAATTAAAAACTGTATTGATATTGTGCAATTCTTGGAAAGCATAAGAAATTGAAAGCTCTTCCCTCTAATTAAGCCCAAATGGAAGTGTTTGCCCTGCAAGAAATGGAGAACACCACCATGGACCCAGTTCTGCCCCCTACTTCCCCCTGGCATTCCTCCCAGATCCCTAAGGAGGAGGACCCAATCTCAGGACAGGAAGGAGGGGGTTGTAAGGACTGTCTACTCACTTCTTGCCGTTTCCCTCCTGACACTGGGTAGTATTCCACCTTGTACCTGTCCACGCTGTCAGAAGGAGGCGTCCAGCTCACTCTCATAGAACGATGGGTCCGCTCAGAAAGAACTAGGTTGGAAGGTGCTTCCAAGTCACCTGCACGTGGACATGAAGTACATAGACTTTTTCATTATCATAGCAAGATGATGATATTTAAATTAGGTTGCAGTGGTGTTCCTCTCCATATTTCAAGCTTTTATACACATTCTTTCATATACTAAGAAGTTACAGTTGTTGTTCTTGTTCAGTTGCTAAATCATATCTGACTCTTTGTAACCCCATGGGCTGCAGCAGGCCAGGCTCCTCTGTCCTCCACTATCTCCTGGAGTTTGCTCAAATTCATGTCCGTTGAGTTGGTGATGCTATCGAACCATCTCATCCTCGGCTGCCCCCTTCTCTTCCTTCCCTCAATCTTTCCCAGCATCAGGGGTCTTTTCTAAAGAGCCAGCTCTTTGCATCCGGTGGCCAAAGCATAGGAGCTTCAGCTTCAGCATCAGTCCTTCCAATGAATATTCAAGCTTGATCTCCTTTAGGATGGACTGGTTTGATCTCTTTGCAGTCCAGGGGACTCTCAAGAGTCTTCTCCAGTAAATCAGCCCAGTGCCCATAAGTCCTCTCTGAATGGGTGGCCTAAGATTCTTTACCCTTAGGAAATTCAAATCTGAGTTCTTGTCATCCTTTAAAAGCTGCTCCCCTCATCCTGACAGCATCACAGTTTATCGGTCACCTAGATTCAATACCTCTGACTCGTCCTGGATACCTTCTCTGCCCTCCCACCTTCTCCATGTATCAGTAAATGACAACATGGGGCCTGACAACTCTATTGCCTCTATCGCTACTGGTACCACCCAAGTTCACTGTCTTCATTATCATGTTGATTATTTACATTCATGTCTTATCTTCTTAACTATAAGTTATGCTCTGTAAAGACAGAAGCGATTTTTTATTCATGTTTAGTTCCTTTTCAGGATCTAATTCAGTGGTAAGAAAACCTACGTACTTTCTCACTCAGAGAGAAACAACCAAGTCTTCTAAAATTTAGGAATATCCTACTGCTGTGTTTGTTTTTTTCTGTTCATAAGTGTAGGTGAAATGACTAATATAGAAAAATATTTGGAATCAATATAAATGAAAATAGAAATATTGGGCTCAATAAGACCATTAGAGAGACATCCCAAATAATAATCATAGGAGAGCTAATACAGTGACTCCATGAGCATGGCAAATCATTCTCATATGAACTCTTCCTACTTTCTTTGTAAGCCAAAGCTGGGAAAAAGCATTTCCATTCTTAGTATCCTAACCTTTATTGTACTTGGGTCATAATCAAGCCTACAAAATTATCAAGCAATTTTACTGTCTGGGAAACTAAATGAATGCAACTATTACATAGCTGATGTAAAAAAAATAAAGTAAAACAGATAAAAGATGTTTTCATCCCCACTCAAAGTTCTCTCCAACTAAATAAAACTACAACTCTTTCAGCTAATCCAAAGCCAGACGCCTACAAATTCTGGCTTCCTGGCTGGTCTATTTCTCCTGGGAAAAGGTCAGTCTATTGTTCAAAATCCAAAAAGAAAATCTGCAAAATTTTGAGGAGAGAAATTTAAGAAGGAACATTCAAATAAATGTATCCTTAGTATCCAAAGCACGTGAACCATTTCTACCACTTTGTTAAATTCATTCCAACTTTCCAAAACCAGAGTAAATTAATGAAAGACAGTCTTTACCAGAATCTACACTTACTTAAAAGAAATTTTTCTCATACAATAAGAACCATCATTTTATTATTAATTTTCAAAATACCTTCAATTTAGTATTTACCATGGTTTGTCCTACAATTTACACAGGTAGTAATTATTTTATACCACTTATCACTACAAATTCACTTCTATAATTTTATTTCTAAATCTTAATTCCTTATCGATAACTACCTTTTTTCAAGGACCTCTCAAAACATCTTTACCCATCTGACTTTAAGTAAGTAACTGTATCTCTCTAAATCTATTTCTTCAGTGGTAAAGAGAGATGATACACTTTCTAAAAATCCACACTCTAACACTGTAACTTGTCTTTATGTTTAGAAGTTACAAGTGCAAAGTATCAAATGTGATCATCTCTGGTTGGGGCATTTAATAGTAACTTAGTAGTGATATGGCAGAGAAGGCAATGGCACCCCACTCCAGTACTCTTGCCTGGAAAATCCCATGGACAGAGGAGCCTGGTAGGCTGCAGTCCATGGGGTCGCTGAGGGTTGGACAGGACTGAGCGACTTCACTTTCACTCTTCACTTTCATGCATTGGAGAAGGAAATGGCAACCCACTCCAGTGTTCTTGCCTGGAGAATCCCAGGGACAGGGGGAGCCTGGTGGGCTGCCATCTATGGGGTCACACAGAGTCCGGACACGACTTAAATGACTCAGCAGCAGCAGCAGCAGTAGTGATATGGAGTGAAGATGCTTTACCAGAGAATAGACATACACCAGGAGAGAAAGCACCTCTTTATTCCCTATTCTCACTTGTGTATGTGTCTGTGTGTGTGGTGCACACATGTGTAGTCGCTCAGTCATGTCCAAGTCTTTGCGACCACACCCACCAGGCTCCTCTGTTCAAGGGATTATCCCAGCAAGAATACTTGAGTGGGTTGCCACTTCCTTCTCCAGAGGATCTTCCCAACCCAGGGATCAAAACTGCATCTCCTTTATTGGGAGGAGGATTCTTTACCACTGAGCCACCTGGGAAGCATGTGTCTGGTACAGGCACATTTAAACTAAATGTATCCTCAGATAAACCAGAAGTCATTTACAGTTTGATGCCATCAGAGAAAATCCAAGGACTAAATCAATGATTCTCAACTGGGGGCAGTGTTCTCCCCAGCAGACGTTCAGCACATTCTGAAGGTATTTTTAGTTGTCATAACTCAGGGGATACCTCTGGTACCCGGTGGGCAGTGTTCAGGGATGCTGCTAAACATCTCACAATGCACAAAGTAATCCACTCCCTCCATTCTACAGAGAATTATCTGGACCAAAATACCAACAGTTCTGAGGGTGAGAACCTGGGCTAACCTTACCTGGACCTTTGACACTGTTACACAAGTTGTTGGTGAGGTCATCCACGATCCTAGAAAGTGAATCAAAATCCGCCACATTGTATGCGTGGATATCATCAGGATCTGTTGCAATCATCTTTAACTCAACTTCATCAGCATTTTTAATACCTTGGGGAAAATGGATACACACAAATTAAAAGCATATCTCAGAAAAAAATTCATGGAATGAAGCACATATTTCACAGGCTACCCTTATACATTCTGTGTTAACTAGAATGTATATAAGATTTCCCCCAGTAATAAAATGATTACATAAATTAAATAGAAACAAAAAATAACACAAACTGAAGGTTATTTTGTTTGACTTCTCAATGCTTCTAGCACCAATTCCCCACCAAAAAGAGTTTGTTTAGTGTTTTTTTCTGGAAAGTATTATAAAATAGTGGATATCAAAAACAAACATGACGCTGTGGAAAACCAAATAGGAATTTTCCTGAATCCTATTAAAAGTACAGTTGCCCTCTTGACTTATTACTCTCTTCCAAGAAGCCATGTAATTTCGTCCCATTGTAAGGAGAAAAGAAGAAAATAGATGAACTTCTTGGCACATTATTTTAATAAATGATGTGATAGGGAAAGTGTGTTTCTGTATTTTTCATGCTTCAGAAAATATTTTTAACTACAAAATTATCCTTGGCAAAAATATGTGTCACCCGTGGGAGCGTGGCTATTCTCATCCACACTTACCAATAGCAAACAGTTCCACGCCTTCATCCTTGAGTTTTTTGGAAGGTGCCTCAACATCATCCTGGGATTTCCCATCAGTGATAAGAACACCGATTTTTCGAGCTCGAGGTCTCATGCCAGCTTGGGGCTTGAAGCTCTGCTGGCGAATGAAATTCAAGGCCATCCCTAGTGGGATTGTTAAAAGAGAATCAACCACATCATTATTCAGCCGCGAGCTCGGACAAAAGCGAGAGCCGACAGCGCCCTGGACCATTTGGCTCACCTGTGAGGGTGTTGCCTCCTTTGTAAGGCAGGTTGGCCACGGCCTGCAGCAAGCTCTTCTTGTCTTTGTGAGCATTTAACTGCCACTCTGTTCTGGGGTCCCCACTATACTGAGCGAGGGCTGAAAGGACACCATTGGCATTAGCATATGTAAGCGAACCTGATGAAGACATCTAAATGCCGTCAATGTTGTGAGACCTACCAATCTGTACTCTTTTGGGGCCAATCTCAAAGACTTCCACGATACGAGAAATGAAGCTCCTGACGGTTCTAAAGTTCGCCCGGCCGATGCTCCACGATCCATCCACCAGCAGCACGATGTCTGCTTCAGCCCGGGTGAGACACTCCATCCCTGACGCAGCAATCACGAGACAGCATGGAGTCAGGGGCACATTCTTCGTCAGGTTACTTCCCAGCCCGTTTCTGCCACCCCCGGGGGCCAGGGTCACCTAACAATCTCAGTTCTGTGGCTCAGCAAGGTGATTGGGAGTTCAAGACTTTGAAAACATGTCCATATGACTTAGAGCTTCAAATAAGAATCACAGGAACTATCTATCCCTCTAATAATCATTTCAGTGGGAAATCTTTCCTGCATCTTTGACTGTATTTATGGCCACAATCATAGAACATGGAGACTTAAACTGTCATTATAAATTTGAATAGGCTCACAAACCCAAACACTGAAATATAGAAGAGGGAATGTACAGCCTTCTGACTATAAGGAAATAATAATTTTAATAAAACTTTGCATTTTCCTCAATTTTCAGTGATCATTAGCAGACAAGTATGAGATGAACTTTAAAATATGCAAGCCAGAAAAAGCTTCAGTGAGCCAAAAATATCTTTTGAATTAATGCAAACTCTCAGTAATACATACATTATTAAGGATTAGGCACAGAACTCTCAACCCTTCTGAAGTAAAAAATATATTGTTTAAAAATCTGATGGCTATTATTTAGTTTTAAATAACTTAATCATCTACTACATATAAGAATCAGGTAAATACAAATGGTGAAATCTGCACATTTAAAAAATCAAGAGAGAAGGAAGACAATCTAGAAAAAAGGATGCAAAGAAGTATACAAATCGAGAGCTACAGAGACCACACGCACAAACACTGATACAAGCTAGGGTGCTTTGGAAAGAGAGAATTATCCCAAATCCTCAGTGCACAAGCTACAAAATAAAAATATAAGTCAGTTAATATCATCATAAGAGAAAAAATAGAACATCAATGCAAAACAGCAAGAGTTGAGACTTTATTTTATCCACATCCATATTTTCAAATGCTTTCTTTTCCAAGAGCTTATGTTACCAGCTATGAATTTTTCAACTATTTGCCATGTTAGTATCTGATCTTTATATTATTAAAAAAAAAAAAAAAACTGAGAAAAACTCAATGATGCTCATTATACTACAAAGGCATCACTGGTATACTGGATGGTCCATCAGAGTGAGGATTCCCCAACGCTATCCATGCACCTACACCTTTACAAGACTGCTCCTGCTCTGCCAAGACCTACTCTTTAAAAGCAAATGATGAAAATATTTAGAAGTAAACTCTACCCATCACCCTCACTGCTAAGAATGTTCAAATCTAGTTTCATGTGTATCAAAGCTGTAGTTGTGGCAGCAGCAGAAAGTCTAAGGGGTTTATGTTACCATTTTGTTTCCCAAGTCTTAGCTGCCCGCCTATTAACATATCAATAACCAAATACCACTTGCTCAGCCCAAATAAATCCTTTCTACAATTACTTTAGCAAAATAAAACTCCATTTGAATCATTAAAAAGAGAGAAATGTACATCATCTACCCATTGAAAAACTCAGCTTTAAATAACACAGTACTATGTAACTAATGTAATGCTGAAAGTAAGCCTTAAAAAAAATGTTGGCAAAGTGTGCTTAACCAGATGTCTGTAGAATTTTTTTAAGTATATATTACTGAAATAAATTTTAATGTAAAATTTAATGGTTGATTTTCATGGGATAATTAATCTAACAATTTACATTTGAAAAAGTTGCATGGTACTGACTTTTCTTAGGAGAATGCAATTCAATTTCTTACCAGAGGATAAAATTGGCATTACAGTTGTGTCAGAAAGAGTTGTCATTTCTTGTCCAACAAGTGGTGAACTTTCTCCTCCATCAAACATTCCAAAAACGTTTACTTTATAGGTGGTACCTGCCCTGAAATGTTAAAATATACAGTCTGTATGTATAATAAGCTCAAGTGGCAGCATTTTTGTTTTGTTTTGTTATAAATATTCATCTTGATTTACAAACTTTCATTCAGATGAAGTTATAATACATAATATTACAAGAGAAGAAAAATAATTTCCATCACATTCCAGTTTAAGCTCACACTGTGAGGTATCAAGGGAAACTAGCATTCTAGAGAGCACTGGGGGTTCAGGGCACCAGTTTCCACCTTGCCTTTCCATCAAACGTAGAATTCCCACCTTCCCACTGAGCAAGTCAGGAAAGGATCAAGCTCTCACTTTTACTACTGCTAAGTAATAGGCTTTAAGAAAACAATTTAAAATGCTGTAGTTGCAAGGAAACATAAAGCCCTGGCACAGTGCCCAGCACATAGTATGTGAAAGTTGCTCAGTCATGTCGGACTCTCTGTGACCCCATGGACATCAGCCCACCAGGCTCCTCTGTGCATGGGGTTCTCCAGGCAAGAGTACTAGAGTGGGTAGCCATTCCCTTCTCCAGAACCTCTTCCCCACCCAGGGATCAAATCTGGGTCTTGTGCATTGCAGGTGTATACTTTACCATTTGAGCCACCAGGGAAGCCCCCTGGAACATAGTAGGCTCAATCAATTTTATCCTCCCTATTCTGATAAAAGTAAGTATTGTGCAAACAGATATCAGTTGTTGAATGAATAGTCAAAACAAGTCAACTTTCCACCTGGCAATGAATGCACAGCACTCTGTTTTCACCATAAAGGATGTAGGTTGCTGTTCAACCTCAAACCTCCTTCTTCTCCACTGCGGAGCCTACAGCAAGACCTTCCATCAGCCCCCACATCCCCAGGCCTCTCAGCTGACCCCAAGCACAAAGGCCCACTCCCTCCATCGCTCCTGGGAGGGGATGTACACGGGCATCTCTGGGTCAGCCCCCTGGGCCTTTCCTGAAGCACAGGAACACCCACATTTCCACGGGGCTGGTTGGGTACAAGCTGTTGTTGGTGAAATGGTGCAACGTGGATGTCAATCTTTTAAAAGCAGGGTGCTATGGAAAAAAACACCATTCCTGATCTCTTAGTAACAAACATCATTAAAATAGTACATTTGTTCAGGCCTAAATTTGAATGTCTGAACCCAAGCCTCAACTTCAGCCTTAACAAGAGTGAGAAAGCAACTTGGGCTGATTTTAAATACTCTGCTGGCGACAGACACATAAGTGATCGTGTGTGGAAGGCCTACCAATTTGTATCAGTTATGCAATCTGTTAACAAAAATGAAATAGAGTTCACTCCTACCTAAGTTCCTCTAGAACAACTGTGTTGTCATACGGTCCAACCACTAACTCCCCAGTCTTCTGTCATCTCCTGTGGGATGAAACGTGACCTTGTAACCCTTGACCTCACCGGGTGCGGGCTCCCAAGTCACCCGGAAGCTTGACATGGTTGGATCAGATGTTTTGAGGTTTCTGGGTGATTTAAATCGAGAAGCTGTAGAGATAACAAATATTAAAATATTATACAAAAAGCCTAGGCTCTGGAGCTTTTTTATTAACCCCTACAATAATCAATTGAATTCTAAATATCTAAGTGGCACATATGGCAATCATCACAAGCAAAACACTTCAAAATAAACATTTACTTTATGTTAAGTCAGAAAGCACAAACTATAATGCCCAATAAAAGTCAGAATATTAGAATGAGAGTCAAGTGCGAGTGTAAATAGCACTCACAATTTAAATTAGAGTAACATTAATATGTAGAATCAGAGGGTTCAGGATGGGGAACACATGTATACCTGTGGCAGATTCATTTTGATGTATGGCAAAACCAATACAATATTGTAAAGTTAAATAAAATAAAAAAGAATAATATGTAGAATCATTTTACAAGGAACTAGATTGGTAAAAATCATATGCTAATTAGGCATCTTATCCAACTATTTATTTTAACATAATTTATTAGAGTTCATTTTCAATATTCACAAATGAAGCAGATATATTAAAAATCCTCCATTAAATATTATACTTTCCCCCCAAAATTATTATGATTTCATACCTGTTGTTCCTGATCCTTGCCTAAGCTTTCCTTCCCCTGTCTTGTAAACTGGGAGAACTGTGATGTCATACGTGGTCTGGGGCTGAAGTCGCTTTAACACTGTTGAGCTGACTGTGGGTGACACTTTGGCAACCATCTGCCTCCCACCCCCCTGGGGGCGATACACAACACGGTAGTTGACGACTTTCCCAGGTGCTGGTTTCCAGGTAACTCTCATTGTGTTTTCTGTTTCTTCATCCACTTTCAAGGTTTTCGAGTCTTCAGACACTGTGAAATGAAAAGCAGATTACAATGTATATCATGATGAAAGAAAATGCTTATGTCCACCACCACATTTACATGAAAAGACACTAGGCGTGGTTTCTTAAATACGTACACCCTTTCTTTACTTCACATTGCGATCTCACTTAAATTCAGGATGGCGTGTGAACCTAAACTCAGTGAGGTTACAGTGAGATGTTTTCTCTTTATCTGGCTAATAACTAAAAAATGGAAGTTCATATTGCAAGGATTTCCTATTTGCATTCCAGAGACTTTAGTAAAGAAAACATCCATTTCCGGAGATGAATTTTTAGAATTTTTATTATATTTCCATCTGTAAAGAATTCCTGTAGAAATTACAGTGTGCAGAATATGAAAAATCATAAATACAGGGTCAGAAATATTCCTTGAGTCTTTTCAGAAAAAAGTACAGTGCATAAATGACTAGCCAGAGTTGACTATAATTAACACCATCCTTTGCGATTGCCGTGAACACATAAGATGATCAAGGGACAGGAAACTCTGACACATAAAAACATCTCAGGGGCTCTGGAGATAAACCAGTATACACTGGGTGGTTTTAGAAAAAACCGTATGAAAAGAAGGGTTTGATTAATAACTATATCAGAAACTGGTCACCCAACATCCACAAATAGCCAATACAGTCCTCTTTTTGTATATAATTAGAGCTTATAAGCAGGATCATTTCATTCAGTTCAGTAAACTCAGCATTCAAAAATCATAAGCATCTTCTAAAAAGAGAGACAAAGCTGAAGGAAACACTGAAGATAATCTTTTTTGATTCTAAAAGAAATTTTCATGTTCAAACAGGCAAGGACCACCTGAAAAAACTAAAAAAAAACCTGGGAAAGCTTTAAAACACACACACACACATACACACACACAGATGTAGCAGCATTTTTCAGACACTTGACATCAAGCAGCATAGGACCATGATCCCTGAGACACACAAATGAGAAGGAGCTTGATCATTGCCCTGACTTATTGCTTGGAAAGAGTTTCCAGCACAAGTACAGGAAGGGGGAACCCAGATGGAGCCTGGTGGTCTCCCTTAATTGAGGAGGTAGTTTTGTCAGTTCGGGGAATCCAAGGCACTTAGAACTTGCAGAGAAAGTCCTGGAGATAGTGTGACGGAGAAAAAGCTCCAAAAATCTGCAAAACGTCCTACTTGAGTGTTCAACCCAGTACTACTCCATGCATATGAATAAATAAACTACTCAAAATCAAAGAACCACCTAGAAGAAGTATACAGAAAAAAGTTCCTAGAGTTCATGTGAGGCCAGAAATATTCCCCCTCTTCAGAGTAGAAAGTCTCAAAATTCTGTGAACATCATATAGAGTACTAAGAAGGAGTTACTGCCCCAGGACTGGCGTCAAAGAAGCCCTAAACTAAAGGTTTCTCTGGTCTAGTTTTAACACAATGTTAATGAAAGCTTCAAAAATATCAAACTGTCTCCAAGTGAGTTTACTACATCCCAGAACAAACCTTAAGGATATTTGTAAGAACATAAAAATATCTGATATCCAAAAAGGTAAAATTCATAAAGTCTGGCTTCTAATAAAAATTACCAGAAATGCAAATAGTGAAAAAAATAATAACCTGTATCATGGACTGAATGATTGTGCCTCCCTATATTCATATGTTAATGTCTTAATCACCAATGTGACAGTATTTGGACCTTTAGGGAGGTAACTGGAGAAGGAAATGGCAACCCACTCAATTATTTCTTGCCTGGAGAATCCCATGGACAGAGGAGCCTGGAGCGCTACACTCCATGCAGTCGCAAAGAGTTGGACACAACTGAAGGGACTTAGCATGCACGGAGGTAATTAGGGTTAAATGAGATTCTACAGGTAAGGCCCTAATCTGATGGAACTGGAATCCTTATAAGAGGATGAGGAGACACCAGAGAGCTCATTTCTTCTCTCTCCCCTCCCCACCCTCAACATGCACACTGAGGAAAGGCTACGTGAGGACATAGAAAGAACATGGCCATCTGCAAACCAGGAAGAGAGCTCTCACCAGAAACCAAGTTCTGCAAGCAGAAATAGAACTGGAAATAACACATATGACAGAACTATTCAAAGGGGACATCAAAACAGATATTATCAATATTATGATATGTACCATATTCCATCTGTTAATGATGGTACAAGAAATATTAAGCATGTTAGGTAAACACATAGAATATACAACAAAGATTCAAACCAAACCTCTATAAGGGAAAATACAATGCTTAACACAAGAAATACACAGGGTGATATTAACATCAAATCAGAAACTGAAAAAAAAAAAAAAAAAACCCTAGTGAACTTGATGACATGAGAATAAACACTACCCAAATTGAAACACAATAAAAGAAAAGAGACTGAAAAACTGCAAAGCACAGAAATGATCTATGTGACAACTTCAACCAGTCTAACACATGTGGAACCAGAACACCTGAAGAAAGTGAGGAGTAATAAATAAAATATTTTAAGAAACAATGGCCTCAATATTTTCAAACCTTATAAAACTATAAACCCACAGATCCAGCAACCTCAATAACCCTAAGCACAAGAAACATGAAAAAACCACACTCAGGCACATTATTAGCAAATTACTTAAAATCGGTATAATCTTGACAGCAGCCATATAAGCAAAAGATACATTATGTATAGAAGACAAAGGTAAGAATGACAAAACAGGTAAAGAAAATCAATATATGGTTATAATTTCAACTAAGAGTATATTGGTTACATTTTTTAAATTTTAGGCTAAGAAAGTAAGAGAATGCTTGGCTAATTCCATTACTTTCTGGAATATTAAAATGTATTTAGTTAATTTCCAGTTCCCCATTACTATTCTCTAGGTAAGTGAACTATTAAAAGAAAAAAATATTTTTTCAAAAAAAATGTAAAGAGCTTACATAGGATTTTTGAAAGAATATGAGAAAGAATAGTACACAGAACAATCTGTCACAAGTGTTGAGTAAATCCATGTGTGTCTAACACTTTTCTAGAAAAAGTTCTGCTAAAATATGTTTACTGACCTCTTGTTTCCATCTCTTCAACTCTTGTTCAGTAGAACAAGACATTTCTTCCTTACACAAAATTCTCAAACCCATTTCATATCACTAAGAATTGAGAAAAATGGACATTTAAATATTATGAGTGTTGGTCTAAAACAAAGCCTATGTCCTCAAAAAGTGGGATCACAAACTTGAAAATATTTCCAAATTTAAATGTTAATAACTGTCAAATACTGTACTTCATACTTTGAAATGCTTCAAGGATCTCAATTGTTTTTCTGCTTTATAATTAACTCTTTAAAATAAAGGAACTGATGTTAAATAAGGCATGACATATCTCATCCTAGCTCTAATGGGAAACTCTGGATTTTAAGGAGGAAAAAGAAATCCTTGTTGGCTTCCCATAAGTAGAAGGCAAGATTTGTCACTCCATTCATTGGTATGCCACATGCTATAAAATGCTGTAACAGTCCCATTCTAAGTTCTTTTCAAGTTTTAGTGCCTTTCACAAGATGCTCTCCAAAACTCACTGTGCCTCAGCTAAACTAGCTGCCATAACTGGAGGGCCGGTAGAGTTTCCCATCTGCTGGCTTTTTAGCCACAATTCTTGGTTGTCACTGTATCGACAGTCTGCATACCATGTCTCTGAATGTCAGGTGAAAGCAGAAAATATTTCCAAAATGTCCCCCTTGGAAGTTTATAAGACACTCTAAGAGCATGGCCCAGTTATACACACCATTTTGGACTTGTCCACCAGCCAAAGACACTACGTGTGACTCGGATTTCTTTTTGAAACTACCTTACTTTCCACAAAGAGAGCAAACTAAAACACAACAGCTAAGAATGGTAGCAGATGGTGGGTGGGGAGGGAGGCCCCAGAGGGAGGTGATGTATATATACTTGCGGCTGATTCGTGTTGCTGTAAGGCAGAAACCAACACAACACTGGAAAGCAATTGTGCTCCAGATAAAAATTTTTTTAAATGGTAGCAGAACAAAGAAAGGTTCTTGTCTTTTCATCTAATTTGCTTAGCAGTTTGACCAGGTGACTTATGCCCTCTAGAAAATGTGCCTTTCATTCCCACCTACTCTGTTCACGGTTCAAAAGAGGCCTTTCGATTTACTAAGCTTTAAACCAATCAATTAGCCAAGAAATACTGAAAATGTCTTAGATGCTCAGCTTTTAGAAAGTTTATTTAAAATTTCTACTAACATACTTGCTTTGAGCTAAAACATATCCGTTGTGGAGATTTTAAATCCCAAATAAATATCTGAGGATTCAATCTTTTCAGAAGGAGAAAGGATGGAGGAGAATTTTTGAGAAAGTTTCCCTCTAAATATGTATTTTTTGATAATTTCTCAACCATGTGAATTGTATCTTTACGCCTACAAATAAATTCAGCTAGATGTGTCATATGTGGCCTAAATTTACAACATGACTTCTCTTTACAACAAATGAATAACACTCAGAAATAGAGATGAATTTCTGCCAAGTTCTTAAACTATGTCAGTCAATATATTCAGACACAGGATTTCATTCACTATCACGGAAACCAATCATGTCAATATCTGAGAAATATGCCTTTTCATGTATTTAAATCTCCTATAAGGAGTTTGATTTTTTAAATCTGTTAATTTTGACACAGACTTAAGCTCAGACATATCCAGATGAGTTTGCCAGTGATTGAAAAAAAAAGAAAAAATGAATTCTACAGAGAACTCAGACCAAAAGATTTTAATTTAAGGACAACTTAAAATCAGGATACAGGACTTCACTGAAACTGCCCTTGGCATTTTCGTCTCTCCTCCTTTGGCAGAAAAATCACCCAATATATGGCCTAAATTTCACCCAATTCCTCCGCTTCTTCCTAAAAAAAGAAATGCGAGAATACCCCCACTCTTTCCCCTTTTCCTAATTCCTCCCAAACAAAATGAATAAACTTTCCTATAAATTCTTAGAAATACCCATTTTTAATAAATTACTTTTTAGGAAAGACAATTATGAAATACAGACACATTTCTCCCTAGCCACCTGATAACAAATGATGAGAGGTCACTCAAAATTTTTCACAGGAAAGAATAGTAATGAGATTAAGGTAAATTTTAGCCATCAGAAAACTGAGTAGACTTGAATTAGCCTCCCCAAACATAGTAAAAATAATTTAGGATTAGTCCTGGTTGTACAACATACATTGTCTCAACAGCTGCATTGTACATCAGTCTTCTCTAAGTGGCTAGGCGCTATGCTTTGCCCACTGTTATTTTATTTAATGCTCAACACAATCTGACGCTGCATTCTACATATTAGGAAACTGAAGCTCAAAGAAGTTTCAAGAACTTGCCCGAGGCCATGTAGTTATAAATGTCCCTGAATTCTCTCTGTTTCCATAGCTTCCTGCCTCTTTACTAGTTGAGTCTCTTATCAGTTGATCTTTCCACCAGAAAAAAAAAGAAGCGAGAGAGACAGAGAGAGAGAAACACAGGTCATCCTTGAACAAAACGAAGGTTTGAACTTTGAAGGTCCACTTATACATGGATTTTTTTTCACTATCAAATGCAGCAGGACTTCATGATCTGAGGTTGGTTTTATCCTGGGATGCAGAGGAACCTCAGATAAGAATGGTTGCCTATAAATTATATTCAGATTCACCCCTACATTTTCAAGGGTAAACTGTGTAGGTAGTTGGCAGGGATTCAATATTTCAAAATTTGATACAAGTTTAGATACACAACGAACTTGATTTTAAAGCACATTCATTAAAGGTCATAAGTTTTTAGTCCTCATCTGTCACATAAAGAAAAAAAAATGCAAGAGGTTATCATGAGCTGATAGCTATTAGGTAGCACCAACACATTACCAAACCCCCTCAGAATGTTACCTACATTCAGTCATGGCTTCCCCACTCAAGGGTTCCCCTTCTCCACTACTGTACGTTGCAAATATGGAAACTCTGTATTTGGTCTCTGGCTGCAGGTTTTCTATCACAGTATGAATTACATCTGCAGGAAGACTCTTTTCTCCAGCTTCTATATCATCATAAAGTGATTGCCAAGAGACCCTGTAACCGCGAACCATTCCTGGAGCTGACGTCCAATAAGCCCCAATCGATGTGTCCGTGATATCTTTAGTAATCAAATCTCCAGGTGAACCACGCTCTAGAAAAGAAATGAAAGGGAGATCATTTTTTAATGTCTGTTAGATATGTTAATACTCCCTCATCCTGGCAGACCCCCTGACTTGCTGGACTCAATTTGTCTAACTTACCCATTTCCTCTTTCTGAGCTGTCTGTCCTATTCTGTCAGGGGAACACACGATGTGATTAAACTGAATAATTATGCCTGATTCCTGCCTATCACCCTTGCCCCCATATGTCCAGTCAGATTGAAATGTCCTTCAGAACAAGAATGACATTCAAATACAAAGAAGTAAATGCCTAAAGAAAATTTCAAAGAAAAAAAAAAGCATCTAAATTCCCCAGTTTTACTCAGTTCTCTTCATCCATTGTTCACAAAGATCTTTATTTCTTCACCATCATCTTTTCCTCTCTTATCTTCTTTAAATAAGCTCAGTTTCATTGTACCACTTCCAGTTACTTCCAAAATCTTATATCACTTGCAAATCTTAATTTCAACAGTCTTTTTTTCACAGTTTATTTTCAACTGTCTATTTGTTTAAAAAGCGAAAAATCCAGAAATGCAAAATTTCAATTATAGCTTAACCCTAAGGAAAATAAAAACCAACAATTCTTCTGGAAAACCTAAAAACGATTAGTCATCAAAATAAAACACACCACTTGCTCTAACTGATCAAAAATGTCTGCTACTAAATTTTGGCTCTCTCATTCAAAATAAAAATACAACTCAAGTGGAAAAAATATGGAAACCCCGACTTAATAGGAGGCACAGATGTCTACCAATAAAACCCTAACTTTCCATAATTTAAATGTAAGATAAATATACAAGTCATTTTATACTGGCTACCTTTACTAGGGTTTATGCCACAGTATGACATAAATATAAAACTATCTGCCTCTCCAGCATACATTTTACCAGTAATTATTGTGTATTCAAGAAAATGATATATAGTGCTGCTACAAGAATGCTGAAGGCTGCTATTCTACTTGAATCAGAGTAAAAATTAGTATCTTAAAAATACTCTTAATTATTTAAATTTCAAGTACATAAAGATAACAATAAATGGTGGACAAAACCCTATCATATATGTCAGATTACAGAGAAAAAATAAAATGGAAGCTGGGCATACTACCAGACCCCAAGACCAAATGGAAAATTTTAACTCTATTATAAATAAGTTTAACTGCTGACAGGACATCTCATCTCTGGAGGGAAATTAGTTACATATTTCACTGCAACCAAGAATATTTATTTTCAAGAACATACTGACTTCTTTCCCTCAGTTCCTGAGGTTCATCTTCATTTGAAGGTCTTCTTTAATTGTATTTCTACTAAGGTCACACATCTTTATATCTTCTCTACTTACAGGAATTAAACAAACTGTTTCTTTGGTTAGGTTGGGCTGAGTTGCTTGGGTTTGACTTGCCTTTTGTTTTTTCACTTTTTATTTTGTTTTAATGGTTGAAATTCCAGCTACTCGTCTCTAAGTTTTAAATATGCAGCATGTTTCGTTTGCTTAATATATACTACATCCTTCTTTCATATGCACTTCTGTTAAATTTTCCAGACTGCAGTTAGCAATAGCTTTTGTGAAATAATACTTGAAAGTACTTGAAAGGGATTCAGAATTTAAATAAGCTTAAAAGCTACATTAAGAACATTCCCCAAAAGTATAAGACAAAGTTAGCTACAACATAGGGGTAATCTTCCAAATTAATACTGGAGAGATTTACAAATAATAATTTCAGTTTCTAGTTTTCCCAAAGATTGCGCTTTTCAGCCTATTTTTCTGCCTACTTTCTATAGTTCTGAATTTGTGACATTGTTTATTTCCATGGCAACAGACATCAATCTCACAAACACAGGCTAATGATTTCACTGTGAGAAAATAATAGGAAGGAAATTTGTGGTTGAAGCAAAAATACATTCACAAAGATATTTCTGAGCTACAAACAAAAGGAGCTCATTAGATATGTATTCCCATGGATTTTAATCAACTACATTAACACTCTCAAGACCTGGAAAGCTAGAACAAAATATTAATAAAATTGTAATGAAGACCTCTGTAAGACTGGTCAATGTCCTGGAAAGAATCTGTAAAACACTTTTTAAGATCCAAATACAATACGGGAGTTTCCATTAATGGCATGACAGTACTAATTCAAGTGAACATTAATTATATTCTCAATTACAGGAAAAAAAAAAAAAAAGGTCCTCAAAAAAATGATAGTTTCTGCCTAACACAGAAAGGCATTACTTGTAGGTACTGGTGCTTCAACATTCCATGTTTTTGACAAAGAAATGTGAAATCCAAAGAAAGAAAAGAGACACCTCAAACCAGAAGCCAAGATTGAAAATATAAACTGCTTCAGTGGGTTTCTTGTATGTCAGTCAGTTTGATAAGAATAATCCTAAATATAAGGAGATCCAACCAGTCCATTCTAAAGGAAATCAGTCCTGAATATTCATTGGAAGGACTGATGCTGAAGCTGAAACTCCAATACTTTGGCCACCTGATATGAAGAACTGACCCATCTGAAAAGACCCTGATGCTGGGAAAGATTAAAAGCAGGAGGAGAAGGGGACAACAGAAGATGAGATGGCTGGATGGCATCACCAACTCGATGGACATGAGTTTGAGTAAGCTCTGGGAGCTGGTGATGGACAGGGAAGCCTGGCGTGCTGCAGTCCATGGGGTCGCAAAGAGTCGGACATGACTGAGTGACTGAATTGAACCGAACTAAAATATTAAGTGTACGCTGTGGTCAAACACAATGAAATGCCTTTTTTCTCCAAAAAGTAGGAGGGTTGGGATTTCAAGCTGTTGCATTACATCCAAGAATCTTGAGACTATGATGTTCTGGTGATAAGTATATTTTATCACACCTATAACCCTTGAAGTTTTTTAAAATGGAATCTTGGCTTGGTCAAATGTTAAGTTACCAAAAAAAAGCAGTTGAATTGCACCCTGTGATGTAACTGGCAGTCTGCCAAGGGGCCACGCTGGCCTGGGGACTAGTTGTGCAACGGGATGAGCGTGCCGCTACCTCCTGGAGCCCTGGGACCCTCAGGAGTAAAACCTGGACTGGACCCAGTCAGATACAGGAATCACCTGGACAGCTAAAGACCCGGCCATCCCAGATCAATTACAATGGAGTGTCTAAAGACGTGCCTGAGCCCTGATGCTTTCTAAAAATCGTTTCAGCCTCCTCTGTGATACTGATTCCTCCACGATTCTGGCCTCTTTTCTCACTTAGCGGACATTTATTTATTTGGAAGCTGTGTTTGGTCAGTGTGGGAGGGAACCCTCAGCCTTGCTTTCATTCAGAAATGAGAGGCAGGTGTGGTGAAGTAAAACCCCATGGGGTAAAAGCAAAATTGGTCAAAACTGGCGGAAATGGGGACACTGGGTAGCATGGTGTGATGGTTTCTCTATATCACACGGGTCTATGGCCACACACAAGTCACCCTTTCGGTAGTAGTGGTGTGAGCCCAAGGCCAGCGCTCAAAGAACTGAGAAGTTCTCATCACATCCTTTCCATCCCATTACATGAGTGGGATGTTCCCCGTTCTCTCTTCCCTTCCATCCTGTGTCAAAAGGAAATGGCTTTTCAATGCTTCGTCAAGCACTGATCACATTTTCCTGTGAATGAGATTCCACTCTAGTGTTACCCAGCCAGCCACTTGCTTTAGTTTAATATATTGAATTGCAGGTTTTCTCAAACTACAGAAGTTCAGACATCAGTAGCTACTGAAAGAGATTATTTGGCTTGGACTGGTTTGGGGACAGAGTCTATTTCTAATATACCTGGGAAGGAAGAGGAAAGAGAGAGGAACAAGAAAGAAATATAAGACAAGTATATAATAAATATAGGATTCCCTGGTGGCTCAGATGGTAAAGTGTCTGGAGACCCTGGTTCAATCCCGGGTCGAGAAGATCCCCTGGAGAAGGAAATGTCAACCCACTCCAGTACTCTTGCCTAGAAAATTCCATGGATGGAGGAGCCTAGTGGGCTACAGTCCATGGTGTCACAAAGAGTAGGACACGAGTGAGCGACTTTGCCTTCACCTTCTACGAGCTCTATAAGAAATATAGACCCTCTATCCAGCAAAGTTTAGTCAGTCAGTGTGTCCAACTCTCTGTGACCCCGTGGACTATAGTCCACCAGGCTCCTCTGTCCATGGATACTCCAGGCAAGAATACTGGAGTGAGTTGCCGTTCCCATCTCCAGAAAATCTTCCAGACCCAGGGATCAGACCTGGGTCTCCTGCATGCAGGAGGATTCTCTACTGTTTGAGCTAACAGGAAAGACCACAAAGGTTACTGTTCTTCAAAAGAGAAAGCCCTAGAAACAGCGGCATGCACAGAAACCAATTCCAGCAGACTTCTTGCCACTTTGTCTCAGAAAGTGAAGTGAAGTCGCTCAGTCATGCCCGACTCTTTGCAACCCCATGGATAGTAGCCTGCACCAAGCTCCTCCGTCCATGGGATTTTCAAGGCAAGGTACTGGCGTAGGTTGCCATTTCCTTCTCCAGGGAATCTTCTCAACCCAGGGATCGAACCCAGGTCTCTCACATTGTAGATAGACGCTTTACTGTCTGAGCCACCAGGGAAGTCCACCTGTCCCTAAATATGGACCCACTTCTGCTCTAGCAAAGGCTCCCCCATCTTGAGCTCCTCCTCTCTGTCTGCCTGCAAGACTCACAAATGCATGTTTTATGATGCTTGGGCTTGTTCACGTTTTTCACCTAAGTGACGTGGTTTTCAATAATATATAATCTCACTGTACTTGTTTTCTGCCATTTTGAACCACATGCCTGTACTTTGCATGTTACTTTTACCTCTGGGAATGGAATTGCTGGCAATCACTTCAAACAAGTCATACCATCATCTTGTGTAATGATGATACACCTTCATCTCTATTCCTCTGAATCCCTCTCAATAGTTTTCCCTTCTACTCTGCTCTCTCCAGTATAGTACTAGGGTAAGTATAAGAAATAACAAAGCTTTTCTGTCATAAATTTAAACAAACAAAATTCATCAGTTTTTGACAATTTGATACTCAGTATTTCTGATTGGATTACAAAACACAGTCACATATATAAAAAGGCAGCATTGCTGGTGCCTGCCTGCATGCATCCCTATGCTGCTGCTGAGGCAAGTAATTAGACAGGTGCATTTCTCATGATCTGAAGACCCACACGGGGTTGATTCTACTTTTTCCACATATGAGGCCAAAGAACTGAGGCCTCATTTAAGTAACTTTCCTACATTTCCTTAGCCCTTTTCCATTTGCTTTCTGAAAAGCAGATCATCATCCAATTCAAATACAATTATAACACAAATTAGCCAGTGATAACTGAAAAATTAATCATTAAGAAATGAAACTCTATTTTCATCTTACAGATTGTTCCAGCCAGCTTTCATTGAGTCTCACATACCACTTTCAAAAATAGAAATTAAATTGAAAATGTAATGTAACCCCCTTCTAAATCAATTTGTCTTTTCCGATAGAGCTCAACTCAAAGTCATCCAACTTTCCACAGCAGAATAAGGAAGACCTGCTCTGGATAATGTTCATGTGGAAACACACTTGATTTACAAGCAACGACTTGAAATCACCATTCCAAAGGACAAAGTTCACTATTGATCAGTTAACTTACTTTAAGTAACACATAGTTCTTAAAAAGCAAATTGCCCTTCAACCTCAAAGCCTGGATGAGATTTCTTCCATAATTGTCACCTCTCCAACATAGTTTAGATTTTTCTCTGATAAGCCATCAATTTGTGGGAAAGATATTACTGATTGGTGATTGGACTAAAGCTCCCTGGAAACATCAGAATTGTTATATACAGAATGAATGATTTTTTGAATTATGAGACAGCAGTAAATCTAGGAAAACACAGAGGCCTTATTTATTCCATCTTGGAGGCACCCCATGTTACTCAACATCTTGCAGAAGAATTCCTGTGATGTGCTAAAAACCTCATGGTAACCAAATGTCAGCTGAGTTAGCTTGGTTTGATGTATAGGAAGCCTTTCATGTTTAGGACACCAGAGAGTTGCTACGGCAACTGAAACAAAAGAAATTCTGAAAAATCATCTTTTCCACAGCCAACAAACACATTTAAAAATAAAAGAGCTGTATTATTCCAACACTGAAATTTGCATTCATTTGCAGTAAATCTCTGAATTAAAGTGGGAATTATTCATTTCTTAGTTTAAAAGAGCAGGTTTCCCTCTGTAAACACTAGCAGTGACAACTAAGAATTCTTTCAAGATTTGAAGTTCATTTACATGTACAGCAGTGTTTTAGTAATTACATTAAATCTACTTTAACAACAACAGGAGAAAAAAACAATGTAAATCAAACCTAATAGCTTGTGCTCAGATTCCTCTGAAGTTTGGATCTGAAATAGTAATAAACTCTGCCTTTGTGATTCTATTTCATACAGTACTAGGGCCAACCATGAACCTCCCCAACGCCAATGCTAATAAATCTCTCTTCCAGGGACGGGGGAATTTTCTGATCATTGGCTGCATTTCAAGAAAGCACTAGAAAACAGATTCAAGTTAGGGATGGTTATAGCCCATGCTAAATATTTTTTTAATTATTTTTTAATTGAATAGAATGCACTTCAGTCAATCTATAAAATTTTCAAGCCACAGAATGCCCTCGCTGGCTGAGCCATGCCTCTGGATGGAAGAAACATTCCTTCAAGGTCTGCTCTAACCACCTCCTCTCCCAAGAGAAAAACAGATTAGAAAAACAGCAACTCTCAAGAGCAGTTGGCTGGCTGTGTTTCTGGGCTTTCCATTCTCTGCATTTACCATCATATCCTATTCCTGTATATGGTATGTGGATTTGGCTGAGTTAATATAATAAAATGAAATGGAATAACCATGAGCAAAAAATATCTATTATTTTAATTTAGTCACAACTATGCTTTCACATATTTGATAAGTTTACCACACATCATGCAATGAGATAAATATGTTAACAAAATCAGGCTGGCAGCATTTTCTCTAATCCTTCACTAAAGTGAAAAGCTTTGGTGTCAATGGGAAAAAAATCTACTATTACAATCTAGTTATGAATTAACTATATTTTTAAAGTGAAGTTGCAAATCATCTAGCTTTCCTCCATCTCAGGGAATGGGAAATAGTAATTTTTTGATTTATTTTACTATCTGTGTATCTCCCTTAGGGATTATTTCTGACCAGATATATGTGTGTGTGCACTAACACACACATCAAATTTGTAGATTTTCTATACCACCTGTGCAAAGCCATAAAATTATAAAGAATTTAGCTACACACTTGGCCTAGCAAAGTCATTACCCAATAGAATGTTTGCTATGATGTTAAAATGTGAATTTTATTTTCTAAAAATTGATAATATATTAATAAAAATGCATTAATCTTTAAAGGCAACATTTTGCCAAAGTGTAAGTATATTTATAAAGTAGGAAATGCAAAAGAATATCAGACGTTTAAAAAGTATAAGCACAAGTAAAACTATTATTTCCAAGATATCCCTTATAAGGGAGAAATGTTTGCAAATATAAACAATCTACAACCATTCTATAAAAACACAAAAGCTCCAAAGCCGATCCTTTAAAAATCCTAGAGGAGCATTCTATGTTGAAAGCCTGTAGAAAGTACATGAGAAAGAGAACTTAAAGGTCAAAAAAAAGGAGAAATTTCTCAGAAATTCTGAATGTTGTTCTAGGTATAAAGATCACATGCTTCCATTGTTTGGACTGTGTCCCCCTAATTAAGGCAATTTCCATCTCTTATTATTTTCAAAATTTTAGAGTAACCAATCAACATCTTTGATATACTTACAAAAGATGTATTTTTAGATATCAGTTCTAAACTGAATGTTGTTTCCCCTTGATGAATTTCATATACGTGGAGTATTTTCCAGATCCCAAAGCATTTCACTTAACACTCTACCATTTGATCTCCACAGTAAGTCTGGGAGGAAGGGGGAAAAATGGCCATCCCCTCTTTATAGATGGATAAACTGAGGTTCAGCAGGGTTAAGAGGTTATTTCAAAGTCACATGGTAGCTAAACCAGGACTCTTTGAATAATCAGTACTTTGCACACTGGGATTTAAACCTTCATTTAAACCCTCTTGTAATAATAAATTTCACAGAGAATTGGATTAAACCCTTGATCATTATTAGAGACATAACTCTGATTAGACTGTTTTTGTCAATTATTTTTTATTTCTTACCTAAATCAAAGTTTTAATCAAAACCACCTCTCGTAGGTCTCATCCTTGTGAATTACATCTATCGTCCTCCAAGCTCTTGGACCCACTAAATCTGATATGGATATTTGCCTAATATCACTGTGATCTC
Organism: Tragelaphus eurycerus; assembly: GCA_935064755.1. Taxonomy (NCBI): domain Eukaryota; kingdom Metazoa; phylum Chordata; class Mammalia; order Artiodactyla; family Bovidae; genus Tragelaphus; species Tragelaphus eurycerus. Next base: position 15,841,312 of record CAKXYN010000041.1, read on the forward strand.
ACATGACAAAAGATACTTCAGATTTATTTTCTTCCTACAATTATTTTAAATAAGGCATAGAAAAGGTGGTGATAACAAAAAGAAACCTGACCTCCCATTTAGGCCCCAGCTACAGAACTGCATCATCATTTTAACCATCCACTGATACTGCTTTTCAACACTACAATCCATTCTCATTGTAGTTAAGTTAAATTTGTGCTTTTTCTCTCTCATATGACTTACTTTCTGGTCGTGGTGAGTCAAGTCTAAGCTTCCATTACAGTTCAAAAGAGCCCAGAAATATGAAGCCCTCTGACAAGGCTTCTAGAGAACTCTAGAGAAAGTTCCAGGAAAGTTCCAAGGAAACAGATCCAGTCCTGCTGATGATTCTTACTAAGTACTGCATTAACTTTGAACTTCTAACACAGAACTGAATTTTAGAAGTCATTCAGAAAACAAACTGTAACTTGGACTCTCATATTTCTCAAGCTTTTATACATGCTTGTAGGCATAGTCAGAGAAGACTCTTGAGGGTCCCTTGGACTCCAAGGAGATCCAATCAGTCTGTCCTAAAGGAAATCGGTCCTGAATATTCACTGGAAGGACTGATGCTGAAGCTGAAACTCCAATACTTTGGCCACCCGATGTGAAGAACTGATTCATTGGAAAGACTCTGATTCTGGGAAAGATTAAAGGAAGGAGGAGAAGGGGATGGTAGAGGATGAGATGGTTGGATGGCATCACCGACTCAATGGACATGAGTTTGAGTAAACTCCGGGAGCTGGTGATGGACAGGGAGGCCTGGTGTGCTGTAGTCCATGGGATCACAAAGAGTCGGACACAGCTGGGCGACTCAACTGACACTGATATTGATAGGCACGGTGCAGAAGAAGAGGCTATTAGTCAGAAAAGGGCTCCTTTCTGCTCCTGGCTGACAGACCAACCGCGTTATCGCAGGCACACCAAACCCTCTTGCTCCGTTAATGTTCCCCCTGTCCACCTGGAGAGTCATACACGTATTCTCCACTTAACCAACCCATGGCACAATAGACACATTTCTACAGCCTTACTACACACTCAGCTCCCCAGTACACTGCTTCCCAATCAAATTCAATTTTTTTGGTAGCCTACATCTCTGAGTAAGAAGCCGTTTTATGACTACTTATTTTTTAATACAAATTCCTTTTAAGAGAAAAGATGGCACACACTCAGATTTCATTCTCTGAAAACATTTTAAGCTTCCAAAGCACAATCACAAGCAAGCTCAGAGATTTCTATAAAATATGACAGTAATTACCTTCAAGTGTTGTCCCTTCTCCAAAAAGGGCATCTCCAGCTCCAGAGGCGTACAAGGCAGTCACAGATAAGGCATATTTCGTCCCTTCATTTAATCCTCTCAGGACAGTACTTGTTGTATCTCCCTTCACAGTGACCTCTTGAGTGTCACCTCCTGCCACTGGTGTGTAGGTGATGAGATACTGTTTCACCTTTCCTGGTGCCTCCGTCCAAGACAGTTTCATCGTTGATGTCGTAGGGTCAGAAACTCGTAAATCCCTTGGGTTCCCTCTAACTTCATTAAAGAAACAACAACATCAAAACTCATTATTTAATAAAATGACTTAAAAACATTTTGCTGCTTTATATATATATATAATCAATTGCCATGCCCTCCTCCAGGAGATCTTCCCTACCCAGAGATCAAACCCACATCTCTCACATCTCTTGCATTGGCATGAGGGTTCCTTCCAGTAGTGCCCCCTGGGAAGCCCCTATCTATCTATTTATTAGATAGATATGTAATCAAATTCACATCCCGGGTGAGATTATGACTATTGTAACTGCTGACTAGTCAACAGAGTTTAAGTGTCTCTAAACCGGGCCCTATGTGTTAGCAGAAACAAAGCAAAAGCCATCCAATCTCTCTTCTGTACAGTAGTTATGCAGGTTAAAGTCTTCCATGTTAGAATCTTTCATGTAAAAAAAACTACAACATTTTCTCTAAAACTGTAACAAAGCACTATAAAATGTATATATGCTAATTAGTAACACAATGAAGATTTTTAACTCCTCTAAGAAACAGTCAATAAAAAGACTTTGTTGGAGGAAAGCTAAGAACATCTAAATGTGATGCCCATGAATTATATTAATTGATAAAAATGATAAATAGCGCTGTCTCTAGAAAAATATATATGAGAGGAAACAAGCCTCGGTTCCACGCAGGAGCCGCCCATCCCTTTGCAACTGTGATGTTTGGCTTTTCACATCTTTCCTGGTAATGGGGCCATGTGGTCTCTGAAGGGTCTCAAGGCTCCCAACTCTATCATTCACCTCACCAGGCACACATCCCCCAGCTTTAACTCAAAAAAATAGAAGGATGAAGCATCACTGGGTCTTTTTTTTTTTTTTTTTTTGGTGCCCAGTACAAAGAACCCTAGATCCCCAAATGGAAAGAATAAGGGTAGTGACTTCTCCAATGGAAGAAAAGAAGAGGGCAGGTGGAGAGGGTCTTTGCAGGAGAGACTTATTAGCTAGGCTGCACCAGGAGTCATGAAGTGTCTCCAAAGGGCAACAAACTCACATTCACTGCTTATTAGCAACATGCAGTTTCCTTAGCCTCAACATTTTTGCAATACTAGGATAATAAAAGTAACAACTTCATAGATCCTATGCAGGGATTAAATGAGATAATACATGAAAAGCTCTTTGCACAGAAGCTGATGCGAATAGGTGCTTAATGGTGGTGGTGGTTTAGTCTCTCATTTGAGTCCGACTCTTGTGACCCATGGACTATAGTCCAGCAGGCTCCTATGTCCGTGGGATTTCCCAGGCAAGAATATTTGGAGTGGGTTGCCATTTTTTGCTCCAGGTACTTAATAACTGCTCATTATTGCTGACATGGAATTATTATTATGTTTTTAAAACTTTAAAGACAAGGAATAAAATGAAAAATACATATGGCTTAATTTTTATTCATGAAATGATGCATTAAATATTAATAACTTACAACTAATATCAGAATCTATTCTGGAAGCCTAATCATTCCATTTAAATAAAAACAGGCGAGTATTTTTAAATCTTCCTGAAGAAATAACAGGTAATCTATCTCAATGGTACACAATATGATTTTTAATCCCTAGTCATCCTTCAATTTATAATAAAATATTTAATAATATTATATTAAAAGAATATTTAGACCATAGCATACAACTCAGGTTTCTGCTGACACCAGTAAATGAGGTCTGTGCTGTGCTTAGTCGCTCAGTGTTATCTAACTCTTTGCGACTGCATGGACTGTAGCCTGCCCACCAGGCTCCTCTGTCCATGGGGATTCTTCAGGCAAGAATACTGGAGTGGGTTGCCATGCCCTCCTCCAGGGGATCTTCCCAACCCAGGGATCAAACCCAGGTCTCCTGTGTTGCAGACAGATTCTTTACCATCTGAGCTACCAGGAAAGCCCAATAAATGAGGTCACAAGTAAGTCAAATATTTTAATAAATCAAATCTAATAAGACTAGCATCTTAGATACTCCAACAATTGAGACAAAGTATCTCATGGCTTGTAGTGTCTGAGTAGTTGTCCAAAGAGTCTCCTAGTCTAAGATTTCAGTTGTTACCAAATAATGAGCATATTTCTTCTACCTTCTTCAGTGGCTGCATTTCCAGTCAACGGAGACCCGGGTCCTGAGAAATATTCAGGAATTACAGATACTTCATATTTTGTGTCTGGAGTCAGGTTCTCCAGCGTTCTCCTCCTCTGATTGGCTGGAGTGGTAACTTCTTTGCTTTCTCCACCAGCAACAGGTCTATAAATAATTCGGTACCTTAAGACTCTCCCCGGAGCTTGAGTCCAGGTAATTTTAAAGCTATCCGTAGTCTCGTCTGTCACCTTTAGGTTTCGAGGTGCTCCTTTCACTAAAATTTAAAAAATAATAAGTTGACTGATTATATGTGAAGAATAAAAAGCTAGTTTTTTGATCACTAAGTTACAGCATTTCTCTAAACAAATCCATGAGCATTTTTTGACGAACATCCTGGTTCCTGAATGCATTTAGCCAGATATTAACTACATTCTGAAATGGCAAACACACTATAATACCCAGAAAGAAACTGAGTACTGTCAACTGTTTAATTAAGTAAAGAGGTATATAACAGTAAACTTTTAAAATCATAAATACTCTATAAAATTGCAAATTAATATTGACATAAAATCAAAAATAAAAATCTGTTTCTCCAAGTACAAGTAACAAGGCTTTCACTCTTACTGCTAAGTCCCTTCAGTCGTGTCCGACTCTGTGCAACCCCATAGATGACAGCCCACTAGGCTCTTCTGTCCCTGGGATTCTCCAGGCAAGAACACTGGAGTGGGTTGCCATTTCCTTCTCCAATACATGAAAGTAAAAAGTGAAAGTGAAGTTGCTCAGTCGTATCTGACTCTTAGCGACCCCATGGACTGCAGCCCACCAGGCTCCTCCGTCCACGGGATTTTCCAGGCAAGAGTGCTGGAGTGGGTTAGATCTTCTCAAAAAAGTAGGAAAGGAATATCTAACACTGAGGTCTACCATATTTACCCACTTGAACAAACTGTCTTATCCAATCAATCACACCATTAACTTTTTTATCTGCATAATCATTTGACTTGAGAATAATTAGACTACACATGTATTAAACCAAATACATTTAGTCCGACTCTTGTGACCCCACAGATGGTAGCCTGCCAGGCTCCTCTGTCTATCGGATTTTCCAGGCAAGAATACTGGAGTGGGTTACCATTTCCTTCTCCAGGGGATCTTCCCAACCCAGGAATCGAACCTGGGTCTCCTGCATTGCAGGCAGATTCTTTACCGACTGAGCTATGAGGGAAGCATAATGAATACTGCTGCTGATGCTGCTGCTAAGTCGCTTCAGTCATGTCCAACTCTGCAACCCCATAGACAGCAGCCCACCAGGCTCCCCCATCCCTGGGATTCTCCAGGCAAGAACACTGGAGTGGGTTGCCATTTCCTTCTCCAATGCATGAAAGTGAAAAGTGAAAGTGAAGTCACTCAGTTGTGTCCGACCCTCAGCGACCCGTGGACTGCAGCCCACCAGGCCCCTCCGTCCATGGGAGTTTCCAAGCAAGAGTACTGGAGTGGGTTGCCATTGCCTTCTCTGATAATGAATACTTGCTGCTGCTAAGTCACCTCAGTCGTGTCCGACTCTGTGCGACCCCAGAGACGGCAGTCCACCAGGCTCCCCCGTCCTGGGATTCTCCAGGCAAGAACACTGGAGTGGGTTGCCATTTTAGCTGAATCTAAATCTTGAAGTTAAATTGCAATGTAATTTAAATGAAATGAAATTTTCATTATGTCTTAAATGAAATTTTCATTAAGTCCAAATGAGAACATCACTTGGTTTTGTGGTTTAGTGACCTTTTTGTCTAAGAAGTGAATTGTTCATATGGACAACATGGTCAGGAAAGATGAACTAAATCCACCAGGGTAAAACCACGGTGCACTATATCTGCATGTACCTCTCATGCAATTAGAAGTTTATCTAAATGTCCAACACATCAATAGACCACTCCAGGGAGGAAAAGGAATTGCATATCTCAAGAAAACAAAGCAAATGGCAAATTAATTTGCAATTTGGCAGACCTATATCGATGATTCATTTAATATGGCAAGGAAAAAGGCTATATTAGTCCAGGCAAACAAAACTGATGGATCTGAATACTGGCTCTGAAATTTAATTAATGTGTGATTTTGAGTCTCAGCTTAGCCAAAGCAAAAACGTGACTATTTGTAGGGTTATTGAGGTGGTGAAATGAGATAATCCTTGGAAACAATTATCATAGTATCTGACACATAGCAGAAGCTTAATAACTGCTAGTTTAATACAGATATTAAATCAGACACTTCCTTATTGACAGAAGAAAGTTCAAATCTCAGATTTCACTACAAACAACAGAACTGGAAAGGCATTACCAAATTCTACTGTAGTAGCCCACTGGGGAAAAATTAGAGTGTATACAAATATAGTTGACTGTACTCAAAAACCCTTTCGATTTCAATTTCTTCTTGAGACAAAGTTCCATCTCCACCCCAAAGAGATGAATAAAAAGGGCCAGGCTCATCAAACCACAATTTGCCATTACAGAGAAATCAGCAGAAAGTCAGAAATAGCTAAGTGCGGCCTGCTAGGTTATACTATCACAAAAAGCATAAGACAAGAAGACATCTTAGGCCATTTAGTCTATCTACTAACCTTCAGAAAGGAATATATCTAAACCATGCACAAAAGAAAAATCAATCATATTTGAAAAACTCAAAGATTCTCTAGCTTTTATCTGCAAGTAGACCTGCACATGCCTTCCCTGTCAGCAAACACTTCTTTGTCCGTAACTATCTTAAATTCCTCATGCTGCTGTTTCAGCCTTTTCCAAACCCAATAAAAATGGAGAACAACTGATGCCTCTTATCATATTCAATGTATTTATCTTAAAGAGCAAATATCTGGTGCTAGTCTTCTAACAAGGTTCTTCAGAATACTGTAAATATCAGATGAAGAAAAATATATCAGAAAGTATTCAGCTCTTTCCAGTAAAGTGGACACATCTAAACAAGTATCACTTAAAACATCTGGTAAACTTTGTATACCTAGGTTTTTAGCAGGTTTATCTACGGTAGCTAAAGGATGGAAGCAATCCAAGTGCTTACTGATGGGTGAATGGATAAAGAAAAGTTGGTCTGTACATACACTGGAATATCATTCAATCATAGAAGAAAGGACATTCTGATACATGCTTCGAGCACAGATGAACCCTGAGGACACTAAACTAAGTGAAAGAAGCCAGTCACAAAATGACAAATACTGTATGATTCTAGTCATATGGGAACCTAGGGTCATCAAATTCATAGAAACAGAAAGTAGAATGGCTGCTGCAGGGGAGGAAGGGGAGTTGTTTAGGAGTAGCAGTGGGAATGAAAAGTTGCTGTTTAATAGGTAGAGAGTTCCAGTTTTGCAAGAGAAAAACGTTCTGGAGACGAATGTGGTGATATTAGCACAACAATATGAATGTACTAATTGCCCCTGAAATGCACAGTTTAAAAGGGTTAAAATGGTCGCTATAATGTTATTTACATGTATGCTGCTGCTGCGAAGTCCAACTCTGTGCGACCCCATAGACGGCAGCCCACCAGACTCCCCTGTCCCTGGGATTCTCAAGGCAAGAACACTGGAGTGGGTTGCCATTTCCTTCTCCAATGCATGAAAGTGAAGAGTGAAAGTGAAGTCGCTCAGTCGTATCCGACTCTTAGCAACCCCATGGACTGTAGCCCACCAGGCTCCTCCATCCATGGGACTCTCCAGGCAAAAGTACTGGAGTAGGGTGCCATTGCCTTATTTACCACAATTTTAAAAAGATAAAAAATTGGTAATATATATCTGTCATCAGAGGTTTGGTAGCTCAGAAGTATTTGAAACATGGGACAGAAAATGCTAGATAAGCAGTATTTCAAGAGCTAATTCCATAATTATTAATGGTTCTCTATGTCTCAACCTCAAATTCATCAAAATAAACATAGGATCTTTCACTTAAAAGCTTTTTCCCTTTTGAAAAAGATTTATGAGTAGTTATATTTTAAAGGAACTGAATCTTACAAGGGCATTCACAGTGCTGAACTATAAAGCAGGTGGTCATTTCCCATGGTGACTCTGTTCTATGATAAACTATTAGTTTGGGGAAAACGGTGGGGAACGCTCCTCATACCTTCTGCGGTGGTCTCCTCTCCAGCTAAGGGGATGCTGAAGCCATCCTCGTACTCTGCGGTCACATTGACCAGGTACAGGGTCTCTGGTTTCAGGTTGCTGAGAACCACATTGGTGCTCGAGGCTGGCTCCACCAATGTCACTTCATCATCCCCAGTAGCTTCTTTGTAGGTGATGTGGTATGAAAAAACATTTTCTCCAGCAGGAGACCAGCTGGTTTTAAAACTGTTGGAAGTCACCTCAGAAAAATTAATATCCTTTGGAGGCACATAAGCTGTTAAGAGAAAAAGAAGGACATAGTTAAAAATTTTAAATCTACAAAGCAAACACGGACCCAACGGCTACGCATTTTCTGAAACGGCTTCCGTTCTATTGAGAGAGTGGTCACTGAGGCCAATGCACCAAGTGGTCCACACAAGACCAGTGAGAGAAAGCCCCTCACTCATAGCCCTGCAAATGATCTCAGTCTTGATCATTTGTCTTGATCATTCATAACACTAAGTTATGTTGTTTAAGTAAAAGTAACTAGTTAAAAAAAAAAAAAACTGAGTTAGAATTTTCAGCTTCATAAGGCAAAGCAGTAACAGAATGGTCATACCCACAACTGGAATATTTAAATAGTATTAGATCTAAAATGAATCATCAAGCATATGGTTTGACAGATATTTCTGTCATACCATAAGTAGATATTTCAAAGTAATAATTTAAAATGTTTTCCTAACAAAAGAATATTTATTAAAACAAATCATAGGAAGATGCAATGTTTCAGGCAAACTCCCTATCCTTAGGGGACATACAATGAAGCTGGAGCAAAAAGAGAGTGCAAGGTTATTAACAAAAATGTAGTCTATTTGAATGCCAAATGACAAGTGATCAGCATTATAGCACTAGAACAGTTATGAAGCTTGATGCAAGAGATGGGACTTTTAATCAAAGGTTGAAAAACAGAACTTGAGCAAATGAAGAGAAGAGAATAGGGAATTCATTTGTCAGGAATGATGCCCAAAAATGGTCCAGGAAAAAGAATTCAATGATCCAGGACTATACTCCAATTACCTTTGATTCAAAGGAACTAGCTCGGCCCTCCAGACATTCAATTCACAGTTATTTAATTGGATATGACAAATGGGCGTGACAAAGCTGGTTCCTAGTCCTGCATGACTCTGAAGATAAACAGCTTTTTCACCAATAAACATCTGACCCATAGCCAGGAGAAAGCCATGTCTCAGAGGTAAATGAGCTAAGCTCAGTAGTTTTCAATAATACAGGAAAGTTACTTTTTCCTACAGATAGAATTGACAAAGCAGATTATCCTCTATTTTAGAACCAAAAATGCTTTGTTCATGAAGGGATAACTTTTCTTTAGAGAGCCTACTAACCTTTTTTCTTTATGGCTGCCAATTCTTGCTCAATTCTAAGGCAGATAGACTGTGTGAGTTCAAAAGATATCCTCTGAAAAGCGTCAAAATCTTCCACTGTGAACACATGGGTCTCAGCAGGAGGAGAGGCAATTGCTTCTAGCTCTGAGCGAACAGCATCCTTCACACCAACGGCAAAGATTTCAACATCTGAATTCCTCAGTTTTATAGCTGGGTCTCTGAAAGCATCTGAAGATTTTCCATCTGTGATAAGAATCATGACCTTTGGGACATTGCTTCTTGAACCCTTGCTCGGCACAAATATTTTCTCTCTGACATAAGTCATTGCTTTCCCAGTGTTGGTAGACCCTCCACGGTAGGGGAAAGTGTTTATTGCTTCAATTATATCTTCAACTTTGGTGAATTTTTTCAATGTGAATTCGGTATGAGGATCCCGGCTGTACTGGACAAGACTTATCTGTACCCTGTTTGGTGAAATCTCAAAACTTTTTACAAGAACTTCCAAAAAGGCCCTAACTTTAACAAAGTTTGCAATCCCAATGCTGTAGGAACCATCAACCAAAAACACAATATCAGCTTTTATATCCACACCACGTGAGCATTCTGTAAAAAAGAAAGAAAGCCCATTAAAGTTCAAACATCAATTAATCATATGAAATAAACAAATTTATAAATAAATATGAATTAATCATAAAAATATAAATGCAGCAGTTTTTCTGCATCCTGGGGATGGGAGTGGTTCCAGAACCTCCTTTCCCATTCCAAACTCTGTGGATGCTCAAGTCCACTCTAAAATAGCACAGGGAGGTTGGCCCTCCAGATTCACAGATTTCTACATCGGTGGGTTCAAGCAACGTCAGACAACACAGGTGGCTGAATCTGTGAATATGGAACTCATGCATATAGAGGGCCAAAGACGTCTGGTTTTCTTAGTAAGCAGGCTTCTTTAAAAGAAACGTATCGCAACTGTTTTGTTTAAAAGTAAGTCTGAACCAGAAAGGCATACTATCAAAGGGACCTCCACATACTTCAAACCCTATTAACTCACCCACTTGAACTTTCATTGGTTGAGTCTTCTCCATTATTGAAACAGGTTCACTGGATGTCAGTCCCTTCATGGCAGAAACGCTGATCTGGTATTCTGTGTCTGCTGAGAGGTCACGGACGCTGAGCGTGGTCGTCTGAGGCCCCACACTCAAAGCATGCTGTCGGCTCCCCGTGGTCATGGGTATAAGGAGAACTTTATAGCCAGTCACTGCGCTAGGAGATGGACTCCAGCTTAGCTTAACGTATTTCGACGAGACTTCCGTGGCAATCAAATTTGAAGGAGGTTCAACAACTATAAAACAACAAGCAGAAGAGTGATGAAAAACAGTGAGATGCAACCCCATTAATGAGGGCTTTACTGTTACACCTCAGTTTTCCTTATTCAAATTAATCACGATCGTATCAGGAAAAGGGCTTCCCAGGCGGCACGAGTAGTAAAAGAACCCACCTGCCAACGCAGGATCTTAAGAGACGCAGGTTCGATCCCTGGGTTGGGAAGATCCCCTGGAGGGGGGCATCGCAACCCATTCCAGTATTCTTGCCTGGAGAATCCCATGGATAGAGCAGCCTGGCGGGCTACAGTCCATAGGGTTGCAAAGAGTCAGATGTGACTGAGGCAACTTAGCACACACACACACACACGTCACATGCACGTATCAGGAAAAGTTCCCAGTCACAGACACCCAATTCCACTTGTACCCACCAAACCAGAGATTCAGTACCTGAATTTTAATCTAGGAGATGAGAAGTTTAGGGCAAAGAAATCCTTGAAAAAATTAATAATAGGACATCAGATGCCTAATTCATTTCTGGGACCAAGATTTTCCTTTTTGGTTTTGGTATTACATTCATGGGCCCTTTCCCTAGAGGAGGGCAGGCAACCCACTCCAGTATTCTTGCCTGGAGAATCCCATGGACTGAGGAGCCTGGAGGGCTACAGTCCATGGGGTCACAAAGAGTTGGACATAACTGAAGCGACTTAGCATGCCTGCATGTCATGGCCTTTATTCAGGTACCAAAGGAGGAACTTGATAAATATTTGTTAAATCAATGACTTACTCAATACTTTAGAAATTTTTCCCTTTTCATAAAACTTTAAGCATAATAATGTAATATTTTAAAGATACTTTATAATATGCCAAGAAAGATAAGAAGTCGGCCTTTCTTAAATGACAGGTTCTTGTAATTTTAAATAATTGTATTTCCACTTCATTCAAGGTTTAGAAGAAAAAGTTCAGCTACGTTCAGAATGCCACCAAACAGAGGTGAAACCACGGTGTACAACATGCAGATTGATAAGCAAATACTGATCATCTAAAAATGTTCTATCCTTAGTCGATGTAGAACATAGTCATGTACTTAGCTAATAACAAAGTATCTTAAGCTATTTCAACCAGGGAGGACAGCAATGGACGCGCCAGCTGGAAGCCTGGGCAAAGCCTTGGACTGATGCAGAGACAGTAAGGGGACAGAAGTCGCAGGCAATCACCAACAGAGAGGAGACCCCAAAGTTAAGACTGTGGGCACCTGGGATGAAGCCCGCGCCCCCTGCCAGGGAGAGTGCGAACAGGGGCAGGACCAAAGTTGGCCTAACCTCACACATGCACCCTAGTGAGGATGAAAACTCAAATGTTTTATAAGACTGAGTAGGAGAAGATGAGCAGGGGAAAGTCAAACGGGGGTGGATTTTGTAACAATACAGAGCAAAAAATCAGACATTAGGCAGTGAAACAAAGAAAGAGATTCAGAGCCCATGAGGTAATAAGAAGGAGTTCTGAAACTCAATTACAGCCCATGAACACTGCCAAAATGCTTGGGGTTTGGAGATGAAAGATTTTACATGATTGAAGATGGAGTTATTTAGAACTTATCTCTAATCAGTTGTCAATTCTCAGGCTGAGAGGAGAACAATCATGGAAACTGTGATTTTTTAACACCCCAAAGGATCTTTATGAAATGTTTTTTCTCTCTCTCATGTATTTAAAAGCGATGACTGATAAATGGGAACATTTTGCAAAAGTGGGAGGATCAAACTGACTGCTCTTTGAAATATTCTTAAGAGCTCTGAAAACACTACACAGTTTATGGTGACAGAAAACTCTTTGCCACCGAATAGAAACAGCGCTGTGATAAGTTTAAGTTGCAGAGTACTAAGCTAAATGTTCCCCTGTTTGTAAAACCATAAATGCTCTCAAATGATGGAAAAGGTGAACACATGGGAACGCCCAATAATTCACTCACCTTCTTCTCCACTGACCAGTTCACCGAGCTGTTCATCCACACCTGAGCACACCTGGGAGATGATCTCATTCTGAATATCCACAATTGCATCGAAGTTGGCCACATTGAAAACATGATTGAGTGAAGGTGTGGAGGCAATCTGTTTGAGTTCTTTTGCATCTGCAGCTTTAATGCCTTTAAAAAAGAAGGGACATGGATAACCAATGGGGACCTCCTGTGTGGTACATGGAACCCTGCTCAATGTTATATGGCAGCCTGGATGGAAGGGGAGTTTGGGGGAGAATGGATACATGTATGTGTATGGTTGAATCCCTTTACTATTCACCTGAAACTATCACAACATTGTTAATCAGCAATATCCCAATACAAAATAAAGTTTTAAAAAAGGGAGTAGGATATTTAAAGGGGCTTCCCTTCGAAAGTGGCTCAAAATTAAAGAATCCACCTGCAATGCAGGAGACCCAGGTTCGATCCTGGGTCCGGAGAGTCCCCCTGGAGAAGGGAATGATAACCCACTCCAGTGTCCTTGCTTAGAGAATGCCACGGTCAGAGCAGCCTGGTGGGCTACAGTCCACTGAGTTACAAAGAGTAGGACCCGACTGAGCAACTAACACATACACACACACAGGATCTTTGAAAAGGGAAGTGGGTCAAATCAAGGAAGTTCTTTGCTTTCTTAGTCTTTCCCAAGTGAAGACATTTTCAAATTCTTATTCAGTCATAAACTGAATTGCTTTGTTTCCTAACGAATGTGCAACTGTTGAAAGGACAAAAACGGTTGAATGACATTTTCTCATTTCACATAATGTGGCCACAGAGGCAAATGAGTGGTTAGTAAAACAGAGTAGGCTCTCATGCCAACCACGCCATCATTTGTCCCTGCTGCCATCTGTGAAGATAATACTTTTTTCTTTCAGAGTCCTGAATGAGCTGGAGCCCTCTGAATTCTTCAAGTGTTACATAATAGAGGAAACACATATAAAACACTTAATGATAATACAAGGAGGACCTTTATGAGAACCACTGGCCCAGAATTCTTTGAAAAGCAGAGGGTTGACAAGGAATGGGAATATCGCCTTACTTAATACATATGCAGCTCTAATGCCTTTTTTAAAAAGAGGGGACATGGGGACCTCCTGTGTAGTAGAACTCTGCTCAATTATATGGTAGACTGGATGGAAGGGAAATTTGGGGGAGAATGGATACATGTACATGTATGGCTGAATCCCTTGAATTCACCTGAAACTACACCAATAAAAAAGTTTTTTTAAAAAAGGGAAGAGTTACATGAAGAAATAGACAGCAAAATTTTACTCAAAAATGATTTGGATTAACACTACACTACAAGATGCAGTAAACCTTGCTTTCCTTCCTTGAGGAAAGATCATTTTTGAAGAATCAAGCCGTCATCTTCTGAGCATGAAGTAGTAAAACACTTCACCAAACATGACCTACCCAAAGAGAAAACTTCAACCCCAATATTTCGAAGCTCTCTTGCTGGAATTTCCACTTCATCCTGGGATTTGCCATCTGTAATAATAATCGCCACTTTGGGAAAGCCAACTCTTGCCCCAGCAGATTCCGTGAAGGTATTTTTAATTAAGTAATCAATGGCTTCTCCTGAAATGAAAAAGAGATACGTTCAGTCACTCCGCACTATACAATTTCACTAAAATCAAAAAGTGCGAGATTACTTTCAAAATTATTTAACATATGATCATTTGTGCAACCCATTATTCCTTTCCCAGACACTTCATTTATCTTAAACAATACCAAAATTTATTAAAAAAAAAAAAAAATACCTGTCATTGTGTTGCCACCTTTGTATGGGATTTTTTTAATTGCAGCAAGCAGCTCTTCCTGTTGGTAGTACTGATTTAAGTTAAATTCCGTCCTGGTGTCAGAGCTGTACTGGACAACTCCAACCCTTGTCTTGTCTTCCCCAATGTCAAAAGCAGACACGAGAGCAGCAATGAAGTCTAAGATGTACTTGAAGTTGTTTCTTCCCACACTCCATGAGCCATCCACGAGGAAAACTAAATCGGTCCAGGCACTGACAGAACATTCTGAAATATATGTGATACTTTTTGAAATGACACGCTATTAAATCTATCTAGCATTAAGGAATACAAACTAACATTGCAAAAATGTTGGCTCCTAAAATCATTGCGTTCATTAGAACATTTCATATTGTTCTTCCCCCACAACTGACATGCACAAAAGAAAGCAAAATTTTACTGGCACACATTTTCAGGCAGGTTTCCAGATGGCGCTAGTGGTAAAGAACCCGCCTGCCAAGGCAGAAGACATAAGAGACACAGGTTCAATCCCTGGGTTGGGAAGATCCCCTGGAGGAGGGCATGGCAACCCACTTCAGTATTCTTGCCTGGTCTGGCGGGCTACAGTCCATTGGGTCACAGAGAGTCAGACACAACTGAAGCAACTTAACACACACACACAGAAATATTTTCAGTACCTTCATGAAGATGCATTTCTGCAACTATGTCTTTAAATTGTCATAGAAGACATTGTGCAAGACAAGATGAGAAGATATATGACCAATTCTCCAAGAGCCTATGACCCAAGCATTTGTGCTATTGACTTAGCTATTTTTGTAACTATATCCTCACTCTTTTCTCCAAGTAAAAATTATATAAAATATCTGGGAGACATACAAAAGAAGTATAAGCAAAGTGTTTTCATTCTTGGTACTTTTAGATCAATAAATACAAAACAGGAACCTCCCAGCTGGTCCAGTGGCTAAGACCCTGCATTACCGAAGTAGGGGGCCTGGGTTCCATCTCTGATCAGGGGACTAGATACTATATGCTGCAACTAAGATCTGGTGCAGTCAAATATTTTTTTTTTTAAATTACAGAACAATTGCTGTGCCATTTAAGCAAATGCAATAGAGCTGAAGAAAAAAGCAAATCTTTTAACATGCTCCTGCACTTTATAATGTAATGGTCTAAAGTTGGCAGCTGGTTAGTCCAGAGGGTTAATGAAATCTTAACAGAAGTAACAACTATCATAAATATAATGCAAAATATCCATAATATCTTGCGCTAATCATCAATGTATTTAAATTTCACAACTAAATCTACTTTCACTAAAGAAAAGGCAGGGAAAATATTTTAATTCAAAAGTAAAAACACATGTGGTATCTTTAAATCCCCAAAAATGCAACAATTGGTGTTTGTGATCAAACATATTTTTTCTTCTCTCTGTGGTCAGTTGGTGAGTAGGAAACAGGTCGGTTTTTATGAAAATCTGTATTCATAAGGCAAAGCTGAGTAAATTTTCTGAAGATATTTTTGTCCCTGCAGTCAGTTGGTGGATAATAAGAGAAGTATTTGGCTCAGAAAAGAAGGAAAGGGTCCTGGAAAAATTTGCAAGCCAATACAAGTTGCCTGCCTAAATAATTTTTGCATACTATTTAATGGGCCAACATAAGTCTATTGAAAGTCAATGTTTGGAATAATACTTTGCTTTAGAATAAATATTGATGATTTGGGGAAAATATTTGCATTGTAACTGCATGCTATAAACTTCACCTCAAATTATTAGACGTTATAAAGAATTATAAACAGTGATCTGGAGGGGAAAATTCCAGATAAAGGGAACTCTGTATTCACAATATTTTTATTGTTATCCCAAGTCATAAATCCCATTTATAAGGTGGCAAAATCAGAAGTCCAACCACTTAAGGCTTTATCCCAGTAAGTCAGAGCAGTGTAGGACAAAAAGGGCCTAGAAACCACAAAACCAGACCATAAAATTGCTTTCATTTGATTACAAATGCATCAATTCATCAGAGACATCCTACAGAGACTCTGGAAATGTTTACAGTCACACCAAGTAAGCCCACATAAACACCCCAGAGATGACCAGAATATATATAGCGATTTTCATGGCAATGGAATTGCTAAAGACACCACAAGGGCATCTCCCTTGTAGGCCAACCTTCTATTTCCCATGTGTCCCTAAGCTACCATCTGTTTCTACAATTTAAGTCCAGTGATGAGCTTTGTTTTTCACCTACTGCCAGAATACTGCAGGGAAACTTGAACATACACAAATTTAATACACCCCCAGTAAAAAGAATATTTAGTACCTAGAATGGTTAGAAAGTAAGAACGTAGGTGTTATAACCACTTAGCCGTACATTACTATTACACTGCCTATACTTGCAGATAAAACTACAGAAATTAACATAGGAGTGAGATCAAACTATGGATCGAATTGGAACATCTCCTTTATATATTACATTTATAACTTACTTCTGCAAAACCACATACAAATATTAAGGAAAATGCTTACTTTGTATCTCTGTTTTTCCAGGTTTCTTCACCCCTGGCTTTGTCGGGCCACCTGTTTGAACTGAGTCAAAACTTGATTATTACAAAGGGAAATGAACCCATAAAAATACTTCCTAAGAAGAAAATAAGTGTATTGTCTTTCAAGTGTATGGTGTATTCCCAGCTTGTCAGAGAATACAGCCAAATAAGTATTCCCTTGCAGATAAATTATTTTCAGTGAGGCTTTAGATATATTTCAAAAAAAGACATTAACTCTGTAGCTTGGCAAAGTCTAATGCTTTTTAATAGTTTTCATTCATAACATTCCTGCTGCTTGCAGAGACCAAGCTTATAAATGTGAGTACATTATTCACATCTACTAATAACTAGGATCACAGCAAGAATACTTAATGCTGGTATAAATTAACTGCATAACAACAAATCAAATTTGAAAGCTGGAGAAACCTTCTGCAAAATATAAGGTATAAAAGTACTTTATATGTGTGCTTACTTGTTAATTGGCCTATAACTGGTACACTTTCTTCTACTTCATTGTATGAAGTGATTGTCACCACATACTCTATTTCAGGTATAAGCTCTGTTAATAAAGTTTCAGTGGTACTAGCTGAAAGGGTAAATTCTTTAGTGGGCCCATCTGGAAATATAGAAAGGAAAATATCAATGTAACAAACCTTTTTTCACATATAACATAATACAATATAATGTAATTCCCAGATATACTCAAAACCTGAAAATTCAAAATACACATTTTTCTCAGAATGTCCAAGCATTATTTTTTACTGTCCTGCAAAACTAACACTTTGAATTCTAGAAATTCAGTAAATGAACTGGCACTGCCTTTACCTGTTACAATCATATTCCATATTTGTTTGAGGACTCAAGTATGCCTCTATATTAAAGATATATCAGAATATAAAGAAAAATCTTTCATTGTTTTTGAATACTAATGGTAGATAACTAAATTTTTATAAGTGAGATATAAAGCAGAAAATAATTTAATTTTAAGTTATGTATCGAAGAGTACCAAAAGAAAATGAAGGGCTAAAAATCAACTCAAAGACAACAAACCCCATTGGCTAAAATGAATGTCTACTGGGAAACAGCATTCACTTTTATAGGAGAGTGCATCCTCCCTATTCCAGTGAGTGGGGCATACTCTAAAGGGTAACCATGGTCCTCTGAACTGACTTAACTACCAAATATTTTAAAGGACAGTGTACTGAGCGTTTCCTTACATGCTGGCAATTATGTATTTCCTTTTAGATTATGTTAATGCTCAACTCAACAGGAAACAGTAGTTGTCAGAGACTAAATGACTTTTAAAATTCTTCACCATATTAATTTTCATCAAAATATAAATAATCAAAAAAGGCAACAAGTATGACAGAACCCTGAGAAATGCTCCAGGTTAATATGTGGAGCATTTCAGAACCAACCAGGGCCCACCATGGGAAAATAAGACCCCAGGACGCTGCGGGTATGGATGGTCCCAGTGTTTATTTCTACAGTCAGTCATTTCCAACATCTGGAAACCAGATGAACTCTTTCAACTGCTTTTTGGCCTTGGAATCAATGAAATAGTTAAGTGCAAATATATCTGGGAAGAAAAGATTCAAGGAAGAAAAAGTAAATGCCTGATCCCTTTTTAAGCTCTTGGATCATATTGAAAACAGGTAACAGTTTCTCAATCCCCTGATAAATCAGCATTTAAAATCATTGGCATTTTTAAAGGCCATAAGTATGCAAACACAGCTCTGGTGATAAGTTATGTTGACATCATCTATCTCTATCTCTTCTATCAGCCAATCAAGACTCCTTCTTACCACTTGGCCAGTGCTCATAAAAATGGTTTTTATTCCCATTCCATGTTAGAAATAAAAGTTAGTCAAGAGAGATTGGTTCTCCCTACTCAAGCAACATCAAGGATACTGACTCTTAGCCTTAGGATCTACAGAATTTACCCAGTAAATCCTTGTCTTCCATCATGGCAGCTCACCACGATCCCAGAACACTGTCCTGAGCACTGAAGTATTCAGGACACTGGGCAAAGTGTAACACCTCACTTCATCACTTGTCACTTGAAGTGTTGGACAGATTAAGTGATTCAAGAAGAATGTCAAGCAGTGATCATTCTATTTTACAAAATCAAAGATTACCAGCAATATTCTGATCAGGGGATAAAGTCTAAAAGCTGTACACAGCAAACCAAGTTAATAAACCTAACACCATAAAAATATAATAGTGGGTCCTGGGCCGGAAATCTGGAGACCTGAGTCCACCAAATATCTTGTGACATTAGGTAAACCCCTCTGGTTTTCTAAATCTTGGCTTCCTCATAATGAAGCAGAAGGTGGGGGAGAGGATCAGATTATATCATCTTGGATGTCTCTGTCCGAAAACCCCAACATCCCAAAACTTACCCGTTGTAGGGTCCACTGTTATTTTGAAACCCACAATTGGATCAGGTGGTATTGCCCATGACATATGAACAGTATTTTCATCTATAATTTTAAAATTCAAGTCTGAAGGTGGTTCAACTGCAAACAGAGAGAGAGGCTATGTTACATTTTCCAATGTCACAAAATGGTCAATTTAATTAATAAAGAATTGTGTTGAGCAAAGCTTACTAAAATTGTCTTTGCATAAATTTGTTTCCAACAAATATAAAAGATATCTTGTTGGACAAGAATAAAATTAAAAGCTGACAAGGTATGACAAAACATCAGAGAGTATACATATTACAGAAGACAGCACAAAACGCTTTGGATTCTTGAGTTGCTAGGTCATCCAAGAATGGCCAGCAAAATCAAGCATAATAGAAACAAATTTGGATACAAGTACATACAGGTACAATGAAATCACATATAATAACCACATATGCAAACAATTCACATAACAATTAAGGAAATTTCAATACATGCTGAGTGCATTTTGAATAAGCATGCCAAATCACAACCTGCTTACAACCACAGAAGTTAAGTTAGAACACTGACATAATACTTTTTTTTCATAATATGGAAAGAATCAATAATATTTTGGTTCATTCTCTGCATCATTGCCTTGTTATTAATTTGTTTGATAATTCTCAGTCTGTGGCAGACATGAGAAATGTATTTTAATAAAAAGGAAGAGACACTGTTGGGAAATTTAGCACTGTTGCGTTTCACAAGGAAATATACATTTAAATGTATATTTGTATTCAAATAGACCAATACTCAAAAATAGTCATAAGGGATGTCAATCATTTATAAATATATAAAGAATGATATACAGGTGTTTATAAGATTAATTTTCTGCCTGTTTACACCAATTTGCTGCATGTTTGCAAGGTGTAAACCAACACTTATTTTCCTTTGCAGCAGGTATATTCCATACTAGAAGTGGCATTTTAAGTTAAAATGCCAGTATGGTCCTTTTACAAAAACAATGGTTAATTATGAAAAGACAACATCAATGTATATTTATGGACATTTATTTACAGAACTTAAAGAAACTAGTAAAGCAATCTGAAGACATGACCGCATAAATCTTGGAGAAGTCAATGACAGGAATAATTGAAAAGTACAGAAAGCAATAGTTTACATACAAAACTGTTCAGCATCATGCACGTGTCAATGAAATGCTGACTGGTTTTTAGTTTCCCACAATGAACGAAAGCCTCCATGTACAGTGGTCATTACACAAAGACGTTCCAGAAATATCTTATAATGATATCCTCCCTGCAACGTTCATGCCTCATCATGCAGCGCTGTACTGACTCACTGTCAGTGCATGGTCGGTGCATTC
This sequence comes from Tragelaphus eurycerus, assembly GCA_935064755.1. Taxonomy (NCBI): domain Eukaryota; kingdom Metazoa; phylum Chordata; class Mammalia; order Artiodactyla; family Bovidae; genus Tragelaphus; species Tragelaphus eurycerus. The sequence continues at coordinate 15,861,809 of CAKXYN010000041.1, forward strand.
AAAATGATTACTCTTGAAGCAGGTCAACACAATAAAATGACTTTCTGCCATATTCTTCTTCGTTTGAAGATTGAACATATTCCTTGTGAGTCAGAATTTTCTGTTTTGAGAGATTACAATCTCCTTTTAGGTTTTCCTAAAGGTCAATTGAACTGTAGTAGTAGCTTGGAGACATGAGTCATAGAATTTAACTGGGGTTAGGGATTTATGTAATATTAATAGCACATTTTAATGGAAATGATACAAATTAAGCAAACATTTGCTTTAAGGAACTGCTGTTTCCAACTGTAGGACATGGCTTTTGATTTCTACTGTATACACTAGTAATGGAATGGATGTTATTTTCCTACTATCCATACACAGGCAGTGAGATTAGACTATTAATCTACATGCATAGTTTAATGATTCAACATTCTGCTGTCTGTAACCGTATTGCGAGGTTTCCCGGTAGCCATCACTTAGTATAACAAGCATGCAACAGGTGTTAATAGGACAATAGGTATTAAGAATATCATTATAAAATATTATTTCAGTAGCAATGGCTCAGGACAAATTTAATGCAAAGGCAGACGCAACTGGCCTGAGCATGCTTTTGAAAAATCAGTACATGGAAAAACAGTACCACCAACCTTGCAAGGAAATTGACCTGAAGCAGCAGACACTAGGTTAAAACTGCTGAAGGGCAGCAGCAGCCCACCTTGTTGATTTCCAAATGACCAGGATTCCAGAAAAACTGAAAAATTGACTGTTGGGAAAAGTCTTTAACAATTGGATTTTAAGGTGTTCATAGAAACTCAGATGTGGTACTTGGGGATCAAAAGTAATAAAGGATGGTTGCCCAGCATATGTATAACAGACAGCCCTTTGCACTTTACTTCTTGCCACTTTTATCACTTGCAAAATCTTTTAGGCTTGTCATTCTATGCATTTTGTTTGTTTGTTTTCTCATGAAAAAAACACATAATAAAGCAGGTGTGAGTGTGGACCCCTGTTGACTTGAATCAATGCAAAATATATTTTCATTAACTTCAAAAGTCTTCTATTTTATATAAAAGTAATTCACAACTGCCTTTGCATCATTATAAACAGTGAATGCAGATGCCAGAATATTTCTAATAAAACTATCTACATAGGGATTGTGATTGCAAACAAATAGAAGTGTAATTATAAATGAATAAGGTAGCAATCAGGTATATTAATATATTCATAAAACTGAATACTGATAGTGAAGAAACTAAAGTTTTAAGTATTTATAACACTAGCAGTTTAAGTTCATATTTATGAATAATGCTCTTTGTTATCAAAAGGCTATGCTATCAAAGCTACATTCTGATATATCTTTTTACATAAATTGGCAGGATTTAGGACTTTTTAGCAATGATAATCATAGCTAGCGTTTGCTGAGTGTCTTTTCTACGACAGGCAGAGAGTTGGTCACTTTATATATTGTCTCTCTCTCCTCTCATGACCATCCAGCAGAGTGGCCTTATCATCTGATTCACAGATGAATCAGTGAAATTCAGAAGGGTTAACACAGCAGCAAATAAGCAGCAAAACTTGGACCCCCATAGTCTGACTCCAGAACATACAGTTTTCTACCATACTGGCTTATTAAATAAGTATCTGCATGAAAGATTAACTTTAGAAACCAATATTGATATGAATTTGGCTATTAAAATATACATAAGTATTTTATTTACTCTATGAAAAACCTTTATTTCATGCCTCATCAACAATAAATATGTGCTGTTCAGACATCTCCAATTCAGATACAGATAAAGTTTGGTATATTAACTTTACAACTTGTTTAAGCACTTCTAAAACCAAAGTGTCTATCTTGATATACAGTGTTTACAAAACATTGTTATTCATTATGGCACTCAAAAGGAAGATATGTCCAAGAGTTTAACATCAGTGCAAGGATGGATGGACAGGTGGAAGGAGATTAGTTTAATAAGATGTGGTAAGTGTATGAAGTGTATTAAAGATAAGGAAAACCAAGAACTGCTAAAATATCATCTGGATGAACCAGTAAGACCTTTAGTCTAATTTTTGTGATAGCAATACTGAGAAGGGTACTCGTTTAATGGTAGAAACTTTGAGAAGCGAGCAAAGTGTAGTTTTACTATATTCAGTAGGCGCTAATTTTTATTTTCTGTCCAAAGCTAGTATAAATTAAATGACCTTTGCCATGATACACATATTTATTTCATTTGTGTTTATAAGATACCAAAAATAAGCAGTTGAAAAGTTCATGTTTCAGACAAGTAATAAATTATTCTGTGCAGATTACAAAATGCATTCTTTCATTAAACTGGCTGGGTTGACCCACTGTCAAGCAAGAAAGCAGCACAATGGGAGCAAATGAGCACAGTGCTGGACTAGAAGACCTGGGTCTTGCCTATGCCTTGTTCCTAGGCATCACGTTAGTTAACTGAGCCCTTCAGCCTCTCTGGTCCTCATTTTCTCACTTGGAGAATGAGAAAACTAGAATAGATGACTATACATTCCCATCCAGTTTGAAATCTCTGTTGCAAGTTAGACACAGGATTATAGAAATATGCATTAACTTGCCTCTTAACCTAGACACAAGGTAATTAAAGCTTATAGCCTCTACTCAGTTATGAGTTAAAAATACCCAATATTTCATTATATATTATGAACTACAAATCAGAGTTACTAAAATTACAACTGTTTTTCATAAAACATATGATCACCTCAAATTTAGACTAATTAGAAAGGTGTCTAATTCTCAGGGAACACTGGCCACTGACCTTTAAATGTTAAGTGTTAAATTTTCTAAATGGCAATTAATGTACAGTATGATACAGGGACCAAAAATAACTCACACATTTTAGATCTTACAGAGAGCTGGCCAAGTTGTAAGGTTAGGGTTAGAAATAAAGTCTATGCTGCAGCTAAAAATTATTAAAAGAAAAAAATCAAAAATAAATAAATAAATGAAATAAAAAATCATTTCACTCTTATTTCTATGGCAGAAAATACTAATTATGAAAAATAAAGTTCTGAAAAAGGATAAATGCAAAAAGTGAATGCCAAAATCTTTTAATTAAAGGTATGGAACTTTCCACACATAAAAAAAAATTAAGTAGAAATTGACTGGAAAATAGTATGAAGACAAGAGTACAAGTTGGAAAAGAAAGAAAAGTTACAATGGCTACTTTAGAATTAGGGTCAAAATGACATCTCAAGAAGCAGGGCTGCCAGTTGAAGTTTCGAAATGTATCAACAGAAATGATTCAGAGAACTTCTGTTTGCTGCCCATTGTCCCCAGAAACGCCTTGGCTACAAATTTTGTTAGCCCTTCCCAGCCTCCTGGGGCCACTTAGTTGGTAATTAACACTGGACCAGTCCCGTCCAACACTGGAGCCACAAGCCACATGTGGCTATCAAGCACTTGAAATGTGGCCAGTCTGGATGAAATGCACTGCAAGTGTAAAATACACACCCAGTTTCAAAGACTTAATACAAAAAATGCAAAATATCTCACCCTAATAATTTTTATATTGATTACATGTTAAAATGGCAATACAGTGGATATATTAGCTTAAGTGAAATATGTTGCAGACTAATTTCTCCTGTTTCTTTTTCCCTTTTTAGAATCTTTTAAGTTTCATGTGTGGCTTGCATTTGTGGCTCACAATATATTTCTATTTGACAGTGCCAAACCGGAGAATGAGGTTCCCTTCAAATAAAAAATCTTATTAAAATATCATTATTAAATGCTGACCTAAGCAGGTGAGAGACAAGAAGAGAAACAGCTTAAGAAAGCAAAAGAAAGAGCTACACCATGTGGAAATAAATACAAACTTAAAAGATAAATTATGAGGAATACGGAAATAATCAGTAATGTAGATAGCAAAATGTTCTTTTCAACTGCACTTTGCTAACTATCTATTATCCAATTGAGAACTGATTTTTTCCCACTTACATCATATCCAATCCAATTCTTATCCTAAGAATTCACAACTTTTTCTGATTTTCAAATAACTATTTTCTTAATGAGCAATAAATAGGCCACTTTAGTGGATTATCTAAAAATATCTTTGAGTGGGGCTTCCAGAAGTTCCTCCAGTGACATTCCTTCCTAACAACGACATAGAAAGGAACATTAAAAGCACTCTCATCTGAATATTACTTCACAGAGGCCACTCTGAAAAGCCTCTACATTCATGAAGTATTCATCAGATAAGCAGAGCCAGCAAGTTTCCCTTACTTTTCTGAACATGCTGTACATTTTGAAGACTCTGCTTTTCCTAATCCTAATTTTTTGTACTTGCGGTCTTGAACCAGAAGATTGAACACAACAGAAAGTTTTTGGAAAATCTCAGTGCTGTCTTGAAACCCTTCTACTTCCCCACAAACTCTAAATAAGCCTCACCCTCCGAATCCCACCCCCAATTTACACACTGCCCCACCCAGAAATATTGCTTTTTTTCCTTTACTCCATCAGGAGCATTTCTTTACCGGGGGGGGGGGGGGGGGGGGGAAAAAAAAGAGCATATTTTTAAGTTGTCTTTATGGTAGTACCCCATTTACCTTGCAGAAAAATAAATCTAGTGTGTCAGATCTCCCATGATAACTGAGGAAACACAGAAGCCCCTACTGGGTTAATATCCAGAAAGGGCTTGTTCCACCAATACTGACAAATGAAGGCATCAAATGTACACAACAGTAAGGATGAAATAAGGTTGAAAACCTAGCAGAAGTTCTTCATTTTCTAAGGGGTGGAGCCTATAGAGCTTTTCCAGACCCTTGGGCCCTGAGCCCATCTCTGAGGCTCAGAAGACTCAGCGCCCAAAGATGATGCTGGGGGAAAGAGGGTTGGGGGAGGTGATGCCCGGTTTGCCAGGCTCCCACCAGCTCCCTGGGTTAAGAACCTTGGCCCAGACCCAACCTGTGCGCGAGGGGCTGGGTCTGGGCTTGGGCCAGGCGTCCCGGGGCGCAGCGAACCAAACAGGGACAGCAGCGACCCCCCACTCCGGCCACTGCCAACACACCCCGGGTCCCGGATTGCTACCGACCACTCACTCCCGGGGCGATCTGGCTGCTCACGTGCCCGTACCGCCCGCCTCGCCGACCGGACTCCCCACAAAACACACAGAGGCGCAGAGCCGGCGCTGTTGGAGTCTTTTATTTGGTGCTGTCACCGAGGCCGCGGCCCCGAGCCAGGGGCTCCCCCAGCCACGCGCACGAGCGAGCGCGCCGGGCGCTCCGGGGCTCCTGGGTACCACCCTCGGGGCGTCCAGTCCGTAGAGCCGGGTGCAGCCGTCGCCCCCTCCCGGACGGCTGGTCCTCGCTCCGAAGGCGGCAGCGGCGGTGGCGGTGTGGACAGCACACCGCAGAGACAAGCGCAAGGAGAGCACACAGCACTGTACGGAACGGAGGAAGCGGAAGACGGAAAAGAGCTGGACCTGAGAGCTGGAAGGTGGACAAACCTCAGAGAAGGGGGAGTTTCTCTGAAGCAGAGAAACCCCGGGAGAAAACACACGAAGTGCAGGGGAAACAGATCGAGCAACAGTGGCAAGGAAGGTTTGCTTTTTTTTTTTTTCCTTTCTAGACTTCTACCTTGTCACGGGAAGAAGGAGGGAAAAGCCTTTTTACCTTCTGCCTCGATGGAAGACAGGAGCAGGGCCGCGCCCAGGGCGGCGAGCGCTGGGGGAAGCCTGGTCCGCATGCTCCGCCTCGGGGCTCACAGCCACATGAAGGGATCTGCCGGAGGAAACAGTGACCGCATCAGAACCGGGTCGGGGCGGGCCTGGAACCAGGTTAGAACTGGAGCCTGGACCCGGGCCAGGACCCGACCCGCTCTGCCTTAATAACCACAGGCCCCAGCCGGGCAGAGAATGGGCCCTATTGTGGAGCAGTGGAAGAAGTCAAGTTCGTCTGCAGCAGTTCAATCAGGGCACTGAGAGCGAGTTGAAGTTTAAAGAGGGTCCTGTTTGCCTGGAGGCCGGACCTGCTTAGCATCCCCTGTGAAGGGCCTTACCAGGCCCCACATGACTTCATCCTGCCTGAGTGATGGCTAATTCAGAGATCATCTTATCCCTAAGTCAACTAAATGTCTCTTCCAGCTGGGGTTTTTATTTGGCCAGTTTTTTTTTCCCCCCTAGCTGCGGAACTCTTTAGGTAACTGTACTTTAGTGGTCTCAGGGTAATTTGGAAAAGTATAATAAGCCTCTTTTACTCTCCTTTTTTCTTCATTTTGTTCTGCCTACAAATATGCAGCCCTTGAAAGTCTGAAATGGATTATACAGAAACATGTACAGCCCAAGAGAAACTTGACCCTCCTGCTAGCTGTGTTGTCTTCACATCTGATAAATCTTTCACTCAAGATGAGGAAAAAACAAGTCTGAAATACATAATAAAAAAGGGAAAGGCAATAGAAGGACAAAGCACTCTTGTCTGTTTTCCCAAGATTTTTTTATAAAATTCTCAGTAATAATTATTCTTCTCATTTAACTATTCATTTATTCCAGAACATTACAGGTTTACATGCTCCAGAGGAGAATATATCCTACTCTGATTATTCCTGATTCTGTAACTAGGCTATTAATTCCTTCAAGACAAGGAAACTTATTCACCTTTTGTGGCAAGTAACACATAGTAAGTAGGTGCCTAATCCATGTTGGTAGAAGGAAATCTAAACTATTCTAAGGTCCAACTCAGGAACAAAAGCTACTAGGGATGAACTTAAAAGTGGGAGACTGCCAGAGGCAAACATAAAAAGAGAGTTATTTCTGAGATACATAAATTATTGTAAGGCAACAGACCAGGCCTCTTGAAAAACGAAGTCATGCTTGGAAACCCAAAAAGGAGCCAAAGGTTGAGCCCTCTTTGAGAAAAGAAACTGACAAGCTCCAACCGTGTCTTTCCAAATTATTGGCATGATGTATCAGGGCAGCTTTTCTGGGCCCGAGTGTAAACTGTATATTAAATGTCTGATGAACAGGCTTGCCAGATTGCCCGGAGCTCCTTTTTATAAGCCAAGATTAAAATTTTCCCGCTGCTCTGGAGATCCAAGGACTCTAACAATTTCTTTCTTCCTACGTAACTGTTTGACATGTCTAACCCTTTTCTACATCAGTAAAAGGCAAGAGGTGAGCCCGGTCCATTGTTCCCATCATCTGGCTTTAACTTCGCTATAATAATTTCCAACTCAGTTGGCAGCCGTGCTCGCGAAAAGTTTAAGGCTGACAATCGACCCACCGAAAAACTGTGTGCAGATTTTTTTTTTTTTTTTAAACCGCTGACCTCGCTGTAAAAGTTGTGGCAAGGCTATTGTGGATCTAGAGCGCCACTTATCGGCTGTCTTAACTCAGCGGCACAATGGATCCTATCTCGTCGCGGTATCTGAACATAAAGTCAGTTCAGCCAGCTAGCCAGGCATTACACCCATGTTTAAAAAGAAAGAAGAAAGAAAGAAAAGAAAAGTTCTCTCTCCTTTTAGCCAAAACATTTATCTGAATGTTTAGCAATACTTCACTGAGCATTCTCAGACACAAAAAGTCTGAAATCGGCCGCCCCTACGTGGCAGCGGGACCATTTCACACACTCATGAATGAAAACGCGTCGGGCGGGGGCGGGGGCATAGATGGGGGACTGGAAATTTGGATTCATCTCCTTAGGCCAACTCGTCCCTTCCCCCCACTCCGCTGGAAGAGCCCAATTCTTGCCAAGTTAAAAAAGGTAATTGCACCCCCACCGCCACCCCGCGGGGTCCCTCCAGATTTCCTGCGCGTCACCTACCGCCGAGCTAACCCACTGAATCCTTGACATTATTTACCCAAGGACCACCAAGTTTAGCGCTCATTTCCTTTCTTGCCCGATCCCTACCCGGCGCTCCAGCACGCTTTAGAAGGCCACAGAATCCGGGTTGAGGGGAAGGGAAAGGGGTCCCCGGCAAGCCCCGCAAGGACCACCTGCGGCCCCTAAGGGTGCCTGATGCTGTGTGCCTCTTCTGCTCCCTGGCTACACTCCCCGCTCCTTAAAACCCTTTGCGACCCCTACACTGTCTAGGACAGAGGATGGAAACTCGCGCAAAGGTTCCACGACCCTGAGGAGGGCCACCCCGTCTAGCCTGGGGGAGAAGGGAGAAGCTGGGTAACGTCGGGCCAAAGCTGAGTCCCCGAGAGCTGAACTAACCCCCCACCCCCACCCCCCACCCCCACCCCCACCCCCACCCCCAACGCCGGGATGCTTTGAAAAGCGGAGGAAGGAGCCAGAACACCAGCCCGGGAATCTGTCTCCAGATGCCAAACGCACCAGCGCAGCCTGGACGAGGGGTCGGCGGGCCCTCTAAAGAATTCCGCCCCGGGCGTCACCTTTTTGCGCGCCGGCAGCCGCGAGGCCCAGGGGAGACCCGCAGTTCCAGGGCACCGCGCACCCCTCGTCAATTTCAACCAAGCATCTATAGACGAAATGCCTTCTCCAGCTGAAACAGTGAAGGGGTGCTTTACTCACGCACAGACGCCCGGCATCCTCTCTTGAGAAAAAAACTACATTTCTTTCCCCCTTTCATGTTACACATGAATCCCCCCTCAAAAAAAAAAATCTCCTAGTAGCCCAGGCGCACGTTCAAACGGCCCCTGCTCGGGCTCCTGAATGGCTCAGAGCCGAGAGAGGAAGAAGCTCTAAGTGAGTTTCCCCAGTTATCTTTGGAAGGGACAAGGCGAGGGGAGGGAGGCTAGCAGCCAGACCGACCTGAGGCGGTGGTGACCGAGGTAGCGGCGGCGACAGAGGCTTCCCGGCGTCGCGGAAGCCGGCGCTCGGTGTGACCCCTCGCGCACGCCCAAGCGGTCGGCGCTGCGCTCCGGGCGCACCTGGCGGCCGCGGAGAGGTTGGAGCGCCCGCAGGGCCACCGGGGAGCCAGAGGCGGTGGAGCCCAGGCGGAGCGGCGGGCGCGGCCGGACCGGCGGAGACGGCCCGGGACCGCAGCTGCCGGCGCGCGGACGCGTCTGGGTCGGCTCGCCTCTGTCGAGTGGGAAGAGGCTCCGCGCCGCGGGCTCCTTAATAGAGGGCTGTTCCCAGCTCTCAGTTTACTCGGTTACGAAACGCCTGAGAAGGTGGACGGCTGCCACGGGGTGATGTATGCTCCTCCGGCGGTGAAGGAGGTCTACTTTTGGGAACGTGTGCATACTTCGAGCATTCCTTCGGCGTGAGGTGGCGATCGCCGTAGTAGCAGTGCCCCGGAGGGGAGGGGAGAAGGGGAGGGGGCAGGGGCGAAGCAGAGGAAGCGGGGAGGGGAGGGGCGGCGGGGGGTGGGGGGGATGGTGGACGACAGCCGCGGCAGGGTTCACTGCCAAGGGAATCCGCTCACTCCTCCGCTTGGGGCGGGCTGGGGAGCTCGGGTTTCCCCTCTCCGGGCGATTTTCTTTAATAAATTTATTTTTCTAAATTAAGAAGAAGGGGGAGGGAAGTAGCGACTTTTCTGTATAGAACTGCAAGAATGTGACCGACCCCACCCCATCGTTAGCCCCATCCCTCATCATCGCCACCCGCACCTTTCTCCCTATCCGTCCTGGGGTGCACTTAAAACCGATTTACAGCGTTTCCATTAACTAACTGTCTGTGCACGCGGCGCGCCTTCTGTCTTTTTCAATCTCGGGCGATTGGAAACCCGGATGGCCGCCTGCGCCGGGCTCAGCGGTGGGATGGCTTTCCCAGTCCTGTCTCTCTCTCCCCGCCTCCGGTGCTCCGGGACGGAACTGGGAGGCTTCATTTGAGCCAAAAGAGAGGGCGAAGGAATGCTATGAAACCTAGGGATCCTCCGAACTGGAAGCCCGCTCGGGAACAAGTTCCATCCACCGTCGAAATGTCTCACTTGAGCCAGAACAAAACTCGATTCCGAGTCGAGGCTTCGGAAAGAAAGCTCTGCCCTTCATACCCCGCAGGGTCAAGGCGACGGAGGGAAGTGAGTTTCCCCCATGACCCCCACTGCTGGGAGCTGGCGGCCACATAGGGGCTCGTGTTCTGCCAGCGCCTTCTCCAGGTTTGGCCGCCCCCCCTCGCCGCTCTGCGCCACCTCTTGGCCCCGAATGGGGCGCCTGGCACTGAGGGCTGCCAAACCGTATTAGACGCACGGGAGGAGGTGAGGCACTCTTACACTGTGGCATCCGAAAAGCGCTTCGGGAAACTTTCGGGTTACAAGTCAGTGCGCTCAGCGCAAGCCCTGCGCCTTTTGGCCTCATGGAGCCCAGGGGTTAATCTGCCTCATTTAAGCTACCGGGGATGGAGACGAGAGCGCGGAGGGGAACGCCGCAGCGCCGTCCCTGAATTCACCGCCCGCAGTAGAGAAGGAGGCCGGGTGGCCAATATAACCTCTTCTCCCTGTTTGATCTGACATCTGTAAATTTGTACCCCCCCGCCCCCCACCGGGCTCGATAGCCTCCGAACTTGACTTCAGAATGGCAAGAACTCTTAGGGCGAGCGGTCCCCTGTACTCCGCCCCACGCACAGGCTGCTCTAGAGGAAGCCAGAGAGAAGACTGGGGCGGGGGGTGAGGGGGGGGATGGGGGCGCGAAGATGGAGGAAAATGGGAATCGCCACCTCTGCACATTCCCCGAGCACACACAGCCCACTGGAAGTCCAGCTGGGAGCTCACACAAAGGGCCCACACATGCACAGTGCGCAGGCCTTTTCCCCTTCAAACTTTCACAGCCCGAGTGTCTGGCACAAACCTCCAGCGCCCCAGGCGTGAATAACCCAACGTGAACACCCCAGTGCGCGGTGATCGCCAGGGTAGCAACCCTTCACCCTCACTCTGTCTCATTCCACTCCAAGGCGGATGGCAGCCTTGGGGACAGAGCGGGGAAGCAGACAAGTCCCGGCATCCATGGCCCTGAGCACCCAGCGGTGCTGCCGGTAGCCTGGAACCGCCGGGGATGCCCCTGGGAAATCCACACCTCTGTCTAGAAAAGGAAAACTGCTGCCTTGCAAGTCAGCCCAGGCTGGCTGGAGTTTTCATTTCGCCCGGGTGGAATGTATGTGTGTGTGTGTGTGTGCGCGCGCGCGCCTGTGTGAACGCGAGCCCGCTCTTTTTCTTTATGTACTTTTTTTAAGTTGTAATGGCGAGGTTGCCTAGGAAGCTACTTAACCTAGGTGTTGATAGTTGGGGATTAAAAAAAAAGAGTTCTCCGCTGTTGATTTGATTCAGAGCTGCAAATGCATCTAGCAGCCCGGGAATCGAGCCGGGGAGCTGAGCGCAGAGGTGGGCTTCCCCTTCTGGAGGCTGGAGGCGGAAGAATCGGTGGAAGAGGCGTCCGCCCAAGACCACGCGCCTGGGGGCGGCTGGGGACCTTCACGGCAGTCCTCGCCGGCTCAAAGCAGTCTCGTTCCCAAATTTAGATTTAATATACTCGAGAACAGTTGCTGCAAAGAAGTATAGGTAATGTAAACCACCGGCTGCAAAAGTCCTCTCTCCCGTTGAAAAAAGGATCATACACAAAATTTCCTGAGTATGATGAGAGGAGAAAGTTGGGGACACCCGGGTCGGAAGTCCACAGACGCTCATCAACAAACTAATCCAAGCACACGCACTCCTGGGGACACGAGTGCAATTCAAACGTATCCAAAGGCGCTCTAGGGGAGGGTGGGGGGAAGGGGTGCTCCCCGCGGGCAGTCTGCACTGTTTGGCCTCAGGGTGCCCTTCTGCTGGGCTCCCAGTATGGTGAGCAGACAAACGTTAAAAAAAAAAAAAAAAAAAAAACTTGTAAACGGTCTTCCCCTTCAGTAGTGTGTTCAGTTCTTAATACCCCCTTGGAACCTGTTAGTTTGTGCGATAAATTAATGATATTTATGGATGAGATGGCTGGATGGCACCACCGACTCGATGGACATGAGTTTGAGTTAGCTCCGGGAGTTGGTGATGGACAGGGAGGCCTGGTGTGCTGCAGTCCATGGGGTCGCAAAGAGTCGGACACAACTGAGTGACTGAACTGAACTCAACTGAATCATATTTATCGACTGAGGCAGCGCCGGTTGGATTTATCGTTTTGTTGTTGTTGTTGATTTCCTGGCTTTTATTCCTCAGGCTGCCTCCCGGAATCTCCCTCACCTCCCTCTTCCCATCCACTGCTCCCACCTCTTCTCCCTCCGACTCCTGGGTTCCTGGCGGGTCCCGAGCTTCAGATTTCTTGTCCGACAGCGCAATCTAGCGGTCAGCGCGGTCCCTGACGTCTAAATTCCAGAACGTAGATACATACAGGCTGCAAGTTGACGGGGTTCGGTGAGTTTTGGGGAAATGTGTCATCCATGGATCTGACTCCCAGGATTGACTGCTAAGCGACAGGACGGAGGAACGTCTGCGGAGGTGACATAAATTTTCTGTGCGCCCGTGAAGTAGTCGTCTTCAGAAATTCTTGCCCCCCAAGCTGCTGAGAAGTTCAGGTCAGGGGAAAGCAAAAGAGGAGGTGCTAATTTCAGGAAGAAGTGCAGAGTACAGCTCCATTCTTAATTTATAAAAGGACAAAAGCTGCCTCCTCCGTGATTTGCATGAGGTCAGCACAGCCGGCGTTCCTGGCCATAGGCTAGAGTTGTTTCCGTCGTAAGTTCTTGATGATTTCCTTTGTGAAAAGGAGAAACCTGGACTCAGCCAGCACGGATGTTCCAGCTCTCAGGCTGTGTGCAAGCTGTTCCCAGAGAGAGCTTTTAAGGGTCTTGGTGAAGAAAGGCCTTGCAGTTCCTTTGGGAAAAGGGCTTCCCTGGTGGATCAGTCTGTAACGAATCCACTTGCAATGAAGGAGACACGTGTTCTATCTCTGGGTAGGGAAGACCCCTGGAGAAGAAAATGGCAATTCACTCCAGTATTCTTGCCTGGAAAATCCCATAGACAGAGGAGCCTGGCAGGCTGCAGTCCATGGGGTCACAAAAGTTGGATAGGACTTAGTGAATAAGCCACCACAGTCACCAAGGGTGTAAAGAGAGGAGGCACCTGCATAGATTCTCAGAAAAAGGTATCCAAATCCTCTCCCTTAGATTGGGGTTCTCTAAGCTGCCGTCTATGGGGTCACACAGAGTCGGACACGACTAAAGTGACTTAGCAGCAGTAGCAGGCCAATTGAATACACCAAGCAGCACCTTGCATGTGTCTATAGAGGCAAGCTCACAGTAGTGGACACAAGATAACTACACAGAGTTTTCCCCCTCAAAATTCTATCAGGCAATACCTGCGGCACTTGAAACATCTTTGTGTGGCCACTCCACTCCCTCAAATCTCCCAAGAGATTTTGCCTTCAAAATGTTTTAATGTTAAAATTGCAAAGCAGCAGTATATCAGCTGAGTCTCCGTAAGCCTAAAGCTGTGGGCACAAGTTGAGTGAGTTACTGAATAGTTGATCTCATAGAGAACTTTCACTTCCTTACACAGTTGTTCTTCCCCAGGCCGGTGCTTTGGAAGACAAAGGCAGGAGGTACCAGTAATTGGAGAGGTTCACTGTCTAACAAAGGCCTACTAAAACAGCCCTAGGCAGCACTTCCTCTCAGGACTGAGGATTTAACACAAAGCTGGGTTTCACACTGACAGTTCACCTATACTAATGACACGTGTTCAGCTGGGCCATAACAATGGAAATTTGTAGTGACTTAAAGGGACACACCCATCACTGGATCTGGGTAAGGATCCCGCAGGTATCAATGGCCTCAGACCCAATGGCCTGGGGGTCTTACCCAGATCCCTCTACCTTATGTGGTGAATATTATGTAAAAGAAAAAAAAAAAAAAAATAGCACGAAGCAGCAGGCAGACCCACACCAGGCAGTAGAAAAGCTGAAGAATCAGAGACCAAAGGCATCCCTGAAGGAAGGAAGAGGGAAGCCATGTCTTCCCGCTGTCCTGAAAGATTTTGCTTCCTCACAAAGGACTATTTCAGGGAAGCCCACAGGCTTGGTGCTGCTTCTCACTTTCATTACAGAACCCCCACCCCCACCCCACCCCGCCACCTCCGTCAGAATATGAGCAACTCTGGAGCAGAAAATAGTAAATCATCTTATTCATTATATTCAATGTCACAAGGTCAATGTCAAATGACCTCAAAAAGTTGCCATTGCATGGAAAGCTGTGAAACCAAAAAAAACAGTGTATCCAAATACAGTGTCTGTTTGGGATGAACCCTTTAGATTTAATGAAAGTCAAGTGCTGCTGGAAGTGGATTATTCGGTTAGCTCTAAACTCCTTAAGGTAAGGTAAGTCACTTCAGTCGTGTCTGACTATGTGCTACCCCATAGACGGCAGCCCACCAGGCTCTCCCGTCCCTGGGATTCTCCAGGCAAGAACACTGGAGTGGGTTGCCATTTCCTTCTCCAGTGCATGAAAGTGAAAAGTGAAAGTGAAGTTGCTCAGTCGTGTCCGACTCTTAGCGACCCCATGGACTGCAGCCTACCAGGCTCCTCCGTCCATGTGATTTTCCAGGCAAGAGTACTGGAGTGGGGTGCCATTGCCTTCTCCGCTAAACTCCTTAAGCAAAGTGTAAAAGATAGAAGACAATACATTTTCTTAAGAGTTCAGAAAGCAACATTCTCCCTCTTCCTTTTTCATTTTCATAAGATTCAACACTGTTTAAGTCATCCTTAGACCTCAAGAGACTGGGCATCTATTTAGCTTGCAACTATCCAAGTAACAGAAGGTCCAGAGCTTCTAGCCAGGTCACTGTACTGTGTTCAAGCAGTGAGGACTGTGTGCTTGACATATACTTTCAGATTAGTGGGAAAATGTGAAAAATCATAGTAACCCAATGCTCAAGATTTGGTCTTGGCCTTCAAATACACTACATAATAGACTGAAATGCAGTGATAATGAGATTGTTTCAGGAAGGGAGACCCCTTCCAGGGCCCGAAAGTGGGCTCTAGAACACTCAGAAATGAATTGTCAGTGGAGACACACGTGCTGACAAAGCAAGAGATTTTATTGGGAAAGGGCACCCGGGTGGAGAGCAGCAGGGTAAGGGAACCCACGAGATCTGCTCTGCCACGTGGCTCAAAGTCTCGGGTTTTATGGTGATGGGATTAGTTTCTGGGTTGTCTTTAGCCAATCATTCTGACTCAGAGTCCTTCCTGGTGGTGCATGCCTTGTTCAGCCAAGATGGATGCCAGGGAGGAGGATTCTGGGAGCTAGCTGGACATGTGGTGACACTTTTTGACCTTTCCTGAACTCTCCCAGTTGGTGGTGGCTTATTAGTTCCGTGTTCCTTACCAGGAACTCCTGTCCTAAAACAGCTCATGCAAATGGTTACTATGGTGCCTGGCCAGGGTGGGCAGTTTCAATCAGCTTCCCCTAACAAAATCACAGTCAAAAGAGAGGTTTCATCGGCCCCACTTTCCTGGTGGCCCAGACAGTAAAGTATTTGGCTGCAATGTGGGATCCCTGGGTCAGGAAGATCCCCTGGAGAAGGAAATGGCAACCCACTCCAGTACTCTTAGCTGGAAAATCCCATGGTCAGAGGAGCCTGGTAGGCTCTGGTCCATGGGGTTGCAGAGTCAGACACGACTGAGCGACTTCAGTTTCAGTTGGAGCTCCTGTGTAGAAAGAAGTGTAACCAGACGAAGGCTCCACTTGATAATATATTTTATACACCTACTAATTCACTTAGCTAAAAGTATGGTGCACAGACACCCAGGTATTCAAAGCCAAGAGCTCAGATTTGGGATGTTCCTGCTTGTGGAATGCGCCCTCTGGTGGAGAGAGGGGGAAAGGTGGCCATTGTCTGATCAGTGAGTGTGTGCTCCATTCCTGAGACCTGTGCAACTCTTTGCAACCCCATGGACTGGAGACCACCAGGCCCCTCTGTCCATTTGCCAGGCAAGAATACTGGACTGGGTTGCCATTTCCTCCTCCATAGGATAGTCCCAACCCAAGGATCGAACATGAGTCTCCTGCGTCTCCTGTACTGGCGGGCAGGTTCTTTACCACTGTGCCACCCAGGAAGCCCTGTCTGATCAGACTCATCCTTTAATCGTTTTACCGTGAGCTTTCATTCAGCAATTGCTGTTGCTCTCGCCATGATGTTCACTAGGAAGCGTGGGAGAATTTTTTCCTTAAGACAAATCAAAAGAAGTCTTGTCCATAAATAAAACAAAAAAATTAATGTAGTAACAGAGACTAGAAACAAACATAACCAAGAGTCAAATGCTTCAAGAGAGGTCTGGAGACTGTGTAATTGGAAACTAAAAGACCAATATGAAAAATAGTTTGGGTGGAAATACATACTACAGAGAAACAAGATAATTGACATCACGGGAAACAATCAGCTCAATCCATGATTCAGAATATTCCACAAGAAAAAAAAATTTTTTTGCACAAACCAGTTTCTCTATAAATCAATCTTTTCACAAACCAAAGACAAGAAAAATGGGGAGTAAAGGATGGATTGTTATGAAAAAGTATTTAGGATACTTTTTCTAATACTGAAAGTAACAATGACAACAATAGTTGTCAAGAAATGTGAACGGTCTGGAGTTTTATCTTACTTGCAGGCTAACAAGTTACCCAGCTCCAGTTTCATGGGTGCTGGCTGACAACCCAAGGAACCAGACAAAGGAATATATTACTCACAGCAACAGCAGTAGCCAGAAGAGCGTGCTTCACAAGGTTCCGTAAGCTCGGGTTCCCACTGGGTGATGCAAAGAGAGCCAGCGACCTTACATTCACAGTAACTGCATTGCAGAACACAAATCTGAGCGTGGGGAACCCAAGACTTTTACAAGGACAGTAAGCCTGTTTGACTTTTGCCTTGAAAAGAGACATTATATTTGTTATACTGGACAGTAAACAAACTTGCCCTTTGCTCTTCCAAGGCTACTAGTGTACAAACACCCTAGAAGGGTGTTCCTCATCTGGAACAAAAGCAGTCCCCCTCCCGGTGCCTCTGCTCAAAAGACACGCAGACCCAGGAGAGACCCACGGAGAAATGTCTCAGCAGTAAGAACTATTGGGAGTTCACGGAAGGGGGAAAGCACTGTGTCAAGATGGTCTCTGAAGAATTTCTGGAGGAGGAGACTTTAAAGGACTAGAACTGAGCCTTCCTAGCACCAGATTCAAAATGAGAAGTTGAAAAACAAGGCAAGGTCAGGAAATGTCGGACAATAAATAAAGCTGAGTTGTTTTAGCACAGAGTGTGTGAACGCAATTTGGAATAGCAGTGGAACTTGGAAGTAGCTGCTGTGATTCTGCATTTAATCCTTTAAATGTAATCGTTTACAGAGTGTATTCCAGACACGGCACAAAGCATTTTGTACATATTAGTTCCCGAAATCTGAGTTTTCTGTCTATGTTGTAGATGAGAAATTGAGGCTCAGAAGAGTCAAGCGATTTGCTAGTCAATTTTGGAACCAGGATCTAAATTCAATTCTCTGACATCTAAGTTTATGGTCTTTTCTATCATATGAAAATCAATGCTTGTTAAAAAAAAATGTATTATAAAAAAAGCTTAATCTGGCAGTGGTGCTTATGGTAACTTGCTGGGAAGACAGCCTCAAGCCAGGAGACCAGTTGGAGGAGGAAGGTCCATGTCAGAGGCCAGGTAGGAGAAGCAGAGGGTCTCCATCACGGTGCTCACAGCAGTGGTGGGCAAAGAGGAAGATGACTGGCTGGAGGAAGTAAGGATAGGAAAAGCAGTACCTCCAAGCAAAATCAGATGACTGGAAGAATGATGATACCATGGGGAAAATTAGGGAAGTGAGGCAAACAAGCTAGCTTCAGGAGAACAGGACACATGGCTGTAGATGTGCCTTCTATATGATCAAAATCCTTGTAGATTTTTTCCTAATAAAGTTTATTGGTAACTTTCTATTGTTATTAATAAGATTAAAAGGATTTCTCTGGTAGCTCAGTTGGTAAAGTATCTGCCTGAAATGCAGGAGACCCTGGTTCAATTCCTGGGTCAGGAAGTTCCCCTAGAGAAAGGATAGGCTACCCATTCCAGTATTTTTGAGCTTCCCTGGTGGCTCAGATGGTAAAGAATCATCCTGTAATGTGGAGACCTGGGTTTGATCCCTGGGTTGGGAAGATCCCCTGGAGGAGGACATGGCAACCCACTTCAGTATTCTTGCCTGGAGAATCTCCATGGACAGAGGAGCCTGGTGGGCTACAGTCCATGGGGTCATAAAGAGTGGGATGTGACTGAGCGACTATACACAGCACAGCACAGTATCTCAGACACAAACATGGATCCGTTGTGGTTTTTTTTTTTATTATTATTTTTTAAGATAGAGGTGTATCCTTCTCTCTTTTTTCAGGATTTTGCAAACTGTGAAAAACTACAAGTCACATTTGCACTCTGAGACAGGCAGTCATTCAAACGGAAAAGAATGGCATTGTTGGGCCTTGGCCTCCTGCGAGCTTGTTCATGGGTGGGTAAATACACAACACTGCTTGTGACACAAAAGCATCTGGAAAATGCTTAAACAATTTCTCCATCCTCCCCCTGTCTATCTGCTGCCTGAGTATTGGACTCATCAAGCTGAAAGTCAAGTTTTCACTTCTTGTTTAAATTGCAAAAATAATCATGTCAAACTCACATATGGCCTAGCTTTGCCTTTAAAAGAGAAACTATAGTTTTATTTATTGAGTGGCTTCTTTTCTTGTAATTTTGGGGTTTTCTTTTCTGGTAGCAGCTTTGGAGCAGAACCACAAACTGCACCCAAAATAAAAGATTCTGGTGTTAGAACACTGAAGACTCGTTGTTCGAAACAGGGATGTAATTAACACACTAAGGATTTCGGATCGCATTCATGTGTTTTTATTAACATGTTTCTGAAATGAAGTCTTGGACTCTTACTATTTGGATTATGAGCTATGAAAATGAAGTTGCCCTATCTGGTTTTGCATTTCCGAGCAGGGTCCAATACTGTTTCAGTGTTGGAAGCTGAGGTCTTGGCACATGGATCACGGGCTTTCACAAGGTGGGCACGGTGTGGACTCAGTGGTTGGCTCAGCCATATTCCTTCCACGGCCGCCCTATTGCATGGCCACCCTGTGGCTGGAGGTGGCCCCGGTGGGTCTAAGCCAATAGGTCCCAAGTCTGCCTGCACAAAATAGTCACTCTTAGAGACAGACCAATTTCTGTCAATCTCTGTACTGATATCCGAGCACCACCCTTACACCAGTTAACTCTGATCCAGACTGGGGTCTGGGCATCCGCATGTTTTTGAAGCTATCTGAGTAATTTCAGTGGTCAATGAGAGTTGACACACGCCTGCCTAAGCCAAGCCCCCTTTGTGTTAAGGAAATACTAGGAACTCAGAGGCAAGCAGAGGGTAGAGAGTCATCACCTAGAACTGGCAGGTAAGGAGGACTAACCACCCACAAGAAAGTGTAAGTATTAGCTGTTCAGTCATGTTCGACAGAGGATAGGCTCCTCTGTCCATGGAATTCTTCAGGCAGGAATACTGGAGTGGGTAGTCTTTTCCTTCTCTAGATCTTCCTGCCCCAGGGATCGAACCTGGGTCTCCTGCATTGCAGGCGTATTCTTTACCGTCTGAGCCACCAAGGCCCATGGGGGTGTTTAAATTTGGGTTCAGTGTTGAAAGTAGCATTTAGAAAAAGTGTCATGATGAAACCAGCAAATGGAGGAAACGTTGATGAGCCAGAGCTGGGAAGTGGGGCATCAAATTAGACCCAGCCTACCAGCTTCACAAGTCTCCCCAAGCCCCCCCTCCACGTCACAGCTGCAGAGAATCTGTCATTGTCGTCAGTGGCTCCAAAGTCTAAATCAGACAAAAACATGGTCCAACATCATTTGCTGAAGGATATTCAAGATGTTATTTATCTCTTGCTCTTACTGATGCTGATGCTAAAGTAAATGTCCAAAGGTGAGAATCTGCGTTTTATTTCTTCCGATGAAACTATTGGTAAGATTTTTTTTTTCCGTGTTTTCATACTGGATGGTCTAAAATATGACACAAATGAAACTAGGTGTGAAACAGAAACAATACGGGGCACGGAGAATAGACTTCCTGCTGCCCAGGGGGAGGGGCGGCAGCAGGACGGATCGGGAGCCTGGGAGCAGCAGCAGCGAGCCGGCGTATAGGGAGCATTTCCTGTGCTAAACCATAATGGAAAAGAGTATGAAAAAGGAGTTTTTGTATGTAGCTGTACAGCTGAGTCACTTTGCTGTACATTGGTAATTAACACAACATTGTAAATTCACTATACGTCAATTTTAAAAGATAAACAAATAATGTACCCAACAGATTAATTGAATAGTTTGGAGAAGGCAATGGCAACCCACTCCAGTACTCTCGCCTGGAAAATCCCATGGATGGAGGAGCCTGGTAGGCTGCAGTCGATGGGGTCGCTAAAAGTCGGACACTACTGAGTGACTTCACTCTCACTTTTCACTTTCCTGCATTGGAGAAGGAAATGGCAACCCACTCCAGTGTTCTTGCCTGGAGAATCTCAGGGACGGGAGAGCCTGGTGGGCTGCCGTCTATGGGGTCACACAGAGTCAGACACAACTGACTAACACACACAAACACACACATGAAACTGTATGGTGGGCCCAGGTGATAGTGGGATTATCACAGAGTGATGGGAGCAAAGGGATCTTAGAAATCCTGCAACCCACTCCCCTCATTTCACACGTGCAAAACCTAGGGACCAGAGCAGCTGAGCAGCTGGTTCAAGGTTATGTTCATCTCAGAGGATCAGTGGTGACAGGACTGGAATCCAGGTGTCAGCTGCCTGGTTGGTCTTCTTTCCATTCCTCTGGGCACCCTATTCTTGGGCATGTCATTAATTTTGCAAAACATGTTGGGACTCATCACCTCACTATCTCAAGAACAGGCTGGACTAGAGCAATGGAAAGCTGCCCGCCGCCTATCACAACATATCTGCATCTGCAATCTTTTAGAGTTAAAACAAAACTTGCCACAAATAGGCAGTGACATCTGCAACAAGATGTGCCTGGCCCACCCAGCGCTCAGCGGTCCAGCTGAAGGAGATCAGATGCCTGGGGCTGTGAGTCTGCTCCCAGAGCGAGCAGAGGAGGTAGCTCCCTCCTTGCTGCAGACATGTAAGCAGCGCCAGAGCAGTCTGCGTGTGTTCTGAGTGCAGGTGAACAGACAGGCCCAGCACAGTGACTCGTGTCCCGCGACAGCCAACGTCTGCTTTCTTCCCGAGAGGATCCTCTTCCGGGAATCCTTGAGAACATTGCATGCCCACTTTAAAAAAAATAAATTTTTTTTAATTGATGTGTGGTTGATTTACAATATCATGTTAGTTTCAAGAGTACAGCACAGCAATTCAGTTATATATATATATATAGATAGATATAGATATAGATATAGATATAGTTATATGTGTGTTAATCACTCGGTCATGTCTGACTCTCTGTGATCCCATGGACTGTAGCCCACCAGGCTCCTCTGTTCATGGAATTCTCCAGGCAAGAATACTGGAGTGGGTAGCCATTCCTTTCTCTAGGGGATCTTTCTGACCCAGGAATGGACCTGGATCTCCTGCATTGTAGGCAGATTCTTTACCATCTGAGCCACCAGGGAAGCCCCATATGTTATTATATATACTGGTCTCCTTATTGCCAAATTCAGACTGAAATTGAAGAAAGTAGGGAAAACCACTAGACCATTCAGGTATGACCTAGATCAAATCCCTTATGATTATACAGTGAAAGTGAGAAATAGATTTAAGGGACTAGATCTGATAGACAGAGTGCCTGATGAGCTATGGACGGAGGTTCGTGGCATTGTACAGGAGACAGGGATCAAGACCATCCCCATGGTCAAGAAATGCAAAAAAGCAAAATGGCTATCTGGGGAGGCCTTACAAATAGCTGTGAAAAGAAGAGAAGTGAAAAGCAAAGGAGAAAAGGAAGGATCTTCCCATTTGAATGCAGAGTTCCAAAGAATAGCAAGGAGAGATAAGAAAGCCTTCCTCAGTGATCAATGCAAAGAAATAAAGGAAAACAACAGAATGGGAAAGACGAGAGATCTCTTCAAAAATTAGAGATACCAAGGGAACATTTCATGCACAGATGAGCTCAATATAGGAAAGAAATGGTATGGACCTAACAGAGGCAGAAGATATTAAGAAGAAGTGGCAAGAATACACAGAAGAACTGTACAAAAATAATCTTCATGACCCAGATAATGACTATGGTGTGATCACTCACCTAGAGCCAGATGTCCTGGAATGTGAAGTCAAGTGGGCCTTAGAAAGCATCACTACAAACAAAGCTAGTGGAGGTGATGGAATTCCAGTTGAGCTATTTCAAATCCTAAAAGATGATGCTGTTAAAGTGCTGCACTCAATATGCCAGCAAATTTGGAAAACTCAGCAGTGACCACAGGACTGGAAAAGGTCAGTTTTCATTCCAGTCCCAAAGGCAATACCAAAGAATGCTCAAACTACCGCACAATTGCACTCATCTCACATGCTAGTAAAGTAATGCTCAAAATTCTCCAAGCCAGGCTTCAACAATACGTGAACTGTGAACTTCCAGACGTTCAAGCTGGTTTTAGAAAGGAGACCAGTCCTATGTGTTCATTGGAAGGACTGATGCTGAGGCTGAAACTCCATACTTTGGCCACCTCATGCAAAGAGTTGACTCATTGGAAAAGACCCTGATGCTGGGAGGCATTGGGGGCAGGAAGAGAAGGGGATGACAGAGGATGAGATGCGTGAATGGCATCACCAACTTGATGCACATGAGTTTGGGTGAACTCCGGGAGTTGATGATGGACAGGGGAGCCTGGCGTGCTGCAATTCATGGGGTCACAGTCAGACATGACTGAGCAACTGAACTGAACTGATGTATATATAATACATAGATATTTTGTATAACTGACGTATATGTATTATTTAGACTCTCCTCCTTTATAAGGTATTACAAAATATTGAATATAGTTCCCAATGCTCTACAGTAGGTCCTTATTTTATGAAACTGTTACTCCCAACTTCCTAATTTGTCCCTTCCCCAACTCCTTCCCCGTTTGTAACCAACAATTTGTTTTCTATGTCTGTGAGTCTCTTTACAGCTGGCCCTCTATTGCATGGAGGGGTCTTGCTGCTGGCAATAGAGAACAGAAATAACAGGAATTAAAACACTCATGAAAGCAAGAGCTCAGCAGTCCATGGCTGAGATGTGGATTTGGCTCTATGAAGTTTCAGATACCCGGGTTCTTCCCATCTTATGACACCACAGATGAGTCCTCTGTGTCAAAATATAAACATACAAGACATGAAATACACATTTTAGCCAGAAGGTAAAGACAAAGGGCAATACAAGGTGGGAGAAGGAGTCACAAGGTGGTCTGTGTAGTCTTCTGAAGAAGCTTCCCACAAGCTGCCCTTTGATGACTGTGATTGTATCTCATTGGCCAGAACTTAGTCCCTCGGTCAAATCTAGCTGCAAACGAGGCTTGATGGTATAGTTTTTATTCTGGTCATCCAGGTACCCATTTAAGACTCAGGTTCTACTGGGAAACGTTTGAAGGTCCAGTGGTTAAGACTCCACAGCAGGAGGCTCAGAGGGTAAAGTGTCTGCCTGCAATGCTAGAGACCTGGGTTGTATCCCCGGGTCAGGAAGATACCCTGGAGAAGGAAATGGCAACCCACTCCAGTACTCTTGCCTAGAAAATGCCATGGACGGAGGAGCCTGGTAGACTATAGTCAGTGGGGTCGGAGAGTCATATACGACTGAGCAGCTTCACTCCTCTGAGGTTCTATTATTATGGAAGAAAGAGAAAACAGATAATGGGGTTGGGGGCTGACCACCGATAGACAGCAATCCAGTGGTAAATATCCACCATCTGTGGTCATCAGCACTGGCCACTTGGTAGCCAATAAATAAGCTAGGCCAAGCCCTATCCAAGGCATCAAACAGTCCTGGTCACCGATATCAAATTTAACAAGACTATATTCAAAATTTGGACTTGTTCCACTCAGTCTGGAGCACTAGCTGCCAAGTACAGAGGAATCTCCTTTACACTATTGTCTTCAGAAATTCCTTAACTCCTACTAAGTTTTGGCCCGCACACTTAGCATAATTTGGAGAATTGGCTTTACTTGAGAGCAAAAGCATCCTGTGAGCTAGACGGTCTATGGAAACAGCAGGTCCCCAGAGAACAATGAGGCCGTGGAATCATCACTGGTGACATCACTGCATAGACATGTGTTTTCCCCAGCGAGTCATTTACTCCATTAAAACTTCATTTCATTTTTCCTATCATAGAGGGCATTGAAAGGATTACATGACATTACTTTTATAAACATTATTCTGGAACACACAAAAAGGCAAAACAAATGCAGTTATAAATAGAAAGGGAATATAGGAAAATTTCCAGGAAAATGTAGGCATTTTATAAATGACTATGACTTAGTGTCTCTTGTTTAAAAAAAAATAAAATGCTTGTGTTTGTCTTAGAGACAACAGAAAAGTCACAGAAGGATACCTGTATCTCCTCAAAATTAAGAAGCCTCTTTCTAGCATTTCAGATCAATCTGAATCCCACCGCAGGTTGACTGAAACGTTATTGGAGTGTTCTTTGATCATGGAACCTGGAACTGAAGGGCACACTCCAGTCGTATCTCAAACCTCACAGTTTTGTTCTCTGGGTCTGAGATGGGCTCAAGTCAAAGGAAATTTATGAAAGTGCCGCTGGTTGCTTCCTAAGTGTGTAGGATGTTTCCATGGGGGCAGGAAAAGAAAGTCGATGAATCTGAAATGAAACACCATGGATATGGTAGGCAAAGGGTAAAAGTCAAAAGAAGATTCAACAGAAGAGAATTGAAGGAGGGCAAGCAGGTGAAAAACGGACCAAACAGAAGACACCCGTGAAGCAGACATCACACTGACCCTCACATCTCAATGAGGGGCCCACAACTACAGCTGTGCAAGGCACGTGGAGCTAGTGTCACTTCTTCAGCATCCTAGACGGAAAAATAAAAATAATAATAAATCCAATGTTTAAATAAGTGGAAGTCGCTCTGTCCTGTCCAACTCTTTGCGACCCCATGGACTATGCAGTCCATGGGATTCTCCAGGCCAGAATACTGGAGAGCGTAGCCTTTGCCTTCTCCAGGGGATCTTCCCAACTCAGGGATCAAACCCAGGTCTCCCACATTGCAGGCAGATTCTCCACCAGCTGAGCCACAAGAGAAGCCCAAGCATACTGGAGTGGGCAGCCTATCCCTTCTCCAGTGGATCTTCCTGACCCAGGAATCAAACCGGGGTCTCCCGCATTGCAGGCGGATTCTTTACCAACCGAGCTACCGGGAAAGCCCCAAGAGATTACATGACTTGCTGAAAGCCACCTGACTACAAAGTGGCACAACTAGCTCTTGACCCCAAATCTACCACCACAGCTGCGAGAGAAGGAAGACAGGCTTCCACCCCGGCCGCCTGGCAACCTGGCTGTTGGTGGTTTGCTGTGTGTCTCCCACGTGCCCTCATCCCACTCCGCGTTTTGGTCTCACGTCCGAACTCAGTCTCTCCATTCTGGGAATGGCTCTCACCACTCAACTCTTGCTAAGCCTTTGGAAAGTGATCCTGATAAACCCTGATGGGGTGATCCTGTCAGATCGGCTTCCTGGAGGCTGAATTCTAATAAAAAATTGAGGAGGAAAAATGACACTGCAAAGAAGGAATTTCAAGTATTGCTAACCAAAACAGTGGAGGAATTATTGGGGGAGGGATTGGTCTTATTCAATATCTTTCTACCCTGGCAACCAAAAAATTTAGACCTCAGCACATCTATCCATCTACTTTGACACTTTTTTTTTTCCAAAACTCAGTAAAATCTTACAACTCTAAAACCAAAAATCAAGTACAAGTATACTTACAATATTTTATTTCCAAAGTACTAGACAAATGAAAACTGCATATACTGCTGGTAGACATGTAAATTAGTACAATTGCCTCGGGAAAAGTTAGCATTTATTATTATAAAGTTAAACACACAAGTACCATATGACCCAGAAATCTTTACCCTATGTACTTACCCAAAAGAAATGAAAATATATGTCTACATAAAGACCGGTGTGTGAATGTCAATAAGAGTGTTATCCACAACAATGAAAACTGAAAACAACCATAATATCATCTGGTGGATAAACACATTTAGACCATGCATACAAGAGATATTACTTAGATACAAAAACGAATAAACTACTGAAATTGGCAACATGGATGGATCTCAAATTCATTAGACCCAATGTAAAATGTCAGACACAAAGGAATACAAGCTACATATGATTTCATTTGTATGACAGCATAGTACTAGTGAAACTATAGAGACAGAAATGAGAACAGTGATTTCCAGGCAGGTAGGGGTGGGGGATTAACTACAAAGGAACAAATAGAACTTCGGGGGAGGATAGAAATGTCATAATAGTCATGGTGTGGTGTTTGAGATTTTTTTGAATCTCAGATCTGAGAAAAATATGTTTAAAAATGTGCTTGCTGGGATCTAAGAATACAAGAAGACCCAGCCAATAACTTTAGGGAGTTTATAGTCCAGTGGAGGAGAGCGGGGGAGCAAAGCATGACATTGAGTAATAAGTGCCTTGGTGGAGACTCGCAGAGCAGGCTGGGGCACATAGACAGTATTGTTTAGTCTCTGAGTCTTGTCTGACTCTTAGAGACCCCATGGACTCTAACCTGCCAGGCTCCCCTGTCCATGGGATTTTCCAGGCAAGAATACTGGAGTGGGCTGCCATTTCCTTCTCCAGGAGATCTTCCTGATCCAGGGATCGAACCCAAGTCTCCTGCACTGCAGGCAGATTCCTTACCTCTGAACCACCAGGAAAGCCAGAAGGACACAGTAGGGTGTCTAAATCAGATTTCTGGAAATGACGGCACCAAGACAGTGCAGAAGTTAGTCAGCCAGATGAGAGAAGAGGACATCCTTAACTAAGAAAGTAAAAATACAAAAATAGAGAGAGAGAGAAAGTTTTCATGGATCAGCTCCACTTTTGAAAATTGCCAAAATGAATAATGTAATGAATGAATAGGAGATAATTCAGACAACTTGCCAGAAAAAAAAATTCCATGGCAGTGAGATATATTTAAATGTGACTTGTTCTTTCCGAGGAAGTGGTAGATGATGTTGAGCATCCAGAAAATCAAGTTCATAAATAAACAGGGCTGTGACATAGTAAGAATAAGGGTCCTTTGCTTTGGCATCATGACCTGTCAATTCCTCACTGACCCAAGGATCAGCACAAGGATTGACTGTTCCATTTCTAATATCCACTATTTTACCACTGTCTGTCCTATTTACTCCAGTTTGTTGATTTAACAGCTTGACTTCGACTTTCATCTTCCTATTGTTTTCATTTAAAAAAAAAGAAGTTAAGTGCACAAAAACCTAGTTGACTGCCATGCTGCATTGCTGTGGGACACACAGGGCTCATTTAGCACTGTGTGTTCAAAGGTGAAAAAAAAAAAACAGTACAATCTAATGACATAAGTTAAAAAGCAGAGACATTACTTGGCCAACAAAGGTCTGTCTAGTCAAAGCTATGGTTTTTCCAGTAGTCAGGTATGGATGTGAGAGTTGGACCATAAAGAAACCTGAGCACCAAACAAGTGATGCTTTTGAACTGTGGTGTGGGAGAAGACTCTTGGGGGGTCCCTTGGACTGCTGCAAGAAGATCTAATCAGTCCATCCTAAAGGAAATCAGTCCTGAATATTCATTGGAAGGACTGATGTTGAAGCTGAAACTCCAATACTTTGGCCACCTGATGCGAAGACCCTGATGCTGGGAAAGATTGAAGGTGGGAGGAGAAGGGGATGACAGAGGGTGAAATGGTTGGATGGCATCACCAACTCGATGGACATGAGTTTGAGCAAGCTCTGGGAGTTGGTGATGGACAGGGAGGCCTGGTGTGCTGCAGTCCATGGGGTCACAAAGAGCCAGACACGACTGAGCAACTGAATTGAATGACATAAGTAAACCATATACATAGTCTCATAAAGCAGGTTACTGCATGTGACCCCCAAATGCTCCCAGATCTATTCCACAGGTCAGGATTTGGTCACATGGCCATGCCTAGTGGGAAGGGATGATGGGAAATGTAGTCTTTATGCCAAGAAGTCATAAGCCAGCTGCTAGAAATGAAAAGGAAGGGTACTGCAGGATAACCACTGGTCCCTGAGTCAAAAAAGGAGATTCCCCTTATCCCTCAGAATACTGGGGTCACAGAGATAATGCATTTAAAAACATGGACTCTAGAATTTAATTGTCAAAATTTTCTCCTGATTGGGCACTACTATTTGCTTTTTCACCTAGTATTACCTAGAGCTTCACAGAGTACAAAGCACTAAGGACAGTGCTTGGCAGAGTAAGTGCTAGAATGTCACTGAAAACTGGGCAAGAAAATACTAAAAAATGTTCAGATTTCTGTATATCTCTTTCCGGGAACCACAGCTCAAGAAATGCCATTTTGTTGTACACCCAGGGTTCTATTTTGGTAGATTTTTCCTGATGGCTAATTTTGCAAGATAGACCTGAGAAAATCTAGATAAGATTGCTGATCTTTTCTTAATTTATTAGAAAGCATCCTGGGTAATTTCCACAGCATCAACATGACTGGGGGAGGGAGGTTGGAAGGGAGGAATAACTACATGTTTCCATTAATTGTAATGTAATAACAAAAACTAGCAAGGACATTTCCATTATCTTTCCTTTTTTAGGAAATTAAATAGAAAACATCATCGCAATTTACTTATAGACAAACTGTTTTGAGGACTGAATTTATAATTGGGCCAAAGACTAATCACATGAATTATTATAAGAAGGAAACAAATTTGCCTCCATATGGCCTTAAAAAGGAGTCAGTCCAACAGATCTTCGATCATCTTCTTTAAGAAACTAATTTATCTTTCGGGAACATGGAGCAAAAATTAAATCTTCCTAAGGCTTCTTTATTCACTAATAAAGTGAAAATGTTAGCAATGTTTCAAACATCTTTGTCTCACAGCAATGCACAGTCTAAAATCAATGATTCAGATTTCATTCTGTCTCTTCTCCTTCACAAAGATCTCACTATATGAGAAGTGGCTCCATGAAAATCCTTCCTTGAAAAATCCCTCTCTCACCACACTTTCTGCTTTCCCAAGTCTCTTATTGTTTCTGAGGTTAGATTGAGACCTATGGACAAAACTTAGCAGCCTAATAATTTAATGCCACTTTTCAAACCATAATTTGTAAACATCTGTTTGAAATGCAGGGCAGATGGGATGAACCTGATGGTCTATTAACTTTTAAAAATGTATGCCCTTCAACAGAAGTGGCAGTAGGTATACCACAGTGCTTTGACCTACTTAGAAATATCTCTTAAACTGCAGTGTTTTCACTGCTTAATTTATGAGTGATGAAATGAAGGGATGAAAAAACCATAACTCAGATTAACATGCATCACATGTCACATATCAGTTGTATTCGTTTGCTGAGGCTTTCATAACAAAATGCCACAGCCTAGGCAACTGAAACAATGGAAAGTTATTTCCTCATGGTTCTAGAGGCAGGAAGCCCACGATCAAAGTGTCGACACATTGGGTCTCTCCTGAGACCTCTCTCCCTGGCTTGCAGAGGCTGCTTTCTCTCTGTATGTCCACATGGTGGTTTTCTGTGTGTCTGGGCCCCAATCGCCTCTTCTTATAAGGACACCAGCCATATTGGATCAGGGCCCACCCTAACCATCCCACCTGAACTTAATTACCTCTTGAAGGCTCTGTGTCCAAAATACAGTCACATTCTGTGATGCCAGGGGTGAGGGCTGTAACATATGAATTGGGGGAGACACCATTCAACCTACAACAGCTGGCCATCCTAGAATGCTAAAACCAGACAGGGACAGAATTTATTTCCACCCCTGACAGCTTTCGACTACAAAACTCTAAAAGTAACAATCTGACCTAGCATGCCATACTTCACTTTTGGATTTCAAATCATTTTCTACACAAGGAAATTTGCAGAAACTGGAAGAACAAAAACAGATTTATTACTTATTTGCTTCTACTCATGAAAACAGAGTCAGTATCCTGAGGGGGGTGGGGGGGACAGCAAAATAGGCCCTGCTTTTATTAAGTGCTAGTTCTCCTTTCAGCTCTTTTGTGACTTTTGGAAGCAGGCAACCTCTTGGGAGATACACTAAAGGATTTTAAATTTAGAAAACAATTTTTAAATTACTCATTCCTCAGAAGCCACAAATGTCAACTGCATCAATTATGGTTTTGGCTCCAAATAAGAGGAACTCTTGCAAACAGAGGTTTAAGCATTAAGGACACTGATTATCTAACAAGAAGCTCAGTGGCCTGCAGTTCCAGGTTGGTGAATTCAGCAGCACAATGAAGACAGGCCCAGTGGTTTCCAACCTGCCCCCTCCGCTGGGCAGGAGTTGGGTCCTGTCATCTTGTGGTTGCCAGGGGGCGCTCCAGGGATTACCTCACCACACAAGCACACCTGGGGTGTTGGTGGGAGACCCTTGCCCTCCTGCACCTTTGTGTCAAGGGGCGAAGCTTTGCTCAGAAGTCTGCCCATTCCACCTCATAGTGCTGAAAGGAGCAGAGTCTGTCACCCCAAAACATGACACTAGGAACTCAAGACCTGTCACCCCGACATATGCTGCTCCTATATGGTAATTGCTTTGAACTGTAGGTGCTTGAAAAACCACAAATGCAGGGAGAGGCTTTCTCTGAACTCTCCTAATGTGTCTAAAGAGAGATTCTCTAGAAGGAACTCCAATGCCAAAAATCCACTCTGGGAGTTTCCTCAGCCTGGGAAGACTGACGCTTATCACAGATAAAGGACTGGAAGCCTTACCACATCCAGACAAACTCTGTCACCAACCATCACACCACCCACTTGCTCTTCTAAGGGCCCTCACGTCTCCCCTAAAAATCACTTGCCCTCTTCTAAGAGGTCTGCATCCCTCCTCTTTCTCCAGTAAGATGGCATTTAACAAAGCGATAGTCGCTCAGTCATGTCTGACTCTTTGTGACTCTATGGACTATAGCCTGTCAGGCTCCTCTGTCCATGGAATTCTCCAGGCAAGAGTCTTGGAGTAGGTAGCCATTTCCTTCTCCAGGGGCTCTTCCTGACCCAGGAACTGAACTTAGATCTACTACATTGCAGGCAGATTCTTTACCATCCAAGCTACCAGGGAAGCCCAGTAAAATAGTGTTTAATCTTAATTCTAAACCACCACAAGGAGTCACTCATTTTCCCCCATGGGTCTCCCATGCACACGTGAGGGTTATGCGCTAATAAACTTCTGCTTGTTTTTCTCTGTTAATCTGTCTTTTCTTATGGAGTCTCAGCCAAGAACTCAGAAAGATGGAGGGGAAGTTGCTTTGCCCCACTTCAGTCCCAGCCTCTCCGAGGCCTGTCCTGGTAAGGGGCGACGGAACTTTTTTGTACACAGATACACAACAGAGATGGACACATGCTGGACTGAAGCGCTTTTAAATACGTTTCCTGGCAAGGGAACCATCCACTTTAGCAGGAGGCTAGTCACTTGCCCATTTCACCAGGATTTTCATGAGGGAACTGGAGGTTGGGGGCATCATTCTTTCAATGTGTTTGGCAGTGTAAACACTTTTTACATGGCCGTGTAAAAAGGCCAAATCGCGTCTCAAAGTCACGAAACAATAGTAATCGTTTCCTTTGCTCACTGACTGGAGTCCCTAAGTGACTGCAGCTGGGCAGTGGCCTGTCTGGGGTCATCCTGAAGCTTCTCCACCCACCTCTGTACCTGGGCTGGGGCTCCCTGGACACTTCTCTCTTGTCCTGCCTGGGAACCATCCCCCACCACACGTGCACACACACATGTGCTGACCTCAGGGACAGTTAACTGGGCAGCTGAGGCTCCAGAAGAGAGCGTCCCAAGAGAAGCTGTCACAAGTGGCACAGCCTTTCCCACCCTAGCCTGAGCCGTTGCACGACATCACTTCAGCTGTATGTTTCCCAAGGCAGCCGCAGGACTGCTCCCGGTCAAGGGGAGGGATCAGAGATTCCACCCGGTGACAGGAAGACTGTCACAGCGCTGGTGGGGTAACTATGAGGGAGTGTGCTAACTCGCTCCTGTTGAGTCCGACTCTGCAACCCTATGGACTGTAGCCTGCCAGCCTCCTCTGTCCATGGGATTCTCCAGGCAAGAATACTGGAGTGGGTTGCCACACCCTCCTCCAGGGAACCTTCCCAACCCAGGATTGAATCCACATATCTGATGTCTCATGCACTGGCAGGCAGGTTCTTTACCACCAGTGCCACCTGGGAAGCCCGGACATGACTAAAGACCGCCTAAAAGGCTGGCCCTCCTGCCACCTACCCTACTAAACCATCTTAACTGGCCTGATTCCACACAGCCTCCTTTCCGCAGTCACGTCGAGACCCTCAGCTGCCTGTGAGTAGTTCCCACTTGAGTGGCACATACCCCCTCTCACAGGATGGACTATTTCAAGTGAGAGATTGTGGACCTTTTGAAAAGGGACCAGCACGTCTAGTCAGCTCCTAGTTATTCTGACAAAGCCAAAATCAATGCCACGAAGACAAAGCCAGTCACCACCAGAGTTTCAAACTAGGAAACATGGAGGCCTTATTTCGTCTCACTCACTGTGGTCTCCGAAGGAGAAGACAACGCAGAGAGTCAACTAGCAGCGGGAGAGGGTCTCCCATGTCAGTGAAACCCAAGAGCACCTGGCTGACAGGTCTGTCCGTCCCTCCAATGGATAAGAGCAGAGAAAGGGGAGGTGAGCAGCCCCGTGTGGAAGAAGCGCCACCCGGCATGCCATTCTAGGCCTCTCTGTCCTCCCCTCTGAAGGTGGAGGCCTGGTTTCATGTTGCTTTGCCCACCTAGCAGACAGGATAAGCATCTGAGATCTCATCTTCTTCCTCTGAACGCCTCTTGTTCAGTATTAATCAAGCTTTCCTGGAACTTGAGATTGGAATGAAAGACTGAAGTAATGAGTATTCCTCAGAACATCACAGACAAAAATCAAATGTTTGATGCAGGGCACCCAAGCCAGTCCTCCGTGACAACCTGCAGGGACCGGTTAGGTTGGTAGGAGTGGGCTTCAGGATGTGGGGGACACATGTATACCTATGGCCGATTCATGTTGATGTATGGCAAAAACCATCATGATATTGTAAAGTAATTATCCTCCAATTTAAATAAATAAATAAACTTTGAAAAATTAAACATACTCCGGGGGCAGTTCAACCATTCAGGAGGAAAGGGAAGCTGATACATTTTGCACACAGTGGTAGGAGGCAAGGGAAGGAATTCAACAATGACAGAGAGTCACTGTGTGGAACTAAATTATTTAAGACCCAAGTATTGTCAATTCTGTCTTCGTTTATATTAAAGTTACTTTGTGCATTTGTTTGTTTTGCTTTGTTTTAGCAAGAAATGTTGAAGGAAATTTAGGAAGCTATTTTTATGCACACTTTTGAGAATGCAAAGCACAGGCTTACAAACAACTTTGTCTAAATAACATAGAATTGTGCATATATACATACCAGTTACCATGAACCATATAAAAGTCTTATACTTCTGTACTTTGTCATCACGAAATTGAATTTCTGTCTAACTGTGACTAAGATGAGGAACGGGGAAGGCAATGGCACCCCACAACTTATCCTGTAATCCTCAAAATTTTGTCTTACTAGATTTTAGGACTGATACTTGCAACCATGATGTTATAAACATCTGTTTTCGGAAACTGCATTTGTGAAAGTCAGCTTCCCAGGTAGCATTAGGGGTAAAGAACCTACTGCCATGCAGGAGATGTGAGAGACGTGGGTTCAATCCCTGGGTGAGGGAGATCACTTGGAGGAAGGCACCACAACCCATTCCAGTATTCTGGCATTGGAGAATCCCCATAGACAGAGGAGCCTGGCAGACTACGCTCCATAGGGGCACAAAGAATTAGACACAGCTGAAGCAACTTAGCATGTACAGGCACATTTGTTAGTGCTGTGAGAAACTGTTCAAGGAGAGTTGTACGATTGATTTTATTCACCAACCTTGGACAACTTGTCACTGATTTTTGACCTTGGCAATCTAGTTAACTTGTATAAAAAAGAGGAAAAAACCCCACTATGTATAGTTTCTTGAAATTAGAAGCATTGCAAAAACCATTCCTACTTATGAAAACAGTATTACACAACATAACTTTAACAGACCAACTTTAAAACGTAATGTAGAATCCTGATCTGCCATCACCGTGGCATGGACTGTTTTAGCAGGTGAGACTTGGAATCCCCTGACATTCTGATTTTCAATCATTCTGCCTGGTAGATGTCAAACTCTAAAGAAGAAGCACCTGTAAAGGATAGTTGGAGGGTCAACCTCAAAAGAAAAAAGTTGGTGAAAATCTCAGAAACATGACAGGAATGGAAAGAGATATTATAGGGAATTAAACTGTGAAATATGTCGCATCTATTTTTTTTTGTGACAGTGTAAAATTTACTTTTATATTAAAACTGAAAATGAAGGAAAGCCATAAATGTCTCATGAAGATTCCTAATGCTGTCTTCAGAAGGTGCTCCCTGCTTCCGATCCTGCACACTGTAGTCACAGTGACGGTCAAGTACGCAGGTGACAGGGATAATTTATGAGAGTTGATCCAGGGGCTCCACAAGTTGATAAAAATAAAAAGGGTGCACAGACCAGTGTCCTAGCTTACAAGAACCTTGGGATGTTACGAACAGACATAGTATGAAGTCTTTGGTAAGATCCTGACTAGGAAAAAAAGCAATATAAAAAAACCTTTGAGGGTCAGTTGATGCAAAAAAAAAAAAAACTCATGGCCGGTATATTAGGAAACAATATTTCATTCCCTAGGAGAGAATTGGGAGAAGGCAATGGCACCCCACTCCAGTACTTTTGCCTAGAAAATCCCATGGACAGAGGAGCCTGGTAGGCTACAGTCTATGGGGCGCTAGAGTCGGACACAACTAAGCAACTTCACTTTCACTTTTCACTTTCATGCATTGGAGAAGGCAGTGGCACCCCACTCCAGTACTTTTGCCTAGAAAATCCTAGGGACGGGGAATCCTGGTGGGCTGCCGTCTATGGGGTCGCACAGAGTCGGACACGACTGAAGTGACTTAGCAGCAGTAGGAGTGAATTAGCTACTATATTATGCAGGATAATATGGTGAAGCATTTTGGTGTGGAATTTCATATAGTCTACAAATTTAAATGGTTTCGTGGAAAGATATCTACATGAAGTATATGCAGCAAGATAAACAGTTCTCAGATACAGATGGTGAGTATGTAAGTATTGATTACACTCTTTTTTCTGCTTCTCTTTGTATCTGAAAGTTTTCAAAATAGAAGTGTTTTTTAAATACCTGAATGTCATTCCTGTCCCTCAATTTTTAAAATTCTTAAAAATAAGAAGAAAGGCATGTTGAAGTTGGCCTAAGAAGATGGGACCTGTCATTCAAAAAATGAGCTGGGGAATAGAGTGTTCTCCCTCAGACGTTAAGGCCTCATCATCAGGACAAAACAAAAGGAGAAAATCCTTTTGCTTCCTTTCCTGGGCAGGCCGGGGCTGGAACAACAGCATTCTCCGTGTGGGTGGGAGCCTGGAAGGCCCAGCGGTAGTTACCCTAGGAGCTGCCAGGCCCACCAGGGCTGAGGAGTGCTGGGCTCTCTGCTGGTTTCAGTAAGACAGCTGGTCGGAGTCAGCCTCCGGGCCTGATGTAACATCACCGCTGAGTAACGCTGTCAGCAGACAGTAATGCCTAACGTTTATCAAGCCTCCACTGAGAGGCCTGATAAAGAGACAGTCAAGATGACGTGTCGATATTAGCGACAGATAAGGCCTGTAGTCATGATGGAGAGTCTGCTCTTCAGCCGAGTGTCCAACAGAAATGAAGTCTTTCCTAGCGTCCACTAGGACAGACTCTCAAGTCAAGCACAAGTGGGAGCTGTGGAGGAGCTCCGTGGGCTGGGACACCCCTCTGTCCATGTGCCCCCTCTCCCTGACTCCGGCCTGAAGGGTGTCCATCCTCCTGCGTCCATGAAAACCTCACTCACCGCTGCTGGTGGAGGCGGCCTGCACCCGCCCTCCTTCTGGTCCTCACCCTTCAGCATCACCTGTAACCCTTTCACCTGCTCCACGTGGTCTGGGAAAAGCATGTTCACATGTCTATTCAATATCTTTTTTTTTAAATGGTAACAGCAATTTTTAATCTCAAAGTGACAAGTAATCACTGTGAAAAAAAATGAGACAATGCAGAAAGAGGTAAAGAAAAAAAAAACCTCCCAAATCTCACCACTGGAGAAAACGAACCACCATTAACACGGTCATATTTTATTCATTATTTCTTCATAGCTCTACCAACTTTTCAACTTATGCTTCCTGCCCACGTCTGCCCGGAGTTGCAGGAAACACTGCGAACTTCCCCAGTGCCCAGGGCAAACGTGCCATCCGCCAGCCTCTCGACCCAAGCACAGATGAGCAGACGAGCTCAGTCCTGGCGCGCGGTTGTGGGGCGGCTGGGCGTTCAGAGAAGATAACTTCTGATATTTTAAATTCAGGTTTACTGAGCTGCTTTTTAATTCTATACTAATGGGATGAATGTGAACTTTTTGTTTTTCTATACAACACTGACCCCTAGTGGTGCTCTGTCCCCCTTGCAGAGCCGCCCAACTCCCCGCCGGGGTCCAGAAAGGGACATGGAAACACCGTGTAAGCAAATCACTACTGAATTTGGATTGATTTGTGAGCATTTGTTTCCAGTTGAGCCTGTTTAAGTGAAGCCTTTATTTCTCTTGCTTTTCCCTTCCAGGAAAACCGTGCGTGCTTAGTCGTGTCGGACTCTGCTACTCTTTGGACCGTAGCCCGCCAAGCTCCTCTGTCCATGGGATTCTCCAGGCAAGAAGACTGCAGTGGTTCGCCATGTCCTTCTCCAGGGGATCTCCCCAACCCAGAACTCTAACCCGGGTCTCCTGTATTGCAGGCGGATTCTTTACCATTTGAGCCACCAGGGAAAACCGTGTCCTGCCATAAAAATATCCTGTCCTTTTGGTCCTAAGCTTTTATCACAAGCTGCCCTGGGAAAAGGCGAAGACTCCTGAAAAATGATCTAAAAAGGAAAAGCAGGCCTTCCGCAGGCTTCAGGGAAGGGCCCCTTCCTGCTCCCAGGCAGCCGTGGAGAACAACCTCCCAGGAGCCGGCGAGGGGACGGGAAGCGCTCTGTTCATCATGCCTGGAGTCTCAATCCGAGGGAAACAGGGTCCAGAGAACACTGACATCCTGACGCCTGTATCAATAGCCAAAATTCCTGTCCTGTCGAAAGTGGGGCGGCTCCAAAATCACTGCAGATGGTGACCGCAGCCATGAAATTAAAAGACATTTGCTCCTTGGAAGGAAAGTTATGACCAACCTAGACAGCATATTAAAAAGCAGAAACATTACTTTGTCAACAAAGGTCTGTCTAGTCAAGGCTATGGTTTTCCCAGTGGTCATGTATGGATGTGAGAGTTGGACTATAAAGAAAGCTGAGTGCCAAAGAATTGATGCTTTTGAACTGTGGTGTTGAAGACTCTTGAGAGTCCCTTGGACTGCAAGGAGATCCAACCAGTCCATCCTAAAGGAGATCAGCCCTGGGTGTTCATTGGAAGGACCAATGTTGAAGCTGAAACTCCAATACTTTGGCCACCTGATGCAAAGAGCTGAGTCATTTGAAAAGACCCTGATGCTGGGAAAGATTGAGGGCAGAAGGAGAAGGGGATGACAGAGAATGAGATGGTGGGATGACAGAGGATGAGATGGTTGGATGGCATCACTGACTCAATGGACATGAGTTTGGGTAAACTCCAGGAGTTGGTGATGGACATGGAGGCCTGGCGTGCTGCAGTTCATGAGGTTGCAAAGAGCCAGACACAACTGAGTGACTGAACTGAACTGAACTGGTGAGTGTGACCTCCACTGGCTCCAAAGCTGGTGTGACCTTCAGTATAAGTAACTCAGCATCACCCCTCCTGTCTGCAAGCAGTGCCTCCCTGTTCTACCTTCCCTGATTCTTGCATTCAAGGGCCTTGGAGGGCAAGTCCCCTTCCTGAAGGAAAATGCTGCATCTTTAATTTACAACTTCCAATCCTGGAGCACCTCCTCTGGTAACTTCCTTTCCCCCTCTGATTAATGAAGGTGGAGATCTAAGAATGATGCACTGACCCTCTTTACACATTTACCCATTCTTCTTTTAATTCTTCTCTCTTCATGGCAGTCAATCTGCTTCTCACAAAGCACATAATTTGTAAGATTTAAGTTATTTTTCAGTATGGAGATTACTTATAAAACTAAGAATAAAACTACCATGTGATCTAACAATCCCATGACTGGGCATATACCCCAAGGAAACCATAATTGAAAAAGACAATTGTGCCCCAATGTTCATTGCAGCACTGGGACATGGATGCATGGAGGCCTTATTTCCTCTCACCCACTGTGGTCTCCGAAGGAGAAGACAATGCAAAGAGAGTTATTACCCTCTATTACTAGCAGTGGGAGAGGGTCTCCCATGTCAGTTAAGCCCAAGAGCATCTGGCTGCCAGGTCTGTCCATCCCTCTGATGGATAAGAGCAGAGAAAGGGGAGGTGAGCAGTCCAATGTGGAAGGAGCGCCACCCAGCGGGCCGTTCTAGGCCTTTCTGTCCTCTCCTCTGAAGGTGCAGGGCTCATTCCATGTTGCCGGGAGAAATATCAATAACCTTAGATATGCAGATGACACCACCCTTATGGCAGAAAGTGAAGATGAACTAAAGAGCCTCTTGATAAAAGTGAAAGAGGAGAGTGAAAAAGTTGGCTTAAAGCTCAACATTCAGAAAACTAAGATCATGGCATCTGGTCCCATCACTTCATGGCAAATAGATGGGCAAACAGTGAAAACAGTGGCTGGTTTTATTTTGGGGGGCTCCAAAATCACTGCAGATGGTGACTGCAGCCATGAAATTAAAAGACGCTTGCTCCTTGGAAGGAGAAACCTAGATATCCATCAACAGATGGATGGATAAAGAAGTTGTGGTACATATATACAATAAAATATTACTCGGCCATAAAAAAAAGGAAGACATTTAAGTCAGTTCTAATGAGGTGGATGAAATTAGAGCCTATTATACAGAATGAAGTCAGTCAGAAAAACAAATATCCCATATATTTGTTTAACACATATACATGAAATCTGGAAAGATGGTACTTAATTAACCTAGTTGCCGGGCAGCAGTGGAGATGCAGACATACAAAACAGTGAGGGAAGGAGAGGGTGGAATTAATTGAGAGAGTAGCATTGAAACATATACTTATCATACACAAAATAGATAGCTGGTAGGAATTTTCTGTATGATGCAGGGAGCTCAAACCCAGTGCTCTGTGGCAGAATGGGCTGGAAGGCAGGAGGGAGGTTCAAGAGGGAGGGGACATTATGTATACCTATGGCTGATTCATGTTGATGTATGGTAGAAACCAACATAATATTGTAAAGCAATTATCCTCCAATTAAAAGTAAATAAATAATTTTTAAAAGAACCATAAAGAATTTGTTACTGTTGACATCCTTCCTGACACCTTCTGTCACTTATATTGCTCTCACCCAAGATGACAATTCACTTGCCTCAGTATTTTAAATCTCACTTAGTCTATCATAACATTCTCTTCATTAGCCATTTTGTCTCTTAGGATGGACACTGGTCCATCTTAAATGCTATTGCCTAAATCTTCTGCATTTCTCCAATCGTACCTCCTCCTGCCTTGGAAGAACCCCTTCATAAAATTAAGAAATGTTGCAATGGATCTTTGAATGTCCAATTGTGACAAATTTCTGATCCTGTACATTTCAGAATTTCTCTTTCTCCTTCACTAAATTTTGAGCAGAGGATTTATTCTGAATTCCTAGAATTAACGCATAGTTTTTCTCATCTATCAAGATATTATCCATCATGTGCTACTCTTGGAAAAAAAAGAACCATATCTTCAATATGCTTACCTCCTTGATTAAAGTGCTTAACTGCACTTGATCGAACACACCAGTATTAAACAGTATTAAATCTACTGTCTTTATATGTATCATAAGTTTAATCTGTGAGAAATTCTTCAGAGATGTAGCTCCCTAAATAGAAGAAGCTATTGGTTAGCAAGGAGCGAGTCCTAAAACAAAGGGGACCAATTATAGTACCTTTCTGCTAAGGGATCCTAGACCAGTCAGAGTGCTTTCTAGAAATTTATGAACACAAGTCCAGAGATAACATTTATTTTCTTTGCGGTGTGTCCCCTCAAACTTTGAAGCCCTAACCCTCAAGGTGACTGTCCATGGATCAGGGTCTTTATGGTAGTAATTACGGTTAGATGGGGGTCATAAGATCTGGGCCTTAATCCAATATGAGAGGAAGAGACCCCAGAGTTCTCTCTCTCCCCACACCACGTGGAAGGGCCACGTGAGAACACAGCAAGGTGATCATCTGCCAGCCAGGAACAAAGCTCTCACGAAGAAGCAAACAGACCAGCATCCTGATCTTGGGCTTCCGAGAAAGGAATTGAAGATGGCACAAAGAAAAGGAAATAAATACCATGCTCATGGGCTGTAATAATTAATACTGTTACATCATCCATACTACCCAAAGCAATGTACAAATTAAATGTAATCACTATCAAAATACCAATGGCATTATATAAGAAATCATTTTAAAACTTGTATGGAAATACATAAGACCCTGAATAGTCAAAATATTCCTATAAAAGAAGAACAAAGCTGGAGCATGCTTTCTGGCTTCAAACACAATTACAAAACTATACTAATAAAACTGTACATTACTGGGACAAAAACAGACACACAGATCAGTGGAATAGAGAGCCTAGAAATAAACCCATGATTATATGGTCATTTAATTTATTTCTTTAACTTTAAACTGTTATTTTCTACTGGGGTCTAGCCAATTAACGATATTGTGATAGTTTCAGGTGAACAATGAAGAGACTCAGCCATACATATACATTTATCCATTCTCCCCCAAACTCCCTTTTATGGTCAATTAATTTGTGATAAAGGAAGCAAGAATATCCAATGGGGAAAAGATGGTCTCTTCAATAAATGATGTTGGGAAAATTAGACACCTACATGCAAAAGAATTAAACTGGACCACTTTCCTATATCATGTACAAAAACAACCTCAAAATTGATTAAAAACTTAAATGTAAGATCTGCTAGAAGAAAATCCCTAGAAAAAAAGTATAAACTATACCCTGTTTGACATCAGTCTTGGCAATATTTTTTCACATCTATCTCCTCAGGAAGGGAATCAAAAGCAAAAATAAACAAGTGGGACTTAGTCAAACTTAAAACTTTTGAACAGGAAAAAACAAAAAGGGTGATGAGAGAAGATATTTGCAAACATTATATTTGCTAAGTGGGTTAATATTCAAAATATGCATTAAAAACTAAACTCATACAACTCAATATCCAAAAAAGCAATTCAATTTTTAAAATGAACAGAGGACCTGAATAGGTATTCTTTCCAAAAAAGACACACACGTTGGCCAACAGGCACATGAAAGGATACTCAACATCGCTACTCATCAGGGAAATGCAAGTCAAAATCACAATATCATCTCACACCTGTCAGAATGGCTGTCATCAAAAAGACAAGAACTAGGAATTGTTGGTGAGGTTGTGGAGAAAAGTGAATCTCCATACACAGTTGGTGGAAATGTCAGTTGCTGAAGCCAATACAGCAAAGAAACATTAAAAATAAAACTGTTATCAGTTCAGTTCAGTTCAGTTGCTCAGTCATGTCCGACTCTGAAACTCCATGAATCACAGCACGCCAGGCCTCCCTGTCCATCACCAACTCCCAGAGTTCACCCAAACTCATGTCCATCAAGTTGGTGATGCCATCCAGCCATCTCATCCTCTGTCGTCCCCTTCTCCTCCTGCCCCCAATCCCTCCCAGCATCAGAGTCTTTTTCAATGAGTCAACTCTTCACATGAGGTAGCCAAAGTATTGGAGTTTCAGCTTCAACATCAGTCCTTCCAATGAACACCCAGGACTGATCTCCTTTAGGATGGACTGGTTGGATCTCCTTGCAGTCCAAGGGACTCTCAAGAGTCTTCTCTAAACCACAGTATAAAGGTATCAGTTCTTCAGCATTCAGCTTTCTTCACACAATCCAGCAATTTCATTCCTGGGTATTTATCCAAAAAAAATGAAAACACAAATTGGAAAAGATACATGCACCCCTATGTTCATAGCGGCATTATTTACATTAACTAAAATATGGAAACAACTGCATCCACCATTGGACAAATGGATAAAAATGTGCTATTTGTGTATATATTATATAATATATACATATTATATATTATACATATTATAACTATGTATGTATATGTAATGTATATACATATTATATACATATATATTATAACTATATGTATATAATAGAATATATAGATATATACATAATGGATTACTCAGCCATTTAAAAGAGAATAAAGCTTTGCCACTTGCAACAATATGGATAGAACTAGAGGGTATTATGCTCAGTGAAATAAATCAGACACGGAAAGACAAATATTGTATGTTTTTAGTTATATATATTAACAGAATCTGGAGAAGGAAGTGGCAACCCACTCCAGTATTCTTGCTTGGAAAATTTCATGGACAGAGGAGCCTGGAGGGCTATAAATAGTCCATGGGGTTGCAAAGAGTCAGACATGACTTAGCGACTAAACCACAACATTAATAGAATCTACAAAATAAAACAAATAGTATGGAAACAGACTCAGAGACACAGGAGAACAAAATAGTGGCTACTGGAGAAAAATAGGTGAAGAGGATTAAAAGCTACAAGCAATTAGGTATAAAATAAATAAGTTTCAAGGATATAAGATATAGCACATGGAATGTAGCTGATATTTTAGAATAACCTTGTATTAAAAGTGTAATATATAAAAATGGAATAATGGGCAAATTTGGCCTTGGAGTACAAAATGAAGCAGGGTAAAGGCTAACAGAGCTTTCTCAAGGAAACATGCTGGTCATAGCAATTACCCTTTCCCAACAACCCAAGACATGACTCTACATATGGACATCACCAGATGGTCAATACCAAAATCAGGTTGATCATGTTCTTTGCAGCCAAAGACAGAGAAGCTCT
Source organism: Tragelaphus eurycerus (assembly GCA_935064755.1). Classification (NCBI taxonomy): domain Eukaryota; kingdom Metazoa; phylum Chordata; class Mammalia; order Artiodactyla; family Bovidae; genus Tragelaphus; species Tragelaphus eurycerus. The sequence continues at coordinate 15,904,949 of CAKXYN010000041.1, forward strand.
ATTCAGTCAGTAAAAACAAGACCTGGAGCAGACAGTGGCTCTGATCATGAGCTCCTTATTGCAAAATTCAGGCTTAAATTGAAGAGGAAAACCACTAGGCCATTCAGGTATGACCTAATCAAATCCCTTATGATTATACAGTGGAAGTGAGGAAGGGATTCAAAGGATTAGATCTGGTAGACAGAGTGCCTGAAGAAATATGGATGGAGGTTTGTAACACTGTACAAAAGGCAGTGACCAAAACCATCCCCAAGCAAAAGAAATGCAAGAGGGCAAAATGATTGTCTGAGGAGGCCTTACAAACAGGTATGAAAAGAAGAAAAGCTAAAGGCAAGGGAGAAAGGGAAAGATATACCTAACTGAATGCAGAGTTCCACAGAATAGCAAGAAGAGAGAAAAAGGCCTCCTTAAATGAACAATGCCAGGAAACAGAGGAAAACAATAGAATGGGAACTACTAGAGATAATATTCAAGAAAATTGGAGATATCAAGGGAACATTTCATGCAAAGTTGGGCATGATAAAGGACAGAAACAATAAGGACCTAGCAGAAGCAGAATAGATTTAGAAGTGTGGCAAGAATACACAGAACTATACCAGAAAGGTCTTAATGACCAGGATAACCACAGTGGTGTGGTCACTCACCTAGACATCCTGGACATGCTGGGGTGTAAAGTCAAGTGGGCCTTAGGAAGCATTACTATGATCAAAGCTAGTGGAGGTGATGGAATTCCAGCTGAGCCATTTAAAATCCTAAAAGATGCTGCTGCTAAAGTGCCACATTCAATATGTCAGCAAATTTGGAAAACTCACTAGTGGTCACAAGACTGGAAAAGGTCAGTTTTCATTCCAATCCCCCAAACTGGCAGTGCCAAAGAATGCTCAAACTACTGTACAATTGCTGTCCTTTCACATGCTAGCAACGTTTTGTCCCCAATCCTTCAAACTAAGCTTTAGTGTATGTGAACTGAGAACTTTCCGGTGTACAAGCTGGGTTTCAAAGAGACCGAATTGTCAGCATCTGTTGGATTGTGGAGAAAGCAATGGAGTTCCAGAAAAACATCTATTTCTGCTTCATTGACTACACTAAAGCTTTTGACTGTTTGGACTACAAACTGGGAAATTCTTAAAGAGATGGGAATACCAGACCACCTTACCTGTCTCCTGAGAAACCTGTATGCAGGTCAAGAAGCAACATTTAGAACCTGGACATTAAACAATGGAGTGGTTCCAAATTGTGAAAGGAGTACATCAAGGCTGTTTATTGTCACCCATTTATTTAACTTATATGTAGAGTACATCACATGAAATCCCCAGCTGGATGAATCACAAGCTGGAACAGAATTGCTGGAAGAAATATCAACAGTCTCAGATATGCAGATGATACCAATCTAATAGCAGAAAGTGAAGAGGAACTAAAGAGCATCTTGATGAGGGTCAAAGAAGAGAGTGAAAAAAACTGGCTTAAAACTCAACATTCAAAAAACTTAGATCATGGTGAGAGAGTCAGTTCCTGGGCAGGTTGATAAGAATTCCAGGGTACCCAAGGAGGAGGAGAAAGGGGTCTGGGACTCTCAAGGAGGAGACAGGGGTCTGGAATTCTCAAGGAGGAAAAAAGGACAATTGCCTTTTTTTCCTCTACATTCCTTAGTCTTCAGTTCAGTTCAGTTCAGTCGCTCAGTCGTGTCCATTTCTTTGCGACCCCATGAATCGCAGCACGCCAGGCCTCCCTGTCCATCACCAACTCCCAGAGTTCACTCAGACTCCTGTCCATCAAGTCAGTGATGCCATCCAGCCATCTCATCCTCTGTCGTCCCCTTCTCCTTCTTAGTCTTAGTCACATAAATTTTTTTTTTCTTTAAGCCCAGAACAAGGAACAACTCAGTTCAAACTCTGTAGTAAGGTTTATATAACAACAATGTATCCTGCTTGAGGACATGTTTCTTCTTCTAAAATTTTTTTTTTCTTTAAGCCCAGAACAAGGAACAACTCAGTTCAAACTCTGTAGTAAGGATTATATAACAACAATGTATCCTGCTTAAGGACATGTTTCTCCTTCTTCAAAACCTTCTGACTAATCTTGTTAACTTAGAATGTATATTATGGGAGTGGATCTGGTAAGATCTTTCTATTGTTAGTTCTTATCCTGTTGTTTTAAAATGTAAATTATGGGAGTGGGTCTAGTAAGAGCTTTACAACCTTGAGACATTCTTTTGATTTATTGCAGTAGTCAATTAAAAAGGTATATAACTCCCTTGCTTAGACTAGTGAGGAGGCATTCTCCATCCCCCTTCTGATGTCTGTGTCAGAAGCTTTCTCTGTCCCTTTTTCACTTTAATAAAACTCTGCTATACAAAAGCTCTTGAGTGATCAAGCCTGGTCCCTGTTCCCAAAGCTAAATCTTCTTCAGAGATCAAGAATCCGACATGACACATTTCAGATCAGATCAGATCAGATCAGTCACTCAGTCGTGTCCGACTCTTTGCGACCCCATGAACTGCAGCACGCCAGGCCTCCCTGTCCATCACCAGCTCCCGGAGGTCACCCAGACTCGCATCCATCGAGTCAGTGATGCCATCCAGCCATCTCATCCTCTGTCATCCCCTTCTCCTCCTGCCCTCAATCCCTCCCAGCATCAGAGTCTTCTCCAATGAGTCAACTCTTCGCATGAGGTGGCCAAAATACTGGAGTTTCAGCTTTAGCATCATTCCTTCTAAAGAAATTCCAGGATTGATCTCCTTCAGAATGGACCGGTTGGATCTTCTTGCAGTCCAAGGGACTCTCAAGAGTCTTCTCCAACACCACAGTTCAAAAGCATCAATTCTTCGGCGCTCAGCCTTCTTCACAGTCCAGCTCTCACATCCATACATGACCACAGGAAAGACCATAGCCTTGACTAGGCGAACCTTTGTTGGTAAAGTAATGTCTCTGCTTTTGAATATGCTATCTAGGTTGCTCATAACTTTCCTTCCAAGGAGTAAGCGTCTTTTAATTTCATGGCTGCAGTCACCATCTGCAGTGATTTTGGAGCCCAGAAAAACAAAGTCTGACACTGTTTCCACTGTTTCCCCATCTATTTCCCATGCAGTGATGGGACCAGATGCCATGATCTTCGTTTTCTGAATGTTGAGCTTTAAGCCAACCTTTTCATTTTCCACTTTCACCTTCATCAAGAGGCTTTTTAGCCCCTCTTCACTTTCTGCCATAAGAGTGGTGTCATCTGCATATCTGAGGTTATTGATATTTCTCCCGGCAATCTTGATTCCAACTTCTGTTTCTTCCAGTCCAGCATTTCTCATGATGTACTCTGCATATAAGTTAAATAAACATGGTGACAATATGCAGCCTTGACGTACTCCTTTTCCTATTTGGAACCAGTCTGTTGTTCCATGACCAGTTCTAATTGTTGCTTCCTGACCTGCATACAGATTTCTTAAGAGGCAGATCAGGTGGTCTGGTATTCCCATCTCTTTCAGAATTTTCCATAGTTTATTGTGATCCACACAGTCAAAGGCTTTGGCATAGTCAATAAAGCAGAAATAGATGTTTTTCTGGAACTCTCTTGCTTTTTCCATGATCCAGCGGATGTTGGCAATTTGATCTCTGGTTCCTCTGCCTTTTCTAAAACCAGCTTGAACATCAGGAAGTTCACAGTTCACATATTGCTGAAGCCTGGCTTGGAGAATTTTGAGCATTACTTTACTAGCGTGTGAGATGAGTGCAATTGTTTGGTAGTTTGAGCACTCCTTGGCATTGCCTTTCTTTGGGATTGGGATGAAAACTGACCTTTTCCAGTCTTGTGGCCACTGCTGAGTTTTCCAAATTTGCTGGCATATTGAGTGCAGCACTTTCACAGCATCATCTTTCAGGACTTGGAATAGTTCCACTGGAATTCCATCACCTCCACTAGCTTTGTTTGTAGTGATGCTTTCTAAGGCCCATTTGACTTCACATTCCAAGATGTCTGGCTCTAGGTCAGTGATCACATCATCATGATTGTCTAGGTCTTGAAGCTCTTTTTTGTACAGTTCTTCTGTGTATTCTTGCCACCTCTTCTTAATATCTTCTGCTTCTGTTAGGTCCACACCATCTCTGTCCTTTATCGTGCCCATCTTTGCATGAAATGTTCCCTTGGTATCTCTGATTTTCTTGAAGAGATCCCTAGTCTTTCCCACTCTGTTGTTTTCCTCTATTTCTTTGCATTGATCATTGAAGAAGGCTTTCTTATCTCTTCTTGCTATTCTTTGGAACTCTGCATTTAGATGTTTATATCTTTCCTTTTCTCCTTTGTTTTTCGCTTCTCTTCTTTTCACAGCTATTTGCAAGGCCTCCCCAGACAGCCATTTTGCTTTTTTGCATCTCTTTTACCGTAAGCTATCAAGGGTGTCTGGTTCCATCACTTCATGGCAGGAAAAAGCGGAAGCAATGACAGATTTTATTTTCTTGGGCTCCAAAATCACCGCAGATGGTGACTGCTGCCATGACATGAAAAGACAGTTGTTCCTTGCAAGGAAAGCTATGACAACCCTAGACAGCATATTAAAAAGCAGAGACATCACTTTGCCGACAAAGGTCCATACAGTCAAAACCAAGATTTTTTCCAGTAGTCATGTAATGATGCAAGAGTTGGACCATAAAGAAGGCTGAGTACTGAAGAAATGAAGCTTTCAAATTGTGGTGCTGGAGAATACTCTTGAGAGTCCCTTGGACTGCAAGAAGATCAAACCAGTCATTCCTAAAGGAAATCGACTGTGAATATTCATCGGAAGGACTGATGTTGAAGCTGAAACTCCAATACTCTGGCCACCTGATGTGAAGAGCAGACTCATTAGAAAAGACCCTGATGCTGGGAAAGACAGAGGGCAGGAGGAGAAGGGAGTGGCAGAGGAGGAGATGATTGGATGGCATCACTGACTCAATGGACATGAGTTTCAGCAAACTCCAGGAAATAGTAGAGCCTGGCATGCTGCAGTCCCTGGGGTTGCAAAGTTGAACATGATTTAGTGACTGAACAACATAAAAATACCTAATTATAATATTGTACACCTGAAACTAATACCACATTGTAGTCAACTATGCTTCAATTAAAAATTAAAATACATATAAAGAAATACTCATTACAATGATCATTAAGATAGAATCAAGGTGGGAAAATGACCAAAGGGTGAAGGTGTATTTTTGTGACCAAAGCAGTCACAATGTTTCATCACATTCTAATTTCCTAAAGAAGATACTCTTAAGAAAAAGCACCATTGGAAAATAGCCAATAGTAATGGCCATGAATAAAACATTTAGCACATTAATTGGGGCTAAAAGGCCTGGAAAAAGATTAACAAAGCCAAATAAGGACATTAGCCTTTAATCTTCAGAATAATAGCAGAGAATATTTTTAGCAGCTCCCCAGAGGAAAGTTTACAGTCTCCTACAAAGAGGTCAATGAAACTCTGACCTAATCTTAGAATTTAAGGAAACAGCCCATCTTTTATTATATTAATGGCACATTTATCATTGAAAACCAGTGATTCTAGAAATAAAAAATAAAAGCCATACATATATATACATACACACATTTATTATATTCTAGCACTAAGGCTGCAAAGTTAATACTGTGAGTTCCTCTTCCTCGGGCAAACTTTATGTGTGCTTGGAAATAACCATTTAAATAGACAGTTCTCTAGTTTCCAAGCAACTTAATTGTAAACATGCAATCATTTCTCCCCTCTAGTATATTATACTAGAATAAAAATATAGAAAGTGTCTTGTGTTTTGATTTTTCTCATTAATGAGGTAAATTCTTCAAAGTATCTCCAACTTAAAGAAGCTGTTTTTAAAAAATGATAAGTACCAATTGTAAAACTATAATTTTCACAGAGATGGGCAATCAGAGCAGATACATGGTCAGCTTCACTGGAACTGAAGAGGAGAGAGAACGAGAATTAAAAATCAAGCATTATAAGATACAAATTTACCAAAAATAACCAGTGAACCAACAGTGTTCACACAGGAAAAAAAAAAAGATCTATGAAGAAACCAACCAGTAAAGTTGTCCTAAGTATTTTTCTTTCTTCTTTGCTCATTAGGAAATAACTTGGTACATAGTGGATTAAAAAAATGGGGTTCAGAATAAGATCTTGATTTGAAATCAGGTTCAAACATAATTGCTCTGTTTGACTTCCCCTTAACTGTATTTTCTCAGCTTCTAGTTTTTGCTAATAATGGCACCCCACCCCAGTACTTTTGCCTGGAAAATCCCATGGACGGAGGAGCCTGGTAGGCTCCAGTCCATGGGGTCGCTAAGAGTCGGACACGACTGAGCGACTTCACTTTCACTTTTCACTTTCATGCATTGGAGAAGGACATGGCAACCCACTCCAGTGTTCTTGCCTGGAGAATCCCAGGGACGGGGGAGCCTGGTGGGCTGCCATCTATGGGGTCGCACAGAGTCGGACACGACTGAAGCGACTTAGCACCAGTAGCAGCAGCAGTAACAACAACTATCTGGAATAGAATATTCACCTGCTAGTTTCTGTTTAGCATGCATACTAAGTTGCTTCAGTTCTGTCTGACTCTTTGTGACACTATGGACGGTAGCCCACCAGCTCCTCTGTCTATAGGATTGTCCAGGAAAGAATACTGGAGTGGATTGCCATTTTCTCCAGGGGATCTACCTGACTCAGAGATTGAACCTGTTTCTCCTGCACTGCAGGTGGCTTCTTTACCACTGAGCCATTGGGGAGGCCCTGTTTAGACATTTGGTTAAATCAATGCCATGGTCATCAGACTGTGTTGTGTAATATTATGAAAGCAGATAAAAAAGCAATCTGGATCCTGAGCGTAGGAACATGGTCAAATGTTATGTTGGTCACAGGGGCAGAGATCACCACCGCTGTTGTCTTTCTCTACCTCCCTGTGTTCCAACAACACTGGTCTTCTCTCTGCAATTCAACCATGCAAAACAATTTCCTTTTCCCCTCAATACTTTTCTTCCAAGTTTTAGTAGGCTCCTTCTTTTTTGGTCTTGTTTCAAATGTCACTTCCTCTGAGGCCTTTTCTAGCTTCCACTCTGGCACTTTTCCTAAGAGATCACACTGTTGATTCCTTTATAGCTGTTTCAATTGTAGACCATTATCCATGCTCATGAATTTACTTACTGTCTATGTCTGCTGTCTGGAATGCAAGTTCCATAGAGGAGCTTGCTCATCTAGTTCACAGTTATAGTCTCAGAGCCAGAACACTGCCTCACACAAAGCAGACTTTCAATAAGTCATTGTTGGATGGATGTCTGCAAGGGTGGAGGGAGAAGGGCAAGATCTAATTGGCTGATGGAGTAAAGCTCCTCCTCTGTTCATGATCTGACCACTTTCCATTGCCTCCATGATGATCAACTTCTGCTCCTGGTCTCCGTCATTCTGAAAGGTTGTTGCTGAGCCATGAAAGATGCCGGGATTCTTGGCCTCTGTAGGAGAGGAATTCAATCCGGGGCCAGTGACGAGGCTTGAATGCTCAGAGCTTTTGTATAATAAAGTTTTTTACTAAAGTATAAAAGAGATAGAGAAAGCTTCTGACATAGACATCAGAAGGGGGCAGAAAGAGTGCCCCCTGCTAGTCTTTAGCCAAATGTGATATAGCTACTAGCAAGCTGTTAATTATAGAAAGGAGATGTCTCGTAACTCAGAGTAGTATCAGGCCCCTCACCCACAACATGCATTTTGAGATAACTTTGACACGAGGTGAGTTGTCCTGGGCCATAACATGATGGGCATTAATCTTGAAGAAAGGCAGCTGCTACTACTAAGTCACTTCAGTCGTGTCCGACTCTGTGCGACCCCATAGACAGAAGCCCACCAGGCTCCCCCATCCCTGGGATTCTCCAGGCAAGAATACTGGAGTGGGTTGCCATTTCCTTCCCCAATGCATGAAAGTGAAAAGTGAAAGTGAACTCGCTCAGTTGTGTCCGACTCTTAGCAACCCCCTGGATTGCAGCCTACCAGGCTCCTCCACGGGCAAGGCAATGGCACCCCACCCCAGTACTCTTGACTGGAAAGTCCCATAGACAGAGGAGCCTGGTGGGCTCGTCCATGGGGTTGCTAAGAGTCGGACACAACTGAGCGACTTCACTTTGACTTTTCACTTTCATGCATTGGAGAAGGAAATGGCAACCCACTCCAGTGTTCTTGCCTGGAGAATCCCAGGGACGGGGAAGCCTGGTGGGCTGCCGTCTATGGGGTCGCACAGAGTTGGACACAACTGAAGCGACACAGCAGCAGCAGCAGCAGGCTCCTCCATCCATGGGATTTTCCAGGCAAGAGTACTGGAGTGGGTTGCCATTGCCTTCTCCAGAAGAAAGGCAGGTTTCTAAGCAAATACAGTCTCACTAACATAGCTTAAGACAACATTTGCATGAGTAAAACATACTGGTTTGTTGAGTAAAACATACTGGTCTTTCAAGTCATTCTGAGTCTTAGGCAAAACCAACTTGAAGACAGAGTCTAGAGTAAATACATAGTTAATTAACAGAGCTTAATACAAACATTTCCATAAGAAAAACCACATTGGTTAGTTAGCTCAAGGTTTGAGAAAAGTTCAGTTCAGGTGGAGCCAGGTGTCCTCTGTGGCAACATAGAATTTTAAATTTGTATAGAGAAGGGGAAAAAATACAACACTAGTAGTTTGTTTCCTCCTGCCGCTTAAAGAGAGAGAGAAAAAACTGTCTGACACTTGCAACCTATTTCCTCCATTTAGAGACCCCTGGCCTTCCTGCCTGTTACCCTCTCATTTCCTCACCTGGATAGCAGCACTAGGCTTCCTGATGAGTTCATCTGCTTCTACCTGGGCCTCTGTGGTCTTTTTCAACATGACAGCTGAGCCAATCCTCTTTAAAACATGTTGGTCTCTCTTCTCTGAGAAACTCTACAATGGCTCCCCATACTACTCAGTAAAAGGCCACATCCATCAAGGCCCTACTTGGTGTGATCCCTTCCTGCCTCTCTCCCTTGTCGTCCCTCCGTCAGCAAAAACCACCCCTGCTCTTGAACTTGCCAGGCACCTTAGGGCATGTGATCTAAGCTGTTCCCTCTTCCTATGAGGCCCTTTCCCCACATACCTGCTTGAGTAGTGTCCAACTCTCCTGTTTTATTTAAATATAACCGTTCCATTGAAAGGGCTTTCCTGGTGGCTCATAAGGTAAAGAAAGCTGCCTGCCAATGCAAGAGACATGGGTTCTATCCCTGGGTTGGGAAGACCTGCTGGAGAAGGAAATGCCAACCCGCTCCTGTATTCTTGCCTGTGTTGCAGAAACCAGTACTCAAGAAACCAAGCACCACACTCGGAGAGTTGGAGAACTCAGGTTTATTACACCAGTGGGCCCAGAGGAGTTAACACTCCAAGCTCTGAGCCCCGCACAAAGGGGTTACAGAGTTTTTTATATATGGACAGGCATGATTAAGGTGGTTTGTGGGTTTGCAGGGGCTGGGCAATTGCAAAGAGCACAGGACAAGGGTGAGTGAGATAAACTCCACTTCCTAGTATTGTGAGTCCCCACTTTCTGAGACTTTTGTGATCCAGACTTTGCAAGGAGCAAGCTGAGTTACAGAGGCAGAAGGAGCAGGAGGTTATGTAAAATTTTAACTTTTCCTCTTCATTCTCCCATCTTGATGCTTCTATTACTCATCGTAGAAAGCATCATCTCATGTTTTGGTAGGACATTCAAAGCTCCCCATCGTTTAGGGGGCTATATTGAGCTTTGTAACTTTATAGATTCAATTGCAGAGGTTATGAACTGGGTAGTAGCACTGAGAATATAAGGGCCAAACAAGAATGCCACAAAGAGCATGAAGAGAGGACCGGTTAAAGGGAGAAGCCATGATGGACAGCTCCAGATACTGTTCCAGTTACCCCAGGAATTAGCTAGTTTCTCTCTCCTTTTTATGATTTGTTCCCTTAGCTATTAGGCCATGTCTCTGACTATTCCTGATTGGTTTACATAACAGCAGCATTCTTCATTCAAGAAGAGGCAGAGTCTTCTCTTTAAGGCTGTCAGTAGGTCTAGCCCTCTCCTAGTCTGTAAAACCACCTCAGCCAGGGATTCTAGTTGGTCCTGCAATGAAAAGTACAGCAATAATACTGACTAGGGATAGAGGCCAGGGCTGACAATGAAAATCCATCGATATTTTGATAGCTGGATCGGCAAGCTTCTGCCGTGCATGGACTAGTCAGCTTCCGGAGTGACTAGAGCAGGGCTCAGCGTCCTTCGTGGGTGAAGACTGTTGTCTTTAGAACCAGACCTTGAGGAGGTTTTTGGGGTCTGGAACTGCTTTCCAGGTGTCCCCATCACAGGAAGTAGCTGCCTTCTTGACTCTGGTGTGGTGGATCCGAGGGATGACGCCTATAACTTTAACAGCAGTAGTGGTTGCCAGGATGACCGTGTGAGGGCCTGTCCAAACTGGCTGAAGTGTTGTTTTTTTTTTTTTTTTTCTAATTTTTAACCCATACCTCATCTCCCAGCTGATAGGGATGAGTCCAGTTGCCTAGTGGAATGGGAGTCCTTTCTTAGGTTTCTGGGGTGATATGGCAGAAGACTTTCCCAGGGCCTGGAGGCGTCGGGACATCTCCAGGTCAGCTAGTTGGTGGTGGTCCCCCTTGAGCTTTTTTATCACTGGGGTTGGTCTCCCATGTAAGATCTCAAAGGGAGAATAGCCTGAGGACCTTGGGGTGCATTTACAGAGGGAGATGAGAGTACACAGAATGATAAGGCAGCTTGTTACTAGCATTGTGTGGGTGTTGGCTGGGGGACATTCTTCTCAAACTACTACTTGGAGAAACAAACTCAACAAGAAAGTTAAAGATATTTGGCCCAAAGATTAATAGATGTAGGAAAGCTGCTGAGGGGCTAGCCAGGAGAACCAGGTCCAGACACTGATTCATGACATTAGTGTTTCTCTAGGTATGAGAAGATACAAGAATTTGGACTCGTAAAAATCTTTTATCTGAAAACATCTAACTGAAGGCCTGTTTTTCTGGGTTTTCCCAGAGCACAGGGTGCTTTATTTTTTTTGTCTCCACCCCGAACTCCTTTCAAGGGGGTGTTGAAAGTCAGCGTCTCGTAGTGGTCATGATTTAATCTTTGTAGAGGCAGCTGACAAGGGCCAACTTTCAGTCAGCAGGGCCCCTTCATAACCACATTTTTGACCATGTTTGGGGGCATTTCATGGCCATTGTGTCCCACGGTGCTGCGAAGGCTCATTCCCAGTCTAATAAAGATTCCAGTGACAGGCTGCTAGTGCTGTCACTAGACCAGGCCTTGTAAGTAGCAAAAGTCTCTGGACCATATCTACCTTACTAACCTCTTGGTCCACGAAAATATTTCCTCTTGTTGCTTCTTCCCATATCTAGAGTTACATTATTACAATTATTGATCTCATATCAGCATTTTATCACAGGTTCAGTCACACATTTGGTAACATAAGAAATAATCTTCTAAAATAAGCTACATAGAAAATAATAGAGCCAACAATTATTAGTAAGGTCACAAGCAAGAATTTAAGTCGAGAACTTTCATTGGGTACAGCCAGGTATACCCCAGGTCATCTGACTTAGTTAAATGATTATAGCCAAGTGTTACAGAGAAGGCAATGGCACCCCACTCCAGTACTCTTGCCTGGAGGAGTCTGGTAGGCTGCAGTCCATAAGGTCACTAAGAGTCAGACACGACTGAGCAACTTCACTTTCCCTTTTCACTTTCATGCATTGGAGAAGGAATTGGCAACCCACTCCAGTGTTCTTGCCTGGAGAATCCCAGGGACGGGGGATCCTGGTGGGCTGCCATCTATGGGGTCACACAGAGTCGGACACGACTGAAGTGATTTAGCAGCAGGAGCAGCAGCAGCCAACTGTTACTCTCCTGGTTGTATATCATGGAGCATCTGACTTTTATCCAAAGACTGGTTACTGAGATAAGCTTTAGAAACAATCTTAGTGTCCTTTCTAATAACTTAATTACAACTTTTAGCAATATAATATAACAAGGAACTATCTCAGAAGTGAGTCTTAGTAAGCATAGACCTTAATTAACAAAACTAGTACTTAATATTCAGTGAAACATAATTTTGTTTCTTTTTGGAGAACTCCTTGTGAGGGCATTAACACAGTAGCCAGGTAAGGCTTTAACCCATCAAATAAAAAATGTCTGTCAGGGAGCCGGGAAAAGCCAAGCAGCCATCTTGGATTTCCCATAGCCCTGGCTCTTTGATTTTCAGCTGTTGTTTATTTATTTTTGATTTCCTAATTTAAGATCAGACTATAGCCATGTATTAAGGACATCAGGATAGCAAAAGTCTTAACCATGAGGAGTTTTTTTTTTTTTGAAGCAGAATGAGCTTTGTCTACATGTACCATAATCTTAACTAATGTTTATTTACTTTACCAAAGTAACAAAAAGATTTTTAAAAACAAATATAAATCACTTAAAGGCACAGAAATTCATAATCTGTTACTGAAAGCTGCATTTTAAGAAATCTTTGTTCTCTAAACAGAGAGAAGATCAAATTCCAGTCTGGTACCAGCTTACTGTTAATAACAAAATTTATTTATCTGCTTAATCTTAGAAAGTTTTTTCCATAAAACTTGAAAAACTAGCAGTATTTTTCTAAAGGCATGAAAGTAGAACTATAGAAGGCATGTTTAAAATCTGATTCTATTGCAATTGACAAATAAACCTGGTCATAACACTTTAATATGACAATTAGAATTATAATTCACCATATTTTATCAGGGTATATCAGATCTATATGAATTTCACATAATTTTAGGATATCTATAATAGTAACAAAGATCATGGCATCTGGTCCCATCACTACATGGGAAATAGATGGAGAAACAGTGGAAACAGTGTCAGACTTTCTTTTTCTGGGCTCCAAAATCACTGCAGATGGTGACTGCAGCCATGAAATTAAAAGACGCTTACTCCTTGGAAGAAAAGTTATGACCAACCTAGACAGCATATTCAAAAGCAGAGACATCACTTTGCCAACAAAGGTTCGCCTAGTCAAGGCTATGGTCTTTCCTGTGGTCATGTATGGATGTGAGAGCTGGACTGTGAAGAAGGCTGAGCGCCGAAGAATTGATGCTTTTGAACTGTGGTGTTGGAGAAGACTCTTGAGAGTCCCTTGGACTGCAAGAAGATCCAACCAGTCCATTCTGAAGGAGATCAGCCCTGGGATTTCTTTGGAAGGAATGATGCTAAAGCTGAAACTCCAATATTTTGGCCACCTCATGCGAAGAGTTGACTCATTGGAGAAGACTCTGATGCTGGGAGGGATTGGGGGCAGGAGGAGAAGGGGACGACAGAGGATAAGATGGCTGGATGGCATCACTGACTCTATGGATGTGAGTCTGAGTGACCTCCGGGAGTTGGTGATGGACAGGGAGGCCTGGCGTGCTGCAGTTCGCAAAGAGTCGGACACGACTGAGCGACTGATATGATCTGATCTGATCTGATAATAGTAACATCAGCCATACAGTATAACCTGAAAAGATTTTTTTCCCCATCACTTTAACAATACTTCCCATGTAATTTAACATGTCCAATGAACCCAGATAGCTTAATAGCTCTTTGGGATGTCTCAGGGGCCCTCTGAAGCATCCCAAAGTTAGCTAGAAGTCAAGTTATTTAGGAAGTTTTGTCAATAAATATCCAAAGGGTTTATAGCACTTAGTCAGGTAGGACCATATAAGTCACTGTGAAGTAATAGTTATTTACTTAGTCCAAGGTAACAAAAGATTTCAAAGGTAAATATAGAACTGGTCAATTAAGAGGTAAAGAAACTTACATCTATTATTAAAAGCAGTTCAACATCTGAAGAAAGTATGTCCTCTTAACAAAGAGAAAGACCGATTTCAAGTTTTGCACCAGCTTACTTTAAACTCAGTTAGGTAAACTTAATTAAATTTATTTTAAACTTAGTCCTGCTGCTGCTGCTGCTGCTAAGTTGCTTCAGTTGTGTCTGACTCTGTGCGACCCATAGACGGCAGCCCACGAGGCTCCCCTGTCCCTGGGATTCTCCAGGCAAGAACACTGGAGTGGGTTGCCATTTCCTTCTCCAATGCATGAAAGTGAAAAGTCAAAGTGAAGACGCTAAGTCATATCCGACTCTTAGCAACCCTGCAGCCTACCAGGCTCCTCCGCCCATGGGATTTTCCAGGCAAGAGTACTGGAGTGGGTTGCCATTGCCTTCTCTGAACTTAGTCCTAACCATGTACAAATTTTTTTTTCATGGTCTGCTTTCCACAAACTTTTTAATCACTTTCTGTAACAGCCACCTGTAAGTCAGACCTACTTTCTTTTCCCTTTATGAAATGTAATTTTTATTTTTTAAGTCTTCTTTATTAAAAACATACATCCTACTTCCTTTAGATTAGCAAACAAACATTAATACTAGATATTTAATATTGAATATTTCCCAGTTCATGTGAATCTGAAATTTATTTAGGCTTATTTTTCTTGTATTTAGAATTATTTGCTGTGTAAGTGCTTACTTTTCTTTAGGTCAATTAAATTAGAATTCATTAACAACTTCAACAGTATTATCAGAAAACAAAACAAAAGTCATATGCTGAAACATACATAAATACAGACAGACAGAAATCTTATATTTTTCTGTTTGAGATTTAATAATATATATCTATATATATTATAGATATATCTATATCTATATTTAATATATTTCTTTGACCCCCCACCTCCTTTTTTTTTTCTTTGCTTGAAGTTCTAATTTGCCCAAAGCTGAGGTCTCAGGAAAAGTTTGCTGTGTATTTCAAGGACATGGAAAGGGTTGACTTCCAAATTTTCCCCAGGCAGGCCTTTTAACAAGCTAGTTGTTTTTAATTGCATATGCAAAAATAATTGGTTTTGCATTTTATAAAAAGAAAAATTTCTCTCAATCTGTTCAATCAGCAATCACGCACTCACATTCAGAGGCTATCATGACTCCTCCCTTCTCCCAAGTCCCCAGGTTTCCTTAACTGTTGCTCCCTTCCAGGGAACTCCAAGGAGGTTATCAGTCACAATGCTTCCCTTCCCCTGAGTCCCCAGTTCTCCCTATCTGATGCTCCCTTCCTGGGAGCTCCAAGGAGGTGATCAGTCTTCACTTCTACCAATTGGGGTAGGACCTGACTGGGGACTGGCCCTGGGGCCTTACCTGATCCTGTGGCCATTCCTGGTGAGTTGGTCCATCCCTCCAATGAGTCCAGTTGGGGCTCGGCCATCTGGAGAGTCGGAACACTGGTCCAAAAGAGAACCCAGAATACCGTCAGGTGGCATGCCTGCTCGTTCATCTAGGGTTCCTTCACTCCAGCCCAGTCGCGCCACCAATCCAGTGGCTCAAGGGGACAGCATGGTTGGAATCTCTCTGGGACCTCCAGAAATGTTGTAGAAACCAGTACTCAAGAAACCAAGCACCACACTCAGAGAACTGGAAAACTCAGGTTTATTACACCGGCGGGCCCAGAGGAGTTAACACTCCAAGCTCTGAGCCCTGAATAAATGGGTTACAGAGTTTTTATACACAGACAGGCATGATTAAGCGTGTTCGTAGGTTTGCAGGGACTGGGCGATTGCAGAGAGCAGGACAAGGGTGAGTGAGATAAGCTCCAGTTTCTAGTATTGAGTCCCCACTTTCTGAGACCTATGTGATCCAGACTTTGCAAGGAGCAACCTGAGTTACTGAGGCAGAAGGAGCAGGAGGTTATGTAAAATTTCAAATTTTCCTCTTCTCCTAGAGAACTCCATGGACAGAGGAGCCTGGTGGACTACAGTCTATGGGGTCACAAAGAATTGGACACAACTGAGCGAATAAGCACTAAGTCTGCTTCCCATTGACACCTATCCTCATACCCCATTTACTACTACAACCAATAACCCCAGCCCCGTGCCATTTGGTTCCCCCACCACCACCATAGGATTTGTTACCTGCTAACGATAGCTTTCTTATCTCTTCTTGCTATTCTTTGGAACTCTGCATTTAGATGTTTATATCTTTCCTTTTCTCCTTTGCTTTTCGCTTCTCTTCTTTTCACAGCTATTTGTAAGGCCTCCCCAGACAGCCATTTTGCTTTTTTGCATTTCTTTTCCATGGGGATGGTCTTGATCCCTGTCTCCTGTACAATGTCACGAACCTCATTCCATAGTTCATCAGGCACTCTATCTATCAGATCTAGGCCCTTAAATCTATTTCTCACTTCCACTGTATAATCATAAGGGATTTGATTTAGGTCATACCTGAATGGTCTAGTAGTTTTCCCTACTTTCTTCAATTTCAGTCTGAATTTGGCAATAAGGAGTTCATGGTCCGAGCCACAGTCAGCTCCTGGTCTTGTTTTTGCTGATTGTATAGAGCTTCTCCATCTTTGGCTGCAAAGAATATAATCGATCTGATTTCGGTGTTGACCATCTGGTGATGTCCATGTATAGAGTCTTCTCTTGTGTTGTTGGAAGAGGGTATTTGCTATGACCAGTGCATTTTCTTGGCAAAACTCTATTAGTCTTTGCCCTGCTTCATTCCGTATTCCAAGGCCAAATTTGCCTGTTACTCCAGGTGTTTCTTGACTTCCTACTTTTGCATTCCAGTCCCCTATAATGAAAAGGACATCTTTTTTGGGTGTTAGTTCTAAAAGGTCTTGTAGGTCTTCATAGAACCTTTCGACTTCAGCTTCTTCAGCATTACTGGTTGGGGCATAGACTTGGATTACTGTGACATTGAATGGTTTGCCTTGGAAACGAACAGAGATCATTCTGTCATTTTTGAGATTGCATCCAAGTACCGCATTTCGGACTCTTTTGTTGACCATGATGGCTACTCCATTTCTTCTGAGGGATTCCTGCCCACAGTAGTAGATATAATGGTCATCCGAGTTAAATTCACCCATTCCAGTCCATTTTAGTTCGCTAATTCCTAGAATGTCGACATTCACTCTTGCCATCTCTTGTTTGACCACTTCCAATTTGCCTTGATTCATGGACCTGACATTCCAGGTTCCTATGCAATATTGCTCTTTACAGCATCGGACTTTGCTTCTATCACCAGACACATCCACAGCTGGGTATTCTTTTTGTTTTGGCTCCATCCTTTCATTCTTTCTGGAGTTATTTCTCCACTGATCTCCAGTAGCATATTGGGCCCTTACTGACCTGGGGAGTTTCTCTTTCAGTATCCTATCATTTTGTCTTTTCATACTGTTCATGCGGTTCTCAAGGCAAGAATACTGAAGTGGTTTGCCATTCCCTTCTCCCTTCTCTAAATGCAGAGTTCCAAAGAATAGCAAGAAGAGATAAGAAAGCCTTCTTCAGTGATCAATGCAAAGAAATAGAGGAAAACAACAGAATGGGAAACACTAGGGATCTCTTCAAGAAAATCAGAGATACCAAAGGAACATTTCATGCAAAGATGGGCACGATAAAGGACAGAGATGGTGTGGACCTAACAGAAGCAGAAGATGTTAAGAAGAGGTGGCAAGAATACACAGAAGAACTGTACAAAAAAGAGCTTCAAGACCTAGACAATCATGATGATGTGATCACTGACCTAGAGCCAGACATCTTGGAATGTGAAGTCAAATGGGCCTTAGGAAGCCTCACTACGAACAAAGCTAGTGGAGGTGATGGAATTCCAGTGGAGCTATTCCAAGTCCTGAAAGATGATGCTGTTAAAGTGCTGCGCTCAATATGTCAGCAAATTTGGAAAACTCAGCAGTGGCCACAGGACTGGAAAAGGTCAGTTTTCATCCCAATCCCAAAGAAAGGCAATGCCAAGGAGTGCTCAAACTACCGAACAATTGCACTCATCTCACACGCTAGTAAAGTAATGCTCAAAATTCTCCAAGCCAGGCTTCAGCAATATGTGAACCGTGAACTTCCTGATGTTCAAGCTGGTTTTAGAAAAGGCAGAGGAACCAGAGATCAAATTGCCAACATCCGCTGGATCATGGAAAAAGCAAGAGAGTTCCAGAAAAACATCTATTTCTGCTTTATTGACTATGCCAAAGCCTTTGACTGTGTGGATCACAATAAACTATGGAAAATTCTGAAAGAGATGGGAATACCAGACCACCTGATCTGCCTCTTAAGAAATCTGTATGCAGGTCAGGAAGCAACAGTTAGAACTGGTCATGGAACAACAGACTGGTTCCAAATAGGAAAAGGAGTACGTCAAGGCTGCATATTGTCACCATGTTTATTTAACTTATATGCAGAGTACATCATGAGAAATGCTGGACTGGAAGAAACAGAAGTTGGAATCAAGATTGCCGGGAGAAATATCAATAACCTCAGATATGCAGATGACACCACTCTTATGGCAGAAAGTGTGAAGAGGGGCTAAAAAGCCTCTTGATGAAAGTGAAAGTGGAGAGTGAAAGGGTTGGCTTAAAGCTCAACATTCAGAAAACGAAGATCATGGCATCTGGTCCCATCACTGCATGGGAAATAGATGGGGAAACAGTGGAAACAGTGTCAGACTTTGTTTTTCTGGGCTCCAAAATCACTGCAGATGGTGACTGCAGCCATGAAATTAAAAGACGCTTACTCCTTGGAAGGAAAGTTATGAGCAACCTAGATAGCATATTCAAAAGCAGAGACATTACTTTACCAACAAAGGTTCGCCTAGTCAAGGCTATGGTCTTTCCTGTGGTCATGTATGGATGTGAGAGCTGGACTGTGAGGAAGGCTGAACGCCGAAGAATTGATGCTTTTGAACTGTGGTGTTGGAGAAGACTCTTGAGAGTCCCTTGGACTGCAAGAAGATCCAACCAGTCCATTCTGAAGGAGATCAATCCTGGAATTTCTTTGGAAGGAATGATGCTAAAGCTGAAACTCCAGTACTTTGGCCACCTCATGCGAAGAGTTGACTCATTGGAGAAGACTCTGATGCTGGGAGGGATTGAGGGCAGGAGGAGAAGGGGACGACAGAGGATGAGATGGCTGGATGGCATCACTGACTCGATGGTTGCGAGTCTGAGTGACCTCCGGGAGCTGGTGATGGACAGGGAGGCCTGGCGTGCTGCGGTTCATGGGGTCGCAAAGAGTCGGACACGACTGAGCGACTGATCTGATCTGAACGATAGCTTATGGCGAACAGTATCAGATTCGTGATTTCCAAAGATTTAGCTTCAGAACCAGGGACCAGTCTTGATCACGCAAGAGCTTCTGTGTAGCAGAGTTTTATTAAAGTATGAAAAGTGACAGAGAAAGCTTCTGACACAGACATCAGAAGGTGGCGGAGAGTGCCCCCCTCACTGGTCTTGGCAAGGGAGCTATACACTCTTTCAATTGGTTATTACAGTAAATCAAAAGAATATCTCAAGGTTGTAAAGGTCTTACCAGACTCACTCCCACAATTTACATTTTAAGATAATGGGATTAGAACTAACAATAAACAGAAAGATCTTACCAGACCCACTCTCTTAATATACATTTTACAATGACAGGATTAGTCAGAAGATTCTCAAGAAGGAGAAACATGTCCTCAAGTAGGATACATTGCTGTCATATAATCATTGGTACAGAGTTTAAGGAAAAACACGTCCTTGAGCAAGATGAATTATTTTGTTGTGGAATCATCAGCTCTGGGCTTAAAGAAAAAAAAGTTTGTCCTTGTCTTCTCCTTGGGAACTCCAGACCCATATACCCTCCTTGAGAGCCCCAGACCTCTCTCTCCTCCTCAGGGACCCCATACTTACCACTAGGAATTGACTCTCCCACTAACATACTGTACAATTCATCTTTATGTTTTATTAACTGTCTTCCCTGCCACCTCCTCTCTTATGGAAACTCAGTGAGGCTAAGAATCTACATATTTTGCTCAACAATAATTCCCAGGCACCTACAAGAGTGTCTGGCACCCTGTAGGTACCCAATATACGTTAACTTGTGGTATATGTAGAAGCAAAGTCCTGGGTAGTGGCTCATGAGGTGTTGCCCTACACATGGGTGCATACAGGAGCCGGGCAGTGGGAGTCCCAGGCTAGACGTCTGTGAAATCAATTGGCAGCTTTGGGGAACTTGTGTATAACTACCTCAAATGACAGAAAGTGAAAGTCGCTCAGTCATGTCCGACTCTTTGTGACCCCATGGACTGTATAGTCCATGGAATTCTCCAGGCCAGAATAATGGCGTGGGTAGCCTTTTCCTTCTCCAGGGGATCTTCCTAACCCAGGGATCAAACCCAGGTCTCCCACATTGCAGGCAGATTCTTTACCAACTGAGCCACAAGAGAAGCCCTCAAATGGCAGAAAGGGTTCTGTAAACCCTGAACCAAACGGACTATGGCAGCATTGTAATTTCTGTTTTCATCACTTGTGTTCTATTTGCATTCTTGTTGCTTCGAAACGTTCCTGTCTGCTATGAGAAACCAGTAACGGCTGCCTTATTTAAACACACAACTTGGTTTAGAGTAAATGGTCGAGGTGTGGGCCTAGATGGTATCAGAGATGGAAAACAGGAAATCCTGCTTTGGTTGGTTCTTGCTTGAGAAACCTACCTGAACTAACTTAAGCACAAAGGGAAACTTATTTGATGATGAAATGCAATCAAGCCTACGAGCTGGCATGGCTGTGGGCACTGGAGACAACTACAACTAGGAACCAAAATGCCCACAGGTCCTTCCTGTCTCCTCCAGCGTGGACTTCATTCTTTTGAAAAACAAACTGGCTGGGGGAGAGCCCATGCCCTGTGACGAACCTAGAGGGGTGGGATGAGGGTGGGAGACAGGTTCAAGAGGGAGGAGATATATGTGTACATATCGGTGATTCCTGCTCTTGTAGGTCAGAACCCAACACAACATTGTAAAACAATTATCCTCAAATTAAAAATAAATTTGAACTGACTAGGGGAGAGACAGTTACTTGCCAACTCAATACCCTGTCTCCTGTTACTAAACAGAACTCCAATTTTGCTTGGCAATAAGCCCAGCTAATACATTTCTTAGCCTCCTTGAATGCAGACACAACCATTTGGCAGAAGATCTGGCCAAAGAGATAAAAGCTTAAGTCTTTGGTGGGGCTTCTGAGGCTCTTTAAATAGAGCTCGCTTGTTTAGCACGCGGTCTTTTCATCAAACTTCCTTCTTCCTGCACAAAAACAAACACAATAGCAGGAGTTGCAGCAGCCATCTCACAAGAATGAAAGCCACACACTTCGGATAGCAGAGCCTGAAGACATCCAAGTCGTGGATGAAAGCGTGGCCTTTCTTACCAGCCCTAACCAGCTCATGGACCCTGCGCTGTGCCCAGTTGACAGGGATGAGTTGAAAAAATATAGTTCTTTCTCTCAAAGGACGAGAGAAGTACCTAGCGTTTATTGTACACTTGGCATGTCAGAAACCATTTTTTTGTTGCATGCATTAGAATAGCCATGTGCAGCAGGCATTATTCCAGTTATGCAAATGAAGATACAAGTTTAGCAAGGCTAGCTATCATGGTCATCTAATCCAAGGCTTGAAGCTGGGTCTCCTGACTTCATGATCTGTGACTAACTACAGTGCTACACTTGTTCCCAGTCTTATCAACAATTATTAACTCAAATTTGAATTCAGACTCAAAGGCATGGGATTCCTGACAAAGATGAATACAGGAAATGCTGGGAGCAAAGGGAAGAATGTCAAAGTTTCCAGCAGAACCTGGGGCACTTTCCCAGATTCTCAGTCAAGAATGAGCATACACACACCAAGCAGAGGAGCATGTGGTTGGTGACCAATGTGGACTTTAGATCTCATGTACAAAGAAGAGACAGATGTTAAACAGATAGGTAGACTGCAAGTTATACAGAGAGATCAATGTGAAATTGAAAAATGGAAATGGAGACTGTACTGATCACCCTTCCTAAAAGCCCGACAGGCCAGGGGATGAAGTCTGCAGGGCACTCATATTTGCATACAATACTTCCAGCAGTGTACTGAAGCTGTCCCAGCTGATAAAATTAAACACCCAGTAAGATGAAGTACACTGGAAAGACCATGAACTTCAACAATTCAAGATAAATCTAGCCTTGAAGTCTTGCTATTTGTATCTTTGGATAAACTACATGCCCTGAGCTTTAGCTTTTCAATGTAATTTCATCTAGAACAGCTAGACTACAAATGCAATCCTGAGCACAGTACTAACAGAATTTCACTTAAATATATCTCCCATGGTGTTTATATTAATGGGATAATATCATCACAGAATTTCTACTGTTTAGTAGCAGATACTATTCACAAATAGTATAGCAGCAGATACAATTATGAGGGCTTTCCTAGTGGCTCAGCTGGTAAAGAATCCACCTACAATGCAGGAGACCTGCGCACAATCCCTGGGTTGGGAAGGTCCCCTTGAGAAGGGAAATTCTGCCAGTATCCTGCCCTGGAGAATTCCATGGACAACAGTCCACGTGGTAACAGAGTAGGACCCGATTGAGCAACTTTCACTTCACTATTCTCAAAAGGATATGTGGTAAAGCTACAAAGGAGATTGGAATGACAATTGTTTTTGAAGGGCACATTTTCGATACTTCTTATGAGCTCTGTTCTATGGACACTTGGTTGGTCTTTGAAATTTATCAGTCATCTCTCCCTTACTAAATGCTAAGTGCAGCAGTTAAGTTCACAGGCTTCTACCCAGCAAACCCTCTTCTGAGATCTTGTCCTTTGCCCTCTTCCCATTTCCAGCCCTGCTGACTGTGCAGAATTTTAGAGTGAAGGGCAAAAACTTAATTACAGCACTTAAAAATATTTTGAAGTATCTTAAGCATTGAACCTACTTCCACTTTATCCAATCGTGTATGTTTCCTCACTAGTTTTCATTGGAAATACAAAAGTACCTCACAGCACCAAGAGATAAAGGCTGTAGAGGATACCAATTTTTTGCTATACAAAAGTATCTTTCACATCATGTTATAAAAGCATTTCAAATCACATGCATGAAATTTTCCTTTATACAATGCTAACTGCTATGAGGGGCTTCCCTCAGAGCTCAGTCAGTAAACAATCTGCCTGCAGTGCAGGATACCCAGGTTCGATTCCTGGGTCGGAAAGATCCCCTGGCGAAGGAAATGGCAACCCACTCCAGTATTCTTGCCTGAAGAATCCCATGGAAAGAGGAGCCTGGCAGGCTACACAGCCCATGGGATTCCAAGAGTCGGACACAACTTAGTGACTAAACCACCAACTCTTAAACTCTTTGCGACCCCATGGACTGCAGCCTATCAGGCTCCTCCGTCCATGGGATTTTCCAGGCAAGAGTGCTGGAGTGGATTGCCATTTCCTTCTCCAGGGGATCTTTCCAACCCAGGAATCAAACCCAGGTCTCCCGCATTGCAGGCAGATGTTTTACCATCTGAGCCACGAGGGAAGCCACCACCACAATGCTGATAAATGTAATTAGTTTCAAAATATTATCAGTGGCTGCTTTTTTGCTCTGAATCATAGAATTGGACCAGATTCCATGCCTTCAGAACTTCCTCAGAATTTAGAAATGTCTAATGATACTCATTCCACTCCTTTCAAAAGCAGTGTTGTCTGCTGTTAGTAATGAGATTCTGTAAAAGGCTGGGCAGACTCCTGCATTCAGTAGCAGGTTAGGTATACAGCTCCCAAGATCTGATTTCCGAGATTCAAGGCTGAAATACCTTTTATCAGGTGTATTGAGATGGATTTGTACAATAAGCCTCAATGTTTTAAAAGGCAAAGACTTAGTTTGGCTATTTCAGATTTGACTCTATTTTTTTTAATATATTGACTTTCTCAACTTTATCCAGAAATTGAAGTTTAGAAAACCATTACTCATAGATTACCCTGAGGTCTGACACACCTAGACTCATCTTCATGAGTGTTACAAGTGCACACCTCACAGAGGAGATGAAAAAGTCTGACTTCATCTATTCCCCCAGAAGATTAACTGTGACAGATGAACCAAGTATTTTAAGGAAAGGCACACTTCACGTTATGGATTAAACACGACAGAAGCCCACTCTGAGTGTGAAAAGAAGAACAAATGGTGGATTATTTTACAGCTACTCTACTAAAGCCTATTTTACACTGCAGAATACATCTAATATTCTTAACCATAACACACACAGCTAAGAGAGGGAAAAAAAAACACTTTGAACCCCATAACCCCAAAATAACCTGCTTCCACTAACCTCAGGTACTAGCACATCCCAGGATACAGTACAGCATGGAGGAGGGAGAGGGAAAGACTCAAAGACTCTCCATGTGTCAAGCTCTGAAGACCATTCCCTGTTGTAATCTGAAGTTGCTAAAAAAAATAATACCACAACAGTACTTTATATATAACCTAATGACAAAAGAACCATTTTTTGCTCCTTACCAAGGTTTATAAGGCTCATATTACTGGTATAACGTATCTTAAAGGGATAAAATAAAACAAAGCATGGTAAAGACTGCTTTATTGGTGGCAGCTAATACAAGTCAATAAATATTGATCCCCAAAGATTTCAGTTATGTATCAGATTACTGGTCCACAGAGAGCTGAATGGAATTGAACCAACTGATTGCTGGGAGGATAAACTGAAGTCAATCCTGCTTCTTGGGAAATGAAGCCACAGCCAGTTCATACATGGCATATGCCGTTCCTGAAAAATGAGAAGAAACAAAATAAAAACTTAAGAAATCTTGAGGTTTAAATGTATAAACTCAATATTCCAGCTAAAAAGTTATAAGGTAAAGGCAATCTTGGTATTAAAACTACTTTTATGAGAACAGACAAAAGTATTTTGATAGATGCTGGCAAAATTTAAAAAATATATAAACACATTTAATATCATTTCAATATTAGTTAACTTATATAGGAAGTGTTAGACACAGGAAAATAATGTATTTACTAACTTAATGGCATGTAAAAATTTAAAGTAAGATTAAGAATATATAACCTAAGATTGCCTGAGAAATGCTAAGAATGATTCAAAAGCCAAAGAAGGTCAAATATCCAAAGCCTTCCCTGAAGTGTATCATCAATATAAAACCAAGGAAGAGTGACATATAATTTTTAAATAATCAAATCCATAAGTAAGAATTTCTAATTTAGGACTTTACCTTAATAAAGCCCAAATGTCACTCTCTGGTTGTTGTCCATAAATGCCCCTTCACTACATTCAACTCAAGTCAAAGAAGGCACCTTGGCACAAGCAAGGGGACTTTGTGATTAGGGTTCAAATATCAGCTATTCCACAAAGAAGTGATATTATCTTGGGTAATTAACATAACCCCTTCATGGACCGCAGCCTGGTCTCAGCGAAGGGCCTTGCATAATTCAATGAATCCATGAGCCAAGCCATGCACAGCCACCCGAGATGGATGGGTCATAATCAAGAGTTGTAACAAAACGTAGTCCACTAGAGGAGGAAATGCAAACTACTTCAGTATTCTTGCCTCCACCATGAGGGGAGCCTGGTGTACTGCAGTCCATGGGGTTGCAAGGAGTCAGACACGACTTAGCGACTAAACAACAACAAAACTAACATAACTTCATCCTTAAAAGGAGGATACATTACAGACTTAATTCAAGGGTTATAGAAACCCATGTTTGTGGCTTTCCTATCAACAGAACGAGCACACAGTAATCACTAATATTATGTTCCCTTCTCCTCTTGGGAGGAATCATTCAAATTCCTAACTCTGCTTCTAGAATACCAATTTGTGATTGCTAATACTGAATAATGGACCCATCCAATTCACAGAAAAAATATCAAAGCACTTTACATGTAGTGAAAAAAGGACTGTGTTGCACAAGGTTTTATTTCCATCATAAATATGTATGTACATGGTTTACATGTAAAGTGTGTTTCTATTACGCATCACAGTCAAAACACCTAAGAACCCCTGTTACAGGAGACCGGGTACAGCAGCTATCTTTGACTCCTCCAAGGGCCTGCACAGCCACCAGAGGCATGCTCCAAAAGCCACCTCTATCATAAGAAAATCATCAAACTTCACTGGCTTATGTTTTTTTAAGACACTAAACTGTTCTTATACAATGTGTATCAACCATCTTCTTGAGTCATTGTATGTGAAGCAATTAAGACCTCAGGTTCCGGGGACAGACTGCTTGTGTTAAAACACTGGCATAGTGAGAGCAATGACGTTGTTAGCTCTTCCTACTATGACTTTGCTATAGAGCAAGCATTCCACCAACTTACCACCAACTGTAAGAATCATGGTGGCTCTATACAGGAGGGCATCAGCTATCCCACCCTTCAGATGCACTGGAATTCCATTATCCTCCTAGGATAAATAATAATTAATACATGTGTCATTTGCTTCTAACTAAATGAAAAAGATTAATCCATTCATACGAAAGTTAAGTGGCTTCTTAGACACCTGGAACTGAAATATTTTAAACATCAAAATTAAAAAGGACTGTAATTTTCCTCATTCTTTCTCTAGTGCAACTACTTTTAAAATAAAAACTCCTAAAAATCAACATTCTTTATCTTTTAAAGTTAATGTCAGATCTAAAAAAGATGCTCTTTTCAAGGAAAATATAAACAGTAAAGCTGTGAAAATATATTGAGTTCATCAATTTTACAAATGCAGTAATCATCAAACTTTAGATTTGGTTATAGGGATCTTCCTTCCCTTAAAAAATGGGGAGAGTATTTTGGTTTATAACCCTAAATTACATCTGTAGTCCCCCCTGTCCAGCACCTGGCATACAGTAGATATTTTAGACATCTATTAAATATGTTTTATTTTTTGTAGTATACAAGACAGAATTTTTTTTAACCATTTAAAATTTCTTTATGAAAAACCAGATCACAATAAAACAAAAAATCAATAACCTAACTACTTATAAAAGGCAAACTGCTATGTCCCATTAAGTCTTTCTTCATGAGAAATCCACTATTAACACCAAAATACATAACCTTAATTTTTTAAAGCTTATATTGTCAAAGCTTCTAAATTATGCACATACTTCTTTAATACATGAAATGGGACTGTGCTATATAATGATCTATCACACTATTTTTCACTCAATACTTATCCTAAAAACCACTGTTAGTCCATTTAAACCTACTTTGTTTCTTTTAATGGCTACATAGCATTCCATTGTGTAAAAAGTGTCATAATTAGCCAATCCTTTATTAATACATGTTTAGGTTGGGATTTTTTTATATTAAAATCCCATAATGAATAATAGTCTATTTCCTACTTTTATATATTTATGCTACTATTCTGTAGGAAAGATCCTTTGTGTGTGTATGTGTAATTTTTTACTTTTTGGTCAAACCTCATGGCATGTGGGACCTTAAGTTTCCCAACAGGGGGATCCAACCCATGCCTTCTGAATTGGAAGTGGTTTTAACTCTGGACTGTCAGCAAATTCCCTATGTAGCAAAGATTTTTAAAATGGGAGTCCTGGATCACCGCATATGTTGTTTGTTTCTAATGATACTTTCAAACACCCTTTAAAATTTCTGTACCAATACTACAACCTGGCATGTATCAATGTACTGTATAGGAATGTACATATCTCCCATACCTGGCTATCATAACCTATTTTAAATCTTCTAAAGTTTTGACAATCAATCAGGGGGGAAAAGTAGTAACTTGTCATTTTAATTTGCATTTCTTACTGATTTATAGCTCTCTGTATAATAAGGACTTTTTGTTAATTTTAAAACTTTTCTCTCAATTTGTCACTTAGCTCTTGTAATCACAGAACATTTGAAATTTTCATGTCATCAAACCGTGCAATTTTTCTCCTTTACAGCTTCTAGGCTTTGTAAAGACTTTCTTAGTATGGCTCCTAACATTAAACCTGATTGTGGTAATCATTCATGGATATATTAAATGTAACAGTGTACACCTTAAGTAAAAATCAGGTACAACCTAAACGCATACAATTTTTACTTGTCAAACACACCTCAGTAAAACTGGAAACAATTCTCCTATATTATCTTTTAGTTATTTTTTTTGAGGGAGAAGTATTTACATCTAAAATTAATCTTTTAATATAAAATATAGAAGGGATGTAACTTTACTGTCTTCATAAGAGCCAGCCAGTTTTTCCAGTATCAATTTACTGTATCCTTTCCCTACTAATATGAAATACACCTTTAACATGTATCAAGTTTCCATGCATGTATTTGTTCTGTTTCTGATTGTCCACTATGGTGCAACTACCCCAAAGAGTACCAACCCAAGGTGACCCCTCCAAAAGAAAATGTCTTGACCTTTACCCTTCCCCCCTCATTTCTTCTGCTGTCTCAAAGGCCTCCTGATTATAGCAAATGCCCAGTTAGCTATCAATAGGCAGTTTCTTATTATTCTTTTGCTAACACAGCAGGATCACGAACAAACAGATTTACCTCCTACTTCCAACTTTCAGTAATCGAATTTTACAAGTAACACCTATAAAATACTTCAATACCTGAAACAGCTTTTGTTTATCTGGAACCTTATTTTCAAACTGCCTGCATGAAGAAGTACTTATGGTCCTCTTAGCAATCTGACGGAGAGCCTGAAATTTAAAAATCCGTATGTTAGACTTAGGGCTTAAAGAAACCCTTAACCATTTCTGATCTTTAGTACTAAAGAAAAGTGAAACTGACAGTTAAAACATATCTGATTCATCAATAACAAAGCTATAGACAAGCACTGAGGTTTTCCTCTTTGTTTCCTGTCCATTGCATTTTACATTGTATTCTAAATTACCAAATACATTCAAGAAGTAATCCATGTAGATTTGGAGCGAAAAAAAATCATGACCTTTACCTGAACTGAACCAGTAACAATATATGATGAAAACATACTGATACATAGATATTATAAAAATAAACAATGGTTACAAAATAACACTAGAATCAAAGTTTTTTATTTAATATTGCACCAGATTATTAAAAACCTATTAGTTGGTATCAAATTAACTGGCATGATTCCTATTTAATTAAAATGCTTCCCTCATTACATTTTTCCTCAAAAATCAATAGGCTATAAATCTTTTACAAGAGAGACTTGCATTACATAGCCAGTTGGATTAAAACAAATATGCATTCCATTTTCTAAAATAAATAATATATTGAGAAGATCAAGTCTTACTGGATAATTACCAAAGAAAACGATCAATGTTACATTTTCCTTTTCTTTCTCAAAATTTGGGGAAACTATTTCACATGCTCCATGTCGGTGGAGGGGTAAAGGACACTGCAGAAAACCGCGACGCTTCGGCCATGAATGCTCCTAAAGTCCCACCCAAAACTGAACAGATTGTTTTCAAACCGCCTTCTGACACCCATAAAGCCTAGACCACTGAAACTCAAACCTTTCAGTATCAGAGGATGTATCTTTCCGAGGCTTCCGGGTATCAGAAACTTACCACCTGGACCCTCAAGACCAGGGGTGGCGACTAAGAGCCCCAGGCGTGTGTAACGCACAACCTTCTGGCCTCCTCCCAGGCTTCTCCTCTCCCTACAGCTATCCTGCACAGCTTGGGGCGAGAGGGATGCACGGAAGGGAAGGAAGGTCAAGCGAAAAGGACACCAACCAAGGTGACTTCCGCAGCCGCCCTCTCCCTTCCTTCCCAGTTTTCCGTCGTGACTCTCCAACCTCCGCTCCCAACCCTGCTGCCCTACATCACCATGGCTAGCCGAGAAGCTCCTCACCAGAAGATTCCGCAGCATCTTAGCTCACTTACTGCCCACCAACCGCGACAACTGACCACCAGGAACGAGAACTCCACACGCTGGGACCGGAACTACCTTCTGGCCTTGCGCAAGCGCCTGGAACCCAAATAGTTCCGGGCGGAGGCGGGGCCGGCGCTCCCGACCATAGAGAGCAAAAGAAAAGAGAGGGTGGCCGGCCGGCTGAGGCCGCTCTAGGCTGCCGGCCGTCTCGCCACCTCGGCCACTTCCGTGAACCGCGGGATGGCCCAGGAGCTGAGGCTGGGGAGACACAGACGACTTTTGAGACCGGAGAGGCAAGCAGTGAGGAGTTACGTCCTCTTTTTAGCTAGCTTAGATTAAATTAATGTGAGGCCAGGCTATGAAAGAAAATTAGTTTGTGTATTTTGAACAAGGCGTAGAACTCTAAGCAACCTGGTTTGGCTGGATAAAATACGAAACAAAGAGTTAACTCCTCTTACAGGGATACAGTTTTTTGTTTGTTTGTTTGTTTTCCTCCACTGTCGTGAGACCGTTACTGTTCCTTGAGCTGAGCATGTGCTGTGCAGAGCTGCGTCGGGATACCAGTTTTTATCTTCCTCTACCTTTGGATGCTGCAGAACTCTCCATTCATGAAACTCTCCCACAGGGTCGCGAAATTGTGGAAGCTGTTCGCTTGTTTCTCTGAGTCTAGGAGAATGCCGAAAAGAGGGGGAATTTTAATTGGGGAGCCAGAAACGAGAGAGCAAATTTAGACTCTTGGGGCTTGCTGCCTCAGGCTGGCAGGGCACGTTCCGTGATTGGACTTGCTAAGCACAGCAATTATCCTACAGATAAGAGCAGTCGTGCTTAAATAACCCCACATGACAAGTGACCTCCCCCAAGCAGCTATAAATATAAAAACAGCTACCCCATCAGATCAGATCAGTCGCTCAGTCGTGTCCGACTCTTTGCCACCCCATGAATCGCAGCACGCCAGGCCTCCCTGTCCATCACCAGCTCCCGGAGGTCACTCAGACTCATGTCCATCGAGTCAGTGATGCCATCCAGCCATCTCATCCTCTGTCGTCCCCTTCTCCTCCTGCCCCCAATCCCTCCCAGCATCAGAGTCTTTTCCAATGAGTCAACTCTTCGCATGACGTGGCTAAAGTACTGGAGTTTCAGCTTTAGCATCATTCCTTCCAAAGAAATCCCAGGGCTGAGCTCCCTTAGAATGGACTGGTTGGATCTCCTTGCAGTCCAAGGGACTCTCAAGAGTCCTCTCCAACACCACAATTCAAAAGCATCAATTCTTTGGCACTCAGCCTTCTTCACAGTCCAATTCTTACATCCATACGTGACCACAGGAAAAACCATAGCCTTGACTAGACGAACCTTTGTTGGCAAAGTGATGTCTCTGCTTTTGAATATGCTGTCTAGGTTGGTCATAACTTTCCGTCCAAGGAGTAAGTGTCTTTTAATTTCATGGCTGCAGTCACCATCTGCAGTGATTTTGGACCCCAGAAAAATAAAGTCTGACACTGTTTCCACTGTTTCCCCATCTATTTCCCATGAAGTGATGGGACTGGATGCCATGATCTTCGTTTTCTGAATGTTGAGCTTCAAGCAAACTTTTTCACTCTCCACTTTCACCTTCATCAAGAGGCTTTTTACTTCCTCTTCACTTTCTGCCATAAGGGTGGTGTCATCTGCATATCTGAGGTTATTGATATTTCTCCAGGCAATCTTGATTCCAGCTTGTGCTTCTTCCAGTCCAGCGTTTCTCATGATGTACTCTGCATATGTTAAATAAACAGGGTGACAATATACAGCCTTGACGAACTCCTTTTCCTATTTGGAACCAGTCTGTTGTTCCATGTCCAGTTCTAACTGTTGCTTCCTGACCTGCATACAGATTTCTCAAGAGGCAGATAAGGTGGTCTGGTATTCCCATCTCTTTCAGAATTTTCCACAGTTTTTTATGATCCACACAGTCAAAGGCTTTGGCATAATCAATAAAGCAGAAATAGATGTTTTTCTGGAACTCTGTTGCTTTTTCCATGATCCAGTGGATGTTGGCAATTTGATCTCTGGTTCCTCTGCCTGTCTAAAACCAGCTTGAACATCAGGAAGTTCACGGTTCACATATTGCTGAAGCCTGGCTTGGAGAATTTTGAGCATTACTTTACTAGCATGTGAGATGACTGCAATTGTGCGGTAGTTTGAGAATTCTTTGGCATTGCCTTTCTTTGGGATTGGAATGAAAACTGACCTTTTCCAGTCTTGTGGCCACTGCTGAGTTTTCCAAATTTGCTGGCATATTGAGTGCAGCACTTTCACAGCATCATCTTTCAGGATTTGGAATAGCTCCACTGGAATTCCATCACCTCCACTAGCTTTGTTCGTAGTGATGCTTTCTAAGGCCCACTTGACTTCACATTCCAGGATGTCTGGCTCTAGGTCAGTGACTGTCCACCTTTTCACAAACATAATTATTCCACTGTCATTTCAAAAAGACAGCTGATGATATATGGGTTCAGCTGGTGAAATATGTAGATAAAATAACAAATTCCTTCTAGTCTTTAGGGTTAGACCCAAGTTACTTGTTCCCAGTTCTTTTCCTCACCAATTTTAATACCCAATTATTTATTAATCTATATATTTATAAACTATGAATAACCAATTCATCTCTTGCCTAGATTGGGACTGAAAGGACCTGGTTTATTCTCTACTCTGAATTATGCACTGTAATCAGATACTTTAACATAATTACCAGGGGTCAAGAAAAGTTATGACCAACCTAGATAGCATATTCAAAAGCAGAGATATTAGTTTGCCATCAAGGCTATGGTTTTTCCAGTGGTCATGTATGGATGTAAGAGTTAGACTATGAAGAAAGCTGAGCGCGAAGAATTGATGCTTTTGAACTGTTGTATTGGAGAAGACTCTTGAGAGTCCCTTGGACTGCAAGGAGATCCAACCAGTCCATGCTAAAGGAGATCAGTCCTGGTTGTTCTTTGGAAGGAATGCTAAAGCTGAAACTCCAGTACTTTAGCCACCTCATGCAAAGAGTTGACTCACTGAAAAAAATTCTGACGCTGGGAGGGATTGGGGGCAGGAGCAGAAGGGGACGACAGAGGATGAGACGGCTGGATGGCATCACTGACTCGATGGACGTGAGTTTGAGTGAACTCTGGGAGTTGGTGATGGACAGGGAGGCCTGGCATGCTGCAATTCATGGGGTCGCAAAGAGTCGGACACTACTGAGCTACTGAACTGAACAGAACAGCTGGGGCATAGCGATTTGTTAATGGATTGTCTAATTTTTAACTGTTAAAGTTGTATATGCTCTTATGTTTAGCCAACTGGATAGTAATTAACAACAGATCATGTGAATTTCTTACCATTCCCCTGGGACTGCTTAAAGGCAGTAACATACTACCCAGCAGATGAATTAATGATATATCACTAAAAGTCGGATATGACTGAGCGTCTTCACTTTCACTTTCATGCATTGGAGAAGGAAATGGCTACCCACTCCAGTGTTCTTGCCTGGAGAATCCCAGGGACGGGGGAGCCTGGTGGGCTGCTGTTTATGGGGTTGCACAGAGTCGAACACGACTGACGCAACTTAGCAGCAGCAGCAGCAAGAGATTTACAGTTTTGTCCAAAAAGAACCAAAGGGGCACATAAAATAGATTCTAAAGTAGATGTAGTTCCTTATATTCATGTCATTACAATTTTCCCCTTATTAATGCATCATTCCATGAGCATATAAACATTCCCATATTAAACAAATCTCGTATGAGTTCAGTTACCATAACATTTCTCTTCTTCACCATAAAACAGATTTCCTTACACTTTTTTCCCTTCCACTCCTAATGTTTAAACAGTATCAATTTTCCTCTTTTCCATCTATCAGCTACATTTAACATAGTAGATCATTCCTTTACAGTCTCTCTTCAATTTTTAACTTGGAAATAAATCATATAGCAATACAGTATTAACGTGTATAGTTTGAAAGGTGATCCCAATGAGACTTTCACACACTCCTCCTTCAGTGGTTCTAGTTCAGAAACTGCCACTATTAGTTTCCTTTCTTTGATCCTCATCCTCCCAATTTCTGAATTTCAGATTACAACTTCTTTTCTACATTCACCCCTCTTGTGATTTCATCCAATGCCATGAAACATCATTTGTGTGCAGACAGCTTTCCAATCTGACTTTCCCCTTGCACTCGACATCCCTACTTAGATGTCTAATGGGCATCTCAAACTTAAAACTGAATTCTTCCTACTCCTTATTTTCTAAGCTTTCTCTGTAATTTTACATCAAGCCCCAAACTTGGGCTTTTTTCTATCATATTTTGTAACTAATCCATAAGAATATCCCACTGGCTGCACTTTCAAAATATATGAATCTGACCACTTCTTGTATCTCCATGGCTACTACCACTCCAGGCCAAGTCAGCATCTATTGCTTGCATTACTGCAAAAAAAAAAAAAAAAAAAAAAAAACCTTTTTAAATGGTTTCCCTGCTTCTACCCTTCCACTCAGTCTATCTTCCACACAGCAATGATCCTTTCAAGGACTTAAAATTAGAAATGACTGTGCTTAAAACTTTTCTTCACTGTTGTATCCCCAGGACCTAGAATTGCCATGTTAGAAAACGCTCAGTAAATACTGGTCAAGTGAATAGTACACTGTACAAAACAGTGAGTTCATTTTACTGAGTATAAAAATCCACAAAATCTTTCTTAATACTTGTACTCCTTTCAATTATTTTTCAGTCCCAGAGTCCCTCACTCATCATCCCCTTGGCTCTGTAAACTCTGACTTTCCTGACAGAAAAATACAAATTTGCCTGGGTGCCTATCAAACTTTAATTTTCCCAGGCACACTTGAAATTTGTTACCTGATTTGTTAAGTTCATTCTCTGAAGCAGAATATTTATTTTCAAAATAGGTTCTTTTCCAAAACATCAGTTTGGGGTTCTTTTGTAATATCATATAATTATTAGAAATGGCTCTTTCATTGAAAATCTTTCCTTCTGAAAACTCAAGAACTTCATAAGAGAACTGGCAGTATGTTATTTAGATATGTGGAAAACCTGAGGTGGGTAATGGTTAATTTTACTTTTGCTGTAAGATACCTTTCTGGATGTAGATGTTAAAGTACTAAGTGAAAAGATTTCAGTTACTGAGGCAAAGTTACCAAATCACAGTTAATCTTTCTTTTGCTTAAAAAAAAAAAAAAAAAAAATGACAACACTTACTTTCATCCTGCCTAGAGCTCCTCTACATAAAAAACAAAGGAAAGCCAGAATAGAGTTTTGTGATTGGGATGTATTTTAACTCTGGAATCACCCTTCAACCACTTAAAGCTTTACAAAAATAATGTAGCAGAATGGCTTCATGTGAAGTTTAATGTATTAAAAACTACTAGCTTGATAAAAGATAGATATAATTTCATATTTTCTTATGACACAGGAATCAGGAAACATTTGGCTGTCTCAACTACTATAGTATTTTATTACTGAATAATTTCTCTAACTGCAAGCTGGAGTCTTTTCATCATCAAAGTTAGGGATTGGGCTAATGATCTTTATCCTTGGATCTAAAATCCTATGTATGAAAAAATACTTTCATAAAACCACAATATAAGTTCACTCCTGTTGAACAATTTGTTTGCTACCCCCGATAAGTTATTATTATTATGAAGGTAACACTCTATGATGTGCTCACGGGATAACTTTAAACCCCCGACCTTTAATAATTACAAAGATAATACACACATAAAGAGTAAATTATGATGCAGGCAGAATGACTCTCTGATACAGGGGTGCTACAGGAAACTCAAGGAAAGTTGTGTTCGTTAGGAACGTTTTTAAAAGGCTGAATTTTAGCAAGGTCTGGTAGAATTAAAACAAATGGGGTAAAGATTAAAAGTCATTCCACACTTAGGGCAAGAACATGATTAATAACAGGTATAATAATCATCAAGCATAATCTACTACAGGAACTGTAAAACAGAGGCCTGGATGGAAGTGAAAAGAGAAAAAAACATATTACAAGAACCTGGAAGTTAGAACCTAGATCTGTCATTTAATAGTAATCTCTCTCTCTCTAGTTGCTAAGTCGTGTCTGACTCTTGCAACTGCATGGACTGTAGCCTGCCAGGCTCCTCTGTCCATGGGATTTTCTGAGCAAGAATACTGGAGTGGGTTGCCATTTCCTTCTTCAGGGGATATTCCCAACACAGGAGTCAAACCTGGATCTCCTGCATTGCAGGCAGATTCTTCACCAACTGAGCTATAAGGAAAGCCCTGAAGAGTAATATGAAGGAAGGCAAAATTCTCTATTTATACCTGTTTATCTGTAAAATGGAGATACTAGTACCCATCGTCAAGTGGTTGTGAAGATTAAATGATACAATTCAGTAAATGTGAGCTATTATCAGGGGAGGAAATGCTGGCAAGGAGATATGGGTCAGCAGAGAAAGTATCCAGGTAGAAGGCACAGCAGATGCATGGTGAAGTAAAGATTAACAGATCTCTTGGGGAAGAGCATGCAAGTAGTTTGGTTTGGTAGGACAAATGGAAATGTGAGGCAATAGTGGAAGACAGGAGGTTTTTAATGATGAGTCTTATATTTTATTCTGAAGGTGTCTGGGCCATTTAAAGGTTTAAGTGGCAAATGCTTTAGAATCAGAACTGTATTTCAAGATCATTCTGGTAGTAGTGAAAAGGCTGGATTGCATCTGAGTTACTAGGACAAAGAGTCCATTAGCAGGCACTTGAAGGGAACTGCTACCCAGTCCAGTAATCTTGCCTGGAGAATCCCCATGGACAGAGGAGCCTGGCAGGCTACAGTCCAAGGGGTTACAGAGTCAGACACGACTAAGGGACTAACACAGTAATCCAAGAAATCCAAACAAAACCTGAAGTCAGCAGCAAGAGAGATGGAGCTAAGGAATGCAGGTTAGAAGATGGGTTAGAGAGTCAACAATGAGGAAGCACCTTCAAAAATCAACAGAATGTAGTGATTTATCAGACTGGTAAGTTGGGGAGGTGAGCAGATTTCTGGCTTAACTCATAAGATGGTTGCTCATACCATTCACCACATCAAGTAATATTAAGAGAAAGCCCAGGCTAGGATGGGATGGGCTCAGCTGATTTGACAAAAAGTTGTTCACTGAGTGCCATTTTTCTATACTTTGTGCTAAATGCTTATCATCTATCACTTGTCTTATTCTTCAAATCAAAATCTGTCAAGTGGGTTTTAAAACCCCCATTTTACTGGCAAGGAAATGATAAGTAAATGATTTAGGAGATTAAATTATCTGTTTATATATTTAAGAGCCAGGTCAGCCTGATTCTAAAAACTGTATTATTCGGATCTTTCAGACACAGATTGATGGTGAAGAGGCCACAGTGCAATAGTGGAGTGAAAGGCTAGCTGAAGATAGTATTAAAATATAATTTCCCTTTTACAAGCTTTGTTGTGAAAAAGGGAAGACAACACACCCCAGGGATTATTTTAGACCACTGATTCAACTGTTATTTGACGTGTAATTGTAAAGCTATTTTTTTCTGCGTTTCTTGTCAACAAAGGACAAGAAATGCAGAAAGCGGCATATCAGCCTTCACAGTAAAAGTGGTGTACGGTGAGTTCAGTCTTCTTCCACGTCACCCTTTTATAGAAAAGCCTGTGACATACAGATAAGCTCACATTAATTTAAAAACACAATAAAATCACCAAAATTTACTTCAAGGTAGTTCCAGTTTAAGATAGTGGATTGGCCCCAAAAGTCCAGTAAAATGAAAGAAAAGGAATTGAGAGAGATATTTTTAGATACATCACCTTAGATGGCTCTCAAAGGCACTATGCTGAATAAAATAAGCCAGCTTCAAAAGGTTACATATGAATATATTTATGACATTTCAGGAAACAAAACTATGGGGGTGGAAAAAAGATCAGTGGTTGCCTGGGTTCATGGGTGGAGGAAAGGGTGACTATAAAGCTGTACAGTAGAAAGGAGACTGGGGATTGTGGTACTGCTCTGTATTCTAAGATGGTTACACAAATCTATACATGTGTTAAAAGTCACAAAACTGTACAAGAACAAAAAGTAATGACTATTGTATGACAGTCTAAAGAATATTTTTAAAAATACAGCCTAAAAAGATGGAGAGTAAAAAGGAGACAGAAACAGCAATCAATTTCAACAGATTCCTGGAAAACAGAAAGGAGATGGAATATGTCTGAGCAGGACAAAGGGAGCCACTATCTAGAGGGACTCCAAGGGGATGGATACCACTGAGAAGCATGTTGATGGGTTCCAAAACCCCTGAGAAGCTCAGACTTGAAAGCAGAAGTTACAGCAGAGTAGAGTCAAGGGACCAGCCTGAAAATGAGTAGCTGAAAACTACACAACAGAATGGTCCGCTCTCCAAGATTTCCACCCCTCTGGCTCTCGGCCAAATACCACCTCTCACCTCCGTCAGGTCTCTCACAGGCAGAAGACGAGAGAATTTTTATCTGGAAAAAGTAATGGGAGACAACTAGGTAGCCAGCATATACAAAGGGACAGGTATAGCAGAAATATGTGAAGTGGAAACAGAACCTGAGGGGGAGGACAAGGCAGAAGCAGAGAGTTCAGATCCTCTTTCAACCCTTCCTTTTGCAGAAGACTAGAGAATTCATCCCTAGAAAAACTGAACAGTCCCACAGAAAAGGCCTCCACCCAAAGGACTGGCTCCCTGACAGTCATTCCCTAATGCAGCGCTTCTCAAAATTCAACCTACCTACAGGTGCTGACCTGCCAACCATTTATTACTTGTCTAAGCATTTTATCATGAGCGGCAGTTCTGAATAGCACTATGCTAGGGAGGCCATCACTGGTCAAGCACTAGCCCAAAACAAAAAGCTTTCAATAAGTTTTGGGGGTCCATTCATACACAATAGAGACACAATAGATTGCTCAGACTAGCCAGAAATGGGAGGAAATTCACCTACATGAAAAACTGAAAATAGCTCCAGTAAACAAGAGAGTAAATTAGGCCACAGCAGGTCCAGCACAGGAGAGTGCAATGACAGCATGGAGTAACAGCTATGTAGCTCACCAAAAAATCACCAGTACAGACTGGCAGAGAAGGAGAAATGCAGGACAGACGTTCCTAGTAAAAACAGGGAATCAGGTTATCTGATATTTGGAGACAAAACCCATCAAAAGACTAACAATGAGAACATGATGGACCTGCCAGAAAAGCTAGAAAAATTTTAAGACAGGCTTCCAGAAAGTTAAGTAAATGTTAAAAAGTAGAATGATTATTAATTCTGGGAAAAATAAAGTGTACAAGGGTAAAAGTCATAATTAAACAATAGTTAATGTTTATTAAATATTATAACTATATAATAGAAGAAGGGGAGATGTGTGTGTTAGCTAAATCGTCAGGTAATAGCATCAAGAAGACAATAAGGTCTCAAGTTATTAAATCAAGCAACAGTAGAACAGGCATGTTATTTAGATACAGCAAGATAAATACCAAAAGTAACAACTTTTGAAGTCAAAGTGATCACCCCTAGAAAAGCTGGGGCAGGTACTGCTGTTTTTTATCTTAATGCCTTCAGATATTTTTTTAACTGTGTACATTAGTTTGATAAATTTTAGATATATAAAAGAAAATAAGGTCACCATGGTCTGACTCGATTTTGGACATATTTATTCTGAAATTTCAAATGACATTAGGGGAAATATGATTTTTATGTTTACTGAAGGGCATGGGCAAGAAACCAGTTCTAATACACTTTGCTAGATTATCCAAATACTACATTTATGCATCAAATTCTCCTTGAAACAGCACTTCCTTACTCCCTCATCCTCCCCTCAAAATAACCATGTTCACAAAGAACATAATTCTGCAGCTTAACCAGCACAGGATGACAGAGTAACGCGAAGGCAGTGTTTCCATGAAGACAGGAGATGAGAGGCTTAGCAGCAACCATTAAGCCTACCTCTCAGCTGCTCCTCTTTCCTAGTCTGGCTTTTCATTTCTTATGCCCCCTCCCTACCTTCTTCATTATTTTCATCACCCTTGTCTCCCTACCAGTTTTTCATTTTCTATTTACCAAAAATTTCCCTTGCTCTAATACCAAATCTAGCCTGTTTACCTATAACTGAGATTATAATCTGACCACTTCCTAAGGAGAACAGATGCTGCTCAGTAGTGCAGATATATCTTGCAATTAATGCTGTCACAGTGACTAATACACATACAGATGGCAATCAAATCTAGGCATGGAAATGTTAAAACCTGGACTCATTGAACTTGGGCTAAAATTTAGAGCTAAATATTAACAACAATACTGGGGCACTGTTATTTTAGCAAGACACTTAAACATAGCAAAATTAATATTTTTCATTTTTATTAACACAGAATATACCAACAGTAAGTTATCTTTCAATATAATCAAGGTTACAAATAAACTGTTACCAGCCAATAAACAAATAATAGTCACTTGACCCTTCTCTTGGTTGAATAATTCTCTATTAGGTAGTAGTTATTTTTACCAATTTATTTTTAAACTGCTTTATGATTTCAAAGAAATTTCTTAGTCTTTATGTATTAAATAATTCCATTAATTGCAAACTTCATATATCACAATAATTTCCAGCAAGTTAATGTATTCTTCAATGCCTTCTACTCAACCTAGTTGTCTTAAAATGCATGCTGATTCTTTGAAAGCTGAGTATGACATTGGTGTTTCCAAAAGTGAGCATAAAGCCCATAAGAAAGAAATGTTTTCCTTCCTTCCCCCAATCACAGAGGCCATATGAGTGTTCCACATTCTTCGTATTTAGCAACAGGAATCCCTTACAACTCAAATGGCAGCAGACAAGGGAGAACTTAGGCCATCAATGTATTTGTAAAAACAGATAAAACTCCAAATATATTTTAAGATTCCATCTTCACCACAGATGACAAAGGGTTGGAGAGGCTCTTCGACTTTTCTGTAGCAGCAATCCTGGTCCCCCAGTTAGAAAAAGAGACGGCAGGATGGCAGTCAGTCCTTCTTAAACAGCACAAACTCAACCTGCAAATACTAGGAGATGCCCTCTCCCCTACTGATATATCCCAGAAAATACACTGCCATGTGCAAGAGGGTCAATTATCAGAATAAATAACCATATTCCGAACAACTGACAAAAACATGGTTTTACACAAAGGATACCCTATGCACTCAGAAATTTCAGGATAACCAAACATTAAGTACCTCATGCAAGTAATATTCTGTTAAGTATGAACTACAAGTTCTTTTAACTGAATTTCATATTGTACAAAACTTAAGTGTGGCACATTTCTACTATTA
This sequence comes from Tragelaphus eurycerus, assembly GCA_935064755.1. Classification (NCBI taxonomy): domain Eukaryota; kingdom Metazoa; phylum Chordata; class Mammalia; order Artiodactyla; family Bovidae; genus Tragelaphus; species Tragelaphus eurycerus. The sequence goes on from CAKXYN010000041.1 coordinate 15,945,939, forward strand.
CCATTACATTATTTTTTTTAAAAATGTAGTCAAAATTGATACATTACACAGACCTTTTGATTTTAAATATAACCAAAGGAAACCATTACAAACTCTTAATTCAAACAGGCATTTTTCTATACAAACATATGAGTTATTTTAGTTAAAAAAAAATAGCCATTTCAATGCAATTAAGCCACCTCTGATTAAGACATACATTTCATGCATGTGAAAAAATAAGTTTACATTCAAGAATCAGTTCCATAGCAAACAAATTACAGCATTTATTCAAGAAGGAATATTAAAAATAATTCCAGTTAATAGAAAATAAAATAATTTCAAGCATATATATTATAATTTACCGTGTACATACTCCGAAATCTCCAGAATTTAATTAGGAAATTTAAAGAATTTCTTTTGAAAGTACGTCTTAGAAAAACCAACCAAAACAACTGGTGCCATAACTAAATAGAATGTCCATACACATCCACATTTGACCTACAGGTAAAAACTGAATGAAATATAGAGGAAATAAAGGTTACTGTTTTCTAAAATCTCAGAAATATAATATTAGTACTTAGGTCAAAACACTTACCTGCAAATTAAAAACAGCTTGAGGTATTTCCAATGCTGAAGCAAATTTCTGAATGTTAAATACCACAAGAATGAAAACAGTCTCCTTTGAACATTTATACCTGGTTTATAGTTGAGACAGAAGACAAGGTCTGCCAAGAAGTTTTCCCATCTCACCTATATTCTTGGATCCTTGATGAAGTGTAAGCTTCAAGGAAAATGGTCACATGTAAAAAGAGCAAGTAAGATGAGTTTCCTGACTGCAACATCTTAGCCAAAATGGGAAGTGGAATTTTAAATTCTCCTGAGACCCACCTGACCTCTTCAGACACGAGCATTAATTCCTATGCTAGCCAGGTTAAGCATGTCCTTTGAAATCAAATCTAAGCTTGACAACTGTACTGGATAAGCTGAATACAGGAATCACCTCAACAAAGATGGTACTTTAAGCCTTTACACACGACACATGAAAATGATGAAGTGTTTTATTTAGATTTGGTCTTTCTTCATCTTTTTGTAACTCTGGATCCTGAAAGGTTAGCAAGTCGTTATACTCATACATCTTGTAATCCCGTTCTTCACACAACAGGCACACATATACAGTATCATATGTCAATATATTATCATCAACACAGCATAAACATATAAGCAGCAGACACGTTTCACACGAAAGAGGCTCTATGCATCACACAGCCTGTCCCAACGAAAAAGATACATCATAATGCCATTTCAGCAGTTACAGTGTTGATATGATCAGTATAGCTAATCTGTTTTATACCCGTCATATATTTTCATAAGTCATCCATAAGGAAGAAGCAGAAGACAAAGACTGCTTTTTAAAAAATGTTATGTGCCAACTTCAAAAATGACATACTAACCAGAACATCAGCATTTGAAAGCTAGGTTGAATAGGACTGGCCTTGATGCACATGCAGTAAATTTGTTTTCAGAATATAAAATTAAATGGTAATGTCAGCAGTATTACTACTGTTTCTATATTTATGATTAATTACTAGCAGTACAACTCCCAGAAGAAAGGAGATGGATCCAATAGTGATGTAAGCAATCCCCAAAAATGGATTTTTTCCTCCCATCCATGAAATGGTGCTCAAGATCATCCGCTTCCGTCCATCAAAGGAATGTACAGGGTAATCTGAAGAGTGTATAGGAAGACGTCCATGTCTTGTTACTTAATTTTTAAAATACAACTTAAGTTGGCATTTAATTCCCTGTAATTCATTGGTATAATTCTACGATAGATACCTTACTCATATGTTCTAAATCACAAAATAATTATACAATTATTACCCTAAAGGATTGATTTCACAAACTGTTAGTAGTAGAAGCCAATATAGTTTACAAGGAAAAGCAACTAAATTTAAGAGTTATGTAATTTCTCATTTCTCAGATATTTCTGTTCTCATTACACAGGAAGGGGTAAAAGGCCTGTAATGTGAAAAAAAATATTTCAGATAAACAGCAATGAAACCCATAGAGGAAAATGAGGTTGACAGAGCAGGAGAAACGGAAAGAATGAAGGGACTGGGGCATTTTTTGAGCACTGAGCTCAAAACCCATGTGCTGCAAAAGTGTCGTTCTGAGAAGGTTGGGAGGACTCAGCACAAGACACAAAGCTTGACACTGAAGTTTTATATGGCGGACTTGGAGCAATGAGAAAACTCACAACATGACACAGAGTCAATGGCTAAAACAGAGTGGAAATGAAGGAAGAAATGGGACATCGACATACTGGTTGAGCTACATCCATGGACAATTCCAGGATTCTGGCAAGAGTAAGGGCAAAGAAGACAGAATGAAGTCCCTAAGCAAAAGGTTCACAACTTCTTCAGATGCATCTTTTGAATCAAGTGTGAGAGTTCCCATCTGTTTCTCTAGCTTCTGTAGCTCCCCAGCCTGGAAGACAGGCCCTGTGACTCCAATGGGAAGCTCAGTTCTGCTAGTTCTTAAATCAACTGCAACCCAAGCCAGGAATGATTGTAAGAGTTCTAACTAACCCAATACTCTATGGGATGTGGTATCAAATCACCCAAGCTAGTCTCTCAATATCCCAACCCTAAAAACGGGGCTTCTACCTTAATTCTAATATCTAGCTCCCACCTTAGACTCGGTTTTAATAATTAACCCTTGATGTTTTGCAGGTTTCATTTCTGTCTTACTGATTTTCAAAAGACTACATTTCTCCTAATAGTTTTCTTGGTGCAAATTATCTGTCAACTAAGAAACCCTGGGTGCTCCAAAGCCTTCCCTTTCTTGTGCTGTAGGCTGCCCTCTACTTTGGCTACAGCCTCAAGATTATTCTCTCTGCTGCCACTGCTAAGTCGCTTTAGTCGTGTCCGACTCTGTGCAACCCCATAGACGGCAGCCCACCAGGGTCCCCGTCCCTGGGATCCTCCAGGCAAGAACACTGGAGTGGGTTGCCATTTCCTTGTCCAATTATTCTCTCTACCAGCACCTAAATTGAGTCTGTTTGTCCAAAACTGCTGCTATGTAGGCAGAGTTTCAAAAACTTGGACACTTTCAGTCTGTCACTATCAGGTCACGCCCAGGTGTGTACTGAAGTGCAACATCAAAATACTAAGGATCCAAATAGGTCTTTACTTTGAAATAAGGTCTATTAATTCAACCATTTATTAATCTAAACTGAAAATATGTATTTATAGGTAATTTAGGTTCAGTTCAGTTGCTCAGTCATGCCCGACTCTGCGACCATGAATCATAGATTTGGGTTATGAAAAATCAAAAATGTAAGATCATCAGCAAACGTTTAAATGCTAATATCTGAGCTATTTTCATCCATGATATATACAAGCAATGGGCTAGAGATTAAAAGATGTAAGGATTTTGTTTAAAATAAAAGTTAATGCCCAATATTTCTAGCTTAGGAAAGACCCTGCACCCAGGCTGATATGGACAGGTCTGACTACTTGAGCGAACCAGCCAGGGATGCAGCTTACAGTAGTGGTTGATGGTAAAGTCAACAGCCTTTGGAGTCAGCAGCTTGATTCCGAACCCCAGTTTTTCTACTACTTGTGTAATCTCAGATAAGTTACTTAAAGGCTCTATGTTCCTGTATTCTTGTCTACAATATGGAGATGATTCACAATGCTTGAAATAAATAATATATGCAAAGTATTTAATATAACTGACATAGAGTTAGGATGAAATAAATGATATTTATCAGCACTTAAAAGTCTGCCTAAATTATTAAGGTAGAACAATACAGCTAATGATAAAAATGCTTTGGTACTGTAAAAAGAATCATTATAAATAATTATGTTGATATGAAGTAACAAATTCATTAATTTTTAATATCTAAAAAAATTTTGAAAATAAATACTGAAATAGCCCACTACCACCAACACTTATTTGCTAAGCACTAGGTATACTTACTAGCCTTTGCATTAAACTCAATTACAATCTCTCTTATAAAAATATCTAACTTATTAATAAATCTAGCACTACATTTTAAATAATTTACCAAGTAATATGGGAACCCTGATCACTTTTTCACCAAATAATATGCTTGAATTCTAGTCCAAAGCATACAAAATTTAAATATGTTTCTGGAAGAAACAAGTTAAAAGAGACTTTCTCATACATATACACATACTCTTATAAAAATGCAGCGAACAAAACTAAAGTACAAAGTAGCATGCCACATAACTGAGACAAGGTTGGACTGTACTCCTGTCAAATTCTTTGAATCTGTGTACATGGCCAAAAAAGGATACTGTACGTGATATTCAGATAGTATCGTCCAGCTGGTAATGTTGGATGTAAATCATTTTTCCGCTCTATAAGACGATATAACTTACGAAAAGTAGGTAATGCTGCAGTGCGCATCCAAACAATAAAATCCTCATTTATGAAGCCATTATTATCTTCGTCAGAATCCAACATGTAAACTGGTTTAACCCAGTTTACTGGCTTTGTTGTGCCTTAAAAAGGAGAGATGGGAGTGGAATGGGGAGACAGAACATTCAATTTTATTAAGAGTTTCAATGAAAAGTCATACTCTGATAAAACAAAGATACACAATATGAATATTTTCCCTATGTGCAAAAATAGAAATATAGTCATAATCTTAAAATCTAAAGAGAAATCAATTCCTCACATAAAACCTTAACAAATAATTAGAAAGATTTGACTGATCTCTCAATTAAGAGATTACTAAAAGTAGGCTATTGAGTATGTACCAAAAGGCAGATGACTTAATGCAAAGATGTAATGGTAAGAAACATTACATTATGGAATAAAGGAGGCAAATAAAAAAAAATTTGGACTTATAACATTTAAATAAATACTTGTTTAAAATAAACTTTGTTACAAATTTAAAAGATTATAGCTGAAACATGTAAGAAAATACCAGAGAAACTGAAGATGAACAGTGTATGTTTCCTTTAGAATTTTAACACATTAGAAAATGCTACATATTTTACCTAATTTGACATGAAGAAAAGTTGTTTTTAAAAAACCATAAACTTTTTTAAGATCCTAAAGACAGAAAATTTTAGGTATTTCATTAAAATACCTAGATTATGTTTTAAGGGGTAACAGTAATACTTTACCTTTGAATCGTTCTTCTAAGGGATCTGTTCCAGGGGGATTTCTGAATTTTACATTTTTATCTGTCCACCAAGCAATACCTTTCTTTTTCAAAGGAATAGGCGTAAGATCAGATGCATTGCCAACCTGAAACAATTCTAGTGTATCTGGACACAAGAAAAGAGAGATATTACTAAACATCTACTGAAAATCCATAGTAACAGCTTTACTCCATGAGAAATGAGGATCTGGTATTTGCTCCCAAAGCAGATTTAACAAAGCAGGCACATGATGTGCATCTGCTCTTGGTTATTTACATGTGAATTAACTATGGTAACTTTATGATCCTAGGTAAACTTGCCTTCCCGAAATACAGTTCCAAGTCATTTTCCTACATGGCTAGCTGGTATGTGGTAAGGTCAAATGTTTTAATATTAACACAAATAAAACAAGGTACAAGGTAAATCTGCCTCTCCTATTCTTTAAAAAAAAACACACACTGCTAAACAGCTTCTGGGTTACCAAATTCTCTATCTGCACTGTTCAACATGGTAATCACTGGCTATATTGCTACAGAGCCCTTGAAATTATGGCTCGTCCAAATGAATATGTTTTGTAAGGATATAATATATACCAAACAAAGATTTTATATAAAAAATTAGTATATAAAATATCTAATAACTTTATATACTGAACATCACTTACATGCTGAAATGATAATATTTGGGGCATACTAAGTTTAACAAAATATTATTAAAGTTAATTTAACTTGTTTTTGATTGTTTTTAATGTGACTGTCAGACAACTTAAAATTATATGCATGTCTCACATTTATGGTTCATATTATATTCATATCAGACAGTGCTGTAGCCCCTTTTTAATGGTATAAATATTCAAAGTTGGTTTATCATATACAAAACCAGAAGTTAGTAGAATGTCTCTGCTTCTTTCTTCTCAGAGACATAAATTCATTCTTAAAATACAAGAATTCACAAAAGAAAGTCATAAAGCATTCCAATATCGCACTGCATAACTATTATATATTTATCCTAAAGCTGTTGAATTTTACAATTTCATGTTCCTGTTCAGTTGCTAAGTCCATTCTTGTCTCTGTAAGATTATACAAATATTCCTAACTATAGTATAATATGTATCATCTTTGTTTATCTTTATATCATACCATTAAACATGCTGTTGGCTATAGCCCCACAAGGAGCAATTGGTTTGTCTTCATTTCTTCGATAAGGCTCACACTCCTTACTGGGATTCTGATATTCAAAAGGAAAGAGAGAAATTATTACCCAGGCCTCTGAGAGAACTATCAGCCCTAATTACTGATTAAAAATTCAATGCCTACATATTTCTTATTTGCAATGCATACAGAGTGTCTATACTATAGGCAGATTATAAATAATACCACATTTAACTATGCAAAATATATTCCTTAACATTATTGCTTTATAATCTTTCTTTGCACATATTTTGTCACACAGATACATGTCAAAATGAAATTTTAAAACATCTTCATACCAACACAGAAATCATAACTACAAACAGTTTTCGACCCAGGAAAAATTAAGAAGCCATCTATTGTCAATCCAGCTGTAACGTAATGAACACTGGAGCTTCTAGTTCCAACTAAGGTACTGTGTAACTTCAGGCAAGTCCCTTGATTTATCTGGGCCTGACTTACAAAAAGAACATGTTCAACTAGATAATTTCAAATTCTGTGATTTGGAGTTAAATCCCCAAATTAAATCCTGTGGAAGGAAGGAAGGGAGAGCAGGGAAGAGGGTTGGCTGACTGGAGAGAAGGAAGGAAAAGAAGTCCCAGAATATAGCAGTCTTCTCTAAATTGTGCATCCAGGTTAAAGAAAACAAACATGTTGGCAAGGCAAACAGCGATTCACCTGTCCTCCAGATTCAGCTTTGATTTAGTCCCTAGTGAAGATCTCAAGGACACATGTAATTTGTAGTTAATCTGGAGATTCTACCAAGTCTAACATGAGGTATATGTCTGAGTTATTCTGTAATTCCAAAGCCACATTAGGCCATGTCTCAAAACATAAACAAAGCAAAATAGTCTCAATTTGAAATTAACTAGAACCTAGCATCCTAGGGCTATTCCATTATCACCAATGTTGTCTTATATCTACATTCTCATTGGAAAAAGAACTACAGGAGTGAAAAAGACAGGAGAGGGTTAAAGAAATGTGGCAGGGAATCTCATAAAGTCTCCTTAATATTTGACTTCTCAGCTTTTCAGTCCCTATGCTATCTATATGCATAAAGTTATTATTCTAAGGCCATGAAAATAAACAATATATAATTAGCCTATTATTATTTGACTGTTTTGATGAAAACTGTGATTTCAAGGAAAAAAGGTAAACAAACTCTCAGTGTGACATATATATATTGTAACCACTAAACTCTTGAGGGGCGAGGGAGGGAGTGGAATAGCAACTTCATTTAGAAAACCAGCAAACAGAGGAGATGGTGGACTTGAGTCCTGAAGAACTGTCTTCTAGCTAATAAATTACTGAAGAAGGTTTAAAAGAAAGGAAAATATTCACTACCTAGTCATCAGGTACTGAACTAAGCAATGTTACATACTTTGTAGTAACTGCCTTAGAAAAACTATTTACTGAGTACCTAACATGTACCACATACCATGAAAGGTACTAGAAAGGGAAAAATTAAAGAAAAAAAAGTCTCTGCTTTTCAGCAGCTCACAATGTAACAAGGGAAACAAACCCAAACACAACCAACTGTAATATGAAATGAGAGCCATGACAAAAGTGTCTATATTTATTCAATATATATTTATTAAATGCCTCTCATGTGTTAGGCACTGTAGAGGTACTTGGTACATGGTGATTAAAGAAAGTCGTGCTCCCTGCTCTCATGGGCTTACAGTATGGTTGGGAAGACAGAAGATAAGTAAATAAAAGATACGGGGGAAGTCTTTCTCATCAAAGTTAAGACCTGAAGAAAGCAGGAGACAGCCATGTGAAGAACACGTAGAAGAGAGCCTGAAGCAGAGAGAACAGTACACGCCATTTAGAAAGAACCTGGTATCTCTGAGAAAGTCAAGGGGGAATGTAGTTAAGAGTATGGGCAATAAAGAAAACGATAAGACTGGAGAGTCACGCATAGCTCAGATCATCCTGAGTAAACAAACCACTCAAAGATTTTAGGCAGAGAAATGGTATTTATGTTTTTTAAAGATCACTCTAGCAGTTATGTAGAACTGCTGGAAAGGAAGAGAGAGAGTGGATGATATGGGGAGATTGTGTTAAGTAAAGTATGAAATGAAGTATGAACACAGTATGAATGAAGTACACACAGAAAGAAGTTATTGTGCATCCAGAGACACTAAACAGCACCTGAGATGAGGGGACCCGCAGGGAAAGAGTAAAAACCACAATCTAGACAAATGAAATGTAAATGTCAAAATGGGCAGATTACGTGTGCCACCAGGCATAGTTAGAGAATAGTGTATGTGGCCCAGGGCAGCCAGGCCAAGGCTACATTAAGGATAGAATATAAAACCAAAGAGGCTGCAGTGGTAGGCTGACATCAGATTGTGAAGGGCCTTACATACAATGTTAAATAACTTAAGACTTCAATCTGTTTATTCTGAACATCTTTAAGATTTTTGAAAGCCATCTGGTCTTTTTTTTTTTTTTTTTTTTGCCATCTGGTCTTAAGTCATATATTTTGGTCTAGTCCAGGGATCAATAAATGACAGCCTGCAAACCAAATTCAGCCCAGGACCTGTTTTTGTAAATAAAGTTTTATTGCAACAGCTACACCCATTCACTTAAGTATTGCCTATGGCTGCCTTCATTCTAAAATGGCAGAGCTGAGTAGCTACAATGGACTACATGACCTGCAAAGCTGAAAATGTTTACTATTGGCCCTTTACAGAAAAAAATCCTAAGTTTAGTTGAAAAACTTTGCTTGAAGTTTGGAAGAAAAGAATCTCAGCTTCTTTTGCCCTCTTTGAAGAGTGTATCTACATAAAAGAACTGTAAATCAACCACCACTTCTGGGTCTTTCAAAATATACCCAATCTATGATCCCAATCAACAAATTCTGAGTAGCTGGTGTGTCTCACGGAACATCACCTTCTCTGGACTTGTAGATCTAACAACATAAAGCCCCACATGGACTGCAAACTATTACAGACCTAACTGGAATTTTTAATAGACTTGTTATTTCTTAAGATCCCAAACATCAGGAAATAGCAATAAAACTGGGAAGGACAACCAAGGGCAATTATACATTTACCAGGACCATTCTGGTCCCAATATGGTTCTAAACTGCATTCTAAGACAGTCACTGTTTTTAAGAGATCCTTAAATTACTGTGGGACTCCTAAGGCTTGCTGCACTGGCAGCAATAATATAAAATACTTGGGCACCAACCACTACTATGGAAAGCTGAACAACAGTCAGGAACCTAAGATCACCTAGTCCATATGTTGCCAAACCTGGCTGAGCATCAGAAGGGGAGCTTATTAAAAATAGACATTTTAGAGCTCCAACCCTGTAGATGTAGACATGAAAGACTTAGGAGAATTCTGGACTCTCTATTTTCAAAAAGTTCCTCAGACAGTTTTTCAGTAACCCACCCTTTGGATTTTAGTACTTAGGTGTCCCACAGAGTAAAAACAAAGAGCATACATGTTTGATTTTAAAACATAATCTCAGAAATTAAAAGTACTTTATTTACATATTCCTACCCAGTATAATAATAATCAGATCAGATCAGATCAGTCGCTCAGTCATGTCCAACTCTTTGCGACCCCATGAACTGCAGCACGCCAGGCCTCCCTGTCCATCATCAACTCCCGGAGGTCACTCAGACTCACATCCATCGAGTCAGTGATGCCATCCAGCCATCTCATCCTCTGTCGTCCCCTTCTCCTCCTGCCCCCAATCCCTCCCAGCATCAGAGTCTTCTCCAATGAGTCAACTCTTCGCATGGGTGCCCAAAATACTGGAGTTTCAGCTTTAGCATCATTCCTTCCAAAGAAATCCCAGGGCTGATCTCCTTCAGAATGGACTGGTTGGATCTCCTTGCAGTCCAAGGGACTCTCAAGAGTCTTCTCCAACACCACAGTTCAAAAGCATCAATTCTTCGGTGCTCAGCCTTCTTCACAGTCCAGCTCTCACAGCCATACATGACCACAGGAAAGACCATAGCCTTGACTAGGCGAACCTTTGTTGGCAAAGTAATGTCTCTGCTTTTGAATATGCTATCTAGGTTGGTCATAACTTTCCTTCCAAGGAGTAAGCATCTTTTAATTTCATGGCTGCAGTCACCATCTGCAGTGATTTTGGACCCCAGAAAAATAAAGTCTGACACTGTTTCCACTGTTTCTCCATCTATTTCCCATGTAGTGATGGGACCAGATGCCATGATCTTCGTTTTCTGAATGTTGAGCTTTAAGCCAACCTTTTCAACTCTCCACTTTCACTTTCACTTTCATCAAGAGGCTTTTGAGTTCCTCTTCACTTTCTGCCATAAGGGTGGTGTCATCTGCATATCTGAGGTTATTGATATTTCTCCCAGCAATCTTGATTCCAACTTGTGTTTCTTCTAGTCCAGCATTTCTCATGATGTACTCTGCAGATAAGTTAAATAAGCAGGTGACAATATACAGCCTTGACATACTCCTTTTCCTATTTGGAACCAGTCTGTTGTTCCATGTCCAGTTCTAACTGTTGCTTCCTGACATGCATACAGGTTTCTCAAGAGGCATGTCAGGTGGTCTGGTATTCCCATCTCTTGAAGAATTTTCCACAGTTTATTGTGATCTACACAGTCAAAGGCTTTGGCATAGTCAATAAAGCAGAAATAGATGTTTTTCTGGAACTCTCTTGCTTTTTCCATGATCCAGCGGATGTTGGCAATTTGATCTCTGGTTCCTCTGCCTTTTCTAAAACCATCTTGAACATCAGGAAGTTCATGGTTCACATATTGCTGAAGCCTGGTTTGGAGAATTTTGAGCATTACTTTACTAGCGTGTGAGATGAGTGCAATTGTGCGGTAATTTGAGCACTCTTTGGCATTGCCTTTCTTTGGGATTGGGATGAAAACTGACCTTTTCCAATCTTGTGGCCACTGCTGAGTTTTCCAAATTTGCTGGCATATTGAGTGCAGCACTTTCACAGCATCATGTTTCAGGATTTGGAATAGCTCCACTGGAATTCCATCACTTCCACTAGTTTGGGGCATAGACTTGGATTACTGTCCCAGAATGCTACATCCATCAAAATTCCATTACAAACTGACTGTCGCTTTTGTTATCTAGTCACTAAGTCATGTCCAACTCTTTACAACCCCATGGATTGTAGCCCACCAGGCTCTTTTAAGTCCAAAATGCAGTTCTTGGGTGCAGTCTCAAAAATGACAGAATGATCTCTGTTTGTTTCCAAGACAAACCATTCAATATCACAGTAATCCAAGTCTATGCCCCAAACAGTAATGCTGAAGAAGCTGAAGTTGAACAGTTCTATGAAGACCTACAAGACCTTCTAGAACTAACACCCAAAAAAGATGTCCTTTTCATTACAGGAGACTGGAATGCAAAAGTAGGAAGTTAAGAGATACCTGGAGCAATAGGCAAATTTGGCCTTGGAATACAATATGAAGCAGGACAAAGGCTAACAGAGTTCTGCCATGAGAATGCACTGGTCATAGCAAACATCCTCTTCAAACAACACAAGAGGAGACTCTACACATGGACATTACCAGACAGTCAATACCGATATCAGACTGATTATATTCTTTGCAGCCAAAGATGGAGAAGCTCTAAACAGTCAGCAAAAACAAGACTGGGAGCTGACTGTGGCTCAGATCGTGAACTCTATTGCCAAATTCAGACTTAAATTGAAGAAAGTAGGGAAAACCACTAGACCATTCAGGTATGACCTGAATCCCTTATGATTATACAGTGGAAGTGACAAATAGATTCAAGGGATTAGATCTGATAGAGTGCCTGAAGAACTATGGACGGAGGTTCATTACATTGTACAGGAGGCAGGGATCAAGACCATCCCCAAGAAAAAGAAATGCAAAAAGGCAAAATAGTTGTCTGAGAAGGCCTTACAAATAGCTGAGAAAATAAGAGAAGCTAAAGGCAAAGGAGAAAAGGAAAGATATACCCACCTGAATGCAGAGTTCCAAAGAATAGCAAGGAGATAAGAAACCCTTCTTCAGTGATCAATGCAAAGAAATAGAGGAAAACAATAGAACGGGAAAGACTAGAGATATCTAGAGAAAATCAGAGATACCAAGGGAACATTTCATGCAAAGATGGGCTCAATAAAGGACAGAAATAGTATGGACCTAAAAGAAGCAGAAGATATTAAGAAGAGGTAGCAAGAATACAAAGAAGAACTATACAAAAGAGACCTTCATGACCCTTATAATCACAATGGTGTGATCACTCACCTAGAGCCAGACATCCTGGAATGCGAAGTCAAGTGGACCTTAAGAAGCATCACTACGAACAAAGCTAGTGGAGGTGATGGAATTCCAGTTGAGCTATTTCAAATCCTGAAAGATGATGCTGTGAAAATGCTGCACTCAATATGCCAGCAAATTTGGAAAACTCAGCAGTGGCCACAAGATTGGAAAAGGTCAGTTTTCATTCCAATCCCAAAGAAAGACAATGCCAAAGAATGCTCAAACTACTGCACAATTGCACTCATCTCATATGCTAGTAAAGTAATGCTCAAAATTCTCCCAGCCAGGCTTCAGCAATACATCAACCATGAACTTCCAATGTTCAAGCTGGTTTTAGAAAAGGAAGAGGAACCAGAGATCAAATTGCCAACATCTGCTGGATCATCGAAAAAGCAAGAGAGTTCCAGAAAAACATTTATTTCTGCTTTATTGACTATGCCAAAGCCTTTGACTGTGTAGATCACAATAAACTGTGGAAAATTCTTCAAGAGATGGGAATACCAGACCACCTGACCTGCCTCTTGAGAAACCTGTATGCAGGTCAGGAAGCAACAGTTAGAACTGGACATGGAACAACAGACTGGTTCCAAATAGGAAAAGGAGTATGTCAAGGCTGTATATTGTCACCCTGCTTATTTAACTTATATGCAGAGTATATCGTGTGATACGCTGGGCTGGACAAAGCACAAGCTGGAATCAAGATTGCCAGGAGAAATATCAATAACCTCAGACATGCAGATGGCACCACTCTTAAGGCAGAAAGTGAAGAACTAAAGAGCCTCTTGATGAAAGTGAAAGAGGAGAGTGAAAAAGTTGGCTTAAAGCTCAACATTCAGAAAACTAAGATCATGGCATCTGGTCCCATCACTTCATGGCAAAGAGATAGGGAAACAATGTAAATAGTGACAGACTTTGTTTTTGGGGCTCCAAAATCACTGCAGATGGTGACTGCAGCCATGAAATTAAAAGGCACAGGTTTCCTTGGAAGGAAACCTATGACCAACCTAGACAGCATATTCAAAAGCAGAGACATTACTTTGCCAACAAAGGTCTGTCTAGTCAAAGCTATGGTTTTTCCAGTAGTCATGTATGCATGTGAGAGTTGGACTATAAAGAAAGCTGAGTGCACAAAAATTGATGCTTTTGAACTGCAGTGTTGGAAAAGACTCTTGAGAGTCCCTTGGACTGCAAGGAGATCCAACCAGTCCATCCTAAAGGAAATCAGTCCTGAGTATTCACTGAAAGGGCTGATTCTGAAGCTGAAACTCTAATACTTTGGCCACCTGATGGGAAGAACTGACTCACTGGAAAAGACTCTGATACTGGGAAAGACTGAAGGCAGGAGGAGAAGGGGATGACAGAGGATAGGTGGTTGGATGGCATCACCGACTCAATGGACATGAGTTTGAGCAAGCTCTGGGAGTTGGTGATGGATAGGGAAGCCTGGTGTGTTACAGTCCATTGGGTTGCAAAAAGTCGGACACGACTGAACAAAACTGAACTAAACTAAGACTCTTCTACCCATGGGATTTCCCAGGCAAGAATACTCAAGTGGGTTGCCATTTCCTTCTCCAGGAGATCTTCCCAACCCAGGAGGTGGAACCCGTGTCTCCTGCATTAGCAGGCAGCTTCTTTATAGCTGAGGCCAGGGAGTTAACAAAGCAAAAATCCCAATGATACTATGAGAACCAAGCAGGAAGTAACACGTACTCTGGCCGCAAGAAATCATTAATCTGCAAATTCCAGAGAAAAAAATTTTAACTAAAACTCTCACTGAACAAACGAAAAATGACAAGCAATACTTTAACTTCATTTAACATTTTAATATCTATAATTTCTTACTGAAATGAGAATTGACAGATCTCACTGAAATGAGAGAACACAATTATCACATGTTTAATAACATGGTAGTTATTAAAACACCAGTTTCATGTTCTATCACTTTACTCACAAGCAAAGCACTAGGATCTCCATTTAGTTGACCATCATCTCGAGATTTCACATAGCGACGATGGTTTTGATAGAAATTAGACAGTCCATAATACATAAACACATTGCCCTAGAGAAAGGGAAAAAATGTTCATATAAAACTATTAAGTATAAAGTTTCATGCATACATAAAAACTATGTAATTTGGACTAGTTCAGAACACTGATAACTTAAAACACGTACTGGGGTGAATTCTGCCAGAACTGGAAATAAAGTTAAAGAAAGCATGCTCCAAAAAATCCAAGAGTGAACTCTGAAATACCCTGAAAGATCTCAAAGATATCTATTGACATTAAAACAAACAAATAAAAAAGCTCTCTTGAAATCTATTAGCCTAGTCTGATCTACTTTCAATTTTAAATTGCAAAGTAATTTTCTTCCAATTAACATCTATAAATAACTTTTTAAATTTTTTTCTGTAATTCAGATTGGTCTTTATCCAACTAGCATCAACTTTTCAAAGATATAATTGTCAAGCTTTCATTTATTGCTCAAAATAAATGTTGAACTTGAATTGGGACATAGTAAATTCTTCAACAGGATACTATGTAATATTAATAATGAACGAATTTATAATTAGTAAAGATAACAGAAGTCACAGAAGTCATTTTATAAAAATCAAGCAAAATACTTTAATGTATGCAGTAGAGTCAACTTGGAAAAATCCTAGGAAAGAAGAGTAACCTATATACACTATAATTATTTAGACGATGCCATGTAGTCATCTTAAATGACTAAGATTTTTGGACGTTGCACAAACATTAGCTATTTTCTTTCTCATTGCTACCTCTACAATCTGTAATCTATCCTCGACTAAAAGGAATTCAGAAAAGAAAAAGGATTTCAATAACATTTTGCTTTATCTGATTTGCTGTTTTCATATACACAATCATTTATTCAAGGCTTGATTTTTGAATGTCAAGTATGCAAATTTTTTCAGTCTATATAAATAAAATACTTACATATAAACCTTTTATTTATTCATTTATTTTGTTGGCTGATTTCTGTTCTCTGAAAAGGTTTTAGTCCAATTCAAATTTGGGCTTGTGAAAGAACACAGAACCCACAAAAATATGAATCTGGGGACAATCACCTTCGCAGAAGAAAAGTTCTGAAAACCTAAGTGTTTCTGAATGGGAGAGGAAACTAATAGAGCTTCCAAATCATTATAAGTCTCTTCCATGTCTTTAATTCTGCCTGTTTTGACAAAAACAGAACTTAATGCATCTTTGAAGAAGGCAATGGCACTCCACTCCAGTACTGTTGCCTGGAAAATCCCATGGATGGAGGAGCCTGGTGGGCTGCAGTCCATGGGGTCACTAAGAGTCAGACACGACTGAGCGACTTCACTTTCACTTTCCACTTTCATGCATTGGAAGAGGAAATGGCAACCCACTCCAGTGTTCTTGCCTGGAGATCCCAGGGACGACGGAGCCTGGTGGGCTGCCGTCTACGGGATTGCACAGAGTTGGACATGACTGAAGTGACTTAGGAGCAGAAGCAGCAATGCATCTTTATAGTTTGTCCATCACATTAAAAAAAATCAAACTTTTCTGATGTTTTACATTTATGCTATTTCTGCTAAAACAAAATAATTAAATTCCTGTCTTCTCCCTAATTTATTTTTATAATTTTTAAAAAGGGAGCTTTACTGTCCATTATCTCGGTGCAAGAGCATCCATAACCACTAGATGGCAACCATCTACCAGGGACTTCAAAAGTCTTCAGTATCTTTAAGAAAATCTAAAGCATAGCTACAAAAGTCCAAAAATTGGCCTGTATTAAAGTAGTTTTGCTCTCTGAAGAATAAAACAATACTTTTTAAAGTTCAATTTCCAGGAAAAGGAGAGCATAAATTGGTCTAGCCATGACTACTCTGAATCTGTGTGTCCTTCACCATCTGGTTCAGTTTCCAAGAATGACAGCTAAGTGTGAAGGCAAAAGGCACACAGACCACACACACACACACACACACACACACACACATCACATACCTTGTGGAAAGTTTTCTAACTGCTTGTCAATAAGGTTTTACTAAGTGTTTGCACTTATGTTAAAGGTTAAAGAATCAGATCTGATTAAAAAGTGATGCAATTAAATGTGTGAATTAGTATTTATTTTCTAAAGTAAAAACTGTTGGTATTAAAAGTAGTCAACAAGAAAATAACTAGTAAAAAAAAATTAATATCAATATTTTTTAAAGCATGGGTTTTCTAAGACATTACTTAGAATACAGACCTCAAATGACTGTTCCAGTGTGAAGTTAATGGTACAAACACAAGGTGTAACATTCGGAGACAAACATTTATTGCAGGGACTGGAAGGATCTGTTCCGGTATAATCAATCTGCAAGAGAAAAATATAACTAAGTATACTTCCTTGGAGAAAGTGAATACACTCTGAAATAATCTGCTATCAGATGGAAAAATGAGTCTGAAAGAGCAACCACAGTCCAGAAAAAAATCTTTTTATAAGGTCATCTATTAGATAGTGTGAGCCTGTCAAAACTGGAAAGGGTCCTATGTTATCCTACTGGCTCATCTCTCCTTTTTCACAAAGAAACACATTTATGCAAAAATCATAAATATAAAATTCAAACTGCATGATGTATTAACTTTTAAATAGCTATAAAGTCTAAACAACTTTTCTGTCATTTCAGCTTTCCATGGCATATTTTCAAATTAAATAAAGCAAACAAAAAACTATCTGGTTTCTCAAGGGCTACCATTTTTAAAACCTGGTGTTGGATAATTAAGAATCTGCTTTATCTCTGTCCTGGGTTCCTGGTTCAGTTCAGTTCAGTTCAGTCGCTCAGTTGTGTTCGACTCTTTGCAACCCCATGAATCGCAGACTCTTTGCGACTCCATGAATCACAGCACGCTAGGCCTCCCTGTCCATCACCAACTCCCGGAGTTCACTCAGACTCACGTCCATTGAGTCAGTGATGCCATCCAGCCATCTCATTGTCTGTCATCCCCTTCTTCTCCTGCCCTCAATCCCTCCCAGCATCAGTCACGACTGAGTGACTGAACTGAACTGAATGATAATGTCAAGCACCTTTCACATGTTTACTTGCCATCTATAAATTATGGACTGAATGTTTGGATCGGCCAAAATTCATATGTTGAAACCCTAATTTCCAATATAACTTGGAGCTGGGAACACTGGATTCAGTTTAGATGAGGTCATGAAGGTAGGGCCTCCACGATGGAACAAGAATCCTTCTGAGATGGAAAAAATAGAGCAGAGTGCTTGCCTCTGTGTACACTGCATGCACGCTCTCTCTCTCAATCTCTTTCTCTCTGCTATGGGAGAATAAGTGAGAAGGCAGCCATCTACCTTGCTTTCTTCACTCTCTTCAGGGTGAAGAATCTGAAGGCACTGAACCTGCCAGCACCTTGGTCTTACTTCCAATCCTCCAAGACAGTATGAAATAAACGTCTGTTATTTGAGCTATCTGGTCTATACATTTTTTAAAATAGCAGCTTACGCTAAGACAGACTTTAGTACTGAGAAGTGAGGTGCTGTTTCAGCAAATATTCAAAAAGACAGAAGTAGCTTTGGAACTGGGAAATGGGTATAGGCTGGAGATTTGAGATGCATGCTAGAAATATAAACATTAAAGGTGATTTTGGTGAGATCTTAGAAAGAAATGAGGAGAGTTAAAAAGAAAGCTTCCATCTCCTTGTAGAGCTAATAAATAAACATGATCAGAATACTGGTAGAAACATAGATGGTAAAAGACAGCTTTGGTGAAGTCTTAGCAATGGACATTATTGGACAATGGAAAAAAGGTGACCCTTGTCAATAAAGCAGCAGAGAATTTGACTAAACTGTGATCCAGTGTTTTGTGGAATGGAGCCCTTGTGGAAGGATGAAGCTGGATATTTAGATTTTTAAGCAGTGTTCAAAGAGTGGCTTGGTTCCAACTGACTGCTTATTAATAGTAAGATGGGAGAAGAGAGAACAAACTAAGAAAAAATGTTAAGCAAAAAGGGGCCAAAACTTAAGATCTGGAAAAATTCTCAAACCTATCCATACCACAAAAAATCAGAAAGCATGCTCTGAAAAGAATACTGAGGGTACAACTAAGGGTAATACTAAGCTGAACAACCATTCAATAAAGATGTGAGTGTGCATGTGAACCATGGACCTAATCGGCCATTCTAGCAGAAACACTGCTGTGTGAACTGAAGGGGAGAGAGAAGGAGCAGAAGGAAGGCAAGCCGAGGAACTGCTCAGATCCTACAGGACTGGCCCACAGAGCCATTGTCTACGTAATATGCTACTGATTCTCCAAACGAAGAGAAGAATGATCCCTGAGATGACTTCTGAGACCATTAGAGCTACATCCTCATTTCATACTGGAGGAAGAGTTCAACAGACCGGCTGGCAGCAACCCAGAGCTTTGAAGCAGGACTTCTACCCCAGTGGGTCCCGAAAGCAGAGTGTTAAACTAAAGAGGTTTAACAAGCCTTAAGAAGCTTCTTAAGCCTTAAGATTGGATGATATTTGCTAAGTTTTGGAGATCTGCTTGGAAGTCATCACCCTTTTCATCTCCGCCACCATCCCCCCTTTCAAATTTGAGTGTCTGTGCTATATCTGTTTCCGGAGAAGGCAATGGCACCCCACTCCAGTACTCTTGCCTGGAAAATCCCATGGACGGAGGAGCCTGGTAGGCTGCAGTCCATGGGGTCGCTAAGAGTCAGACATGACTGAGCGACTTCACTTTCATGCACTGGAGAAGGAAATGGCAACCCACTCCAGTGTTCTTGCCTGCAGAATCCCAGGGACGGGGGAGCCTGGTGGGCTGCTGTTTATGGGATCGCACAGTCAGACAGGACTGAAGAGACTTAGCAGCAGCAGCAGCTACGTCTGTTACTTCATGGTATTTGGAAGCACATCTGGTTCCACAGGTTCACAGCTGGAGAGAAATTTTGCCTCAGGATGAATCATACTTTGAGTTTCACCTATCCAATTAAAATGATATTTAGAAGACTTTAAAGGTGATGCTGAAACAGAAGAGATTTGGGGGGGCTGACTACATGGAATAAAAGTATTGTGCATGAGCACAAGGGTAGAATGTATGAATTAAATTTGTCTCTTCAAAATTCATATGTTGAGGCCTTAGGGAAATAATCAGGTTTAGATGAGGTCAGGATACTGAGGTCCCCATGATGAGATTAATATCTCTAATAAGAAGAGGAAAAGAAATCAGAGCGCCTTCTCTCTCTGCTGTGGTGAGGGCAGCAGGAAAGTGGCCACCTGCAAACCAGGAGGGTCCGCACCAAGAACCAAAGCTATCGGCACCATGATCTTAAACATCCCTACCTCAAGGACTGTGAGAAATGAGTAGCTGCTATTTAAGTCACCTAGTTTACAACATGTCATTGTAGCAGTCTAAGCTGATTAGGATATTGCACATCTTCTTTGGTGAGGTATCTGTTCAGGTCTTTTGCCTATTTTTAATAGAGTTTTTCACTTGCTTATTGGTGAGTATTAAGAGTCCCTTGTATATTTTGGTAACAGCCCTTTATCAGATATGCCTTTTAACAACTTTTTTCTCCCAGACTGGGATCTGTCTTATCACTCTTGTGATAAGTAAAAATTTTATCATTAACAACTCTAATTACTTTTACCTTAATAAAGTAAAAAAAAAAAAAAAAAAGCCAACTGACCTTTATTTTTGAAACTGAACACGTAAACTTTCTATGTGGATATTCAATTTCTTTTCATAATTGAAAAAAAAAGGTTAAAATCTGTATATAGAAAATAAAGCATTAAATTACAACATCTAAGGAAATCTACATTACTGATGGGAATGTAAATTAGTACAATGACTAAGGAAAACAGTATGGAGGTTCCTTAAAAAATTAAAAATAGAACTACCTTTTGACCCAACAATTCCACTCATGGGGATATATCAAGAAAACAACATAATTCAAAAAGATGCACACGCCCCAATGTTCATAGCACTATTTACAATAGCCAAGACACAGAAGCAACCTATGTGTCTACTGACAAAGGAATAGATAAAACACCACAGTTCAAAAAGCATCAATTCTTCGGCGCTCAGCCTTCTTCACAGTCCAGCTCTCACATCCATACATGACCACAGGAAAAACCATAGCCTTGACAGCATGCAAGCGCCAGTCGTGCCGACTCTGTGCGACCCCACAGACGAAGCCCACCAGGCCCCCTGCCCTGGGACCCAGGCAAGAAACTGGAGTGGGGCCACCCCCACGAGAGTGAAGCAGTGAGCGCCAGTCGGTCCGACCAGCGACCCCAGGACGGAGCCACCAGGCCCGTCCATGGGACCAGGAAAGTACGGGGTGGGGGCCTGCCTTCCCCGATAGCCTTGACTAGACGGACCTTTGTTGGCAAAGTAGTGTCTCTGCTTTTGAATATGCTATCTAGGTTGGTCATAACTTTCCTTCCAAGGAGTAAGTGTCTTTTAAGTTCATGGCTGTAGTCACCATCTGCAGTGATTTTGGAGCCCAGAAAAATAAAGTCTGACACTGTTTCCACTGTTTCCCCATCTATTTCCCATGTAGTGATGGGACCAGATGCCATGAACTTCGTTTTCTGAATGTTGAGCTTTAAGCCAACTTTTTCACTCTCCACTTTCACTTTCATCAAGAGGCTTTTAGTTCCTCTTCACTTTCTGCCATAAGGGTGGTGTCATCTGCATATCTGAGGTTATTGATATTTTTCCCGGCAATGGACTATTACTCAGCCATAAAAAAGAAGGAAATAATGTCATTTGCAACAACATGGATGGACCTAGAGATTATCATAATAAGTGAAGTAAGTCAGACAAAGACAAATATTATACAATAATATTCATATATGGACTCTTAATTTTTAAAATGATAAAAGTGAACTTATTTACAAAACAGAAACAGACTCACAGATTTCAAAAACAAACTTATGGTTACCAAAGGGGAAACGCTGGAGGGGGGAGGTGCAGGGATAAATTAGGAGCTTGGGATTAACACAGACACACTACTATACACAACAAAATAGATAACCAAAAAGGACCTACTCTATAGCACAGGGAATTCTACTCAATATTCTATAATAACCCATATGGGTAAAGAATGTGAAAAACAATTGATATATGTATAACAATTAACTTTGCTATACACCTGAAACACACTGTAAATCAATTATACTCCAACAAAAATTTTTTAAAAATTAAAACAATTACACCTAACTGCTTTTCAAAAATCATAAAACTGCTTAATAAAACTTCGTTTTGTCAAATTCTGATACAACCTATTGAAATGTTCTCCATCCAAGGCTACTGACTAACGAAACTTCGTTTAGAGAAAATTTTTATTCACTACAAATATCTAAGTCAGGCTTGGCATGTAATTAAAACAAGTTAATAAACACAAGTCTCCTAAATGAAGACAGACAAAGCATATATAATTTTTCACTAAACTTGAGGGGTCACAGCTTTCTACCTAGGGCTTATTCATGTAAAATATTCCACTTAAAAGACAAATTTTATGATGTTGACAAGATGAGAGAAAAATGAGGCCATTTAGAAACATAAATTATATTAAAATCTATTAAATTTTTTTCAATTTTTTGTTTAAACCACTCTCTTTCAAATTGGTGTCTAAGGCAAAGGGGGAAAAGAAAGATGATCAGTTGTCATTAAACAAAGGTATATTCTTTATTTAACTGAACAAAAACAATAGGATGGAATATGAAATCTAATAAATTACACTGCTGCTGCTACTGCTGCTAAGTCACTTCAGTCATGTCCGACTCTGTGCGACCCCATAGACGGCAGCCCACCAGGCTCCCCCGTCCCTGGGATTCTCCAGGCAAGAACACTGGAGTAGGTTGCCATTTGCTTCTCCAATGCATGAAAGTGAAAAGTCAAAGTGAAGTCGCTCAGTCGTGTCTGACTCTAGCAACCACATGGACTGCAGCCTACCGGGTTCCTCCATCCATAGGATTTTCCAGGCAAGAGTACTGGAGTGGGGTGCCATTGCCCTCTCCATAAATTACACTACTACAGTGTATTAAAACTTAAGTATTTTTAAACCAAGTATTGCTTAATATTAAATTATACTTCTACAAAATCAAAGGATAGCTATAACATTTTCATCATAATCTTTTAATTATACTTTTTTTAAATATACAAAAAAAATTGCATGTTTTTGATTCCAGGAAATTCTGAAAGTAAAAAAAGTTATCATTAACACTTTAAATCTTTCTATCTGCAACACATGACATGAAATACAAGGCAGATGCAAAAGTAATATTTTATGTACAGTTTACACAGTCCTTTCTATTAAACATATATTTCAACTGATCCTCACCAAATCCTAAAAGTATTATCCTCATTTTACATAAAGAGGACACATTCAGAAACTTGCCCAAGGATATGTAAATATCTAGAGCTGGTGCTATGCTAGAAGCAAGAATTTTTGACTCAAAGTCCAATGTTCTTTCTACTAAACTGCTTTTTCACAAAAACAAGTTCCCTTGGCCCTCCAGAAGACTACTTCATCAAAGGTTAACACACAGAGAAAATACGTATAATATTAAGTGCTAAACTGAATGGCAGAGGACAGTAAGTACCAAATGAACCAGTACTTTCAAAGAAAATAGGATTTGAAATGAGCCATTAAAAGGAAAAAAAAGACGGGAAAGAGGGCCATGTGGAGAAGGATGAAGCTAGGACCCACAGGTACATTTAAGGACAGTGAGCATAAACAGTTTGGATTTGTGGAGAGTTTTCACACTGGAAGGAAATGAGACAATGCTAAAACGTAAACTGGATCCATAAGAACATGCTTTATTTTATAGACTACTGTTTATCAAATATATATACTAAGTGCCTGACATTAAGTACTTAACACACATCAACTCATTAAAATGTATAATAGTTTCCTGCAAAGTGAATTTTTATTTTATTTTAACCTAGGAACCTGATGTTTAGGAAGGTTTAGTAATTTTCCCAGTATCACCCACGAAGAATTTAAACCCAGCTCTGACTTTCTCTAAAATCTATGATCTTAGCACCATCTTATGTCCTCTTACACAAGGAATAATACCATCATTTCTGATGTACAAACTCAGAGCCTCCAGATTATAAGAACAAAGAAAAGTATCTGTGATTTATTTTTGTTGCTAATCAGGTTGCCCAGCACCCAAACACACTCCCGAGCACTAGGGAATTCTCCATGTTGAGAGTTTCGGAGGCAGGCAGGGCTCTATTTTCCACTTCAGAAGCCGAGAGAGCAACTTAGTCCTTCCGCATCCTAACCCCAGGAGCCAAGCAAAAAGCATAAAGATTTGCATCAAGCCTGATACAGACTAGAGGACTGAATCTCCACAAAATCAGAGTCGAGTGGGTGTCATGAGATCAGCAGCTGAAGCAGTAATCTAATAGAGAACTAGACAGAGGCTGTGGCATCTGAGCCACTATTTCTGCTTTCAAACTTCTCTTGCTTCCTTCTGGTCTCCGAACCTGATCCTCTAGACCTCCCACCTATTCGGTGTGAGACCTACCCAATCTCCCTCCAATAAATCCTTTCCCCCATCAGGTATTCACAGTTGGTTACCGCTGCTGGCAACAAAGCCTAGAAAAGCTAAGTAATCCCGAGTGTTCAAAATGTCCTGCAGGAAATAAGTAAATGGAGAGGAGGCTAACATAATCAAACACCTGCGTGAAAACAGATTAGAAAAAAGGAGTCTAAGAAATATGACTTTCTTTGTTGTGCAGAAGCTTTTAAGTTTAATTAGGTCCCATTTGCTTATTTTTTATTTTATTTCCAATATTCTGGGAGGTGGGTCATAGAGGATCCTGCTGTGATGAATGTCAGAGAGTGTTTTGTCTATGTTTTCCTCTAGGAGTTTTATGGTTTCTGGTCTTACATTGAGATTTTTAATTCATTTTGAGTTTATTTTTGTGTATGGTGTTAGAAAGTGCTCTAGTTTCATTCTTTTACAAGTGTTTGACCAGTTTTCCCAGCACCACTTGTTAAAGAGATTGTCTTTAATCCATTGTATATTCTTGCCTCCTTTGTCAAAGATATCAGATCAGATCAGTCGCTCAGTCGTGTCCGACTCTTTGCAACCCCATGAACTGCAGCACGCCAGGCCTCCCTGTCCATCACCAACTCCCGGAGGTCACTCAGACTCACATCCATCGAGTCAGTGATGCCATCCAGCCACCTCATCCTCTGTCGTCCCCTTCTCCTCCTGCCCCCAATCCCTCCCAGCATCAGAGTCTTCTCCAATGAGTCAACTCTTCGCATGAGGTGGCCAAAGTACTGGAGTTTCAGCTTTAGCATCATTCCTTCCAAAGAAATCCCAGGGCTGATCTCCTTCAGAATGGACTGGTTGGATCTCCTTGCAGTCCAAGGGACTCTCAAGAGTCTTCTCCAACACCACAGTTCAAAAGCATCAATTCTTCGGTGCTCAGCCTTCTTCACAGTCCAGCTCTCACAGCCATACATGACCACAGGAAAGACCATAGCCTTGACTAGGCGAACCTTTGTTGGTAAAGTAATGTCTCTGCTTTTGAATATGCTATCTAGGTTGGTCATAACTTTCCTTCCAAGGAGTAAGCATCTTTTAATTTCATGGTTGCAGTCACCATCTGCAGTGATTTTGGAGCCCAGAAAAATAAAGTCTGACACTGTTTCCACTGTTTCTCCATCTATTTCCCATGCAGTGATGGGACCAGATGCCATGATCTTCGTTTTCTGAATGTTGAGCTTTAAGCCAACTTTTTCACTCTCCACTTTCACTTTCATCAAGAGGCTTTTGAGTTCCTCTTCACTTTCTGCCATAAGGGTGGTGTCATCTGCATATCTGAGGTTATTGATATTTCTCCCAGCAATCTTGATTCCAACTTGTGTTTCTTCCAGTCCAGCGTTTCTCATGATGTACTCTGTATGTAAGTTAAATAAACATGGTGACAGTATACAGCCTTCACGTACTTCTTTTCCTATTTGGAACCAGTCTGTTGTTCCATGACCAGTTCTAACTGTTGCTTCCTGACCTGCATACAGATTTCTCAAGAGGCAGATCAGGTGGTCTGGTATTCCCATCTCTTGAAGAATTTTCCACAGTTTATTGTGATCTACACAGTCAAAGGCTTTGGCATAGTCAATAAAGCAGAAATAGATGTTTTTCTGGAACTCTTTTGCTTTTTCGATGATCCAGCAGATGTTGGCAATTTGATCTCTGGTTCCTCTGCCTTTTCTAAAACCAGCTTGAACATCAGGAAGTTCACGGTTCACATATTGCTGAAGCCTGGCTTGGAAAATTTTGAGCATTACTTTACTAGCGTGTGAGATGAAGGTGTCCAGATGTGCGTGGATTTATCTCTGGGCTTTCTATGATCCAGCAATCCCACTGCTGGGCATATACCCTGAGAAAACCAGAACTGAAATAGACACGTGTACCCCAATGTTCATCACAGCACTGTTTATAATAGCCAGGACTTGGAAGCAACCTAGATGTCCATCCGCAGATGAATGGATAAGAAAGCTGTGGTACATATACACAATGGAGTACTACTCAGCCATTAAAAAGAATACATTTGAATCAGTTCTAATGAGGTGGATGGAACTGCTATTATACAGAGTGAAGTAAGCCAAAAAGAAAAACACAAATACAGTATACTAATGCATATATATGGAATTTATAAAGATGGTAACAATAACCCTGTATACGAGACAACAAAAGAGACACTGATGTATAGAACAGTCTTTTGGACTCTGGGAGAGGGAGAGGGTGGGATGATTTGGGAGAATAGCATTGAAATATGTATAATATCATATTTGAAACGAGTCGCCAGTCCAGGTTCTATGCCTGAGACCAGATGCCTGGGGCTGGTGCACTGGGACGACCCAGAGGGATGGTATGGGGAGGGAGGAGGAAGGAGGGTTCAGGATGGGGAACACATGTATACTTGTGGCGGATTTATTTTGATGTATGGCAAAAGCAATACAATATTGTAAAGTTAAGCAAAATAAAATTTAAAAAAAAAAGAAATATAACTTTCATTTCTTCCTGAATGAGTTGTCAGGAAAGCATCACTTATTAACTTAATATTTACTTGAATGTCTGTTTTTTCCAGGCAAGAAGGACTCAGCCCAATATCTAACCACATGCAGCTCACAGTGACAAAACACAGATCACTGAAATGGAATGGGTGTTTTGGTAAAAGAAATACAAGTCCTATGGAAACTCATACCTAATCCAGTATCCAGCAATTTCTCCATGAGGACTGATGAGTGGATGTTACCTACAAGGAGACAGTAGCAAGAGGGACAAGGTCTAACTAAGGGCTTAACACATGAACAAAGCCAAGATACATGAATTTGGGACATAAAGTTCTGCATTAAAGATGTGAGAATCAATTAGGAATTCACCAGTTAAAGCATCTAATTTTTCTATAGTGTTCATTTACCATGTGGATCACAATAAACTGTGGAAAATTCTGAAAGAGATGGGAATACCTGACCACCTGACCTGGCTCTTGAGAAATCTGTATGCAGGTCAGGAAGCAACAGTTAGAACTGGACACGGAACAACAGACTGGTTCCAAATAGGAAAAGGAGTACGTGAAGGCTGTATACTGTCACCCTGCTTATTTAACTTATATGCAGAGTACATCATGAGAAATGCTGGACTGGAAGAAACACAAGCTGGAATCAAGACTGCTGGGAGAAATATCAATAACTTCAGATATGCAGAGGACACCACCCTTATGGCAGAAAGTGAAGAGGAACTAAAAAGCCTCTTGATGAAAGTGAAAGTGGAGAGTGAAAAAGTTGGCTTAAAGCTCAACATTCAGAAAATGAAGATCATGGCATCCAGTCCCATCACTTCATGGGAAACAGATGGGGAAACAGTGTCAGACTTTATTTTTCTGGGCTCCAAAATCACTGCAGATGGTGACTGCAACCATGAAATTAAAAGACGCTTACTCCTTGGAAGGAAAGTTATGACCAACCTAGATAGTATATTGAAAGGCAGAGACATTACTTTGCCAACCAAGGTCCGTCTAGTCAAGGCTATGGGTTTTTCCTGTGGTCATGTATGGATGTTAGAGTTGGACTGTGAAGAAGGCTGAGCGCCAAAGAATTAATGCTTTTTGAATTGTGGTGTTGAAGAAGACTCTTGAGAGTCCCTTGGACTGCAAGGAGATCCAACCAGTCCATTCTGAAGGAGATCAGCCCTGGGATTCCTTTGGAAGGAATGATGCTAAAGCTGAAACTCCAGTACTTTGGCCACCTCATGCGAAGAGCTGACTCATTGGAAAAGACTCTGATGCTGGGAGGGATTGGGGGCAGGAGGAGAAGGGGACGACAGAGAATGAGATGGCTGGATGGCATCACTGACTCGATGGACGTGAGTCTGAGTGAACTCTGGGAGTTGGTGATGGTCAGGGAGGCCTGGTGTGCTGCGATTCATGGGATGGCAAAGAGTTGGACACGACTGAGCGACTGAACTGAAATGAACTGAACCAAACAGTTGACAATTAGTAGTACAGAAAATTTAGGTCTCAGAAAACAGAAAAATGAAATTGGATTACAGAGTTGAAGCTAAAGGGGTAGCTTCTGTAACTAGAGTCACTATAAGCTAGAGCAGTGTGGCTTTGTAGTCCAGGTGGAGAGCGCTGTGGAGAGAGCCACCCCAGAACTCTTAGAAAAAGGGCGGTGTCAGAAGCTTCAGGAGACAGCACCCTCACACCGGCACAGCTGCATACACGAGATGCTGCACTACCAGCCACAAAAACGAAGCTGGCTCAGTTCCCGTCAGGCAGGGCAGACAGAGCTGGGGGACAGGGAGGTCACGATGCTAATCTTGCCCTAGGTGCCTCCAGCAGATGCTTCTAATTTGTGAGTCATACCAGTGCCACTGGTGTGACACCACAGAAGCCAACTTCTGCCTTTGTTATTAAGAGATCTCCCACAAAAAGAGAAGGCTGTACAGGCTGAGCAGTGGACCATGTTCTTGCCTCAGAGGAAGTACTACAACTTACACTGCTTCTAACTCAAGGCTCAAGAATGAGGGACAGCACTGAGCTCTCCACAGAGGTTTTTACGACTATAGATGAGGTCATCTGTATAACCCAGGCCCCAGTAAGAAAGAAGGTAGGTAAGGACTGTGAAGAGTGAGGAGAGGGGGAAAAAGGGGACACAATAAGAAAGCAGGATATTCTGGGACACTGAACATTTCTAAAAGCATTTAAAATAAAAAGCTTCCTTTTTATTCAATAGGTACCTCAAGAAGAAAAATTCCCCTCAAAAATGCTCATCAGATAAAGGGGGTGGAGGAAAGACATACACATCGACATGTGGACAGGGAACGCTGCCCCCCAATCCCGGTTCTATAAGCATCAAGCAATTACCCATGGTATCTGCCCACCAATGGTGTGCCCTGAGAAAATTCAGGACAGAGGAAAAACAGGAAGCATTCTGTGCTTGAGATACCGGCCTGAGATAGTCAAGATGCCCATCTAAGGAATAATTTCAATGAGCCCAGACTCTTGCATCTTCCCTTACACAGAAAAGCACTAAAATCATTAACTTTCAGTGTCAGGCTCTTCTTCAGGATTTAGTTGGGGACTAAACTCTTGTATATCCTGGCTCCTTCCTGACCTCTTGGGGACAGTACATCAGAGCTGAGAAGCTGTCTCCTGGGCTCAATACTCAGTAAGACCTGCAAACAAAACTTAATTCACAACTTCAGGGTTGATGGGTTTTTTTCAGTTGACACATACTCAAATTATTTAGAGTCAGTTAAAAGTTAACAGTTGAATTATTTTTTTTAACTCACTCCTTTTATTTTTGAAAATTAGTTTTTTTTTTAAAAATCAAAAGCTTAGTTCTACACTGATAGTTACAGAACAAGTTTAACCCTTCATATCCCAATAAAATTCTGAGTCGTATGAAATGTTGCTGCATGTTTCTGTAGGTTAAAGAATCTGAGTGGGAACTACAGAAAAGGTGTTTACTTCTAATTCAATCAGTAAGTCAATCTCACATGTGGAAATGATAAATGAATTAAGTAATATGTCATGCAAACCATCATAACAATAAAAAAAATTTAAAAACTATTATTTCCCAAATGTCTATTCAGTGCCAGAACTATTTTAATCTTTCACAGAGGAAACTGATATTCAGAGGTTACATGACTGCCCAGAACCAACGAGCTAGTATATGACTATTATTAGTTTTTGAGGGCTAGTGAAGCAAATTACTGCAAACTAGGTATCTTAGAACACAAGAAATTTCTTCTCTCACAGTTCTAGAGGCCAGAAGTCTGAATTCGAGGTGCTGGCAGGGCTATTCTCCCTCTGAGACCCTGGGGAGAAACGGTCCTTGCCTCCTGCCTGCTTCTGGCAATGGCCAGCATTCCTTGGTTTGAGCTGCATCACACCACCTCCACATCTGCTGCTACATAATTCTCCCTGTGTCTTCTCTTCACATCGTCTTCACTCTATGCCTGTCTCTTCTTACAGGGACACCAGATGGATATACGGAACAGGAGCCCACCAGAACAACCTCATCTTGATTTCATTTGCAAAGACTCTATTTCCAAATAAAGTCACATTCAGGTACTCGGATTTAAGGTTTCAACATATCTTTCACAAGGACACAATTCAATCTGTAACAGTGATATAATATCATATCTAACTCCAAAATTGCTGTTCTTTGTATAAGACTGTACAATCATCTGGAAACATGGAAGTCAATTTAAAAGACATTATGTTTTTAAAATAAAATTGGCACCATTTGTGAACATGCTGATGTTTTAAACAGTACCAGCAAATCTTCATGCTGCTGCTGCTAAGTCGCTTCAGTCGTGTCCGACTCTGTGCGACCCCATAGACGGAAGCTCACCAGGCTCCCCTGTCCCTGGGATTCTCCAGGCAAGAACACTGGAGTGGGTTGCCATTTCCTTCTCCAATGCATGAAAGTGAAAAGTCAAAGTGAAGTCGCTCAGTCGTGTCTGACTCTTAGCGACCCCACGGACTGGAGCCTACCAGGCTCCTCCGTCCATGGGATTTTCCAGGCAAAAGTACTGGGGTGGGGTGCCATTGCCTTCCCCGAGCAAATCTTCATAGTTTTCATCTAAAATACAGATTCAAAACAACAACTTGGTTATGGCAAGGTGGATGTCATTTCATGAACATCTTAACTTTCAGAGTTTGAAATCGAATTTTGTTATACTAAGTTTCACACACAAAGTTTTTACATCTGGCATTTAATGCATTTTTACAAACAAAAAAGTATATTCCAACATGAAGTTTTAGTTTACCCCTTAAAACTCTTACTAAAGTATCAAGTTATAAAAACTGCCTAGGACAGAACTGATGAAAATGGCTTTGCTAATTATGCTTCAATCTATACAAGAGGGTAGATAAAAGCAACAGATAAGCAATCAGTATGAGTAAACTAGGGCTTTTATTTAAAGGAAATACAGGTCTTTTCTACATAAAGCTTTGTTTTATACAGTCATATAACTGATATTCAAATATTAGTGGCTTTTATCTTTGTCTCCAGTGCTACTTTCTGACAATAACCTCGTGCAGCCTCATATCATATTTCATACATTATAATGTACACACTATACATTATTTTCACCCTCAAGTCCCATTTTCATATTCCTAGATTTATTTCTTTGGTTGAATTTCTTCCTTCTCATTGGAAACTCTTACTATCTCCATGGTATTTCAAATCCATGGTGAGCTCTTAAAAATTAAGCCAGATATTTGTGACTTCTTAATTTGGGGGGTTACATTTCACTAAAAATTTCAGGTAAAACAAAAATAGTCATGGTTTATTGACTCCCATAACCTCACACCCAACAGTGGTCTTCTGATGCCTATAAATGGTACCACCATTGTCCCAAGCATCCAAACTCAAAATTTTGGCATCATCTTTAGAATTTATTCATTCATTTATTCAAACATTTTAGATCTCTATTAGATTCCAGGAACTACCTCTATTAGATGCCAGGATGATAATATATAATGGAAAAATACATCGTTCATGCCACAAGAGAACTTCTATAATAGTGGGATAGAAAGTTGTGTTAATTAGTAATTTAAAAATATAATTCAATAATGTTATGACAGGTTATAAGCTAGTCCTTATGAAACCTGAGAGAAGCATCCATTTATTCAATATATCAGGTGGGACAGGAATGAAATTTGAAAACTGTGGTAGAACAAGAAAAGGAAGGACATTTCAGGTTGATCTAGCAACATGCCACATTTCATAAATTTCAATAGTCATGACTAGAGCAAAGCGCAGGGGAGTGATAGGAGATGAGGCCAGAGAAACAGAAAGTAGCCTATCATGAAGAAAATTACATTCCACGCTAAGGGTTTTGAACATTATCCTGAATGCTAGAGGCAGACAGAAGAAATGTTAAGCAAGAGATGAAATATTCAGACCAGTCTCTTAAATATTCAGACTAGCCTGCACGCTTCTGGCAATAACATGCAGAAAGACTGAAGAAAATGCCAACTACAGAAATAAAATAAAATGCTATTACAATAACCCAGCAATATATGAAAAACATAAACTAAGAAAAAGGCAGTACAAATAAGGGGGAAAAAGTTTCAAAAAACACAGAGAAAGTAAAATCTACAGAAGTTAGTGGCTAGAGATAAGATGATGACAAGTAAGACTTCCAGGGTTTCTGGCTTGAAACCCATGTGGATGGTGACTCCATTCACTGCACGAGAGCTGCTTTTCATGTTGTTAACTCAGAGGTCAGCTTCCAGTTTTCCGCTCATGTGAACTAGTAGCAGCAACCCTGGGCATAGTTATCACGTGCTCTACCTTGAAACTGGCTTCCAGACCACTACATTTCCCTTGTTTTTCTCCTATCTCACTAGCTGTTCCTTTTCTATCTCCTTTGCTAGTTCCTCCTCACCTCCCTGACCTCTATAATCACTGGAGTGACTCATGGCTCCCTTTGGATGTTCTTCCTTTTCTAACTCTTCTAACTTCATTCTGTCTTATGTCTCTATGTATCATCTACACTGATGAAACCTCAAAATACTTAACCTCAGTCTCAACTTTCTCCCTATTCAGTTGTCTTCTCATTATTTCCAATTTGGATGTTTAAAAGGCATCTCACTGTAATGAGTAAAAAACAGAGAACTTTATTCAGCTTCTAATCTCCCAACCCCTGCTATCACACTACAACTGTTTCTACAGTCTTCCCCACCTTGATAAATTGAAGCCAAGTCCCCCTAAAACCATGTTACCTGAGTTTATGATTAATCAATCTCTCTATCCAAAACTTATCCCTTTCTTGTCCCCTCTGACCTCAAGCCTATGCTAGCTGAACACTAATCAACCAGAGTCAGATGACTAAAATCACAGTGGTTGTTGATAACATCACTGCCGTACTAAAACTGCCGTTATGGACATATCATTAACACACAAACTCAGGCTGTTTCTCCAGGACAAGATGAGCTTACAAATGCCTGAGCCACGGATCACGGGGCCAGAAAACTGTAAACCAGAGACATCCTGACCCTCAAAACTGCAAATAAAGAAACGTCACAAGATGACCATTAATCTCGGCCTCTTTGTTCTTTTCTTTAAGAAACGCCCCAACTCACAGACCAGGTTGGAGTGGCTTGTCCCCCACTCCCTTCTATGGTACTCTACAAACAAAACCCTACATTTTGCTGCAAATACTTGCTGTCAGTTTCTGCAACCTGGCATACAAACCCATGCTTGGTTACAAAATTACAATCCCATCATTCCAATGCAGACCAAAATATCTTCAAGTTAGATTTGATTCTACAATTTATCTCACACACTACACATCCACCGGAGAAGGCGATGGCACCCCACTCCAGTACTCTTGCCTGGAAAATCCCATGGATGGAGAAGCCTGGTAGGCTGCAGTCCATGGGGTTGCTAAGAGTCGGACACGACTGAGCGACTTCACTTTCACTTTTCACTTTCATGCATTGGAGAAAGAATGGCAACCCACTCCAGTGTTCTTGCCTGGAGAATCCCAGGGATGGGGGAGCCTGGGGGCTGCCGTCTATGGGGTCACACAGAGTCGGACACGACTGAAGCGACTTAGCAGCAGCAGCAGCTACACACCTACCACATGAGAAAATTCTTTTAGCTCTACTTTCATAATACATCCTAAATCTAACTGCAACCACATGAGAAAATTCTTTTAGCTCTACTTTCATAATACATCCTAAATCTAACTGCAACCATTCTATAGTGGACACCATCATCTTTTATCATTAAATACCTAGTCTATCCCCCACCTTGCTTGCTTGCTTGCTAAGTCGCTTCAGTTGTGTCCGACTCTGTGCGACCCCATAGCATCAGCTTATTTACCCTTACTCCAACTTTATACACCTTTTGACTTCCTGCTACTACAATTTTGCTCATATAAATCTGCTTTCTTGGAATGCATCCAACCTCCTCTTTAGAAGTGCTATTTATTCTTCAAGTTCCAGCTCAAAGCCCACCTGAAAGTTTTCCACGGTTATTGGAGACATGTAATCCTGTCTTTCTTTGGACCTCTAGGGCATATTCTATCTGTACCACTCATCCAGCAATGCTTGCTGTTCCTTTTATGTATATGCTTCATCTCTTCCAAAAGACTTCGTCAAGTTTCTAAGAAGGGCTCACTGCTTGGAAGAAAAAGAAAGGAGGCCCTGTCCACAAGTTTTTTTCTGTTGTATACTATACCCAGAGCAGCACTTTACATATAGAAAATGCTCAATGCTGATTAAAACTCTTGATAAATTTAACTCAGTTAATGAGTTTTTACCATCAAAACCCCACTATATCCTTCATAAACTAAAATTCAAGGGTAGCCTGGCCTAACATCCAAACTGTAATAAAATCCACTGGATACAAAAACAAAGTTTGTGAATATGGGATTGTATCTCTTCAAGATACTGATGTCATTTCCTTTAAAACATACCTAGTGGGAGTGCTTCCCTTTCACTTTTCACTTTCATGCATTGGAGAAGGAAATGGCAACCCACTCCAGTGTTCTTGCCTGGAGGATGCCAGGGACGGCGGAGCCTGGTGGGCTGCTATCTCTGGGGTCGCACAGAGTCGGACACGACTGAAGCGACTTAGCAGCAACAGCAGCAGTGGGAGTGCTAGATCTTATGGTAGTTCTGTATTTTAATTTTTTGAGCAACTAACATACTCTTATCCCTAATAGCTATACCAATTTACATTCCATAAGAGTTCCTTGTCCTCTATATCCTCACCAACATTTGTTATCACTTGTCTTTTTAATATGAGAGT
Organism: Tragelaphus eurycerus; assembly: GCA_935064755.1. Classification (NCBI taxonomy): domain Eukaryota; kingdom Metazoa; phylum Chordata; class Mammalia; order Artiodactyla; family Bovidae; genus Tragelaphus; species Tragelaphus eurycerus. The sequence continues at coordinate 15,980,830 of CAKXYN010000041.1, forward strand.
AACTATAGGAAGTGATGGACATGTTAATTAGCTTTATTATGGTGATCATTTCACAATGTATATGTATCAATATATATAACTATATAAATATATAATTTATATAATCTATACAATTTTTCGGGGAAGGCAATGGCACCCCACCCCAGTACTCTTGCCTGGAAAATCCCATGGACAGAGGTCCCTGGTGGGCCACTGTCCATGGGGTTGCTAAGAGTCGGACCCGACTGAGCGACTTCACTTTCACTTTTCACTTTCATGCACTGGAGAAGGAAATGGCAACCCACTCCAGTGTTCTTGCCTGGAGAATTCCAGGGACAGGGGAGCCTGGTGGGCTGCCGTCTATGGGGTCGCAGAGTCGGACACGACTGAAGCGACTTAGCAGCGGCAGCATACAATTTTTGTCAATTGCAACCTCAATAAAATTAGGGAAGAAACAGCTTATACTTAAGATAATAATTCATAACTTATCCTAGAAAGAAAGATGCTACCAGGTAGGAGAGGAACTATAGTTCCCCTATTTTAAAAATTAATGCCTATTAAATGTCAAAAGCATAGAAGGCACAGTGCAGAATACAACAAGCTAGAGACCTGCCTAGCAGCTTAAATTCAAAACACAAAGAGCCAGAGGCAAAACAGAACAACAGATGGAGATGACTAGTTTAAGAGTTATCATATTTCTCAGCTCTGTTTTTGCTACCACTATAATTGTTCTCTTAAATCAAACTGACAATTCTTAGTAATTCTGAAAACTGCATTCCATTCTTAAGAAAGCTGACTGGATTTCATGCAGTGAAAAGGAGGACTTTGAAGGACATGCCATTTGTACCCTGTGTAAGAGCTGGAGAACTTCCATTTTTGAATGTAAATCTGACTTAAAAGGAAATCAATATAAGACTTAAACAGGTCACTCAAGAAAATGCTGAGTAATAAGGTAAATCATTCTAAGTATTAATTAGATTAAATTTAAAAACATTTTAAGTACCCCCTGAACTAATGATTTCATACTACAGAATTCATCTTTAAAAGATAAAAATTAAAAGAGAATTAGTTGTCCTTTCTAGAGGCTCAAATGAAGACAAAAGGTAAATGAAGTAAAAACTTCAAAAGAAATTTTATTTAGTTGCTTAAACTTTATCTGTAAAAAGACAAGGATAATATTACCTGTACCAAGATCAATGGTAAATTCAACTAAGGTATTCTACATTTATTTGTACAAAGAATGTAGAATACAAGCAATTATCAGTGATCACTATACCTACCTTGAAAGATTATTGAGGATTAGAATGTATAAATTAAACACTGCTATTTTTATAACAAATGCTAAATTTGCCAGTATGTTTCTTTAAAACTCCAAGTCAAGGACAGGAAGTTCTTCTCTGTAAAGAGTCAGAAAGTAAATATTTTAGGCTTTGCAAACTAAGAGGTAAGTTTGAGGATATTATATAGGTTCTTATATAACAGATTTTAATTGATGGAGTTCAAAATATAATAACAAATGTGTACAATTTTTTGGTGACACAGGTCTACAAGTAAGAATAAAATTATTTTGGGGAGATAACATTTCATATTATTGAAGTTCAAGGTTAGTGTCCTCTATCATCAAACTCAATTGCAAATGTCCATCTGTAAAACCATTCTCAGTTCACGGGCTTCACAAAAATGGTTTGGCTAGCCGTATTTACTTTTTTAATATAAATGTATTTATTTTAATTGGAGGCTAATTTCTTTACAACATTGTATTGGTTTTGCCATACATCAACATGAATCCACCATGGGTGTACACGTGTTCTCCATCCTGAACCCCCCTCCTTCCTTCCTCCCCGTACCACTGCCCTAAGTACTAAAGTTACAAGAGAAACAAATAACTCGAACGCTAAAAATCTCTTCATTTCCAAGAGTCAACTTCTAATCAACTGCAATTCATTTGACTACTAAAATCTTTACACTTCTTAACATAACTATCTAAATTTTAACAATCATGTCTACAAAGCAACTTACTCTTCTTTGACTCTTAGCTATGGGCTAAGTATAAACAAAGAATACTAAATACAGAAGATAGTTTTGAAATCCTTAAATCTAAGAACCTAAGTTGTTGTTTAGTCACTAAGTCGTGTCCAGCTCTTTTGTGACCCTGTGGACGGTAGTCTGCCAGACTCCTCTGTCCATGGGATTTCCCAGGCAAGAATAATGGAGTGGGTTCCCATTTCCTTCTCCAAGGGATCTTCCTGACCTAGGGATCAAATCCCAGTCTCCTGCATTGGCAGGTGGATTCTTTACCACCAAGTCACCTGGGAAGCCCCAAGAATTCAAATTACACAAGCATAAAATCAAAAGATAAAAATCTATTTTTGTCAGAAACTAAGGAAACAGAAAATAACCAGAATTAAAGAGCTGAGGGTGATAAATGAAACAATAGTAAGGTGAAGAGAAAGAGAATTAGGATTTCTCAATCAAGCATGTTTGCATGGGGGTGGGAGTGCTAATCCACTAAAATTTGAAATGCAAATGTAGGTTGAACACAACACTTTGGCAATATTAATTCTGAAGTAAATATTTAGTTCTAAATTTATGCTATCACTCCAAATAATGTCCTCATTTGATTCTAACCATTAATTTACAACTATATAACTTTAAACTGATAAATGTATGAAACTGCAAAAGTTAAGAATACTTTCTATCAGGGATAGAAGGGGCTTCTCTGAAACCTTAGTTGGTAAAGAATCTGTCTGCTATGCAGGAGACCTCATTTCGATTCCTAGATCGGAAAGATCCCCTGGAGAAGGGGTAGGCTACCCACTCCAGGATTCTTGGGCTCCCCTTGTGGCTCAGATGGTAAAGAATCCGCCTGCAATGAGGGAGACCTGGGTTTGATCCCTGGGTTGGGGATTCCCTGGAGAAGGGAAAGGCTACCCACTCCAGTATTCTGGCCTAGAGAATTCCATGGGGGTCACAAAGAGTTGGACAGGACTGAGCGACTTTCACTTTCTTTTTCAGGTTCAGATCAGATCAGATCAGTCGCTCAGTCGTGTCCAACTCTTTGCAACCCCATGAATCGCAGCACACCAGGCCTCCCTGTCCATCACCAATTCCCAGAGTTCACTCAGACTCACATCCATCGAGTCAGTGATGCCATCCAGCCATCTCATCCTCTGTCGTCCCCTTCTCCTCCTGCCCCCAATCCCTCCCAGCATCAGAGTCTTCTCCAATGAGTCAACCCTTTGCATGAGGTGGCCAAAGGACTGGAGTTTCAGCTTTAGCATCATTCCTTCCAAAGAAATCCCAGGGCTGATCTCCTTCAGAATGGACTGGTTGGATCTCCTTGCAGTCCAAGGACTCTCAAGAGTCTTCTCCAACACCACAGTTCAAAAGCATCAATTCTTCAGTGCTCAGCTTTCTGTACAGTCCAACTCTCACATCCATACATGACCACAGGAAAAACCATAGCCTTGACTAGACGAACCTTTGTTGGCAAAGTAATGGTTAGCACTATTCAATTAACATCTCTGCCTCAAAAACAAGGACCATCAACTAGAAAAACATTACCTTTATGGTATTAATAGAAAGATGTTCCTTACTCTTACAACTGCTGCATTAAATACTTATTCCTTGGTGCTAATAATAAATGAAGAATTAAATCTTAGTTTTAATGAAGTATTAAATATTTAAAATATTTTCTTATGACTGAAAAAATTAACAACTTTAGTTTTCTAAAAATTTCATCTTATTAGGTAATAGAAAATCTAAAACCCAGCTAAACAAGATATATAAACCTAATGAGAGGATATAATCTATTTCTAAATACCTTTTTTAGGGGACTCCAACATGCTTTACAAGAGTAGTAATTTTTTGTATAAAATTTCCAGGAAAAAGATGAAGACCTACTGATTTTTATACCTAAAATGTATGGATTTCTGATCTTAGCACTTAAAGCTATATTACAAAAGAATTCTGACTGGACAAATCTCCTTTGGCCTAGTAATTTGATATAATGTGTCAATGAAAGTCCTTCAGTTCAGTTCAGTCCAACTCTGCAAGCCCATGAACCACAGCACGCCAGGCCTCCCTGTCCATCATCAATTCCCAGAGTCCACCCAAACCCATGTCCATTGAGTCAGTGATGCCATCCAACCATCTCATCCTCTGTCATCCCTTTCTCCTCCCGCCCTCAATCTTTCCCAGCATCAGGGTCTTTTCAAATGAGTCAGGTCTTCGCAGCAGGTGGCCAAAGTAGTGGAGTTTCAGCTTGAACATCAGTCCTTCCAATGAACACCCAGGACTGATCTCCTTTAGGATGGACTTGTTGGATCTCCTTGCAGTCCAAAGGACTCTCAAGAGTCTTCTCCAACACCACAGTTCAAAAGCATCAATTCTTTGGCGCTCAGCTTTCTTTATAGTTCAACTCTCACATCCATACATGACTACGGGAAAAACCATAGCCTTAACTAGACGGACCTTTGTTGACAAAGTAATGTCTCTGCTTTTCAATATGCTATCTAGGCTGGTCATAACTTTCCTTCCAAGGAGTAAGTGTCTTTTAATTTCATGGCTGCATTCACCATCTGCAGTGATTTTAGAGCCCGGAAATATAAACTCAGCCACTGTTTCCACTGTTTCCCCATCTATATGCAATGAAGTGATGGGACCAGATGCCATGATCTTAGTTTTCTGAATGTTGAGCTTTAAGCCAACTCTTTCACTCTCCACTTTCCCTTTCATCAAGAGGCTTTTTAGTTCTTTCACTTTCTGCCATAAGGGTGGTGCCATCTGCATATCTGAGGTTATTGATATTTCTCCCGGCAATCTTGATTCCAGCTTGTGCTTCTTCCAGCCCAGCGTTTCTCATGATGTACTCTGCATAGAAGTTAAATAAGCAGGATGACAATATACAGCCCTTGACGCACTCCTTTTCCTACTTGGAACCAGTCTGTTGTTTCATGTCCAGTTCTAACTGTTGTTTCCTGACCTGCATACAGGTTTCTCAAGAGGCGGGTCAGGTGGTCTGGTATTCCTATCTCTTTCAGAATTTTCCACAGTTTATTGTGATCTACACAATCAAAGGCTTTGGCATAGTCAATAAAGCAGAAATAAATGTTTTTCTGGAACTCTCTTGCTTTTTCTATGATCCAGCGGATGTTGGCAATTTGATCTCTGGTTCCTCTGCCTTTTCTAAAACCAGCTTGAACATCTGGAAGTTCATGGTTCACGTATTGCTGAAGCCTGGCTTGGAGAATTTTGAGCATTACTTTACTAGCGAGTGAGATGAGTGCAATAATTAAAGTCCTTAAAATTTTCAAAAATGAGGAAATAAGCTAAAGAGACATGAGCAAAGTGTAGTATGGAAGTGAATCTTGCCAAGAACTTCTTCTTACATATTATTTTTAATAACCCTCAACTTTAAACTAGTGACTGACAAAGGGTGGGGAGCAGTCAGAAACAAGTAGGTGTGCTTTGGGAAGTTCCCCAGGTTCTTCTAGTAACTCTAGGCTCAATTCAGAACCAATTCTCTACATAATCAACAAATTTTTAAAAAATTTATTTGCATAACTGTATCTGAGCAGTGGTACAAAATTCCTAATCATTCCTAATTCTCATCTCCTCTAGTTTCAAAGGTGATACAACTTGAATATGCAGCATTTTTCTTAAAATCACATTAAAGTGGAAGTCACAGAATATTAAAGTTGAACAAGGCCTCTAAGAGATCATCTAGTCTGAATCTTTCAGCTCTTCAAGTGAAATGAAAACTGACTCAAAAATATGCCTAAGATCACAAACTAGGGAGTAAAAGCTGGACTCTAATGCCTTGACTCAACTTCAGTGCCCTTCTAACCAGATTCAGCTACAGTAGACTCTTCAGACAACTTGAAATCAGAATTACATACATGAGAATTATTTAAGAACTTTCCATTTCATCAACTAGTGTGAAGAACTTTATTTCAGAATCCAAAAGTTTTAAAGAAAGTTAACATTTACCTTCATAGTATAGTAAATATTGACAGAAATTGAGTTCTGATAATTTAGTAAATACTCATCATATATTGACAGAAATTGAGTTCTAATAATTTAGTAAAGACTCATCATATAAATTCCAAACTACTGCTGCTTTCATCTTAATATCTGCTAAAAACATAGACATAAGGATCCCAGTGTAGTGTAAAAGCTTAAGACTGAAAATCAAGACATCCAAGTTTGGTTTCTGTCTCAACTTAACAATGCTTTTCTAGCTTATTAGCAAATACCAACCACTCTGACTCCATTTCTCATCTCCTGATTAGTGGACATCACAATAGAGTAACTAATGTATAAATGTAGTGCCAGGAATATTATCTATCTTGTTTCTAAATCTCACAGTTCACAAAAATAGGCATTATTTACCTATTTTACAAGTGAAGAAACTGAAGCTTAGGGAGATTATGTTTTCCAACAAACTGAGCCAGTTAATAGCTGAGCTGGAATTTAAACCCAGCTCTGCTTGACTCCTGCCTAGAGCCCATGGCCCTTGTATTACACCACTGTGCTCACACCCTGGTATGTGTGGTCCTAATAAGGTTTGGGGCGTCCCTGGCGACTCAGACAGTAAAAGAATCTGCCTGTGATGAGAGACACCTGGGTTCGATCCCTAGGTTGGGAAGATCCCCCGGAAGAGGGCATGGCAACCCCACTCCAGTGTTCTTGCCTGGAGAATCTCCATGAACAGAGGAGTCTGGCCGGCTACAATCCATGGGGTCTCAAAGAGTTGGACATGACTGAGCGACTAAACACAACACAGCACAGCACAATACAGTTGGGAGAACACTAAGTACTACATCTGAAGGACTACTAGGAGATAAAAATGATAGAACATTAGACTGAAAAAAGATACTGTGATACCTTATTATTAACCGAAAATGAACTTTCAGTAAAATATTTTAAAACTATGCTATACACTCTTATTACTAACACAGAAATGTACACCTTGTACAATTAAAAATATATTGATTCTGCTTTTATAGGTAACACTGTTAATTAAATTGGAAAGTATGTCTATTCCTGCCATTGAAATAAAGTTGTTTTGAAAGCCCTATTAAATTGCATGCATAAACATTAAAGTATTTAGTAAAATTAAAAAGGAAAAAAAATTACATAACTGATAGGACAGAAAAAAATCAAGAGAATTTTGTACCCGTTCCTCCCCTTTCAAACAGATAAAAAATACCCTCAGAGAGTCAAGAAAAGAGGATGAGCAGATGTTTAATATTGGACATCTACACAAAGTATTTACATTCTGTACCAACCTATGTTCACCACTGCAGATGTATGAAGATACTATATTACAATGATGGTTTGTTTCTCTGACGGAAGTCAAGATGTTTCCCCAAGTTTCTCTATCATGTCTTATAACAGTAACACGTTTAGGAGATAATTCACAAATTACTCTCCGTGTGTGTTCACAGACTTTTTTTTTTCTTAAGTTTAAAATCTGGCGGGGTGGGGAGGGTTGAGGCGGGACGAGGACGAATGTAGGGCATGATTATTAATCAATGTAACCTAAAAGTAAAACCGGAATTGAAGCGTCAAGTTACCTTTAACCGGTAATAAGCCCTGTAAGTAAAAGCATCTGTGAGTTCAACGTGAAAAGTACTGTACACACTTCGGTCACACGTCCTAATACGTGATCTGCCACATGGCAACTTCTTTACATAAAAATCATCATTGCCTCTATGACCCTGGGTCTTTTCCCCAACAACGGCCAAGGTGTTGATATCCGTGACCCGGGATAATCCCCACACAGATAAGTGACACTCTGACCGTGACAACTCTCCTGGAGTTTGATCTCCATATAACTTCTTTCCACTTCTCCTTTTCTTTTCCTTTTTTTAACCTCCGTTAGAGGTTACAAACCACAGAAAACGCCCATCAAAGGGGCGTTCTTACCCTGACCCACACTCTGCATTACAGTCATTCCCTGACTGGATAAACAGCGAAAGAAAGCGCCGGCAAAACTGCAAATTCAGAAAAACCCGTAGGAAAAGAAAGAGGAAACTGAGGAAGACAGAAAGTGGGGAAGGGCAGGGCCCGCCTGAGCCCTGGGACCCCAGGAAGGAGGGACCCCGCTCCCCGGCGGCGCCAACGCGCACGGCCGCCCCCTCCCCTCCGTTCACCTCGATCTCGCGGATGTTGTTGGAGGTGACGAAGATGCCGATGCCAATGGGGATGAAGATGAGGCCGATGATGAAGAAGGTGGGCAGCACCGTGCCAGCCGTCAGGATGGGCTGCCAAGCCGGCAGCCGTTGCTGTTTGAAGGCCGTGTTATCTGGTCTCCGGGTCTTAGCTGTGCCCCCGGGAGGACACGGGGGCCCGCCGTCCACTTCATCCTTCGCGTTATAGTTCATCGCCATCGACCCCCGGGCGCGGCTCCGAGACGCGCAGGTGGACGGCCCAGGGTACCCGCCTGCTGACCCTGACAGAAGACGCGCAGGCGCCGCCGCCGTCGTCGCCACTGTAAAGGCGGAAGGGGCGGGACACCCTTCCGCAGACAGCCGCCGACCGGAAGCGAGAGTCGGCGGGGGACGCCAGAGGGAGAGAGAGAGGAAGGAGGGAGAAGACTGAGGGACAAGGGGAGGGGGAAAGGGAGGAGGAGGATGGAAGGGGGAGGGAAAAGGCGGACGCACCTTGATCATCTGCCCTGTGACGACAAAGTGAGGGCTTCTATCCCACGAGCGTGAAGTTACGTTGGCGCATGCGCGGCTCTGGGGAGGGTGGGGCGAAGAGGCCTCGGCGCTTGCGCTATAAGCGCGTCTTCCACTGTGCTCACTTAAAGCTTCTGTTCGCACACACCTGTCCGCTCTTTTTGGTATCATGGCGAAGGCTGTTTCAGGTGGTTGACAGATCCGCCCGGCCCGCACTGCTTCCGTCAGCCGAGGGGCGGATGGCTTCAACGCCAGCTAGGTGTTTCCTTTACTTCGAGGTCCTCTGTGAAGGGGAGCGCAGCATTGGAAAGGCCACACAAAGAGAGCCTGAGCCTCGTGGCATTGGCAGTATTTGCTTGAGTTATAAAACCACAACTTTGTCTACTTAAAAAAATAAACCACTCGAAGTGCGAGGATAAATGTTAAGTGGGATGTATATGGTTGGTGACCTTTTTGTTCTCAGGAATAAATCATGTGACTGGGTTTACCCTGTTATCATGCCTATAATTGCTCTGACTTGTTTTTCCACTATTAATGATCTCCAGGCTACTCTGTACCATCTATCCTATGTCCACGTTTATCTTTTGCATACTGATTTAAGTCTTTAAAAAAAAAAATGAGATATAGTTTATAACATGAATCACAACTTTTAAAAGTTACGCCCCGTTCATAGTTACTAAAAAACATTGGCGATATTCCCTATGCTGTAAAGTACACCTAATAATTGGTACATTTTAATCCCCTACCCCCACCTTGCCCCTCCTCCTTTCCCTCTCCCCACTGGTAACCACTAGTTTGTTCTCTCTTTTCTTGTTATATTCACTAGTTTTACTTTTTTAGATTATATAAGTGATATTGTTCTTGCCTGGAGAATCCCAGGGATGGGGGAGACTGGTGAACTGCCGTCCATGGGGTCGCACAGAGTCAGACATATGTATGCAGCAGCAGCATACAGTATTTAAACTTTCTCAGTCTGACTTATTTTGCTTAGCATAGTAACTTCCAAGTCTGTCCAAGTTGTTGCAGGTGACATATTTTCATTCATTTCTATCAGATCAGATCAGTCGCTCAGTCGTGTCCAACTCTCCGCGACCCCATGAATCGCAGCAGGCCAGGCCTCACTGTCTATCACCAACTCCCGGAGGTCACTCAGACTCACGTCCATTGAGTCAGTGATGCCATCCAGCCATCTCATCCTCTGTCGTCCCCTTCTCCTCTTGCCCCCAATCCCTCCCACATCAGAGTCTTCTCCAATGAGTCAACTCTTTGCATGAGGTGGCCAAAGGACTGGAGTTTCAGCTTTAGCATCATTCCTTCCAAAGAAATCCCAGGGCTGATCTCCTTCAGAATGAACTGATTGGATCTCCTTGCAGTCCAAGGGACTCTCAAGAGTCTCCTCCAACACCACAATTCATTTCTATAGCTGTGTAGTATTACATTGTGTGGGGTGTGTGTGTGTGAGTATCAACCCTCTTCCATTTGTCTGTTGATGGACATTTAGTTTGCTTCCATGCGTGCTTATCTGTTGTGTCCCATTCTTTGCAGTTGTATGGACTGCAGCCACCAGGCTCCTCTGTCCATGGGATTCTCTAGGCAAGAATACTGGAGTGGATTGCCCTACCCTTCTCCAGGGGCTCTTCTTGACCTGGGGATCAAACCAGTGTCTCTTACATCTGCTGCACTGGCAAGAGGATTCCTTCTTACCACTAGGCCCACCTGGAATGCTGATATGCAGTTGGGATGCATATAGCTTTTCAAATAACTGTTTTCATTTGGGGAAGATAAATAGGAGTGGAATTACTGGGTCATATGGTAGTTATATTTTTAATCTTTTGAGAACCCTCCATACTTTTTCCAACAGTGAATGCACCAATTTACATTCCTACTAAGTGCACAAGGGTTCCTTTTCTCCACATCCTTACCAACATGTATTATTTGTGGTATTGATGAAAACCATTCTGACAGGTGACTTCCCAGGTAGCTCAGCCCCTGCAATGCAAGAGACCCCCAGTTCGATTCCTGGGTTGGGAAGTTCCATTGGAGAAGGGATAGGCTACCCATTCCAGTATTCTTGGGGCTTCCTTGTTGGCTCAAATGGTAAAGAATCCACCTGCAATGTGGGAGACCTGGGTTCGATCCCTGAGTTGGGAAGATCCCCTGGAGAAGAGCTTGGAAACCCACTCCAGTATTCTTGCCTGGAAAATCCCCTAGGACAAAGGAGCATGGTGGGCTACAGTCCATCAGGTCGCAAAGAGCCAGACACAACTGAGTGACTAAGCATAGCACATCACATTCTGTGAGGTATGAGGTGATATCTCATTGTGGTTTTGATGTGCATTTCTCTGATGATTTGTGATGTTGAACATCTTTTCGTGTGCCAGTTGGCCATCTGTGTATCTTCTTTGGAAAAACATCTGTTCACATCTTTAATAAATCTTTTATTAAAGACTTAATAATCTTAATAATCTATAGCTCTTATTTTACTTCTGATAATTAAAAAAAAACTTCAATGAAGAATGGCATTATTATAAAATGAAATTTTGTGCAGACACTGAAAAACTACCAAGGATTTAATGGCCCATGGAAATACGATACTAAAAGTGACTTAATCATAATACTAAAGTAGTATAACTATATAGTATAAAGACTAAATAGTAATAACCTCCACTGACTGGATGGAGAATGTTTTTCCTCTACTTCTTTGCAATCTTGAATTGTCCAAATTTTCTGCAGGAAGTATTTATTCACAGAAAAGAATTTTTAAATTATATATAGCCTATGTTAAATTGGCATCTTTGAAATCCAGAACAGAGAGTAAGTCACATCACTTAAAAAAAAAAAAAAAAAAAGGTCCCCAAACTTTACTTTCTTTAAGGCTTTGTCTATATTTAGGCCTTCTGGAAGGTGAACTAAGGGAAGGGGAATTAAAAGATTGCTTGGGCCTCATAATTTACACAATTATATGTATTTTCAAAAAATGACTACAAGTTTCAAGGGATGAGCCAATCTAATATTTATCTGGCAGATAACTCATTTGCTCATGTAGCAACATTTATCTCTCAAATAATTAGCATAGCACTGGTAACATAAGTTGATCTATATGTTGTATTGATCTATGTAAATTTCCTTTCAACCTCAGGCACAAGTGCAAAAGATTCAGCTATCAAAGCTAATGGAGAAACATTTTGCTAAGTTCAGTTGGCTTGTGTGTGTTAGTTGCTAAGTTGTATCCAACTGTTTGTGACCCCATGGGGTGTAACTCACGAGACTTCTCTGTCTGTGGGATTTTTCCAGACAAGAATCCTGGAGTGGGTTGCCATTTCTTTCTTCAGGGTCTGTTGGCTTGTAAATATATATAAACAACATTGGACATAATGCAATATGGCTGGGTCCCTTGTGTTTAGCTGGGTCCCTTGTGATTAGCCCGGCCCCTTGTGATTTTAGTACCCCCTGACATTTAGCAACTGGAGTGAAATAAATTCTAATTAGGCCTTGTTTGCAGAAAAGGTAATGGCACCCCACTCCAGTACTCTTGCCTGGAGAATCCCATGGACGGAGGAGCCTGGTGGACTACAGTCCATGGGGTTGCTAAGAGTCGGACACGACTGCGGGACTTCACTTTCACTTTTCACTTTCATGCACTGGAGAAGGAAATGGCAACCCACTCCAGTGTTCTTGCCTGAAGAATCCCAGGGATGGAGGATTCTGGTGGGCTGCCATCTATGGGATCGCACAGAGTCAGACACGACTGATGCGACTTAGCAGCAGCAGGCCTTGTTTGCTCACGCATGTTGGCTCCTTGCTCCCTGCCCAGCACCCCTTGTTTCCATGATATAACTTTTAGCTGCTGAAATGCTAAAATGCTATTTCTTGGTCAGGCAGGAGGAGATAACACCAGGGTCACAAGGAGAATTTATGAGTTTGTGTTGCAGAAGAAATGGATGACTTTAAGGAAGATATGATCAGCTGCTGGCACCCAGAAGTCTGGTTGCATCAGTAGCTTTCTGAGATGGAAGAAACATAGATTTCCCCCCTCAGTTCCCTAAAAGCCCGTCTCTCTTGCTTCCTAACCATGTAAAATTCCCCCACTTAGCTTCTTTGTTAAGAGGAAGCTAAGCAATCTTGCTTCTATTGTTCTCAGTTTGGCCAAATCAAATAAACCTTTCTCCATGCACACTGGTGTCTCAGTATTTGGTTTGGGCTGCATGTTGGACACCCAAGCTTGAATTTGAGAGGTTTGCTAACACTTGTATAACTGAAAGCTTTCTTACATTTTTAATCTAAAACTTACCTTTTCAGATGAGGTCCAAATGGTTGAAATAACTTTTCCAGACTCCTTGATATCATTCCAGTTCCTTTTCCTCTACTGATCCTCTGCCATCATAGTAGCTTTACCCACCTAGCTTTTTATTCACCACCACATCATTATATGTTTGTGTGTTGTAGATGTGTAAGATTGCCAATGTTAATCTGTAAAAGAGCTCTATTTAACTGGCTTAAAGAAAATTAAGCACTTATATAAATACTCAGAAATATTTAAAAAACTAACCCAAATGAACTTCAGGATCATAAGATCTAAGATTAATGATTAATGAATGAAATTAAGTTGTTGGTTTAATTAATATAGGCATGTCTTTAGAGTCATTAACATTAAGTATAACACTTTTATTATTCCTGTTGTTGTTCAGACACTAAGTCATGTCCGATTTTTTGCGACCCCTTGGACCGCAGCATGCCGTACCTCCCTGACCTTCACTGTCTCCCAGGGTTTGCTCAAGCTCATGTCCACTGAGTCAGTGATGCCATCCAACCATCTCATTCTCTATTGTCCCCTTCTCCTCCTGCCTTCAATCTTTCCCAGTATCAGAATCTTTTCTAATGAGTCGGCTCTTCACATCAGGTGGCCAAAGTGTTGGAGCTTCAGCATAAGTCCTTCCAATGAATATTCAGGATTGATTTCCTTTAGGATTGACTGGCTTAATCTCTCTGATGTCCAAGGGACTCAAGAGTCTTCTCCAGCACCACAGTTTGAAAGCATTAGTGCTTCAGCTCTCAGCCTTCTTTCTCGTCCAGCTCTCACATCCATACATGATTACTGGAAAAACCATAGCTTTGACTAGATGGACATTTGTCAGCAAGGTGCTGTTTGCTTTTTAATATGCTGTCTAGGTTTATCATATCTTTTCCTCCAAAGAGCAAGCCTCTTCATTTCATGGTTGCAGTCACCATCCACAGTGATTTTGTTTTGGAGCCTAAGAAAATAATCTGTTACTGTTTCCACTGTTTCCCCATCTATTTGCCATGAAGTGATGGGACCAGATGTCATGATCTTAGTTTTTTGAATGTTGAGTTTTAAGTCAGCTTTTTCACTCTCTTCTTTCACCTTCATCAAGAGGCTCTTTAGTTTCTCTTCACTTTCTGCCATTAGTTTGGTATCATCTGCATATCTGAGGTTGTTGATATTTCTCCCAGCAATCTTGATTCCAGCTTGTGATTCATCTAGCCTGGCATTTCACATGATTTACCCTGCATATAAGTTAAATAAGCATGGTGACAATATACAGCCATGTATTCCTTTCCCAATTTTGATCCAGTCCATTGTTTCATGGCTGGTTCTAACTCTTGCTTCTTGACCTGCCTATAGATTTCTCAGGAGGCAGATAAGGTGGTTTGGTATTCCCATCTCTTTAAGAATTTTCCAGTTTGTTGTGATCCACACAAAGGCTTTAGCATAGTCAATGAAGCAGAAGTAGATGTTTTTCTGAAATTTTCTTGCTTTTTCTATGATCCAACAGATATTGGCAATTTGAGCTCTGGTTCCTCTGCCTTTTCTAAATCCAGCTTGTACATCTGGAAGTTCTACTAGAAGTCAAATAAGATTTTATTATTCCTGCTATAAAATTTTCCAGCAAGGAAAATAACTTGATATGATGAAAGTATTAAATATAAATGAGATAACAGATTGATAACAGATTGTAACATTTACTTACCTTTTAAGTAATGTGTTATAACTTTCTATATTAGCTTTTGAATTTTTTAATATAAATTTATTTATTTTAATTGGAGGCTAATTACTTTACAATATTGTATTGGTTTTGCCACGGGTGTACACATGCTCCCCATCCTGAGCTCCCCTCCCTCCTCCCTCCCCACACCATCCCTCTGGGTCATCCCAGTGCACCAGCCCCAAGCATCCTGTATCATGCATCAAACCTGGACTGGCAATTCATTTCATATATGATATTGTACATGTTTCAATGCCATTTTCCCAAAGCATCCCACCCTCTCCCTCTCCCACAGAGTCCAAAAGACTGTTCTATACATCTGTGTCTCTTTTGCTGTCTCGCATACAGGGTTATTGTTACCATCTTTCTAAATTCCGTATATATGCGTTAATATACTGTATTGGTGTTTTTCTTTCTGGCTTACTTCACTCTGTATAGTCGGCTCCAGTTTCATCCACCTCATTAGAACTGATTCAAATGTATTCTTTTTAATGGCTGAGTAGTACTCCATTGTGTATATGTACCACAGCTTTCTTATACATTCATCTGTTGATGGACATCTAGGTTGCTTCCAAGTCCTGGCTATTATAACCAGTGCTGCGATGAACATTGGGGTACACGTGTCGCTTTCAATTCTAGTTTCCTTGGTGTGTATGCCCAGCAGTGGGATTGCTGGGTCATAAGGCAGTTCTATTTCCAGTTTTTAAAGGAATTTCCACACTGTTTTCCATAGTAGCTGTACTAGTTTGCATTCCCACCAACAGTGTAAGAGGGTTCCCCTTTCTCCACACCCTCTCCACCATTTATTGCTTATAGACTTTTGTTACTTATTGTTACTTTGGTTAAGAAAATAAGCATTGTCCCACAATGACCTATGATCTTATTGACTAAGTGTTTTGAAATCTTTCGATATTTTTGACAAGCTTCTCAAAGATCAGATTCTAATTGAGGTTTCATTGACCTTTGTGACTTTCTAAAGGGCCCCTGGAACGCCTCAAAAGATGTGTCTTCTCAATAAGATTTGGTCTTATTTGGTGTGTTAAATTACATGGAAAATGTTGTCCAATGAGTGCTAATAACCTTCTTATGCTGTATTAGGTAAATGTCATGATATGAATGTTCTAGAGATTGTGTGAAGTTCGTAAAAGTTGATTGTGTCCTAGTAAAATTTTAGCAGTAATAACTCTACTATTATCCTAATATGTCTTTTGCCACAGCAATAACCAACTTTGTCAATTACATTGTAATCAGCTTTCTAACCTTGCCAAGTCTTTTGTCATTTATAGTTATTGTTTTACTGATGTTTTTGCAAAAAAAAAAAACACACACACACACAAATACTTGATCTTCAAGAAGATTCATAGAAAGAACTTTATGACAAACACAAGCTTCTGATAACTTTTAGGTCATAGTGCTGAACTGGGTAAGAAGTTAAAGAATTCTAATGGAAAAACCTGATGGCTTCATAAAACTGTTAACAAAATATTAAGATCAAGAATTAGTCACATAGGACTGAGGGAAATGACAAATATGGCTATAATATTTTTGGTTTTTTTTATCTGAAATATTACTGATTTTTAATTGTCCCCTTGAGTTAATTATGACTTACAACAATTTGGTAAATTATGCTTTTGTAAGTAGAATTGTAACATTTATCTTTTCTCTCTACCTGTTCTCTCCAGAAATTGAAAACTCTTAGGTTCCCAGCAGCCTTATCAGGTGAATAAGAAAGGCCACTTCCTGGCAGGTGCAGGAATTGCAAGATATCTTGAGGACCTTAAGAAAACAGTATGTAGCTATTGCAGGCAGAATGTGATGGTAAGTCCTTGACATGATTTTCCCAGCCTTGATGCCTCTTAAAAGTTTACTTTGAGATTCCTTATAAAAATTTCCAGCTTAGCCAACTTAAAAGAGTCTGTGTAATTGCAAGTCCTGTTCCTGACACCCAACTTGAATTTAGACCAACACTACCAGACCAGGACAAAATGACGACATCATCTGAAATAGACAGCTGACCCAAGTTACTGGACCAGGACTATGTACTAATTACTTTAATAATTGTTCATATCTTACTTATGAACAAAATGTATTTATTCCTTGGGCTCACTCATTTGCAAATTTCAATAATCAATCCAGTTGGTGGACGTGTGGCCAATTACCTGCATTCAGTATTCCTAGGTTACCTTGGTAGATTTCTCCTCTCCAAGGTTCTAGTTGAATGGCCCTTAGACATTTTAGCTTAGAAGAAAGAAGCTCTAGTACCATGCAAGCTACTGGTACCATTACTGCCAATATTACTAAGTGAGATCTTCTTACTTGGCCAATTTAACCTGCTTTGAACCTGACCAAAAATATTCCTTTTTCACCAGATGTTAAATACTGGGTAGTTCCTAAAGGGACCAGTAGATTTGTGGAACAAGTTTATGGCCTTGGCTCTCCCCAGGCTGGTTAGGAGTATGCAGAGTTGGTTTCTTTTGAGGTCAAGGTCCCCTATGTGTAACCTTGGAAACAGTGCTTGTCAATCTGCCTTTGATGTTTGCATGATGATTTTCTATCAGTTTTCCAATGGTATGATCATTTGGCCAGTATATTCATTCCTTCACTTGGAATGGAAGATATCATTACTCACATAGTGGCTTTAACAAAACTTACTGAGCAAACTGTGAATGATAGTCGTCAAGCCAATAATTTGCCCAATTCTGAAGTCTCTATGATGAGAAAAGTGGTCTTACAAAATGGGGGAGTTCAGTTCAGATCAGTCGCTCAGTTGTGTCTGACTCTTTGTGACCCCATGAATCCCAGCATGCCAGGCCTCCTTGTACATCACCAACTCCCAGAGTTCACTCAGACTCATGTCCATCGAATCAGTGATGCCATCCAGCCATCTCATCCTCTATTGTCCCCTTCTCCTTCTGCCCCCAATCCCTTCCACATCAGAGTCTTTTCCATTGAGTCAACTCTTCGCATGAGGTGGCCAAAGTACTGGAGTTTCAGCTTTAGCATCATTCCTTTCAAAGAAATCCCAGGGCTGATCTCCTTCAGAATGGACTGATTGGATCTCCTTGCAGTCCAAGGGACTCTCAAGAGTCTTCTCCAACACCACAGTTCAAAAGCATCAATTCTTTGGTGCTCAGCTTTCTTCACAGTCCAACTCTCGAATCCATACATGGCCACTGGAAAAACCATAGCCTTGACTAGATGGACTTTTGTTGGCAAAGTAATGTCTCTGCTTTTCAATATGCTATCTAGGTTGGTCATAACTTTCCTTCCAAGGAGTAAGCGTCTTTTAATTTCATGGCTGCAGTCACCATCTGCAGTGATTTTGGAGCTCAGAAAAATAAAGTCTGACACTGTTTCCACTGTTTCCCCATCTATTTGCCATGAAGTGATGGGACTGGATGCCATGATCTTAGTTTTCCGAATGTTGAGCTTTAAGCCAACTTTTTCACTCTCCTCTTTCACCTTCATAAAGAGGCTCTTTAATTCCTCTTCACTTGCTGCCATAAGGGTGGTATCATCTGCATATCTGAGGTTATTGATATTTCCCCAGGCAATCTTGATTCCAGCTTGTGCTTCTTCCAGTCCAGCGTTTCTCATGATGTACTCTGCATAGAAGTTAAATAAGCAAGGTGACAATATACAGCCTTGATGTACTCCTTTTCCTATTTGGAACCAGTCTGTTGTTCCATGTTCAGTTCTAACTGTTGCTTCCTGACCTGCATACAGATTTCTCAAGAGGCAGATCAGGTGGTCTGGTATTCCCATCTCTCTCAGAATTTTCCACAGTTTATTGTGATCCACACAGTCAAAGGCTTTGGCATAGTCAATAAAGCAGAAATAGATTTTTTTCTGGAACTCTTTTGCTTTTTCGATGATCCAGCAGATGTTGGCAATTTGATCTCTGGTTCCTCTGCCTTTTCTAAAACCAGCTTGAACACCAGGATGTTCATGGTTCACATATTGCTGAAGCCTGGCTGGGAGAATTTTGAGCATTACTTTACTAGCATGTGAGATGAGTGCAACTGTGTGGTAGTTTGAGCATTCTTTGGCATTGCCTTTCTTTGGGATTAGAATGAAAACTGACCTTTTCCAGTCCCGTGGCCACTCCGAGTTTTCCAAATTTGCTGGCATATTGAGTGCAGCATTTTCACCGCATCATCTTTCAGGATTTGGAATAGCTCAACTGGAATTCCATCACCTCCACTAGCTTTGTTCGTAGTGATGCTTTCTAAGGCCCACTTGACTTCACATTCCAGGATATCTGGCTCTAGGTGAGTGATTACACCATCATGATTATCTGGGTCATGAAGATCTTTTTTGTACAGTTCCTCTGTGTATTCTTGCCACCTCTTCTTAATATCTTTTGCTTCTGTTAGGTCCACACCATTTCTGTCCTTTATTGAGCCCATCTGTGCATGAAATGTTCCCTTGGTATCTCTAATTTTCTCTAAGATATAACTAGTCTTTCCCATTCAATTGTTTTCCTCTATTTCTTTGCATTGATCACTGAGGAAGGCTTTCTTATCTCTTCTTGCTATTCTTTGGAACTCTGCATTCAGATGGGTATATCTTTCCTTTTCTCCTTGGCTTTTGCTTCTCTTCTTTTCACAGCTATTTGTAAGGCCTCCCCAGACAGCCATTTTGCTTTTTTGCATTTTTTTTCCACAGGGATGGTCTTGACCCCTGTCTCCTGTACAATGTCACGAACCTCCGTCCATAGTTCACCAGGCACTTTATCAGATCTAGTCCCTTAAATCTATTTCTCACTTCCACTGTATAATCGTAAGATATTCAGGTCATACTTGAATGGTCTAGTGGTTTTCCCTACTTTCTTCAATTTCAGTCTGAATTTGGCAATAAGGAGTTCATGATCTGAGCCACAGTCAGCTCCTGGTCTTGTTTTTGTTGACTGTATAGAGCTTCTCCATCTTTGGCTGCAAAGAATATAATCAATCTGATTTCAGTGTTGACCATCTGGTGATGTCCATGTGTAGAGTCTTCTCTTGTGTTGTTTGAAGAGGGTGTTTGCTATGACCAGTGCATTTTTTTTTACAGATTGGGGGAACTGATGATATAATGTATAATGCATGTTGAATTTTTATACTTGCCATGTCTTCTGGTGTAACTCATGACACATGAAGAATCAAATTTCTGTTCTGAATGATTGTTTTCCCAGTTTAGTGGAAATATGAGGAAATGGTTTGGAATGGCTACCTACTCCAGTATTTTTGCTTGGAGAATTCCATGGACAGAGGAGCCTGTTGGGCTGCAGTCCATGGGGTTGCAAAGAGTTGGACACAACTGAGCAACTAACACACACACACACACACACACACACACACAGAGACATACACACACACACTCAAGGATCTTGGCTTAAACCTTTGTTTAATGACATTGTTACTCCAATTGAGAATTTTCATTACAGTTGGTGTGACTTATAAAGTGACAGTTTCTTGCCTTTTGCACTGTATATCACCTACTCCTATTAAAATAATGATACCTAAAAGCTTGAAACTGCTGATCACATCCATAGTTCTCAAAAAATTAATGAACATGAAAAATGCACATATGAGGTAACACATAAGTCCTATAGGACAACTTGGAATTTACCACTAGTCCATGCCAGACATCTGACTAGTACAACACCCTAAAAGGAAAGAAAGAACCAAGCTATAAAGATGCAACATGAAGGGACATGATAGAGCTAGGACAGGTAAGCAACAATCCTGGCATTGAGGGGCCAAATGTTTATTCACCTAAAGCTTTCCATTAAAAGATTAATGATATAAGAGGGGGAATTGATGAAATAAAATCATATTTCATTACAAGACAAAAATTCGAACATAAAAATTTTCCTCCACTTATTTGAGCCTCTTCCCTCCCCTTTAGTGTGTATTGTGAATCTGCATTAGCCATACCTCCTTAGGAGTAAACCTTTCCTCTTATTCTTGTAAAGGGTCAAGATGATCCACTAATCATTTTGTACATGCAGATCTGGATTGTATAAACTGTCAATACATCATTTAAAATATAACCTTTTGTCTCAAAAACATATATCATTGTGCTTTGCATATGAACCAAATGTATTTATTGTGACCAGCTATAAGGAAACCCTTCCCCTTAAGCTAATTATGAAGTGAAGTCACTCAGTCGTGTCCAACTCTTTGCAACCCCATGGACTGTAGCCTACCAGGATCCTCCGTCCATGGGATTTTCCAGGCAAGAGTACTGGAGTGGGTTGCCATTTCCTTCTCCAGAGGATCTTCCCAACCCAGGGATCAAACCCAGGTCTCCTGCATTGTAGGCAGACACTTTACCATCTGAGCCACAAGGGAAGCTAAGCTAATTATAGCTTATAGCAATTTGATAAATTATACCTTTGTAAGTGAAACTGTAACATGTATCTTTCCTTTCTCCCGGTTCTCTCCAAAAGTTGGAAACTCTTAGGTTCCCAACAACCTCATCAGGTGAATAAGAAAGGCTACCTCCTGGCAGATGTAGGAATCTCAAGATTTGTTGAGGACTTCCCAGCCCATGCAGCCACAGCATCCCCTTTTGGGCTTCCCTGGTGGCTCAGATGGTAAAGCATCTGCCTGCAATGCGGGAGACCGGGGTTCAATCCCTGGGTTGGGAAGATCCCCTGGAGAAGGAAATGGCAACCCATTCCAGTACTCTTGCCTGGAAAATTCCACGGACTGAGGAGCCTGGTAGGCTACAGTCCATGGGGTCACAAAGAGTCGGACAGGACTGAGTGACTTCACTTTCACTTTCACTTTGAGAAGAGAGGAATACATTCAAGTCTATAGCTATCGCAGAATCTGATGGCAAGCCCTTGACATGCTTTCCGAGCCTTGATGTCTTTTGAAAGTTTAATTTGAGATTCCTTATAAAATTTTCCAGGATAGCCAACTTAAAAGGGCCTGTATGATAAATTGTTGTTGTTGCTGTTTAGTCGCTAAGTCCTGTCCAACTCTTTTGTGACCCTGTGAATTGTAGCCCGCCAGGCTCCTCTGTCCACGGGATTTTCTGGGTGAGAATACTGGAGTGGATTGGAGTTTACCATTCTACCAGACAGAGCAGTGCTCAGAGCTTTCTCAAAGACTGTCTGCTGGGTTATAATCCTCAGGCTGGCTCAAACAAAATTTTCCATTTTTCCTCTTAGATTGACTACAGTTAAGTCCTCTACATATAAACTTTCAAGTTTTGAAGTTTTAAAGATGCAAACATGCTTTCACATGTCCAAACACGTCACATGTCTGGCATACACTGTCACGTGCATGCATCCTCTGGAAGTAGCTGTGCTTTCATGTACTTTAATGCACAGTACTGTATAGAGCACAGTAGCACAGTATCTTTATTTCGAGCTAGATTTGCAAGAGGATATCTTCATTGAACTTCTTACTGTGCAACACGAGGAGCTTACTAAGGAAGACTTGATGGAATTGGAGGCCCAAAGAAAGAACAAAGGGAGACAAGAGGAAGAAGATTTTCTCTATTTGAGGAGGCACTGATAATTTTATTTTTTTACTATTTTATTGGCTGTGCCAGGTCTTATTTGGAGCTAGAAGTATCTTCCATCTTTGTGTGTATCTTTAGTTGCAGCATGTGAAATCTTAGTTGCGGCATGTAGGATCTAGTTCTTGGACAAGGGACCAAACCCGGGCCCCTTGCATCGGGTGCAAAGTCTCAGGCATTGGACACCAGGGAGGTTCCAGAGGAGACACTGTTAGTTTTTGAGGCTCAGGACCAAAACGTGGAATGGTACACAAAGATTGCAGAATGCAATCCAATGACATCTATATTAAGAAAAAAGATCTACTACCCAGACGTCATTGGATTATTTTTTCTAAAGGATGGGCAGAACTGAACCCAGTGAGGAACCAGAATCTGTGCCATCAATGTCAGGCAGGAGTGAAACTGCAGCTCGTCTTCCATCTCCCATCGCTGACGATCCTTCAGCTCTGCCATCTCCCACCCCTTCTCCCTCCTCCAGTCAGTAACTCTTCTTGCCTGTTCACTCGATGCCACCCCTGTGTGCAGCTGTCATACAACTCTACTTTTAAGGTACTGTACTGTAAGATTAAAAATGTTTTCTTTATTTTTGTGTTCGTTTTTTTATGTATTATTTGTGAAAAGAATTATCAGCCTATTATGGTACAGTACTATATAGCCACTTGTGTTAGTTAACTGGTTAGTTAACTGAGGCTAACTTGGACTTTGATACAAATTGCACTTACGAATGCACTCTTGAAACGGGCCTCATTTGTGTGTAGGGGACTTACTGTATTGATTAATTTTTCATCAGGAATATAATCTGATTTCTTGTATTTATTGCAACAGAACTTGATCCAAACTGTTTTTACAGTTAATCTTTTTCTGATTTTTATGTAGGGTATTTACTAAACTCTATACATGGACATCACCAGATGGTCAACACCGAAATCAGATCGATTATATTCTTTGCAGCCAAAGATGGAGAAGCTCTATACAATCAGCAAAAACAAGACCAGGAGCTGACTGTGGCTCGGACCATGAACTCCTTATTGCCAAATTCAGACTGAAATTGAAGAAAGTAGAGAAAACTACTAGACCATTCAGGTATGACCTAAATCAAATCCCTTATGATTATACAGTGGAAGTGAGAAATAGATTTAAGGGCCTAGATCTGATAGATAGAGTGCCTGATGAACTATGGAATGAGGTTCGTGACATTGTACAGGAGACAGGGATCAAGACCATCCCCATGGAAAAGAAATGCAAAAAAGCAAAATGGCTGTCTGGGGAGGCCTTACAAATAGCTGTGAAAAGAAGAGAAGCGAAAAGCAAAGGAGAAAAGGAAAGATATAAACATCTAAATGCAGAGTTCCAAAGAATAGCAAGAAGAGATAAGAAAGCCTTCTTCAGTGATCAATGCAAAGAAATAGAGGAAAACAACAGAATGGGAAAGACTAGGGATCTCTTCAAGAAAATCAGAGATACCAAAGGAACATTTCATGCAAAGATGGGCACGATAAAGGACAGAGATGGTGTGGACTTAACAGAAGCAAAAGATATTAAGAAGAGGTGGCAAGAATACACAGAAGAACTGTACAAAAAAGAGCTTCAAGACCTAGATAATCATGATGATGTGATCACTGACCTAGAGCCAGACATCTTGGAATGTGAAGTCAAATGGGCCTTAGAAAGCATCACTACGAACAAAGCTAGTGGAGGTGATGGAATTCCAGTGGAGCTATTCCAAGTCCTGAATGATGATGCTGTGAAAGTGCTGCACTCAATATGCCAGCAAATTTGGAAAACTCAGCAGTGGCCACAGGATTGGAAAAGGTCAGTTTTCATCCCAATCCCAAAGAAAGGCAATGCCAAGGAGTGCTCAAACTACCGAACAATTGCACTCATCTCACACGCTAATAAAGTAATGCTCAAAATTCTCCAAGCCAGGCTCCAGCAATATGTGAACCGTGAACTTCCTGATGTTCAAGCTGGTTTTAGAAAAGGCAGAGGAACCAGAGATCAAATTGCCAACATCCGCTGGATCATGGAAAAAGCAAGAGAGTTCCAGAAAAACATCTATTTCTGCTTTATTGACTATGCCAAAGCCTTTGACTGTGTGGATCACAATAAACTATGGAAAATTCTGAAAGAGATGGGAATACCAGACCACCTGATCTGCCTCTTAAGAAATCTGTATGCAGGTCAGGAAGCAACAGTTAGAACTGGTCATGGAACAACAGACTGGTTCCAAATAGGAAAAGGAGTACGTCAAGGCTGCATATTGTCACCATGTTTATTTAACTTATATGCAGAGTACATCATGAGAAATGCTGGACTGGAAGAAACACAAGTTGGAATCAAGATTGCCGGGAGAAATATCAATAACCTCAGATATGCAGATGACACCACTCTTATGGCAGAAAGTGAAGAGGGGCTAAAAAGCCTCTTGATGAAAGTGAAAGTGGAGAGTGAAAAGGTTGGCTTAAAGCTCAACATTCAGAAAACGAAGATCATGGCATCTGGTCCCATCACTACATGGGAAATAGATGGGGAAACAGTGGAAACAGTGTCAGACTTTGTTTTTCTGGGCTCCAAAATCACTGCAGATGGTGACTGCAGCCATGAAATTAAAAGACGCTTACTCCTTGGAAGGAAAGTTATGACCAACCTAGATAGCATATTGAAAAGCAGAGACATTACTTTACCAACAAAGGTTCGCCTAGTCAAGGCTATGGTCTTTCCTGTGGTCATGTATGGATGTAAGAGCTGGACTGTGAAGAAGGCTGAGTGCCGAAGAATTGATGCTTTTGAACTGTGGTGTTGGAGAAGACTCTTGAGAGTCCCTTGGACTGCAAGGAGATCCAACCAGTCCATTTTGAAGGAGATCAATCCTGGAATTTCTTTAGAAGGAATGATGCTAAAGCTGAAACTCCAGTATTTTGGCCACCTCATGCGAAGAGTTGACTCATTGGAGAAGACTCTGATGCTGGGAGGGATTGAGGGCAGGAGGAGAAGGGGACGACAGAGGATGAGATGGCTGGATGGCATCACTGACTCGATGGATGCGAGTCTGAGTGACCTCCGGGAGCTGGTGATGGACAGGGAGGCCTGGCGTGCTGCAGTTCATGGGGTCGCAAAGAGTCGGACACGACTGAGCGACTGATCTCTGATCTGATTTACTAAACTTTCAGTTAGGCATTTAAGAAAATCCTTTTGTTCTCACACTGAGATTGTCTAATTAACCTGAGGTCATTGACTGTGATAAAGATTTTGCAAATCCATGAATAACTGCAATCAGTAGTCAGAAAGATAAGTCAAACAAGTTACTTTCATGGTTAATCTCATCAGAGGAAAGATAATGACACCAAAATTCCTAGAAGGATGTCTAAGAACTTTGTTTGGGGAAGGAACTAAGATTCCATTTCTCATAATTCTATTCCAATTCTCATAATTTCTCTGCCTTTTGGCTAAGATCAAGTGTAGTCTCATAATTCTACACACTCCTTAAATAAAAGAATACAATTCTAATGAAACTTCAGGCTCCATAACTTCCACTGTGTGGCTTGCTTAGTTACTCAGTCGTGTCTGACTCTTTGTGACCCCATTAACTATATAGCCTGCCAGGCTCCACTATTCATGGGGTTTTCCAGCAGGAATACTGGAGTGGGTTGCCATTCCCTTCACCAGAGGATCCTCCCAAAGCAGGGATTGAACCCAGGTCTCCTGCACTGAAGGCAGAGTCTTCACCATCTGAGCCACCAGGGGATCTTCCCTCCATTGTGTAGAGCCTTGTCAGTTACTTCCCATGGTATGAATTTTTCCATCAGTTATCAATTATGGGTGCCATTAGTTATAGATAAGGTCTTCCTTTCAAATGCAACATTACAGTTTCTTATTTGATAGCCAACTGACATGTGTAACAGTGAAATTATCTTTTCCAAGGGGAAGGGCCATGAAGGAAAGAGACTTTACTTGCTCCATGAGAATCATTCAAGAGATGCAGGAAAGTAGAATCTTAAAAATATAAATCTCTTATAAATCACATGTTGGACTATTTTGAGACTTGAACTTACTTTGTGCCATTACTCCAAATACTAAGTTGTTGGACGTTTGGAGGGAATGGGTATTGCAGGCATTTCATCTTTCTTTCTTTTTTTTTTTTTTTTTTTTTGAAACACTTGGGCAATTACTATCTTTTAAGTTGCTCATTTTTTTTAATGATTTTTATTTGTTTATTTATTTATATGTGGCTGTGCTGCATGGCTTTTTATCTCGTTGTGGTGAGTAGGGGCTGCTCTCCAGTTTCAGTGTGCAGGCTTCTCATTGCAGTGGCTTCTCTTGTCACAGAGTGTGGCTCTTGGGCAGTGGGCTTCAGAAGCTGTGGCCCATCGGCTCAGCAGTTGCAGCTCCCGGGCTCCAGAGCACAGGCTCAACAATTGTGGTGCACGGGCTTCATTGCTCTGCGGCATGTGGGATCTTCCTGTTCAGCGACAGAACCCATGACTCCTGCATTGCCAGGTGGATTCTTTACCTCTGAGCCACCAGGGAAGCCCCATTTATTTCTTTAAAGTAACTTTAACATATACTTGCAGAGAAGGCAATGGCACCCCACTCCAGTACTCTTGCCTGGAAAATCCCATGGATGGAGGAGCCTGGTGGGCTGCAGTCCATGGGGTTGCTAAGAGTCAGACACGACTGAGCGACTTCACTTTTACTTTTCACTTTCATGCATTGGTTTTAGTGTATTTGCCCTCTGATGCCCTCTTTCAAGACCTACTGTCTTACTTGGGTTTCTCTTACCTTGGGCGTGGGGTATCTCATCCCGGCTGCTCCCGGCTGCTCCCGGCCAGCGAAGCACAGCCATCGCACCTTACCTTGGACGAGGGGTCTCTCCTCACCGCCGCCCTTCCTGACCTCGGTCGTGGGGTATTGCTCTTAGTGCGCGACGCAGCCGGCGGGGCGCTCTTAGTGCGCGACGCAGCCGGCGGGGCGCTCTTAGTGCGCGACGCAGCCGGCGGGGCGCTCTTAGTGCGCGACGCAGCCGGCGGCGGGGCGCTCATGACAGGGTGTGGTCCGCTGGAGAAGGGAATGGCAAACCACTTCAGTATTCTTGCCTTGAGAACCCCATGAACAGTATGAAAAGACAAAATGATAGGATACTGAAAGAGAAACTCCCCAGGTCAGTAGGGGCCCAATATGCTACTGGAGATCAGTGGAGAAATAACTCCAGAAAGAATGAAAGGATGGAGCCAAAACAAAAAGAATACCCAGCTATGGATGTGTCTGGTGGTAGAAGCAAAGTCCGATGCTGTAAAGAGCAATATTGCATAGGAACCTGGAATGTCAGGTCCATGAATCAAGGCAAATTGGAAGTGGTCAAACAAGAGATGGCAAGAGTGAATGTCGACATTCTAGGAATTAGCGAACTAAAATGGACTGGAATGGATGAATTTAACTCAGAGGACCATTATATCTACTACTGTGGGCAGGAATCCCTCAGAAGAAATGGAGTGGCCATCATGGTCAACAAAAGAGTCCGAAATGCAGTACTTGGATGCAATCTGAAAAACGATAGAATGATCTCTGTTCGTTTCCAAGGCAAACCATTCAGTGTCACAGTAATCCAAGTCTATGCCCCAACCAGTAACGCCGAAGAAGCTGAAGTTGAACAGTTCTATGAAGACCTACAAGACCTTTTAGAACTAACACCCAAAAAAGATGTCCTTTTCATTATAGGGGACTGGAATGCAAAAGTAGGAAGTCAAGAAACACCTGGAGTAACAGGCAAATTTGGCCTTGGAATACGGAATGAAGCAGGGCAAAGACTAATAGAGTTTTGCCAAGAAAATGCACTGGTCATAGCAAATACCCTCTTCCAACAACACAAGAGAAGACTCTATACATGGACATCACCAGATGGTCAACACCGAAATCAGATCGATTATATTCTTTGCAGCCAAAGATGGAGAAGCTCTATACATTCAGCAAAAACAAGACCAGGAGCTGACTGTGGCTCGGACCATGAACTCCTTATTGCCAAATTCAGACTGAAATTGAAGAAAGTAGAGAAAACTACTAGACCATTCAGGTATGACCTAAATCAAATCCCTTATGATTATACAGTGGAAGTGAGAAATAGATTTAAGGGCCTAGATCTGATAGATAGAGTGCCTGATGAACTATGGAATGAGGTTCGTGACATTGTCCAGGAGACAGGGATCAAGACCATCCCCATGGAAAAGAAATGCAAAAAGGCAAAATGGCTGTCTGGGGAGGCCTTACAAATAGCTGTGAAAAGAAGAGAAGCGAAAAGCAAAGGAGAAAAGGAAAGATATAAACATTTAAATGCAGAGTTCCAAAGAATAGCAAGAAGAGATAAGAAAGCCTTCTTCAGTGATCAGTGCAAAGAAATAGAGGAAAACAACAGAATGGGAAAGACTAGGGATCTCTTCAAGAAAATCAGAGATACCAAAGGAACATTTCATGCAAAGATGGGCACAATAAAGGACAGAGATGGTGTGGACCTAACAGAAGCAGAAGATATTAAGAAGAGGTGGCAAGAATACACAGAAGAACTGTACAAAAAAGAGCTTCAAGACCCAGATAATCATGATGATGTGATCACTGACCTAGAGCCAGACATCTTGGAATGTGAAGTCAAATGGGCCTTAGAAAGCATCACTACGAACAAAGCTAGTGGAGGTGATGGAATTCCAGTGGAGCTATTCCAAGTCCTGAATGATGATGCTGTGAAAGTGCTACACTCAATATGCCAGCAAATTTGGAAAACTCAGCAGTGGCCACAAGATTGGAAAAGGTCAGTTTTCATCCCAATCCCAAAGAAAGGCAATGCCAAGGAGTGCTCAAACTACCGAACAATTGCACTCATTTCACATGCTAGTAAAGTAATGCTCAAAATTCTCCAAGCCAGGCTTCAGCAATATGTGAACCGTGAACTTCCTGATGTTCAAGCTGGTTTTAGAAAAGGCAGAGGAACCAGAGATCAAATTGCCAACATCCGCTGGATCATGGAAAAAGCAAGAGAGTTCCAGAAAAACATCTATTTCTGCTTTATTGACTATGCCAAAGCCTTTGACTGTGTGGATCACAATAAACTATGGAAAATTCTGAAAGAGATGGGAATACCAGACCACCTGATCTGCCTCTTAAGAAATCTGTATGCAGGTCAGGAAGCAACAGTTAGAACTGGTCATGGAACAACAGACTGGTTCCAAATAGGAAAAGGAGTACGTCAAGGCTGCATATTGTCACCATGTTTATTTAACTTATATGCAGAGTACATCATGAGAAATGCTGGACTGGAAGAAACACAAGTTGGAATCAAGATTGCCGGGAGAAATATCAATAACCTCAGATATGCAGATGACACCACTCTTATGGCAGAAAGTGAAGAGGGGCTAAAAAGCCTCTTGATGAAAGTGAAAGTGGAGAGTGAAAAGGTTGGCTTAAAGCTCAACATTCAGAAAACGAAGATCATGGCATCTGGTCCCATCACTGCATGGGAAATAGATGGGGAAACAGTGGAAACAGTGTCAGACTTTGTTTTTCTGGGCTCCAAAATCACTGCAGATGGTGACTGCAGCCATGAAATTAAAAGACGCTTGCTCCTTGGAAGGAAAGTTATGACCAACCTAGATAGCATATTCAAAAGCAGAGACATTACTTTACCAACAAAGGTTCGCCTAGTCAAGGCTATGGTCTTTCCTGTGGTCATGTATGGATGTGAGAGCTGGACTGTGAAGAAGGCTGAGCGCCGAAGAATTGATGCTTTTGAACTGTGGTGTTGGAGAAGACTCTTGAGAGTCCCTTGGACTGCAAGAAGATCCAACCAGTCCATTCTGAAGGAGATCAATCCTGGAATTTCTTTAGAAGGAATGATGCTAAAGCTGAAACTCCAGTATTTTGGCCATCTCATGCGAAGAGTTGACTCATTGGAGAAGACTCTGATGCTGGGAGGGATTGAGGGCAGGAGGAGAAGGGGACGACAGAGGATGAGATGGCTGGATGGCATCACTGACTCGATGGATGCGAGTCTGGGTGACCTCCGGGAGCTGGTGATGGACAGGGAGGCCTGGTGTGCTGCGGTTCATGGGGTCGCAAAGAGTCGGACACGACTGAGCGACTGATCTGATCTGATCTTCATGCATTGGAGAAGGAAATGGCAACCCACCCCAGTGTTCTTGCCTGGAGAATCCCAGGGACGGGGGAGCCTGGTGGGCTGCCATCTATGGGGTCGCACAGAGTCGGACACGACTGAAGCGACGCAGCAGCAGCAGCACTACCATATACTTGAAGGATGACTTTCATAAGATGAACTTAAAAGTGAAAGTCAATTTTTACTGAGCCTGATTAGTCCCATTTTAGTAACTGGAACTGAATATTCAGGACAACAAACATCAAGCCCTCTTGGGATGTCTCCCTGACAAGCACACTGTAAAGAACAAGGTTTGGCACACTGTTGCACCACATCATTTTTATTGTCACCAAATCTCCTGGAAGGAAAAATCTGCACTCACTGCCTTCAACACCCAGATACTCAGTGACCCAGTGCTCCCAGAATTCAGACCTCTCCTCCACTGAAACTGCCTTGCTAGCTAATTCCTACTCAAACTTCAAGATTCGGGACAGTGGCCAGTTCAAGTCTTTGTCCTCTCAGACTGAGCTAAGAACTGTTCTCTGAGCACATGGTAATATATGCATATCTCTACACTTGCACTTACTGTAGTATCAAAAAGTATCTTTTTATACCTGTCTTTCCTACTGGGTATAAGCGTCTCAAGGTCAGAGATGTTTTTGTTAATTGCTATATCTCCAATATCTGTCAAGGGAACTGGGACATAAAAGGAACTCAATAAACTTGTTGAATTAACTTGATCTACTCTGAATGAACTCACATTTGTGTGAGAAAGACAATTTACCAACAAATAATTGAAAAATAATGAGGTCAGTGGCATATAAAATGTGTGATCTGGGTCTTATAGGGGCTCTGAGGAGGTACCACACTTTATCCTCTTTATGATGTCAAAAACTAAACTGTGCAGAAATGGATCCTAAGTTCTGAGTGATATTGTGGTTCTCCACCCAGGAGAGAGGGCTTCCCTGATAGCTCAGTTGGTAAAGAATCCACCTGCAATGCAGGCGACCCTAGTTAGATTCCTGAGTCGGGAAGATCCGCTGGAGAAGCGATAGGCTATCCAGTCCAGTATTCTTGGGCTTCCCTTGTGGCTCAGCTGGTAAAGAATCTGCCTGCAATTCGGGGGACCTGGATTCAATCCCTGGGTTGGAAAGATTCCCTGGAGAAGGGAAAGGCTACCCACTCTTGTATTCTGGCCTAGAGAATTCCATGGACTGTATAGTTGGACATGACTGAGTGACTTTCACTTCACTCAGGAGAGACTAGAACAAAAGATAAAGGGACATAGAGAAAGTTGAACCTTACACTACACTTGTTATTAATGTTTTGCAAAACTGTATATATACCCTCGGTGATCATGCTCCTTTTCTCAAGCAAGATCTTAGCAGGTCACAATTTCCCTATGAGCAGAGTTGTCTGGTACCCTCCTCTTCTGGGAGATGCTCGGTTTGTTAGCTTATAGAGTCCCCTTGTCCCACTGACTACTTGCACTAATGCTCTATGTGGGAACCAGTGCTTACTTCCTTTGTGGCTCAAAAATGGCTGAATACATCTCTCTTGTTTTGGTAGCCTAGACCATCTGGTGATCTGATAAAATGTGGGCCTTTTGTCCCTGAGAGTGAATCAATGAATGTTAAGACTCTTGTTTCACCCAGATATTCTGCCTCTGAAAACTTCAGTGGGTACAGTGGCTTCTGCAAGGGAAGAATCACCAGGCAAGTCAATTTGGTGAGGAAGATCTAGCCCAGAATACACTGCTGAAGGAGCAGCCCTTTGGGATTAGGAGTCAATTACCAAGTGCCTACAAAGCACCCTGCCATTTTGACTATGCACATGCCTTGCTCTCAAGGAGGAGAGACAAATGGGAGTGAGAGTCAGTCCGAAAAAACCCCAACTGACTATGTGCTTATGGTCATGGAAAACCATGAGGCAAGGCAGCTGGGAGAAGGAATTATATTGCCCTTTGCAAACATTTATTCAGTATCTTGTATTCACTCTGAGGAATATGCAAATCCTGCCCTTGAGAAACTTACAGTCAAACTAGAGAGACAGCATTGTGTCCTAGTGCTAGTCAGCATAAGGCAGAAAGAGAAAAAAGGACTCCTGAAGAGAAAGAAAAAGAAAGACTTTATTCTTAGAGATGCTTATCTCTGAAAGAGATGCTAGAAATAATGCCAGGCAAAACTAAAGAACTGATAATCTTTTTTAAAAAATTGGGCTCTGCAGAGAACTGGGTTCCTACTGTTTTCTGTGGATCAGGTTGTGATCCGGCTGTGCCAGGAAACTTGCAGTCACTAGGGTTGCCCCAGCTGATTGACATCTTTCAAGGGTCAGGAAGATCCCTTGGAGAAGGAAAAGGCAATCCACTCCAGTCTTCTTGCCTGGAGAATCCCATGGACAGAGGAGCCTGACAGGCTACAGTCCAGAGTCACTCAGACATGACTTAGTGACTAAGCAGCAACAATAGGTTCCTTGGGATTCACTGAATACAAATTATAAATGTGGAGTTTAATGACATTCAAGAAAAAATAAAAGAGTTTCGTGCAGTGTGTCCCATTGCCAACAAACATAAAGCCCAGATAAGTTGCTCTGGTTTCTCTATACCTAGGGGAAGCACCTGTTCTCATTAAAAGTGACTCTAGCTCAGGGCTCAGAGACGATAATCTATTTGAGCACATATGATGGAAAGCCTGAGACCCCTTCTCCCAGGAAGTCATGAAATAAACAGTCTTTTGGCAAGTGCTCTCAAACCACGTACCCCAAAGGGCTCCACACCTCCAAGAAGAGAAGCCAAAGAGCTGTCCTTGTGGTCAAGACCCCTAACATCTGCAGCTTTCCTGTGGAAGGCATCTTTTGTGTAGACAGCAGCCTTGCCTGGTTTTTGGATATGTGTTTATCTTTAAATAATAAATAAGAGAAACCCATTCCTTTGTCTCAAATAAGTCAAAGATAAGTTTCAGATTGGCTATGGCAAGGGACCACCATTTCTGGCACAAGGCTGGCAAATAAAGAGATCAGAGCACAACTCCCCCGTCATCCCCACCCCACTTTTCTGAAACCATTATCCAGCTGCCTATGTGGGGGCCAGGCTGACAGTTGCTGGCAAAACCTCAGGAGCATTTGCTCTGCTGAGCAATCTACCTTTAGACAGACAGTGGAAAGCAGTGAGAAGTATCTGAATGTTGATCGACAAAGCATTTGGGGGAGGCTAATGGATAAGGGAATGGCAACCCACTCCAGTGTTCTTGCCTGGAGAATCCCAGGGATGGGGGAGCCTGGTGGGCTGCCGTCTACAGGGTCGCACAGGGTCGCACAGAGTCGGACATGACTGAAGCGACTTCGCAGCAGCAATGGATAAGGGAAACCCTGTAACCAGCTCCATCTCTTGGTGTCTTGTAGGGACTCAAACCATGATGTAACACAGAGAAAAAGCCTCTCTCATTTTGGGAGATCTGCTATTTGACATGGGGAAGGCAATGGCACCCCACCCCAGTACTTTTGCCTGGAAAATTCCATGGACAGAGGAGCCTGGTAGGCTCCAGTCCTTGGGGTCGCTAAGAGTCGGACACGACTGAGCGACTTCACTTTCACTTTTCACTTTCATCCATTGGAGAAGGAAATGGCAACCCACTCCAGTGTTCTTGCCTGGAGAACCCCAGGGACGGGGGAGCCTGATGGGCTGCCGTCTATGGGGTCGCACAGAGTCGGGCACGACTGAAGCGACTTAGCAGCAGCAGCAGCTATTTGACATATGTTTATTCACACTGAGAAACACCATATTTTAAAGAAAATACGAAATGCAGAGGGGAAATCTATTTTAAAGCAAATAATTTTAAGTAAAAAGAAGGTCAAATATTCATTTTAAATGATTTTAATTTGATAACTATTATGTTCCAATTCAAAAAGAATATTGCACAAATGCTTTTGTATCACAATCGTTATTTTTTCTCACCCTGGTGAGATTTTGACAAACATAGTTGGCTTTGGGAAATAACATAGAGAATGTCTTAATTGGTTTAGTAATTTCAATAGCCTGTGAAAAAAATGAAAGTAGGATATTACATTCATAGAAAAGACAAGTATATATCCACATATTCACCTGGCTGTAGTGAAAAATAATAAGCTTTTCGTGGATTTAATAAAACTTAAAGAAGACAAAATTGAGAATGCTGTGAAAATAGAATGCAGCTCACAAACTTTTCAATGCAATCCTTTGCTTTCAAAAATCCATTAGACCTGCAAGACTTCTAAGAATATTTGATCACATTATAAATCTCTCATATTGGAAAAGTTAACATCTGATATTCTTAAAGCAAAAATCTAAATAAATACAGACCTGAATTGTCCAAATAACAAAATCTGTGAATGGTGAGGTAAAATTACCAAAATAACGTAAACAAACAAAAAGAAAACAACACCAGAAAAAAATGAATCTTGTTATGGCACCGATAAACATTTCTGTCTAAATTTATGAATATATGACATTTTCTCTAGGTAACAAATACAGTTTTCATCAGTTATGTAGTAAATGCTGAAAATTTAAGAAAATAAAAATTTTAGTGGTCAGCAAGCAAAAATAATTCCACGAAACTCTCCCCATTTTTATGAATTCATTACAGCAATTTTTATTGTTCTTCTTTTTTGCCTTCTAATTAATATTTTTAGCAGAGGCATAGCACTGAAGTCCAGAGGCAGATATATGCCTCAGGTGCCCGATGTTTTTTTTTTTAAAACTTCCATCTTGCATTTTTGGTGTTTTTAGACTTGTTGCTCATCATATTCATGAACACGTCCTACTCTAGCTATACTTTTAATTTATTTCCAGGAAAATTCAACCACAGTATATAGAAAAAAGGCACAACCATATTAATTACATTGTTTAACACACCATTTTATACTTCCTTTGTCACTGGTTTTTAGAAGCTATGAGTTACTTCAATAGTGTTGGTGTTTCTGTTAATGTTTAAGCTATATATTCCACAGCATGATTTTTTTTCAAATGGTTGTCCTAAGATACAATTAATTGTTTACATTTTGTGACCATTCCAGGCATCTGATATCTGGAATATTTACAACTAACTTCATCAAACCTTAATGTTTTATGAAATACTTGAAAAAAAAAATCTTTGTAATCAATACTGTCAGAACACATTCTCCCTATCAAAAAGAAAAGGGCAACATAATGAATTAGTTCAACTATGCACCTTAATCTGGAAACACTGATTAGGACTCTGCTTCAGAAAACATAATTATTCCATTCAAAATGGATTGTCATTCATACTAATGATTGGAGATTTACTTAAAATAAAATATATAGAAATTATGTGAGCCTGGGATGGTGCCAGGATTGAACATGGGGGCAGTTTTTTCAGTTGGATATTGATAAGGGAATGGCAACCCACTCCAGTGTTCTTGCCTGGAGATCCCCATGGACATGGGAGCCAGGTGGGCTCCAGGCCATGGGGTCACAAAGTATCAGACTCGACTGAGCAAGTAACGTTTTCACACTTTCATTGGAGTATGACTATTTATGATCTTGTTTGTTTATTCAGTAGATAAAGACTTCTGTGTTTATTTTCTATTCATTTTTTAAGATTTTATTATTTTTGTCAAGACAGTTTTTTATTAATTTAGATTAATTTTGCTCATCTGTCACTCACATTCCATTAGAGTTTAAAGAAAGGACTTAATCATAGCAGGGGCAGAAAAGAGCAACCATCTGAGTTTCCCTGATCACACCATCATCCTCTACAAATTTCATTATAAATGCAGGAGAAACAAAATCTTTAGATCCAAATATACATAAGTTACTCATAATATTTTAAATTAACATCAAGTAGTATTTAAAGTTTTATCATCTAGCCTTTTCACTCTTTGTGTAATAAAATTTTCACAAGTTAAGAAAGTTATCTGCTTCAAAATAAATTCTGTGGTATATCAGAATATTTTTGCCATCAGAAGTATAAGCATTGGCAAATAGGGAATTTAACTGTGAGTCGAAAAATATAGCAATACTAAATAAAACCCTCTTCTCACTGAAATGGCCAGTTCAGAAACATTTTCAGAAATCAAAACCCATAACAATTTTTAAAATCGTCACACATACACACTCTAGTTTCATTAATCAGTAATGAAAGCCCTGCATGTCTGTGATTCATTCACAATTATTCATGCTAAGACAAACCTACTGTAGCATTTCTCTTACTTACAAAACTCATAACTGATTTTACATAAAATACAGTTATTTAATTTTTAATACCTACTGAATGTGATTTGCTAATTCCACAAGGTATACCTTAAAACCTAATGTTTCTGTTCCATAGATTCAGAGTGTATTCCCCTCATGGCCTCAGGAACCTGGGTAATGTTGTGGGCCAGAGAAATGGGCCTATAGTATTACCTGTGTGCTTTCTACTTAGCCTTGTGATGCTAACAAGCATTCTTTCTTTAATCTCGGTAAAGTGACATGATACATGATTTATGCTCCTAGAAACTGATGTGTCAACTCCTCATTTGTCTTCAAAATGATCTTTTTAAAGACCTTATTGAAAACATATCCATATTAACAAAATCTTTTTTTTTTAAAAGCTACACTATTAGAGTTTCAAGTAGTTTTCTGATGCATAGTTTCACATAAACCTAAATTCAACAGCAGGTCTGACACTGAGATTTGATTAACGCATATTGTGCTTTGAATCTTTAAAGAATATATTATCTAACCTATAGGGGATTATGAAAACGTGTCCAAATCCTAGCTATTAAGAAAAAAGTTTACGTATCTTGGGGTTTCTTTTACCACTTTTAAAAAAATGCTGATAGTATCTAGGTCAGTTTTTATTCTCACGTTTTCATTTGGATAGATTGTGAGAAATAATCTAATATCACAGTCCTTATTATACATCCTGTACATGTAAATGAATAATGCAAACAGACGTACAATAGAACTGTCAGTAAAAGCTGTTCCTTTAAGGCTTACTGGTAAAACTCACACAGCTCCTTGTATTAATTTGTTCCATATGAAAACAAATTCATCCAGGGTTTTGGGCACAGAACACCAGAAAGAGCAACTTTAAAAAACTGTCTTAAGTATTTAAAATTAAACTCTTAAATCACAGTGTTGTTTGTTAGTGGTGAACCATGATCAGAACCAGAGAATTGTACAAACAATAGTAACAGATCTTCCAGGACCTCCTGCTTGGGTTTTACCTCTTGAATTTACCCTATAGAGTGTTGTACTTTATTATTTTTTTTTTTTTTCAGGAATAGCAAATTGATAGAAGAAAATAAGCAGAGCTTACGATTTTGAATGCACCAATACCAATACTTTGGTGAGCTGACAGTGTGGTCTACAAATACATGTGCCATAGACTATGAAGAAGGAAACACTTTAGGAAAAAATAATCACATTACAAAGTGTATTATAAAAATAAATTACACAGCATGTGCCTGTGGACCTGAAAGCTTTGCCAAAGGAAGAGAAATTTGACACAACGATTGAATTGCTCTTGCTACCTATTTTTATATTATCAGCAAAACCATTTTCAGCTTTTACATTTATATCCTCAAAAAAAAAAAAAATTCACTGGAAGAAGGAAATTATTTCCAGTAGTGATCAGTAGCATGGAGGACCTTAGTGATGGTGGAGGGCTGGAGATATATTATCCATTCAACAGGGATTCAGAGGAAATACGCACACCCAGTATGTGCTTGGTTTACCATTTCATCTTGAGTTCATACGTAACTGGTGGATGATGATGCTTTCTATAAAGAGAAGAAAGATACAGCATTTTCAATTAGACTGAAACTCATATCGGTAGTTTATGTGAGGGTCAACACCATATCATTTCATTAACAGACCATAGGATTAAACAACAAAACACACAAAAACAGGTGCATGCACCCAGTAGCTTCTCTGAGAGTTCTGTCCTATTCTTGGGTAACTTCTTTATATTGACATAGATTTACCTCTAAAATTCTTAAACCTTTTAGAAACCATCTCTAATATTCTAACAATATTCAATCAGTTTTACCCAAGGAAAGCCCTGAACACAAAAACAGTAATTACTATAGACGAGTCGCATAATGGAAACCAGACTATTTCCTAGAATGTCTGTTCTGAATGATATTCACATACTTTTATTTTTTTATGTCTGTGGTCTTGAATTTTAATAAGGAACTATTTATTTTATTACCAGGAAGTCACTAGATAATATTTATCTTTATTCTCAGGAATAATAATATTTATATTATTATAAATAGTATTTATTCCCAAGAAGTCACTAAATACAGATGACTCATTCTTATTTCTGCTTCTTTTTGTATAATCCACCTGGGAAGATGCTTTATAATTCTTCATATGTTTTTCAATTGAAATTCATTTTATAAAAGTAAATAAAAATAGATTGAGATAGTAATTAGAACAGTACCAGCAAAAACAAGTGTGTAATATTTATATTTATTTATTTCACTTTTATTTTAACCTTTATGCCTTTATGAACATGTATCTTTTTTTTTTCTTTTCATTGTGTCATTGAGGTACTATATGCCCATCAATGCTGGGCGTGGGTTTCCCAGGTAGCCCTAGAGGTAAAGAACCTACCTGCCAATGTAGAAGAGCTAAGAGATGCAGTTTGACCACTGGGTGGGGAAGGTATCCTGGAGGAAGACATGGCAACCCACTCCAGTATTCTGGCCTGGAGCAACCCCTGGACAAAGGACCCTGGCAGGCTCCAGTCCATAGCATCGCAGAGTCGGACATGACTGAAGCCACTCAGAACTCATGCACTGCTGGGCATGGAACTACATTGGTGAGCAAAATGAAGCATGATCCTGCATTTGCTGCGATTATAAACAGCAGAGGAAAGAAATTCTAAGCCTCAAATGGTTTCTCTGCCTGAAAAATGTACTGCTTCCCTTTCAATTAATGTCGGGCTTCCCAGGTGGCTCAGTGGTAAAGAATCTGCCTGCCAGTGAAGGAGATGCAGGAGACATAGGTTCAATCCCTGGGTTGGGAAGATCCCCTAGAGAAGGAAATGACCCGCTCCAGTATTCTGGCCTGGGAAATCCCATGGACAGAGGAGCCTGGTGGCCTACAGTCCTTGGGGTTCCAAAGAGTCCACACGATTTAGCGACTGAGCATGCGGTATGCTCACAAACATTAATTGAAGCACACTAGTTCACTTTCACTTTTCTGCATTGGAGAAGGAAATGGCAACCCACTCCAGTGTTCTTGCCTGGAGAATCCCAGGCACGGGGGAGCCTGGTGGGCTGCCGTCCAAGGGGTCGCACAGAGTCGGACACGACTGAAGCGATTTAGCAGCAGCAGCAGCAGTATGTTGTAGACCTAGTTTACTTTACACTGACCACTAGGTGGAGATATTTCCACTCCCTCTCTTGACCTTTCTGAATTGAATTTGGGATAAATAAGCAAAGTAAAATGAAATACATAAATGTTTTATATACTTAATAGTAACTAGATATGAATGTTTTGCAGAACTTTTAAGACATATACGTGATTTTTCACTGTACCAGAAACTCGGAAAAATCATTAGCTCATTTTGTCTTTTGAAAGTTGTTCTAGCCTCAATTTTTTTCAACATTTAAAAATGAATTAAAATCTTCAGGTAAAGACTAAAAACACTAAATAAAATATTATGTAGTTAAAAATCATTGTCTCTTTTTTAATTTAAAAATTAAAATGCTATTTCCTACTCAACACTTTTTTTTTTTAATTTTTTAGAGTCGTTTTCAAAGAGTAAAAACACATAGGTCTCAGACCTCCCTAAGAGAATTCAAGTATCTTCCCCATTTTCCTCCCCTAAGAGACTACAGGAAACATATGTTTAAAAGAGTGAAATCTAGAATTGTTCTTATTGCAGGTATAATTCAGAATGTGTTTGCCTTGTTTCTTCACTAAATTCTCTCTCAAGTCCCTGGCAGGACTAATATTTTGTTTTACTGTGATACCTTCTTCTCTCCCCTTAAGTGTACTACTACTACTACTACTTAGTTGCTTCAGTCGTGTCGGACTCTGTGCAACCCCATAGACGGCAGCCCACCAGGCTCCCCCGTCCCTGGGATTCTCCAGGCAAGAGTACTGGAGTGGGGTGCCATTGCCTTCTCTGTGCAAACCTCTAAATTCCTAGATTTGTCTTCTCCTAATCCTGGAGTTTTATAGTCTCCATAATAATAATAGCTTTTCAAGATACATGCACCCCAGTATTCATTGCATCACTATTTACAATGGCTGGGACATGGAAGCAACCTAAATGTTCACTGACAGAGGAATGGATAAAGAAAAAGTGGTACATATATACAAGGGAATACTACTCGGCCACTAAA
Organism: Tragelaphus eurycerus; assembly: GCA_935064755.1. Taxonomy (NCBI): domain Eukaryota; kingdom Metazoa; phylum Chordata; class Mammalia; order Artiodactyla; family Bovidae; genus Tragelaphus; species Tragelaphus eurycerus. The sequence goes on from CAKXYN010000041.1 coordinate 16,021,494, forward strand.
AAGCACAAAATAATGCCATACACAGCAACATGGATAGACGTAGAGATTGTCATACTGAATGGAGTAAGTCAGACGGAAAGATAAATAAATTATATCACTTATATGTGGAATCTTTAAAAAAATGATACAAATGAGCTTATTTACAAACAAAAATAGTCACAGATATAGAAAACAATTTTATGGTTACCAGTGGGCAAATGGCAAGGGGGGATAAATTGGGAGATTGGGATTAACATATGCCCACTACTATATTTACAATAAATAATAAGGGCCTACTGTATAGCACAGGGAACTCTACTCAAAACTCTTTAATGGCCTTGTATGGGAAAAGAATCAAAGAACCTAAAGAAGAGTGGAAACATAGATATAGATAAATGAAGCAGATTCACTTTGCTGTACATATGAAACTAACACAACATTTTAAATCAACTGTACTCCAATAAAATAATAATAATAGATGTTCAGATTAGTATTTGGTAAAAATACATATGGCAAAAGAGTCCATATATAGAAACAATGTCTTGGTTGGACCATTGTATTTTATTATTATTTTTAAGGTAACAAACTGGTAATCCATGCATGGTATTATATATTAATGCTATTAATCAGATTGTGTTACTAAAAAAGACTATCTCAAAAATACTTAATAATGCCAAATAAGAAAGCCTATTTTATTTAATTCAACTTAATAATAATAGATGGCATTTAATATTTATGTACATACAATTTACTTAAAGGAATACAATTAAATCCAAGTTATTTTATTTTATATAGTGACATATTTTACTTTGCTTCTAAATATAGTGAGACAAGATCTATATGACAGTGACTTTATCATTTGAAACTTATTAAGGATATTTACTAAATCTGTGTTTGCTTGTTATCTACATTTTCTCCACATCTATAAACTGACTCAGATAAGAATCTCCCAGCCAATGCACAAACTTGTGAGAAAATTTCTTAAAAAGTTGTTTTAATGCATTAAATTTTGAGGGGACTCATTACATAGCAAAGCTGTCTGATTCAGAAGGAGTCATGGTTGCCAGCAAAAAATAATAATAATAATAAAAGTGCTTTGGAGAAGGCAATGGCACCCCACTCCAGTACTCTTGCCTGGAAAATCCCATGGATGGAAGAGCCTGGTGGGCTGCAGTCCATGGGGTCGCTAGGAGTTGGACACGACCGAGAGACTTCACCTTCACTTTTCGCTTTCCTGCATTGGAGAAGGAAATGGCAACCCACTCCAGTGTTCTTGCCTGGAGAATCCCAGGCACGGGGAAGCCTGGTGGGCTGCCGTCTATGGGGTCGCACAGAGTCGGACACGACTGAAGCGACTTAGCAGCAGCAGCAAAAGTGCTTTAGGGATTAGTACCATTATTTGTGTGTTTTTTTAAGGCGGGATTTCCAAGTCCCTTCTTGTTTCTTTATGATTTAGGACAATAAGATAATACTACAAACTTTATTGAAGTTATAAATTCTGTCAGCAAATCTTAATTTATCTTCAATTCTGTCCTCAACTCAGAATAAGATCCAAATAGAGGACCAAAGGCCACAGTTCAGCCTCTATCAGCAAACTCAAAACAGCAAAGCACTTAAATTTGGGGCTCTCTGATGTGTAGGTATTTAATAACAATTTCTGTTTTTCTAATTGAAAGAACTGCTGCTACTGTTAAGTCGCTTCAGTTGTGTCCAACTCTGTGCGACCCCATAGACGGCAGCCTACCAGTCCCTGGGATTCTCCAGGCAAGAACACTGGAGTGGGTTGCCATTTCCTTCTCCAATGCATGAAAGTGAAAAGTGAAAGTGAAGTCACTCAGTTGTGTCCTACTCTTAGCAACCCCATGGACTGCAGCCTACCAGGCTCCTCCATCCTTGGGACTCTCCAGGAAAGAGTACTGGAGTAGGGTGCCATTGCCTTCTCCGAAAGAAGAACAAGACTTCTAAATCTTAATCAGCATATACACATGGGTTCATTGCATTCTTACATATAATTTTATATTAACAGTTGATCAAAGAACTTACAAGACGTTTTCCATTATATATTTCTCTTGTGTTACCTTGAGGTTTTTTTTTTCTTAAGAAATTTCAGATAACACATTAAATACATTGTTTGCTCTTATGATATTATTGTGAAATGATGTGGCTTATGAATTCATTCTTTTATTACACTAGCTGTTAAATGACTTCCATGGAAAGGATGCATTGTTGTTGTCGTTGTTCAGATGCTAAGTTGTGTCCAACTCCTCAGGACCCCATGAACTGCAGCCCGCCAGGCTTCCCTGTCCTTCACCACCTCCCTGAGCTTGCTCAAAGTCATGTCCATGGAGTCAGTGATGCCAGCCCACCATCTCATCATCTGTTGTCCCCTTCTCCTCCTTCCCTCAATCTTTCCCAGCATCAGGGTCTTTTCCAATGAGTTGGCTCTTTGCATCAGGTGGCCAAAGTATTGGAGCTTCAGCTTCAGCATCAGTCCTTCCAATGAATATTCAGGGTTGATTTTCTTTAGGATTGACCAGTTTGATCTCCTTACAGTCCAAGGGACTCTCAAGAGTCTTCTCCAGCACATAGTTTGAAAGCATCAATTTTTTGGCACTCAGCCTTCTTTATGGTCCAACTCTCACATCCATACATAACTACTGGAAAAACCATAGCTTTGACTATGTGGACCTTTGTCAATTCCTAATTACACGTGAGTTCTGTCCTTACAAGGAGAAGGCAATGGCACCCCACTCTGGTACTCTTGCCTGGAAAATCCCAAGGACGGAGGAGCCTAGTAGGCTGCAGTCCATGGGGTTGCTAAGAGTAGGACACAACTGAGCGACTTCACTTTCACTTTTCAGCACTGGAGAGGGAAATGGCAACCCACTCCAGTGTTCTTGCCTGGAGAATCCCAGGGACGGGGGAGCCTGGTGGGCCGCCATCTGTGGGGTCGCACAAAGTCGGACACGACTGAAGCGACTCAACAGTCAACAGTCAGTCTGTCCTGACAAGCATGACTTATTTATCCTCCATGAGTGGTATCCCCAAAAGTCCTGGCCAGTTAGATGACTTGAGATCCAAAGCCCTATACACAAGACAGGATTGGGGGGAAATGTGGGGGAGAATGTCTCTTGAGTGCTAGCGTGGGGCAACCTGGCAACAAATTAAATTCTAATTCCTCCCTGGAGAGCCCCTTCAGCTAAGGAGTAAGAAAGATGTATTCCCTGCAAAGTCAGTGCCTTCCTCCTGACCAGTGCCTATGTACATGCTCTGCCAAACTCAAGAGAAGCCTTGAGCTCTAAATTTTAAAAATCGGCTCTAGTAAATGAGACCACATGACTTAGAAAGCCTCCAAACTCACCCACCAGAGACAAAACAGAGCAAAAGTTTGACTCGTAGCAAGACTTTGCATTAGTAAAGAAGGGCCGCTTTTTTCACAGGAAACCACACACTAAGTTACAGGAAACGGTTTCTGTTGGTTTCTGCATCAACTTGGCTGGTGGATGGCCTGTTCCCCTGTTCCATGGCCCCTGCTCCCAGGGGATCTGCCTAGAGAGCCAGACACTGGCTTAGGGCTCTACTATTCTTCCTACTTTCTTCCTTCTTCCTGGGGTTTCCTTCTACCAAACCTTACTGCCTGCCCTCCTAGTTCTCTACACCTTTTAGAAGTAGGAGTGCCTGGATATTCTTTACTTTTAAAGTTTAATAAACTGCTTTAGTATTCAGTCTTGCTATTATCACATTCAGACATTAATCAGAGTTCTGATAAAACATCTGTTTTAAATCGGAAGTCCAATAAACTTCCTCTGTGGACTTGGACTTGTAGTCCTCCTTTTGGATCCAGCTCAACTAATTAAAAACACTTCTGCTAATCAGTTCTGTCGTTTGTTTCAGGAAACTTTTGAAGCAGATGACACAACGTCTCTGGAGGTTTCTCAACCACGTAAGAGTTTATTTGTTTCCTTCCAGAACATTTCCCACTCCATCATCAGACCAAGTCCTCGCCTCCCCAATCCCCTCCCTGCTCCTAGGTGGCAGGAGTTACTAATCATCACAGTTATGACTGATAGCTTCTTTTTCAGGCAAGCTAGTTGTTCTCTCTCACACGGATTACTGTTCCCCAGATACAAATAAATTGGAACTAGTTATCCCATGCGTGCATGCCTGATAAGTCACTTCAGTCATGACCAACTCTTTACAATCCTATGAACTATAGCCTGCCAGGCTCCTCTGTCCATGGGATTTCCCAGGCAAGAATACTGGAAGGGGTTGCCATGCCTTCCTCCAGGGCATCTGTCTAATCCAGGGATTAAAACTGCATCTCATATGTCTCCTGCATTGACAGGTGTGTTCTTTACCACTAGCGCCATCTGGGAAGCCCAGCCACCTGGGAAGCCCCGTTATCCCATAGGCAACATTAATTATAAATAAAAGTAAATGGTTAGAAAATAGTTAAGTCCTTGAGCTAAGTGTGCTCAGTTTCTACCTGTTTCTACACAGGTGCTAGATGCTGGATGCTGAGATCAACTTAGGTTGACATAAGTCTACAACTGATCACAGGATAGCATGGAATACAATATTCCGTATGAAAATTGAGTGGCAGCTGTGATTTTTAGGTAAGGCCAATATTTATCGAAGTGCTGTTCTGAGAACTTTAACACAGAGTTACCAAGTGCTATGCTGTGCTACTATGCTAAGTCACTTCAGTTGTGTCTGACTACCCCATGGACTGCAGCCCACCAGGCTCCTCTGTCCATGGAATTCGCCAGGCAAGAATACAGGGGTGGGTTGCCATGCACAACTTCAGGGGATCTTCCCAACCCAGGAATTAAACTTGCATTTGCTGCACTGCGGGCCAGTTCTTTACCTCTAGCGCCACCTGGGAAATCCCAAGAGTTTCCGTGTAGATAGCTCAATATCTCAAAACCTTTGGCAATATTATTTTGGCCCATTGAGTGGGTATTTTTATCTATAGATGAATATACACTTTGCTCATTTGAAGTAGTTTCATCATATGAAATCATGAATAAGGTACTAGAAGACACTGAAACTCTGGTTTCATCATTGAGAAGATAGACCCTCTAAGCCTTGGGGTTTTTTTGTTTTGATTTTGTTTTCATCTTTAATAATAGGGATAATTATCTTGTTGATTTCTAAAGTCTGGTTCATTTCTAGATAGTCCTTGACTTTGCAATTCTATCCATTACACATACATAGTATGAACACAAGTAAAGAGGTCAAAACTATTTTTACTGGGTAAGCAATTAACTATTAGTTTTTAAGAAAAGCATTATGACAGAATCTTTTAAACTGCTTACTGAACAAGAGTGAAGCATATCTTATTATCACTATAACCAGGAATGTCAGAATCATAACAGATAATAGCTAAATGTAAGCCGTAAGCCAAGGTGAAGTGGTTTGCCAAAGGTTACACTGCTTTCCTCTAATCTCTGGCCAGTCCTATGTCCGTTCAGCAATCCACCTTCTCTCCCTGTTCACCTTAATAACTATCTGCAATCTAAATCCTGCATATGGTGGTGGTGTTCAGTCCTTTAAAAGGACAGCCTCTCTGATCTCTTTTGGAGGATCCAGCATGAAACTAAAGAGCATGACGAATCACCTGAAACCTTTTCTTTCCTGAACCCCTCTAGGGGAGTCAGAAAGGATGAGCCATTTGTAATTCATTCAAGTATGTTTATAATTCACAGAAGCTCTCAGGTCCCCTTAGTTCTTCACACACATGATGGCTTCAGAGGTGAGAACTTCCCAATCTGGGACTCCTGTTTGTTTTGAATCCATTATCTGCAGTGGTAATGATGCTTTTGAACTGTGGTATTGGAGAAGACTCTTGAGAGTCCCTTGGACAGCAAGGAGATCCAACCAGTCCATCCCAAAGGAGATTAGTCCTGAATATTCATCGAAAGGACTAACGCTGAAGCTAAAGCTCCAATACTTTGGCCACCTGATGGAAAAAGCCGACTTTTTGGAAAAGACCCTGATGCCGGGAAAGATTGAAGGCAGGAGGAGAAGGGGACGACAGAGGATGAGACGGCTGGATGGCATCACTGACTCATAGACATGACTTTGAGCAAACTCCCGGAGATGGTGATGGACAAAGGAGCCTGGTGTGCTGCAGTCCATGGAGTCACAAAGTCAGACACAACTTAGCGACTGAACAAGCAACCACCTGCCACGGTGCCTTTGAAGGGAAATAGAATCGGGGAAGGCAATGGCACCCCACCCCAGTACTTTTGCCTGGAAAATCCCATGGATGGAGGATCCTGGTAGGCTCCAGTCCGTGGGGTCGCTAAGAGTCGGACACGACTGAGCGACTTCACTTTCACTTTTCACTTTCATGCATTGGGGAAGGAAATGGCAACCCACTCCAGTATTCTTGCCTGGAGAATCCCAGGGACGGGGGAGCCTGGTGGGCTTCCGTCTATGGGGTCGCACAGAGTCGGACACGACTGAAGTGACTTAGCAGCAGCAGCAGCAGAAGTAACTTACACCACCCAGAACATCAGCACTTGGATTTTCCCCTAATTCCACCCAGTCTTTCCGTCCGTGTTCTCAGGCATGAAGTGTTGGCATCCTCCCCATCACTCTCACAGGTTTGTACTGCAGACCAAAGAGGAAGCAAGGACGCCTCTCTCTTCTCTAACTCCTAGCCATCCTTCAACTGCTGGTTTTCTCTTCTACAGTAAAGTGCCCGGTTTTGTTTTGCTGACAACATTTTCCGTAAAAATGTAAAAAAAAAAAAAAAAAAATAGGACAGGCTTTAAACCCTGACTTAGATTCTGAAATAATGATCTGTCTGTGATGAGACTCATGACTAAGCTGCCACCAGCTGCCACCGCCATGCCTTCACGGAGGGCGATGCTTTTAGAGACTTTGGAGAGAGAAAGACAGAACCACCAGAAAGACATGCCAGAGGAAGGGCAGCTTCCATGGAGAGGAAGCAAGTCGAGCAAGTCAAGCGAAGGTGAGCTGGCTGCTCTGCAAGGCGTTCTGTGGGCCTGGGGGTGGGAGTTCAGCTGGGGGGCAGGCAGGGCAAGGGAGGTCAGGAGCCAGGTCACAGATCCAGGGTGCCATATGGTCTTTTAGCGTTGACTGATACTTTAACTATGTATACGAATTACTTTAACAGAAATAAGGCTCCATTAAAGAATAAATGGGAAGCGGAGGCAGATAAACTTGAGCATCCTGTCAATGGTTCCACGGGTCAGGGAAGACAGAGGAGTAACTCGCCAGAGAGGATGACTCAACTGAAGGAAGAATTGTGCTGAGATGGAAGGGGCCAGTGCATTGATGTCTTGTGTGGACGTAACAGGTGAAAAGGGGAAGCTGAAAGAGCAGAGGGGTGAAGAGATGATGAATCGTGAAATCCTGAAGGAGGTGGTAGCAGGGAAATGCTGACCATCGTCTGGGTTGGGAAAGTTTGGGAATGATACACTCCTGAGTCCTGGGAATCCTCCCCGGGCTGGTCTTGTTCCCTCTTCTCTCTGCCCTCCTGCCTCCCACATACAAATGCTCTTCTTATCCATGGGATTTTTCCAGTCAGGAAAGCCTCACTCTCTCCTCAGTATTTCCAAATCTAGGAAGGAAGGAGAAGTTCAAATCTCTGCGCATCTTACCTTCATGGACAGGTTTTTGTTTCCCTGAAATTATACTCTTCCCACACTGCACATCAAAGCTATGTCTTCACTTCTTTCTTAAAGACGTTCAAGTAAGAGGTCTGGTAATACCCTACCCTGGATGAATACACAGAAACCTCCAGACACTCCAACTGCCCCGTGTTAACCTGTCCTCACTGAAAATATCATAAAGATGACAGTAGAAACTGAATGCCTCTGTTTAATCAAGTGACCCAGATGGGAAAGTTATTTTCAAGAAATTATCAAGATCCTTTGGGCCATGTCTCATCTTGGAATGTTTCTGGTATATGCATGCTGCATGGCTATGATCATAGTATGCACAAACAGCCGACACACACAAATGATCATACTATGATGGTCCGTGGTAAAGATCACGTAGTATGGACCATCATACTACGATGGTCCGTCGTGTCTGCTGATGCAAAAGCTGCAGGAGATTCAGGTTCAATCCCTGGCTCAGGAAGATCCCCTGGAGGAGGGCATGGCAACCTACTCCAGTATTCCTGCCTGGGAAATCCTATGGACAGAAGAGCCTAGTGGGCTACAGTCCATGGGGTTGCAAAGAGTCAGACAGGATTTAGGGACTGAAGAACAACAAGACCAGGGCTGCTGTGTAGCTCTGTGAATGGGGCCCCATGTGTCCCCACATTGTAATCTGTGGTAATGGTACCCCTCTCCCTCCCAGGATGAGATCTGATGGCATCTGTCCACAGTAGCCCTGGTGAGATCCCTGCTACACAATACTTTGTTCCAGAACAAAGGGGAAAAAACCTCTCACCTTTTCACCCCATTCACTCTTACAAAAGCACATGCATCTTAAAAAACAAAACAAAACATTAAATTCACACATGGAAGCCAAAGTTGGAGTGCACCGAATCCTCCACCTCCAACCCCCAGTGGATGTCACTTCTAATATGCAGCTTAAAACAAAGCTAGCCCATCAACGTTGAGCTGGAGCTAAAATTACAAAGGAAAACTGCCACAGCGGTTGCTCTTTTTCATTTCTGAAAAGCAAATATGTGTGGTGCCGCCAAGTTTTCTTAGCGAGCTGTATCCCAAGACCCAGATATATAAACATCCTGTCCATGCATGGTTAACTGTCTTCTGGGCCCTCCCTGTGGATGGAATGAGCTTCCGGGCAGAACCCCTGTAAGCGTGATGTGTCCAGGTGAAAAAGCAAAACAGCAGCAGCAACAGTTAATTAGGAGGTCACTGAAGAATGGAAGGCAGAATAAAAAAATGCAGCGTTTCATTCTCTGGACTCCTCCGTTTGTTCAAATACAACATGTTATGGTACAACAACACGACATAGCCTAGATGACAGGGAGGCATTTGAATAACAGTGGAGCGTCTTTGTTTTTGAAGGGGATGATGTCCACTCTACAAAAGAGGGGCGCTCCTTTTTGAAAGAACACAAGTTGATATTCCAAATGGCAAGATCTCTAGTTTAAACGTGTTCAGAAAGTTCGTGTTTTCTTTTTTCTCATTCTCCCTCCTCTTCTACCTTGAAATTCCCTTATCAGGGCATGTCGACCGTGGTTGCTTAACGTTGTAAAATATGTTTGCTGAGAACTGAGCTGTCGGCCACAGTGATCTAATTAAGTGAGTGTGAATATGGAGACAGGTCTACCTCCTTCATCCACAATTTGAGTCCAGGTTCTACAGGAACAGGAAGTCCGGTGTGGGAAGAACTCAGAAGACAGTCTCTTTACCCTGAAGTTCAATGATTCCCTGGTGGCTCAGATGGTAAAGAATCTGCCTGCAATGCAGGAGACCCAAGTTCAGTTCCAGGGTCAGGAAGATTCCCTAGAGAAGGGAAGGCTAACCATTCCAGAACTCTTGCCTGGACAGAATTTCATGGACAGAGGAGCCTGCCAGGCTATGGGGTCACAAAGAGTTGACTGAGCCACTAACACTTTCACTTTTTTTTTTTTTTTTTTTAAGGGCTTCCCTTTTGGCTCAGCTGGTAAAGAATCTGCCTATAGTGCAGGAGACCTGGGTCTGATCCCTGGGTTGGGAAGATCCCCTGGAGAAGGGAAAGGCTACCCACTCCAGTATTCTGGCCTGGAGAATTCATGGACTGTATAAACTATGGGGTCACAAAGAGTCGGACATGACTGAGTGACTTTCACTTTTAAACAATGGGCTAAAAACTAATCATATATCTTGAAAAAAAAAAAATCTACCTTTACACAAATATCCAGAGCAGGGACTATCCAAATGATTTTGGAACCCTCACAATTTAGAAGTGGAAAATAGCAACCTGTAACTAAGTACTTACTGTGTTGTAAAGTTGACCCAGTTGGCTCAAAGACTTGGAAAGGTGCTACCTACCTGAGACTTCAGATGCTAAGCTGAGGGTTATCAGCCTCATTTGTTATCAGCTCATTTGTGGTTACTTGACTATGAAGCACCACGTCCACATCAACGCAGTTAATCTCGTTGACAACAGCATTTTGCATTCACTCACTCTTCATGCGTATTAAAACATGCTTAAAATAAACAACAATGATACAAACACAAGTAATAATACACTTCACCACACCACACCACACTCCTCACACACACACACACACACACTCATGAACTGGTTCTGAACTTGCAAAGTACTTGACTGTGAAAATGTTTAAATTCAATTAAGCTTTGCATGATGTCATTTTATGTCTTGGCAAGAAAGTATCAAAATTTACTGACCCCTATTCTCTATGCATTACAACCTCTGTTGAGTTATAAAGGGCCACTTGGCAGCACCACTCCACAATTTTAATCAACTGCACACTTGAATAGAGCGTGAGTCTGACATTAAGAGCTCTAAAATTCCAAAATCTTTACAATACACACAGACACACACAAATAAGTAAAACTCTGTTTTTAGAATTCCATATATTATTTCCATTTTATTTCACATTCAAATTGTTCCCTGAAATTGGCTTCAGGGCTTTGTTTTTGCAAAACATTAGAGGCCCAGGCCCTGTGATAACTAGGAGATGGTTTCTGCTTTTTGTTTGTTTGTTTCGTGCACATGAAGCAAATTTGGAGTTTGATAGAAGCAAATGACAATTGGTAAACTATTTCCTATTTCAGAAAAGAGCTTTTGAAAAATCAATTATGGTGGAACAAGGCCTACTTAATTTCATTTACAATTAGGAAATAAGGCAGTGGCTTTGGAGAAGTGGTGATCCAGCGCCCCCCCACCCCACCCACCCCGTCAAATCTTACTGGTTCAACTGATGAGTCTACTTTCTCGAAGCAAAAATGTCTCTAGAGGTCAGGCCCTGCCTCAGGCCCAGCATTCTCCGCCAGGCGCGTAATATACAGTAGTTTTGCTAGTGAGTTCTATGTCCCGGCCTCAAAACAAATCCACAAAATAGGAAAGACACATGGCTATTAGTTGATTATTTTATGAACAAGATATCGAAAACTCCAGTTAGTACACACAGCGAGTGGGCAGGGACAGACAGCAGCAGTAGCATCTGCTCGACCTACCCCCTCCGCCACTGCCCTCAGCCCTTCCCCCCTCCAGGAGAGGTAGCGCTGCTGGCTGCAGATTTCTTCAGCTCTATTTTCATAGACTGAGTCTCAGCTCGAGGCTCGAATTTGGTCAGATTTCCTGCTCCTGGGGCTGCCACTACTGGCTTTCCTGCTTTCATACCTTTTGACATAGGAATGCGGGTGGGTGTAGGCCGCTGGGCTGACCCGTCTTGTCCCGACTGCAAGAGAAGAAAAGACAGAGACACAAAGGCCATGTTGGTGAGTCTCCTCCTGGAAATGCCATCATCTGAACGTAAGCACACCACAGGACCACCCACGGATGAGTCCGCTCCAGAGAAGACTGTTGTTAGAAAGTTGGAGTTGCTTGTGGTCTAGTCCACTTTCCCTTTTCCCTCTCCCTGAACATCTATGCCCAGTGTCTTTCTGTTCTTAAGCCCCCGACCTTCACTCCTGTTTCACAGAAAAACTACAGGCCACCCTGCATACACTCGGGTATTTGTATCCCTCCTGTCCCCAAACCACCTCCACTTTCTTTAGATGAAGCAGCTCTGCTTTCCCCTCCTAATGAGGCCAACACTTCTCTTTTTTGTCACTGTTGACCACATCCTCCGTTTTGTTTTTTTGGCCTTGTGACAGGGCATGCTAGATCTAAGTTCCCTGACCATGAATCAGACCCCATGCCCTCTACAGCAGAACTGTGACGTCCTAACCACTGGACCGCCAGGGCATTTCCCTACACCCTCCTTCTTGAAACAACACAGTGATCTCGATTCGTTTCTAAGGCTAACCATTCAACACCAAGGTAATCCAAGTCTATGCCTCAACCACTGATGCCGAAGAAGCTGAAGTTAACAGGTTCTTTGAAGACCTACAAGCCTTCTAGAACTAACACCAAAAAGAGAAGTCCTTTTCATCATAGGAGATCAGAATGCAAAAGTAGAAGTCAAGAGATACCCGGATTAACAGGCAAATTTGGCCTTGGAGTGCAAAATGAAGCAGGGCAAAGGCTAACAGAGTTCTGCTATGAGAACACACAGGCCATACCAAACACCCTCTTCGAACAACATAAGAGATGATTCCTTCTTGAAGGCGTTCCTAAAACTCTCCTGCTGTGATATCTCACTTGGGTCTCACCCATTGCCCTCTTGTCCCTGACTCCTTTTCATTCTCAAAATGGCTCCCAGTTTCAGTTTGCCTGCCTTCTAAATGTGGGTATCACCGTGCTGCATCTCAGTCCTCTTCTTATTTTCCACACTCACCCTGAAAATTACCTGAGTTGTCGCCCCCATGTGTCTGAGACACTGAACCTTGAGCCATCAGTTCAGTTCGGTTCAGTTCAGCCACTCAGTTGTGTCCAACTCTTTGTGACCCCATGGACTGCAGCACACCAGGCTTCCCTGTACATCACCAACTCCCAAAGCTTGATCAAACTCATGTCCATCCAGTCAGTGATGCCATCCAACCATCTCATCCTCTGTCGTTCCCTTCTCCTCCTGCCTTTAATCTGGCCCAGCATCAGTGTCTTTTCCAATGAATCAGTTCTTCGCATCAGGTGGCCAAAGTATTGGAGCTTCAGCTTCAGCATTGGTCCTTCCAATGAATATTCAGGACCGATTTCATTTTAGGATTGACTGGTTTGATCTCCTCGCAGTGCAAGGGACTCTCAAGAATCTTCTCCAGCACCACACTTCAAAAGCATCAATTCTTCAGTGCTCAGCTTTCTTCATGGTCTAACTCTCACATCCAACTCTCACATCACAGGGCTCTCCTTAAATGCAGATCCAGATTTCTAACCACATGCTAGACATTTCCAGGGTCCCTGAGGCATCTCAATTATAACATGCCCCAAAACGTTATTTATCTTCTTACTTAAACAGTAATCCCCCGGGTTTCTCGTTTTATCCACCCCTACAGCCAAGCCAGAAACCTCCGAGCTACCCTCTGAACTCAGTGTCATGAAATCTTCAATTCTGTCTTCAGTATATCTCTGTGGCAACCCTCTCCAGTATTGTTGCCTGGACAATCCCATCGACAGAGGAGTCTGGAAGGCTGCAGTCCAAAGGGTTGCAAAGAGTCGGACACAACTAAACATGTACACGTGCACATCCTCATTTTCACTCCCACAGTTCAAGCACACATCATCAGCCTAGAGAACTGCAACCACATCTCTTCCCTCAGCCTCTGCTTCCTCCAACTGATCCTTTAAATTGTTCTATAAACATATCTAAAACAGAAATAATGTCATTTTAAAAACCACTACCCTCTTCATGGCTCCCTTTGCCTCCTCTCTGAGATTAAATGTCAGTTCCATAATAAGACACATGCATCTTCAGCATCTGATCCCAGTGTGCATCTCCTCTTCTGCTCCTGCACAGTGTCCCCAGGTCTGACTGCTGCAGCCCAAAGGGACTGCTCACTCACTGTCCCCCAAACGACATCTCCCCACACTGCCAGCCCTGTGCACATGCTGCCCTCTCTCCTTATCTGTGAACACCTCCGCCCCTGGGGAAGACTTCTCCGCTGGTTCCTTTGTATACCATGCCCTCATAGAACCACTAGGTGGGTTCCAATCCTGCCTCTCCCACTAAGCCAAGAACGTCGACAGTCATCTCTACAGTCAGCACCCAACCTGGTGCCTAAAGTGCAGCTAAAATTGCACAAATGGTCTAGTCACACTATTCGTCCCAAACTTCTTATTGACCTTGATTTTATGGAAGCTGATCTACCTAAAATATGTGGGCCAGCATTTGAGCCTTAGAAATCTTAGATGGTTGTTTTAAAGTCCTACTTGCATATGGGCTTTAATCAGTAAACCAAAATGTTATTCCAGAAAGGAGGGCTATCTCAATCTGACCCTTAAAATGGGAATAAGATGTTCTAGCAGAAACTTTGCTCTACATCACAACAATTACACCTCTGCTAACTTTTATAAAAAAATCCAATCGATGCTGTGTTGTTTAAAAAAACAGTATTGAACCATTTGAGAAGGGTGAGCAGTTCTGAATGATATTTAGCTCTTGTAGAGCCAGTAAAAAAAAGCCTGACCAAGAAAGCAGTTGCTAAGTACTTCACTCTTTGAAGCCTGTTCTGGTCTATGCTTGTGCACAGAGAATTAAAGTAAATTATAGTGAAGATACAGGCAAATAAGCCAGTTACTATACTTAAATAATAAGCTTCCTGTCTTTTTAAGACTTTCTAATATCTGCTGCAGAACTTGTTCAGAGATTAGGGATCACAATTTCTAGTCTATTAGCTTAAATTAAAATCTAAATAATACATTATCTTCTATAATTTCATCTACCAATTGTTCCCAATAAATGAAGAAAATCACTGGAGGTATTTTGAAAAACAGAATTTATTTTTAAGTTCTGGCCTTTATACTTTGGACATGCTTTCCTATAATCCATTTAGCCTTCCAGCTGGTTTTAACTAAATATTTATCAAGCACCTGCTCTCTGCACTGTACCATTAATAAAATACAGTGTTTGGACATATAAATTCTTTTTTAATTTACAAAAATTTTTTGATAGCATAATCTTTTAATCTTACTTTTCAAGTAAAGTATGACTATGATCATACGTAAATGAATATCAAATATCTCAGCTTCTAAAAATATAACCCAGGAATAGCTTTCTTTTTTTTTTTTTTTTTTTTTTTGCACATTGGCCAGTTTCTTCCAGCCTCCATTTAAAAAAATACTTTAAACATTAAAAATCAAATTTTCAATCTTATTATTAGCCTTTACAAGACGGTTTAGGAGTCAACATGATTTAAGTGAAAAGAGGTAATTATCCCTCATAATTAGCTCAAATTAATAAAATAGGAGGTTCCTTTTTATTTTCATTTCTTGATGTAGACAGTCTCTTGGGAAATATCCGGTAGTGGGCTCCAGCGGAGGAGAGACATGTACTTTGGTTGCCTTTTGGGCACTGGGTTATGCTGGCTTCACTTCCCCATCTGACCCCCGCATTGGCCTGAACCAGGACCCCCCTGTACTCACCACTGACTGGGTTCCTCTGGCTGATGAAGTCGTGACCGGGGTAATGGTGATGGTGCTGGTCACTTTGCTCGCGCCAGGGCGGGGCGAGAGGTGGTTCCTGGGCGAGCGAAGGACGGTGCCGGTGGACACCTCCTTCTCGGCCGTCACGTTGACCGGTCGGACAGTGATCACCGGACTCGCCCCTTCAGCCGAAGTCCCCGGGCCTCGCTTAAACTGAGAGCCTAGGTGAATGTGGATTTTGTTGTCTTCTGTGGTTATGATATTGGCATTGGCGTTGTATTTCCGGACTGGGGTTGGTCCAGGCTGCTTCTCCGGGGTGACCTTGAGGACCGTCCTTCCCACGGGCATTTCCTGGGATTCGGGAGGGACATTGATGTCCGTGGGGGCCGCCGACGTGGACACGGTCATGATCTGGATGGGAGAGGTGGGCCGGTCGGCAAACGCCCCCCTCCCACCCTCTGGGGTCTTCTCCCTGGAAAAAGTGGTGATGGTGACTGGGGACATGGCTCGCTCCGGGCCAAGGGTAGCATCTGCGCCTTTCTGCTTCTGAGACAGGACGTTTGGGGAGGGGATGATGGTGATCCTTGGCTTCTGATTGCCCAGGGTGGGGATGACAGTGGTGCTGGAGAAGAACTCTTCTGCCGTGGGGCTGGTGATCTCCAGAGTGGCAGTACTGTTCTCGTGGTCCGGGGTCACGCGAATGTGCAGTGGCTGGCCCTGCTTGGGCGAGAGGACCAGCTCTCCAGAGTGCCCTGGGCTGGCACTGGCTCGGGGCCCCTTCTCCGGAGCCACCGGGGGCCCGTTCTCCCTCTTCCTCATCCACGGGATCCAGGACTTCCTCATGGTGAGCTCGTTGGCCGCGGGCGGATACCTGTCAAGAACCGACGAACGTTCCAGAGGCTTCTTCAATCCTACCTGGCGAAGGTTGCTCATGATGTGGTTTTCTTCCTGAAAGGATTTCCGAATGAACACGGCCGGTGTGTCCTCCTCCGCTGCCTCGCTGCCTAGGGCATCCGTCTGCACGCCCGTGGATGTCACGGGAACGTCCACCATCCTGCGCCCGTTCACGCTCGGGCGCAGGGCGCGGCTGTACCGCTTGGACAGCTCCAGCTCTTTGGTCAGATGGAGGACCTCTTGGCCCATGCTTTTGTTCTTATTTTCTTCTTCCATAAACCTCTGTTGAAGGACAGAGTAATCCACTTGGAGCTGAGAAAGCTGATCTTCTTTGTTCATCAGCTCGTGAATCTTCTCTTTAAGAGCTTGGACCTCAGCTTTTAAATCACGACTTTTGGCTTCTTCCAGCCGAAATCTGTGTCTCAGCTCGGCTTCTTGGCTCACGGCCTCGCCTTTCTCTATGGCTTTGTTCTTGGCAATTTGGTGTTTGATCTCCTCCAGTTGCTGAGAGAGGAAATTGGCCTTATCCTGCTCGGTTCTAAATTTCTGCTCCAGCTGGTCATACTCATCTTCCGTTTTCATCAAGTCCCCTTCCACCACCTCCAGTTGTTGGAGACGGTTCTTCAGTCTCTCAATTTCCAGGGTTAGTTCCTTAATTTTGTTATCTTCAGGGCAGGTGAGCTCAGGTCCTTTTCGAGACCTTCCTCTTGTTATTTCCCTCTCCACTTCCTCTATTCCATCAAGTCTCTTCTTTAATAAGTCCACACTGCAGCTTAATTCAGAGGATTTTTCTTCTTCACTTTTCAGTTTGCCTATTAACTCATCTCTCTCTTTCGTTAAATTGTATACCTTTTCCTCCATTTCAGATTTCAGCTTTAAAAGCTTCTTACTTTCTTCAATGAGTTTTTCTGTGACGTCCATAACCTTTCCTTGTTCCACCTTAAAATTTTTGTTGAGTCCATCCACTTTTTTCTCCTCTTGCTTTATTTTTTCCATCATATTTTTCCTTTCATCCACCAGCATCACGGTAAAGGACTTCAACTTTGTAAGATCATCTTTGAGGCTTAATTCAGCCTTTTCCAATCGACTTTCAGAACATTCCAGTTCTTTAACCCGACTCTTAACCACCTCCAATTCGTTGAGCAGGTCCTTGGTTAAGTTCTTTTCTTTCTCCAGATTTAAGTGCAGCTGGGTGCACTCGGATTTACTCTTGCTGAACGCTTCTTCCAATTTCTCCAGTTCCGACATTCTCTTCTGTAACTTCTCAACTTCAAGTTTGAGCTCCCGGCTATGGTGTTCCTCCTCCTGCAGTTTCTTCCTCAGTTCCCGGCACTGGGACTCGGTTTTCGTGATCTCTTCGTCTTTACCTTCCATCTCAAGCACGCGCTTCCGTAGATTTTCCACTTCTGCCATGAGGCTGGAGTTGCCGCATTCCCCTTTGGCAATCTTATCTCTTAGTTCCTGAAGCTCTTCTTCTGCCTTCTGAAGGTTTTTGTTGGTCTCTTCCAACTCCTCGATTCTCTGAGTTAGGCCAACCAGCTTGAGTCTGAGTTGTCTGTTGTGAGACTCCTGACTGGCCAACTTAGCATTCATCTCTTCATGTTCCTGGGAAAATCTTGATGTCTTGTGTTCGAAGTCCACTTCCAACTTGAGCAATTTCTGCCTGTCTTCTTTGGACTTGGAAGTGATGGCTTTGAGCTTTTCTTCCTCTTCCCTCAGTTTCTGAGTCAGGTCCTGTACTTTCTGGCTCTGCAGGCCAAGTTGCTCAATATGCATCTGCCTTTCATCCACCAGCATGAGTGCAAAGGACTTGAGTTTCACAAGCTCATCTCTCAGTTTGTTGAGCCGCTTAGCGTTTTCCTTTTCTTTGCGGGCTTGGTAAGCTTTTTCCTGTTCAAGGAGTTTTTTCAACCTAGAAAACAAAATATATTAAAATATCCTATTTTATTACGTGATATTTTATTTATGATATGTTTTTATACATATTAGCAGATTGCATGCATGCTAAGTCTCTTCAGTCATGTCCAAACTCTTTGTGAGCCTATAGACTGTAGCCCACCCTGCTCCTCTGTCCATGGGATTCTCCAGGCAAGGATACTGGAGTGTGTCACCATGCCCTCCTCCAGGGGATCTTCCCAACCCAGGGATCCAACCCACGTCTCTTAGGTCTTCTGCATTGGCAGGCAGGTTCTTTACCATTAGCACCACCTGGGAAGCCCATTAAAAGATTAATCAGCAATAAGACTGTCTTAGATATGAACCAAAAATAAAATGTTATTATAATAAATCTCCTGTCAATTACTGAAATATGAAGGTTTAACACATAGCCATAAATGAAACCAACCAGAAGTCAGGATGCTGGCTACCCATAGTTAGGGGTAGCAACTAGAAGGGTGCCTGGAGAGGGCTTTTCACTAGTTTCTGTTCTGTAATCTGTGTGCCTTTTACACAGAATGATTCAGCTTCTGAAATTTCAGTAAGTTGAACCCTGATGAGTACCTTTCTACATATGTTATACTTCAGTAATATAATGATGGAGTAAAATTTAGGTTTTGCCATAATAATGACTATTTATGCAGAATTTTCTGTATTCTAGGCACTAGTCTTTATTTATCCTCATGGCAAGCCTCTGAGGCAGGTACTGCCATTGTCGTCCCAAGGAAGATGAGACGGGACCAGCCCAGTCAGTCAGAAAGGAAGGGTCTGGGGTCTCATGTGGTACAGCCTAGGATACTTGCTCTTCACCTCGCATCGTAAGACTTCAAAAGAGAAATTTACTTTAACTGAAAGGGAAGACAGAAAAGAAGATGCTTTGGGTTTCCTTGTATTGTATGCAACTATCACCTGACAGGAGCAGGGCAAGACGAGCTTTCTGATAGAGAGCCGAGCTACATAACTGACTTTAGCTAACACCAGGGCTGGCATAGCATCTTGTCTCTGTTTTCTGATTTAAACATTTCCTTTTAGATTGAGAGCTGGGTAGGGAGGAAAGACAAATTCCCATCAATCCAAAAAAAACGTGGCAGTAACAGGAATTACTGTTGTATATTGGGGACAGGAGGAGAAGGGACGACAGAGGATGAGATGGCTGGATGGCATCACTGCCTCGATGGATGTGAGTCTGAGTGAACTCCGGGAGTTGGCGATGGACAGGGAGGCCTGGTGTGCTGCGATTCATGGGGTCGCAAGAGTCGGACACGACTGAGCAACTGAACTGAACTGACTGATACATGAAATGCATTTTCTCTATGCTGGTGGTGGGTTTAGTTGCTGAATCGTGTCTGACTCTTCGCAACCCTGTAGACTACAGTACTGTAGCACACCTGGCTCCTCTGTCTATGGGATTTCACAGGCAAGAATACTGGAATGGGTTGCCATTTCCTTCTCCAGGGTTATGGTGTTAATGTATAGATTTTAATGTTAATGTATAGTTTTAAAAAGTAGAAATATAAATAGACCAAAATATATTTACAGTACTATGGTTGTCAGCTTACACCAATTTTTAACAGTTCTTTTCAATTATCCATAAAACAAAGTTAATATAATATTTACCATATGTAGTATAAGAATGCATTTAGTAATTTCTGCTTATATGAGAAGCAAGTTATAAACAACCACTAATGTATTTGTTGTAAGTACATTTTTTTCTTTCAATATATTTTGAACTTTATTTATTATGAAAGATTTATTTCATAATTAGATGAACTTGGATTAGATTAGATTTACTTGGATAACAGCTAATCTGACAGCTGATAACAGCTAACAGAAGTTAATAGTGTCATATTGGACTGTGCAAGAAATGATTGAACATACACAGAGTAACTATAATCAAACCCAGTGTCAGATCGTTACTATAGAAATAGCTCAGCTCATGTCATTAAGTTTTTTTCATAGAATTTATTTCTATAAAATATACTGCTCTATCTAAGCATCTATTAACTGAAACGGGTAACTTCCAAACTCATTATGGCTTTATTTATAAAATAAGACAAAAATATTATTTTCAAATCCATGAATTGAATGAGTAATACTGTAATAGCTTCACTAATTGTGGTTCCTACATGTGGAAAAGGGCATGTTGTTGATTATCTTATCTTTTTACTTGGCGTCAAAACAACTGAAATGTTACCTTAATGTAGAATAAGAGACTTCAGGGGATATTTTCAAATTCCTTGACCTAACTAGATTGTTAGAGACAAACTCCTTTAAAATATCACTATTCTCAAATTTAAGGCTTAAAGTGTTGAAATTTCTAAAGATAGTTGTTGAAGAATCTTATGCGTCTGTGCTATTAGAGGCAGAGAGCTGGAATGGCTAAAACATAGACTTTGGGGTCAGACACAACTGTATCTGAATCCTGGCTCAACTGAAACACCTGACCCTATGTTTTCTAGGCTGTAAAGGAAGGTGAAATGGATACTAATACCTCCCTTACAGGATATTCTAAAGACTGAGAGATGGTAAAGTGACTGACACACAGACTCAACACATGGATGTAATAAAACACAGAAACAAATATAAGAACTAGAGGGTACACTATTTCCTCCACATGGGAAGTGTGTTCAGTGCTTTTTGTGTTTAATCTCTAAGTATTTTTACATCATTGACTTTGATAGTAAAACCTGGGGCAATGATGTTTCAACCAGAGAAAAGCATAGTGTTTTCTGCTCAGTAGATAATTCTGTGAGCCAAGGGCATAACCTTAGATCTTGGCTCCACAAAACCACATTTTTCAGATCCTCTTACCTGTGACTAGTTCTCTTTTTCTAGGCCCATTAAACTTTCACTTCTTTCACATCTTAAGCCATTCTCATCTTTTAAGGGCTTCCCTTGTGGCTCAGCTGATCAAGAATCTGCCAGCAATGCAGGAGACCTGGGTTCAATCCCTGGTTTGGGAGGATCCCCTGGAGAAGGGAAAGGCTACCCATTCCAGTATTCTGGCCTGGAGAATCCCATGGACTGTATAGTCCATGGGTTTGCAAGGAGTCGGACACCACTGAGTGACTTTCACTTTTACTTTCATCTTTTAAAGTGGACCTAACAGCAATACACAACCCATTCTCTGCAGGCTCCCAAAGCCAAGTTTCCCAGTTGGTGTAGCTGAGGGTTAGATCCAGGATTTGGTAGACTTGTGTGGCTCAGTCAGGACACTGCCAATAGTCTCTCTGCACAGAGACCTGCATTCAAGTGTCTGTAGGCAGGGCATTGGGGATGGGAAGAATGGGATGAACTGCGAAGACTTTGCAAAAGATAATGTGGACTTTGTGACTGCTCACTCACTGGCAGGAAGAGAGAGAAAAAATTACTTCAGTCCTTTAGGTCTGAATAATTGCAAATAGTAGTGCCTTTAATAGAAGCAGGAAAAGAGATGAGAAAGGGTATTGGTAGAAATTGAGAGTTGAAGCAACACTAACTTGCAAAGTATACCAGACAATAGTTAACAATACTACACTGTATACTTAAGAAAAAATTTAAGATGGTAGATCTTGGGTTTTTATTTCAATAAGGGAAGTGACAGTCCCTTAAACATGGGAATAAATATGATCACCAAAGGAGAAACTATGCACAGAGAGAAAAAGGAAAAGATGGAGAAAAAAAACTTTGGGAAATGCCCAGAAATAAAGGGCAAAAGAAGGAGGAGGAGCTATGGGAACACATGTGGAGAGATGGGGAGAGGGGGCTGAGGTGGGGACATACAATTTTCTTCAAATTACACTTGAAGAAAAAAACATTAAGAAAAAGCCCTGGAAAGTTTTCTAAGATGTCAGATAATGGGAGAAAGTTGTAAACAAATACAAAGCGGAGTGGAGAGAAAGGTGCAAGAAGAGACCCATGGAACAACACAGGGGCGCCAAAGAAAGAGAGGGCTTGTCTCCACTGACCTGCCCTTTCGGTCAATTTTGGCATTCCATTTTCAGGTGGCTTTGTTTTTTTTCTTCTCCCATATCTACAAATCCTCCTTTTTACATTAAACAAGCATTGAGAAGCATTATTATATCATTGTGCACATTTCACAAACCATAACGACTATGGCATATTATGTCTCTATTTCAAACAATTTTCTAATAGTTACACTTTCACATTGTGCTTAAACACTTAATTTGCTCTACATTACAGGGCACTATTTCCACGTAATTACATTATTGAAAGAGCAAATTAAGAGGATTTGGGTGCTTTATGTGCCCACTGGTCTTACTACCTCCCTCTGCTCTCTTTTCTATCCGTCTTGCCTTTCTTCAACCACACCCTGGTTCTGAACATATTAACATTAAAAGGAAACAAACCAGAAGACCAAGACTAAGAAAGTGAATTAGTGCCCTAATTCTCATCAGCAGTTGCAAGCAGAGCATTAAGTATTCTGAAATCAAATTTATTCTTGGCAAGTTCTTAATTTTCTGCAAATATATTATCTTATTTAGAGGACAAAAGGAAGACAATAATCTAATAGATTCTGCATAATTCTCTTGCCTTTCTTAATAACTATTCTTAAATGTATTCCTCATTTCTCTTTCATACCCAATAAAACTATTTTTTTTAACTTACAAATTTGTTATTTATAAACATGTCCAGAAATTCAATAATTTTTGTTAAGAAGATGTTAAAAGTATAGGCTGAAATGTTCTGTTTATGAGGTACACATTTTTCAAGACTTATCAAAACGTATAATTAAAATTGGTGAATTTTGTAATATATAAATTATATCTGAAGAAAAAAACACATTAAGAAAAAGCCCTGGAAAGTTTTCTAAGATGTGTCAGATAAAGGGAGAAAATTGTAAACAAATATAAAAGAGTGGCTTAAAATATGGTAGAAAACATAAAATAGGTTTATTATTCTTAAGGCAGAAAGAGGTGAAAGCAGAATTTGAAAAAATTAAGAGAAGGCAGCCGTGATTTTCAGATGGAGTTTGGACTGACAAGAAAACTTGTTCTGGGGAAATAATGTTTCAGGCACTAGAAAACCTTTAGTTCTAAAATTAGTTCTAAAATTTCAAGAGGCTCTTAAAAGCACATCCCAAACTCAAATTTTTGCTAATACTTAATTTTTTTAAAAATAAGAGATAGGAAGAAAGGTGTTCTGATAATAAAACATTTTATTTACCAAGCATCTAATATAATACATCCTTGGCTATGTTAAGTGTTTTTATTAGTTGATTTCATTTTTATAACAATCCTTTCAGCAAAGGTTACTCATTACTATACTGTTTTATAAACAGGAAAGTTATTTGACTTAATCAAGGGAACAAGACTAAGAAGGTAAGATTGGGATTTTGGACCAGACCTGTTTGACCACAGTGCTTTTAACAATAATGTTATTCCTCAAGTAGGTATTGCTTGGAGAGCTTAAGTTTGCAAGACTCTGTTAAGTTTGCATGCGTGCATGCTAAGTCGCTTCAGTCATGTCCCACTCTGTGCGACCCTATGGACTGTAGCCCCAAGGCTCCTCTGTCCAGGCTCCTCTGTCTTGCTCCAGGCAAGAATATTGAGTGGGTTGCCATGCCCTCCTTCAGGAATTGAACCCACATTTCTTATGTATCCTGTATTGGCAGGTGGGTTCATTATTGCTAATGCCACCTGGGAAGCCAGTTTGTTTAGGTTAATTGTGTCTTATTTGATTTAGCCTATCTTTCTGGAATTGTCAAGATCCTCCTTGAACATTTCATCACCCAGTATATCAGTTTATAGCCAGAATTTTGTCAATGGAAACATGACCCCAGTGATTAATTAAAGGACAGGTCATTGCACAAAGAACTTTAAATACATTCAGGCTCTCCCTGCTGTTGACATCAACCCATTCAGCAGCAGGGACATCATCACTGGGCACCCATGAGCCTGCGGGGCTGTTTTTCATCATCTTCCTAGCTCCAAGTCCTCCCCATGTGCCTGTTCCAACCACATCTTCCTCACATCAGTCAACTACAACCAAATTCTTCCAGGTGTTTGGGTCCCAAATCTAGAGTCATCCTTGAGTCCTAGGCATCCTCATTCAGTTCTTCAACAAATCTTGTCAACTCTACCTTCAAACTACAGATCTACAAAATACAATCTACAGATGAATGGTTCTTACATTTTTAAAAGCTTGTAAAACATAACGAAGAAGAGGCAGATACCGTATGTGGCCTGCTAAGTCTAAAGTAGGAGTCTAGTGGAAACAGCATGGTAAAAAAAGCACACAATTGGGAAATAGACATAATAGGTGGCTTAATTGAAATGAAAGGTACCTGTGGGAACAGTATGGAGAAAAGAGATTGGAAAGGAGGGACAAGCCACTCCAAGCCCCCCTGTGGGCTAACAGGATGGATCTGAACTTGGGATTCAAAATATGAGGAAGTTCAACAGCTCTGGAGAAGCTGAAAATCAGGATGCTGCAAAAAAAGGAGCTGAGAAATACAATGAAGTCTGAACTAAAATCATGTCATTGAAAAAAAAAAGGAGAAACAGGGTCACATAGTGATTCTTAGGAGACAGAGTTTATCGGATTTGGTGACAGACTGAGTGAGGATGGAGAGGGGGAAATTTGGAGAGACTCTCCAAACTCTATCCAACTCTGGATAGAGTTGTTAGTTTGCTGTCATTGCTTATCACATATAGGCAAGAAGAGAAACAGACTCGGAGGAATAGCTCAGGATGCTCCAAAAAAGGCACAATGACTTTGAGGTTGTCGAGAACCTACAAGTGAAATGCTTATTGGGAGCCTGGAGTTCAGGAGATGAATAAAGATGCAGACTGGGAGTGTCCAGTGACAGTGTCATCTAAAGCCATGAGAGAAGGACATCCCTGGAGGTCCAGTGGCTAAGACTCTGAGCTCCCAGGGCAAGGAGTCTTGGTCAGGGAACTAGATCCCACGTGCTGTAACTGAGAGTTTGTTTGCATGCCACAACAGCAACTAAGACCTGGCACAGCCAAATGAATGGATACTAAAAAAAGAAAAAAAAATTTAAGTCATGAGACAGGATGAGATGAATGAGACGTATGAGACATCAGAGAGAAAGAGGAGCAAGGACAGAAAAAAGACACTGAGATGAGAAAACATCAAGGGACATAATGAGAGAGGCTGAGTAGGGAGGGCCAGAGACTTAGAAGGGAATCCAGGAAGTAGTGGGTTTGCAGACACCAACAGGGCAGGAACGGGACATGTCCAGAGCACAATACTCTGGAAGGGTAGTGAGAGATAGAAAAATGGCCATTGTTTTCATTTAAATTCAAATTTAAAGAAATTTTAAATCCTTCTATTGGATATGTCAGTATGCATATTGACACTTTGTGTGAGCAGTTTTCATGGAGTTCAGGGACAAAATACAGAATAAAGCTTAGCTGGAAAACAAATAGAGACAAGTACCTGAGACTAATTATTTGAGATCATGATTATGAAGGAAGGAGAAACAGGCAACTGGACATAAGACACAGGTAAGGTAGGGCCAATATCTTTAACCTCATGTGTTAGATGTGAGATACTAGCTTGTTCCCACTTTAAAGCCCTTTGTTTTTCTTGATAGAAACAGTTTAGTTAATAAATGAATAATGGTAGCATACATAAAGAGGGAATTACAAAATACCACCATTTTGCAATCCGCAGTGAAATAATGGGCATAGGCAAGGCTCATCAATGTTTCCTAAAAGATAGCCAGATACTGTGTACATATGTATAGACCTCCACCCAAGAAATATTCTTACCAAAAATTGAACCTGAATCAGATTGAGCTTCACAGGGGCAAGAAACATACTAAATGACATTATGATGATACAATCAGGAAAATTCAAAATGTAAAGTCTATACAGTTAAAAAACCTAGTTTCTTCAACAAATAAATCCCAAGAAGAAAGAGTGTGGAAGTTGAAACTATGGATTAAAATAAATTGAATCTGTTTCAATTCTCATCCAAATTTTTTAAAAAATGAGATAATTGGAAAAATTATGTTAATGAATTACTATTAAATTTTAGGTATGATAAAGGATCTTGACAATATTTTCAAAAGAATCTTTATATTTTAGAAATACATATTGAAATATTTACAAATGAAATGATATGTCTGGAATTCACATGAAAAATCATCTAGGGGAGTTAGGATAGATAAAACCAGATTGGTCATAAATTGATTAATTGTTGAAGTTAAGTACATGGGGGTTCATTATACTATTCTTTCTATTTTTGTAAATTTTTTGAAATTTTCCTTAATAAAATTTAACCCCTTATTGTATATCAGATCAGATCAGATCAGTCGCTCAGTCGTGTCCTACTCTTTGCGACCCCATGAACTCCAGCACGCCAGGCCTCCCTATCCATCACCAGCTCTCAGAGGTCACTCAGATTCACATTCATCGAGTCAGTGATGCCATCCAGCCATCTCATCCTCTGTCGTCCCCTTCTCCTCCTGCCCCCAATCCCTCCCAGCATCAGAGTCTTCTCCAATGAGTCAACTCTTTGCATGACGTGGCCAAAATACTGGAGTTTCAGCTTTAGCATCATTCCTTCCAAAGAAATCCCAGGGCTGATCTCCTTCAGAATGGACTGGTTGAATCTCCTTGCAGTCCAAGGGACTCTCAAGAGTCTTCTCCAACACCACAGTTCAAAAGCATCAGTTCTTCCGTGCTCAGCCTTCTTCACAGTCCAGCTCTCACAGCCATACATGACCACAGGAAAGACCAGAGCCTTGACTAGGCGAACCTTTGTTGACAAAGTGATGTCTCTGCTTTTGAATATGCTATCTAGGTTGGTCATAACTTTCCTTCCAAGGAGTAAGCGTCTTTTAATTTCAGGGCTGCAGTCACCATCTGCAGTGATTTTGGAGCCCAGAAAAAGAAAGTCTGACACTGTTTCCACTGTTTCTCCATCTATTTCCCATGTAGTGATGGGACCAGATGCCATGATCTTTGTTTTCTGAATGTTGAGCTTTAAGCCAACCTTTTCACTCTCCACTTTCACTTTCATCAAGAGGCTTTTGAGTTCCTCTTCACTTTCTGCCATAAGGGTGGTATCATCTGCATATCTGAGGTTATTGATATTTCTCCCGGCAATCTTGATTCCAGCTTGTGTTTCTTCCAGTCTTTAGCTTTTGCCCACCTAAGTCTCAGCTAGTTTGGAGACTGGTCAGATATTCTCTTTCCTTACAGTACCACGTGACTCTCCTATTATTGTGATTGTGGGTGATTTTTTCATTTATTTCTATGTTTATTAAGGTAAGCTTGTTGAAGACTCTGACTTTTTCTTGCTTATTGGGATCCATTTGCACTTACTCAAACTAATGCCAGGAAAAGCAGCTCATACTGTACTGTTCCACAGATATTTGTTAATTTCTCTCCTTTTAGAGTCGAAAAATAAATTGTTTTGGAGGAAAAGGGGGAAATGAAAGATTTTTTTTAAGCCTTCTCCTGCTTTTCCATCTTTGAGATAAACACCTTCCCTGAAACAATTGTCAGTCTCTCCTAAAGACTCAGGCCACACTGGACTATATTCATTCTCACTTTTTTTCCTTGGAAGTAAACCACGTAAGATTTCACAGATCTTTTTCTCCATCTTTCTTGGCACTCCCACTTTTTCAACCATTTCTCCAGACTTGTCAGCGTTAGCTCCAGACCAGCAATTCTAATTCTCTCTTTGTCTCTTGTCTCTCTCCATTGTCACTTGTCACTACCTTAATCCATCGGACCCCATTTGAAACTCTGATGTCATCCTAGGTTTGTTTCTCATCCAGACCATGCTAATTTCTCTGCTCACTGTTTCCTTCCCCTCCACTATTTTTGCTCTTCACCTCTCCCTGTGTATATGTCTCTCTGTTTTTCAAGAAAAAACACAGGTTAAAACTAGCAAGGGCATGATAGTAATAGAGATGAGTGAACCTCAGGAGTCAAGCTTGCCTACAGTTTGAAGTCTTAAATCACGTGCGTTTTTCCTCCAACTAGAACATACCAGTTCAGTTCAGTCACTCAGTTGTGTCTGAGTCCTTGTGACCCCATGTACTGCAGCACACCAGGCCTCCCTGTCCATCACCAACTCCAGAGTTTACTCAAACCCATGTCCATTGAGTCAGTGATGCCATTCAACCATCTCATCCTCTGTCGTCCCCTTCTCTTTCTGCCTTCAATCATTCCCAGCATCAGGGTCTTTTCAAATGAATCAGTTCTTCGAATCAGGTGGTCAAAGTATTGGAGTTTCAGCTGTAGCATCAATCCTTCCAATGAATATTCAGGACTGATTTCCTTTAGGATGGACTGGTTGGATCTCCTTGCAGTTCAAGGGATTCTCAAGAGTCTTTTCCAACATCACAGTTCAAAAGCATCAATTCTTCAGTGCTCAGTTTTCTTTATAGTCCAACTCTCACATCCATACATGACCACTGGAAAAACCATAGCCTTGACTAGACAGACATTTGTTGGCAAAGTAATGTCTCTGCTTTTTAATATGCTGTCTAGGTTGGTCATAACTGTTCTTCCAAGGAGTAAGCATTTTTTAATTTCATGGCTGCAGTTGCCATCTGCAGTGATTTTTGAGCCCAAAATAATAAAGTCTGCCACTGTTTCCACTGTTGCCCCATCTATTTGCCCTGAAGTGATGGGACCAGATGCCATGATCTTAGTTTTCTGAATGTTGAGCTTTAATCCAACTTTTTCACTCTCCTCTTTCACTTTCATCAAGAGGCTCTTTAGTTTTTCTTTGCTTTATTCCAGAACTAAGTAGCTTGGTGGGCTTCCCAAGTGGCGCAGTGGTCAAGAATTCGCCAGCCAATACAGGATATGCAGGAGAGGAGGGTTCGATCAGGTTCAGATACGTCAGGAAGATCCACTGGAGTAGGAAACAGTAACCCACTCTAGTATTCTTGCCAGGATAATCCCATGGACAGACAAGACTGGTGGGCTACAGTCCATGGGCTCACAAAGTCAGACATGAATGAGCAACTGAGCACACACACACAATCTATCTTTAAAAGCCACAACTGGCAGCAACTGAAAGGCATGAGAAGCTCATGGCTGATAACAAATTCCTCTTCTTGAAGATGGTGAGATTTCCTCCTACTACGTGAGCACATACTCGGTGCTTGCCAACATTTCGTAGCAACCAGACTCCACTGTAAAAGTAGTTGAATTTAGTTTTCATGAAAATCTAGTAAGATGCTAAATTAAATTTACAAATGCTATATTCAGAAATAAATCACTTACTATATTACTAGTATAATAAATTACTCTCAGTAACAGTAGAAATTAAAGTCTAGGAAATTATTTATTTTTGCCCCAAACCATTGAAACAACTGTTTTTCCCCTGTTTGCTGCCCAATAGGAGGCCCATATTTGAGAATCCCTGAGAACACGTTCTCTTTTCCTACATTCTGGTACAAAGCTCTCTGACTCACGTAGAAGGTAGCTAGGATTTATTAATTCACTCAATAATTCAACAAAGATGGGTTGTAAAACATTATCATCGTAAAACAATGTATCAGGTACTTGGAATAAAAAAAAATAAATTGCAATGCTCTGTAAGAAATACCATTTGTGTTCTGAATCTAGGCTCCTCCATGCAACAGTGGTTAAAGCGGTCAGAGGTTAAAGCGTCTGCCTGCAATGTGGGGACCTGGGTTCGATCCCTGGGTCGGGAAGATCCCCTGGAGAAGGAAATGGCAACCCACTCCAGTATTCTTGCCTGGAGAATCCCATGGATGGAGGAGCCTGGTAGGCTGCAGTCCATGGGGTTGCAAAGAGTCGGACAAGACTGAGCGACTTCACTTCACTTCTCTTCTTCACTTCATGCAACGGTGGAGATGCGATTGGAGGAAGTCATTGTTCATGTTCCTGTAATTGTTTTTCCAGTCGCGTTCCCCTGCTGTGGGAGCAGCCCATATGGCCCCTTTGGGGGAACTACATAAGAGTCACCTCCTCCCTTGGGAAACAGGCCTGGCTTGATATGCTAAATGAGGACCGGATTTTGGCCCCATTGCGAAATTCTGGTCAGGAGTTGCCACCTGCACAGCCACACACTATCAGCCCAGGTCCTCTTCTGTCTCATCCTTCAGATTTTGGTTCACACCTCCTTCCCAGAGAGGCCTTCTCTAGTTAGCCTTTTGAAAACAGCTTTCCTGGCCACACTCCATCGGGACTCCCTGTTTATTTCTTTTAATGCACTTCCCTTGTCTGAAAGGATCTGGTTCTTTTATTCGTGTACTTAGACACTGTCTTTCCACCACTGCACAAAACAAAAGCACCGTAAGAGCAGAGTCCAGGGTTGAACACTAACCCTTCTCCTATAGCACCTAACACACAGTAGGTGCTCAACCAGTATTTGTACAATGAGTGAATAAACAAAGGTCGTTCTGATGAAGAATGGAAAAAACACTGTGCCCTGTAAAGGGCAAAGAGCATGCAAATGCAAGAAAACAGGACATCTGAAATTCAGTTCAGAACAGTAGTCAACCTCAGTATACACAGTAGAAGGTGGGACAACGTCAAGAGATGAGATTCCCATGGAAGACGGAGGTCAGATCATCAAACAGTTTGGATGTGACTCCTAAGGAGTCAGGCACCACCCTGAGGGTTATACAGACTTCTTGAAGGACTTTAAGAACAGTGATAACAGACAATTTCAATATTCGAAGAGTCTGATCACAACATGGTACATGGATTGCAGAAAGGGGAGACTAGATGCAGGGAAATCGGTTGTGTAAGTATTGAAATTTTCCCAAGCCAAAGTAAAAGTAAAGACAAAACTAAGATCACATTGCAATATGAGAAAGGGAGATTATAGGAATAATCTATAGGATTAGGATGTAGAGTTAGGATGTAGAGTTGTCTAGCTTCTGTAACTGATAGAATGTGAAGGTTAAGGTAGAAAGAGATGGGATTCTTCCTGCATTTTGATACGGGTGAATATAGGCATGACAGTGCCTTTCCTTGATCACTCTGGCCCCAGGAGCATCACAATCTAGCTGACTGATCTAATGGTATCACGGGAATCTTAGGAAGATGATTGCCCCCCTTTTCCTCAGTGCTTTACTGACTTGAGCTAAGGACAAACTATCTTTTTGAAAACCTCAACTGACTCAGGATGGGCAAGACAAGTTTTTAGGACTTTTCTAGAAATTTGACTTTTTGAAACGTTCACTTTTAGATCTCACTTTGCTTCATCTTTGAAAAAAAAGCATGGTTTTCTCTTACAAACTTGTGAGGGATGCAAATTAGGGCTCAAAAACCTCTTGGGAGAAAGTGTTTTTGAATAGGGATCTTGACTTAAGAGATCAATGTTATACACAGCTGTAGGAGAAAAAAAAAACTATTATTGAAATTATTAAATTACCAAGCTATTAATTTGTATATTACTTGATAACATAAAATTCTACACTTCTCATTACCTTTTGTAAGATAGGCATTGTATTAATAAGCTCCTTCTAGCTTCAAGTTTGCTTTAGTCAGTAGGAGGCACCAGGACTTCCCTGGCAGTCCAGTGGTTTAGACTCTGAGCTCCCAATCCTGGGAGCACATGTTTGATCCCTTGTTGGGGAACTATGATCCTGCATGCCTTGCAATGTGGCCAAAAAAAAAAAAAAGGAGACACTGAAAGGCGATCAGAGAATGTATTAATTCCCTCTTGAGTCCTGGCTATTTGGCTTCATTCTTCTCCTAAGTGGAGACGGCAATGGCACCCCACTCCAGTACTCTTGCCTGGAAAATCCCATGGATGGAGAAGCCTGGTAGGCTGCAGTCCAAGGGGTCGCTAAGAGTCAGACGCAACTGAGCGACTTCACTTTCACTTTTCACTTTCATGCATAGGAAAAGGAAATGGCAACCCACTCCAGTGTTCTTGCCTGGAGAATCCCAGGGACGGGGGAGCCTGGTAGACTGCTGTCTATGGGGTCGCTAAGAGTCAGACACAACTGAGTGACTTCACTTTCACTTTTCACTTTCATGCATTGGAGAAGGAAATGGCAACCCACTCCAGTGTTCTTGCCTGGAGAATCCCAGGGACGGGGGAGCCTGGTGGACTGCTGTCTATGGGGTCGCACAGAGTCAGACACGACTGAAGTGACTTAGCAGCAGAAGCAGCAACTTCTCCTAAGGGCCACAGTCCCTGTTCAAGCTCTTGCCTATAGATAGTTACTCTTGAGGGTTCTGATAATTACTGGTCCTGGTAACTAATTCTCTCTATGCGTATTTATAATGATATCAAATTATCCTGTTTGAGTCTGCTGGGTTTGTTTTTTCTGTAACCTTGCATATTATACTGTATCTTGAACAAATCTTACAATATGTAAGGTGCAGAATTCAGGATCACTTCCCTTCTCTACCCCCAACACACAACTGTATGAGGCCTGATGTCTCCGAAGACAGATCTAGAACTTGGACTCACAGGACAAATCCAAGAAGAGAGGAGCCACAGATAGCACTGGCGGAGAGTGGGTCCGTGAAGAATTGAGGAACAGGAAGGATGACCGAGGGCAGCACAGGTGCACACGGCTAAGCATAGGGAGCTGAAGCAAGAAGCGGGAAGGCAGAGCAGTGCTCCACCTCCCTCGGACCAGACACAAAGGGGCCTCATCTGTCCCTGCCCTCAGGCTGGGCAGCATGTTGCGCTGAGTTCTTTAGAGCTGGAACGTTTCTGGTTGATAAAGGCAAAAAAACACAAATACTGAAAGCTGAATGGGAATATCCAGGAAAATAAAAATAGGTAACTGCTGACAGAGGACCAAATAGGAAATCAGAAATATGAAATTGTGTACATAACTCATCTAACCCTGTAGAATTCCCAATCATGCCAATGATTTTCACTGACAGAGGATATATGCCTTTTGGGGGGAACTTGTCATTTCCGAGCTAACCCTCTGTTCAGTGTGGTAGTTCTGAGTACATGCTCTAAAGCCAGACTATCTAGTTTGCATCTTGCTCTGCACCATCCTAACTTGATCAATTTTCTTAATTTCTTTCTTCTTCAGTTTTCTTCTGTATCAAAGTGGGATAATAGTATCTGAGCACAGGGTCATTGTCAGAATCACATAAGTTATTATATGTAAAGGGATAAGTACATGATAAATGTTAGATACTATTAGCAACAATGCTAAGTTGAAACTCACTGCCAATCTGTATTCCCTGTCTCTCCACCTGAACGAATTCTCCAAAGCTATTGGGGGTGGGTGCCTCTACTATGCAGGAAAGATCACCTCATTCTTGAAACCTGAGAATGCTGTCGTTTCTTTGTGGACACAGATGAACAGTTTCTACCCACAGTGTGTTAGTGTATAAGTTGCTCAGTCATGTGCTACTTTTTGCCACCCCATGGACTGTTGCTCACCAGGCTCCTCTGTCCATGAGATTCTCCAAGTAAGAATATCATTTATTGTGTTTTCATATTTCCTAATTTGGTCAAAATACTATTCACACAACTTCAGATTGATCAGATAACAAGAGGAAGAAGATGTCATTCTTTCCCTTTGATGTTGATGAAGAGTCAGCCAAGTGCCTACATTTACTGAAAGATTTTCAGGAGGAACAGAAAAAGCCATGACTCAGAGAAATTTGTCTCTAACTGTATGGCCTTGAGCTCTTTCTTCCAAGCTGTCCCTCACCCTAACCCAAAGACCCATTCCATCCTCAAAGAAGGTGTCACTAAGGTGCATCACAGCTAATTATGGGATGCGGCCTCTAGGTAACAAGGCTTTCCTGGTGGCTCAGTAGTAAAGAATCCACCTGCCAATGCAAGAGATGCAGGAGCCTCAGGTTCAACCCTGGGATGGAGAAGATCCCTTGAAAAAGGAAATGGCAACCCACTCCAGAATTCTTGCCTGGGAAATCCCATGGACTGAGGAGCCTGGCAGGCTACAGTCCTACGCTAAGTCACTTCAGCCATGTCCGACTCTGTGTGACCCTATAGATGGCAGCCCACCAGGCTTCCCTGTAGGCTTCCCTGTAATCCTGGCAGGCTACAGTCCACAGGGTTGCAAAGAGTTGGATAGGACTTGGCGACTAAGCACGTATGCCTCTAGGTAACACTGTGCATTATCACAAGAAATACTCACCCTCAGACAATAAGCCAAAGGGAGTGATTTACCAAGGAAGCCAGAGAGTGGGGAGGGTTTTGGGGTCCCTGAAACCTCAGTATGAGGGGTCCTCCCACAGGCTAGAGAGGCCTCTCCTGTGTTCACTTAGAACACACAGGGAGGGATGGAGCTGAAGTCAGATTTCCCGAGACTATTCAAACAAGTTGAAGATAATCCATAAGGGTACACACATACCCCATTTTACCACTTTACTCTGTACATGTATTTATAGATTGCTGGGCAAAAGTCACATTTTAAGCTCATATATTATGGGAACTCACAATATAAAAACATATCTTGTGACAAAGCCTTTTATTAAGATACGATTCATCTGTCTCTTGGGTAAATCTATTTTCATAAATAAGATTTGTTTAATATAGACATGAAATAAGCAGCAAATTAACTTAAGTACATAAATCACTGAAAGCAGTGCATTCACATGCATTTATTTACTCAGAAAAATAACCCTCTCCCTTTCTAAAATGCCAATGGAATTTATTGCCATTGTATCCCAAAGTCTTTTTTAAAGTTTTTAAATATAAGCATATGTGAAATTTCATTAAATACTTTAAAAATTATTTTAGCATATATCTAATAATTACTTTATCCAGTTTTCAAGTAACTTTAAAGCTAATTTTAAAAATAATAAGTCAAAACAAATAAAGTTTCAAAACTCAGACTTAATTTTTGTGTTGATCCTATTGTTGATCAAGAAAAAAAGAAATGTGCCGTGCCCTTCTGTTGTGGAAAGGATATTTAGTCTTACAAGCAAACAGAAATTCATCCAGTCACATGGAATTAAGAATACAGGCAGATCAATGCAGTGAACCCACGATTTTCATCACAGTTGAATTCAAGATTTTCATCACTTTAAACACAGAGACAAAACATTAACAATCAATGTTGCACAAAATTAAATCTACATAAATCAAAACCATATCATCTGCCCTCATGTTCAAATTTTTGTATAACAGGTCATTTGGATCTGAAATCATGCTATAAGAATTTGATTAGGACCAAATGAAGGTTTTCCTTTTTTGTGTGTGTGTGAAAGACACTACCTTCTAGCCCTATTGAATGCTAAATACAAGCTATTTGTTTTTATACACTCTGCTAAATTCAGACAGTGCTTTTTGGCAGTTTGAAAAATTACTAAAGCTGAACGTTTTACACAACTGTTTAACACGGTCCGAATTTTAATGCCATTTACACTTTAAAATAAAACCTCCTGTTTGCTTTGTTATTCCTGTTATCACTGCCACACTGACTGCTTCAGCATAAACACAGCTTTCTTTAGGTCACTGTGCAATCCAATTCATTGCCAACTTTTGCAAGCCTTCTCCACATGTGCAAAGAGAGATCTGCAGAAAATCCACATAACAAGAACAACAAAATCTTTGAAAATAATATTTTCACCCTCAAATTAGTTTTTTGCTTCCCAAGAAATCATAAGTTAGAAGAGACATTTATAGCACATGGAAAGGTTGTTAAAAGCCTTCAGAACACATTAGTAGGACTGCTGGCAGCAAGATAAGAGATTTTTCCATTCTTATATAAACTCCCCAAGTTTCTGTAGGGTGAGATTAACTGTTCCCCTCCATAGAAAAACAGGAGCACGCTTCATACCAAAAGGTGTTTCTTGGCCATTTCCAATCAAGGAGCCTGAGGTACCAAGGAAAGTCACAGTGAGCTGGTCATTTTCAAGGGCTGTCACCATCCACACTCAGTAAAACCTGTCGCCGAAAGTTGAAAAGGTTGTGGAGTCTTTACAGCCCTTGTCAGCTCTAAAAGTGTCCCAACTCAGCTTCCAAGATGCTCTTTGCACAAGACTGAGAAATGAGTTTACTGCCAAGGAAGCCTATGAACAAATGAAACGCGCAAGGACCAAAGTAACTAGAGTTACTTATATCAAAACAGATCTTGACCTCCTTACCTTAATACTAGGAAGCATGGTAGATTTTGTTTTTGGTTTTTGTTTTGTTTTGTTTTTTAAGTGGGCACTGAAGTTTGTTCAACAGCAGCTCAGCCCCCTACTCCATAGGGAATTAACCGTCACATTCCAGTCTTGTCATCAGAACAATGAAAGGTGAATGTTTTGCAAAACAGCCCGAGACCACTAACTGGTGATGTCATTCTTCCCTCTAGGGTTCATTATTGTGCAGATTTACTCTGGTCTGAGAAAAGGGGTGGAGCTGCCTGGGACAGGCGGGGAAGGCAGCTCTTAAGAGGCAAAATCAGTGAATGGGAATTACGTTCCACCCTGAGGGAAGCTCCCTGGGGAGGGCACCGAAGGGGAGGAGGAGGAAAAAGTTAAAGAAAGGACAGGCATAAAATGTCAAATGGGCCTCACTTCGGATTTTTCAAACTACTTAAACGCCATACAGTTCTATTCAACCCACCCTGGAATTTAAATAAGCAGGGATCCCACTGGAGCCTTATCTACAATTCAGCCAGGAGGAGGGGATTCACATTTCAACCAAAGTGCTGGTTAATTTATGTGTTATCTAAATGAAAACACTACAGAGTGTGCCAAAGAATGCCAAGTAACCCATTAGTTTAAGAATCATTGTGTCTCGAAAAAAATGTTTACCTGTATTTCTTTCTCTTATAAGTGTTTTGAAATGGCAAAAAAAAAAAAAAAAAAAAAAACCGATGGCCATTCACACACATTCACACAAAGTCAGTGAATACATTCAGCAAATTTCAAGGAGTATCTGTGACATTTATGTATTGCTCTCAAAATCTTCAATCACCTTCAGAACAGTTTTCTTTTATTCCCTCTTTCTTCCTCCCTCCCTTTCCTTCTTTTTTTTTCTTTCATTCTTTCTTTTTTTTCCTTGTTTCCTTTCTTCTTTCTTTCCTGAATCTGCATAAGGATTCAGTCAGAAAGCCATTAGGTAACTTAGAAGTTCCAGTATCATTTTTTCTAACCATTATGCATAGAATCTGTATATCATTTGTGTTAAATTATATTTTTATTATAGAATAAAAGCATAATACCAGATAAGTTAGTCACATTAACTTTAAAGTTAACAATGAAATGCTTGCAGAGCATTTTTAAATCCTCAAGTAACTTTCTATTATATAAATACAAGCTATTATGTTATGGCATAGAGAAAAATATGAAGGAAAAAAAGATAAATGTTTTCCTACCTCCCTGGTCTTCACTCATGCTTTTTGCTTTAAGAACTTGTCTATCTTCTTAACAGCATGAATTAAGTATAAAGATTAGTGCATGCTGTAGGGTTGCAGTTCTGAATAAACGTGTTTTGATTATCAGGTTATTTTGGTAAAAGTTACATAAAGCAGCATTGATGATTAAGGTAAGATTACAGATACTGAACCAATTAGTTGTTGTTTATGATTTTTAAATTTTTTGGAGGGTTCTTTCAAACTGTTTTCACATTGATAGGAAATTCAAGAAGAAAAGAAGAAACTGTGGCCATCACCTGTTGTACAAAAGTTCTTGTGAGTGTTGCAGAAAGGGGCTTCTTGGCAACTAATAGACCCAAGACTGAATCTTGGCTTGGCATCTACTTGGTAGGTCACTGAGAATATGTTTCATAACTCCACTGGCTTCAGTTTATCCAGCTGTATAACAGGGCTATGGGTTCTAACTTATAGGGTTATTATGAGAATTAGGTAGAACAATGTGAGCCAAGGCCACAGAATCTGATAATAGATAGTCAGTAATATGCTTATGCACAGTTTATTCATGCTGAAAATGGGAGGCACTTGGCAAAAATAACAAAATTGTGGTTTAAATTTGACACAGACAACACAAATCCACGCTGAAAAGGGAATGAAAGAGTCAGTATTGATTACGTAGTCAAGTGGTATCTTGCATTCAGTCTGCGTAAGTCGAAGTCCCAGGACTTCCCCGGTGGCTCAGACTGTAAAGCGTCTGCCTATAATGTAGGAGACCCGGGTTCAATCCCTGGATTGAGAAGATCCTCTGGCTAAGGAAATGGCAACCCACTCCAGTATTCTTGCCTGGAAAAATCCCATGGACAGAGGAGCCTGGGAGGCTACAGTCCACAGGGTCGGAAAGAGTCAGACATGACTGAGTGACTTCACTTTCACTTTCAGGAGTCATTGATTATGTCATGGTGGTCCAATGGTTAAAAGTCCATCTTCCAATGCAAGGAACATGGGTTCAATCCCAGATTGGGGAACTAATATCCCACAAGCTATAGGGCAACTAAGCCTATGCTCCGCAACAAAAGCATGACTCAGCAAACACCAAGAGCAGCCTTTTGATATATATATATATCTCAAATCATTATGTAGAGACATATGATGTTAATAGCAAGAGAAAAGCCTTATCATCTTTGAAAAATCATTAAAACAATGCCATAAGTGTCAATCACAGAAGCAATTTTTTTCTTTCTGGTTTAATACCACTAAATAGTTAACATTCAAAATTAGTTTAAAGCCTTATGATTAAGACTCTTCTGAAATAGCTGTATTTATCATAACTAAGATTCTCTAGACAAATGATGTTACTTATTAGAAGCTTCTTGGAATGAGAGGAAATGTTTAAATGGGCAATAGAACCCTCTTTAAAGATGGTCACAGTAGCTTTAATAGAAATGTCCCACTATTGGATCCTGAAGGGGAGGGACCACGCCTTTTTTTTTTTTTTTTTAAGCTTTATTTAGGTATAATTTGGAAGCAACATTTAGAACTGAACATGGAACAACAGACTGGTTCCAAATAGGAAAAAGAGTACGTCAAGGCTGTATACTGTCACCCTGCTTATTTAACTTATATGCAGAGTACATCATGAGAAATGCTGGGCTGGAAGAAGCACAAGCTGGAATCAAGAATACTGGGAGAAATATCAGTGACCTCAGATATGCAGATGACACCACCCTTATGGCAGAAAGTGAAAAGGAACTAAAAAGCCTCTTGATGAAAGTGAAAGAGGAGAGTGAAAAAGTTGGCTTAAAGCTCAACATTCAGAAAACAAAGATCATGGTGTCCGGTCCCATCACTTCAGGGCAAATAGATGGGAAAACAGTGGAAACAGTGTCAGACTTTATTTTTGGGGGCTCCAAAATCACTACAGATGGTGATTGCAGCCATGAAATTAAAAGACGCTTACTCCTTGGAAGCAAAGTTATGACCAACCTAGATAGCATATTCAAAAGCAGAGACATTACTTTGCCAACAAAACTCCATCTATCTAGTCAAGGCTATGGTTTTCCCTGTGGTCATGTATGGATGTGAGAGTTGGACTGTGAAGAAGGCTGAGTGCTGAAGAATTGATGCTTTTGAACTGTGGTGTTGGAGAAGACTCTTGAGAGTCCCTTGGACTGCAAGGAGATCCAACCAGTCCATTCTGAAGGAGATCAGCCCTGGAATTTCTTTGGAAGGAATGATGCTAAAGCTGAAACTCCAGTCCTTTGGCCACCTCATGCAAAGAGTTGACTCATTGGAGAAGACTCTGATGCTGGGAGGGATTGGGGGCAGGAGGAGAAGGGGACGACAGAGGATGAGATGGCTGGGATTGCATCACCAACTCGATGGATGTGAGTTTGAGTGAACCCTGGAGTTGGTGATGGCCAAGGAGGCCTGGCATGCTGCAATTCATGGGGTAGCAAAGAGTCGGACATGACTGAGTGACTGAACTGAGTTGACAAATAAAATTGTAAGATATTTAAAGTGTACATCCTGATGACTTGATATACATTGTGAAAGATTCCCCCCATCTGGTTCATCAACAGATCTCTCAAATCTCTCTCTCTTTTTTGGTGAAAATGTTTTAGTTCTATTTTCTTAACAAATTTCAACTTTACAATACAGTGTTATCAATCACAGTCCTCAATGTTTTATATTATATTCTCAGGCATTACTCAACTTATAGCTGAAAGTTTGTACCCTTTTACTAACCCCTCCCTACTTCCCCCACCAGCTCAACTCCTGGCAACCAGTCTTCTTACAGTTTATATGAGTTGACTTTTTTTTTTTTTTACATTTTTACACATGAGAGCTATCGTGCAGTATTTATCTTGTCTGGCTTATTTCACTTCACATAATGCTCTTAAGGTTCATCCATGTCATCAAAAATGACACAATGTCCTTTTTTTCTCATGGCTGAATGGTACTATTTCATTATGTACATATGTGTATCACATCTCTTTATCCTCTTTATCCATTCACCCTTTGATGGACACTTAGGTTGTTTCCATGTCTTGGCTACTGGGAACAGTGCTGCAGTGAACGTGGGGGTGCAGTTATCTCTTTGATATCCTATCTTCATTTCCTTTGTTTCCCACCCAGCAGTGGGATTGGTGGGTTATACGGTAGTTCTATTTTTAATTTTTTTGAGGGACTTTCATACTATTTTCCTTAGTATGAAAGTGAAAGTCATGTCTGACTCTTAGTGACCCCAGAGACTGTAGCCCGTCAGGCTTCTCTGTCCATGGAATTCTTCAGGCAAGAACACTGGAGTGGATTGCCATAGTCATAGAGGGTAAAGCAATTTACATTCCCACCAACAGGGATTCCTTTTTTCTATATCTCTGCCAACAATTATCTCTTGTCTTTTTGATTGTAGCAAATCTAACAGGTATGAGAAAATATCACACTGTGATTTTGATTTGTGTTTCCCCATTGATTATCGCATTCACTCATTCTGAGTTGGCTGCCCACCAAGAACCAGGAATTGTATTAGGCACAGGGGATGTGGTGCAAATAGGACAGACAAGAAATAGATAAATATATTTGGTCTTCATCCAGATTCTGGCACAGAACTCCTAAAACCCTTAGAATTTCCTAAAGGTGTCTTGTTATGTTAATGAGGCATCTTTTGGAAAGCCTTAGGTAATCTAAGGATTAGGATGGTTGTCAGGGAACCAATCCTGTGATCAAAGGGTTAGGATTTTCAGTCCCACTCCTTGGACCCTTCAGTTCAGTTCAGTCACTTAGTCATGTCTGATACTTTGCAATCCCATGGACTGCAGCACGCCAGGCTTCCCTGTCCATCACCAACTCCAGAAGCTTGCTCAAACTCATGTCCATCCAGTCAGTGATGTCATCCAACCATCTCATCCTCTGTCAACCCTTTCTCCTGCCTTCAATGTTTCCCAGCATCAGGGTCTTCTAATGAGTTGGCTCTTTGAGTCAGATGGCCAAAGTATTGGAGCTTCAGCTTCATCTCAGTCCTTCCAATGAATATTCAGGACTGGTTTCCTTTAGGATGGACTGGTTTGATCTCCTTGCAGTCCAAGGAACTCTCAAGAGTCTTTGCCAACACCACCATTCAAAAGCATCAATTCTTTGGTGCTCAGCTTTCTTTATGGTCCAGCTCTCACATCCATACATGACTACTGGAAAAACCATATCTTTGACTAGATGGACCTTTGTTGGTAAAATAATGGACCCTTGAGGGAGGGGAAAGGGGAATGGAGATTGAGTTCAATTGCTAATGGCTAAAGATATAGCTAATCCTGCAGATGTAATGAAGCCACCATAAAAGCCCCAAAGGATGAAGCATCTGTTTTGGTGAACATGTGGTGATTTGGAAAGAGTGGCACACCTGGAGAGGGTTGAATCTGCCTGCAATGCAGGAGACCTGAGTTCAATCCCTGGGTAGGGAAGAATCCCTAGAGAAGGGAATGGCTATCCCACTCCAGAATTCTTACTGAGAATTCCACGGATAGAAGAGCCCGGTGGGCTGCAGTTCACAGGGTCAAAAAGAGTCGGACATGGCTCTGTGACTAACACTTTCACTAATAAGTATTAATAAAATGTTTCTCTGGATTCTGTGCAAATTAATAGACCCCAAGGAGAAGTTTATTGGAATCTGCAATCTATAGCTTCTTGGTCAGAAACACAAATAAACAGGAGATGAGAGAACATGTTTCCCGAAAATTTCTGAAAAAAATCTAGTTTAGCATATGGCAAACTGGAATTTTCTCAATGTGTGGGTGATCACTGGGCCTGCCAATTCATTGTGCTTTCATCACAAGAGACACATTTTGCAGCAGCGGGGGTTGTGTTCCAGAACTCTTAGACGTGGATATCCTGGGGGCGTTGGAGTGGCAGGCTGGGAGAAGAAAGTCACAGGACAGGACATGCTAGAAGCATAGCACTTGCATTCCTTAGTTGGGGCAGAACTTTTTTCCAAGATCTCTCTCTCTGGAGTTCTGGTCAGGGTGTACTAAGTCCAGGCAGTAGTTTTGTACACAATTTATCTCTTCTTTGGGAGAAATATAATCCAAAACTTCTCAAGTATTGCAAATTACAGAAGTCAGATAAATCTGTGAGCACTGGAGAGCTGACAAAATCAGAGAATACAGAGGAAAGAATGATGGGTATTACTAGAGGAAAGAATGATGGGTATAAACAAGTAGGTAAAGTTAGAACATGTGCATCCTTAGAATACTGCAGGATTTGGTAACATTCAACTCTGAATATTCATTGGAAGGACTGATGTTGAAGCTGAAGTTCCAATAGTTTGGCCACCTGATGCAAAGAGCCGACTCATTGGAAAAGACCCTAATGCTCAGAGAGATTGAAGGCAAAAGGAGAAGGGGGCAACAGAGGATGAGATGATTAGATAGCATTACCAACTAATGGACATGAATTTGAGCAAACTCCGGGAGACAGTGAAGGACCGGGAAGCCTGGCATGTTGCAGTCCACGGATTGCAAAGAGTCAGACATAACTTAGCAGCTGAACGTAAATTAGAACGTGAACGTGAAGTCACTCAGTCATATCCGACTCTTTGCGACCCCCTGGACTATAACCTACCAGGCTCCTCTGTCCAAGGGATTTTCCAGGCAATAGCACTGGAGTGGATTGCCATTTCCTTCTCCAAGGGATCTTCCCAACCCAGGGATTGAACCCAGGTCTCCCGCATTGTAGACAGACTCTTTAACCATCTGAGCCACCAGGGAAGTCCTAACGTAAACCAGAGCATTCCCCTTTTTCCAATAGCCCATTTGGTGTGGAGCAGTCAGAGGTCACCACTTCAAGTTTCCTTCACATTTCAGGTCAGGCGCAATTACATCCTTAAGCATTTCAAAATGAAATAAATAACAGTAATTCTCAGTGAACTCCTGTAGGATAATTGAAAGCTATACAGAAAATTTAACGCCAATCCTTTCAGGCATAGTATTTCTGAACTAAAGAGGAATGAGTTAAGATTAAGTAAAGTTGCCCTATAGTTAGTTTGCAGTTGAAGCTCACATTCAGCCCCTAACTATTATTTGAATAGTTTCTTAGCTAAGAGTTCACATCCAAGAACTGAACATGTTACACATTGAGCATGAAAGACCAAGGTTTTGATTAACCTTTTCTGTTTAAACTTTTCATCACCATGAAGTACTTTCCAAACACAAGCGTTTTTGGAAAAAGAGTGCACACTTGATCAAGAAGCCAGAAAGGAGCAACCCCCAAACACTGAAAACACACCTTCCCAAATTCCAACTCCCTTTTTGAAACCCAGGATTTGTAATGCTAATCTGAGTACCTTCCTCCATCCTGGAAAAAAAATTAATAGTTATTCATCATCGGTGCGAAGAAACAGCACGTTTTCCCAGTACTTTCTTAACTCTTTCCTGGAGTATGAATTTGTGCCCCCTCTAAAAAAAAACCCCCCCACTTTTGCCTGGTATTTATTATGGCTGCCCATTTAGGGCAATATTCCCAAGGCTTTTCATTCCAGAATAATCTTACTTATTACTTTTCGATACTTTATTTTGTCCATGATGCTGAAATAAACCATTAGCTCAATTAAAAACTCAATCCAACTAACTTGGAATCTGGGGACCAAAATCAGCCAATCAGTTCTTGGAAATGCTCGCTTTTAACCCAGTTGTTTTTGCAACCTTGATTCAGGTGTGATCTCTGGAACTTACATATCTCACTAATCCTTAAATTAGCTAAAAAGAATCTGTAGATTTTTATTTTGTATTTTCTCACTTATAGAATGCCTGTCAGAATTGATCAATTACCGGGTATTACAACTGCCTGAATTACAATGGACAGTCTCAGTGTATTGATAGATCAGAAATAATTTTTTAAAATCTGTCACCTCCTTAGGAAATTCTTCACTGTATTTTGCCACTTGGGTAGACTCTGAAGCTATAGTTATTGACTGAAAATTTGCCAATTAAAGTTCCATTCTAGCTGAGCTGTTTGGTATTTCCTAATGATTTTTTTGGTGTGTTTCTTTAAACTTCCCATCTGCTCTAGTTCCTGAGAGCTTTCAGATTAACTGTGAAGATAGGCATGAGTTTTTATTTTCATATATATACTGTACTACTTACAATCAACTTTTTACCCCAAAATTAAAAGCTAAATCTGCATTAACTTTCAAAATAAGTGAATTTATATCCCCACTCCATTTAATAACCCATAATAACTTCTCTGAAAAATACATTCATTTAAATCCCTCAGTTCAATAATTAGGTATAACTCTTTAGATTAGCTTTATTTTTTTTTCTCATTGTTTTATGCAGCTAGCTGTTGGGGAAAGAAAATAATTATTCCCAAGTTATTCTAGTAAATCAGTCCAAACTGGACTTAAGCTTTTATTCTTTTCACTAAAAAAAATGTGTTGTCATTTCTTTTTAATGTATTAACTTTTTAATATACAAAGTTATAGAAAAATAGCTGTAAATTTATGACCTCCACAA
Organism: Tragelaphus eurycerus; assembly: GCA_935064755.1. NCBI lineage: Eukaryota > Metazoa > Chordata > Mammalia > Artiodactyla > Bovidae > Tragelaphus > Tragelaphus eurycerus. The sequence goes on from CAKXYN010000041.1 coordinate 16,066,176, forward strand.
AGTTACTGTAGTAGTTTTTCTTCCAAAGGATACCTATAGTTACCACATATTTTACTTCTCATAAAATTTTATGTGGCTAAAAATCATAATACTGCTTTTTTTTTTAAGAAATCATTTTCCTGCTATATATTTTATTCTTCAAATATATTTTTTATTACATGGGATTTATCTATCCTTTGGAAACTTAAAAAGTAAATGCTAAATCTTCCCTTGAGATGAACCACAGCTGTTAAATTGACGGTTCTCCTGAAATGGTAGAAACCAAGTCAGGACAGAAAAAAATAACCTTGGCTACAATATGAGCAAGTATCCTTATGTTTACAAATAAGTTACCTATCCTGTACATAAAAATGACTATAATTTAGTAATTAGTAATTAGCCATTACTAAGAGACCCATTACTGAGACCCATTAATAAGAGCCATTACTAAGAGATCAGTTTTTTCCAAACTGATTTGGAATGCTATCTTTAACATATATTAAATTTCTATATGTACTATAATCTATTTTGTAAATACATCAGCTCCATTGATCTGTCCACTCATGTACCAATGCCACATTATTTTACTTACTGTGGTTTTAGTATGGGATTTTTTTTTTTTTTTCTGGCAACTTTTTTCCTGGAAACTTTTCTTCTCTTTTTTTGTTTTCAATATTTGACTATTCTTGCTTGTGTATTTTTTTATGTGAACTTTAGAATAACTTCATTAGTTCTCATGCTTAAAAAAAAAACCAATGATATTTTTATTAGGACCGCAGTAAGGCTGTGGATTAATATATGGAGATGATAGCTTTACAACGTTAGTTCTCCAGTCCTAGAATGATAAGCCTTTCTGTTGGTCTCAATAGTTTTCATATCTTTAGGTAGCACTTTTTCTTTATGTAGCTCTTTCACATTCTTAAGTTTATTCTTAAATAGTTAATATTTAATACAGTTCATACTAGTTTGTCCTTTGGAAATTTGAAAACTTGATAGTTGAATATTGACAATATGTAGCTTTATACTTTGCCACCTCATCTTTTTTTTCCCTCAGTTTTTATTTATTTATTTGGCTGTACTGGTCTTTGTTGCTGTGTGGGGGCCTTTTCTAGTTGCTATGTTTGGGTCTTCTGTCTAGCTGTGGTGCATGTTCTTCTTCTGTTGTGGAGCATGGACTTAAGAGCACACAGGCTTGGTAGTTGTCTCAAGCTGGCTTCTGCAGTTGCAGCATGAGGGCTCTTGAGTCGCATTGCACAGGTGTTAGTTACCCTGAGGTCTGTGGGATCTTGGTTCCCAGACCAGGGATCGAACTCACGTCCCCTGCGTTGGAAGGCGGATTCTTAACCACTGGACCACCATGGAAGTCCCACTGCCTCATCTTATTGAATTCTCTCTTGGTAGTAGCTTTTCAGTTTTCCTGTAATCTAAATACAAAACATGGGGTTCCATGAGACAACAGTAGAGTTTACTTTGCTACTATTTTGCATTTTTGAGAAGATGTAAATTGTGATTTAATGAAACTGTCATAGTTTTCTTCTGAGTGTGTTTGATACACTGTGAGTTTGTGAGCAGAAGAAATGACCACCTTTAGGCATTATACCCTATGCCTTGTGGAAAGGGCTTCATATTCATTGTCTCATGACCATACACAACTTTATGAGATAGATTATCCCCATTCTATAGGTAAAGAATCAGAGAGGTTAGATACTTGTCCAAGAGTTATCTGACTGGTCGAGTAAGTGGCAGAGTCAGTATTTGAATCCAGGGCTTTCTGGCTCCCAAAGTAAAGCAGGCAACTTGGGAAAACAACTTGTCCTTAGGTGTCAGATATTGAGGGGTTCTAGTACCACGTAGCTAGAGTAATCCAGGGAAGAAGTTAACTGTGATTGAAGAAGTTGAACTTAGCTCAGATGATCCTCTTAATTTCACAAACATTCCTAAGCACACCCTCAGTACTCTGGTGCGTGTGTGCCCCATGCTCAGTCATATCCGACTCTTTGTAACCCTGTGGACTGTAGTCTGCCAGGTTCCTCCATCCATGGAATTTTCCAGGCGTGACTACTGGAGTAGGTTGCCATTTCCTCCTCCAGGGGATCTTCCCAACCCAGAGGTCGACCAGCATCTCCTTTTGGCAGCAGATTCTTTATCAATGAGCACCTGGGAAGCCCCCAGGACTCTGGAACCAGCCATGTTCATGCGGGTAAAGTTCTTTTAGTCATGTCTGACTCTGCAACCCCATGGACTGTAGCCCACCAGGCTCCTCTGTCCATGGGATTCTCCAGGCCAGAATACTGGAGTGGGTTGCCATGCCCTCCTCCAGGGGATCTTCCTGACCCAGGGATGGAACCCGAGTCTCTTATGTCTCCTGCGTTGGCAGGTGGGTTCTTTACCACTAGTGCCGTCTGGGAACCAGCCACAATACTACTTCCTTCTCCTTAGAACACAGGCCCACAGAGGGATTATTACTAATGAACAGTGTGCTAACTGCAGGCCTCGAACTCATGTGTGCAACAAATACGATTATCTTCATATTTCTGTATCTCTTTATTTCTGTAATGAGCTCCAATTCCACTTTATCTTTTTTTTTTTTTTTTTTTTTTTAGGTAAAAGAGCAGTTCTTTTCTCCTTTATCTCCGAAGCAGGACCAGGCTGAGCCCCTGAGAAATCATGTCTGTGGATTCACTGAAGGATGGGTAGGTCAAGGCGGGGTGTCTGGCTGGAGCAGACACAAGCACATGAGTCGCCGAGGCCCAGCATCCGGTTTCCTGTCTTGGGTCCCCTCCTGTCAGCAGCTGCTCCCGCTGTCCCAGGCCCAGCCGTCTCGCCTGCTGTCATCTTACACTGGCCAGCGGCTGCCGCCACCGCAGCCTCTGCCCCATCCTACTTTATTTTAGTTAATTCTGGGTAAACGCGGAGGTTTTCCTTTGCAAATTTAAAGACTCCTCAGTCAATCAGTTTTCCCTTCAGGACTCCATTTCTGGAGTTGGGGCTGCGTTCTGGGGCCATCGGGGATTAGGGAGTGGTCACGGAGGCATCATCCTTCCATGCTGGCATTCTCTTGAGATGCACACTGTGGTCTCTTGGCCTCAGCTGTCCTCCTGCTCAAACTGCGGATCCAAATGGGTCACAGTTCTGTTCTCACATCCGGCCCTGAATCAGCTATTCCCATGGCCTTTCACGGACACAGGGGGAAAAAAATCTAGATATTCCTTTAGGGTGGCAGGATACTGAAGCTATACCAAGCTCTCTCCAACTAGACTCATCAAATACCAAGTTTTATTCTCTTTCTCTTGAGTTATTGGAGAACTACAAGTTTTGCCATGCCCTGTGCTATTTGCCCCCTGAAATTCATATATTGAAGGCATACCCCCAGTGTGACTGTGTTTGGAGATACAGCTTTACGGAGGTAATAAAGGTTAAATGAAGTCGTAAGGGTAGGGTACTAATGCAATCGAACTGGAGGCCCTCTAAGAAGACATCTCTTCACGTACATGCGCAGAGAAAAGACTATGTGAGAACACATCGAAAAGGTGGATGTCTGCAGGTCAGGAAGAGAGGCCTCACCAGAACCTGGCAATTCTGGCACCCTGATCTTGAACTTCCAGCATCCAGAACTGTGAGAAAATAAACTTCTACTGTTTAAGCTATACAGTCTATTTTGTTATGGCAGCCCAAGCAGACTGAGACCCTCTTGGACTCTACCTAGTGATGGCTCCATTCTCAGATTCTTCACACTCATGTATCTGGGGTTTATATTTCTCTCCACTTTTCCACCCACACCCCCACACCCCAAGTAAACTCAGAACAGAGCCTCTTCTTTCGCATTGTCTTTTCCTGTGACATTGACTTCTCTTGCTGTCTTGCTCTTCTCTTAAGAGAAGTAGCTTATCTAAATAGGAAAGGAGGAGTGACAAAAATTGGATCAACTTGATTATATATTCTATCTCAAGCTATACCTATGTACTTGCTTCTGGAATCCAGGAGGCAAGCTATTGACTTCCCTCCTCCAGCTGTGGCCACTTTCCCTCGAGCTGATAATTTCTCTTGGCTGGCTGCTCAGATGAGGACCAGGTCACAGGGTGACAGAAGAAATTAGGTTAAAAAATCCAATTATTACCACACTGCAGTAAACTCTTATAATGGGGTTGGCAAATGAAAAGCTGTAACAATATTAAAATTGAATGACACAGTCTTTGAAGTAGTAAGGGACAGAGTCACCCAGGGAATTCTGGGAAAGAATACCCCAGAATGATTTAATGCAGAAACCTGTCTCCACAGCCACTCAGGCTCTGGTAGAAGTGGAAGACTGTGCACCTGCGGAGCATACACCTATAGCGGCAGTAACTCAAGACCATTCACTTGTGACCCAATGCTTGGCACCTGGTCAGAGAGAGGTGTCTACTGAAACCCAGTCCTGTGAGGGAGGTATTCATTATTCTTCAAATTTCTGTCTCTGCTGAGTTTTTCCTTTGCTTCTGTTGTCTTTATTTCTTTCTGTTTCATATGCTTCAAGAGAGTGTCTCAATGAGCTAGTTCATCACCATCAACAGAACACACTATTCAGCAGGATTCTCCTGCCTTGCTTCCTCTGAGGCCCTAGCCTCCCTAATGTCTGGGTCATCAAGGTTCAAACCAGCTGCACTAGAGACTCAACAGCCGACAGGTGAGTTTTGTTCACTGCACGTTGTTTTATAAATTTGGGTGAACAGTGACTCAGAAGATTTTACTTGAATCAGAGTTCTTTCTTTTCCTGAAAAATCTGAATTGGTGACCCTGAGCCAGGGTCAGCTGGACTGAGCTGGATGGTGACTTCTCCCGGTAGGCAGAGCTGGCTCTCTGCATCCCGAGAATCCCTCCGTGTATGCAGTGTGTGCTAAACAGCTGGACCTGTGCCCTTCAGCTATTTCCCTGGCACCTAAGGCATCTGAGTGTGTGAACTCTGTGATTTCTGTCCAGACAGCTGTCCACTTCCGGGCTAACTGGGTGTGACCAGCATTGACAGAGTCGTGCAACAGAAAGAAGAAAAGTTATGTGAAAGAAGCTGCCTCTGTTTCTCTCAGAAGAGGCCCCTTCAGTGACTCAGGTATTTAGAGTTTCCAGAACTGTCTGGCAACTTCCTGAAATCAAATCAAAATCAATTTGGTGATTGATTCTGGTCCAGAGAGACTCTGAAGAGCTGGCCACCCTTTATCTTTCACATTCAAACTACAGATACATTCTCTATTCTCACTTTTCCTAGGACTTTCCTTTAATAAAATGTATCAAATAACAGGACTGATGTATTCTTACATGCTAAAATTTTAGGCAGTAAAATATGTTTCTTGTATGTTGTCTCTCAAGCCCTCCCTTTCAATGTGTTTCCTTTCTCACGGCCAATTTTCTTCAGTTATTATCCTGCCCTTTTGATTTGTATCAGAGTCCCTCTTGGTTCAAGTTCTGTTGCTGTTGTTGTTCTAAAAGTTCAAATATGTTGAATCTAATTAACTAAAATTCTTGGTTAGTCAGGTTAAACGCTCATATCTGGAAAACATCTTCCACCATCCTATCCACAGTAAAATGCAACCATAATTGACATTTAGATTTGAATCTAATCTAATAGGCCCTGAGGTTGTAACATACAGAATTACTCAGGGTACAGCACTATAAGATCCGGAATCATCAAATATGACTTAATTGGATCTTGTGGTATATTCAACATTTTCATAAAAAAGTCAAATGTATTTGAGAAATATTTTCCGAAACAGAAAAAGTAAATTAATTCATATCATAACCTTTGATTAGTAAGAAAATTATATTGATCAGATAATCTACTTTCCCTGGCATATCTGTTCAAAGTTTTATTACTAAAACTCTAAAGAATCTTAGATCAGAGGCTGTTAATTTAATGAGAACGAGAATTCTATAAAGCTTGGAAAACAATCACATCCACTGAAGGCTTGGCATTTTTGTATAGCTGGGATCTGGTGAAATGAACCTCAAGGGCATTTTTAGTGGGCTTATTCATATTTCATCCATGGAGTGCCCAGTTCAGGATGAGTAGCAGGCTCCTAGTTCCACAGTGCTAATAGTAAATAGGTTCATGACTGGGGTCTTTTAAGAGGACCAACTCCTTTTCCATCTTGCAACTTTGGGAATCTGAGTCATTGATTGCCTGGTCCCTTTAGGTAAGACACAACATCACTTCCTTTACACAGTTCCCACTTACCCACCAACACAAATGCCCTAGCTGTGAGAACTCTAAATCACCTCAACCTCCATCATTACAATCACATTTTCCAGTAGGATTTGCATATCACAAGGGTAAGAGGAATTGGAAGGTGGAGTTTGGTCCTGGCATTCTTTCAGAAGGTCGACTGTCAAACTGTGATTGAGTCTCTGAATTCTAATTCCTCTCCTTTCTTAGAAGCTGTCTATGCCTAGTAATTTTCTTAGTCAGTAGGATATTGGTAGTAGGTGGCATATCTCATGACAAGTTAGTCTATGAATTTGAATCCCGAGCCCACAGACAGAATGAATGGAATCATCCTTCCTCCGAACGTTGGAGAAATGAGGTGTTCATTTCAATCAGAAGATGAGAACTTGGAAATGGAAAAGGGTTTTTTTGTTATTTGTCAGTTTTTACTGTAAGAAATTCAGTTCAAACATTGATTCTTCCAATTAACTGTTGGCAAGTGACCTTGGTGGAAGGAATTTAGTCTGCTTTCCCATCTTCTAAATAGGGATAGTCACTACACTTCAGTTTTAAAAGATTTATTTATCTATTTTTAATTCGTTAATTTGGCTGCACTGGGTCTTCTTGTGCCAGCTGTCTTTAGTTTCAGAGAGCGGGGGTTCCTCCTGCTTGTGCTCAGGGGCTTCTCATTTTGGTGGCTTCTCTTGTTGTGCAGCATGGGTTCTAGAGCAACGGCTCAGCAGTAGTTGTGGTGCACAGGCTTAGGTGATCCATAACATGTAGAATCTTTCTGGACCAGGGATTGAAACCACACTGGCAAGCAGATTTTTTTTTTTTTTTTTACCACACGACCACCAGGGAAGTCCCTTCATACAGTTTTATAAGGACTAAACAAGACGTGTGTGTGTCCAATGTATTAGGGGTGTCAATGACATCTAACCCACTAGTGAGCAGCATAAAGCCTCGGGCTAAACAGACAAGAAGGCTCTGCTGTTTCCTGCCAATACCTCCCACCTATTGATTACTGCCTGCATGATCAAACTTGATGGTTTACATATTAGCAGCAACACTTTTCTACAAAGTGCTACCATGAAGAAAAGTCCATTTTATTGTGATAGAGATAAGGCAGCTAAATCGAAGAAACTTAAGGGAAATATGCCAGGGAACCAGATGGGCATCTTCTATAATGTGGGCCAAGAATATCTCCTAGGATCCCAGGCCACTAGAGCGACTTCACAAACTTGCTCCGGTCATTCCTGGACACAGGCGAGAGCAATGGTGTAGCCTGTCCCCGCTTGCCAGGCATAAAGGAACACCATCACAACAGGGCTTGAAAATTTCCCCTTTATCAGGCCCCCGCTCCTGCATGCACTAGTTAAGAGATTTCTCTTGAGATGCTGATTTGTAGTTTTTTTAAAAAAACAAACCTATACTTGGAAGGCTTGCTGCAATACTGCACGATGATGTAATTATTTATGTAGGCCCAGTTGAGCCTATAGAATCCCAAAGCTTTCAAACTTATAACTCTGGTTAAAGATTTAGACAGTCCTCCTCATGTAATTTACACACACAAACATGTACATACATCCCCCTCAAATATTTTTGTAAGTTCCAAACTGCTTTTTGATGTAACTGTATTCTCTGTATTCTGACATTCTTGAAGCAGCCCTATAGCAGTGCATGATTCAAATTACCAGTCTTTCAGTTCATACAGAGAATAAAGTTATAAACTCTGAGGGTGATCTCATGTGCTCAGAATTATGTCTTTTAAGGTCAAGCTGACTCAAAATACGGAGACTATAACAGTTAAAAATGGTCTTTATCTAATCTTAATGCAATGAAGGATACTTTCATGTATATTGTAAATAGTGCTAGTTAAGCCAGTGCATTTTTTACGCTATTTTCACTTTTTAATTTGGGAATATAATTATTCCCAACTTGGAAATATAACGGTAACTATTTGTAAAAATAAACATGAAGTAAATGATGGTAGTAGATTATGATCAGTCTTTTGATTTAGAGTAAAGGAAGCCCAGAGAAATATATTGGTCATCTTAGGCTCTTGCCTGGAAAATCCCATGGATGGAGGAGCCTGGAAGGCTGCAGTCCATGGGGTTGCTAAGAGTCGAACACGACTGAGCGACTTCACTTTCACTTTGCACTTTCATGCATTGGAGAAGGCAATGGCAACCCACTCCAGTGTTCTCGCCTGGAGAATCCCAGGGACGGGGGAGCCTGGTGGGCTGCCGTCTATGGGGCTGCACAGAGTCGGACATGACTGAAGCAACTTAGCAGCAGCAGCAGCAGGCACTTAATTTGTGAAATTTTTATGTAGGATGAACTAAACAACTTCTGAAAAGTGAAAAATAACTTCTGCTTCCTTAGTTTTTACACTTTCAGGGTCCAGGTCAGTGGCCACAACAATGGGGTAGCTTGGAGGGGTGCTTTATTTACCTCCGCTATAACCAGCATCAGTCTTCCATCAGAATGCACCAGAAGTGGAACACTGGTGTGTGCTACTCAAACTCTGCTCCAAAACAAGTCCCCAGGCTGCTCCTTCCAACAGATGCTGTTTCAAAGCTTCTCCTATCTTGACAGTCTAAAGACACCACTGGTCCTAAAATATCTGCTTATATCCTCCTGATAACCATAATTCTGCCTTTTATTAATAAGATCCTGTGTCACAGTTTGGACATAAAAGCTTGGAGGTGGGGAGCCCACACATAAAAAGAAACATAAAACAAGCCATTCTGCACAAGGGACTCATTCGTGCTGGCCCAGTGACCTGCTCTGTGGTCTCAGTTGAGCCACGTCATTTATCCTGGGCCCCAGTTACTCAACCTGTAGAATGAGAGACTTGGAAGGGCTGACCTCAGAAGTCTTTTGCAATGCTCGTTAATCCAAGGCTTTTTTTTTGTAACCAAGGATTTCTCTGAATCTTGATTGCTACTGATCCTATCTGCCTGGGTCCCTTTTTATTATCTTTAACCATTTTCCAGAGGATGTGAGAAACACTTACAGAGTCAGTTCAGTTGCTCAGTCGTGTCCAATGCTTTGCAACCTCATGGACTGCAGCACCCCAGGCCTCCCTATCCGTCACCAACTCCCGGAGTTTATTCAAACTCATGTCCATTGAGTTGGTGATGCCATCCAACCATCTCATCCTCTGCCATTCCCTTCTCCTCCTGCCTTCAATCTTTCCCAGCGTGAGGGGTGTTTCAAATGTAGGACAAGCATAGACAATGCAGCCCAGATGCAATGCATGTCTGGAGAGTCCCCTGGGTTTGCACCTCTTCCTCTGGCCACCACCTCATCAGAAAGCTGTCTAGATGGAGGCAGCCTGCAGAGCCGCACCTGCAGTAGAAGTTGGGTGAGTCTAAGGAGCAAACCACCTGGGCTTATCTCAAGTCTCACTTTTTTCCTTCCCTGACTCATTCTCACAGGAAAAACAAAGGGAAATATTTCTGCAAGAAAGTTCTTGGCTCTCTTTCTCTCTTCTCTTTTTTTCCCCTCACAAAAGGGACTTTTCTGGAGAAAGAGGGAAGGAAGAGCAAAACAAAAAAGCAAATGAAGTACTCGGACTAGTCTATGCCAGGACTCCCACTTAGGCTCGGAAAAGCCAGCTCTCCGTCAGTGGTAGTCCAGGTGCGGCAGCCACTTGGGGCGCTGGGGCCTCCCCGAGTCACGGCCCAGGGCCTGCGGGGGACAAGCCCCTGGTGACATTGCCCACAGGAAAGCAAGCCCCAGGTCAGCAAACTGCCAGCCCCCATAAGTAGATCTAATTATGATCGCTTACTTCAAAGAAGGATTTAACCCCAAGCAGATTTAGCAGTGCTGCTTCCAAAGGGCAGCAGGATTCCCGGGCCTGACCTTTGAGAAAATCCTAAAGGCTTCACTGCCCCAGGAATTCAGCAAAGCCAGTCACCGTGGCTGCTTCAGAACACAGAGAAATGCAGAGAATGCCACCTTAAGTTATCACAGTCCTCCTAGTGAGGGTGTCTAATTTAGCATAATGAGTGTCTGGTGAGCGTGGACCCACAGCATGTGCACTGGCAATCAGTCAAGGGGGTGGCCTGGACAAGAACACTGACAGGAAAATATATAAAGCACGGAAGTATAACCTGTTGGCTCAAAAATACTATTTCAAAGCCATAGAGTAGTTGGATAAGCATGTAATTTTGGCGACATATCCAAGTAGTGCTCATTGACGTATTACTATGAAAAAGAGCTTGAGGCATATAATTTTTAAATGCAATTTTGATTTTTAAAACCTTCTACACAGCACTTTTGCAGGAGAAAATGGCAACCCACTCCAGTATTCTTGCCTGAAGAATCCCATGGACAGAGGAGCTTAGGGGGCTACAGTCCATGAGGTCACAAAGAGTCAGACCCAACTGAAGCGACTGAGCAAGCACACACACGAGACTTTGCTCATGAGAGATCATTGTGTACTTACTCTGGTAAAATTAAACAACTCCAATGGAGGGGTGGGGAATTGGAATTGTTCATCTCAACTTGGTCAACATGAAGTTAGAAAATAAATACACTTGGGACAAGCTCACTGTATAATGACTATAAAAGTATTTTGTGAACTATAAAGCTCTCCAGCAACTGTTATTACTTCCATGATTCTCATAATACACAAAAATTAGGAAAAGAAAGAAAAAGAAGCAGCTAGGTTAGTACAGTCTCTCCATCCACATGCTTCATTTATATCAACCACTGTAGGTGAATTCACCTCAGGCATTTAGCTTAGATGGGAAATTGCAGAAAAAAGCAGACATATCTGATTCTAGATCAGAAAATAATTCACACAGCTGTTCTCTAAAATTATTTGATTTCAGATCATTAAAAGAAATATCAAACAAGTTGCTACTATTAGCTGACCACAGTTCAATAAAGACACCTAGATATATGTGATTTTACAGCAACATTAAAATCTTGTTTTCTCTACCCATGCTTGAGGTTGGAAAGTTCATAGAAGTTGAGGAAGTGGAGTTTATTCTGGTTGGTTTCCCCAAAATATCAAATTAGACCATCTATTTATTCAAACAAAAAGTTGCTAAACTTGTGCCTCTAGTAACAGAAGACAGGCTTAAAGACATAGGGTGTGTGTGTGCATGTGCACGCACATGCACATACGTGCATGCACCAGGTTCCTCTGTCCAATTCTGGAAAATCCACTGCAAGGATGGAGTGGGTTGCAGTTTATTCCTCCAGGGAGCTTCCCCACCTAGGGATGGAATCTGCATCTCTTGTGTCTCCTGCATTGGAAAGCTGACTTTTTACCAGCTACACCATAAGAGGAGGGTATTACATGTACTACTTCAGCCTTTGCTCCCTCATCCATTTCTCCTCCCTCAAGGGATGTACCAAGTCCAATAATAAGTCAGATCAGATCAGATCAGATCAGTCGCTCAGTTGTGTCCGACTCTCTGCGACCCCATGAACTGCAGCACGCTAGGCCTCCCTATCCATCACCAGCTCTCGGAGGTCACTCAGACTCATATTCATCGAGTCAGTGATGCCATCCAGCCATCTCATCCTCTGTCATCCCCTTCTCCTCCTGCCCTCAATCCCTCCCAGCATCAGAGTCTTCTCCAATGAGTCAGCTCTTCGCATGAGGTGGCTAAAATACTGGAGTTTCAGCTTTAGCATCATTCCTTCCAAAGAAATCCCAGGGCTGATCTCCTTCAGAATGACTGGCTGGATCTCCTTGCAGTCCAAGGGACTCTCAAGAGTCTTCTCCAACACCACAGTTCAAAAGCATCAATTCTTCGGCGCTCAGCCTTCTTCACAGTCCAGCTCTCACATCCATACATGACCACAGGAAAGACCAGAGCCTTGACTAGACGAACCTTTGTTGGCAAAGTGATGTCTCTGCTTTTGAATACGCTATCTAGGTTGGTCATAACTTTCCTTCCAAGGAGTAAGCGTCTTTTAATTTCATGGCTGCAGTCACCATCTGCAGTGATTTTGGAGCCCAGAAAAAGAAAGTCTGACACTGTTTCCACTGTTTCTCCATCTATTTCCCATGTAGTGATGGGACCAGATGCCATGATCTTCGTTTTCTGAATGTTGAGCTTTAAGCCAACCTTTTCACTCTGCACTTTCACTTTCATCAAGAGGCTTTTGAGTTCCTCTTCACTTTCTGCCATAAGGGTGGTATCATCTGCATATCTGAGGTTATTGATATTTCTCCCAGCAATCTTGATTCCAGCTTGTGTTTCCTCCAGTCCAGCATTTCTCATGATGTACTCTGCATATAAGTTAAATAAACATGGTGACAATATACAGCCTTGACGTACTCCTTTTCCTATTTGGAACCAGTCTGTTGTTCCATGACCAGTTCTAACTGTTGCTTCCTGACCTGCATACAGATTTTTCAAGAGGCAGATCAGGTGGTCTGGTATTCCCATCTCTCTCAGAATTTTCCACAGTTTATTGTGATCTACACAGTCAAAGGCTTTGGCATAGTCAATGAAGCAGAAATAGATGTTTTTCTGGAACTCTCTTGCTTTTTCGATGATCCAGCGGATGTTGGCAATTTGATCTCTGGTTCCTCTGCCTTTTCTAAATCCAGCTTGAACATCAGGAAGTTCACAGTTCACATATTGCTGAAGCCTGGCTCGGAGAATTTTGAGCATTACTTTATTAGCATGTGAAATGAGTGCAATTGTGCGGTAGTTTGAGCACTCTTTGGTATTGCCTTTCTTTGGGATTGGGATGAAAACTGACCTTTTCCAATCCTGTGGCCACTGCTGAGTTTTCCAAATTTGCTGGCATATTGAGTGCAGCACTTTCACAGCATCATCTTTCAGGATTTGGAATAGCTCCACTGGAATTCCATCACCTCCACTAGCTTTGTTCCTAGTGATGCTTTCTAAGGCCCACTTGACTTCACATTCCAGGATGTCTGGCTCTAGGTCAGTGATCACACCATCATGATTATCTGGGTCGTGAAGGTCTTTTTTGTACAGTTCTTCTGTGTATTCTTGCCACCTCTTCTTAATATCTTCTGCTTCTGTGAGGTCCATACCATTTCTGTCCTGTATCGAGCCCATCTTTGCATGAAATGTTCCTTTGGTATCTTTGATTTTCTTGAATAGATCCTTAGTCTTTCCCATTCTGTTGTTTTCCTCTATTTCTTTGCATTGATCGCTGAAGAAGGCTTTCTTATCTCTTCTTGCTATTCTTTGGAACTCTGCATTCAGATGTTTATATCTTTCCTTTTCTTCTTTGCTTTTCGCTTCTCTTCTTTTCACAGCTATTTGTAAGGCCTCCCCAGACAGCCATTTTGCTTTTTTGCATTTCTTTTCCATGGGGATGGTCTTGATCCCTGTCTCCTGTACAATGTCACGAACCTCATTCCATAGTTCATCAGGCACTCTATCTATCAGATCTAGGCCCTTAAATCTATTTCTCACTTCCACTGTATAATCATAAGGGATTTGATTTAGGTCATACCTGAATGGTCTAGTGGTTTTCCCTACTTTCTTCAATTTAAGTCTGAATTTGGCAATAATGAGTAAACATCACCAATAACTTCCAAGAATTTTAACACAAACCTATTCTGTTTCAGGCTTTTAATTACTCTGTTATCGAAATAACTTTTTCTACAAATAAACTAATATGGGAAGATCAGATCTCCTTTTTGTAACTAAATAGACACAGCAAAGCTGGGACAGGTGAAGTTCTTATTTGCAAGCCCTAAACACACAGGCGGACAGGGTTGGTAACTCAAAGCATCACGATTCAATGTTATTGGTTCAAAGATCGTGGAATTCACAGATGTAACCATTCAGCTGAAGGAAGGAAAAGGAAAAGAATAAACTAAAAAGAAGATGCTGAAAAAGCTGGATAGTATCAAAGCGCTTCTATTTGAAGTCTGTGCTTCAAATGTGGCAATCCCTAGTCTGCGAAAACTACCTACATATTTGATGTCTGCTGCTGCTAAGTCGCTTCAGTCGTGTCCGACTCTGTGCGACCCCACAGACGGAAGCTCACCAGGCTCCCCTGTCCCTGGGATTCTCCAGGCAAGAACAATGGAGTGGGTTGCCATTGCCTTCTCCAATGCATGAAAGTGAAAAGTGAAAGTGAAGTCGCTCAGTCGTGTCCGACTCCCAGCAACCCCGTGGACTGGAGCCCACCAGGCTCCTCCATCCATGGGATTTTCCAGGCAAAAGTACTAGGGGGTTGCAAAGAGTCAGACACAACTAAGCAACTAACACACATACACTGAATTTTTAAATTTGTTTTATTCTACACTGAGTTTTAAGAGGTACGCAACCCTGAGAAAGTTAAGCAGGTAATTCTAGTTCAGTAATTTATAACAACCAATAGTAAGATTTTCCATAACCGTGTTTAGAATGGATAGGATTCATTTTATTAATAAATGGTTAAATTTTTTATTTGTTTAAACAAGTAATTTGTTTCTCCGAAGAAGTGGATTTTAATCCCGAAGAGGAAAAATAGATTATTTCTAACAAACGGCAGTTAGCAGAGAGGCTTTTCAAAGGGAGGTGCTTCGTTGATCAAGTTAAAATGGAAGCTCCCTGAGTATGGCTTTCTGGCTTTTCACATCAGTGTGTTGTCCTACTTGTATGAACCCCCAACATGGTCACATTAATAGTTCCAGGCAAAGTCTGTCTCACTCTCTGCAAACCATTCAGAAGTTAGGAATTAGGTCCCAGGCAAGTGTCTCCGGAGTCCCTGGATGGAAATCTGACCCCTGGAGGGAAGGGGGCAGGATGAGAGCGCCGCCCCCCAACGAGCATGCGCAGTTACCTCTCCCGCTCCTGCTCCAGCAGGTTGGTGAAATCGTCGCTCTTGTTCATGTAGTCCGTGTGCTTGTGCTTCTCGTTCTCCAGCTCGTACACCGTGCGCCTGTGACACTTCTCAGCCAGAAGCAGCTGCTCTAGCATGCGCCGGTAGGTTTCCTTCTGCTTTTCCTCGAGTCTGTCCAGCTGAGTAAGCCAACATGGGAAAGAGCTTAATATTTTATTTCATTTACATATGACTCTAAATAAATAATCATTTGTCTCATGATTTATCAGAGCTTCCCTGGTGGCTCAGGTGGTGAAGAATACGCCTGCAATGCGGGAGACCTGGGTTGGGAAGATCCCCTGGAGGAGGGCATGACAACCCACTCCATTATTCTTGCCTGTAGAATCCCATGGAGAGAAGAGTCTGCTGGGCTGCAGTCCATGGGTTTGCAAAGAGTGGGACATGACTGAGGAACTAAGCACAGTGATTTATTACCTGCAGGGCAGGGCATGGGGTCTGCTATTCTCTGCTTTCCCCCCAATTCCATCATGTTCTCTAGGTCAGCTGACTGTATGCACTAGCGGTGGTAAGGCTGTAGTAACTTCTGGCCTCTGACCTTTTTTCTATGAACCTATGTGTGGTTCCTAAACAGACTCACTGTTTCGATGAGACAGCGCAAAGCCCTGTACTCAGAAAGAAAGAGAAGAGCATCCCACCTAATCTCACAAAAATAAAGAGCTCGGCAGGCACATGTAACAAATTCCTCCCCTGGTGGAATGAAATTATCATCGCAACCCTGTTCTTTTAAGGCCTGTAGTTAAGTGAATTTCTAGGAAAAGTATGTGAAGGACCCACAATCCTCTCCTTTTAAGAGATACTACATATAGGGAGAGTCTCAGAATTTGTGGAGAACACATATCTCAAACTAAGAGATCTTATCAAATATTATCACAGGGCTTTTTGTGCCTGTGTCTCTGGACAGGCTATAAGATCTCTAAGGGGCCATGCCTTGGTCATCTTTTTAGTTCCTGGTGCTTAACACAGAGCTTGGGACAACATAAGTGTTCAGTAAATGTTTGTAGAATAGGACCCAATCTTAAAATATCGATAGTTCTCCATCCTACTCTCCTCTCCAAACCCTAGTGCAGGAGTTCACAACGCTCAGCACTAGCGACATTTTTGGCCAATTCTTATTTGAGAGGTTGTCCTGTGCATTGGAGGATGCTCAGCACCATCCCTGGCCTCTGCCCTCTGGATGCTGGTACTAAAACCTGCAGTTGTGCCAAAGCTATCCACAAACATTGTCAGATGTCACCTGAAGGGAAAGTCCCCATTCCCCCCACCCCTCTGTTGAGAATCACTGCTCTGGGTGAATCAGACATATTTAGGATCCATTCTTTTTTTTTTTTTTAGCTGCACTGGATCTTTGTTGCTGAGGGCAGGCTTTCTCTAATTGTGGAAAGCAGGGGCTACTCTCTAGTTGTGATGCTTGAGCTTCTCATTTTAGTGGCTTCTCTTGTTGCGCTCTAGAGCATGGGCCCAGTACTTGTGGCACACTGGATTGGGTGCCCTGCCAAATGTGGTATCCTCCCAGACCAGGGATCAAACCTGTGACCCTACAGTGGCAGATGGATTCTTAACCACTGGATCCCCAGGGAAGTCCTAGTATCCATTCTTAATCGCACAGCCAACTCCGTAAGACTCAGTGGAGTAGCTCTATGGGGATCAGCTCCAGAGCTATTCCTTGGATGTTCCATGTTTGCCCTTCAGTTATAAGGAGGATCTGTGGTTCCCTCCACAATTGTATATATCCCTTCATTGTGAATGAATCATTTGTGGGGCCCAAAGTAAAAGAGATATTACCCCCATAATCCTCAGTGCCTTCTGATTAGACCTCCACCCCCCTTGCCTAAGAGCAGGTGACCAACAGACCGGCGAAACCCAGGCTATCCGGTGGCCTGTCATGCCTGAGATCATCAGGGAGGCTAATTGTACTTTTATGCATTCTGATAAATTTCTGCAGTGTAAATGGGACAGTCTAAACAAGAGACTTTCTCACTGAGACAGCTCCTATTACTAAATATTCTCCCCAAGCACTCTGCATCTCCCCACAAGTGTGATTTTTACCACATGCTATAGAATTTGTCAAGCATTGCTGGAACATCATCAGAAATGTGGAAGGAGCAACTCTTTCCCCCTTTTGATCCTTCTGACTTCGTGAAGCTGAAACTCCAAGACCTTGGACACCTGATGAGAAGAGCCGACTCATTGGAAAAGACTCTGATGCTGGCAAAGATTGAGGGCAAGGAGGATAAAGTGGCAACAGAGGATGAGATGGTTGGATGGCATCATCGAATCGATAGACATGAGTTTGAGCAAACTCCAGGAGTTAGTGAAATACTGGTATGCCACAAGTCCATGGGGTCACAGAGTCAGACACCACTAAGCGGCTGAACAACAACTTTGTTGTAAAGTAAGGCTTTCCCTCCTTTTGAGACTATTTGGAAAAACAGCTTCTACCTGTTTCTTGATACCCTGACCCACTCCTCCCTAATGAAGGAAGGGTGACATATTTGAAGGTTGTATTTGGGACAGGGAGCTGGGCATTAGAAGTCCAGCCTTTTCATTTCTTAGTTTTGACCCTGTCTACATAAAATGGTACTCTGTGCTCTGAGGATGCAAACTCTCCCTTACGGCTCCCTTCAAAGTTTAGGAGAGAAGCTGGTGGTGGTGATCTATCTATCTATGTCAATACTAAAGTTAATCTTTCAAGTCATAGGTCAGACTCCTGCAGTTATTCCTCCATCCTTTCATAAGAGGAGAAGATGGGGGTGTTATTAATTGGATGGTTGACTGAAATATCCAGAGAGAGAGACACTGTCGGGGCATCTAGAGAAAAAACAGCATATGCTGATATTAATTGCCCTGGGGCAGCCTAGGTGGGACCGCTCAGCCCTAGCTTAAATATGTTCTGTCCCTGTGGACCTTTGGCTCTTCTGTTCTCAGCAGCTACCACTATGGGGCTAGGCCCCTAAGTGGCTGGTGTCAGGGGCCATGTTCACCTCACCTGCATCAGCACTGCTTGACCTCAGTAGTGACTGCATAATCAGGAAGACAGTCTTTTTGTCCCTGAATGCCTTTGGAAGGATGCTGAGACACTGATGTGTACACTGCCTTTTCCACCCAGAACTGCAAACCTGGATTTTAAAATCCAGTTTAAACTGCAAAGCTAGTAAATTCCTCTTTAGCAACAAAGCATTAGTGTGTGAGGATTTAGCTTTCAGTTTTAAATTCTGGATGTAAGAACTGACATGGGTAGCGATAGAGCAGCCGTGCCAGACCCTGTGACTCGTTACTTTGTTTGGAACGGCACGGAGCTCCTAGGAGAGAGCTGAGGTGGACTAATCTCCTGTATCTGTGTGGCTTGTCCTGAGACTCTGAAGACCACTCCCATACCTGTGAGCTCTGTAGATTCATTAATTATGTACACTGTGTCCCATGGCTTTTGGTTTTCAGGCTCCAAACGGTGGCTTAACCACAGAGGAACAGGAGTTCTTATTACTGAATAGTGAAAGTGAAATGGGCACTGATTCCTTTGGAAATGTAGCTTCCACTTGGATGGAGGTGGAAGGAAAATTGAATGAGATCATCATAGCCCCCAAAGCCAAGATTTACTGAGAAAAGAGTGTACCTGAATCAAGTTGGTGGAGAAGTTCAGGGACTTGAGATGGGGAGAAATTTCAGTATGTTTCAGATGAAAGAATCATGATTTAGGAACTGATTTTTAGTCTATTATCAACACAGGGCTAAGGGGAAGAGTATTAAGGAATTTAGGAAGCGAGAAATCTATTTGAAATGGGAGGTCTTAAAAGACCAAAGTGTATTTACACAGAAGGAAAATGGATCTAAATGCTCTTAAAGATAAGGCTATAGAAAAGGAGATATTTTAGTCTTTGTTGAATCACAGTGGGTGACAGAGGAAGAAGAGACGGGAGAGCCTAGAGAGCAGAGCAACATGACACCCCCCTCCACCAAAAAGAATAGATGGAGTCAGGATCCAGGAAACACTTGAGGAGCATACTGCAAAACTGCGGAGGTCCTTCATGAGATCACACAGCACCCTTCTCTTGCAGACTGCAACAGCTATTCAGACTGGTTACATAAAATGTAGACAGACCTAAGAATTAAAACTTGAGAAGATCAGGGTAGAATATTTGAAACAATTTGGGGAGAGTCTCAGGATATCAGCTATCCCAGATGGGCTCTGAGTGAACATACACAAGAAACTTGAAGACGTCGATTTTGAGGGAAAGATGAAAGGGAAAGAGAAATGAAAGGGGAGTGGGGCAGGACAGCAGCAGATGTGTCCAAGCACTGGTGTGTTGGGGAAATCTCCTTAGGAGGGATCATCCAACTCAAGAAAGTAAAAGTAGATAAGATTTGTGTTAAACAAGGGTTCCTCTTGGCAGACACATTACTCCTTGGTTTTGCTTCTCTCATGGAGGGTGACCACACGATGCACAGTGTGGAAGGTAATATACAGAAAACAAATGTCTGAGTCTGAAAGCATCGGGTGTGTGTGTGTGTGTGTGCGCTCAGTTGCTCAGTCGTGTCTGACTCTTTTGCAACCCCTTTGACTGTAGCCTGCCAGTCTCCTCTGTCCATGGAATTTTCCAGATAAGAATGCCAGGGGATCTTCCTGACCCAGGATTGAACCCACATCTCTTGAATCTCCTGCCTTGGCAGGTGGATTCTTTACCACTAGCGCCACCTGGGAAGCCTGAAACCATAGGGTAAGTAGAGGCAAAAAAAAAAAAAAAAAAAAAAAAACCTCTACAGTCCCTAAAATAGTGATAGAGGAAGAGTGGGACCATTTGAAAAACTAGTCAAAATGTTGAAGACAACAATAACAGTAAAACTCAGCTGAGCCTTCCTACTGGAGAAAAGTTGTGACAAAAGGAAATACTTTTGTTGCCTTGAGTAGGACAAGTTACTTAAGAATTAGAAAGTTCTAACACGAGAGAGAAGGGAAGTTCTGAGGAATGGTCACCTGGTAAGGTAGGGTTCCCATTCGGTGCCAAGGCAGGCAGGTTTCAGAAAGTCACCTGGGAGAAGGAGTACTACCCCCTGAAATAAGGGGGCAGTAAGAAAAACCACAGATATGAGATGGGTTGCCTAGTTCTGGGCATCATTGTGAATGAAAAAAGCAAATGATTTTAGAGGTTTTAAACATGCAGGTGGGAAGACCTAGGGATGTAGGATGTCATCACTCAAACATCCCTAAACTTTGAAAAAAGAGAGATGTGTTTCAAGTGTCACTGAGGGCAAGGGTAGTACACGCAAACAGATCCCTCCACCCCACCCAAGGTTCGCCATGCCCCACAATTATTAAGCTCTTGATGGTGGCAGTCTCCGTCTGATAGGGACAGCTTCCCTCACACTGACTGGCATCCTGTTGGAGCTAAAGATTTTCTCTATCCACCCACCTTTCCTCAGACACCCCCGAAATCTCCGCTTCAGTCCTGGTAAGAGTAATATGAGTCTGTGTTATGCTGAGTCCTGAGGTCAAGGAATATCATTCCTCTTGAGATAAATTGACCTTGGAGCTGGGGCTTTTCTTGCATTTTTAATAATTTATGAATATAAGATTGATACTATGGTAACTGCATGTGTCCTAATAATCTTTAGCCTCTTTGAATAGACAGAATAGAGGACTTCAGGATGTATTCATTCATCTTTGAAAATGCCTCGGATTAAAATCCCTCCGGCTAAGGCTAAGCAGAATAAGAATTTGGGAAGGAAAGAAACCAAAAGCTTAATTTCTTTGAAATTTTGCTTAAGAATTTTCATATCTTAGAATTTAATGTACAAGGAAGTTCTGGGGGCGGTTAATATTCTTTGTTTAATTTCTCCCCAGATACCTGGCAAGGGGAGGGTCTACCATATTGGGTTCACTGCTTAACCTTTAGTGGGTTCTGTTGGATGACCTAGTTGGGCCTAATTTGATATGAAAAGTAGAATTAGCAGTGGTTTTTGGCTTGAGGTACAGCATGACTTCTGGGCTTCCCAGGTGGCCCTAGCCGTAAAGAACCCACCTGCTAATGCAGGAGACGTAAGAGACACGGGTTCGATCCCTGGGTTGGGAAGGTCCGTTTGAGGAGGGCATGGCAACCCTCTCCAATATTCTTGTCTGGAGAATCCCATGGACAGAGGAACATGATGGGTTATGGTCCATAGGTTCACAAAGAGTCGGACAGGACTGAATTAACACGAATGAACGCATATACAGCATGACTTCTAGGAACAAGAGCTAGACTATCTGCTCATAGTCCCAGGAGGTAATGGAACAGTGACATATGAGATTCTTGCATCATGAACTTGGAAGCAACTCCCTTGCTCCTTGAGTAGCAAGAACTTGATTATAAACCCCAAAGGGTTAAGAAACCAAAAATCTTTTCTCCTTGCAGCATCCTCTTTCTCTCGTTTTTGCCAGTGCTGGGAAAAGTAGCTTCTGTTTTTCCCTCTTCCTCATCCTTCACTCCTCCTCAGGGAAGAACAATGCTTCAGACTGTTGAGGTGGGAAGGAACCAAGAAGCATGATCATGTGGGGCAGGAGGCAGTGATTCTGGGTGTGCATGCTCTGAAGACCTACTTCTCCCCTTAGAGGTCATTCCAAGCTCTTACTTGGGAGAAAAGAATTAAGATGCCCAAATGATGCTCTTTAACCAAGCCAAGTTCTTCAATCCAGGTGGTTATAATAATAATATAAAATTGATCCTTTCCCCTGTGTCTTTTACTCCTCACATCCCTCCAAGTTGGGAACTGATAAAGAGTGTGAGCAATTATCACCCTCAGCTCCCAGCAAATACTGATATTTGTTGAGTAGCTAGTATGTACCAGAAACTATGTTAGAATTTTTCCAGTCATTGCTTCATTTAGTCCTTGGAAGTCTATGAGACGTGCATGTGACAGAGAACCCCAAAGCTTAAAGAGCTGAAGTGACCTACCCAAGTCACAGGCAGCTAATCGCTGTGGATTATCTCAGATGTGAAATTGGATCCAGCCAGTTGACTCTATCCTATCATAATATGCATGCATGCCAAGTCGCTTCAGGCGTGTCTGACTCTTTGTGACCCTATGACCTATAGCCTGCCAGGCTCCTCAGCCCATGGGATTCTCCAGGCAAGAATATGGAGTGGGTTGCCATGCCCTCCTCAAGGGGATCTTCCCAACCCAGGGATCAAACACACGTCTCATGTCTCCTGCATTGGCAGGTGGGTTCTTTACATCTAGCGCCACCTGGGAAGCCCATCCTATTATATAATTATCTCTTATTGTTTAAAGAAAAGATGAGAACAGAGCTCCAGTTCATTCTTGTTGCAGAAATTACAAAATTGTGGAGCCATCAATCTGTTGTGAATACTTTCTAAAGCAGATCTTTCTGAGATCTGTCAAACTGAGTTGCTGCAAAGGCTTGTCTTAAGTTAAATTACAACAGCTTGCTTCATACTTTAATTTCTGTGTCCATTATTCATTTATAATACTAATTTCACGTCTATGATTTTTTTTACATGAATTCCAAAGGGTCAGTATGGCTAGATCCATCAACTGGTTCCCTGATTGTGCATCCAAATCCAAATTTGATGTGAGAGTATTTTTAACATGTACTAGTAATCAGAGAAGGCAATGGCACCCCACTCCAGTACTCTTGCCTGGAAAATCCCATGGTTGGAGGAGCCTGGTGGGCTGCAGTTGATGGGGTCGCTAAGAGTCGGACACGACTGAGCGACTTCACTTTCACTTTTCACTTTAATGCATTGGAGAAGGAAATGGCAACCCACTCCATCGTTCTTGCCTGGAGAATCCTAGGGACAGGGGAGCCTGGTAGGCTACCGTCTATGGGGTCACACAGAGTCGGACATGACTGAAGTGACTTAGCATAGCATTATGAGTAATTAACAGCAGTAGTTTCTAATACAATCCTGTATAAAAATGATTAAATATTGTCCTATTAGATTCCCTGTTCTAAACCTTCCATTGGGATTTTGCCTCAACTTTTATGTTTTAGCCACTCACATGAGACCATTTAAATTATGACCAAGTCTTTTATAAGATATAAAAACCAAGTGGCTTTATAACCATAAATATCAATAATAAAAATCAATTTAGTTTTAGGCCAGCAGTTTGACAATAATCTGAAAATGCAATGCTAAAACCCATAAGCACCTCAAAATTTTACACATATCACCTATTAGAGAAATAAAAGAATAAAAAACTGAAGAGCAGGTAACTATCATAACCACATGAGAAATATATTTGGGGCTTTAAGTATATTTAAGAAAATACTTCTACAATTCTTATCAGTGAACTGTATTGACAATAATTCATGAACTATTAAATTATACTTTAATTCTAGATTGAAAGTGTTAGTCACTCAGTCTTGTCCGACTCTTTGTAAGCCCATGGACCATAACCCACCAGACTCCTCTGTCCATGGTATTCTCCAGGCAAGAATACTGGAGTAGGTTGCCATTCCCTTCTGCAGGGGATCTTCCTCACCCAGGGATTGAAACCAGGTATCCTGCATTGCAGGCAGATTCTTTACCATCTGAGCCACCAGGGAATAGGGCATCTTAAATAAATGTTTGCCTTTGAAAGGAAATGTTGAAGTGTGTCCAATGGAAGGATGAAGACACCTCCCTTTGAGGCTCCCTGCTCGGGGACTTGGGGTAAGTTTTTACCTCTGAGATGGGTTTCTCATACACATCTTCTCCTATGGACTTCTCCTGGGCCAGGATGGCATCTCGGTGCAGGACCCGGAGCACTTTCTCTGGCTCCGCAGACCCGTAATGAGCCTCCAGAACCTCAGGCTTAGTTTTCTCCGTCTTCAGCATGTGGATCACATCTTCCCTGGCCTGTGATGGAAAGCACAGCAAGGTCAGACGGTTGACAACATGTATCCTTTGCCGGGCTCACAAAATCAACACGGAGTTTATTGAATACATCCCGTGTCTCGTCACAGTTATCGGCAAATCCACTGGGTGCTTTTTGTTCTTTTTTTTTTTTTTTTAACCAAAAGCAGATTCGCAAGCAGATACTCTGCTTCAGGTTGCTAGGAAGCAGGCAAGCAGAGAAAAGAGTTGGTGCTAATATTAACTACATAAAAATTGCTGTAAGTAGCAATGATTCTGAGAAGGGGGAGGACTGCTCCTGGGGGTACTTAGCCCATTTCAGTGCTCATGAGGTCAATGACGATGTAAAGTTTTCTATTTATGCCCTCAATGTAGTACTCAGATCTGGCTTTAATATTAACTACATAAAAATTGCTGTAAGTAGCAATGATTCTGAGAAGGGGGAGGACTGCTCCTGGGGGTACTTAGCCCATTTCAGTGCTCATGAGGTCAATGACGATGTAAAGTTTTCTATTTATGCCCTCAATGTAGTACTCAGATCTGGCTTAAGATAAAACCCTGCTCTCTCCCCTTCTGGTTCTTACTCCATGTCTAATTAACAAAAACAACATTTATTAGCGATTTCCTGTTTCCCATCAAGTGATTCATCTCGCACAGTAACACACGGTAAGCAGCTCACATGATGCTGGGTGGGGCTTCTCAATTTAATGTATTCCCACTTGAAGGTGAAAAACATTTGTTTTTATAATACCAAAAGCATTTTGTATTGGGGTATATTCGATTAACAATGTTGTAATTTCAGGTAAACAGCAAAGAGACTCAGCCATACATAAACATGTATATGAAATTTAACTCCTGTGATATCCAGACTGCCAGTCAGAGGGGTCAGATTGATGGAATCGGAGTTGTTCTTTTGTTTTTTTAGCAAAATATTGGTGCCTTGTTGACACTCTTGAGAAAACCACATGATTATAGGCTTTCAGTCCTATTGACTATGGTCCGCATCACATAATACAAATATATCTGAATATATTTCCTACTGATGAGGACTGATGAACTCTGTAGCTATGATGGAACTGACATTTACTAAACGTACTCCCATTTGGTTGTATACTTGTTTTTCCAGTAAAGGTGATGGGTACGAAGTACCCTGACTTCATCCCAGCTTGTACCAAAGAACAAACTGGTGGCAACAGAATTTCAGTCTGTGACGGTGGAGGAGATTTTTTCCCCTATGTGATGCTAATAGCAGGTTTTAAATCATAAACCTGGCTCATTATCACAGCATTCTAAAGAAAGGACAAACTCTTATCTCTGAGACAGGGCCCCTAGTATAAAGTTTGTCTTTCATGAGATTTCTTGCTTTTATTGCTTTTTCGTAGTCTCTGAATTCATCTAATTCCAAATGGCCAAAAATGAATTTATTACAGAAACGTCAATAGACTGGAATTTGCAGATTTTCCCCATATTGTTTCTGCCACATATACATGTGTTCTTTCAAGACAAAAATGGAAAATATTAATTTTGAAGAAACCAGTGGTTTGGGATTAGTGAGAAAGTGTAAGTCAGAAAATAGTTTAATGGAAAGGCAATGTGTTTCCGTGCAGGGCAAAAGGACAAAGCACAGACACAGCGTCAGGCTAGCTCTGCAGTGTTTTTTGCAAATTAGAAAGAGGTGCCTGCTTCCAGGAGTCACAGCTCTGAGTCAGGGTGCAGCCTGCCTAGCGTGCAAAGTGGACACCTACCGAGTCCCTTGCCAGGCACCCCTATACAAGGCCCAGTTCCACATCTGTGTATGGTAATCTTGTCCTGAAGGAGTCCAAGGTATGTCATTGTTATCAGACAGTGTAAACAAAGAGCTTTACAACTGTAAATAGGTAGCTATTTTAGTTTAAAAGTTTAAGCTATCTGGTTCAAAAATATGTAAATATTATTGGTATGTTTCTTTTTAACCAAATCATTCGAATTCTGTTAGAAGAAAACAACTGATATGAAACACCCATTTCTTCTCTCCCTAAAAAATGTGCTTATGCATGAACTGTATTGATTGTGATATACTACATATACCACACATTTCATTCTGAATTCAATTACCCTAGACACCAATTACCAAAGGAAAAGAGGTTATGGTTGTGTAACACTGTGCATTATATATTTAGAATCACATTATTCATCAGTAACTAAAAGCTTTTTAATTGCTGTAATAATAATCATGGAAGGAATATACATGTTGCCTATAAATCACTGCTATTTAAAATGGTTTAATGTGGTAAATCAGTCATTCATAATTCACTGATTAAACCATGGTATCTGTTTTATCAGTGAAATAATGAAGATGTGATCACAAATACTTTTTATTACTTTAAACATGATTCAATAACTGAATCATGATTCAATTAAATAAAACCACTTTACATCTCTGCTTTGAGAGTCTTGTTAAGTTTTGTAGAAAGGAATGAAATTCAAAGTGTAAGAAAGTTCCTGTTGTTGAACATGACTGTTTTCCCATGGAAGTTTTACCACAAGCAAGCAGTTAAAGTCTTAGGGTTCTGGGAAGCTGTTAAATAAACCACTGTATTTAAAGATGTAAAACAACTCAGAGGGAGAAATACTTTGAAGAGGGTTTAAGAAAGGAGAGAGAAGGAGATCAGAGGGAGAAGAGACGATGAAAATGTTTAGTTGACTTAGCCATGATGATGGGGAATGACTAGATTAGGGTATAGAAACAGGCACAGAGGGATCCCATCCTCTCTTCCATCCTACACAGTCACCCTTCCTGCCAAGGAAGTCAAACAGAGTCCAAGAACAAAGATGTCCCTGCTGAACTGAAACCGCACTCCAGGGAACAAGGGGTTGTCTCAACTGGCTGCATAAAGAGCTGATCCAAAACATTTGAGGGCAGCAGAGAGCCGCTCTGCAAAGCCCAAGGCCAACAGGTGAATGTGTGATTCATTCACAAAGTGAAGGGTGGGTCTCTGGACTCTGGGGCTTCCCCAGTGGCTTAGCCATAAAGAATCCACCTGCAAATCATGAGCCGCAAGAGGCGTGAGTTCAATCCTGGGTTGAACTGGGTCAGAAAGATCCCTGGAGGACAGCATGGCAACCCAC
The DNA here is from genome assembly GCA_935064755.1 of Tragelaphus eurycerus. Taxonomy (NCBI): domain Eukaryota; kingdom Metazoa; phylum Chordata; class Mammalia; order Artiodactyla; family Bovidae; genus Tragelaphus; species Tragelaphus eurycerus. Next base: position 16,093,113 of record CAKXYN010000041.1, read on the forward strand.
TCCAGTGTTCTTGCCTGGAGAATCCCATAGACAGAGGAGCCTGGAGAGTCCGTTGGGTCACAAAGAATTGGACATGACTGCAGCGGCTTAGCATGCACACACGCTGTGGACTTTGCTGACAAAATAGGGAGGGAGGCAATAGAATAATACACAGGAGAGGTGGAGCCCACACAGGTGACATAGTTCAAAAGAGGGCTGAATCCAGTCATCCCTTCAATAAATATTTGTGCACATTCAGTATTGGAGATATAATTGCACTCTGAGGCATTGAAGTCTAGAGGGAAACCACAAAAACAATTGAAAGGCATTTATACTATAACATGGTAAGCCTTAGGATGGAGGAGCTATCAGAGACTAAGAACTTCAGAAGAATCTTTATGACTTGAATCTGAGCTAAGAGGAGGCTTCCTGGGGAAAGTGACATGAAATCTCTCATGAGTACTTCAGCTGGAGAAAGAGGGGTGGAGCTAGGGTAAGACTGTTCTTGGCCAAGGGAAGGCAAAGGTCAAACTGAATGGATTTAGATGCTGTGCTGGGGCCACAGGAGGCTAGAGTGATAAACAAGGGACAACTCAAAGCCTGTAAACCAGACAGTGAGTGTACGTTTTATCATGGAATAGCAAGAAACCTTGGACTTTCTTTTTGTTTGTTTGTTTTATATGTGCCAGGTCACACAGGAACCTAGCATCCTTTGTTTGTTTGTTGTGTTTTGGCTGAGCTGGGTCTTCATTGCTGTGCCCAGGCTTTCTCTAGTTACAGTGAGACTAGTCTAGAAACTAGACTACGGGGGCTATTCTCTAGTTGTGGTGCATGGGCTTCTCTACGGTGGCTTCTTTTGTTGTGGAACGCAGACTCTAGGTGCATGGGCTTCAGTAGTTGCAACTTGCAGGCTCAGTAATTGAGGCTCGCATGCTCTAGAGCGTGGGCTCAGTGGTTATGGTGCATGGGCTTTGTTGCTCCTCAGCTTGTGGAATCTTCCCAGAGCAGGGATTGAACCTGTGTCCCCTGCATTGGCAGGCACATTCTTATCCACTGGGCCACCAGGAAAGTCTGAGCCTTGGGATTTCTGAGCAACAGAATTGCTCGACAGAATGTTCTGAGCAACATGGTCAGATTGGTGTGGTAGAAAGCTCATTCACTGTGTTAAAAATGCACAAATTCTGAATCAGCATGTCTAATGGTGTGATCTAGGAACTATGATTAAAGCAGAGCTGCACTTAGACATCACTGTATATGTGTGCTTGATTATGTTCAACTCTTTGTGACCCCCATGGACTAGAGCCCGCCAGAGTCCTCACTGTGTGCATGAGTGCTAAGTCGCTTAAGTCATGCCCAACTCTTTGCAACACTGTGGACAGTAGCCTGCCAGGCTCCTCTGTCCCAGGGATTATCCAGGCAAGAATATGGGAGTGGGTTGCCATGCCCTTCTCCAGGGGATCTCCCCAACCCAGGGGATCAAACCTAAGTCTCTTTACATCTCCTGCAGTGGCAGACAGCTTCTTTACCACTAGCCCCACCTGGAAAGACCAGGCTCCTCACTACTTTAGGCCAATTCAACACCAAAAGCACTTAACTTATCTGCTATGTTAGCTCAAGCCCCCCAGCAGGACCATCTGATTCCCAAGGATGTGCTTGCCCCAGAGGTTTCTCCTGTTCTCATTGGGTCTTCAATCCCACTGATCTTCACCAAGGAATTGTGGTCACTTGAGATCACCAATATAAACCAGGAGGGTTTCAGGGAACTGGTGGAAGTATTTTCTCAGATCAGATCAGATCAGGCGCTCAGTCGTGTCCAACTCTTTGCGACCCCATGAATCGCAGCACGCCAGGCCTTCCTGTCCATCACCAACTCCCGGAGGTCACTCAGACTCACATCCATCAAGTCAGTGATGCCATCCAGTCATCTCATCCCCTGTCGTCCCCTTCTCCTCTTGCCCTCAATCCCTCCCAGCATCAGAGTCTTCTCCGATGAGTCAACTCTTCTCATGAGGTGGCCAAAGTACTGGAGTTTCAACTTTAGCATCATTCCTTCCAAAGAAATCCCAGGGCTGATCTCCTTCAGAATGGACTGGTAAGTATTTGCTACCTCTGTGCAAATGAAGGTGACTGACTCTCTCATTTTGCCCGGGACTAAAAAGAACAAAATCCCACAAAGCTGGACTTTGGCAAATCAGGACAGTCCCAGGCAAACTGGGATGAGTTGGTTATCCAAGTGCAAACAGGGAGGGGACAGGAGACTGGGTATTCCAAAATGTTCCTACATCTTACAGGGCAGCCATGATGGACTTACTCTATTCAAGAACTGAATTTCACTGACAGTGTTTCCAAAACTTAGCTTTCTTTAAAGGAAAAATTCCTTTGTTGATGACTGTGCCTGGTGACAACTTTAACTATGTTTTAAACTTGTGGGATTTTTTTAATCTTTGGGAAAATCCATAATGAGTGAGAGACAATATTTAGTGTTTATGCCCATGTGACAGAGCCATTCCGCACTTCTAAATGGGTACGTGTCTAACTCTGGGAGGATGGGCAATCAAGATGAGCTGTTGAACTTCAAATTCAACACGGTGCCTCCTCTTGAAACTCTCAGATTATTTAAAGACTTGCGGTGGGTGGTAAGTAGTTAAAAACTCTTTCAGAACATTGATACACTATTAATATTGACTTGAATGTTTAGAACAAAACAGAAGACTTAGAAAACATTTGCTTGAGGTGAACAGCTTGGGACAGCTTCTTCGATGGTGCCACCACGATCCCCAGCATGACAGTCCACTGACTTGAGAGGGAACACAGCCAGGTGGGAAGTTTGAGATGCCTGCTCCTAACTGCTGATATTGCACACCTCAAACAAGCCATTCCCTGCTAAGAGCAGTTGACCTTGAATGGGGGATATATTTTGAGGACAGAATAAATTTATTTCTGTGCTTTGGAAGAACCAGAATGTCACAGTTTTTAAAAACTATCACTTTTTCATATATTTAATTAGCTACCTAAATATGAATATGGATATCACTGCATTGAGCTAAGGGACCCTAGGAAAGATGGCCCTGGAAGACTAACATATACCCATTCTGTAAATACTTTCCCATTCTGGGAACTCAACTCAATGTTCTGTATCTATTTAAATAAGGTAATTTATTAGTTTACTTGCCAACTTGTTTCCTAGGCTGTGAGCTGCTTTGAGGTCAGGGACTATGTCTACAATGTCTACTAAAAGAGTGCCTACCCGCATGATAGCAACTCAGTAAATATTTGTTAAAAGGAAGAAAATTAAAATTAACTGATGTGAAGTCAGAGAGGCATAAATGGACACTGAAAAGTTCAGAACAACCTTAACTAGCCTTGTTTAAAAGATATAAACAATTACATTTTTCAACTTCTGCTCTTCCATCTGACATTCTTGTCTACAGTTTAGGGGTCACTTTCTTCCTCTGAAGTTTATTCCAAAGAGAAAATATGTAAACTGAATAAGGAAAAACAGTGCATTCCACCAGAATGTTACTACAGGAAACAAACTATCGTTAAATCTCAAACAAATTGAATTATACTGTTCTCTCTAGTTAGGTAAAATGGAATATTATAAACATATTGGAAGAATAAAAGCTATGTAATTTATGATAGTATTAGCTATCACTATAGAAATTAGTGGGGTTCTTTTCCTTTTTTTTCCCCCTCCATTTCCCCCCCCCTTTTTTTTTCCTCCTCAATGTTAGAAAGCAAAGGTAACATAGTAAGTGCCACAGCAACATACAAGGAGAAGATTCAGACATGGTTAAAGTGCCCTCAGGACTAAAAATGTGTCTTTAAGGTTTTCTCTAGAAATTTCTCTCTATAACTCTATGGTTAATAGTAGCCTAAAAAGTAGCCTTGTTTATTAAAAAATCACTTCTTTGTAGCACTTGAGCTGAACTATCCAAAAAAAAAAAAAAAAAAGCTTTTATTAAAATATCACTCAAGACGGAGGAGACATATGTATACTTATGGCTGATCCATGTTGATGTATGACAGAAACCAACACAATATTGTGATTATCCTTCAATTAAAAATAAATACATTAAGAAAAAAGAAATATCACAAGCAGAACTTCCCTGGTGATCCAGTGGTTAAGAATCCATTTGCCAATTAAGGAGACGTGGGTTCAAACCCTGGTCCAGTAAGATTCCACGTGCCTTGGGGCAGTGAAGCCTCTGTGCCCTAACTACTGAGCAGGCTCTGGAGCCCGAGCTCCACAGCAAGAGAAGCCACGCAATGAGAAGCCTGCACACCACATCAGGGTAGCCCCTGCTCACCACAACTAGAAAAAGCCCACGCACAGCAGCAAAGGCCTAGTGCAGCCAAAACTAAATAATAAAATTATGTTTTAAAGTCACAAGCAGATGCTATTTTCATATTAAAACTTCCTTTTATTAATACCATGAGAGCTTGAATTTTTTAAAAGGAAAATTCCTCAAAATCCCAGTGATTTTTTTTTTTTTTTGCAGATACAGAAGAATCCATTCTAAAGTGCATATAGAATTTCAAGAGACAACAAATATCCAAAGGGACAGCCAAAGAGCCAGTCTCTAAAAAGAACAAAATTCACGTCTCATACTTTATAATTTCTAAACTTACTTCAAAACTACAGCAATCAAAACATCACAATACTGGCATAAATACAGACATTTAGACTGGTAGAACAGAATAGAGATCCCAGAAATAAAACCTTGTATACATAGTCACATGATTTTCAGTAAGAATGTCAAGGCCGTTCAATGGAAAAAGGATAGTCTTTTCAACAAATGATGCTGGGAAAACTGGATACCCAGAATGAAGATGGACCCTTACCTTATATAAAAATTAACTCAAAACAAATCAAAAACCTGAATGGAGAGCTAAAACTCCTAGAAGAAAACATAGGGGAAAAACTTCATGATATTGGATTTGGCAATGATTTCTTGGATATAACACCAAAAGCACAAACAATAAAAGAAAAAATAGATAAATTGAACTATATCACAATTTAAAACTTCTGTGTATCAAAGAATAGAATTGACAGAAAAGCAACCCACAGAATGGGAGAAATTATTTGCATATATTTGATAAAGGATTAATATCTAGAATATATAAAGAATTGCTATAATTCAACGACAAAAACTGACTTTACAATGGGCAAAGGACCTAAATAGACATTAATTTTTAAAATTTTATTGAAGTATAGTTGAGGTACAATATAAGTTACAGGTATAAAATATAGTGATTCACAATTTTTTAAGGTTATACTCCATTTATAGTTATATAAAATATTGGCTACATTCCCAATGTTGTATAGTATATCCTTGTAGTTTACACCTAATAGTTGGCCCCTTTTAATCCCATGCCCTTACATTACCCTTCCCTCCCCCCACTGGAAACCACTAGTTTGTTCTGTATAGATGTGAATCTGCTGCTTTTTTGTTGTTCTTATATTCACTAGTTTGTTGTATTTTTTCCATTCTACATGTAAGTGATATCATACAATATTTTTGTCTTTCTCTGCCTGACTTCTTTCACTAGCATAATGCCCTTCAGGTCCATCCATGGCATTACAAATGGCAAAATTTAGGGGTTCTTTTATGGCTCTGTGTGTGTATGTATGTATATGGGCTTAGTCGTGTCCCAACTCTTTGCAACCCTATGGGCTATAGCCAGTCAGGCTCCTCTGTCCATGGAATTTTCCAGGCAAGAATAGTGAGTGGATTGCTATTTCCTATCCAGGAGATCTTCCCAATCCTGGAGTTGAACCCAAGTCTCTTTATATCTCCTGTATTGGCAGGCAGATTCTTTACCACTGTGCCACCTGGGAGGCCCCTTGCTACATCTTTTTTATCCATTCATCAACCTAAGTGTTGATGGACATTTAGGTTGCTTCCATATCTTGGAAATCATAAATAATGCTGCTGTGAATGTTGGGGTGCATGTATCTTTTTGAATTAGCATTTTTTTTTTCGGATACACACATGGGGTCGCAAAAGAGTCAGACATTATTTAGCAACTAGTTAACAACAACAAAAACCTAAATAGGTATTTCTAAGGTATACAAATGGCCAGCAAGAACAGGAAAGGACACTCAATAGTACTTATCACTATAGAAGTCAAAACCAAGTGAGATACCACTTCACACGTATTTGGATGGCTATCATCAAAAACAGGTACAAGTATCAACAAGGGTATAGAGAAATTGGAATCCTTGTACACTGTAAAATGATTTAGGTACAATGGAAAACAGTATGGCAGTTTTTCAAAAAATTACAAATAAATTATTGTATTATCCAGTAATTCCACTTCTGGGCATATACCCCAAACAATTGAAAGCAGGAACACTTACATTTATAGTAGCATTATTCACAATAGCCAAAAAGTGGAAACAACCCAAGTATTCATTGACAGATGAATGTATAAACAATATGGTCAGTCAGTCAGCCAGTTCAGTCGCTCAGTCATGTCCAACTCTTTACAACCTCACAGACTGCAGCACACCAGGCGTCCCTGTCCCTCACCGATTCCCAGAGTTGACTCAAAATCATGTCCATTGAGTTGGTGACGCCATCCAACCATCTCATCCTCTGTCATCCCCGTCTCCTCCTGCCCTCAATCTTTCTCAGCATCAGGGTCTTTTCCAATGAGTCAGTTTTTCTCATAAGGTGGCCAAAGTATTGGAGTTTCAGCTTCTGCATCAGTCCTTCCAGTGAATATTCAGGATTGATTTCCTTTAGGATGGACTGGTTGGATCTCCTTGCTGTCCCAGGGACTCTCAAGTATCCTCTCCAACACCACAGTTCAAAAGCATCAATTCTTTGGCACTCAGCTTTCTTTATAGTTCACTCTTACATCCATACATAACTACTAGAAAAACCATAGCTTTGACTAGATGGACCTTTATTGGCAAAGTAATGTCTCTGCTTTTTAATATGCTGTCTAGGTTGGTCATAACAATATGGTATATACATACAAAGGCTTTCCTGGTGGCTCAAATGGTAAAGAATCTGCCTGCGAGGCAAGAGACCCAGGTTCAATCAAGAAGATCCCCTGGAGAAGGGCATGGCAACTCACTCCAGTATTCTTGTCTAGAGAATTCCATGGACAGAGGAACCTGGTAGGCTACAGTCCAGAGGGTCACAAAGAGTCAGACATGATTGAGTGATGAACACACACATACATATATAATGCAATGTTACTCATCCTTTTTAAAAGAAATGCTCCAATATGGATGAATCTTGAAGACACTATGCCAAATGAAATAAGCTAGTCATGAAAGGACAAATACTATATGATTCCATTTACATGAGGTACTTAGAAAAGTCAAATTCACAGAGACAGAAAGTGGACTGGTGGTTGGCAGGGGCAGGGGAGAAGGAGGATGGACAGTGATTGTTCAGTGGGAACAGAGTTCAGGGTTTGGAAGATGAGAAGCTTTCTGCAGATGGATGGATGGTGGTGATAATACACAAGGTGAATGCATTTAATGCTTATGAATGGTACACTTAAAAATGGTTACAATGGTAAATTTTATATTATGTATATTTTGCCACAGTTTTTAAAAAATTAGAAGTACCACTGTGTTACCTCCCAAAAAATGCAAATAAGAAAATACAAATCACCCTCAATCCTTTATGTAGAGAATACCACTTTTTTGAATAAAAAGGTAAAATTCCATGTAATAAATTGTCATATTTTCCTTGTGGTTACTTAGCTGAACATCACAGTCATCCATGGATTTAAACATTTTCATGACTTGTGTGGTTTTGTTTTTTTTTTTCTTTTTTACCACATTGGGATATTAATAGCAAGACAGCTGCTATGTCCCAGATTAGAAATTAGATAAGGCCACAGGTTGCCCCCTGCGGTGCTGTGATTCTATAGTGTATAATTTCTTAAATTCTGAAAGACTGCAGGCTCTTGGTACTGTGCTAATAAAGACCCTGGGCAGAGACCTTAAATGGTGCCCACCCCTGGCAACCCACTCCAGTATTCTTGCCTGGAGAATCCCGGGGACAGAGGAGCCTGGTAAGCTGCTGTCTATGGGATCGCACAGAGTCGGACACGACTGAAGCGACTTAGCAGCAGCAGCAGCAACCCCTATATGTAATCAGGTCCCGCGGACAGGGTCCAGCTTTCTGTGAGCCGGTTGAGAAGCTGAATTCCATAAAACGTGGGCGAAGCGATTGCTAGGGCACAAATGCATGGTTATTTTCTCACTGTGGTTATTTATCCAGCTCCGTGAATTTAACCCTCTCAACAGAAGCCAGCCAGAGGAGACCCAGGACTAACAGAGCATCTGTGCAGACCTGACACCAGGCGTCTCTCTACAGACCCCTCTGGCCCAACCCCGCTATTTATTTATGTAAATTTTGTTCACTTCCCCACTTCATCCTATGACTGTCTCCTCCACAGATGGTCCCTCCAAGAATTTTCTCAAGCTTGAGTGAAATCCCTCTATGTAATCTTGTCTGGAGGATTGACTGGCAGGGCTATTTGCATGAGGGACCGAGACTTCCTGGGAAAGAGCTCGTCCCGGGGCAGGGGGAGGAAGGGCACCATTTTGGCCGAAGGACAATGGGGCAGGGTCAGAGGGCAAGGGTCAGTCTGAGTGCAGCCCAGCGCCTGTCACTCCAACGCACCCCCCCAGCTCAGCCCCCTCGACCCACGCCTGGGTCCCAGGCTGAAGGACTGCCATGAAAGAACCCAGTAAGAACTAGAGGAATTGGTAAATTAGAATGCAGCAGTAAGCAGGAAAGGCGGGAAGGGGCAGCCCCTCTCTGTCTGTCGGGCATCCTACTCTCAGGATGGACGCATAGGCTGAACTCCCTCCAAGAAGACATCTACTGACAGGCACGGAGGAGAGAGCCCTGGATCGCAGACAGCCATGCGGGCTGTACCTTCACAACAGCAGGCCTCACTGCAGTAGGCTGGAGGGGGAAAGAGCTGGGGCAAAGGTCAAATGGTAGCCCAGAGCAGGGTGTGCAACATGTGTGGGCCACCCTCTGAGGACTCCCTGCCTGCTCGGGAGGAAAGGGGACTGGCATCCCCACAGAGCAGGTGGGGGCGCGGGCAGGAGAGGGAAACCGTAGTTTCTTTGATCTTATTTTTATCCTCCCACTGATGAGGACTGGGAAGTACAAGTAATACTCTTTCAAAGAGAAAATATTGCATGTCAGCAAGATAAGGACATATCGCCTAGATAAAATTTATAGGGGTGGTTTGTTTGAATCGTATAACACGAAATTCCTTTGGATTTGTTGTGCTTTTTGATGTATTCATTTCAGCCTCTGACCTAAGTGAATTCTATATTGATGGCATTTGGCCAAATTAGAACAACTAAGAGTTTCATTTTTTGAACAAAAACATAAGAAAATCTCAGCCATTATGAATCTACAGGGCATGAAGTAACTGAAAAATACTTACTTTAAAAAACAGAGATTTTTCCATTGTAGGGGCTTGGGAGTAGGATGAACTCCCAAAGTGAATTCTATAGAATTCAAATGAATTATGAAGGCCCTCTTCTCTTAAAGAGAATATACTATGCATAAGTTAATGTCTTTTTGAGAACTTGGAATAGTCATCTCTTTAGATATACTGAAGATGTTTATTGTTATATGCTTTCTTAACCCACTTGGTTTTTTGTCTTCATCTTTAAACAAGTTACTGATGGTGGCTAAGTCACTTCAGTCACGTTCGACTCTGTGCAACCCCATAGACGGCAGACCACCAGGCTCCCCCGTCCCTGGGATTCTCCAGGCAATAACACTGGAGTGGATTGCTATTTCCTCCTCCAATATGTGAAAGTGAAAAGTGAAACGGAAGTCGCTCGGTTGTGTCCGACTCTTAGCGACCCCATGGTCTGCAGCCTACTAGGCTTCTCTGTCCATGGGATTTTCCAGGCAAAGGTACTGGAGTGGGGTGCCATTGCCTTCTCCGTTACTGATGGTAACCTACAGCTAATTTTTTCTCCTACTCAGAGAAGCAGTGCAGCGAAAACAGTATGCAGTTGGGTCTCTTGCGTTGGGCTTCTCTTGTGGCTCAGCTGGTAAAGAGTCCGCCTGCAATGTGGGAGACCTAGGTTCAATCCTTGGGTTTGGAAGATCCCCTGGAGAAGGGAAAGGCTACCCACTCCAGTATTCTGCCCTAGAGAATTCCCTGGACTGTACAGTCCATGGGGTCGCGAAGAATCGGACACGACTGAGCAGCTTTCACTTTCACCTTTGAGTTAGAAACATACATCAGCACTGCTGCTAGTGTGACCTTGAATGAGTAAGTTAGCTTCTCTGAACTCAGTTTCTTCATCTGTAAAATGGGCACAGCAGTAGTTCCTTTACAGATTTTATTTAAGTTGATGAAGGACCTGGCAAATGTTAGCTACCCTGCCTTTTGTGACCCAGTCACACTGTGGCTCTGCTAATGTGACCTTCAGCTGGTTAGCTCTGAACTTCATCTTCCCCATCTGTAAGAGATTGAACTATATGTGACGTGATTAATATGGTGCCTGGAGTACTGTGGCTGCCCAATAAAAGGCAACTTCTTTTTTCTTTTCTCATAGGACTAAATTGACTGATGTGGAACAGCTAGATCTACTGAGCAGCACGCCAAAAGCCTTTCCTCAGGGCCTTCCCTGATGGTCCAGCAGTTAAGAATCCACCTTACAGTGCAGAGAACGCAGGTTCAAACCCTAGTCAGGGAACTAAGACCCTCCCACCTGCCCCAGGGCAAGTAAGCCCACAAGGCACAGCTAGAGAAGCCCCTGGGCCACAACTCGAGAAAGCCCATGTGCCACAATAAAGACCCAGTGCAGCAAAAAAAAAAAAAAAAGCCTTTCCACAAACTGCACCAGTTAGTCAAAGCCCAAGGCAGTTCTCCTTGTCCCTGTGGCTGTCCGTTTCCTGTGACTCCCCAAACCACTCATAACAATCCTGTGATTCCCCGGCCTCCAGCTTCCCAGACAATGGCAGCCCCTGCGCCTCCGGACCTCCCGCACAATTTGTTGGTGATTTGAAGGAACAGCTTCCTGTCTAATTCAAGAATTTGGACTCCACGGTTTATGCTAGAGTCTGCAGTTTCTTCATCACCCGAGTCATAAGTTTATACTGCAGCAGAAATGACTTGACAGTTTTTCCTAAACTTTTCTGGGTATTCTATTTAAAACCTGGCATCAATAAGAAACAATGTCAAACAGCGCATCTTGTGCTAGGACTCAGGCTGGAAGCCGGCACTGCCTCTAAGTGAAGGTGTAGCCGAAGTCAGCCCCTCTGATTTAGGAAAAGAAAAAGAAGTGAAGAAATAGAAATGTTCATTTCTTATATGGCATCTTTGGTGTTTAATAAAATTCCTATGAGTTCTTAGTTGGAAAGTCCCTTTTTTTTTTTTTTTTTTTTTTTTTTAAAGAAAGGTGATCCCTGAAAAAGTCACAGTAGTATCTGTTTGTGATTGGCTAACAGCTTTTATGGACACCATTTGGCTCTCTGCTGCCAAATCTACCTTTTCAAAGAGAGAATGTAGTTGATCACATCTGCACATACGATTACCATGCTTTTTCACTCTCTTGGGCCACATTCAAAAATTTTTATTAAGAAAACCTCACGTGTGCTGTTACCGAAGTGCTAGTGTTTAGGAACACTAGCTCTGCGATTTGAGAACAGGTGTAAAATGTGTAGACCTGCCCTTCCTGTCTCCCGATCCTTCTCTAATCCTGTACTCATCACTTTGTAACCACCATTGCTTGTTTTCCCCCCCTGGGAAAGACTGGGAGGTCAGAAGCCTCTTGTTCTCTTGTAAACCCAGCTTCGAGCACAGGAATCAACTCATTAACTGTTTGTGAAATGTGTAAGTAAAATGTTTGTATGTGTGTTTTGTGCATGTATCCTCTTTATCTAACACCAGTGTCCCTGTGTTTCCTCTCTTTTAAACATGTATATCTTCTCTTTTGAGGACAGAAGAGTTTCTTTAAAATCTACCTTTTACCTTTCACTTGGGCTTCCCTGGTGACTTTAGTAGGTAAAGAATCCACCTGCAATGTGAGAGACCCCAGTTCGATCCCTGGGTCGGGAAGAACCCCTGGAGGAGGGCATGGCAACCCACTCCAGTATTCTTGCCTGGAGAATCCATGGACAGAGGAGCCTGGCGGGCTGCAGTTCATGGGGTCGCAAAGAGTTGGGCCTGACCGAGCAACTAAGAACAGCACACAGAAAGCTTAGATCCCAAAGATGTTAGCTTATTACTTCTGCACATGTTCATGAAATCTCCATCAAATCTTCCCAAGATTCAGGTTCCCTGTTGTATACAAGGAACAAATACAAATGAACAGCTGTTGATTTTCATTATCTGCACAGTTGTTTTCTATAAAGTTACCACAGATAGTGAGTTAGGGCACACAGAATCATTGCTCCTGGGAAAAATGTAGTTAGGTTCCCACGAGTCTCTCATCACAATAATTTCATCATCCATCAGTATATAACCTTGTTTTATGTGTTTTTTTGTTTAAAGACAGATAAGCGAATGATTGAATGAATATACATTTCCGCCCGACTTTGCAGGGGAAAAACTTTCTTTGAAATGGACAAAGAAAAAGATTAGAGATTCTACTTGTTTAAAAAAAAAAAAAAAAAAAACATAGCTAATTAAGTGCCTATAAAACATGTTTGTAACAACTATGACAAACGTCTCTGGTGGCTTAGTGGTAAAGAATCTGCCTGTTTTGTAGGAGACGCAGGTTCGATCCTTGGGTCAGGAATATCCTCTTGAAAAGGAAATGGCTACCCACTCCAGTATTGTTGCCTGGAAAATCCCTTGGACAGAGGAGCCAATTCACTATAGTTCATCAGTTGAGTTCACTTGCTCAGTAGTGTCCGACTCTTTGTGGCCCCATGGACTCCAGCACACCAGGCTTCCCTGTCCATCACCAACTCCCAGAGTTTACTCAAACTCTTCTCCATTGAGTCAGTGATGCCATCCAATCATCTCATCCTCTGTCATCCCCTTCTCCTCCTGATTTCAATCTTTACCTGCATCAGGGTCTTTTCAAATGAGTCAGTTCTTTGAATCAGGTGGCCAAAGTATTGGAGTTTCAGCTTCAGCATCAGTCCTTCCAACGAATATTCAGGACTAATCTCCTTCAGAATGGACTGGTTGGATCTCCGTGCAGTCCAAGGGACTCTCAAAAGTCTTCTCCAACACCACAGTTCAAAAGCATCAATTCTTAAGTGTTCAGCTTTCTTTATAGTCCAACTCTTACATCCATATATGGCTACTGGGAAAACCATAGCTTTGACTAGACGGACCTCTGTTGGCAAAGTAATGTCTCTGCTTTTTTCATGTGCTGTCTAGGTTGGTCATAACTTTTCTTCCAAGGAGCAAGCATCTTTTTATTTCATGGCTATAGTCACCATCTGCCGTGATTTTGGAGCCCCCCCAAAATAAAGTCTCTCACTGTTTCCACTGTTTCCCCATCTATTTACCATGAAGGGATGGAACCAGACATGATCTTAGTTTTTTTGAATGTTGAGTTTTAAGCCAACTTTTCCACTCTCTTTCAGTTTCAAGAAGAGGCTCTTTAGTTCTTTGCTTTCTGCCATAAGGGTGGTGCATATCTGAGGTTATTGACGTTTCTCCCGGCAACCTTGACTTCAGCTTGTGCTTCATCCAGCCCAGCATTTCACATGATGTACTCTGCATGTAAGTTAAATCATCAGGGTGGCAATATACAGCCTTGATGTACTCCTTTCCTGATTTGGAATCAGTCTGTTGTTCCATGTCCAGTTCTACTTGTTGCTTGCTGACCTACATGTAGATTTCCCAGGAGGCAGGTAAGGTGGTCTGATATTCCCATGTGTTGAAGGAATAGTTTGTTGTGATCCACACAGTCAAAGGCTTTGGCATAGTCAATAAAGCAGAAGTAGACATTTTTTTTGAACTCTCTTGCTTTTTTGATGATCCAACAGATGTTAGCAATTTGATCTCTGGTTCCTCTGCCTTTTCTAAAACCAGCATGAACATCTGGAAGTTTATGGTTCATATACTGTTGAAGCCTGGCTTGGAGAATTTTCAGTGTTACTTTGCTAGTGTGTGAGATGAGTGCAATTGTGCAGTAGTTTGAGCATTCTTTGGCATTGCCTTTCTTTGGGATTGGAATGAAAACTGACCTTTTCCAGTCCTGTGGCCACTGCTGAGTTTTCCAAATTTGCTGGCATATTGAGTGTAGCACTTTCACAGCGTCATCTTTTAGGATTTGAAATAGCTCAACTGGAATTCCATCACCTTCACTAGCTCTGTTCCTAGTTACACTTCCTAAGGTCCACTTGCCTTCACATTCCAGGATGTCTGGCTCTCGATGAGGGATTACAGCATTGTGGTTATCTGGATCATGAAGATCTTTTTTCATAGTTCTTCTGTGTATTCTTGCCACCTCTTCTTAATATCTTCTGCTTCTGTTAGGTCCATACCATTTCTATCCTTTATTGTGCCCATCTTTGCATGAACTGTTCCCTTGGTATCTCTAATTTTCTTGAAGAGATCTCTAATCTTTCCCATTCTATTGTTTTCCTCTATTTTTTGCATTGATCACTGAGGAAGGCTTTCTTATCCCTCCTTGCTATTCTTTGGAACTCTGCATTCAAATGGGTGTATCTTTCCTTTTCTCCTTTGCCTTTAGCTTTTCTTCTTTTCTTAGCTATTTGTAAGGCCTCCTCAGACAAGCATTTGGCCTTTTGCATTTTTTTCCCCTTGGAGGTGGTCTTGATCACTGCCTCCTGTACAGTGTCACAAACCTCTGTCCATAGTTCTTCAGGCACTCTGTCTATCAGATCTAATCCCTTGAATCTATTTGTCACTTCCACTGTATAATCATAAGGGATTTGATTTAGGTCATACCTGAATGGTCTAGTGGTTTTCCCTATTTTCTTCAATTTAAGCCTGAATTTGGCAATAAGGAGTTCATATTCTGAGCCACAGTCGGTTCCCAGTCTTGTTTTTGCTAACTGTATAGAGCTTCTCCATCTTTGGCTGCAGAGAATACAATCAATCTGATTTCAGTATTAACCATCTGGTGATGTTCATGTGTGGAATCTTCTCTTGTGTTTTGGAAGAGGGTTTTTGCTATGACCAGTGCATTCTCTTGGCCAAACTCTACTGGCCTTTGCCCTGCTTCATGCTGTATTCCAAGGCCAAACTTGCCTGTTACTCCAGGTATCTCTTGACTTCCTACTTTTGCATTCCAGTCCCCTAAAATGAAAAGGACATCTTTTCTGGGTGTTAGTTCTAGAAGGTCTTGCAGGTCTTCATAGAACCGTTCAACTTCAGCTTCTTCAGCATCACTGGTTGGGGTATAGACTTGGATTACTGTGATACTGAAAGGTTTGCCTTGGAAATGAACAGAGATCATTTGGTCATTTTTGAGGTTGCATCCAAGTAATGCATTTCAGACTCTTTTGTTGACTATGATGGCTACGCCATTTATTCTAAGGGATTCCTGCCCACAGTAGTAGATATAATGGTCATCTGAGTTAAATTCACCCATTCCAGTCCATTTTAGTTCACTGATTCCTAAAATGTCAATGTAACTCTTGCCATCTCCAGAGTACATCACACGCATATAATTTAAATAAGCAGGGTGACAGTATACAGCCTTGATGTACTCTTTTCCCCATTTGGAACCAGTCAGTTCTGTTGTTTATGAGATTGCACCCAAGTACTGCATTTCGGACTCTTTTGTTGACAATGAGGGTTACTCCATTTCTTCTAAGGATTCTTGCCCACAGTAGTAGATATAATGGTCATCTGAGTTAAATTCACCCATTCTCATCTGTTAATGTACAATGGTCTTTTTGAGGTGCACAAACCATTATGAAATTTTAAAATTCTTTACCCTTCTCTAAGAACTAATTTTTTATGGGCTTCCCTGCTGGCTCAGTGGTAAAGAATCTGCCTGCTAATGCAGGAAGCTTGAGTTCAATCCCTGGGTCAGGAAGATTTCCCTGGACCACTCCAGTGTTCTTGCCTAGACAATCCCATGGACAGAGGAGCCTGGTGGGCTACAGGGGGATCACAAAAGAGTCAGACATGATTTAGTGACTAAACAAACAAAGAACTAATTTTCACCCTATTGAGACCAATAGTGCTATCATTGAGGACACATTTTTCTAAATGATCCATATTGAACTAGTTTTACTTTGATAATTAGATACAATGTTTTTTAAAAGAAAGTTCTGGAATGGGTAGTGTGAACTCAGAAGAATAAATCTCTAATAGTATAATTTCTCATACTCTGCTACCTGAAATTTTGAAGCAATTATCTTTCTATCATGTTTAAAATTGCTTATGTAAGTAAACATCTATTCCCACAAACATGTCTGTCTCTATATATGTAATATGAATTTACTATGTATTTTTCAGAGAAGATAGAGTTGAATTTAATAACAAGCAATTCTTAAATTATACCCAAGTGTGAACAAAATTATTTTCATGGACATTATTCATTTCTTTTTTTTTTTTTTTTTTTAGGGGAGTATTTATTTCCAGCAACCATCATGTCTCTCCAGTAAGATTTAATTTTTAAAAAGTTTCAAGTTCCAAAAAAAAATTCAGTTTCTACAATCAGATATAAAACTATGACCAACAGAAAATACAACATAAACTTCTGTCATGTTAGCAGAGTAAATAATTTTACTAAAAGTTGCTGACACTTCTATTAGTAGTAGCCATAGGGAGGCCTTTGGTTGTAACCACAGTGTCCATATTGACAGGGGTAGTAAGATTCTTGGGCTGTGGGTAATTGTTACCCCAGGATCGTCCATGCTGTTGATTGGATCGATTGTCACTTGGCCATCCATGTCTGCTGTCCCTACCTCTAAACTGTCTAACCGATTGCCTCTATTTCTCAGGTTGCCACCAGCTCTGCTATATTCCTCAGCAATCAGAGGAGACTCAGGAGGGTGTTTCAGGTATTCTTGGTATTCTTTGTCATCTTCTGTGAATCTGTTGGCAAACATCTCTTCAAAATTTGGAACAGCTTCAGAAGTGTCAGTCATTCTGCAATTCCCAGGGATTTGAGGCGGCTGTTGTGTTTAATGTTTAGATTGTGTAGATCTCTGGTCCAGGTGCTGGCGCAGGACCTCTGTGTACACACCTTCAGCTCTCCCAGCGCCACACTGTGTTAACTAGATTAGTGTGGCTTTGTAGTAAGTTTTACAAACAGGAAGTAAGAGTCCTCCAACTTTGTTCTTCCTTTTCAAGATCACTGTCTTATTTTGGGTCAGTTGCATTTCCACATGAATTGTAGGATCAGCTTGTCAGTTTATGAAAAAAATGGCAAGGAATTTTGACAGGGATTGGATTCACTCTGAGGATCCATTTGGAGAGTATTGCCATCTTAACAGTATTTAGTCTTCAGATCCATGAACCTGTATTGTTTTTCCATATCTTAAAGTCTTCTGTAATTTTTTTAAAATTTATTTTTATTTTTGGCTGCTCTGGGTCTTCTTTGCTCTGTTTGGGCTTTCTCTAGTTGGTGAATGGGAGCTACTCATTGCAGTGTATGGGCTTCTCATTGTGGTGGCTTCTCTCATGGAGCACAGGCTCTAGGGTACACGGGCTTTAGTAACTGCAAACACACAGGCTCAGTGGGTGTGGCTCGTGGGCTCTAGGGCACAGGCTCAGTAGTTGTGGCATATTAACTTCGTTGCTCCATGGCATGTGAAATCTTCCTGGACCAGGGATAGAACCTGTGTCCCCTGCATTGGCAGTTGGACTCTTATTCACCAGGGAAGTCCTATAATTTCTTTTAACAATTTTCTGTAGTTTTCAGTGTACGAATCTTGCACTTCATTAAAATTTATTCCTAAGTATTTTATTCTTTTTGATGCTGTTGTTAATGGAATTATTTTCTTAATTCATTTAATGTTTACTTATGCTACTGTACTTGATTTTTTTAGTATAATTTATATAACAATATGCTAATACAATGATTTTTGAATATTGAACTTGTATTCTAAATTCTTTTTTTTAATCAAGAATCTCTTTTATTGATTATCAGAAACATTACAAACATCTAATATGAACAAATTGTAACATAACAGTGTTTAGTTTGAACAATTAATACATTTCAGATATAATATTATACATATTTCAATGGTATTCTCCCCAATCATCCCACCCTCTCTCGGTCCCAGAGTCCAAAAGTCTCTTAGCCCCATTCTATAGGTGAACAAAATAAGTCTCGATGGATTAAATAGCTTGCCCAAGGTTACATGATTTGTAAGAAACAGAGTGATCTGATTTCAAAATATTTATTCCTTCCATTACTAGTTGCTCTGGGAGTCAGTACCAGTTTTCTGGGAGAATTTGTTATAAACACAAAGCAAGGGAAGACCGTGGAATGGAACTCTCTGAGCACTGTCTCCTGTACTAACATTCATCCACAAATGGTACCATCACCATCTGGTCCAGTTTCCCCACACCACATAACTTGATTGGCTTTTCATGCTCCTGCCAATATTTTTTTAGCACTGTCATTTTTTTTTTTAGTAATTTCCCTACAAATGTTACACTTCTCTCTTCAGGCCAGTGTACATGAGGTCAGTGAACCCAGTCCTGCAAATTTCCTTCTCTGACTCTCCAAGACCCCTTGCCAAGCCACTACTGCTGGGAGACAGCCTAGAGTTTGACTTCTTGCAGTGTCCTTTGAAGTAGATAAAATATGCGCTCATGGACATCTGTCTGTTATTTCCTGCACTCACAGCTTTGTTCTTCTTTATTGCCAGAGAATTCTATGGATGATGTCACTGTTCTCTGAAGAGAACAGGCCATCAGAGCTTTTCACTGACATAATTAATTATCTGTAGCTTGATTCTGAGCCAGAACATTCTCAAGGCACAGCCCCCAAAGAATTAACTCTACTGTGCTTGCTATTCTTAAACTTTTAAAGAGACAGGGTGCCATACCTTTTTTTTTTTCTCAGCCCCTGATAATGGTATTTTTGTTCAGTGATATCAAGTAACAGAAAGTGAACTGGGGCAGGATTCTATGATTTCACAAGGAAGACCTCCGGTTCAATAGGCAGCAAACTCGAAAGGTCGCTACAGATCAAGTATACAAAGCAAAGCTTTTAGGCTTAGTCTTAACGGCTACAGGACTGCATCACAATTACTGAATAGACTCTTTGGGGGATCCTGTGAATCTGCAGCTAGAAAAATGAGATTGCAAGCAAAAGGAACCATGTTAAATTATTCACAAGGTGAAAAGTTTCATTTTATCAGTCACAAAGGCCTGAAACATCAACATATTTAAATTTTACAAGATACAGGAAGTTACCAGAATGATCATATACTTTGAGTTTTCACCTATGTCTTGGTATCAATCTAAGGCAAACTAGCCAGTTCATCAGAAAATGTCACTCACTACTCTGCTGGGTTTCAAGATTATGTAAATGAGCTATTGTGTCTTTAAAAGTGGGGCTCCATGGGGAAGGATCAACACAGTACATATCTGTGCTCTAAAGGTATCCAGGTCCTGAGTGCCAGTCCCCTCTTCATGAGGTGAGTGATAACATAAGATTCAGAAAGTCTCAACTTTCCCAACTTGGGTAGAAAGAGCAGTATCCTTTCTGACTCAAAAAATTTTCTAAGATTGAAGATTTGAATGTGTATGTAACAGTTGCCTCCCCCAAAGGGATTATTATTTATGGCCTTTTGCTGCCTTTATTCTGCAAAAACTAGTTTAAATTGTGCTCTCTCTGAATTATTTTAGTTTGGTAAATTATCTCTTTAGATCTACTGTCAACATTTTAAAAATTATAATATAATAAATGTTGTTGATTTTGTAAAGATAACATTACAGAATCAAGAGTAAAGGAAAAGTGAAGGTGTATGCCACTTTCTCATAAATTCCGCTCCCCGGGGCTAATTCTATGAATAATTTGAAGTGGGTCTTTTCAGGATTGTTTTTCTCTATAAATAAAAGCAAGAGAGTTCCAGAAAAGCGTCTATTTCTGCTTTATTGACTATGCCAAAGCCTTTGATTGTGTGGATCACAATAAACTGTGGAAAATTCTGAAAGAGATGGGAATACCAGACCACTTGACCTGCCTCTTGAGAAATTTGTATACAGGTCAGGAAACAAGAGTTAGAACTGGACATGGAACAACAGACTGGTTCCAAATAGGAAAAGGAGTTCATCAAGGCTGTATATTGTCACCCTGTTTATTTAACTTATATGCAGAGTACATCATTAGAAACCCTGGACTGGAAGAAGCACAAGCTGGAATCAAGATTGCTGGGAGAAATATCAATAACCTCAGATATGCAGATGATACCACCCTTATGGCAGAAAGTGAAGAGGAACTAAAAAGCCTCTTGATGAAAGGGAAAGTAGAGAGTGAAAAGGTTGGCTTAAGGCTCAACATTCAGAAAATGAAGATCATGGCATCCGGTTCCATCACTTCATGGGAAATAGATGGGGAAACAGTGGAAACAGTATCAGACTTTATTTTTCTGGGCTCTAAAATCACTGTAGATGGTGACTGCAGCCAGGAAATTAAAAGACGCTTACTCCTTGGAAGGAAAGTTATGACCAACCTAGATAGCATATTCAAAAACAGAGACATTACTTTGCCAACAAAGGATCATCTAGTCAAGGCTCTGGTTTTTCCTGTGGTCATGTATGGATGTGAGAGCTAGACTGTGAAGAAGGTTGAGTGCCAAAGAACTGATGCTTTTGAAGTGTGGTGTTGGAGAAGACTCTTGAGAGTCCCTTGGACTGCAAGGAGATCCAACCAGTCCATTCTGAAGGAGATCAGCCCTGGGATTTCTTTGGAAGGAATGATGCTAAAGCTGAAACTCCAGTACTTTGGCCACCTCATGTGAAGAGTTGACTCATTGGAAAAATCTCTGATGCTGGGAGGGATTGGGGGCAAGAGGAGAAGGGGACGACAGAGGGTGAGATGGCTGGATGGCATCACTGACTCGATGGACGTGAGTCTGAGTGAACTCCGGGAGTTGTTGATGGACAGGGAGGCCTGGTGTGCTGCGATTCATGGGGTCGCAAAGAGTCGGACACGACTAAACGACTGATCTGATCTGATAAATATGGAAATGCGGGTGTCAGCACAGACGTACTCTCTCTGTCTCTCTATCACTCTCTCTCTAGGATTATCGAGAATTTACAATATGCCAGAAAATGTGCAAAGTGTTTTGGAAACATTATCTTGTTTAAACTTAACAATAACTTTAACAAATAGGTATATTGTTATCATAATTTTGTAGATGAGGGATATGAATTGGTACTAAGCTTGGTAATTTGCCCAAAGTGGGTAGTGTCAGGATAAAAATCTAGGCAGCCTAACTCCAGAGCTGGCAATCATAACTTTATGAATTCTCCCTATGTACCTATTAATACAGAGCCTCTCATATATGTACCATTTTATTTTTTCAAATAGAATGGAAAGCTCAAGAACAATAAAATTCTTTTGATGCTAATTTTCATTTCACTGAAACTAACAGTTCAGATCAGATCAGATCAGATCAGATCAGTTGCTCAGTAGTGTCCGACTCTTTGCGACCCCATGAACTGCAGCACGCCAGGCCTCCCTATCCATCACCAGCTCTCGGAGGTCACTCAGACTCACATTCATGGAGTCAGTGATGCCATCAACAGTTATGTCTTGCTTATTTGTTTTTCAATAAATTGATTGTCTCTTCTATTTATACATGTCCAGCTCTCAACCGAGTCTTTTTCAGTTTTCTTAATTTTTCCTTCCTGAATCTATAACCCAAAGTTTAAATTAAATACCAGTTATGCCCCGCCCCACCAATTCTGAAGGAAAGACCAGATAATTGTGTTGGACTAGAATTCCACTGTGTTGAATTTGTTTGAAATAAAGATCTCTACTCTGATTATGCCAGTAGTAATTAAATAAAATCTTCACCAAACATCTCTCTGATTTGTTACCTTCTCTGGATGACAGCTGCAGGGCCTGGTTACTGCTTCTTTTCCACCAACACGGGCACAGAGCACAGACGAAGCAGGTAATTGTCTTTCTTCCCTCTCTCCTTCCTCCCTTCCTTGTTTCTTTCTATTTAATCATTTATTAATTTTGCAGCTATGTGTAAAGTTGTTTTGTTTTAATATTATTTATCTGGCTGCACCAGTCTTAGTTACAGCATGAAGAATCTTTTATTTGCAGCATGTGGGATCTAGTTCCCTGACTGGGAATCGAACCCAGGCCCCCTGCATGGGGAGCTCAAAGTCTTAGCCACTGGACCACCAGGGAAGTCTTGTTATTTTGTTAGTTGTTATGATGAATCCCACATGAGCAGGACATAATCCTATTCTTGCATGAAACTTTATAATCCAGAAGGAATGTGAGTTGGGAAGGTAACTTAGAGCTAATTACTCATCAAGCTACCTTTTGAGAAGAAGGGTGGAAGGAAAGTGCTACAGCATAGGGAAGTTAGGAGAAATGAATTTTAATTTTGGTTTTTTGACTAACCTAAATGGCTTCAAGCCATAGCAGAACACTTAATTCATAAGATCACAAGAATTTGGAGTAGGAAAGACCTTGAACTCTAATTTATAACTAATGAAACAGAGGTTCCAACTAATGAAACAGAGAAGCCAATGATCTGCTCATGGGATACCACTGATTGGTTGTTGATTATATATTGGCTGCCAGGTCTCTTGATTCTCAGACCAGAGAGCTCTCCATTATGCTAAATCACTAATAAATACGTGGCAAAAATCTCAAGTAGGAATTAATCCATATGCTAATTAATTAGTTTTTAAAGTGTGACCTGATCCATTTTTTGGCCAAATCAATTTTTTAAATAAACATGTGAATGCTGTTGGGCACATTTGAAGGAATCTTGGCATGCTCTAAAATCAATGCCCTAAAAAATACTTGATATTTCCCTGAAATTTGTTTATATAGTCAAATATCTGTTCATGTATTCAAATATTCAAAAATTATTTGTTCACTAGCAATAGGAATATTGATATTGAGCTCAAAATATTGGATTCAACATTTTACCTTAATTATCAGGTCAGAGAGTGCATATATAAAGTATTATTTATAGCATGCTTCTTCCCATGTGCAGTTTCTACATCAACAAATTTTTTTATAGTCCTCTTGAGAGATGTTGGAAAAACTTGATTTTGTTATGTTATCAACAACTACTGCCAATAACCAATCATCAATCAAAGTGGGAAGCACTTTGGTTAAGCATGTTATATATCATTGTTTCATTACTTGCAGTCCTTTAAGATTTTTTTTTTTTTCATGACTGCCTATCCTTGAACTTCATCTGACAGCATGACATTGATTCTGTTGTTTAAAAATCTCTGCCTTATTAACTTCTATAATGTTTCCATTATATCAGCTTTTTCATAATAAATGACCAAAAACCACTGGCCAAGATTCATATTAATTGCTGGGAACTACAAGGGAAAAATTTTTGATTATGTAAGAGTAAATAAAATGGCTTATGGTCCCCTTTTCTACTTCAGACTCCTGCTGCTTATCTGTAGTTATCAAATGGCCAAACACTGTGGTTTCAGACAACTGATATGCGTTGACCTCTACTGAGTTTCTGTGATTAGGAATCTTATCTGAGCTGTCATTATCAGGCTTCATCATCCCAAAGCCAGTGGTCAGATGAAAGCATGGTGAAGATGACTAAACAGAAGAGGCAGGTGGATGACATCAGACAAGCTGTGTTGCCAGATTGCTCAATGCTGAACTCATCACTTCACGTTCTACAGTGGTTAGTCTTAAATAATATGACGGGAATGTCCCCAGATTTCCAACTCAAGGCTAAAAGCATGTAGTCTGAATGGCCTTTTTCTATAGCCACTCTTCACACATGCTTAATCCCAAGAGCTAATTTAGCAAAACACCATGGAGCTGCAGCAATATGGGCTCACTCTTTCCAGTTGAGGCCCTAGCGGTCATCTCACAGATGGGGTCATTTGCACGGGGATCAGTTGAAAGGCCTCCATCCCAAGATGACTTAACCACAGCAAAACCATTTGAAGAATGTCTTCCTGACATGTCTGATGTGGCTCCTAAGGACTCACTAAAGTCATAAAGAAAGAAAACAATTGTGATCTTCTGATATTGCAGCTGCTAAAGTGGAGGCACTTGGTACTTAAGGTACCACAAGTAAAACCCAGAGAAAACTCATCTCCCTTACTTCTCAGACTCAAGACTGCATTTGGCATCTTTGATAATGCTGTATCTCACCAAATCCCCATTTCCTGAGACTCTTTCACTATGCTCTTTGAAATGCACATTCAACCACAAGCCACTTCTTGGTTTGCAAACTCTTCTGAAAATGTTCCCATCACCTCCTTGCTCTAAAAGCAGTGATTCTCAAATTTGACAGCACACTGAAATCGTGTGAAGACTTTTAAAAAGTACCGATTGCTGTCTTCCACTTCCAGTGGTTATTTATTTGGTGTGGGTGTGGCCTGACCATTTGCAGCCAAGTTTGCGAATTACTTCCCTAAGAGAACCTGCTGCTGCTGCTGCTGCTGCGTCACTTCAGTCGTGTCCGACTCTGTGTGACCCCATAGACGGCAGCCCACAAGGCTTCCCGTCCCTGGGATTCTCCAGGCAAGAACACTGGAGTGGGTTGCCATTTCCTTCTCCAATGCATAAAAGTGAAAAGTGAAAGTGAAGTCGCTCAGTCGTGTCCGACTCTAGCGACCCCATGGACTGCAGCCGACCAGGCTCCTCTGTCCATGGGATTTTCTAGGCAAAAGTACTGGAGAGGGGTGCCATTCCCTAAAGACCCCACTTCTCAAAGGGCCCTCAGAAGAAGTGGGTAAGTTTCTCTCCCACTCTCAGATTTCTCCTTGTTCCACATCACCACTTCCAAATCATTCTCTCTCCCTTTTCCTTAAAAGGTCCTAGCTCTGAATATTATGACAATATCAATTTCTATCTTTCTGTTTGCAGTGACGCCATTCACAACCCCAGCGCATTCACTCCCCTTCCTTCCTTGAAGATGTGAGCTCCTGGTTTGCTGTTATGCTAACACTGACTCTGTCAAGTTTCTTGCTGATTTCAGTATTCTCTTAGATAATTATTCTCATACACTGACCTCCTAACTCCCCAGACTTCTCTTTTCTGATAATTCTGTCCTCCATACTATTTCAACCCCTCACTTCCATGGTCATCTATAGTCCTTGTCATTATTACCAAAAATTGCAACCAACGAGATCCACTGATTTTTATCATATAGTCACTGCCCTTCATACACTCTCCCTACATGTGCCCTTTTCCTTCTTATCCAGCTTCAAACTCAGTCGCATACCATCCTCAATTTCATGCCCCTTCTCTTACTTGCTTCTATTCTCTTGGTCAGATCATGGCCTCGGTTAAATCTAATTCTGTGTTAAGTTCCATCTCCTAGGTACTCGTAGGCAGAAAAAACACATCATGCCAACTGATCTCATTAAAAAAAATTTTTTTTATTGATTTGGCTGTGCCAGGTCTTAGTTGTGTGCCGCCGGCAGCACGCGGGATCTTTAGTTGTGGCATGCAAACTCTTAGTTGTGGCATGTGAGACCTAGTTCCCTGGCCAGAGATCAAACCCGGTACCCTGCATTGGGAGCATGGAGTCTTAATCAATGGATCACCAGGGAGGTGCCTGATCTCAGTTTAAATTCATGATCACTAACTTGACCCAGGCTGTTAAGTTACCAAGAGATCACACTATATCCCTCTCAGTTCATCCAGTTCAGTTCAGTCACTCAGTCGTGGCTGACTCTTTGCAACCCCATGAATCGCAGCATGCCAGGCCTCCCTGTCCATCATCAACTCCCAGAGTTCACTCAAAGTCATGTCCACTGAGTCGGTGATGCCATCCAGCCATCTCATCTTCTATCGTCCCCTTCTCCTCCTGCCCCTAATCCCTCCCAGCATGAGGGTCTTTTCCAATGAATCAACTCTTCTCATGAGGTGGCCAAAGTACTGGAGTTTCAGCTTTAGCATCAGTCCTTCCAATGAACACACAGGACTGATCTCCTAGTCCACCCTTATTCAGTACAATTTAATAACTTCTCTCGTAGCAAATCCTTCATACATCTTTCCTCTTGCTACCCAGCCCACCAAGAAAACTGAAACAATTATGGAAGGACCACCACAATCGCCCACCATCTCTGTACACTTACTGTATCTTTGTCCATATACACGTAACCTTCTCTTCTGTTACTAGAAGTGAACTGTTTGTGTCTCTAGTTAACACCAAACTTCTTGACTTATCCATTAGATCCTATCCTCTCTTTATGAACTAGGACACAGTTCCATCCTTTGCCCACCTTTAATGTTCTCCATACTAGCTCTTTTTATAAGTACGCAAACATACTGTTATTTCTACCATCATAATAAAACCCTCTGTTGACTCCTACAATTCAAATTTCATTTTCTCCTTTCCTCTATAATAAAACTCACTGAAAGAGTTGCCTATACTTGCTGCCTCCAGTAATCTCTTCTCCCAAATGAGTGGCACTCATTTGAGCCCACTTCAATCAAGTTTCTGTTCCTATCACTCCGCTGACACCTCTCTTATCAAGCATATGACCTCCCTGTTGCTAAATGCAATGGTCAATTTTCATTCCTCATTTTCTCTGATCCATCAGCAGCATCTAACGCCTGATCTTTCTCTCCACCTTGGAAAACTGCTCACTTTGACTCCAGAAAACTCTGTTTTGCTCATTTCCCTCCAACCTCTCTAGCTGCTCATTCTTAGTCTCCTTTACTGATTCTTCCTCCTCATTTTCTCAAACTCTCAGTGCTAGAACTTTCCCCGAGGGCTCAATCTTAGACCTCTTATCTTTTCTATCTAAATTTACTTTCATCATGATTTCACCCAGTTTCATGGCATTAAATACCACCCACATACAGGTGATTCCAAACTGATAACTCCAGACATTTCCCTTGATCTCCAGATATATATCCAGATGCCTACTGGATGTCTCTCTGTACTTGAATGTCTAACAGCACCTCATGCATAACGCAAAACTACATTTCTGGTCTCTACTTGTCTACTTAGCTCCCCAGATCAGTAGATAAAGAACTGCTGACAAAAGAAAAGATCTCTGCATTTTCCCTATATGCCACACCACTGTCAGTACAGTAAAACTAAAACTGGCTTGGAGTTCACAGAAATGGAATGGAAGAAGACACAATGACATTTCAAAATGTTAGACAGTTATTCTGCAAGTATTTAAGTGGCAATACTTCATACATAGAGGTTCTGATTACCATGAACAATGAAAATTATTCAAAAGAAAATAAATGTCTTTTTTTTTTTAATAACAAAGAGTTTTGGTTTTTAAAATCCTTTAAGATCCTTTGCGTATAGTGACCTCTTTTGCTTGCAAGGCATGCGAGATCCTAGTTCCCTGACCAGGGATCGAAGACACATCCTCTGCACTGGAAGTGTTAACCACTTAACCACTGGACCATCAAGGAAGTCCCTAGAGTCACCTCTTTTAAAAGTAAATAAGAAAAAGTGTAATTAGAAAAGATTGGCCTTTCCACATATGAAAGTATAGTCCTAGAATAATTTAAACATGGTGGTACTAAAATAGAGAAATTAGTAGCATAAAACGGAGAAACCTATGGACTAAACTCTAACTCAGAAATCGATTTAAATATTATACTATAGGATAGAAGTGATAATGGACATGGGTCTGAGTAAACTCCAGGAGTTGGTGATGGACAGGGTGGCCTGGCGCGCTGCAGTCTACGGGGTCGCAAAGAGTCGGACACGACTGAGCGACTGAACTGACATGAAAGTGAATTGTCTCATCTTAAACAAAGAGGAATTCCAGATGGATATAATATTTTAATGGGAAAACTGGGGCAGGGGAGAGTACTAGAAGAAAATTTGAAAGAAATCTTTCATAGTCTAAGAGTAAGTCAGCCTAAGTTTGATAAAAACCAGAAATCATAAAAGAAAAGACTGATGTCCTATTAATAATAATTAGTAGACAATTAAAATAATAACTATTAATTATAATAATTATAATTAATAATTAAGACTAATAATTCTTCATGGCAAGACATGCTGAAAATAAAGTCAAAATAAAAATAATGAGATGGGAAAATATTTTACTTACTCATATCATAAGCCAAGAACAAATTTCTTTACTAGCTAAAGTGCTAGTTCTAATAGGGAATGTTCTCTTAGGGAAAGGTGTTCTAATAGAGAAAGATGTTCTAGTGTTCCAATAGGGAAAGATTTTCAAGGCATATGTGATATCTGAAAAAGGCCAGTTGCAGAACAGCGTATATTATATGCTCCATTTGTGTAAAAAAACAAGAATATATACATATTTACATACATTATATCTTTTTCTAACTTTTCAACCATATGTGTGAATTAACTGTTTCAATTTTCAAATAAAATATTTTTAAGTTACCGAGATTTACTGTGGTGATCATCTCACAATACACATAAATATCAAATCATTACATTGTACAATTGAAACCAATACCATGTTATATGTCATTTTTCCTCAATAACAATAAAAATGAAAGGTAATAAAATTATTTTATCATACAATAAGCAATTTTAACATAAATATATAAACTTTACCCCTAGAATTATGTTCCTATACCTGGTCTGATTTGGGACCTCAGGTTTACTACTGAATCAGGTCGTGGCTCCATGTATACACTTATTTTATAATTAAAAGGTGATTCCTGAGCATGTAACTACAATCAGCCTCCACCTTGGACGAGGCAAAGAAATGACACAATCAAAACAGAAAAACCTCTGAACACCTGGACAGAACAGAACTTCTCTCCCAAGAAAGTCCTCAAGGAAACATGTGAACAAGTTATAACAGGCAATGGAAGAAGCTTTTTAGCACAAACTTGTAGGTGTTTGTCTGGAGAATTGCTTTCCCTGCTAAGGACCTTCACTCCATGTGGAAAAATATTAAGAATAGAGTAGGACAAAATCAATGTATACAATTCATGCAATGCTCCCATTCAGATCAGATCAGTCGCTCAGTCATGTCCGACTCTTTGCGACCCCATGAACTGCAGCACACCAGGCCTCCCTGTCCATCACCAGCTCTCGGAGGTCACTCAGACTCACATTCATCGAGTCAGTGATGCCATCCAGCCATCTCATCCTCTGTCGTCCCCTTCTCCTCCTGCCCTCAATCCCTCCCAGCATCAGAGTCTTCTCCAATGAGTCAACTCTTCGCATGAGGTGGCCAAAATACTGGAGTTTCAGCTTTAGCATCATTCCTTCCAAAGAAATCCCAGGGCTGATCTCCTTCAAAATGGACTGGTTGGATCTCCTTGCAGTCCAAGGGACTCTCAAGAGTCTTCTCCAACACCACAGTTCAAAAGCATCAATTCTTCGGCGCTCAGCCTTTTTCACAGTCCAGCTCTCACATCCATACATGACCACAGGAAAGACCATAGCCTTGACTAGGCAAACCTTTGTTGGCAAAGTAATGTCTCTGCTTTTGAATATGCTATCTAGGTTGGTCATAACTTTCCTTCCAAGGAGTAAGCGTCTTTTAATTTCATGGCTATGCTCCCATTAGCCAACCTTAAAGACGGGGAATGTTAGTAGTGCCTTTTAGATCATTTGCCTAACACACAATGAAAGAGAATAGTCCTCAATTAAAAAAAAGGCTCTCATCATTACTGAGGACAGAAAATGTTCAGGGGACTGCAGACAAGTCTTTAGGGCAGAGCCACAGACAGGGGATGCAATGAGAGATGAGCCTGAAGAGGTGAGCAGATAGACGCCTGTGCAAGAAAGCTTCTCAGAGCAGCAGGGAGTGTGTGAGCGTTATCAGCAGAGAAAAGACTTCACTGATGCGTGTTTTAAAAAGCTCATGCTAGCCGTGATATGGAGAACTGTGGGAGACAAGACAGCAGGAAGGGAGTACGAGCTAGGAAGCTGTTGCAGTAAACCTTGTGAATGGAGGTAAGGATGCTGAAGGGAGGCACCAACAGTGAAGGTCATGTCCCTGCAGTTATTTCAAGTCAGGGACCCTGTGGCTTTATTTCTCCCCCTGGCATTCCCTCTATTACCCAGGCAGGATTCTGTGACTGCCTATAAATTGTTCCCTGGTCAGTTGAATCAACTGTCATATGGTGGTAGACAGTCCACGGGAAGGACCAGGTTGTTGATCCACTCTCTGCTATAAAGGACAATGGTATAATACTATGGCACAAGGCAGTGAGACTCAGGAGGATAAGGAACCTTGTGATCACTGTGTCTTGTCTCACAGGTGAAGAAGGGGACCCTATTTCCCTCCTCCTTAAGCAATTAGAGCTCTGGAGAAGGGGAGCGGGAAGGGGGAGAAAGTTTACAGCTTCCTGGGTTCCACTCTTCAGTGAATCAGAAGTGTCTTTTGGTCAGGACATGTAAATTTCTTTTCAGGAGACGTCTGCCCAGTTATTTTGCAGCCAGCGAATCTGGCACTTTAGGCTGTTAGACCACAACCACCTACAAACAAGTAATATCAGATATTGCAAAGATAAATACTCCGGGCTCACCCTCTGTAGGCAACACTGCACACAAATGATTGTCCTTTGTAAACTCAAAGCCACGAATTTACATTCCATTTTTTTTAAGGCGTGCACATTTTGATTGTTTTGGCACACAGTTCAGCTTACACATTGTTTTCAGGTTTTAAAAAAAGCTTGGTTTTTTAAGAAAAGTGACATGTATATAATTACCATCATACATATATTGCATATGAAATTTTTTCACAGTTCCAGGATGGCAGGGATTATAATGTTCCACTTCAGGGTAGACCCATTTAAGGCTCAGGAACAGTAACACCACTATTCAAGGGACATTCAGTTTCATTGGTCCAATTGTTGGTTTTGAGCCCATTAGGCTATTTCCTACATCTGCTCAGGGACCTGCAAACACTTGGTTTATCGCTGATTTTCCTCCTAAATTACCTATTCCCCACAGAGCCTTGGACTTGCAAATGTGCTTTCATTATTGCTATTTTTAAAAGGCGGGGGGAGCAGAGTCTACTAAAATTTGTGCACATTGTTCCTTGTTTCCTTTCAGGCCCTTGATCAGGAAATGTTTAACATGGGAGTAAGTATTGCCAGGGATTAGTGGCTGCTGCTTGGAAAGGTTGATGGAAGTTCTTTCCTGCCAGTACAAAAATATACATCATCAAAGCGCAAGACTGTGTCCACAGACAGGATTACATGTGAGCTGAAAAGACCCAGGTGACAACGTTTTTCTTGAATCAGTCCATATTCTTTCTTTTGCTCATGCACTAATATCACCGTGAAATGATTTCAACAATTCTCATCAGTGCCCTGATTTCTCTTTTAAATACAGATGGTTTGGAGACAAATAGCTCTCTGTTGACAGCCATGTGACTTGAGTCTCTTGAGCCTTTCCTGTGTTTTGAGACTGGTCTATGACTGGTTGACGTGATGCTTATGAAGTCAGATTTCAAATCCCAAGTGACTCAGTCAACTTTGCAAAGAAAAATTCTCCACACGTTGTCTGTACTCGAAACCCCATCTGGCAAACCTGAAGATGCCAAGGTCACTCAAGGTTCAGAACAAACCCCCCTGAACCATCACCACTGCCCCAGGAAAGGTCTCCTGAAGGTCACTGGAACTGAAACAAGGGAAGATGAGGAAGGAAGTGCCTAAAAAGGCCATTCTTTATCCACTAAGTCTTTGTCCAGTGAGTTGCAGAAGTATCACCAGAACTGCTCAGAAGAGAAGAGGGAATAAAAAAGAGGTTACAGGCTGGCCAGGGAATTTGTAAACTACTAGCAGTTATAAGCAGTGTTGCTACAGTGACATCACACTAATCTGGACACCATCAGTTTAAATTCAATGTGGTATAGGTATGCAGCTGTGCTTTTGACTCTTAAAAATATTTAATAACTATAAAAAATATGTTATATGAATTTATAAACTAGAAAAAAGCACCTAAACTTAAAGTGGGGGGAAGGCAATGGCACCCCACCCCAGTACTTTTGCCTGGAAAATCCCATGGACGGAGGAGCCTAGTAGGCTCCAGTCCATGGGGTCGCTAAGAGTCGGACACAACTGAGCGACTTCACTTTAACTTTTCACTCTCATGCATTGGAGAAGGAAATGGCAACCCACTCCAGTGTTCTTGCCTGGAGAATCCCAGGGACGGGGGAGCCTGGTGGGCTTCCGTCTATGGGGTCGCACAGAGTTGGACACGACTGAAGCGACTTAGCAGCAGCAAACTTAAAGTGAAGATTTTACTTTACTTTTCATGAAAAATGTTTCCAGTCACCAATTAGATGATGATGTTGGCATCATCACGAGTGGATTCATTAGAAGTGATTGCAACTGTTCAGTTTGTTATAATTCTACCAAGAAGCATGAAAAAAGAGCAAATGCAGGTGAGGAGATAAAGCAGTCTCCTGATGATAGGGATAGAGCAGGATAATTAGTTCAGAAATCCCACTAGGGGGTTAAAGACAGTAATGATATTTTAAGGGTGTTTGGGAGGCTGTAGGCTAATGATCTGGAGAAGGAAATGGCAACCCACTCCAGTATTGTTGCCTGGAGAATCCCGTGGACAGAGGAGCCTGGTGGGCTGCTGTCCATGGGGTCGCACAGAGTCAGACATGACTGAAGCGACTTAGCAGCAGCAGGCTAATGATCACTCAAGAAAAGAATCCAGTATACCACCTTGAAGGAAGACCAGGTGCATCCAAGCGCCAGATACACTCAAGCCCCAAACCCTGATAGTTAAAGCACAAGACAACAGATATGGAGCCTGAATCTTGTTACATGAAGTCAGGGATCTAACGGTTCTTGAAGACTAGCATTTCTGCATGTAGCCAAGACAGGAATATACAGGAAAGGGGAAAGAAATTCGGTGAAAGGGGGACATTGTACTCAAACTGAGATGAATGAACACGTTTTAGCATAGGTTATGGTGCTCAGTCGCTTCAGTTGTATCCAGCTCTTTGCAACTCCATGGACTGTAGCCCACCAGGCTCCTCTGTCCCTGGGATTCTCCAGGCAAGAATACTGGAGTGGGTTGCTGTGCCCTCCTCCAGAGGATCGAACCGGGGTCTCCTGCATTGCAGGTGGATTCTTTACTGCTGAACCACTGAAGAAGCCCATATGTTACCACTCTTCTGCTAACATACGTATGATTTAAACAGCGCCATGACAGTTTTGGTTAGATCTTACAGGGTCAAAGGAGAAACTAATGATGTAAGCCTTGATGTCTACCCCAAAATGAGGAAGATGGTGGTCTTCTTATCTCCCCACTTTTCTTTGGGTTATGAAAATGCAGCCTTTTGTTCTGGGGCTGCACTCCTCACCTGCATCTTCCATAACTGTCCTATGCTAATAAGCCTTCTCTTTGCCTATCACTTTGCCTCAGGCCGAGTTCCTGCCACAACTAGACAAAAGAACCTTCAGTAAATCCTGATACCAGGTGAGTGGTTTCAATTAAAAGACAGTAGGAAAATAAATAAATAAGTAAATAAAAGACAATAGGTTCAAGTCCCCTCCTAAGTCAGGGATCGTGGGTTCAAGCCCCAGTCTGAGTTTTGGCTGGGTTTAATCGCATCTAAGAAGCAGAGTGGTTTCCTTGAAAGGAACCCAAACATCAATTCAAGTTGTCATTTGGCGACCCTCAAAATTATCCCAAGTTGTACATTTTAAAATTAACTGTTTTACATGGAAATAATTCTGCTGGCAAATAGCAGATGCTTCTGATCCCTTATCTGTGAAATGAAGTCCTCTTTTCCAGGGAGTCTGTTCTTCCATTTGGACTACAAAAACAATAGGGGTATACTATTTTTCTGGCACACAATAGGCACTGACTTTAGGGTCAGAAAGGCATGGTACACCTTACTAGGTCATCCTTGGATGAGTTTTCTTAAGCCAGCTAAGCTTCTGTTTATTTCTCGCCTAACTCTTCAGGGCTATTGTGTTTATTAAATCAAATATGAAAGTCCTGGCATATGGTCGGCAGCACAGACAGGAAAATGGCAATATGGATATTATTATTATTTTTCTCTATTTCGTTGTCATTTATTCATTTGTTTAACTTCATTTTATGTTGTTGTTCGGTGGCTAGGTCGTGTCCAACTCTGCAACCCCATGGACTATAGCACGCCAGGCTTCTCTGTCCTTCACCATCACCCTGAGTTTACTCAAACCATTGAGTCGGTGATGCCATCCAACCGTCTCATCCTCTGTCATCCCCTTCTCCTCCTGCCTTCAATCTTTCCCAGCATCAGGGTCTTCCAACAATTCGGCTCTTCAAATTTGGTGGCCAAAATATAGGAGCTGCAGCTTCGGCATCAGTCCTTTCAATGAATATTCAGGGTTGATTTCCTTTGGGATTGACTGGTTTGATCTCCTTACTGTCCTAGGGACTCTCAAGAGTCTTCTCTAACACCACAGTTCGAAAGCATCAGTTCTTCCATGCTCAGCCTTCTTTATGGTCCAACTCTCACATCCATACATGAATACTGGAAAAGCCATAGATGTGACTATAAAAAGTTTTAAACATACACCAAAGTGAACAAACTAGTATAATGAAACACTATCCATGTCTTTATATACTTTTTGGGGGGAGGAGAGACTGACGCATGTCAAAGGATATGCCAGACCCTTTCACCTAGCAATAAGGGGCTGAGGACAACGGGGTTTTCAGGGTACCATCTGGTCCCCGAGTGAGAGACGGTTTTGCCACTAGTATTGGCCTGCACATCCAATGAGAGAATGCATAAAGTACTGCAGGGCACAAGGTACCATGAAAGGTAGAAAATAAAACCACAAAGTCCGCTATCACCTGATGCTTCCTTGGAATATCCTCACTCTTGAGCACTATGCTGAAGGTTCTGCCAAAGCCAGGATTTAACATGAAATACTTTTAGGAAAAAAAAAAATTAAAATAGTAATCCATTAAAAAAAAACACCTATATTTCCTAATTGGGACTAAAAGTCATTTTCAAAAAGCATTTATCAAGTGCTTTACAGAGTCTATCCTCTAGGAATCTATAATTTACAATTGTTTATAAAAAGAAAAATGTGGACAAGCAGAAGTTTTGTGAAAAATAGTCAAGTGAGATAGAAAATGATGGAGGTGAATGTATCTATGTGAGGAGATTGGAACCTGGACAGGATGGAAGGAGAAAAGGGAGTGGGCATGTAGTCAGGAGAAAACTGGAAAATAAGTGACCTAAATATTCCACGTGCAGACTCCCTGGGGGATGGATACTATGCTGATGGACAACAATTCCATGTCTAAAGAAGCCCAGGAACTCTGGTTATTTCATTCAGCTCCTCTTATGTGGAAAGTGCTCATGCCCCCAACAAGTTGCAGATCGTGGGAAGGCAGAGAGGGAGATTCAGGGATGGGAGTGGGGAAGGGAAAGAGGTGTATAAATCTGGGAAGTCAAGTCAACAGAACTAACCTTGATATAAAAGAATACTTCTCTCTGAGTGAGGACTTCCCTGGTGGCTCAGATGGTAAAGTGTCTAGCTGAAATGCGGGAGACCCGGGTTTGATCCCTGGATTGGGAAAATCCCCTGGAGAAAGAAATGGCCACCCCCTTCAGTACCCTTGCCGCTGGAAAATCCCATGGAGGGAGGAGCCTGGTAGGCTCCATAGGGTTCCAAAGAGTTGGACATGACTGAGCGATTTCACTTTCCTTTTCTCTCTGTGTGAAGGGAAAGGGGAGAAAGGGAAGGTGAAGGGTGGAGATGGGGGAGGATGGAGAGAACTTGAGAAGACCTCCATCGTGTAAATAAGAGAGAAGACCAGAGCATCCGGGAGTTATGAATCAAGGGAGCAAGGGACGGCGTTGGGGGGGAATATTTGGGGAAGACATCTTTGTCTAACACCTACAAACCTGTTCAGGTGTTCCCATCCAAGACAGAACAAAACAAACGATAAGCCTCCCCCAACCCCTACTATCCCGATAGCCAGCCCTGCCATCTTTCCCCATCCACAAACGTCTCAAGAACAAAGCTGGCCCAAGCACTTCCAGATGCCAGCAATCGGACACCAACACTCACCATTCCTTTAAAGCTGCACCTTTTGAATGCTGGCTCAATAAAGGGCTGCTCTCTAAGTCTTCTTCCTGAAGTGCTCTCCTTGGCACCCATAAGGCATCAGGTTCAGGTGGTTGACGTCTGTCTTCCTTTAACTTTAATCATGCCCTCTCTTCATTTTTGGCCAGTTCTTTTCTCTCTCCCCATCTTTTTTTTTTTTTTTTTAATTTGCCATGCAGTAATTTATTTAGCAATATCTATTATTAATTTCTATTTGCAATTGGATTAGATATGTAAATATATCCATGCCTTGCAGTGCATCAGGATGACAAGACAAAGCAAAGAAATGGTTTGCAGTGAAGTCCCCCGTATAGGTTTCATGTGAATGATGGCCTTGTTACCAAGTTGACTGTGCAAAGCAATTGCTTTGAGTTGCATTGAACTGTCATATTGTATGCTATCTTAATCATAGTTGTTCTCTAAGGAAGTGTCTGTCTTTGGACTTGACTTTTTCTTTTATTCTCTATCCCTTGGCCTCAATGACTATCTCTCCAGGTGAGGGCCCTGTTTGTTGCCACATTTCCATGATGCACCCATTACATGTGGCTATTTAAATTAATTATATTAAGTAAAGTGTAAATTTCTGTTCTTCAGCCATCTTAGCCATATTTCAAATCCTGAAAAGCTCCCTGTGGCTAGTGGCTACCGTATAGGACAGAATACAGAATACAGATATAAAACATTTCCTTCTTCATAAAAAGCTCTTTGAGACACCACAGGTCTAGACCTTATCTCTCCCCTGAATTCCTGACCTGTCAGTACTCTAACTGACATCTTTCCTGGAATCACACATCTGCTGCTGCTGCTAAGTTGCTTCAGTCGTGTCCGACTCTGTGCGACCCCATAGATGGCAGCCCAGCAGGCTCCCCCGTCCCTGGGATTCTCCAAGTAAGAACACTGGGGTGGGTTGCCATTTCCTTCTCCAATGCATGAAAGTAAAAAGTGAAAGTGAAGTCGCTCAGTTGTGTCCGACTCCCAGCGACCCCATGGACTGCAGCCTACCAGGCTCCTCTGTCCGTGGGATTTTCCAGGCAAGAGTACTGGAGTGGGGTGCCATTGCCTTCTCTGGAATCACACATCTATTATGCCCCAAATCTTACTCCATTCAATGCATTTTTCTCATTACAGTGACCTATACAAACTTTGATTTCACTGAAAAACAGAGAACATACTCCAAATAACTGAGAAATATTTACATAGGTGAATTGGATATTAAGATGTAGTTTGTTTACAAATGAGGTCAGTTTCACTGAAAAAAAATACAGGCTATAGTCATTTATAGGAGAATTCTGTGTCTTTCACATACTACTCCTATATAGTATTTCCCAATGTCTAGAGTGTCATAAATAATAAAAGATTTATTTTACAGGGTATTTTCTTTATTAATTTTTTTTTTTTACATTTCTCATATAATCACCCTTCTCCCCTATAGCATCAATGAGGGTCTTATTCTCACTGCAGAGAAGGCAAATTTCTGATTCTAATAGGAGCACTAAAAATATTCTGCCTAACAGTGAAAATCAGCAGCCAAAGCTCTTTGCCAAAACACTAACAATACTACTGGATACGTGAGATTCTGAACCATCACATTCAACAAAGATCAGATCTGGTCCTGATTTTAATCAGAGAGCAGCCTATCTCTTTGCTGCCTCCTAAACTTAGCAAAGACATACCATTCTCAGCATGCTGACCATTGTAGTGGTGTGAGATTTCACTGGGCAGCCTTTCTCGGAGTGACCTCAGCCCCAGATTCTAAAGATGGAGCATATTAAGTACAGGTGAGTCATCAATTTCAAAAGCCAGCAGAGGAACTAAAAACCTCATTCTTCAGAAGTGCAGAGATTCTATGGGAAGTCCTACCATGTAACAAAGGGAACTCAGGAAAAGAAAAGCCATCTCTAAAGAAAGAAGTGATAAATGGCACTCTTGTAGGATAAGCCTATCATGCTTCGGTGCTCTTGGTAATTTCATCTGAACTGACTATTAGCATCCCCAGTGGAGTTATGACATTTCTTGTTAAAGATGACAGAAAGGTAGAATCATAGTATTGTAGTAGGAGTATCATAAACATTTGGGACCATTACTATTAAATCAATAACACTTTGTATACTAAGAACCCATACTTTATATAGTTCAAAGTCTTTTGCAGACACTAAAAAAATAATCTTATGACTGTCTCTTAGGGCGTACAAATATTAGGATCTTCTGAGAATGATCATAAGTTAACAGTAGATAAACAATGATGTCCAGCCCTTTTCTAGGTGCTATGAGGCTCAGGAAAGAAGCAGAATACACAACCCCTTCTCTCAAGCTGTTTCAGGCAACAGATATAAGTTAAGTACATAAAACACGTGGGAAATGTGTATGTGATGGGAACTAAAAGAAATTTGTGTAAGGTTGGGGGAGAGATGAATAGGTGGAGCCCAGAGGATTTTTAGAGCAGAGAAAATAAGGTGCTAATAATGGTAGATACGTAACATCATGCATGCTAAGTCGTTTCTGTTGTGTTTGACTCTTTGTGACCCCATGGACTATAGACTGCCAGGCTCCTCTGTCCATAGGGATTCTCCAGGCAAGGATACTGGAGTGGGTTGCCATGCCCTCCTCCAGGGGATCTTCCCAACCTGGGGACAAAACCCACATCTCTGTATCTCCTGCATTGGCAGGCAGGTTCTTTACCATTAGCATCACCTGGGAGGCCCACATATCATCATACATTTTCCAAACCAATGTACACACCAAAAGTGAGCCCTAAGGTAAACTACAGGCCTTGGGTGGTTATGATGTGTCCATGTAGATTTATCAAGTGTAACGTGTCCAACCGTACTGGGGGATGTTGATAATACGGGAGGGTATGCATGTGGGGTGGGGCAGAGGGCATGTATGAAAATCACTGTACCTTCCTCTCAATTTTATTGTGATCTCAAAACTGCTATAAAAAATTAAATATTTAATTAAAAAAGGAAAAAAGAAATCTTGACTAGTACATAAGGGAAGTGTAGGGTAGAACAAGGACAAATAGATGCCCTCAGTTTTCCTAAAGATCTTCAGTATCTGTTCTGTAAGTAGTCTTAAGGTAGAGAAATGTAGAGAAGCCAGGGGAAAAACACTGGGATGGCAATAGTATTTGATATTGTACATGTGAGTGTCTAGATCAGGGCTGGGGGAATGCCTGGTTTGATAGGCAGGGTCAAGTTAAGGAACATAAAAGATAAGCTTTCATGGTTAAGGGGAAGCCTGTTAATAAATAGATTTTTACAGACCAGTCTGATCAATTTAGATTTCAATCTGATAGGGTCTAGAGATCTCTTGTAAATTCCTAAGCACCTGTATGACACGATCAGAGAAGCACTTTACAGAAAATAGTCTGGCAGCAATTATCTGCTGACCTTCTGCTCCCCAACCCTCATACTTACTTACATACCCATCATACATGATACAAACTAGCTCTCCACTCCAAATCCCACCATCATCCTAGGAGGTTTCAACACTCATGACTTTAGCCAATATCCTAACTTCACCATTCCTTGACCTTATTCATTCCAATTGCCTTCACTTCCACTCCCAGGACCGCACCCAAGACTGTACATTAGTAAAACCCACAGTGCACAGAAAATTTAAGTGCCAATAGCCCAGCTTCGTCTCTCCAGCCCTCTCTGGCCCATCTTCCCATGGACATGCTCACTCTTCCCAACGTTGCTTCCTTGCTGGATGCCGTCTCGCCAACGGGTGGTGTATTTATCCCCACCCATTCTTCTTCCTTCTCTCTGCCACTTCCTTTCTCTTCTGTCTCTCCACTGCAGCCTCTGGGATGACTTCAGCCCCAGATCCAGAGCTATAAGCTATAGCTCCCCTGTACACTAGGACATCTAGTCCACTGCACACACCCGGTCTTTCTGCTGGCTGAGTCGTCAACTCCACTCATTAGTATTCCTGTTTGTCCACAATATCCTTCCACTAACATTCCCCTGGGTAGCAATGCAGCTGTACATCATTATCCTTAAGACCATGGCTTGGGTCCGGTCTTGCTGCTTTCAGTAGCATAGCACTTTGTCTTTTCCTTGCTGTGAAAACTGAGGCTTTGGGCATAACTCCCCCAGTTGCCCACCCTTCCTCTACACATGGTGTATTTATCCCCACCCATTCTTCTTCCTTCTCTCTGTCACAGAAGAGGAAGTCTCACCCTACTTTTCAAGGGCAAACCCCAAGGTCAGCCTCCAAACCATACTTTTAATTCCCTCCCTCCTGCCTCCTTTAAGACTTTGGTTCATGACAAATCCTTGCTGTTTGCTGTATCATTGACTCTGCTCCTTTTTGGTCCCCATAACCCTTTAACCCATAAAACATAGTAAAGTCTGTTTCATCATTCAAAATACTCCCTTCACTTGATTTTCCTTCTAGCTACCGTTCTAACTTTCTCCTCCTTCATTACCTAAGGTTTTCCAAATAATATCTACATTGGCTGACTGTAGCCACCACAGCAGCCCAGAAAGTGGGAAGTACACAGACAGGGGGGCTTCCCAGGGGGCACTAGTGGTAAAGGACCCACCTGCCAATGCAGGAGACGCAAGAGACGCGGGTTCCAATCCCTGGGTCGGGAAGATCCCCTGGGGGAGGGCATGGCAACCCACTCCAGTATTCTGGCCTGGAGAATCCCATGGACAGAGGAGCCTGGTGGGCTACAGTCAGACTCGACTGAAGCGACTTGGCACACACGCACGCACGCACACAGGCAGGGAGTAAGCTACAGCTCAGAGTCAATGCTAACAAGGTCAAGGACCAAACATCTCCCCGCAGGACTTTTCGTTCAAGTCACACTGTTTCTGTCTTTTACTTTTTAATACTCCCACGTTTCACTTAAGGCCCAGAAGTAGAGCAAAGCAACATGGTGATTTCAAAGCAGGAGGTCAACAAATGTACTAACGGCATACTCTGCGCCAGACAAATGATTTACTACAGTGCGAAAGAGAAGGGAAATTTGGCTTATTTGCCTGGGTCCAAAAAAAAAAAAAAAGATCCGATTAACTCTTCAAGACAAAAAAAAAAAAAATTCATGGATTTTCATTAGAACATGTTACTCTATTTCTTTAACTTCCCTTCACTTCTCAAATCACTGACAATAGACTTGCTAAGCTGCTAAGTTGCTTCAGTCGTGTCCGACCCTGTGCGACCCCATAGGCGGCAGCCCACCAGGCTCCCTGTCCCTGGGATTCTCCAGGCAAGAACACTGGAGTAGGTTGCCATTTCCTCCTCCAATGCAGGAAAGTGAAAAGTGAAAGGGAAGTCGCTCAATTGTAGCCCACTCTTTGCGACCCCATGGACTGAGCCTACCAGGCTCCTCCATCCATGGGATTTTCCAGGCAAGAGTACTGGAGTGGGGTGCCATTGCCTTCTCCAGACAGTAGACTTACACTCAGTGAAATTTCTCCAACAAATGTTCCCAATGACCTCCAGACCCACAAACCCAACAAACACCTTTCAATCACATCCAGCTGAAATTCTCTGTTGATTTGATTGACACAATTTCTCTCCTATTCTTAATGATCTTGACTCCTTTGGCTTCTGCATCTTCCACTCCTCTGGGATCCTCACACCTTCTGACTGTTGTTTTTCAGATGCCTTCTTTGTGGTCTCCAAATAGAGCTGTAGTTTTACCTCCACCAAATACTTCTCCACAGAAGGGAGACCATTTACAATGAACAGGACCCATACTTGTCCACCTGCTGTCTATTTGATTCTGCCAAGTTAGTGCCTATGCTCCTCTGTGCCTGTCCAAGACCTACAATTCTTGGAGATCTAATTCTTCAGTGAAGCTTTTCTTAACTCATCTCCTGGGATTTTCACAATCTTTCCCATGTTTGTACTCCCTAATGTGCTTTGCAGTAGGGGAAGAGATAGTTAGATCGTATTACCAACTCAATGGACATGAATCTGAGCAAACTCCAGGAGACAGTGAAGGACAGGGAAGCCTGGCGTTCTGCCATCCACAAGGTTGCAAAGAGTCGGGAACGACTTAGTGACTGAACAACAACAGTAATTTGCATTGCAGCTACCCTAAAAAATATTTATTCCTATACATTCTCATCTGTCCTACCAGATCATGAGCTCTTTCCTCATGACTGCCCTAAGGAAAAACCATGCCAAAATCCATGCTTGGCACATAGCAGGAGCCCATCAAATTTTAGCTACGAGTATTATTATTACTCACTTTTGCATTTTTCAGGCTTCCAGTAGTGCAATGTTTCTTAAATATTGCAAGATCAATCAATTTTAAATGAGTTAATTAAAGCCCTAAGAATGACTGGCTTCCCTGGTGGCTCAGACAGTAAAGCGTCTGCCTGCAATTTGGGAGACCTGGGTTTGATCCCTGAGTCAGGAAGATCCCCTGGAGAAGGGAATGGCAACCCACTCCAGTACTCTTGCCTGGAAAATCCCATGGTTGGAGGAGCCTGGCACGCTACAGTCCCTGGGGTCGCAAAGAGTCAGACATGACTGAGTGACTTCGCTTTCACTAAGAATGAATAAACTCTGTTGGTGAGAAAAAGAGAGTGGACAGAGGGCTCACCTATAGTAGGTAGTAGAGAGGTTAAAAAAAAAGAGAGAGAGTGAACAATAAAGAAAATGGCTAGAACCCCCAAAGGAGAGAATAGAGGAAACTTCTAACAATCCACAAACATATTATCGATTTCATAAATTACCTTGGAAATACAGCAACTTCTTCTGCCAGGCATCCAAATGAAGGAAGATTTCTCAGTGTGTGGTAATTGCCTCTGACTCAGCTTGGCGAACACCAAAGCCCAGGGGAATGGTGGTGATAGGGATAGAATATGGTATTGATGTCTTTGAGCTGTGGTGTTGGAGAAGACTCTTGAGAGTCTCTTGGACTGCAAGGAGATCCAACCAGTCAATCCTAAAGGAATTCAGTCCTGAATGTTCATTGGAAGGACTGATGTTGAAGCTGAAGCTCCAGTACTTAGCCATCTGATGTACAGAGCCGACTCGCTGAAAAAGACCTTGA
The DNA here is from genome assembly GCA_935064755.1 of Tragelaphus eurycerus. Classification (NCBI taxonomy): domain Eukaryota; kingdom Metazoa; phylum Chordata; class Mammalia; order Artiodactyla; family Bovidae; genus Tragelaphus; species Tragelaphus eurycerus. Next base: position 16,136,213 of record CAKXYN010000041.1, read on the forward strand.
TGCTGGGAAAGACTGAAGACAGGAGGAGAAGGGGGCAACAGATGATGAGCTGGTTGGATGGCATCACCCATTCAATGGACATGAGTTTGATCAAGCTCCAGGAGTTGGTGAAGGACAGGGAGGCCTGGCACGCTGCAGTCCATGGGGTTGTAAAGAATCAGACACAACTGAGCAACTGAACAACAATGGTAGTTATTACACTGGTAGCTACAGAAGTCCCAGGAGGGAACTATAGATAGGGAAACCTAGGAAACTTGGAAGGCCACTAGAAGTTAATGATCACTCAAGAAAACTGTTGGAATGTCATGGAATGAAACAGGCTTGCTTAACTGTAAAGCCAAAAGTAAAAGTATGAGTTAAGCCCCAGGCCATTAGATGGAAGAAAAATGTCACCACCCTTCTACTGATTTGAATACAAATGATACCACTCTAATGGCAGAAAGTGAAGAAGAGCTAAATAGCCTCTTAATGAGGGGGAAGGAGGAGAATGAGAAAGCCGACTTAAAACTCTATGTTAAAAAAAATAAGATTATGTCATCCAGTGTATTTTCCATCAAGAGATGGCAAATAGAAAGGGAAAAGGAGGAAGCGGTGTCAGGTTTCCTTTCTTGGGCTCTAAAATCACTTCGGATGATGACTGCAGCCATGATATTAGAAGACAACTGCTTCTTGGCAGGAAAGCTATGACAAACCTAGACAGTGCGTTAAAAAGTAAAGACATCACTTTGCCGACAAAGGCCTGTATAGTCAAGGGTATGGCCTGTTCAGCTGCCATGTACGGATGTGAGAGCTGGACCATAAAGAAGACAGAATGCTGAAGAATTGATGTTGTCAAACTCTGGTGTTGGAGAAGACTCTTGAGAGTCCCTTCAACAGCAAGGAGATCAAACCGGTCAATCTTAAGGGAAATTAACCCTGAGTATTCATTTAAAGGACTGAGGCTGAAGCTGAAGCTCCAATACTTTGACCACCCGATGCAAACAGCCAATTTATTGGAGAAGATCTCGATGCTGGGAAAGATTGAAGGCAGAAAGAGAAGAGGACAACAGAGATGGTTGGATGGCATCACCGATTCAATGGATATGAATTTGGGCAAACTTGGAAGATGGTGAGAGCCAAGGAAGCCTGGAGTGCTGCAGTCCATGAGGTCACGAGGAGTCAGACACAACTTGGTGACTGAACAACGACAATGAAAATCCTAGTTTGAACTCATAGGGTCAGACACTCTCCTGCCTGATATATCCCTAGCTCCTCCGTATCTAGAAGCCTCACTCCTTGAAGAAAGTGGTCTTCCCCTCTCCCCACTTCCTTTGACTATAAAACTGTAGCCCACTTAATCCTCAGGGCAGAGCTCCCCAACCTGTCCACTTGCATTTCTTACAAACAACCTATATTAATAAATCTATATCTTTTCTATCACTTTGCCTCTTGCTGAATTCCTTCTATGCTGAGACACAAAACACCTGAGCCTCAGGAAGTCCAGAAAGCAGGTAAGTGATCCCAATTAAATGACAGTGGGTTGGAGTCCCACTCAGTGTTTTGCCCAGGTCTGAGTCCCAGGACATGGGTTTAAGTCCCTATCTGAGGTACACTGTTTCAGGGGTGCCTTGTTGGATTACATTATCTAATAAGCCTATTCTCTGAGCCTCCTTATACATAGATAGAAGAGAACTACCTACATAGACAAGAGGGAAAAAAATGATTAAACTCAATTTGAGTTTTGTTTTTCTAACAGTATTTGAGTGGCTATGTCAAGAGAATTTACTATATAAAAATGCTAGCTATTTTTTGCATCAAGAAAAATAATTAGTATTCTCTTTTTGAATTATCCTACAAGAAAATCCTTCTGCCAAGTATTCTGGATTATGGCTTTTTGATGTGAGTACCATTTCCTTTGAACTTTGGTTGTTTTTAGTTCAGCCAAATTGACTGGCTTCTTAAAAGTGCTATTTTTGGACAAATACAAGGGGAAATTAATCATTATGCCCAAATGATGGCCTGGGAGTACTATTTCATTATTTTCAGTTTAGTCTGGGAAATATGTAACCAGTTTTTCACCCAGAGAGTAAAAATGTTTCAATTTATTAGAAAGTACATGTTACTGGAAGCAGTCGAGGACAGAAGTGTAATCATGGAAACTATTCCAGCTGGTTCTATGCAGGCAATGCTGTCTGACATTGTGCTGAAATGACAAGCTTGCATCTGCTAAGGTGTGGCTTGAAAAGTCTGGAAAGCTGTCCCTGTTAACGACCAGGGGCATGACATCACCAGTTCCAGACAAGACTCCTTAAAATGCAAAAATCCCTGCGAGGGGCAACTCCATTTCTAACGTACACCTTTAGGGTGAACTTCATGAGTTCCCTGGACACCTCCTTACTGGCAAAAAGCAAGCAAACAAACAGCAACAACAACAAGGAAAACCCAGCAAGTTTGCAAATTTTGCAAAAAGCCAGTGCTAACAATAAAGGTCATTCTGTCTATGAGGTTGATTCAATAGATTCCCACAGATTACATACAACAGATTCCAAAGGCCACGGAGCACTGATACCAGAAAACACAGAAAATTGTCTGTAGCGTTCAGAACCCTGGCTGCAGAGATGAAGAGAATGAGAGAGATCACAAAGAAGTTTGAGAAAGAGAAAATTGGCATGAAGCGTGTGAGTGAAACTGCATCTCCTCCTTTGCCTGCAAGTCACTTCCAAGGTACATCTCCTACAGCAATAGGAGAAGTCACTTTAGTCATGTCCAGCTCTTGGTGACTCCATGGACTGTAGCCCACCACCAGGCTCCTCTGTCCATGGGATTCTCCAGGCAAGAACACTGGAGTGGGTTTCTATGCCTTCCTCCAGGTGATCTTCCTGACCCAAGCATCAAACCTACACCTCTTAGTGAGTCTACTTGAAAGAAATCCTGGAGACAGAAGAATAAATATAAAGGCCCTGGATACCGCACTTTCACATCCCCTGATTGGAAAAGACTATTAAAGGAGGGACACTGGACTGAGAGAAAGGGAAGCTAGATTTGGAGTAAATGTTAACTAAATTGCTGTGTGACCTTGGGCAAGTCACACACTCATTTGAGTGTCAGTTTCACATTTGTAACAGAAAGGAGGTGGGTAGACACCTCAGAGCTGCTTGTCAGCCCTAATACTTTACAGAATCTTGGACCACCACCTGCAAAGGAAGGTGTTTGAGTCATTTCACAGCTGCTCCATAAAGGGAGGGTGGTAGGTAGCCTTTGAAGCTCTGGGAGACAACTGGCTAAAAGCTCACAAAATACTCATCAAGCTGCAGAGCATACAGGCCTGAGCTGTGGGTCCCTAAACTCTCTGCCTCTCTTCTTAGCACCAGATCTTTTTTCAGACAGACCTTCTTTTCCCCCTTGTCTCTAGTGTGGCAAACCTGGTACGTAGCTGTCACATTTCCACCAGCCCCCTCACATTTGCTGATGCCGCCTGCCTCCCACTCTCAGCTATAACACACACTCACCCTCCTGTGACAGGAGCTCTAAATAAAGGAACACTCTCATTTGTAACAAGTTTAGTATTGTGAAATCCACATTTGCAAGTGCATGTACTTATGTTTGCATGTGTGTGCATAGAAATGCACATGGGGGATGGATTACTTGCTTTGCAAATGAATTCACCATGGCATTCCTTACATTATCAAGTTCTTCATTTCTCTTTTGCTCCACTGCCTCTCCTACAGATATCTTACACTCTTTCCTTATTTACTGCTGCTCAGGAATACATCTTGTGTAAGTGTAAGGTACCCTGTATTCACAAAGTTCAGGGAGAGCAAAATGCATTTCTTTGTAGCCTTCTGACTAATTTCTCTGTCCCAGGTGTGTGGACTTTTTTCGGAGAAGGCAATGGCACCCCACTCCAGTACTCTTGCCTGGAGAATCCCATGGATGGAGGAGCCTGGGAGGCTGCAGTCCATGGGGTCGTTGAGGGTTGGACACAACTGAGCGACTTCCCTTTCGCTTTTCACTTTCATGCATTGGAGAAGGCAATGGCAACCCACTCCAGTGTTCTTGCCTGGAGAATCCCAGGGACAGTGGAGCCTGGTGGGCTGCCATCTATGGGGTCGCACAGAGTTGGACATGACTGAAGAGACTTAATAGTAGTAGTAGGCTCTAGAACTATATCTGGCAATACCACCAACTAAATACAGTCCACAGTCTACCATGACATAACAGCCTTCTACAGAAATTATTAGAGTCTAGAAAAACCATAAGCTTCACATAAGCCACCAGGTCTGGAAGAAATAAGCTGATGACATTCCTTTGTAATGATTTCTTAGATTACTGTTGTATCTCCCACACAGGTCAATAGCTGTATTCTGGGGGCAGCTTAAAAATTTGGACTAATATATCCTGTCTCCTGACACAATAAACATTAATAGGCTGAATAATAACCACATTTCTGGCAGTGGTGAAGGTATTTTTAGTAATGGTGGTGCTCTGGAAAATTTCATCTTTTGCTTTGAAATGCAAAGGTGATTTTCTCAGCCCATAAATGGTAAGCTCAAGCATGCTCGATTGTTTTTAATTTGAGTTTTGCATGTTTTCTATTTCTCTTTACCCCAGGGGTTTCCTTATCTGAGGGCACACACAGACTAGAGCAGGAACAGATCAGATCCCCTGGTTTAGGGTAGGTTGCAAATAATATGTCTGATACTAATGGCACCAAACAAAGGCTTCATCCCATTCAATTGTTCGTGTTCCCCTCGAGGCTTAGGCAAGCTAAGAGCCTAACAAAAACAAGAAGGAAAACAGCAACTTCACTCTTAAGTCATCCTCTGCTCAAAAAAAAAAAAAGTTATTGTTTTCCCACTTCCAGAAATATAATTTTCCAGGGTTCAAAAACTCAGGAGAATCCCAGCTCCCTTTTAAGTGCTTAAAAACATTCTCTTAATGGGGGACCTGGCAGCCACAGAAGGTGGGAGGATGGGCAGTGTTAAGTGCCCAGGATCAAGCATCAGAAGGCCTAAGATGACATCTGGCCAACCCATTAACCCTTCTGGGCCTGTTTCCTCATTATAAATTATAAATAATGACACCCACATTTTTATTGAGATCAAATGAGATAATAGAGTTGAAAATCCTTTGTGGAAGGATTAGGTTTTCACAGCACTATGTTCTGCTTACTTGAGTGCATCTCAACTCCTATGACGCTGTACAAAATTAAAGCTGAAAGTCACTCCCCAAATGAGAAAAGTGGAAGACTGCTTTAAATGAAATTTCCTTCTCTTTCTCTCTCCCTCTCTTCTTCCCCCTGTCTCTTCAACTCTCTTTTACCCTGCCTCCTGGAAAAAAAAGCAAAAGTAACAACTGATCTTAGCTCTGCCTTCTAAGAGTCATGACTTTGGACTTCCCTGGTGGTCTAGTGGTTAAGAATCCACTTGCCAGTGCAGAGGACAAGGGTTCAACTCCTGGTCCAGGAAGATTCCACATGCCTCAGAACAACTAAGCCGGTATGCCACAACTTCTGAAGCCTGCTCACCCTAGAGCCCACGAGCCACTGCCACAAGGAGCCCACCCACCGAAACTGGAGAATAGTCTTCCCTTGATGCAACTGGAGAAAAGCCTGTAATCGGCAACAAAGACCCAGAGCAGCCATAAATAAATAAAAATAACTTAAAAAAAAAAAAAAACACCAAGAATCATGACTTTTCCTCAGTTTGCAATCATAGCCAGTGGCTCTAAATTAGATAACCTCATTGATTACCTACTACCAAGTGGTATTAGTGAATTATTACCAAAAACACATCATGTAATTAGGGAGCTTAGTGTGGTTGTGTACGCACTGCTGCGTTTAAAATGAACAACTGACAAGCACCTACTGTATAGCACATGGAACTTTGCTCAATGTTACGTAGCAGCCTGGATGGGAGGGGAGTTTGGGAGAGAATGGACACATTCTGTATGTATGGCTGAGCCCCTTCACTGTTCTCCTGAAAGCATCACAACATTGCTACTCAGCTCTACCCTCACGTGCAAAAAAACTAAAAAGGTCAAAAAAAAAAAAAAAAAAGTCATGAAAAAAATTTTCTGTTTCTAGAGAAACTTGACATTGGAATCAGCTCTATCCATTTATCAGTTCATTCACCAAGAATGTATTCAGTGAAACTTGCGCCAGGCACTAGGGGTTTAGGAATGAACAAGAAAAACATTCACTTCCCCACGAAGTTCACAATCCAGGGAGGGTCTCTTATTTTACAGCTTCAAACTAAAGACACAACAAGTGAGAAAATTTGACTCTACCTGTAGCTCCCCTTCCATTATGCTGAGTAGCTGGATGAGATCTTCCTTGGACAACTCCAAGGATTTCTTACTTTTCCGTTCACTTTCTCCAGATGGTTTTAGGTGTCGTTTGACAGTTCCTGAGGCCATGACATCCTCCTCCTTTCTGTTGGATTTGTTCTTCTTTTTCGTGTCTTCTGAGAGACTTTTATCAGCAGCATTGCTGATGGTGGGGGTCTTGGGGCAGGAGACATGCCCGTTGGATGAACTTTCACCGCCCTGGTTTCGGGATCGCATTCCCACCTACAGCACACGAGAAAAGAGAAGATGTCTTTACCACCACTGAAATGATTTTTACCTAACTGCTTAGAAATGAACAGCGGCTTTACAACGTCACCAAGAAAGAAAAACCAGGAGATCAATCTCGAGTCAGCTTCCTTATAGCTTTAATGATCGCATCATTAGAAACTTCAGGAAAATACTTTGACCAATCTTCAGGGGAAAATGAAAATGTGATTCTAACGTCACAAACATCCGAAGCCGAGTAATAGGGTTCAACATCAAGCAGGGCTAATTCACGCTGATGGTATGTATCTCTGATAGGATGGGATAACAATGGCACTTTACCTATGTGGTCGCCCTTCCCCGAAACATGACCCAAGGCTAATAATGAGAAAAACATCAGACCCGTCCCAACTGAGAAACACTTCAAAATGCCTGACTCGTGATCTTTAAAACTATTCAGGTCATGGAAAACAAGGAAAATCTGAATAACTGTCACCGCCAAGAGGAAGCTAAGGGCACATGACAACTAAATGATGTAATGTGGCATCTGGATGGGATCCTGAAACGGAAAAAAGACATTAGGGGAAAATTGAGGAAATATGAATAAAACATGGACTTTAGTCAATAATAATGCATCACTATTTGTTCATTAATTATAACATATGTACCATACTAACACGAGGTTTTAATTATACAGGTAACTGGTTGCGGGGTCTATGGGAATCTCCCAGTATTATCTTTGCAAGAATTCTGTGAATCTCAAGGTTTTTGTAACATAAGAAGTTTACTTTTTTAAGTGATTCTAAATTATCTATCAGAAAATGCAAACCTCAAACCCTGCCAAGAACAAGTCAGAAGTCACAATGTACAGAAAAATCCACATGGAGTCGGGGGAGGGGACTTGAAGTGAAGAGAGAAAAAGAGAACCGCCAAGGGAAGAGGGCGGGGTAGTTTTTAGTGATATGGGATTCCATGAACTCTTTTTCAAAATTGGGTGTTGTCGTTCTTTTCTAATGTCAGTTATTTTACAGTAATAAAAGTACAAAGGATTGAGAGGAAAAGACCACCTTCGAAATCAAGATATTTTAAAAATACGTTGAGGTAAAATAAAGAAAAAAACAAAACAGCAATTAATTTGTCCATGGGGAACTCACTTGAGTCATTCTATTTTGAATGTTTATGCAGTCTCTTAGCAAAAGAACTTGATTAACAGATACATTACAAACAAACACACTGAGCTCAAAGGCAAAGCCTCTAATCTAAATTCAGGGAAGATCCCTCTGATATCCTGGGGGCTGTACTACAAAATTTGCCCAAATCCTTAAATATAGGAGCTTAGTGCATGGGTTTATTTAAAACTCACAGTATAAATAGTTCTTCACTTGAACAGCTCAGCAGCAAGGTTTTCATTACCCATTCCAGATAAAATACAGAGACTTCTTTTCTGGAAGTAAATTTCCTTTATGAACCCAACCATAGTTAAGAAACCAAGAAAAGCTTTTCAAAACGCCAGGCTTATAATAGAAAAATAAACACACAGTGTGATGTTTCCTTTTAGATAGCGAACACTTAATTCTTCTAACAAATCTTGAAATCTACATTCATGCTCCTTTTTTGAATGGAACCCTTACAACAAAATGGACCCTTGTGTGTGTGTGTGAACTTTCTATAGCACCCTAATTTTGAAGATATAAACCGGAGAAGTAGTCCTTAACACTAGCGCCATGTTTTCTGCTTCAATCAGTGATTAGGTCCTAAAATTTTAGAGCATCCTTTGTGCTTCTTTGGTGAACAAAGAATAGATGCTCTTTGTAACGGAAGCCAGAGCACTTCAGAACAGACCTACTGTATTTCATCACAGCTTGTTTGCAGGCAGAGTGGGCTGACTTAAGTCCCAAGCCAAAAAAATTAAAAGATGTGACAAATAGTTTTGAAGGGGAGCACGTTATACCATCCCAAAATATACCTCTTTGGCATAATGATGACTTTAAACTCATTATTTTTTAAGAAACAACAGGGATCTGTGAGGCTCTGAAATCTGGGTAGAAATTACCCTTTCCTAAGATAGCCTCCATTTGTAAGGGTGTCTCCCTGGCTATACCAGGAAGAAAACTATAACTCTAAAATCTCTAGAAACTCTTAACTGATGCAGAAGGCAATGACTTAAATCTGTATTTACTATGCTTTCCTTGTTTACTGTGCTCAACATCTTTCTTTTGTCTTTAGCTGAAGCTGGTATATAAGGTAATGGCTTGGGTCATTTCAGAGAGTTACCCGGTTTTCCTGTGTCTCTCCCATGTAAACAGAAGGTACACATGTTATTAAACTTGTATTTGTGTCCTCCTATTAATCTTTTTTTTTGCATTAAAAATATATATATTTTTATTTTTATTATTTTTCTTTTCTTTTTTTTAATTTTATTTTGCTTAACTTTACAATATTATATTGCTTTTGCCATTCATCAAAATGAATCCGCCACAAGTATACATGTGTTCCCCATCCTGAACCCTCCTCCCTCCTCCCTCCCCATACCATCCCTCTGGGTCGTCCCAGTGCACCAGCCCCAGGCTTCCGTTATCAGGCATCGTACCTGGACTGGCGACTCGTTTCAGATATGATATTATACATATTTCAATGATATTCTCCCCAATCGTCCCACCCTCTCCCAGTCCCAGAGTCCAAAAGTCTGTTCTATACATCAGTGTCTCTTTTGCTGTCTCATAAGCAGGGTTATTGTTACCATCTTTCTAAATTCCATATATATGCGTTAGTGTACTGTACACGACTAGCGCTCATCTATCTAATACTGTATTTGTGTTTTTCTTTCTGGCTTACTTCACTCTGTATAATAGGCTCCAGTTCCATCCACCTCATTAGAACTGATTCAAATGTATTCTTTTTAATGGCTGAGTAATACTCCATTGTGTATATGTACCACAGCTTTCTTATCCATTCATCTGCGGATGGACATCTAGGTTGCTTCCAAGTCCTGGCTATTGTAAATAGTGCTGCTATGAACATTGGGGTACACGTGTCTCTTTCAATTCTGGTTTTCTCAGTGTGTATGCCCAGCAGTGGGATTGCTGGATCATAAGGCAGTTCTATTCCCAGTTTTTTGAGGAATCTCCATACTGTTCTCCATAGTGGCTGTTCTAGTTTGCATTCCCACCAACAGTGTAAGAGGGTTCCCTTTTCTCCACACCCTCTCCAGCATTTATTGCTTGTGGACTTTTGGATCGCAGCCATTCTGACTGGCGTGTAATGGTACCTCATAGTGGTTTTGATTTGCATTTCTCTGATAATGAGTAATGTTGAGCATCTTTTCACGTGTGTGTTAGCCAAGCAACAGACAAACAACTAATCTCAAAAATATACAAGCAACTCCTGCAGCTCAATTCTAGAAAAATAAATGACCCAATCAAAAAATGGGCCAAAGAACTAAATAGACATTTCTCCAAAGAAGACATAATCTATCTTTTTAATACAGGGGTATATGCGATTCATGGGGTCGCAGAGTCGGACATGACTGAGCAACTGAACTGAACTGAACTGAACAGCCAAAGACCTTAGAAGAGTAAACCAAAAATTATTTTTCCTCCCCAACAGTTTCAAATTTAACTCCTGACACAGCACAACTAAGACATGTGGGCTTCCCAAATTGAATTGTGATTTCCCATGACTCCATGCCACATGTGCACTTCTTTGATCTAAAACAATTTTCTCTTAAGGCTCTTTGGAATGGAACATCAAATATTGATCTAACAACTTCAATTTAGATCACACGTTAATGGAAGTTCCAGGCAGTATTTCCCAAGGTGGTAATGTTTTAAACTTAATCATATACAGCCTTAATCACACACAACATTTGTATTTGACTCTAACATGTGCTTAGGTCTTATTTTCCTGGATTTCCTGTATCTTTTATAGGATCTATGGCATTAGGATATTTGTAAAATAAAACAAATGCATAACTATCTATATATTACATGTCCTTAATTATATTTGCAAACACACAGAAAATGGCATTTACCTAGTTTCAACTCTATATTTGGGCTTCCCTAGTAGCTTAGCTCAGAGAAGGCGATGGCATCCCACTCCAGCACTCTTGCCTGGAAAATCCCATGGATGGAGGAGCCTGGTGGCTGCAGTCCATGGGGTTTTGAAGAGTCAGACACGACTGAGGGACTTCCCTTTCACTTTTCACTTTCACACATTGGAGAAGGCAATGGCAACCCACTCCAGTGTTCTTGCCTGGAGAATCCCAGGGACCGGAGAGCCTGGTGGGCTGCCATCTATGGGATTGCACAGAGTCGGACACGACTGAAGCGACTTAGCAGCAGCAGCAGCTTAGTTGGTAAAGAATCCGCCTGCAATGCAGAAGACCCTGGTTCGATTCCTGGGTTGGGAAGATCCCCTGGAGATGTGATAGGCTACCCACTCTGGTATAATTGGGCTTCCCTGGTGGCTCAGATGGTAAAGAATCCACCTGCAATGCAGGAGACCAGGGTTCAGTCCCTGGGTTGGGATGATCCCCTGGAGAAGGGGTTGGCAACCCACTCTAGTATTCTTGCCTGGAGAATCCCTATGGACAGAGGAGCGGGGTGGGCTATAATTCACGGGGTTGCAAAGAGTCGGACATGAGTGAGCAACTAAGTACAGCACACACAGCAACTGGAGTGGGGTGCCATTGCCTTCTCCGTGCCAAAGAGCAGACTCAACCAATTAGGGAATTGAGGGATGGCAGAAACAAAGAGTCAAGCTAGAAAAGTAATGATAGGGACTTCTCTGGCATTCCCGTGGTGGGGAGCCTGCCTTGCATTGCAGGGGATGCAGTTTCAATCTCTGGTTGGAAAACTAAGATGCCACCTGCCTCAGAGCAACCAAGCCCTTGAGCTGCAGCTACTGAGCCCATGCTCTGCAGTCCACACCCCACAACCAAAGAGTCTGTGAGCTGAAACCAAAGATCCCACATGATGCGATAAAGATCCTGTGGCCTGCAACTAAGACCCAGATAAATAAATAAATTTTTAAAGTAATGAAATCTTAAACAATAATTCAGCAATAAAACAGAATCCTAGCTCCTCCTCAAGGGACACACAGAAAATCTTATACATATTTTTGAGTTGTTCAATGGCACCCCACCCCAGCACTCTTGCCTGGAAAATGCCATGAATGGAGGAGCCTGGTGGGCCGCAGTCCGTGGAGTCGCTAAGAGTCAGACATGACTGAGCGACTTCCCTTTCACTTTTCACTTTCATGCATTGGAGAAAGAAATGGCAACCCACTCCAGTGTTCTTGCCTGGAGAATCCCAGGGACAGGGCAGCCTCATGGCCTGCCGTCTATGGCTCACACAGAGTCGGACACGACTGAAGCGACTTAGCTTAGCAGCGTGCAGAAACTAAGATCTCCGCCTACTCCCAGGTGGAGGGTGGTAACTACATGCTGACCACAAGCAGGTAGACCCCAGATTGTTTAGAACTAGAAGGTTGATGATGAAGATTCCTGAAACATCACCCCATTACCTCACCACCAACCAACCAGAAGAAAGTCATGCACCCTACAACTCTCACCCCAAATGTTACCTTAGGAAAACTTTCCCTGAAAACCATCAGGGAGTTTGAGTCCTTTAAGCATTAGCCACCCATTCTGCTGTGGGCCCTGCAACAAACGTGCACTTTCCTTCACCATAAAATAGCGTCAGTAGATTGGCTCTGCTGTGCAGTGGGCGAGTGGACTCGAGTTTAGTTCAGCAACAATAGTAATACTTTTAAATAAAATGTTTATAGTATTATTAGCCTTTATAGAGTTAATAGAATTACATTAAATACTGAAGATTATAGATTGAATTGCTTGTAGGATTTTTACAGGAAAAAACATATTTTAGAATTATCTAATTGTTTTATATCACTAATCAGGTCAAAAGCTTGAGTTCTCTATTCTCTTTCACATTAATTCACTTTTGCTGATGAAATATCGCATGTGCTAGACCTGTGATGTTAATTCTGTCTTAGCAAGTATTTTTTTCTCTGTGACACTGAAATGTCACATTAATTACTTTTGCTTTGACACGTGCACACAGATTTTAGTCCTTTCCTAGTCATCCTAGTCCTTTTTAGTCCTTTTCCAGTGATTAAATATATTTTTCTGGATCACACAGCTACTCCTAGTGAATAGAAGACCTAGGATTTGAACCAGGTGAGACTCTGAATAAGGTCTTCTATCTTTACCTCCACAACAAAATCAGCACTCAGCACCTGTTCTATCTCAGAACTGCAAAAGTACTCAGAGACAGCAAACCAGTCAAGAAATGTTTTAGAACAGAATTGGACAACATGTAAGAGGGAGAAAAACCTAAGTTGTCCATAATGTAACCAAGTCTGCCCTCAATGATATCCACTTTAAACCACTTTATTCTCTCAGTAAGACAAAGTATCCAGATAAGAACAGACTTTCATGTTTCACATTTAGTGATATTTATACTCTTCCTTGGAGAAGGCAATGGCATCCCACTCCAGCACTCTTGCCTGGAAAATCCCATGGACGAAGGAGCCTGGTGGGCTGCAGTCCTTGGGGTCGCGAAGAGTCGGACACGACTGAGGGACTTCCCCTTCACTTTTCTTTTTTTTTTTTTTTTATTTTGCTTAACTTTACAATATTGTATTGCTTTTACAATACATCAAGATGGATCCGCCACCAGTATACACATGTTCCCCATCCTGAACCCTCCTCCCTCTCCCCTCCCCACACCATCCCTCCAGGTCGTCCCAGTGCTCCAGCCCCAGGCATTTGTTATCGGGCATTGTACCTGGACTGACGACTCGTTTCAGATATGATATTATACATATTTCAATGCTATTCTCCCAAATCATCCCATCCTCTCCCTCTCCCAGAGTCCAAAAGACTGTTCTATACATCAGTGTCTCTTTTGCTGTCTCGTAAATAGGGTTATTTTTACCATCTTTCTAAATTCCATATATATGTGTTAGTATACTGTATTTGTGTTTTTGTTTCTGGCTTACTTCACTCTGTATAATAGGCTCCAGTTCCATCCACCTCCTTAGAACTGATTCAAATGTATTCTTTTTAATGGCTGAGTAATACTCCATTGTGTATATGTACCACAGCTTGCTTATCCATTCATCTGTGGATGGACATCTAGGTTGCTTCCACGTTCTGGCTATTGTAAACAGTGCTGCTATGAACATTGGGGTACACGTGTCTCTTTCAATTCTGGTTTTCTCAGTGTATATGCCCAGCAGTGGGATTGCTGGATCATAAGGCAGTTCTATTCCCAGTTTTTTGAGGAATCTCCATACTGTTCTCCATAGTGGCTGTACTAGTTTGCATTCCCACCAACAGTGTAAGAGGGTTCCCTTCTCTCCGCACCCTCTCCAGCATTTATTGCTTGTGGACTTTTGGATCGCAGCCATTCTGACTGGCTCCCCTTCACTTTTCACTTTCCTGCACTGGAGAAGGAAATGGCAACCCACTCCAGTGGTCTTGCCTGGAGAATCCCAGGGACAGTGGAGCCTGGTGGGCTGCCATCTTTGGGGCTGCGCAGAGTCGGACATGACTGAAGCGACTTAGCAGCAGCAGCAGCATACTCTTCCTTGGGATTCCCAGGTGGCTCAGTGGTAAAGAATCCGCCTGTCCACGTAGGAGTTGCAGGAGACTTGGATTCAATCCCTGGGACAGGAAGATCCCCTGGAGCAGGGAATAGCAACCCACTCCAGTAGTCTTGCCTAGAAAATCCCTTGAACAGGGGAGCCTGGTGGGCTACATACAGTCCATGAGGTCCCAAAGAATTAGATGAATATGCATGAATACTCTTCCTTATTTTAGCAGCTCTCACTGTTTCTTAAGTGTTAAGCAATGTGCTAAGCATTTTACATTATTCAGCATCTCATTTAAATTAATATTCACATCAGCACTAGTAGGTGCTATTATTCTCAGTTTACAGATGAGGTCATTGAGATTTAAAGAGATTAAATATCTTTTTCTGGATCACACAGCTACTCCTAGTGAATAGAAGACCTAGAATTTGAATCCATGTGTGATTCTGAATAACTACTCTCTATATGGCTTTTTTCTTAGAAGGAATGATGTTAAAGCTGAAGTTCCAGTACTTTGGCCACCTCATTTGAAGAGCTGACTCATTGGAAAAGACTCTGATGCTGGGAGGGATTGGACGCAAGAGGAGAAGGGGACGACAGAGGATGAGATGGCTGGACGGCATCACTGACTCGATGGACGTGAGTCTCAGTGACCTCTGGGAGTTGGCGAGGGACAGGGAGGCCTGGCGTGCTGCGATTCATGGGGTCAAAGAGTCGGACACGACTGAGCGACTGAATTGATCTGATCTGATCTGATATGGCTTTTTTCTAAGTTCTTAAACAGATGCAAATTAGAAGGAGAGGGATCACCCTGGGAAGCAGATAACTCAGAAAGTTTTACAAATGTTTTCTAAAATCATGTTTTTTCACTTTATATCCCAGAGTTGGAGAAATCTATCTATCTGTCTTCCTCCATAGGCACTCTTGCAAAACTCACACAGCCACTGAAATTAGGTTGCTAAGCAAAAATACGCTTTCCAAAATCATTAACCTGCTGCAGAACTTGTAAAATGATGAATCATTTAAAAGCCTTTCTGAGAAGCAACTAGGCTAATTATTAAGGATACAGGTTATGAAAACAGGATGCAGTCTGAACAGGGATCATTACAGACTTAATGTGTTAAAAGTCCCAGAGCTGAACAATAGTAAACATTTAGTCAGAGTTGGCGGGGAAGGCAATGGCACCGCACCCCAGTGCTTTTGCCTGGAAAATCCCATGGACGGAGGATCCTGGTAGGATCCAGTCCATGGGGTCGCTAGGAGTCGAACACGACTGAGCGACTTCACTTTCACTTTTCACTTTCATGCATTGGAGAAGGAAATGGCAACCCATTCCAGTGTTCTTGCCTGGAGAATCCCAGGGACCAGGGAGCCTGGTGAGCTTCTCTCTATGGGGTCGCACAGAGTCGGACACAACTGAAGCGACTTAGCAGCAGCAGTAGCAGCAGTCAGAGTTGGCCAAGTTCTATCCTTAATGCTCACAGGGGTAGCAGGAGGTAACAGAAAAGGCATCTGGCACTCTGTAGGCCTCTTACTATTTGGTTGGCAGGGGGCAGAATACATGACTCCCAAATATGCCACTTTAGCATACGGATTGTTTTGAGCTGAAGGCAATCAAAACCCAGCAGATTCAGGTAAAGCTCTCCTCCTCTTCATCAACTGCCTAAATTTACACTGGAAAGTGGGCCTATACCAGGAGGAGAGCTATCACCAGAGATACCTTTTTACCAAAGAAACATAACTGGTAATATGGCAAAATCTGTTTTTCAAACCTTTCCTCTGCCTTCCTGTGAATGGTCTTCCTCCTCTTGGTATCCACAGACCCTCATCCCTTTCCTTAGCTCAAGATTTTATACAAGGTTCAGTTACCTGGCTGCTGTTGAAGTCTCAGATTTTCACCGGACTACTGGTGGTGCCAGTGGTAAAGAACCTGTCTGTAACGCAGGAGACGGTAAGAGACTCGGGTTAGATCCTGGGTCAGGAAGATCCCCTGGAGGAGAAAATGGCAACCTACTGCAGTAATCTTGCCTGGAGAATCCTAAGGACAGAGGAGCCTGGCAGGCACAGTCCATATGGTCGAAAAGAGTTGAAGCGACTTAACAAACACATACACTGTACATATAACATTAAACTTGGTTTTCTCCTATTTCTCCAGGCCAGAATACTGGAGTGGATAGCCATTCCCTTCTCCAGGGGATCTTCTCAACCCAGGGACAGATCACAGTTCTCCTGCTTTGCAGGTGGATTCTTTACCATCTGAGTCACCAGGGAAGCCTTTTTTTCCGATTATTCTATCTTATATCAATTTCATTACTAAACCAGCCAAGGCGGGGCTTCCCATGTGGTCCAATGGTTGAGACTTCGCTTTCTAGTGCAGAGGGTACAGGTTCAATCCCTGGTTAGGGAACTAAGATCCCACACACCTTGTGGTCAAAAAACCAAAGCAAAACACAGAAGTAACACTGCAACAAATTCAACATAAGACTTTAAAAAAAATGGTCCACACCCCCCCCCCAAAATTCTTTAATAAATAAATAAACACCAGCCAAAGAACCTAAAAAGAGAGAAGAGAGAATTTTCCCCCTCCCCTTCAGTTTAATGGCTGCAAGCATGGGACACATAAATAACAAACTTTCTGAATGAAGCCAAGAATGCCTTTGGTTCATCTCAGTGTGTATCCTTTCAAGAAAGTCAAGACTCACATCAGATTTGGAACTTTTTTTTTTTTAACAGTATTATTTGAGGCATAGGTTCTTCTACTTAATAAGCAAATTATCCTAACATAATTCATGAAATACACTTTCTCTTACTTTCATAGTAATTAGTCAGCAATATTTTGCATAGAATTTTCTGATTCGCATGTGAAGAAAAGACCAAATTTTATCCCAAACCTCCCTCTTCTATGTCTTTTATGTCAGTGTGTACTGTCAGATGAATAATATCCTAAGCATCAGAAGATATTTATAACAATTTTGACTAATTTGTATGGAACCAATAAGTATTTTTAGAGCCTTTGAACAGGTTGAAAGAGGGAAAATTCTACAGCAATTAAAGACTCACTCTAGCTTCTATCTTTATTAGCTCCTATAATACTTGACCTTGAATTTTCCTTAACAGTCTCACTCCTGCTCTTTCCTCCTTCCAGGTTTATCTTTCCATGTTACTGTTCAACACTGGTCACAATATTCTCCATCCCTACCACCAAGAAAAACTTCTTTTCTGCACAAGTTAGGTCTTGGCATCATTCCTATACTTGTTAAGTATCCAACTCCTATCTGTTCCTAATTTTACTTATATTCTTTTTTAAGAACCTACCCAGTACACAGGGTGAGCTGTCACAATAATTTTATTTATATAACTTCAACTTTTTAATTATTTTATAGAATTATAAATATGACATATAGTAAAAGGGAAAGCACAGAATTACAGAAAGTGTGCTTTTTACAGTGTAGCTTGGCAAAAAGTTTCCTGCAAGTGGGACTTCTGGAAAATCAGCCCGGATCTTTTAGACATAAATGACAGTACCCACAGCACCCAAGACTAAAGGCAAAAGAAAACATCATTCTAGTTTCATGTGAAGTTTAAGATGCAAAAGACCAGATCAACTAGTTTATCCTCTATCAGTGCCAGATGATTCCCTCTGTAGATCTAGTCACTTGGTTAACTCTAGTTAGAAATGTTCCAGCTCAGGAGATGTTCCAACACTTCTCAGGAGACTGTTCATTCTAATAGCACAGATTGTTAATAAATTTTTCTAGGTTTGCCCTTAAATTTTCTTTACAATTTTCTTTCATTTTCATAATCCTATTTATGTAGCAAGCCACATCAAATGGTTTTTCATTTCTCATTATCTACACTCATAAAAGCCTCAAAATAAACTAAGGCTCTTATTCATGTAAAACATTTTCATTCGATTAGGACAGCTCTATCCAGACCAACTGAAAATTCTTCTAAATAATTTCACAGAATATTAGAATTCAAGGAAGAGGATTCTCTTGGAGTCACTATAGTGAGGTTGTAACCAAAAGTTTGAGGAAAATATTATAACTGTGGCAAAATAGAAAAATATTATTCTACTCTAGCCTAAAACCATGGTGCAATATTTTATGAAGTTTTGCTTAATATTTTTCAAGGAAGATAACAGCAGACCTGGAAAAGGTTTCCAGAAAAAAAAAACAAAAACAGAAAATAACAAAAGAATAGATCAGGAAACTGCCATGAAATAAGAAAAAAAAAATTTTTTAGTTATATATTGAATCTGAAAGGATGTACAATTTGAGGGTGTTAAAGCTTGAATGTGAAATAGATTGGCCTCTCTTATCATCATGTTTGATAAAAGAGGGTTTTGGTTTACCTCTTTATCCTAATTTCTAGCATTTATAACAAGGCTTGAGATTTTTTTTTCTTTTTTCTTTTCTTCACAGAAACAAGGCTACTGTCAACTGTATAAAAGAGAAAAGCCTTTAAATATCCAGAAATATACTATTGTATAAAGTAATGATAACATATAACAGTTTTTGACATTTTCAATATCAATGACTCATTCTTGAACCTCAAATACATTTAAAGTATTTTTATAATACTTTATTATAATTCTGATGTCATTATTCTACTAGACATAGAATATAATATATAGGTATTGGTTATATAAGAAGGTTATATAAGACCTTCCTTCAAATTTAAGTGATTAAGATAACTCTAGTTTTCTGGTCAGAGAAGGCGATGGCAACCCACTCCAGTATTCTCGCCTGAAAAATCCCATGGACGGAGGGGCCTGGTGGGCTGCAGTCCATGGGGTCGCACAGAGTTGGACACGACTGAAGCGACTTAGCGACAGCAGCAGCAGTTTTCTGGTAAATTTTACCTATATTTTCTCTACTTGACCACTATAATTTGTTTAGACATTTAAACAGTACCTGTGGCCTCTGAAGAATGTCACCATTTAGTTTAATTAAAGTTGCTTAATATTTGTTTTATCTGAGAAAGAAAACATCTCTGGAAAATTACCAGACTCTTGGTTAGCCAGAGTTAGAATTCCTTTCTGTATTTCATCACTTCTGAAAAGGCCCACAAACGACAAGTCAGTCATTTCCTTTCACTCACAAAAGAGCCAGGAAGAAAAATACCTTAGGCTTTCTCTCAGCAGTCTATACGTGATGAATTGTTCTTAAATATTACTTCTACCCACAATAGTAGTAGCTGACTTTTACTAAGGAGCTTATGCTCTGAACACTGGGTGAAGTGTCTGTCATAGCTAGTATCATCTCATAGAATCCTAATAACAATCCATAAAGCAGAGGCTATAATTACTTCTCTTAAAAAGATAAGGAAAGTGAGGCTTAGAGAGATTTAGACATTTGCCCAATATAGCATAGCCAGTACCTGGGAACGCCTGAACGAGAACACAGGCTACTTTGCCATTCTCTACATTCAAGGAGAACCCAAAAGTCAGCTTTAATCTCCAGATCAGAACCACTGCAACACAAATGTACTGGTAGCCCTCCCTTCCTGGGGCTGATATAAATTTAGTCACGGGTATAGCATTCAGCAAACAGTCTCAAGCAACAATTAATACAGAATTCCACTATTTCAGCAGACTTTTTTCTTCAATTTCTACTTGTGTAATACCTTGTTCTTCTAAGACCACATTCTTTCCAGCCTGCTCCCCTGACACTGTCTTTCTACTGCTCAGAGCCTGAGACTCTCAAAGGAGCTGAGAAGTAACTCTGACCTTGCAGATTTTTGACTTATGACTCCTTGAATTGGGAAAGTCACTGACTCCAGGAATACAACACTATACAGTTGGATATGAATTAAAATGGTTTTTTAAGTTAGGCAAATTAGGAAACATTCCAGTTTGCACGGTAGCTGATTATTCTAGGCAGCCAAGGTCTCCTGTTAGGAAACAAAGTTTGTCTTTATGCAAGAAATATTCTCAAACAATTTAACTGCATTTTTTCAAGAAACCCAAGGCATATCACAATTGCTGGATGTTAATAAGACAGGTTAAACTCCCTGGGGAGAAAGACATACACTGGTTTGGATGATATCAAGGCTTCGTGCTGACAAGGGAGAAGGTGGAGCATTGCACAGATCACCCCATCCATATGCTGATGATGACTTCATGCATTCTAATTGCCTCTACTATGTCAATTGTATTCAGGTGTCCTTTAAATGCCTTATATTTTAAATGTTTCAAACATTTCTTAACATAAAAGAACAACCTAAAATCTTTTGTAATGTAGGGAATCATGGGTTATGTCTGTTTTAAACTTCTCCTGACTTATCTTTTCTTAGCATCCCTGAGGACCCCTTCCTTGGGATCAGCTCAGATGAGATCAGTCGCTCAGTCATGTCCGACTCTTTGCAACCTCATGAACCGCAGCACGCCAGGCTTCCCTGTCCATCGCCAACTCCCGGAGGTCACTGAGACTCACATCCATCGAGTCAGTGATGCCATCCAGCCATCTCATCCTCTGTCGTCCCCTTCTCCTCTTGCCCTCAATCCCTCCCAGCATCAGAGTCTTCTCTAGTGAGTCAACTCTTCGCATGAGGTGGCCAAAGTACTAGAGTTTCAGCTTTAGCATCATTCCTTCCAAAGAAATCCCAATATATCAGTGTATGCAGAGTGTAGGGAGTCAAAACTAAGAACAAATAGCACAACTATTGTACTTTATAAACCAGGCCGAGAGAAAAGTAAAAATGATTCCTATGGAAACATACACTATCAATGCAACTGAAACCATGATTGTCAAAGACAATCTGCCTGATGTTCAAAGATTCTCTTCACTCTGACCCTGTGTGAAGAGGCTATGTATTCTATGGCAATCAACCAAATTTCATCAACTTAGTTGCTACGCTTATGCAAAAAAGCTGGCAAGTACAGTCAAGAGGAGAACTTTGTGATTCGCTAATTAAGGTGCCTTAGAAGTTGGCTCTATCTAAAATGCCACGCTACCACAATGCAGAAGTTTCAGACTCACTGTGTGGGCAGGAAGTATGTAAGACCATGAGTCACCACCTTTTGGAATAATTTTCTCAAATACACAATGGCCCCTAGCCTCCTCCCTTCTCCACCCTTCAGTCATCCTATCTCAGCACACCCTAACCCTAACCCTAACCCATCCAGCTCCACTGCGGACCTAAAGGTGTCCAGTGACCTCACATATTAACATCCTCAGCATTTGTTTTTATAAAATGCTGCATCTTCTCAAAGATGTCTGCCATTAACCCCAAGGAATCAAGAGATCCAACTCCCCACTGTTAATCCCTTAAACTCTTTTTCATCTTTAAAATAAAGATAATAATGTCTGTTCCACCCACTGTGTGTCTGTAAAATCATAATGCCTTGTTTTACTCTCTGTCTGTGTGAAAGTATTTACTAGCAGTGCTAAAGCAGGAAGCATTAATTTATGGCAGATTAACCATTGGGGTCATCACACACCTCTCAGTGCCCCATTATAGGTCCCACCAGAGACAGGCACTTTACTTTCAGCCCTGGTCATATCACAGAAGTCAGCAAACTTTTTCTGGAAAGGGGTAAATATTAACTATTCTGGGCTTTGCAGGCCATGTGGTCTCTGTTCCATTTTCTGGGCTCCAAAATCACTGCAGATGGTGACTGCAGCCATGAAATTAGAAGACGCTTACTCCTTTGAAGGAAAGTTATGACCAACCTAGACAGCATATTAAAAAGCAGAGACACTACTTTGTCAACAAAGGTCCGTCTAGTCAAAGCTATTTTTCCAGTGGTCATGTATGGATATGAGAGTTGGACTACAAAGAAAGCTGAGCACCAAAGAATTGATGCTTTTGAACTGTGGTGTTGGAGAAGACTCTTGAGAGTCCCTGGGACTGCAAGGAGATTCAACCAGTCCATCCTAAAGGAGATCAGTCCTGGGTGTTCATTGGAAGGACTGATGCTAAAGCTGAAACGCCAATACTTTGGCTACCTGATGCAAAGAGTTGACTCATTGGAAAACACTCTGATGCTGGGAAAGATTGAGGGCAGGAGGAGAAGGGGACGACAGAGGATGAGATGGTTGGATGGCATCACCGATTCAGTGGACATGGGTTTGGGTGGACTCCAGGAGTTAGTGATGGACAGGGAGGCCTGGCGTGCTGCAGTCCATGGGGTCACAAAGGGTCGGACATGACTGAGCGACTGAACTGAACTGACTGTATCATGAAGCCAGTCACAGACAATACATAAATGGGTGGGTGGGGCATGTTTGATCTCTAGTCCTTAGTTGCCAACCCTGATTTAGACTGTGTGACAAATATGATTGATGGACGCATTTAAACTGGGAGGAACTCACTCCCTACTCAGAAATTTCCCTATACAGAAATTTTTAAAAAATAATGATGGAAATAAGAGAGAAGAAAAAAATTAGGGAAAAAATAATGTAGTAGCTATGCCATCTACCTACCCATTCTCTTCCTCTCTTGCAGGTAAGTTGAGGAAGGACAGCTTAACCTGGTCCTTTCCTTTTCTTCACGAAGTTTGAGGAACCTAAGGCAGAAGAAACTGACAGGCTAAAATTTGAGAGGAGGATTCCCCCTGACACTAATCATGTCATGGGACACAGACAGAAAATAGAGACTTAGCAGCAAGTGTCTGCTAAGCAGATGATGAAGTCTGAAAAGTGAAAGCTGCCCAGGCGTGTCCAACTCTTTGTGATCCCATGGACCATACAATCCATGGAATTCTCCAGGCCAGAATACTATGGTGGGCAGCCTTTCCCTTCTCCAGGAGATCTTCCCAACCCAGGGATCAAACCCAGGTCTTCCACATTGCAGGCAGATTCTTTACCAGCTGAGCCACATGGGAAGCTGAGATTGTGAATAGGGCTTCCCTGACAGCTCAGTTGGTAAAGAATCTGCCTGCAATGCAAAAGACCCTGGTTCAATTCCTGGGTCAGGAGCAAGGGATAGGCTACCCACTCCAGTATTCTTGGGCTTCCCTGGTGGCTCAGCTGATGGAGACTGATGCCCACTAAGTGTGTGGAGGAGACAGAGAAATGGAGATACACATGCCTAGCAACGGTGGACATGAGAGCAAGGAGGGATGGCCAGGGAAATAATGGAAGAGTCATGAGGCAGGGGTCTTCACAGCAGATCATTCAAACAGGATGAGAAGGAAGGCGTAGCTACCCTCAGGGAATCTGCAGCATTGGAGAGAGTCACAGAGAGACATCAAACAGCCCAGAAAGAGCTGCAGTCCGGCTGGGAGATGACAACTACGAGCATGGTAACTGGTTCCGCAGGTGTGTGACCTGTGCAGTTGTACCAGTTTGATTTGATTTGTTGTTGTTGTTCGGTTGCTAACTCATGTCCAACTCTTTGAGACCCCAGAGACTGGAGCACACCAGGATTCCCTGTCCTTCACTATGTCCCAGAGTTCGCTCAGATTCTTGTCCATTGAGTTGCTGATGCTATCTAACCATCACATCCTCTGCTGCCCCCTTCTCCTCCTGCCTTCAATCTTTCCCAGCATCAGGGTCTTTTGCAATGATTCGACTCTTTGCATCAGGTGGCCAAAGTATTGGAGCTTCAGCTCCAGCATCAGTCCTTCCAATGAATGTTCAGGGTTGATTTCCTTTAGGTTTGATTGGTTTGATCTTCTCACATTCCAAGGGACTCTCAACAGTCTTATCCAGCACCACAATTCTTCAGTGCTCAGCCTTCATTATGGTCCAACTCTCACATCTATGCATGACTACTAGAAAAATCATAGCTTTGACTATACGGACCTTCATCAGAAAAGTGCTGTCTTCGCTTTTGAATGTGCCTCCTAAGTTTGTCATAGCTTTTCTTCCAAGGAGCAAGAGTCTTTTCATTTCATGGCTGCAGGCAATGACTTTGGAGCCCAAGAAAATAAAATCTGTCACTGTTTCCACTTTTTTTGAATCTACTTGCCATGAAGTGATAGGACCAGATGCCATGATCTTTGTTTTTAGAATGCTGAGTTTTAAGCCAGCTTTTTCACTTTCCTCTTGCATAGTCATCAACAGGCTCTTTAGTTCCTCTTCACTTTCTGCCAATAGAGTAGTATCATCTGCATGTCTGAGGCTGTTGATATTTCTCCCAGCAATCTTGATTCCAGCTTGTGATTCATCTACCTGGCATTTTTCTCCAGATGTACTCTGCATATGAGTTAAAAAAACAGGGTGAAAACAGCCTTGTCATAATCCTTTTCAATTTTGAACCAGTCAGTTGTGCCATGTCCAGTTCTAACTGTTGCTTCTTGACCCACATATAGGTTTCTTAGGAGACAGGTAAGGTGGTCTGGTATTCCCATCTCTTTCAGAATTTTCCACAGTTTGTCATTGACACAGATGTAGGCTTTACTATAGTTAGTGAAGCAGATGTTTTTCTGGAATTCTTTTGCTTTCTCTATGATCTAATGAATGTTGGCAATTTGATCTCAGTTCTTCTGCCTTTTCTAAATCCAGCTTGTACATTTGGAAATTTTCAGTTCATGTACTGCTGAAGCCTAGCTTAAAGGATTTTGAGCATTACCTTGCTAGCATGTGAAATGAGCACAATTCTATAGTAGTTTGAACATTCATTGACATTGCCCTTCTTTGGGATTGGAATGAAAACTGAACTTTTCAAGTCCTATGGCCACTGCTGAGTTTTCCAAATTTGCTAACATATTGAGTGCAGCACTTTAACAGCGTAATTTTTTAGGATTTAAAATAGCTCAGCTAGAATTCCATCACCTCCACTAGCTTTGTTCATAGTAATTCTTCCTAAGGCCCACTTGACTTCATACTCCAGGATGTCAGGCTCTAGGCGAGTGACCACATCACTGTGGTTATCTGGGTCATTAAGACCTTTTTTGTACAGTTCTTCTGTGTACCCTTGCCACCTCTTTTTAATCTCATCTGCTCCTGTTAGGTCCATACCATTTCTGTCCTTTATTGTGCCCATCCTTGTGTGAAAAGTTTCCTTGACATCCCCAATTTTCTTGAAGAGATCTCTGATCTTTCTCATTCTACTGTTTTCCTCTACTTCTTTGCACTGTTCATTTAAGAAGGCCTTCTTATCTCTCCAGGCTTCCCTGGTGGCTCAGCTGGTAAAGAATCTGCCTGCAATGTGGGAGACCTGGGTTTGATCCCTCAGTTGGGAAGATCCCTCGGAGAAAGGAACAGCTACCCACTCCAGTATTCTGACCTGGAGAATTCCATGGGCTGTGTAGTCCATGGGGTCACAAGAGTTGGACACAACTGAGCGACTTTCACTTTGTTATCTCTCCTTGCTATACTCTGGAATACTGCGTTCAGTTGGGTATACTTTTCCTTCTCCCTTGCCTTTCACATCTCTTCTTTCCTCAGCTATATGTAAAGCCTCCTCAGACAACCACTTGGCCTTCGTGCATTTCTTTTTCTTGGGGATGGTTTTGGTCATCCCCTACTGTACAGTGTTACGAACCTCCATCCATAATTCTTTAGGCACTCTGTCTGCCAGATCTAATCCCTTGAATTTACTCATCACTTCCACTATATAATCTTAAGGGATTTCATTTAGTTCATACCTGAATGGCCTAGTGGTTTTCCCTACTTTCATTTTTTTTTTTTTTTGTATGTCTGAATGCCTACTTTCTTGAATTTAAGCCTGAATCTTGCAATAATGAGCTGATGATCTGAGCCACAGTCAGCTCCAGGTCTTATTTTTGTTGACTGTATAGAACTTCTCTACTTGGTTTAATGTTCTGCTATTGCTGCCTTTAAATTCTTGATTTTTTAAACTCAAGGCCCCACATTTCTATTATGTCTTGGCTCCCCTAAGTTTTGTGTCCAATGCTGACACAGCAGGGCCGTCGCTCTGGACCAGGTGTGAATGCCAGCAGACCCCCACCCCCACCCCACACCCCCAGAAGAAGCACAGTGTCTGTGGAACATCAAATATGAAGGAGGAACATTCAGCTAGAGGAAAGGAAAGGCAGAAATGGAATTCTGATTCGTTCTAGGATTTAGCCATCATATTGAATTTATCAGAAAATAAATTCACCTGATAAAATTGAACTTAGCAGGAAACAGCCAGGTTAAGATCTCTGCTTCAGGTGGGGATGGGAGGCAAGGGGAATGAGAAGAGGGAGCCAAAGAGTGAGGAAAGCTGAGTTCAGTCACAATGAAGTGAAGTATTAGAATTACATTACGTCCTTGAGTTTTACGGGGTGTGTTGGCTCTGAAATATAACACTGGTTACAGTTTTATAAGCCATAAAGTACCACAGGACTTTCGGGCAATATATGTAAAGGAACTTTCCTTTAAATCATGTTGCTATTGCTCCTGCTCTCGTTTTGAAAAAGAAAAGCAGGGAATAGACTCTTACAAGGGAAGGGGAGCCAGAGCTCAAGTCTTCCAGGAAAGAAGAGATCGCACAGCACGGATGTAGAGAGGAGACAGGCAGGGAGCTCTGTCCTGAGGCCCCACTGCCTTCCCTGCCAGCATTTCACTTCCCTCTCTAGGCACCTTTCCTGTTTCCCCAGTAGGCTCCTCTTTGTGCCTTTCATTGAAATTACAAAAATCAGACCCCACTAATCTTATTTTGGTCCATAGGGGGCTTTCCCAGCCCAGACTTGCCTGGGGTGTTCCCCAATCCCAAACCTGACCCATCCATCAAACTCCAAATCTTCTGGGTTCTAAGGACATAGTTAAGAAATCATCTGGCTGGATTTAATCCCATCACAGCATCAGTACCTAACTCTATATTTTTCAGTCTTTATTAACCCTAGTGAACATTTGAAATTAAGGGAAGTAGTCATTTAAAAAAGATTTGATTAAAGGTTTTGATAGTTTTTCTTTAAACCAAACCACTAGGTGATTTTCCTCTATAAAATAAGTCATGGCAGAAGGAGGGTAAGAAGCACTTTGGGAACATATTTTTTTTTTCTTCTCTCTTGTTGTTGTTTAGTTGCTAACTTTTGTCTGATTCTTTTGACTCCATGGACTGTAGTCTTCCAGGCTCCTCTATCCGCCGGATTTCCCAGGCAAGAATACTAGAGTGCGTTGCCATTTCCTTCTCCAGGGTTTCTTTCCAGCCCTGGGATTGAACCAACATCTCCTACACTGGCAGGTGGATTCTTTACCCCTGAATCACCAGGAACACACATAATTACCCAATTCCCCTTTCTCCACTACTAAATGTCAACATCCTCTTTGGCATCCTAGCCCAATATTCTTTCTTTGGAGAGCCAAGATGAACCCAACATTGACACAGCAGACAGGTCTTGGCTCCTAACACCTGGCGCTGAAGCTAGGGTGGGGGAGAGAGGGGTCGGGGGAGGCGTGGAATCCAGGGTTACACCAGCGGCCAGGGCTCCGGGAACACACTGCCAGTAGAGGAGCACCTCTGCAAGTCCAGGGCAGTGATTCTCACACTTCAGAATCACCAGAAGTATATATTAACACACAGACTACTGGTCCTCATGTCCAGAGTTTCTGATTCCACTGGTCTAGGATAGGCCTGAGAGCTTGCATTTCTAAGGCATCCCAGGCAATGCTGTTGCTGCTGGCCCCAGGACCACACATGGAGCCCTCACACCCTAGGGCTAAGATGGGCCCAGAACATTGCAAAGGGGCCTCAGAATATGTACCTACTTCAGCTAGAAACACTCTGCTTTCCCATAACTAAACTAGAAATAGTTGACTTGGCTGGAAAAAATGTTACTTGTAACTGTTTACATGACTGATTACATGGCTGATTATCATTTATCCTCCAACAGAGGCCCTGTTTGAGCGTTTAGATTTGTGGGGTTACAAAGAGGCCAAAACCCTTTGCAGATATAGGGGGTGTGTGTGTATGTTTAACAAGACATTTTTTATCAGACGATTCATGAATAATCTACATTTTCAGATGTTACTGAAACAAATCAGAAGATCTGGCACTACTGAGCCATCTTTTCACATATCAACGTTTAGCGGGGATTGAGTGGTGGCTGACCCACTGACATGAAGAATTTACTCACTAGGTCACACATGTCCTTACCACTTTCCATTACATCTTAAACCCTGAGACCCAGGAGTCATTGCTATATATTTATTACTATAGTTGCACTCTTTTTCTTCTAGTACCAAAAGAGAAGAGAGTTACATAGAGAAAGTTTCATGTTTCAAGAAAACAAATATTTAGTACTGACTACTCCTATGACTGAACATGCCAACACTCTGATAGCTTTACTTGTTTCTATCCACCTGTCTTCTGAATCCATCTGAGTCTGAGTCTAGCCTGGATAAGCCTGGATGGCAGGCAGAAATGCATGGTTAGGGACTAGAGACAAGAAGCAGACTCTTGGGAATTTCATGGTGGTCCAGTGGCTGAGACTCCGTGTTCCAAATGTTAGGGGGCCTGGATTCAATTCCTGGTCAGGGAACTAGATCCCACACGCCACAACTAAAGATCCTGCCCACCACAATGAAGATCATGTGCTGGTGCAGTCAAATAAATAAATTTTTCTTAAAAAGCAAATATAGGTTAAATCAATCTAAAATGCAGACACAATAGGTAGTTATTGGCAGCAGGGTGGGGGGAATGCAGGGAATGGGCAGGTTATGGGCAGCAGGGAAGCAGACTCTTGAGTGGGATGGTCAAAAAAACTATCTAAAAAGGAATTATCCAAAAAGAAGAAGCTGCAACATCACAAGCTTGATGGAGGTCAAGGTCACTTAGCCAGGGGAAAGAAAAGGTTGTGCATGGCGGGAATATGCCCCCACGATGCTGACACAGACATGCAGCCAAAGTCGTGGCTGATGGGGGCTACAATGAAGGTATGCCTGGAAAGAAAGATGTGAACCAGGAGAGGTTCTGTGAGGAGCTGGGGCCTTGCTTTGAGAACCAGCAAAGCAAGAGGCAGAGGGAGGATCTGGGGAACTTCCACAGTGTCACTGTTGGAACCAGCAGAGGCGGCAGAAGCATCAACAGGTAGTCAGGCTATCTCAGAGGCAGGACAGCAGGCGGCCTGAGAGTCCACCCCAGGGGACAACCTCTCGAGTTAAGCTGAGCAGGGAGGAGGTTCAGAAATTGTGTGTGTATATGAGTGCTCAGTCATGTCCAGCTGTTTATGACCCCATCAACTGTAGCCCACCAGGCACCTCTCCATGGGAATTTCCAGGCAAGAATATTGGAGCAAGTTGCCAGTTCGTACTCCAAGGCATCTTCCTGACCCAGGGATCAAACCCACATCTCTTCACCACTGTGCCATCTGCAATTATTTAGGTAGAAACTAAGACAAGGAAATTCCATGCTGATCTCATACTATTCACTCCCTGGCTTTCTCAGCTTGAGAACTTTGGGCTGTATTTCATCCCACAGACTTTTTTGTGCACCACTATACCAAATAACAAGCACACAAAAACCATGCTGGGTGCCAGGATACACACACACACACACACACACACACACAAAGAAAAACATGTTCCTTCCCTCAAGAATGTCATGGTCCAAAATAGTGGTCTATAATTTTTTTAACAGTTCAATCCATTCTTTAAAAATGTAATCACTTATCCTAACATTTGTATATGTATCTAAAAAGTATGTCTCATGCTAATCTTCTAATGTATTGAGCATATTGTAAATTATATCCCGAAATAGAAAAAACCTAACTAAATGAACAACAAACATTATCAATAAATATAATGGAAGCTCATACCCCAATGACTTCTCATGTGATAACTGATCTACCAAACAGATATTTAAACAGATTTTAAAAATAAAAGAAAGCTTAGGAAAGGCTTTAATAGTTATCTTAGATCTTAGGAGTGACTGGTCACGATCTTGAATAACTCCTTAGACCATGAAGAAATTGGAAATGTGCACAGATGAGATGGTTAACCGGGACAGAGGGACAGGCTATGAGGACCAACCACTGTTCAGATCACGGTGCTTGAGTGGGGCCCAAGGGAGTGAGTGAACTCTTTTCGGGGAGATGAGAGGGTATAAACAAAAGCCTGTAGCTGTTCAGTGGCCTGATGTGGACTTAGGAGGACTTGAAAATGGAAAACAAATGCAGTAAAATGCTAATTATGTGCGTCACAAAACGTAACAGATTAACTCAAGTGAGTCCCATCTGATAATAAGACTGCACTCTGTGTTGGCTTGTTCAGCCTTCAGTTTGTCCCTCGCATGGCACTGTTATTCTTTCACATCAGAAAAAATAAAAGTGAACCTTGGTGGTCGCCATGGTAACTAAATAGTGGGAGTGAGGGCATTGGAAGGTCAAGGAATGTTCTATAGTTATGCATGTAGAAAGTACAAAACACAGGTTATTTTTAATTTTGGCTCTGTTCCTATGATTTTCATGTCTGAAAATTAAGATGTACATAAATAGTAAAGTCTGTTTCTCATGCAGTCATGAGAAAAAATACTTTCCCAGTAATTCAATACAACCTCCTTATTTTGTTGATGTTTCATTTTCATCAGCTGCCATTCAAGCCAACAAAAATGCCCAAAGTGAGTATTTTCCAAATTTGTAACCAGGGAGGGTGGAGGGTGTCCTTCACCCTCCTTCCCCTTGCTTTCTGTCCTCCTCTGTTCTTTGTACACCAGCATGACTCACCGTCCACAGGACACAGACTGGGGATTGCTTTTCTAGGAGTGGTGATGTGTTTGCTTTCGGTCACCCATATTCTCTCATTTAATGACACTTGTGGCCGACAGAGATGTGCCAGGCAGCTGCCACACCAGAGTGGGGAGGTGACGTAGCTTGTGAACCCCGGGTTTTCCCCCACACAGGGCCCAGACAGCTGTCTCGGCAGAGAAGAACCCGATGACTGGACTCCGGGGCCAAGTGAGGGGAAGGGGCTGATGCTGCTCTGGCCTCTCCACACCTCTGCTCAAAGGAAATGTGCCCAAGCACTAGCAGGAGCAGAAGAATAAATATAAAACAGAAAGAAAATGAAACATCAAGACCTCAGAAGATAAAAGAAATTTTAAGAGATTTTACCTCTGAAAAATCTTTCACAGGACGTTACGCAAAAGATGGTGACAGAGTGAATTGTGTGAAAATAGCTTTCTTTTTTCTTCTGGAGAAGGAAATGGCAACCCACTCCAGTGTTCTTGCCTGGAGAACAAAGCATTACAAATAGCTGGATTTTGCTTAAACAAAAGCCCTCACCAAGAACACAGATTTAGAGATTATCTATGTCTCTGTAGATTTCACTGAGATTATAAACCAGTCACAACCTGTACTTGCCAGGTTGTTTAGGTTTTACCAAAACAACCCCGCTGTTCTCATGAAACCGTTTTGTCACTTGTATATTTATAAATGCCGCACCCTACATATGAGTGTGCCACTGAAAAGGAAATTGTAGAACTGACCTTTCTTTGTCACTTTAAAATGTAGTCTTCAAAACTAAATTTAAAGATAGAATTCATGTTACCGCCATCAGTGAAATTATTTTCAGGATCCACTTTCTTATTTTCATTCAGTACATACTCATTACACAATTCCATGGTGCCAGGCCTGGGTAAAGGAAAGGCCTGTTGGGGGCCTCTGTGCCATCATGCACTCACAGTCTAGTGAAGTTGTCCAGTTGAGTAGGTGAGTCACAGAGGGAGCTGGAGAAACTAGGAAGACCTTTCACCTATATTATCTGATTGGCTGAGTTATTTTCAGGTTTAAAATTTTTTTTTAATTTTAGTATATTAATTTTTTTAAAAATTTAGTATACTAATTAAAAAAAAAAAGAGTCAATATTTCTATCTCAAAGTCAATTCCACAAAAATGTTTCTGAGCACTGTCCCCATGCAAGGCAGTATAGGTTTCATCCATAGTGGCTCAAAGAGAGAGATCTTTAATGTGATCTTTCAAAACATGAAAAAGGCACTCTATATTCCAGCAGTTGATTTTTTTCAAGGCATAAAATTACATCATACATGCACTGGTGACTCAGTAGTCCCTGCAACTTTGTCCTCTTCTCTCCCAAGGAGTATGTTAAGTCATTGGGGATTTCTTTGCTTTTTTTTTTTTTTTTTTTAAAACTTAGAATGTGAAGGAGTGGATAGGTGATTGTTTGGGGCCTAACCAATGGTTAAGTCATGTCTCATCGAATCTGGATTCCACATTTCTGTGCTGTTGCTATTCCACAGACAGAGAGCCTAAAATCAGGTCCCGTGGAATAGAGTACCCTGGCAGCAAAGCCTCTCAAAGTCTGCTCCCACCCAGGACTGGGGACCTCCAGACTCTCTTCAAAGACCCTCACTCAGCTGTTTCTAGAAGTCCCCAGTGGCAGGCGTGGGTGACAGCTCCTCAGCGCTATTCTGGTAGCAAGCAGGAGATTTGCTGACGCTGCCCCGGGGCTTGCTCTTGCTGCCAGTGGCCTCTGCTGTCGTCAGTGATGCTGCTGTGACGTTCTCAAAGGCAAGAAAGGAGAGATTGCAGGAAGAGCATAAGCCTCAAATTTTAACCCCAATGCTCAGGTTCCAACCAAACTTCCCACACACGGAAGGCAATGGTAGAGTCAGAACCTCTGATGCTTTTGAAGTCCTTATATCATTGAGGCCCCAAGAGTCACAGAAGTCACTGCACACAAAGCCACCACGTGGAACTGTGGATGCACCAGAGCTGGGGGCAAGGGAGTCTCCTGAGACGACAGGAGACATAGTGGGGCTAACCTGATTGAAAGTGGGAGCCAGGGGTTACAAGCGATATCATAAAGCT
Source organism: Tragelaphus eurycerus (assembly GCA_935064755.1). Classification (NCBI taxonomy): domain Eukaryota; kingdom Metazoa; phylum Chordata; class Mammalia; order Artiodactyla; family Bovidae; genus Tragelaphus; species Tragelaphus eurycerus. The sequence goes on from CAKXYN010000041.1 coordinate 16,169,022, forward strand.
GCATTTGCTTAAAAACCACACTTTTATGGTTTATAACATTGATTCTTATTTGGTGTCTCTTTAAAGGGCTGCTCATGGAGAATACACGTGACATAAAGCCCTGTCTCCCAAATACCTTTTGATGATGGCACAGGTGGAGAAATCATCTATTTCTAGCTCCCTTTGGATTGTCATCTTGTGCCCACAATGAGCTTCCCTGGTGGCTCAGATGGTACGGCATCTGCCTGCAGTGTGGGAGATCTGGGTTTGATCCTTGGGTCAGGAAGATCCCCTGGAGAAGAGAATGGCAACCCACTCCAGGATTCTTGCCTGGAGAGTTCCACAGACAGAGGAGCCTGGCATATGGACCATGGAGCGAGTGGGGGGCAGCAAAGAGGCAGACACGACTGAGGGACTAACACTTTCACACTTACACTTGTGTCCACGGTGTGTCTGACCTCTGGTGAGGTTTTGCTGGACATTGGCAGAATCCTTCAGATACAGATTAAGGACAAAAAGCAGTAACGTGCTGGTAAGCCAACTCTTCAGAGAAAGGAAAAGAAAACCCTTGACTCGTAGGTAGCATTTGCAGATTTCCATGGTGTAAATTCCCTCATCGGGGCCAAGTTCAAGGTACCAACATAACGTCACTGAACACAGCCAGTGCCACTTGGCTCCGGCACAGGACCGAGGAAGGGCCAAGTGACTGCTCCAGCCTCTCTCCCTGGCTCTTGCTTCTCCCCGCAGACAGAATCAGATTGGAAAAATTTCCCAGCATTCCTACACTAAATATGATGAAGGCAGAAGTAAAAAGTGAGTAAGAAGGCAACCGGTTATCAGACAGACCTGGCATGAATTGCCTGTAATGGACCCCCTGTCTGCATGACAAGGATAATAAGCACATTCTGACCAGCTAAGCCTCAGTCCCAAGAAGGCAGTGTTGCAAAGCAGACAGAGAAGCCAGAAGAAGGGGGAACAATCAGAAGGAGAAGAATTTGTCTTCTTAAAGCATGTGACAGTAAGCTAGGGAGAAAACACATGAGTTTGTATGGACAAAATTAAAGCAAATGGCCTTTTGTGAAGAAAATGGGGTGGGTTTTGAACTGAAGTCAATGTTTTGGTTTTGGTTGCTTTTATTTTATTAGAAATACAGCTAATTTCATAAGGATATTGGCTCTCATCTTCCTCACACTCCTCTGCTTCAGCAGTCCTCTTGGCCAGAGATGCCTCATGGGAAAGCCCGAGTCTGTAATACTTCGGTTAACAGTTCCTGATGTGTTGACGCAGTGAGGGATCTCTACGGAGATGCTCGCTGTGAGGTAACTGCCTTGAGCACAGTCCAAAAGATGACGTCAAAGATATGTACAAGCAAACAGTGATCTTGAAGGCCGCTAATGCATCTGATGGACTATGCAGAGCAGTGCTCACTGGTCATGAGCTGCATGATTTGCTGAGGATACATTTGAGCCAGGGAAGAACTGTGGTCAAGAACCAAGAATTAGTCATCAGGAAGGCTGGCTAAGAAGCTAACTGGACGTTCCAAAGAAATTAAGTGCTCACGGAATATTTCAAAAAACGTAACTACTTGCTTTGTGTCTCAGTTTCTCCATCTAAGATCACTAGCTGTTATCCTTTTCAGAGGGGTAAGCTATGAGATTTCCTGAATTAATTAATTTATTAATTAAAAGGATAGATTTTAGAGACAAGGCCCAATATATGATGGTTGTCTTAGCCAAGTCACATTGTAACGATTCCTGCATTATCTCTGTTAACATTCTATGACCGGGGCAGGCTGACAGTCCAAAGACAACCAGTTTTACTGCCATGAACCCAAGAATACTGCTTCTTCCAGCTGTACTAGGTTGTATGCCTGCCAGTAGATCCTTTGGGGCACAAAATATTAATCAAAGAGGGTTAATGCTTCGTCATAGGCTACTTGTCGATAGTGAAGCTACAGAAGATCAGATCAAATCAGATCAGTCGCTCAGTGGTGTCCGACTCTTTGCGACCCCATGAATCGCAGCACGCCAGGCCTCCCTGAGGTCACTCAGCATCACCAACTCCCGGAGGTCACTCAGACTCACATCCATCGAGTCAGTGATGCCATCCAGCCATCTCATCCTCTGTTGTCCCCTTCTCCTCCTGCCTACAGAAGATAGAGCCTTAGAATCTTTGTCATTCACTGAGCTATGGGATGAACCCAACCTCCAGACTTCGTACTTTAGAGCAAGACTATTCACAGCACATGATGAGCAAATTCAGCCCAGAGACTTTGCTTTTCTTGTCTTTCTCTCCTTTATTCCACAGGGTTTTGATTAGAAAGCTTTAGATAAATTTAACACAAGTAAAGAATAAAAACAGAAACAGAAATAAAAATAGAAATGAAAATTATACTTATTTTGGTCTGCATATTACAGCTTTGGTATACTTATGATCCCACAAGATCATAAATTGCTTGAGGGCAAAAACTTGCTAATTCACTTTTGTAAACCCTGAAGCAATTAGCACAGGGCTTACACAAAATTTATGAGCAATATATCTTTGTGTAATTGAATTAAAAGAAGGGGGAAAAGGCAAGGTATGAGAAAATGCAATGGACATCAGCTACTTGATCTCCTAGAAACATTGGCCCCATTCTGGCTGAAATATATTGAAGGAAACAAACAAACAAAAAAAAATGTAGACTGATATCTCAAAAAGTCCTCAGAAATTGTAAGAACCCTGTAGAATGATGCTTCTACTCATGGGCTCTTCATTCAGAAGATGGAAAATTTACAGGATTTCTCAAATATTACAGAGAAAACAGGAAAGCCAAAAAGTTGCTGAAAGGTTCAGAAACTAGAGGAATTTTGAATGACTCCAAAGGCAGATTCTTTACCACTAGCACACCTGTGAAGCCCCAATCAGGGGATAACAGGATGCTAAAAAGAAGGCTATGCATAGCACTAGCCTTTGAGTGTAATGTCCTAGAAAGCAACTGCCACACCCTTCTGGAAAGGTCGTTGAGGATCTGTTATGGTTTGAATGTTTGTATTCCATAAGTCATGTCCGACTCTTTGCAACCCCATGGACTATAGCCTGCTAGGCTCCTCTGTCTATGGGATTCTCAAGGCCGTAATACTGGAGTGGGTAGCCATTCCCCTCTCCAGGGGATCCTCCCAACCCAAGGATTGAACCCAGGTCTCACACACTGCAGGTGGATTCTCTACTGTCTGAGCCACCAGGGAAGCATAATGTCAATGTGACAGAGTTAGGTGGTGGGGCCTTTAGGAGGTGCATAGATCATGAAGATCAGTTCAGTTCAGTCACTTAGTTGTGTCCAACTCTTTGCGACCCCATGGACTGCAGCATGCCAGGTTTCCCTGTCCTGGAGCTTGCTCAAACTCATGTCCTTCGAGTCGGTGATGCCATCCAACCATCTCATCCTCTGTCATCCCCTTTTCCTCCCACCTTCAACCTTTCCCAGCATCAGGGTCTTTTCCAAGGAGTCAGTTCTTCATATCAGCTAGCCGAAGTATTGAAGCTTCAGCTTCAGCATCAGTCCTTCCAGTGAATATTCAGGACTGGTTTCCTTCAGGATGGATTGGTTGGATCTCCTTGCAGTCCAAGGACTCTCAAGAGTCTTCTCCAACAGCACCATTCAAAAGCATCAACTCTTTGGTGCTCAGCTTTCTTTATGGCCCAACTCTCACATCCACACATGACTACTGGAAAAACCATAGCTTTGACAAGACAGACCTTCGTCGGCAAAATAATGTCTCTGCTTTTAATATCGTGAAGATGAAGCCCTCCATATTCATCCTAACACTGTAGAACTAGTGGAATATATTCACCCCTTGGTATTATACTCAAAGGCTAGTGCTACGCTTAACCTTATTTTTAGCATCCTATTAATCCACAGATTGGGGCATCACAGGTGGTGCTAGTGGTAAATGAGAAAAGTGTTCTCTCATAAGAGATCCCACAGAGCCCCCAGCCTCTTCCACATGGAAAAAAACTAAGCAGGGAGATGTCAGCTGTATGCAACCCCAAAGAGAGCCCTCACCAGAACCTGGCCGTTCCGTCACTTGGGTCTTGGACTTCCAGCCTCCAGAATTGTGATAAATACATTTCCATTGTTTGTGAGCTACCCAGGCTTTGTTGTACTAAGACAGGGAGCCCTGTGCAAAATCGAGCTCTGGGTTAGAGGGACCACACATCTGAACCACTGCACACTAACACTGGAGTACAAACTAGGCCATTGCTGAGTAATTCTCAGTTAAAGAGGAAAAATGTGTCATCAAACCCACGCTGTAATATACACCAGTCAACACATATTTCTTAAAAATCTTCTGAATCAAAGTGCTATGGACATCTCTCATCTGTGTCAGTTTAAAAAATACATGAATTGGTATGCTGCTGCTGCTGCTAAGTCGCTTCAGTCGTGTCCGACTCTGTGCGACCCCATGGTCGGAAGCCCACCAGGCTCCCCTGCCCCTGGGGTTCTCCAGGCAAGAACTCTGGAGTGGGTTGCCATTTCCTTCTCCAATGCATGAAACTGAAAAGTGAAAGTCAAGTCGCTCAGTCGTATCTGACTCTTAGCGACCCCACGGACTGCAGCCTACCAGGCTTCTCCATCCATAGGATTTTCCAGGCAAAAGTACTGGAGTAGGGTGCCATTGCCTTCTCCTTGAACTGGTATGACCATGTCTTATTGCTCTGATGGTTTACTTTTCCTGTCAAAAGTAAATATATATGTATAATAACATCAAGTAAATGATAAAAAATGGGCTTCCCTTGTGGCTCAGATGGTCAGGAATCTGCCTGCAATGCAAGAGACCCAGGTTCAACCCCTGGGTTGAGAAGATCCCCTGGTGAAGGGAATGGCTACCCACTCCAGTATTCTTGCCTGGAGAATTCGACAGACAGAGGAGTCTAGAGGGCTATAGTCCACGGGGGCACAAAGAGTTGGATATGACTGAGCAACTAACACATACACACAATGATATAAATAGATAGGGAAATAATTTCTAGGGTTGTTTTTTTTCCAGACAAAATTCATTTTGAAAATGTGCTGCGGGCTCTTTCGATGACTTGTGTAAATCTAAAATTATTTCAAAATAAAAGGCAAAAAATACATTGTGGCAAATGCAAAAATGAGATATGAACTGATCTAAAATGAGCTATGACTTGGAGCTTAACTCCAAGTCAATACAGTTCTAAGAACCTGCAAATTCAGGATTCCATCTGCCTTCCCTATCCTTCAGGACAAGTCAGCCTGTTTACTGCCAGGCCTCTGACAGGGCAGGAAGTAGAGGATAAATTGCAGATGAAGAGAGGTTTCACTGTGGCTGAGCTTATTGGAGATATTTAACGTGTGTACCCTTAAAAGCCACACTAGCAGCAACAGGGAAAGACTCAGACCCATCGACATAGTGTAATGGCAGGCAGGATCAGCTTCTTCAATCAAGAATCATGACTCCGTGATGTTGAGGACCCACTAAGAACATCGCCTGCCACCAATTTGTCACTCTAGACTTTGACTCCCCTGACCTTTTTTAAGAAACTGGTGTGATTCTGGTCAGAATGGTCATCATTAAAAAGTCTACAAATAACAAATACTGGAGAAAAGGGAACTCTCCTACACTACTAGTGGGAATATAAATGTGTGAAGCCGTGCCACTGTGGAAAATATTATGGAGACTCCTCAGAAAACTGAAAGTAGAAGTACCATATAATCCAGCAATTCCACTCCTGGACATATAACCAGGCAAAACTATGATTCAAAAAGATACATGCACTCCTATGTTTACAGCTCCATGATTCTCAGGAGCCAAGACATGGAAACAACCTAAACGTCCATTGACAGGTGGATGGATAAGGAAGACACATATGTATCTACAGTGGAATACTACTCAGCCATGAAAAAGAATGAAATAATACTCTTTGTAGCAACATGGATGGAACTAGAGATTATCATACTAACCGAGGTAAGTCAGAAAGAGAAAGACAGACAACATATGACATCATTTATCACAGACATAGAAGGCAGACTGGGGGTTGCCAAGGGGGAGGAGGTTGGGGGAGGGATGAATGGGAGGTTCGGGTTAGCAGATGTAAGGTTTATATATAGAATGAATAAACAACAAGTTCCTACTGTATAGCACAGAGAAATACATTCAGTATCCTATAATAAAAACTATATTCAATATCGTGTAATAAACCATAATAAAGATGTATATAAGTATAACTGACTTACTTCATTGTATGGCAGGAGTTGACACAAAACTGTAAATCAACTATACTTCAATTTAATAAAAAAGAAATGAATGTATTTGACAAGGGATACTTGTTGCATTCTTTACTCCATTTCTTTTATATTTTTTCCCCCAAATCCTCATCCACATAAATTCATATCTGCACACGTGTAGACCTTTAGCTGGTGCTACCAATGGATCATGGCATCTGGTCTCATCACTTCATGGGAAATAGATGGGGAAACAGTGGAAACAGTGTCAGATTTTTTTTTCTGGGCTCCAAAATCACTGCAGATGGTGACTGCAGCCAGGAAATTAAAAGACACTTACTCCTTGGAAGAAAAGTTATGACCAACCTAGATAGCATATTCAAAAGCAGAGACATTACTTTGCCAACAAAGGTCCAACTAGTCAAGGCTATGGTCTTTCCTGTGGTCATGTATGGATGTGAAAGTTGGACTGTGAAGAAGGCTGAGCGCCAAAGAATTGATGCTTTTGAAGTGTGGTGTTGGAGAAGACTCTTGAGAGTCCCTTGGACTGCAAGGAGATCCAACCAGTCCATTCTGAAGGAGATCAGCCCTGGGATTTCTTTGGAAGGAATGATGCTAAAGCTGAAACTCCAGTACTTTGGCCACCTCATGTGAAGAGTTGACTCACTGGAAAAGACTTTGATGCTGGGAGGAATTGGGGGCAGGAGGAAAAGGGGACGACAGAGGATGAGATGGCTGGATGGCATCACTGACTCGATGGATGTGAGTCTGAGTGAACTCTGGGAGTTGGTGATGGACAGGGAGGCCTGGCGTGCTGCGATTCATGGGGTTGCAAAGAGTCAGACACGACTGAGCGACTGAACTGAATTGAACTAATGGAATAGCCCCTCCTGCATTCCTTGAAGACCCAGCTGATGAATAGAGGACGAAGGAGCTCCGCTAAGAGCCATCTTTTCACCATTAGATAAAATGGTAATAGTTAAGCTATAGAATGACTCTATAATTGTTGTGGTCCACAATGAGAAATTTTGAAATAAAAGTGGAAAGTTTCTGGACTTCCCTGGTGGTCCAGTGGCCAAGAATCCACCTGCCAAGGCAGGAGACAGGTTCTGTTTCTGGTCCAGGAAGATCCCAATATGCCTCAGGGCAACCAGGCCCACACACCACGACTACTGAAGCCCAGGCGCTGTAAAATCCAAGCTTCACAACAAGAGAAGCCACTGCAATGAGAAGCCTGTACACCTCAACTAGAGAGTAGCCCCCATTCACCACAACTAGAAAAAACCCGCATAAAGCAATGAAGACCCAGTGCAGTCAAAAATAAATTAATTAATTAAATAAAAGTGGAAAGTTTCTTAATTATTTGGGAAAATGATTCTCTAACTCATTTCTCCAGTTTTTGGATCAAATGAAAAATGAAGACTATTAGAAGATTTGCAGTTAGAAGTCATGCTCCTGAGATATCCATTAAACAAAAAGTAAAAGTGAACTCATAGTGTTTTTCTAAGAAATTCTATTCTCCAAATTACACTGTTTGAAGCTCTTTATAAAAATCACGATGCAAAAGCAATCAGCAGAAGGAAAAGGAAATATTTATATTTATGTTAAAAAGCATTAGAATTATAAGTATCAATTTTAAATATACCATATTAAGGAAGTAAACAATTTTTAAATGCCTTTCAAACATCTGTAGTCAATTTATTCCCTGTCATTCACTAGCTCATTTCCCAGCTCCATGCTTCAAATTTTTCTGAAAAGTGTAAAGAAGTGTTTTGGTAACTTATAATCTAATGTGATTTCAAGGGGAAAAAATGGAAGAAATATATATTGCATGCTGATTCCCAGAAATACCACTGACTTGTGTGACATTGGACAACTCACTTCACCTCTCTGCCTCATTTGTAAAATAATGATATTGTGCTTAATTAGAAGTTGTTTACTGGCACCCCTTTGGCCAGATCTAGTCTTTGGATGTAATTTCTTAGGCCTGCATGTTTTAAAAATTGGTAAAAATGATACATTCAAATCCAAATTCCTGATTTCTCTTTAAAATTATAAGGTCAGCAACAGTGAGCTTACATCTCACGTGGCAACAAAGGCTGTCACTGAATAGCAGCTGTCCTTTGTAGATAAGGCATTGGGTCTTTGTGTTATTAATACTTAGCGGCCTGTTTAGCAACTAAGTTTCTGATGAAATAGATGACCTCAAGTTTCTTTCAGCTCTAAATTTCCCACACTGAAGGTGAGTCATATAGCAAAAGAGCTTCCCAGTTGGCAATAGTGGTAAAGAACCCATTTGCCAGTGCAGGAGACATAAGAGTCGCAGGTTCGATTCCTGGGGTCAGGGAGATCCCCTGGAGGAGGGCCTAGCAACCCACTCCAGTATTCTTGCCTGGAGAATCCCATTGACAGAGGAGCCAGTCCAGAGGGCTATGGTCCAAAGGGTCACAAAGAATCAGACATGACTGAAGCGACTTAGCATGCATGAATATAGCAAAAAGTCCATTAAACCTCTCTAAACTTCAGCTCTAGAGAAGGCAATGGCACCCCACTCCAGTATTCTTGCCTGGAAAATCCCATGGACGGAGGAGCCTGGAAGGTTGCAGTCCATGGGGTCGCTGAGGGTCAGACACGACTGAGCAACTTCACTTTGACTTTTTACTTTCATGCATTGGAGAAGGAAATGGCAACCCACTCCAGTGTTCTTGCCTGGAGAGTCCCGGGGACGGGGGAGCCTGGTGGGCTGCCGTCTATGGGGTCTCACAGAGTCAGACACGACTGAAGTGACTTAGCAAACTTCAGCTCTGTTGGAACATGGGGATAATAATTACCTCTGACTACCTTTGGAGAGACAGCATGAAATTGTGGATGGTGACTGCTTCACCCAGTTTAATGCACGTAGAAAGTGCTTGATAAACAGCAGAGGTAAGAGCATAATGACTCAAATTCAATTCTTCTCTGATGGCCGATCCAATCTAAATCACCATTGACATTCTGCTTCTTCTCTTCCAAGTGCACCACTGGTCCCTTCCCAAACCAAATATTTGCCTCTAATCTTCAGATACACTTTGTTCAGTTAATAATAAACAGGTGGAGATTCCTGGATGAGATGCAGCAATGTAAAGAAAACAATGTTAAGTGTCTTGAGTTCTCACAGTCCCCGTTTCTGATTGAACTAGCTGTCAATATGAGGTTCGCTGTAAGCTTTGATGCTACTTACTGCTCTTGCCAGGTACACAGTGTACCATCCGTTATTATTGTTAAACACAAGTAACAGAGAGCTCACGCTGGGCTTCTCTTTCATGCAAAAGCCACCAGTGAGCCCTAGAGAGCGAGCTCCCATGGGAGCATCTGTCATAGTGTCCCTGCCGCTTCAAGTTACTCTGAAGTCACTCACACACAGTGAGTCACCCTGTCACTCACTAGCTCACTTCCTCAGCCACACACTTCATCTATCAGACTGCTTTATTAATCTCAGAGCCAAAGCCAGCGTGTTCCCATATGCGATTGCCACAGATGCGCCCATACTTTAAACACTCATACCTAAGTTAATTTTTACATACACATAACATTACTGTATGTGTACACATCAGATCAGTCGCTCAGTCGTGTCCGACTCTTTGCAACCCCATGAATCGCAGCACGCCAGACCTCCCTGTCCATCACCAACTCCCGGAGTTCAGTCAGACTCATGTCCATCGAGTCAGTGATGCCTTCCAGCCATCTCATCCTCTGTCGTCCCCTTCTCTTCCTGCCCCCAATCCCTCCCAGCATCAGAGTCTTTTCCAATGAGTCAACTCTTCACATGAGGTGGCCAAAGTACTGGAGTTTCAGCTTTAGCATCATTCCTTCCAAAGAAATCCCAGGGCTGATCTCCTTCAGAATGGACTGGTTGGATCTCCTTGCAGTCCAAGGGACTCTCAAGAGTCTTCTCCAACACCACAGTTCAAAAGCATCAATTCTTCGGCGCTCAGCCTTCTTCACAGTCCAGCTCTCGCATCCATACATGACCACAGGAAAGACCATAGCCTTGACTAGACAAACCTTTGTTGGCAAAGTAATGTCTCTGTTTTTGAATATGCTATCTAGGTTGGTCATAACTTTTCTTCCAAGGAGTAAGCATCTTTTAATTTCCTGGCTGCAGTCACCATCTGCAGTGATTTTGGAGCCCAGAAAAAGAAAATCTGACACTGTTTCCACTGTTTCCCCATCTGTTTCTCATGAAGTGATGGGACCAGATGCCATGATCTTCGTTTTCTGAATGTTGAGCTTTAAGCCAACTTTTTCACTTTCCACTTTCACTTTCATCAAGAGGCTTTTAGTTCCTCTTCACTTTCTGCCATAAGGGTGGTGTCATCTACATATATGAGGTTATTGAGATTTCTCTCGGCAATCTTGATTCCAGCTTGTGCTTCTTCCAGCCCAGCATTTCTCATGATGTACACTGCATATAAGTTAAATAAGCAGGGTGACAATATACAGCCTTGACGTACTCCTTTTCCTATTTGGAACCCGTCCGTTGTTCCATGACCAGTTCTAACTGTTGCTTCCTGACCTGCATACAGATTTCTCAAGAGGCAGATCAGGTGGTCTGGTATTCCCATCTCTTTCAGAATTTTCCACAGTTTATTGTGATCCACACAGTCAAAGGCTTTGGCATAGTCAATAAAGCAGAAAGAGGTGTTTTTCTGGAACTCTCTTGCTTTTTCCATGATCCAGCAGATGTTGGCAATTTGATCTCTGATTCCTCTGCCTTTTCTAAAACCAGCTTGAACATCAGGAAGTTCATAGTTCACATATTGCTGAAGCCTGGCTTGGAGAATTTTGAGCATTACTTTACTAGCGTGTGAGATGAGTGCAATTGTGCTGTAGTTTGAGCACTCTTTGGCATTGCCTTTCTTTGGGATTGGAATGAAAACTGACCTTTTCCAGTCCTGTGGCCACTGCTGAGTTTTCCAAATTTGCTGGCATATTGAGTGCAGCACTTTCACAGCATCATCTTTCAGGATTTGGAATAGCTCAACTGGAATTCCATCACCTCCACTAGCTTTACTCGTAGTGATGCTTTCTAAGGCCCACTTGACTTCACATTCCAGGATGTCTGGCTCTAGGTCAGTGATCACACCATTGTGATTATCTGGGTTGTACAGTTGTTGCAAAAATTTTTTTTTCTAATTTCTATCCAACAATACTTTAGGTTAAAAAATATAAGAAAAATAAGATGTACCCTCCTCAGAGTTTGTTTGATTGGGATTTTTACCAACAACTGGGCGTTATTTATATGACCTCAGAGCATGCGGCATTCTACTGACTTTCAGCCCAGCTGAAGGCTGAAACTGAGGCAGATGGCAATGGGGCTGCCAGAGGGAAGCCCACAATCAGTGTGGTCAGACTTCCATCCTCTAACTGGATCTCCTCTCCTCCCAACTGCTCAACGACCACCCTGCCCCAGGCGTCAGTCCCTCCAACTCATACTCTGCAGAGCTCTCAGAGAAAGAGATTTAATACAGAAGTGTCTTTGTGTCACTCCCCTGCTCAAGACTCTTAAGTCATTTGCTATTACCCAAAAGTAGATCCAGGGCTTCTCTGGTGACTCAGATGGTAAAGAATCCACCTGTGATGCAGGAGACCTAGATTCCATCCTTAGGTTGGGAAGATCCCCTGGAGAAGGAAATGGCAACCCACTCCAGTATTCCTGCCTGGAGAATTCCAGGGACAGAGGAGCCTGGCAGGGTCACAAAGAATCAGACACAACTGAGTGACTAACAGAACACAAAAAATAAATCCTACAGTCCTGCATGACCTAGATCCCATCAAGCTCTCTGCATCTTCTTCCTGTCCTTGCCCTCAAAGAACGAAGCCCAGCTCTCTTCCTGAACACACTACCTTTTCTCCAGGCCTGTGGACCTCTTCTCCCCACCGTTAATTCCACTCTTTCTTCAAGTGTCAACTCAAGCATTGCTTTCTTCCGTGGTTCCCTTAGGAAAACTTAGCTGCCTCTTTCTTTACTCTCCTGAATGTTGTTCACACATAACTATGGCAACCACCATGCTTATTTGCCTATGTGTGAGCTTCCTGAAAGCAGGAACCGAATCTTCAAATATTTTTACTCTGAGCACCTAATACAGTGTTCAGCATTTTGTAGGCAACTGGATATTTGCTGAATATTGAATAAATGAACGTGCTTTATTTCCATGGCCTATATATTTACAGATTCCATTCTGTAAAGTCATAAGCCTGTTCTTGTTACCACTACAACTAATTAACAGTGTATTTCTGCACATCTTTCATTTCAAATACATTTTACTTTTATTTATTCCTTTGGGGCAGTTCATATGTTGTGCTTAATATCTATTAACAACAACAAACTCTGTGATCCCATCCATACAGTGAGATCATTATTTTGCTGAATCTTACAACATGAAACTTTCTAAGCATCCATAGTATATTTGTTATGAAATTTAGAGGATGATTACACCACAGAGTACTTTGAGAATTAGTTTAAAAATATATAATCACACTGTTGCTGCTAAGTTGCTTCAGTCGTGTCCGACTCTGTGCGACCCCATAGACCGCAGCCCACCAGGCTCCCCCGTCCCTGGGATTCTCCAGGCAAGAACACTGAAGTGGGGTCCCATTGCCTTTTCCAATGTGTGAAAGTCAAAAGTGAAAGTGAAGTCGCTCAGTCGTGTCCGACTTTTAGCAACCCCATGGACTGCAGCCCACCAGGCTCCTCCATCCATGGGATTTTCCAGGCAAGAGTCCTGGAGTGGGGTGCCATTGCCTTCTCCTGTAATCACACTAGTTAGATAACAAAGATTAAAAAATTAAGAGATTTTTACTTATAATCACTCAGTTAAAAAAAAAAAATTACACAATTTCTGTTTTCTGAAACTATTGATATAGGTCAGTTTTTATGAAAGTCCCCTCCTTGTTCCATTCACTGTTTAAATCTTTTCACAACTAAAGGCATGCACTCTGCTAACCACAATGGAGAAGCAGGGTTTGCAGCTGCAATCATTATAAAATATAATAAACTCTTACATTAAATGAGCCAAAGCCTGAATTCTTGACAGTGACATAACCATGTTTCTTCTTAGTTAAATTCTGAAGATGTAACCACTACCTACCTTGGTGAAATCGCCCTCTTGCATGTTTAGCCCGAAACTGAAATGAGCTAACCTACGTTTCATAATCATTCACGGAGAAAATTGTGGCTGTAGAGAATGGCATGCTGTCTGTGAACGGGACCATGCACCTCAGTGGTTTCAAATCCACAGTGGCTTCTTTAGTGGTAAACATTCAGTTTACCTGGGTTCACACCCTTGACTTTCACTTGGACAAACCTGAAAGCTCCAGCGAGCTAGAACTGCCAACTTTTGCATAGTTTTCTATCCACAACCATCAATCTCTCCCTGGCAATAAAAGGAGACTAAACCTTGGTTTGCCCCAGCCTCACCTGGGAAGATGATGAATCTTTCATTGCATCTGAGCCAAGGATGACGTTACCCAGCAAAGTAAACTCAGTGTACAACGTTCTACCAGTTCTGTAATTTGGGGAGTTGGATTCTCTACACACAATATGGCATATTTCCTGGAGAGGCTAATGGAGCCAGTTGCTTTTACTGGTGCCAAGTGTCTGCCCAGTGATTTAAAACACCTTCCCTTTTGGTTTTTTACTGTTCAGTGTCCATTCCCTTGGTTAACATTGGTGTCATATCAAATGAGGACAACCAGGGGGGGGGGGGGGGGGGGGGAGAGAAGATTAGAGGGAAACCCCCTCCACAAACACAAGGGACACTGGCGCCATAAATACCACAAACAGTTGAGTGCGGCGGAGGACGTCGGACACCAGAAAAGCAACTCACTGCCCTAAAGGAGGTAGAAAGAAAAGAAGCGAGAGAGAAAAGAGGGAGGGGGACCCATCCGGGGAAGGGAGTAAAAGAGAAGTCCAAACACAGGAAACACCCCGGGAACTGCGCTAACCGGAAACACGGAGACTACAAACAGGGAGGAGAACAGTTGAGCAAAGAACGAGGGCCGCGGAACCCGCAGCGAGCACGCGCAACGCCGACGCCATTGGGGAGCGGGCGGCAGGGAGGCCGGCCGCCAGCGGGAGCCGGGACCCCCCCACTGGACGCCCCCCGCCGGCCACCCCGCGCAGGCGTGCCCCCGCCCGCGTGCCGGCGGCCCCACGGGGCCACCCCATCCCCCCCCCACCCGCCCGCCCGCCATCCCGCGCCGACCCCCCCTGGGGGGAGAGCCGAGTTGGAGGCACGAGGGGCAGAGGAGACGAGGGGGGCAGAACACACAAGAAAGCACACGAGAAAGGGGCGAAGGAACAAGAAAGACACCCACAACAAAAGACCCTCCACACCCAAAATAAAATATAAGGAAAAAGGACAACCCCCAGTACTCCACAGAACGCCCCCCGTCTGCCCTCCACGAACGACAGATCTGTCTCTCCCTCACACTCCTCCATCCTCGACCACCTCCCCCCCTCAGATGAACACCTGAGAGCCAGATGTGGAATGCATATAGAAGAAGAAGGAAACTGTAAAAAAAGACAGGAACCAGGAGAAGTCATACCGATAGAAACACATGACAGGAGCTCAAGCCCCACACTCGAACAAGCATCACACAGAGCCACCAGACAAAGCAAACAGCGAGAACAGACACAGCGACCCAAGCAAGACACCACTCACACAGACACTACGCACCCAGAGAAAAGAAGCCACCACCAGAACACGAACAAGCAAAACGACAAACCCACAAAGGGAGAAAGAGAAACAGACACAGACAGAGACGCAAGAAACCAGAGGAAGGAAAGGAAAGCCCACCAACAACAAAGAGGAAGAAAGGAACCACAAAAGAAGAAAAGAAAATACAAAACTGAAAGCAAAATGGAAAGATTACTGGAGAGAGAAGAGAGAGAAGAAAAAAAAGAAAGAGAGAAAAACATGAGGAAAAAAAAAAAAGAAAGAAAAAGAAGAAGGAGAAAAAGAAAGGAAAGACGAGAGAGAACCAGAGACTAGGACAAACGACAAAAGAAAGAGAGGAAAGAAAGACAGAGAGAACAGAGGAGAAAACCAAATGGAAGGAAATCACCAAGTAGAACAGAGAGTCAAAGGAAACAAGACGAAACACCCAAGACACAAACAGACAAGAGAAAAGGACAACAAAAACACAAAGGGAAAAAGGAAACAGCTGACAGAACCAAGAGAGGGAAGAAGACAACAAGTGAGAAGAAAAGAACCTACAGCCCAGAGTACACAAGATCCACAAAATGAAGGAGAACACACAAGAAAGCAGAGAGCCAAACCAGCCCAACAAAAAGGACACAGACAGGAACACAGGACACCCAACAACAAGTAATGGCAGGATCAATATCATAATTACCTGCAATGTGAGATGGGTTGAATGCCCCAACCAAAAGACAGAGATGGAAGGAACAAACAAGACCCTCAAGAAGAACAGAACACCACACAAACAAAATAAAATGGAAGAGCAATGAGAAGAAACCATAAAACTCCTAGAGGAGAGCATAGGCAAAACACTCTCTGACTTACATCCCAGCAGAATCCTCCATGACCCACCCAGAATGGAAATCAAAAATGAAAAATGGGACCATCAAACTAAAAGCGCACAACAAAGGAAACTAAACAAGGTGAAAAGACAGCCTCAGAATGGGAGAAAAAAAGCAAATGAAGAACTGACAAACAACAACAAAAAACAAGCAACCACAGCCAACAGAAAAAAAGACCCAACAAAAAGGGCAAAGAACCAATAAGACATCTCAAAGAAGACAACAGATGGCTAACAAACACATGAAAGATGCCAAATCACTCAATCAGAGAAAGCAAATCAAAACCACATGAGATACCACACGCCAATCAGTAGGCTGCTATCCAAAAGTCCACAAGCAAAAAGCTGGAGAGGTGGAGAAAGGGACCTGGATGGGACAGAGAGGGGGAGATGATTGGGGAGAATAGCATTGAAATATGTATAATATTATACTGAAATGTATTATTTTAAACTCATATTGTTACAATTTGTTAGAGATCTTTTTAATTTTTCTGATCATAAAAGAGTTTGATTAAAAATAAATAAATAAATACAGTGTTAAAAAAAAAAAAAAGAAAGAAACACTTAATAAAATTGATATACAGTGCCCTGAGAATCATTGGCGATTTATCTTCTTCCTTTGTTTTTAATTGGCAGGAAGCATTTTCAATGAAAACTGCAGTTTACCATGCATGTGAGCTAGAGACAGGAACTGGTTTTTCAAATTTCAAAACTTTGGACAAGGGCAATGTCAACTAAGGGAAACTGTGGGGGTGGGGCCTGAGTTCCACCAATCACGTGAAGAGGAGTACTTCCCATCCCTGGGTTTATAGACTTGAGATCTGCTTTATCACGCTGATGTTAATTTAAATATTCATAGCACAGAAGAAAAGATGAAGGTTAGTTGTCTAGGGAATAAAGAATAGTAGATTTTGAAAGCTAGTAATAGGACCTAAGAGGAGCTGGAGTTATTTCTGCTTTATAGGTGTATGGGGCTTTGATCAAGGAAGCTTTGAAAAAATCTTTATATTACAATTAAGGCCCAGGATCTTTTGGGTGTGCCCTCAGGTAAGCATCCATGTGAGGTTACATGAACTGAATCTTCATCTTGAGAATAAAGTATTTTCTTTTTTGGGCTATACCATGTCTTAGTTGCAGCGCAAGGGACCTTTCTTGCATCATGTGGGATCTTCCGGGCACTGACTCTCTAGTTGTGGCATGGATCTAGTAGTTGTGGCATGGGGGTCTCTAGTTGTGGCACACAGTCTTAGCTGCTCCAAGGCATGTGGGATCTTAGTTCCCCAAGCAGGGATCATGTCCCTTGCATCGTAAGGTGGATTCTTAACCACTGGATCCCCTGGAGAAGGAAATGGCAACGCACTTCAGTATTCTGACCTGGAGAATCCCATGGACAGAGGAGCCTGGCAGACTACAGACCATGCAGTCCCAGAGTCAGACACAACTGGAGGAACTTAGCACAGACCACTGGGGAAGTCCCCAACAAACTGTATTTTAAAAAATCTACACAGACCCAGATATTGTCACATATGCAAATCGGGCCTCTCTTCCAATTCTACGAAGACTGAGTTCTTGAGGAAATCAAACTAGATGTCAATATGGAAGAAAGGGAATTTTCTCAGCATTCTTCAACATCTTTCAAATAGAAAAAAGAATATAAATAGTTGTAATATTGAACTTTTTCCACAGAGAGCTGTTCTCTGCAGAGTAACACCTTCTAAAACAAATGAGGAGAAAAAAAATCTTTGTAATTTTACTTCAAAGACAGCATTCCAGAAACTAAATAAATTAGAAAATCAGTGTGCATTTCGACTTTCAAGTTAGTAATTACATTTCCTTTAACCTGGGCTGGTAAATACACAGCATGAGTTTTGTCAGACCTCTCTCCGAGATCACGAATTGGCTGTGGCATTTTTGGCTGTTGAGCCTGAATACATTTCTAGAATTCGCATCACTTCACCTGAATCACCTCGACTAGTAGATTGGAGTTCCTAGTCATAGAATATATGTTTAACATTTCTGTTCTCAATTCCTTTAAAATAAAAGTGATTAATTTTTATGTGTGTACGAGTGCTAAGTCGTTTCAGTCATGTCTGACTCTGTGTGACCCTATGGACCATGATCAGCCAGACTCCTCTGTCCATGGGATTCTCCAGGCAAGATTACTAGAGTGAGTTGCCATGCCCTCCTCCAGGAGATCTTCCTGACCCAGGGACTGAACCCATCTCTCTTATATCTCCTGCATCAGTCAGCAGGTTCTTTACCACTAGCACTACCTGGCAAGCCCTTTTCTGTGCTGCTGCTGCTCTTTGCTAAGTCACTTCAGTTGTGTCTGACTCTGTGCGACCCCATAGACGGCAGCCCACCAGGCTCCCTGGTCCCTGGGATTCTCCAGGCAAGAACACTGGAGTGGGTTGCCATTTCCTTCTCCAATGCATGAAAGTGAAAAGTGAAAGTGAAGTCGCTCAGCTGTGTCCGACCCTCAGCAACCCCATGGACTACAGCCTACCAGGCTCCTCCATCCATAGGATTTCCCAGGCAGGAGTACTGGATTTCATGTGCTACTACTTTGTAAATTAGGTAGCAAGTAAATTCTTTCATGGCTGACAGAAAACAACAAAATTCTGTAAAGTAATTATCCTTCAATTAAAAAATAAATAAAAATTTTAAAAATGATGCCTAAGTAGTCTGGCTAAACACATGGCTGATCAAACCTCACCAAGGACACAATAGTGAAGGAAACAATTATGCTTATTTGACTGCTGGGGTGAAAGTTCAAGAAAGACACTTCCCAGAATGCATGACTATATCTTCAACTCTCACCTTATTATCTAACTCAAACGCTGAAGTTACGAGGGTTGATGACTCATTCAGAATCATCAGTGGAGTCTGGGATTTCACTCAGAGCAATATGACAACAAGTTAGAACCTATTACTCTGGAATAAAATGCACATAATTCTGAGTACTAAGTTGATATATCGAATTACTCTAAAAGAGAATTCATTGGCGGCATTACTAAAAATCATAAAACATTTATAGACCACCTTTTAACTAATGTTATCAATTTATACCACTTTGGAATAATATAAGTCCAAATTAGTAACATAAGTCACACTAGTAGACTTTTTGTTCCATGTTGAGGCAGCATGGAATGAGAGGGAAAAACATGCTTGAGAACAATTTTTTTTAAAAGCCATTGACTTGCTATGTTTGGGTTGGTTTATTACTTTGAAATGTGGATGCTGCATAAATGTTATAACCAAAATTCAAAGGCAAACTACAAAGTGGAAACATTAGTTGCAGGTACTATGTACAAATATATCATTAATATACTTATTAATTATTAATATGAGAACAATATTAATAATTAAAGATAATTATTAAAGAGCTCCTATAAATCAAAAGCACTAATACATTAAAAAGTAGGAAAAGAGCATCAACAGTTGATTCACAAAGAGAATAAATGAACTTCTCCTCTAACATAAAAATACATTTAATTTCATACACATATAAAAGTAAGTTTAGGAAATTAGTGAAATTTACAGCAGAACACAAGAGCATACCATTAACAGAGACAGAGTTAGAAAACGAACTGCTGGTGAGGGTATGTGAGATGAGTGCTCATACACAAGTCAGGAAAATGTAAATTGATACGAGGTCGCACATACAACAAACTCCTCTTCTTCTTTCTGCAAAGTAACTTGACAAATTGTATAAAGACCTCTTAAAAATAGTCTTTCATTTTTATCTGATAATCCCAACTTCTGAGCCTTTATTTTTAAGATATAATTAAAGATGCAACCATAAATTTATTCACAAGGATTCTTATCAGTGTTTCAATAATAGTATTAGATTCAAAATCACAGAGCAGTAGAGACAACTTATTAATGCTGCTGCTGCTGCTGCTAATTAATGGATGGCCATTAAGGTGGAAATAAATTATGGTTATTGATTAACTTATAAGGTTCATTAATTCATAAAATAAGAATTACATATAAAACTGTATCTATAGTATAATGCTAATTTTGTGAATTAGTAGCTAAGTTACTCAAAAGGACAGAATTTAGGAAATACATCAAATTATTCTGTAACTATTTATGGGTGGTGAAACTGTGCATGGTTTTTTTCTTTGTACTTATTTTTTCCAAATAGTCTAGAGTAAACATATATTACTTTGGCATTAAAATGTCGCTTTTAAAAGTAAGATATGAAAATGTCATATTGTTATGAGCGAGACGGATAAACAGAAGGATGAAAGGACTCACAAAGAGTATTTTGTATTGTTTTGTTGTGTCTCTTTTTTTTTTGGCCATGTCGGGGCATGTGGGATCTTCGCTCCCTGAGCAGGGATGGAACCCATGCCCCCTGTGTTGGAGTGTAGAGTCCTCACCACTGGACCACCAGAGAATTTCTTGACAAGGAATGTTGATGACTGAAATTCTGGTGTAATTTACTATAAAATATGCACAGTAATTCCCAGCAAGGCATGTGTGATGACATAGCAGTCTTCCCACCACAATAAAGCCAAGAATAATTCACACATCACCTGGTCATCTGGAATTACTCTGTGTAGAGTTTAGGCTATCTCTTCTTCTCTTGTTCTTCTCCTCCTACTCTATTTGCTTTAAGTCCTCTTCTTACTTGAAGTCTCATCTCCCCCACGAAATCTTTATGCACCTCAATGAACTGCAGCCTCTCTTCCACTAGAAATCTAGAGTATACACTGTCTATATCTCTCATTTCACACTTAGACTTTATTGTCCTGTTTTTTAGTCTTTTTTTTTTTTTTTTTTTACCTTGGAGATTTTGATGCCCCAACTGGATTTTTAAACTCCACCAAGAAAGAGCGAATATTGAAAATTCTTTTGTAGCCCTATTCAGTCCTTCAAAAAATATCTCATGAGCACATAGTATGTGCTAGACATGAGCTCCCCCAGTCTAGTGGGAGAGCCTGATACTTGGTGCCATTCATACTCAGTGCAATCTGCAACAAACTGTGACAACATAATATAAGGAGTGCTGCACTCAATATGCCAGCAAATTTGGAAAACTCAGCAGTGACCACAGGACTGGAAAAGGTTAGTTTTCATTCCTATCCCAAAGAAAGGCAATGCCAAAGAATGCTCAAACTACTGCACAATTACACTCATCTCACACGCTAGTAAAGCAATGCTCAAAATTCTCCAAGCCAGGCTTCAGCAATATGTGAACCGTGAACTTCCTGATGTTCAAGCTGGTTTTAGAAAAGGCAGAGGAACCAGAGATCAAATTGCCAACATCCGCTGGATCATGGAAAAAGCAAGAGAGTTCCAGAAAAACATCTATTTCTGCTTTATTGACTATGCCAAAGCTTTTGACTGTGTGGATCACAATAAACTGTGGAAAATTCTGAAAGAGATGGAAATACCAGACCACCTGACCTGCCTCTTGAGAAACCTGTATGCAGGTCAGGAAGCAACAGTTAGAACTGGACATGGAACAACAGACTGGTTCCAAATAGGAAAAGGAGTACATCAAGGCTGTATATTGTCACCCTGCTTATTTAACTTATATGCAGAGTACATCATGAGGAACGTTAGGCTGGAGGAAGCACAAGCTGCAATCAAGATTGCCGGGAAAAATCTCAATAACCTCAGAAATGCAGATGACACCACCCTTATGGCAGAAAGTGAAGAACTAAAGAGCTTCTTGATGAAAATGAAAGAAGAGAATGAAAAAGTTGGCTTAAAGGTCAATTTTCAGAAAACTAAGATCATGGCACCCAGTCCCATCACTTCATGGGAAATAGATGGGGAAACAGTGGAAACAGTGAGACTTTATTTTGGGGGACTCCAAAATCACTGCAGATGGTGATTGCAGCCATAAAATTAAAAGACGGGTGCTCCTCAGAAGGAAATTTATGACCAACCTAGACAGCATATTAAAAAGCACAGACATTATTTTGCCAACAAAGGTTCGTCTAGTCAAGGCTATGGTTTTTCCAGTGATCATATATGGATGTGAGAGTTGGACTGTGAAGAAAGCTGAGCGCAAAAGAACTGATACTTTTGAACTGTGGTGTTGGAGAAGACACTTGAGAGTCCCTTGGACTGCAAGGAGATCCAACCAGTCCATCCTAAAGGAGATCAGTCCTGGGTGTTCATTTGTAGGACTGATGTTGAAGCTGAAACTCCAATACTTTGGCCACCTAATGTGGAGAGCTGATTCATTTGAAAACACCCTGATGCTGGGAAAGATTGGGGGCAGGAGGAGAAGGGGATGACAGAGGATGAGATGGTTGGATGGCATCACCAACTCAGCGGACTTGGGTTTGGGTGGAGTCCGGGAGTTGGTGATGGACAGGGAGGCTTGACATGCTGCAGTTCATGTGGTTACAAAGAGTCGGACACGACTGAGGGACTGAACTGAACTGAATGAAGTAATGAAGACAAATGACAAAGAACAAGGTATCTATTTTCTATTGCTGCCATGACAAATCACCAGAAAATTGAACAACACAGAACAACATTCATTTATTAGCTCACAGCTTTTGGGTCAGAAATCTGGGTGTGGTGTAGTTCAGACAGGTCTTCTGTTTAGAGTCTCACAAGAATAAAATCAAGGTGTCAGCATGGCTGCATTCCTTACTGGAAGTTCTGGGAAAGAATCCACTTCCAAACTTATTCAGGTTGTTGGCAGAATCCAGTTTCTTGAAGTTGTAGGAGTGGGGTCCCTGTGTCCTTGTTGGCTTTCTACTGGGAGGCTCTTAACTGCCTAAAGGACTCTCTTTGATTCTTGCACAAGGCTCCTTACAGCTCAATACCAGCAACAGTACATTGAATCCTTCTCATACTTGGATTCTCTCTGACATCTTTTCCTGCATCTTTCTTGCCTCCCATTGGAAAAAAATTTCTCTGTTTTTAAGTATGCATGGGAATAAGTTAGGTCTACCTGAGTGATCCAGGATAATTTCCCTAATTTCAGGTCCATAACCTTAATTACATCTGCAAAGTCTCTTCACCTTATAGCAAAACATATTCACAGGAGCCAGAGATTAAGGTGTAGACATCTCTGGAGGCCGTTCTGCCTACCACGAGTAGTAATAATAAAGAACAAGTGTGTAGAATGCTCCAGACTGAAATGATGGACTCAAGAAATTTAAGTGAACCCCAATGTTTTCTCTTCTTAGGAGAAACATTTCTGCTATGAGCCTGATTTCCTGATAACCAGATCTAGAACACATTGGTGACCTTTTGTTTGTCAATGTTTTGAATTAGCAGAAACGATTTTGAACCATAACTGAGTTTTCTCCAATTACCTAAATTCCAATTTTATTGGTTTGACTAATTTATTCTCATTTTTGTCCTAACATCCATGAGATGCTGAGAGAGAAACCCAAGGAACAAGAGAAGTTTGTCTGGGTTGTGTTGCGGGCAAGGAAATTTGAGCTGTGTGTTACTTCATAACACTGAATTATGCAATTTCTCCACAAGATGAGATCTGCTCCTGCACTAAATAAAAAGAGCACCTGGGATGTGGGAGCATTAGAGAATGCTGTCTGGCCTCTTCGGGAATGGAAAGAACAGAGTGGTCAACGACTCATCCCATGGCATCACAAACAGACTTTCAAGAGATTGCGGAGGGGACAATGCCAAATTCATATGACAGACAGCTCTTTAATGCTTGTACAGTGCCACTTATTCATCTGAGAAGGCAAAAGGAAATGCTTTCAACCCTGATCCCAGACACAGAAAGGAGCCCAGGTTCACGCCCCTCCCTGCCAAGAACAGAGTGCCACTCAACTTCATCTTGCCCATGAGATGAACCAGCCATCCAGGCCTGTAAATGACATCACATCTTGAGGGGTGAAGAAAATAAAACTGTGGGATTTTTTCCCTTAGCATGACATGCATTCACAGTCCATTTCCACTGCAATGTCTGAGCACTAATGTTAGCTGGGAAGAAAGATAAATAAAGAAGAAAAATTTTCAGCAGTTGATATTTGATTTGGGGAGGCAATCAAATTAGAAAATGTAGGCAGAGGTGTTTTGTGAATTTGAAGCAGAAAGATATTTTTTAAAAAGGTGGTTGCAATTACTATGCTCAATTCCAACTTGTTTATCTCATCAATGAGGTGACTGACTCTAGAATAGCCTACCTTTCTCAGGATCATGTCCTTGCCCTATTCTAAGAACTGTCAAGGCTTATCTATCACCCATTAGGGGGAAAAAATTTAAATCTTTTAAATTTTCATTCAAGTCTTTCTCATCTTGATTCAGATTATCTTTAACATCAAATCATCAATTAATTATTGAACGGCTACTAAGGTCACTCAGATGGTAAAGAATCTGCTCCAATGCAGGAGACCCAGGTTCTATCCTTGGGTTGGGAAGATCCCCTGGGGAAGGAAATGGCAATGCACTCCAGTATTCTTGCTTGGAGAATTCCATGGACAGAGGAGGCTGGTGGGGTACAGTCCATGGGATCACAAAGAGTTGGACACAACTGAGTGACTAACACTTTCACTTCATTTTTTTTCAGGTGCTGTGGGCATAGGCAGAATCACTAAATTTGTTTTATTTCTTAAAATATGTTCTATTTCCCACAGGAGCAAAACCTCTATTTAAACTCATCTGCTTAACTATACTCTAAGCTGACCCTTGATTTTCCACCTTGGCATCTTTATTTGTGCCATCTCACTCCCCTAAAATGCTCTCCTCCTTCACTGCTGCTTCTGCGGCTACTACGTCACTTCAGTCGTGTCCGACTCTGTGCAACCCCATAGATGGCAGCCCACCAGGCTCCCCCGTCCCTGGGATTCTCCAGGCAAGAACACTGGAGTGGGTTGCCATTTCCTTCTCCAATGCATAAAAGTGAAAAGTGAAAGTGAAGTCACTCAGTCATGTCCGACTCTTTGCAACCCCATGGACTGCAGCCTCCCAGGCTCCTCCATCCATTGGATTTTCCAGGCAAGAGTACTGGAGTCGGTTGCCATTGCCTTCTCCACTCCTCTTTCACTGCCTCTTTCAAACCCTTACTCATCCTCCCAATGCAGCTTCAACATTCTTTTAGGATGCTTCCTCAAACACTACTAGACCAGTGGTCTCCAACAAGGGCAAATTTCCTTCTCAGGGGACATTTCCCAATGTCTGGGGACATTTTTGATGATCAGAATGGGTGGAGGGTGCTACTGATTTCCATAGGTAAAGGCCAGGGATAGTGCTAAACACCCTGTAATGCATCAGTCAGCCCCATGACCAAGACTTCTCTAGCCCAAAATGTCAAGAATGCTTAGGGCAAGCCACCCTGTATGAGAATAATATCAAAGCTCCTCCTCTCAACTCCTGTAACACAGAATGCGTGAACAATCTTTTAGCATTTAGCATAAATTTTGTGTTCTTTTTCTACTTTCTCTGTCAGCATGTATACTTTTCCTAAGTGATTTGGAAGTTTGTAAAAGAGAGGAACAACTTCATGCTGTTATGTCCTTCCACGTTTGATCTCATGCCTATAGCAAGCCCTGAAAAAACTCTATTGAGAACAGTGTTAAAATACACTTTACATCTGCATCTCCATCCTTTCCCTGCAAATAGATGCATCAGTATCATTTTTCTAGGTTCCGTATATGTGCATTAATATATGATACTTTTCTCTTTCTGACTCACTTCACTCTGTAAAACAGGCTCTAGGTGTACTGTGTGCTATGCTTAGTCGCTCGGTTGTGTCTGACTCTTTGTAACCCCATGGTCTGCACCTGCCAGGCTCTTCGGTCCATGGGGATTCTCTAGGCTCATGAGAAGTCGCCATATAAGTCAGGGAGCCCAGCCTGGCACTCTGTGATGACATGGAGGAGTGGGGGGCGGGGGGAGGGCTCAAGAGGGAAGGGATATATGTATAATTATGGCTGATTCATGTTGTTGTACAGCAGAAACCAACACAACACTGTAGAGCACTTTGCCTCCAATTAAAAACTAAATCTAAAAAAAAAAAAATACACTTTACTTTTCAGTACCAATGAGGACCCTGGCTTAGAGTTATTACTGCCATGTCTAACCAGCTCCAACACTTTCAAGACTCCCTCATTTTTATGCTGTATCTTCAGCCCTCCCTGCTTTCATGAAGATAGGAAATGCCAATGAAAAAAAATGCTGGAATCCTAAACTGGTGAAAAGAGTTGGGCTCAAGTTGAAAAACCAGTGTTAAGTTTGGCACAATCCAAAGACACGGCCTTAAAGCTTATTTCATTTGATCATCCCTTTCCCCACACGCAGACTTCATTACAGTACTCCGCTCTGCCTGTACAATCCCTCAAGAGACTAGAACAGAAAAGAGAAAAAGTCAAGTTCAGGAGGCAACGGCCCCACTTTCAGCTGTGCCTGATGTAGGATGAAGTCTCCCCAGAGCAGGACAGGGTTAAAAACTTCACATGTCCTCAGCCCTGACGAGACTATCCTTCACCCTACTCTTGCCTGGAATTCAAAGTAAGTTCAATAGAGTTATAACTTCCCACATGGTGTCTGCTCTTACACTCTTGTTTTTAAAAAATATCTAATTCTTCAAACAGAACCTTTCTCTCTGTCTCTTAAATTCATATTCTCTCTGGCACACTCTTTCTCTTCTTCTTTCTCTCGCTCTCCCTATCTCTCTCCCCCCTGCTTTGACAATGCCCTCAGCGTATGATTAGTCTTCCCAGAGGAAAATCAGCCATGATCAAAAGGAATGATCATTGTTTAACATCACTACTCTGCTGCTGCTGCTAAGTCACTTCTGTCATGTCCAACTCTGTATGACCCCATAGACGGCAGCCCACCAGGCTCCTCCGTCCCTGGGATTCTCCAGGCAAGAATACAGGAGTGGTTGCCATTTCCTTCTCCAATGCATGCATGCATGCTAAGTTGCTTTAGTCGTGTCCAACGCTATGCGACCCCACGGACAGCAGCCCACCAGGCTCCTCTGTCCAAAGGATTCTACCCTATCAAAGCTGAAAAATATTATTTTTTAGAACAAATATTTCTATGAACATAAGATTAACCAAATAGGAAATATTTCTAAGATTCTATTCTATTGGGTGCTTGGCTTATCCTTATAACTAATCCAAAAGACTCTAGGGAGAACAGAACCACATCTTCATTAAAGTTTTTACTAAACAGAGATTTTGAGTTGGGGGAAGGAGAGGAAGTGATTTTGCTCCCAGATAGGGTTGCCACATTTAGCAGATGAAAATACTGGAGGCCGAGTTAAATCTGAATTTCAGATAAAGAACAAAAGGGCTTTTAAATAAGCACTTCATATGAAATTATTTATTTACTCTCACAACAACTTTAAAAGACAGGTATGGGCTTTGCAGGTGGCTCTAGCGGTAAAGAACACACCTGACGATGCAGGAGACATAAGAACTGCGGGTTTGACCCCTGGGTCGGGAAGATCCCCTGGAGGAGGGCATGGCAACCTACTCCAGTATTCTTGCCTGGAGAATCCCATGGACAGAGGAGCCTGGTGGGTTACAGTCCATAGGGTCACAAAAAGTCGGATCTTAGCACACACGCATTATGCATGGATGGAGCTTCGAGAGGTTAAACAGATTTTCTCAAAGCTGACAAGAAATGGATTTGCATCTAGGTCTGACTTCAGAGTCCAATGGCTTGAAAATTCTGATATTTACCAAGTCAAAACTTGGTAAATACTTCTCAATGTCATCAAAATAAAGTTTTTAATATAAATACATCCCAATCAGAAAAACATATTTAAAAATCATTCATTTTATTTAATGTTCAGATTTTACTGTTGTCGCTTTTTTTTGTTCAGTCGTTCAGTCGCGTCCGAATTTTTTCGACTCTATGGACTGCAGCACGCCAGGCTTCCCTGTCCTTCACCATCTCCCGGAGCTTGCTCAAACTCATGTCCAATAAGTCGGTGATGCCATCCAACCATCTCATCCTCTGTCATCTCCTTCTCCTCCTGCCTTCAATCTTTCCCAGCATTAGGGTCTTTTCTAATGAATCGGCTCTTTGCATCAGGTGGCCAAATTATTGGAGCTTCAGCTTCAGCATCAGTCCTTCCAATGAAACCAGCATCCTGTATTTTAGCTGATTAACTATCTGCAAGGGACATTTGGCAAAGTCTAGGAAATGGCAACCTACTCCAGTGTTCTTGCCTGGAGAATCCCAGGGGCGGTGGAGCCTGGTGGGCTGCCATCTATGGGGTCACACAGAGTCGGACACGACTGAAGCGACTTAGCAGCAGCAGAGATAGCTTGGGGTGTCAAGACTAGGGAAGATGGGGCTTCCCAGGTGGCACAGTGGTAAAGAATCTGGCTGCCAATGCAGGGGACACAGGGTCAACCCTGGGTCCAAGAAGATCCGACATGCTGCAGAGCGGCTAGGCCCATGCACCACAACTACTGAGCCTGGGAACTGGAACTATTGAAGCCCTCGTGCCCTAAACCCTGCTTTCTGCAGCAAGAGAAAATGTTGCAATGAGAAGTCCTTGCCCTGCAACCAGAGAGCAGCCCACACTCACTGCAACTGGGGAAAACCCTGCATGGTGACAAAGAGCCAACACGGCCACAATAAATAAAATTTAAAAAAAAAATAGACTAGGAAGAATGGGGTCTTCCCTGGAGGTCCAGTGGTTATGATTCCATGCTTCCACTGCAGGAGGTACAGGTTCCATCCTGGTCAGGTAACTAAGATCCCACATGCAGCACTGTATGGACTCCAAAAAATTAGTGAAAAAAAAAAAAACAAAACAACACATTAAGGAGTAGGCTACTGGCATGGGTAAAGACCAGGGCTGCGAAACATCCTACAACGCATAGGACAGCCCACCACAACAAAGAACTGTCTAGTCCAAAATGGCAGCAGAGTCAAGCCTGAAAAATTCCCATCTAGAATCACCTTTCAGAACATCTAATCTGCCCTCTTCTTTTAGCATAAGAGGAACAGAAGGCCCAAGGGACTTCAAGACGTAAGCTCTACGCCTCACCACTAATTACTTGCAAAGTTGGTCAACTTGGAGGCACAGCCAGAACACTAGTTCCATTTCTGTGTGGCCCGGAAATGTTCCCTACTAAAGCAGATACACTGAAGCCTTCCAAGTGTATTCCTTCAGGCTTCTCCAATAGAGAACACCAGTCAAGCCCCTGGGTGGCCTCTGGCTGGGAGGAAAAGGAGGTATAGGGCTTGGGACAAAATTTTTGTTCAAATATTTTTCCAGATCTTTTTCCCCAAGCTTAATTTTATTTATAGGAAAGGAAGGGATGAGTGAAAATTCTGGCTTGGAATGAGTTACAATTGTGCCTCTTCCCTCCCCACCCCCACTCTCATTTTTTCTTTGACCGACAAAGGTACATTGTCTGAGTCTTGGAGAGAGCTTAACTTTCCTTTTTCAAGATCTCTCTGCTCTTGGATGAGGGGAAATGGCTTAAATGGAAAGCAACCCAAATAAGTTATTAAGCATTACAAAGGGAAAATGAGGTTATTGATGAAAAGTACTAGAGATTATTTGGGGGGTGGCCAAATGTCAGAGGCCTGTGGAATAACACGAAGCGGTGTACTGAAAATGTATTCAGACGTCAATTCTTGCCACATAAGGTTGGCCTGGAGGCCCCAAAGCAAGCAGCATGGCTCATCTAAGTGCAGAGCCGGCCAAGATAATCCAATGACCTAAGAATCCAATGACACTGTACTCTGTCTCTGATCCTGCTTGGTTGTATTTTAACAGACCAATTTTTATTGCTTCTCTTCTGTGAGTGTCTGTGATGATTCCCCGTCACTGGCTTACTGAAAATTTTTTTCTTAAATTATGACTTGAGGTTTCTCGAATGCAGTTTTTAAAAATGTTCATTCAGCACGTTATTAATTATTAATATGATTTTTTGGCAGGTCCGAAGAGGAGTAATTGCTTTAACCACATCATCTAACTAAGGAAATACTCATCTTACAAAAAGAATTTTTACATGAAACATAAAAATGAATTTAAGAAAGGCATATACTCTTGGAGATTTGGGGGAGTTTCTCACTTCCTTCCCAGTCTGCTCAGCTCGTTGTGGAGCTTGCAAATGAAAGTTTAAAACTTTGCCTTATCCTTGCCCTTTCCAGCCCTGGTACAACTAACTTCTGAATCAACTGCTTTTTAAAATACTCTTGGAACATTCACTCTGTCATTGTTATTTATATTAACATCCACATTCCCTTGTGTGCCCTGCTTAGTCGCTTCAGTTGTTCCACCTCTTTGCATGGCTATCTGTTGACTGTAGCCCGCCAGGCTCCTCTGTCCATGGGATTCTCCAGGAGAACCTAGAACCTATTATACAAAGTGAAGTAAGTCAGAAACAGAAAGATAAATACCATATTCTAATGCATATATACGGAATCTAGAAAAATGGTGCTGAAGAATTTATTTACAGGACAGCACTGGAGAAACAGAGATTAGACTTATAGACATGGGGAGGGGGAGGGGTGAGATGTACGGAAAGAGTAACATGGAAACTTACATTACCATATGTAAAATAGATAGCCAATGGAAATTTGCTGTATGGCTGCTGCTGCTGCTGCTGCTCCTGCTAAGTCACTTCAGTCGTGTCCGTCTCTGTGCTATGCCATAGACGGCAGCCCACCAGGCTCCCGCGTCCCTGGGATTCTCCAGGAGGAGAAGCGGACGACAGAGGATGAGATGGCTGGATGGCATCACTGACTCGATGAATATGAGTCTGAGTGACCTCCGAGGGCTGGTGATGGATAGGGAGGCCTGGCGTGCTGCGGTTCATGGGGGTCGCAAAGAGTCGGAGACGACTGAGCGACTGATCTGATCTGATCTGATGGCCGATTCAGGGTGAGGTTTGACAGAAAACAAAATTCTGTAAAGCAATTATCCTTCAGTAAAAAAATAAATAAATAATTTTTTTAGAAAAAGAATACTGGAGTGGGTTACCATGCCAAGAATGCCAAGATCCTTCTCCAGGGGATCTTCCCCACCCAGGAACCGAACCTGTATCTCTGTGTCTGCTGCATTGCAGACAGATTCTTTACCCAATGAGCCACCTGTGAAGCTCCCCATATTTCCTTACAGACACATAATTTACAGTTCCTTTTTTTAAACTAGGGTGCATTTTAATAGAATGCATTTCAACAGCAGGCTTGCAATTGTCAGATGGTTCCTGTCTCTTAATATTTAGGTTACCTGTATACTTTGCATTCCCAAGAGAAATAGAAGATAATTTTCAGACTCCTCAAGACAGTTGTGCATTTCCTAGAAGCCAACATTTCCAAATATTTACATTAACTCCAATCAAATGTTATTTTGAGAGGTAAATGCTACTGACTCATGGTTCTAATTTTCATCTTATTTGGGAAACACTTGGGCCCCAATACAGCCAGTGAAGAAGGTCGTGGTCCTATGACTAGGAGCCCCCAGAATTGCCTCTGTCAGTGGCTCTGGACCTAAAAGACAATAGGAAATCTCCCCAGCCCAACAGATTAAAGCATGTCTGATGATTCTCTGCTAAGAATCACAAGTATCTGTTGCATCCCCACAACTATAACATTCTTCAAAGAATATGAGGCACCATCAAGTTGAGTAGAATTGCCATACCTCTTTGTTACACAGCAAATATATAAAAATTTTAAAGAGATTAATTTCCCCAGAACTTAATACCTTTTGGAGAAAGTCACCTTCCTGCCATTCTAAAGACACTCAACACCTAAACACTTTTTTGATGACTTAAGATCATTTCATGTACATTTATATATTTTAAAAAAGAAACAATGCCCAGAGAGAAATCTGTCATGTCCTAAGCAAATAGCTAAAGTTTGTCCAGGAGTAACATTAGAAATTAAATTATTTCTGAAGTTGAGAATTCAGTATCAACAAATTATTTTACAAAGCAAATACCTTAGAATTTCAGCTATCTTAGAGGGCAGTAATTATCAGAATAATTGATAATGATTTTTATTTTCCAGTAAGGCTTGACTCAATACCCAAATGAAAAGTTCTTTCCAAAATGAAAATTCATCAACTATTTCTGAGATGCCATTGTGAATCCCAGAAAATATGTTTTTATACACATCATCTCAGAAGATAACAAAGGCCATATGGCCAAATTCAGTATACTGAAATTCATAGACTGAGCTCTTCTGTGTGTTAAAAAAAAAATCATTAGAATACTTGTTAGCGTTTTAATTTTCCAGCTTTTGTGGACATGATTTATTTATAAGAGAGATAAAATGTGTTGATAAAAATAGAACCGGTCCAAACAAGCTGATTTATGAAGAATTATTTAGTGCTTTCAAGTTTTTCTGTGGCCAAGATGTTGGGTATATAACTCATGCGGTGTTTACTGTACCAGCTGCCCCCCACCTCCCTTTCTATCTGAACTTTCGACTTTGTTACAGTCATCTCAACAAACTTCATTCCAGTAAATCAGATCTCTCCTACTCTTTGTTTCTTGCTTTGTGGGTTTTTAAATCTCTTTAATTCCTCTGCCTATTTTTAAAATCTTTACTTATTTTTGGCTGCATCGAGTCTTAGTTGAAGGCACCCGGGTTCTGTAGTTGTGGCTCAAGGACTCTGTAGTTGTGGTGCATGAGCTTTGTTGTTCTGTGGCATGTAGGATCTTAGTTCCCTGACCAAGAATTGAACCCATGTCCCCTCCATTGGAAGGCAGATTCTTAACCACTGGACCACCAGGGAGATCTCCCTCTCCTATTCTTTGAATCTAGTGTTTAGAGAACTTCAACCCACCTTGGAGAAGGAAATGGCAACCCACTCCAGTATTCTTGCCTAGAGAATCCCATGGACAGAGGAGCCTGGTGGGCTACAGTCCACGGGGTCACAAAGAGTCGGACACGACTGAGTGACTTCACACACACTATGCCCTAGGCATTGCCCCAAGCTAAATCATCTTGCATGATGATCAGAGCTAGCTTATAAAGTGGTGCCATTACCCAGATGAGGAAACTGAGGCACAGAGAAGTTAAGTCCTTTGTGTAATATTGCTGCTGCTAGAAACCCAGGCAGTTGGGTTCCAAAGTCCATTATTTTACTGCCTATTTAACATCATAGACATATGACATCATCAGATCAGATCAGATCAGATCAGTCGCTCAGTCGTGTCCGACTCTTTGCAACCCCATGAATCGCAGCACGCCAGGCCTCCCTGTCTATCACCAACTCCCGGAGGTCACTGAGACTCACATCCATCGAGTCAGTGATGCCATCCAGCCATCTCATCCTCTGTCGTCCCCTTCTCCTCTTGCCCTCAATCCCTCCCAGCATCAGAGTCTTCTCCAATGAGTCAACACTTCGCATGAGGTGGCCAAAGTATTAGAGTTTCAGCTTTAGCATCATTCCTTCCAAAGAAATCCCAGGGCGGATCTCCTTCAGAATGGACTGGTTGGATCTCCTTGCAGTCCAAGGGACTCTCAAGAGTCTTCTCCAACACCACAGTTCAAAAGCATCAATTCTTCGGCGCTCAGCCTTCTTCACAGTCCAGCTCTCACACCCATACATGACCACAGGAAAAACCATATGCTTGACTAGACGGACCTTTGTTGGCAAAGTAATGTCTCTGCTTTTGAATATGCTATCTAGGTTGGTCATAAACAAACCCAGAAAAGGTATTAAAAAGCAGAGACATTACATTGCCAACAAAGATCCATATAGTCAAAGCTCTGGTCATGTATGGTTGTGAGAATTGAACCATAAAGAAGGCTGAGCACCAAAGAATTGATGCTTTTGAACCGTAGTGTTGGAGAAGACTGTTGAGTGTCCCTTGGACTGCAAGGGGCTCAAACCAGTCAATCCTAAAGGAAATCAGTCCTGAATATTCATTGGAAGAACTGATGCTGAAGCTGAAGCTACAGCTTCAGCTGAGGCGAAGAGCTTTTGACCACCTGATACAAAGAGCCAATTCATTAAAAAAGACCCTGATGCTGGGAAAGACTGAAGGCAGGAGAAGAAGGGGACGACAGAGGATGAGATGGTTAGATGGCATCACTGACTCAACAGACATGAGTTTGAGCAAGCTCCAGGAGATGGTAAAGAACAGCGAAGCCTGGCATGCTACAGTCCATGGGTCCCAAAGAGTCAGACACGACTGAGTGTCTGAACAAAAACAACATAACAAAAGAATTTTTATTGACTTGGACCTAGAATTTTCCCTTTCTTTAAAATAATGTTTACGTATAATGGGATCACATTTTTTTAACTCAACACAACATTATGAATATTTTTCAAAACCTTCATAGAACAAAGAGAAAAACTACATCTATTATTCTTAAAGCACTTGAGCCAATTGAGAAGCTTGTCCTGATTGGGATATCATTTCCCTCAGGAAATTTGCAGTCTGAGACACATGGTATACCAGGAGTCATGACTGGACTAGAATTTAATCCTAGATCCTAGGGGAATGGGCAATTATTTAATTTCTCCAGACCCCTTTTATTCTCTGATTTTCAAAATAAGGGTGTTAAATGAGGTAATCTCCAGATTCTTTGCACTGAGGCATCTGGACACACACACTGGAAAACAAGCAGTGAAGAACTCTTACTGAGCATCGCATTAGCAAGTGTGAAGTGTGTGCACGCTACACATGGGCTTTTTGGAAGATAAGACAGGGTGTGAATGATCAGGTAGGGTAACAGAAGGCAGAAGGCACCTATATGAACTTTCAGGGGGCAGTGGGGGACAGTGGCTTGTGCAGAGGTGTGGCAGCACCGAGGTAATCAGGGTGTGAAGAGTGGTTGGCAGTGTCCCTTCCCAATCTGTGCATCTTTACCTCTCTGCCTGCACCCTCAGTCTCCTTGTTCATACCCCACATTTGACATAATCCTTCCTGTCGCTTCTCTTTCTTGTCCCACCAGTGTGAAGCCCACAAGGGCCTGCCCTTTCTGAATATCTCATTTCTTTAGGGCCCAGCTCGAAATACATTACAATCAGAAGTGATGTTTGAAACATTTAACCACCAATCAGAACGATGCCAGCTACAGGGCTGAAGCGAGGTTTTGAGGCTCCCTGCAGCCTGAGTTTGAATGCTCTTGTTTCTGGATCGTGGAGAGGCCCAGAGACTCCCGGGGGAGGGGCCGCACAGCTGCAATGGCAGGGTCACCAGCCAAATGGGAGCTCACTGGCTCCATTAGAACAGACAGCAGCTGTAAACAATCAGTTCACCCATCCTGGCCCGTACCAACTTAGTATAAACTCTGCCAAGAGCAAAAATAATTGAAAATAAGATTAAATCTTTATCAGTTAAATCATATATACGCAAGCATACATGTGTGTGTGCATGTGTATATGTGCATACACAGACCAGTAGACATGGATATATATAGCTGCGCACAGCACCTGCTTCAAAAAATCCCCTTCTGCCCTCACTCTAAACTCTAGAAAATTCTCTCTGAAACTCAAGCCTAGCCTACTGCCAGGCTCTCTTTTCACTCTACCATCACCCCGGCTATCTGGGGTGCTGAGGTGGGACAGTTTCACATCAGTGGCCACCACCCCTTTACTCGCTCCTCCTTTCTAGTAACATGTGCGGCATTTCCTCTTCTCCTCCACCTCCATCAGGACCACAGCAGCTCTAGAGCCGTCTAGGTGGTGAGAGGAGGCTTCAGGAGAGGGGGCTACTGGCTAGGGGAGGGTTAAAGATAGTGGCTACTCAAACTTTTGGTTACTTTCCATTGTCACTTGACCTCATCTGTATGTGAGAGCTTCACAGTGGCAACAGAATAAAAGATGAGGACATTGTGGGACTTCTCTGGTGGTCCAGTAGTTAGGATTCTGTACTTCCACTGCTTGGGCTATGGGTTTGATCCTTGGTAGGGAAACTAAGATCTCACATGACCTATAGGGTGGCAAAACAAACAAACAAAATGAGCACATTGTATGTGAGAAAAGCACAGTCAAAACATTTAACGTGTAGTACAGAGTAAGGGCTTCCCAGGTGGCGCTAGTGGTAAAGAACCTGTCTGCCAAGGGCAGGGTTGGGAAGATCCTCTAGAGAAGGAAATGGCAACCCACTCCAGTATTCTTGCCTGGGAAATCCCATGGACAGAGGAGCCTGGTGAGCTACAGTCCACGGGGTCACAGATGAACATGACTGCACACACACACACATCCAATATGCAGAATAAGCAACTCATCACTGACTTATCTTGTTCTATTATAACCTAACTGGCCACAGGGTGTGTGGATTTTAAGTGTGGGGAGGGTTAGGGGTGAGCCTAAAGAGAAAGAAAAAGAGTTAGCTAATTATGCTCAAGTATAAATTTAGTAAATGTATTTTTAACATAAATATCTAGTTTGGGATTATGCAATTAAGAAAGCAAATCAGCTGAAAATAAACTTACTAAATGAGTTCTCTGTGTTAACTTATGATTCTTCTAAAACTTCCAAAACTTCAACAGCTTTCTGGGTATCATTAAACAAGGATCCTTGTGCATAACATGGGCTACTATGATATATTTGATTAAGAAAACAGCCAAAAAACACAAGTCTTAACAAAAGAGAAACATTAGTAAAAGCATTATGAGTTAAACCCAGAATAAACTCTCTAATGTTTATCTTAGTATATTCATATTAATTCCTTTAGCTCTCATGACTCTTACTGAGAGTTGATGAACTTTTTCTTATTTTATTTCCTTATCCAGAGATGTTTATAAATGGCCACACTTCTGAAAGAAGGTGCTAATTGAGTTGTTCATATTAGGACTGGTGAGTATTTATTTAACAACAAACTGGAGATAAAAGCAAAGTGGAGAAAGAGGACAGCTGAAAAAACTGCTGTGCTTCTGTATTTTTTTTTTTTTTAAATCCATGTTTTATCAATTAAAGCTACAGAAAACTATCTTGAGGTCTAAATATTTAAAAGGAAATATTATGCTTCATAGAGATCATTCTGGCATAGATGATGGGCTGTTTCATGTCTGCCCATAAGAATCCAAGACATCAGACCATTGACGTCATCCTTTTAAGGTTATGCTGCTGCTAAGTCACTTCAGTCGTGTCCGACTCTGTGTGACCCCATAGACAGCAGCCCACCAGGCTCTCCTGTCCCTGGGATTCTCCAGGCAAGAACACTGGAGTGGGTTGCCGTTTCCTTCTTCAATGCATGAAAGTGAAAAGTGAAAGCGAAGTCGCTCAGTCGTGTCTGACTCTGTGCGACCCCATAGACAGCAGCCCACCAGGCTCCTCCGTCCATGGGATTTTCCAGGCAACAGTACTGGAGTGGGGTGCCATTGCCTTCTCCGTTTAAGGTTATAAGGCTCCACCGTTTTGATTAACTCAGGCCTGATGTTCAAATACTTACCTTTAATTATCTCATTCTTTTAAATTAACAGCAAAATTTTCTACCCTATGACTTAAAAAGAAATTATGCTGCAATGATAAATAAAATATACTTAAAGTACAGTAATTTGGGTTTAACTGCTAAAAATATTATGAGACTGGGAGGAAAAAAATACCAGCATATATACTAATATGACATCAACATTAACAATGATAACAACAATAAAAGCTGCTAAAGTGCTTTCTGCAAAAATCACAGAAAAACCCTGTGCCTGAGAGGGCACATCTCCATGCTGGTACATCCCCGCCTGCGGGGAAACATTTCCTTTTTTAAAGCCAAAATTAAGGCCTGGATATTTTGTGAATGGTTGCAAAGCAAAATTTATGGACAGGTCTTCTCCTAGCTCTTGCTAAGATTAAAATGATGACATTTTTATCCGATCTCACAGCTGACAAATTATCACCCTCTGATGTACAAAAACTTGCAGTTAGTTCACAAACAGAGAATATATGTCCTTGCCTATCAGTAACACTATTTCCCTCCCAGATTGTTCTCCCAATCAGGACGTGCTTATCCAGTAGCCTATTCAACTACCTTAACAGACATCCTAAATCATGGGATGTCCAAAATTCAGTTTCTGGTCTTTCCCTTAAGGTGCTCCTCCTCAGATTTCCCTGGCTCTGTGAATGGTATCTCCATCTTTCTGGTTGCTAGGCTGAAAACTCTGGAATCCTAACTGACCACTGCCTTTCTCCAATATCCACTTCTAACTCATCCAGATATTTATTGTTGTACTTACATAGTACATCAGGGTCTGACCACTTCTTACCACTACCACCCTAGACCCAGCCACCATCAGCTTCCCCTCAACCCCACCTCAAATACTGCAACAGCCTCCAGCTGGTCTTTCTGCTACTGTCCTTGTACCACTGCAGTATCTTCTTAACACAGAAGCTACACTGAATCTTTTAAAATTTTTCAGATCATGTTCCTTCTCTGGTCCAACCATCTGGGAGTCAAAGTTCTTACAATGGCCTGCAAGACCCTATTGATCTGTTCATCTGTTACCTCTCAGACCCCTTCTCCGGCTACCCTCTCACTCCAGCCACTTATCCTGCTATTTCCCAAACGTGACGCTCATGCCCCCAACATAGGCCTGTGCCTTGGTATTCTCTCTGCCTGGAATACTCTTTGCCCAAATATTCATTTGCCTTACTCCACACCTCTTTCAAGCCTTTCCTCAAATGTCACCTTCTCAGTGAGGCATATCCTGACCACCCTATTTATAATTACAATCCATATTTCTCTACCCACACCCAGCACTCCTGACTCCTCTTACTCTGCTTTACATTGTATTTTTCATAGTATTTGTCACCTTAAAACTTGTGGTATGACTTACTTATTTATTATGCTTATTATTTGTACTACCGCCCACATTCTGGCATATAAGTTCCACTAGGAAAATGATATTTGTCTTCTTAGGTTACTCATATATCCCAAGAATTTTAAGCAGTAACTAGTATATGACAGATATTTGATAAATATTTGTTGAATTCATAAGTGGATGAATGAATGCTATGCTTTATCAAATTCACCACTATTCTTCATATCTGTATTCATTCATACATTCATTTACCAAAGATGTTATCAATCACCCAGTTGTGTGCATGGGTGCATACTAAATTGCTTCAGTCATGTCCAACTGTTTGCAACCCTATGGACCTTAGCCCAGACCAGGCTCCTCTGTCCATGGGATACTCCAGGCATGAATACTGGAGTAGGCTGCCATGCCCTCCTCTGGGGGATCTTCCCAACCCATGGATAGAACCCAGTCTCTTACTTGCCCACATTGGCCGGCAGGTTCTTCACCATTAGCACCACCTGGGAAGACCCAAGCACCCAGTACCTAGTTTATATTTAGTGTGTATCCATACTCCATTTTCCCCTTAGACCATCAAAACTCTGGGATCACATTTGATATACTAATCTACAGAGATAAAACTATTGGAATGGAAAGAATCTAAATGAAGAGGTTATCTAGCTCAGAATTGGCCAATGGCGCATTCTGTGATGACAAAAACGGTCTATATCTGTGCTGTCTGCCGCAGTAGCCACTAGTCACATAGACTTAAGCACTCGACATGCACCTGGTATAACTAAAGAACTGAATTTTTGTTTTGTGCTAAGTAATTTAAATTTAAACAGCCACATGTGGCTAATGGGTCTTACAGTGGACAGCACAGCCCTATTTCATCCCTCTGCCTCCACCTAGAACTTTCTCTAAGATACCCAAGGCAGGTGGTTAGCTCTACTACTTTTTCTCTCATAGAAGATGACTAGCAATTAGTTACTATCACTTATATCATTTCTATGATTCATAAATACCTCTTCTTTCATAATTATTGTTATTTTGTCAACTGAGTTTTGATAATATACTAATCAGTTTATAAAACATGAAAACTTCTGGATTTATCCTCTAAACCCAATAGCACATTCTATCTACTTCACTATCTGCATGACATAATGTAATTTTCTAACTTTATTTTATAGCTTTGCTATGCTATGCTAAGTCACTTCAGTCGTGTCCGACTCTCTGCGACCCCACAGGGGGCAGCCCACCAGGCTCCCCCTCCCTGGGATTCTCCAGGCAAGAACACTGGAGTGGGTTGCCATTTCCTTCTCCAATGCATAAAAGTGGAAAGTGAAAGTGAAGTCGCTTAGTCATGTCCGACTCTTAGCAACCCCATGGACTGCAGCCCACTAGGGTCCTCCATCCATAGGATTTTCCAGGCAAGAGTACTAAGGTGGGATGCCATTGCCTTCCCCGATTTTATAGCTTTACCAAGGTATTATAATTGATGTACAATTAATTGTGCATATTTCAAGAGGAGAATTTGATGAGTTTTGATGTAAGTATATATCCAGGGAACCATCACTATATATATTTTAAAATTCAAATGACCAGCACCAATGCTGACCCACAGGACATCATTGTGTACACTGGGGGAACAAGCACATTTTCTCTGCCAGGAAACATACTACAGTGAAGAGTGGT
The DNA here is from genome assembly GCA_935064755.1 of Tragelaphus eurycerus. Classification (NCBI taxonomy): domain Eukaryota; kingdom Metazoa; phylum Chordata; class Mammalia; order Artiodactyla; family Bovidae; genus Tragelaphus; species Tragelaphus eurycerus. Next base: position 16,209,127 of record CAKXYN010000041.1, read on the forward strand.
GAGCTCAACTTCAGCTCTCATCTACCTTCTCAGCCAGAGCCTTCATACAGTGAACAACACACACGACCATAAATGGCAGTCCTGAAAACTGGTCTCTTAAACTTATTTTTAAAACATCCTCCTAAGGTTTTAAAAAGCATGCTGGTTTCCATTTCAAGGTGACAGAATGGGAATAGATTATAGCCTGTTCTTCTCACTGAAAACAAGATTTTAGTAAGGATTTTTAAATCCATATAACTGGAAAATAGTATCAACCTTTGGAGGATCATAAACTTTAAGAAAACACTGGAAGACAGAAAGAGGATGGGATTAAAATGAAGATTTAAAACCACAGCTTAAAACAAGAATAGGAGAGTGCTACCAAAAATGTTAGGAATGAATAGCAAAGACAAGGGACTTTGGGGACAGCAGACAGTTTGACTATCAGAGAACAGTAGCACAAATAGCCAAGAAGGTTGGACTGTGAAAACCCCCTCTACAACCCAGGCTACTATGGAGTCAAAGAGCAGAAGCAATGGTTTCCTTCAGCTGAAAGCAATGAGTATGGGAAATTACGTCAAAGAAGCAAAGCACCATCTTGGGTGTCCTGGATGGCTGCAGCTACCCAAGAGGATGGAGCCACCCCCTTACCTACCAGAAGCTGGCCTCTGAGGTACTTCACCCAGTGGCAGCCCTATACTGCGCCCTATACTTCCTACATACTCTTGAAAACAGACTGATTTCAGATTTCCAGCATCAAATCTTAACCCTGTGTCTAAGCAGCTGCAAGTATATATAGAATGGACTGCCCAACCAGGAGTCTCAACTGTAGGAACAAACACTTGGGAATAATTAAGTATTAGAAGAAGGCCAATATCATTAAAAAGAAATGAGTTCTTTGTTTTAAAAAAAGGAAGACCTTACATAAGGAGTCAAAATTAATAAAGAAGTCATAATAAAACTTTTTATTATGTTTATCCATAATATCCATAAGGTATCCATAAGGAGTATTCATAAGGATATTTGTTTAGTCCCTAAGTTCTGTTTGACTTTTTTGTGACCTCATGGGCTGTAACCTGTAAGGCTTTTCTGTGAGGATATTAAATCCATAGAAAATGAATAATTAGAAATAACTGAACAGCTATTAAAATTTTGATCATTGAAATAGATACTAAATAAGGGGTCAAAGAATGGACAGAGTCCAAGAACAAATTTCTTAACTATAATATTAAGTTCTTTCAGAATGCATGAAAAGGTGATGAAGGGGTATAATATAAAATAAAAATTAGGAATCATGTAAAATAGACCCAAATATCCAATCATTCATCTAAGAGATATTAGAAGTAGTAAAGGAAAGTAATATATTCATTAGTCACAATTTAAGGACTAGCCAAGCACTGAGTAAGATAAACTTTTAAAACTCACACCTAGACATTATTTTAACATTTCAGAAGACTGAGAATAAAGGAAACAAATCCTAAAATCTGTAGGAAAGAAAAAAAATGCTCTACAGAGAATCTTCTTAACAATTGGGGGGGGGTAGTTAAACCTACAATTTTATACCCAACCAAACTATCATTCAAGTATGATGATGGAACATGAAGGATTCATTAAGTTTGCCATTTATAATAACTCTTTGAAATAATTACTCCATTTAGAATAAAAATAAATATAATACTAAGGAAGCAATGGTGAACAAAGAAATCCATTAAGTTCTATTGTTAATCCTGGTTAAGTTTTTATTAAAAAAAAAAAAAAGATAATTTTTACCATAACAATGTAGACCTAAAAGTCCAAATAATGTCAACATGGGGGAAATGGTAATGAAAGGAAATGCTTCAAATAAAATTGAGGTATACAGAGATTTCACTTTGTTCAATGAATATAGAGAGACACTGATAAACTCTAGATATTAATAGAAAATATATTAAGTTGAATGCTTTAAAAGTTGAATAGCAATTACTAGAAAAACAAATATAGTTTTTATACTATCAGGAAAAAAGTAGAAAATTATTAAATCAACACAAAAAAGGAAGAAAAAAATATTCAAATACATAACCTAAGTTTACCAGGCCTGCGAAATTTTGTAGGCAATTATTACCAACCCTTTAAAAAACAGAAATTCATATTTTACATAAACAAGAATGGAAAAACATGAGAAGCTACTAACCTACTTAAGTATGGGTCATAAGCTTACCCAAAATTCAAAATAAGATCATATAATGAAAGAAAAATATAAACTAATATCAAAACATGGATGCAGAAATGCTAAATAAAATATTACAAATGTAAATTCATCAATCCATTAAAAGAATAATGCATTAGTATTAGGCAAGTTTTATTCAAGGAATGTAAAGATAGATTTTTCTAATAATGAACAACCATTGTAATTCACTAGCTTAGTCACACGATTTAGGAGAAAAATAATTTCAGTGATGCTCCAAAGAGTCAAGTGTAGAAATATATATTTATATATATATATATATATATATATATATGATTGTGTGTGTGTGCATATGCATGTTGTATATCTGTGTGTATGAAAACTAAGAACAAAGCAAAACTTCTTTAATTTGATCAAAGGTATCTACCTGAAAAATATAGCAAACATGAGACTAACTAGAAATATTATCTTTAAGCTCAGGGACAAAACATGAATGCTATTGCTACTGTTCAATATCAAACTGGACATCCTAGCCAATGGTAGGTGGTATAAATATTGGAAAGTAAGAGATAAACTACTATTAGTTATAAAGGACATGATGATCTAGCTAGAAAACTAAAAGTGCTTAGATGAAAAACTACCGTAACTAAGAAGGAAGTTCAATTAAATGGAAAGATACAAGATCAACATTTAAAAATTAACTACTTTTCTATACTATTGGTATCAACACTTTTCAAAATTTAAGTAGGGAAGGGGCAATCACATTAGCAATAGCAACAGAAATAAATTATAAGGTTCTTAGGAATAAGCTTAATAGAAATAATTAAAGCCTTTATGGCTCAGATGGTAAAGAATCTGCCTGCAATGAGGGAGACCTGGGTTTGATATCTGGGTTGGAAAGATCCCCTGGAGGAAGGCATGGCAACCCACTTCAGTATTCTTCCTTGGAGAATCCCCATGAACAGAGCAGCCTGGAGGGCTACAATCCATGGATTCATAAAGAGTTGGACATAACTAAGTAGCTAAGCATGACACATGAAAAAAATTACAAAACTTTATGGAAAAAATATAAAGTGGCCTGAATAAGGGAGGAAATTTGCCACATTCATAGATGAAAATCTCAATGTTTTAAAATATAAATTCTTTTTCAAATGAATATATAATTTCAATGTAATCCTATTCAAAATCCAACTAGAATTTTTATTATGAACAATGGTAACTAAAGTCATTTTTTAAAAAAGCAAACACAAAGAAAAGCAACTTGTTCTAATACTGGATTGGACAAAAAGTTCATTCCATTTTTTTCCCCAAGATGGCTCCAGTAGCACTGAGTTTTATTTAACTTAATTCAAAACTAATTTTGTTAGATTCTATCGTGATAGCTGCACTAAAACAAAATTATCAAAATTGGTGAATTTTTATGTAGCTATTTTAATATTGAAAATGGAAGAAAAAAGCAACATTTTCAGCATATTATGCTTTGTTGTTTCAAGAAAGGTAAAAACACAACTGAAATACAAGAAAACAGATTTGTGCAGTGTATGGAGAAGGTACTATGACTGATCGAACATGTCAAAAGTGGCTTGTGAAGTTTCGTGCTGGAGATTCCTTGCTGGACAGTGCAAGAACTGGTAAACCAGTTGACATTGATAGCAATCAAATGGAGATATTAACTGAGAATAATCAATGTTATACCACAGGAGACAGCCAATATATCCAAATATTCAAATCAAGCCTTGAAAAGCATTTGCACCAGCTTGGTTATGTTAATCGCATTGATGTTTGGGTTTCACATAAGTTAAGTGAAAAAACCTTCTTGACCATATTTCTGCCTGCAATTCTCCATTGAAATGTAATGAAAATGTTCCATTTTTAAAAGAAATTGTGATGGGCAATGAAAAATGGATATTATACAATAATGTGGAATGGAAGAGATTGTGGGACAAGCAAAATGAACCACACCAACCACATCAAAGGCCAGTCTTTATCCAAAGAAGGTGATTTTGGAATTTGAAGGGAGTACTCTATTATGAACTCCTTCTAGAAAACTGAATAATTAATTCTAACAAGTACTCACCCAGTTAGACCAATTGAAAGCAGCACTCAGTGAAAAGTGCTCAGATTTAATCAACAGAAAATGTATAATCTTCCATCAGGGTAATACAAAACTCCAGGTTTCTTTGATGACCAGGCAAAAACTATAACAGCTTGGCTGGGAAGTTCTGATTCATTACCTTATTCACCAGATATTGAACCTTCAGATTTCCATTTATTTCAGTCTTTACAAAATTCTGTTAGTGGAAAAAAATTTCAATGCCCTGGAAGACTGTAAAAGGCACCTGGAACAGTTCTTTGCTCAAAAAGATAAAAAGTTTTGGTAAGATGGAATTGTGAAGTTGCCTGAAAAAATGTCAGAAGGCAATGGAACAAAATGGTGAATACATTGTTCTATAAAGTTCCATAAAGTGAAAACGAAAAATGTGTCTTTTATTTTTACCTTAAAGCTGAAGGAACTTTTTGGTCAACCCATTAGATATCAAGCATATTAGAAATCTATAGTAATTAGAACTATGAGATATTAATGTTTAATATAAACAGAATAGAGTCCAGAAACAGACCCACATACAAATGGGAATTTATTATACCACGTACTCATTAATAATAAAGACCGTCAGTTCAGTTCAGTTCAGTTGCTCAGTTGTATCTGACCCTTTGCAACCCCATGAATTGCAGCACGCCAGGCCTCCCTGTCCATCACCAACTCCCGGAGTTCACTCAGACTCAAGTCTATTGAGTCAGTGATGCCATCCAGCCATCTTATCCTCTGTCGTCCCCGGCACAAAAACAGACTTGTGGGTCAATGGAGCAAAATAAAGAGCCCAGAAATAAACCCACCCACCTACACTCAGTTAAGCTGATAAAGGAGGCAAGAATATACAATGAAGAAAAAATAGTGTTTTCAACAAGCAGTGGCGGGAAAATTGGACAGCTACATGTAAATCAATGAAATTAGAATACTTCTTAACACCAAACACCACAAAAATAATCACAAAATGGTTTAAGACCTAAATATAGGAAATGATACCATAGAAGATAACGTAGGCAAAGCATTCTCATATATAAACCATAGCAATACTATCTTAGTTCAGTCTCCCAAGGCAAAAGAAATAAAAGCAAAGATAAACAAAGGGGACATAATCAAACACTAAGCTTTTGCACAGCAAAGGACACCGTCACCAAAATGAAAAGACAACCTATTAAACAGGAGAAAATGTTTGAAAATGATGCAACTGATGAGAGGATAAAATTCAAAATATACAAAGAGCTTACGCAATATAAAAAATACAAACAACCTAATCAAAAAATGAGCAGAAGATCTCAATAAGCATTTCTCCAAAGAAGACATGAAGGCAAAAAGGCACATGAAAGGATACCCAACACCTCTAATTTTTAGAGAAATGCAAATCAAAACTACATTGAGGTATCACTTTATGCCAGTCAGAATTGCCATCATTAAAAAGCCCACAAACAATAAATGCTGGAGAGGGTGTAGAGAAAGGGGAACCCTCTTGCACTGTTGATGGGAAAGTAAATTGATACAACCACTATGGAGAACAGTATGCTGTTGCTGCTGCTAAGTCACTTCAGTCGTGTCCGACTCTGTGCAACCCCATACACGGCAGCCCACGAGGCTCCCCCGTCCCCTGGGATTCTCTAGCCAAGAACACTGGAGTGGGATGCCATTTCCTTCTGCAATGCATGAAAGTGAAAAGTGAAAGTGAAGTCGCCCAGTCGTGTCTGACTTTTCGCGACCCCACGGACTGCAGCCTACCAGGCTCCTCTGTCCATGGGATTTTCCAGGGAAGAGTACTGGAGTGGGGTGCCATTGCCTTCTCCAGGAGAACAGTATAGAGGGTCCTTAAAAATCTAAGAGTAGAGCTACCTTGTGATCCAGCAATCCCATTACTAGACATATATTCAGAAAAGATGAAAAATCTAATCAAAAAGATACATGCACCTCAATGTTCATAGCAGCAACTATTTATAATAGCCAAGACATGGAAGCAACCTACATGTTCATCAACAGATATATATGGGCTTCCTGGGTGGCTCCACAGTAAAGAATCCACCTGTGGTGTACAAGATACAGGAGATGCCACAAGTTCAATTCCTGGGTCAGGAAGATCTCCGGGAGGAGGGCATGGCAACCACTCCAGTATTCTTGCCTTGGAGAATCCCATGGACAGAGGAGCCTGGGAGGCTACTGTCCACAGGGTTGTAAAGAGTCAGACAAGACTGAAGTGACTGAGCACATATACTTCTATACATACAAATATTACTCAGCATGTGTATATAAGAAACTATTAGATGAAAATATAGGCAAATATGTGCAACCTTGGAGTCAAAAAAACCATCTGAAATAATATATAAAAGAGCAAAAGTCATAAAAGAAAGTATAGTAAATTTGACTAAAAATGACTAGAAATTTTAAAACCTAAATGACCAAAGCATATTAAAAGTTAGAAGGCAAGCAGCATAAACAACAACAAAGGATTAGAATTAATAAATCACTTAAAGAAAGAAAAAGCCCAAACTAATTGAAAAATGGGCCAAGGATATAAATTGGTAATTCACAGAAGAAGTAATAAAAATGGTCAAGCTTTATATAAACTGTTTATCAACCTCATTTTAACAGAGGAAATTAAAATTCAGTGAGTACACTCATACACAGCTGGAGAGAATATAAGTACAAGGACAGCCATTAAGAGGTGATTTTTGCATAACATATCATCCTGAAATCCTACTGTTAATATCTCCCCCAGAGAGCTACATTCCCAGGGGAGAAAGTATAAGGATCTTCACTGGAATGTTATTTGCAATAGTGAAAAATTCAAAGCAACCTAAATATTCATGACAAGAGGAATGTCTAAATAAATAATTGTGCACCCTTTCTGTGGAACATCATGCTGTAACTTTTCTAAAAATAAGGTGGACCTGTAAGTACTGACATGAAAAACTGTCTAAGTCATATTATTAAGTGAAATAATGGAGCCATCATTTATGTTAAAATACATATGCACATAGATAGGGGCAACCCCATGGAGAAAAATCTAGAAGTATTGTTAATGGTGACTGTTTCAAGGGAGAGGACCAAGACAGGGGGCATTGGAGAAAGGACTAATCAGAGGTACTTTCGTTTGATCTATTAAGTTCTGATTTTTAACAAGGAGAATCTACTACTGAGGAAATTTTAAATGATTTTTAATGTACAATCTATTTTTAATATGCGTCACAAATGTGGAAGTGATGAAGTTATAATAAACTGTAAACTAAGTTGCTTTAAACCGGTGAAATGAATGGAACAACAGTCATTAAAATCTAGGCTATTTCTTTCTTTATTTAAGCTGTCTTCCTTTTATTCACAGTACTAGAGCATCCAAAGAAACCTCATGTCACGCCATATTCTTCACCCTCTGGTCTTAAAAAAAAATGAAAAGTCATCTTGGGTGGGGCTTTATTTTTTGTGGCTGTTTTCGGGATGAGGTTTGAATTACCCACCCAGGATGCTGTGACGAAAGCACTCTTTCATTTCTAATATGATTCCTCTGGAAGCAAGAGTCATCCTCTCAATGCAATTATAACATGTGAATGTTAATTTAACAGAATAGGCCTTCTCAAGTCTTACTTTAATATACATTGGGAGAAAATTTTTGTAATTTAAGAATGACTTGTTTTTTTAGAATTCTGACTCTCACACTTACTGTTTTTGATAGGCTGTTTAAAAAAAACAGGTTGAATTTGGCTTTTAGTATGAAATGTAAAACCATGGAGGCCAAACATTCAAACATTTATTTCTTGATAACCACAAGTGGCCTATGATTAAGACAGAACCTGATAATTTAAGGAAAATTAACTTGTCTAAAGTGAGAACAGAGAATAATTCATGAATGTACTCATTTTTCTTTCTGCTTCCCCATTAGTCTACATTGGTCTTTAGCTCTGACATGTAAACCAGTGGGAAAACATTAACTATGGTCAATGGACTGAATGGATTTATTTAAGAAGAAATATTTAAAGAGCTAAAAGCATCAAATTATCTCCACAACACATATATTGGTCACAGAGACAAAATATAAAATACATCATAAATCTCACTTCTTCCAAAAACCTCATCTCAAGCCCCATAGATATTGAAAGAAACAGCACATATCCAAATTTCGAAGCGTCTTAGCCACATTTTTACCTTTCTTTTCCCATCACTTATTTCAATATTTTCTTACCTTTTTAACTAACATCTATATCCTACAGGGAAGACTGTGGGCACAGCAGAGCTTTGGGCCTTTTCAATCAGTAGAGTCCGGATTAGAAATCAGGTATGCCTATTTTCAAAATGACTAAATATGAGAAGATAATGTGCTGGTGTTGCTTTTAACTTAATAGAAGATCCCTGAGGAAGGATGTATCTGAATTTGCTTTGCTGTCTCCAAAGTGCCTATTTACGATACAACATTGTAGGTCCTAAAAATATGTGACAAGTAAATGAATAATGAAAGCAAAATTCAAATTAAAATTACTAAATATTCAATGGAATTTTAAGAAAAGGAAACTTCTTTACAGTAATAGAAAAGTAATAAGTAGGAAGTTAATTTTTGAAAAATTAAAATGGAATCACTGAGTTTACTATTAACTATTACATTTAAAGGAAAATAATGGAGCCTCTCCTGAAAGCCATTTTTATTTATAATAATCAATAGCCAAATATGATATGGGTGGAAATTGAATGTTAGGAACTTTCCCTGTCTTCATACAACAGTTTCTCAGAGAAAATTTGAATCACCACAACAGCCTCCAAATGGGAAGTTGATTTATTCAAAAAGACCTCAACAAGGACAAGCAAAGGGTTTATGGTCCCTTAACTTCTTTTATGGGGGATAAGTGAAAACACAGGGATTGAGGAACTTGAAGACTGCTGTGGAGTCCCAGGGAAGGGCTTCCGTCTATATGAGGTCCCCCAGAGTCGGACACGACGAAGCGACAGCAGCAGTAGCAGCACTTCTTTTATATAGAAAACACAGGAATGAGGAACTTGAAGGGGATCGTTCCCCTGATAGCTTCAATCTTCCTGGTCTTCAACAAAGGTACCCCGCTCTACGGAGGTCATTTAAGATGCTTCCTGTTGCTATTTCTAAAGACGTTTTATGTCCTCTTGCCTTCACTCCCTTCCCTGGGGGCTATAATCTTTAATTAGAAAAAGTAGGAAAATATTGGAATAATTGAAGAGAAAAGTAAAAATACCACCCAGACTGAACTCAGCAATGTGCTGTTTCTTCCAATCTCTCTGTTTCAGAAACTTAGAACAGTACCTGCCTCTGTGCACATATAATTGATGACAACCCCAGCATGTTCCTCTGAGTTTATAAAGACGAGGTGAATGGAAGGTCAGTTTTTCAGGTGTAGCCCTGGTCAACAGGCCCAAGCCCCAAGCATGCCCAAGAAATATTTCTGCACTTACCACATTTATAACTATACTGGTTTCTATTTAAAATTATATAATGCTACATGACAAGTCAAAAAAAAAAAAATACCGTCTTGGAGAATATATCTGTTCTTTCTTCCAAATTCAGTAAAATACTCACTAAGAGCTATTTCAATCTTTCTTTTTTAAAAAATGTGTTCTTAAGACATTCTCATGCCAATCATATTACTTATTAAAGAATTTCACCTGATTTACTTAGTGAACATTTGAAATGATTAGACATATTGACATTGACGTAGAGATTTTAATTTCAAAACCCTATTTATTGTTGAAATACTACAGGTACTGCAAGGAAGCTTACCAGTTTGGTACTGGAAGAACTAGTTTGTAGTTAATTTTAACAAAATGTCTTTTTTTTCACTAGGCCCCAAATAAAATTTTCTGGCAAAATATATTTTGTGTTACTCTGGGGCCGTGATAACAGCTTAATTTTATATGATCCCTATATATGTCAACGGAGAAGGCAATGGCACCCCACTCCAGTACTCCTGCCTGGAAAATCCCATGGACAGAGGAGCCTGGTAGGCTGCAGTCCATGGAGTCACTGAGGGTCGGACACGACTAAGCGACTTCTCTTTCACCTTTCACTTTCATACATTGGAAAAAGAAATGGCAACCCACTCCAGTGTTCTTGCTTGGAGAATCCCAGGGACGGGGGAGCCTGGTGGGCTGCCGTCTATGGGGTCACATAGAGTCGGACACGACTGAAGTGACTTAGCAGCAGCATATATGTCAAAGTGTGTAGAAATGTCTTACCATTTCTATAGTTAACAAAAAATAAAACATAAATATCCTGGATGTGGTGAAAGCTAAACACTACTTTTGAAAAAAAACACATAATACGTTATAATTAACCAAACTTACCAACTGAGAGAAAAATTCAGCTGATTGCTATGGTAACCTTCAAGTGTTGACATATATCCAGAGTCCATCATTCTGAAATGGTTGAGGGACAGTTGGCCACATTTTTGTTCACAAAATGAAAATACTGTGGAGCAGAAAAGAACTCCTTAAGGTAGGACAGTTCAAGTCAGAGCATTAGCCATGAGACACAGTTTACAGGCAATAAGCCCACTTTTCAGTGGCAGGTGGGAATAGGTTCATTTACTTCACAGGAATACTAAGATCGTGCATGCGCATGCTGAGTCGCTTCAGTCGTGTCCAATTCATTGCAATCCTATGGACTGTAGCCCTCTGGGCTTCTCTGTCCGTGGGATTCTCCAGGCAACAATACTGGAGTAGGTTGCCATGTCCTCCTCCAGCGGCTCTTCATGACCCAGAGATTTAACCAGCATTACATTGGCAGGCAGATTCTTTACCTCTGAGCCACCAGTCCATACTAAGTTCAATAGCTAACAAATAGAAAACACTGGAAAAATTAATATATTTTAGTGGATTTCTTTTCTGTAGTTTCTAGGGGTAAGCTTGGTGAGAATCCATCATATTCCAAAATACTCAATTTTTAAACCACTTGCAGCAGAAGCAGCTGACTTATATCCTGTATTTACTGAGTATCCACTCCATGTAGTCCTGCCATATGTCAAGTTTGTAAGGGAAAACAAAGGAGATACATCTCTGCCTTCAAGAACGTCCCATTAAATGGGAATATAAAACAACAAGGTGAAAATGAGCAAACAAACAAGAAGGTACAAAATCAAATACAAAATGGAAAATAATTACTTGCCAAAATGTATAGACCAGATGAAAAGTGCCATTAAGGATCAAAGGTAAGGAATCAGAAAGTCCTATTTATTACAAGGAAAGTGTGAGGTATAAGTTTTTTGTGGGTTTTTTTTTTTTTGTAGGTTTTTTTTTTTTAACTGAAGTAGAGTTGATTTACAATGTTGTGCTGATCTCTGCTGCACAGCAGTGACTCAGTTATACACATATATACCATAAAAAAGAATGAAATAATGCCATTTTCAGCAACATGGGTGCAACTAGAGATTATCTTACTAAGTGAAGTAACTCAGAAAGAGAAAGACAAATACCATATGAAAATCAGCTTTTGGTTGGGTTTTTAATAGACTTTGCAAGATGAACAACATTTAAAGAGATACTGTATGTATGACTGAGTCCCCTCATTGTTCAACTGAAACCATCACAACACTGTTAATCAGCTATACCCCAATATAAAATAAAAGTTTAAAATAAATAAAGAGATACAAACACCAAAGGACTTAAGTAAGATGTTCACCAAGACTGGTGCTTGCTAGTAAAATGGCACTTTCCCTCACAAGCAAATCTCTTGTTCTGCCAAGGTCCCACTGGAAGCTAAGTTAGAACTAGTCATATTTAGGATTCGACAAATATTATTGTTGGAATATGACAGAATGTTCTGGTTATATTTATTAGATGATAGAACTCAACCGAAAGAAAAGAAATGGCCTACACTATTCTGTTTCATGAAGATTTTAACACCAACTGAGTTCAGATCAGCTAAAGAAGTGAGCTTTCTCAACCAGAGGCAATTTCATCTCTCAAAGGTTATTTCTTTTAACGTCTGAAGACATTTTTGGTTGTCACAACTTAGAGTGGGAAGTGCTACTGGTATATTGCGGGTAAAAACCAAGGACACACAAACCTGCAACACACATGACAAGCCTCCACTACAAAGAACTATCCAACATATGTATCCCTATGGCTGATTCATGTTGATGTTTGACAGAAACCAACAAAAATTCTGTAAAGCAATTATCCTTCAATTAAAAGATAACTAAAAATTTTTAAAAAGGAAAAAAAGATTTATCCAACACAAAATGTCCATTGCTCTGAGGCTGAGACACACTGAGTTAGACCACAAGGGCAATTGATGGGGAGATGTCATATCACAGTTTATGCAACAAAACAGGCTGGATGAAGATGAAGAAAAAAAATGATGTTATAGTTATGAAGGATAGAAACATGTGGAAATCCAAACTTAAGGTAGTCTTCTTGTGTCATTAAAGTTATAATGCCGGTGTCAAAGATTTTGGAGGGGCATGAAAAAAATGTTTTGTGATGCAAGAATGTATGGTGGGGAAAAGTCGGCCTCTTTAAAAAAATGATGTTGGAAAATCTGGATAGCCACGTGCAAAAGAATGAAACTGGACCATTTTCTTATACCACACCCCAAAATTAACTCAAAATGGATTAAAGACTTAATATAAGACCTGAAACCATAAACCTAGAATAAAGAGGCAGTGGCATTTAATGACGAGGCTGTATTTGCCCCATTGTATATTCTTGCCTTCATTGTCAAAAATAAGGTACCCATAGGTGCATGGGTTTATTTCTGGGCTTTCTATCTGTATTTCTGTTTTAGTGCCAGTACCATACTGTCTTGATGACTGTAGCTTTGTAGTGTAATCTGAAGTCAGAAAAGTGGATTCCTCCAGCTCCATTCTTCTTTCTCAAGACTTTGGCTATGCAGGGTCTTTTGTGTTTCCATGTGAATTGTGAATTTTTTGTTCCAGTTCTGTGAAAAATGCCATTGGTAGTTTGATAGGGATCACATTGAATCTATAAATTGCATTTGATAGTATAGTCATTTTCACAACATTGATTCTTCCTACCCAGGAACATGGAATATCTCTCCATCTGTTTATGTCATCTTTGATTTCTTTCATGAGTGCCTTATAATTTTCTATGTACAGTTCCGTTTCCTTAGGTAACTTTATTCCTAGATATTTAATTCTTTTTGTTGCAATGGTGAATGGGATTGATTCCTTAATTTCTCTTTCTGATTTTTCATTGATCGTATAGAGAAATGCAAGTGATTTCTGTGTATTGATTTTGTATCCTGCAACTTTGTTAAATTCACGGATTAGCTCTAATAATTTTCTGATACTATCTTTAGGGTTTTCTATGTAGAGTATCATGTCATCCTCAAACAGTGAGAGCTTTACTTCTTCTTTTCCAATTTGGATTCCTTTTATTTCTTTTTCTTCTCTGATTGCTGTAACTAGGACTTCTAGAACTCAGTTCAATAATAGTGATGAAAATGGACACCCTTGTCTTGTTCCTCGTCTTAGAGGCAATGCTTTCAGTTTTTCATCACTGAGAATAATGCTTGCTGTAGACTTGTCGTATATGACCTTTACTATGTTGAGGTAGGTTCCTACTATGCCATTTTTTGAAGAGTTTTAATCATAAATGGGTACTGAATTTTGTCAAAAGCTTTTTCTGCAAATATTGAGATTATCATATGGTTTTTAATCTTTCAATTTGTTAATATGGTATATCACATTGATTGACTTGTGTATATTGAAGAATTCTTGCATCCCTGGAATAATCCAAACTTGATCATGGTGTTTGAGCTTTTTGATGTGTTGCTGAATTCTGTTTGCTAAAATTTCGTTGAGCATTTTTGCATATATGTTCATCAGTGATATTGGCCTGTAATTTTCTTTTTTTGTGTTGTCTTTGTTTGGTTTTGGTATCAGGGTGATGGTGGCCTCGTAGAATGAGCTTGGGAATGTTCCTTCCTCTGCAATTTAATGAAAGAGTTTTAGATTCTGTGGAATTCTGTGTTCAGTTAGGAGTGAAATTGCTGGATTGTATGAAGAAAGCTGAACGCTGAAGAATTGATACTTTTATACTGTGGTTTAGAGAAGACTCTTGAGAGTCCCTTGGACTGCAAGGAGATCCAACCAGTCCATCCTAAAGGAGATCAGTCCCGGGTGTTCATTGGAAGGACTGATGTTGAAGCTGAAACTCCAATACTTTGGCTACCTCATGTGAAGAGTTGACTCACTGGAAAAGACTCTGATGCTGGGAGGGATTGGGGGCAGGAGGAGAAGGGGACGACAGAGGATGAGATGGCTGGATGGCATCACCAACTTGATGGACATGAGTTTGGGTGAACTCTGGGAGTTGGTGATGGACAGGGAGGCCTGGCGTGCTGTGATTCATGGAGTTTCAAAGAGTCGGACATGACTGGAGCGACTGAACTGAACTGATGACAGTTTTATTTTTAATGTTTCTTTGCTGTATTGGCTTCAGCAACTGACATTTCCACCAACAGTGTATGGAGATTCTCTTTTCTCCACAACCTCACCAACAATTCCTATTTCTTGTCTTTTTGATGACAGCCATTCTGACAGGTGTGAGATGATACTGTGATTTTGACTTGCATTTCCCTGATGAGTAGCGATGTTGAGTATCCTTTCATGTGCCTGTTGGCCAACGTGTGTGTCTTTTTTGGAAAGAATACCTATTCAGGTCCTCTGTTCATTTTAAAAATTGAATTGCTTTTTTGGATATTGAGTTGTATGAGTTTAGTTTTTAATGCATATTTTGAATATTAACCCACTTAGCAAATATAATGTTTGCAAATATCTTCTCTCATCACCCTTTTTGTTTTTTCCTGTTCAAAAGTTTTAAGTTTGACTAAGTCCCACTTGTTTATTTTTGCTTTTGATTCCCTTCATGAGGAGACAGACGTGAAAAAATATTGCCAAGACTGATGTCAAACAGGGTATAGTTTATACTTTTTTTCTAGGGATTTTCTTCTAGCAGATCTTACATTTAAGTTTTTAATCAATTTTGAGGTTGTTTTTGTACATGATGTAGGAAAGTGGTCCAGTTTAATTCTTTTGCATGTAGGTGTCTAATTTTCCCAACATCATTTATTGAAGAGACCATCTTTTCCCCATTGGATATTCTTGCTTCCTTTATCACAAATTAATTGACCATAAAAGGGAGTTTGGGGGAGAATGGATAAATGTATATGTATGGCTGAGTCTCTTCATTGTTCACCTGAAACTATCACAATATTGTTAATTGGCCAGACCCCAGTAGAAAATAACAGTTTGAAGTTAAATAAATAAATTAAATGACCATAAAAAAAAAAAAAAGAAAGAGTTTTAGAAGGATAGGCATTAGCTCCTCTCTAAATGTTTGGTAGAATTCTCTTGTGAAGTCATCTGGTCCTGGGCTTTTGTTTTTTGGGGAGATTTTTTATCACAGCTTCAATTTCAGTGCTTGTAATTGAGTTGCTCATAATTTATACTTCTTCCTAGTTCACTCTTAGAAGACAGACCTTTTCTAAGAATCTGTCCATTTCTTCCAGGTTATCCAGTTTATTGCCACATAGTTGTTCGTAATAGTCTCTTATAATCCTTTGAATTTCTGCATTGACTGGTGCAACCTCTCCTTTTTCATTTCTAATTTTGTTGATTTGCTTCTTCTCTCTTTTTTTTCTTGATGAGTCTGGCTAAAGTTTTGTCAATTTTGTTTATCTCCTCAAAGAACAGCTTTTAGTTTTATTAATTTTTACTATTGTTACTTTCATTTCTTTTTCATTTATTTCTGCTCAGATCTTTATGATTTCTTTCCTTGTACTAATTTTGGGTTTTTTGTTTTTTTTTTTCTTCTTTTTCCAGTTGCTTTAGGTGTAAAGTTAGGCTGTCTATTCAATGTTTTTCTTGTCACTTGAGGTAGGATTGTATTGCTATAAACTTTCCTCTTAGAACTGCTTTTGCTGCATCCCATAGGTTTTGAGTTGTTATGTTTTCATTGTCATTTGTTTCTAGAAATTATTTGATTTCTTCTTTTGATTTCTTCAGTAACATGTTGATTATTTAGAAACGTGTTGTTTAATCTCCATGTGTTTGTGTTTCTTACAGTTTTTTTTCTTGTAATTGATACCTAGTCTCATAACATTGTGGTCAGAGAAGATCCTTGATCTGATTTCAATTTTCTTAAATTTATTGAGGTTTGATTTGTGACCTAAGATGTGGTCTCTCCTGGAGAATGTTCCATGTGCACTTGAGAAGAAGGTGTATTCTTCTGTGTTGGATGGAATGTCTTGAAGATATCAATGAGATCCATATCATCTAAAGTATCATTTAAGACTTGTGTTTCCTTATTAATTTTCTGTTTTGATGATCTGTCCATTGGTGTGAGTGGGGTTTTAAAGTCTCCTACTATTACTGTGTTAAATTTCTCCTTTTATGTCTGTTAATGCTTGTCTTATGTATTGAGGTGCTCCAATGTTGGGTGCATAGATATTTACAATTATTATGTCTTCCTCTTGGATTGATCCCTTGATCATTATGTAGTGTCCTTCCTTATCTTTTGTAATCTTCTTTATTTTAAGGTCTATTTTGTCTGATATGAGGATGCTACTTCAGCTTTCTTTTGCTTCCCATTTGCATGGAATATATTTTTCCATCCTCTCACTTTCAGTCTATATGTGTCTTTAGGTCTGAAGTGGATTTCTTGTAGACAACATATATATGGGTCTTGTTTTTGTATCCATTCAGCAAATCTCCTATTGGCATTTACTTAATTGTTTGGGGTTGATTTTGTAGATCTTTTTTCTTCTCTTATATTTCTTGACAATATAAGTCCCTATAACATTTGTTGTAAAGCTGGTTTGGTGGTACTGAATTCTCTTAACTTTTGCTTGTCCAAAAAGCTTTTTATTTCTCCATCAGTTTTGAATGAGATCCTTGCCAGGTATAATAATCTTGGTTGTAGATTTTTTCCTTTCAGTACTTTAAATATATCCTGCCATTCCCTTCTGGCCTGCAGACTTTCTGCTGAAAGATCAGCTTTTAGGCATATGGGGTTTCCCTTGTATGCTACTTGCTGCATCTCCCTTGCTGCTTTTAATATTCTCTCTTTGTGTTTAGTCTTTGTTAGTTTGATTACTATGTCTTGGCATGTTTCTCCTTGGGTTTATCCTGTATAGGACTCTTTGTGCCTCTTGGACTTGATTGACTATTTCCTTTTCCATGTTGGGGAAATTTTCAACTATAATCTCTTCAAAAATTTTCTCATACCCTTTCCTTTCCTCTTCTTCTTCTGGGACCCAATATAATTCAAATGTTGGTGCATTTGATTTTGTCCCAGAGGTCTCAGTTCTTTTCATTCTTTTTACTTTATTCTGCTCTTCAGAAGTTATTTCCACCATTTTATCTTCTAGCTCACTGATTCATTCTTCTGCTTCAGATATTCTGCTATTTATTCCTTCTAGAGAATTTCTAATTTCAGTAATTGTATTATTTGTATGTTTATTCTTTAATTCTTCTAGGTCTTTGTTAATTGATTATTGCATTTTGTCCATTTTGTTTTCAAGGTTTTTGATCATCTTTACTCTCATTATTCTGAATTCTTTTTCAGGTAGTTTGCCTATTTCCTCTTCATTTATTTGGACTTCTGCATTTCTAGTTTATTCCTTCATTTGTGTAGTACTTCTCTAGCTTTTCATTATTTTTTTTTTAACTTATTATGTTTGAGGTCTCCTTTTCCCATGCTTCAAGGTTGAATTCTTTCTTCCTTTTGGTTTCTGGCCTCCTAAGATTGGTCCAGTGGTTTTTGTAAGCTTCATATAGGGTGAGATTTATGCTGAGTTTTTGTTTGTTTGTTTTTCCTCTGATGGGCAAGGCTGAGTGATGTGGCAATCCTGTCTGCTGATGATAGGGTTTGTATTTTTGTTTTGTTTGTTGTTTAGATGAGGCATCCTGCACAGGGTGCTACTGGTGGTTGGGTGATGCTTGGTCTTGTATTCAAGTGGTTTCCTTTGTGTGAGTTCTCACTATTTGATATTCCCTAGGGTTTAGTTCTCTGGTAGTCTGGGCTCCTGGAGTCAATTCTCCCACTCCAAAGGCTCAGGGCTCGATCTCTGGTCAAGAATGAAGATTCCACAAGTGGTTTGTTACAGCATTAAGTGAGATTAAAACAAATATCCCAAAACAAGTAACAAAAAAAATGAACCCCAGACAAATGGCAGTTATAAAATCAGGCAAATAATAATTAAAATAATGGAATATACACATATACATATACATCCATGAACAAAATCAAAACAGTCCAACAAAAATAAAGTACAGTAGATTGACCCAGAGAACAAAGGAAATAAAAAATTATATTTACCAGTTAAGAAAAAAACTAACTGAAGCACAAACTGGAAAACAAAACCAAAGCAAGGTGCCACGTGGGGAATAAAGCAATGAAAACAAAGCTAACAAATATGTTGAAAGGAAAGGAAAGAAAGAATAGTTATCAAAGTTAAATAGAGGTAGATAAAGAAGATTTATATACATTAAAGAATAACCACAAGGGGAAAAAGAACAGTAGAAAAAGCAAACAGAGGAATATATGTAGAAAAAAACAACAGGCTTAAAAAATTAAAATTAAAAAAAAAAAGAGAAAAGAAAAAAAATTGGAAAACTCCATAGAACTGCAAAAGCCCA
The DNA here is from genome assembly GCA_935064755.1 of Tragelaphus eurycerus. Classification (NCBI taxonomy): domain Eukaryota; kingdom Metazoa; phylum Chordata; class Mammalia; order Artiodactyla; family Bovidae; genus Tragelaphus; species Tragelaphus eurycerus. The sequence continues at coordinate 16,227,989 of CAKXYN010000041.1, forward strand.
ATGTAAAGGCAGAGGTTTATAACAACAATAAAAAATATGACTGAGAAAGAAAAGAAAAAAAATGCTCAAAAGCTGAATTAGATTTCACAGTGCCAATAAAACTACAACAGAGCGGGGGTGGGGGGAGTAAAAAGAAAAAGAAAAAATCCAAAGGAATCTATAGAACAAGTGAAAACATCAGAATAACAAATTTTTTCTCTTGGGTCACTGCTGTTGGAGTCCTCTCCCTCACCGGGAGTCACAGTCCACCTCACCTCCCTAGGATGCCCTCCAACACTGTGCTGATCTCTGGACCTTCTGTGGGGGCACTTCAGATTCTAATCGGTCCTACTCATGTGTGTTCTTTCTTCCAATGTCCACAGCCATCAGAACCAGAGTGCTTTCTTTTGTGGGAGCTCTCAATGACCTTTTATATATTCCATAGACATGAGTCTGCCTAGTTGATCATGTGGATTTAAATCTGCAGCTGGTGGAAAGGTTTTGGGTCTTCTTCCTTAGCCACACGGTCCCTGGGTTTCACTTGTGGTTTTACTTCCACCTCTGCATGTGGATCATCCACTGGGGTTTGCTCCTGAGGCTGCCCTGAAGGACTTGGGTTTGCCCCTGTGAGGGCCAGTTGTGGAGGTGGTGCAGTTGCTTGGGTCACAGAGCAACCCAAGCACCAGGTACTTGTGCTGGTACACAAGTTGTTTCTGGCAGCACCAGGTACTCAGGGGAGTTGGCAGCTAGGACAGCAGGAAATATTGTGCTCTAGAAGGATATGGCGGAGAAGGCAATGGTATCCCACTCCAGTACTTTTGCCTGGAAAATCCCATGGACGAAGGAGCCTGGTAGGCTGCAGTCCATGGGGTTGCTAAGAGTCAGAAACGACTGAGCAACTTCACTTTCACTTTTCACTTTCATGCATTGGAGAAGGAAATGGCAACCCACTCCAGTGTTCTTGCCTGGAGAATCCCAGGGACGGGGGAGCCTGGCGGGCTGCCATCTGTGGGGTCGCACAGAGTTGGACACGACTGAAGCGACTTAGTAGTAGTAGTAGAAGGATATGGCAACCAGTATTGGCCAATATGCTCCACTAGTCTTGCCTGGAGAGCCCCCTGTCCCTGACAGCTCTGCCCCAGTGAGAATTGAGCATGAAGGTGGCACAGCTGCTTGCTTGCAGGAACCCTGGCAGAGCCAAGTGTACAGGGACAGACTGCCTCCATCGCAGGAGTTATGGCCCTATCGGGGTCTTTTTTTGAGCCTCCTGTAGCTGGCAATCAGGTCTCTTTGGCCAGTCTTTCTCCATACCTCTGCCGGTTCAGGCACTTAGAGGGCTCCCTTGTCTGGGGTCCTTCTCTGTAGTTTGGCACATCAGGCACTTAAAGGGGCACCCTGGGTGGGGTCCTACTCTGTAGTGCCTCAGGCATTTGATGGGCCAACCTCTCTATTCTTCATCTGCAGATGCTGGCATGTGGGTGGAGAGAGGCTATGGTGATGGCTCCACCCACTACACTCAGCTGTATCGCCTTGCTTCCATGGCTGCCTGGATTTCCTCCACAGACATTTCCCACCACGATCTCCTCCTCCACATCCCCTCAGTCTGTCTCTCCACAGTAAACAGCAACCCTTGCCCTGGGATTGCTTCACAATTTCTAAACTCCAGCTCCCAGCCACTGCGCCTTCCAGGGGACCTGTGTCCCTGTCCAGGGTATGTATGGCTGTGGCAAGGACTGTCTGATTCTCATTCCATTTAGGCTGCCACAGATCAGCTGTTTCATTCTCAGCCTTAAAAATGTTTTTCCTCTGACTCAGACAATTGCCCCACTGTGGGGATCAGACCCCTGCTTCAGTTCCCCCACCTGCCGAGGGCAGGTCCAGTCCTACTAACGCTCCTGTTTTCCCCCTAGTTGCTTCATCCTACTGAGTCTGTGTGGCTCTATATATTTTTTCCACTGGTCAGGGATTCCTGTCCACTCTCTGCTGGTGTTCTGCATGCACTTCTGTGCCTGGAGGTGTGTTCCTGATATATCTGTGGGGAGAGATGTACTCCACGTCCACCTACTCCTCTGCCATCTTTTTCTCTCCCTCCCTCATGCACTCTTGTTAGGAATGTAAATTGGTGCAACCACTATGGAAAACAGTATGGAGTTTCCTCAAAAAACTAAAAATTGAGCTACCATATGATCCAGCAATTTCACTTCTAGGTATCTAACTGAAGAAGATGAAAACACTAATTCTATAAGATCTGAATCCCTATGTTCATTGAAACATTGTTTATAATGACCAAGGTATGGCAACAACTTAAGTGTCCACTGGTAGATGAATGGATAAAGATGTGATATATGTATATGCATATATAGATGCATGCTTACTGTAGAAATTTTAAGTCATATATTTACCCAGAGATGATCACTGTTAATACTTGGAATGTAGTCTTCTAATTTTTCCCATAGAATCTTAAAGTAGATATTTTTGTAATATATTTTTTTATTAAATAGTCTCTTTTTCAAATTTGATGTCAGAACAACTCAAATTCATTCTTTTCCTGATTAAGAAGACTGTGCTATTAAAGATATATGTTTGCCTCTTAAGTTTTCACTACAATAAAAAGGCTGCACTCATATAGCTGTTATTCATTAAATGTCTGCAGTTAAGAACCCATGCTGTATTTAAAGCCACCTCTCACTCCCCCACGTGGTTATCATATGGTAACTAGACCCAACAATCTTTGCCTTCCAGCATAGTCCACGCATGCAGAAGGAAGGAAGTAGGATGTCTCTGCTGTAACTTGGTACCCCTGAGCTCCATTTCTTCCCAGGCAGTGTTTCCTCAGGAGGTCTGCAGTTAACATGTAAGCAGTGGGTGAGCTGTCCATTTGGTTCCCCAGAGGAGGCACAGAGCTTCCATGAGACTAATATATTCACTAGCTATTTTAAGAAGATAATATCAGACAAAAGTTAAATTGACCTCCTTTTTATAGTGAGTGCAATGAAAAGTTTCCTCTAAAATGGATCTCAAGGATAAATCAACTTTATTTGAACTGTAAGTCACACACAATCTAGGCTGGTCAGTTGTTCTAGGCTGGTCACATAGTTCTAGATAAGCAGGTAAAGATTTGATGTCACCAAGTGTGGTTAGCCTTCCATGAAGAAAATTTTATTTTATAACCTGAACTAATCACAAGGAGAATCTGACACAAAGCAACGGGTGGCTCAGTGCTAACTCAATTCCTCTCCTGAAATTGCCTTATAGTTCTTGTTGCATTTGTGGTGGCCTGACATTGCTCACCACCCCACGATTCTCTACATAGGATTACCCAGCACATGATAATAATATAATCCAGTATTACGTTATTATGTCACATATAATATTAATACAGTATTAAAATAATAAGAATATTGTCTGTGGTTTAACAAGGTAAAATGGCTTTGAATATTGCTTACTTTTTTGATTCTGATATCTTTACAGGTAATTTTTTTTCATAGGGAATTCTGTGTACAAATCAACCCTATCAAATATCAGAAAATCCATGAGAGAAAAAAATTATTTCATGGGCTTACACCTTGGTTTTCTAAAATGTAAGGTAAGCCCTTATGTTTTAAGTAAGCCCAAATTTTAGATGACAAGTCAAACATTTCATAATTAATAATTTTTAATGTATAAAACATGAATAATAATAGCTATTTTTATACTATACATATAAAGCATCCAACACAGATTCTGGTATGTTGGAAGCACTCAATAAAAACAATTTTATTATTATTATTGTGCCATTTATTTTCTTCCCACAGTCAGTAGGTAAATAATAGCTATATTAAAATTAATATTAATGTATTAATGATTGTAATATTTACATGACAATTTATCAGTTCAGTTCAGTTCAGGCGCTCAGTCGTGTCCGACTCTTTGCAACCCCATGAATCGCAGCACCCCAGGCCTCCCTGTCCATCACCAACTCCACGAGTTCACTCAGACTCATGTCCATTAAGTTGGTGATGCCATTCAGCCATCTCAACCACTGTTGTCCCCTTCTCCTCCTGCCCCCAATCCCTCCCAGCATCAGAGTCTTTTCCAATGAGTCAACTCTTCATTGACTCATTGTATAGTAGCCAAAGTATTGGAGTTTCAGCTTTAGCATCATTCCTTCCAAAGAACACCCAGGACTGATCTCCTTTAGAATGGAGTCGTTAGATCTCCTTGCAGTTCAAGGGACTCTCAAGAGTTTTCTCCAGCACCACAGTTCAAAAGCATCAGTTCTTTGGCGCTCAGCCTTCTTCACAGTCCAACTCTCACATCCATACATGACTACTGGAAAAACCATAGCAGGATACAGAAAGCTTGGGGCTGGTGCACTGGGATGACCCAGAGGGATGGTATGGGGAGGGAGGTGGGAGGAGGGTTCAGGATTGGGAACACGTGTACACCCGTGGTGGATTCATGTTGATGTATGGCAAAACCAATACAATATTGTAAAGTAATTAGCCTCTAATTAAAATAAATAAATTTAAATTAAAAAAATAAAGCCATTCAAATGCTTAAAAAAAAAAAAAACAACCATAGCCTTGACTAGACGGACCTTTGTTGGCAAAGTAATGTCTCTGCTTTTGAATATGCTATCTAGGTTGGTCATAACTTTCCTTCCAAGGAGTAAGCATCTTTTAATTTCATGGCTGCAGTCACCATCTGCAGTGATTTTGGAGCCCCCAAAAATAAAGTCTGCCACTGTTTCCACTGTTTCCCCATCTATTTCCCATGAGTGATGGAACCAGATGCCATGATCTTCGTTTTCTGAATGTTGAGCTTTAAGCCAACTTTTCACTCTCCTCTTTCACTTTCATCAAGAGGCTTTTTAGTTCCTCTTCACTTTCTGCCATACATCTGGTCTTATATGTCATTATTCCTAATTTGTCATTCACTTTAACTGGGCTGTAAGTAGAAAAATACATAGACAATTGCTTCTACAATTGGGTCCAGACCATAAACAGCACACCAACCTCAGGTTGGTGTGAACCAAATTAAACAAATAAATCGACCACAATTAGTGAGGAACCTAAGTTGGGTACAAGAAACCAATTACACACCATCATTGTATAGAACTTTCTCAAGAATATTTCACATACATATTTTAAATCCACATTTTATAACTCTCTTTTTAAATAAAGCACTCATGAAAAATTTCTGGAATTTATTTGAGGATTTTACATAACCAAGATTCTGACCTGTTCTTGGTATATTAAACACCCTTTACAATCATTGTACTTATACCATGTTCTTCTAATCTGTTAATAGAGTAGACACTGCTGCTGCTGCTAAGTCGCTTCAGTCGTGTCTGACTCTGTGCGACCCCTGAGATGGCAGCCCACCAGACTCCTCGGTCCCTGGGATTCTCCAGGCAAGAATACTGGAGTGGGTTGCCATTTCCTTCTCCAAGAGTAGACACCATTCCCCCTTAAGTCACCAAATTCCAGAATAGAAAAACAAACATTAAAAACTGAGAGGAGAGTCAAGTCAGACCGTCTCCTTGTTCCCAAGCATCTAGTCTGACCTCCCACATAGAGTGGTAATTTGTGCTTCAATTTCTGCTCTGTTGTACCACAATCTAGCAGAAATGGCAGTTCCCGGTTCCAAGATGGATATTTCTCAGAGAATGAATGGGAATGGAAAATAAATCTTGAGGTTGAAGGTTAATTATCAGCAAAAATTATCCTTTGGCAATAACAACTTTCTCTATAACATTAATAAAAGTGTCTTGTTTTATGTAGTTTTGATGTATATTAATGTTGAAAGATGTTCTAAGACTGGCTGAAGCAGGAGAAATGACAGAAAGAGGGTTCTGAAAAGAAAATAAAGAGGAATGAATGAAGAATAAGCCCAGAAAGCATCGAAAATTGAAAGAGAGGACAGAAGTCATCATATCAGAGTCTGAATCCAGATGGGGAGGGAAAAAAGAGGAAACAGAACTCCCACAATCAGAGTGTATGAAAGGGAGGGTATGAGGGATGATAAAGAAGCAAAGATGGGACCTCCCTGGTGGTCCAATGGTTAAGACTCCTCGCTTCCAATGCAGGGGATGCAAGTTCAATCCCTGGTGGGGGAACAAAGATCGCACATGCCACACGGTGAGGCCACAAAAAAAAAAAAAAAGAGGCAGCAAAGACATGAGCATGTCTTTGTATTGGCTGTTTAAAGAAAGTGGGCTTCCCTGGTGGCTCAGATGGTAAAGCGTCTGCCTGCTATGAGGAGACCCAGGTTCAACCCCTGGGTCGGGAAGATCCCCTGGAGAAGGAAATGGCAACCCGCTCCAGTACTCTTGCCTGGAACATTCCACAGACGGAGGAGCCTGATGGTCTACAGTCCAGGGGACCACAAAGAGTCGGACGTGACTGAACGACTTCACTTTCAAAGAAAGAAGGGCTACAAAAGGAGAAGTGATGAACTCGTTGAAAAATGCATTGCTAGTTAAATCACCAAATAGGAGTTGGAGATTCAGCATAATTGTGCTATTATTCACACTTACATTCTAATTAACAGAATTATATATAATGTGTAGGCTCATTTTATCTGTGGGTATGAGAGAAGTAAAGGAAACTCATTCACTTGTACCCAATGTAGGAAAAAGAATGCTCGGAAGGACCACCACAGAAACAAAGCCCTGCTCTCATCTCAGCACATCCATTATAGGACCAAACGACTCAAGATGGTGTGAAATGCTTACTGCCTACCTTCACTCTGGGAAATCTTTCAGAAGTGGCTTTTTCCAAAAAAGGACTTCCCCAGAACAAAGCACAAAAATATTAGCACAGAAGGTCTGGGTGTGGTTTTACTCACATCATTGCTCCCTTCGTGTTCACAAAATGTTTCTGCTCTCAGACCAGTGAGAAATAGCTGAGCACCCCAAGCACCAGGCACCACCTTCACAAGACCCCTCACAGGATACATGCACACCACAAAGCACTCTCCAACTAGCTTCCCTCCATCCTCTGGAATAACAGACAGAACTGATGAAGAGAGAGCTGCTGGTCTTCCAAAATGCCCAACATCTAGAGTGCCAGAGGCAGGATGAGACAGAGAAACCACGAGCTCCTACCCAACAAGTATTTTGGGAATTAACCCAAGACTGATAATGTTCTGGCTTCCAGGAAGATAAGCAGCACGATGCTGTGGCTTATCTATGAATTCCTGTATCCGAATTAACAAGCTACATGACTTTAGCTTCCCTGGTGGCTCAGATGGTAAAGAATCCCTGCAATGTGGGAGACCTGGGTTTGATCCCTTGGTTGGGAAGATACCTGGAAGAGGGCATGGCAACCCACTCGAGTACTCCTGCCTGGAGAATCCCCATGGACACAGGAGCCTGGCAGGCTACAGGCCATGGGGTCACAGAGAGTCAGACAAGACTCAGCAACTAAGAACAGCACATGACTTAGAGAAAGATAAACTTTCTGGTCTCAGTTTCCTCATTTCATAAAAAGCAGTCGAGTCAATCATCTCTTAGCATCCATCAGTTTCTAAAAATGTTATGGTAAAAAATTTTTTCAGAGTAATTCATGAGTTTAGCAGATTGCCGAAAACTTGAGCCTTAGTATCCCTTTCCTGGATCAGTTTAATCCTATAATTCTAATGTGCTTAAGCAGTTTTATGTCATGATCAAAGGCAAGGATTCCTTACTCTAGCTCTGTTTGATCTACCTGCTTCTTGGTCCCCCCACGCTCATGATCCAGTCAATGTGTCCGTTTTGGATATTACTTTCTGTCTTGTTAATAACATTACTCAGGAAATACACAGCCGTCAGGATGTTCTTGGCACTTCAGTGATTAGGCAGAATGGACTTCTGTGATTAGGCAGTCTTGCTTCCACAATTCTAATCGAGTAAGATCCCTCCTAGGAAATCCTATCGAGCTACAGAGAATGAAGTATGTGGGCTTTTCTTTATAGTAAGAGCCTCTAGGTCTGCCAAGCTTTTAGAAGTCAGTAGGCAGTATTTGAGAACAATAGGAGGAAAAGAAAACAATGCATTCTCAAAAGCATCACATGTGTTTGGACTCCTATTTTCAAAATGGAAATGGCCTTATTTTTTTTTTCTGATTAATAAGATTTTTACCACATATTGTCAAATCGCCTTTCAGTAAGCTTGTCCTAGTTGATTTTCCCACCAGCATTCCACAGTGGCTACTTCCTCACACCCTCACCAAACAGGTATCAGATTCTGTGTCTTTGTCAATCCGTTGGTGAAAACAATACTATTTTCTTTTCATTTGAATTTTTAATTATCAGTGAGGTTAGTTTTCACACATTTATTACAAATTGTTTACTTATGCCATTTGTCCATTTTTTTTTTATTCTTTTATTGTGTCTCTTTTGCTTTATTTGTGTAAAAGAGCTGTTTATATTAAGGATATTTGTTCTTAATTATTTTTGTTCATGAGGTGCTTTTTTTCCTGCATAAAAGTTTTCACTCTGCTTTAAGAAGTTAAATATTTTAGTCTTTTGTTTTACTGCTTTTTTGGCCTGTTTAGGAAGTTTTTTCTTACCTCATCTATATATATGTATTTTTTCCCTCACGTATTTCACTCTCAATTATAAATTTCTGGTGAATTTAAGTGTATTTTGGTATGTATTTTGGTATAAAGGGTGACATAGAGATTTCATTTCATTTTTTTCCAGTTATTTCAACCCCACTGACTGAAAAATCCAAATTTTCTTTTCTGATTTGAAATATCTCTCCTTTCTAACACTGAACTCTTTATATACAGGTTTCTGGAGTTCTGACTGTTTTCCTTTGATCTCCTCATCTGATGTGAACTTATTCTGACACCACTACCAAAGTGTTTTTAATGAGTGTGGTTTCAAAATTCATTTTATTATGTGGTAAGGCAATGCTCCCAACTTGTACTTCAAAAATTTCCTGGCTATTCACACAAGATTCTTGCTCCAACAGCAGATGGGCACTTGAAGTGAAGTGCTGAATATATGTAAGTATTTTTCAAAGTGCACAAACTTGTGAAAGCCCTAAAGCAAATAATTTTATAGGAAATATCCATCGCTCCCTTTTAGACTTATTAAGATTAGTCACTGCTATTTTTTTTTCAACCATGCAGTTTATAGGATCTTAGTTCTCACACCAGAAATTGCACCCACACCCTTGGCAGTGAGAGCACAGTGTTCTAACCACTGGACTGCCAGGGAACTCCCATTAAGATTGGTCACTGCTTTGAAAGAATGCTCAGGGTATAGGTGGTGTTGGGCATCAAGAATTTTCTAGCCCACAAGATGCATATTTGGCTTGCATATTATGGCCACAACGATTTTAAGTGTGCTGAAAATGGGTGCATCCTCTTTATCACACTATTCTTAAAAACATTAAAATTATCATATATGTGGAAAGAATGCAACTTATAAGCGCCCCACCATTCGTAAAGCTATGTGGACTTGTTGAAACAAATCAGTTATTGAGCCTTTCAGTCACATTTATTTCCTCTGCCTTCCCTTAGACCTTGTTTGTCAGTTCCTATCTTGCTTTCAGCCTCTAGGGTCCCCTTTCCTCGCAGCAAGAGTCACTTTTTCACCCCCATCTATGATCTCTGAGTCAATTACTCACCACCCAAAACCAGGTGAGTGCTCCCACCATCCCCCTTCACTCCTTAGTCATCTGGCATTGAAATTGCCATTGGTTTTACCTGGAACCCAGTTAGAGAGTAGAGACCATATGCTCTTCACCATTGTACCCAATCCCTAGCTCAGTCCCCGACACAGGCAAATTTCAGTAATATTTAGTGAGTAGGTGCACACTACAAACTAAATGTGACGCAGAAGGGATACAAAGAGGTCTAGCCCAGGACTCTAGAATTTAACATCATCTTAATTGTTTCAACATTGCATTAGAGTCTCCAGGACTGCTCCTCCTCCATGATGATTCTGTCCTTGAGCCCCACATCCCTGCTTTCTTCCCTGGTCCTGCTGAAAGGCTTGCCCCACCTGCCTGCCAGAACACCCCATAACCTCAGGTTAGATCCTCAGATGCCAGGTGTTAGTTTGAACTCCTTGTCATTTAATGCCACAGCATTTGGAACCCGTGTTCTACTTGTTAGAAGTTAGCTACGTGCATAGGCTTTGTCTGATGGAGCCTAAGATGTGTTCTTCAGGGTGAGCAGATTGTAGGCCTCTCACTTCCGAATCAGTTGCTTTCATACAGCCCAAATCCTTCTAATTGCACACAATGCATGCTATACAACTCTTTGTGACCCCATGGACTGCAGCCCTCTAGGTTCCTCTGTGCATGGCATTCTCCAGGCAAGAATAGGCTCTCCTGGAGGAGGGCATGGCAACCCACTCCAGTATTTTTGCCTCGAGAATCCCATGAATGGAGAAGCCTGGAGGGCTGCAGTCCATGGGGTTGCAAAGAGTTGGACAAGACTGAGCTACTAAGCACATGAGTGCATGAGTGCAAAGTTGCTTTAGTCGTGTCCAGCTCTTTGCGACCCTGTGAACCATAGAAGCCCGCCAGGCTCCCCTGTCCATGGGATTCTCCAGGCAGGAATACTGGAGTGTGTTACCATCCCCTCCGGGGGATCTTTCCGACTTAGGGATGGAACTCGAATCTCTTATGTTTCCTGCATTAGCAGGTGGGTTTTTTACCACTAGCACCACCTGGGAAGCCCTGCCACACAATAGTAATGATAGCACTGTTGAGGTCCAACTCCTATGAAACATCTGGGAACAGAAATCAGAATAATAATCCAGATATAAATCAAATTGTAGGATTTTTAACCATACATTCATACTATGTGGAAAAACAAGAGCTCTATTTTTCCCTCTAATCTCTCTCTCAAAAGGACAAAATTTTTCACTTTCTGGGAAACCACAAGTCACTTTCATCTGGTTTTCCCCCTAGTCCTCAGCTCTTTTTGAGTTCAACATTTCACGTGTTCATTTTGGGGAGATTCCATTGCAATACATCACCAGGAACACATGTGTTCCGCTGGGACCTTATTCCCTGGAAGATGTGAATGGTGATGTAAATAACAGCATCATTGGAATTTGGAGTAAGTAGTGCAGGAAAGAAAGTTATGGTGAAATAAGGCAAAATCGGGCAACTATAATCAATATTTCCTCTTGGGATAATGCAGAGAGTATTGATGCTGATAGAGAACTTCAGTGGTATTCATCAGCTGGAGCTGTCAGCAGAACATTAATTAAATGGCAGCTGTTGCTTTACCACTTGTAGGGGAGGGGAGCAATGCTGACTCCAAAATAGATTTCCGAGGATGAGAACATTTCCAGCTAGTAAACCAAATAAGAGCCCGGTTCTGGTTTTCTTTTTTTTTTTTTTTATGAGTTTTGCAGCACATGAGTGAAGAGATGAGGAACTATTAGACTTGCGTTGATAGTTAGGTCTTATGCCACTACATTTAAAGTAAGAGTTCTAGTCTACTGTTGGAAATACACATATATCATGCTAATCGCAGCTACAGAGTCTAGCTTCGCTTCCACTCAGTTAAGGATTCATTATTCTCTGATGCTCTAATGAACATTTAAGATGTCGCTTTTTAACTTGTAATAAAAACAATATGTGGCCATTAAAGGTTTAGAAGCAGAGAAATAAACAACCTTGGTCACAGATTGTTATTCTCATGTTTTTATAAAAATTATGCTCCATCCAATTACTGATTAAAACTGTTCAGTAATGTTTATTCCTCAGTTCCATGATATTTAACAGATTTACCTTATTGAGCACTTGTTTTGTGCCATGTGCTAAAAAAGAGTCCCAAGTCATACCTGAATCTATTTATCACATTAGTGTTTTAAATTTACATGTAAATATTTATCATGGACTATTTTTAATCTTCACTTTTTGTTGACTTGCTATTGCTCTGAGAAATAGGTGCTACAGTATTTGCCATTGGTGATTTTCAACTTGGTAAAATTCGTTTAACAGACAATGCATATAGATTTTCCCCAAGGTATGAAAAAGCCTTCTCTATAGAATTTAAACTTACAGAATCAATCAGAAAATTAATTCCATATATATATGACCTAAAAATGTAGACTTCAAGAGGTCTTTGGAATACAACGACCCTCCGGCCAATCAGTTCCATGGGAAAGACCAGCTTGTTTCCAGCACACCTGCTGCTATAGAAGTGAAGTGATTAATCCCTTCCTGTTGTTGATGTCATGAGAAGTTAGGGGGTGGTATGAAAGTCCAGACTGGGGGAATCCCAGGGAAAACAGTGAACACAGCCAAACTCACAGCATTAGGGGTAAAGTCAAGGTCTGAACAAGAGAGTAAAGTCTGCGGTTAGAATTTCCACGTAAAGGTAAGAACTATGTGTCCGAAGTTAAGACAGAAAATATTATATTGGTCTGCAAAAGAAAGACAGAATAAAAGAAACAGTCACTGGGGAAAATGGAATACACTGGAACAGCCCCTAAGAGAATGGGTTGCCTCCAACTGGCCCACTTATTGGGAAAATAAAGCAAGGACCCAATTTCTAGTCAAGCAGCAGACCAATTAGTGGGACTCAGAGCACCAAGGCCAGCTGCCACAAGACCCCTGATGCTGAAACAGGGAAGCAGCTGCCGTTCAACACCTTACATTCTCAGAGTTGACTCCAGAACAGCAGAGTGATTAAAAGGGTAAGAGCACAAGCTGAAGAGTCCAGTTGCCTGGACTCTAATCACAAATCCACCACCTGCTTGTTGTAGGGCCTTTGGCGGTTCCCTCAGCATCCTCATCTGTAGAATGTAGCGCATATGGATATCTACCTCTTATCTGCCTTGTTAGTGCCTAATGTATAGAACACACTCATTAAATATCAGCTACTTTGTTGTTTAGTATGATCATGTGATAGAAAAGTTAATAGACTAGGACTTTTTAACTTCCACCAAGCGACCTCTCTTTCCCCTTCCTAATACCTTCTTCTTTAAAATGAAAAGACTGTGCTAGATAACTGGTTCTCAACCCTGGATGTACATTAAAATCACATAAAAGCTTCTAAAATAGGTCCAAAAAAAAAAGCTTCTAAAATTGGGCATCCACTCAGGTTAGCTTGAATCAGAACCTCTGGGGCTCTGCCTGTACATCTGCACTTTCAAAGCATCCCAAGTGATTCTGCTGGACAAAGAGCATGCAGGACCGCAGACTAAATGGTCTGATGACCCCGAGGGAGCTCAGAGTCTAGTGGTTTCCAATCTCTTTGGTATGGGTGACCCCAGGACCAAAGCTGTTTAAATCATCAACAATCTGAGACTCAGAGCCCCCATTCCTGCTCAAAATCAGACCAGGTATGGCAGTGCCGAGAGTTAGAAGCCTCACAGAATGTCTTAATTATCACACAGTTTGGGAGCCAGGAGGAATTTAGAATAATTGAATGAGAAAAAAAAAAAAGTACTTCCAGAAGCCAACCAGTGAAGCCCTTTTTCTCCAAAGGATATAAGCACTAATTTTTTCCCTCCGTTGACACTGTTACACCTTTTTACATAAAGACAGGGAGGACAAAAGAGAAATTCTTGGTTTGTTGTAAGAAAGTCAGGAGAGATCACGTGACTGAAAAAGAACACCTTGATGAAATATATCACGGCCTCTACTTTGGATTAACTAGATCCCTGCCACAGAGTGGAGAGTTTATTTGCTCCAGGTATTTAGCCTGTCAAGTCAGGAGTGCACAAGTCCTGGGTGCTCACCAGTACTAAACAAGTAGGAGCAGGGGTTGGAGTATGTTAGTATAGTTGTGACAAGATGCTGTTTGTAATTCATAGAATAGAACTTCTCATGACTCTAGGGATGCATTCTATGTTTACTTCACATGAAACATTCACCTTTCTGGGATTTTCAATCCCACCACCTAGGATATTTGATACACTGAAAAAGTAGAGTATTTATGGCTACTAGCATAAGAAAATGCAAAGCATTATCCTCTCCATCAAAACTGTATTAGAGCTGCTCTCCTTTTAATAATACTTCAGACAACACAAAAGTTAAGTGCCATACAAGCAAACATAAACTCAAAATTTCCAATTCTATCCAGACAGATTTTTAGCATCATTTTTAACTCTTGGTTTTATTTTTTAGGGGGTATAGTTGACTTACAGTGTTGTACTACTTTAAGGTAACTTTTGGTTTTAATAAAGATAAAGGAATTAAACAGAATAACCAATAAAACATCTCATACCATTGTTCCACTGTAACAAACCACTGACTGCAAGATATCAGGTAATTTTCCTTAAACTATAGCAAGCTCTCTGGTTTTCAGAAGGAATAACATGCTGCCAGATTGACAACTCATTACCTAAGCAAAGTCACTGGGAGCCAATAAGAGCTCTTATGGGCTTCCCAGGTGGTGCTAGTGGTAAAGAACACACCTGCCAATGCAGGAGACATAAGAAATGCCAGTTTGATCCCAGCAACATGAAGATTCCCTGGAGGAGGGCATGGCAACCCACTCTAGTACTCTTGCCTAGAGAATTCCATGGACAGAGGAGCCTGGCAGGCCACAGTCCTTAGCGTCATCAAGAGCTGGATGTGACTGAAGTGACTTAGCATGCACAAGAGATCTTATACAGAATGAGACTTTCTGTCCCCTTCCTCACTGTTTTCCCCAACCAGCTTACACACACCACCAAAGGCTTCTTCCAGAATTACTGCTACCAGCAGCTGGAATAAGTATGTTGCAGGACTCTCTCTTGCACCACTTAACAAATGGAATGCCCATGACCAAGACAGAGATCTGCAGAGCATTTCATGACAATAGAAGGTGGAGTTCTAACTTGTCAACAGGAGCAACAACATACCAAAACCTCCAACAGCATCAAAGGATTTGGCTACGATAGCACACATAATAGATCATAAATTCAAACACTCCAAGGCCTCCTCTTTCAGAGAATCATCTCGGCAGTGTAGAAGCTGAACACTGCATTGTGCCATCGCTACTGGAATAAGATTTTCTGTGTTCCAAAGACCCCAGGCCTATCTCCTCCTGGGCTGCCCAATTCCACTGGCCACTGCAGCTTCTGGCTCCACTTCAGGACTCACAAGAAGAGCCCCAAATGGACTTTCAACCTTAAGTCTCTTTGTTCTTTGTCCTTCGTGACTTCAGACTGCAGGGACAGCTGACCCCCTGCAGGGTCACATCTCACCAAAACCTCTTGAAACAGGAGGGAAGAGGGCAGGGCACAACTTTTGAAAGAATGGCATAGCCCAAGAACACAACATAAAACAATTAGAATCAAATGAGTCCAAGATGGCAGACAAGTCGAAGTCGACCAGACCTTGATCCTCAATAAGCAAAGCTAAATGACATACCCAGAGGTGCCATGACAGTTCCAAGGCACCATCAAAGGACCAAAAAAGTGGGCAGTAGCCCAATTCCTGGACATCCACCCCTTCCCAAATAATTGGAATAATCCTCCCACTCTTTAGCCTATGAAATTACCCAGCCCATAAAAACTAACCATGTCACATTTCATGGCCTTATACTTGTCCTCTGCTATGGCCCACACTCTGCCTGTGGAGTGTGTTTCTCTCTGAATAAATCTACTTCTTACCTATCACTTTTTCTCTCACTGAATTCTTTCTGTGATAAGATATCAAGAACCGGAGCTTCAATACTATGTCTTTTGGGCTGGGTTCAAGTCCTGATCTTAGATAAAGGGCTTCAGCCTCACAGTCATTGAAGTATAGGTCCTCCTTGAACAACTGCCTCCTTTAAAAGAAAGTGGTGAAAATATGGACTAAATAAAGGCAAACTGCCCAGGTTTGAATCTCAAACCTACCACCAAGTTACTTGTCATCTATAACCCTAATTTTTCTAATTCACAAAACAAGAGATAAAAATAGTGCCTCATCAGGTTGTTATGAGGAGTAAATAAAATCATCCAAAATGCCTGGCACAGAATAATCTCCAGTGTCTGCTATTATTATGATCACTTACATATACTAAATAATTATGCACAGCTCTATAATAAAACGTTATGTAGATAATCTATATTAAAAAGTACCTATTATTATCATTATATTGTCTTTTATATCACTATAAAACAATTGGGATTCAGATGTCCCAGTCATTAGTTGGAACACCTGGCATTCTGGGCAACTATCTATGGAATGAACAGAATATGGAAGGTGGGGATTTGTCACCAAAGTTGAGGGGCCCCCGAGGAGTGAATTCTACCAAAGCAGCTGGCTTCCTTGGGGGCCAAACAAGCAGGCTGGGACCAGAGCAACTGGCCTGGTGGTGTCCAAACCAGAAGATAAGCTCTATCAAGACAGCATGTGAAAGTCAAGCTTGTGTGTAAAGGCCACGCCCTCATCCAAATTCCAGGCTGCCCTTGAAGCATGTGTCACTCACTAAACAGTTAATGAAACACAAAGAGCCCTGAATATCTCCAGTGTCACATTTCAAGACTTATAGAATAATTAGGAAAAATCTGAGCTGGCAGAAGTCTTCCTGGCTTGCACTGGCAGGCAGACCATCTTTGTTTTTCATTAGTGTGTGTTGTCGTCACAGTAACTGCAAGCCTCCAAATACAGGCCCGGGGTGTCATTTCCTCATGTACTTAGGTTGCCACACTGAAATAGCATTATGAACTCAGCAATGCCTCTTCCTTTCCTGTTGTACTGTGGTGCCTCAGTCAAAGAAGCAGGCCCTAAAATGAGTTACTGAAGACATAAGTATATTAAAGAGATATAAAGAAGAATAAAGTTCATTTATCCCTATTACTGTATTGTCTATGACTCATGTGTATGTCAGGGTAGGGGGGAATCTTATTCTTGCAAAGATCTTTTAGATAAACAAGGCAAGTTGGCAGTAACTTGATTGTCTTGGTGATGTCAGTAGTCCACTGTTTTCAATCAAATTGTCTTTTGGCTTTAAATCTGTAGCAAATCATTTTTTAAAGGATGCATTTGGCCAACTCTAATATGTCCATTTCATGGCTTCCTTTCACCTATTCCTTACAATGATAAGCAACAGATAATTCACTACTTCAAAGTAACTTGGAAAGACTGGAAGATTGCAATTACAATTTTTGAAAAGCAAAAATAAACTACTTTCAAGTGTAGACATAGGTCTTTGGCCAGTGAAGCAAAAACCATCCTCATCTATGTTTTGATGAAGGCACTGGATGACAGCATTTAAGCAAAAACAGAAAAGTCCCTGAACCTTAAGGGCTCAATGAAAGTCAGACCACTTGAGATAAATTCCGCATTAGCTTTAAAAATTCTTGTTAAAGTTTGTCTTTCACAGACCTCGGGAACACATAAATCACACAATATTATGCATGTTGACACTATTTCCCAAAAGGAAACACAACACCAACCTTCTCTTGACTTTTCAGTGCTGCTGTGGCTTAAACAAAGCTCTCGGGGACTAGAGTGCTGGTTAATATCGTGTTTCTTCATCTCTTTGCTGGGAGTTTCTCAAGTTCTGCAATCAGCTGGTCAAAAGCCAACTAGAGCTGCCCAGTGCATGTTGGACTTTCCTAATTCTAAGTTCTTACACAACTCACTGCCTAGCCTTTGAAATTACACTGCCTCAGCTGCCACCATGAGGAAAGCTGTATTCTGCCTGCAGCCTTGTCTCCTCTCTGAATAGCTAGAAAGTAGGACTGACCATTTAAGGAAAAAGAAGAACATGATCCAGTACATTTTCCTGAGGCTCCCATATTTTTGCTCTAGAATCTTTATAATGTATTCTATAAAGCCAGCAAATTTCTCTTATTATTTTCTTCCTTTTCTTTCCTTCCTTTCCTTTTTCTTTCTTTCTAAAACAAGGTCTTCATTAGAGAATGATCATTCTGAAATTCAGTTTGCTTTATCTTTTAGAAACTCATCCTTTCGATCACAAAAAATAAAGCAAAATGGATAGATTTAAACTGTAAGTACCCTGCATAAGGTTTATTGGCACTAAAGTTACTAAGAAACTTCTCCACTTATAAGACTGCTTCATATATTTTTGGCTAAGTTAAACACACAGAATAATAAGCAGCCCATAACATACTTGTACATCTTTATGCTGGAACACTTTTTTTTTTGCCTTGGAATATACTTTCTTGTCATGTTTAAGAAGAATGACTAGGATTAAGGGCAATGAATAGCAAGAATTCACTTGTATTTGGTGAGGTTGAAGGTAATGTAAAATGACCTTTTCAGTCTTTTCATTTTTATCTGTTACTAGGTTAGTAAAACAAAACATCTAAAGGAATAAATAGGGAGTGATAAATTTAATAATATATCCCTCCTTGAAGGAGGAAGTCTCCCTTACATACATTACCAAGCATAGTTGGCTATAAAAGAGACACCCAAACTCTATGTATAAACACACTTTATCTCCAACTGCAAATATAGAAACCAGGGAACCATCTATGCTGTGTGTGATTTCTTGGCCTTCTTAGCAATAATTCTATAAGACAGCGCACTGCTGAGTGAGAAGGGAGGGACTGAAATATAAATTCCATACTAAACTATTGGCTGGAGCTCAAATTATGTCTTCTCAGAATACCCAGCCGCAAAATATGTCACTAATAGGATTCCACATTTGAATAATATATTCTTCCACCTTTCCTATGATCTATGAATTTGATTATACAGAGGAAATGATAACTATATTTAAGGCGTAGTAATAGAGAAAGAATAACTTAAATTTATTGAAAAGTATTGGGAAAATATAAGTTTTATTAACTCATTTAATTTTCCAAATAACTCTGAGGAAGATAGCATTATTATTCCCATTTCACAGATGAGAAAACTGAGACACGGTGGGTAATTTGCCCAGGGTAATGGTGAGGTGAAATCTGATCCAGGCCATCTGACTTCCCTATGCAATTAGCCTTTCCTGTCGCCTCCACGTCCATGACATAACCTTTCTGTTAGCTCTTCAACTCAGACACAGTATAAAGAAACAAAACATATATTTTTTTAAGGAAACACAATGTATTTTATCAGCTTAGCTTTTATTCTATTGCTGTATATCTTAAAATAATTAATTTGTAAACAAATGTATGTTGCAGGTTTTTAAATGTTATTTTTCTAATAAGATGGTACCAATTTTGAACGTTTTTGCTGAAATATTAGTAAATCTCAACCTAAGCTTACCGTTCACTTCCCATGATGCTGCTTTTTAAAAACTTACATGTTAGGAGACAAATAAGTGAAAACGTTGATTAAACAAGCTCTATAAAATCCTGTGTCTTAGGGTACCTGCTTTGTGAAGAAATGCTCATCTTTCAAAAAAGATAATTAACATCACTTTAGAATGTATTGGAGAAGGCAATGGCACCCCACTCCAGTACTCTTGCCTGGAAAATCCCATGGGCGGAGGAGCCTGGTGGGCTGCAGTCCATGGGGTTGCGAAGAGTCGGACACGACTGAGTGACTTCACTCTCACTTTTCACTTTCACGCAGTGGAGAAGGAAATGGCAACCCACTCCAGTGTTCTTGCCTGGAGAATCCCAGGGACGGGGGAGCCTGGTGGGCTGCCATCTATGGGGTCGCACAGAGTTGGACACGACTGAAGTGACTTAGCAGCAGAATGTATATTTTACCACAAAGTTTCATTTCTAAAGAATAAGTAAGGGACTTCCCTGGTGGTCCAGTGGCTCAGATTCTGCATTTCCAATGCAGGGGGCTTGAGTTCAACCCCTGGTCAGGGAACTAGATCCCACGTGCCACAACATGCTGCAAAAGACTCAGTGCAGCCAAATAAATAAATAATTTAAAAGAATAAGTAAAAATCATAACCACCAAGAAAGCATTGTTAAATGAATATATTCAGATCAGATCAGATCAGATCAGTCGCTCAGTCGTGTCCGACTCTTGCGACCCCATGAACCGCAGCACGCCAGGCCTCCCTGTCCATCACCAGCTCCCGGAGGTCACCAGACTCGCATCCATCGAGCAGGAGCCATCCAGCCATCTCATCCTCTGTCGTCCCCTCTCCTCCTGCCCCAATCCCTCCCAGCACAGAGTCTTCCCAATGAGTCAACCTCGGGGCCAAAAACTGAGTTTCAGCTTAGCACACCCAAAGAACCCCATGGATGATCCCAGGACTCTCAGAGTCCCCAACACCACAGTCAAAAGCATCAATTCTCGCGCCAGCTGCAGCCCATCAACTGACCAAGGAGACCATGCCAGGCGATGTAAGTATTCTCTGCTGAATACTATCTAGTGTCACCCGGAGGCGCAATTCATGGCTGCAGTCACCATCTGAGTGAGAGCCAGAAACAAAGTCTGACACTGTTCACTGTTCCCCATCATTCCCGCAGTGAGGGACAGAGGCCGGGCGCCTCCTCATCAAGAGGCTTTTTAAATTTCATTGGGAAAATCCCATAGTGGTTCTTGCTGAACACCCATTTAAAAGAGTAATTTTAACTTCCTTGGTTATCTCAAAATATAAAGAGAATGCTTTTCTTTTGATGAACACAGAAAAAAATTGATTCAAAATCAGGATTCACACTTTATCTCATATAGGAAGGTTATAAGTGATTTAAAATAAAACTGAGAAATGTCTCTCTTTAAGATATCAAGGGAAATTTTTTAAAAGATAAGCACGATATTTAAACATTTTAATGTTCAAGGCCAGATTTTAATTCATGATGATCCACAAATGGAAGGAATTATGATTTAAATGAATAGTGCCAAAAGTAACTATATATAGAATCTGGTACCAAAAGATGATAAAAGTATACGAGTTACAGTATTTTGAAGTCTAGGTATATACACAGGAGATGCATGTATATTTACATGTATGTATGTGTGTGTGTGTGTATATATATATACACACACATACAGTCTTTATATGTCCCCCTTCCTATTTCCTTCTTGAGATGTACATTATCTCCACAATCAAGTACATGAGCATAGTTACAATCACTTGTAATTTTTCTGTGCTCGTTAAACTATGAAGACCTTTCTTGAGAAATTTTTTAGCTAAAAAGCTATTAACTGCATTTATAGTTGCTTGTCTTAATTTTATACTAATCTATATGTTCTCTCATGCTCATCATTAGAAATCCAGAGCCAAAACTGTTCATAGAACATCCACAAGATGCATGACATGGAACAGCTTCAGAGCCAAAGGGTGTTTAGGATAATGCCTTGTACCTGGTCACTTTCATAAAATTATTCTGAATTTAAAGAGGTAAACCCCATTCTGTGCATGCATGTGTACTGAGATAACTTCAGTCCTGTCTGATTCTTTGCGACCCTGTGTACTGTAGCCTGCCAGACTCCTCTGTCCATGGGGATTCTCCAGGCAAGAATACTAGAGTGGGTTGCCATGCCCTCTTCCAGGGGATCTTCCCGACCCAGGGATTGAACCAGCATCTCCTGCATTACAGGTGGATTCTTTACCCTCTGGGCCACCTGGGAAATCCAAACCCCACTCCAAAAAACCCTAATTCTAATAGAGCACCAAAAGATCCAAACTAAGAGGAAATCACTTCTAAAAGGTATGCCCCAGGAAATCACCATGAAAGGGGAAGCCACTGTTGTGAGTTTTAAATAGTGGACAAGTCTCTTCAGGAAAGGGGAGGAAAAGTGTTCCAGGCAGGAGGGCACAAAATGGGCAGAGGCGGGGCACTGAAACGCACAGTATGTAGGTGTTTGGAGAAGGGCCCAAAATCTGACCTATCTGAAGCAGAGGGACATTTGTTGTTGAGTAGTGGGAGCTGAGACTGGAAAAGTTAAGTACGTGCCAGATGATGGAAGGGTTTCAAAATACCCAGCCTAGGTGTTTGGCAGCAACTAGAAGTCGAAGAAGATAACTGAGGAGTAGAAGAGACAAGCATGAGAAAATAACCCCACAATTATGGGGTAGTAGGTTGGGGGGCTTCCCACGTAGCTCAGTGGTTAAGAATCCACCTGTCAAGCAGGACATGAGGGTTCGATCCCTGGGTTGGGAAAATCCCCTTTAGAAGGAAATGACAACCCACTCCAGTATTCTTGCCTGGGAAATCTCATGTACAGGGTAGTTTAGTGGGCTACAGTCCACGGGGTGGAAAAGAGTCAAAGACACAACTTAGCGACTAAACAACAACAGCGTGTGCAAGGTGGTTTGCATGGTAATGAGGGGGTGGAAGTGGAGCAGAACTGTCATGATACAAACCAGACCCAGGAGGAAGGGAATAGATCTTACGGTGGTGGAGGCACAGCCCTGAAATCTCTTACGATGAAGGGGAAATGAACGACTCCAAAATAACACGGAAATGTGAACTTGAGTGAACAAGAGAACACAATCTATGCAGTCGATTGTTCATATACTGGAGGAAAGCACGTGCTCGAACTTGAGCTATTTTTGATTCTCAAGGGTAAACTTACAGTCATGAAGACAATGATACTCAAAACTCAGTCCATCAGGAAACATAGCTTTCACTCAGAGCCGAATGCTGCACTCCGTTATCCTCACACTGTTCCACTAACTCCAAAAGAAATTACCGGCCTCCAAAATCTACTAATGGCAGATTTTGGCAGTACACATACATGTGTAAGCCAACAGTGTGACCCTTCCTAAGATCAAAACAAGAAAAATGTAAAGCATTTAGTTCCGATTTTTCAAAACTCTTTAAAGACAAAGATGCTACATCTCCACTAAAGTATTAGAAGTTTCATTCTCTGACACCAGGCTTCAACAGAGTGGATTTTGCACTGTTACATTCATTATACATGATTAGCTGCATTTACTGTGTAAAACTAATGGCACAATCAGAGTCATGAAATATAACACCTACCAAAATGATGTACTGTTTCCTTTTTATGAGCATATGATATATAATCTTTAATTAGTTTTTCTTAAAATGGGAACATTTACTGGAAGAGTTGATACATTCTGGTCAACAATGTGTTCAAAACTGGCCTTGGGTAAATTATTTCTTTAAAGTTGACAAAATAGACTCAAATGGTTTTTTAAATGTGCATTTGTATCTTTTTAGAAATTTAAAAATATCCTTGGTTTAGAATATTCATTCAAACAATCATGTTCACGTAGAGGAACAAACTTCTTATGCAAATCCAACCCAACTACAGATACAAGTTATCAACTAACCATGTCATCAATGTGCAGCCATAACTTTTGTCAGAGTCAGTGTGATATTGATCACTCTAAGCAATTCTGATAAAACTGCAGGGCAACTCCTGGAAGCAAAGACAATACAACAGATATCCTTCACACTATGGTGAACACATTCATACTCAAATATGTGCAACTTAAAAATTTTTCTAATACACTCAATTTGAGTTTTAAAAATCAGGATCTATCTTATCTGTATACAAGCAATTACTCAAAAACCACACACAAAAAATAACATTCTCCTGCATAGTTTATATTCAACAACTGCAAAAGCAGTGATTTGAAACCAGGCATATCTCGTGCCTAGTCAGAAGCGCTTGGGGTGACTGTAATGTAACGAGGTCAGAACTAGCACAAGGTGTACCCGTGTAATCAGAGACGGCGGGTAAGGGAGAAGCGGCGGGGCGAAAGTACAGCAACACAAACACACGCAGGACTTCCCTCTCATTTACCACACGAGCTGCTCAGCGAGTTTCATTACATGAAAGTGCTTTTGCTTCTAGGGAAAATATCCCCTCCATTGGTTAGCCATCCTCACTGTGAAAGGACTGTGAGGTTGTCCTTTGTCAGATTTCTGTTACCTGCCAGAAAATGATAACTTGGCAGAAATACTTTGACGGCTATTCAAGCATCATAACGATCTTTGTGTTTAAAAAGCGATCGGGTAATTCTGAGAAAGAGATGACTTTCTGATTCTTTAAAAAACAATTCAGTGATTGTCCTCAGTTTCAAATGTGTTATCAGGTAGTGGAACAGTGAGACTCAAAGGAAACAGACAACACAGAGTGAGAGAGAGCTCTCTTCTTGTGGAAGCAGAAATGTCTTAAGAGAGTTAAGTAGCTGTGCATTTCGAT
Source organism: Tragelaphus eurycerus (assembly GCA_935064755.1). Lineage (NCBI taxonomy): Eukaryota > Metazoa > Chordata > Mammalia > Artiodactyla > Bovidae > Tragelaphus > Tragelaphus eurycerus. The sequence goes on from CAKXYN010000041.1 coordinate 16,251,882, forward strand.
CTTACCTGACTGGCAGGGCAGCTCGTCTAAATCAAAGGTACGTCCTTTACGGAGGTAGCTTATCCTTTGAAGAACCCAGTGGCTTGCCCCACAGCCCAAGAGAGACTGGAGTCCTGGAAAACCATCCAGTCCAAAAGAATACAGAGGAAAAAGCTTTCCCACTTTCTTTCCTAGGACTAGCCAATAGCTGAAGTCATGCAGGAAACGGGGTAGTAGAGAAGGGAAAGCAGCTCCTTCTCCCTGAAATCCCGATCAGCAGCAATTGGAGGCTGTTGTATCTCTCCCACCCAGACTTTTGTTTAAAAGTTTTTTCAACTGTTGCTAGGTGTTGTTGGGATTCTGAGATTAGGTTTCTCGTCTTCTGCTCCCTTCACAGCACTGTCAGAGCTATGACTTTGTCGAGGAGCTGAGCTCGCGTGTGCTATATTTAACCAGTGTTCTCAGCAAGTCAAGCCTGTCAACAGCTGAGAAGTTTGGAGCCGGCTCTGCTCAGTTCCTCGGCAGCCGGGTTATCAGTGGATACGGCTCTGCTCGCCCCGGAAAAGATTGCGGGGAAACGGCAGACCCTTTTAAGGACTGCTGCTCATGACACAGACGTAATTATTGCTGGAAGCCTTTAAACGCCGAGTGTGATTTGGAACTCAGGTTTTTAAAATCAGAAAAGAAGCAGTGGCAGTTGCCTCGAGCAGAGCAATTTACCAAAGCAATATTCTCCTCAATTAGGCTTTCTGAGATCAACCTTCTTGGATAGAAAAGTCTTTTAAAAAAAAAAAAAAAAAACTGTAAGGCTATCGTTGGGGAAATTCACGGTAAGAGATCAGTCCCAAGCAATTTTTTACATTGATGTGTTACATACACACTTAAATTACATTCATAACTGTCATAGCAGACGTAATCAGCTTTTATACCTGACTGTTATTAAGGTAAATTTATCATAAAGGAACGTCTGTAACAAAACGGTTTTGAAAGGAAACTCTTAGTGTTCTTCTTGAGATCATTCATTCAAAGCAAGAAATGGAGAAGGCTCCAGGAAAACCAGGACTTGAGACACCTCTGGTTGTCCACAGCCTTGTCTAATCATTAACCCTCAAGTCTCCAAAACGAGAGTGGTCACTTCTACCCAGAACTCCAAAATGAAGAATGCCTTCAGATATTTTTATTTGCTTTATTCTATGTCAGAAAATAACACTAATCTGTCAAGATTAAGAATCATGAAAAAATGTGTGTTTAAGGCTATTCTCGGAAATGGCTTACTAATTACCCATGTGGAATTAACAGTAAGAGGAGCTAAGAAAAGGAAGGGAGACAGACAGACAGACAGACACACACACACACACACACACACACACACACACACCATTATTGGCTAACACATGAGAATATTTCCCTGACAAAAAAAAAAACTCATCAAAATCACTAAAAAATGTTGACCCCTTTCCTAAGACAATTTAATCAGTTTAAAGGTGGAAACCTTTTGACATGGAAACTAAATTTGGACCAAGGAGGCATGTAATGGCATAGATTTAATATTTTAAGTACTACATACTTGCAGCAAGAGGCTTATATGCTTATATGCTGGAGAACCCTAATGTCCATCTGGGAAAGGCTGCCACTTTTCACAAGGGGTGTGTGTGTATCCTTCTTTTTAAAGAAATGACACTGACCTTCAATGTTAGCTGATCCCACACCTCAACCTATTAGAAAATGTCTCAGCTGTTCCCATGCCATCCACCTCACTAACAGCATTCATCTTCTCTCCCTAATTTATTTAGTACTATTCACATATAAGGAGAAGGCAATGGCACCCCACTCTAGTACTCTTGCCTGGAAAAATCCCATGGATGGAGGAGCCTGGGAGGCTGCAGTCCATGGGGTAGCTAAGAGTCGGACACAACTGAATGATTTCACTTTCACTTTTCACTTTCACCCATTGGAGAAGGAAATGGCAACCCACTCCGGTAGTCTTGCCTGGAGAATCCCAGGGACGGGGGAGCCTGGTGGATTGCCGTCTATGGGGTCACACAGAGTCAGACACGACTGAAGTGACTTAGCAGCAGCAGCATTCACATATAGAATTTATTTAGTACTTTTACTGCATTTATTTAGTACACATAAATACATTATTTATGTGTACTAATTTATGTGTATTATTATTTATTAGTACTACATATATTTAGTACTAATTCATTTAGTACTACTTATGACATTATGTAGTACTATTTACTACATATAAAATTTATTTAGTACTATCCACATAAAAAAAGCAGAGACATCAGTTTGCCAACAAAGGTACCTATAGTCAAAACTATGGTTTTTCCAGTAGTCATGTATGGATGTGAGAGTTGGACCATAAGGAAGACTGGACACTGAAGAATTGATGCTTTTGAACTGTAGTTGGTGAAGACTCTTGGGAGTCCCTTGGACAGCAAGGAGATCAAACCAGTCAATCCTAAAGGAAATCGATCCTAACTATTCATTGGAAGGACTAATGCTAAAGCTGAAGCTCTAATACTTTGGCCACCTGATGCGAAGAGCTGACTCATTAGAAAAGACCATGATGCTGGGAAAGTTTGAAGGCAGGAAGAGAAGGGGATGACAGAGGATGAGATGGTTGGATGGCTTCACCAACTCAATGCACAGGAGTTTGAGCAAGCTCTGGGAGATGGTGAAGGACAGGGAAACCTGGCATGCTGTAGTCCATGGGGTGGCAAAGAGTCAGACACCACTGAGCAACTGAACAACAGTGTATAAAATTACGTTTGTTCAGATTCTTAGTACTTCTGGGTCTGGGCCAACCTTGATTTTTTTAAAAAGACTTCTATTAAGATGAAAGCATTCTTATCAACTATACTACAATAGAAAAAAAGATGAAAGCATTCTTAAAAGAAATTAACTTCCAGAATGCTAATGGATCTTTCAGAGATAATCTAACCACAGTCTTCTAATAGGAAATGGAAGTGTTCAACAGGGCACTGTTGAATGAGACCGTTTAGAACCACTAGGAGAACGTTGTGAAAAATTACAAAGGGGTGGGCTGTGGGGAGATCATTGTTCGAAAAATGCCCACATCCCACACATACCCCACATGCAATAGCCCCGAATTCCCTAAAGAGGACTTGGGGAATGTATATTTCATACCTCCTAGGAGTTCACTTTACCAATTTCCCCAGTCCAAAAGGAAGCAGAGAAGCAAGTTAGCCAAAGTCAAGAAAAAGAGGGGAAATAACCCACTTTGCCTTTATCATCTAGATACTTCCATTATGAGAGATATAGTTATTTATTTCTTCGTTAACTATCTAAACAATTACAAGTTTTAGTGGTGTCTTTTTCCTTTTCTTATGAAAACCTAGTCCCCACTGTTGTTTTCTTTAACCTTTGGACTAGCTGTTCATTGTCTGCTGTTAGTTTTATTTTTAAAATGTGGTGAGATGCAACAATATAGAGAGTATTTCATATAATTAGATACTGTTGGTACCTTCAAATCATGTTCTTTAATTATGGTAGCATGTGTGCTGGTCTGATTTGGAACTTCATCAGTCTCTCTCACATTCTCTTTCACACAGGCAAACAGATTCACACAGACAGACAGATTCACACACACACACACACACACACTCTCTCTCTCTCTCTCTCTCTCTCTCTCTCTCTCTCCTCTATAAAGTGAATCTATTTTGAAGCCTTCCCTCTCACGCCCTGGGAATTATTATTCAGACAAAAGCATTTCCTACATTATCCACAGAGGAAGTAGTGCCATTAGGAACTATTAGAGATTTGTGTTTTGTATACAGTCAACAAGGAACTGATTTTTCAGCACATATTGTTAATGTATTACCATTCAGCTGCATTTTTTCCCAGTCTTAAGTGTGAGCACTCTGAGAAGCTCTGATAAACTTACAACTAAAGCTGAATTTCCCAACTTCAAGAATGAATCATGATGAAACTTCTTGATAAGAAGATAGATTAATGTTATCAGTAAGAAAAAAGCAGATGAAACAAATAAAGGAGTTGGCACATTATGCCTACAACCAATTCTAAAACCAAAATTTACCACATGGTTCATTTTAAGAGGCACAGTGATTTTTAAGTTAAAATTTTATGTTATTTAATATATGCAGTGAAGAGAAAAATGGACCTTGACTTGGAAACAATGTTCAGGGCAACTGGGGATTGGGGAGCAGCTCACAAGGGGAGTTTCCAAACACGGTCTGTTCCACATATTGGCTGGTTTAAGACTGGAATATAAGCAACTTCACTTTCACTTTCCACGTTCATGCATTGGAGAAGGAAATGGCAACCCACTCCAGTGCTCTTGCCTGGAGAATCCAATGGACAGAGAAGCCTGGTAGGCTGCAGTCCATGGGGTCACACAGAGTCAGACACGACTGAAGTGACTTAGCAGCAGCAGCAGCATAAGCTCCCAGGAAGCACAGAATGTTTCCTGTTTGTTCCTTACTGAATACTCAAACACCTAGAGTCGCGTGTTCAATAAATAAGGATGATTGAAAGAGCAAGCAAACATACAAAAGATTAAAGAAAAGATGGACAAAACTTTAGAGCATATTATCTATAAACTTACAGAAAATGCATTCTGGGCTCTTTGGACAGAGTTGTGTCATTTATTAGCTGCATGTTCAAAGTTGTAGAAAGAAAGACTTATAAATTAATTATTTTGAAATTTTTAAATTTCAAGGAAAAATAATAGAATTCAAGATAATAATAAAAATGCCCAGAGTTCTAAGCCTGCCTAACATATACAAAACCTATTTAAATCTACTAATAACCCAGTGAGGTGGATATTATTATTACCCCTCATTTTACAGATAAGAAAACCGAGACATAGAAATATTAGATAACTTGTCTGAGGTCACGAGTTAGTAAGTAACAAAGCCAGGATTTGAACTAGGGAATCTGGTTCCAAAAAGCTGTGGCCTATTCTTAACAGTCACTGAGAGTTAAAACATATAGACTTCTCTATATTGTACCTGAATATATATGCTTCTGAGAAAAAAAAAAAATACACTTAAAATTTCACAGCTTTGAGGCAGATAGAAAAGAGTGGCATAATTTCATGATCAGCATAGTAAAATAAAAGTTTATTGGAACTGAAGTCTTGTTGAATTCCAGAAAAGAGAAAATTGGACTGAAAAGAAGATAATTGCTTTGAGGGGGAGAAAAAAAGTCTATTTTTAAGCAAAGGATATGAGCTGTTCAGTATCCTCTCTAAAACAAACAATGCGTGATGAATGAGTTCACTGCTGAGTGAAATTCTAAAACTGCATTCTAAAAATATAATTCTGGTCTATGATTTGATAAGCAATTGAAAAATGTTTGGGAGCTATGCATTCACAACCAAAACTTCTCAAAGACAAAAATAATGGGGATGGAGGGAGTATTATACATTAGCTAGTTCTTTGGTATCAAAATGATATTCTGATACATTTGCTATGGTCAGGTTTTACAATTTTCAAATAGTTGCATTTTCTGTTAATCTAGCTATGCTTCTATTTATATTTTATAAAACTTTAAATGATATAGTACTGGTACATATATTGCAGTATCTACATTCATAATAGAACAACTTGTCCTACTTACAAATAAAATAGTGTCACACCTACATCTAGTCATAAAATTATTCAACTATATTATTTTCCCAATAGCTTCAGAAAAAAAGAGAGGCAAGACTAAGTTCTAAAAGTTACAAGATAATAATATTTCTGCACTGGATGAAGCATAGGCTGGAATCAACATTGCTGGGAGAAATAGCAATAACCTCAGACATGCAGATGACACCACCCTTATGGCAGGAAGTGAAGAGGAACTAAAGAGCCTCTGGATGAAAGGAGAGAGAAGAAGATGGCTTAAAACTCAATATTTAAAAAACTAAGATCATGGCATCTGGTCCCATCAGATCAGATCAGATCAGTCACTAAGTCGTGTCTGACTCTTTGCGATCCCATGAATCGCAGCACGCCAGGCCTCCCTGTCCATCACCAACTCCCGGAGTTCACTCAGACTCATGTCCATCGAGTCAGTAATGCCATCCAGCCATCTCATCCTCTGTCATCCCCTTCTCCTCTTGCCCCCAATCTCTCCCATCATCAGAGTCTTTTCCAATGGGTCAACTCTTCGCATGATGTGGCCAAAGTACTGGAGTTTCAGCTTTAGCATCATTCCTTCCAAAGAAATCCCAGGGCTGATCTCCTTCAGAATGGACTGGCTGGATCTCCTTGCAGTCCAAGGGACTCTCAAGAGTCTTCTCCAACACCACAGTTAAAAGCATCAATTCTTTGGTGCTCAGCCTTCTTCACAGTCCAGCTCTCACATTCATACATGACCACAGGAAAAACCATAGCCTTGACTAGACGAACCTTTGTTGGCAAAGTAATGTCTCTGCTTTTGAATATGCTATCTAGGTTGGTCATAACTTTCCTCCCAAGGAGTAAGCATCTTTTAATTTCATGGCTGCAGTCACCATCTGCAGTGATTTTGGAGCCCAAAAGAATAAAGTCTGACACTGTTTCCACTGTTTCCCCAGCTATTTCCCATGAAGTGATGGGACTGGATGCCATGATCTTTGTTTTCTGAATGTTGAGCTTTAAGCCAACTTTTTCACTCTCCACTTTCACTTTCTTTCTTTTTTTTTTTTTTTTGCAGGGGAAAATGGACAAAAGAGAGGATCAATGAAGGTGGGAGGGAAATGGGAAGGAAGAAGGGGAGTGATGGTGGGGAGGAGTATATGTAATTTCTTAACTAATGGCTTTCTGTTTTTAATCACAAAGAACATTTTAAAAAATCATATTAAATTCATCTTATATTAGGAGGTTTGATCTGGAAATGAAAAGTTCAGGAAACTAAAAGTCCAGTGTGGGTGTCCCCATCTTAGGCACATCTTGGTATTTTGTATTAGTAGGTCTATCTTTTCAACAATATATTATTTAGGACAGGATCACATTTGTCACTTCTTCCTCCCTAATACCCAAAGTGGTACCAGACCCATAAAATAGTCAATAAACATTTACAGAATGAACAAATAAATCTATTTTTTTAATTTTTTTTAAAACTCTCCTGAGTGAACTGAATTTTTTGAGGCTCATAAGTGAATATGTTTTCCTCTTTACTTTGTCTATTACAGCCAGATTGTATAAGTATGAGTGGGGTATTAAAGTCTCCCACTATTATTGTGTTGTTGTATATTTCTTCTATCATACTAATTAGTGTTTGTTTTAGATATATCAATGCTCCAATGTTGGGTGCATATATATTTATAATTGTTATAACTTCTTTTTGTATTGTTCCTTTAAGTCCTTATGTGTAACCTTCATTGTCTCCTTTTCAGGACCTTTATTTTAAAGTCAATTTTATCTGATATGAGTATTGCTACTCCTCCACTTTCACTTTCATCAAGAGGCCTTTTAGTTCCTCTTCACTTTCTGCCATGAGGGTGGTGTCATCTGCATATCTGAGGTTATTGATATTTCTCCTGGCAATCTTGATTCCAGCTTGTGTTTCTTCCAGTCAAGCGTTTCTCATGATGTACTCTGCATATAAGTTAAATAAACAGGGTGACAATATACAGCCTTGATGAACTCCTTTTCCTATTTGGAACCAGTCTGTTGTTCCATGTTCAGTTCTAACTGTTGCTTCCTGACCTGCATACAAATTTCTCAAGAGGCAGATCAGGTAGTCTGGTATTCCCATCTCTTGAAGAATTGTCCACAGTTTATTGTGATCTACACAGTCAAAGGGTTTGGCATAGTCAATAAAGCAGAAATAGATGCTTTTCTGGAACTCTCTTCCTTTTTCCATGATCCAGCGGATGTTGGCAATTTGATCTCTGGTTCCTCTGCCTTTTCTAAAACCAGCTTGAACATCTGGAAGTTCACAGTTCACATATTGCTGAAGCCTGGCTTGGAGAATTTTGAGCATTACTTTAGTAGCGTGTGAGATGAGTGCAATTGTGCGGTAGTTTGAGCACTCTTTGGCATTGCCTTTCTTTGGGATTGGAATGAAAACTGACCTTTTCCAGTCCTGTGGCCGCTGCTGAGTTTTCCAGATTTGCTGGCATATTGAGTGCAGCACTTTCACAGCATCATCTTTCAGGATTTGGATTAGCTCAACTGGAATTCCATCACCTCCACTAGCTTTGTTCATAGTGATGCTTTCTAAGGCCCACTTGACTTCACATTCCAGGATGTCTGGTTCTAGGTCAGTGATCACACCATCGTGATTATCTGGGTCGTGAAGATCTTATTTGTACAGTTCTTCTGTGTATTCTTGCCATCTCTTCTTAATATCTTCTGCATGGCAAATAGATGGGAAAACAATGACAGACTTTATTTTCTCAGGCTCCAAAATCACTGCAGATTGTTACTGCAGCTGTGAAATTAAAAGATGCTTGCTCCTTGGAAGAAAAGCTATGACCAACCTAGACAGCATATTAAAAAGCAGAGACATTACTTTGCCGACAAAGTCCGTCTAGTCAAAGCTATGGTTTTTCCAGTAGTCATGTATGGATGTGAGAGTTGGACCATAAAGAAGGCTAAATGCCAATGAATTGATGCTTTTGAACTCTGGTGTTGGAGAAGACTCTTGAGAGTCCTTTGGACTTCAAGAATATCCAACCAGTCCATCCTGTAGGAAATCAGTCCTGAATACTCATTGGAAGGACTGATGCTGAAGCAGAAGCTCCAATACTTTGGCCACCTGATGTGAAGAAGTGACTCATTGGAAAAGCCCCTGATGCTGTAAAAGATTGCAGGCAGGAGAAGGGGACAACAGGGATGAGATGGTTGGATGGCATGACCGACTCACGGACATGAGTTTGAGCAAGCTTTGGGAGTGGTGACGGACAGGGAAGCCTGGCATGCTGTAGTCCATGGGGTCACAAGGAGTCAGACATGACTGAGTGACTGAACTGAACTGAGCAAAGTAAGCAGTTTACATGCATGTATTAGACACTAAAATCCCTAGTTCCCTGTTTGTGTGCTTGAAAGTAGGTTAGTAGAACTTAACCCTGAGAGTTACTAGGGCCATATTCTGCATATGCATACAGTTCACAAGCATCTTATTTTTTGACAAGGTCAGATAGCATTTGCCTGAGTGTATTTCCTTCTTCCTTTCCTATTCTAGAGTCATCCCCCACTGTTGCTCAATACTCTGAATCTCAGATGTAATGAATAAATTTTAACAAAACTTCTTAATGGAATGAGATATTTCCTCTCCAAGAAATAGACACAGAATAGGAAAACCAGTGACTGGGGGCAACAGAGCCATGCAAAATAATGCACTTTTCTCCATAAAGCTTATGGGTTTGTATATATACACACTTTGTAGATATACACACTTTGTAATTATAGTTAACTGAAAAAAAAATGAAAGCACAGTAGTTAAGACCTCTCCCTCTGGAGTCAGGCAAAGCTAGTTTGAATTAAGACTGCACTGCTTTATTACCTGTGTGAAATTAGCAAATTATTTTATTTTACACAAGCCTCCTTTTCCCATTCTATAGGATTAATAAAAGAAGTTAAGACTATTCATAATAAGCAAACCCTAGAAACTCCCTAAATGCTTTCTACAATGGAATGGTTACACTGTGGCACAGTTGGTCAACAGCATGCTATACAGAATGATCAGATCAGATCAGATCAGTTGCTCAGTCGTGTCCGACTCTTGCGACCCCATGAACCGCAGCACACCAGGCCTCCCTGTCCATCACCAGCTCCCGGAGGTCACCCAGACTCGCATCCATCGAGTCAGTGATGCCATCCAGCCATCTCATCCTCTGTCGTCCCTTTCTCCTCCGCCCTCAATCCCTCCCAGCATCAGAGTCTTCTCCAATGAGTCAACTCTCGCATGAGGTGGCCAAAATACTGGAGTTTCAGCTTTAGCATACAGTAATGAGGATGAACATATAAAAATACAGATAAATCACTGGAGCAAAATGTTAAATGAAAGAAGCCAGACCCCAAACAGTAAGTGCCCTGTGTGAGTCCATACATTCCAAGTTCAAAGACAGGCAAAACTAGTCTCTGGAGCTGGAACACGAGACAGTAGTTTCCCTTGGGAGGTGGGGACACAGCTGGAAATGGACAGGGGCCCTTCTGTGGCACTGCTGATGTTTCAGATGCATTCAATTTGCAAAAACATTAAGCTGTACACATATGATTTATGTATTTTTTGTCTGAATATTGCTATTTAGTAAAAAATTTAAAAATTAAAAATAATTTTAACTATATAATTCCTAAGAGTTCATATCTTCTGAAATATTTACAGATAAAATAAAATGATATCTGGGATTTCCTGCAAAACAATGTAGTGGGAGGGGAGGAAAAGAAGTGGGGAGAGGCTAATGAAACAAGGCTGGCCATAATCTGACAGTTATTGAACTGGGCAATGGATATTCATCAGCATTCTCTCTACTCTCACACTTTAAGTTTCCTATAGTAAAATGTCTTCAAAATGGTGCTTACTGTCAGACACATAAGTAGATATTCAATAAATGCTAGTTATTCTGTTCATTATTAATATTAATGTGACTGTTATCTTAAAATATCTCTATGAACTGAACTCTTTGGACCCAAGTGAGTCTTTACTTGGAAAACACATGGAATTCCCCTGATGTCATGAGCTAAATAAGAAGACAACTGGATTAATATTAAAGACACACTATTAGGGACTGATCAAAAGTTGAAAGAGAAAAGAGCAAGGAAAGTAAAAAAAAAAGTCCTGCCTGAGGCAAATTAGTCCTTAAACCACGGGGGAAACAGGCTTCATTCTTGCTTTCATCAACATATGGATTTGCCTATCTGATAATGAAAGAGAAAACTGTCAAGAAAGTAAGATGTCTAGGCTTTAAAAGCTGTAGGCCAATAGACATGGTTACTAACAGCAAATGTCATTACAAGGGTGAAAGACTCAGGGTGAACAATGCTCAGAAATACTTAAAGTTGATTATCCATTTATAGCTGAGCAGGCCCTCGTGTGCATAATATTTGCATTCTTTACCCCTTTCATCTGAAAATGTGGTAATAATTCATCTGGGAGAGCTGGAACAAATAATCAGGGATAGGAAAGTGTTTTGAAATTATAAAATAACTAAAACTTTTGTACTTCAAAGCTTTCCTTTTAGACACCTACCTTGATGACTATGAGATAAGTCAACCATATGATGAAATGCTGAAGAAAGTTCTTTAAATGCCTACTATCAAATAAATATAAAAATCTGAATCTACAGAATGTAGAAATCAAAATCATTAGGCAGAATGAGATCGTAAAAAAGAAAATGAAAATCCTAAAGCAATTGTTTTTTAAGGCAAACTTAACTCTATACCTTAATTATACATTCCTTGGTTATCCCTCAGTCATGTCTGACTCTTTGCAGCCCCATAGGCTATTCAGTCCATAGAATTCTCCAGGTCAGAATACTGGAGTGAGAAGCCTTTCCCTTCTCTAGAGGATCTTCCCAACCCAGGGATCAAACCCAGGTCTCCCGCATCACAGGCGGATTCTTTACCAGCTAAGCCAGAGGAAAGCATTTCCCTTCTCCAGGGGATCTTCCGACCCGGGAATCAAACCAGGGTCTCCTGCCTTGCAGGCAGATTCTTTACCAACTGAACTATCAGGAAAGCCCAATTATAAATTCCTTGTAGAATTTTTAGCCATAAAAATGACATTGCAGAAGAATATTATTTAGTGAATCAGAAAGAAATTCCCCCAAATTTAAGTGAAAACAGCAGATAATAAAATAGCATTAATGAATTATTGTATTACCAGATGGCAGTAGATATATTGAAAATAGGTATGATATAGATATAAATATTCCATCTCACACCATGAAATGTATTTCTACAGAAATACATACATACATATGTATATATGTATATGTATATTTATATCTGAAATAACATAAATGACAATAATTGTAATCATCTTTTCCTATGTTTTCTAATTTTTTAATTGGTGTTTTGTTTTCACAGTAAAAAAAATAAGATTACTTAAAATCATTTTTCATTGGTGATTTTCCAGTATTTTGCTGAGGTGGGACTCGAAGACCTGTGTTTAGTATGACTTGCCTTTCATGTTACTATTCAGGATTTCAATAAACCAGCCCTAGAATAACGTAATGATTGAACAAAAGAACACAGCTGACTTTTGTCTGGTGTGGGTCTGGCATTCATTAATTGAGTTCCTCTCAATATTTGCTCACAAATAAGGAAAAGAAAAAGGTCATATTTTCATGATTCTTCAAAGTGAACTACAGTTGCTTTGCATGCTTTTTATACTTTATTATCTTTACAAATGTCTTCATTCTTCATACCATTACATCATTGCGTTTGCTTCTCTAACTTTCTCCCATGACATTTTCCCTCTGAGCCATAGATTGTGTCTGGGCTCTGCCTGGACATTCTGCATGGTGCCAGGAGGAAATATTTTCAGTTTGGGGGCTTACCTGAGGAAAGGTTCCAGCCATTGTGCTGCCATAGACTGAGGGCGAGCGGGGACAGAGAAACGCTTTTTGCTCTCCCCCAGCAATATCTGGAATATGACATCAGTATCTGAATATGTCTCATGGTAGACAGAGCCCTGGGAAAAAGGACAATTTGCTCTGACTTCAACTAGCGAATGATGTTTTTTAAATAACTTAATCCCTCTAAGCCTGTCTCTTCCATGGGCAAGTGGAGATAATGGAATTTCATCTGCACACCCGCCCCCCCCCCCACTCGGTACCCTCCACCCCTGCGCCAGTCACGTCACACGAGCTAATGGTGAGCCAGTACCCTAGAGTGCGCATGGAGCGCGAGCGGGAACAGGGGCCCCTCCTCCGTCTATTTCCACTACCTAAAATCATTTTCATTGCCTGAAATCAGTTTTGTTAACTAAAATGTGTTCCTTGTTAGAAACATAAACATCTTCTTTACAAAACATAATTTACTGCCTAGGCTTTTCTGCAACTTTCTAAACTGTTGAAAACACCGTAAACCATGTAAAAATAGGAAAGCAGGAATGTTTTTCAAAACTGCTGATTAGTTGTAGCCTTGCTTAAGGGGAGGGGAAAAAAAAAAAGTTGCAGTTTCCAGGCCAAATTTTGCTCCTTTATGCTAACAAATAGTATTCTAATCCTGTGGCTGTGTGTGCTTAGAAATCCTGCCGTCTGTAAAGCAGGTGCATTCGAGTGTAAATTTGACTGACAGCCTTTGTCAGAAAATGAACGCATGCGTTATGGAAGCGGTGGACGTAAGCCACACACCCAGTCTCTGCACCTCCAGATGTTTTCAGATTGTGAACAACTAGAGGGAATGAGAGGGCAGGCTTTGAGGAGGGAGCTGACAGTGAGTGGTGGCAGACGCATAGCTCATTTCAGTGCCAGTTCAGACCTGCAGGCAGGAAGGCCAGCCTCCTCAAGAACACATGACCTCTCAATTTGCCTTTGTGGACTTCGGTCATAATTTGCTATAGAACTTATGTAATAATCAAATGGGGAGCATTTCTTCTGTGTGAGGCATTTCCTCTGTGTGATGGTTTTCGGTTGAGTCTTTCCGTCCTCCCCCCACACCCCCCGACAGGACATTTGGCAACATCTGGAGACATTTTTGGTTGTCACAACTGAGGAATGTTACTGGCATCCAGGGGGCAGAGGCCAGGGATGCTGCTAAATATCCTACAATGCACAGGACAGCTGCCCAAAGCAAAGAATTATCCAGCCAGAGTGTCAACAGTACCAGGGTTGAAAAACCCAGCAAGCAGTAGAGGATTAAAGACAAGGATACAGGAGGAACTGCCTTCAAGAGCTTAGAGTCTGACAATGAAGATGAGGCAGATATACAACAAAACAAGCAAAGCAAGAAGAGTTATAAAAACTAGACAGAGGAAAGATTACTTCAAACTTCAGGGGTCAGAGGAAACTTTGAAAAAATAAAACTGTAAATACCCATCTTAACATTTCGATAATAACTAAACATAAAAGAGTTACTTATTTTTATAATTCTGTTTTCTATAATAAGCTAACCACCGAATACTTAGAGAAAATATGCCTTCTGTCCCTGAAACTGAGCATCCCTGGTGGCTCAGACGGTTAAAGCATCTGCTTGCAATGCGGGAGACCCGGGTTCGATCCCTGGGTCGGGAAGATCCTTCGGCAATCCACTCCAGTACTCTTGCCTGGAAAATTCCATAGATGGAGGAGTCTTGTAGGCTGCAGTCCGGGGGGTTGCAAAGAGTTGGACATGACTGAGCGACTTCACTTTATCCCTGAAACTACATTAAATTCCCTGGAAAAATGAGTAAAACAGAGTCACCATCCTCTGGCGCTCAGAGTAGAGTTACATCTCCAAATGCATATTATCAAGATTCATTTCTCCAAAGATATCATGAGAGTAAATTATGTACAAACACTGTGTGTAGCACAAAACTTAAGCAGGCAATGTTCCTTCCCTTGTAGAACATAGTATCTCTTGTGGGGAAGAGACAGAAATCAAACCAGCAAATGCATGATTTCAGTGTGTGACTTCTATTTCTAAAAATATTAGACTATCCTCCAAAAATCCTGAAACTCTCCTCCAACAAAGCACCTAGAAATGCTAGCTAAAATATCACTAACATTCTTTTTGAAAACCAGCTGAGCATGAAAGGAACCATGGGAAACCAGTAAGTGCCAAATACAAAGAGGGAAATGAAAGCAAGAACAGGGAATGTAAACTGACAATGAGATCCCTGGGGTTTGAGAAGGAGGCTGTATTAGTCTCAAAAACCAAGAGATCTTTTTTACTGAAATAGGATGTGAAGCCCCAGATCTCTGAGATTAGATTTGGAAGTGAGACCCCTGAATAAAGCTAGGACACTTGAACTTCAAAAAAAAAAAAAAAGAAAGAAAAGAAAATAGCAGACATAGGGAAATTAGAAGGAAACATATCCATCTTGGCCTGGGTTGGACAAGGGAAAAAAATAGCCTGTGCTGAGAGTTCATTACCATAAGCCAGGTTTAGGTAGGTTTGATGAGCAAATGTACATCACTCAGGTTATCTGAGAAACCCCAATCCAGGATGGCACTGTAAGAAGTTCCAGACTGGTGATCCCCACCGATTATCTGTCCATCCATGCAGTCCACCCTTGGGGCCAGCTACATACGTCCCTGCAGGGCTCGTCACAGAACATGGTCAGCACTATAGTGCTCCACCTCACATGCTTCCCATCCTTCCTCCTTCCTCTCACCTCTTAATCTCACTGCCCAGGAATGATACCTAGCAAGTACAGCTTCATATAGTCCTTGTCTCGGGTCTTGCTTTCCAGGTTGCTGTTCAGTAGCTAAGTCGTGTCTGACTCTTTATGACTTCATGGAATGCAGCATGCCAGGCTTCACTATCTCCTAGAGTTTGCTCAAACTCAAGACTCAAACTCATGAGTTGGTGATACCATCCAACCATCTCATCCACTGTTGCCCCCTTCTCCTCCTGCCCTCAATCTTTCACTTTCATCAAAAGGCTCTTTAGTTCCTCTACACTTTCTGCCATTAGAGTGGTAACATCTGCATATCTGAGGCTATTGATATTTCTCCCAGCAATCTTGATTCCAGCTTGTGATTCATCCAGCCCGGCATTTCTCATGATATACTCTGTGTAGAATTTAAATAAGCAGGGTGACAATATACAGCCTTGACATACTCCTTTCTCAGTTTTGAACCACTCCATTGTTCCATGTCGAGTTCTGTTGCTTCTTGATCAGCAGACAGGTTTCTCAGGAGGCAGGTAAGGGAGTCTGGTATTCCCATCTCTTAGAAAATTTTCCACAGTTTGTTGTGATCCAAACAGTCAAAGGCTTTAGTGTAGTCAGTGAAGCAGAAGTAGATGTTTTTCTGGAATTCCAGGTAACCTGAGCTAAATTGAGGACTCATGTAAAAGAAGGCTTATTTGAGGAACTGCTGTTTTAACCTGAGACCTGGAGGGTAAGAAGGCCATGCGGACTATAGCAGAGAGAAGTAATCCATGTCCAAAGGCTCTCATGTGGAAGAAAGCACAGAACCTTCAAGAAACATAAACAAGGCCACAGCAGAACAGAACATAGGAGAGAGGAGTCTGGAAAGCTACATTGAGTCCAGCCATGTAGAACAGAGGTCTCGGGCCTGGATCTGGTTCACAGCGGTGTGTGTGTGTGTGTGTGTGTGTGTGTGTGTGTGTGTGTGTCTGTGCATGCGTGTGTGTTTATTAGCTGCCAGAAGTTGAAAATAAGGAGATATTGCATAATAATTTCTGAATTTGCCAAAAATTTGAAAGATTTGTCAGCAGTGGGCCTGTATTCTTACATGGCAACCATCAGCTGGACCCATCCCTCAAGGTGGTGGTTGTCTCAAAACAAGGCCGGTGACCTCAAGTTTACCATTGTCCCAACCTAGCCTTTTCATTCATTTGTGTTGCTAATGCGGCCTCCATGGGAGGTTGAGTTTGTAGCTCCTAATTTAGAGCTTTATAGGTTATGGGTTAAAAAAAAAAAAAAGTTAGATTTTTATTCTAAGACAAGGATAGTCCTTGAAGTATTTTAAGCAAGAGAATGATGTGATCTGATTTGTATACACTCCATTCACTGTAAGGGGGTTGGGGGGGTGGGGAAGACTGGAGAGGACCAAAAGTGGAAAAGAGGATACAAATGAGAAGACTATTGCAAGAATCTGGGTGAAAGATCACAGTGGCTTGAAATAGAGAGGTAGCGAAAGAAATGAATATGAGAAAATGGTTTATAGGGTGTTTTGAAAGCAGAAAATATAGTATTTGTTGATATATTAGATGCTGAAGATGAGAGAATCGAAAATGACCTGTATTCGGAACTCCCTGGCAGTCCAGCAGATAGGACTCAGCACTTTCACTGCAGGGCCTGGGTTCGATCCCTGGTCAGGGAACTGAGGTCCTGCAAGCCGTGAGGTGTGACCAAACCAAAAAAAAAAAAAGATTTGCAGTATGGCATCTGGTCCCATCACTTCATGGGAAATAGATGGGGAAAGTGGAAACAGCGTCAGACTTTATTTTGGGGGGCTCCAAAATCACTGCAGATGGTGACTGCAGCCATGAAATTAAAAGATGCTTACTCCTTGGAAGAAAAGTTATAACCAACCTAGATAGCATATTCAAAAGCAGAGACAGTACTTTGCCAACAAAGGTCTGTCTAGTCAAGGCTATGGTTTTTCCAGTGGTCATGTATGGATGTGAGAGTTGGACTGTGAAGAAAGCTGAGCACCGAAGAATTGATGCTTTTGAACTGTGGTGTTGGAGAAGATTCTTGAGAGTCCCTTGGACTGCAAGGAGATCCAACCAGTCCATTCTGAAGGAGATTAGCCCTAGGTGTTCTTTGGAAGGAATGATGCTAAAGCTGAAACTCCAGTACTTTGGCCACCTCATGCGAAGAGTTGACTCATTGGAGAAGACTCTGATGCTGGGAGGGATTGGGGGCAGGAGGAGAAGGGGATAACAGAGGATGAGATGGCTGGATGGCATCACTGACTCGATGGACGTGAGTCTGAGTGAACTCTGAGAGTTGGTGATGGACAGGGATGCCTGGCGTGCTGTGATTCATGGGGTCGCAAAGAGTCGGACACGACTGAGCGACTGAACTGACTGAACTGAACTGAACTGAACACTGAGCTGGAGTCATCCTTGATCTGGTCTCTTAGCTGACTATAAATGTGGCAGCATTCCCTGGCTAACAGAGCTCGAGCTCAGCTCCCAGCAGGGCTGTAGGCGGCCCACGTGATGGCATTTCCTACATCCAACCATCTGGCCCCATAGCCCACCTCCTGCTCTTCTTCAGAACATCTTACATCTCAGTGGGCTCCACGGTGAGGCTGACGATAAAATTTATCAGCCGCATTGAGACACTCATGAGAGCAACAGAAAGGTATATTATAATTACAGGGGAACACCTGGGGTAAACTAGGACAGTCTCAAACTGGGACATAGGGCAAGCCCACCAGTTCTCAAATTAGCCACTTTGCCTGTTCCCCTTTCAGAATTTCAAGAGCTCCTTGAACTTATTTATGCAACAACGGATGGGGGAGGGGTCTTTGGAAGAGCTAAACTATGAGCATCCCACTAGGGACATTGCACAGCCAAGTTCAGTCTGTCAGGGCTGAGTCCCATGTTAGCTCAAAAGGCAATTGCTCTCAGATGATAATGGGAATAGCCTCCCACAGAGCTATTTAACACAGCCCCTCCTCTTCCAGGAAAGCTCCAGGAAGGACATGGCTCAGATGCCACATATGTGTGTGTACTAAGTTGCTTCAGTCGTGTCCGACTCTTTGCAACCCCATGGACTATAGCCTGCCAGGCTCCCCTGTCCATGGGATTCTCCAGGCAAGAATACTGGAGTGGATTGCCATGCCCTCCTCCAGGGGCTCTTCTCGACCCAGGGCTATAACTTGTGTCTTTTAGTCTCCTGCATTGGCTGGCGGGTTCTTTACCAGCAGCATCACCTGGGAAGCCTGGCTCGGATACCACAGGTGAAGCTATGGTATCCCTCTTTACTATGGGAAAACTCTGTAACCCAAGTTTCCCAGATTTTCTTTCTAGTAAGTTAAATCACAGCTAAAAAGCTGGGAAAAACCCTCAACTTCAAAAAGCCTTGCAGTCAACCCTACTGTCTTATTAAAGAAGCCCAGTGCCAGCATCTCCTCCTGGAACTCTCCGTCTCAAGACTCAGCTTTAGAAGGAGAACACTTTGAATGAAAAACAATTTCAGGGAAGGGGTGGAAATGAAATGCATTGGCTTAACACTTGCAAAACAAAATAACTAACATACAGAAGATGTTCATTCTCAGCCATGTTCTGTGAGAAAGTACTTAATGCCCTTCAAAATTAAGATTCTTTACATAGACTTGATAAGCCAAATAAACAGATGCCTCTGTCAGATACTCTGTCAAGATTCAGCTGATCCTCAGAGGTCAAGGTTCAGCTGATTTTAGAACTAAGATCCTGTTCTAAATACTCTGTGGTTCTCTGATCTTATCTTTGACAAGCCAAAAAATAAATTTTTTAAAAAATTGAAGTATAGGTGATTTACAATGTTGTACTAATTCATGCTGTACAGAAAAGTGACTCAGTTATACACATATATATCTTTTTTTATATTCTTTTCCATTATGGTTTATCCCAGGAGATTGAACATAGTTTCTTGTGCTACACAGATCACAGACACAGAGAGCAGACTCATGGTTGCCAAGTGAGAAGGGGCAAAGGAGAGGGACTGACTTGGAGTTTGGGGTGAGTAGATGCAAAGTATTACATTTGGAATGGATAAACAACAAAAAGTATTTTATATCAGGTTTCCACTTAGGGCTTTGTTTACTCATGTAAGTATCTCAAACCTAAACTGCAAGTTTTAATGTTTTAGAGTGGCATTAAATGGTTTTCCAAAATCGAGTGGGGATTATTAAAAGGTCCCCAAATCTTGTGATTTTTCACATTTTAATAGGTTCTAGTGCCAGGCAGTGGCAACCATTGCATTTCATGTATATTGTTATTTTAGTTGACTTTGGATAACCCTGAGTAAAGAAAAGTTCTCTCTACCCATGTGCAAGTTTCCAAACATAAGCAGAGAAGTACACAAATGCTGAGTAATCAGAGTTACGGAAGGACCAAATAAGAAGAGGCCAGGTGGAGTTTGTTTGGAAAGGTTTTATAATGCCTCTGTGATTAACAAACCTAAGGAAAACATCTGAAGCGTCTTTGAAATGCTAAGAATGAACTATTGGGGAACAACTGTGCTTCAAAGAGTAGCAAAGTATGTGAGGCCATATCTCATGGGGTGGGGGGAAGGAATTCTATACCCTCAATAAATTATTTAGAAAGGAGTAGAAGGTTGAGTTGGACAAATTTAGAGGAGCTTCTATTAATTCATCAACTCAAACTACTCCCTCCAAAGCCTAAATCCCTGGATTCCCAAAAGAAATTCCTGGGACTTTGTGCTGCACACTGGTTGTCTCAGAAACACATTTCCGGATCAGATGGAACTTAAGGAAAGGAAACTGTATGGAAACCTAGATAGTTCTGTAAAATATCTTTAGATGCCTCATACGTATGAAAAGGGGCTTAAGAAATGAAGTAAAGGAGGAAACATTCTGCTTTATAAATTATAATAACATTATCAACACACATTCATTGAGTATCAACAAGGAGCAAGACTTGATCCTAGAAACAAAAAGTTGTAAGTTTGTCCCTCTTGTCAAGATATTTCATCTCACTGATGTGACAGATAGAGAATTAGAAGGCACACAATTGTCATAAAGTCAACACAACAGAATTAGGACAAAGGATCGTAAATATTCTTCTCTAATGCAAGAGCTTGGGAGGAAGACAAACTTTTTGAAAGTTTTGGTTAGAGTCAAAGACGCAGACAGACAATCATTAGACAAAGAGTACACCACACACATAACAAAGACTAGCCATTTCTCAAATATTCTTGATTATGAGGACGGAAATTATGCAGGTGATTGAAATACACCTATGAGAGTCTCAAGGTTTTTTGTTTTTTTTTTTTATACCTTCTCTCTTTTATTTTTTTAATTAAATTTTATTTTGCTTAACTTTACAATATTGTATTGCTTTTGCCATACATCAAGATGGATCCACCACAAGTATACATGTGTTCCCCGTCCTGAACCCTCCTCCCTCCTCCCTCCCCATACCATCCCTCTGGGTCGTCCCAGTGCACCAGCCCCAGGCATCCGTTATCAGACATCGTACCTGAAACGAGTCGCCAGTCCAGGTACGATGCCTGAGAGTCTCAAGTTTTATAGTCAAATTTCAAAAATCTCACACTTTCTTACATCATGCATCCATCTCTCCAAATCACAGGGCCTAACTGGAGTTTCACCAATCATTTGACTAAAAATTATTTTATAATCACAAGGTGGTACTGTCTGCAAGCTAGTGTCACTGGGAGAAAGAGCCTGTCCACCATTAAAAAGGCAAGAAGGGAGGCTTTCTCACTGGCCCATGTTTGTGGCGACCTATAATCGATAACTTAAGAAGCCCCCTCTGGCAGTCCCCTACATCTCTCCGCTTCTAAGCTAATTAATTGACTGTTTGTCTCTCTTCCTCCTACTGAATAAACTCTACTTATTTGATTGAAAAGAAGATTGAAAGGGAAATGAATGAAAATCATCACAAGGAGTCCTACAATTCCATATATAATAAATTATAAGAATAAGTACAGCCCCCCTCCCCTCCTTCCTGAGCTCCCAACAGCTCCACCCAAAGGCCAAGGGGCAAAAATCTGCTTTTCCACAGTCACCCTAATGCAACCTCCCCTCCCACCCCCACACTCCATTTTCCTCCTACCTCCATCACCAATGGAGCACCAAGCAAGCAGTAGACCGAAGAGCCTTGCCACGTGTCACATATGCACCAGACAACTGTATGTGATTGGACGGTGAAAGATCGTCTCCCCATTGCTGCTCTAGGAACCTATGGAGACCTAGCGCTGGGATTTCCATCAGGCAGACCATACAGCCATCTGCTCAGGTCATTACAGAGGAGCTGTAGACCCCTGGGAGAGTAGACCATCCCCCCTCAAGGAACAGGCAGCCTGGGCCAGCACCCACCATCTGGGTAGGTTCGGTTCAGTTCAGTCCCTCAGTCATGTCCGACTCTTTGCAACCCCATGAAGTACAGCATACCAGGCCTCTCTGTCCATCACCAACTCCTGGAGTTTACTCAAACTCATGTCCATTGAGTCCGTGATGCCATCCAACCATCTCCTCCTCTGTTGGCCCCTTCTCCTCCCATCTTCAATCTTTCCCACCATCGGGATCTTTTCCAATGAGTCAGTTCTTTGCATCAGGTGGCCAAAGTATTGGAGTATCAGTTTCAGCATCAGTCCTTCCTATGAATATTCGGGACTGATTTCCTTTAGGATGGACTGCTCAGATCTCCTTGCAGTTCAAGGGACTCTCAAGAGTCTTCTCCAACACCACAGTTCAAAAGCATCAATTCTTCTGCGCTCAGATTTCTTTATAGTCCGACTCTCACATCCATACATGACTCCTGGAGAAACCATAGCTTTGACTAGACGGACTTTTGTTGGCAAAGTAGTGTCTCTGCTTTTTAATATGCTGTCTAGGTTGGTCATAACTTTCCTTCCAAGGAGTAAGCGTCTTTTAATTTCATGGCTGCAGTGATTTTGGAGCCCCCAAAAATAAAGTCTGACACTGTTTCCACTGTTTCCTAATCTCTTTGCCATGAAGTGATGGGACTGAATGCCATGATCTTAGTTTTCTGAATGTTGAGCTATAAACCAACTTTTTCACTCTCCCCTTTCACTTTCATCAAGAGGCTCTTTAGTTTTTCTTCTCTACGTAGCTTACTACTACTACTACTACTACTAAGTCGCTTCAGTCGTGTCCGACTCTGTGCGACCCCCATAGACAGCAGCCCACCAGGCTCCCCCGTCCTTGGGATTCTCCAGGCAAGAACTGGAGTGGGTTGCCATTTCCTTCTCTGATGCATGAAAGTGAAAAGTGAAAGGGAAGTCGCTCAGTCGTGTCCGACTCCTAGCGACCCCATGGACTACAGCCTACCAGGCTCCTCCATCCATGGGATTTTCCAGGCAAGAGTACTGCAGTGGGGTGCCATTGCCTTCTCCCTAGGTAGCTTAGAGCCCCCAAAAGCAGCATTTTCTTAAAATATAGCTCCAGATTGTATGCCACCTGAGAACAGAATCCCTTGTGTGATATATCAGCAGACTGGGGACTTTCAGGCATTTTACTTTCTGCTGCTGCTGCTGCTAAGTTGCTTCAGTCGTGTCCGACTCTGTGCGACCCCATAGACGGCAGCCCACCAGGCTCCCCCATCCCTGGGATTCTCCAGGCAAGAACACTGGAGTGGGCTGCCATTTCCTTCTCCAGTGCGTGAAAGTGAAGTCACTCAGTCATGTCGGACCCTCAGCAACCCCATGGACTGCAGCCTACCAGGCTCCTCCATCCATGGGATTTTCCAGGCAGGAGTACTGAAGTGGGGTGCCATTGACTTTCAGGCATTTTACTTTCTAGAATTTATTAAATGTACTTATTCTTATAATTTATTATGTATAGAATTGTAGAACTCCCTGTGGTGACTTTCATTCATTTCCCTTTCACTCTCCTTTCCAATCAATGAAGTAATAGAGTTTATTCAGTAGGGGGAAGAAGAGAGGCAAGCAATCAATTAATTAGCTAAGTCTCCATTCAAAACACAAATACAGTATACTAACGCATATATATGGAATTTAGAAAGATGGTAACAATAACCCTGTTTACGAGACAGCAAAAGAGACACTGATGTATAGAACAGACTTTTGGACTCTGGGAACGGGAGAGGGTGGGATGATTTGGGAGAATAGCATTGAAATATGTATAATATCATATCTGAAATGAGTCGCCAGTCCAGGTACGATGCCTGATAACGGATGCCTGGGGCTGGTGCACTGGGACGACCCAGAGGGATGGTATGGGGAGGGGGGAGGGAGGAGGGTTCAGGATGGGGAACACATGTATACTTGTGGCGGATCCATCTTGATGTATGGCAAAAGCAATACAATATTGTAAAGTTAAGCAAAATAAAATTTAATTAAAAAAAATATACGCTATTGAAAAAACCATTTCCAGGTGGTACTAGTGGTAAAGAACCTGCCTGCCAATGCAGGAGATATAAGAGATGCAAGTTCAATCCCTAGTTCAGGAAGATCCCCTGGTGGAAGAAATGGCAACTCACTCAGTATTCTTGCCTGGAGAATCCCATGAGGAAAGGAGCCTGGAAGGCTACAATTCATAGGGTCACAAAGTGTCAGACACAACTGAAGCAACTTAGCAAGCGCATTGAAAAACCAAGACACTGAAGTCTACGAATGTACAAAAATATGAGTGAGAGCAGGAAAAGTGCTGGGTAAGTACATGGTTTCGTGGAGAAGATGTGGTGAAGAGAAGAGAGGTGGTGACATCCAAGCCTTTGTCAATAGCATGTAAATAGCTCTGTGACTCAACTTCAGTGAAAGACACCAGATAGGTGGACAGGTTCATATCCTGTCCTCTCTCTGTGGTTAGTGAGATTTACAAGAAGCTCAATCAAGCCTAAAATAGATGCTGTACTACCAAGATGTGGCAGACAGTGCTGCTTGGACACTGAGCCTCCTTCTCCCCTTTCCCATAGTAACTGACCTGTCGCTGGACACTGATTACCCAGCTGGCCGGCGTCCCCAGACTCCCCTGCAGTGAGACACGGCTTCGTGACCAAGCTCTATCTTGAGAGCAGGAACGATGCGGTCACTTCTGGGTCTGGCTAAGCCTGAGGCAATGGGAAAACAGTCTTCTCCCCTCTTTTCTGCTTCCCACTGGCTGGAACCTAGATATGGCACATTCTACTTTGATCGTGTAAACAAAGACATCACCCTCATGTCTCCTCCTGTTCCTACTGTGGAGCAGCAGGATAGAAGGAACCTGCTTCCCTGAATGTGAGGTCTGTGAATCTGTCCTGCTGAATCCTGGACTAACACATAAGAAGGAAATGTCTTCATTCTTTAAACCACTGCATTTGGGATTTTTTTTTTTTTTTAAAGCAGCTTAGCTATGCTAACTAATTCAGAAGAGAAAGTATGTTATAAAGGGAAAAGTATAGTGTTCAAAAACAACATCTTCTAATAAAAGGTAGTTTAACCTTTTATTTCCATAGCTATCTTTATTATTGTTGTTTAGTCCCTGAGTTGTGTCTGACTCTTTTGAGACCCCATGGACTGTAACCCGCTAGGCTCCTCTGTCCATGGGATTCTCTAGGCAAGAATACTGGAATGGGTAGCCATTTGCTTCTCCAGGGGATATTCCTGACCCAGCGATCGAACTTATGTCTCCTTCATTGGCAGCAGATTCTTTACCACTGAGCCACCAGGGAATCCTCTTCTTTTGCTGAAGCCTGGGAAAACATTGTACTAGTGTAGAAGGCACATTAGTGCCCAGCCCACATTTCTGAGGAATTTTTGGTGTGCACCAGTGAGATTCTGATGCTGGCATCGGCATCCCACAGGGCTGTTGTTCAGGTGCAGGATAAAGTGCTAAGGAAGTAATGCCCCAGGGAGAAGCCCTCAACCAGTGGCCTGGGGAAGCTGGTGTATTAATATCCCAACTCCCTCACTCCTCAGGTGGAAATTTCTAAGATGTGTGCTTTGCACCATTTTCCCTACAGAATTAAGCTCTGGGTGCCTTTTGTGCAGCTAATTGACCCACAGACATACTTTTTATTTGTTACCCCCCATCACTAGATTCCTTCCTCCACTTCCCTTCTCTGAACTTCCACGTAAACTACTTCACTGGAGTCCTTGCCTTACGATCTGCTTCTGGGAGAACCCAAATTCAGACAGCCAGACTTCATATTTGCCATCTCAGCTAAAACAGTCTCCAACACAGCTATTATTGTTAGTCAGGGATTATGCTATTTTATGGGTGAAGAAATCAAATTTATGAGAGGGTAATAGACCAATAGTTGGTGTCAGTACTAAAATTAAAACCCAGAAGTGTGTCTGGTGTCAGTACTAAAATTAAAACCCAGAAGTGTGTCACTCAAAAGTTGACAAGTTCTAATACACTTTACTCCCCTTGAAATGGAAGTTTTTCAATTATATGTTGATATGTTGTTTTTGTTGTTCATTCACAAAGTCGTTCTGAATTAAAACCCAGAAGTGTGTCACTCAAAAGTTGACAAGTTCTAATACACTTTACTCCCCTTGAAATGGAAGTTTTCCAATTATATGTTGATATGTTGTTTTTGTTGTTCATTCACAAAGTCGTTCTGACTCTTTGCGACCCCGTGGACTGCAGCACACCAGGCTCCCCTGTCCTCCACTGTCTCCCAGAGTTTGCTCAAATTCATGTCCACTGAGTCGGTGATGCTATCTAATCATCTCATCCTCTGTCATCCCCTTCTCCTTTTGCCTTCAATCTTTTCCAGCATCAGGATTTTTTCCAATGAGTCGGCTCTTTGCATCAGGTGGCCAAAGTATTGGGGCTTCAGCTTCAGCATCAGTCCTTCCAGTGAATATTAAGGGTATATTTTCTTTAGAATTGACTGGTTTGATCTCCTTGCAGTCTCAGGAACTCTCAAGAGTCTTCTCCAGCACAATTCGAAAGTATCAATTCTTGCGCTCAGCCTTTATAGTCCAACTCTCACATTCGTACATGAACTGGAAAAACCAGAGCTTCGACTATAAGGACCTTTGTCGGCAAAGTGATGTCTCTGCTTTTTAATGTGCTGTCTAGGTTTGTCATAGCTTTTGTCCAGGTTCTGTCACAGTTTTTCTTCCTCCCCCAGTGGGCAACGTTTTGTCAGAATTCTTCACTATCGTCTGTTTGTCCTGGGTGGCCCTGCACAGCACTGCTCATAGCTTCATTGAGTTATGCAAGCCTCTTCGGCACAACAAGGCTGTGATCCATGAAGGGGAACTATTGGTATAACTTTTAGTAGATGATGATGTTGGCAGTTTTATAGTTGGAGGATATATTTCAGGGAAATTAGACAAAACAGTTTCTTACAGCAGCCTATAGTATTTGTTTTCAATAAAAACACTTCTGACAACATTTTGTTAAACAGACGTTTTTAGCCTGAACAGAAATCAAACAGGTAGTTTTAGGCTACTTGCTGACACAAATTTACTTGGTACTTTTTAGTTAGTCAAATTCGGACTAGAGGTAATTCTGTTGAATAAACCTGCTTCTTAAGACGGCCCATATGTATTCTTTGTGAGAGTGACCTAGGTTTGCTCACGTTCCCATTAACATCAAGACTTGCCCAGAGAACAGGATAGTGGGTGAATACACATTAAGGTATAAACAATTCACAAGGCTTAGGGCTCAGGAGTTGTTGTATTTGAACAAAGAATGCAATCTCTCTACTATAGAATTAATAGAACTTTGGTTTTAGAGTTTCAGAAGTTAGTCAATATAAAATTTAGAGATGTATGATGAGGCTGGAGAAGGAAATGGCCACCCACTCCAGTATTCTTGCCTGGGAAATCACACGGACTGAGAAGCCTGGCGGACTACAGTCCATGGTGTGGCAACGAGTCGGACATGACTTAGCAACTTCAATGACATAAAATATGATGAGACAAGGTTAACTTTCCTATGCTTTTCCTCATACAAGTTCCCCCAAGACTAATTCCATGTAAAGCCGGCATACACAGAAGATAGGAAAAATCTGAGGAAATAACAGTTACTTTATACTCGTGTTTGCAATTGAATCTGTGCATTCTTTTAGATTTTTAGTTAACCGTCTGCCAGGAAAAACCCTGCAAGGTTGTCACACACAGGCAGTATACCGGGTTAACAGAATATTGTAAATAGCGTGGAAGAATTACAAGATCTTAGAGGGGAAAAAAGCTGTCTGTTTGCTCTCCGCCACCACTAGATATAATGTAAACACTGCATTCCTTAAAGGATATGCAATATCAATTACATTCATCTAGGCAATAGCCTGCCTCTTCTGGTCTTAACTAAACGCTGCGGCATGATCTTAAGCTTTAGTTATTTGAGGTAAACAAACGCCTCACGCCTGCTTCAGTTGAAGCTAAGGTCAATATGGGCGGCCCTGGAGGAGAATACTAATATCTAACAACACTGATTATCTACAGAAAATGTTTAAAGAATCCAATCCTACCCATATTGATGTCAGATTTTTATAGGGAACATTATATCACATAAAGTCTGAAAATGAAAGGAAGCCAGAATAAACAGAGCTGTGCATCACAAAGTCTTAAGCCTCATGGCAGACACAGTTTAACCAATGTAGCTATATTTGTATAACTTTTACTAGGACTGTGGTAATAAAACAGAACTCAGCTAATTGGAACACACTTATCTTACTTATAAAAGTGTACAAAATTTTATATACACATGCAAATAAAAAAAACTTTGCCTATCTCTAGAAATGTATATGCTTTTCATTTGTCCAATGACTCACACATGAGATTTTTAGAGTTTAATTAAATAATGGAATATCTCTCTATCAGTTCAGCTGCTCAGTCGTGTCCGACTCTCTGCGACCCCTTGGACTGCAGCAGGCAAGGCTTCCCTGTCCATCACCAACTGCCAGAGCTTGTTCAAACGCACGTCAATTGAGTCAGTGATGCCATCCCACCATCTCATCCTCTGTCATCCCCTTCTCCTCCAGCCTTCGATCTTTCCCAGCATCAGGGTCTTTTCCAGTGAATCACTTCTTTGCATCAGGTGGCCAAAGTATTGGAGTTTCAGCTTCAGCATCAGTCCTTCCAATGACTATTCAGGACTGATTTTCTTTACCATTGACTGGTTTGATGTCTTTGCAGTCCAAAGGACTCTCAAGAGTCTTCTCCAACACCAGAGTTCAAAAGCATCAATTCTTTGGCACTTAGCCTTCTTTATGGTCCAACTCTCACATCCATACATGACTACTAGAAAAACCATAGCTTTGACTAGACGGACCTTTGTTGGCAAAGTAATGTCTCTGCTTTTTAATATGCTGTCTAGGTTGGTCATAGCTTTTCTTCCAAGGAGCAAGCATCATTTTATTTCATGGCTACAGTCACCATCTGCAGTGATTTTGGGGCCCCCCCAAAATAAAGCCTATTACTGTTTCCTTTGTATCCCCATCTATTTGCCATGAAGTGATGGGACCAGATGCCATGATCTTAGTTTTCTGAATGTTGAGCTTTAAGCCAACTTTTTCACTCTCCTCTTTCACTTTCATCAAGAGGCATTTTAGTTCTTCTTTGCTTTCTGCCATAAGGGTGGTGTCACCTGCGTATCTGAGATTATTGATATTTCTCCTGGCCATCTTGATTCCAGCTTGTGCTTCTTCCAGCCTGGCTGGACGTACTCTGATGTACTCTTTACTTTCACATGATGTACTCTGCATATTAGTTAAATAAGCAGAGTCACAATATACAGCCTTGACACACTCCTTTCCCAATTTGGAACAAGTCTATTGTTCTATGTCTGGTTCTAATGGTTGATTCTTGACCTGCATACAGATTTCTCAGGAGACAAGTAAGGTGGTCTGGTATTGCCATCTCTTTCAGAATTTTCCAGTTTATTGTGATCCATACAGTCAAAGGCTTTGGCATAGTCAATAAAGCAGAAGTAGATATTTTCCTCGAACTCTCTTGCTTTTTTGATAGTCCAGCAGATGTTGGCAATTTGATCTCTGGTTCCTCTGCCTTTTGTAAATCCAGCTTGAACATCTGGAAGTTCACGGTTTATGTACCACTGAAGTCTGGCTTGGAGAATTTTCAGTGTTACTTTGCTAGTATGTGAAATAAGTGAAATTGTGCAGTAGTTTGAACAATCTTTGACAATGCCTTTCTTTGGGATTGGAATGAAAACTGACCCTTTCCAGTCCTGTGGACACTGCTGAGTTTTCCAAATTTTCTGGCAAATTTGCAGCACTTTCACAGCATCATCTTTTAGGATTTGAAATAGCTCTATTGGAATTCCATCATCTCCACTAGCTTTGTTCAAAGTGATGCTTCCTAAGGCCCACTTGACTTTACATTCCAGGATGTCTGGCTCTAGGTGAGTGATCACACTATCATGGTTATCATGGATCATGAAGATCTTTTTTGTATAGTTCTTCAGTGTATTCTTGCCACCTCTTCTTATATCTTCTACTTCTGTTAGGTCCATACCATTTCTGTTCTTTATTGTGCCCTTATTTGCATGAAATATTGCCTTGTCATCCCTAATTTTCTTGAAGAGATCTCTAGTCTTTACCATTCTGTTGTTTTCCTCTATTTCTTTGCATTGATCACTGAAGAAGGCTTTCTTATGTCTCCTTGCTATTCTTTGGAACTCTGCATTCAGATGGGTATATCTTTCCTTTTCTCCTCTGCCATTGGCTTCTCTTCTTTTCTCAGCTATTTGTAAGGCCTTCTCAGACAACCGTTTTGCCTTTTTGTGTTTCTTTTTCTTGGGGATGATCTTGGTCACCACTTCCTATGCAATGTCATGAACCGCCATCTGTAGTTCTTGAGACACTCTATCAGATCTAAACCCTTGAATCTATTTTGTCACTTTCACTGTATAATTGTAAGGGATTTGATTTATGTCATACCTGAATGGTCTAGTGGTTTTCCCTACGTTTTTCAATTTAAGTCTGAATTTGACAATAAGGAGTTCATGATCTGAGCCACAGTCTGCTCCAGGTCTTGTTTTTGTGACTGTACAGAGTTTATCTATCTTCAGCTGCAATATATACTAAATATATTTAAAAATAGTTCTGCCTGTTTTTTAAAAATAAATATTTATTCAATATTCTATAGCATATCCTCGTTTTAAGCCCTCAAAACTTAAATATTATTTCTTAAGGATGTCATATTGAGCTTTGAAACAAAGATAAATATCAAGCACTCCAGTAATGGGATAGCGGTGTTGTGATTATGTGGTTGGTGTTTTTCTTTTAAATTTTCAATTACTGATGATACAAACAAGTGTTCACAAGATAAATGATATGATCTCTTGGGTTTACTTTAAAATGTTTCAGATACTTGGAAAAATAAAGGTTGGAGAGAATAGATGGAACAATAGTGCAGAATGTTGACAATTATTGAAGCTGAAATAAGAATATAAATGGGCTCATTATATTAGTCTCTCTTCTTTTGTGTATTTTTTTAAATTTCCAGAATAAAAATGTGAAACAAAAATATATTTTGACCAAATAAAAATCACACAGTCTCTATTTAAAAGAGAAAGGAACAGTAACAGTAAGATAAATCAATTTATATCAGTAAGGATGATGTGATTTTGATTTTATGCTTTAAAATGCTCACATTAGTTACTTCCTATGATATAATTAACTTACCAGAAAGTGTTAGTCACTCGGTTGTGTCCAACTCTTTATGACCCCATGGATTGTAGCCTACCAAGCTTCTCTGTCCTTGGAATTCTCCAGGCAAGAAACTTGAGTGAGTAGCATTCCCTTCTCCAGGGGATCTTCCTGACCCAAGTATTGAACCCAGGTCTCCTTCCTTGCACCTGGATTCTTTACTGTCTGAGCCACCAGGGAAGCCCAAGAATTACCTTAGCATGGATCTAAACAGCTTTAATTACATACAGAGACTCCAAATTTTTATTTAGTATGTTCAAATGCTATGTTAGATATTTATATCAATAAAAAGTTAACTTGGGAATAAAAATATGAGCTTTTTTAGAAACGTGAAACTGTCTTATGTTCATCAGTTCCCATACTTCTGAACTGGGCTTGCAAGTTTGCACACCCTCTGAGGTGACGAGGAGGTCTCTCCCAAGAAATGCCAGGTAGTGGTACATCAATCTTGCTGCAGTTCCCTTTGCACAAAAGAAGTTCTGGACATTTTTCTGACAGAAGACTTTTAGGCACTATTTATTGACATATATTTTCAAGCATATGGGCAATAATATGTAATAATTACTAAATAATATCCTTTGTTTGCAGTATGCAAGAGAAGGGCTACCAGGTGGTTCAGTGGTAAAGAATCCGCCTGCCAATGTAGGAGACAAGGGTTCGATCCCTGGGTTGGGAAGATCCCCTGGAGAAGGAAATGGCTACCCACTCCAGTATTCTTTCATGGAGAATTCCATGGACAGAGGAGCCTGGTGGGCTGCAGTCCATGGGGTCGCAAAAGAGTCAGAGATGACTTAGACTAAAGCAATAACAACAACAAATGCAGGAGAAATGAAACTACCTATTCATAGCAGATAAGTAATAAAATTTTATCTTAGTTTATAACAATAGTGTTTGTGGTCTATATATGGAGAAGGCAATGGCACCCCACTCCAGTACTCTTGCCTGGAAAATCCCATGGGTGGAGGAGCCTGGTGGGCTGCAGTCCATGGGGTTGCTAAGAGTCGGACACGACTGAGCAACTTCACTTTCACTTTTCACTTTTCACTTTCATGCATTGGAGAAGGAAATGGCAACCCACTCCAGTGTTCTTGCCTGGAGAGTCCCAGGGACGGGGGAGCCTGGTGGGCTGCAGTCTATGGGGTCACGCAGAGTCGGACACGACTGAAGCGACTTAGCAGCGGCAGCAGCAGCAGCAGTGATCTATATAAGATTTTATCTACATATAAGGCAGAAGATTCTTAAAGTTAAACACGTTTGTTTTTCAACAAAATCAGTTGCTTCACCATCATACACACTAACCTGAACGCAGATGCTGCTTCTTATGTTAATGGGTAGTGCTTGACTGCCACCTGATGGCTGGCCTCCTCCTTACAGAGGGATTTTCCTCTGACCCTGTGGCATGAGGCAACTTTACACCAACCTGACCCTCCAAATGCTAAATTAGAATAAGACATTTTTTGCAAGACAGATACACCATTCTACCCAAATAGCAGATTCCTGAACTTTCTAACACAGTAAGATATATATTTTGAAATATATAACCAGTTCTGTTCTATAATGGTCAAATATGCTCTACTAATACAAAAGCAGAAAGGCAAAAACATTAATAGTTATTTGTTATTTTTAGATAATCCATTGTGTTTTAACATCTTAGTTTAGTTGCATGAGTCACCAAAGGATTAGGAAATTTGGAATCAGAAAACCAGAAAATCAGAAAACTAAAATCATATGTTTAGTGTGACCTTTGAGCTAGCGAAGAAAGTTATCCTTGTTTTGAGTAGAAAAAGATAGTTTTGAAATATTCACTTTTTTCCTCCATACTTTTTTGCCTCCCCCATGCCTCAGTAAGTAAGAGAGCTGTTAAGAGAACAAAAAGAAAAAAAAAATCAACATTCAGTGCATTCTGGGTCATCAGGTAGGCAGCCATAAAGTTTACACCATATAAGTCTATTGAGAAAATAGTAGACTCTTTGCAACCCTATGGACTGTAGCCCGCCAGGCTCCTCTGTCCATGGGATTCTCCAGGCAAGAATACTGGAGTGGGTTGCCATGCTCTTCTCCAGGGGATCTTCCCCACCCAGGGATCAAACCCACATCTCTTATGTCTCCTGCATTGGCAAGTAGGTTCTTTACTTCCCATCTGGGAAGCCCAGAAGCAAATATGTCCTATCAACTCCTTCCTCTGCCTAAGAGAGGTCACCTGGACCCTAAGGTGATGGGAAAAAGCCTGGGGTGGAGGGGTCTGGAGACACCTGGCTCATCCTCAGGGGACCACAGGGAAAGGAGGAAGGTCAGAGTCAGATGTGGGCAGCACCACTGGTGCTCAAAATTGTGTGGCTTGCAGAATTTCTTCCACCGGATATTATTCTTCCTTCTCATTTCTAGATCAAAAAAGTTAACAGAGAGACTGGTACACCCATCATCCTGTCATATCATCGCTTTCAATTTCTGAAACACCAAATGCATTTTCTGCTGCCATTTCCTTCCCTAAGCCATCGTCTGACCTGAATTTTCTTTTATTCTAAAGTGAAGTGAAGTGAAGCGAGAGTCTCTCAGTCGTGTCCGACTCTTTGTGACCCCGTGGACTATACAGTCCATGGAATTCTTCATGCCAGAATACTGGAGTGGGTAGCCTGTCCCTTCTCCAGGAGAATCTTCCCAACCCAGGGATCGAACCAGGTCTCCCACACTGCGGGTGGATTCCCTACCAGCTGAGCCACGAGGGAAGCCCAGGAATACTGTAGTGGGCAGCCTATCCCTTCTCCAGCGGATCTTCCTGACCCAGGAATATGAGCTCGGGTCTCCTGCATTGCAGGCAGATTATTTACCAACTGACCTATTCACCACAATAGGACACAAACTTCCTGCTGCCTTCGTTTTCATCAGGTACTCCTATCCATCCATCAGTCACAGATCCACTGCTCTTGACCACTTCCATGTCTTCCTCCTCTCAAAGTCATATCCATCCTCTTATTTCACCATTTCGCATTATCCTGTATGCTCTGTGAGTCCAGATATTCCCTTTCCTTCCCCTTCACACCCTTCATTCACATGTGATGCCTACCTTGTTATTCCCATCTGCCTACAGAGATCAGTGGTCCTCAACCTTGACTGTAACTAGAATCACACTGAGAGTTTTTTTTTTTTTTTTTTTTTTAGAAAATGTTCTCTCTTAAACACAGAGAATCTGATTTAATAAGTCTAGAAAGGAGTAACGTGGATCAGTACATTTCAAACGCTCACCAAGTGATTTTAATTTGGGCCAAGTTACACACAGCAACAAAGGCCCCATGCAGCCAGAAACAAATAATTAAGTTATAAAACCAAACAGAAAAGGGAATTAATTCAAATAACTTTTGAACCCATTACTCTATTTGCTTCATTGCATTCATTCTAAGGACAAAAAAAAAAGAAATGTTAAGATTTTGCTTGGTATTGCCTTGTTAGTAGTGATATTGTATTGAAACTCTTGAAACTATTTTACATACTTTTTCAGACATTCTAAATAAGTTAACATTACTGCTACTAATGAACGAAGATTTTCATTGTAAAAAAAATAGCATATATATTAAAAAAACAAGAATAAATGCTGAAATGTTCATTTTGACTTGTATTATCAATTTTTAAATTAAATGAGAACAATCTCTAACACATGAAATGAGGATTATATACAATTCCAAAAAATAACTTTTCCAAGTGACTTTGTTTTTCTTTCAGTTTTATTGAGATATAACAGACATGCAACACTGTGTAAATTTAAGGTGTACAGCATAATGACTTGACTTACAAACATCATGAAATGATGACCACAATAAGTTGAGTGAACATCCATCATATCATGTAGATACAAAACAGAAAGAAAAAAAGTTGTTTTTCTTATGTTGAGAACTCAGAATTTACACTCTTAACAACTTTCATATATAAAATCAACAGTGTTAATTCCATTTTTTGTATTGTATATCATATCTTTCAGATCAGTCGCTCAGTCGTGTCCGACTCTTTGCGACCCCATGAACCGCAGCACGCCAGGCCTCCCTATCCATCACCAGCTCTCGGAGGTCACTCAGACTCACATTCATCGAGTCAGTGATGCCATCCAGCCTATCATATCTTTAGGACTTACTTATCTTATAACTGGAAGTTTGTACATTTTGACTGCCTTCTCTCAATTCCCCCTCTCCCTATCCCTTACCTCTGGTAACCACAAATCTTGTCTCTTTTCTATTAGTTTTTTGGTTTGTTTGTTTTGGGAGTATAATTGACTGACAACAGCGATTCACAATACAGTGAT
Source organism: Tragelaphus eurycerus (assembly GCA_935064755.1). Classification (NCBI taxonomy): domain Eukaryota; kingdom Metazoa; phylum Chordata; class Mammalia; order Artiodactyla; family Bovidae; genus Tragelaphus; species Tragelaphus eurycerus. The sequence continues at coordinate 16,287,027 of CAKXYN010000041.1, forward strand.
CGAATATTTGTATGTACTACAAATTGATCACACAAGTCTAATTACTATCTGTCATCAAACAAGTTATTATAGTATTATTAACTATATTCCCTATGCTGTGCATTACGTTCATGTGATTTATTTATTTCATAACTAGAAGTCTATATCTCTTAATCTCTCTTATCTATTTCACTTATCCCTGCAACCCCCTCCCCTCTGGCAGCCACCTATTTGTTCTCTGTATTTATGAATCATATTGATTATGTTCTTTACAACCAAAGATTGAAAAGCTTATACAGTCAGTACAAACAAGACCTGGACTTGGCTGAGGCTCAGACTCATCAACTCCTTATTGCAAAATTCAGGATTAAATTGAAGAAAGTAGAGAAAAACCACTAGGCTATTCGGCTATGACCCAAATCAAATCCCTTATGATAATACAGTGGAGGCGATGAGTCGATTCAAGGGATTAGATCTGGTAGACAGAGTGCCTGAAGAACTATGGACGGAAGTTCGTAACATTGTACAGGAGGAGGAAACCAAAACCATCTCCAAGATAAAGAAATACAAGAAGGCAAAGTGGCTGTCTGAGGAGGCCTTACAAAGAGCTGAGAATAAAAGAGAAGCAAAAGGCAAAGGAGAAAGGGAAAGATATACCCAATTGAATGCAGAGTTCCAGAGAATAGCAAGGAGAGATAAGAAGGCTTTCTTCAATGAACAATGCAAAGATATAGAGGAAAAAAATAGAATGGGAAAGATCTTGTCAAGAAAATTGGAGATATCAAGGGAACATTTCATGCAAGGATGGGCGTGAGAAAGGACAGAAACCACAAACCTAACGAAAGGAGAAGAGACTGAGAAGAGGTGGCAAGAATACACAGAACTTACCAAAAAAGGTCTTAACGACCCAGATAACCACAATGATGTGGTCGCTCACTTAGAACCAGACATCCTGGAGTGTGAGATCAGTGGGCCTTAGCAAGCATTACTGTGAACAGAGCTAGTGGAAATGACAGAATTTCATCTGAGTTAAAAGATAATCCTGTTAAAGTGCTGCACTCAATATGCCAGCAAATTTGGAAAACTCAGCAGTTTTCATTCCTAAAGAATGTTCAAACTATGGTACAATTGCACTCATTTAATGGCAACCCACTCCAGTATTCTTGCCTGGAGAATCCCAGGAACCGGGGAGCCTTGTAGGCTGCCATCCATGGGGTCACACAGAGTCAGACACAACTGAAGCGACTTAGCAGCAGTAGCACATGCTAGCAAGGTTATGTTCAAAATCCTTCAAGCTAGGCATCAGCAGTATGTGAACTGAGAAATTCCAGATGTACAAGCTGGATTTAGAAAAGGCAGGAGAACTAGAGATCAAACTGCCAACATTCGTTGGATCATAGAGAAAGCAGAGGAATTCCAGAAAAATATCTATTTCTGCTTCATTGACTACACTAAGCTTTTGACTGTGTGGATCACAACAATCTGTGGAAAATTCTTAAGGAGATGAGAGTACCAGACCACATTATTTGTCTCCTGAGAAACCTGTATGTGGGTCAAAAAGTAGCAATCAAAACCACGGACTGGTTCAAAACTGGGAAAGGAGTACTAGACTGTATATTGTCACCCTACTTATTTAATTTCTTTCCAGAGTACATGATGCAAAATGCTGAGCTGGATGAATCACAAACTGGAATCAAGATTGCCGGGAGAAATATCAACAACTTCAGATATGCAGATGAATACCACTCTACTGGCCGAAAGTGAAGAGGAACTAAAGAACCTCTTGATGAAAGTGAAAGAGCAGAGTAAAAAAGCTGACTTGAATCTCAACATTCAAAAAACTAAGATCATTGTATCTGGTCCCATCACTTAATGGCAAATAGATGGGGAAAAAATAGAAGCAGTGATAGACTTTATTTTCTTGGGCTCCAAAGTCACTGCAGACAGTGACTTCAACCATGAAATTATAAGACACTTGCTCCTTGAAAGGAAAGCTATCACAAACCTAGACAGTGTTTTATAAAGCAGAGACATTATTTTGCTGACAAAGATCCATCTAGTCAAAGCTATGGTTTTTCCAGTAGTCATGTACAGATGAGAGAGCCAGATCATAAAGAAGTCTGAGCACCAAAGAATTGATGCCTTTGAATTGCGGTGCTGGAGAAGACTCTTGAGAGTCCCTTGGACTGCAGGGAGATCAAACTAGTCCATCCTAAAGGAAATCAATCCTGAATATTCATTGGAAGGACTGAAGTTGAAGCTCTAATAGTTTGGTCACCTGATGCGAAGAGCCAACTCATTGGAAAAAGTGTTGATGCTGGGAAAGACTGAAGGGAAGAAGAGAAGGGGGCGGCAGAGGATGAGATGTTTAAACGGAATCACTGACTCAATGGACGTGAGTTTGAGCAAACTCTGGGAAATAGTGGAGGACAGAGGAGCCTGGTGTGCTACATTGCATGGGGTCACAAAGAGTTGGACATGATTTAGTGATTGAACAACAACATCTATGAGTCTATTTCTGTTTTGTTATCTTTGTTCACTTGTTTTGTAGATTCCATATGTAAGTAATATTAATAATATTTGTCTTCCACTGATTTATCTCACTTAGCACAATACCCTCTAGGTCTACCCATGTTGTTTGAAAATGGAAAAATTTATTCCTTATTGGCTGAGTAATATCTAAGTGACTTTAAAATACTAAATGTGATTGTACACCTTTAGAGAGATATACCCTGGATATAGCTCTATACCCTAAGGATGAAAATAACTAAAAAAAAAATTCGTCAACTATTTTCAGTAATTGTATTGTGGACAGTAGTGTTATTCTGAGATTATTATGCATGTAATGCATGATAAAGCAAATGGATAATTAGGTGACATGCTAATCCTTTCATTCTTGGTGTCACTGAGAACCAGAATTCTTGACATGAGAGAGAAGAAATAAAAATGTCAGACAGAGCAGTTAGCAAAAACCCCATAATCTTAAACTTGGATATATTATTGTAACTCAGTATACCATTCTTCTTAAAAAGAAATTCCTGGCTCTCTCTACTGGCTGCTGCTGCTGCTGCTAAGTCGCTTCAGTCGTGTCCGACTCTGTGTGACCCTTTAGATGGTAGCCCACCAGGCTCCCCCGTCCCTGGGATTCTCCAGGCAAGAACACTGGAGTGGGTTGCCATTTCCTTCTCCAATGCATGAAAGTGAAAGTGAAAGTGAAGTCGCTCAGTCGGGTCCGACTCTTAGCGACCCCATGGACAGCAGCCCACCAGGGACCTCTGTCCATGGGATTTTCCAGGCAAGAGTACTAGGGTGGGGTGCCATTGCCTTCCCCGCTCTCTACTGGAAAGGCCTAGAAACAACGATTATCCCATTAACAATGAGCATCAGTGTTAACTGAAATCCCATTTCACATTGAAAGAAACTAAGACTCTTTTGGAGAAGTGGTCCGTTCCAGGTTTAGGACAGAGAAAAATATAAGATGAGATTGAAATATTTAACACCACAAGGCAAGGAGATGCTCAAAGACTAGTGAAGTTGTGTCTTGATTTGAAGAGCCTTCCACTGGCTCAATCTGGGATAACCTGAGCATCAAAAAGACTAAAAACAGGGAAGGGTTAAAGCATGTCAAATTAAAAATGGAGTCCCTGAAGGTACTCAAAAGAAGTAGAGGGAGCAGAGGGAAAAAAAGAGTGGCAGGGAAAAACTCTTCCTGATAGAGGAATGACAACTAATAACTCTGAAGGACTGAAAAAATTTTTAAAAACTAACCATTTTGCCTTCCCCAAGGTAATAATTAATTTAGGCAAAAGTCATTAATGGATGATAAAATGACTGGCTAAAAATTGATGAGGAACAGTATATTTGCACAGTCTCTAAGTTCTAACTTCGAAGAGGAAAATACACCTTCAAAATGGAGCCATCCGGTAGTCTGCCCTTAGCTAAGTGATCACACTGTGCACCACTGATAATGAGATAAAGGGACTTGCTGAGCCTTTTGTGCAATGCAGTAAGTGCACATCAACTGTGATTCTGCTCTGCCAGAAATGTTTAATCTAAGTCTCATCAAAGGACACCAAAGAGCAAACTTAGAATGTGAGACATTCCAAATGATAACTACGTAGTCTGTACTCTCCAAACACAACGATGTCATAAAAAGCCACACAAGGTGGAGAAAATGTTCTAGGTTAGATCACATAGCAAGAAAATATAATGCATCATCCTTGATCATAGCCTGAGTCAAAAAATCAAAACCAGTTATGAGTTACTTTGGGTACAATTGGGGAAATTCTTATATGAGCTATATGTACTCAGTCACTTCAGCTGTGTCTGACTCTTTGTGACCCTATGGACTCTAGCCCGTGGTGGGACTCTAACTCCTCTGTCCGTGGGCTTCTCCAGGCAAGAATACTGGAGTGGGTTGCCATGCCTTCCTCCACGGGATCTTGCCTACCTAGGGATTGAACCTGTGTCTCTTAGGTCTCCTGCATTGGCAGGCAGGTTCTTTACCACTTGCAATACCTGAAGTTAGATGATATTATTAAAGTATTGTTTTCTTAGATATGATAATGGTAGGAGAATGTTCTTATCCTTAGAAAATGAATGCTGAGTGTCATGATGCCTTCCACTTATCTTCAAATGGTTTAGCATGTGTGTATATACATATATATGCACTACTGCTGCTGCTGCTAAGTCACTTCAGTCGTGTCCAACTCTGTGCGACCCCATAGACGGCAGCCAACCAGGCTCCCCCATCTCTGGGAATCTCCAGGCAAGAACACTGGAGTGGGTTGCCATTTCCTTCTCCAATGCATGAAAGTGAAAAGTGAAAGTGAAGTCACTCCGTCATGTCTGACTCTTAGCGACCCCATGGACTGCAGCCCACCAGGTTCCTCCATCCATGGGATTTTCCAGACAAGAGTACTGGAGTGGGGTGCCATTGCCTTCTCCGATATATATGCACACATATATATAAATTATCCATAGATAAAACATATAGTTCACGTAATAACATACATATGTAATATATAGAATTTAGAGATAGATGGTAAGTTTAAAATTTTTCAAATTCTGGTAAGTTTAAAATTTTTCAAATTCTGGTAAGTTTAAAATTTTTCAAAATAAAAAATTGGAGAGGAAAAGCCCTGTTATTTGCTAGGATTGTTACAAAATTGAAAGCTTATGTGAGGCAAAAAAGAGAAGCCTACAAATACCATGAGTTTTAAAAGATGGGGGTGTCACTAGAGATTAGGAAAGACATCATGGAAGGGACTGCATTTTTAAATGTAAGGGTTTTGAGTTAGGAAGAACCATATAAATCATCTAATTCCACTCCCTCCTTCTGAAGACATGACAGCTGAGAGGCTGCAGGGCTCATGAAAAGTTCAGCACAAAGCTGTGAAATCTAAAGCACCGAGCCCATGGTGGTTTTCCCCCGAATCTGCTTATTGAGCAATTCCTGTACACAAGCCGCCCTACTTCCCATCTCAGATGGGCCCAGAAGGACACTCTAAATAAGGAAAAGCACATAGAAGTTAATCATTACAAGCTCCAAAATAAAATTTAAATGCTAGAAAAATTGCTGGCCTTGAAGATAGAAAGGGTTCATGGGCAACTTCTAGAAGCTGGGAACGCGTTCAGCTGACAACCAGCTAGAAAGTGGAGTCAGCTTCAGCCCATGACCGCAGGAAACTGCATTCTGCCAACAATCTATTAATAAATAAATACAAAAAAGTCTTCTCCCCTAAATTCTCTAGAAAAGAATGGAGACCTACTGACCCCTTGACATTATCCCAGTGAGACGCATACTAGACATCTGACCTGTAGAACTGCAATATAATAAATTTGTGTTGTTGTTTTTTTTAAAAAAAAAGATTTGATTGAGCAAAAACAGAAACACAGGAATGTAGCACCACTGCAACACAGGAAGCACTGAAAAACTGATGAAAATCCCATGGGTTTAAGCTTTTGTATAAACATCCCAGAAAAAGCAAATTCAATTGATAAAATTAAAGTTTTTATTTCTCATATATAATATCTGTACTACTCTGGAGAATTTTAAAGTTATTTCAAGTTTTACTGATGTCTCTTTTCCCAAGATGTGTATTCAGTTGGGCATATAACCTTAGTTAGACGGTGGCTATAGATTGTCATCATCAGCTTCTATATGGAAAAATGTATTTTCAAAGTTAATGAAAGCCATGATTAGTATTTTTTGATTGACAGTTATGCCTTTTAATTATAAAGCCATATAAAAATGAGCAACATATAATGAAGTAGTCTCATGGCATGAATAAGGATGGTCCAGTAGATGAGAAAAGAAATTTTAATTTTTAGGTGATTGGGTTAAGGATTGATAAATACATGCATCATTTTTTTTCTCACTTGGCTAAGTCATAAATCTAATTTTGAAGTTCAATTAACCTCATTCAAACCTCTGTTACTAGTTTTCAAATCTAAAGTAGAGCAATATTAACATAACAAATACGTATAGAGGTTGTTAATGAAAGACAACAACAGCAAATGGAAAGATTATGAAATAAAATAATAGGTGGAAACTCTTACCACAGCCACTGTCACTGCTTTCCAAAAGCTTCTGGGCATTGTATTTTGCTAAGGAATTCAAAGATGGAAAAGTTTAGAAATCGTTTCTCTATTTTGAAGTGTACACCCGAAAACTGTGCTCAAATTGTCTTTCCTTGGGTAGCTCAAAGGCAAAGTAAGATGACAGTGCACAAATACTTCCATCCAGTTGGCAAGGTTTCATTGTACATCCAGCCTATCGAATACATTACTTTAATTATGTTTTGGTGTGGGAAGTATTGTCTCATACCCAAGCAGGCTCTTTATTTGGTCAGACTGGAGATTCAGAGAAAAACAAGTCAGACAATTTTCATTTTTTTATTTGTGGGCGTCAAGTCTGCATTGAGGAAATATTTGTCATGCTCACCACATTTTTGTCATATACTTGTTTCACAGAGCTAGTGTACAACTTTGCAGAGGGAAGAATGGCTGCTGTGTCTCACACTGGAGAAATGCTCATGGCCACCCATCTGTACTTCTGGGGGATAGCCAAGCCAATCTTCCTGAAACAAGTTTTCAATTCTGAATCTTGCCCCAGATTTCCCAAGGTTTCTCTTTTGTCTCCTGCCTGAAATCCAGGCTCTCCAACCTGCCTCTAGTGATTCCCCTCCCACCAAAAACACCCCAAAACACGGCCAAATAGTCCACCTCTGTCCCTTTGCTTGTCCTGCTATGACTGCTTAGAATGACTGTTACCCCTAATCATCTCTCAGGATCCAACTAAAGGCCTCTCTCATTCACAGGAACTTTCCCGATCCTTGTGTTCACATACTAACTGTCTCTGAATGCCCATAGTATCTCATCTGAACTTTTTTTTTTCTTTTTGGCATTTAATAAAATACTCCCTTGGACCCTTGCCATTTTTATGATCCACTTTCTACTTTGGTTGTTGGAAAATAGTAACTGTATGCCACGGGAGCAGTAATGATTCTTAAATCTTTGGTAGATGGTATTATTGTGTGCGGTTATTCACTCCCTCTTTCTTCATGAATAAAATGTTTCCCCCGTCCCTTTTACTATGGGCTCAAGACATCTGACTTGCTTTAGCCAATGGAACGTTTTGCTATGTATTACTTCCAAACAGAAGTTCTTGAGGCATTGAAAGATTTCAGAACTCTCCTAGCTTCTGTGCCCTCTGTCATCAGAAAAGCATAAGGCTTTCCTTTAGGTCTCAAAATAAGGATATAGGTAGAGGTTGTTCAGCTTGCAGTCTGGCGTAAAATCACATCTAAACAGTAGGTGACAAGATGAACCTGAAAAAGAAATAAATATTTGCTATTGTAAACCACTGAAAATTTGAGATTGCTTACTATATAGTGAAAGCTGATGGATATAATAGCTAATATTTTGTAAACACTATGTCCTGTATCCACAATATCTCATTTAACTGATAAAATAATCCTGTGTGTTACATACTTTATTATCCCCTTTTTATAGGTGAGAAAGCAATGATGAAGTAAAGTAACTAATCTAAAACACACATAGCTGTAAGATTTTATAATCAGACGCATCTAGCTTAGAAGTTAGATTCTACCACTTATCAAGTATAGTGTCAAAGTCATAATACAATCACACTAAAAATCAGTCACATGTAAAACAGAGATACAGTTAAGCTCTTCTCACAGTATAATTCTAAGGGCCATTGGGGGATTAAATAATGTGTGAATGACGAAATGATTTAATGAGCAAGTAAGTCTTAATTTACATCACCCCTAAATTAGACCCTGAGATAAACACTTGGTGTGGGTAGTTTAGAAAACTTCACAAAGCTTTTTTGTGAAGAAGTGGGGAATGAGATAAAGGATAAGAAAAGTCAATTAAATAGCTTAAAATTTGGAGAAGTTTTGGGGAAACAGACTCAATCACACTAAGATACCATGTGGAATATGACTCAGATGGCCAAAAAAGATTCTATCAGGATCTTTCACAAATAACAACTAAAAACTCCATACAAAAAAAAAAAAAAAAAGGAAAAGAAAAAAAAAAACAAATAAGAAAAACTGGAATGTGAAGTCACTGGAAAGTGAACAAGCAGATTCTGGAAGAATCAAAACTTGGAAGAAGGATCAGAAAAGGATGAGTTTTCCGTCGGTACAAATTTTGTCCTGAGGGCAGAACGAAGTTAGCACGGCACAGCATGCCTAAAACTCTAATAGAAAACAGTCTTTCTGGCCTAAAGAATTAGCAGATGGAATTTAGAGCAACCACAGGTCCTGAAAAGTTGAGAGGATGAGGAGAAAGATGTGAGCCAGGAAGAGAGAGTCCTGAATTCTATTTATAAACTCTGCTCAAGTCTCTGAACTGGGGCATATAAGAAGGGAGCAGACTCCAATACCTCAGCTAGAGGCACAATAGGGGTTTGAAGCTGCTGCCCAAAAAAACGTCTTTACAGTTTGAGTTTGGCCAAGTTAATTTCTCACTTTAAAAGAATGGGGAACTCTTTGGAGAAATACAATATAGAGTCTTTACTACAGAACATCCCACAATGTCTAGCATAAAACCCAAAATTGCTCAACTTGTGAAGAATCAGGAAAACGTGACCTATTTTCAAGAGACAAGACCATGAACCAAGTCTGGTCTCAAAATGATCTAAATGTGGAAATTAGCAGACATGGATTTTAAAAGCAGATTTTATAACTCTGCTCATTGAAATAAGAGAAAATATGCTTGTATTAATGAAGATGTAAAGAATCTCAGCAGGGAAAAAAGGAGAAACTATTTAAAAAGAACCAAAAGAAAATTCCTGAACTTAAAAAAATGCAATTTTGAAACTAAAATCTCACTGAACAGACTTAACAGCAAATTGGATATGACAGAAAAATCAGTGAACTTGAAAATAGACAGAAAGTATCCAATCTGAAGGACAAAAATATTTTTTAAGATTTTTTTTTTTTTTTTCCAGGAAATTCCCTGGTGGTTCAGTCAGGACTCTGCACTTTCTCTGCAGAGGGCCAGAGTTCAATCCCTGGTCAAAGAGCTAATATCCTGAAAGGTACATGGTGCTATGCTAAGTACTATGCTAAGTCACTTCAGTCGTGTTCGACTCTGTGCGACCCCATAGACGGCAGCCCACCAGGCCTCCCCGTCCCTGGGATTCTCCAAGCAAGAACACTGGAGAGGGTTGCCATTTCCTTCTCCAATGCATTAAAGTGAAAAGAGAAAGTGAAGCCACTCAGTCATATTCGACTCCCAGCGACCCCATGGACTGCAGCCCACCAGGCTCCTCCGTCCGTGGGATTTTTCCAGGCAAGAGTACTGGAGTGGGGTGCCATTGCCTTCTCTGATACATGGTGCAGCCAATTTAAAAAGTGCTTTTTTTTTTTTTTTTTCCGGAACATTTTGTCCCCCTCAAAGAAACTCTGTACTCATACTCAGTCAGTACCCGATTTCTCTTTTGCCCTTCAGCCCTAAACAACCACCAGTTTACTTTCTATCTCTGTAAATTTGTCTACCATGGACATTTCATATGTATGGAATCAGACAGTATATGTCTTTTGTGTCTTTCACTTAGCATAATGTTTTTAAGGTTCATCCACATTTTGGCACGTATCAGTATTTCATTCATTTTTTAAATTTAATTTTATTTTTTAAATTAAACTACTTTTTAAGTTCCAGAGTCTTGGAAACCTGTAGAGCAGTAATGGAAGTATAGCATACTTATATTAGGGTCCCAAAAGGAAAGCACAGAGAAAAAGTGGAAGAAAAAAATATTTGAGATATAAAGGCCCCAAAGGTCTAAATCTGGTGAAAGACAAAAATGTAAGAACTCAAGATGCTCAGAAAGAAAAATACAAAGAAAACTACTCCTGGGGACTCTCTGGTGCCCAAGAGTTTAGAGTTCCACACTTCCAATACTGGGAAGTATAGATTGCTTCCTAAAGCAATCACAGTTTAGATCACTGGTCAGGGAACTTAGCGGAGAAGGCGATGGCACCCCACTCCAGTACTCTTGCCTGGAAAACCCCATGGATGGAGGAGCCTGGTGGGCTGCAGTCCATGGGGTCGCAAAGAGTTGGACACGACCGAGAGACTTCCCTTTCACTTTTCACTTTCATGCATTGGAGAAGAAAATGGCAACCCACTCCAGTGTTCTTGCCTGGAGAATCCCAGGCACGGGGGAGCCTGGTGGGCTGCCATCTGTAGGGTCGCACAGAGTCGGATACCACTGAAGCAACGCAGCAGCAGCAGCAGCAGCAGCAGCAGCAGGGAATTTAGATCCTACAAGCCAGGCAGCCCCATCCTCCCAAAAAGAAAACTACACCTGCACACATCATAGTCAAACTGCTAGAAAGCAACATTGAAGAGAAAATCTTAAAAGCAGCCAGAGAAACATGATACATTGCCGAAGGGGGACAACCATTTGGCTACACATTGACTTCTTACCAGAAGCTAGAGAGATCAGAAGACAGTGAGACAATATCTTTAATGTACTGAAAGAAAAAAATAAGCTGTCAATTTAGAACTCTATATCCAGTGAAAATGTCTTTCAACCATAAAGGCAAAATAAAGACATTTTCATACAACAGAAATTCACTACAAGAAATGCTTTAAAATTTTTTTCTGTAGGTTGAAATAAAAATGAAATCAAATGGAAACTCAAATCTTCAGGAAGAAACAAAGAGCTTTATATATTGTTACTATGGGTAAATATGAAAGACTACTTTTTCCTCTCTTAAAAAATACATGACCATTTAAAACACATATTAATCATTGTCTTGTGGGATTTATAATACCTGTAGATATAATAAATATGACATTTACAGCATAAAATATACTGGAGTGGAAAGTTAATTGATTTATAAGAAAGCTTCATGGTTTATACATTTTTATGTCAAGCAGTCAAAAAAAATAATGTTAAGAGGTCTAGCTAAAAAATCTAAAGATAAATAAAATAGAATTCTTTAAAATATCCAAATATCAAAAAGAAGGCAGACAAGGAAGGAAAGAGGAATAATATAGGACACAAGCAGAAAACTCTTCTGCTGCAAATGTCTAAAAACTCTCAACAAATTTAATAAACATCTTTTTTAAATGCATAATTGAGCTCTCCAAAAAGGGACGAGAAACTAAAAATCCAAGTGACAATCAAGTGACTCAATGCTACAGCTACAGAGGAGGAGAGTGAAATTTCCAGGTGAACAAGAAAAGATTGTACAACTCAACAGCTTTGTGACTCCCTGGTTGATAAAGGAGTTTAGTTCCCATAACTGCCCATCTGCAAGGTGACGCCCTTCCACTAAGACATTCTTGGCCTCTCCTTCATTCTCCAAGTCTCTGTCTAACTGGAGATTCTGCCTCTGTCATGTTTCTTTTTATTATAAGCAGCATAAAACCGACATGGGGGTTCAGGAAGGGTGAGTGTGGAGAAGTCCTGGACCTGACTCTAATGCAAATAGGGTGATTTGCCCAAGTGCTTAGATGTGTCCGACCCTTTGCAACACTTTGGACTGTAGCCTGCCAGGCTCCTCTGTCCATGGGGTTTTCCAAGCACAACTACTGGAGCAGGTTGCCATTTCCTTCTCCAAAGGGATCTTCCTGACCCAGGGATCAAACCTGCATCTCCTATGTTTCCTGCATTGCAGGTGGCATTCTTTATCTGCTGAGCCACTGGGGAAACCCAGGGTGACATGCCTTTTCCTAAAGCAATCACACAGGGGACACAATATTCTGATTTTCCATTTAAATTATACTCCCACTCCTGGAACGAAGGGGGAGATCGATACCACTTAAGCTATTGTAGCAGACACTTTAGACTTCTGTCGCATCACCTTGTCCTTCTTATCTCAGCTTCAACTATGAGAGAAACTTCTGCGCATCCTGAACCCATCCCACCTCAAGTAATTTGCCCTGTGTTTCTGTACTTTTCTGCCTAAAGGCTTTCCAAAGCTTGAGGAGTTTGCTCAACCCACACACATGCACAGGCTAGAAACACAGAGGAATTAACATCCCTAGTTGCAATGTTCAACCAAATAAAGATGAGGATAACAGATTAATTCCCCAACATCCCAACTCAGAGGATCTTTGAAAGGGTTGAAACCCAGGTGCTCACAGTAACCAGTTTGGTAACTCATTCTTAATCGGCTTTTCTTCATTCCATATGTCATTCTTCCTACTCTCTCTCTCCTTGAAATTACCTCCCAAGTAGACCACCTGCACCAAGCCCTAATCTTAAACTGTTTAGGGGAATCAGCTATGTGGATTATGTAATTATTATGTAATAAGTTATGTGGATTAGAAGTAAGATGGAAGATGATTTCTCTAAAAAAAAAAAACTAGAATATGATCACCGAAATGGTGAGTGTATCTGAGTAACACAAAACAACAAAAGTCTACCACAAACCTATACCCCCCCCCCCCAACCTTCTCTCACCTACTTAGAGGAGATCAAGCTTTCTCATCTACTCTAGGCTCCCAACAGCCTTGCACAGTCTCTGGCCTGAGTTGTAAAAGGTGACAAAATGTGGATATTGATTCAGGTCCTCTTTTTTTCCCTAAAGTCATGCAAACTCAAATTCATCATCTTTGTGTTCTTCTGAGGGTTGTTTCCACAAAAATATTGATCTCTTTTCAACTTCTGCCTCGTTTTTGGCTGCTTGTACAGCTTGTGCTGACTCCCAAAATTTTTGTCCTTGTCTCTGGCAGAATCAGCTTTGAAGATAGGGTTCTGTTCAGTTTACCTTGATATTATTGCCTTTTGATTAGTCTCCTCAACCAGGAAGTCCAAAAAAAAAGTAAAACATTATCTTTCCTTTCTTCTCCAGTGTCAGACTTGGTGTTGTATAGGATCTATAAAATGCAAATGAGAACCAACAGTGCAGGAATTTGTACACTGTTGATGGGAATGTAAATTGATGCAGCCACTGTGGAAAACAGTATGAAGCATCCTCAAAGAAACTAAAAATTGAGTTGCCATGTGATCCAGAAATACCACTCCTGGGCATATATCTGTAGAAAACTCTAATTTGAAAAAATTCATGCATTCCAATGTTCATAGCAGCCCTATTTACAATAGCCAAGACATGGAAGCAAATGAAATGTCCATTAACACATGAATGGATAAAGATGCAACATATATGCACAATGGAATATTAATAAGCCACAAAAAGAATGAAATACTTCATGGGAAATAGCTGGGGAAACAGTGGCAGACTTTATTTTGGGGGGCTCCAAAATCACTGCAGATGGGGATTGCAGCCACGAAATTAAAAGACGCTTACTCCTTGGAAAGAAAGTTATGGCCAACTTAGATAGCATATTGAAAAGCAGAGACATTACTTTGCCAACAAAGGTCCGTCTAGTCAAGGCTATGGTTTTTCCAGGGGTCATGTATTGATGTGAGAGTTGTACTGTGAAGAGAGCTGAGTGCTGAAGAATTGATGCTTTTGAACTGTGGTGTTGGAGAAGACTCTTGAGAGTCCCTTGGACTGAAAGGAGATCCAACCAGTCCATCCTAAAGAAGACTAGTCCTGGGTGTTCATTGGAAGGACTGATATTGAAGCTGAAACTCCATCCCTTTGGCTACCTGATGCGAAGAGCTGACTCATTGGAAAAAACCCTGATGCTGGGAGGGATTGGGGGCAGGAGGAGAAGGGGACAACAGAGGATGAGATGGCTGGATGGCATCACCAACTCAATGGACATGAGTTTGGGTAAACTCCGGGAGTTGGTGATGGACAGGGAGGCCTGGTGTGCTGCGATTCGTGAGGTCACAAAGAGTCAGACACGACTGAGTGATTGAACTGAACTGAACTGAAAAAGAATAAAATGATGCAATTTGCAGCAACATGGATGGACATAGAGATGACCATACTAAGTGAAGTAAGCTAGAAAGATAAAAACAAATATATCACTTCTATGTGGAATCTAAAATATAACTCAAATGAACTTATTTACTAAATGAAAAGACTCAAGGACATAGCAAACAAATTTATGATTACTGAAGGGGAAAGGGGGTAGGGATGTATAAATTAGGATTTGGGATTAGCAGATACAAACTACTGTGTGTAAAATAAACAATGAGGTCCTACTATACAGCAGAGGGAGCTATATTCGGTATCCTATAATAAACTATAATAAAACAAAATAGTAAAATATCAGATAAATCCAAATTGAGATGGTCTATGAAATATATGTTTTTTATTCTTCCAAATTGTCAGTTAAGAGCAAAGAAGACGAAAAACAGTTCCAGATTGAAGGAGACCAAAGACACATGACTACTAAATGCTTACATGTGATTCTGGACTAGATCTTGGGCTAGAAGCAAAAAAAAAAAAAGTTATATAAAGGACATTATTGGGACAATTGACAAAACTGGAGTATAAATTATAGATAAAAGCATTGTATCAATTAACTTTTTAAAGCTTAATAACCGTACCGTGGCTTTGTAGGAAGATATCTTTGTGCTTTGGAAATTGGCACTGGAGTGTGAAGAAGTAAAGGGGTGTGAGCCATACAGCCTACTCAAAAAAAAAAAATTCTGAAATGAATTTATTAACAGACACAAAAGTGGCCACCCAGACAAAACTCACTTGAATGACCGTTTCCTACAACTATAGAGTTGTAAAGTTTCTCTGTTAAAAAAATAAAAGGAGAAAAACACTGTAGAGAAGAAAACTTTGAAAGCTATACCAGACAATACATAGAATTCATTGAAATTAAACCCACTAATTCTTTTCAGCCCACTTCAAATATTTTCTCTAACGATCCCCTTTGTCTACCCTTGTGATCATAATAATCTCAAAAATTACTTTTGTACACATCAAAAAAGGTTCATCTCCTATTATACAGTGAAGTGAGTCAGAAAGAGAAAGAGAAATACCGTATTCTAACACGTATATACAGAATCTAGAAAAATGGTACTGAAGAACTTATTTACAGGGCAACAATGGAGAAACAGACATAGAGAATAGACTTATGGACATGGGGAGAAGGGCGGAGAGGGTGGGAGGTATGGAAAGAGTAACGTGGAAACTTACATTACTATATGCAAAATAGATAGCCAATGGGAATTTGCTGTATGGCTCAGGAAATTCAAACAGGGGCTCTGTATCAACCTAGGGGGTGGGATGGGAAGGGGAGATGGGAAGGAGTTTCAAAAGGGAGGGATTCATGTTGAGGTTTGACAGAAAACAGCAAAATTCTGTAAAGCAATTATCCTTCAATAAAAATAAATTATTTTTTTTAAAAAAAGGGTCATCTCATTAGACTTGGCCTAATTATTCACACAGATGTAGAGCTTCCTGGGTAGCTCAATGGTAAAGAATCTGCCTGCCAGTGCAGGAGACCCAAGTTCAGTCTCTGAGCCAGGAAGATCTCCTAGAGAAGGAAATGGCAAGCCAGTCCAGTAATCTTGCCTGGAAAATCCCATGGACAGAGGAACCTGGCAGGCCACAGTCCATGGGGTCACAAAAGAATCAGACATGACAATGATTAAACAACAACAACATATAAAAAAGGCTCATCTCATTAGATTTGGCCTAATTATTCACATAGACATAGCAAGTGCTAATTAGCCATACAGGCCTCCTTGAGATCTTGCAATCCTACAGCCATATGGTACTGAACAAGTAGTAAGGCTGCCATATTAACTTCTTTCTGGACATTTTCACAAGGAATCTCGTACTGAACTTATAAAAACTGTTCATTTGCTCTCCTGAGATTATGAAATGAGGCCTAGGAAGTTCCCTTCACCATGTTAAATCTGAAGTATCTACAAATTTGGGTGGATTTCTCTCTAGAGGTCACTAAAATTATCTTAGTTTCCTGACCTAATCAGCCATGTTTACCACCTGTGAGGCTGGGATCCTATAAACAAGTCACCAAGCCATGATTCCTTGGAGGATTCTGTAGGCATGTCTTTCATAAGTAAAATCAATTTTTTCTTGATGTGACATGTCATGCTTGAAAAAGCATTATTCTTGAATATGCTAGGTCCTTGTTCTCACAATCAGTTTGTCAAACTATATTCTGGTAAAGAAAAAAGGAGAGAGAGAATAGATTCTTATTTAACTTATGCAAATAATATTTTGCCATGAAAAAGGAGACTCAGTAAAGTTTTAACTGCATTTTTTAAACTTGTTTTGAGATATAACTCAAATACCATTAAATCCACCTTTTTTAAGTATATGATTCATCAGTTTTGAGTATCTGCAAAGTTGCGCAACTATCACTATTATCTAATTTCAGACCACTTTCATCACTCCAAAAAGAAACCCTGTATCTATAAGCAGTCACTTTCAGTGACTTCAGTCCCACTTCAGTCCCTAGCAACAACTAATCCACAGATAGCCCCCAACTTAAAATGGTTCAATTTATACATTTTCAACTTTACAATGGTGTGAAAGTAAAATGCATTCAGTAAAAAACCAAACTTCAAATTTTAATTTTTTCCTGAACTAGCAGAATGATACTCTCTCATGATGCCTGGCAGCAGTAGCAAGCCACAGCACCCACTCAGTCATGTGATCACAAGGGTAAATAACCAAAACATTTATAATACATTCTGTATCCAGACAACTATCCTATTTTCACTTTCAGTGCAGTAGTCAATAAATTATATGAACTATTTATTCAACACTTTATTATAAAACGGGCTTTGTGTTAGATGTTTTTGCCCAACTATCAGTTCAGTTACTCAGTCGTGTCTGACTCTTTGTGACCCCATGAATTACAGCACGCCAGGCCTCCCTGTCCATCACCAACTCCCAGAGTTCACCCAAACTCATGTCCATCGAGTCAGTGATGCCATCCAGCCATCTCATCCTCTGTTGTCCCCTTCTCCTCCTGCTCTCAATCCCTCCCAGCATCAGAGTCTTTTCCAATGAGTCAACTCTTCATTGACTCATTGTATAGTAGCCAAAGTATTGGAGTTTCAGCTTTAGCATCAGTCCTTCCAATGAACACCCGGGACTGATCTCTTTTAGAATGGACTGGTTGGATCTCCTTGCAGTCCAAGGGACTGCCAAGAGTCTTCTCCAACACCACAGTTCAAAAGCATCAATTCTTCAGCACTCAGCTTTCTTCACAGTCCAACTCTCAAATCCATACGTGACCACTGGAAAAACCATAGCTTTGACTACACAGACCTTTGTTGGCCAAGTAATGTCTCTGCTTTTGAATATGTTATCTAGGTTGGTCATAACTTTCCTTCCAAGGAGTAAGCGTCTTTTAATTTCATGGCTGCAGTCACCATCTGCAGTGATTGTGGAGCCCAGAAAAACAAAGTCTGACACTGTTTCCCCATCTATTTCCCATGAAGTGATGGGACCAGATGCCATGATCTTCGTTTTCTGAATGTTGAGTTTTAAGCCAGCTTTTTCACTCTCCACTTTACTTTCATCAAGAGGCTTTTTAGTTCCTCTTCACTTTCTGCCGTAAGGGTGGTGTCATCTGTATATCTGAGGTTATTGATATTTCTCCCAGCAATCTTGATTCCAGCTTGTGCTTCTTCTAGCCCAGCGTTTCTCATGATGTACTCTGCATCTAAGTTAAATAAGCAGAGTGACAATATACAGCCTTGACATACTCCTTTTCCTATTTGGAACCAGTCTGTTGTTCCATGTCCAGTTCTAAATGTTGCTTCCTGACCTGCATACAGATTTCTCAAGAGGCAGGTCAGGTGGTCTGGTATTCCCACCTCTTTCAGAATTGCCCAACTATAGGCTGATGTAAACATTCTGAGCTCACTTAAAGTAGGTTAGGCTAAGCTATGATGTTTAGTAGGTTAAGTATATTAAATACATTTTCAACTTATAATATTTTTAACATATGATGGCTTATTGGGACATATCCTTATCATAAATTGAGGAAGATCTGAACTTCTGTTTCTAGGGATTCGTCTATTCTGTATGTGAAAGTATGACAGTGAAAGTGTTAGTCCCTCAGTTCAGTTCAGTTCAGTCGCTCAGTCGTGTCCGACTCTTTGCGACCCCATGAATCACAGCACGCCAGGCCTCCCTGTCCATCACCAACCTTGGAAGAAAAGTCATGACCAACCTAGATAGCATATTCAAAAGCAGAGACATTACTTTGCCAACAAAGGTCCGTCTAGTCAAGGCTATGGTTTTTCCAGTGGTCATGTATGGATGTGAGAGCTGGACTGTGAAGAAGGCTGAGCGACGAAGAATTGATGCTTTTGAACTGTGGTGTTGGAGAAGACTCTTGAGAGTCCCTTGGACTGCAAGGAGATCCAACCAGTCCATTCTGAAGGAGATCAGCCCTGGGATTTCTTTGGAAGGAATGATGCTAAAACTGAAACTCCAGTTATTCAGTCATGTCCAACTCTACAACCCCATGGACTGTAGCCAGGAAGGCTCCTCTGTCCATGGGAATTTTCCAGGCAAGAATACTGGAGTGGGTTGCCGTGCCCTCTACCAGGGGATCTTCCCCACCTAGGAATTGAAGTCAGGTTTCCTGCATTGCAGGCAGATACTTTACCATCTGAGCCACAAGGGTATCCCCTATTCTGTATATTTTATGTAAATTAAACCATGAGCATGTAAATTAAATATGTGACCTATTGTGTCTAATTTTTCCACTTACCATAATATATTCAAGGAACCTCCATGTTGTAGCATGAATCTATACTTCATTTTTCTGCGTGTGGCTGAATAATATACCATTGAATGGAGAGACCACATTTTGTACATCCGTTCCTCAGCCCAGGGACATGTGCATTGCTTCCACTTTTTCATTATTATGAATAATACTGCTATGAACATTCACGCCCAAGTTATTGTTTGTACAGAAGTTTTCATCTCTCTTGAGGGTGTGTCTAGATGTGAAATTGCTGGGTCATATATATTTACCTTTTTGAGGAATTTCCAAGCTGTTGTCTGATGATGTACCATCCTACATTCCCACCTTCAATATATAATGGTTCCAGCTCCTCTGCACCCTCACCAACATGTGTCATTGTCTTTTTTATTATATCCAGTGAGTGTGAAGTGATATCTCATTGTGAGTTTGATTTGCATTTCCCCAATACTTTGGTCACTTGATGCAAAGAACCTACTCATTGGAAAAGATCCTGATGCTGGGAGAGATTGAAGGCAAAAGGAGAAGGGGGTGGTAGAGGGTGAGATAATTAGAGAGCATCACCGACTCAATGGACATGAATTTGAGAAAACTCTGGGAGATAGTGAAAGACAGGAAAGCCTGGTGTGCAGCCATGGGGTTGCAAAGAGTCAAACATGACTTAGTGACTGAACAACAACAAATACTAATAATATTGAGCATCTTTTCAGTGGGTGTTTAAGAGTCATTTGTACACCACCTTTGGAAAAATGTCTATTCTGATCTCTTGCCCATTCTAAACTGTGCAATTTGTCTTTTTATTTTTGAATTATAAGAAATTTTTATACTCTGGGTACTATACATTTATCAGATGTATGTTTTGCAAATATTTCTCCTGTAAATTGTCATTTTGCTTTCTTGGGTCCTTGGAAGCACAATTTTTAATTCTGTAGTCTAATTTATATATTTTTTCTTTTATTGCTTCTGTTTTTTTTAAGTATAGTTTATTTAGAATATTATATTAATTTCAGTTATACATGTTGACCCAGTATTTTCTAGATTAATATCATTAAAAGTTATTTAAAATAATGGTTATAATTCTCTGTGATGTACAATGTATCTTTGTTGCTTATCTATTTTATACATAGTGGTTTGTATTAATTACTCTCATACCCCATTCTGCCCCTCTCCCCTTCCCTTTTCCCTACTAGTTAACACAAGTTTGCTTTCTATACCTGTGCATTTTTTTAATTTTGCTATATACATTCTTTTTTTTTTTTTTTTTTTAGATTTCACATATCAGTGATATCATACAGTATTTCTCTTTCTCTTATTTTGCTGAGCATGATATTTTCTAGGTCGACCAATATTGCTGCCAATTTCATTCTTTTTTTGGCTGAGTAGTACTCCATTGTATATGTATATAACACACCTTCCTTATCCATTCATCTGGTGATGGACACTTAGGTTGTTTCCATATATTAGCTACTGTAAACAATGCTGCAGTGAACATAGAGATGTGTGTATATTTTTGAATTAGTATTTTCTTTAATAGGTACTCAGAATTGGAATTGCTAGATCTTACAGTAGTTCTATTTTTAATTTTTTAAGAACATGCCATACTGTCTTCAATAGTAGCTGCACCAACTTACATTCTTATCAACAGTGTGCAAGGATTCCCTTTTCTCCACATCCACACCAACATTTGTTATTTGTAGACTGTTTGATGATAGCCATTCTGATGGGTGTGATATAATATCTGGCTGTTTTGATTGAATTTCCCTTTAAATTAGCAATGTTGAGCATGTTTTTATGTAACTTTTAGCCATCTGTATGTCTTCTTTGGAAAAATTCAAAGAATTATTCAGATCTTTGCCCATTTCTTTGTTTGACATTGAGTTGTATGAGTTGCCTATATATTTTGAATACTAACCCCTAAGTGGTTGTATCATTTGCAAATATGGTATCCCATTCAGTATATTGTCTTTTTGCTTAGTCAATAGTTTCCTTTGCTGTGCAAAAGCTTTTTAAGTTTAGATAAGTCCCATTTGTTTATTTTTGCTTTTGATTCCTTTATCTTCAGAGACAGATAAAAAAAAATATTGCTACAATTAATGCCAAAGAGTATTCTGCCTATGTTCTCTGATGGCTGGTTTATGGTTTCATATCTTACATTTAGGTCTTTTATACGTTCTGAGTTTATTTTTTTTTGTATGGTGTGAGGAAATGTTCTAATCTCATTATTTTATTTGAAACTGTCAAGTTTTCCTAGAACGAATTATTCAAGAGACTGTATCTTGTCCATTGTATGCTCTTGCCTCCTTTCTAGTAGATTGACTATACATGGGTAAGTTTATTTCTGGACTCTATTCTGTTCCATTGATCTACGTGTCTATTTTTTTAAACCAATACCAAGCTGTTTTGATTACTGTAGTTTTGTAGTCTATTCTGAAGGCTGGGAAGATGATACATACAGTTTTGTTCTTTTTTTCTCAAAATTGCTTTGGCAATTTGAGGTCTTCTGTGGTTCCATGTAAATTTTGCGATTATTTGTTCTAGTTCTATGGAAAATGTCATGTGTATTTTGATAGAGATTGCATTAAAGCTGTAGACTGCTTTTGGTAGTATGGCCATTTTAACAACATTAATTCTTTCAATTCAAAAGTATGGGATATCTTTCCATTTCTTAGAGCTGGACTCAAGTGTAGAACAAGGATTGCCCCCTGTTTGGTGGCATCACAGCCCTGCAATGAGTGGGGTCGATCACAAGTTGCTGGAGTGGAAGCCCTGAGGGTTTGGCCCAAGCTGACTCTGTTCCCTTTAAGTGTGTGCTTTCCCATTTTCCAGCACCAAGACCTTTTCCCAAGAGGAGGAAAGTGCTGAAGCAAGCAGGGCTCATTCACTTCTCAGTCCATGTCAGCCACAGACAGTTCTAAACTGTCTCCAATGAACAGTCTGTGCAGGCAGCAGGAATTGTTTTCTTTGCTCTGCTCAAATGCAGCCTTAAATCCAAGTCTCCTTTCTGCCTCACAGCTGATCACTTCCCTCAGCCTCTGCTGCCCCCTCCCCTGTTGTGGAGCTGCACTGCAGGGCAGGTAGGGCCCAAGTGGACTCATGGCGTGTATCTGGGCATGAGCTGTGATGGAGCAGACATCATCAGAGATCTAGGCAGCTTCTGATGCACCCCTTGGGTGAAAGATGCTCAGTCATGTATGACTCTTTGTGGCCCCATGGACTATACAGTCCATGACATTCTCCATGCCAGAATACTGGAGTGGGCAGCCTTTCCCTTCTCCAGAGGCTCTTCCCAACCAGGTATCAAACTCAGGTCTCATGCATTGCAGGCACATTCTTTACCAGCTGAGCCTAAATGCCAACAATGGCCAGTGTTGCCCCACTTGGATCCTGCCCTGGGATCAGGCAGCCTTTGCAGCCCATAGAAAAATCTGAGTTTTCTCCCCAGTCATGGTACCCCTAGGTTCTGTGCCACCCATGAGATGTGCAGTAAGCAGTGGTGGAGCATTTGCTCAGCTCGGGTTGGGGCATGTGTCAAGAGGGTCAGGGAAATCCACAGCCTTCGGAGCAGTCCTCGAATCACCCTCACCACCCTGCATCAGGGGCAAGCCAGCACATGAGCTCCACAGGAGGAGTCCAGGCTTCCCACAGCCCTCCTGTTAGTCGCAGTCCTCTTTCAAACAGCCACGGGGGCTTGTCTCCCCCGTGTAGGACCCCAGGACTGGGGCATCAGATCTGAGGCTGTCACTGCTCACTCCCCAGGGCAGGTATCTATCTGTAAAGCCTCCTTTTCCCTCCAAGTCCTGTCCCAGAGACACAGCTCCCAACCTGATTGCTTTCTTCCTTTCCAACCTGATTACATGTATACCTTTCCTACAGCTTTGGTTGTACAGGCATCTTTTTGACAGTTTCCAATTAATTTTCAGTGAGAACTGTTCCACATGTAGATGTATATTTTTGTGTTCATGAAGGGAGGGGAGTTCTGTGTCCTCTGTTCCACCATCTCTTCTCTTGCTTCTGGTTTTGGTGTCATAGCTAAAAGATAACTCATCACCTAATCCAAAGTCATAAAGATTTAGACTTATATTTTCCTTTAAGAGTTTTAAAGTTTTGGTTCTCAGAAAAAGTTTTTTAATTCAAGGAGGATGTCTATGAGACTCAGAAATAATTTTTAAATATTTAATTTCATTTACATAAGGAGAATCTAATAAATCACAGATTAAAGATAACTTACCAAAAAAGATAAAGAGTTTTTTCCTATGTCCAATAAGTATAGAACATTAAAACAATAAGACTTCATTATTTCATTTTAAAATGAAATTTCCCATACATTCATTCAACATTTAATTCTTTTTTTTTTTTTTCTATTTAATTCTTATTCTGCTTAATCTTGAGGGTAAAACATTTTATGGACTGAAGGGGCATTACATAGATTACACAGAATATAAAGTCTTTCATATTGCCATTTGGCAAATGCATCAGTCAGTAAACCAAGAAAGCAAGCCCTTTGAAACATGATGAACTATGTCAAAATTTTAACATATTTCATAGCTTCTTTTCAAACTTAGATGTTATAAGCCAAGGAAAATAAAATTCACTTTCAAAGTTTCGTGTCTTAGAACAAACTGATACTTTTAGGACTGTCTTTTTCTCTTTTATATTCTTATAAGTGTGCCTTGAAGCTTTCCAGAAGCTACATGACATATGATATCACAGATCGAAAGCTGAAAGAGATAGGAGACTCAAGCTGAGTCCCATTAGCCAGACATCAGAGATTTACAAAAATTTAAAGTAAATCAACTCTTCTCATTAATTTTTTAAAAATACAGTTCTCATTAAATATGTTACTTAGGTTAGCATGAAATCAGTTCATTATTGCTATTTTCAAAAATCAAATATTTAAAAGATTTATTGGCTTTAGTTTCTAATAAGGTAAATGCTGACAAATGTAACCTACTTAGACAAAAGCTCATTCATTGTGCTTTTAAGTGTTCAGAATGTAAAAGGATCCTGAGACAAAAGGATTTGATAATCTCTTAATTAAGATAAAACTATTCTTTTTCCTTGAAAAATAAGGCACATAAACCTTTATATTTCTCACCAATCTTCATAGTATAGTTTCAGCTACTCGTATTAATTGTAACTTTCAACCAAAATAGTTAACTTCTATTTGGGGAAGGCAATGGCACCCCACCCCAGTACTCTTGCCTGGAAAATCCCATGAACGGAGGAGCCTGGTGGGCTCCAGTCCATGGGGTTGCTAAGAGTCGGACACGACTGGGCGACTTCGCTTTCACTTTTCACTTTCATGCATTGGAGAAGGAAATGGCAACCCACTCCAGTATTCTTGCCTGGAGAATCCCAGGGACAGAGGAGCCTGGTGGGCTGCCGTCTATGGGATCGCACAGAGTCGGACACGACTGAAGCGACTCAGCAGCAGCAGCAGCAGCATTTCACATATAAAATTGAAGGACCATAAATAATTGAAAATTATTTAATATAAATAAGCATGAACCAAATCAGCAAAGCTCATAAACATACATAACACAACTTTTTACAACTATATACATTCTTTTCACATCTTACTGTAGCAAATGTGAGCATATTCATTAACGTGACCCAAAGATATAGACTCTCTATAGCATATTTTTTAAAAAACAAAAAGCATATAAACTGAAGATAATGTTTAGTAACCAAAATTTCGGAATTGTATCTTAGTTAGAAGCTATTTAGGTATCCCAAGATTAAACCACAAATTAGGCTAATGTTAGTTTAAAGTTTTAAACTACCCAAAGATCTTGGAAATTATGTTTAAATTGGCACATTACCAAAACTTAATTATTATTAATATATATAAATAAAGTTGGTCAAGGTCATAATTCAAATTTTATTGCACACAAATTTATATTTTTTATATTCTTAAACATTATAGAGGGGTGTGTGTATGTGCTCAGTTGTATCCGACTTCTTGTGACCCCATGGACTGTAGCCTGCCAGGATTCTCTGTTCGTGAGATTTTTCAGGCAAGAAAACTGGAGTGGATTGCCTTTTCCTCCTCCAGGGGATCATCACAACCCAGAGACTGAACCAGCGTCTTCTGTGTCTCCTGCTCTGCAGTCAGATTCTTTACCACTGAGACCCCTGGGAAGCCCATAGAGGCTAATATTTATTTGATTAGAAAACTCATATATATTTAGGAAAAACAAACTCAAGTAAAATAAATATATCAATACTGATAAATCAAGAAAATATATGGTTGTTATTTTAATTAATATTACAAAATTACACTAATCTCATTGCCAAAGAGTTTTGTTAGTTATGTGAACCAAAATTTTTAAGATATTATGAAATTTGAAGTTTCTGTAAGAATTCTTTTCAAGCTTAGCATATTAAAAGTGTTAGTAGTTCAGCATTTTTATTTTGTGGGAATTTTAGGAACATTTTATTTATATAAATGTTATCTAACTCTATAAATCAATAAGAACAAAGTTTCTTAAAGAGCTTGCACAATCTAATATATTAATATTCTCCAGAGATAGGGAAACATTTAATAGTCATGAAATAATAGGATATGTCTGTATTACAGAATATAAACACACAGGCACATAGGCTTAAATAGACACAGAAAACTTAGTTTCAGTTCAACAGCTTTAGGGTAAACATAGAAACACAAAAACAGCAGTGCAGATATCAAAGAGTTGTTCTTCTCAGTGAGCATGAATATTCTAAATTGCTTTGAACTCAATAGGTAGACACACACAAAAAAAGACTAAAAAAAAATTTCCTTTTATCTGTCACCTCATGGCAAAAAATTTGCTATCATCCATCTACAAAGATCATCAAACAGACCATACTGTAAGATCAAAATCTCAATCATTACTGCCACCAAGAAATATTTATTTGTCATGTGCAAACCCCAAACAAAATACAAGGCAAAATATCAGCAAAGGAAAAACCTAGAAAAATGGAGAAACAGCCAAATTTAAGTTCTACTGTCACTTGGAATTATTCTAGGATCCAAGAAAAGCAATGCCTGGGCTTAAGTAACCCCTGAAATGCACTTTCCAAGCAATGCAGTTCACCTGGTTTTGTCATTGGGCAATTCAGTGGATGACCACCAAAGCTTTTTAGGATTATTTTTTTAAAGGTAAAGTTATGACTATCATACAAATATAAAATTAATACATATCAAAGATTTAACTCATTGATTGATGAGAGAACCAGTATGATGTTGCAAATGGTTCCAAGAAGAATCTAAAGAACAGATACATTTGAATCAGTTCTAATGAGGTGGATGAAACTGGACCCTATTATACAGAGTGAAGTAAGCCAGAAAAAAAAAAAACACCAATACAGTATACTAACACATATATATGGAATTTAGAAAGATAGTAACAATCACCCTGTATATGAGACAGCAAAAGAGACACAGATGTATAGAACAGTCTTTTGGACTCTGGGAGAGGGAGAGGGTGGGACGACTTGGGAGAATGGCATTGAAATATGTATAATATCATATATGAAACGAGTCACCAGTCCAGGTTCAATGCACGATACTGGATGCTTGGGGCTGGGGCACTAGGATGACCCAGAGGGATGGTATGGGGAGGAAGGAGGGTTCAGGATGGGGAACACATGTATACCTGTGGCAGATTCATTTTGATATATGGCAAAACCAATACAATATTGTAAAATTAAATAAAAGAAAAGAAAAAAATAATAAAAGAATTTTGAAGTAAAAAAAAAAGAATAGATATAGCATCAAAAATACTAAAATAAATTTGCTAATAGATATAAAAATGAGCCTAGGAGTTGGGGATGGAGAAGGAAATCAGTTGCCTTTCACCAGACAAAATTCATATTCATAACTTTAAGCTTTCTCCATCTTATGGTATCTATAATAGCTCTGTTACAGACAATGAAAGACACAGGCTCGTCCTGGATCAGCCAACATGGAAGAGTTCACTGAAGGATGCTTAATGTTCCCTTGAAAAGACAGTCGGTAATCTTTTTTCTTTCTTTCCTCTTTCCCTTTTCAAAGTCTTTCACAATTTTGCCTGACAAGCCATGAAATGCTATTGAGACATGGGGAAGAGGAAGACAAAATTTTATGTAAGGATGTGGACAATTCTCCACTATTTTTTAAAATGTTTATTTCATTTATTTCTTTATTTTTGGCTGCACTGGGCCTTTGTTGCTGCAAGAGGGCTTTTTCTGTTACAGTGAGGGGGGCTACTCTCTAGTTTCGGTCCATGGGTTTCTCATCGCAGTGGCTTCTCTCGTGGAGCACAAGCCCTGGGGCACAGGCTTCAGTAGGTGCTGTGTACAGGCTTAGATGCCCTGCAGCACGCGGAATCTTCCCGGACTAGGGATCATACCCGTGTCCCCTGAACTGGCAGGCAGATTCTCAACCACTGGACCACAAGCGAAGTCCTCCACTATTATTAAATCATAAAAAAAGTAAGGAACAGAGGTGGTCGCATAAGTGTAAAAAGAATGTGGGAATAGAGAATATATACCTTTTGATATATATGTATGAATAACATATCTCTGGAAAGATTTTTTAAATACTAACACAATCAGTTTTTTCTGGCAAGGGAAACGGAGTGATGAGGGATTACTGATGAGAAGAAGTATATTTATATAAGTACATATACGTATGTGTACATGTATACATATATATATCCTTCTATAGTAATATATACAAATATGTGTATATATATATCTTTCTATGTTATATATATCCTTCTATGTTTTATTATATGTATATATATATGTCTTGTGTTTTTGGATTTTGAAACTTAAAATTATATTTCCTAGTCAATAAAGTAATATTTTTTAAAGAAAAAATAACATAAGGCCTACATATTTCTATTTTTCAAGTAGTCATTGAAATTACCCTTTTGTTTTTAGAGTCTCTTTTCCTTACCTACTTCTGAATTCTTCATATTTGTTTTTATATAAATAAGACATATCACTGAATAATCATATTTTTAGAAGTCAATTTTCATTAAAATCTCACAGCAAAAACTTTGAATATCATAGGCATATACTTAAGAATACCTTGATGGTTAAAATGGGCAAATTTTACATTATGTATATTTTACCAAGATTTAGAAAAAAAGAATATTTGTGTTTTTCAGCTGCCAAGATGACTCTCTACCCTGCAATATGTCTGGACTGAGTGTCTCCATAACAGATAATTTTCTCCCTGTATTTGTCAGATGCAGGATGTGTGAGGAATGCTGCCATAGATAAAAGCTCAGAGGAGGCTAAGAAGAGAAGCTGACATCCAGGAAAATCTCCCCAAAGCAGGGCCTGGCACATTATAGCAGATCAAGAAATCTTTATTGAATCAGTGAATGAATGACTTCTAATCATCATGTAGCACTGTTTCCATATCTGAAATCCTTGATCTTTTCATCCATTATTTATCCCGCTTCTCTGACCCATCAGTCAGAGATGAAATTGTCATAGGCCTTGCAAGGAAAGTCCTTTTGGTTTCCACTTAGAAGGATAAAGAAGTATTCAAATAGTTTCTGAACAGAGGATAAAGCCAAGAGACTGACTTACTCCTACCTCTTACAAAGATTTGAAAAAGCTCCTTGAGCCTCCAGGAATTCTCTCATAAATTCCCTGTGCACTTCTTATGGTAATAATCTTCCCTTCCAATCTGGCAGTAAATGCAATTTAACCTAAAAATATCAGAGAAAGACAAAGATAATATTTTGTCTCCTCAGTGACTCTGCAAAGAACAGTTATGTTCTAAGAAAAGTCTTAGAGCACGAGAAACTTGAAACACAAAAACCTCAAACTTTTCCTAAATGCACTAACATATTCAAATAGTGTAAGTCTGACACCAAGTGGTAAAAAAAAGGTATAAACACTTTAAAAAATATAACTGGTATTGTTGTTACAGGGTATTTGATAGACCAAAAAATTTATATAGTCAGTGTTATATACATGTGTAAGACTCACTGTCAATACCACCACCCATCTAATCATATTTTTAAAAGATACATTAAAATTTCTCACTACATGGAGATGCTGTAAGAATTAAGTTAATTTTAAAAAATTCTTGTGCCTAGCCTACAATAAGTGCTAACTAAATATTAACTCTTATCATTTCGTGTCAGCTAGGTGTTAGGGATACTAAGCGAGCTGTCCTTTTCCTGAGAGTGCAGGTGTGAGGAAGGGAAACAGAGGAAAACCAAATGAAACCGTGTTAACAGTCACTGTAACAGACATGTTAAGTATGTTCTGGAAATGTATACGAAAGACAGAGATCAATTCCTTCTGAGTGTTTTCTCTAAGAACTGCTCCTTCCTCAGACACAGACCCTTACATTAGTCATCTGTGGCCCTGCTTTCTGTCCATGCATTACTGACCCAGAGTTGGACATCTATCTCAGGCTGGGACCATCAAATATTTTCTTCTAGGAATTTGTATTTGAGAATTTGATACTTTCATTAATCTGAGATGTCCGCTTGAGCCAAGGATGTAAACTGTTATCTGGTAAGTTGGTCATGTGTACAGAGAAACAGGAAAAGACTGACTGAGGGAAAAAAACAAACAAAATTACAGAGAGAGGCAGAGATGAGAGAATTCACTTGTCACCAGAGAAACAGAAGATCTTCTTTTGAGGAACAAGCTGTTAGGAATCCTGATGGTTTTCAAACACTTGGTTCAAGATCTAAAAATGACCCGAACTCTACCCTGACCTTGTGTTTTGAGAGGCCTCCCTATATCCTTATAATAAATTTGCCTTCCTTGCTAACTCTTGCTTTAGTGAGTCTGTTATTTTCCCTTAAAATAACCTTAACTGAGATACCAGATAAGCTCAAACTTTAATTTCCTATCCAATATGTTCTTTAGTCATTCAAATTTTATTCTTTTAAATATTTGGGTACCACTTACATAATGTAATTTTATACTAATTTTTCACCAATGAAGTGACTGTATTTTTATAGGATATAAAGGCTATCAATCTTGATTCTTTGTCAGGAAAATATTTATGTAAGCTTATAGAGAAAAAAGATCATTTGAACTTAAAATTTTACAAATGTTGTGGTCATTTCACAGCATACGTTAGTATCAGATTATCATACTGTGAACCTTAAATGTTCAGTTCAGTTCAATTACTCAGTCGTGTCCGACTCTTTGCAATCCCATGAACCACAGCACACCAGGCCTCCCTGCCCATCACCAACTCCCGGAGGTCACTCAGACTCACATCCATCGAGTCAGTGATGCCATCCAGCCATCTCATCCTCTGTCGTCCCCTTCTCCTCTTGCCCCCAATCCCTCCCAGCATCAGAGTCTTCTCCAATGAGTCAACTCTTCACATGAGGTGGCCAAAGTACTGGAGTTTCAGCTTTAGCATCATTCCTTCCAAAGAAATCCCAGGGCTGATCTCCTTCAGAATGCACTGGTTGGATCTCCTTGCAGTCCAAGGGACTCTCAAGAGTCTTCTCCAACACCACAGTCCAAAAGCATCAATTCTTCGGCGCTCAGCCTTCTTCACAGTCCAGCTCTCACATCCATACATGACCACAGGAAAGACCATAGCCTTGACTAGACAAACTTTTGTAGGCAAAGTAATGTCTCTGCTTTTGAATGCTATGTAGGTTGGTCATAACTTTCCTTCCAAGGAGTAAGCGTCTTTTAATTTCATGGCTGCAGTCACCATCTGCACTGATTTTGGAGCCCAGAAAAATAAAGTCTGACACTGTTTCCATTGTTTCCCATCTATTTCCCATGAAGTGATGGGACCAGATGCCATGATCTTCGTTTTCTGAATGTTGAGCTTTAAGCCAACTTTTTCACTCTCCACTTTCACTTTCATCAAGAGGCTTTTTAGTTCCTCTTCACTTTCTGCCATAAGGGTGGTGTCATCTGCATATCTGAGGTTATTGATATTTCTCGCAGCAATCTTGATTTCAGCTTGTGCTTCTTCCAGCCCCTTGTTTCTCATGATGTACTCTGCATAGAAGTTAAATAAGTAGGGTGACAATATGCAGCCTTGACGTACTCCTTTTCCTATTTGGAACCAGTCTGTTGTTCCATGTCCAGTACTAACTGTTGCTTCCTGACATGAATATAGGTTTCTCAAGAGGCAGGTCAGGTGGTCTGGTATTCCCATCTCTTTCAGAATTTTCCACAGTTTATTGTGATCTACACAGTCAAAGGCTTTGGCATAGTCAATAAAGCAGAAATAGATGTTTTTCTGGAACTCTCTTGCTTTTTCCATGATCCAGCGGATGTTGGCAATTTGATCTCTGGTTCCTCTGTCTTTTCTAAAACCAGCTTGAACATCTGGAGTTCAAGTTCATGGTTCACATATTGCTGAAGCCTGGCTTGGAGAATTTTGAGCATTACTTTACTAGCGTGTGCTGCTGCTGCTGCTAAGTCGCTTCAGTCGTGTCCGACTCTGTGCGACCCCATAGACGGAAGCTCACCAGGCTCCCCTGTCCCTGGGATTCTCCAGGCAAGAACACTGGAGTGGGTTGCCATTTCCTTCTCCAGTGCATGAAAGTGAAAAGTCAAAGTGAAGTCGCTCAGTCATGTCCGACTCTTAGCGACCCCACAGACTGGAACCTACCAGGCTCCTCCGTCCATGGGATTTTCCAGGCAAAACTACTGGGGTGGGGTGCTATCCTGTGAGATGAGTGCAATTGTGCGGTAGTCTGAGCATTCTTTGCAACTGCCTTTCTTTGGTATTGGAATGAAAACTGACTTTTTCCAGTCCTGTGGCCACTGCTGAGTTTTCCAAATTTGCCAGCATATTGAGTGCAGCACTTTCACAGCATCATCTTTCAGAATTTGGAATAGCTCAACTGGAATTCCATCACCTCCACTAGCTTTGTTCCTAGTGATACTTCCTAAGGCCCACTTGACTTCACATTCCAGGATGTCTGGCTCTAGATGAGTGATCATACCATCGTGATTGTCTGGGTTGTGAATATCTTTTTTATACAGTTCTGTGTATTCTTGCCACCTCTTCTTAATGTCTTCTGCTTCTGTTAGGGCCATACCATTTCTGTCCTTTATTGAGCCCATCTTTGCATTACCTGTTCCCTTGGCATCTCTAATTTTCTTGAAGAGATCTCTGGTCTTTCCCATTCTATTGTTTTCCTCTATTTCTTTGCATTGATTCCTGAGGAAAGCTTTCTTATCTCTCCTTGCTATCCTTTGGAACTCTGCATTCAAATAGGTATGTCTTTCCTTTCTCCTTTGCTTTTCACTTCCCTTCTTTTCACAGCTATTTGTAAGGCCTCCTCAGACAGCCATTTTGGGTTTTTTTGCATTTCTTTTTCTTGGGGATGGTCTTGATCTCTGTTTTCTGTACAATGTCACAAACCTCCATCCATAGTTCATCAGGCACTCTGTCTATCAGATCTAGTCCCTTAAATCTATTTCTTACTTCCACTGTATAATCATAAGGGATTTGACTTAGGTCATACCTGAATGAGCTGGTGGTTTTCTCCACTTTCTTCAATTTCAGTCTGAATTTGGCAATAAGGAGTTCATGATCCGAGCCATAGTCAGCTCCCGGCCTTTTAAGATTACACCAGTAATTTTCACCAGTTGTTTTGTTCTTCTTAGGTCAAGCCTCCAACCATTCACCTTTATCCTATTTCTTTCTTTGCAAATTGCCCCAAGAGTTCCGAATCTTTCTTCCTCTATTATGGAGCACTAGTCAACAAACTTAATAAGGGATAAGTAAGATAATAACACCTCCAGTTTCACAGGATCTAAACTTCTGATTTTCAAACAAAGAATAAAGTAGCTAAGTCCCTCTTCTCCGGATCATTTAAAAGGTGCTAAGATAAAAAGGAAAGAAATGTATAACGCATCTTTGAGGAGAATAGTGACAGCTAGTATTTAAACCACAATATAGTTGGAGGAGAGGCCAAAACTAGAGAAGATAAACTAAAGCCAGAAGGAAAGAGGGGACGTCTGTTGCTGAAAAGCTCAGAAATAACCTGCAATATACATTGCTCACGGGCAAAAAACACATGGTTATCAGATTTTTCAGAGAAACAAGACCAATAGAATGTTATTTATATACATTTATGCATATGAATATTATGTATATAAACATATTATTCTGCTCACAAATATATGAATAAACAGTTTTTTAAATAGGAAATTGGCTCATTCATTTATGGAGGCAAACAAGTCTTAAGATGCGCTGGGTCTGTTAGAAAGCTAGCGACTCAGAGAGACACTGGTTTTGTTTCAGTCTAAGTCTAAAAACCTGTGAACTAGGAGACGTGATGGTATAACTCCCTCCCAAACGCCAACAGGCTGCAATCCCAAACATATGTTTCCGTTTGTGTAAAAAGGCAGTCACACAAGAATTCTTACAGGGGGTAGGGATAGTCTTCTTGTTCTGTTCAAGCCTCCCACTGATTGAACGAGGCCCATCCACATATGAGGCAATTTTAATCACTCTACTGATTTAAAAGTTAAATCTCACCCAAAAATATCCACAGAAACACCCCAAATAATGTTTGACCAAATAGCTTGGCACCTCATGGCTGAGTCAAGTTGACACATAAAATCGACAGATATATTGAAGTATAAAAATGAAGTCACTTGCCAAAAACAGGAGGCACAGCATACATAGATTTGTAACAAGATCATTCCATTTGTTTAAAAAAAAAAAAAAAAAAACAGAAAAAAAAGAGCTAAATGACAAAAAAGACAAACAAACCAATTTTGTAGGAAGGAGTCTGACCCTGTGCAAGTGAGACTGGAAGGCAACGAGGAAGGAAGGTAGGAAGAAAGGGAGGGAGGGGAACAGGGAGGGGAACTTGGAGGGAGATGGGGAGGCAAAGGGAAAGGGAATTTCCAGACCTGGGATGAGCCCTGATGCCTTTCACAAGGAGGCCTCAGCAAGATCTGGACCTAGAAAAATGCTCTTGTTTCACAGATGAAAAATAAAAAATGAACCAGAGGAGAATTCATTTTCATGATACTATATCAGGAAGGGGGTGAGGAAATGAACAATAAAATAGGGGAGATGAGAAGCATTCTCCAGATAATATTGCTACAGGGCATTTGAGAATTATAATAAAACATTTTGCCACAAGTTTAAAAACATAATGAAATCATGCTTATAATAAGCAAGAATACAAAACAAAGATGACAGAGCGCTGGAGGGAGGCAACAAGACAGTCATAAGCCATTAACTAATAAGCCATTAGCCAATTTAACTAAGAAAAAAGGGATAAGCAAAAGTATAAATACAGAAAATAAGTGAAAAATAATCATAGATTAAAAAGAAATTAAAATTATCTTGAGACTGATTTGCTCATGTCAAATACATTTTAAAACCCAGATAAAATGGATAATTTTCTATGACAGTAAAATTTACCAAAATAGACTCTAGAAAAAGAGAAAATCTAGATAATCAATGATCATAGAAGGCAAAAAAGACTATTAAAGAGAATGCTCAAGAAAGCAAAACACGGTGCTCACTGGAAACTATCACAACATTGTCAATCAGCTACACCCCAACACAAAATGTTTTTGGTGTTAAAAAAAAATTAAAATTAAAAAAAAAAAAAACAAGCCCCGATGAATGCACAAGGAAATATTACCACATCTTTCAAGAATAGATTATTACAATGCTATTTAAACTGTTCAATGGCACCCCACTCCAGTACTTTTGCCTAGAAAATCCCATGGACGGAGGAGCCTGGTGGGCTGCAGTCCATGGGGTCGCTAGAGTCTGGACACAACTGAGCGACTTCACTTTCACTTTTCACTTTCATGCACTGGAGAAGGAAATGGCAACCCACTCCAGTGTTCTTGCCTGGAGAATCCCAGGGACGGGAAGCCTGGTGGGCTGCCGTCTATGGGTCGCACAGAGTCGGACACGACTGAAGCGACTTAGCAGCAGTAGCAGCAGCAGGCCATAGAGAAGGAAAGATTAACATTGATTTTTATGACCCAAACAGAACATTGACTCTGAAACTTGATAAAGATTGCATAAAAAAGAAAACTATAGGCCACTATCATTTATAAATATTAATTCAAAAATGCTAAGCATACTATTAGCAAAGAGAATCAATCAGCACATTGAAGGGAAAATACACCCTAATCAGTTGTGGTTTATCTAGGAATGCAAAATGAAACAATATTTCAGAAAGTCTTTCCAAATATGACACAAACCCAGAAATCAGAAAATAAATGGTTTATAAATTCAACCGCTTTTTAAATATCTAAAATATTGTAAATTAAAGCCACTACAAACACACATACATTGCAGGACAATAATTCATATCACTGAAAGTGACGAATGTACCTATATTTATATCTGTGTTTTATAAATTGATAAGAAGCCCAATGCGGTTTTCCTGGTGGCTCAGAGGTTAAAGCGTCTCTCTCCAACGCTGGAGACCCAGGTTCGATCCCTGGGTCGGGAAGATCCCCTGGAGAAGGAAATGGTAACCCACTCCAGTATTCTTGCCTGGAGAATCCCACGGACAGAGAAGCCTGGTAGGCTACAGTCCACAGGGTCGCAAAGAGTCGGTCACAACTGAGCGACTTCACTCACTCACTCAAGAAGCCCAATGACCCTATAGAAAAGTAGGCAAATGATATGAGGAGACAGTTCACTAAAATGTAAATACAAATGGCTCCTTTATTACTATAAAAGTGGTCTACCCCTCTCATGATAAGAAAATAGCAAAATGACTCTGAGTTAAATTTTCACCTATCATAATGGCAAAGATAAAATTACGGATACACTTCATTTATCAAGCATGACACACTACTGCTGGACAGTAGATTGCCACAATCTGCATGAACTGTCGCATTACTGGAACTTATCCTCCAAGCATATTCATCGATTTGCAAAATGACGGCTGTCCGAGATTAATCACAGCAGTTATTGTTAACACTACTAAAAGTTTAAAAATAACTTAAATGCTCACCAATAGGGTCTAGTTAATAGATGATAGTGCATCATATAATGTAAGACCAGGCAGCTGGGAAAATGTGGATTTACCATAATTCCCACAGAATACCATGCAGCTAAATGAATGGATTATTGCACGAATGAAAGGAAGAAAGGGAGAAAGGAAGCAAGGAAAGGAGGAAATAAGACAGGAAACAAGGAAGAGAGCTCCTTGTTTGTACTGATATATCAGTACTTTATATATGTACTGACATAAAGTAATTTCCAAGACATATTAAATGAAAAAACTAAGGTACACAAAAGTACATATAGTATGCTGAGAAGTGAAAAATGACTTGTCAACATATTAACTTTATTAGGTATATGTCTCTGGAAGGATACCCAAAAAAATGATAACAATGATTGCCTCTGAGGAGAGAACTCAGAAACTAAAACATTAAAGTAGAAGACGTATTGCTTTAATTTTGAATTTATAACCATAGAGTTGTATAACATACCACCCAAAAAGTATAATAAAAATTTTTATACTTTTTAAATAAAATAGAATCTATATTCATTAAAAGGTAGTTTGAGTTATAAAGACATACTACCTGCGAAAGAGACTACTAGGAAACTCCCCTCCACCCAAATCGTAGTCTATAATACACCCATAAAAAAGGAAGTAAGCAGATGAGATATTTATGTTCTCTGTTAAGTTTTCCCACTACAGCCGTGTCTTGGAATCTATCTGTGCTTTGCTTGTATTTTCTGATCCATTCTCCACCTTCCCTTGGGTTCAACAGGAGAGTTGAGGGAAAAAAGGATGGTGACATTTACTTATTTCTTTTCCAGCCTCTGCCCTCTAGAGTCCAACCCAAGAAGGGCTGCCTTTGTCTATCACAGGTCACTGCGGCTGCTGCTAAGTCGCTTCAGTCGTGTCCGACTCTGTGCGACCCCATAGATGGCAGCCCACCAGGCTCCCCCGTCCCTGGGATTCTCCAGGCAAGAACACTGGAGTGGGTTGCCATTTCCTTCTCCAATGCATGAAAGTGAAAAGTGAAAGTGAATTCGCTCAGTCGTGTCTGACCCTCAGCGACCCCATGGACTGCAGCCCTCCAGGCTCCTCCATCCATGGGATTCTCCAGGCAAGAGTACTGGAGTGGGGTGCCATTGCCTTCTCCAACCACAGGTCACAGCTCCCATTAAAAGTCCTTCACAAACAGCCTGCTGTGTCCACATACCATTACCATTACCACATACTTCACTCTCTCACTATGCCCACCACACCCACAGTCATGGGGATGGTAGCAGTCCCATCACACTCAGTACAAGATTACAGCTCTATTTTTTTTATCTTCCTTGTTCCCTAACCACATCTTTATAAACAGTTCCTTTTAAAAAGTGTCCTCAAATTATATAATTAAATATGTTATTTCATGGCAAACCCTGACTGATAAATCATTTCAACGCTTACCATTAGTTCTTCAACTAATATTTGAATATTAATACTCAAATATTCAAACCAATATTCAAACTAATATTCAAACCAATATTTGCTCTTTCTGTGTCTCAGCTCTTCTCTTTCTCCTGAGATGCAGTTTAAGGCTCACTTCATTTCACACTGTTATTCTTTC
The DNA here is from genome assembly GCA_935064755.1 of Tragelaphus eurycerus. NCBI lineage: Eukaryota > Metazoa > Chordata > Mammalia > Artiodactyla > Bovidae > Tragelaphus > Tragelaphus eurycerus. The sequence goes on from CAKXYN010000041.1 coordinate 16,324,656, forward strand.
TTCACATTTCACAGAATTGACTAAAATACATGCATACTCTTAGTTTTCTTCATCTTTTTCTTTTCAACATTCAAATCATCTTGCATTTGGAGTCATTCTTAAAAGAGAATTTTTCGTTTCTTTATGTCATTTGAGATGTTCCTGGCCCCACGTTTTCTACCGCTTTGCCTGACTGAGTGAGGGGCCAGGGTGGAAACTAACATCCCTGTGGTAGGCAGCAGGGCCAGCTTCACAAGCTGGAGACCTGTGTGATCAGACAGGAACCTGTGCTTAGAAGAATCTCACACTTGGTTTAATGTAAAGCTCTCACCAGCTTGAAAATATCACTATCTTTTTAGCAAAGAGCTCTGTATTTTTATTTTTCATTGAGCCTCCCAAATTGTTTAGTCAGTTATGATAGCAATATTTAAGATGGCCCTCAAAGATCCCATTGCCTGAAAGTCATATATATGTGCGTAATCCCCTCACCTTGAGCATGGTTGGACCTCATGACTTTCTTCCAACCAATAGAATACAGACATAGTGATGAAATATCACATCCAAGATTGGGTTACAAAGGGACTATGGTTTCCCCTTGGTTCTCTCTTTCTCTCATTCTCTCTCTCAAGAAGCCACCTACTATGGTGTAAATTGCCCTGTGGAGAGCCCCACATTGAGAGGGACTAACGTTCTCAGCCAGCAACTCAACTCACCATCAAGGAGAGTGAGCTTGGAAGCAGACTCTTCCATAGTCAGGCCTTCACATGAGACCTCAGCCCTACCCACAATTTGCAGCACGTGAGAAATCTTGTGATAGAGGCACCCAGATAAGCAGTACCTGGACTCTTAGCCCACAAATGCTGTGAGATGATAAATAAGTATTATTTTAAGTCACTAAATTTTAAAATAATGCACTAAGCAGCAATAGATAACTCATTACAAACCTTTAAGATAAGATCTCTGCCATATGTAATTCTTTAAAAGATTATAGACGTTTTCAATGAGGACATTACAAAAATCAGATCAGATCAGATCAGTCGCTCAGTTGTGTCCAACTCTTTGTGACCCCATGAATTGCAGCATGCCAGGCCTCCCTGTCCATCACCAGCTCCTGGAGTTCACTAAGACTCATCTATCGAGTCAGTGATGCCATCCAGCCATCTCATCCCCTGTCGTCCCCTTCTCCTCCTGCCCCTAATCCCTCCCAGCATCAGAGTCTTCTCCAATGAGTCAACTCTTCGCATGAGGTGGCCAAAATACTGGAGTTTCAGCTTTAGCATCATTCCTTCCAAAGAAATCCCAGGGCGGATCTCCTTCACAATGGACTGGTTGGATCTCCTTGCAGTCCAAGGGACTCTCAAGAGTCTTCTCCAACACCACAGTTCAAAAGCATCAATTCTTCGGTGCTCAGCCTTCTTCACAGTCCAGCTCTCACATCCATACATGACCACAGGAAAGACCATAGCCTTGACTAGGCGAACCTTTGTTGGCAAAGTACTGTCTCTGCTTTTGAATATGCTATCTAGGTTGGCCATAACTTTCCTTCCAAGGAGTAAGTGTCTTTTAATTTCATGGCTGCAGTCACCATTTGCAGTGATTTTGGAGCCCAGAAAATAAAGTCTGACACTGTTTCCACTGTTTCTCCATCTATTTCCCATGTAGTGATGGGACCAGATGCCATGATCTTCATTTTCTGAATGTTGAGCTTCAAGCCAACCTTTTCACTCTCCACTTTCACTCTCATCAAGAGGCTTTTTAGCCCCTCTTCACTTTCTGCCATAAGGATGGTGTCATCTGCATATCTGAGGTTATTGATATTTCTCCCAGCAATCTTGATTCCAACTTGTGTTTCTTCCAGTCCAGCGTTTCTCATGATGTACTCTGCATACAAGTTAAATAAACATGGTGACAATATACAGCCTTGACGTACTCCTTTTCCTATTTGGAACCAGTCTGTTGTTCCATGTCCAGTTCTAACTGTTGCTTCCTGATCTGCATACAGATTTCTCAAGAGGCAGATCAGGTTACAAAAATACATGTCAGTTAATTTTTAGGACTACAAGAATCTGCTCCATACTTGATTCCTGGTACAACCTCACTTTTTCCTGAGTCACCCTCTAACAGAACCTCAGCAAAGTAAAATCAATGCCCTCCCCTATCTTTTCTATTATTAATGAAGAAGTACGTACATTGATGGCTGTTTTTCATTTTATTAGTCCCAGAACCCCACATTTGTATCTCTGACCTAGGTGAGTACAGCAGTGATCCATTTCCAGAGCTCTAGGCTACTGAGCAGGAGTCACACACTGCTTGTTCTCTGCAAGTTTGTTTCGGGTAACCCTTTGTGACTTCTATGCCATTCACATCCTATGTTTTAGTGCTGGTCTTTTGATTCAGAGAAATTAGTTTGGTTTTTTCCAAAGGATAAATAAAATATGAAAATGCAAAACTGCCAGGAGATGTATCACAGTAATCCAAGTATATGTATGCCCCAAATAGTAATACTGAAAAAGCTAAAGTTGAATGGTCATATGGAGACCTACAAGATCTTCTAGAACTAACACCTCAAAAAGATGTCCTTTGCATCATAGGAGACTGGAATTCAAAAGTAGGAAGTCAAGAGATACCTGGAGTAACAAGCAAGTTTGGTCCTGCAGTACAAAATGAAGCAGGGCAAAAGCTAACATAGTTTTGCCAAGAAAACACAGTAGTCAAAGAAACATCTTCATCCAACAACACAGGAGATGACTCTACATGTGGACATTACCATGGTCAATACTAAAATCAAATTGATTATATTCTTAGCAGCCAAACATGGAGAATCTCTATACAGTAGGCAAAAACAAGACTGGGAACTGACTGTGGGTCAGATTATGAACTCCTTATTGTAAAATTCAGACTTAAATTGAAGAAGTAGAAAAAACCACCAAGCCATTCAGGTATGACCTAAATCAAATCCCTTACAATTATAAAGTTGGAAGTAACAAATAGATTCAAAGGATTAGATCTGATAGAGTGACTGAAGAACTATGGATGGAGGTTTGCGACATTGTACAGGAGGAAGTAATCAATACCATCCACAAAAAAAGAAAAAAGAAAGGCAAAATTGTTGTCTGAGGAGATCTTTTAGCTGAGAAGAGAACCAAAAGGCAATGGAGAAAAGGGAAAATATACCCATCTGAATACAGAGTTCCAAAGAATAGCAAGGAAAGATAAGAAATCCTTCCTAAGTGAACAATGCAAAGAAATAGAGGGAAACAATAGACTGGGAAAGACCAGAGATCTCTTCCAAAAAAATTAAAGACAGCAAGGAAATGTTTCATGCAAAGATGGGCACAATAAAGGACAGAAATGGTATGGACCTGACCTAAGCAGAAGATATTAAGAAGAGGTGGCAAGAACACACAGAAGAATTGTACAAAAAGATCTTCACAACCCAGATAATCACGATGGTGTGATCACTCACCTAGGGCCAGACATCCTGGAATGTGAAGTCAAGTGGGCCTTAGAAAGCATCACTATGAACAAGTGGAGGTGATGGAATTCCAGTTGAGCTATTTCAAATCCTAAGAGATGATGCTGTGGAAGTGCTGCACTCAATATGCCAGCAAATTTGGAAAACTCAGCAGTCGCCACAGGACTGAAAAAGTCAGTTTTCATTCCAATTCCATTGCCTTTCCAAAGAAAGGCAATGCCAAAGTATGTTCAAACTAGCACACAATTACATTTATTTCACATGTGAACAAGATCATGCTCAAAATCCTCCAATATAGGCTTCAACGGAATGTGAACCAAGAACTTCCAAATGTTCAAGCTGGATTTAGAAAAGGCAAGGAACCAGAGATCAAATTGCCAACATCCACTGGATCATAGGAAAAGCAAGAGAATTTCAGAAAAACATCTACTCTGCTTCACTGACTACACTAAAACCTTTGACTGTGTATATCACAACAAACTGTGGAAAATTTTAAAGATATGGGAATACTAGACCAGTTACCTGCCACTTGAGAAACCTGTATGCAGGTCAAGAAGCAACAGTTAGAACTGGACATGGAACAACAGATTGGATCAAAATTGGGAAAGGAGTGTGTGAAGACTGTAAATTGTCATCCTTTTATTTAACTTACATGCAGAGTACATCATGTGAAATGCTGGGCTAGATGAATCACAAGCCAGAATCAAGATTGCTGGGAGAAATATCAATAACCTCAGATATGCAGATGACATCACCCTTATGGCAGAAAGTGAAGAAGAACTAAAGAGCCTCTTGATGAAAGTGAAAGAGGAGTGTTTAAAAGCTGGCTTAATACTCAACCTTCAAAAAACAAAGACTTGGGATCTATCTGGTTCCATGACTTCACCACATAGAGACAGGGAAACAACTATATGTTAACATAAATTCTGTTTTATGTTCTTGGGCACCAAAATCACTGCAGACGATGACTGCAGTCATGAAATTAAAAGATGCTTGCTCCCTGGAAGGAAAGCTATGACAAACCCAGACAACATACTAGAAAGCAGAGACTTACTCTGCCTACAAAAGTCCATCTAGTCAAAGCTATGATTTTTCCAGTAGTCATGTACGAATGTGAGAGTTGGACTGTAAAGACGGCTGAGTGCCACAGAATTGATGCTTTTGAACTGTGGTGTTGGAGAAGACTCTTGTGTGTCCCTTAGATTGCAAGGAAATCAAACCAGTCAATTGAAAAGGAAATCAACCCTGAATATTGATTGGAATATGGAAGGACTGATGCTAAAGCTGAAGCTCCAATACTTTGGCCACCTGATGTTAAGAACCAACTCATTGGAAGACCCTGATGCTGGGAAAGACAGAAGGCAGGAGGAGAAGGGGAAGACAGAAGACAAGATAGCTTGATGGCATCACCGACTCAATGGATATGTGGTTGAGCAAGCTCCAGGAGATGGTGAAGGATGGGGAAGCCTGGCTGCACTCCATGGGGTCACAAAGAATCAGACAAGACTGAGTGACTGAACAACAACCAGCAGATGTTAAAATTAAGTACATTTTCCTAGGATTCCTGGATAGTGAGTAGTTAAGGATTGTGTGTGCTATGCTTAGTCTCAGTCGTGTCCGACTCTTTGTGACCCATGGACTGTAGCCCAACAGGTCTCTCTGTGCATGGGGATTCTCCAGGCAAGAATACAGGAGTGAGTGCCACCCTTCTCCAGGGGATCTTCCCAACGCAGGGATCGGATGCAGGTCCCCTGCACTGCAGGAGGATTCTTTACTGTCTGAACCACCAGGGAAGCCCAATTCAGGGTTATGCCTAGTTAAAATCACAAACTCTAAGCCAAATGTTGATCATATTGATCCCTGTATTCATTTTCAAATCTAGTTTTTCTGATACAATTTCCCAGGTTATCTCTGCATTAATAACCTCTTATGGCAAAGCAGCCTATCCTTTTAAAAGAATTTATCTAACTTGAAACATCAACATAAGTTAAATAGAGACAAACCCTAAACACAAATACTATACCTAAAAATATACTTTCTCAGTCTTCTATCAGCCCTGGACTACATTTTTAACTTCTTGCTTTTAATCTCCTATCATGCCTAATCCAGTCTAAAGAAAAGACTGACTTACTAATAAACCATAGTGGGAAGAAACAAGGTGAGTGGGGAAGGAAGGAGTGAGAATTTTATTGACTTGAAAAATAAATGTGATCTTAACATTTTGCTTACAATTTGTTAATTCTATTTTATGCTTTCTTGTTTATCTAATTTTCATATCTCCAAAGGTAATTTAAACCTTAAATAGATAGAAATTAGTAACATTTTAAAGACACCAAGCATAAGTCTATATGTTTACATACCAATAAAATTATTTACACCAAAGTTTTTCGAATTGTCAAAAGAAACATATGTAAGGCATTATTTCTACCATAATTATTATTTATCATTATCAAAATTGACCTTCTTGTGACCTATTCTGTGTAAAAGAAGTCTTAAATTTAACATCAGATAAAGCAAGGAATTCAGAAATGCACATTTCCTCTATTAAAATTTCATATCTGGAAGTGACAGCTTTGTGACATCGAAGAGTGTATATGTGTATATACTTGATGCTTAGCACATGGGGTTCTCTGTAGAGACTTCAAGAGGATTCATAAGCTCTCTTTGCCTTTTTTAGTACCAAGAATATTTCCCTTATTTTAAAAATATCAGCTCAGGCTTAAAACCTAGATATCATATTTGAGGAAAACTCACAAAATTATTGCTGTAGTTAAGGTTAAAAAAATAAACAGACCCTGCCATAATGCAGGTAAGTTAAGGATTGAGTTGTGGCTGCTGCGGAAATATTTAGTCCTAATAGTGAGTTTGTAGACTTAATATCTTGAACACAGGCATACAGTTAAACACAACAGATTGAAAATAAGAATTTACTTCCTCTACCCCACAAACCCCATTAAAATGACAGTAGGCAGATTTTTTAAAACCGCAAAGAGAAAGAGGATAAAAAGATCATAGCAACAATGTTTAAGAGGCTGGAAAGCAGATGGATGAGTGGTAACTGCCTTAGAGAATACCAAAACCTAAGCCAGCATAAGAGAAATACAGAAACAGACTGCAGGATCCTAGCAATGCTGGGAAAGTTGAGGGACCAGCTATATTTAAAAGTCAAGGTTGATGACTTTTTTTTAAAGACCCACAGATGAATCTTAAAAAATTGATTGAAACACTATGTAGTTAACCCCCCACCCCTCAACACTTCTCCCAGCATCAAAGCTACTACATTCCCCTCCCTAACCCTGGAAGACAACTAAAGATTTGCTCTCTGGAAATTCAGGCACCCATAGTGACTTTGAACTGGGGGACAAATACTGAAATCAGATGATCAAGTGAAAATTAACTTGCTAAATAATGAGATCTCTGACCCTTATTCATAGGAGAAGGGAGGACTTCCCCTAGCCCATGAGAAATTACTTAAAGATTCTAATAACAGGCCCTGCCAAGCCATCTTACAATAAAATTTACCTTTAGCTGGTTCTCCATGAGCACCTACAATTTCAAACAGCCTTGCATTGCCTTACCATTTAACATGAGCAGATTGCCAAGATCACCAGATATTTGAGGGAAAGTCTTTAACATGAAGACGGTAATGAAAAAAAGAAATAAGAAGAACTTGAGATTTAAACAAAATATATGCGGAGGGACTTCCGTGGTGGTTCAGTGGTTGAGAGCCTGCCTGCCAATGCAAGGGACACGGGTTCAATCACTTGTCTGGGAGGATCCCACATGCCATAGAGGAACTGGGCTCGTGTGCACAACTGCTGAGCCCCGACTCTCGAGCCCGTGAGCCACAGCTACTGAGGCCACAGGCCACAACTACATGCTGTGGGAGCTGAGTACTAGGGCAAGGGAGCCCACCATGATGGGAAGCCCACAGGCTACAGTGGGAAGAGGCTCCCCACTCACCATGGAACCCGCACACAGCAACAAAGACCCAGCACAGTCAAAAATAAACCTATAAAGACACATGCAGAACAAAGAATAAAACAGTCAGGAATTTATTTTTAGCCTTAGAAGTTAAAAACATAAAATCAACATCTTCTATTCACAACCGTGTAACTGGTGCCAGACCAGCCCTTAGAACATTTAAAACAAACAAATGACGCTCAGATCAGATCAGATCAGTCGCTCAGTCGTGTCCGACTCCTTGCGACCCCATGAATTGCAGCAGGCCAGGCCTCCCTGTCCATCACCAGCTCCCGGAGATCACCCAGACTCATACCCATCGAGTCAGTGATGCCATCCAGCCATCTCATCCTCTGTCGTCCCCTTCTCCTCCTGCCCTCAATCCCTCCCAGCATCAGAGTCTTCTCCAATGAGTCAACTCTTCGCATGAGGTGGTCAAAATACTGGAGTTTCAGCTTTAGCATCATTCCTTCCAAAGAAATTCCAGGATTGATCTCCTTCAGAATGGACTGGTTGGATCTTCTTGCAGTCCAAGCGACTCTCAAGAGTCTTCTCCAACACCACAGTTCAAAAGCATCAATTCTTCGGCGCTCAGCCTTCTTCACAGTCCAGCTCTCACATCCATACATGACCACAGGAAAGACCATAGCCTTGACTAGGCGAACCTTTGTTGGTAAAGTAATGTCTCTGCTTTTGAATATGCTATCTAGGTTGGTCATAACTTTCCTTCCAAGGAGTAAGCGTCTTTTAATTTCATGACTGCAGTCACCATCTGCAGTGATTTTGGAGCCCAGAAAAACAAAGTCTGACACTGTCTCCACTGTTTCCCCATCTATTTCCCATGTAGTGATGGGACCAGATGCCATGATCTTCGTTTTCTGAATGTTGAGCTTCAAGCCAACCTTTTCACTCTCCACTTTCACTTTCATCAAGAGGCTCTTTAGCCCCTCTTCACTTTCTGCCATAAGAGTCGTGTCATCTGCATATCTGAGGTTATTGATATTTCTCCCAGCAATCTTGATTCCAACTTGTGTTTCTTCCAGTCCAGCATTTCTCATGATGTACTCTGCATATAAGTTAAATAAACATGGTGACAATATGCAGCCTTGACGTACTCCTTTTCCTATTTGGAACCAGTGTGTTGTTCCATGACCAGTTCTAACTATTGCTTCCTGACCTGCATACAGATTTCTCAAGAGGCAGATCAGGTGGTCTGGTATTCCCATCTCTTTCAGAATTTTCCACAGTTTATTGTGATCTACACAGTCAAAGGCTTTGGCATAGTCAATAAAGCAGAAATAGATGTTTTTCTGGAACTCTCTTGCTTTTTCCATGATCCAGCGGATGTTGGCAATTTGATCTCTGGTTCCTCTGCCTTTTCTAAAACCAGCTTGAACATCAGGAAGTTCACAGTTCACATATTGCTGAAGCCTGGCGTGGAGAATTTTGAGCATTACTTTACTAGCGTGTGAGATGAGTGCAATTGTGCGGTAGTTTGAGCACTCTTTGGCATTGCCTTTCTTTGGGATTGGGATGAAAACTGACCTTTTCCAATCTTGTGGCCACTGCTGAGTTTTCCAAATTTGCTGGCATATTGAGTGCAGCACTTTCACAGCATCATCTTTCAGGACCTGGAATAGCTCCCCTGGAATTCCATCACCTCCACTAGCTTTGTTCGTAGTGATGCTTTCTAAGGCCCATTTGACTTCACATTCCAAGATGTCTGGCTCTAGGTCAGTGATCACATCATCATGATTATCTGGGTCTTGAAACTCTTTTTTGTACAGTTCTTCTGTGTATTCCTGCCACCTCTTCTTAATATCTTCTGGTTCTGTTAGGTCCACACCATCTCTGTCCTTTATCGTGCCCATCTTTGCATGAAATGTTCCTTTGGTATCTCTGATTTTCTTGAAGAGATCCCTAGTCTTTCCCATTCTGTTGTTTTCCTCTATTTCCTTGCATTGATCGCTGAAGAAGGCTTTCTTATCTCTTCTTGCTATTCTTTGGAACTCTGCATTTAGATGTTTATATCTTTCCTTTTCTCCTTTGCTTTTCGCTTCTCTTCTTTTCACAGCTATTTGTAAGGCCTCCCCAGACAGCCACTTTGCTTTTTTGCATTTCTTTTCGCTACAATCAGACAAAATACACGAATTCATTGTCAGATATTAGACAACAAGAGCATACAGGACAGAGACCCCTAAGTAAAGGGAAACACATAAGTGAGTGAACCACGGACGTTTAACCAAACTTTCCCTACGGAGCACATTCTAGAATGCAGCACAGAGAGGTGGGAGCCAAGCAGAAAACTGACGTCTCACTGCCTGTAAGGAAGCAGAGGTCAGAGTTCAGGTCTGCGGAGGCTGGAGTTTGTGGGGTACGGTGCTGAAATAAAAGGATTCAAGTAGAGAATGAGCATCACAAATCTACATCAAAGACTCCTTGAGACTAGGGGTAAATGCTAAAGATGAGACAATATAAGACCTGGTAGAGATCAGCTATGGGAGACCTATGAGCTGAGCGGAGGTTGCATAGTCCAAAAGATGACAGAATCCCAACTGCCAGACTGGAGAAACATCACTCGACAGCCTAGGCATTCGACTGAGATCACAGAAAGCCCACACCTTAGAGGCAGGGTTGTTTCAGCTGTAAAGGAAGGGCCAGTCTGTACCTGTCTTAACTGTATTTTTTTAAAAGCCTCAAAAATATCAAGCTAATTTTGCAAGTAAATTGAGTTTAAAAAATACAATCCTCTTAAAAGTAGGAAAATAAAATCTGGATTGACAATGATATATGAACCACAGTGCCCAGTATTAAATTAAAAATTCCTAGGCATACAAAGAAGCACAAAAATATTAATTTAAACAGGAAGAAAACTAAAAGTAGACTCATAAATGGCAAAAATCAGGAAATTAGTAGACAAGGATTTTAAAGAAGATTTCATAAGTATATTAATAGATGTAAAGAAAAAGATAACCTATGAGTATAAATCTGGGGAAAATTTCAGTCGAGAAATTGGAAAACTTTACAATAGAAACAATTCTAGAACTGAAAAATACAATATCTGAAAAGAAAATTTTATCACACAGCAGATTAGACATTGCAGAGGAAAAAAAATCATTGAACTTAAAAACGGGGCTGGGGACTTCCCTGGTGGGCCAATGGTTAAGAATCTACCTTCCAGTGCAGGGGACTGAAGTTTGATCCCTGGTCAGGGAACTAAGGGAGGAGGCAATGGCACCCCACTCCAGTACTCTTGCCTGGAAAATCCCATGAACGGGAGGGCCTGGTGGGCTGCAGTCCATGGGATTGCTAAGAGTCGACACGACTGAGCAACTTCACTTTCACTTTTCACTTTCATGCATTGGAGAAGGAAATGGCAACCCACTCCAGCGTTCTTGCCTGGAGAATCCCAGAGACCACGGAGCCTGGTGGGCTGCTGTCTATGAGGTAGCACAGAGTCAGACACGACTGAAGCGACGCAGCAGCAGCAGGGAACTAAGATCCCACATGCTGCAGGGCAACTAAGTCTGCACATGGCAACTACCGAGTCTTTGCTCTGGAGCCTGCATGGCCACAGCTAAGACCTGACTCTGCCAAATAAATAAATGTTTAAAACAAGCAAACAAAACAGAGCAGGGTGCAGTAGTAATATACAAATTGAAGCACAGAAAGAGAAAAGTTGAATACAATTATGAGTTTCTCTGTGACTTGTAGGACAAAATCAAATGGTCTAAAATGTAGTTGAAATCCCAGAAGAGGAAGAAAAGAGAATGAAGCAGGAAAAAAATATTTGAAGAAATAATGGCCAAATTTTTTTCCAAATTTAATGAAAACTATCAACTCATAAATCAAGAAGCTCATTACACTCTGTGTAGTAGAAGCATAAAAGAGAATGAGAGCTCTTTGAAGTCACTATCTCAAAGATATGTGCCTTTCATGTTCACAGTAGCATTATTCATAATAGCCTAGACTTGTAAAGAACCTAAGTGCCTATTGACACATGAATAAAGAAAATGTGAGATATATATTTTTTCATATATTCACATTCAGTGCTGCTGCTGCTAAGTCTCTTGAGTCGTGTCCGTCTCTGTGCAACCCCATAGATGGCAGCCCAACAGGGTTCCCCTGTCCCTGGGATTCTCCAGGCAAGAATACTGGAGTGGGTTGCCATTTCCTTCTCCAATGCTTGAAAGTGAAAAGTGAAAGTGGAGTCGCTCAGTTGTGTCTGACTCCTAGCGACCCCATGGACTGCAGCCCACCAGGCTCCTCCATCAATGGAATTTTCCAGGCAAGAGTACTGGAGTGGGGTGCCATTGCCTTCTCTGTCACATTCAATAATATTCTATTATATATATATATATATATATATATATATAATTTCACCATTAGAGAGAAAGTAATCTTGCTACAACAACAAAGTAATTTGCAACAGTATAGACAGGCCTAGAGGGCATTATTCTAAGTGAGATGAGTCAGACAGAGAAAGACAAATACTGTACAATCTCACTTACATGTGCAATCTGAAAAAAGTGGAACTTGGAGGGTCATTATGCTAAGTGCAATAAGTCAAACAGAGAAAGACAAATACTGTATGATATCATCTATGCATGTGTGCTCAGTTGCTTCAGTCGTTCAACTTTTTGTGACCTATGGACTGTAGCCTGCCAGGCATTTCTGTTGATGGGATTTTCCAGGAAAGAATACTGGAGCAGGTTGCCATGTCCTCCTCCAACATATCTTCCCAACACAGAGATCGAACCCACTTCTCTTGAATTGCAGGCAGATTCTGTACCACCGAACCACCAGGGAAGCCTGATAACACCTATACTTGGAATGTAAAAAATACAATAGAATAGTGAAAATAACAAAAAAGAAGGAGACTCACCGCTATATAAAACAAACAAGCAGTTACTAGTAAAATATGGGGAAACAATGGAAACAGTGAGAGACTTGATCTTCTTGGGCTCCAAAATCATCACAGATGGTGACTGCAGCCGTGAAATTAAAAGATGCTTGCTCCTTGGAAGAAAAGCTATGACCAACTTAGACAGCATATTAAAAAGCAGATACATTACTTTGCTGACAAAGGTCCATATAGTCAAAGCTATGGTTTTTCCAGTAGTCATGTATGGATATTAGAGTGGGACCATAAAGAAAGCTGAGTGCTGAAGCACTGATGCTTTTGAACCGTGGTGGTGGAGAAGACTCTTGAGAGTCCCTTGGACTGCAAGATCAAACCAGTCAATTCTAAAGGAAATCAATCCTGAACTAAAGGGAATTAATTCCCTAAAGGGAATCAATCCTGAACTAAAGGGAATTAATTCCCTAAAGGGAATCAATCCAATCATTCATCGGAAGGACTGATGCTGAAGCTGCAACTCCAGTACTTTGGCCACCTGATACAAAGAGCTGACTCATTAGAAAAGACCTTGACGCTGGGAAAGATTGAATGCGGGAGGCGAAGGGGACGACAAAGGATGAGATGGTTGGATGGCATCACTGACTCGATGGACATGAGTTTGAGCAAGCTCCAAGAGTTGATGCACAGGGAAGCCTGGCGTGCTGCAGTCCATGGGGTCACAAAGAGTTGGACGTGACTGAGCGACTGAACTGAACCAAACACAGCTATAGAAAACAAACTAGCAGTTACCAGTAAAAAGAGGGAACGGGCAAGGAGCAAGATAAGGGCAGGGAAGTAAAAGATACAAACTATTAAGTATAAAATAATATACTTAGAGTATATTAGTATACAAGGATATACTCCTGTATATAGCCAATGTTTTATAATAACTATAAATGGAATATACACTTTAAAATGTGAACCACTATATTGTACACCTGTAACTTATATAATGTGCATGCGTGTGTGCATGCGTGTGTGCATGCTCAACTGCTCAGCTGTGTCCAGTTCTTTGTAACCCCACGGACTGTGGCCCACCAGACCCTCTGTCTGGTGGAATTTTTCAGGCAAGAATACTTGAGTGGGTTGCCATTCCTACTCCAGCGGACCTTCCCAACCCAGGGATTGAACCCCCATTTCTTGCATCTTCTAGATTGGTGGGTGAATTCTTTACCTCTGAGCCACCTGGGATAGGGCTTCCCTGTTGGCTCAGCTGGTAAAGAATCTGCCTACAGTGCAGGAAACCTGGGTTCAATCCCCAGGTTGCGAAGATCCCTTGGAGAAGGGAACAGCTACCCACTCCAGTATTCTGGTCTGGTGAATTCTATGGACTGTATAGTCCATGGGGTTGCAAAGAGTCTGACACGACTGAGTGACTTTCACTTTCTTTTCTTTCCACCTGGGATGGACCAGCTTATATAATATTCTGCAGCAATTATACTTCAATTAAAAAAAAAAGTCTACATGCAAAAGCAAAAACAAAACATAGGAATAAAAGCATACGATGGTGGTTGCCAGGGGCTGTGGGGTAGGGGAAGTGGGGAGAGGTTGATCAAACAGTACAAACTTCAGTTATAAGATGAGTAAGTTCTGGGGATCTAATGCACAGCATGGTGACTAAAGGTAACAATGTGTATTACAAACTTGAAAGTTTCTAAGAAAGTGTGTCAAACATTCTCACCACTGGGGAGAAAGAAAGAATAAATGAAAAGGAAAAAAAAAAGATAACTCTGTGGGGTGATAGAAGTGTTAATTAACCTTACTGTGGCAATCATTTTGAAATATATACATGTATCAAATCATAACGTTGCACCCATTAAACTTACACAATCTTGTAAGTCAATTACACCTCAATAAAACTGGAGCGGGGGAGTCTCAATCACAAGAAAACCAAGAGAACCACAGCAAAGCATAGTTGAATTATTGAAGACTCAAGACAAAAAACAATTTTACAAACAGCCAGGAGAAAAAAATACACTCCTTCAAGGGAAAAATAAAATTATCATTGATTTCTCATAAAAGACAATGCAAGCAAGAAGAGAATAAAATGACATCTTTAAATTGTTAAAAGCAAAACACTAGAATTCAGCCTATAATTCTACATGCAGTGAAAATAGTCTTCAGAAATATGGTGAAATAAAGATATTTTCAGACACTTCCCTGGTGGTCCAGTGGCTAAGACTTCATGCTCCCAAGGCAGCAGGCCCAGGTTCAATCTTTGGTCAGGAAACTAGATGCCACATGCTACAATTAAGAGTTCACATGCCACAACGCAAGATCCCACGTGTCACATTGGAGATTGAAGATCTGTGTGCTGCAACTCAGCACAGCCAAATAATTAAAACAAAGAAAAAAGATATTTTCAGATAAAACAAAACTTAAGAGAATTTGTCAGCAGGAAACCTATACTATAAGAAATGTTAAAGGAAATTCTTGAGGCTGATGGAAAATATCAAATGGAACCTCAGCTCTAAAGGAAGAAAAGTACAAAAAATAGTAAATGTATTATAGAACAGTAGCTGATACTTTCCCACCTGCCTAAAATCTTATAGAATTGAACTGAATTCATCGCCCCATCCCTACTTATTAAATAGAAAAGCAATTTCATCCAAGACTCAAACCCACATGTGATGGCAGTCTTTGTATATTGTTCAACAATATACAATCAGAATTGTAAAAAAAAAAAAATCTAAGTAAAATTTCTAATTAGAATTTATATACATCCTTCAATAGCAGATGTTTGATCTTTGGTGTTATCCCAGGGGATGGGCATTTCCAAATTTGAGACATGTTCATAAAATAGATGAACTGAATAACTGCAACATCTTGCCTGTAATCAATGTATATTATTCCTCCTGGAAGTTTATCCTATTTTGATCTACATAATAAAGTTCTTATTGTTTGAAAGATTGGAAGGAGGGAAAAGATAGCAGAATTTTAAAATTCAGTAGAAGAGTTGGAATAGAAACTTAAGGAAAATCACCCAGACCATACGAGGAAAAAAAAAAAGGTGAAATGTAGAAGAGAAAAGATTAAGAAAATTAGAGGATCAGTGTAGAAGATTCAACAGCCTTGAGCTGAATAAGAGTATAAGAGTTTCAGAAAGAACAGAGAAAAAGAGGAAAGAAAATCTTCAGAGAAATAAGTGAAGAAAACTACTTCTCACAAATTCTATGTTAAAAGATTAATATATCTCCCAGTATAATAAATGAAAAGAGATCCATTCCAAGAAATGTCATCATAAAATTTCAGAATAGAGATTCTGGAGTGGGAGAGAAGGACATTTGAAAAGAATCAGGAATCAAGATATCTGATAACTGTTCAACTTCAACTGCAAATCCTTCAAAATTCTAAGGAAAATTGATTTCTTCCCCAGAATTACATACCCAGCCAAACTTCCAAACAAGTGCAAGGGTAGAACAAATACATTTCCAGACTTTAAATATGTGAAAGATCTATCTCCTTTTCACTAATGGACTGGCCATTTATGGTCAACAAAAGAGTCCGAAATGCAGTACTTGGATGCAATCTCAAAAACGACAGAATGATCTCTGTTCGTTTCCAAGGCAAACCATTCAATGTCACAGTAATCCAAGTCTATGCCCCAACCAGTAACGCTGAAGAAGCTGAAGTTGAACGGGTCTATGAAGACCTACAAGACCTTTTAGAACTAACACCCAAAAAAGATGTCCTTTTCATTATAGGGGACTGGAATGCAAAAGTAGGAAGTCAAGAAACACCTGGAGTAACAGGCAAATTTGGCCTTGGAATACGGAATGAAGCAGGGAAAAGACTAACAGAGTTTTGCCAAGAAAATGCACTGGTCATAGCAAATAGCCTCTTCCAACAACACAAGAGAAGACTCTATACATGGACATCACCAGATGGTCAACACCGAAATTAGATCGATTATATTCTTTGCAGCCAAATATGGAGAAGCTCTATACAGTCAGCAAAAACAAGACCAAGAGCTGACTGTGGCTCAGACCATGAACTCCTTATTGCCAAATTCAGACTGAAATTGAAGAAAGTAGGGAAAACCACTAGACCATTCAGGTATGACCTATATCACATTCCTTATGATTATGCAGTGGAAGTGAGAAATAGATTTAAGGGCCTAGATCTGATAGGTAGAGTGCCTGATGAACTGTGGAATGATGTTCGTGACATTGTACAGGAGACAGGGATCAAGACCATCCCCATGGAAAAGAAACGCAAAAAAGCAAAATGGCTGTCTGGGGAGGCCTTAAAATAGCTGTGAACAGAAAAGAAGTGAAAAGCAAAGGAGAAAAGGAAAGATATAAACATCTAAATGCAGAGTTCCAAAGAATAGCAAGAAGAGATAAGAAAGCCTTCTTCAGCGATCAAGGCAAAGAAATAGAGGAAAACAACAGAATGGGAAAGACTAGGGATCTCTTCAAGAAAATCAGAGATACCAAAGGAACATTTCATGCAAAGATGGGCTCGATAAAGGACAGAAATGGTATGGACCTAACAGAAGCAGAAGATATTAAGAAGAGGTGGCAAGAATACACAGAAGAACTGTACAAAAAAGAGCTTCACGACCCAGATAATCATGATGGTGTGATCACTGACCTAGAGCCAAACATCCTGGAATGTGAAGTCAAGTGGGCCTTAGAAAGCATCACTACGAACAAAGCTAGTGGAGGTGATGGAATTCCAGTGCAGCTGTTCCAAATCCTGAAAGATGATGCTGTGAAAGTGCTGCACTCAATATGCCAGCAAATTTGGGAAACTCAGCAGTGGCCACAAGATTGGAAAAGGTCAGTTTTCATTCCAATCCCAAAGAAAGGCAATGCCAAAGAGTGCTCAAACTACCACACAATTGCACTCATCTCACATGCTAGTAAAGTAATGCTCAAAATTCTCCAAGCCAGGCTTCAGCAATATGTGAACTGTGAACTTCCTGATGTTCAAGCTGGTTTTAGAAAAGGCAGAGGAACCAGAGACCAAATTGCCAACATCTACTGGATCATGGAAAAAGCAAGAGAGTTCCAGAAAAACATCTATTTCTGCTTTATTGACTATGCCAAAGCCTTTGACTGTGTAGACCACAATCAACTGTGGAAAATTCTGAAAGAGATGGGAATACCAGACCACCTGATCTGCCTCTTGAGAAATTTGTACGCAGGTCAGGAAGCAACAGTTAGAACTGGACATGGAACAACAGACTGGTTCCAAATAGGAAAAGGAGTACGTCAAGGCTGTATATTGTTACCCTGTTTATTTAACTTATATGCAGAGTACATCATGAGAAATGCTGGACTGGAAGAAACACAAGTTGGAATCAAGATTGCTGGGAGAAATATCAATAACCTCAGATATGCAGATGCCACCACCCTTATGGCAGAAAGAGAAGAGGAACTAAAAAGCCTCTTGATGAAAGTGAAAGTGGAGAGTGAAAAGGTTGGCTTAAAGCTCAACATTCAGGAAACAAAGATCATGGCATCCGGTCCCATCACTACATGGGAAATAGATGGGGAAACGTGGAAACAGTGTCAGACTTTATTTTTATGGGCTCCAAAATCAGTGCAGATGGTGACTGCAGCCATGAAATTAAAAGACGCTTACTCCTTGGAAGGAAAGTTATGACCAACCTACATAGCATATTCAAAAGCAGAGACATTACTTTGCCAACAAAGGTTCGCCTAGTCAAGGCTATGGTCTTTCCTGTGGTCATGTATGGATGTGAGAGCTGGACTGTGAAGAAGGCTGAGCGCCGAAGAATTGATGCTTTTGAACTGTGGTGTTGGAGAAGACTCTTGAGAGTCCCTTGGCCTGCAAGGAGATCCAACCAGTCCATTCTGAAGGAGATCGGCCCTGGGATTTCTTTGGAAGGAATGATGCTAAAGCTGAAACTCCAGTGTTTTGGCCACCTCATGCGAAGAGTTGACTCATTGGAGAAGACTCTGATGCTGGGAGGGATTGGGGGTCAGGAGGAAAAGGGGACGGCGGAGGATGAGATGGCTGGATGGTATCACTGACTTGATGGATGTGAGTCTGAGTGACCTCCGGGAGTTGGTGATGGACAGGGAGGCCGGGCGTGCTGCGATTCATGGGGTCGCAAAGAGTCGGACACGACTGAGCGACTGATCCGATATGATCTGATCTGATTAGTTATCTACTGCAACATAATAAATTCCCCTAAATTTGTACAGCTTAAGAAAACAAACATTTACTTTCTCCCAATTTCTATGAGTCAGCAATTCCAGAGTGGGTCAGCTGGGAGTTATAACTGAGAGGCCCTCGTGTGATTGCAAGTCAAGCCATCATCCAGGGATGCAGTCAAGTAATGGCTGCACTTGGGCTGAAGAAAGTGCATCCAAGGTCATTCATGTGCCTGTTGGCTGGTCTCAGTTGCTCACTGGCTGCTAGTAGTGAAATAGGAATCTGAGTTCTTGTTCACAGAGCTGAAGAATGAACTTCATGAACATGAAAACACTCATGGTAGCAAGCAAATAGGATTTATTAAAGAGATGGAAAGTACAAAGTTCTCTGCATAGACATTGAGAGGAAGTAAGATCAGATCAGATCAGTCGCTCAGTCGTGTCCGACTCTTTGCGACCCCATGAACCGCAGCACGCCAGGCCTCCCTGTCCATCACCAGCTCCCGGAGGTCACTCAGACTCGCATCCATCGAGTCAGTGATGCCATCCAGCCATCTCATCCTCTGTCGTCCCCTTCTCCTCCTGCCCTCAATCCCTCCCAGCATCAGAGTCTTCTCCAATGAGTCAACTCTTCGCATGAGGTGGCCAAAATACTGGAGTTTCAGCTTTAGCATCATTCCTTCTAAAGAAATTCCAGGATTGATCTCCTTCAGAATGGACTGGTTGGATCTTCTTGCAGTCCAAGGGACTCTCAAGAGTCTTCTCCAACACCACAGTTCAAAAGCATCAATTCTTCGGCGCTCAGCCTTCTTCACAGTCCAGCTCTCACATCCATACATGACCACAGGAAAGACCATAGCCTTGACTAGGCGAACCTTTGTTGGTAAAGTAATGTCTCTGCTTTTGAATATGCTATCTAGGTTGGTCATAACTTTCCTTCCAAGGAGTAAGCGTCTTTTAATTTCATGGCTGCAGTCACCATCTGCAGTGATTTTGGAGCCCAGAAAAATAAAGTCTGACACTGTTTCCACTGTTTCCCCATCTATTTCCCATGCAGTGATGGGACCGGATGCCATGATCTTCGTTTTCTGAATGTTGAGCTTTAAGCCAACCTTTTCACTCTCCACTTTCACTTTCATCAAGAGGCTTTTTAGCCCCTCTTCACTTTCTGCCATAAGGGTGGTGTCATCTGCATATCTGAGGTTATTGATATTTCTCCCGGCAATCTTGATTCCAACTTCTGTTTCTTCCAGTCCAGCATTTCTCATGATGTACTCTGCATATAAGTTAAATAAACATGGTGACAATATACAGCCTTGACGTACTACTTTTCCTATTTGGAACCAGTCTGTTGTTCCATGACCAGTTCTAACTGTTGCTTCCTGACCTGCATACAGATTTCTTAAGAGGCAGATCAGGTGGTCTGGTATTCCCATCTCTTTCAGAATTTTCCATAGTTTATTGTGATCCACACAGAAGTAAAGAGTCCCCTAAAGTCAGGACTTGCCACAGTTTTTATATCCTTAATCTGTACATTTTTGGTTGGCTCCTGTCCTTAAAATACACTATTTCTAACCAATCAATTTAAAGGTCAAGATGCTTAACAATTCTATGGCTTTTCTTGATCCTTAGATTAAGTCATCACCCTTTTTCATGCCCCCTGGCCATTTTACAATGGATCAGATATATGCTGTTTAAGATTAATGATCAGTTCAGTTCAATCGCTCAGTCGTGTCCAACTCTTTGCAGCCCCATGAATTGCAGCATGCCAGGCCTCCCTGCCCATCACCAACTCCCGGAGTTCACTCAGACTCATGTCCATTGAGTCGGTGATGCCATCCAGCCATTTCATCCTCTGTCATCCCCTTTCCTCCTGCCTCCAATCCCTCCCAGCATCAGGGTCTTTTCCAATGAGTCAACTCTTCTCATCAGGTGGCCAAAGGATTGGAGTTTCAGCTTCAACATCAGTCCTTCCAATGAACACCCAGGACTGATCTCCTTCAGGATGGACTGGTTGGATCTCCTTGCAGTCCAAGGGACTCTCAAGAGTCTTCTCCAACACCACAGTTCAAAAGCATCAATTCTTTGGCGCTCAGCCTTCTTCACAGTCCAGCTCTCACATCCATACATGACCACAGGAAAGACCATAGCCTTGACTAGGCGAACCTTTGTTGGCAAAGTGATGTCTCTGCTTTTGAATATGCTATCTAGGTTGGTCATAACTTTCCTTCCAAGGAGTAAGTGTCTTTTAATTTCATGCTGCAATCACCATCTGCAGTTATTTTGGAGCCAAAAAACCCCAAAGTCTGTCACTGTTTCCACTGTTTTCCCATGTATTTCCCATGAAGTGATGGGACCAGATGCCATGATCTTTGTTTTCTGAATGTTGAGCTTTAAGCCAACTTTTTCATTCTTCTCTCTCACTTTCATCAAGAGGCTTTTTAGTTCCTCTTCACTTTCTGCCATAAGGGTGGTGTCATCTGCGTATCTGAGATTATTGATATTTCTCCCAGCAATCTTGATTCCAGCTTGTGCTTCTTCCAGCCCAGCGTTTCTCATGATGTACTCTGCATATAAGTTAAATAAGCACGGTGACAATATACAGCCTTGACGTACTTTTCCTATTTGGAACCAGTCTGTTGTTCCATGTCCAGTTCTAACTGTTGCTTCCTGACATGCATACAGGTTTCTCAAGAGGCAGGTCAGGTGGTCTGGTATTCCCATCTCTTTCAGAATTTTCCGGTTTATTGTGATCCACATGGTCAAAGGCTTTGGCAAAGTCAATAAAGCAGAAACAGATGTTTTTCTGGAACTTTCTTGCTGTTTTGATGATCCAGCAGATGTTGGCAATTTGATCTCTGATTCCTCTGCCTTTTCTAAAACCAGCTTGAACATCTGGAAGTTCACGGTGGACTTCCCTGGTGGCTCAGATTAATGATCACCAGTTGCTTTTCCCTCAAGCATACAGAACAGAAGTTAATTACTGCCCTTCCCTGGATCTGAGTGCTGATAATTTATCACACCAAGGACACAGTCCAAGAATTCAGGATAAAGGGTATAACTTTAGGTTAATGGAGTAAGATGTTTGTTGAAAACATGACTAAGGTCTCAGAGTCCTACACTGACTGCCTGTCAATTTCTACATCAGTAGGAGATCTCAGTTCCTCAGCACATGGGCCATTATATAACACTGCTCAAAACAAGGCAACTTATCTCCCACCAAGCATGAATTTGAGTCAAAGAGGCCAGTTTCCCAAAGATCAGATCAGATCAGATCAGTCGCTCAGTCGTGTCCGACTCTTTGTGACCCCATGAATCGCAGCATGCCAGGCCTCCCTGTCCATCACCAACTCCCAGAGTTCACTCAGACTCACATCCATCGAGTCAGTGATGCCATCCAGCCATCTCATCCTCTGTCGTCCCCTTCTCCTCCTGCCCTCAATCCCTCCCAGCATCAGAGTCTTCTCCAATGAGTCAACTCTTCGCATGAGGTGGCCAAAATACTGGAGTTTCAGCTTTAGCATTATTCCTTCCAAAGAAATTCCAGGATTGATCTCTTTCAGAATGGACTGGTTGGATCTCCTTGCAGTCCAAGGGACTCTCAAGAGTCTTCTCCAACACCACAGTTCAAAAGCATCAATTCTTCGGCGCTCACCCTCCTTCACAGTTCAGCTCTCACATCCATACATGACCACAGGAAAGACCATAGCCTTGACTAGGCGAACCTTTGTTGGCAAAGTAATGTCTCTGCTTTTGAATATGCTATCTAGGTTGGTCATAACTTTCCTTCCAAGGAGTAAGAAGCTATAATCTTTTATAACCTAATCTCAGAAGTGAGATAACATAACTTTTCTCATATACTGTTGAGTGAAGTGAAAGTAAGTGAAGTCGCTCAGTTGTGTCCAACTCTTTGCGACTCCACGGACTGTAGCCCACCAGGCTCCTCCATCCATGGAATTTTCTAGGCAAGAGTACTGCAGTGGGTTGCCATTTCCTTCTCCAGGGATACTGTTGACAGAGGACCATAAAAGGATGTGAATATTAGGAAATGGGGATCATTAAGGGGTACTTTGGGGGCTGTTTACTACACCCTTTCCTAGAAGTTAGTAAGGGGTGTATTTCAGCAAACAAGGAAGTAAATAAAAAATGAGAAAGTGTGGGATTCAGAAAAAAAGAGAAAGGCAAAGTGGACCCCTAAGAAAGCAATGAAAAAATGAAAAAGCCCAGGTTGAGGGATTTCCCTGGTCCAGTGGTTAAGAATTCTTACTTCCATGCAGGGGACACAGGTTCGATCCCTGGTCAGGAGAACTAAGATCCTGCATGCCATAAGGCTCAACCAAAACACCAAAAGCAAAGACCCAGATTAAAGTCGAGTCCAAGATCAGAAACCACCAGAGGAGATCAGAACAGGAAGATCCAGGTTCAGGAAGGCTGTCACTAAGAAAAACAAGAATTAATTAATTGAGGCAGTGGGAGTGGAATTAGAACATATGGTGCTGAGAATTCTATTTCTAGCAAAATTTGGGAGTAACATTGTGAAAAATATACTAAAACCCAAACAACTCTGAGACTCAGTATGCTGTTGTGTTTTAGTTAGTAAGTTGTGTTTGATGCTTTGTGACCCCATGGACTGTAGTCCACCAGCCTTCTCACCCCAGTATATGCTCATTGTAACACATCAGCAAGCTAAGTGACACACCCACAGGCACCATGACAGTCCCAAGGCTGACCATCAAAGCTCACAAAGTGGGTGATGGCCCAATTCCTGGAAATATCCACTCCTCTCCAAAATAGTTGGAATAATCTTCCCACTCATTAGCCTGTGAAATTATCCAGCCCATAAAAGCTAACCACACTACATTTCTAGGTGGTATTTGCCCTCTAAGTCAACCCGGTCTCTCGTCTGTGTAGTGTGTTTCTCCCAAGGCTGCTCTTACCTTCTGAGACAGCCCACCCTCTGTGGAGTGTGTTTCTCTCTAAATAAATCCACTTCTTACCTAAAAACAAAAAAACTAAGCAACCAAAACCACTTTTAGACTCTAAATTTGGGCTTCCCTTGTAGCTTAGACAGCAAAGAATCTGCCTGCAATGCAGGAGACTGGGGTTTGATCCCTGGGTCAGGAAGATGTGCTAGAGAAGGGAAGGTCTACCTACTCCAGTATTCTTGCCTGAAGAATTTCATGGACAGAGGAGCATGGTGAGATACAGTCCATTGGGTGGCAGGCTACAGTCCATGGGATCACAGGGTTGGACATGACTGAGCAACTAAATTAAATACATAAATTATAAAAGAAAGGAAGTATAATCCTAGTATCCCACATAAACAAATTTAAACACTAGAAATTCACCTAGCAAATATTATTATTAAATTATTAATATAATATTAAAATATTATTATTTAAAAATAGCAGGAGGAGAAAAAGAGAGAAAACATCTGTGTGATGGTGCATCTGGATAAAGGTGCTAACTGTCACCTTATCTAGTTGCAAGTCATTAGAAAATACCAACTTAAATATCAGTAAAAGGCTTATGTGTGCTTCTTAGATAAATGCAGGCAAATACCAAAAAAAAAAAGAGCTAGAAGATTTGCAAGTATTTGCCTCTAGGGAGGGAAATTCTGAATGGAACCAGTGGAACAGTGGATAACTACTTTTCTTTTGCCTTATAGAACTATTTGATACTTTAAAACTACCATGTACATCTATCTGTAACTTAGTTTTTTTTAATGATGCTATTTTTATTTATTTACTGAACACAATTTTAAATCAATTCAACTTTAAATTCAGCAGTAAGTTAGACATCATTTTTTTTCTGTTCACCCCCAGTAAAACAAATTTATTAGACTGTATACATAGATATTCTGAAAATAAAAGTTTGAACCTTATAAAACATGGTAACAAATGGGAAATTTTATCTTTAGAAACTGAACTGTGTTGTTTATAACAATATCTAAAGTGTAATTTTACTATATAGCAGATGTTGTTTTTCTTTTAGTCACTCAGTCGTGTCTTTGTAACCCCATGGACTGTAGCCTGCCAGGCTCTTCTATCCATGGAATTCTCCAGGCAAGAATACTGGAGTGGGTTGCTATTTCCTGCTCCAAGGCATCTTTCCAACTCAGGGATCAACTCGGGTCTCCTGTACTGTAGGCAGATTCTTTACCTCCAAGCCACTGTTTTTATAATGGATAATTTCTGAAAATGCTATTACAAAACAAGCAAAAATGGGTGTTATCCTAGTTTTTCATATAAGTATTTAGAAAATATGAATTGAGTTGACCCCAAAGAGGTCATTATATTATTAAAGTACACTTCAGAGTTTTTTAAAAAAACTCCTTCTTGCTTTTCCTGTAAGCAGCCTGAGGTGACCTCTAAAACTAGTACACTATTCACTCGACCCAGAAAACTCCACAAAATCATGCAAATCAAAAGAGTCAAATCTTCATGTTCACTTTAAGAGCACTTGTGAAACTGCCCAGGCCATAAAGGGTACGTATATCTGAAAAGCCACATAGTATCTGAAGGATATCACTTTGAAGAAGCAATGTGTGCCATTCCATTGTTACAACAGTGGAGTTGGTAGGTGTGCACAGACCAAACAGTGGGGCTGGATAAAGGGTCGGCGGCCCAAAGAGTACTGAATTTTTACTGCACATACTCAAAAATGCAGAGAGTAGTGCTGAACTTAAGGGCTTAGATACTTTGGCCACCTGATGCAAAGAGCTCACTCACTGGAAAGGACTCTGATGTTGGGAAAGATTGAGGGCAGGAGGAGAAGGGGACGACAGAGGATGAGATGGTTAGATGGCATCATCGACTCGATGGACATGAGTTTGGGTAAACTCCAGAAGTTGGACAGGGAGGCCTGGCGTGCTGCAGTCCATGGGGTTGCAAAGAGTCGGACACGACTGAGCGACTGAACCGAACTGAACTGAACTGAAGGGCTTAGATGTAGATTCTTTGGTCATTGAGCACATCCAGGTGAACAAAGCCCCGAAGATGTGGCAAGGACTTACAGAGCTCATGGTTGGATCAACCCGTATAAGAGCTCTCCCTGCCGCATTGAGACGATTCTTACTGAAAAAGAACAGATTGCTCCTAAACCAGAAGAGGAGGTTGCACAGAAGAAAAAGATATCCCAGAAGAAACTGAAGAAACAAAAACTTACAGCCTGGGAATAAATGCCACAAAAAAAAAAAAAAAAGCAAAATAAAAGTAAAAAAAAAAATGCTCCTTCTTAAATGATAATTCACTAAAAGAAACAACACACACACACATGCTGCTGCTGCTGCTAAGTCGCTTCAGTCGTGTCTGACTCTGTGCGACCCCATAGACGGAAGCCCACCAGGCTCCCCTGTCCCCGGGATTCTCCAGGCAAAAACACAAGAACACTGGAGTGGGTTGCCATTTCCTTCTCCAATGCGTGAAAGTGAAAAGTGAAAGTGAAGTCGCTCAGTCGTGTCCGACTCTTAGCGACCCCATGGACTGGAGCCTACCAGGCTCCTCCGTCCATGGGATTTTCCAGGCAAAAGTACTGGGGTGGACACACACACATACACAAATATTAATTGCCTCTTTAATAATACATCAAGCTACAGAGTTTTGAGATTTATTTTTCATTTATTTAAAAAAAATCTTACTGGATATAGTTGATTTACAATGTTGTGTTAATTTCTGCTCTACAGCAAAGGGAATCAGTTATACAAATATTCACATTTTTTTAATAGATTCTTTTCCTGTATAAGGCCATTGCAGAGTATTGAGTAGAGTTCCTTGTGCTATACAATAGGTCCTTATTGGTTACCTATCTTATGTATAGTAGCGTACAGTGTCAGACCCAATCTCCCAATTTCTCTCTTCCTCCCACCATAGATTCTAATAGTTAGGAATAATCACACATTTTGCTCATCTTACTGAATGTAACAGATTCTTTCATTTACTTTGATATATTAAAAAACAGTTTGTGTCAAGTAACAAAGGAAAAAAGGGCGGGAGGGAAGGAGGAAGGGAGCGAGGGAAGAAAGGAAAATGTTTCAGGGAGTACAAATTTTTGAGTGTAGGTCAGATCAGATCAGATCAGTCGCTCAGTCGTTTCCGACTCTTTGCGACCCCATGAACCGCAGCACGCCAGGCCTCCCTGTCCATCACCAGCTCCCGGAGGTCACCCAGACTCACACCCATCAAGTCAGTGATGCCATCCAGCCATCTCATCCTCTGTCGTCCCCTTCTCCTCCTGCCCTCAATCCCTCCCAGCATCAGAGTCTTCTCCAATGAGTCAACTCTTCGCATGAGGTGGCCAAAATACTGGAATTTCAGCTTTAGCATCATTCCTTCTAAAGAAATTCCAGGATTGATCTCCTTCCGAATGGACTGGTTGGATCTTCTTGCAGTCCAAGGGACTCTCAAGAGTCTTCTCCAACACCACAGTTCAAAAGCATCAATTCTTCGGTAGGTCAGGTCATTGCAAAGCAGGTTAGAGAAGAAAGTCTCTGTACTACAGCAGCCCAGCTATTGTTCCTGACCCACCTAACAATCAAGCCTGGTAAATGAGAGCTCAAGGAGAAACAACAGCCAAGAAGAACCCGAAGTACACTCTTGCCCATTTGCCACACTCACACAACAGAATAAAGTTGCATAAACTTTACGCAAGGAAAGCGGCAAGTACTGAAGTTGCACTTATCCCCAGAACTTTGGAGTTGTCAGGAGTCCTGTTTATTTACAAATCTAACAACTCACTCTATTATTCTCTTAAAAATCAAATTGAAACCTTAAACTCTCCTTCCTCTTCCCCTCCTTCCCCTTCCTATTCACTTCCTTTCCTGTTCCATTCTCTTCTCAGTTCTTCCCATTTTCCTCCCTTCCCTTCTTTGCACAGTGAGATGAGGAGGTGAAGGAGACGTACAGGGGTCCATCAGCAGGGATGCCATGCTTACATGCCACGAGGAGGCTCTCAGTGGTAGCGGAGGCACAGGGCCTGGATGGGGGTGAAGGAGACGGTGACACTGGAGAGTGATCAGATCAGATCAGTCGCTCAGTCGTGTCCGACTCTTTGCGACCCCATGAACCGCAGCACGCCAGGCCTCCCTGTCCATCACCAGCTCCCGGAGGTCACCCAGACTCGCACCCATCAAGTCAGTGATGCCATCCAGCCATCTCATCCTCTGTCGTCCCCTTCTCCTCCTGCCCTCAATCCCTCCCAGCATCAGAGTCTTCTCCAATGAGTCAACTCTTCGCATGAGGTGGCCAAAATACTGGAGTTTCAGCTTTAGCATCATTCCTTCCAAAGAAATTCCAGGATTGATCTCCCTCAGAATGGACTGGTTGGACCTTCTTGCAGTCCAAGGGACTCTCAAGAGTCTTCTCCAACACCACAGTTCAAAAGCATCAATTCTTCGGTGCTCAGCCCTCTTGACAGTCCAGCTCTCACATCCATACATGACCACAGGAAAGACCATAGCCTTGACTAGGCGAACCTTTGTTGGCAAAGTAATGTCTCTGCTTTTGAATATGCTATCTAGATTGGTCATAACTTTCCTTCCAAGGAGTAAGCGTCTTTTAATTTCATGGCTACAGTCACCATCCGCAGTGATTTTGGAGCCCAGAAAAATAAATTCTGACACTGTTTCCACTGTTTCTCCATCTATTTCCCATGTAGTGATGGGACCAGATGCCATGATCTTCGTTTTCTGAATGTTGAGCTTTAAGCCAACCTTTTCACTCTCCACTTTCACCTTCATCAAGAGGCTCTTTAGCCCTTCTTCACTCTCTGCCATAAGAGTGGTGTCATCTGCATATCTGAGGTTATTGATATTTCTCCCAGCAATCTTGATTCCAACTTCTGTTTCTTCCAGTCCAGCATTTCTCATGATGTACTCTGCATAGAAGTTAAATAAACAAGGTAACAATATGCAGCCTTGACGTACTCCTTTTCCTATTTGGAACCAGTCTGTTGTTCCATGTCCAGTTCTAACTGTTGCTTCCTGACCTGCATACAGATTTCTCAAGAGGCAGATCAGGTGGTCTGGTATTCCCATCTCTTTCAGAATTTTCCATAGTTTATTGTGATCTACACAGTCAAAGGCTTTGGCATAGTCAATAAAGCAGAAATAGATATTTTTCTGGAACTCTCTTGCTTTTTCCATGATCCAGCAGATGTTGGCAATTTGATCTCTGGTTCCTCTGCCTTTTCTAAAACCAGCTTGAACATCAGGCTGTCTGGGGAGGCCTTACAAATAGCTGTGAAAAGAAGAGAAGCAAAAAGCAAAGGAGAAAAGGAAAGATATAAACATCTGAATGCAGAGTTCCAAAGAATAGCAAGAAGAGATAAGAAAGCCTTCTTCAGTGATCAATGCAAAGAAATAGAGGAAAACAACAGAATGGGAAAGACTAGGGATCTCTTCAAGAAAATCAGAGATACCAAAGGAACATTTCATGCAAAGATGGGCTCGATAAAGGACAGAAATGGTATGGACCTAACAGAAGCAGAAGATATTAAGAAGAGGTGGCAAGAATACACAGAAGAACTGTACAAAAAAGAGCTTCACGACCCAGATAATCATGATGGTGTGATCACTGACCTAGAGCCAGACATCCTGGAATGTGAAGTCAAGTGGGCCTTAGAAAGCATCACTAGGAACAAAGCTAGTGGAGGTGATGGAATTCCAGTGGAGCTATTCCAAATCCTGAAAGATGATGCTGTGAAAGTGCTGCACTCAATATGCCAGCAAATTTGGGAAACTCAGCAGTGGCCACAAGATTGGAAAAGGTCAGTTTTCATCCCAATCCCAAAGAAAGGCAATGCCAAAGAGTGCTCAAACTACCGCACAATTGCACTCATCTCACACGCTAGTAAAGTAATGCTCAAAATTCTCCACGCCAGGCTTCAGCAATATGTGAACCGTGAACTTCCTGATGTTCAAGCTGGAGAGTGATACAATGAGAAAATAAACTGATTGAGACAGTCAGCAATTACGCTGAAAAGAATTGAATAATGAAACCTGTATTTCTCACTGGAGGAGAGAGTACTTATATACAGGGAAAGGTAGAAGACCAGAAGCAACCTTGCTGTGCTGAACTGAAAGTACCAGCAAAAGGGTATGTTTTTCAGTTTTCTTCACTGGAGCTGTATGCAGACTGTTCCTTCCTCAGTGAGCAGTGACCTGTTTCACACTATGGCAGTGCCTGTTACAGTAGAAAAGGGGTAAAATATAACTTAGTTAAAGATTACTGGCCAAAATCAGGCTAAAAGAATACCATAAGTAAAAATTTTAAAAAGGACAAAAGTAAACAAAGTGATAAAACATCATATTTATTTACAGTAAAACTGTCCAGAGAATATAAAAGTCAATGCAAATACCATTTACGTCAGGGTATATGTAATTCAGGACTTCCCTGGTGGTTCAGCAGTAAAGAAGCTGCCTGAAATGCAGGAGATGAGGGTTTGATTCCTGAGTCGGAAGATGCCCGGGAGAAGGAAATGGCAATCCACTCCAGTATTCTTGCCTGGGAAATCCTATGGATAGAGGAGGCTGGGAGACTATATAGTACTTGGGGTGGCAAGTGTTGGACACAACTTAAGAGACTAAACCACCACCACTATAAGTAATTCACATGTAATTTCTGTATACATGCAATATGTCATAAAATACGCTTTGGTATACATGTCATGCTGCCAAATACAATAGAAAAAGTCTGCACACTGAGTGAAAGAAAAAACTTCCAGTGGGAGTTGAAAACAATATTCTAGCTGGCAGCAAAACTGCACAGCTGGTGTCATTTGGGGAATAAAAGGGAAAAATATTTTAAAAGCCTATTGATTTCTTTAGATTTTCAAAAAAAGCTCTACTTTCTTTAAAACATCTTTTTTGTGAATTTGAAACCTCATGTTTTGCATTTTCCCCCATAGATTTAATAATTCCAGTCAATATTCTAATGGGGTAGTTATATCAGAACTTGAAAAAAAATACAATGTTGAAAATCATATATTTGGTAGAATAGAAAGTAATGATAGGGAAAATAGCTTTACCAATAATTCAAATATATTACAGAATAACAATATTCTTAAAGATATAGTGGTAACATTGGAATAAAAGACCATTAATGAAGGCAATGGCACCCCACTCCAGTACTCTTGCCTGGAAAATCCCACGGACGGAGGAGCCTGGTAGGCTGCAGTCCATGGGGTCGCTGAGAGTCGGACATGACTGAGCGATTTCACTTTCTCTTTTCACTTTCATGCATTGGAGAAGGAAATGGCAACCCACTCCAGTGTCCTTGCCTGGAGAATCCCAGGGACGGGGAAGCCTGGTGGGCTGCCGTCTATGGGGTTGCACAGAGTCGGACACGACTGAAGTGACAGCATAGCAATGTAAGAAAATGGAGAGTACAGAAATAGAGCTTGTTATTGGATTTAAAATAAGATAAAGGAGGAACTGGCTTCCCCAATGGCTCAAGTGGTAAAGAATCCACCTGTAATGCAGGAGACACAAGAGATGCAGGTTTGATCCCTGGGTGGGAAAGCTCCCCTGGCGGAGGAAATGGCAACCCACTCCAGTACTCTTGCCTGAAAAATCCCATAGACAGAGAAGCCTGACAGGGCTACAGTCCATGGGATCACAAAAGAGTAGGACACGACTGAGCACATATGCATGTACAACAATCAAAATGAAGAATTTCTTAAGTTACTAGTAAGAGGACTGCTAGAAAGAGCAACCCTAACTGGTATTTGACGAAAATGACAGCCTATTTAGGTCAGGCAGGTTTACTTCTTTGAATATAAATAATCATTCATATGGAGAAGGCGATGGCACCCCACTCCAGTACTCTTGCCTGGAGAATCCCATGGATGGAGGAGCCTGGTAGGCTGCAGTCCATGGGGTCACTAAGCGTAGGAAACAACTGAGTGACTTCACTTTCACTTTTCACTTTCATGCATTGGAGAAGGAAATGGCAACTCACTCCAGTATTCTTGCCTGGAGAATCCCAGGGACGGGGGAGCCTGGTGGGCTGCCGTTTATGGGGTCGCACAGAGTCAGACATGACTGAAGCGACTTAGCAGCAGCAGCAATCATTCATAACATTTTCTAAAATCAAAGTGGTTGCCATAATCCCACAAATTGGGATTCTCTTATTGTCTTGTATATGTGACAAGATAAAAGTTATTAACATAGGGGATGCACAGCTCCTTTCCCTCCAACTGCTTCCACAAAGCTTTCTAGGGCTGCCTACTTAAGCTTCTTGCTTTGGGAGTGGAAAAGAAAGGCATAGAAAGAACTGCTGTTCTCAGGGGACTGCACATATCTCAGAGCATATGGCCTGGTGCTCAGAAGCTGGGAGTAAAGTGGCAGTCTAGAGTCTGAGAACACAGTTTTAGGTTAGGATAATGAGAGATCCCTAGGAATTCCAGAGTATTGGTGACAAGAGTGGACAGGGAATTTTATTAAGAGATTCCATGATTTAAGCAATTGGATTCCTTTAAACTTCCGAGAAAGAGAGATGACTCAAGTTTGAAATTTCTTTTGGAGCTGCACGTTAAATATAACCACTCCCATGCTGAACCATGAGAGTCTCCTTTTGCTTTATTATCCTTGTGTTAAACTCAGAGTTAGTAAAGGAGTGTCAGTGATTTTTTTTTTAAGTATGCATAAAGAAAATAGAAAACAGAATTGAAAACAAAAACTGGATTTTCAAATAGAACTTATACAAAGAAAACAGAAACTCTGCACACGGTAGATAAAAGGACTGGAGCTGGAAAGTGCTTGTTTATCTTGACCTACCAGAGCTGGAACGAAGAATCTAAATATCAAACTCCCCTTACTCTGCTTTTCACACTTACCAAACATTTTTGATATCTTGGTTACTTTGGTACCAGCAAATGGATGCCAGATAAGATAGAAGTAATCCAGCCAATGGAAACATTGATCTTCAAACTAACTAATAAAGTGATCTTCTAGGACATACAAACACACTGACCTATTATATGTTTGACTAGAATAAACCAGATACTTGAACACTGTGATTATAAAAGTTCCAGAACTCTGAAGAACAGAGACCATATCCTGGCCAGCAGTAATTAACCAGAATTTAATGCCAGTCACTGTGGGCTAAACATCACTACAGATATGAAAACAAAGAATAACAAAGGACAAAAAAAATCTCTGGTGCAATTATGATCATTAAGAAACTATACCTAGAGTACTGATTTAAAATTCATAGAAGTGCTGTGGAATATTAATCAGTAATAACAACTCATCCCATTAACTTGTTAACAAATAGGGTTATTTCTTTTTTTTTAAGGTTATTTCTTCAAAGAAATTTCACATGTTGGCTGAGGTAATGCTGGTGCCTGCTAACCAAAGCACATTTTTCATGCATTGGAAGCTGATCATCTATGGGTCTACTCAGCCATGAATATTTGAAAGAATAATCACAATAATATTGATCACATTAATCACATTAGTAATAAAGGCCACATCAGTACTAGTATTATTAACAATAAATCTCAACAGCCTTGAGTCTGAAGAATATTTGGTGTTTGTTTACACATATATGTGTAGTCTAAATCCTCCTGTCATGTGACACATTACAGAATGGACTCAGTCACATAAAGGCTCTAACTTCCAGCCACCTAAATGGGTTTGTTTTCCAAAATACTTAAAGACCCTGCTAAAGACTATTAAGTCATTTCCCATAGTCTGGCATGGATATAGGGACGCTCACAAGGGATTCCAGCATTTTTGTGTATTTTGAAGTTCATGGGGTAACATACATTATGTAAGAAATATGGCTGAATATTTTTCAAAACAAAGGTTAAATTATATACATACAATAAGAATATGTAAATAGCAATACACACACAAGAAGGCATGCAGGCAGGGTGGTTAGTATTTGAAATCAGCACAGGATTACATCACGCTTTTGGATTCTTCTGAGTTTGTTTCACAGACATGCCACATATTTAAAACGATTTTGTGGCTAGGAATTTAATTTTGGTGACTAATGGTTAAAATAACATAACAAAAATGTTAGAAATACCTGGAAAATATAGACTGGTTGTTTTGTACACACTGAGGAGCAGAGGAAACTTGATCTCAGCAGGTGCATGTTAAATGTTAACACCTTACCTCCATTAACAGCAATATTACCTAAAATAAAGTGTGCATTCAGAATCCTGTGGTGTTTTGATGTTAGAATATGTGGTTCATCGTTAGATGAACAATTATTAAGTACCTTCCATGTTCAAATTACTATACTATAGGAGACATAAAGAAATCTATAAAAACACTTCGTGTTCTTAACTAAATTTAGTTGCTTCCAAACTGTAGCTATTTGATATTCAGTTCAGTTCAGTCGGTCAGTCGTGTCCGACTCTTTGCGACACCATGAATCGCAGCACCCCAGGCCTCCCTGTCCATCACCAACCCCCAGAGTTTACCCAAACTCATGTCCATTGAGTTGGTGATGCCATCCAGCCATCTCATCCTCTGTCGTCCCCTTCTCCTCCTGCCTTCAATCCCTCCCAGCATCAGGGTCTTTTCCAGTGAGTCAACTCCTCACATCAGGTGGCCAAAGTATTGGAGTTTCAGCTTCAGCATCAGTCCTTCTAATGAACACCAAGGACTGATCTCCTTTAGGATAGACTGGTTGGATCTCCTTGCAGTCCAAAGTTAGTTGATCATATCTCCTGTTTTTATATCCTTTCAGAATAAAACCTCAAATTTTATATACAATATAATGTCATCATTTTAGCATTAACTGTGTTTTTGTCAATATTTGGTGACATTAAAAAATGTTAAAGATAAGCATTCTTGGAAAGTTTAATATTGTCAGATTGAGATATGAGAGGTTTTTTTAAAAAAAAATAGAGGCAAGAGTATAATTTTCAAAGTGGAGAATTGATGGTGGTTGTACTTGTTAAAGAAGGAAAGGCAATGTGCATGAATCATTACAAGTCAGCTACTACAGACTGACAACTGAAATAAACAAACACCCAGGGGCACTGGCTCATTAACATTATTGTGACCTGTGTAGTAAATCAATTTAGGAGGTGAGAACTACATAAGTGTCCAGAGAACTTTTCAGATGACTATAACATCATCAATTCAAAATCACTTTTTACTAGGTAAGATAAAGGAAAGATACAAAACTCAAAAAGTAGAAAAGGATATATGGTAAAAGGTCAATCTCCCTTCCATCTTAGCTCTCTTCTCAGAAGAACAGGACTGCTACCAGTAGCTTGCAGCTAAAACCATCTTTTGTATGACCTTAACTTTTCTCTTTCCGTACTTCTTGGTTGTCTCCAGCCTTAAGCCATGCACACTTTCTCTACATGGTGTATAAAGAGGACAATATTAGAAAGTTCACACTCTGAAACGGACTAACATAATCAGTGTGAAACTGCTAGTTAGCCAACTTGTCAAGATGATGTTAACTTCACTATGATAGAGAACTTTACACCTTTGTCAAGGTGTATTTCAGAACTGCTGCTGCTGCTAAGTCACTTCAGTCGTGTCTGACTCTGTGTGACCCCACAGATGGCAGCCCACCAGGCTCCCCGTCCCTGGGATTCTCCAGGCAAGAACACTGGAGTGGGTGGCCATTTCCTTCTCCAATGCATGAAAATGAAAAGTGAAAGTGAAGTCGCTCAGTCGTGTCCGACTCTTAGAGACCCCATGGACTGCAGCCTACCAGGCTCCTCCATCCATGGGATTTTCCAGGCAAGAGTGGGTTTATCTGAAGTAGTCACTATGCCAGGGTGGGTGGAATTAGCCTGACTGGGTTATACAAACCAAGCACACCCAAAGTCTTGTTGAGGCACCCTCAGGGTCTAGGATCCTAAAATCTATTTGTGACATTGACAAAGACATTGAAGAAGACACAACTTCTTTGATTTTAAATTCAGAAAAGCAAAGCAAAATACATGACCGGCTTAAAATTGTGAGGTTAAAGTGAATATATTTATGTAGGCTTAGGCAAAGTTCTTCTTTAAACTTAATAGAAAATCATTTTTAATTGATAAAATTATTTTATATTACAATCTAGTGTTTTAAGTCTGTTATTGCTGCTGCTGCTGCTAAGTCGTTTCAGTCGTGTCCGACTCTGTGTGACCCCATAGACGGCAGCCCACCAGGTGCCCCCATCCCTGGGATTCTCCAGGCAAGAACACTGGAGTGGGTTGCCATTTCCTTCTCCAATGCATGAAAGTGAAAAGTGAAAGTGAAGTCGCTCAGTCGTGTCCGACCCTCAGCGACCTCATGAAATGCAGCCTTCCAGGCTCCTCCATCCATGGGATTTTCCAGGCAGGAGCACTGGAGTGGGGTGCCATTGCCTTCTCCTAAGTCTGTTATTAGGTTAGAGAAATTTCCTGATGATTAAAACAGGAATCCTGATGATTAAACAGAAGAATACTAGGTTTTGTAGTGTATGACCACAAAGCCACTTAGGTTGGAAGATTGATGACTTAAAGATGTTACATTTTACTATTAAAACAGTAAAAAGAAAGAAAGAACTGTGACGATTAAACAAAATATAATGATACAAATGAATGGAAGGGGTTCTGATGCTTAATTCTGTCACTAAGAAGAGGCCAAGTTAGTGCTCAAGGCCTGACCTTATTTCCACATGAGAAAAAATGTTCACATCACAGTGCACCACTGAAATTCCAGTCTAGGTAGGTTGGCTACAACTTACTGAACCTTTAATAAGCCCAGGCTCCAACAACCGAAAAGACTGCAATTGTAACGTAATTCAGCAAATGTTAATTGAATATCTATTAAATGTTATATCTAGTTTTACATTAGGTTTGATTTTTCTGCCATTGTGAGGGAAGGTAGAGATTCCTAGATTATGTAAATGTGTCAACTCTATCAATAATACTAGAGTAATTGTTTTTATCAGGTAGCAGATTGAACTGTGGGCCAGTATTTTTTTTCTCTCATTATTACTGAGAGATTTTACTGTAGAAGATTTTACATTATTATAGTAATTTAAAAAATTCCTTTTGAACTCTATGGACTGTAGCTCTCCAGGCCCCTCTCTCCATGGAATTCTCCAGGCAAAAATACTGGAGTGGGTAGCCATTCACTTCTCCAGGGATCCTCCTGACCCAGGGATTGAACCTGGGTCTCTTGCATTGCAGGCAAATTCTTTTACCATCTGAGCCACCAGGCAAGCCCCTTAGGGATAAGCCTACACATTTCTAGTTCATTTCTAAACCCACATATTTCAGACAGATTCTAAATCTATTGAAGACACCAAAGACAGACCTATCCACATGACTTGAAAGAAATAGATCAGGTACTTATATTTTTCTCAAGTTGGCTGATTTAGTGACAACAGCAGGTATGAAGGAAATGGCACAGTTTCCTGTCCCCCTATTCCTTTATGCCTGGCCTCAGGGCAGACTGCGCTCACAGTCCACAGCGCCTTCCCAGGGTAGAGAGGTGTCTAATGCCTTGGTGTTAATGGCTTCTTCAGGACCATGGCTTGTCCGTAAGTCACCCACAAAGTCTGACTGGGGAAAGGGGCTAGAGAGGCAAGGTGGGGTCTCAGCACTGGTGTTTGTAGCCACAGTTCACATAGTACACCCTAGTCTGTTCCTGTTGATCAGAGCAGGAACTCGTCCTACTCTGCCACGTTTATTACATAAGTGGCTGGGGCCTTCACATAGTAAACACTCATTCACAGAACCAAACCAAAAGTTCAGTAGTATATAGAAAATAGAATACTTTCATGGACATGGGAGTGACGACAAGCATATAATGTTCTCTGATTCACTGTATAATGCATTCCATTCAAAACTAAATAATGACTTTTTCCCAAAAGGAGATAATGATAAACATTCTTTAACTAATTCCTGGTTAAAGGCCTGACAAAAGTGAAGAGGGGCTAAAAAGCCTCTTGATGAAAGTGAAAGTGGAGAGTGAAAAGGTTGGCTTAAAGCTCAACATTCAGAAAACGAAGATTATGGCATCTGGTCCCATCAATTCATGGGAAATAGATGGGGAAACAGTGGAAACAGTGTCAGAATTTATTTTTCTGGGCTCCAAAATCACTGCAGATGGTGACTGCAGCCATGAAATTAAAAGACGCTTGCTCCTTGGAAGGAAAGTTATGACCAACCTAGATAGCATATTCAAAAGCAGAGACATAACTTTGCCAACAAAGGTTTGCCTAGTCAAGGCTATGGTGTTTCCTGTGGTCATGTATGGATGTGAGAGCTGGACTGTGAAGAAGGCTGAGCGCCGAAGAATTGATGCTTTTGAACTGTGGTGTTGGAGAAGACTCTTGAGAGTCCCTTGGACTGCAAGAAGATCCAACCAGTCCGTTCTGAAGGAGATCAGCCCTGGGATTTCTTTGAAGGGAATGATGCTAAGGCTGAAACTCCAGTACTTTGGCCACCTCATGCGAAGAGCTGACTCATTGGAGAAGACTCTGATGCTGGGAGGGATTGAGGGCAGGAGGAGAAGGGGACGACAGAGGATGAGATGGCTGGATGGCGTCACTGACTTGATGAGTGTGAGTCTGAGTGACCTCCGGGAGCTGGTGATGGACAGGGAGGCCTGGCGTGCTGCGGTTCATGGGGTCGCAAAGAGTCGGACACGACTGAGCGACTGATCTGATCTGGTATCTTCCCTCTTTATCTAACCTCTAATCTTTATCATGATTTCATAAGAATATAATCTCCAACTGTCACTTATGGATAAAGGCTGGTATCTATTCTTAATAATATTATAATCTTTGCTTTTCTAATAATTAAAACTGAGGTCATTAGATCAGATCAGATCAGTCGCTCAGTCGTGTCCGACTCTTTGCAACCCCATGAATTGCAGCACGCCAGGCCTCCCTGTCCATCACCAACTCTGGGAGCTCACTAAGACTCATGTCCATCGAGTCAGTGATGCCATACAGCCATCTCATCCTCTGTCGTCCCCTTCTCCTCCTGCCCCCAATCCCTCCCAGCATCAGAGTCTTCTCCAATGAGTCAACTATTCGCCTGAGGTGGCCAAAACACTGGAGTTTCAGCTTTAGCATCATTCCTTCCAAAGAACACCCAGGACTGATCTCCTTCAGAATGGACTGGTTGGATCTCCTTGCAGTCCAAGGGCCTCTCAAGAGTCTTCTCCAACACCACAGTTCAAAAGTATCAATTCTTCGGTGCTCAGCCTTCTTCACAGTCCAACTCTCACATCCATACATGACCACAGGAAAAACCATAGCCTTGACTAGACGAACCTTTGTCAGCAAAGTAATGTCTCTGCTTTTGAATATGCTATCTAGGTTGGTCATAACCTTCCTTCCAAGGAGCAAGCATCTTTTAATTTCATGGCTGCAGTCACCGTCTGTAGTGATTTTGGAGCCCAGAAAAATAAATTCTGACACTGTTTCCACTGTTTCCCCATCTATTTCCCATGAAGTGATGGGACCGGATGCCATGATCTTCGTTTTCTGAATGTTGAGCTTTAAGCCGACTTTTTCACTCTCCACTTTCACTTTCATCAAGAGGCTTTTTAGTTCCTCTTTACTTTCTGCCATAAGGGTGGTGTCATCTGCGTATCTGAGGTTATTGATATTTCTCCCGGCAATCTTGATTCCAACTTGTGTTTCTTCCAGTCCAGCGTTTCTCATGATGGACTCTGCATGTAAGTTAAATAAACAGGGTGACAATATACAGCCTTGACGTACTCCTTTTCCTATTTGGAACCAGTGCAATACTGCAGTGGGTTGCCATTTCCTTCTCTTTTGTTAGCTTAAAATTATTGAAAATACTGAAAAATACTAGTTACTTACAATCCAAAAACTACTTAAAATTCCATTAAAAAGAAGACAAAGTCCTCTATATCAACCTTCTAATCTCTTTCATTGGAAATAGCCTACACTACACAGATTAGCTATATAGACTTATAAATTTATCTTTAAAAATGACATTGAACTAGTCTGTAATTTGGTTTTTCTTTTCAATCAATCATGGATGCTTTCCTGAAAAGTACAAATAGATCTACTTCACTGGTAAACAGCTGCAAAGCATTTCATTACGTGGACACTCTATAACATTTTGATCATGTATCTATCCTTGTAATACATTAGTATTTTTGGTAGCTAGTTTATTATGTCTGTGATTACTGAAAACACTGTAGTCCCTTTACATTGGGGTGGGGGAAAAGGTTTTGTAAACTTTGAGGTCACCAAAGCATCTTCTTGAAAAACACAACTTTATAAAATGGCCTACATTTATATCATGTTCTTGAGGAATAAAAGAATCAGAGAACAAAAAGGAATGAGGAACATACACACACGTGGATGGAGAAAGAGAAATTATCTTATGTGTTTATATTTATAATGAGACAATATTAAGAAAAATGGATGAGAAAGTGACTATAAAATGAGGCTTTTAACCTCACAAGGTGAAGATTTTTAAAGTCTAAAACTCTTGAGTGCAGGTTAACCTCTACTTGTTTTGTGTTTTGAAGATTAAATGTGTTGGCTTGCAGAAGAGGAAGCAGTTCAAACTGAAAAGTGAAAGTAATGAAAAATGCAAAACCCTAATCAGCTTGAGTTGGGAGTCAGCATTATAGAACAGCGCTCTCAGAAAATTATGTTGCAAGCCATTACTTCATCCTTTTGCTGCTATTAATTGGAAGCAAGGACTCAGGAATCAAGAGCCTAAAAGAAAAAAGCCATCAGCAAAGTTCAATAAACAGGAGAAATACAATGGTCTAGGAAATACATTTCTTTACCATTTTTAGTGCATTATTTCATGTTTAAAAGCTGGTTTCTAGGCCCACTGATTATATCTATGTCTGGGATCATTATCCACAGGATAATGTTAGGAGAGTATGAACTTTGGAGGCTAGATGGATGTGGGCTCAAATCTCAGTTCTATCCTCTTCTAGGTGGTGGGGGGGAACAAAAAAAACCTTGGAAAAATTATTTAGCCTATTGGGTCTCAGTTTCTCCTCATCAAATAAAAATAACAGTATATGTTCAGTAAATGTTGGTTATGAGATCTTGATAATATACCTAGTGAATCATACACCGAACACATGTACAGTGTGTGTGTGTATAATACATATCTCATATATATAGTACTCCTTGTACACACACACACACACACGCACGAGTGAAATTTTGGCATTTGCAACAACATAGATGGGCTCAGATGGGATTATCCTTAGTGAGATAAGCCATACAGTAAAAGACAAATATTGTATTACTTAAAGTGGAATCTAAAAAATACATGAATGAATATTACAAAATAGAAATAGAATCACAGATACAGAGAACAAGCTAGTGTTTACCAGTAGGGAGAGGAAAGGCGGAGTGGCAAGGTAAGGGTGGGGAATCAAGAGGTAAAACCTCCTATGTGTAAAGTAAATAAGCTATACGAATATATGGTGTAGCACAGGTCATATAGCCAATGTTTTATAATAACTTTAAACAGTATAATCTACAAAAATTTTGAATCATTATGTTGTAAACTAATATAAATCAACTACACTTTTAAAAAAATTAAATAAAAAATATATACATAGAATTCCAAATTAAAAACTACCTATTATCCCCAAGATATAGTGGGGAGGGGCTTCCCCAGTGGCTCAGTGGTAAAGAATCTGTCTGCAACGCAGGAAACGTGCAAAAGATGCAGGTTTGATCCCTAGGTCAGGAAGATTTCCTGCAGAAGGAAATGGCAAGCCACTCCAGTACTCTTACCTGGGAAATCCCATGGACAGAGGAGCCTGGCAGGCTATAGTCCATGGGGTCACAAAGAGTGGGACACGACTGAACATGCATACATGCATGCAGTAATGCATATATAATAGAGACAAATGGAATAGAACTTTTAAACCCTTGATACATTTTTTGTCAAATGGCTTTCCAGAAAGTTCACTCTTCTTTAAATTAATAGCATCAGTGAATGAGAATGTTCAGCTCACAGTAGCTTCAACAACTTTAAATAGACTTAAAATTTTTTGCTAATTTCCTAGTGGGAAAATGGTTATAAATGTGAACTTATAAAAAATAAATACTGGTTGCTGTGAAAAAAAAAAAATATATTTCTTGTGGAGGAAGGGCCCACGCAGACAAAAGTGCCTAGGATCCAGGAAAGTAAGAAGTCAGCCCTGATCACCTGAAAACTTATATTTATATAAGTTTATATAAATTGTTGACATTGAAGATATTAATTTATAGTTATAATTGTTGACACTGAAGGTACGTGGTAGAAATTGACTATTATAAGAAATGTGTTATTTTGAGGATACATTCATTTATAATTTAAAAAAATTTGTTTTTCACTTAATCAAAAGTTAAAATTTTTAAACATTAAAATTTTAGCAACTAAACTGCATGATAAAGTCCTAGGAAAAAGACTGGAACATGAAAGAGGGACATAAAAGCATTGTCTAAAAGAACTGGAAGGAACATGAAGCATAGCAGGATTAAACAAGAGCAAAAATAATATAATCAACAAGTTGAAAGTGAAGTGGAATATTATAATGCAGAAATTACATTCAGTTCAGTTCAGTTGCTTAGTCGTGTCCGACTCTTTGCAACCCCATGAATTGCAGCACGCCGGCCTCCCTGTCCATCACCAACTCCCGGAGGTTACTCAGACTCACGTCCATCAAGTCAGTCATGCCATCCAGCCATCTCATCCTCTGTCATTCCCTTCTCTTCCTGCCCCCAATCCTTCCCAGCATCAGAATCTTTTCCAATGAGTCAATTCTTCGCATGAGGTGGCCAAAGTACTGGAGTTTCAGCTTAGCATCATTCCTTCCAAAGAAATCCCAGGGCTGATCTCCTTCAGAATGGACTGGTTGGATCTCCTTGCAGTCCAAGGGACTCTCAAGAGTCTTCTCCAACACCACAGTTCAAAAGCATCAATTCTTCGGCGCTCAGCTTTCTTCACAGTCCAACTCTCACATCCATACATAGCCACTGGAAAAACCATAGCCTTGACTAGACGGACCTTTGTTGGCAAAGTAAATTATATTAGATAAACATATAACAAAAACATATACAAGATTTTCATGTATTAAAAACATTCAAGGTTCATTTGTTTTTATTATTTTTCAAAATTTTTTGGCTGCACTGTGCATCTGACACAAATGTACTTTGCCCTTCAAAAACCATCAACCACACATAATTTGCAGAATCTCTAATTGTCTTTTGAAACTTATATTTAGTCATGGACTAACCATATGCTTCTAAGTGTAGTGTTTAAAAGAACAAGATTTATAGGTGCATTTTCAAGAAAATATATGTATTAAAAGTGGGTTGCAGGACTACCCTGGCAGTCCAGTGGTTAAGATTCTGTACTTCTAGTTAAGGGGTCATGGTTTCAATCCCTAGTCAGGGAACTAGGATCCTACTTGCTTTGTGTCCTGGTAAACAAACAAAAGATCTGAGAATCCCAGGCTCTACCCTGACCTACTGTATCAAAATCTGCATTAAGAAGAAATTTTAAAAAATAAAATTGGGTCACTATTCTATTAATAACTATTAAGGTCCACCAGCATAATGTAAGAGTCAGTTTATTCAAGTATAGTTTTACAAACAGCATTTTAAATCTGGCTAAAATAGAGGAAACACCAGCTGTGATACAAAGAATTTATAGCCATAGACAGAGAGGTAGCTGTGTTACTATGTATCTATTACCAATACCACACTTCCTTTTGTCAATTCCTAGGTCAAGTTTTTTCAGCAAAATCTTCAAAGCCAAACCCTGGGTTCATACCTGGACTATTGATCCTTTTTAAAAGGGTATCTTATCTAAATTTCTACCACAATGTAACTTTGGGCAAAGATATTTTCTGGACCTCTGAAAGGATTATGTTAGATAGTCTTTAAGGAGTCTGGGTTCTAGAACTCTGAAGTTTCCTTGGCAATGATTATTTTAAATATACTGTATCCACTTGTTTATATATACTTGTATTCATCTGAATGTAGAAATGTGTTAACCTACTGGTGTAAGACTCTGTAGACATAGATAAAAGGTAAAACACGTTTAAAGGCTCTGAAGTAGAAAACAAGAAGTATTTGAAGAACTGAAGCCAAGTACAAAGCGGTTGGAGCAAAATTAAGAAGTAAAAATGATGCAAGATGAGGTCAGTAAAGTAGGAAGGGAGGGCCCTGTAGATCAATTAAAGGTTTAGGATTTTATCCTAAGAGCAGGGGGAAACCTTTGAATGGTTTTAAACTGAAAGTGCTTTGATCTGATTCAAATTAAAGAAAAAAAAAAGATTACTGTGGCTTTTGTGCGAGAAATGGATTAGAGGAGGGGCAGAGAGAACAAAGAATGATCTGTTTGAAGTGCTTATTACTGCAGTATGGCTGAGAGGTGATAGATCCTAGGACTAGGGTGGGGCCACTGGGATGGGAAAAAGTACCATAGATTGAAGATGTATTTAATTAAAAAAAAAAAAAAAGAGTCAAGAATGATTTCTAGGTTTCTGGTTTGTGAAGCTGAGTGAATGGCAACACTATTAATGAACAGACAATCCCAGGAGAGCGGCAGCTTTGGGTAGGGTCTCACACTCGTCCATCCTTCCAACGAATCCTGTGAACTCTTTCAGTTCTGTTTTCTTCTGAATTACACCTGCACAGGATTGTAGCCTTGAAAATGCTGGTCCACT
The DNA here is from genome assembly GCA_935064755.1 of Tragelaphus eurycerus. Lineage (NCBI taxonomy): Eukaryota > Metazoa > Chordata > Mammalia > Artiodactyla > Bovidae > Tragelaphus > Tragelaphus eurycerus. The sequence continues at coordinate 16,368,731 of CAKXYN010000041.1, forward strand.
GGTCATTACCACTGATTATTCTTTCTTCAAGGGCTCAGATTGCACATAAATTGAAGGCATTCATGATATGGAGACCCCTGAATACATGATTTTGAAACCGTTTCAGTAGGCCACGCTGCCTGCAAAGCTCTCAACCGGATGGTGTGGTCAAAACATCCCAAAGATTGTAAATTGTAGAATCAGCACATTCTGCTGCAAAGAAGACAAATTCTAGTGGATTAAGGAGAGTGGGAATGTTGCGAAGGCATTAGGATGTGTTTAGGGATTGTGATGAGATTGCAAATGGTCACAGTGGTTGTGATTGGAGACAGGGATTTTTGAATTACTGTCCCCAGCCACATTACAGGGAGTTTGGAAGACAGGTAGGTCCAGGGCTTAACCTTGGGAGTAGGTGACCAGAGTGGGTAAAAAGAGATTGGCAAAGCTATGGATTAGAGTTAGCATTTTAGGCAGCAGTACCCTGTTTTTATTTTCCTTTTTTTCTATATTTTCTTTAATGGAATATTTAGAAAAAGTGAAGCAGCTTAATATATCCATTGTAATTACTCATTCACTCAAATCTGAAATAGTCTAATTTTTCTTTATCTTATGTACCAGAATTAAACTGTTTAATACACAAACTAACAAGTTCGTTGACATCTGAATGGAATTTGCTAAATTTAAACAATAAAGACACGTTAGGCCTTTTAATAAAAACTGAATGGCTAACTCAGAGAATTGGTTTTGTAATTAGTCATATTTCTAATATCCAAAGGCATTCTAAGTAATATCTCTGAGCTTCTAATTGTATATATAAAAGAGTTAATAACTAAATATTTCTAAATATTCTAAGTATATATTTGCATACGTACTAAATACATCTAAGTTTCAGGGATATATCCTAAATCTGAAGTTTTCTAGGCTCCGAATCCTGGATAAAGGGATACATGATACCATCAATTCTTAGTTGATCATATTTATATGGAAGAACAGTGATTTCTGAAAATATCTTTAATTTTATACCTGAATATGGAAACTGGTAACTTCACTTGTATTAGTAAATTGCAGACTCATAGAATAAGAATAACTGAACTGGAAAGGAATCTAGAGACAGTTTATCTAGAGGGTTTCACATTGTGGGTCCCCTGATCAGCAGCCTCTGCATCACCAGTGAACTTGTTAAAAATGCAAATCTAAGGCCCACTCCAGACCCAGTGAATCAGAAACTACAGCGGAGGGGCAGAGCAATCTGTTTTAACAAGACTTTTCAGGTGATTTTGATGCATGCTGAAGTTTGAGACCCATTGGTTTAATCGGTATTTCTCTTTTAAAACTGGAATCAAGGAATATCAAAGAAATAAACTGAAATTCACACTACTTAAAAATAAAATAGTGGACTTTGAAAGATCCTAACTCAGATTGCTTAAAAGACATCTTTTTGTAACTGCACCTTCTTACTCACTTCATGGGTATTAGTTTTCCACAGCTGCTGTAATAAACTACCATTAATTTGGCAATTTAGAAATTTATTATCTTACAGTTTTGTAGGGTCGGAGGTCCAACATCTGTCTCATTGGGCTGAAATCCAGATGTCAGCTTTGCTCCCTGGAAGCTCTAGGGAAGAAAGTTTCCTTGTCTTTTCCTGCTTTCAGAAGCCATACATATTCCTAGACTTCTGGCACCTTCTTCCATTTTCAACACATGTATGGATTTTAAACTTAAAAATTCTTTCCAAAAGTTCAGTTTAGAATCTGTACAGATGAGTCCAGTCACCCGCATGTGGCTCTGATCTACCAGCCTGAGCAGGATACTGTCATTGGCACAGACTCTTTGCCAAAGACCATCGCAACGACCATTCACTCTCCTCATGCAACAAAAATAGCAAATGATAACATATTCATTATATCACTCTTACTAAGTCAGGAAAGGTTATTAGTTCATCTTAGGAAAAGACTTTAAAAGTTGTTTTAAACAGTTTTTTGATTTATACCTTGGCCTTAGGGCAATTAAAATAGTTCATTCCTTGATTGACTCAGTCATAGTTTTCCTGTATCATTTTAGTTGCCGTTGAATTTTCATGGATATACAGCATACATTGTATGTTTTTTTTTTCCCCAGAGAAGACAGTGAGGGATTTAAGAAAAATGTTCGATTGTTAGACTACACACCAAAAGGAGTCGTGAGTTTCGTGGTGGGACTATGCCTAACTTCTTTCCTCTTCTGTATTTTCCAAATATTCATTAGTGACATTTCTTTAATTAAAATAAAGAAAAACAAACATCACACAGTCACCTGTAGTCACAAGGCCTGAGTGACTGGTGAGGCAGCAGGACGGCTTTTGAAGTTTCAGGTACACAAAAAGACACATTTTTGTGTGTTTTTTTTTTTTTTTTAGAGTCATCTTGAAAACATTTTTTTTTAATGAAGACGACCACAAATCACTCTCCACACGTGTGATCGCACTACCTCACTCGACCTTTTCTCTCCAGTTGGCTATGGTCTAAGCCCGAAGGCCTCCTCAGAGGAATGAATTCAGAGTCCTTCTCAGGCCACCGTGCTGCCACGGAGGCCGAATGCAGCGCCGGCCCGGCCCGCCAGCGACCCGGACCCGGCGTGTGTGGGCCGAGCCGGCGCCGCGCTGGGCCCTCGCCACCGAGGGCCGGGCTGCCGGCGCCACGCGGCGGGGCTCTGTGCGGCGCCGCAGCCTCTCCGCCCGCGCCAGAGTCCGGGCTCCTGAGGGGGAGCCGCGCTGGGGGCGGCTGCGGCGGGGCGGCGGCGGGGCGGGGGCGGGAGCCGGGCGGCCGCAGCAGCAGCGCCCGTGGGGGAGGAGCGGCGGCGGCGGCTGGAGCTGCTGTGGCGACGGACGCGAGGCGGTGGCAGCTGAGACCCACCCCTATCCACATGGACAGTCGCAGAGGCCTCGGCTGATGCATTCGCGCCTGGGCGGGGTGGGCGGACGGCCGTAGCGGCGGTGGCGGCACAAGGAGCGGAGGGCCCCGGGGGGCGCCTGTGGGTCGCGGAGACCTCGCCGCTCCGGCGCGGCGGGTGCGGCCATTTTACGGCCCGGGACCGAGGGAAGCGTATTTGTGTGCTCGCCTTCTGCCCACTTCTTCCTGCGGGCCCGCGGCTGGGGGAAGCGTCAAGGGCGGCCTAGGCGGGCGGTGGATGGGTAGTCGCGGGCCGAGAGGCACTGGGCCCGGGAAGCGCCGACGCCGCCGTCGCCGCTCGCGTTCGCCCGGCGGGGCCTGAGCCAGCCCAGGCTGCGGGCCTCGCCGCCCGCCCGCGGATAGGCCCCGGGAGCCGGCTGCTTTTGTGTAGGCCCGTCCGGACGAGGCAGCGTCGCCCGCCTCACGGCCGAGTCCTAGGCCCGCAACCCTGCGGCGGCTACCCTCCTGCGGCGCGGCCCCTCACCCTGGCGAACGCGGCGGCGGCGGCGGCGGCGGTGTGGGCCATGGATTAAGGCGGCAGCGGCGGCGGCGTGGGAGGAGGAAGATGGCGGCTGGCAAGAGCGACGGCAGCGCCGGGGAGATTACTTTTTTGGAAGGTACGTCTATTCCTGCCCTTGTGGGGGTTGGGGGTGGGCAGAGACAGGAAAATGTGGGCCCCTGATTCCCGGATATTCGGTGACGGGCGCCGGGTGGGTATGGGGGGCGGCGGAGGACCGAGGGGGGGAGGCGGGGGCTCCGGGGCGATGGCTGGGAGGGAAGGTGCTGCGGGGGCGCCAGGTTCGAGTCCGCCCGGGCGAGGGGCTCGGCCGGGAGCCGGGAGGCTGTGAGGGGGCGGCGGTAGACCGGCCGCGAGCCGGAGTTTCTGGGCGTCCTCGGAGACTGCACGCGTGTCTTTTTTTTTTTTGACATTTTTTTTTTTGGCTTTCTCTATGCTAGCCTGGGGATGAGAGCCGACTGCGCTCGGCTGTTGTTTGCTGTTTGTGAAAAGTTTCAAGTTGCTAAAAGGTTGGGTGAAATCGGGGGCCAGACCACTTTGGGAGGGGAGACGTAGTTTTCTGGAGCTTGTTTTAACCAACCCCCGCCCCGCAGGCCTTTCTGTTTCGCAGAGCTTCAGGCTTCCTTTTGCAGCCAGCATTCAGATTAGGCCTGGCCCTAAGAACTGTGTTTGGCTGAACATATTTTAGGAAGTTATCTGGGAAAAGAGAACGAGATACACAATATCAATTTGGGGGTCGTCACCCAAGCTAACAGACAAAGCTCGAGTGATTCCATTTTTATTCACTTGTGAGGAAAAAGTTAAACATCTGTTGTAGGTGGACTAAGCCAGTGTTAAAAGCTACATATTATTGTTGGAGGTGGTGGTAATGGGTAACAGTGTTGGGCTCTTTGGCCAAGTAAAAAGATCTCCCAATACAGCTAAATTCGTTGTAGTTGTGGATCAGGAACTCTAATGTTCATTGCTTAATTTGACTGTGGATTAACTGTTTATGCTGATAATTGGGTTTATTAATCAGTTCGGGAGAGCAGGCCTGTCTGCTGTGCAGTGATTGTTTAAAAAAAAAGGATTAACTCCTCTGGATGATTTTGCAAAGATGAATTTCACATGGGATATAGGCAGTACTTTAAAAATAATTGGAAACATTTCTGAATTAAGATAGTACAACTTCACTATGGTACAAAGTCCTGTAAGAGGGTGTCAAAGGATGCTTATGCCGTGTTTACAGTTTTCTTAACTGCATTGGGAACAGTGCCTAGCACACAGTAGGTACTCAGTCCAGTGAACAAATAGAGACCAGTAGAAGTGAGTGGGAAAAGAAATATTAATATTCTTAATTCTTCTTCCTTAAACTATAGCAGAACAAAAAAAATTTTTTGCCTTATTATGCAAACCAGCCTTTATTTAAAAATGATGAGAGTTTTATATGAGATTTGTAGTAAGAAGATGTGGAAAGCTTGTGAGTTTTCTGGCTTCACTTCATATTTCTATTCTACCTCCATTCTTGAGGCTGAGAGTGGTGCAGCCTGTGTTACAGGTGGTGCTATGTGATGAACATTGGGAGGATGGAAGGAGCATAAATAAGGCCAACAGATACAGGGCTGAGGTAAATTTAAAGCTGTTGCTGCTAAGTCACTTCAGTCGTGTTTGACTCTGTGCGACCCCATAGACGGCAGCCCACCAGGCTCCAGCGTCCCTGGGATTCTCCAGGCAAGAACACTGGAGTGGGTTACCATTTCTTTCTCCAGTCCATTAAAGTGAAAAGGGAAAGTGAAGTCTCTCAATCCTTTCTGACTCTTAGTGACCCCATGGATTGCAGCTGACCAGGCTCCTCCGCCCATGGCATTTTCCCGGCATGAGTACAGGAGTGGACTGCCATTGGCCTTCTCCTTTTGGTCTTAGCTTATTCTAACTTAAGGGTCTGTGAATTCCTATAGTGAAAAAAATTGAGTTTCATCACTTCTTTTTCAGCGTTTGCATAAGCAAGTGAATGGTGCCTTGTTTAGAATATGAGCATAAGGGGCTGATATTTAGTACTACTAAATAAGTGGAATGATATTTAGGACTACTTACATTTTTTATATTTAATTCTTTTGGTTCTTTATGCTTTTAATGATGAGATACTTCAATATAACTTGCCAAATATTCACTCATCAAATATTTATATCAGCCTACTCTGTGCTAGGCACTTTACCGAAGTAAAAACAGCAGTGCATAAGATAGATAGGGTCCTTTCCTTCATAGGACTTATATTTTAGTAGGAGGGACTTTTTATAACTAAAAATTTATCCATTTAGAACAGTCTTACCGCTTTTTTTTTTTTTTTTTTTTGCATAGTTTCCTTCTTTATTTAGATCTGCTCAGACCTGACAGCCTACTTAAAATGTCATGCTGCCACACTCACATGTACAAACATGGTATTCCTCTGTTTTATTTTTTGTGGTAGCACTTTTCACATGATAAATTTGTCTTCATGGTTTTTAGTCCTATAAAAATACAAGCTCCATTAAAGCAATAACTTTTTCTTTTCACCATCATATTTCTTGCACCTGGAGCATTTGTATTTGTTGTTAATGAAATAAACAAGAAGATGATAGTGTAGTAAAGGCTATTTAAGAAATACATGGAAAAAGCCATTTTCCATAGTGTTAAGGTCATGAAAGGCCTTCCTGAGGAGGTCACACGTGTGTTAAGGTAATAACTGTGAGACTAGAGTATGGCAGAGAGGATGATGCCTGTAAAGGTTTCAAGATGATATAGGATTTCATTTGTTTAAAAAAAGATCATTATGGCTGAAATGTAATAAGTACAGAACACAGTAACAAGCACAGATACGAGAGCAGATCATGAAAGTTCGTGAATTTTTATTTGATTCTGAAAAGTAGGAAATCATTGAAGAGTTTGGGGCAATAGAGTTAATGATACAATTTATCTTTTTTAAAAAAATCACTTTGCTCCTGGAGTAAATTAGAGCAGAGTAAGAGTAAAAGCAGAGCCAATATTGTAGCAATCTGAAAAACAGACAGGCTTGAATTAGGATGGTAGCAGTGGCCATCAGGAAAGAGGAGTGGATAGATGGAAGATCTATTTGAGAACTTCTTAATGCATTGCATATTGAGGATCAGAGAAAAGTAGGAATCAGAGATGACTCCTAGGGTTTTGGTTTTAGGTTTTGGTGGGGATGGGAGGACTCCATTTGAGATGGAGTAGAGGAATGAGAAACTCATAGCTCTGCTTTCATCATCTTAAGTTTGAGGTGCTGGTTTGTCGTCCATGTTCCAAATACTGCTTTACGTTCTCATAAACTATGAAGTAAAATACTAATTCCAATTCTTTTCCTACCTTCACTAGGGAAAAAGAGGGCTACTGGTTACTATTGTGTTTTATTTTGTCAGTATAGTATCACACTCAAATGGTGTGAATTGAATTAGGCTGTTTGTACTGAATTTTTTTCTTTCCCTTCTTTAATTTGTTCCTTTCTCTTCTGTTCACTTAAGGTTGTCTTCTGCCCCTTTCCCTCTTGTGATAGTTTGGGAGGTTTCTTTTGTTCATTCATTCAGTTGATATTTACTGAGCAACTATAATGTTGTAGGTACTGTGCTGAGAGGCAGAGTGGAGGCGGGGGGATTTCCTGGTGGGGTTTCCAGTCCGGTGAAGAGAGTCAGTAATCAAATAATCATACTTGTAAGTGTAAACTTACAGATGTCAAGTACAACAAATGGGGACTATTTATAACAATGAGAATTTGATCTAACTATGAACAAAGCTAGTGGAGGTGATGGAATTCCAGTTGAGCTATTTCAAATCCTGAAGATGATGCTGTGAAAGTGCTGCACTCAGTATGCCAGCAAATTTGGAAAACTCAGCAGTGGCCAGAGGACTGGAAAAGGTCAGTTTTCATTCCAATCCCAAAGAAAGGCAATGCCAAAGAATGCTCAGACTACCACACAATTGCACTCATCTCACATGCTAGTAAAGTAATGCTCAAAATTCTCCAAGCCAGGCTTCAGCAGTACGTGAACCGAGAACTTCCAGATGTTCAAGCTGGTTTTAGAAAAGGCAGAGGAACCAGAGATCAAATTGCCAACATCTACTGGATCATGGAAAAAGCAAGAGAATTCCAGAAAAACATCTTTCTGCTTTATTGACTATGCCAAAGCCTTTGACTGTGTGGATCACAATAAACTGTGGAAAATTCTGAAAGAGATGGGAATACCAGATCACCTGACCTGCCTCTTGAGAAACCTATATGCAGGTCAGGAAGCAAGAGTTAGAACTGGACATGGAACAACAGACTGGTTCCAAATAGGAAAAGGAGTACATCAAGGCTGTATATTGTCACCCTGCTTATGTAACTTATATCCAGAGTACATCATAAGAAACGCTGGGCTGGAGGAGGCACAAGCTGGAATCAAGATTGCTGGGAGAAATATCAATAACCTCCGATATGCAGATGACACCACCCTTATGGCAGAAAGTGAAGAGGAACTAAAAAACCTCTTGATGAAGGTGAAAGGGGAGAGTGAAAAATTGGGTTAAAACTCAACATTCAGAAAACGAAGATCATGGCATCTGATCCCATCACTACATGGGAAATAGATGGGGAAACAGTGGAAACAGTGTCAGACTTTATTTTTTTGTCTCCAAAATCACTGCAGATGGTGATTGCAGCCACAAAATTAAAAGACGCTTACTCCTTGGAAGGAAGGTTATGACCAACCTAGATAGCATATTCAAGCAGAGATAATACTATGCCAGCAAAGGTCTGTCTAGTCAAGGCTATGATTTTTCTAGTGGTCATGTATGGATGTGAAAGTTGGACTGTGAAGAAGGCTGAGCACCAAAGAATTGATGCTTTTGAACTGTGGTGTTGGAGAAGACTCTTGAGAGTCCCTTGGACTGCAAGGAGATCCAACCAGTCCATCCTAAAGGAGATCAGTCCTGGGATTTCTTTGGAAGGACTGATGCTAAAGCTGAAACTCCAGTACTTTGGCCACCTCATGCGAAGAGTTGACTCATTGGAAAAGACTCTGATGCTGGAAGGGATTGGGGGCAGGAGGAGAAGGGAACGACAGAGGATGAGATGGCTGGATGGCATCACTGACTCGATGGACATGAGTCTGAGTGACCTCCTGGAGTTGGTGATGGACAGGGAGGCCTGGGGTGCTGCATTCATGGAGTCGCAAAGAGTCGGACACGACTAAGAGACTGAAGTGAACTGAGGGCAGTATGGAGGGTGACTAGGAGAGGGAAAGGTGGAGAGACCGCTTTCTAGCCAGGGTGAATGCAATAGAGGAAGCCTGATTTGTTTAGGGAACTTAGAGGACCGTATGGTGGTAGTCAGGAGAGTGTTACAAGAGGAGACTAGGGTTAACATCCTCAGGTTTGTTTCAAAAAAAGGTCAAGGTCTACCACTTGTAGAATGCTCTGGGGAGGGGCAGAAGAAGGTCAAGGAGGTCAGTTAGGAGACTTGTGGTATAGGACAAAGGTGCTGCTAGTTAGCTCCTTCTCTTCTCGTTTGATATTCTCCTTTTCTCACCTGTGGAACCTCTGGCAAGTCTAACTCCTCTCATGTGTTTCTTTTTTTTTTTTTTTTAATAGTGCTCTTGTTCATCCTATAATAGCTTTCTTTCCCTTTATCTTTTTTCTTCTACAAACTAACTGCCTAACCAATATTTTTTCCCATTTTTTTATCCTTCGCCTTTCATATGTGTGTGTGTCTGTGTGTATTTACTACTTTGTTTTCATTCTAGGCCCCTCTCCCTTTGTGGACTTTGTCTACTAGTTGAAGAGATTGGTCTCAAGTACTGCAGTGTTGTCCTCTATCCAGCAAAACTGCTTATGTTTCCAAATGAAAAGTGTTTTCTATTTTCCCTTAATTATACTTTATTTTTACATACAAGTCAAGTTCAGAATCCAATCCGTTTGTCATTTTTATGGGGGATAGTAAGTACTTCACCGCATCTCCTTAACTAAAGTACCGTTTCTCCTAAATGATTGGCATTCCATGAATATGAACAGGGGCTTTCCAGGTGGTGCTTATTGCAAAATTCAGACTTAAATTGAAGACAGTAGGGAAAAACCACTAGACCATTCAGGTATGACCTAAATCATACCCTTATGATTATACAATGAAGGTGACAAATAGATTCAAAGGGCTAGATCTGATAGACAAAGTGCCTGAAAAACTATGGATGGAGGTTCATGACATTGTACAGGAGGCAGAGATCAAAACCATCTACAAGAAAAAGAAATGCAAAAAAGCAAAATGGTTGTCTGACCAGGCCTTACAAATAGCTGAGAAAAGAAGAGAAGCAAAAAGCAAAGGAGAAAAGGAAAGATATACCCATTTGAATGCAGAGTTCAGAAAATAGCAAGGAGAGAGAAAAAAGCCTTCCTCAGTGATCAATGCAAAGAAATAGAGGAAAACAAAAGAAAGGGAAAGACTAAGAGATCTTTTCAAGAAAATTAGAAAAGGGAACATTTCATGCACAGATGGGCACAATAAAAGACTTACACGGTATGGACCTGACAGAAGAGAAAGATATTGAGGTGGCAAGAATACACAGAAGAGCTCTACAAAAAAGATCTTCATGATCCAGATAACCACGATGGTGTGATCACTCACCTAGAGTCAGACATCCTGGAATGTGAAGTCAAGTGGCCCTTAGGAAGCATCACTTCAAACAAAGCGAGTGAAGGTGATGAAATTCCAGTAGAGCTACTTCAAATCCTGGAGGATGATGCTGTGAAAGTGATGTATTCAGTATGCCAGCAAATTTGGAAAACTCAACAGTAGCCACAGGACTGGAAAAGATGAGTTTTCAGTCCAGTCCCAAAGAAGGGCAATGCCAAAAATGTTCAAACTATCACACAATTGCACTCATCTCACATGGTAGCAAAGTAATGCTCCAAATTCTCCAAGCCAGGCTTCAATAGTACATGAACCGAGAACTTCCAGATGTTCAAGCTGGATTTAGAAAAGGCAGAGGAACCAGAGATCAAATTGCCAACATTCGTTGGATCATCGAAAAAGCAAGAGAATTCCAGAAAAAAAAAAAGTCTGCTTTTGCTTTATTGACTACACCGAAACCTTTGACTGTGTGGATCACAACAAACTGTGCAATATTCTTCAAGAGATGAGAATACCAGACCACCTTACCTGCCTGCTGAGAAATCTGTGTGGAGGCCAGGAAGCAATCATTAGAACCAGACATGAAACAACAGACTGGTTCCAAATTGGGAAAAGAGTACGTCAAGCTATATATTATCACCCTGATTATTATTTAACCTATATGTAGAATATATCAGGCGAATGCTAGGCTGGACGAAGCACAAGCTGGAATTGAGATTGCTGGAAGAAATACCAGTAACCTCAAATATGCAAATGACAGCACCCTTGTAGCAGAAAGTGAAGAGAAACAAAAGAGCCTCTTGATGAAAGTGATTGAGGAGAGTGAAAAAACTGGCTTAAAACTCAACATTCAAAAAATGAAGATCATGGCATCCGGTCTCGTTTCATGGCAAATAGATGAGGAAACAATGGAAGTAGTGAGAGACTTTATTTTCTTGGGCTCCAAATTCACTGCAGATGGTGACTGCAATATGAAATTAAAAGACGCTTGCTCCTTGGAAGAAAAGCTATGATCAACCGAGAGAGCGTATTAAAAAACAGAGACATTATTTTGCCGACAAAGGTCTGTCTAGTCAAAGCTATGGTTTTTCCAGTATGTATGGAGGTGAGAGTTGGACCATAAAGAAAGCTGAGCACTGAAGAATTGATGCTTTTGAACTGTGGTGCTGGAGAAGACTCTTGAGAGTCCCTTGGACTGCAAGGAGATCCAACCAGTCCATTCTAAAGGAGCTCAGTCCTGGGTGTTCATTGGAAGGACTGATGTTGAAGCTGAAACACCAATACCTTGGCCACCTGATGTGAAGAAGTGACTCATTGGAAAAGACCCTGATCCTGGGAAAGATTGAGGGCAGGAGAAGGGGATGGCAGAGGATGAGATGACTGGAAGGCATCACCAACTCAGTGGACATGAGTTTAGGTGGACTCCAGGAGTTGGTGATGGACAGGGAGGACTGGCGTGCTGGGATTCATGGGGTCGCAAAGAGTCAGACATGACTGAGTAATTAAATTGAACTGAAATGGTGATAGTGGTCAAGAACCTGCCTGCCAGTGCAGGAGAAATAAGAGACACTGGTTCAGTCCCTGTGTCAGTAAGTTCCCCTGGAGAAGATGGCTCCCCACTCCAGTATTCTTGTTTGGATAATCCTATGGACAGAGGAGCCTGGCGGGCTACAGCCCATGGGATTGCAAAGAGTTGGACATGACTGAAGGGACTTAGCACGCTCGCATTGTTGTGAGCAAGGTCTTCAGTGTTGGCCTGCTCAGGGGGTCACACTGCAAAGTTCTTTGTTTTAGCCCCACTCCTTCCTCTTTTGATTGTGCTACCGTTAGAAACTATACCATGGTGTCATTCCTTATTTAGTGCTTTAGCTATATATATTTCCTAGTTGCATTCCAGTTGAATTGATAAATTCTACTTATCACTTGATTTCACGTACTCACATGAAACAGTCGAGTAGAACCTCACATGAAATGGAAGCACTTTTCATAAAAGATGCATTGAGAACATGAAGTCAAAAGCCAGAATGCTAGGATTCATCTTCTATAGCTCTATACTTACTGGCACTGCGATCTTGGATAGGTAACTTAACCTTTGTGTTTTCATATCTGTAAAACAAGGATAATAACTGCAGTTACTTCATAAGGTTGCCCTGAAGATTAAACATGTTAATATATAGTAAACTCTTAGAACAATTCCAGGTATGTAATTCCAAATATTATGTATAAGTTGGTATTATATTTATTTTCTTAGCAGGTAGAAAAGAAAAACTTTTCTTGCTTTTCTGTTCTTAATGCTTGCCTTCTCTCTTATTTGAATTCTAGTTTTTACTTTCTTTCACTTACTACCTTTCTTTCCCTAGGTATTAGCTGATCGTTCTTGATATTCTAGAGTGACTAGTGAGAGAGAAAAAGAGAATGAAGTTATGTATTCTACATCTAGACTTCTATTAATTAGTTGTTATTGTATTGTAATGTTACTGTAATGTTAATACAATAACATTGTAATGTATTGTATTGTAATGTTGCCATTACAAAAGTATGTTGACAATTTGAGGAGGTCAGGAGGTCTAGAGGGGTTATATGACCTAGAGCAAGTTAGGGCATCAGCAGAACCAGAGCCTGGGACCTGTGCTAGAGCCTTAACCTCCTTCAGCATTCCTTTCCTTCTTTCTTCCCTCCTTTCCTTCTTTATCCCTTTGCTTTCCCATTCTTCTTACCTATTTAACCTTTAGGGACAGGGGGGCTGGACAAGAGAAGGAAAAAATAATAGGAAATTATGGGGACTTAACATTCATTGATTCAATTTGATCTCTCTACGAGGACAAAAGCCGAAGCCACAGATGTCTTAAAGCCCAACTTCAGAAATTACTGTGTCACTTCTGTCACATTTGATTGGCCAGAAAGCCACAGAGCCAGCTCAGATTCAAGGGGAGAGGAACATCATTCATCAGGAACAGTGGAAAAGAATTTGCAGCCATTTTTCCTCTCGCATACCTCTTTGGTGTTTTGTTCTTGTTGTAGTTTAAATACTTTCAACAAAGTCATATTGTTTCTTGAACTTGAGAACTACAGTTCTTCTGAGATCCGAAAGTTTCTAATTTCTAGACAGATTAGGAAGCTAAAGGAAGACAAAAAAAATAAGAGCACACATTTGTAATTTTTCTCAAAGATATAAATAGCAACATAGTTCAGTTCAGTCACTCTGTCATATCCGACTCTGTGACCCCATGGACTGCAGCACGCTAGGCTTTCCTGTCCATCACCAACTCACGAAGCTTGATCAAACTCATGTCCATCGAGTCAGTGATCCCATCCAACCATATTACCCTCTGTTGTCCCCTTCTCCTCCTGTCTTCAATCTTCCCCAGCATCAGGGTCTTTTCCAGTGAGTAAGTTTTTCACATCAGGTGGCCAAAGTATTGGAGTTGCAGCTTCAGCATTAGTCCTTCCAATGAATATTCAGGACTGATTTCCTTTAGGATGGTTGGATTTCCTCACAGTCCAGGGACTCTCGAGTCTTCTCCAACATCACAGTTCAAAAGCATCAATTCTTCGGCACTCACCTTTATAGTCCAACTCTTAACATCCATACATGACTACTGGGAAAACCACAGCTTTGACTAGATGGACCTTTGTTGGCAAAGTAATGAATGTCTTTGCTTTTTAATATGCTGTCTAGGTTGGTCATAGTTTTTCTTCCAAGGAGCAAGTATGTTTTAATTTCGTGCTGCCCTCACCATCGGCAGTGATTTTGGAGCCCAAGAAAATAAAGTCTTCACTGTTTCCATTGTTTTGCCATCTATTTGCCATGAAATAATGGGATTGGATGCCATGATCTTCATTTTTTGAATGTTGTTTTAAGCCAACTTTTTCACTCTCCTCTCTCACTTTCATCAGGAGGCTCTTTAGTTCTTCTTCACTTTCTGCTGTAAGAGTAGTGTCATCTGCATATCTGAGGTTATTGGTATTTCTTCTGGCAATCTTGATTCCAGCTTGTACTTCATCCAGCCTGGCATTTTGAATGATATGCTCTGCATATAGATTAAATAAGCAGGGTAACAATATACAGCCTTGACGTACTCCTGTCCCAATTTGGAATCAGTCTGTTGTTTGATGTCTGGTTCTAATTGGTTGCTTCTTGACCTGCATACAGATTTCTCAGTAGGCAGGTAAAGTGGTCTGGTATTCCCATCTAAGAATTTTCCAGTTTGTTGTGATCCATACAGTCAAACAGAAGGCAATGGCACCCTACTCCAGTACTCTTGCCTGGAAACTTCCATGGACGGAGGAGCCTGGTAGGCTGCAGTCCATGGGGTCGTGAAGAGTCAGACACGGCTGAGTGACTTCACTTTCACTTTTCACTTTCATGCATTGGAGAAGGAAATGGCCACCCACTCCAGTGTTCTTGCCTGGAGAATCCCAGGGATGGCGGAGCCTGGTGGGCTGCCGTCTGTGGGGTCACAACAGAGTCGGACACGACTGAAGTGACTTAGCATACAGTCAAAGGCTTCAGCGTAGTCAGTGAATCAGAATTAGATGTTTTTCTGGAACTCTCTTGCCTTTTCTATGATCCAGTGGATGTTGTCAATTTGATATCTAGTTCCTCTGCCTTTTCTAAATCCAGATTGAACATCTGGAAGTTCATGGTTCACATACTGTTGAAGCCTGGCTTGAGCAGTTTGAACATTACTTTGGTAGTGTATGAGATGAGTGCAGTTGTGGAGTAGTTTGAACATTCGTTGGCTTTGCCTTTCTTTGGGATTGGAATAAAAACTGCAATATCAGTTCAGTTCAGTCGCTCAGTTGTGTCCGACTGACTCTTTGCGACCCCATGAATCACAGCACACCAGGCCTCCCTGTCCATCACCAACTCCCGGAGTTCACTGAGACTCAACGTCCATTGAGTCAGTGATGCCATCTAGCCATCTCATCCTTTGTCGTTCCCTTCTGCTCCTGACCCAGTCCCTCCCAGCATCAGAGTCTTTTCCAGTGAGTCAACTCTTCGCATGAGGTGGCCAAAGCACTGGAGTTTCAGCCTTAGCATCATTCCCTTCAAAGAAATCCCAGGGCTGATCTCCTTCAGAACGGACTGGTTGGATCTTCTTGCAGTCCAAGGGACTCTCAAGAGTCTTCTCCAACACCACAGTTCAAAAGCATCAGTTCTTCGGTGCTCAGCCTTCTTTACAGTCCAACTCTCACATCCATACATGACCACTGGAAAAACCATAGCCTTGACTAAATGGACCTTTGATGGCAAATGCTTTTCAATATGCTGTCTAGGTTGGTCATAACTTTTCTTCCAAGGAGTAAGCGTCTTTTAAACTGCAGCATAGTAATTGGTTAATTTTTCTTTGATTAGGGACTGATTCAAGAATTTCTAAAACCAAGCAAGCATAAGGAAGAAAAGAAGAGTGTCAGAAACTTTTCCTTCCTTTTTTTCTTTCATTCAGTGATATGCTGGAGTTGTTATTGTAATCCTTCTCATTTTTCATTACCTAATCTCTTAGAAAATATGGTCACCACTGTTTACAGTATTAAAAATTAAATGTTATTTCAGTACAAAACACAGCAGTTAATCCAGAAAGTCAGAGGCAGGCTATTGATCACAATTACAGCCCACTTCAGTTGTGCACTTAAGTCGTGTTACTTGGAGTGATGCAGTAATGGATGATCCATTGTTGTGAACTGCCAACATCACCTATGATTGCCTACATCACCTAAGAAACAGAAAGTAGCTGTGCAGTATCCATTTGACTAACAACAATGTTACTTTTAGCCCCCTTTTGGGGGCTACCTTAGTGTTTTGTACTTCTCAGAGCCTTCTGTGTTCATCACCAAAAATTAGGACCTCTTGTCTCCTGTGGATACTAACTTTGAGTACTAAAATGGGAGCAGCCCTAGGCAAGTTGGGACATGTGGACCCTGTGCCTCCTCCCAAGCCAGCAACTACCTTGAGGCCATCTGAAACCACAGCCTTGAGAAGTAAGAGAGCAAGCCATATTCTCATCTTGATTTGGGAGAGTTTTTTTTTTTTTGTTATTTCAAGTACATTTCATGCTTAGTTTTTAACAGGAGAGTTTTTTTTCTTCCCACATTAACCTCATAATCATTGAAATATAGCAAGGAGAAGAAAGCAGACAGTGCTTGTTTATAGTGTATAGCAAATGTACATTTTTAGTTTTTGGAAAGATTGAAGCCAGTTTTAAGGACAAGAAGAGCTAGAAATTTCCAGAGACTTGTTTGTAGACTATGTAATAACCTTCTTATCTTTGCTATATTGAAAAAAAGATCTGCAAACTTTCTGCCTCCACAACCTCCTCTGTTTGAATCTGCCAGTAAATCTGCGAACTCCCTTTACCCACCGTGACTTCTGGTGACTCCATCTTCATGGAAACCAGTATTATCTTTGCCTCTGAAACCCCTGTGCCACTGTTTGGATGAGGTGGGATTCCATGTTTTGGCATTTAAACTTTCTTTCTTCAGTTCACATTGGTCTTCATTCTCTATTATCACAGGAAATAAAAAAGAATGATTTAATTTTGTCATTCTAGTAATTAACTCTGCAAATCTTAATCAACCTTTCCCTCACAAGTTTTGAGTACCAACTCCTGAGTCTCCTTTGTCTTCACCCTTTATAGGCTTTATACCTGGCTTTCAGGTTTATCTTTTAAGTTTACTATGAACCTGTCATTTTTCTCCTTGTTGAATTTTGCATTCGCACTTTCAGAATTAAACAGTGTTTCATTGGTCCATCTCAAGACTATTGAATTCCCCTGCCATCTTGACAGTCTTCTCTCCTTGAAGCAGAAGGAACTTTTGGAGCCACCTGTCTCTTGTGATCATTTCTTAAGTTATTCATTTTTTTGGACCTTGTGTGCTCAAGATAACTGTATTTTTAGAGTTGTTATTCTGTATAAAGATATTACCAACTACATTACTTTGGCTTAAGGTACTGATATTTTGATTCCATAGAAGATCAGTATGCTTCCAGCAATACAAGCAGCACCAAACTGCTGCCTGATGTTGGCCTTGGACAGAACTAATTGGATGTAGGCATCCTGCTGAAAGATGCGTAGAAACCCATAGAAACTTCTTCAGTGGAATGAAGGAGTAGATAAACTGAGAGAACAGTGAGCAGTAGCTGCATCCTGAGGCAAAGAGTATTATGGACTGTGGCTCACAGAGAAGTCTAATTTAATATTATTCCCAAGAATATAGTATATTCAGACTTCATCTTCAGATAATATTGGACTGTACTCTGTCTTCTGTATCAAAAAAATAAAGTTTTTTTTTTTTTTTTAGTTTAGGAATTTGAGAAAATCACCCTAGCTGGGTGATTTTTCTGCTTTATGTAGCATCTGTGGGAGTTATTCAGTGGTAGCTTGGCTGGCCTGAACATTCCAAGGTAGCTGTATTTAGACGTCTAATGGGCAGGTTGGAAAGTTGGGCCCTTATTTCTCCATGCAACATAAAGGCCTCTTCATGTGGTCTCTGCAGCAGGGTACCCAGACTTGTAACATGATGGCTTAGGGCTCCAAGACACTGCCTTTGGAGAATCTTGACAGGTTCTTGAGAAAGTTTGGGACTAAAGCATTACAAAGTGAAATGAAGTGAAGTCGCTCAGTTGTGTCCGACTCTTTGCAACCCAGTGGACTTTAGCCTGCCAGGCTCCTCTGTCCATGGGTTTCTATAGGCAAGGGTACTGGAGTGGGTTTCTATTTTCTCCTCCAGGGGATCTTCCCGACTCAGGGATCAAACCCGTATCTCCCGCTTTGCAGGCGGATTCTTTACCGTTTGAGTCACTGGGGAAGCTGGAGATTTCCTGATCTTTGCATTTAATTCTCTCTTTAGGTTTTCTGTTATTGCTTTTAAATTTCTAATTTGCAGAAGTTAACTTCTGTGTCAGTGATACTTTTTTAAAAATTCTATTTTTTATTATTTTAAAACCTTACCAGTAACGGTTTAAAAAATTATTAGGAAATATTTCATGTCTGTGTGGAATATAAGGAATAATAGAGCAAAAACTCATGTTCTAATTCCTCACCTAAAGAAAACATTACTAATCCAGTGTTAGTACAGTGTTAGCTACAGTGAAGCTGGGGTGAACCATTTGGTTTTTGCATCTTCCTCCCTCCACTCCAGGTGTAATCACCAACCTCTTGTTTGGTAGTTATTCCTGTACATTGCTTTGTGCTTTATGTATATATCTTTCAACCTGTGTACCCGTAAAGATTGTTAGAATATATTATAAATCATGTCATACTATATTCTTCTGTAACTTTTCATTCTTACAGCATTGAGAAATTAAATAATGTTGATAAGAATAGCTCTATTTCTTTTTCATAGTATGAATGTATACTGCATTATATATATGCATTTCTTTTTTGTGTGGAAATTAGGTTATATCTGATTTTTTTACATATATTGCTAGTATGAATGTCTTAGGATGTCTCATTGCTACTATGAACTTTTTTTAAGTACATTTCCCTGTGCACATGTGTGTGTTTCTTTGGAGCAGAGGTCAGCAAAGTTTTTCTGTAAAGGGCCAGATAGTGAATATCTTACACTTTGCATTTCAAGCAGTGCTGCCAATTTAGCAAGAAGGTAGTTACAGATAATGCATAAGCAAATGAGGGTGGCTGTGTGCCAGTAAAACTTTTATAGACACTGAAATTTGAATTTTATATGATTTTCTTGTAACATGAAGCATCTTTCTTGTTTGATTTGTTGTTTTTCCCCACTGAAGTGAAAAGTGAAGTGAAAGTGTTAGTCCGTCAGTAATGTCTGACTTTTTGCAACCCCATGGACTGTAGCCTGCTAGACTCCTCTGTCCATGGAATTCTCCAGGCAAGAATACTGGAGTTGGTAGCCATTCCCTTCTCCAGGGGATCTTCCCTAACCCAGGAAATGAAACTGGGTCTCCTGTATTGCAGGTGGAGTCTTTACTATATGAGCCACCAGGGAAGAGTGTTTTAAAAATGTAAAAGCCATGTTCTTAACTCAAGGGTATTGTAAAATCAAGCAGCTGGCCAGAGTTGGCTGGGCCATAACTTTGTTTACATCTGACCTAGAGTATTTCTTAGCATTGGAATTATTGGGTCATGTATTATTTCAGCTTCACCCTAGATACTGCCAAATTGATCTCCAAAGTGCTTTCACTAACACTTTTTAAGACAGGAATTCCTGTTTATACACATCATCACCCACTTAATAATGTCTGATGTTTTAGTTTTTGCCAGTCTGAAGGGGTTTATCGGATGGTGATTTGAATTTGTAATACCCCTGTTAATAGTGAGGTTGAGTATCTTTATTGCTGTATTTTAAAAATTTACTCATTGTTCATGCAGTATTAAAATATTGAGTGCCAGCCTAGAGTTAATCCCTGTTTTGTTCGCTTGTGGTGCTTGAGTAAACTAAAAAGGTAATCTATGAGTTTCTTTTTGTTTTTTAGGTTAATTTGTGTGTATTTCCTCTATTTTTAATTGCTCATGTCTTCTGCACATTTTGTTTTCTGTTGTAATGTTGGGGCTCTTTATATAGTCTGGGTAGTAAACCTTGGTTGAATTACATGTATTGAGCATACATCTTATAAAATTATTGCTTATTTTTTAATGCATAGAATAATTTTATGAGCACATTTTAAAAATAGTGTTGTGGTTTTTTTTTTCTTAATGTCTTGCAGTTTTTGTGATACATGAAATTTTTTGGTCTTACTGGTCCCTTGTAACTTTACCTTTTTTTTTTATTAATTACTGTTAATTTCTTTGGTTTTTATTGTAGCAGAGTGATAAGTTATCCAGGCTGGGGTGACAGAATTTGAAAATCTATTTTAGTGTATCTGTTTCTTATGTTTTCTTTACATTTAAAAAAAGGTTTTTAAAAAGACTTTATTAAATACTTCTGAATCTGATAGTGGGGTTACTATCCAGAATATAAAAAGAACTCATAAAACTCAGTAGCAAAACCTCCAAATAATTGAACCAAAAATAGACAAAGGACTTGAATAGACATTTTTTCCAAAGAAGGCCTACGGATGGTCAACAGATACATGAAAAGGTGCTTAGCATCACTAATTGCTAGGCAAATGTGAATCAAGCCACCATAAGATACCACCTTATGCCTTGTAGAATGATTATCATGAAACCATGGTAACCATGCATTGGAGTTGGGATTGTAAAACTGGTACAGCCCCTGTAGAAAACAGTATGGAGGTTCTTCAGGATATTAAAAGTACAGCGATCTTATGATCCAGTAATTCTACTTATAGGAATATATTTAAAGGAGACAAAAACACTATATTGAAGAGATATCTGTGCTCCCAATTTGTAGCAGTGTTATTTATAATAGCCAAGACATGGAAACCATCTTAAGTCTTTATCCACATGGATAAAGATGTGGATATATATACAGTGGAATATTATTTAGACATGAAAAGAAATCCTACCATATGTGACAACATGGGTGGGCCCTGAGATCATTTTGCTTAGTGAAATAAGAATACTGTGTGATCCCACTTATATGTGTAATCTTTAAAAAAAAAAAAAAAAGGTTTAAAATGAAACAAGAAAAACTCCCAAACTCAGAAGAAAAAAGATCAGATGTGCGATTCCAGAGGTAGGGCAAGGGAGGTAGGGGACTTGGATGAGGGTGGTCCAAGGTCCAAACTTCCAGTTTTAGGCTTCCCTGTCCTTCATTATATCCTGGAGTTTGCTCAAACTCACATGCATTGAGTCAGTGATGCCATCCAGCCATCTCATCCTCTGTTGTCGTCTCCTCCTCCCGCCTTCAGTCTTTCCCAGCCTCAGGGTCTTTTCCAATGAGTCGGCTCTTCACATCTGGTGGCCAAAATATTGGAGCTTCAGCATAAGTCCTTAAAATGAATATTCAGGACTAATTTCCTTTAGGATTGCCTGGTTTGATCTCCTTGCTGTCCAAAGGGCTTTCAAGAGTCTTCTCTAGCACCACAATTTAAAAGTATCAGTTCTTTGGCTCTCAGCCTTTTTTATTGTCCAGTCCATCCATACATGACTACTGGAAAAACCGTAGCTTTACTAGATAGACCTTTGTTTGCAAAGTAATGTCTCTGCTTTTTAATACGCTGTATAGATTTGTCATAGCTTTTCTTCCAAGGAGCAGGTGTGTTTGAATTTCATGGCTGCAGTCACCATTTGCAGTGATTTTGGAGCCCCCCAAAATAAAAAGTCTGTCACTGTTTCCATTGTTTTCCCATCTATTTGCCATGAAGTGATAGGATTAGATGCCATGATCTTTGTTTTCTGAATATTGGATTTTAAGCAAGCTTTTTCTCTCTCCTTTTATCTTCATCAAGAGGCTGTTTAATTCCTCTTCACAGTCTACCATAAAGGTGGTGTCATCTATGTATCTGAGGTTATTGATATTTCTCCTGGCAGTCTTGATTCCAGCTTGTGCTTCATCCAGCCCGGCGTTTCTCATGATGTACTCTGCATATAAGTTAAATAAGCAGGGTGACAATATATAGCCTTGATGTACCCCTTTCCCAATTTGGAACCAGTCCATTGTTCCATGTCTGGTTCAAACTGCTGCTTTTTGACCTGCATACAGGTTTGTCCAGAGGCAGGTGAGGTGGTCTGGTATTCCCATCTCTTGAAGAATTTTCCAGTTATTTGTGATCCACACAGTCAAAGGCTTCAGTGTAGTCAGTGAATCAGAAGTAGATGTTTTCCTGAAACTCTCTTGCTTTTTCGATGATCCAGTGGATGTTAGCAATTTGATCTCTGGTTCCTCTGCCTTTTCTAAATCCAGCTTGTACATCTGAATGTTCTTGGTTCACGTACTGTTGAAGCCTGGCTTGAAGCATTTTGAGCATGACCTTGCTAGCATGTGGAATGAGTACAATTGTGTGGTAGGTGGACTTATTTAGAAATTAAAGTAAATCCTAAGAATTCTCATCACAAGGAAAAAAATGACATGGAGGATGTCCTTTTATTTCATCTGTATGAGATGATAGTTGTTAACTGAGCATATTATGGTAATTGACCTGCATACAGGTTATTTCAGAGTATATTTAAGTCAAGTCATTATGCTGTACACCTTGAACTTAGACAGTGTTGTTCAGTTATAACTCAGTCAAGCTGGACAGGAATGAACCTGGAGTCTGTCATGCAGAGGGAAGGAAGTCAGAAAGAGCAAAACAGATATCATATATAAACGCATATATGTGGAATCTATATGCATTCCGCATATATTTATATATGTAGAATCTGGAAAAATGGTACTGCTGCTGCTGCTGCTAAGTCGCTTCAGTCATGTCCGACTCTGTGCGACCACCCCATAGACAGCAGCCCACCAGCCTCCCCCGTCCCTGGGATTCTCCAGGCAAGAACACTGGAGTTGGTTGCCATTTCCTTCTCCAACGCGTGAAAGTGAAAAGTGAAAGTGAAGTCATCCAGTCATGTCCGACTCTTCGTGTCCGCATGGAATGCAGCCCACCAGGCTCCTCGGGCCATTGGATTTTCCAGGCAAGAGTACTGGAGTGGGGTGCCATTGCCTTCTCTGGAAAAATGGTACAGATGAGCTTATTTCCAGAGCAGGAGTAGAGATGTGGACATGGTGAACAGATGTGGACACAGCAGGGGGGATTAGTTGGGAGAATAGGATTGGCATGTATATATTACCATTCGTAAAATCCTGGCTTAAAGCATGGGAAACTCAGCTCAATGCTCTGTGATGACCTAGAGAGGTGGGATGGGGTAGGAAAGGGAGGTTTATGAGGGAGGGGGGATATATTTTACATACAATTGATTCACTTCCTTGTACAGTAGAAGTTGACATAACATTGTAAAGCAATTATATTCCAATAAAAAATAAAACTGGGCAGGGAGGACTTTTTTTTTTTTCTAACTATGCAAAAGGTTTACCTATTTTTTTTTTTAGTTGTTTTTTAAAGAGAAGTTTTAGGTTCTTAGCAAATTGAGAGAGGAAGGTACAGAGATTTGCCATATACCTCCCACCCCAACACATGCATAGCCTTCCCCAATATCAACGTCTCTTACCAGAGTGGTACATATACTGCAGTTGATAACCCTCCATTGACACATCATAACCTCTCAAAAGTCCATAGTTTACACTATGGTTCACCCATAGACTATACATTGTGTGGTATAGTCTGTGAGTTTGGACAAGTGTATAATGACATATACCCGTCTTTATTGTATCATACAGAGTATTTTCATTGCCATAAAAATACTCATTGTTCTACCTGTTCATCCCTCCATCCCCCACACCCACCTCACCCCTGGCAACTACTGACCTTTTTACTGTCTCCATAGTTTTGCCTATTCACAGTGTCATCTAGGTGAAGTCATACAGTGGATCTACTTTTCTGGTTTTTGTTTTGTTTTCACTGAGTAATAGGCACTTAAGGTTGTTTCATCCTCCATGTCGTTTCATGTCTTGGCAACTCCTTTTTGTCCCCCCAAATATTTCATTGAATTCACCACATCCACCTACCTACTGAAGGATATCTTGGTTGCTTCTAGGTTTTGCCAGTTATGATAAAGGTGCTGTAAATATCTGGGTGCAGATTCAGTGTGGATATTAGTTTTTTACTCCTGTGGGTAAATATCAAAGTCCTTTATCAGATTTGGTTTTTTTTTTTTTTTTTCAGATATTTTCTCCCACTCTGTGGCTTGTTTTCTGCTTTTCTTGACAGAGCAAAAGTTTTTAATTGTAATGAAGTCCAGTTTATCAATTCTTTCCTTCATGGATTATATACCTTTGATGTTTTAGCTAAAGAGTCATCTCCATACCAGCTAGATTTTCTCCTATATTATCTTCTAGGAGTTTTATAGTTGTATATTTTAGTCTGTGATCCATTTTGAATTAGTGTTTTTTCGCTTTAATTTTTTGAGCGGCGTAAGATCTGTGTCTAGGTTCATTACTTTGCATGTGAATGTGCAGTTGTTCCAGCAGCATTTTTCAAAAAGATTATCTTTTGCTCTATTGTGTTGCCTTTCCACCCTTGAAAAGCAACAGTTGACTATATTTATGTGGCTCTGTTCTGGGCTCTGTATGCTTTTCCACTCATTTACTTGTTCTTTTGCAAATACTACTCTGACTTGATTACTGTGCCTTTATAAGCCTTTGAAGTCAGGTGGTGTCTGTGCTCCAGATTTGTTCTTAAACATTGTGATTGGGCTTCCCTGGTGACTCAGTGGTAAAGAATTCAGCTGTAATGCAGGAGATGCAGGTTTGATCCCTGGCTTGGGAAGATCCACGAAGGAAATGGCAACCCACTCCGGTATTCTTAGCTGGGAAATCCCATGGTTAGAGGACCCTGGTGGGCTACAGTCAGAGTCACAAAAAGAGTCAGACTAAACAAATATTGTGATGGCTATTCTGAATCTTTTTCCTTTCCATATAAACTTTAGAATCAGTTCCTTAACATTCATAAAATAACTTGCTAAAACTTTGACTGCAGTTGCATTGAATTTGTAAAGTTAGAAAGGACTGACATCTTGACTTTACTGAATCTTCCCATCTGTGAACACAAAATATCTTTCCATTTTATTT
This sequence comes from Tragelaphus eurycerus, assembly GCA_935064755.1. NCBI lineage: Eukaryota > Metazoa > Chordata > Mammalia > Artiodactyla > Bovidae > Tragelaphus > Tragelaphus eurycerus. The sequence continues at coordinate 16,393,341 of CAKXYN010000041.1, forward strand.
AGTTTTTCTTTGATTTCATCCATCAGAGTTTTGTAGTTTCCCCTGTGTAGATTTTATATGTATTTTGTTAGCTTTATAGCTAAGTATTTCATTTTTTGGGTGCTAATGTCAGTGTTATTGTGTTTTTAATTTCACATTCACCTTGCTCATTGGTATATAGGAAAGTGTAATTTTTTTGTATTAACCTTGTATCCTGCAGCTTTACTGTATTTGCTTTTTGGTTCCAAGAGGGTGTTTTGTTTTTTTGTGTTTTTTGAGTGATTCGGATTTTCTACCTAGATGATCATGTCATCTACAAACAAAGTTTTATTTCTTTCTTCCCAATCTGTATCTCTGTAAATACAACACAGAAGATATATAATCAAATACCTTGTTTATATTATTTTCAGCAAACTATTACTTGCTACTGGAAATAAGAAAAATTGAAGTTTTAATTTTATCTTCACTTATTCCTTCTCGATATTCTTTCTTTATATACATTCAGATTTCTAACCTACATCTTTTTTCTTCCCTTTGAAAAACTTAAAAAAAAATTTGCAGCAAGTTCTCTGGATATTTGTCTAAGAAAGTCTTATTTTTCCTTTACTACGTGTAACAGGGAATGGCAAACCACTCCATTTTCTTGCCTGGAGAATCCCATGCTAGAGGAGCCTGGTTAGGTTGGCACAGAGTCGGACATGACTGAAGCGACTTAACACACTGAAAAATAATATCACAGGGTATGGAAATCCAGAGTCTCCCCCCGCCCCAGTACTTTATATTGTTTCTCTCTACTGTCTTGTTTGCATAATTTGCGAGGAGAATTCAGTTACGGTTCTACCTTTGGTCCTTTTTAGGTAGTGTGTGTGTGTGGCTGATGTGTGTGTGTGTGGTTGGTGTGTGTGGTGTGTGTGTGTGGTGTGTTCCCCGCCCCACCGCGGGGCGTCTTTCTGCATCACCTGCCCACCCCTCCCCCATCCTATCTCTGCCTATGGTTTGCAAATGATATGCCTGTGTTGACTAAAAAGATGCACAATGTGAGAGCTGTGAATAAAGTTTTGTTTGAGGCTAAATGACAACTGCAGCCTGCGAGACAGCACCTCAGATAGCTCTGAGAGACTGATCCAAAGTGGTAATGGGGGAAGGTCAGTGTATAAGATTTTGCTGAAAAGGGAGTTCAGCGCAATCAAGTGCTGATTTTAGGAAAGGTTTTCTGCTAGTCACAAGGAGCTGATGTCACCATGAAGGGGATTTAATGCTTTTCTAGATATGAGGAGATGCAAGGATTTGGATCATGAAATCAGTTCCTGAAAATAGCTAATTGTCTGAAGATCTGTTACACCAGGTTCCCTGGAGCACAGAGTTCCTCATTCTCCACCCTGGACTCTGCTCAGTGGTGCTGAAGGTCAGCAGCCACAGCAGCACAGGGGTCAGTCTCTGCAGAGGCAGGTGGCAAGGCCCTTGTTGTTCAGTTGCTGGCAGATGTTCTTGGCAAGTGCCAATATGTAGCTGACCCCTTGGTGTAGTTTTTTAGTTATTTATTCTGCCTCAGAACTTCCTGGATCTGTGGTTTGTTGTCTGATGTTAATTTGGGGAAATTCTCACTCTTATTGTTTCAAATATTTTTCCTCTTCCTTCCTTTATTCTCCTTCTAGTATCTCTATTAAACGTAGGATACACCTTTTGTACTTCTCCCACAACCCTTGGGTGTTGTTTGTTTTTTGTTTGTTTTTTCCCCCCTTCAGTCAGTTCTCATTGGTTTCCCTGATTGCTCAGTTGGTAAAGAATCTGCCTGCAAATGCAGGAGACCCCGGTTTGATTCCTGGATCGGGAAGATCCACTGGAGAAGGAAATGGCAACCCACTCCATTATTCTTGGGCTTCCCTTGTGGCTCAGCTGGTAAAGAATCTGCCTGCAATATGGAAGACCTGGGTTTGATCCCTAGGTTGGGAAGATCCCCTGGAGAAGGGAAAGGCTACCCACTCCAATATTCTGGCCTGGAGAGTTCCATGGACTGTGTAGTCCATGGGGTCACAAAGAGTCGGACATGACTGAGCGACTTTCCGTTTCCCTTTCATTGATATACTCAAGTTCAGAGATTCTTTCCTTAGCTGTGTCCAATCTACTATTAAGCTCATCAAAGGTTACGTATTTTTATTTCTAGCATTAATTTTTGGTTCTTAGAATTTTCATCTCTGCTTACATTGCAGAGGTGTTAATTTGTTAATTAACTGTCCGCTGTACTGTCTGCTTTAACCATTAGAGCCTTTAGCAGAGTAATCACAGTTGTTTAAATTCCCAGCTTGATAATTCCAGCATCCATGCCATGTCTGCCTTGATGCTTGTTTATCACATCAAATTGTGTTTTTTGCCTTTTAGTATGTCTTAATAATTTTTTTCCTGATATCTGGACATGATAGACTGGGTAAAAGGAACTACAGGTTTTCGGGTAAGAGGAAGCATTCTACAGTCCTGGGATTGGGTCTGATCTTCAGTTCCATGAGCCTAGGCCTCTAAACTGTGAACTTTACACGTGTTTCTGTGTTTTTCTCTACTTTTGGGTGGGATGGGATGGTTAGAATGGGCTGGTGTTTGGTATCTCCCTTCTCCCAGCAGGAGTTGTGTCAGTTTAATATAACTTTTGTAGGTTAGGCTCTTTCTTACTCCTGAGGCCTTGTTAAGAATAGAGTCCTCTCTTGCATTTCAAAATGGTTCCTTTTTCCCTTTCCCAGATGGAAGGGGAGGGTGGGATGGGGGTGGATTTTTCTCCAGTGTTTACTGGGAGAACCTGGTCACACTCCTGAAGGTGAGACTCACGAGAGTGGGAGCCCCTCTTATGACTTGGTGCCTCTGGAGTTTTAATCCTCAGACATGTAAATACTGAACCTCCAATAGTTCGTCAGTTTACAGTTGAGACTTTGCTACCAAGGTACTGTGGTAGTTGTAAGATTAGTAGAAAGAATTTTCATTTGCCCTTAACTTATTTCTCCAAGTATTGATATTTACCATCATTGCTTTATTGTATTCTCTAACTGTATATGTTTATATATGCTTACTTTTTTTCCCCTGAACTATTTGAAAATAAATTTTAGGCACACTGCTCATTACCCTAACTTACTTCATTGTCCTGCTGCTTCTTCATGTTTTTTGAACTATCAGATCAGATCAGATCAGTCGCTCAGTCGTGTCCGACTCTTTGCGACCCCATGAACCGCAGCACGCCAGGCCTCCTTGTCCATCACCAGCTCCCGGAGGTCACTCAGACTCGCATCCATCGAGTCAGTGATGCCATCCAGCCATCTCATCCTCTGTCGTCCCCTTCTCCTCCTGCCCTCAATCCCTCCCAGCATCAGAGTCTTCTCCAATGAGTCAACTCTTCGCATGAGGTGGCCAAAATACTGGAGTTTCAGCTTTAGCATCATTCCTTCTAAAGAAATTCCAGGATTGATCTCATTCAGAATGGACTGGTTGGATCTTCTTGCAGTCCAAGGGACTCTCAAGAGTCTTCTCCAACACCACAGTTCAAAAGCATCAATTCTTTGGCGCTCATCTTTCTTCACAGTCCAGCTCTCACATCCATACATGACCACAGGGAAGACGATAGCCTTGACTAGGCGAACCTTTGTTGGTAAAGTAATGTCTCTGCTTTTGAATATGCTATCTAGGTTGGTCATAACTTTCCTTTTCCAAGGAGCAAGCGTCTTTTAATTTCATGGCTGCAGTCACCATCTGCAGTGATTTTGGAGCCCAGAAAAACAAAGTCTGACACTGTTTCCACTGTTTCCCCATCTATTTCCCATGTAGTGATGGGACCAGATGCCATGATCTTCGTTTTCTGAATGTTGAGCTTTAAGCCAACCTTTTCACTCTCCACTTTCACTTTCATGAAGAGGCTTTTTAGCCCCTCTTCACTTTCTGCCATAAGAGTGGTGTCATCTGCATATCTGAGGTTATTGATATTTCTCCCAGCAATCTTGATTCCAACTTGTGTTTCTTCCAGTCCAGCATTTCTCATGATGTACTCTGCATATAAGTTAAATAAACATGGTGACAATATGCAGTCTTGACGTACTCCTTTTCCTATTTGGAACCAGTCTGTTGTTCCATGACCAGTTCTAACTGTTGCTTCCTGACCTGCATACAGATTTCTCAAGAGGCAGATCAGGTGGTCTGGTATTCCCATCTCTTTCAGAATTTTCCATAGTTTTGAACTATAGATGCTCTTAAATTACTACAGTGTAGTTATCAAAATCAGAAAATTAACACTAATATAGTAGTATTGTCTAATCTACAGACTTTATTTCAGTTTTTACTAGTTGATCTAAAATGTTCTTTTAGGAAAAAGAAAAATTCTGATTCCGGGTCCAATTTAGGATCACTTACTGCATTTATTAATCATGTTTCTTCTGTCTTTTTTAATCTGGAAGAGTATTCCAGTCTTTCTTTGTCTCTCTCTACATTGACATGTTTAACGTATGTGTGTGTGCACTCAATCTCTCAGTCACATCCCACTCTTTGCAACCCCATCAGGCTCCTCTCTCCATGGGATTCTCCAGACAACACTACTGGAGTGAGTAGCCATTCCTTTCTCCAGGGAATTTTCCCAACCCAGGGATCAAACCCGGGTCTCCTGCATTGCAGGCAGATTCTTCTGAACAGTTTGCCATTTCTGCTCCAGGGGGATCTTCCTGACCCAGGGATGGAACTTGCATCCTGCATCGGCAGGAGGATTTTTTTACCACTACACCACCTGGGAAGCCATAAACTTTACAGTTATTTTGTACTTTGAGCTTGTCTGATGCTTCCTAATGATTGGATTTAGGTTATGCATTTTTATAAGTAATGCCACAGTAATGAGCTTCTGTCCTATTTACTGGTGAAATTATCTTTGATGACTTAGTTAAAATGGTTTTTGCCAGGTTTCTCCACTGAAAGGTACTACATTCTCCTTTGTAATTAATATCCTGTGGGGAACTACTTTTGAGACAATATAACAACATATTTCTTACCAGATTTCACCCTTAGAATTAGCTTCTTTCCATTTATTAGCCTCAGCATTCCTTGATGATGTATGCTTTAATCAGTTTTTATTATAATGGTTCCCAAATTATGATTTTCCAGTTGTATCCTTCTTATATATTTGTTAGTTCACATTCTACTAAATACATGTTCTTTAAAAAAAAAATCAGATTTTCTTCTTACCTTCAGATGCCTTGTGCCTGCAGTTTTCTAGCTCTGGGGCTGTGTGCATGAGGGGTTTGCTTCTTGTTTGCTTTCCTCACCTCTTGCAGACGTTTTCTGCCCTCGCCATGCTGTGCCAGCTAGGACCTTCACTACATAGTTAAAGAACTGTTGATGCTGCTTAAGGGGAGAAGTTACAGTGTTTTCCAAAAGGTTTTGTGCAGTAGTTTCTCTTTTCTTTTTATTCCTTCTATACTTAGTTTGCTGAGTTTTTTGTGAATTACATTCATGATTTTCAAATGTGAACTTGGTTTTAGAATAAACGCTACTTGGTTGTAATGTATTATTATCGCTGTATTTGATTTACTGTTATCTTATTTAGAGTTAGATATCTATCTTCATGAGAGTATGTTCTCATGGCATTTTCCTTCCTTAAATGTTATTATGAGGTTTGGGATAGTCTTCTGACTTCATAAAATGAGCTGCAAAATGTTCCTTTTTTAAAATTTTATTCTTCTGGAAAAGTCTAGATCTATTTGTTGGTATTTTTTAAAAGCTTGAAAGAAATTATGGGAGAAGCCTTCTGTGTCTGAATTTTTCTTTTCAGAAAGATTTGTAATAATTCAATTATCTTTTATTGATAGCAATATTCAATAATTTTTTCTTTTGTCAGTTTGGTAGTATTTGTGCCCTCACAGGTGTGTGTTTGTTTCTGTAGACAAACTAAATCAGTTCCTATGCATCCATCAGATTTTCATCTTTGATCAGTTAGGTACATCAGTCATCTGCTGTTATCTTCTTTCTGGGTTCTTTCTGTTCTTACAGGTTTCTGATTTTCCCCTTTCATTACTGTCATTTTAGTGGAGGTGCATGGAGAAAAATGCAGTATTTATGTTGCTTAATGGAGAACTCTCTTTAGCCTTTGTATTTCCTTTAATTTTGTAAATAGAATACAGTGGATATAATTATCATTATGAGTGTCAACCATAACAGGACAGCAAAGAGTGCTGATACTCTCAAGGATTTCTGAGGGTTCAGAGTTTTTTTCCTTAGTGCAAGCTGCTCTAAAATTTATGTTTTTAGAATTTGCTTGCTTTTTATCATTTATTTTGTTCTAATTGGCAATCATCACTTTCATTAGGTTATTTTTCTGTCACTAATTTATAGGTTCTAGTCTGCTGTCAATTAGGAAATGATGTGATTAGACTTGTTAGAATTGTGTGTATAGAGCCTTGTTTCCTTTAGGGCGCACACAATGTAAAAACCTCTTGGTTTTTCACTGCTTAGTGGCCTTTCTGGTAACTTGCGTGGCTTTCAGTGATGGATACTAGTTGTTGCATTTACGAGTCTTTATAGACTAGTAATCATCAGAGTTTATTTCGTTCTTCATAACCCTTTTTTTTTTTTTTTAAAAAAAAAAAAACCTTATTATTTTACATTTGGTTTCTGAATATTTTGGAGGGATAATTTTAGATTTATAGAGAAGTTTCAAAGATGTTATAGTTGCTTTGTACTGTTTACCCATCTTCCCCTAATGTTGCCGACTTAATCATATGTTTGTAAAAACTAGGAAATTAACAAGGGCATAAATTACAGACTTGACTTGAATTTCACTAGTTATTTCATTAATGTCTTTTTTCTTTTGTATGATCCAGTCCAGGACTCCACATTGCATTTGGTTGTCATGTCACCTTTGTCCCTTCTGATCATGTTGGTTTCTTTAATCTTCTTTTTTCATAACCTTAAGAGTTTTAAACTGTCCTGGTCAGGATTTTCTAAAATGTTCCTCAGTTTGGGTTTATCTGATGTGTTCTCATGATGAAACTGACATGGGTTTTGGGGAAGAAAACAGAGCTGAAGTCACATTTTCATCACATCGTATTAAACGTGCTATGAATGTTGTTGAGTCCCTAAGTCATGTCCAGTTCTTTGCAACCCCATGAAATGCAGCACGCCAGGCTTCCTCGTCCTTCACGATCTCCCGAAGTTTGCTCAAACTCACATACATTGAGTCTGTGATGCTATCCAACCATCTCACCCTCTGTTGCCCCTTTTTCCTTTGCCTTTAATCTTTTCTAACATCAAGGTCTTTTCCAATGAGTCGGCCTTCACCTGAGGTGGCCAAAATATTGGAGCTTCAGTTTCAACATCAGTCCTTCCAATGAATATTCAGGTTGGTGTCCTTTAGGGTTGACTGGTTTGATCTGGCAATCCAAGGGGCTCTCAAAAGTCTTCCAATACACAATTCAGAAGCCCAAAGTCTTAGGCACTCAGCCTTCTTTATGGTCCAGCTCTTACATCCATTCGTGATTACTGGAGAAACCATGGCTTTGACTATATGAACCTTTGTTGGCAAAGTGATGTCTTTCTTTTTAATCCATTGTCTAGGTTTGTCATAGGTTTCCTTCCAGGGAGCAAGCATCTTTTAATTTCATGGGTGCAGTCACCATCTGCAGTGATTTTGGAGCCCAAGATGATAAAGTCTGCTGCTGTTTCCACGTTTTCCCCTTCTGGTTGCCATGAAGTGGTGGGACTGAATGCCATTGATGTTCGTTTTTTGAATGTTGAGTTTTAAGCCAGCTTTTTCACTCTCTTTCACCCTAATCAAGAGGCTCTTTAGTTTATCTTTGCTTTTTACTATTAAAATGGTATTATCTGCATATCTGAGGTTATTGATACTTGACTCAGCAATGTTGATTCCAGCTTGTAATTCATCCCACCTGGCATTTTGCATGATGTATCCTGTATATAAGTTAAATAAGCAGGGTAACAATATACAGCCTTGACATACTCCTTTGTCAATTTTGAACCAGTCTGTTTTTCCATGTCTGGTTCTAACTTGCTTCTTGACCTGCATGCAAGTTTCTCAGGAGGCAGGTAAGGTGGTCTGGTACTCCATCTCTTTTAAGAATTTTTCACAGTTTGTTGTGATCCACACAGTCAAAGCTTTATATTTAATGAAACAGAAGTAGGTGTTTTTGTGGGATTCCCTTGCTTTCTCTATAATCCAACAAATGTTGCCAGTTTGATTTCTGGTTCCTCTGCTTTTTGTAAGCTCAGCTTGTATATCTGAAAGTTCTCAGTTCATGTATTTTTGAAGCCTAGCTTGAAGAATATTGAACATTACCTTGCTAGCATGTGAAATGAGTGCAGCTGTATGGTAGTTTGAACATTCTTTGGCATTGCCTTTCTTTGGGATTAGAATGAAAACTGACCTTTTCCAGTCCTGTGGACATTGCTGAGTTTTCCATATTTGCTGGCATGTTGAGTGGAGGACTTTAATTTTTAAGGATTTGTAATAGCTCAGTTGGAATTCCATCACCTCCACTAGCTTTGTTCATAGTGATGCTTCCTAAGGCCCACTTGACTTTGCATTCCAGGATGTCTGACTCTAGGTGAGTAAGCATACCATCATGGTAATCTGGGTCATTAAGACCTTTTTTGTACAATTCTTCAATGTATACTTGCCACCTCTTCTTAGTCTCTTCTCCTTCTATTAGGTCCTTACCGTTTCTGTCCTTTATCATGCCCATCTTTGCATGAAATGTTTCCTTGTTATCTCCAATTTTCTTGAAGAGATCTCTAGTTTCCCATTATTTTGTTTTCCTCTATTTCTTTACATTGTTCATTTAAGAAGACTTTCTTCTCTCTCCTTGCTATTCTCTCTGCATGTTGGATATATTTTTCCCTTTCTCCCTTGCCTTTTGCTTATTCTCTTTTCTCAGCTATTTGTAAAGTCTCCTCAGACAACCACTTTGCCTTCTTGCTTTCCTTTTCTTGGGGATGGTTTTGGTCACTGCCTCCTGTACAGTGTTATGAATCTCCATCCATAGTTCTTCAGACACTCTTTCCACCAGATCTAATCACTTGAATCTATTCATCACCTCCACTGTATAATCATAAGGGATTTGACTTAAGTTATACATGAAAGGCCTAGTGATTTTCTTTACTTTCTTCAATGTAAGCCTGAATTTTGCAATAAGGAGTTCACTTTGGACTCTTTTCCTCTAAGGCATTCTTGTCCACAGTAGTAGATACAGTGGTCATCTGAATTAAATGCCTGTTCCCGTCCATTTTAGTTCACTGATACCTAAAATGTTGATGTTCACTCTTGCCACCTCTACTTTTGCCACGTCCAATTTACCTTGATTCGTGGTCCTAAGATTCCAGGTTCCGATGCAGTATTCTTTACATCATCGGACTTTATTTTCACCCCGAGGCATATGCACAACTGCGTGTCATTTCCATTTGGCCCATCCTCTGTTCTTTCTGGAGCTATTTCTGTGCTCTCTCCCAGTAGCATATTGAGCACTTTCTGACCTGGGGGGCTTCTCTCCAGGTGTCATCTTTTTTTGCCTTTTCGTACTGTTCGTGGGTTTTTCAAGGCAAGAATATTGAAGTGATTTGTCATTCCCTCCTCCAGTGGAAGTCGTTTTTTCAGAACTCTCCATCCTGACCTGTTCGTCTTGGGTGGCCCCGCACAGCATGGTTCATAGCTTCATTGAGTTATGCACGTGCCTTCACCACAACAAGGCTATGATCCATGAAGGGAAAGCTACGAATAAAACATCACTTTTGATGTTTACTTTGATGTTCACTTGATGCAGGTAGTGATCATCAGATTTCTTACTGTTAGTCACCTTTTTCTGTAGTTGACTCATTGGAAGTGAATTACAAGTTCTGTCTCTTAAAGGCAGGAGTTTGTATATGTATTATTTGGAATTCTGTAAGGAAGATGTATCCCTTCTCCCCATTTATTTAATTATTCAGTTATTTATATAATGAATATTTTATTAGGGGGATTATAATTCAGTACTGTTATCATTTATTTTTGTGAAAATTGTTCCACTTTTGGTGATTGGGAGTTTCTTTTAGGTTGCTCTTGAATCCTTTTGAAATTTCCCATGCTTTTTTAATTTAATTTATTTATTTTAATTGGAGGCTAATTACTTTACACCATCCTTTTTTTTTTTTTAAATGCCTTCTTGCTTTCTGGCCCTACAGAATACTCCAGACTTACCTTGTATTTTTCCTGCCTCATCCTAGAATCAGTCATTTCTCCAGGGAGCTCTGGCTCCTTGTATTGAAGAATGGTATTCAGAAAATAAAATCTGGTTGTAAACGTGCTTGTTGCTGCTAGGATATCACTTGTAGGTGTCTGTATTTGTTTCTATATCTATTCATCTTTATGTGTATCAGATAAGTATAAGTTCATACTGATACTTCTTACTGTAACCTAGCACCACTAGAATGAACAGTTCATTCTAGCTCTCCTCTCTTGCTAATTTATAACTTCTTTTTCTGAAAGAAAAACCTTGCTCCTATTACCTGCTATCTATTTATGTATATTATACATGTAAAGAGGTTTCAGATTTGCTCATGATGCCTTCTTTCCACCTACTTCATAATATTTTTGGTTGTAAACTCATATTTTTTTAAAATTTTTTGAGACATTGACGTTTTAGTTTTTTTAGAGAAGATTTATATTTGATTCTGCTAGTCATTTAGAGCTTTTGGTACTTATGTTTTAGCCTTTACAGTTTTTTTACTGTGGAAAAATATACACAACATAAAATTTATTGTTTTAATTGTTTATAAATATACAAATGTAAATTGGCATTAAGTACATTCATAATGTTATGTAACTATCACCACACCACTCTCCATTTCTAGAACTTTCTCATGATCCCAGACAAAAGCTCAGTACCCATTAAAAAATAACTCTACATTCTCCTCTCCCTTCAGCCCCTGGAAACCTCTATTCTACTTGCTCTCAGAATTTGCCTGTTTTTAGATATATCATATAAATGGAATCGGAGAAGGCAATGGCACCCCACTCCAGTACTCTTGCCTGGAAAATCCCACGGATGGAGGAGCCTGGTAGGCTGCAGTCCGTGGGGTCGCTAAGAGTCGGACATGACTGAGCGACTTCACTTTCTCTTTTCACTTTCATGCATTGGAGAAGGAAATGGCAACCCACTCCAGTGTTCTTGCCTGGAGAATCCCGGGGACGGGGAGGCCTGGTGGGCTGCCGTCTATGGGGTCGCACAGAGTCGGACACGACTGAAGTGACTTAGCATATAAATGGAATAATGCAATATTTGTCCTTCTGTGTCTGGCATGAGTAAAATGAAAGTGAAAGTTGCTGTCGTGTCTTACTCTTTGTGACCCCATGGACTTGTAGCTTGCCAGGCTCCTCTGTCCATGAAGTTCTCCAGGCACGAATACTGGAGTGGGTAGCCGTTCCCTTCTCCAGGGGATCTTCCCAACCCAGGGATCAAACCTAGGTTTCCTGCATTGCAGGTGTATTCTTTACCAGTTGAGCTACCAGGGAAGCCCCATGAGTTTAAATGGGTAAAGCATTTTACTCCTCTTTTCAAGGTTCATCCATGTTGTAGCATATTAGAGTTCGTTTCTTTATAATTCAAAAAATAAGGCAGAAAATAATCCTCTGTATGTGTATTTGTGAACACAGCACATTTTGTTTATCCGTTCATCTGCTGATGGACATTTGGGTTGTTTCCACCTTCTGACTTCTGTGAATAATGCTGCTGTGAACTTTGGTGTACAAGTTTCAGAGTCCATGCTCTCAGTTGTTTCTGGGTATATTTCTAGAAGTAGGATCACTGATCACAGAGTAGTTCTATGTTTGACTTTCTAAAGAACTGCAAGCATTTTCCACAATGGCTGCACCAGTTTCTATTCCCACAGGTAATGCATAAGAGTTCCAGTTTCTCCACATCCTCACCAACACTTACTGTTTTCCATTAAAAAAAATAGCCATCCTAACAAATGTGGAATAGTTTCCCATTATATTTTTGCTTTGCACTTCCCTAACATCTTTGTGATGTTGTGCATCTTTTCCATTTTAATTATGGACTCTTCTGGGCCATGTAGGTTATGAAAATTCTGGTCCCAAACCTGAGTAACTGTGAGCTCGTGTTGAGGTATTCCCTAAACATGAAGCGGAGATATTCTTTGTCTTTGCATGAATGCATAGTCGCTCAGTCGTGTCCAGTTCTTTATGACCCTTTGGACTGTAGCCCATCAGGCTTCTCTGTCCATGGGCTTTCCCAGGGAAGAATACTGGAGTAGGTTGCCATTTTCTTCCTCTAGGGGATCTTCCAGACCCAGGGATCAAACACGTGTCTCCTGCATTGCAGGTGGATTCTTTATACCTGCTGAGCCATCAGGGAAGCCCTGTTTGTCTTTAGTTCAATCCCAGAACCCAGAACCAACAGCATGATATTGTAATTATCAGCCCCCCCACCCCCACCCCGTCCCCCACCGCGGTCTCTTTCTTCAGTAAGTTTCTTTTTTTTCCCGCACTAGTTCAGCCAGTTGGATTGTTGCCCTTCTGGTCTTCAGTCTGACCTTTCATCTTGCTGAGCCCCCCAGAAGTGATCTTCCCAAGCTCTAGGCCTCAGGTTTTTGTTATGTGGCTCCAAAATAAATGCCACCTTCAGAACTTCATTTATTTCTCAGGTTACCACTTTCTAGTTGTTTATGGCTTCAGGATATTTCAGGCATGCATTTATATGATTTTAATCTCATAGTTAAGCATGTTTGGTGTTCTGATTTGGACAGGTTTCTTGAACATTGAGGTCTCCCTGATGCTAACCCAAAAAACGTTGGTTTGTTTCTTTTCTGTTAAAATGCAGAGACGGTTGGCTGAGGTAGCAAAAAGGCTGGTGGTCTGGATTTAGTTCTCATTAATAAGGCAAGCAAATTCTTACTAATTTCTAGAACCAGTGATCAAATATGGAGATACAGGGTTTTTATGTATTTCATACATATTCATGTGTTCCTGTCCACATTTTTTATTATATTTTACTGAATTTGAGCTTTTTTCTATAGCACATTCACACATATGGACAAGTGTATAAACAGATTTTAATGTGTTCTTTTTCTCTTAGAGGTAGTAGGCAAAAGGCAAACAAAAGAAAATCTTGACTAAGCAAAGAATTTGGCAAATGCTCAATTTTATTTTATACTGAATAGCTCTATTAATGAATACTTATCTGAGTTTGTTTTTATTTCAGCTTTGGCTAGATCAGAATCTAAAAGAGATGGAGGTTTTAAAAATAATTGGAGCTTTGATCATGGAGAAGAAAGTGAAGGAGATACAGATAAAGAGTAAGAATTCTTTTTACCCCCTCAGATGTTTTATGAGAATGAAAGTTTCATTAGAAAAACAATTTATATTCCATGGAAATATTTTTAAGAGTATGATATTCTTAAGAAAACATTGACTTACAGTAGCATTAAGGAAAGAAAAAGCAATTGTTTTATTGGTAAATAATTATGTGGTTATATTTCTTCATCTTTTGCAATGTATAAATATGTACGTATTATACATGTAATCTTATGATTAAAAGTTGACCATATTGTGGATTTCTTATTAAAGACATTATTTTTTTTTTTTTAATATGGCACTCTGTTCAGGTAGTGATAAGAAAAGCCACCATTTACCAGGAGTGAATGAACGCAGATTACGATTCCTGAAGTTTGTAAGAAAGTTTAGTGTCTTGTCTTTGCAGTTGAAACTTTCCCCAACCCCCCACCCCGTCCCCAACCATATTCATCATAGATTGCTACCAGAGAAAGCAGAAACCCTATAAATGCTAAACACAGGTGTTGACCCAGACAGAAGTTAAGTGAAGCGTTCATTATACTTTGTTAATGTACTTGGAGTGACTGCTGTAGATTTTTAAATGGCTGTCATACAACCTTTTGCATGTCATGAGATTTGTATTACAAATTTAGCATTCCTATTAGTTTCTTGGTTATTGATCTGGTTTCTGCTGGCCAGAACAAATAGCAAATTAAGAGATGCATAAATATATACACTTAAGTTCTACCAAAACTTCAAGTATTTTTTAGAAATTTTATGCAAGAAGTCTTTCAGAGTATATTGGCTAAGTATTGTAGGTGCTTCCCTTCTGTCTAGGCAACAGCTCCGTTCATCATTACCACTTTAGGTGCCTTCACCTGTGAGATGTTGAATTTGAAGTTAAGTTTTATTTGAAGGAGAACTTTGAACCAGTAAGTTTCTTACTCAAAATTGGCATTTTTATGGTCTTCTTTCTATTTCTGATTATTTTTTATTACAGGTGTTTGTTACTTAGGTGTTGTTTTGACAAATTGGCATTAAACCCTAAATTGAGTAGACCACCTTTAAATGTTAAGATGTTCAGTGTTAAGTTAAAAATTTACAGAAATTGAGTAGACCACATTTAAATGTTAAGATGTTAAATGTTAAGTTAAAAATGTACCACTTTTTAAACATTTTTGTAAAATGTTTGTAGGAGAGCATTTAAAAAGTTGTATACAAGCAATATTGAAACAGTTTACATCTTTATTATAATAGCTAAGATTTTAACTAAAAACAGTTTAGCAGAGTTGTCTTCAGAAGGATTTATTTTTACTTTATTTAATAGAATATTTGTCATGTATAAAAATGTGTCTTTTACGGTGCTCCCTGTTCTGTATGCTTCATTTATAAATTACAGTTGGTTTATCATTGTGTTCAGATTAACATGAACTGTTAATAGATACATGATTCTGGTCTTTTAGAATCTGAGGTCAATAATTCTCAGTGAAGGTTTGATATTTCTCAGAATGGTAGAGGTATAACAATTTTATTGGGTTAATACCATTGAAATTACTTTTTTTTCATCAACTAAGATTTTCTTAATAGTATGTTTCTTTACTTCTGTTTTGTTTTTGAGTCCTTTCCCCCAGTTAAAAATCCAAGACAGAAAGGAAAAATAAGTGAAAGTAAATGAAATCTGTAGTTAAGATGAAAACAAAAACTATGTGTTCGTTTATGGCAGAGGTCACTAAACAATGGCCAGTGGGCCCAGTCTGACCCATGATTGGATTTTGTTATAGTTTTATTGGAACACAGCCACACATTTAGTCTATGGCTGCTTTCATACTTCAGTTGCAAAGCAAAGATGAATAGTGGCTTCAGAGGCCATATGGCTTGCAAAATTCTAAAATATTTAGTCTCTGGCCCTTTACAGAAAGTTTACTGATCTCTGTATTAGGTGAACAAGGAGAATAAAACTTCTGAATTTAACGTATAAGTTGTAATTGTCACTGAAGATTTTTTCCCCCTTATTTTCTCTGTAGTGAGGCAAATCTACTGAGTGTAGATGAAGATGAGGATTCTGAAACCTCAAAAGGAAAAAAAGGCAAGTGCTGCTTTTTAATTTTTTTTTAGGTTATATACTAAAAACTAATACATCAGAAGGTTTGTATTTTTGATTGTAAGTCCAAGCCACTCACATTCCCATCCCAGAGGCAAATGGTATTCGTAGCTGCTTGTTTATCTCATCAGAAATACTTTATTTATCACAAAGAAAATCTGTATTCTCATCCCACTTTCTTACTCTTTCTCCGCCAGTAGTATATTGTACACAGTTTGTAATCTTACTTTGTAAAATTAATATATCTTAAGACACCAACCATAAGAGTCCATTAAAATCACCCTCATTCTTTTCAGTCAGAGAAGGCAATGGCACCCTACTCCAGTACTCTTGCCTGGAAAATCCCATGGATGGAGGAGCCTGGTAGGCTGCAGTCCATGGGGTCGCTAAGAGTGGGACTCGACTGAGCAACTTCACTTTCACTTTTCACTTTCATGCATTGGAGAAAGAAATGGCAATCCACTCCGGTGTTCTTGCCTGGAGAATCCCAGGGACCGGGGAGCCTGGTAGGCTGCCGTCTATGGGGTCACACAGAGTCGGACACGACTGAAGCCACTTAGCAGCAGCAGCAGCATTCTTTTCAGTAGGTGCTTAGTGTTCCAGTGTATGATATATTGCTGTTATCCAACACCAACATATGGAAGGATCTATAAGCTTTCTTCCCCCACTTAAAATAATGTTGCATAAACTAGCCTCTATATGGGTTATTTTGCACATTTATCAGCATATCTGCAGGATAAATTTCTAGAAGTAGAGCTGCTATATCAGGACAGGTACATTTCTAATTTTGTTATACCTGATTTAGACTTTCACCAGCAATGTCAGAGCATGCCTGTTCCCTCACACTTTAGCAATATTATCATCCTTTTGATCTTTGCAATAAAAAATAGTATCTCAGTGTAGTCTTACTTTGTATTTCTTTTGAGTGTGGTTTGAATACCTGTCTCATAACATGTATAGTCCATTTATTTCCCTTTTGATAATTGTTACTTGATATCTTTTGCCCTTTTTT
This sequence comes from Tragelaphus eurycerus, assembly GCA_935064755.1. Lineage (NCBI taxonomy): Eukaryota > Metazoa > Chordata > Mammalia > Artiodactyla > Bovidae > Tragelaphus > Tragelaphus eurycerus. The sequence goes on from CAKXYN010000041.1 coordinate 16,409,727, forward strand.
CCATTTGGTCTTTGGAATACTATTGATTTGTAGAAATTCTTTTCATGTTGAGTCTCAGACACATTTTCCCACATTTTTGACATCTCTAAAATCTAACTGGATGCCTCTTGTTGAGTTAAAAATGTTTTGTACATTAGTATAGACAATAATAATGTGTCTTATAATGGTTTCTTAGATTTGACAAACTAATGGTATTTTAAAGAAATGAGCCCACTGCTGTGATACTAATAATAGTTATTAGTAATTTAAACTAGTTTTTTTCCGCTAATTTTTTGTCTTCGCTTTTGGTGGTTATTGCGTTAGAGAAAAGATATTTTCTTACAATGTCAAGTACAACACTATTTTTCTTTCATAGCTTTTGGGTTGAGTGTCTTGGTTCCTAATGATGTTAATTTAGTAACTTACTTGCCTTTATCCTTTTAGACAAATAGTTTCAGAATATCAATACAAATATAGTTGCTAATAAAATAATTTAAAGTCTTTTTATTTCCTTGTTGGTGGCATATCTCACTAGATTTAGCTCACTAAAAATGTGTATTTAAATTACTGTGTTTTAAAGACACTGAAATTATTTTTTCTTGGTTTGTAATTCTACCATTTGGGTGAGAGTTATGCTGATTTATTTATTTAAACCTTTTTTTGTTGCTTTGAGGATATGTTTATGTTTTTTAAAAAATGTTTTGAATTTAATGTATTTTATAATTATGCAAAAGATGTTTTCATGGTTCCAAAGTCAAATCTGCAAAAGAATTTTATTCAGAAAAGTCTAACTTTTGTCCTGATTCCCTCTTTTCCCTTCTCTTTTACCCATGGGTGACCTGCTTTAAATATTATATGGCTTAGCCTTCTGTTGTTTTTTTTTTTTTTTTAACATTAGAATATGCCATCCTTCTTGAAGAAACCCTCAACATTGTTTGGTATCTTGGTTTTTAACTTGGTAGTGTAGTCTCTAAGATCACTCCATAGCAAAGTAATTTGATATCTTTATCATCTGTTTTATTGCTAGATAGGGGCTTTCCTCATAGCTCAGTTGGCAATGCAGCAGACCCTGGTTTGATTCCTGGGCCGACGCAGAGAAGATCTTCCCGAGAAGATCTGCTGGAGAAGGGATAGGCTCTATAGTATTGCTACTTATTGCTATGTAGTAGTCCAGTGAATAGATGTACTATAGATATACAGATATTAATTGATAAGCAGAGGTTCTTCTCAGTCTAGGTTTTTGATTTGGGAGGTTTGGCTTGGCTGGTAAAGAATCTGCCTGCAATGCGGGAGACCTGGGTTCGATCCCCGGGTTGGGAAGATCCCCTGAAGAAGGGAAAGGCTACCCACTCCAGCATTCTGGCCTGGAGAATTCCATGGACTATGTAGTCCATGGAGTCGCAAAGAATAAGACACAACTGAGCCACTTTCACTTTTTTTTTTTTCTTGCAGATACCCTGCCCTCCCCCCTTTTTAAATAAAGTATTTGCCTTGTTACACATTTTTGAGGATGTACATGTTGATATTTTAAAAATAAAACTTAAACGACACTGTGTATCCTGTGATCTCTAAAGATAGTTCAGATCTGATATTCATCATCATCTGTTTTAAAAATACATGTACAACAGCATTGCAAATCAACTATATTTCAGTTTTAAAAATCTTAAAAAAAAATGTATGCCATCTTCTCTTTAACAGTTGGAAAATTCATATTGTGCTTTTTTCCCTCAGTCTCAGTTGAGGCCTGTAGGATCTTTGGTCTTCATTGCCGCATGCTGGATCTTTGGTTGCGGCATGTGAACTCTTAGTTGCAGCATGTGGAATCTTGTTCCCTGACCACAGGTTAAACCTGGGCTCCCTGAGTTGTGAGCGTGGAGTCTTAGCCACTAGACCACCAGGGAAGTCCCTATATATGTATTTTAATTTCGTATGATATATTTTTATGCAATTGAAAATATTTTAATTACTCTATCATACTTTATAGATATGTTTATCAAATTAAAATATATATACATTATTGAAATTTAATGTTTAGTGATCTTGTCACTAAAAGTTGTTAAATATTCATTTTTTACTGGATTAAATTGTTTATAATTATTAATAAACATGTAATTTATAATTGTTAAACCTATTGAGTAGAGTTATATTGGAAATGTATTTCTTAAAATTGATGGCGTTGCTATTTTCTTTCCTTATTCATTTAGTTTATGTATCCATAAATATTAATTGCTATGCTGTAACTTCCAACAATAATTTTATGTTTTTTTAGATATGAGTGCTGAGAAATCTTGGTCACGTAATAGATGGATATAGTGATAATTGTTATAGCATTTATCACTCAGTTCTTTCCTTTTGTTTTTTTTTTTTTCCTTTTGATTTAAATGGCAGAAATCACATAGTAAAAACTTCCTTGGTAGTCCAGTCCTTCCAATGCAGGGATTCCGGTTCAATCCCCAGCTGGGAAACTAAGACCCCACATGATGTGGGGCAGCTAACTAAGCCTGTGTGATGCAACAGAAAGCTTGTGTCATAACTACTAAGCCTTAGTGCTCCAGAGGCTGCCAGTTGCAGGATTCTACTGGAATCCTGTGCACTGCAGTGAAGAACCAGTGCAGCCAAAAAAAAGAAATCACATAGCAATGTAATGTAAGTTTGAAAGCTTAACATAATTTGTAATCCAGTCTTTAGATTTGTTGTCTTTCTGAATTTGGGGGAAATATATTAAAAAGGCTTTATCAGTACTTAATGTGTAGCTTCACCTTAATGTGAGCAACTTCACCTTCACTTTTCTCTTTCATGCATTGGAAAAGGAAATGGCAACCCACTCCAGTGTTCTTGCCTGGAGAATCCCAGGGACGGTGGAGCCTGGTGGGCTGCCGTCTCTGGGGTCACACAGAGTCAGACACGACTGAAGCGACTTAGCAGCAGCAGTAGAAATGTGTAGCTAGTAGTTATACTTGTTACTTCCTTTTGTTTTAACCAGATGATCTCAGAAATAACTGAAAATAATGAAATCTTGCTTGTTATTAATTGACCTTTGCCCCTATGGTTTGTAAAATATTTTGTTTTTGTATATTTTCTTAAATTTTGGAACTGCATATTTAGTTCATGTGATCTGTGGAAAATGCTTTCACATCACTTACTTGACAAGGCCATCAGTTAAATCAGATGTATTATTGATCTGTAATAAGTAGATTTTTTTTCAAATATGCATGTTTTTATTTCAAATATACATGTTAATTTCCCTCCTTATGATGACATTTTACCATGGAATTCTAGTAGAAAAATACAGCCTTGGTTTTGACCTGAATTTTTTACCTGCTTGTAATAAATGTGTGCAAATTTAAATTTTTGGGGGGAGGAGGAAGGCTTTCTTTTCATTGTTCTCACATGATTTTTTTCCTTGGGGCAATGCTTTTCTTGATACTAACTAAAGTAGAGATATAAAGTCATTAAATGAAAGTTTTCATCACTTTTGCTTTTCCATTTTGTGTTATATTAAATAGTTATTTTAAGAAAATCCTCTAAGTTGGTCCAGAATACTGTTTTTAACTACAGGTTCAATTTTAAGAGAAATATGTATAAAACAGGGAAAGATAGGAAACTCTACTATAGTGCCAAAAGAGGTTCCAGATACCAGTATTTACAAATGTTCTTTTCATGAGGTTTTTAGACTCTTAATACAGTAAGAATTATGTCTTTTGTAAAGTGGAAGAAGTTTACTGTGAAAGTGAAGATGAGAAAGGAAATATTACATGATGCCTTTTCTACAGATGGGTTTTAAATCAATTTTAAGAAAGTATTAAAGTGGTTGTTGTTCAGTCAGTAAGTCGTGTCCAAACTTTTTTGCCACCCTATGGACTGGAGCATGCCAGGCTTCCCTGCCCTTCACTGTCTCCTGGAGTTTGCTCAAATTCATTGAGTGGGTGATGCCATCTGACCATCTTATCCTCTGTTGTCACCTTTGCCTTCAGTCTTACCCAGCATCAGGGTCTTTTTCAATGAGTCAGCTCTTTGTATTAGGCTGCTGAAGTATTGGAGCTTCAGCTTCAGCATCAATCATTTCAATGAATATTCAGGACTGATTTGCTTTCGAATTGACTGGTTTGATCTCACTGTCCAGGGGATTCTCAAGGGTCTTCTGCAGCACCACAGTTAAAAAGCAGCAGTTCTTTGGCGCTCAGCCTTCTTTATGGTCTAGGTCTCACATCTGTATATGACTACTGGAAAAACCTTAACTTTGACTATACGGACTTTTGTTGGCAAAGTGATGTCTCTGCTTTTTAATATGCTGTCTAGGTTTGCATCGCTTTCCTTCCAAGGAGCAAACATCTTTTAATTTCATAGCTGCAGTTACCGTTTACAGTTATTTTGGAGCCCATGAAAATAAAATCTGTCACTGTTTCTACTTTTTCTCCTTCTATTTTCCATGAAGTGATGGGATTGGATGCCATGATCTTTGTTTTTTGAATGTTGAGTTTTAAGCTAGCTTTTTCACTCTTCTCTTTCATTAAGAGGCTCTTTAGTTCTTCTCTTTCTGCCATAAGGGTGATGTCCTCTGCCTGTCTAGGGTTATTGATATTTCTTCCGGCAATCTTGATTCCAGCTTGTGCTTCATCCAGTCCGGCATTTCACATGATATGCTCTGCGTATAAATTAAATAAGCAAGGTGACAACATACAGCCTGTCATACTCCTTTCCAGATTTGGAACTAGTCCATTATTCCATGTCCAGTTCTAACTGTTGCTTCTTGATCTGCATACAGGTTTCTCAGGAGACAGATAAGGTGGTCTGGTACTCTCATCTCTTTGAGAATTTTCCAGTTTGTTTGATCCACAGAATCAAAGGCTTTAGTGTAGTCAGTGAAGCAGAAGTAGATGTTTTTCTTTCTCTGTGCACCAATGGATGTTGGCAGTTTAATCTCTGGTTTCTCTGCTGTTGTAAACCCATCTTGTAGAATTTCTCAGTTCATGTACTGCTGAAGCCTTGCTTGAAGGATTTGAGCATTACCTTGCTAGTATGTGAAATGAGCGCAGTTGTACAGTAGGAGTTGATTTTCTTAAAATGATCCATATCTGTTGGTCCCTTAGAAAGTCTTTGTGTAAAAGAAAGTCTCTTTAATAGTGTGGGTAATATATAGGTCCTTATGGGTCATTAGTTTAAACTAATGTAGCCCCTTTACTGTATTTGAAATGAGTGTAGAATTAGGAGAAAGCCTTTATTTTGGTTCAAAGTGTTTTAGTATTCTTCCCCTTCTCTTTCACAGAATAATCTTTTTGCCTTTGGGTTCCTGCAGTTTCATTGTGCCTCTTTATATAAAGGATGCATGTTTTTTTATTAATTTTGAAAAAATTTTGGTCATTATCTAGATATTGCCTTTCCTCATTTTTTTCTGGAACTGATTTTATTAGATATTATTAGACCATCTTTTTTTTATGCCCTTTAATGTATATTTTATGTGTAAAAGAAAAAAGATAAAGGGCCAAAAAAAATATCATTCCTATACCATATTCTATATAGTTTCCTCAGTTGTGTCCTCCAGTTCACTTTTATCTTCAGCTATATCTAATCTGCTGTTTAGTCATTCAGTTCTTTTTTAAAAAACAATTTAAATATAAATTGTAGAACTGTTGGTTCTCTTTTAAAATTTTATGTTTTTCATAGTGCCTTGTTCTTTCTGTACTGTTTGTTTCCATTTCAACTTTAAGAATTTCAGAACCTTTAACATATACTTTTAATGTCTTTAATCATTTAATAGATTCCTTTATACTGTCTTATTTTCTGATATTCTTAGATGCTAAATTTCCTGAATACTTTTTTGTTTTTAATTGTTGTTGTGATGTGCGGTAAGCTTGGGTGGAATATACACATGTTGGTAACTTTTGTACATTTAGCAGTCCCAGTGAAATAATCATATAGCAAAATAGGTATTGTTAACAGTGTTCTAGATGATGGAGAGCAAAACAGACAAGTTTCTTATTCCGGTGGAGCTTATATTCTGGTAACTGGCTGCTTATTAGTTTTAATGATTAATGTTAAAATATGAGGATTAGCAGACCAAGACTCACAGGCCAAATCTGGCCCACAGCCTATGGTCTTATGAATTAGAGTGTGTGTGTGCATGTTCAGTTGGTTAGTTGTGTCTCACTCTTCGCAACCCTGTTGGCCATAACTTGCCAGACTCTAATGTCCATGGGATTTCCCAGGCAAGAATACTGGAGTCGGTTGCCGTTTCCTCCTCTAGGGGATCTTCCTGAACCAGGGATCAAACCCGGGTCTCCCACATTGCAGACAGATTCTTTACCACTGAGCCATCAGGGAAGCCCATATTAAAGTAGTTAGAATATCAGGTTTTAGGTCTGCATATAACTATAGGATGGTTGTGCGAATTCTGAGACTTTGTAATCCACCTAAGACTTTTCATGTGGACTCTTTGCGACCTGTGAACTGTAGCCCACTAGCCTCCTCTGTCCATGGGATTCTCCAGGCAAAAATACTGGAGTGGGTTGCCATGCTCTCCTCCAGGGGATCTTGCAGACCCAGGAATCAAACCCATGTCTCTTACCATCTCTGCATTGGCAAGTGTGTTCTTTGACACTAGTGCCACGTGGAAACTGAAGGTTAGAGGGGAAGGAAAATTAAAGTTTTGGGGGGCCTTTAGACTGAATTGGGGCTTTCCTCATAGCTCAGTTGGTGAAGAATCCTCCTGCAATGCAGGAGACCCTGGTTCGATTCCTGGCTCAGGAAGATCCCTTGGAGAAGGGCTAGACTACCCACTCTAGTATTCTGGCCTGGTGAATTCCATGGACTGTATTGTATAGTCCATGGGGTTGCAGAGTCACACAGGACTGAGCAACTTTCACTTTCACTTTTAGACTGAATAATAGTAGTACTCTAATACAGAAGATGGTCATAAATGGCTTGAACTGTACTTGTTTACAACTTTCTCCCAATAATTTGATGTAGATTACCAAGAATATGAGTAAAATGAAAGAAAATAAAAATTATTTATTACATAAAGAAAAATAGATGTGCCATGCATCTGAAATAATTTATATGTTGTATTTTAATTCAACAGATATTTCTAAATTTTCTGGCAGCTTCAATTCTGTACTGTAGGTTTGTAACTGCGTGAGAAGAGAATCTTTTACAAATTTCAGTTCAGTTCAGTTCAGTCGCTCAGTCGTGTCCGACTGTTTGCAACCCCGTGAATCGCAGCACGCCAGGCCTCCCTGTCCATCACCAACTCCCGGAGTTCACTCAAACTCACGTCCATCGAGTCAGTGATGCCATCCAGCCATCTCATCCTCTGTCGTCCCCTTCTCCTCCTGTCCCCAATCCCTCCCAGCCTCAGAGTCTTTTCCAATGAGTCAACTCATATGGAGGGGTGAAATTAAATGGTAGGTCTATAATGGAAATGTCTCAATTTTTTTTGGCATGTGCACACTGCTGTATTTATTTATTTTTGGCTGTGCTGGGTCTTCATTGCTGCACAGGGCCTTTCTTTAGTTGGTGTGAGTGAGGGCCACTCTTCATTGAGGTACACAGGCTTGTCATTGCGGTGACTTCTCTAGTTGCCGAGCATAGGCTCTAGGCACACAGATACGGTAGTTGCAGCACATAGGCTTAGTAGTTGCCACTGCTCTAGGGCCTGCAGGCTTCAGCATTTGTGGCTCAGAGGCTCATTAGCTGTGTAGTCCCCTTTTCAGCATTGTCTGTGAAACCTGGGGATTTGTTAGAAATGCACATTCTCTGGCTCATCCCAAATCTACTGAATCAGAATAAACTGTAAGAGGTGGATACAGCAGTTTGTTTTAACAAACCTCCAGGTAATTGGCTAAAGCTGTAGTCCTTGTACAGTGATGACTTACTGCTGTGTTTGGCTGTCCTGTCCTACAGGTGCATCGAGGCCTGTTACACAGGGGAGATGTTTATATTTTGCTTTCAGGAAAGAGCTATCCTAAGATGCTCCACCCTTATCCCTTTTATTTTTCTCATAATTTTCTCAAATATCTTTGGTGATGCTGAAATGAAAAGGAAATAATATGATAAATACCCATGTTCCTACATATTTGTGTTGTGCTTAAGGGAAAAAAAAGTACTATAGTTGAAATACTCTTAAGTCTGTGCCACTGCCACCCCTTTCCCCCATTTTCAATAGCTGGTATATTTTTACTACTTTTTTTAATAAATGGATTTTCAAATACTTGTTGATAAATTATCTTATTTTGTCATTTATTGACTGTAACGTCTATGGATCTTTTTACAGTTAAATCGTCAATCTGAAATTGTTGCTACTAGTTCTGTTGATCCCTGGAAGACATGTGCAAGACGAAACAAGACCGAAAGTTTAAAACCTTTGAAAGGCAACGCAATTGGACTTAACATGTTGAGCAACAATAAGAAATTGAGGTATAGGCACTTTATTGTACATCCCTACAGAAAAGATAAACGGTTTGACACCAGAAACTAATTGGCCGCGTTTGGTCGATTGGCCCAACCTGTACCTTTTGTTTATAGAATGGCCCTAGTGTGTGAATTCTTTGCTTTGAATTTTGGGAATAGGATGGATTGCAGTGATTTCTTGGTTTGGAATAAAAATATTGGAAGGAAAATTTTGGTACACAAGGATTTCATAAAATGAACTTGCTTTCAAACAGCAAAATCTTGGTCATAAAATTAAAAGTCACGTCTCCATTGGGAAGTACTTACCAGGATTATCTCCGTGTTGTTATCGTCAGTCACTAAGTTATGTCCAACACTTTGCCACCCCGTGGACTACAGATTGCCACGCTTGCCTGTACTTCACCATCTCCTGGAGTTTGCTCACACTCATGTCCATTGAGTCAATGATGCCATTCATTCCTGTCATCCTCTGTTGCCCCCTTCTCCTTCTGCCTTCAGTCTTTCCCAGCATCAGGGTCTTTTCCAGTGAGTTGGCTCCTCTCGTCAAGTGGCCAGAGTATTGGAGCTTCAGCATCAGTCCTTCTAGTGAATTTTCAGAGTTGATTTCCTTTAGGATTGACTAGTTTGATCTCCTTGCTGTCCGAGGGACTCTTATTTATACTTCCTTATTTTCCCTTGTATTTGGAAGGATTCCATATATAAAACAGATAAATTCCATTTTCTTTTTGAAGAATGCAAATATTTTTTCCCAAATAGTTATCTATTAATTTTGCTTGTACAGTCCTTCATTGACCTGAAAGCTTTCATCTTCATATTAACAAATCAACTTTTACCTTCTGACTCATGCTATTTGGATCTTCTAAAAAAAATAACTCCTCACTCTTAAGTCATAAAGATACTTGCTGCTGCTGCTGAGTCGCTTCAGTCTGACTCTGTACGACCCCATAGGCAGTAGCCCATCAGGCTCTGCTGCCCCTGGGATTCTCCAGGCAAGAACACTGGAGTGGGTTGCCATTTCCTTCTCCAATGCGTGAAAGTGAAAAGTGAAAGTGAAGTCACCCAGTCATGTCCAACTCTCAGTGATCCCATGGACTGCAGCCTACCAGGCTCCTCCATCCATGGGATTTTCCAGGCAAGAGTACTGGAGTGGGGTGCCATCGCCTTCTCCGATAAAGATACTTAAGTATACATAAAGATCAGTCAGTTAGTTCAGTCGCTCAGTCATGTCCGATTCTTTGTGACCCCATGGACTACAGCATGCCAGGCCTCCTTGTCCATCTCCAACTCCCGTCTTTACTTAAACTCATGTCCATTGAGTCGGTGATAGCATCCAACCATCTCAACCTCTGTCATCCCCTTCTCCTCCCACCTTCAATCTTTCCCACCATCAGGGTCTTTTCCAATGAGTTAATTCTTTGTATCAGATGGCCAAAGTATTGGAGTGTCAGCTTCAGCATCAGCCCTTCCAATGACTATTCAGGACTGATCTCCTTTAGAATGGACTAGTTGGATCTCCTTGCAGTCCAAGGGACTCTCAAGAGTCTTCTCCAGCACCACAGTTCAAAAGCATCAGTTCTTCGGTGCTCAGCCTTCTTTATGGTCCAACTCTCATATCCATTCATGACTACTGGAAAAACCATAGCTTTGACTATATGAACCTTTGTCAGTGACGTGACATCTCTGCTTTTTAATATGCTGTCTAAATTTGCCATAGCTTTTCTTTCAAGGAACAAGCATCTTTTAATTTCATTGCTAGTGTCACCATCCACATTGATTTTGGAACCCAACAAAATAAAGTCTGGACTGTTTCCCTTTCTTCCCCCATCTATTTGCCATGAAGTGATGGGAGCAGATGCCATAATGTTAGTTTTCTGAACATTGAGTTTTAAGCCAGCTTTTCACCCTCCTCTTTCACCTTCATCAAGAGTCTCTTTCATTCCTCTTTCCTTTCTGCCATTAGGGTGGTATCTGAGGTTACTGATATTTCTCCCAGCAATGTTGATTCCAACTTGTGCTTTCATCCAGCTCAGCATTTCGCTTGATGGACTCTGCATTTATGTTAAATACGCAGGGTGACAATACACAGTCTTGATGTATTCCTTTGCCAATTTTGAACCAGTCCGTTGTTCCATGTCTGGTTGTATCTATTGTTCCTTGACCTGCATACAGGTTTCTCAGGAGGTAGATAAGGTGGTCTGGTATTCCCATCTCTTGACGAATTTTCCACAGTTTGTTGTGATCCACACAGTCAAAGCTTTAGAGTAGTCAGTGAAGCAGAAGTAGGTGTTTCTCTGAAATTTTCTTGCTTTTTCTGTGATCCAACGGATGTTGGCAGTTTGTGATCTCTGGTTCCTCTGCATTTTCTACATCCAGCTTGTACATCTGGAAGTTCTTGGTTCACGTACTGTTGAAGCCTAGCTTGAAGGATTTTTAGCCTTACCTTGCTAGTGTGTGAAACGATTGCAGTTGTATGGTAGTTTGAACATTCTTTGGTATTACCCTTTTTTGGAATTGGAATAAAACCGACCTTTTCCAGTCCTGTGGCCACTGCTGAGTTTTCCAAATTTGCTGGCATGTTGTGTGCAGCACTTTCATAGCATCATCTTTAAGGATTTGAAATAGCTCAACTGGAATTCTATCATCTCCAGTAGCTTTGTTCATAGTAATGCTTCCTAAGGCTCACTTGATTTTTACACTCCTGGATGTCTGTCTCTAGGTGAGTGATCTCACCATCATGCTTATCTTGGTTATTAAGACCTGTATTGTTGTCTTCTTAATCTCTTCTGCTACTGTTAGATCCTTACCGTTTCTGTCCTTTATTGAGCCCATCTTTGCATGAACTGTTCCTCCTTTGATATCTCTAATTTTCTTGAAAACATCTCTAGTCTTTCTCATTTTATTGTTTTCCTCTGTTTCTTTGTGTTGTTCACTTAAGAAGGCTTTCTTATCTCTCCTTGCTATCCTTTGGAACTCTGCATTCAGTTGGGTATATCTTTTCCTTCGTTTTTTACCTTTTTCTTCTCCTTTCTCATGTATTTCTAAGGCCTCCTCAGAAAACCATCTTGTCTTCTTGGATTTCTTTTTTGTGGGCATGATTTTGGTTGCCACAGTGTTACTAACCTCTGTCCATGGTTCTTAAGGTCCTCTATCACATCTAATCTGTTAAATCTGTTTGTCACTTCCACTGTGTAATCGTAAGGGATTTGACTTAGATCATACATGAAAGACCTAGTGGTTTTCTCTACTTACTTTAAATCTGAATTTTGCAGTAAAGGAGCGCATGGTCTGAGCCACAGTCAGCTCCAGATCTTGTTTTTGCTGACTGTTAGGTAGAGTTTCTCCATCTTCGGCTACAAAGAATAAAATCAGTCTGATTTCGGTATTGACCATCTGGTGATGTCCATAGGTAGAGTCTCCTCTTGTGTTGTTTGAAGAGTATGTTTGCTATGACCAGTGAGTTCTCTTGGCAAAACTCTCAATGAGGCACTCCTTTTATTTTCTTTTTTTTTTTCTCTTAAGATTTCTTATTCTGCTTTTCTTCTAAATATCATTCATCTTTCCTAGTTGTCATAGTGAACCACTGTTACTGATATGATTGGTCTAGTGCATATCCCAGAAATAGGATTGAAATCACTGTTTTATTTTTACTTTCTTAGTTTATAGTCATTTGAGAAACATAAAGGCTAACTAATTTTCAAGTCAGTGGAGAGTCAAAAGTAGAATTTAGCACTTTTAATTTTTTAAATAATTAACACTTATTATTATTTTGGCATATAAGAAAGCTTTGTATATTCATAGTATATGGTTCAAAAGCTTTTTTTTTCCCCTCAATAGATATTCCTAAATAGAGAATAATAAGAAATATATTTGGATTAATTTATAGGAAATATTACAGTGTGAAATATATGTTTAGGATTCCTCATTTCTGTTCTAATGTTCTACTCTTTACCTTCTTTAATAAACTGGATTGGAAACATTTTGGAGACAAATTCAGAAAGTGGAAACTATTGGAAAACTTAACATGGGCAGTGGGTTTATGTATAAAAAAGTTCTTATAAGTGATTAAGTTTTTTGTATGTGTCCTCAGATTTTAAAGGATGTATTTTTCTTATGTATATATAATTTTTCCCTGTTTAATTTATTCTTTGTTTCTTGACTCTGCAGTGAAAATACACAAAATACATCATTATGCTCTGGAAGTGTAAGACGTTTTCCTCATGCTAATGCACAAATAGCAATAGTAAAAACAGCAGCCCAAAGGTAAGGATTGTAATTACCATTGTTTAGTATATAGTCCATGAGGTTGCTAAGAGTCAGACATGACTGAGCGACTTCACTTTGACTTTTCACTTTCATGCATTGGAGAAGGCAGTGGCAACCCACTCTAGTGTTCTTGCCTGGAGAATCCCAGGGATGGGGGAGCCTGGTGGGCTGCCGTCTATGGGGTCGCACAGAGTCGGACACGACTGAAGCGACTTAGCAGCAGGAGCAGTATATACTTATCATCCTCTTTAATAAGAGTTGGTCACTGCCTTTTTTTTTTTTAAAAGAACCTTTTTTCTTGCTTTCTAGAATTTCACTGTGTTTCCATTGTCTCTAAAGAGATACTCATGTTTCTGATATAATTCATACCCTACAATTTTTTTATTTTATATCTACTTTTAAATAAATTGCAGTCTGTAAACAGAGACATTTTAAGTAAAAGCCATTCTGTTGGATTATATTCCTGTTAAATTAAGTTGATTTCTACATTTAACAGAGAGGTCTTCAGCTGGTAGTTTAGTTCTGATGAGTAAAACTATAGTTATTACTTTACTTTCTTTGTAAGGTTTATAAGATTTCATAATATCAAAGTAAATCACATTGTTTTAAATGAGAAATTTCTGTGTTTTCATAAATATGATTGTTCTCATTGATCATGAAAGTGCTACTTGAATCTTGAAATAGTGCAAGGGATAATGTGATAGTTGATGTTCTTAAATGCTTTTGAGGTTTTTCATAACCATTTTTGGATGGTAATGAAGTTTCAGTTGAATTTCAGTTCTTAGTCAATTTCAGCCAACAAAATTTTTAGGCTGGCTCCAACAATTACAAAATAATTTATCTCTTTATTTCTTGAATTTTGACTAGTTGCATTAAATTTTTATAGCTAGTAAAACGTAAAGGTTTTTTTTTTTTTTTAATATGTGCTAGATGTTTGTTTTAAAATATGTACTAGATGTTTTTCTTCAGTTTTTAGACTGCTGATCTAGACTGCTCTTCATTGAGAAAATATGTTCTGACTCTTAGCCTTGCTGTATTTGCTATAACACAGAGTTTCAACTTAAAAACCTTACATTTTTCTCATACTTTAGCACAATAAGAAAATCTTTTCTTTGCCTAAATATTTTTCATAGTTTTAATGTAAGATGTTTTAGAAATTCAGCTAAAAAGTGGACAAATTACTATACATACCAAAAAATTGACTTGCCTTATACATCAAGCTCTGTGGCCTACACATAGCACAACATGAGAAGAAACAATAAAAGGAAAGTAATTAAGGGGAAGAAAGAAGTTTAGAAGGATAGACACACTGTTTCTCATATACTGATCACATTGATATAATTCATCACTTAGAAAATCTGCTTTCTATTCTGAAAATGAGGTATAAGTTGAAATACTAATTTATAATCAAGTGATATATTCTAAAACCAAAATTATTACTGGTTTAGAAGTTATCTATTAGTTTAGAATTATTTACACTGTGCCTTATTCTCCCCATTTCGCCTTTCTTCATTGGTAATGTTAAAAATTGATTTCAGTTTGGAAATTGGCTTGTGTTTTTTTTTAAATTCTGTGTCATGGCAGCTCTTATAGCTTGCCATGTATAAGGTATACATTACGCCTCTGTATAAAAAATTAGTTTCTGTTAATAGGAGTGGTATTTATTGGTAAAATAATGTTTCTTAGAAAAATAAAAAACTTGATTTAATTTGTATTTAAAGAACAATCCTGAGTGAAAATACAAATGAAGGACAAGTAGGGGCATTAAGGAAAACTGTGAAGTGTCATGTCTACAGGACAGATTCTCCTTAGGTTTGTCTCTCATAGAATAAATATTTCTTAGTGCTACTGCAGTGTGACTGTCATTAAAAAGATTATGACTTGCAAACACTAGTCATTGAGAGTTTTCCCAGTTTCCTTCCTTCAAAACTTTTGCATGATTTTATGCTACATACCTATGGCTCAGTGGGTAAAGAATCCACCTGCAGTGCAGGAGACACAGGAGACACAGGTTCGATCCCTGTTGGGAAGATCCCCTGGAGAAGGAAATGGCAACCCACTCCAGTATTCTTGCCTGGAAAATCCCATGGACAGAGGAGCCTGGTGGGCTAGTGTCCAAAGTGTTGTAAAGAGTGGAACACGATTAAGCATGCAGGATGCTACATACTACATACATGTACCTACGTACATAGGTACAGAGTAGTCAAAGATGAGTATGACCGTTTTTTCCTTGAAGCTCAAGTTTGGTTAGGGTAGAAGACAGAGTAACAAGTAAGCAAATGTTTACCTGCTGAGTACAGTAGCAGTATGCAAAGTATGTGTAGTACTATTTATAGCAGTGAAAAATTCACAAAGGAAGTATTAAAGAAGCTTTTGAGTGTTTTAGCCTTAAGAGAACACTCCATGGGGTAGGAACCACATCTTCAATGAGCATGAAAAAAACCTTCACCCAAGATGATAGCTAGCAAACTTTTAGTTTTAATTAGTGTAGTGTTGGCACAATTGTCAGGCCTCAGATGTGTAAAAGCACACTGGCTTTTACAGTTTCACCTAATTTTTCTTATTTTCTCACCTCTGCATTTGAAATTAAAGGCAGTGTCACTAGTTGGTAATTCACACACATAATCCATGCCTCCTGGGGTGAGTGGTGTACCTTGTGTTTTAAGTAAATCAGACCTGCATTTTGTATAATTTGTAAGATATTGAAATAAGTACATCACACCTTTTTAATCTAAAAGAAAAGACTGTTAAAGTATCAGATCAGATTAACTACTATTTGGAGGATATTATGGGTACAGTCTGCTTTCTTACTGCTATTCCAAATGTTAATTCATATTTAAAAGGTAGGTTGTTTATATACTAATAGTGATGGAGATAGTATAGAGAAAAATGAAATGCAGAAGATTAAAAGTCTTTATGACTGTACCATTTCCACTCCTAACTTTAACTAGACTTGGAAAAAGAGCTTATTTATTGATTTATGTTTTGTTTACATTTTCACCTTTTTTTAATTTTTATTTAAGGCTAGATAAAAAGACTTAAAAGTACTCTAGAGGAACATGAATGTTTACAAAAGCATATATAATTCATAAATAGGAAAATGGGCTCCTGGAATAAGCAAGATTTCATTATTAATGAAAAGTATCACTTTAACCAAATGGAAGTCAAAAATCAAGTCATAGATACCAGAATCAATCAGCTTGTTTTCTTTTTAAATTTTAAGAGAAGTAGTCCAAAAGGAACATTAAATCAACAGTTTTACGAAGTCTTACATTACCAATAATGGCTTCCTGTCTCATTTTTTAAAAGCTTTATTCCTTCTTTTATTCTTTCTCTCTCTCTCTCTTTGAATATATAAGCTCTTCTAGGGCGGGACTTGATAATCACATATTGAGGTGAGGAGTATTGTAAAACTACCATAACTCATAATTAAACGTGAACATGAACGTATATATTTTGGGGTTTTGTTTTCTTCCTAACTTCTTTGGTTTATTGGAAAGAACCAAGCCCGTTTCTATTGTGTCTTCTACCTCTTTCTGTCTGTGGTACTAAACTCTTTTCACAACAATGAGAACTCTGGGCACAACAGTGTAGAGTAGGAAATGACTAGATTAGGTATTAATGCCTAAGTTTTGGTTTTCATTTTACTTTTCCTAAAAATGTAACACCATAAGAAATAAATACATAAGGACAGACAGATTGAGCTTTTATGTTTATATTTTGTTTCACTTTAATAGGTTTATGATAGATAATTTTCCTTCATTTTTCTGTCATTTGTCCAATATAAATTTATCTTATACAGATTATCACATTTTTAAAATAACAAAAGTACAATTTCAAATATGGTATTCATTTAAGTTTGTAATACTTCTTTTCCTTATTAAAAAAATTTTTTTAAGAGATAAATGTTTCTTTTCAATGTTATTTATGTAAAACCAACTTACCATATTATTTTTTCTTAATTTGCCAGGACTGAATGGATATTTTACTTGTATGCTTCACATGATAGGAATTCAGGAGTTAATATGGGGACTCCGAGATTTTTGTTAACTATGTTTTGCTTACAGTTCTGAACATTTATTTTTCTTTGTAATAGGAATAATTGCAGAATGTGACTCTTATTCTAAATTGAGGGTTTTATAAAAACCCTTGAGTAATTGATGTTGATAGCTTTTTAAATTTTCCATGAACTGTGGAAAAGGGTGGACCTTTTATACTTTGGACTTTTGAATAGAGGCCATGATTTTAAGTCCCAGGATTTTTTCTAGTGTCTCCAGCCATATAGTATATTTGTATTTAATATAAAGCTTTTGTGGAAAAATTTCAACCTTAAATTTTTATTATTTTTTTTTTTTTGCTCAGAAGCAAATACAGTCGGACTTCTGTATCTGAAGGTTGCACATCTGTGGATACAACCAACCACAGATTAAAAAATATTCAAGGAAAAAATTCCAGAAAGTTCCAGAAACCAAAACTTGAATTTGCTGGTGCTTGCAACTGTTTATATAACATTTACATTGTATTAGGCACTATAAGTAATTTAGAAATGATTTGCTGTATATGGGAGGAAATACCATACCCTTTTATGTAAGGGACATGAGCACCCACTGTTTTGGTATCTGCATGGGATCCTAGAACCTATCCCGTACAGATAACCAAGGGACTGCTGTAATCACTCCTGATAACAGAATTGGGACCTCTAAAAATTGTATAGCTTTTAGAAAATTGTATTGTTGCTTGGAGACTATTGCTGTAACCACTCTAAATAACACATGTCCTAAAATGTTGTATCAGTAAATAAAGCTCTTTCAAGAATTTTTTGACCTTTATACATCCTTTTTTCTTCTTTAAATATGTTTAGATATAAATTAGTTTCTGTACTGACAAAAATTGAAAACCAATTTACTTATCTGAGAGGATTGAAAGCAGTAGTATATAAAACGTGATGTATTTAAAACAAGTAAATTACAGTTTGCCTTATTGACTGCACTTACTAAAACTATAGTGATATATCAAAATGAGGTCTTGCCTCTTACATTTTTTTTTCTTTTTCATGTTTTAAGCAGTCTGGACCAAAAGGAAAGGTAAGCTTAATATTGATGAAATTAGAGCATGGATACAACAATAAAATATCATATTTATATGCTTTGAAAAATCACTGAATTCGAGTTCATCATTAAGCTTATTACTAATTTTAATAAAAGGAAACATAGCACAACATGATATTTGATTTACGTGAGTAATATTTCACCATAATTCTCAACATACATTTTTCCATGAATGATTATTATATATTTATACTGATGTGTAACTACTTTAAATAAAGTATTTCGGAAAATAGTAGTAAAATTATTTTCAGTTACATAATATAAATATTTCTTGTTGTATTTTAGTGATAATATTTTTGCTTAATACTTTATTAGAGTGAGGTGAAAAATTGAGTAGAATACCTTAAGCTTGGAGTTAAAACTCTATTCTGACCCTAAATTTTGTGACAGAATTTTATGATCCTTCTTTGTTTCCTTTGTAATAATTCTAGCAGACACATCATCCTTTAGCAGAAATGTTGAATAATGTAACGTAAATAACATAGAAACAAGTCTTTAAGAACACATTTCTTTGAATAGTGAAATGATTGTAGTTGTTTTGAAGCAAATACCCTTAAGAATAGCTCTCTCCTCAGTGTGTATATGTGGAAATTTTTGTGCATGTGCATATCTTTTTTTCTTGCTTCCCTGAATCTCAGGAACCTTTTATGAATTCTCCCCTCCCAAAACAGGTAAACAACCCTTGTATTAAGCCAATACTTTTGTGTCATTGGTGACGGTCAAAAGAAGGGACATTCTATACTTTGATTTAATTGTGTGACTCTGACTCTATACTTTTGTTTAAAGGTGTAGAGGAAGCAAAGAGGACAACTTACAGTGCTTTATAGAATGCTATATATTCCATCTTACTTCATGAACACCAAGTTTCTGAGCTATAAAGGTGATTCTGTCAGCAAAAGATTTAGGCATATTATTTTATAATTCTGAAATACCTCACAGTTCTTATATGTTTTAAATGAATGGGTTGTGCACATATTTTATTACCTATCTCCTGGAAAAGAAAATTTATTCTTCTATTTCTTTTTGAGTAAATTATTATTTCTTGTCAGATATAGATTTTATGTCTTTAAAATTTTTAACTCATAAGTGACTCATTTTGGAGAGAAGACCATTAATAAGATGTTTTTAATAAAATTGCTGAAGAATATACATTAAATAACTATACAGTCACACATGAACCAGACTGTTGTTTTATAGAAATAAACATTCCTTCCTGAGTGTTATAGTAGGTAAAATGCAGGTATTGTTATATTATCAGAATAGTATAGAGCTTAGATTATTCTTTTTCTCCCAATAGCCTTGGAGGATTAAACTGATTTTTTTTCCCACTGTTTTGGCTTCTTAGGCATATTTCTGTTGTGGAAATTTATTCACTGATAGATTCAGCAAATGTTTTAGTGACTCTATGTGCCAAGGCACTCTTCTAGGAGCAGACAGAAATCCCTACCCTCTTGGAGCTTGTAGTCTTGTTGGAATAATACTGGAATAGGAATCAAAAGGTATAGAATTAAGTAACCAGTATTACCATATAACTTACTCTAAAATGGGAATAATGATATTTGCCCAATTTTGAAGGAGATTTGTGAAGAACAAATGAGATAATTATTTGAAAGTGACATGTATTCTGTAAAGTTTGAAATATCTGTAATAGATACTGAAATTCTTTGTCTTTTGTACCAACATTACAGTCAGGGACTAGCATAAAGCAGCAGGTATTTATAAAATACATAAATACACTGGAGTGCTTTATTTAGCACCTTTGTTACTGTTAGCTTCAATTTAGTCCATTAATCCTTTGGATTCTTACCTAAAATTATTTCATCTTTGTCACAGTTAAGCTGAGAAATTTTCTGTCAGTAGATTTTACTCTGGAACTTTTTTTTCACATAAGCCTTTTCCCCTCTCTTCTTACAAGCAAAGTCACATCTTTTTTTCTGATCTTTGAAGAGCAATAGAAAATTTTTTATCTTTATCCCTTAACATATGAAGGACTATAAATCTCTGAACTAAATGATTGCTTTACAGGAGGATAGCTTATCTAATGAACTGAAAGATAGGGAGTTGTGGAAGGTTAAACTATATACTGGGCACAATGAGGTATATTTTAGGTTTAAAACCAAGCTGGAATAAATAATAAACAATCATTTTAAGGTCCAGAGCTTTCAAACTTAAAAAAGTTGTTCCCATTTTTCTTTGTTGTGAGTGACATTGGTGACTCAAGTGACTTCTTTTCTGACTCTTGGACAGTGGATTATGAATACAGTGTATGTGCTGGCACCAGCAACCTGGAAAACTTAATCTGGTATTAGAACCCCCCCCATAAATAGACTGTGACCCATTATGAAATGAGCACATAGTAATTTCAAAAGTTTTAAAAATATTTTATTATAATGTGTTCATATTATACAGAATTTTGAAATAACAGAAAGGTACAAAGGTAGTAATGTATGTAGTAATGTAAAGGTACAAAGGTAGTAATGTACAAAGGTAGAATGTAGTAAAAGAATATATGTGAAACACTAGACATATTTACTTAAATATGGGGTATGTTTGAAAAGACAACTGTTACAATGAAATATTTTATAATTTTTAAGTCCTTAAAATAGAAAATACATCATTAGCATCTTTGTATATTTCTTTTACAATATTTTTCCCTCTGTCCTTTATATCTAACAGGGAGTCATAGTAAAAGTACAGCTGCATATTCTGAATTTTGGCTTCTAAAAATTATTTTTAATGATCACACAATAGCTTGTCCTGCAGATATACATAATTTATTTACCCATTAGCCCATGTCTGGTTGTTTTTCACTGTTATATATGACACATTGATGAACAACTTTGTATATAAATTTCTAAATATGTCTCTTAAGATGAATATCTAGGAACGATTCTTTATAAATATTTTTAATGCTCTTGATAGGTACTTCCAAATTGTTTTCCAGACAGGTAGTACCAAGTTATATTAGCCTTATAAAATACTATCTTGATATCTGAGAAATAAGAGTATAGCAAGATACTAGATTGTAAGACTAATAGTAATTAAGTTTTTTTAATTCACTCATCAATTGAAGTATATATTGAAAAGATAAAAATTTCATTCATAGTAGAAACTAAAATATTCAATAATAAAATTAATGATGTATATCTCCCTTATAAATATACCTAAAGAACCTGATTTGAGGCATATATTTGGTTCCTGGTTGGTTATTTGATAGAGTTGCTCCTTGAGATAAATTTAATGGAGTTTTAGTCAGAAATCCTGTTGACTTTGTTACTTTAGGAAATTTGACCAATTGACTCAAGTTTGTTTCAAAGAGTAAATATTGGAGAAGAGCAACAGTCTTAATTTTGTAAAAAGAGTAAATGAGGGAAGAGAAGAATGACATGCTTTGCCACATAATAAAGCATACTGGGAGGAAAACAGTGGTTGAATATGGAAACATTAGAAAAGGTCTAAAAAGGAAGTAGGACAGTAAAGAGACTAGAGAATCCAGGTGTGTTTAACTTCCAGCTAGCCTGTCTAATCAATAAATGTTTAGTTTACCATGCCTAAATTATATTATTTTAGGCTAATATTTTGAATTCCTTTATGATAGTTGCATGGTAGCCAGTTGTTCAGTTTTGACATTGTCATCCTTGTACTGCAAAATTTAGATAATTGTTGGACCTGATAAATACACTTCGAATTACATGCTGCCTTTTAGTTACATACATTTATTCCTTCCAACTATTTATCAAGTGCTTGCTATGTTCTAGGCATAAGAATACAGTGATGAACAAAACAGGCAAGACCTCTGTTCTCCTGTAGTTTACATTTTGATGGACAACAGCTGATAATGAATAAGTAAAGTACCTAATAAGTTCTGTGTTTAAAAGTACAATTGGATGATGTGATATAGTGTGACAATATGGTTTCTTAAGATGTTCAGAGAAACTCAGCTACAAAGCTAACATTTAACCAAGGACTAACTGAATGTAGACTCAGATACAGTGATCATAGAGATGGCTTCTTCAGATAGGAAAGAGGTGGTACTAAGAGATTCATGCTGGCATGAGTATGGTATGTTCAGAGAAAGAAAGAAGGACCACTGTGGCTAGAACTTGGGGAGCAAAGGAGGAAATATTTTGAGGGTTGGTTTAGTAAGGTCAGCTAGAACCCCTAGATCATAAAAGGCTTTGTAAGATGATCTCAAGAGTTTGAGTTTTACATTGGTGCACTCATTGAAAACTTTCAGAGCATTTTAGATAGAGAAGTGTTACTACCTGATAAATATCTGAGATTTTTTTAAAAAAATAGTCTTTTATATATGGTTTCTGTGGTATTTAATTGAGGCTAAGCTTGTTTTACTTACCAAATAGAATAGCAGTAATAATCTTTGACTGTTCAAAACTATTAATAGCTCAGCAAAGTCTAGGAATTAGAGAGGTAGAAAGATATAGGTAAAAGGAATCTTATGGCTTTTTTAGGGAGAGGGATTGAATGGGATAAGATGGGGAAGTGAAAGGATTTTAAAGATCTTTATGTCTTTGGGGTGTGTAGAATATCTTGCTTGAGGAAATAGTTGGAATCTTGATACCATGTTAATGAACATAACATGCAACTGAAATAAGAGTTGAGACAGGGAAGGTAACTATTGTATTTGTTAAATTAACCAGAGGAGAAAAAAATAAGTGAAAAGTAATTGTGGGGACTTTCCTGGTGGGCCAGTGACCAAGACTCCGCAATCCCAGTGCAGGGAGTCTGGGTTCGATTCCTGGTCAGGGAACTAGATCCCACATGCCTCAGTTAAGACACATCACAGCCAAATAAATAAATTTAAAAAGAAAGAAAAGTAATTGTGTAAGT
This sequence comes from Tragelaphus eurycerus, assembly GCA_935064755.1. NCBI lineage: Eukaryota > Metazoa > Chordata > Mammalia > Artiodactyla > Bovidae > Tragelaphus > Tragelaphus eurycerus. The sequence goes on from CAKXYN010000041.1 coordinate 16,432,331, forward strand.
CAGTAAAAATAGGAAAAAAGAGGAAAGAATGAAACATAAAAAACAACTAACTCATAAGGTAAGATGAAAGGAAAACATGAAGTTTATCAGTTGCAATACTTGTGATCAGGTTGAATATGTTTATTAAAAGACAAATCTGTTGTTTAAACTCAGCTGTATCATACTATTTATAAGAATCAGCTACTTCTAAAATAATGGTTTGTAAGTAAAGGGTCTCTCTTAGAGTCAAAAAAGATACAGACAATATGGCAGAAACCAACAGACTATTAGAAAACAATTATCCTCCAATTAAAAATAAGTTAAAGATGCAAACAAAGGAAAGCATGAGTAGAATTTTAGCAACAAATGAGACCAAATTAAGGATTAGAAGCATTAAATAGGATAAAGGAGCGCATTTCATAATGGACATACTCTGAGAAATGAATAAAGCTCCCTTAAAATATTTAAAATACAAAAGTGTTTTTGGTTAGAGTACAACTTTGGGAAATTTTAATAAATCTTCAAAAATTTGAAGTTTAAACTTAAGTTTGGAATAATGGATTTTAATGGAAAATAGATACATTTAATTTTTGTTATAGAAGTTTATATCTTTTGCAATCAGTTACAGCAGTGGAACAATTTATAAAGTGAGTTATTAAAACCAACTAAAAATAAACCAGCACTCAGATCCTGGTTTCTAATATTCTAATACAAGGAACCTGGAGAAATGGCTGATTCTAGGGATGGGTTAGGGAAAACACAAAATAATCTTAGAGTTGCTTGTAGTATCAGAATCCAATTCAAAAACCAAAAGGCACTTACTCAACAACCCATACACTAAAATTGGAGCAGTACAGAGATATTCATGGCCCTTGTACAAGGATAACATGCAGATTAGTGAAGCATTCCATATTTCTGTAAATTTTATGTATATTTTATCAGAAATAAAAAGGTGATGTCACAGGAAAGGAACACAAAAGCCAACTGAAAGCTCCCAAGGGCCAGAACCAAAACAAATTGGATTATAACCTAAAGTATAAAATAAATATCCTTTGGTAGTACTGGTATAAATAATTGAATAAGTGATTTACTTACTGAACTAACCTAATATTTTTGTAAGCTGCATAAAATGAATTGGGGGAAATTGACGGCTGTTTGCTACAGAAGAATTCCAAATAAATAATATATGTAGATACTCCCCTCTTCAGGAAGAAATAGCATTGAAGCATTGTTTAGTTGCTAAGTTGTGTCCAACTCTTTTGCAACTCCATGCACTTCTCTGTCTACCGGATTTTCCAGGTAAGAATACTGGAGTGGGTTGCTATTTCCTTCTTCAGGGGGTCTGACCCAGGGATCAAACCTGCATCTTCTGCATTGTGGATTCTTTACTATTGAGACACCAGGGAAGAAGCCTCAGAGTTTAAGTACCTTTGCCTCTCTTGTGGGCTGGACTAATTGAATTTGCTTCCAAATAGAACATTGGAAAGGGAAAATAAGTAACTTTGGAGTAGAGAAACCTGGCAGACATTACCTTAGCCAGATCACAGTTAATCTTACTGATGTTATAAATCACTGATTTCATGTAGCCTCTGATAGGATGTGATGAGACATCCACCAAACCTACAAGCTCGGTCTAGTCATGAGTGAAACACCAGACACACGTTGAGGGGTATTCTGTGTAATAACTAACCAGTCTCTTCCGAAGTGCCAGGGTCATGAAAAAGAATTTAAGTCTGAGAAATAAAGAAGCTGCTTCCATAGTGGCTCAGATGGTAAAGAATCTGCCTGCAGTACGGAAGACCCAGGTTCAGTCCCTGGGTTGGGAAGATCCCCTGGAGGAGGAAATGGCAACCCACTCCAGTATTCTTGCCTGGAGAATTCTATGGACAGAGGAGCCTGGCGGGCTAGTGTCTGTGCCTGGAGAGTTCCATGGACAGAGGATTCTGGCAGACTACAGTACATGGGGTTGCAAAGAGTCAGACATGACTGAGCCACACACATGCACGCACAGATGCACACCTAGGGAGACAGGATCACTAAAAACAGTGAATCCTAGATTGTATTCTAGAACAAAGAGGATATTAGTAGAAAGTGGAAGAGCTGGTAAAATTCAAACAAAGCCTGGCATTTAGTTAATAGCCATGTGCAAATGTTGATTTTTGGGTCTTTTGACATAGATATGAGGGTAATGAAGGTGTTAACATTAGGAAAAACTGGGTAAGGGATATAAGAGAGTTCTGAACTATCTTTTCAGCTGTTCAGTAAATCTACGTTTGTTCTAAATTTTATTTAAAAAAAAAAAAAAAGACTTCCAAAGCTGAAGCCTATCTAACCTTTAATAAACAGAACATTATGATGTTTTTTAAACAGTTCTGCACAGAAGGGGGAAAAGGTATCTAGTTTTATGCAGCTTGTAAAATATTGGATCCATGATCCATGAAATGAGGTTCTCTAAAACTTATATACAAAGCACATACCCTCAGAAGCAAAAGAAAAAGTGCTCCCAGTTGGTAGGGACACTTCTCTGCTTCTGCTTGGTTTAAGGTAGAAAAGAAAATCCACTGGGAAATTAAATTTTAGCCTTAAGCATCATACTAGATTGAAGTTTGAAAATTTTAATGTCTGTAGAGTGAGACTGAGAAATTAACAGAAAAGTTTATTTTTGATTACCTAACAAAAGTTAACACAAGGTTATATCTATAAAGTTCTTTTAATTCTCTTATTAAACAAATACTTTTATTCTGAAATTCTTGTTTAATTATATTAAAATTAAGATATACTTCAGTAATTTGCTTATTATATTATTTAAAACAAAATTTGCTCTGTATAGGGCAAAATATAGTAAATATCAGATACAGAGTGGCCATAAGGTTTGGAAATGTTGGCACATGTACATAATTTTTAACATGACAATACATGATGGTCATGGACATTATATGACATATATATTCATTGTGGTATTTGTTCCTCATCAGCAATGCATAGTTCAGTGCACTCTGTCAAATAGCAGAGAGCTGAGTGAATTAGTAATCTCTATATATCTGTGATATGTTGTCATAGATGATTATGCCAGTTATTACTGAATGAACTTATGTTTATAGCATACCCCAGAATAAGTAAAGCAGGTTTAAATAGACAAAATCCAAATTATCTGTATTTCCAGATTTTGTGGCCACTCTGTCAAATCATTTTGCTTGTTGATAATCCTTAGTATTTAAGAATATCTACTGTTTCTGTTGTCCACTGTTTTAATACATAGAGGTTTTGGAGTTTACTATAGTTGTATCATATTTTGCTTCAAATTTATTGCCTCGGTTGTATTTTATAGTTGATATTTTAATTTTTCCAGTGTAGAGTTATAACAGAGATTGAAAATTGATTGTATATGGATAAAACTATATTATATCATTTTTAGTGTGAACATGTGTAGAATATAAAAACATGTACTTTATTTAAAGCTTAATGTAGTTAGGAGCTGAAAACCTTACATTTCATAGCACTGGTACTGCTGTCTCTGAGGCAAATTCTCATCTTCACAATTTGTATCCTCACAAGATTTTGACAGTGTGGAAATGACCCAGTTGGACCACATACTGCTCAACGATAATAATGAAAATACCATTACTTACCAATACTGATGCAGTTTGCTAGGATTTAGATTCTGGTGTTGCTATTTAGTAGTTCTGTGACCATGGGCAAGTTAATTAACCTCATTGTGCCTCAGTTTCCTCATCTGTAAAGTGCTAACAGTAGTATATACTTTATAAGGTTATCGTGAAGGCCAAAATAATTAATAGATGCAAAGCACTTAGAACAGTACCTGGCACATTATGCTCACTATTTGCTAGCTGCTATCAAAAGTACACTACTGTCACTACTCTTACTATGTTCTTGTCGTTTTCTTATTTTGCTTTCAATTCAGGTGCTTTGACTTTTGCAATATAAAAATATGAAATCCTTATAAGGAAAACTCCTTTAGGATTTTTGTTTAATTTTTGCTTAATTGTATTGCTTTGTGATAGGTTTGATCACTTGTGCGAATGGATTTATAAAGAACAGAATAACCTCTTTTAATTCTCCCATTAAATAATACGAAAATATTTTTGGAACCTTTCACTTGGATGGGGAAGTAGCTATTTTTAGCTCCCTCGTTGGTTGCAAATCTCCTTCTTTAATGGTTTTATCCCATAGTTTAGCTATAGGTTTTTTGCTTTTCTCCCAAACTGGTGTATATTTGGACTTCTCTGACATTTTAGGATCCTTATGTACTAAGGATTCCTGTTCAGAATTCTGAAAATTGGTTGTGTGTGAAGTCTGACAGTGTAAATAATATACTTTTTAAAGTATGAGTGTAATTATAACCCCATTATATAGTCACAAATATTCAAATACTTGTGACTACACAGTATGAATACTTGTTTCATGATTTCTAGTTTTGTATATAACTTTTTTTTTTACTGCTTTTGTAATTATCCTGAAGAACAAGATCTTATTCAGTCTTTATTCCCTTTATTCATTGATTTTTAAACAGCTAGAAACATTTACAGCAAAATTGGGCAGATATTTATTCTAAGCTGAGTAATTTGTTTTATTTCAGAACTGCATGTGACAATGAAATATTACAAGCCTTTCTTTTTTAAGTTTTTATAAATGGATTATGAAAGTAGTTCCAAAAGAAAAATTCTAAAATTTTGCGCGTTGGGGAGATATATGTATCTTCCCAAAGTGACTACTTTGAAAGGATAAATATTTGGATTCATTTATTAAATGTTTATTTGAAAGACTGCCCACTGTTGGCTGGCATAAACAGTTTAAATAAAATATAATCACTGCCCTTAGGGATCTTGTAGCGCATTAAGGTTTAGTATGTTTGTGTAATATAGTATTATTTTATATTACCACTTTTTATGTAACAAGCTATGATTTGCTTTTGAAAAACATATTGTTAAGTATTCCCTCTACTTTTTCATTTTAAACATATTTTTTTTCTTTTAGAGTAAAACTATATGAATTTCCTTTTAGGAAAGAATACCCACCTCATGTCCAAAAATTTGAAAGTAACCCTGTAAGGTTAAGTCGGCCCCAAGGTGTTGGTAAGTGTGCAGTTTTATTTGTTAACACCTGTGAAGGGTTTTGAGTTGTTGTATGAAAGGTAAATTAGGGATGTATCACTGGCTTTAGAATATTCCCAGTTATACTAGAAATATATAGACCCATTTTTAATAACTGACTTGAGAATTTCTCATCTGAAATCATTGGAGAATGATTCAGAGAGTACACATTCAGGTGATGATAGTTGGAAGTCTTTTTGATTATATTAGCATTGTTGTTAAATTCAGTGTCCAAATATTAACTCTGGATGGGTTATAGCTTCAGAATTTTGTTTTGTTGCACTATGTTATAATCTTAATATAGTACAACAGTGTTAATTCAGTGGTTGCCTAATATATTCTAAATTTTAGGATCAAAATTATTCTAGACAAGAAAATCACTGAATTAAAAAGAGACCATACCTGATAAAACTGTGTTAATAGTAGATGTTGAAATATTATTGTAAGTAGAAATTTAATTTACATCAAAATAATTTTTTAAAAATTACTAATAAAAGCAATTAGCATTTATGAAAGCTGTTTCTACCATCAAACTGATGTTCACTATTTAGAGATTTTCAATCTGTGTATCCATCTTGTATTCCCCAGGCCTTTGCTTTTTTATTTTTTGCCTTTTTTTTTTTTAATTGAAGTATACTTTGATTTACATTATTAGTTTTAGGTGTACAGTGTTGTGATTCAGTATTTTTACAGGTTATTGTCCATTAAGTTGTTACAGGATAATGGCTATAATTCCTGTTCTATGTAATATATTCTTGTTGCTTGTCTATTTTATGTATAGTAGTTTGTATCTCTTAATCCCATAGGCCTTTTGCTTGTTTTAAGTAGCAGTAGTGGCTCTTACTATCCAAAATCGAATGATTTTAAGCAGCTGAGTTTTCCTGGTTGCCAACAGTTAGTTTATTTATTTATTTTTTAAAGCATCTGTATTTTTCTATACCTTGGATGAAAATCTTTTGTGTATATATAGAACATATTTTATAAAGAGAATATTTGAGACATAGATTCTTTCTTAATAATTTTGCAGTTGTTATGAATGTGAATTAGTATATTTTGTAATGCCTAGTTATGCTCACTAGGTTTATTAAATGTGGTAGTTATGACCAGCCTCTTTAACATTCATACCTTAAATCTTTACTGAACTCATACCCTGCACTTGAGCTGAGTCAGATGCTTGACATTGATTATTTGCTTTTATCCTAGCTCCCTACCCAGGATCTCAATAAGCTAAGTCCAACTTTACCTCCGTTTTGTGCAGAGGAAGAAATTGAGGTTTGCAGGGATTATATAACTTGCTCAAGGACACAAACTAGTACTGGAATCCAGGTCTATATGATGATAAAGACCACACGTTCTCTTAACCACTGTGCTTTACTATTTTCTCCCTAGATCAAAAAGAAACTTATTTCTGATCCTCAGGGAAGAACTACACAATAGGTACGGTTATTATTCCCTTTACCCAGATTCATTTCAGTAAGTTAAGTGATTTGGCCTGTTATATGGTTTTAGATATCAGTGAGCCCCAGACATTTGACAAAAATTTTTTGTTTATTCAGACACTTCCCTGGTGGTCCAGTGGTTAAGAATACACCTGCCAGCGCAGGGGACACTGGTTAGATCCCTGGTTTGGAAGGATTCCCTATGCCACTGGGCAACTAAGCCCGTGAGCTACAGCTACTGAGCTTGCCTGTGTAGATAGAGCCCATGCTTTGCAGTAAGAGAAGCCACCATGATGTTAAGCCCAAGCACCACAGCTGGAGAGTACCACCCCCCACCCCCCACCTGCAAAACTAGAGAAAGTCTGTGTAGCAATGAAGACCCAGTATAGCCAAAAATAACGAAATTAAAAAAAAAAACACAACCACTTTTTTTGTTTATTCAGTGACATTCATTAAATAGATAAGAATAACCTTTTTTAAAAAACCTTTTTATTTTAAAATCATTTTAAACGAATACTGAAAAGTTAGAAAACTAGAACTCATTTACCCTTTACCCAGTTGCTCTTAATGTTAACATGTTATAGTCATAGTACATTTGCAAACTAAGAGATTGGCACTGGTATAACATTTTAAACTAAACAAATAGATATTGGTCTCATTTCACCAATTTTTCACTGATAACTTTTTAATGTTCCAAGATCCAGTTTGAGGATCTTATATTTGTTACATCTCCTAAGTTGCCTTGATTAATTTGAAGAATACTAGTAGAATGCCTTTCTGTTTGGAAGTTTGAATGATGTTATCTTATGATTTGTTGTTGTTAAGTTGCTCAGTCATGTCTGACTCTGCAACCCCATGGACTGCAGTGTTCTAGGCTTCCCTGTCCTTCACCATCTCCTGGAGTTTGCTCAAACTCATGTCCATTGAGTTGGTGATGCCATTCAACCATCTCATCCTCTAATGTCCCCTTCTCTTTCTGCCTTCCATCTTTGCCAGCATTAGAGTCTTTTCCAATGAATCAGCTCTTTGCATCTTATGATTAGAATGAAGCTGTTCATTTTTGGCAAAACTTTAATGAAAGGTTGTGTCTTTTTCTACACATTATGTCAAGGGTTGTATGATGTTGGTTTGTCTTAACTACTGTTAAACATGATCTCCTACTTAGGTATTTTCTGGTGAGTTCTTCCACCATACAGCTGTTTTCCCCTCCTTATTAATAACTTGAGACTCTTACACTATGCAGATATCCTCTTTTTTCTCAAAAGTGTGTCCACTGATACTAGCATATTTTGGTGGCTCTTGCTGGCAACAATTATTACTCAGTGTTTATTAATGGTAGTCTTCTATTTTATTTCTTTTACATGTGTTAATTGAAATTTTTTTATAGGGAAGAGCTATACTTGCTGCTTTATTTACTTATTCAGTTTATGCCTGTGGACTCATAATAGAGTGTGTAAATATATATATATATGTATGTATATGTATAAATATTACCTGTCCAAATGAAACATATTAGCTTTGGGAAAGGGATATTGGTATATTTAGCCTGTAAAAAAGTGATGGTGTTAGTTGCAGTTGTTCAGTCATGTCCAACTCTTTGCGCCCCCATGGACTGTAGACATCCAGGCTCCTCTGTTAATGTAATTCCCCAGGCAAGAATAATGGAGTGGGTAGCTATTCCCTTCTCCAAGGAATCTTCCTGACCCAGGGATTGAACCCTGGACTTGTGTATTACAGGCAGACTCTTTACTGTAGTGACCCCACAAGAGACTGAGCCAGACTTGCCTGCGAGTGTCCAGGAGTCTCCGGCTGAGTTGTGGGTCTACAGACCTGCCGCAAGGTCAGGGGCACTGAATATACCAGTCCTGAGAGCTACGTAAGTCCTGGTGTGCTGGCATATGTGAACCGTGAACTTCCAGATGTTCAAGCTGGTTTTAGAAAAGGCAGAGGAACCAGAGATCAAATTGCCAACATCTGATGGATCATCAAAAAAGCAAGAGAGTTCCAGAAAAATATCGATTTCTGCTTTATTGACTATGCCAAAGCCTTTGATTGTGTGGATCACAGTAAACTGCAAAATTCTGAAATAGATGGGAAAACCAGACCACCTGACCTGGCTCTTGAGAAACCTATATGCAAGTCAGGAAGCAACAGTTAGAACTGAACATGGAACAACAGACTGGTTCCAATTAGGAAAAGGAGTACGACAAGGCTGTATATTGTCACCATGTTTATTTAACTTCTATGCAGAGTACATCATGAGAAATGCTGGGCTGGAGGCAGCACAGGCTGGAATCAAGATTGCCAGGAGAAGTATCAATAACCTCAGATATGCAGATGACACCACCCTTATGGCAGAAAATGAAGAAGAACTAAAGAACCTCTTGATGAGAGTGAAAGAGGAGAGTGAAAAAGTTGGCTTAAAACTCAACATTCAGAAAACTAGGATCATGGCATCCAGTCCCATCAGATCAGATCAGATCAGTCGCTCAGTCGTGTCCGACTCTTTGCGACCCCATGAACTGCAGCATGCCAGGCCTCCCTGTCCATCACCAACTCCCGGAGGTCACCCAGACTCACATCCATCGAGTCAGTGATGCCATCCAGCCATCTCATCCTCTGTCGTCCCCTTCTCCTGCCCCCAATCCCTCCCAGCATCAGAGTCTTCTCCAATGAGTCAACTCTTCGCATGAGGTGGCCAAAATACTGGAGTTTCAGCTTTAGCACTTCATGGCAAATAGATGGGGAAGAAGTGGAAACAGTGGCTCACTTTATTTTCTTGGGATCTAAATCACTGCAGATGGTGGCTGCAGCCATGAAATTAAAAGATGCTTGCTCCTTGGAAGAAAAGCTATGATCAAACTAAACAGCATATTAAAAAGCAGAGACATCAATCACTTTGCCAAAAAGGTCCATCTAGTCAAAGCTCTGGTCTTTCCACTATAAAGAAAGCTGAGTGCCAAAGAATTGATGCTTTTGAACTGTGGTGTTGGAGGAGACTCTTGAGAGTCCCTTGGACTGCAAGGAGATCCAACCAGTCCATTCTAAAGGAAGTCAGTCCTGAATATTCATTGGAAGGACTGATGCTGAAGCTAAAGCTGCAATACTTTAACCATCTGATGCAAAGAACTGACTCATTTGAAAAGACCCTGATGCTGGGAAAGATTGAAGGCGAGAGGAGAAGGGGATGACAGAGGATGAGATGGTTGGATGGCATCACCAAATAGATGGACTTGAGTTTGAGCACGCTCTGGGAGTTGGTAATGGTCAGGGAAGTCTGACGTGCTACAGTCCTTAGGGTTGCAAAGAGTTGGACATGACTAAGCGACTGCACTGAACTGAACTGATAGCTCTTTTGTGTTTTGTGTCGCTGCTGCTAAGTCACTTCAGTCGTGTCTGACTCTGTGCGACCCCATAGATGGAAGCCCACCAGGCTCCCCCCGTCCCTGGGATTCTCTAGGCAAGAACACTGGAGTGGGTTGCCATTTCCTTCTCCAGTGCATGAAAGTGAAAAGTGAAAGGGAAGTCACTCAGTCGTGTCCAACCCTCAGTGACCTCACGCACTGCAGCCCACCAGGCTCATCCATCCATGGAATTTTCCAGGCAAGAGTACTGGAGTGGGGTGCCATTGCCTTCTCTGCAGTTTTGTGTTAGGTAGGTTCATATATACTTGGATATAGTACGAATGATAGGGCTATAATAATGTTGTGTATATTGTTTCATAAAGATTGCATTTTATTTTAGGATTTCCTTGGAGATAGTTTTTAAAATAATATTTTCACATCCCAGGATCAGTAGTTAGTGGCATAGCACCTGGAATAATTTTCTCCTTTAAAGGTATCACTATCTTGTTATAGTTCTTAACACTTATGAGGACTTCCTTTATTATTTTTCTCCTTTATTTTGCATTTAAGAGGCATTTAATATGAATTATAGTTATTAATCAGCATAGGCTAGTAATTACTGATAAGCACTTCTGTACAGTAAACTAAAGCTTGTAAAAATTAAGTATTGGTATAATTTTTGGACATGTCACATATCCTGTTGATTTTTTGTTTGGTGTTCTTTTTACAGTTTTTCTAAGCATGAAAAATAATGTCTTAATTAAGATCTCTCTTTTTTTTCTGATTTCTTAAGCTTCCTTTTTGTTTTCCATTCTGATTTTGTGTTCTTATCAGAGAATTAATAGATGTTATATGCTGTCTCTGAGTAAATATTTAATTACATTCTTAATGTAATTACATTATGATTCTAACTTAAATCATCTGACTTAGCAGTGTTTAACTCATTTGCAGAAGAAATATATCCCCTCATCTTAATCAGTCAAGGTATCTTCTTTTAGTATCTTAACATATATTGATAACTTGCCAGACTTCTGTGCATATATAGCTATTTTTTGATGCATTTATACTGTGTGTATTGTTCTATAACTTGCATCTTGACTTTGTTATGATATTATCTGGTTCCTGTACTCTCATTAAGAGATACTGGAATTGCAGAGGAAAACCACAATGAAAGACACAATTAAAAGAATCAAATGGACTATAGCCAAGTCTCTTATTTTTTAATAGATGTGAGGTGACCCACTATATTTATATAGTATAATTAAATTTTTAATGTTTTGATATTATATATTATGATTAATACTTTAGCACATTTTGTGTATTTTATGTTATTTCGTTAGATCAAGTCCTTAGAAATAAAATTACAAGGTCAAAGGTTATGTACATTTTAAAGACATTTGATATGTTTCTGCCAAAATGCTTTCTATAAAGGGTATCAGCACCCAGCAGGCATGATCTATGTTTATTTTCTCATATACTCCTCAGCAGTATTAGATCTTACCATTCTTTCAGGCTTTGCCAGACTGATTGGGAAATAGTATTTGTTTTTTCACATTTCCTCATTAATGACCAGGCATTTTATATGTTAAGTGGCCATTTGAGTTTCTTTTTTTTTTTTCTTTTTTTTTTTTAAAAAACACATGGGAGCTTGCGCCGAGGCTCAGGTCCCACACGATCCCAGGCAGAGCGCAACCGCTGCCGCGCATGCGCGCTCCACGCCTGCCCCGCCCCACCCTGAGTTTCTTCTTTTATTCATGTCTGCCTGTTCTGTTCTTTGCCTATTGTGTTCTCTGTTTATCACACATATTCAGCATAGCCCAAAGTGATTTTTAAGGAGATTATAATGAGAATATATGACTTGAGTTTTATTTTATAATGAAAATCGATCATAGTAACAGCGACATGATGGAGAAAGCCATTTTTCTAATTTGTCTTTCTCTTTTAAAAGGTGATAAAAATAACTTAAAAGCAAATAAATAACCACAATACCATAATAAAGATAGCTGTTTGTATCCTAACTATCCTTGAGGTATATATTTTCCAGCAGAGCTAAATTTTCAAACAAAAATAAAGGGCTATCCTTGCCGCACCCAACCTCCAACTTATATTATGAAAATTTTCAAACATACCAAAAAACCGAATTTTAAAAGTGAATTTACATGTACCACATAGATTCTGTAATGAACACTACTGCATTATGTATTTGTAAATCTAATCATTTTTATAAATTCATCTTCTTTTTACAGTACATTTAAAATTATAAACACCAGTTTAGTTTTACTCCTAAACACTTCAGCAGATATTTGATTAGAGTTCAATGTATATTTGTTTTCTTTTGAAATAGAATTTACATATAATGAAGTTTACAAGTCATAAGTGTACAGTTGAATACATTTTGACAGGTATACACACCTTTCTAACCCAAGGCCCTGGTAACACACAGTGTAAATGATATCATCACTTCAGAATATTCCCTCATGTTCTACCAGTTACTTCTCATCTGTGCCCCATCATAGGTAACCATTTTCACATAAGTGGAATAATACAGTGTGTACACTTTTATGTAAGTCGTCTTTTCACTCAGGATGAATTTTTGACATTCACCAGTGTTGTTGCGTGCATTACCAATTTTTTCCTCTTTAGTATTGTATTGTAGGGCTGTAACAGTTTATCAATCTCCTATGATGGATACCTGAGTTGTTTCTAGGTTTGTTTGTTTGTTTTTTATGAGGAAAGCTACTATAAACATTCTTTTTATGGAGGACCATTCTTTTTTAAAGCATAGAATAGATTTTAAAATTTATTCTGAAGAGCCAACCACTTTTACTCATCTCATAATAGCTTCCATATTTACCTTTTTTGCATACCTGGACATAGGGTGGTATATTAAAAAGACATTGAGCTAGAAAATCCACCAGGAAGTACTCTAATCTTTTTCTTTTTTTAATCGAAGTATAGTTGATCTACAGTTTTAGTTTCTGGTATACAGCAGAATGATTCAGTTATATGTATAGTATGTGTTCTTTTTCATATTATTTTCCACTAGATTATTATTAATACAAGATATTGAATATAGTTCTCTGTGCTATACAGTAGGGCCTTATCTTGGTATTTATCTATTTTATATATAGTAGTTTGTATCTGCTAATCCCTAACTCCTAATTTATTTGTCTCATCCCTCTCCCCTTTGTTAATCGTAGATTTGTTTTCTATGTCTATGAGTTTGTTTTTTTTTAATTGAGTTCATTTGTATCATATTTTAGATTCCACATATATTGATATAAGTGATGTCATATGATAATTTGTCTGATTTACTTCATTTAGTATGATAACCTCTAGGTCCATCCATGTTGCTGCAGATGGCATTATTTCATTCTTTTTTTGTGGTGGGGTGGTATTCCTCAGTCTGTATGTTATACGTTTATCTGTTGATGGACATTTAGTTTGCTTCCATGTCTTGGCTATTCTAAATAGTGTTGCTATGCATGTATTTTTTTTTAATTTGCCTTAATGTAAGTTATTTATTTATTCTTATCTGTAATATATATATTTTATTGAAGTAGAGTTGACTTACAGTGTTTCAGGTGCAAAGCAAGGTGATCCAGTTACACATATACATATATATTACTTTTGAGATTATTTTCCTTTATAGATTATTACAAGATACTGACTGTAGTTACCTGTGCTATACAGTACACCTTTGTTTCTTGTTGCATATCTGTTTTTTTTTTTAAATTATAAATCTATCATTCTTTTCATATTAAGTCAAACAAGTGGAATCAAAATATTGCAAGGTTTTTAGTTAGGCAAAAATTGATGTTTTCTAAAATATATATATTATACATACTATTTGTATGTATGTATACAGAAGCTTTTCTACTACACTTGATAAGAAAGAATATTAAAGGAAGAGATGGAGAAATTGGAAAATATAAAGTGAATGATATGGGAGCATTGAATATGAAGTAGCAAAAGGGAAACCAACTAGGTAAAAGTAAAACATCATCAGATCAGATCAAATCAGTCTCTCAGTCATGTCCGACTCTTTGGGAGCCCATGAATCGCAGCATACCAGGCCTCCCTGTCCATCACCAACTCCTGGAGGTCACTCAGACTTACGTCCATCGAGTCAGTGATGCCATCCAGCCATCTCATCCTTTGTCGTCCCCTTCTCCTCTTGCCCCCAATCCCTCCCAGCCTCAGAGTCTTCTCCATTGAGTCAACTCTTTGCATGAGGTGGCCAAAGTACTGGAGTTTCAGCTTTAGCATCATTCCTTCCAAAGAAACCTCAGGGCTGATCTCCTTCAGAATGGACTGGTTGGATCTCCTTGCAGTCCAGTTGTTTTCAAACATGGCTGCTCATTGGAAACATGTCTGGAGCTTTGGAGAAAAAAAACAACAACAGGCATTTGTATTTTTTTTTTAATTCAAAGATAATCCTAATATGCATCTGGATTTTAGGCTTTTCTGTTAAACATTAGTTTTGGTTTTTGAAATAGAATTTACATATAATGATGTTTACAAGTCATAAGTGTACAGTTGAATACATTTTGACAGGTATACACACCTTTCTAACCCAAGGCCTTGGGAACACATAGTGTAAATTATATCATCACTTCAGAATATTCCCTCATGTTCAAAAATTTAGAATTCTGTTATTTTTCTGTTGATCAATCATGATACAATGGTATTAAGTGAGTAAGAGTTACGTAATCACAGTAGTAATAGATGTTTATCAGTTTTCACAAGAAATAGCCAGACCAAAAAAAAAAAAGATAATTACAATTTCAAGTCATAATGGGAACATGATTAACCTAACATTATAAAATGACATGCAATTTGGGGGTTCCAGCAGAGTGATGTAAGTGGAAGTGCATTCATGTACATATTTTCATCCACACAGCCAGTCTGTGTCTTTTGATTGGTGTATTTAATCCATTTAAGGTAATTATTGATTAAAGTAATTATATATGTATGATCCAAAAAAAGTGGCACTAGTCGTAAAAACTCACCTGCCAGTGTAGGAGATGCAAGAGTCATGGGTTTGATCCCTGGGTCAGGAAGATCCCCTGGAGAAGAGCATGGCACCCTACTCCAGTATTCTTGCTTGGAGAATCCCATGGACAGAGGAGCATGGTGGGCTACAGCCCATGGGGTAGCAAAGAGTCTCTGACTCTGCCAACCCATGCCTCCACAGGAGATCCTTCAGCACTACCAGGCAGTTTTGGTTCAATCTCCTGTACAGTCACTGCTCTTTTTTTCTGGATCTTGGTGTGGGCAAGGTTTTGTTTGTGCCCTCCAAGACTGGAATCTCTGTTTCCTCCAGTCCTGTGAAGTCCTGTAGTCAAATCCCACTGGTCTTCAAGGTCATATTCCCTGGGGATTCCCAGTCCTTTTTCAGATCCCTAGGCTGCAAAGCCCGACATGGAGTTGAGAACCTTCAAGACAGTGGGAGAACTTGTTTGGTATTATTGTTCTCCAGTTTGTACATCACCCACTGGCAGGTATGGGATTTGATTGTATCATGGTTGCCTCCCTCCTGCTGTCTCGCTGCAGCTTCTTCTTGGTCTTTGGATGTGGAGTTATGTTTTTTTTGTTGGGTTCCAGCATTCTCCTGTCAGTGGTTGTTCAACAGCTAGTTGTTATTTTGGTGTCCTTGCTATAGGAGTACGTCCTACTCCATTGTCTTTAACCAGAAGCCAACATGTGTCTTTTTGAACCAGAGTTTTGTCTGGATTGCTAGATCATAGAGTAGTTCTAGTTTTAGTTTTTTGAGGAACTCCATACTGCTAACAGTGTAGGAGGGTTTTCTTTTCTCCACACCCTCTCCAACATTCATTGTTGGTGGATGTTTTAATGAGGGCCAGTCTGACTGGTATAGGGTGATACCTCATTGTAGTTTTTTGGGTTTTTTTAATTGTAAAGAATATTTTATTTAAAATTTTTTAACTTTAGGAAACTTGCTTTGCAACATTTTATTGGTTTCTCCCATACAACAACACGAATCAGCCATAATTGTACATATATCCCTTCCCTCCTGAGCCTCCCTCCGCTTTTCCCATGCCACCTCTCTAATCATCACAGAGCAGCAGACTGGGCTCCCTGTGTTATACAGCAACTCCTCGCCAACCATCTGTTTTACATGTGATAGTATATGTATGTCAGTGCTACTTTTTCCATTTGTCCCACTGTGTCCACAAGTCCATTCTCTTCATCTGCATCTCCATTCCTTCCCTGCAAATAGGTTCATCAGTAGCATTTTTCTAGATTTCATATATCTGTGTTAAAATATATTTGTTTTTCTCTTTCTGACTTATTTCACTCTGTATAACAGGCTCTAGGTTCATCTGCCTCACTGGAACTGACATTTGTTCTTTTTCAAGGCTGAGTAATATTCTGTTATATATATGTATCACATCTTCTTTATCCATTCATGTGTAGATGGACATCTAGGTTGCTTCCATGTCCTGGCAGTTATAAATAGTGTTGCAGTGAACATTGGGGTGCATATGTCTTTTAGAATTGCAGCTTTCTCAGGGTGTATGCCCAGTGGTGGGATTGCTGGGTCATATGGTAGGTTTATTCCTAGTTGTTGTTTTTTTTTTTTAAAGCACTCTCCCTGCTGTTCTTCGAAATGGCTGTATCAGTTTACATTCCCACCAATAGTAGTGTAGAAGGATTTCCTTTTCTCCACATCCTCTCCAGCATTTATTGCATATTTTTTGATAGTGGTCATTCTGACTCGTGTGAGGTGATACCTCATTGTAGCTTTTGATTTGCACTTCTCTAATAATCTCTAGTAATTAGTGATGTTGAGCATCTTTTCATGCACCTGTTGGCCATTTGTATGTTTTCTTTGGAGAAATGTCTGTTTTTGTCTTCTGCCTAATTTTGGATTAGGTTGTTTGTTTTTTTATGAGCTATTTGTATATTTTGGAAATTAAGCCCTTTTTGGTCACATCATTTGCAAATAATTTCTCCCAGTTCATAGATTGTCGTTGTTTGGCTGATGGTTTCTTTAGCTGTGCAAAAGCTTGTTAGTTGGATTAGGTCTCATTGGTTTATTTTTAATTTTTATTTTTTGCTTTTATTTCTGTTGCTTTGGGAGACTGACCTAAGAAAAGTATGATTTATGTCAGAGAATGTTCTGCTTATGTTTTCTTTTGAAGTTTTATGGTGCCCCATCTTAATCTTGGTGTTTGTTTTGCGTGGTCTTGGATTAATACTCTGTTCACCTTCTCATCCCTAAAAGGTGGTGGGGTTGGGGGGATAGGTTTTGTCTTAAGTACCTCCCTGGAGTACTTTGAGGGTTTGGAGGCTGTGTCATAGCTTAACAAAAATTACTTTCATGTTCAGCTGCTAAAATTTTCATGAGCCTCTTGTTAGGGATTTGCTGTTTTTTTATACTCATCAAGTTTTAAGTATTTAGCCATTTTATATTTCTAGCTATAACTTGAAACTAGTTAATTTTCACATGAATTATAATCTTCTTAGTTGTGTTTACCTTAAGATCAAGCTTCATCTTAAAACTTCTAAGTATGTCGTTCTTTCTGTTTCTGTCTCTTTCTTTTGGTACCCTATAATCTTGATTGAGGGAGGGGTCAGATTTTAAAATTGTTTTCCTCTATCATCTTTTTTTGGGTGCCAAAATCTGTTTTCTTAAAAATTAATAAAAATCTTTGAAAGAATTCTGTAATAACAATGATAACAGAAGTTTCCATATTATAGATACAATCCAGCTGAAAAAGGATATAATATATATATAAGCTATTGTAAAATAAGCTTTGGGGGAACATATGAACATTAGGTGTTCAATGTGAATGAACATCTTATATTTCCAGGCGAGGAAATTACTGATTGCTAGCCCATTATTTAATTGGGTCTATGAAATGATTACAGGATTGGGCTTGTTAGGCCATAAATGAGGATTAAGTACAATATTGAAGGCAATATTTTAAATGCCATCTTAGGGTGTAAATCTTTAAGTTGGGAAAGCAGTTTCTTTTTTATCTGATTGGCCAAAATTAGTTTCTCCATAATTAATTTTCTCAAAGTAATTAGTGAGCCAGTTCATAGAACTGGATTATTTAACATTAGCTCTTTTGGTACTTTGTATATTGGTTCTGGGTTTTTCTTCTGGCATGTGTGCGTGTGTTTATTTATCTGTTATTTATATATAGTAGTATATATTTGTCAAGAAGAAAAAGGAACCCTTCTACCTTGTTGGTGGGAATGTAAATTGGTACAGCCACTGTGGAGAACAGTATGGAGCTTTCCTAAAAAACCAAAAACAGAACTCCCATAAGATCTATCTATCTCACTCCTGAGCATAGACCCAGAGAAAACCACAAAATTCAAAAAGATACTTGTACCCCAGTGTTCATTGCAGCACTACCAGCAATAGCTAGAGCATTGCAATAGCCAGAGCAGCAATAGATAGAGCATTGTAATAGCAACAGCCAGGAAGCAACCTAAATGCCCATTGACATAGAAATGGATAAAGATGTGGTATATATATATACACTGTTTTTCTCTATTATCAATAAAAATTTTTCTGTTTCTTTCAGCGCTTGGGCCACTCGTTTCTCCCTTGTTAATTATGTGGTAGAGAAAAATGTGACTTAGACATGATGAGATAGCTATAGTGGACAGGAGAGTGTGATTATATGATCTGAATTGAAATAATAGTTTTTAAAATGTCATTCTCTAAGTAGGGTCTGGCAGGAAAACGATATAGAGACATACAAGATTTTGTATGTCAAGATTTTGACATACTTGAACAAAATGATTTGCAAAGATTTTGTAGGGGTTACAGAGATTCCTAAAATATGTTTAAAAGGAAAAAGCTCTTTTATATACATACAAAAATTTAATTAGTAAGACCAAAAAAAGTTGGAGGAGAAAAAAAAAATCCCATGTTTTAAGACAGCTGTCTCTGTAAATTAAATTATACCAGTAATCGGCTGTGTATTCCAGATAACTGTATATTTTCTGAATTCCATATCTTGTCTGCCTCCTTTTTTTTTTTTTTTTTAACTTAGTGCCACATTCTAGTTCTTTAATACTCATTTGTATGGAAACTTCTTTTTAGATCTGATACAATCCATTTAACACCATACCAATGTTAACCTTCATAGGAATATAACACCTGGATGCTCTGGCTGGAGCAGCTGCTACGTAACCTCAGGTGTTCTTGGGAACAGCTTTTCCTTCCTCTCCCTGGCTGAGTCCTGACATATCTAGATCTGTTACTAAAACTTGTGTCATATGATGTTTTGTATTGTGATTCATTAATCCAGTAAACATGTTTTGAGCCCTTGCCCTGTGCAGTTTCTAAACACTGAGAAAACGTGAGTAAAACATTATTTCTACTTTTTCAGAGCTGACAGTATAATGGAGGAAACAGATCAGTGTAAATAATTAGCAGAGAATAAAATGAGTGCTAATAGAAGTATGGAGAAAGTGCTGTGGAAGCTCTAAGGATGTGCTTCATCATGCATAGTGTGGGCCAGAGGAGCTTCTTAATGAAGAATAGTTTGAATTTACTAGATAAATAGGGAGGACTTTGCTTGCAAAGAGAATGACATATATATATATATGAGGGTGAGAAAGAAAATACCCTGGAGAAATGCACTTCTTTGAGGTATAGTGTTTTTTGTTTTTGTTTAAATTAAGACTGGAACATCAATACAAACTTCACCTTGCTAAGATATGGGGTTTAGACTTCTTTCCTAAGCTACTGAAATAATTGAAACATTTTCAGCATTAGGGAGAAGGAAATGCCAACCCACTCCAGCATTCTTGCCTGGAAAATCCCATAGACAGAAGCCTACAGTCTTTGGGGTCACACAGTCACAATGACTGTGTGACTAACACTTTAAACATTAGAATGATTAGATCATTTGAAAGATCACTTTGACAGTAGTGGAGAATGATTTGAAGCAAACAGAATTGGAATGAGGGAGATCAATTTAGGCAGAAGTTAAGCATCTGAAATATAGTGGCAATGAAGTTGGAGAGGAAGGAATGAGTTTAAGACTCTTGACTGTAGTAGAATTCCCTTGACTGTGAGGAAGGACTCACTGGGACAAGTCAGCGATTACTTAGATTTCTGGCTTCGGTGTCCAGGAAAATAAAGGTATTCTGACTGAGCAAATGCCGAGGAGGTGGAACTCTGTGATTGCACCAAGCAACAATAATTGCATGGGTTTCTTAAGACAGTTTTAGAGGATACTAAAAGATAGGAAAATGGAAATATTTAACATACTTGGGATTATGCAGGTAGAACACTTTTGTTTTAGATTTATTAATTTTTAGTGCCTTTTCATTTTATTTTTAATTGGAGGATAATTGCTTTACAGTGTTGTATTGGTTTCTGCCATTCAACAACATGAATTAGTCATCATCATAGGTTCATTAACTTTTGATTTAGATACATGTTCAGTTTTCTTTGCTGATGAAGTCAAATTGTAATGAACTTTAAATTGTTCTGTTTGGAATTTGTGAAACATTTTACAATTCTAATTATGAATTAATTAGAAATGAAAATGATTGACTTTACATTGAAAATAATGAAGAAAATTCTCTTTCGTGTGTCTTGAATTTAAGAAGCCATTAAATTGAGAATTACTTTCCTTTATCGAAACAGTTGTGCCCAACATTTGAATTCATATTTTTCTCATTACTGATCTAAGAACAGTAACATAGGAAAAATAAACGTGTGTGTGATTCAGTGCAGAAGGTGCTCTGTTGCCTTAGTAGCACAGAACAAGCTGAAGAGAATATTGGTACACTTGAAAATGGTACACGGTAGAGCGGGTGGAAAGTGATCCTGGTGAAGGACAGACAAGAGCAACCAGGAGATGGCTACTGGCTCTGGCCTGAAGTTCTATTTTTCTCTATTGTACATATTGAAACATTAGTTTCTTTTAGCTAAAACATCATTTGATAATATGAGTTAGTATTTTTTTTCATAGTGAAAAATGAGAAATTTATAAAGTTTAATTTTAGTACTTTCCCCCCATTTTGTTTTTTAGATCGTATAATGAAAAAAACAGAAGAGTCTGAATCACACCTGGAGTCTGAAATTAAAAGGAAAGTTGCACAGAAACGTCACAGTAGTACATATCAGTCTACCCCACCTTCTCTGTCTCCTGCTTCCAAAAAATGTTTAACTGATTTAGAGGTGGGTAGAGAAATTACTCTTTGCTGCTAATCAGTTGGTATTTTTATTAATACTATTTTTAGTACTTACTAAATTCTGGTGATCTTTTCAAATAGAATTGGAACAGAACTAGAAAAAGTTACTTTGGCAAACTTGTCTGCCTTCATTAGATCATTTTTCAGTTGTTACAAGTACAGAATATGTATCTTTCTGAAGAGACATATGAACATTTCCCTATACCATACTTCACATAATTGCTCTCAATCAGAATTTTTTTTAAATAAAATTCTCATGTATAACCAGAGTACAACTGTCAAAAATGTTTAATTAACATAGATCCAGAATTATCATCTAATGCACAAACTCCATTCACATTTTCTCTAACCATGTCCTTTATAAACAGAATCCAGTTCAGGATCATGTTATATTAAGTTGTGGCGATCTTCAGTCTTCTTTAATCTGGACTAATTCCTTAATGTTCCTTCGTCGTTTGTAACCTTGATATTTGTAAGAAATATAGGCCACTTATTTTGTACCTCAAGTTGAATTGGTCTGCAGGTTCTTCATGATTTATACATTTTTCAAGATTCCTCAGAGGTGATGCTATGATCTTATTGCATCATATCAAGAGGTATATAATGTTGATTTTGACATTATTGCTGATACTCACTTTTATCTTGTTTAAGATGTACTCTTCTAGATTTTTCCAGGTATTTTAGTAGGTGTTTTTAATAGGTATTTCTGTGTACTCAGCCACTCATTTCATGTCTGACTCTGTGACTCTATGGACTGTAGCCCGCCAGGCTTCTCAGTCCATGGAATTTTCCAGGCAAGAATACTGGAGCAAGTTGACATTTCCTACTCTAGGGAATCTTCCCGACCCAGGGATCTAACTTGCATCTCCTGCATTGGCAAGCGGATTCTTTACCACTGAGCCACCTGGGAGGTCCCTAGTATTTCTATACTTATTTGTTAATAAGAGTTTTTTCTTATCCCACATTTACCATAGTTTCTATTTTTATCAGCATGGAGACATGGATTCTTATTTTTCTCAGAAAGGTTATTCTCCACAACTGTCATTGTTTATTTTGATGCTCAAATTGCCCTAGATTTGGCCCATGGAAAGTTCTTCAAGCTGGCTGTTTTCTTTTTGACATATCCCCATCATTATTTGAGTACCTGCTTTCTGGTATAACCAGGTGGTCTAGATTTCTTTGTATTTCTCTGTATCAGCTCTGTAGTCATGCATTTCTCCAAGGAATCATTGTTTGTATAAGTGAAAGGAAGATATTTGGGCAGTAGTTGTGCTTGTTGCTACTGGGTGTCAAATTTGTAGACCCTCTCAGCAGACTGAACTAGGAATATTTGTGTATGTATGTGTTAATACTTTATATTAAAATTCATGAGTTTATATTGATAACTCCAATTCTAGTCCAACACCACCGTGTTTATTTTAGCCTTTTGTGCTTTGCATGTCTTTGTAACTCCCTTCTCTGACTGAGAAACCTGTCTTGGCGTTATCTCCAGTGTATTTGCTCAGTTGAGTTTTCTGTGCCCAGTCTTCTGGCACGCAAGCCTAAGGTTGGCTTGGGCTTTGCTGTCATCACCCACACTGCTTAGCACTTTGCTGGACCCTTGGAAAGGAGGAGAAAAGGAGAAAGCTTCTTCCCACCCATACACCGTCCTTCCTTCCCTAGGCGTGCCAGCTAAAAGCCTCAGAATTTTTTTTTAACATTGAAAATATATTTTCTTTCTTTTTGCTCTTTACTTCTGTGCCACTTATTCTTTTCCTAGTGGAGATAAAGAATAGATTGTAGCCATCCTCTATGTAATTTTAAATTTTTGAACATGATTAGTGGTTTTTCTTTCCATGTATAGTCTGTGAAATTTCACATTACATACTGCTTGTAAGAAAATGAAGTGGTATTTAATGAGATTATAACAGGTTCAGAATATTTAACAAAATATGACATTGTCTCAGTGGTGTCTCATGAAAGACACGCTTATTAAGTATACAGGTTAAATGTTCCATTGACCAAAGAAGGGGGAAATGACACTTTAATTAATCTTCGTTTTCTGAAGGAATTTATATTTAACATAAAACTGTAAAGAAAATGTGCTACTTTACTAAAAATAATTGAATAATGTTGAGATTCTAGTTTTTTGATCACTAGGTTGATAAAATTCTTAATCTTTAGTTTTTATCATGAACAGTGTAATACCAAGTTTGGTTAAGCCGATCTGCATTTTGTTCCTAATTGCTGCAAGTAGTTGTAAGATATGTGTTTCTTAGCCTGTGGATGGCATATGATAATAGCTCGTGATATAGTTCCTTCTATATTTTAATATTAAAATTTTTAATAATAGGGAAGTGCTTTTTCTATTTCAGTATTAATTTTATAAAAGCAAATATGTGAAAGTATTGTTTTTCCATAGGGTTCTTTTTATTGAAATCTATCCTTTATTATAGACACTAAAGTATTGGAGGCAGTCTGAACCCAGCTTGATGATATCCTTGATTCTTAATAAAAGACAGAATTAGCTTACATAGAGCTGACTCCCACTGTGACAAATGAGGGTCTAGTTTCCACATAAATGGATGTGTTTAAAACCCAGCTAGATGTGGAGATCTATATGCTCATCATGAAAATGAGGGGGTTTAGATTTTTTTTTTTTAAGAGGTTTAGATATTTCATCACAGGGTAGTATGTAGGTAGGGACTGCTCCTTTGTATCTAACCAGTTGTTCACATAACTTACATATGCATTCAAAATAGCATAATTGAATTCTTTATGTCTTGGCAGAGGGGGAAAAAAAAGTACAATCTACATATGCCGAGCTGATGTTCTACCTATTAAGTTTAATTTTGCCCTGGTTGGTTTTCATTCCTTTGTGTTATCTGGGTAACAGATTTCATTCCTTTTTGTTGTCTGGGGTAGACCCTCAAATAGGTAACATGATATAATAGAACAGCTTTGTCATGGTCCGTTGGGCAAAGTTAGCAATTTCTCTGTCAGTTTTTTTCATCTTTACAACAAACAGGTAAGTCTAGAGTAGTGGTCTTTATAGGCCATTTTTGCTTGTGTACATATTTTTGAGTAATAAACTTACATAAAATAAAAATGCATAGAACTTAATAAGCATTCAGTTTGGTGAATTTTGAAATGTAATCCTACATATTTAATCATATATGATTACCACCTATCTGTTGGTCCTGCAACTACTTGATGT
Source organism: Tragelaphus eurycerus (assembly GCA_935064755.1). Lineage (NCBI taxonomy): Eukaryota > Metazoa > Chordata > Mammalia > Artiodactyla > Bovidae > Tragelaphus > Tragelaphus eurycerus. The sequence continues at coordinate 16,456,599 of CAKXYN010000041.1, forward strand.
CTTCTGTCACCTAAAAGAATTTTAAATGATTATATTATCCTCTTATGTATTCTTAGGTTGACAATGAGCATTTTTCATCCTGAATTTAAAAGGTCACACAGGAAGTAATAGTTGACACAGTGAAAAGGAATTAACCTTTTAAAATAGACTATTTAGATCAGTCTCCTCATATATGGATCTGGGCACATCCAAATTAATAATATATACTTGTTAATAGTGTATAATTGATTAAAACCATATATTTTATACAAAGTTTGATTAATAGTTTCATGTAAAGGCAAAATTGTTGAGTGTATCTTTTAATTAGAGACAGACTATTTTTCTCAATTATTTTATATGTCCATGGATGAATATTATGTTACATATTGAAATTGGGTGCAGCATCTATTCATGTTTTCCTTCTTATAGATGTAAGTACTGAAGAACCTTGTTCACATAAATAGGTACATGAGTATGGAAAGAGTTTTATTACAGTAATATCACCAAATACCTTGAACTCCTTCTACATTATAGGCTTCAAAATCATATGATACTCTACTGTCAAAAAAACTTTTTTAATGGTATCATAATTGTAAGAGGCCTAGATTGGGCCTTCCTTGAACTATTTTTGTAGCACTGATAATTTAGAAATAAATTATGTTGTAAAAGATTGTCTTAACCAGAACTTAGAATCAATTCATATTTCCAGCATGTAACATTAGCTTTCTGTTTCGTTTGGTGATTTTTATATTTCAAATGGAAGATGGATTTAGGATTCTTTTTTTTTTTTTTTTTAAGTATGAGAAGAACAGTTGTGGCGGGTGATACTTTGACATAAGCATAATCAGAGCAGTTTTTAGAAGGGTTATATGTGTGACTTGAACATCTAAATATTGATTACCTTAAGATTATTTATGCCCTGTATGCCTTAGAAAATCTTTATGTAGCCCTTGAGGAATATACATAGTCTGATTTGAAGACTGCTGGACTAGATGGTTTCGAAAATTCCTTCCAGCATTGTGATGCTAAATCCCAAGTAACATTCAGGATTTTGTGGTAGCCATAGTGTTGGTGATGAGAAATAGGAGATTAATTTTGAGATTGTTGTTGTTGTTCCATGATGTTGAAATAAAATGCCAAAGTCTTTTTTTTTTCTTTTCTTTCTTTTGGATTTTAAGGTTTCTAAACAGTGTGAATTTTGTCCAAAATGTGGGAAAGAAAAAGAAAATCAGACCAAATGCCAAAGTTGTGGTATTCCTTTTTCTAAGGATTTGCAGAGAAATTGCAGACAAGCTATAACTTTGAATGACTCTGCTGGATTATCATTAAGAACATCAATTCATCAGAATTCTGGAGGACAGAAGTCACAAAACACAATATTACCAGCCAAGAAGTTTTATGGCAACAGCATGGGAAAGATTCCTATTGATATTATTGTGAGTTGTAATGAGAGTGGACAGAATTATTTACATACTAATGGGAAAGTCATTTTATCCAGGGCAAAAGTAGCCAAAATCACAAACCTGAAAGAAAGGAAAACAAGCCTGTCGGACCTAAATGATCCAAGTAAGTATTTTACTCTCTTTAGTATTGCTTATATGAGTCTAATATTTTTCACATATATTTTTAATGTGAGCATGAGCATATTTCTGAAGTGTAGTTTTAAAAGGTTTTTTGTATCAGTTAAATGACATGCTTTTTGGGTAGATTATTAAAACTGCCCATGTAATTGAAAAATAATAACTAACTTAGACTTTGTCCTTACCCTATCCATTTTAAGTAGTTTTTTAAAAAAAAGAGCATAGATCTTGGCCCTAGTCTTAGGTCAGCTGCCAGTTAGAACCAACTTTCTAACTTTGACCCAGTTACTTTAATCTCTCTGATCTGTAAGTGGATATATTTCCTGCCTGATAGTGTTCTTGCCTGGAGAATCCCAGGGACGGGAGAGCCTGGTGGGCTGCTGTCTATGGGGACGCACAGAGTCGGACACGACTGAAGTGACTTAGCAGCAGCAGCAGCAGTGTTATTGAGGGAGTAAATTTTAAAATAACATGAAATACCTGGCATAGCTCAATAAAGCATTTGACAAAAGAAAGGACTCTGGAAATTCACTCCCTTACTACCATTGTTCCTCCTCTAAACCCTTTTCCTGTCTTTAATCACATGTACATATGTGTGTGTATATGAAATGCAGTCCTTTTTGTAATAAATAGCATAAGATTGGAAACAGTCATAAACTGATTAAATAAACTTTAGTGTAGGTAGCTGGAAAGGGGGAAAACTAACTTAATATTGTATAGAATGATTTTTAAGCTGTTTTATCAAATAAATTAAAGCAAGGTGCAGATCAGTTTATAGTATGCTACTCTTTATTTGTGATGGATAGGAGAATTTATATACCTTGTTGGTGGCTTGTACGCACAGAATTATCTCAAATTAATTTAAGTTAAAATACTATTGTGTCTGTACATCCTTAATGTTTAAATAAAACTCCAGAGAAATTCATAACTGGATTCAGTAATTTTATTAATAATAATATTGCTGTTTTAAAATACATATTGATAGAACAAGCCAGCAATTATATTACTATATCCAGAAACCAAGATGTTCAGTATTGGAGAAAAGGAATACAAAAGTAAAACCAAAGAAGTAAAAGTAACTAACTTCAAATTTGAATTGGAGATAATACTGAAACTTATAATATATCAATATTTTCTATTGAATAGAAAGTATCTCTTAGCTTTACCCATAAAATATGCCTGGAAACAGTAAGCAAACCTTGTATAAAAGCTTTAGTTCCCATATCCCACATCTGTGTTTCTGAATACCGTTTTCCACTAAAAGAAATCAGAGCTCTTCAGAGAAATGGCTGACTCTAGGTCTGGAACACAAATGTATGAGATAAATCTCAATCATTGAGTTGTATCAGTAAACATGGAAACAGTCACAGACAACTAAGGTTATGTCAGAAGCACATAGCTAAAATGAAAAGGCTCCTCAGTGACCAAGACTGAATCTGCTTGGGCCACAAAAGGAACCATAACTACTATGTATTGAAATATGTTAAATATATCACAATTAGTTCATAATGATATCCACCTACTCTCTCACAGAGAGAAAAGCTCCACCTTATAAAAGGAATAAAATCAACAAGTTTTTCAACCTCAAAAATATATCAAGTCCTATTTTAATTCAGTGTGAGAAATCTTAACCTATACCAGTATATTAGCTTGTTTTCCAAAAGAGCTTGATTTGTAAAGGAATTTCTATATGATAGCTGTCAAGCCAACACTCTGTTATGATGTTATGAGGCTGTCTATGTTGAATATGAATATTTTATGACACATTTTAGTGTTATACCAATGCAATGTTGAATATGTTAATATCATTTGAATACTTCTTAATGGTGAGGTTATTGTGTAAAATTTTAATGTACGATATCAATAGAACTCTGAAACTTATTAGGCAATTACTGGGTATTATTCTGAGCCAGACTTCTATGCTGGAAATTCAGCTTGCTGAGATTTTCAGGCTGAGGGGAACTGAAAGTTAGTAAGACTGAGTCGGTAAGTAAAAAAAACAAAGTGAATCTATGTGGTTTTGAGGTGCCTTAAGCAGTTTACTAGGAATTAAAACCATAAAGCCTAATTTTGTTTCCTTCCCCTCCAGAAAAACTAAAAACCATATTTCTCAGTAACGTATATAGAAAAAATATTTTCTGTTTTAAGATATTTATTACATGCTTATTGGTCCTGCTTATAAAAGTTTATATACTAACCAGTTTAGTTTGGTTTTTACAATCCTGTGAGGTAGTTACTAATGCAACCCTACTCTATAAATGAGGCAGTCTATGCTTAAGGCTTCTCATTGCTTCTCATTGCTCCAACATACGGGCTGTTGGAGTTTAGATTTTTTTTTTTAATGATTTTTCTGGTTTCAAAGTCTTTTTTGTTTATATACTTTATCATTCTTAAATCTGTGCTCCTATTAAAATGATTTATTATTATGAAGCTTTTGTTCTGTCTTTGTTCTGTCAAATAATAAATAAAATGTACAGTGTCTCAAGTAGTGATAAATTCTGTGTAGAAAAGTGAAGCAGTTCTGGGAAATAGAGAGTGACAAGTGTCACAATGAAGAAGCTTGCAGTTTTAGATCATAGAATTTTAGATAGGTAGGTAGAAAAGTTACTTGATAAAGAAACTTTTGAATACTGCCTAGAATGAGGTGAGAAAGAAGATAGCCTGATTCCTATGGGAACAAGTTTGGAATGTAAATGCAAAGGCCAGTATTAGTCTGCTTAGCTTGCCATAACAGAATACCACAGACTACTACCACCACTACTACTAAGTCACTTCAGTCGTGTCCAACTCTGTGTGACCCCATAGACGGCAGCCCACCAGGCTCCCCTGTCCCTGGGATTCTCCAGGCAAGAACACTGGAGTGGGTTGCCATTTCCTTCTCCAATGCGTGAAAGTGAAAAGTGAAAGTGAAGTCACTCAGTCGTGTCCAACTCTTCGCAACCCCATGGACTGCAGGCTACCAGGCTCCTCCATCCATGGGATTTTCCAGGCAAGAGCACTGGAGTGGGGTGCCATTGCCTTCTCCGTACCACAGACTGAGTGGGCTTAAATTTATTGTCTTACAGTTCTGGATGCTGGAAGTCCAAGATTAAGGTGCCATCAGGATTGGTGTCTGGTGGAGGCCTCTCTTCCAGGCTTGCAGATAGCCACTTTCTTGCTGTGTCTTTACATGCCCTTCCTTTTGTGCTTGCACAGAGAGGGAGAGAGATTTCTGGCATCTCTTTTTCCTGTGACACCAGTCCTATCAGATTAAGGCTTCACCTTGTAAGACTGTGTAACCTTTATTATCTCTTTATAGGCCCTATTTCCACATATAGCCACATTGGGGATTAGGGCTTCAGTATATGGATTTTAAAGGGACAGAATTTAGTTCATAGCAGACTCTGATGCAGAATCTTAGGTATATACTTATGTAGAATATATTCCATGTTTTGTAGAGAATTAAAGCAGTTATAAGAACAGCTCTTTAACTATTATCATCTTTGCATACTCTCTCCCTATTTGCTTTGTAATTATGGTGACATTGAGCACAACCCTCATTTACTTTAATAAAACAAGAACTATATAGTACAGTTCTATCTGTTGCAGCATTGAAGCTTTAAAATAAGTTTTTGATAGAGCAGATATAGAAGTTTTAATGTTCCTGAAGCACAAAAAAATGACTGTAGATTGAACACTAGGCTTACTGTTGAATATGTGCTTCTGTGTAGCTCTTGATAAACAATATAAGCAGTTATGAATTTTTCTAAAGCTTTTATACGTCAGGTACTATGCTAATAAATCTTTTGCACATCAAATCATTTGTTCCTAAGACTTTATTGTCCCCTATATCACAGAGGAGAAACTGATGCAAATGACTAGTAAGTGGCAAGACCCTAACTTTCAAGTGTGTATAAACTGACTTGAAAACTAGGGTCTTGGGCCTTCTAATCTGGCCTGTTACATTTTCTGTTAATAAAATATCACTTCTGAAAAACATTTGAGATTGGATAGCAAAATTAAAAAGATGAATGGTGTGATGCTGGGACTTGTTACATGACTCAGAAATAATAACTAAGCATTTATGTTTATGATATATGATAGGGGAAAACAGAATTGCTCCTACAAGTTTTTACATTCTTTAACACATGATTTTCTTTACCAGATAGTATTTTGGACATTGGGGATATAGCAGTAAACAAGGCAATATTCTTGTTCTTTATACTTTATTTTAGTGTACATCCACAGCAAAAGACAACAGAAATTTAAATTAGTTGATGTGAATAAGCAAGTACCTGTGTGCTTACTTTGGATTGGGTAGTTAAGCAAAAAGTGATATTTAAACCAATTATTTGATGGCAAAAGTGCAAAAGTGTTAGGAGAATTACAGTCAGATAGAAACAAGCTGGTGTTGGTGAAACAGAAAGAGGAAAAAATGAAGTAGTATGAGAAAGTAGCCTGGGTCCAAATTACATACATCTATGAACCAGAGTAAGGAGTTAGGATTTTGACTCAAGTGCAATATGCTGGCCCTGCAGAATTTGATATAGAGATGAGTTTGAAAAGATTCAATAATAAGTACATGGTATAAGCAAATTACCTTCATGTAATATCTTATCCATGTTCATTTACTCAACAAGATTTACTGCATATTAGGCATTGGTCCAATAATTGTGGATCAGCTGTAATTCACCTGCAATGCAGGAGACCTGGGTTTGGTCCCTGGGTTGGAAAGATCTCCTGGAGAAGGGAAAGGCTACCCACTCTAATATTTTGGCCTAGAGAATTCCATGAACTGTATAGTCCATGGGGTCACAAAGAATCAGACACTACTGAGTGACTTTCACTTTCAGGCACTGGTTCAAGTTCTCCCAAAGACTAGTAATGATATTAGTGATTTCTTGTGTGGAATAAAAATTTTTTGATCACATGCAGTCTTACAGACTTTTTAAATACATGCTATTTTATGAGTAATTTGTATGCAGATTCTCTTCATACCTAAGACTTTCTGGAACTCTGAAATAGACCTAAGGATAAACATATAAGTTTTGTTGTAACTTGTCTTTGTTTCTGTGTGGGTGATTTGTGATGAATTGTAGAGTAAATTTTACATTTGTATGTTATATAAAAAATGCCAGTTATAATTGCTCTATAAATTTAACCTTTCATCAAATAGAATGGATTGTCTCTTTATTTTTATTAATCTCAGATCAGGAGGAGATCCAAAGCAGATTTGGTGTATTCCCAACTTTTGTCATGTACTTACATTTTTAACTGACAAGAATGAAATACCTGAAGTACTTAACACTTTCCTTATAGTCATTTTGTCCAGTGATGATGATGATGATGATGACGACGACAGTGACAGGACTAACAGAAGAGAAAACATCTCTCCTCAACCTGCTGATTCAGCATGTTCTTCCCCAGCACCATCCACCGGAAAAGTAGAAGCAGCACTAAATGAAAACAATTATAGAATAGAGCATGAACTAAGAAGCATTCCAGCAGATTTAGAATTAAATACAGTTACATTGCCAAGAAAAGCAAGAATGAAAGACCAGGTACTTTTCACATTTATTAACATTTATTCAGATTTCTCCTTTGATATGTAAATATTTGGGGGGCAAGGATAATTTGGTGGTATCAATAGGAAAAAATGAATTATTCTTTAGGTAGAACTTAAAATAACACTGGGAAGATGACTGAAAGAACATTAAAGCATACACAAAAATATAATTAAAGGCTTAAAGTGTAAAAATTCAACAAAAAGAAACAACATCAACCTTTAGTAAGCAAAATATAAGTGTAAAACACATATATTTGTATAATCTAGTAGACAGTAAGAGGGCATTTTAACTTGGGTATATTTTATTAATAGCATAATATGGTTTTAGTATATTTTATGTTTTACTGTAAAATTTTTAAAATATTCAGATGATGAAATTCTGTCAATCAACAGTAAGTCTAGAAAGAAATATTTGTAATGCAGGTAAACTACACTGATGTCTACAACAAACCAAGAACTTTTAAAAGTTAGAAGGAAAAAGAAAATTTTAAAAAAGATAGTAATAGACCAAAAGAAGAGAAATCCAGATAAGAAACCTTTATAGAAAAAGTACATATCAAAGAAAATTAAGTATAACCATATACTTAACAAACTTTCACAATTGATGGAAAATCAGTTAACACATATATTGGCAAAAATCCAAAGTAAAGGGTACTTTCCTTATATGTTGATGAAAAAAAAGTAAGTTGTGGCCTTGTAGAAAAAGAGTAAAAGTATCTACTAAAATATTTAAAATGTATACTGAATGACCAAGTAATTCATTCCCTAGACTCAAAGGAATCTTTAACCTCCAGTGCTTTGATTATATATATAAATATAATTATTAGCAAACAATCATTTTAATGATTGATATAGAAATTACATAGGGACTTCCCTGTTGGCTCAGAGGTTAAAGCGTCTGCCTGCAATGTGGGAGACCTGGGTTCAATCCCTGGGTTGGGAAGATCCCCTGGAGAAGGAAATGGCAACCCACTCCAGTATTCTTGCCTGGAGAATCTCATGAAGAGAGGAGCCTGGTAGGGTACAGTCCACAGGACACGACAGAGACTTCACTTTCACTTTCATAGAAATTACTGTATATCGGGGAAGGCAATGGCACCCCACCCCAGTACTTTTGCCTGGAAAATCCCATGGACAGAGGATCCTGGTAGGCTCCAGTCCATGGGGTCGCTAAGAGTCTGACACGACTGAGCGACTTCACTTTCACTTTTCACTTTCATGCATTGGAGAAGGAAATGGCAACCCACTCCAGTATTCTTGCCTGGAGAATCCCAGGGACGGGGGAGCCTGGTGAGCTTCCGTCTATGGGGTCGCACAGAGTCGGACACGACTGAAGCGACTTAGCATAGCATTAGCATAGCATATATATATATGTCAGGAATTCAGAGAGTTGTAGATTAAAATATGGAAACATATTTGATTGTTAAGATGGGATCAGTAAGAAATGAAAAAACCAAAAGTAACTATCAGATCATATCAGTCGCTCAGTCATGTTTGACCTTTTGCAACCCCATGAATCGCAGCACGCCAGGCCTCCCTGTCCATCACCAACTCCCAGAGTTCACTCAGACTCATATTCATCGAGTCAGTGATGTCATCCAGCCATCTCATCCTCTGTCGTCCCCTTCTCCTCTTGCCCCCAATCCCTCCCAGCAAAAGAGTCTTTTCCAATGAGTCGACTCTGTGCAAGAGGTGGCCATAGTACTGGAGTTTCAGCTTTAGCATCATTCCTTCCAAAGAAATCCCAGGGCCGATCTCCTTCAGAATGGACTGGTTGGATCTCCTTGCAGTCCAAGGGACTCTCAAGAGTCTTCTCCAACACCACAGTTCAAAGGCATCAATTCTTTGGCGCTCAGCCTTCTTCACAGTCCAACTCTCACATCCATACATGACCACTGGAAAAACCATAGCCTTGACTAGGCGAACCTTTGTTGGCAAAGTAATGTCTCTGCTTTTGAATGTGCTATCTAGGTTGGTCATAACTTTCCTTCCAAGGAGTAAGGGTCTTTTAAGTTCATGGCTGCAGTCACCATCTGCAGTGATTTTGGAGCCCAGAAAAATAAAGTCTGACACTGTTTCCACTGTTTAAGTAACTATAATAATAGAAAAAATATAGGTTGATAGTTTTAGTGTAATCTTAGGATATGCCTTTCCAAACATTTCAGCACAAGCAAAAGTAATAAATGAAGAGATGAATATATTTGTTTCAATTGAAAGTACAATACAGTGAACCAAAACACCATCCACAGAATTTAATAGGTAATGCAAATGGGAAAAAATAGTGAAATATGTGACAGTATAAGTTGGTCTTTTACATAGTTTTGATTTCTTAAAAATCAAAAAATAGAAGCAACTATAGAAAAATGAGTAAAGGGTATAAATAAGAGGGTTTTTTTTTTTTAAGGTACAAAAAAAGAAATTAAAATATCTTTTTAAGTGTTAGATTGCTGGAAATTACCTAACTTAACTATTGAGCTAAGTAAAATCTCATTTGAAGAAATAATTCTAAAGCTAAAGTTTTAAACCTCTCTAATAGATATCTGTTAATAACCTGGGAAAATATTCATTTTAATCAAGATCTTGTTTTATTTTTTTTGATGATAAGGATTTTGACATCTTTACTTTTAATTACATTTAATTTAAATATATACTTGTAAAGACACTTTTATATTATGATTAATTTGCATTTGGGAATGACTGTGAAATCTTAATTTAACAGATCAAATCACTTAATAGTTTTTAATATATAAAGAACCATCATTTTATAATGTAAATAGCCATTTTCCTAAATTATCAGTTTTCTAAAGAGCTGCTAATTTAATCCAAATACAGCCACTACTACCACTCTTACTAGATAACCTTTATCCAACATTTTACCATGCATAGAGCACCATGCTAAGCTACTTATTTTGATTAAATACTGTTATAGTTTAGGAAACCAAAATTTTTAGTTTAGAAGTTATTATATAAGTTTTACAAGATCAAATCATTGAAAGGTAGTAAAACTGTGTTTTGAAACCAGTTCAAACTGATTTTAACTGTCTGATTTGAGCTGTCTGATTCCTAAAGTACCATTTCTCACTGCTGGACTTTTACTGGAGTTTCACATAATAACTAGGTAAAGTAGCAAGATGGAACAGGAAGAGTTTACTGTTACTGTTATAAAATCAATAAATACTCATGTAGCACTGTTGAAATAAAATCAGTTTTATGTTTTGATAATTTCTTCTGTTGGGTCTTCTTTGCTATGTATACTTAGTTTACAGTCTTGTTTTAGTAACTTACTAAGTGAAAAATTTTTTCCTTCTTCAGTTTGGTAATTCTATTATCACCACACCTCTAAAACGTCGCAAAGTGATTTCTCAAGAAACTTTAGTTGATCCTGTATCTTTAAGCTGCCAAAGTTCCTCTGATACCGTAGTTTTAAACTGTCGGAGTATACGAGTAGGAACACTCTTCCGACTGTTAATAGAACCTGTAATTGTAAGTACACTCTATGCTCTTTACTACCAATTATAAGATTCAGAATTTCTTGGCTAAGACTAATATATAATATGTTAAAATTTATAAGTTAAAATATTTAGTAGAACATTGCAGTTATTTCAAGATTTCAAATTGCTTTAGGAATATAGACAATTATAAATAGCTACTCACCATAAAAATTAGTGGGTAAAAACTTGGTCATATGTATTCCGATAAAAATTTTTTTTTAATTATAACATAATATTCAAAGTAGTGCATAATCATTATAGGAAAATGTTTATTCTCACTGAGTTGGAATTCACTCCAGTGTGTTACCATTTTATTCTCATGCCAGCCCAGTGCATGAAAACAGTATTTTGAGGAACTTTATGAGAGAAAGAAGAATTCAAAAGCTTTGGGGTCTGCAGAAAAATGTCTTATGACATAGTGACTCCTAAAAAAAGATTATTATTGGACTTTGGTGGCCGCCCAAGAGGCATTGTGCTTTTGAACTAGTTCAGTGTCCAGAGAAGCCAAAGAACTTTCTTTAGTCCCTTTATCTTACCTATCATATCTGTCTCATTCTTATTCTGCTACCACCAGTCCAATTCAAATGTATATTTTCTATTTAAGATTGTAACATAATCTCCTTAATCTGCCTTCTAAGTCATATTTTTTTCTTTTTGATGTATCCTATGCATTGTTGGGTACATCAATGGGGGTAGGTGGAGAGATATGAAGGGTGTGGTCCGTGGAGAAGGGAATGGCAAACCACTTAGTATCTTGCCTTGAGAACCCCATGAACAGTATGAAAAGACAAAATGATAGGATATAGAGAAACTCCCCAGGTGTAGGGGCCCAAAGTACTGGAGATAGTGGAGAAATAACTAGAAAGAAGAAAGGATGGAGCCAAAAAAAAAGAATACCAGCTGTGGATGTGTTGTGATAGAAGCAAGTCGAGCTGAAAGAGCAATAGGAACCTGATGTAGTGAAAAGAAGTGGTAAAAGAGATGCAGAGTGAAGCGACACTAGGGTAAAATGGATGATGGGTGATCCGGAGACCATTACTACTACTGTGGACAGAACCCAGAAGAAATGGAGTGGCCACAGTCAACAAAAGAGTAAATGCAGTACTGGATGCATCTCAAAAGATAAATGATCTCTGTTCGTTCAAGGAAACCATCAGTACAGTACAGCCCCCGCAGAAACCAGACAGAACTAACACCAAAAAAGATTCTAGGGATGATGAAAGGGAAGAAATGAGTCAGGACAGGGAAGAGAGCACCGCCCCAAGAGAGAAGAAGATCAAAAACGCGAGATGGAAGAGAAGGGGGCGAAAAAGACAGAAGGAGACCCCAGGAGAAGCAAAAAGCAAAATGGCTTCTGGGGAGGCCTTACAAATAGCTGTGAAAAGAAGAGAAGCGAAAAGAAAGGAGAAAAGGAAAAATATAGACATCTGAATGCAGAGTTCCAAAGAATAGCAAGAAGAGATAAGAAAGCCTTCTTCAGTGATAATGAAAGAAATAGAGGAAAAAAAGAATGGGAAAGACTAGGATCTCTTCAAGAAAATCAGAGATACCAAAGGACATAAAAGATGGGCACAATAAAGGAAGAGATGGTGTGGATTAAAGAAGAGAAGATATAAGAAGAGGTGGAAGAAAGAAGATTACAAAAGAGCTTCAAGACCAGATAATATGATGAGTGATCACTGACTAGAGAGAATTGAGTGAAGTCAAATGGGAAGATCACTAGAAAAAGTAGTGGAGGTGATGGATAGTGGAGCAAAATGAATGATGATGTTGAAAGTGCTACACCAAAGCCAGCAGAAAACTCAGCAGTGGCAAAATGGAAAAGTCAGTTCCCTCCCAAAGAAAGGCAATGCAAGGAGTGCCAAATACCGACAATGCACTCACTCACATAGTAAAGTAAGCCAATTCAAGCCAGGCAGCTATGAACCTGCTCCTGACGTTAAGCTGGTTTTAGAAAAGGAGAGGAACAGAGATCAAATGCCACACGCTGAATGGAAAAGAGAGAAGAAATCTTCTTTGCCAAGCGAAAGGTGCTGCCATAGAAGACGAATAATGAAGGGGGAAAAGAGCCCAGAGGAAGCGAGAAAGGAGATGAAATCTGCATACCAGCAAAGGCAGCGGAGGAGTTTGTGGAGGGAGGGAAGGTGAGCGGAGAGAGGACTGGAAGATAACAGTAAGAGACAACTGGTAAAGCACCAGCGAAGAGGAAGAAGGAGGGGAGGGAGAGGGGGAGGAAGGGAACAGGGAGAGGGGGATGACGAGGAGGAGGGACCTCCGGGAGCGGGAGGATAGGGAGGCCGGCGTTGCGGGGGGCGAGTGACGATGAGCGACGATCTGATTGATCTGATCTGATGCATTGTTGGTAGGTTAATCTTTTAATACCACTGTACTTATTTTATAAGGCTTCTTAACTCAGGTGTCCTTAATTCTGTGTTTCCAACTATTTTTTTAATGAATAGAGGCTGGCATCATTCTCGGTATTGTAAAGGTCAGATGGACAAATGCAGTACATGGATCAGTTTTTGTGCCTTCTATAGGCTAAGTCCCAAAAGCATGTCATTTAGGGTCTCTGTAGCAAAATCTTCCCCAAAAATCTATGATTGTTACTAATTTATCTTATTTTTTAGTTTTGTTTAGATTTTATCAAGATACAGCTAGAAGGTAAGCTATTGTATGTCCTACTGCTCACTAAAGCTTTGTTTACACTAAAACACTTTACTGGAATAAAAAACGTTATTTTTAGAATTCACTAAGATAATCAGTTATTACATGCATCGTAACAAAGGGCACTATACCTTAAGAGTGGAAATTTCATACTATAATATCACAGCTATGTTTAAGTTTTTAAGTATTCTTCATTAGAATTCTCTTTGCATCTGGGAAAAATATATTTAGATACTTCTTTAAGATCAAAGAATTTTCTTCATTTTCCCACTAAAGTTAGTATGTACAAAAATATAATAAATATGTGGGGGCTTCCCTGATGGCTCAGATAGTAAAGAATCTGCCTGCAGTGCAGGAGACCCAAGTTATATCCCTGAGTCAAGAAGATCCCTTGCAGAAGGGAATGGCTACCCACTCTGCTATTCTTGCCTGGAAAATCCTTGGACAGGTTAGTGTGTCAGGCTACAGTCCATGGTGTTTTGGAGTCGGACACAACTGAGCAACTAACACTCTCACTTTCAGTTTTTCATAATAAATATGTACTTTAAAATTGTAATTCCCTACAGTTTCCTCCATTCATGATTTTGCCCTCTTAAGAATTGATTCCTTTTCCATTTCCATTTGTTTTTCTCCAGAACCAGAAAATGATCCTGTAGAGATTACTTTATATACCTCTGATCTAACAAAATGTGAATGGTGTAGTGTCCGAAAATTACCAGTAGTGTTTCTGCAGACTAAACCGGCAGTTTATCAGAAGCTGAGCATGCAACTGCAGATGAACATGGAGGATAAAGTTTGGAATGACTGTAAAGGAGTAAATAAGTTAACAAGTAAGTTATGTAGAGCAAATGTACAATACATTGGTTAGCAGACTGTGTGAGTTGATATTGATAGATACCTTAGATATATTTGTATTACCTACAATCTTGATAATGACATTATAAGATATTACTTCCCTCATTTTATAGAAGAGGAAAAGTCCATAGAAAATGGAAGTTCTGAAGATAAAACCCAGGTTTAGCCCTTTGGAAAGTTTTCAAAATGGGTTGAAACCCCAAAATATACATAGTCTTCATTTAACACTGTATAATCTGAGTAAAATGAGGTGTTTTGTTTTGTTTTAATGTACTGATAGACGTTGTAACTGTAAATCAGCCATCAAGTTGGAATCTTTAAAACTTAGCCTGAATAGAAAGTTTGAAAGTTCATTAACAGGTCTTAATTTTCTACAATAAATCAATGTGGTTCTCCAATTTGTTTCCTTTCCCCCTAACATTTGTGGCATAGCGTGACTAGTTGTAAAATATTTCTCCTCACTAATTGCTCCTTCAGATTAATGATAAGTATGTGATAGATAACTATGAAAGCTGCAAGAGTTGGCACATTAGTGAATATCAGTTTTTACAGTTAAATCTGGAGTTACTGCCAAGTGACAGCACTACTGATGGATTATATGTTTAAAACTCAATATATTTGGATCCTATTAGGCGAAATAAATTAGTTACATCTATGAATAGATTCATTCTAGAGCTGCTGCTAGGGTAATGTGTTCTGGTTCCTTTCTCTTAATTAACTTAAGTGACATTGTTAGGTGACATTATTATTGTTCCTTATTTTAATATTAAATATATATCCACTGTATGCCAAACACTGTTTTGAACATTTATACCAGGATTTCTGGTGATGTTCTTGGAAATAACTAGTTACTTTTTATTTTAGTATCTATTTACTTATTTTTTTCTTTTAGACTTATAATTATATTGGTTTCTTTTCAGATTTGGAAGAACAATACATAATTCTAATTTTTCAAAATGGCCTTGATCCTCAGGCAAATATGCTATTTGAAAATATTATTACTGACATTGGTAAAAAGAATAAGGTGTCAAATTTTTTTGCGAAAATTCCCTTTGATGAAGCCAATAGCAGACTTGTTGCCTGTACGAGAACCTATGAAGAGAGCATCAAAGGAAGTTGTGTGCAAAAAGAAAACAAAATTAAAAATGTAATTATTTTTTAAATGGTAACTTTAAAGGGAAATGTGTTTCATTATCATATTGCTTATTTGGAGTTAGCGCTTTTTATTTCCATTTCAGAATTATTTGCTCTTATGTGTAATTTGTAAACTATATGGTGTCAAAACATTAACAGTGGTGGGCGATTTGTGACACAAATAGTATTTGGTACAAGTCTCAGAAGTATTTTAGTTTCTTTCCACATTCTGTTCTTGTCTTTACTTTTTGTCTCCTTTTCTTTTTCTCTCGTCCCTTTTTCTTCCCCTCACCCCCCGCCCCCGCCCCCACCCCCGCTCCCCGCCCTCAGCATACATATACATGCAGTGCTACATTCAAAGTGACTGGTCTTCTAGTTCTTAAATTTGCTAGTGATTCCTTTTGGTGACATTGGCTTCAATACAAATAAAGGCATTTTGGTCCCTGATGTATTGTACTTTTATGTGTAACATGTGCATACATGGTTGAAAACTTGGAAAGGAAGAAGATAAACCTTTTGATTCTGACTCTCACCAAGTCTAAAATAACTGATTCTAGAATAATTGATCATGTAGTAGGTAATTCTGAAGCCACCTGAATCAAAGGCCACAATACTACTATAACATACAATATAAGTAATCAATAACAATATAACTTAAATACTCGAAATTTGTCTCCTACCACAGCAACTGGAGTTTGCTGACAATTTATTAGAAATACTTAAATGTTGCAGCCTGCCTACAAATTTGGAAATAGGGCTATCCAAGGTATAATATTGGTGAAGTTGAGCAAGACTTCACCAGAAAAGAACTATCCACACAGTTAGTGGGTTGAAGAAAAGAACAGAAGGAGGAAGGGGAACCATTCCCCTTCTTTTGCAGAATTGGCTACAGGAAATAATTCCAGAGGAAGAAAAGAGCAGCTGGAGCCATAAGGCAGCTGTGATGGACTCAGATTTCAATGGAAGGCTCTTTCTTTAAGGACTCCTTGATTCTGGAGAACTGAAGCTCAATGGACTGTGTTCCCTGAGCCTCTGCTCCCATATTCCATGGATTTCCTAGGCACTGAACTTAGGTAGGCCTCCACTTGTAGAAGAAAAAAACCACTATCTGTTCTTTGGATTTTACTAACATAATTAATTTAATATGGATGGTAGAGATCTTAGACAAGATACCAGAAAACCAGTTACAAAAATTGGAAATATGATTGTTCTAGAAGCTACAGATAAAAAGAAAGTGGACTCTAGTTTTGCCTGTTTCTTATTTTTAATCCTTTTTAATTGAAAAGCATTCTTGCCTTTATCTTTCTGTTGAAATTTTTTCAAATTGATTTTGTGAACTGGTAATTTTCCTTACCAGGTGGCCCTTGAATCTAAACTACAAGTTAAAAACAAACAAGAATTCCAATTTTTTGATGATGAGGAAGAAACTGGAGAGAGCCATACCATCTTCATGGGTCCTGTAGAAAAGTGAGAGAATTCCTTTACATTTGCAACACTTAAATTTCTTCTCTGTTTTATTACATTTCAGTGTTATACAGACCTATTTTTGTTTTGTTTGCTTATTTTTTTAAAATTTTGTTACAGATTGATAGTATATCCACCACCTCCAGCTAAGGGAGGCATCTCCGTTACTAATGAGGATCTGCATTGTCTAAGTGAAGGAGAATTTTTAAATGATGTTATTATAGACTTTTATTTGAAGTAAGTTAATTTTCTCATAGCCTTTCAGCAAATTTTTAACACGTCATAATGTATATGTTTGTTTTCTAGAGTCAGAATTGTATTTTGAATTCCATCAATGCCACTTACTGTGTGACATTTGGAAAGTAATGTCTCTGTATGTGTTTCTTCATTTTAAAAATGAGAATAATGGGAATGCAAGGGATTTCTGTGTATTAATTTTATATCCTGTGACTTTACTGTATTCATTGATTAGTAATTTCTGATGACATCTTTAGGCTTTTCTATGTAGAGGATCATGTCATCTGCAGTGAGGGTTTTACTTCTCCTTTTCCAGTCTGGTTTCCTTTTATTTCTATTTCTTAAATTGCTGTAGCTAGGACTTCCAAAACTATGTTGAATGGTAGTGCTAGAGATGGTATGCAGAAAAGGGAACCCTCTTAAACTGTTTGTGAGATTGCAAACTGGTACAGCCACTATGGAGAAGAAGGTGAAGATTCCTTAAAAAACTGGGTATAGAACTGCCATATGACCCAGCAGTCCCAGTGCTGGGCATATACCCTGAAGAAACCAGAATTGAAAGACACACTGTGCTCTCATTGTCAGACCCAGTGTTCATTGCAACACTATTTACAATAGCTAGGACACAGAAGCAACCTAGATGTCTATCAGCAGATGAATGGATAAAGAAGTTGTGGTACATACACACCATGGGATATTACTCAGCTTTAAGAAGGAATGCATTTGAGTCAGTTCTAATGAAGTGGATGAACCTAGAGCCTATTATACAGAGTGAAGTAAGTCAGAAGGAGAAAAACAAATACTGTATATTTAATGCATATATATGGAGTCTGATGAATCTATCTGCAGGGCAGAAAGAGATGAATACTGTATATTAACATATATATATATATGGAACTTAGAAAGATGGTACCAATGGATGATTCTACATGCAGGGCAGCAAAGGAGACACAGACGTAAAGAACAGACATTTGGACTCAGTGGAAAAAGGAAAGGGTGGGATGATTTGTGAGAATAGCATTAAAATTTATACATTACCTTGTGTAAAAATGTCCAGCATGAATTTGATGTCCATGCATGAAGCAGGGCACCCAAAGCTTGTGCTCTGTGACAACCTAGAGGGATAGGATGGGGAGAAATGTGCGAGGGAGGTTCAGGATGTGGGGGAAATGTATACCTATGGCAAATTCATGTTGATGTGTGGCAAAAACCATCACAATATTGTAATTATCCTCAAATGAATTTTTTTTAATGGGAATAATATCTAAAAGAATCTTGAAAATGTACTTGAGATGTACATTTCAAGTGCTAGAAAAAATAGCACATGCAAAGTGATCATAAATAGTAGCTTATTACATTGTTACTGTTAGAGTGTTTGGGGCTTGCTTGTTGGCTCAGATGTAAGGAATCTGCCCGAGTGCAGGAGACCCGGGTATGATCCCTGAGTCAGCAAGATCCCCCGAAGAAGGAAATGGCAACCCACTCCAGTATTCTTGCCTGGAAGATTCCATGGACCAAGGAGCCTGGTGGGCTGCAGTCTCAAAGAGTCAGAGATGACCGAATGACTGAGCACACATACACACTGTGTTAGAAGTTTATGATTTTATAGGGAATACAAATATGGGATTAAAGTATTGACAGAAGCATTAACATGGTACAAATATAGCAGAAAAAGAAAGCATCATTCTCTTTGGGGGTTAAGAAATGAAGAATCAAGAAGCTTTCCTCGAAGGGCCTACATCATGATCTGGAATACACATACATAACATGTATGTGTAGTGTGTTTATGTATGTATAAACTGTATGTGTTTACTGCTTTGTGATATAAGATCAATGTGTGTATGAAACAAAACCATCGGTGTGTCTAGTGCTCTCCAGTATATTTTGTTTATTCAAATGTATAATATATATATTTTTAAACTGGTTGTTAAAAGCCACTGGATTGATTTTTATAGCCTATGATTGCAGCCCACACTTGGGGAAAAGACAGCATTATTATTCACAATGAAAGATTTTGATCAGAAAAGTGACATGTAATTGTTTCCTTAAGGTCATTTTGACAAGCAGGTTTATTGTGAATGTCTAGATGAGAGATGATTTAAGCAAATTTAATTAAGGTGATATAAGAAGCCTAGTTAAGGCATTTTAGTTGCAGTGAAGAATAAATAATGAAATGTTTTAAGAGGTAGAGTTGTTTAGCAGAAGTCCTGGACTGATGGACTTCATATTAAGAAATAAACAGGTGTCAAATAACTCCTAGTTTTCTTACTAGTAAGATGTCCAGATGATTTTGCCACTAACCGAACTGTGATATGACAAAAGGGACAGTGTGAGTAAACAATTGTATATATGATTATAGAGGTCAGCTGAGTTCTGACCTAGAGACACATAGAGATAGAAGGCTTTACAGATAGTAGTTTAATTGGGAGAATGGATGAAATTGCACAGTGAGGGATATAGAATGAGAAAAAGAGCTGTAAGGACAAACCCTGCAGAGTAGATTTTAAGAGAGAGCAAGTAAGGAGACAGTAGATTCTGAAGGTATTTGAGAGGTAAGAATTTTAAAATAAAGATTTGCTGTCAAGAGAAACCGTCCTAGATTTTAAATGCCTAACTTTGCATATGTACATTCTTTTGAAACCTCACACATATTCAAGGACAACTTCAAAGTTCTTGATAACTAAAGGATATTATTTCATAAAAAATACCCAACAAAGCATATGAAAAGATCTTCAATGTTATTAATCATCAGAGAAATGAACATCAAAACCACAGTGAGATCTCACCTCACATCCATTAAGTGCTTTATTTAAAAAAAACACACCCACACTGCTTTATTAAAAAAAAAAAAAACAAACCCCAAAATAACAAGTATACAAGAGAATGTGAATAAGTTCCAGCCCTGGTACACAGCTGGTTGGAGTATAAGATGGAACAGCCTCTGCAGAAGACAGTGTTGTGGTTCCTCAAGAAACTAAAAATAGAACTGCCATTTGATCCAGCAGCCCTACTTCTGGGTATACAAAAGAATTGAAAGTAGAGCTATTTTAGAGATATTTGCATACCCATGTCCATAGTAGCACTATTCATAATAGCTCAAATGTGGAAGCAACACATATGTCCATTGATGGATGAGGTTATAAACAAAATGTGATACATATATATATAATGGAGTATTATTCACCCTTAAAAAGGAAAGAAACCCTTCGCATGCTGCAACATGGATGAACCTCAACACATTACACAGTGTGAAATGAGACAGTCACAAAAAGGCAGACACTGTATGAATCCACTTACATGAGGAACTGAAGTAGTCAAATTCATAGAAAAGCAAAGAACTGATTACCCAGGGCTGCAGAGCAAGGGAAAAGGGAGTTACTGTTGAATGGATATAGAGTTTTGGTTTTGCAAAATAAAGTTTTGGAGATCTGTTTCACACAGTATGAATATACTTAACACTATTGAATTGTACACTTAAAAATGGTTAAGATTGTAAACTGTTCTGCATTTTTTCCATAATT
Source organism: Tragelaphus eurycerus (assembly GCA_935064755.1). Classification (NCBI taxonomy): domain Eukaryota; kingdom Metazoa; phylum Chordata; class Mammalia; order Artiodactyla; family Bovidae; genus Tragelaphus; species Tragelaphus eurycerus. The sequence goes on from CAKXYN010000041.1 coordinate 16,477,069, forward strand.
TTTCAAGAGATGTTATATCTTAGTACTAGTGTATACTACCTTAAGAAACCAAGCAACTGCAAAATCTTAAGCGATTGTGTAGAACAATGCTGTCGTTATTGGATAAAGTGTTCTATGAATGTCAGCTAGGTCAAGTTATTTGACAGTACTGTTCATGTCATCTTTGTCTTTAGTGATTTTATACCTGCTTGTTCTCTCAGTTCCTGAGAAAGTTATTAATCTCCAACTATAATTACTGTCTATTTCTCCTTCATGTATTGTAAAGCTCTTTTGTTAGGTACATGCATGTTAATGTCTTCTTGGAGAATCAAGCCCTTTATCATTACATAATATTCCTTTTTATTCTTGATAATCTCCTTGTTTTTAATCCTACTTTGTTTAAAATTAATATAGCAACTCCAGCTTTTTTTTTTTGGTTCATGTTTGCATGATGTATGTTTCTTCATCCTTTTACTTTTAACCTATTTAAGTCTTTATGTTTAAAAAATTCTTTCTGAAAGCATATAGATGTGTCTACAAAATAAGTTCCTATATTTTGTTTACATTTTAGTTTCTTGTATTTCATACTAAATGGTCTACACTTTTTAGAGTAGAGATTTTATAATTATTTTTTTGAAATTATTTTCAGTAGGCCTCGACATCATATAGTTAACTTTAAAGCAAATTATTTACAATGAACTTACATTATCTACAAGTTCTGCCTTTTCTCATGCAAATTACTATTCCAAATAATCTAACAAAATGCATGATTTTTAAAAAATCTGTGTTTATATTTGTCTCATGATTTTTAGAAGCAAATTAAAAAGAGGAAACTTTTTCAAATTTCACTATTGAAATAAGTAATTCAGTTGCCACCAGAGCTGCTCATTCTTTTCCATTTCTAACTCTACAAGTTAGAAGCAAACCTTTAAACAGTTTGCCATACTTATAAGAGGTAGAAGGGCATTGTATCTAGAGAATGTTAATAAAATACAGAGGGAAAGATATTTTAACTTCATCCTGTAATATAAATTTCATAATTATTAGATTGTCCACCTTATAACGGGTGGATGACTTTCCATATTTAAATGATTTATACACGGAAAGAAAAATTTCAAAGTGAAAGAAATTCTTGGGTTTTTTTTGTGTGTGTGTGATAAACTTGGATTTCCCTTTAATTCTAGAATAAGAAACAGCTATTCAAGTTAAAATTAATTCTCATACATGTACATGAAAAACCCAGAATTATATATAGTCACAGAAATGTTAATACTTATGGATGTATATCAGATTAGAGAGACAGAACTAGATACTTTTTCACTTTTATGTCCTGAATTCCTCTAGGATTTGTTTTTATGCATGGTATCAGATAGAGACCTAATTTCATATTTTTCAGTGTGGACAAATAATTGCCCTGGCATTATTTGTGAGACAGTTCATTCTCTCCCCACCAGTGTGAAATCCTGCCCCTGTCATATACTAAGATACCAGGCACAGATTTGTCTTCAGGACTCTCTAGTCTGCTCCATGGGCCGTGTACCTATCCCTGCATCAGCACCACATTGCCATGATTGCTATTTCTTTATTCTTGTTATCTAAAAAGGCAGGATTCTTCACAAATGTTTTGGATATGCTTGGCCTTTTTAATTCCTTCAGATAAATTTTAGTATCAGCCCATCAAATACAATTTTTAAAATTATTCTGAGATTTTGATTGTGATTGCACTGAATCAGTTAATCTCAACTGGAGGAAGCTTTGGCTCTAGGGGATGTTTGACAATGTCTGTGGACATTTTTGGTTCTCACAAAAGGAAAGGATATAATCTAATAGCATCTAGTGGGTAGAGGCCAGAGATAACGCTAAACACACTACACTGCACAGGACTATCCCAGCAACAAAGAATTATCTGGCTTAAAATGTCAGTGGTGCCAAGCTTGAGGAGCCTGCCACTAAATTTATGCAATTTGGATATGACTGACACTTATATTTTTGAATATTTCAGTAAAAATATTTTCTGATCTTATAGCTAGCCATCTTGATAAAACTTATTTCTAATACATCTGTAGATCTTAAGTTTTCTGTATGAAAATCTTTTCATCTTTAAATTAATTTCATACATTTACAAAAATAAAGCATGGGCTTGTTTATATATGAAGTGTAGTCTGTTTTCTTAAGTCACCAAATCCCATTGTTCATTCAGTTCAGTTTACAAAGGAGCCATTGTCATTTGTTTTGGTAAAGCGGCATGGTTCACCCGTTGTGGTTACAGTCTGTAAGTTCAAGTCTAATTCACTACATGCTCTGTTTTGAATATAAGATGTAGAATTGAGCAGTTGATTTAAACTGTGTCATGAGCTGATTCACTGTCTTATGTCTTTTGTGGGGGCACACTGAGTTGCCCTAAAGCAAGAAATCTGTAAGTTACGTCCTTTTTGAACTTTAGAATTATTGAATATTATGATTAAAGTGACAGGTCTCAAAGGTGTGCCCTGTGGGTACTTTCTGTTTCTGTGTAAGATTTCACAAGGTTTTCATATGAACCTCATTTTAATAAGATGATTGTGGCCATAAGCTTGACTTTGCGTAGCTCCTTTGAGGGAGTTTAAGATGTAAACAATGAAGTTTAATGTATCATAATTTATCTTTGTAATTTAAAGGACCATGTCTGTTTGTTTTAATATAGACCTACCTTCAGGAAATAAACAACTAAAGCAAGGAAAAATTAGAACTGATATAAGATCACTTTAAAGATTAGTCATTGTTAAAACCTCACCACTGTACAGGTTCTTTCTGTTTCATTTCTGTTTTTATAAAAAGTAGTCTATGCCTTGGTCATCATGTATTTAAAGTGTTTAAAACAAAATAATACATAAAGATAGCTTTATTAAGATATAGTGCATATACCATACAGATCACGCATTTCAACTGTATAATTCCAGTGGTTTTTACTGTGTTCAATTTTGAAGCCACCACCATAATTAATACTAGAACATTTTCATCCCTCACAGAATTCAGTACCCATTAGGAGTGACTCCTCATTTCCCTTGAACCTTACTCGCAGCTCTGGCAACCACCAGTCTCCTCACTATGTCTATGGATTTGCATATTCTGAACATTTCATATACATGGAATCATACAATATGTGCGTTTCTGTGGCTAGATTCTTTCACTTAGCGTAACATTTTCAAGGTTCTTTTTATGAAACTACATGCATCAACTTCATTTCTTTTTATTGCTGTGTAATTTTCCATTGTATGGGTATACCACATTTTCCATTCATTGATTGATGAGCATTTCTAGCATTGCTGTTTGTTGGCTCTGATAAAGTTTATGTGAATGTTCATAAATGTGCCCTTGTTTAAAAAGATTAGATCTTTCAAGTTCTAGTTTTACTCTCAAATACCATGTTTTATTACTTACAAATGATCTGATAGTAATCATTGTCTAGAATATGAAATTTTGTTTATAAAGTCTTTCAGTTTAAAGGAATGGAGATTGGTGGTGAATAGGTATTTGATCACTCTTTTTAGTACACAAACATAAATTCATTTTGTTTGGAATTGCTTCTTATAAAACAGGTATTTGGTGCTTGAAAAATTGAAGAAAGAAGAAGCTGACCGAATTCATATATTCAGTTCTTTTTTTCTATAAACGCCTTAATCAAAGGGAGAGGAGAAATCTTCATGAAACAACTAATCTATCGTAAGTCAAGCTTTTTGAAAATATTTAATAGATACTGGTAGACTGCAGTCCATGGGGTCGCTAAGAGTCGGACACGACTGAGCGACTTCACTTTCACTTTTCACTGTCATGCATTGGAGAAGGAAATGGCAACCCACTCCAGTGTTCTTGCCTGGAGAATCCCAGGGATGGGGGAGCCTGGTGGGCTGCTGTCTTTGGGATCGCATAGAGTCGGACACGACTGAAGTGACAGCATAGCATAGTAAGTCACTTAAGTTTAACTTAGGAAAAAAATCACTTGTTTATATTAAAGCAACGTTTTTTTCCTTCTAGTCTCAATTAGCAAAATTTGTATCAGATCAGATCAGATCAGATCAGTCGCTCAGTCGTGTCCAACTCTTTGCGACCCCATGAACTGCAGCACGCCAGGCCTCCCTGTCCATCACCAGCTCCCGGAGGTCACTCAGACTCACATCCATCGAGTCAGTGATGCCATCCAGCCATCTCATCCTCTGTCGTCCCCTTCTCCTCCTGCCCCCAATCCCTCCCAGCATCAGAGTCTTCTCCAATGAGTCAACTCTTCGCATGAGATGGCCAAAATATTGGAGTTTCAGCTTTAGCATCATTCCCTCCAAAGAGATCCCAGGGCTGATCTCCTTCAGAATGGACTGGTTGGATCTCCTTGCAGTCCAGGGGACTCTCAAGAGTCTTCTCCAACACCACAGTTCAAAAGCATCAATTCTCCGGCGCTCAGCCTTCTTCACAGTCCAGCTCTCACATCCATACATGACCACAGGAAAGACCATAGCCTTGACTAGGCAAACCTTCGTTGGCAAAGTGATGTCTCTGCTTTTGAATATGCTATCTAGGTTGGTCATAACTTTCCTTCCAAGGAGTAAGCATCTTTTAATTTCATGGCTATAGTCACCATCTGCAGTGATTTTGGGGCCCCCCAAAATAAAGTCTAACACTGTTTCCACTGTTTCTCCATCTATTTCCCATGTAGTGATGGGACCAGATGCCATGATCTTCGTTTTCTGAATGTTGAGCTTTAAGCCAACCTTTTCACTCTCCACTTTCGCTTTCATCAAGAGGCTTTTTAGTTCCTCTTCACTTTCTGCCATAAGAGTGGTGTCATCCGCATATCTGAGGTTATTGATATTTCTCCCAGCAATCTTGATTCGAACTTGTGTTTCTTCCAGTCCAGCATTTCTCATAATGTACTCTGCATATAAGTTAAATAAACATGGTGACAATATACAGCCTTGACGTACTCCTTTTCCTATCTGGAACCAGTCTGCTGTTCCATGACCAGTTCTAACTGTTGCTTCCTGACCTGCATACAGATTTCTGAAGAGGCAGATCAGGTGGTCTGGTATTCCCATCTCTTTCAGAATTTTCCACAGTTTATTGTGATCTACACAGTCAAAGGTATAGCTTATAATATTTAAAACCCAAAGAATACCTGGGATTTGTAAAGGTTTTAGGTCTAATATGTCGATCAATATTTTCCAAATATATCTGAAAGTTTAAAAAAGGAAAATTACTTGAATCTTACTAAATCTTGAAAATTATTAAATACCAATTGCTCTGTTTTCCCCTACATGTTCCATCTGTAGTATCTAACAGTGGAACCTGTGAATCTGTAATATTAATAAGTTCTTTGGATAGTAATTCTCAGACAAGTTAAGGAAACAGTATTCTACATATGAGCCCTGAGTTATTTATAATGCCTTTCCATATAGCGAGTGCATCCAGCTCTAACACTTGCTGGTAATTGGTTACAGGATACACACAGAGAGTCCATTGTTGTTATCAGTGCTATTAAGTGTCTTGAATCAATGGCTGTTGTGTACGATATAAATAAATTTTCTACTGTTTCAATAATATCTAATTTTGTATCTTAGAGTTTATGGTGAAAGAAAGAAAGTGAAAGTCACTTAGTCGTGTCCTACTCTTTGCAACCCTATGGACTATACACTCCATGGAATTCTCCAGGCCAGAATACTGGAGTGGGTAGTCTTTCCCTTCTCCAGGGGATCTTCCCAATCCAGGGGTCAAACCCAGGTCTCCCGCATTGCAGGTAAATTAATGGGTAGCCTATCCCTTCTCCAGGGGAATTTTCCCAACCCAGGAATTGAACCAGGGTCTCCTGCATTACAGGCAGATTGTTTACCAGCGGAGCTATCAGGGAAGCCCAGAGTTGATAGCAGTGGTTGGTTTTGACCAGTGCTGATAATCTCTCCTGTTTTACCTACTGTAAAACAGTGCTCACTTTTCCTGTTCTCTTCACCTTAGTTCTTATAGGTCACAGTCTGATACACACTCAATATTTTTGCTAAAAGCAGTTCTGCAACAATAAGCACCCTAGTAAATAATAGTAGGAATTAAAGAATCTCTTCCAGATTCAGTGATGATCAGTTTCACATCTTCCCAGCTCCATCTCAGATATTTTGCTTTCTTTTCACATCTTGTTAAATCCTCTTATACAGCTGTTTGATCTGTTGACATCTTAATCACTGTAATGTATAAATTGCTGCATATAGGCTGAAAACACTGGAAACATTTCAGAAGCTTGATAGTTTTCCTCTTGTCTTGCAGAATACAGCAGAAGCGACATGGAAGAGTAAAAACATGGACCCGGCATGTAGATATTTTTGAGAAGGATTTTATTTTTGTACCCCTTAATGAAGCGTGAGTAACAGTTTCCTTTATGTAAATGTGATGGCAATTTTTAGCAAATAGGTTTATGAGGTGAATAATTCATCCAGTTTTAAACTTCTTTCTGAAATTTGTTGTATATGTTGATACTTATACTCCTTATTTTATGGAAATTAATATACTTTTTCAGTGAATCATGTAAGATACGGAATTTTACAAGTACTCAATAAGAAATCTTCCTAATTTCATTTTATTCATCAGTGTAGAATAATGCCATCTTTTAAAAATGGTACTTGTGGTCTAGGAGACATCCTATAGAAAACACTATCTTGAACAGAATAGTGATTAGGTCACACAGAAGAATTTGGATTTTTAGTTGATAAAACACACTTCGACTCAACCAAAATGAAGAGAAGGTGGCTGGATTTATGTCATTTGCTCACTGAAAACCATGTTTACTACCTGAAGCTATTTCCTAAGTAAATAGAGTGGTAAACATTTCATGTTATTCTCACCCAGTGACTACAGAGGATAGATGTATGTGTTAGTATTATTATACAATTTTAACTTGAGTGTTTCTGTATTTCATTTTCTAACTGTCCTGCCCTCCCGAGAAAGACCTCCAGGAATACTCTTGTAATTGGGCAGCAGAGGTTTAGTACTTGCATTAAGGGAGAACATATACCACGGCTGACCATGACTGCTCTAAATAAAAATGTGTTTGAAAGAGGCAGTAACAGAATTTGGTCTTTGTTTTGGTGGTTTCAGGAAAGGTCTAAGGAAGCAGTAGTTTGTTTGGATAAAGAACTCAGTCAGTCAATCAGTTCAGTTGCCCAGTCATGTCCAACTCTTTGCGACCCCATGCACTGAAGCACGCCAGGCCTCCTGTCGATCACCAGCTCCCAGAGTTTACTCAGCCTCATGTCCATTGAGTCAGTGATGCCAACCAACCGTCTCATCCTCTGTCGTCCCATTCTCCTCCCACCTTCAATCTTCCCAACATCAGGTCTTTTCTAGTGAGTCAGCTCTTTGCATCAGGTAGCCAAAGTACTGGAGTTTCAGATTGAGCATCAATCCTTCCAGTGAGTATTCTGGACTGATCTCCTTTAGGATGGACTGGTTGGATCTCCCTTGCAGTCCAAGGGACTCTCAAGAGTCTTCTCCAACACCACAGTTCAAAAGCATCAATTCTTTGGTGCTCAGCCTTCTTTGTAGTCCAACTCTCACATCCTTACATGACTACGGGAAAAACCATAGCCCTGACTAGATGGACCTTTGTTGGCAAAGTAATGTCTCTGCTTTTTAATTGCTGTCTAGGTTGGTCATAACTTTTCTTACAAGGAGTAAGTGTCTTTTAATTTCATGGCTGCAGTCACCATCTGCAGTGATTTTGGAGCCGCAAAAAATAAAGTCTGACACTGATTTCATTGTTTCCCGGTCTATTTGCCATGAAGTGATGGGACCAGATGCCATGATCTTAGTTTTCTGAGTGTTGAGTTTTAAGCCAACTTTTTCACTCTCCACTTTCACTTTCATCAAGAGGCTTTTTATTTCCTCTTCACTTTCTGCCATAAGGGTGGTGTCATCTGCATATCTGAGGTTATTGATATTTTTCTGGGCAATCTTGATTCCAGCTTGAACTTTCTCCAGCCCAGCACTTCTCATGATGTACTCTGCACATAAGTTAAAACAAGCAGGCTGACAATATACAGTCTTGACGTACTCATTTCCCTATTTGGAACCAGTCTGTATGTCCAGTTCTAACTGTTGCTTCCTGATCTGCGTACAGATTTCTCAAGAGGCAGGTCAGGTGGTCTGATAATTTTCCACAGTTTGTTGTGATCCACACATTCAAAGCCTTTGTATAGTCAATAAAGCAGAAGTAGATGTTTTTCTGGAACTCTCTTGCTTTTTTCATGATCCATCGGATGTTGGCAATTTGATCTCTGGTTCCTCTGCCTTTTCTAAATCTAGCTTGAACATCTGGAAGTTCACAGTTCATGTACCATTGAACCCTAACTTGGAGAATTTTCAGCATTTCTTTACTAGCGTGTGAGATGAGTGCAATTATAAGGTAGTTTCAGCATTCTTTGGCATTGCCTTTCTTTGGGATTGGAATAAAAACTAACCTTTTCCAGTCCTGTGGCCACTGCTGAGTTTTCCAAATGTGCTGGCATACTGAGTGCAGCACTTTCACAGCATCATCTTCAAAGACTTGTAATAGCTCAACTGGAATTCCATCACCTCCACTAGCTTTGTTCATTATGATGATTCCTAAGGTGCTCTTGACTTTGCCTTCCAGGATGTCTGGCTCTAGGTGAGTGATCACACCATCGTGATTATCTGGGTTGTGAATATCTTTTTTGTACAGTTCTTCTGTGTATTCTTGCCACCTTTTCTTAATATCTTCTATTCTGTTAGGTCCATACCATTTCTGTCCTTTATTGAGCCCATCATTTCATAAAATGTTGCCTTGGTGTCTCTAATTTTCTTGAAGAGATCTCTAGTCTTTCCCATTCTATTGTTTTGCTCTTTTTTTTTTGCATTGATCACTGAAGAAGGCTTTCTTATCTCTCCTTGCTATTCTTTGGAACTCTGCATTCAAAGGAGTATATCTTTCCTTTTCTCCATTGCCTTTCACTTTTCTTTTTTTCACAGCTGTGTGTAAGGCCTCCTCAGACAACCATTTTGCCTTTTTGCATTTCTTTTCCTTGGGGATGGTCTTGATCATTGTCACCTGTACAATGTCATGAACTCCCATCCATAGTTCTTCACGCACTGCCTATCAGATCTAACCCCTTGAATCTGTTTGTCTCTTCCAGTGTATAATTGTAAGAGATTTGATTTAGGTCATACCTGAATGGTCTAGTGGTCTTCTCCACTTTCTTCAATTTAAGTCTGAATTTGGCAATAAGGAGTTCATGATCTGAGTCACAGTCAGCTCCTGGTATTGTTTCTGCTGAATGTATAGAACTTCTCCATCATTGGCTGCAAAGAATATAATCAGTCTGATTTCAGTATTGACCATCTGGTGATGTCCATGTGTAGAGTCTTCTGTTGTGTTGTTGGAAGAGTGTATTTGCTATGACCAGATCATTCTCTTGGCAAAACTCTTACTAGATTTTGCTGCTTCATTCTGTACTCCAAGGCCAAATTTGCCTGTTACTCCAGGTATCTCTTGACTTCTTACTTTTGCATTCCAGTCTTCCATAATGAAAAGGACATATTTTTTGGGTATTAGTTCTAGAAGGTCTTATAGGTCTTCATCAGATCAGATCAGTCACTCAGTCGTGTCCGACTCTTTGCAACCCCATGAATCGCAGCACTCCAGGACTCCCTGTCCATCACCAACTCCCGGATCTTACTCAAATTCACATCCATCGAGTCAGTGATGGCATCCAGCCATCTCGTCCTCTGTCGTCCCCTTCTCCTCTTGCCCCCAATCCCTCCCAGCATCAGAGTCTTCTCCAATGAATCAGCTCTTCTCATGAGGTGGCCAAAGTACTGGAGTTTCAGCTTTAGCATCATTCCTTCCAAAGAAATCCCAGGGCTGATCTCCTTCAGAATGGACTGGTTGGATCTCCTTGCAGTCCAAGGGACTCTCAAGAGTCTTCTCCAACACCACAGTTCAAAAGCATCAATTCTTCAGCGCTCAGCCTTCTTCACAGTCCAACTCTCACATCCATATGTGACCACAGGAAAAACCATAGCCTTAACTAGACGAACCTTTGTTGGCAAAGTAATGTCTCTGCTTTTCAATATGCTATCTAGGTTGGTCATAACTTTGCTTCCAAGGAGTAAGCATCTTTTAATTTCATGGCTGCAGTCACCATCTGTAGTGATTTTGGAGCCCAGAAAAATAAAGTCTGACACTGTTTCCACTGTTTCCCCATCTATTTTCCATGAAGTGATGGGACCAGATGCCATGATCTTCGTTTTGTGAATATTGAGCTTTAAGCCAACTTTTTCACCCTCCACTTTAACTTTCATCAAGAGGCTTTTTAGTTCCTCTTCACTTTCTGCCATAAGGGTGGTGTCATCTGCATATCTGAGGTTATTGATATTTCTCTGGGCAATCTTGATTCCAGCTTGTGTTTCTTCCAGTCCAGCGTTTTTCATGATGTACTCTGCATATAAGTTAAATAAACATGGTGACAATATACAGCCTTGATGAACTCCTTCTCCTGTTTGGAACCAGTCTGTTGTTCCATGTCCAGTTCTAACTGTTGCTTCCTGACCTGCATACAGAGGCAGGTCAGGTGGTCTGGTATTCCCATCTCTCTCAGAATTTTCCATAGTTTATTGTGATCCACATAGTCAAAGGCTTTGGCATAGTCAATAAAGTAGAAATAGATGTTTTTCTGGAACTTTCTTGCTTTTTCCATGATCCAGCGGATGTTGGCAGTTCAATCTCTGGTTCCTCTGCCTTTTCTAAAACCAGCTTGAACATCAAGAAGTTCACGTTTCACATATTGCTGAAGCCTGGTTTGGAGAATTTTGAGTATTACTTTACTAGCGTGTGAGATGAGTGCAATTGTGCGGTAGTGTGAGCATTCTTTGGCATTGCCTTTCTTTGGGAATGGGATGAAAACTGACCTTTTCCAGTCCTGTGGCCACTGCTGAGTTTTCCAAATTTGCTGGCATATTGAGTGCAGCACTTTCACAGCATCATCTTTCAGGATTTGGAATAGCTCCACTGGAATTCCATCACCTCCACTAGCTTTGTTCGTAGTGATGCTTTCTAAGGCCCACTTGACTTCACATTCCAGGATGTCTGGCTCTAGGTGAGTGATCACACCATCGTGATTATCTGGGTCATGAAGATCTTTTTTATACAGTTCTTCTGTGTATTCTTGCCACCTCTTCTTAATATCTTCTGCTTCTGTTAGGTCCATACCATTTCTGTCCTTTATCGAGACCATCTTTGCATGAAATGTTCCTTTGGTATCTTTAATTTTCTTCAAGAGATCCCTAGTCTTTCCCATTCTGTTGTTTTCCTCTATTTCTTGGCTTTGATCGCTGAGGAAGGCTTTCTTATCTCGCTATTCTTTGGAGCTCTGCATTCAGATGTTTATATCTTTGCTTTTCTCCTTTGCTTTTCGCTTCTCTTCTTTTCACAGCTATTTGTAAGGCCTCCCCAGCCATTTTGCTTGTTTTCATTTCTTTTTTGGGGGGATGGTCTTGATCCCTTAGTGTCATGAACCTCCATCCTTAGTTCATCAGGCACTCTGTGTATCAGATCTAAGCCCTTAAATCTATTTCTCACTTCCACTGTATAATCGTAAGGGATTTGATTTAGGTCATACCTGAATGGTCTAGTGGTTTTCCCTACTTTCTTCAATTTCAGTCTGAATTTGGCAATAAGGAGTTCATGGTCTGAGCCACAGTCAGCTCCTGGTCTTTTTTTTGCTGATTGTATAGAGCTTCTCCATCATTGGCTGCAAAGAATATAATCAATCAGATTTCGGTGTTGACCATCTGGTGATGTCCATGTATAGAGTCTTCTCTTGTGTTGTTGGAAGAGGGTGTTTGTTATGACCAGTGCATTTTCTTGGCAAAACTCTATTAGTCTTTGCCCTGCTTCAACTTCTTCAGCATTATTGTTTGGGGCATAGACTTGGATTACCGTGATATTGAATGATTTGCCTTGGTAATGAACAGAGATCATTCTGTCATTTTTGAGATTTTATCCAAGTACTGCATTTCAGACTCTTTTGTTGACTATGATGCCTACTTCATTTCTTCTGAGGATTCTTAGCCACAGTAATGGATACAGTGGTCATCTGAGTTAAACTCACCCAATCCAGTCCATCTCATTTGTTTGTTGATTCCTAAAGTGTGAATGTTTATCTTGCCATCTCTTATTTGACCACTTCCAATTTGCCTTGATTCATAGACCTAACATTGCAGGTTCTTATGCAGTATTACTCTTTACAGCTTCGATGTTTACTTCCATCACCAATCACATCCACTACTGGATGTTGTTTTTGTTTTGGCTGTGTCTCTTTATTCTTTCTGGAGTTATTTCTCCATTTATCTCCAGTAGCATATTGGGCACCTACAGATTTGGGGAGTTCATCTTTCAGTGTCCTATTTTTTTTTGCCTTTTCATACTGTTCATGGGGTTCTCAAGGCAAGAATACTTGAAGTGGTTTGCCATTCCCTTCTCCAGTGGGCCATGTTTTGTCAGAACTCTCCACCATGACCCATCTGTCCTGGGTGGCCCTACTCGACATGGTTCATAGTTTCATTGGGTTAGACAAGGCTGTGGTCCATGTGAGGCTTCCCTGGTGGCTCAGTTGGTAAAGCGTCCATGTGATTAGATTAGTTAGTTTTCTGTGATTGTGGTTTTCAGTCTGTCTTCCCTCTGTTGGAGAAGGATAATAGCATTACAGAAGCTTCCTGATTGGAGAGACTGAAGGGAGAAACAGGGTCTTGTTCTGATGGGCAGGGCCAGGCTCAGTAAATCTTTAGTCCAGTTTTCTGTTGCGAGTTGGGACTGTGTTCCCTCCCTGCTATTTACCTGCCAACTCTGGTGGAGGTAACGAAGATAATGGCGACCTCCTTCAAAAGGTCCCATGCCCACACTGCTACACTCAGTGCCCCCAGCCCTGCAGCAGGCCACTGCCAACCCACGGCTCCACCAGAGGCTCCTGGACACTCATGAGCAAGTCTGGGTCAGTCTCTTGTGGGGTCACTGCTCCTTTTTCCTGGGTCCTGGTATGCACAAGGTTCTGTTTGTGCCCTCCAAGAGTCTGTTTCCCCTGTCCTGTGTAAGTTCTGGCGGCTCTGTGGTGGGGTTAATGGCGGCCTTTTCCAAGGAGGGCTTATGCGATGACCCAGAGCCCCTGCCCCTGTGACAGGTCCCCCACCTCTGCTGCTGCTGCTGCTACCCAGAGTCCCCTGCCCCTGTGACAGCGCACCCCCCCGTCCCTGGTCTCCAGGCAAGAACACTGGAGGGGTACCTCTGCAGGAGACACTCAAACACAGTTCTGTCTCAGTCTCTGTGGAGTCTCTGGGTCCTGATGTACACAAGGTATATTTGAGCCCTCTGAGCATCTCTGGTGAGTATGGAGTTTGATTCTAAAGGCGATTTCACCTACCATCTTGCTGAGGCTTCTCCTTTGCCCTTGGACATGGGGTATCTCCTCACAGCCGCTCCAGCAGCATGCATTCACTCATTCAGCAAAAAGATATTTGGTATTTTGAAGGGTTGCATTGTGACCTTATATTTGTCTCTTCTAAGACAAATTATGAAATGACCTTACTTTGTCTCATTTTTATCATGGTTGCAGAGTAACTTTGTCTGAGGTTGGTGTTCTGTAAGATTTTTAATGTCTAATATGCCTGTCTGTGCCAAGCTAGCTTCTGAATGTGCTCTCTTTCTCACTATAAAAAACATTTACTCTGTAGTATAGTTAGATTCTTTTTATTTAAAATCATGTTTTAATTATAACATCTATTATGATCTCTAATTAGCCCAGCCAAAGATAGGTAGACTAGGTTAAAACATTGGTTATGACTATAAAGCCCAACCTCTTCAAAATGATTTGAGTCAAACATAGTATCATAGTATCAATAAAATTTAAAACTAAGTTTAAAATTAATCTTTATAATTTCTTCCGTTTCCTAAAAATTAGATTTCTTGACATTAATTTGTCATATCAAGTAGCAAATGAGCTGCCCACTTGGTAAAAGGGAGGGATATACATGGGAAGCCATTTGTCAGAAATTAATTATTAAAATTTAAAATAAAAATATAATTTGAGGCATATATAATTTAGTACTAGAGGCACATTCTTAGCGTATCTAATGTGGATGGACACTGTGTTTAGTGCTTTGTGTCATCTTGGTTGTCTTGATGAAAGGTAGAGAATGAATCAGTTGTGTTCTGAAGGAGAGCTGTGCTGTTTGTAGATGGAAGAATAACTTCCAGATCATGAGAGCTTTTTTATAAAGAGATAAAACTAATTAGATAGGCTGCCCGGTATTCGTCATCTATTTTAATTTTCTGGTGGTGGTAATTTCTTTAAGCTAAAAGTTGATAAGCTATTTGTTAAAAATTGTTGTAGTAATTGACAAGAAACAGAAATTTGATGTTTGGACCTAATCCAAACATCAAATTAAACTAGTGAAATTGCCTGTTTTAGCCATATCTCCCACTAATGGCTTAAGGTCAAGGTATCTGCCATTAAAAGGGATCATAAAAGCAAAACTCTGGCTCTTAGAGGTTGAAAGTGAGGTGAGATGTATCCGATTCAGCTTTCTCTTTACAGCTAGGTGAAGGAAGATTTTTTTTCCCAAGTTATTACAACAGAAAAACTATGGCTCATCCATATTGTCATAGCTGAAAAATGTTTATAACTGTGATAGACTTCGGTTTCAGCTGTAGGTTGAGAATCACTGTGTTATACCATGTTTAATCAATTTTTAAAGCACATTTTTTCACTTTATAACCTTTCTGAAGTTGAGATGTGACTTACTGTCAGCTCTGTCTTTGGGCTGATGAAGTGAGGAAGATGGTGTGCACTCTTCTCCCAGCCTGGCCGGACCTAAGTCCATAGGGTCCTGAGGATTAATAATTGAGGAGGGAAGCATTTCTCCATGTGGATTTTCAGTACTGAGGATGTAGGCAGCCTCTGTGAACTTTTCTACTTACTGTGTCTAATGAAGAGACATACAGTGCTTCTTAGTATTACCTTGGGGGAATTTAATATTTTGCAAATATTTGCAAAAAGAATATGCAATAACTTTTGTCTGGGTCAACATTCATTTTTCATACAGCAAATAGCTACTGAACTCCATACTCTATGACAGATATTGTGCTCAGCTAATAAATTATCTGACATCTTTAGCCTGTTCATTGAGTGGGTTGCCATTCCCTTCACCAGGGAATATTCCCAATCCAGGGATCAAACCTGGGTCTCCTGCATTACAGGCAGATTGTTTACTGTCTGAGACACCAGGGAAGACCCTTTCACATAACACTGTGCCTAGGAAATAGTATACCCTTAATAAAATTAGTTAGATTAATGACTATTAGCCACTTTTAGCTGTATAGCTTCTTACTCATAGCTTATACCCTACTGTCAGGAACTGTGATGATACCTGAATTCAACTCTAGCTGGAATCCTATTGATACTTCTGTACTGATAATTAGACTCGATACATTATTTCAACTTAGTGTATTTTATTTCAGTAGAGTATGAGACAAGAATAATATTTTCAGTATTAATAAATCCTTATGTTAATGCCTAATAAGTGTTATTAGTACCTATTAATACCTAATATTAATACTTAATAATACCTAGTTAATATTAACCAAGCTTCCCTGATAGATTGGTTGGCAAAGAATCTGCCCGCAGTGCAGGAGACTCTGGATCGATTCCTGGGTCAGGAACATCCACTGGAGAAGGGATGGGCTACCCACTGCAGTATTCTTGGGCTTCCCTGGAGGCTCAGCTGGTAAAGAATCCTCCTGCAATGCAGGAGACCTAGATTCGATCCCTGGGTTGGGAAGATCCCTTGGAGAAGGGAAAGGCTACCCACTCCAGTATTCTGGCCTGGAGAATTCCATGGACTGTATAGTCCATGCGATCGCAAAGAATCAGACACAACTGAGCAACTTTCAATCACTCACTCACCTTATTAATAAGAAAAACACAGATGAAAAGTCTTTAAAAACTATTATGTACAATATTTAGAAACTGTTCAAACTTATAAAGTCTAATTAGACTTCTGAAGATATTTTAATGTTGCTGGTTTTTTACCCTTGGCATAAATAAAACAAAGGAAAGGTAAATGGAAATGATGAATTGCAGTGATGTAATTTACATTTTATTAAATGCCTCGAAAATGATGAATTTTTCATTCCAAAAGCAAGAAAATGTTCAAAGGATTGTTTGCAAAAGTGAATGCAGGCTAGTTAATTCTGACAAAAATTATGTTATTTTTGAATAGACATTATACTCCGTTAATGAATCAGTGAGTCTTCAAACAAGTAGATTAATTTAAGAATTGAAAAAATTGGGCATTCTTAATAAATTTGTTTATAGAAGCTTTAAAAAAATATTTTAATATTTATTGCCAAATATAAACTTTTCTAGTAATATATTCAGTAGTTTCATTTGTTTTTTACAGTGCACACTGGTTTTTGGCCGTTGTTTGTTTCCCTGGTTTGGAAAAACCAAAGTATGAACCTAATCCTCATTACCATGAAAATACAGTCACGCAAAAAAGTTCACCTGTAGAGGACAGTTGTATTTCTTCTCCTTCAGCCAGTGAAATGGACAGTTGTTCACAAAACTCTGCTGCCAAGCCTGTAATTAAGAAGATGCTAAACAGAAAGCATTGCGTAGCTATAATTGATTCAAATAATGAACAGGAAGAAAGTGACCCTCGTTACCGAAGAAACATAAGCAGTGTGAAATGTAGTCTGAAAAAAATAAATCATACTGCAAGTGAAAATGAAGAATCAAATAAAGGAGAACCCACATGCCAGAAATTTGTTGATAGGACTGAAAGTGAGAATGGCCTACAGAATGAATATTTAAGTTCTATGCACCATACAGGTATGTTACTAAATATTTCAAAAAAATCAAAGAATTCAGAATAAGTTGGATTTTTTAGAAATAGGATTAAAATTTCAGGGTGCACTTTTTCTTGAAGTCAGGTTTATTGTATAAACGTTAATGTTTATTGTATAAACATTTATTGTATAAATATATTTAATGTTTATTTACAATAACATTCGCTCATAAATATAGCTCAGTAACCTT
This sequence comes from Tragelaphus eurycerus, assembly GCA_935064755.1. NCBI lineage: Eukaryota > Metazoa > Chordata > Mammalia > Artiodactyla > Bovidae > Tragelaphus > Tragelaphus eurycerus. The sequence goes on from CAKXYN010000041.1 coordinate 16,494,168, forward strand.
TGATAAATGTATATAGTCATGTAATCATTATTGAGATTTAGAACCTTGCCATTACTCAAAACAATTCTCTTGTTCCCCCTTTATAGTGAGTCTCCTCCCCTCATCCTTACAAAGAGTACAGTTTTAAAATTATAGTACAAGGTCTGCATTTTTCATTTGTAGGAACTTAGACTTGTTTTTATTTCATAGGAAATTTACTTATTCAGCATAAACAGTAGTTGCACAATCTTAGATCTATAAGGCAAATTAGTTTGATCTTCTCAATTTACAGATGGGCAAATTGACATCAAGAGGCAAAATATTAAAGCTTTTTCCTCCAAATAGTTGTTGACATTCAAATTAAAGGTTAGTTCCTGTTCCTCACTCTCTTTCATGGTTTTCAGTGGAAAGAAGGGCGCTGGTCCAACCTTTGCTTTTTTATTTCCCTTCAATTCTAATAAATTGTTTCTTTGCTTGAATCAGGTCCATATTACTAGCACTTATTCTAGAAATCTAAGGTTTCTCTTCAAATACTTAAATTTTTTTATCAAGTCAACTGCAGAATTTCCACTTCAATCTCAAAGTAAAATAGTCCATTTCATGAACTATAGTATGCTATGTATATAAGATAGCAAACTTTAATAAACTATGAATAGATTTAATACATTCCCTTTGGAGGAAAAAACTCAGTATAAGACACAGAAGAAATTATGTGACCTCAGAAAGAACCTATGAAAAGTTGTGAATGCTGAGCATACTTTGGGTACTTCTACCAGCGTATGTTATTTTAGTAAATCAGAAAACTGTTGCTGCGTTCTTACAAAAATATTTTTTGTTTGACATGCTCAGCTGCATAAAGCTGTTACTAGGCCTATGGATATTGGTCTTTGTGCCTTTTAGCAGGTATAAGATAAGAGGCAAAAGGGGGGAATTTAGCAGATAAAGCAAAAAAGTGCATCAGAACCAAGCAGATAAATCCAGTTGACCTTTGAATAGCATGGGATTTAGGTGTGCTGACCCTCTGACAGTCAAAATCCACCTCTGACTTTATCATCAGCCATTTGTGTCATACCACCGTTCCACACCCACAGATTCACATCCCTGGATTCAGCCAGCCTCGGATTGTGCAGTATTGTACTAATAACCTCTTTCTTGGGGGAAAAAAAAATCCATGTATAAGTGGACAGTGCAGTTCAAACCTGTGCTGTTCAAGGGTCAACAGTACTTATTTTTATTGCTGACTTTCTAATATATTTCATCAGGGAGGAAATGGAATGAAGAAAGGCAAAATAGGTAGTCCCCAAGTCACTGTAATTTTTTTCAGTTTTAGTATTTTAATACTTGAATAGAAGAAAAAAGTAATAAAAGGCATTGAATAGCTACATTAACTACCATTTTGCTACACTGAAAGCACTGCTTAGATGGGCACTCTGAAGATTAAGCCTTCAAGGCAGTGTGCACTGTTTTTCACTGCCTTTGAACAAAGTCCTGCCAATTAGTACATGAGAAGATGCTGGATATCATTAGTCATGAGGGAAATATAAATCAAAAGCACAAGCCTATAGAGTGGATTAATGTCTGCTTAAGCCTTTTTATAGAGCATGGCTAGAATCGGAAAGTCAGATGCCAACAGGTGTTGGTGAGGATGTGAGGAAATTGAAAACTTCATATATTATTAATGTAGGAAGGTAAAATGCTACAGCTTGCTTTGGAAGACAGTTTGACAGTTTCTTAAGAAGTTAGACATAAAGTTATAATATGATCCAGCAGTTCCACTCTTAACCCGAGAGAAATAAAAACATATGTCCACACAAAGACTTGGACATGAACAATTACAGCAGCATTATTCACAACAGCCAAAAGGTAAAAACAACCCAGATGTTCATCAACTGATAGATGGATAATGAAAACATGATATATCTATTTAATGGAATATTATTAGGCCATAAAAAGAAATGAAGTAATGATACATGTTACAACATGGATGAAACTGAGAACATGTCAAGTTGAAGTAGTCACAGAAGATCACAAATTAATGTGATTCTATTTGTATTAAATCTCCAAACAGAAAGCCTATAAGAGTAGATTAATGGTTGCTTAAGGCTGTTTGGGGATTGGAGAGGAATATGGGGAAAAAGGAGTGATAGCTAAAAGGTTTAGAGGTTTGTTTTTGCTTGTTTGTTTTGAGATTTGAAACATTTTGAAAATGTCTTAAAATTGACTCTGGTGATGGTTGCACATAGTATGTGTAAATATACCAAAAACCACTTAATTGTATACTTGGAGGGGGTGAATTATATGTGAATTATATCTCTAGAGAACATTTTTTAAGTTCCTTTTCAATCAATAATTTCATATAGTTTAATATGAATTCAAGTTAAAAGGTGAATTAAAATGCATGACTTAGAGCAATGAGACAAAGCCCTAGGGCTTCCTTCTTATACACAAACCCCAGAAATTCCTAGAGGCCCTTTCCTACAAGTTGGTGTTCTAGTTGAGAAGTAACCGTTTAAATTTGAGCATTATGTCCCAGTGAATCCTTTAGTTTGCCCTTTCAGTATCTGTTTGTTCTTCTTTGAAAAATTATAGTTTGTGCTTTTTTTTTTTTTTTAGTATGTATGTAACTATATCAATTATCCTTAAAGGTAATTAATTTAACATTATTATGTGTGATACACTGGTGTTTTTCTATCCTTTTTTAATGTTTTCTTAATCCAGTGATGATACTGTCCCACAGTTCTCTAGAATGGGTTAGTATTTTTTTTAAGGAATGAAGTCTCATTTTTTCATCAGATGTTTTCAAGGCCTCACTCACCCAAAAGAACACTGAATAGCCTCAGAAAGGATGGTTTAAGCAGTCTATGCTATATAAAATTATGACATCAAAATTTAAGAAGAGGAGAGCTTTTAAAAATTTTTTGTGATTATGATTTGTACCTTATTGATCTATTTCTGTTTGGTCTGATAGTTGACAGGATTTAAGTGAAGCATTTTAGGTAGTTTAAACATAATTTAACCACTGAACACATATAGTCACAAGTGACTTTGATGTAGGTTGACATACTACAGCAAATAAATAGAATTGTATATTGACACAGGGATTAGGTTTTTAAGATCAATTGATGAAAGTAATAATGTGTGTTATTACTTTGATTTGCTGCTTTTTCAGTTGGGCACCATTTGAAATAGTTATCTTGTGATGTGTGGTATCCATACTTGAAAAATATGTTTAAATTCTAGAATCACACTTGGTTCAGGATCTTCAGATGGTCTCAACTATGTGAGAACTTCAGGAACTGGGACTGATTGTGAGAATAGCTGATTGAGTTACTGCCACTCAATTTATACTAGAGCATTTCTTTACTAAACGAAATAACTGAAGAAATTGACTATACTATTTACTTTTCTCTCTTTTTTACAATGCACATGTGTTTTCATTTGTATAAAGTTCATGTTTATATGACAGTTTCTGGGTGAAAGGTATAGTTACGAATATTTTGCTACTAAAACAACTTGATGGTAATTACTAATTCTGAATTACCTAAGGATTTAGACAAATTTTACTTAAATATAGGTATTTTAGCTTCAAAACATTGAAATACAAATTTTTAAAAAGATAAATTGTAAAGGTTATTCTTTGCATAATAAAAGGATTAATCATAGGGCTTTATTATTTTAAGTAGTATTTTTCTGATCACAACATTTAAACTTAATATATGTTAAATATATCTTTTCAGGAGCACTTTTATCCTGCTATCTTCCCATCTTGTCTTGCTTAATAATATTAGTATTCTTAATGCTCTTTTAATAACTTGTACTAAATAAGTTAAATCCTGTCTAAAATACCTTGAAGTCATGCCTTTAAAAAACTCGGAAATGGTAAGCTCTATAGTAAACAATATTTGTATATTTGGCATCAAAGTTCCTGACTCAGTTTTCATTATTTTTTGTAAGTCTTCTCTTTCTTTAAGCTTAATCATTGATTTTTAAGGATTTGGATTCTTAAAAGAGACTTTTAAAATAATTCATTTCAAATATTTCTGTGAGTCATTTATTTTCATACTACCAGCATCTACATTGGCTTGTGTTGTTTTATTTTATTGAAAAATCATGAATATAACCAAACATGAAGGAAAAGTGTGCCAAGTTGAAGAGCTTAACCATAACTACTAATATCATTATTTTCATTTTTGTGTTTTTTAAAAATTATTTGTGCAAAAGCAAGCCCATCTTACTATGTTTTAATCATGTTTTTTAATTTGTACAATTTTCTATATTTTCACAATTTTAATTTCTCACGTATACACAGTATTTCATTTTATGTTCTATATTTGCTGAGCATTTCTGTTATTGAACAGTTATTTTCAAACTATTGTAGCTTCTGTTATTAAAGATATCAAGCATACCTAGCACAAAACCTTTATTTACAGACATGTATTTAAATATACATAAATTTTAATAATAAAATTGATACCTAGTATTTAATGTTTAATAAATTTTAGGGTCTGAGTAGTAGAAATAACTCTGCAAATAGTATGACAGTCCAGGTTTTTAAAAAAGTAACTTATTTTGTATTTGTGATATTATATGCTAAGACAAATTTTATATTTGTAATTACTATATAGTTGCTAGCATTAATTTTAAGATCATATACTATTAAGTTATGTGCATATTCTTTTTAAGAATTATGTAATATTTCTTATTGATACAGATGGTTTAAGCAAAATAAGACTAAACTACAGTGATGAATCAGCTGAAGGTAGTAAAATGCTTGAAGATGAACTCATCGACTTCTCAGAAGATCAGGATAACCAGGTGAAACTTAATGCTTAGCAAGGAGTTCCAATATTTTATATCATTAAAAGTTTTTCTTTGGATTCCTATGCAGTTCCTTCGGGATTGAGTGACATACAATATTTTCTAAAGTCTAATCACCTAATTAGAGATATATTTTTTACATATTTGCCACAAGGATTTTTATCCTCAGTAGTGCTATTTTGTTATTAGTTATTTAGATTTTATAGTTTCATTACTAACAGTAGGCTGTCTTTTATAGGATGATAGCAGTGATGATGGACTCCTTGCTGATGACAACTGCAGTTCAGAAATAGGACAGTGGCATTTAAAGCCTACTCTCTGTAAACAGTAAGCGTTGACTGTACATCTCGTAAACCACCTGGTGACTTTTATTCACATACTCTCTTAGAATAAAATATTAACCATACTGTTTTAACTGAAACAAGTACTTAAGCAAAAACCACAAAGGCTTTCAGAATCAGTGAGGAAAACCTGGGTCATGCCTACTAATGTTGGGATTGAGTTGGAGAGAATGGAAATCATTTCAGTTCTCCATTTGCCCACTTTCCGTCTCTGTGCAAGTGCATAGAAAGCCACTATTCCTTTTGGATATGTAGTGATTTGAAGCAGGAAAGGGCAGAGAATTTTCATTCAGATTCACGTCGTAACATGGGGATTGGAGTTTACACGTTCCATAGCCACTGTGTGAAGGCTGTAGAGTGACTCAGGGCAGTCCTAAGAGGCGTGTTCCAGGGAACCTCACACTGAGAGTGAGTCTGTTTTGGTTCTCAGAAGTACATGTTCTGAGATCTCTCCAGGGTCTCCAGACTTCAGGGATGAAGTACCTATTTCACTTAATCTCTTCTTGACTTTTTGTAGGAAATCTTGTCTGAAATTCTAGTAACAGCATTTGAAAAGCAAACGTCAGTATAAAGGAAAACATAGAGACCTACAGCAGTTAAAAGATTTTCTCCAAATCCCATAAAATGTTAGCCAGGAAGAACCTAGGTCTTTAATCATTTCTGTACTACATTAAACTTGCTCACATACTTAGGTTTAAGAACAAAATTGTGAAAGTTAAGTGTTTTTTTATAGTAAGTGTTCTAAAGTGGAATCTTGCCCCAGACAGTGGATTCTAAGCTAATTCTTTTATGTGAAGATTACCTGTTTTGGTATTTAAAATATCAGTAGATTTTTAAAATGGGATTATCATTCTTCTACTTTTGTGTGGTCTCACTTCTGATACTTTCAAACAGGAAATGTTCAAATTTTCAGAATTGTTTTGATTTTGTACTAAATTTTGAAGTATTTTTAGGAACTAGCTATGGAATTTTGATGAAATATATTCATAACTTAGGTATGGCTAAATTATTACTCTATAATTCAGTATTTAATATAATCATGAGTAGTTAAGTATTATTAGGGTGTTTTTGCCTAAAAGGTTTATACCCCCCTCCATTTTATTGTTAATATACATCTTTTTATGCCTTTTAAACATTAATAAAATATTAATATTTGGCCATTTTATTTCAGACCTTGTATCTTACTGATGGACTCACTCAGAGGCCCTTCTCGATCAAATGTTGTCAAAATTCTAAGAGAGTAAGTTCAAAACTCTCCCTGTACTTTGTATTCTGGTGGGGATGAGGAAGCATGTATATTTATATGTATGTATGTGTTCTTACTATATACATGTCATTGCAGGTATTTAGAGGTGGAATGGGAAGTTAAAAAAGGAAGCAAAAGAAGTTTTTCCAAAGATGTTATGAAAGGCTCTAATCCAAAAGTACCACAGCAAAACAACTTCAGTGACTGTGGCGTATATGTATTGCAGTATGTAGAGAGCTTTTTTGAGGTGGGTTTCAGTTGGTTGGATCTGACTTAATAAATACTGAAATGGTGTTTATGATCTTACGTTAGTGTAAAAGACACAATAATCAAATATTTTGGAGAGACTGAAAACTGCTCTTTCAAAAATTATTCCAGGGAGCAAAAACTCAGAGAATATTTAAGACATAAAAATGACTGTACTCCATGTAATCCGAATCCATTCACTTCTGTCACTGATCAGCTCTTCTCCGCCACTGGCTCTTTTGGCCTTAAAGAAATCTCTGCCATGATTCAGGCTCTATCTTTTTACCTTCTTTTCTCCCCTTTACAAATGTATTTCCTGACACATATTTATATTCATTGTCTTCATTTCCACAAATTCTACTTGCTTCTCAAATCTGTGTAATCTGGCTTGACCCTCCGCCTTACACTGGAATTGTTCCCGACCTGCCGGCACCATTGACACTGCTGAGCACTCCTTCCTCTTAACACACTCTTCGTTTGACTTTACCGTGCATACCTGTCTTGGATATTCTTCACAGTTTATCTCGACTTCTTCCTCTTCACCCACCAGCCATTGTGCCATAAGTTCTGTGAATTCCATCACTCAGTGCCACACATGCTGAGTTCTTTAACCCTGCGAACACTTTTGTCAGTTCAGTTCAATAGCATCACTATTCCACAGTGCTGTACCAACCTCTGACTAGGCCTCCTTTTTTTTTTAAATTTTATTTATTTTAATTGGAGGCTAATTACAGTATTGTAGTGGTTTTGCCATACATTGACATGAATCCGCCACGAGTATACATGTGTTCCCCATCCTGAACCCCCCTCCCACGTCCCTCCCCATCCCATCCCTCTGGGTCATCCCAGTGCACCAGCTCTGAGCACCCTGTATCATGCATCGAACCTGGACTGGCGATTCGTTTCACATATGATAATTTGCATGTTTCAATGCCATTCTCTCAAATCATCCCACCCTCGCCTTTTCCCACAGAGTCCAAAAGACTGTTCTATACATCTGTGTCTCTTTTCCTGTCTCACATATAGGGTCATCGTTACCATCTTTCTAAATTCCATATATATGCGTTTAGTATACTGTTAAAATTTTTTAATGTATTTATTTATTTGTAATTGGAGGATAATTGCTTTACACAAGCTCCCTGTGTTGTACAGCAGCTTCCCACTAGCTGTCTGTTTTATACGCGGTGGTGTATATACGTCAGTGCCACTTGCTCCATTCCTCTCACCCTGTCCTTCCCCTGCTGTGTCCACAAGTCCATTGTCTACAGCTGCGTTTCTAGTCTTCCCCTGCAGACAGCTTCATCAGATTCCATATACATGCGTTAAATATACTGTATGATAAGCTCTAGGTTTATCCACCTCAGTTCAACTGACTAAAATGTATTCCTTTTGATGGCTAATATTCCATCGTGTATATGTACCACAACTTGTTTATCCACTCATCTCTCGATGGACATCTAGGCCGCTTCTATGTCCTGGCTGTTGTAAATAGTGCTGCAGTGAACACTGGGTACATGTGTGCTTTTGAACTATGGTTTTCTCAGGGTATATGCCCAGTAGTGGGATTGCTGGGTCATGCGGTCGTTTTACTCCTTGTTTTTTTAAGAAGTCTCCATACTGCTCTCCATAGTGGTTGTATCAGTTTACATTCCCACCAACAGTGCACGAGGGTTCCCTTTTTTTTTACATCCTCTCCGGCACTTATTTTTTGTGGATTTTTTGATGATGGCCATTCTGGCTGGTGTGAGCTGATACCTCATTTTAGTTTTAATTTGCATTTCCTGAATAATGAGTGATGTTGAGCATCTTTTCATGTGTTTGTTGCCCATCTATATGTCTTCTTTGGAGAAATGTCTGTTTAGGTCTTCTGCCCATTTTTTAATTAGGTTGTTTGTTTTTATGATACTGAAATGAATGAGTTGCTTGTATATTTTGGAGGTTAATCCTTTGTTAGTTTGCAGTTGTTTTCTCTCATTCTGAGGGCTGTCTTTTCATTTTGTTTATAATTTCCTTTGCTGTACAAATGCTTTTAAGTTTCATTACATCCCATTTGTTTGTTTTTATTTCCATTACTCTGGGAGGTGGGTCAAAGGGGATCTTGCTTTGATTTATGTCAAAGAGCACAGTGCCTATGTTTTCCTCTTAAGAGTTTTATAGTTTTTGCCCTTACATTTGTTCTTTAATCCATTTTGAGTTTATTTTTGGGTATGATGTTAGACAGTGTTCTAATTTCATTCTTTTACATGTAGCTTGCTGGGCCTTTTGCGGTGTTTTTTTCACAGTTGTTTTCCCAAAACTCAAATTTAATCATGTTACTTTTCTACTTTAAATCTTATAATGGCTTCCTGTTGCTCTTGAGTTAAAAGACTGGAATCCTTCACATGGCCTGCATGCTCTAACTCCTGTCCAAGCTTCTAGCCTTCTTTCTACCTTTCTCAACTCCAGCATTCTGTGTACCATCTACCTGAATGTCATTTTAGGCTTTCATATTCTCTCTTGCCTCCAGACATTGATACCCATTTCCCTCCCTGGAATATTCTTCCCTGTTGCTCCATCATTCCTTATTTGACTAATTTCTACTCATTCTTTAGACCTTAGCATAAACATCATATTTTGATACTGCACTACACCCTTAGGTATATGTTCTCATAGGACTCTCTGCTTCTCCTGTCTTAATACCTGTCACATCCATGGTTTTAATTGTTGAGTTATCTGTCTAGACTGGGATCAGCAATCCTTTTCATAAGGGGCCAGGTCATAAATATTTTAAGTTCTGTGGCCATATGGTCTCTGCTCTCCATTCTGCTGTTGTGCGTGAAAGAAAAAGCATCCGTAGACAGCATGTAGATGAGTTACTGTGGTGATGTTCCAATTAGGCTTTATTTACAAAAACAGGCAATAGGCAGAATTTGACCCACTTGCTGAAGTTTGCTCACCCTTGATCTGTAAGCAGAAATTTTCTTGTGCCTAGCAAAATGCCTGGCATGTTACTGATTTTTGTTCATTTCTACTCTGGAATGCTTTGGTCATTGAAACTAAAATATTACTTATTATAATTTTCTGATGTGCATTTAATATTTTTATTTTCAGAATCCAATTCTCAATTTTGAATTACCTATGAATCTGGTAAACTGGTTTCCTCCCCAAGAATGAGAACAAAAAGAGAAGAAATCCGAAACATAATTCTGAAGCTACAGGAAGATCAGAGCAAAGAGAAAAAGAAGCATAAGGACACTTACTCAACAGAAACGTCTTTAGGTGAAGGAGTAGAACAATATATCAATAGCATCTCAGATTGACCATTTCTGATGCTTCTGCGTATTGCCTTCAGAAACTGAGTGACTTTCAACTTTGGGTATAGACAGTAAAGAACTGAAATACTCACTACTCAGAGTGATTTGGGAATGTTAATGATTGTATAAATGTCATATAATTAATTTCCAATGGAGTATGTATTAAGTAAAAGTCTGTAAATATGTTAATGAGGCCAATTTTTCCAGCATTTATAATTATTTTTTTCACTTGTTAGGAAGCTTTTGTTATGTATTTTCTGTTAATAGTACTTAAAACTGCAACTTCTAAACACAAATAAATAAAAAGAAAATATTTATAGGAGGAAATGATTAATTTGATATTCTTTAGTGAAATTAAATTCTTCAGTGGGTGTGATATATTTCACGGGAATATTTGAGTATGATGATCTTTTCACTTTTGCATTTGTTTTAAAAAAATAAATAAAAATAAGATTAAATTGAAGGCATTTTGAACAAGAAAGACATCTTCATATGCTTGTATAGCAGGAAAAAAGTAACAGGTTTTTTTAACCCAGATACTTCCTTGTGTTTGGAGAACTTGGCCCCAAAAGTATAATAAATATTTATAATTTTACTCAATTATTTAAGAAGAATCAGGTCAAAGAAAAATAACTTTGAATTATACTACTACATAATAACTATATCATATGTTATTGTGAAGTACCTTTCTGAAGATATCAAAAACTCAGGTTAAAACTATTCTGGTAAGTACAGCTTGAATTTCAAGTATCCCATGTTACCTTCCTATATTACAGTATCTACAATCTGTGTGATATAGTTAATTGATAAACATTTTTAACCTGTGAACACAGAAATTTAAATAGGAATTTGCTATTTTTTGTAATGACTTTTGCTATTTTTTCATTGCTCATTTTGTTCTTGTTATTTCGTACCAGACTTTTTGCACCTGAGTTTTTTAGTGAAAATTATTTTTACATGTAAAAAGTACTATCTTTAATCAGTTGCATACTGCAGAAAATAATAGTCTGTCTTGAATTGCCCTTTAAAAACACTAAAATGTGGTGGTGTTGACACGTTTACAGTTCATATAGGAATCTTGCATATATCTACTGAAACTATTATTTTCAAATGAAATGTTACACATTCTTTCAAATTAACTTTGAGACTTGAAATTATATATTTGAAAAGTCATTTTTTTGTTAAATAATTTAAAAAGCACATATAACAAACATAGTTGAGAATAAAAGACCGTTTTTAATCAGCAGTTACTTTATTTTTAATCTGGCCATTTCTGGCATTGCAACCCACATTTTAGGCTACTTTATTGAATTTAACAAAGTCCATGGATGTGTTTGGGGTGGATTTGGGGTGTTGTTAACAACAACCAAAAAAAAAAAAATCTGCTTTATACACACTCATTAAAGGAAAAATTTAAATGTTAAGTTTCAGGAACATCACCATTAGTGGTATTGATTATGGACTTGTTACTTGGAACTATCTTAACATTTTTATTTGTGATTATATTATTACTTTTTAAGGACTACCCTAGAGCTCTTAGCTCAGATATGAAAAGACAAGTTTATTATTTACTGAATATGGACCAAGAAAGAAATTTTAAAAAAAAACCTGATGGCAGTACGCAAAACTGGCATATTTTTTTCACTGTACTGTGTTAGAATTTAAGGTACTGAAAGAACTATTCTAAAGTGCTTGTTTTTGTTTCAGTTTCTAATGGTTACATTTTGCATTCTTAATTTTTAAAAAGATAAAAAAATAACCTGTCCCTTGGGCCAGTTCAGTCCATCAGGTTTTGACATGAGAAATACAGATACGTCTGTCAACTTTCTAGAGGCAGAGTATCCAGCTGTTTGATAATATTTCTCCCACTCTGTATAAAATTCTATATTTAAAAGTTATGCTAATGACTTTGCTTTGAAGATAAAAATCTTTGGAGACTGCCAGGTTGAGCTCCAAAATTAGAGTTGAGAATCTTTGGTGTGTATGCACATTTACTTGCTAATTGTGTATTCTGGTACTTCTACATGTAGTTTATAGTGGGTATCAACCTTTTAAAATGTATTATTAGTACTCAGAAGTTGTGAAACAGAATTTTAAAGCTTAGAGGTTTGTTACTAGATGCTGAAACTGCATGACAGTATCTGGTGTCTTAACTAATTAGATAGATTTGTTGTATTTGTTTTCTTGTTGGATAGAATAACACTTATCATTTTTAGAAGGGTTTTAGATTACTTGCCATAAAATTTGTATGTGTCTTAGCTCTTGGTAGTTTATGAGCAAAGTTGGCATTCAATTAGTCCTTTTCCTTTGATGTTGCTAAGACAGCTGAAAACTTAATAGTATTATTTCAGGTTCATATAAACCTAAATCAGTTAAGCATAGTAACCTGTGCTTAAATTATTAGTTAATTAAATGTAGGAGGTTTTATTTGAAAGGATGAAATTATATCTTGTTTAAGTCACCAAAATGAATTTCATATTTTTTCTCTTTAAAAAACTATGATCTCTGAGAACTATTAAGATAAAAAAACGAATGTTTTAATTTCCCAGAAGTTAAAAATTATAATTAAAGTCTCAGAAAATTGACTGAAGAGGAATAATAAAGAATATATTTTAATATATATGATCAAGAGTTGGTGGCATAAAGCTTACTGGGATGTAGTGATAGAAAGGGTAATTTAGTTAGACAAAAGCCATCAGAGATGAGGCTGTGTGGTACTGTGTCTAGAAGAGGTGCAGACAGCAAAGTGGCTGACAACAAAGCGGAAGGAGGAGATTACTGGGGAAGGAGACCTCAGACTGTCTAGCCAGGGGACCATCAATGGAGAGCTGACCACTGAATGCACGGAGGCAGACCAGAGTAGGAAACGTAACCTACTAAACAATGTTCTAAAATACTCTAGTAAGACTTTCTGGTACGTTTGTCATTTCACTACTCCCAAGAAGAAATAATACAGTTAGGAAAACTGTTCTTCAAAACTTAAATTGAACCACAGAGAAAGTATTGGTTGATCAAGTGGAAGAAATGTATACCTTGGGGGAAATAGGCCTCCCATCTTAATTCTGAAAAGCCAGATGAAGAAATAATGGTAGAATGCCCTGAACTATTAAGGAAATCAGAGTGCAGTGTACTTAGAGGAAAGTACCACTGACTCATAGTCTGAAACAGAAAAAAGTTAAAAGCTTAGAGGTCTTCACTGTTTTTTATCACAAGTCATGCCATACTTACTGTAGATTATAGAGAGAAACATATTATCCAAAAAAGGGTTTTCTAGGAATGTGCATCAGAATCATCTGGAGAGCTTTTCAGAATTCTCATATCTAGGGTCTTTACTCCAATGCTGCCATATACTTTCAGACAGTTCCTCAAGTAATTCTAGTAGGCACCTCCACTGATGTAAAAAGGATTGATATATGTCCCTGACATCTTTCAAGTTGCTGGTCCCAAAGGTAAAGGCTTGTCTGCATTTTCTTCTCTAAAATGCTTTAAGATACCACTTTACACCTACCTCCCAAATTCTCATTAAGAACTTGATAGGTGAAGTTAATAAATTCCTGTTACTAAACTTTGCAGAATTATAAAGAAATTAAGGTACTCAAAGGTTAGAGCCCAGCAGATACCTTGTTTTTCAAAAGGCACAAAGTAAATTCTGCAAATTACAAGAACATCAACTCTTGATAAGATTCTAAAGTGGATTTATTAAATGGATGATTTGTGAACTCTTAATGGTCCACCAGGAGTTAACGGGTCACTATAACCAGGGTTGTTTAGTATTTTAACTAGGATTCTGAACTTGTCAATCTGTAGAATGCAGCCAGACTGACAATTCTCAAAGTGTTTTTGCTGACTCTAGTTTTGAGAGATACAAGTTCTGTGGTTGAATAAGTTTAGAAAAATTTTAAAACAAATTAGGTTTCTTGGAGCCAATATTCAGAATGATTAAACAAGGGATATACAGAACACAGTATACTAAATTCAGAATTTGACCATATCCTCTTTCTCTTCTCCCGCACTGGTTCTCTAAACTTCCTTATAAAATACTAGCCATCAGAAGACAGAATTAACTATTTGGGGTGTTTGTGAACTGAACTTTATGAGAAGATGTTTTTGAGACTTATCTGAAGCTGGTTATTTTTTTACATTTTATTAATACTTGGGTATACGATTTGGAAACTTGAAAATAAATGACTATAGTGTCTTGGGGAAATGAAGTTTCATGTGAATCATTCTTTTATAATTAATTTAAAAATTACAGACCTAACTCTATCTATATAAAGTGGATTCTTCTAGAGAAAACAGATTTGATGATACCAATTTTTATAAGTCATCAAACTCCCTAAACTCATTCATACACAAGTAGAGATTGTGTAAAAAGATGAAAGTGAGCTGAAAGGTTATCTGGAGACTCTTCCTTCTGTTTACATCTGAATCACTTAACTGCAAGCTTGCTGCTAAGTCGCTTCAGTCGTGTCCGACTCTGAGCGACCCCATAGACAGAAGCTCACCAGGCTCCCCTGCCCCTGGGATTCTCCAGGTAAGAACACTGGAGTGGGTTGCCATTTCCTTCTCCAATGCAGGAAAGTGAAAAGTGAAAGTGAAGTCGCTCAGTCGTGTCCGACTCTTACCGACCCCATGGACTGGAGCCTACCAGGCTCCTCCGTCCATGGGACCCTCCAGGAAAAGTACTGGGGTGGGGTGCCATTGCCCTCCCCGACTGCAAGCTTACGCCTCCCCTAATTTCCACTCCATCAGCCTCTAGTTTAGAATTAAATTGAAACCCACAAACTTTATAGCTAGGAACATTTTTTTTCCTTCTAAGAAATCTGCAAAGAAGTACCTTTATTGATTTAATATGCTTTCCATATGTTTAATCCCTAAAATAACCGAAAATTAGTTGTTTAAAGCTTGTTATAAAACTTACTACATTTATCATAATTAGCTTTATACATGTTGACAGCAGAGGATTTGATCCAAAACAAATTAGATGAAAAGAAAGTGTTAGTCACTCAGTTGTGTCTGAGTCTTTGCCACCCCATGGACTGTAGCCTGCCAGGCTCCTCTGTCCATGGAGTTCTCCAAGCAAGAATACTGGAGTGGGTTGCCATTTCTTTCTCCAGGTGGTGTTCCCAACCAGGTATCAAACCTGGGTCTCCTGCTTTGCAGGCAGATTTTTTACTGTCTGAGCCATCAAGGAAGCCCAGAGATTAAAAAAATTGATCCTTAAATACAGAAGAAATGCTCTTGAGTACCTAATTCTATACTAGGTATTCAGGGTTTAAAACAGGGAGCCAAACAGACACCATCTTCTCCCCTCATGGAGCTTCCTTATAGTATAATGGAAACACACCTGTTAATCAGCCTCATGAATAAATAATTTTAAATAAGTGCCATGCAGGAAAAGCATAAATTGTATGAAGGCTAATCTGGGGAGGTTGGGGACATCGTCCTTGAAGTTGTGACATTTGAACTACTGGTGGACATGAAGTATGGGAGGGCAGAATTGTGCTTGCAGACTGCAAAGTCCATGAGGCAGGGAGATGTGTAACCTGTCCTAAATGATGACCGCCTTGTTCAAGTGTGCACTATATGCCAAACATTGTTCCAAATTTTAAATGTATGAATTCATTTATTTACAATGACTATGAGATATGTACTATTATTACCCCCACTGTACAGAAGAAGCAACAGGTCCAAAGACATAGCTTCTCCAGCAAAGCTAGGCACCATCTTACCCTAGAAGCTAGGTCAACTTGGCTGGATGAAAGAAGATGAAAATTAATGCAATGTCCTTATTTTTAAAAGATACCTTATTTCTAAGATGGACTTTTTTTTTCCACATTTTAACCTCTGAATTAAGGCTACATGTTACTGAACAAGGAATGAGTTTGCATTGCATTGGAATCACTTGCAAAGCTCAATAAAACACATATTACTGGGCCTCATCCTCAATTTCTGATTCAGGATTGTCTCCAGTTGAGCCTGCACATTCTCATTTCTAACAACCCGTGGAAGACCACACTTCGAGAACCACTGAGGTGTTTCTTACTTAGCATTTGTAGTCATATATGTGAAAACCTCTTGAAACAGGTAAGACCAAGGGAGCACCAAGCATCAAAGCATCCTGCAGCTGCTGCTGCTGCTGCTAACTCACTTCAGTCGTGTCCGACTCTGTGTGACCCCAGAGACGGCAGCCCACCAGGCTCCCCCGTCCCTGGGATTCTCCACACAAGAACACTGGAGTGGGTTGCCATTTCCTTCTCCAATGGATGAAAGTGAAAAGTGAAATTGAAGTCGCTCAGTCGTATCCGACTCTTAGCAACCCCATGGACTGCAGCCTACCAGGCTCCTCTGTCCATAGGATTTTCCAGGCAAGAGTGCTGGAGTGGGGCCATTGCCTTCTCCTCAATAATACTTTAATTACAGTTAAATGTGAATATCTCTGAGGCATGTGATCGCACCACACAGCTTAGCTTTTTTTTAAAATGGTTAAATCTAGATTTATCTTTCCTTTATAGCCTCATTTAACAACTTTGTATTTTTCATATATTCTTCATACTCTCATAATCTCTATAGAATATATATAAAGATGTATTAAATGTGTTTTTTATAAAAACTGGGATAACAATATAAACTTTTTTTTTTTTTGCTTAACTTTACAATATTGTATTACTTTTACTATACATCGAGATGGATCCGCCACCAGTATACACGTGTTCCCCATCCTGAACCCTCCTCCCTCCCCCCTCCCCACACCACAATATAAACTTTTAAAGCATCTTTCTTCTGTCTGTCAGCAACAACTTGTGAAAACCAATCCAAGCCACCTAGTATAATCAAGGCCAAAGTGAATTATAGAAAGAAAATGAAAGTGTTGGTCTCTCAATCCTGTCCAACTCTTTGCAACCCTGTGAACTGTAGCTCGCCAGGCTCTTCTGTCATGGAGTTCTCCAGGGAAAGATACTGGAGTGGGTTGCTATTTCCTTCTCCAGGGGGTCTTCCAAACCCAGGGATCAAACTTGGGTCTCCTGTATTGAAGGCAGATTCTTTACCATCTGACCCACCAGTGATGGACTATAGCCATTGTCTTAACTCTAGCAGTCCGGATAGGCTTGGTTATGTTGTAGTAACAATTCCAAAATCTCAGTGGCTTACTCTTTCCAAAAGCTTTCTCCCTTTGGTCAGGCTACATGTCCAAAAGAGGAAGGCAAGGGAGGTCTGTCCAAGTTACTTGGCTACCCAGACTGAGGAAGCTCTAGGCTGATAAAAGCTTTCACAGCCACAACAGAGTAGGAAGGAAGCCTGATGACCGGCAGCACATGAACCCAAAGCCTCTACCCAAGGGGTGCGTCACTTCCACTCACACTGCCCTGGCCCAAACGTTCTAGGTGACACTCCTAATTTCATCATGAACAAAGAAGTTCACTCTTAACCATAATTCTAAAATGGAATATTTTTAGCCGCTTCTGTGACCACCACACTACTGATGGGCTTTCCCTTTATTTCCATGAGCATGTAATATATTCCCCTGTTTGTTTGTTTGTTAATACACTGATAGTTTTTGCTCTTTGGAGTAGATTCCTAGGGATTGCAGGATCAAAGATCCCAGATAGTTTTAAATTTTATAAATATTTTCTACTTATTTCCTAAAAGAATGTAAGAATTTACCTTTCCAAATTTATTAAAACACATTTTTCTCTGCATCCCCAGCAGCAGTAAGTGTTCTAGCTGTTTTATTTTGCAAGTCTTGTGAACACAAAGCTGTTTTCAGTAGTATTTTGATTTGCATTTCCCTGAGCTCCAGTTTAAATTCGAGTATGTTTTTTCATGACAGCTGTGCTTTTCATTTGTTTACTTTTCCATTGTATCAGTAGGTTTTTTTCTATTAACATTTAAGCTTTCTGCGTATTACATTGTCATCTGTTTTATAAGTGCATCTTTCATAATTATTATTTGTAAGCCTTGTTTACATATTTTCATACCAGTTTTTTTGTGGGCTGAGCCCTGTGGCATGTGGTATCTTAGTTCCCCAAATGGGGATCGAACATGCACCCCCTGCATTGGAAGTGTGGAGTCTCACCCACTGGACTGCCAGGGAGGTACTTCATACCAACACTGTAATGTATTTTCTGAGTTTAAAATCTTAGTTAAGAATCTCCTTGAATCCTGATAGTACACATAGTCACACATATCTTTCAGGACTTTTAGAAAATTTAAGTAATAAAACCATGGAACTCATTTCCGTGTATGGCAAAAGATATGGACGTTATATTATTAAATTTATATTCTTCAAATAGCCATTTGTACCAGCATTATTTATAAAAACTCTTTTTAGCATTAAAATAAATTTCCATCTTTGTCATATAATTACTATAACATTAATATTTGTTTAAGTGGTCTCATTACTGTATTTATGGGACTTCCCACGAGGCTCAGTGGTAAAGAATTCACCTGTCAGTGCAGGAGATGTGGGTTCAATCCCTGGGCTGGGAAGATCCCCTGGGGGAGGAAATGGCAACCCACTCCAGTATTCTTGCCTGGATAATCTCATGGACATAGGAGCTTGGTGGGCTACAGTCCATGGAGTTGCAAAGAGTTGGATGAAACCGAGCCCTTGTGTGTACATGCACGCACACACCTACCCACCCACCCACACACACACACAATTCATTTATACCTAATAACTATGCTGCTAAGTCACTTCAGGCGTGTCCAACTCTGTATGACCCCATAGATGGCAGCCCACCAGGCTCCCCCGTCCCACTGGAGTGGGGTGCCATTGCCTTCTCCACCTAATAACTAGACTTAATATATCTAATAACTATAGTAACTATCTGGGGCTTCCCAAGTGGTGCTAGTGTAAAGAATCTGCCTGCCAATGAAGGAGATGCAAGAGACTCGGGTTTGGTCCCAGAAAATCCCATAGACAAAGGAGCCTGGTGGGCTACATTCCATAGGGTTGCAAAAAATTGAACATGACTAAACACACACACACACAACTATAAAGCACAGTGACAGCTGTAACCAAAGGAAGTTTATAGACTTAATCCCTTCTATTATTACACAAAAAAATGAAAAATAAGGGAATTTAAAACATGTTAGAAAATAGGAACAGAACAATAATATAACATTTTCTCAAAAAACTATGGAAGAGGGAATTAAGGGAAAAAAATGAGCTAGAACTAACTCTCGGGGAAGGCAATGGCACCCCATCCCAGTACTTTTGCCTGAAAAATCCCATGGACCGAGGATCCTGGTAGGCTCCAGTCCATGGGGTCGCTAAGAGTCGGACACGACTGAGCGACTTCACTTTCACTTTTCACTTTCATGCATTGGAGAGGGAGGTGGCAACCCACTCCAGTGTTCTTGCCTGGAGAATCCCAGGGACGGGGGAGCCTGGTGAGCTTCCATCTATGGGGTCGCACAGAGTCGGACACGACTGAAGCGACTTAGCAGCAGCAGCAGCAGCAGCAGCACTAACTATCACACTACCATTACCTGGCACAGTTCAGTTCAGTTCAGTCTCTCAGTCATGTCCAACTCTTTATGACCCCTTGAACTCCAGCACGCCAGGCCTCCCTCAGATCAGATCAGATCAGTCGCTCAGTCGTGTCCGACTCTTTATGACCCCATGAATCGCAGCATGCCAGGCCTCCCTGTCCATCACCAACTCCCAGATCTTACTCAAATTCATGTCCATTGAGTCAGTGATGCCATCCAACTATCTCATCCTCTGTCATCCCCTTCTCCTCCTGCCTTCAATCTTTCCCAGCAAGAGGGTCTTTTCCAATGAGTCAGTTCTTCGCAGCAGGTGGCCAAAGTATTGGAGTTTCAGCTTCAGCATCAGTCCTGCCAATGAATATTCAGGACTGATTTCCTTTAGGATGGACTGGTTGAATCTCCTTGCAGTCCAAGGGACTCTCAAGTGTCTTCTCCAATACCACAGTTCGAAAGCATCAATTCTCCAGTGCTCAGCTTTCTTTATGGTCCATACATGACTACAGGAAAAACCATAGCCTTGACTAGATGGACCTTTGTTGGCAAAGTAATGCCTCTGCTTTTTAATGCTGTCTAGGCTGGTCATAACTTTTCTTCCAAGGAGTAAGCGTCTTTTAATTTCATGGCTGCAGCCACCATCTGCAGTGATTTTGGAGCCCCCAAAATAAAGTCTGTCACTGTTTCCATTGTTTCCCCATCTATTTGCCATGAAGTGATGGGACTGGATGCCATGATCTTAGTTTTCTGAATGTTGAGTTTTAAGCCAACTTTTTCAGTCTCCTCTTTCACTTTCATCAAGAGGCTTTTTAGTTCCTCTTCACTTTCTGCCATAAAGGTGGTTCATCTGCATATCTGAGGTTATTGATATTTCTCCCGGCAATCTTGATTCCAGCTTGTGCTTCGTCTAGTCCAGCATTTCTCATGATTTACTCTGCATATAAGTTAAATAAGCAGGGTGACAATATACACCTTTGACATACTCCTTTTCCGATTTGGAACCAGTCTGTTGTTCTATGCACAAAACCTCCCAAATCTGGATTTTGGGAAAAGATAATAATTTATCTTTTCTTATCTCAGATAAACTCTGAGCCTGATCAAGAAAAAAGAAAAAAGAGCCTAACCGAAAAAAAGAAAAGTAAAAAAGGAAAAGGAGAGATATCACAGATACAGAAAGGCTTTAAAAAGGGACTTTTATGTGTAATTCTATGACCACAAATTTGAAAGCTTGAAGGAAACAGGCAGAAGTCTTGGAGAGTTAGAGTATACTAGAATGGATTCATGAAGTGGACAACTTGATTATATTATGTACAGTTAGAAGATACTGGCAGGGTATTACAGAGCCACTGTTACATTGCACAAATACCTTATCAATTCTTGGATTTGAATTTTTAAACAGTTAAATCTGAGATTATTTAAACAATATAGGCCATAAAAATAGGTGAAAAACTCCCAACTCATTTATGAGGCCAGCATACCTTTAGTTAAAAAGTTCCAGTGAAGACTGTATTAAAAAGCAACACTGCTACTGCTAAGCTAAGTCACTTCAGTCGTGCCCGACTCTGTGTGACCCCAGAGATGGCAGCCAAACAGGTAAGAACACTGGAGTGGGGTGCCATTGCCTTCTCCTAAAAAGCAACACTCAGATCAGATCAGTTGCTCAGTCGTGTCCAACTCTTTGCAACCCCATGAATCACAGCACGCCAGGCCTCCCTGTCCATCACCAACACCCGGAGGTCACTCAGACTCACGTCCATCGAGTCAGTGATGCCATCCAGCCATCTCATCCTCTGTTGTCCCCTTCTCCTCCTGCCCCCAATCCCTCTCAGCATCAGTCTTTTCCAATGAGTCAATTCTTCTCATAAGGTGGTCAAAGTACTGGAGTTTCAGCTCTAGCATCATTCCTTCCAAAGAAATTCCAGGGCTGATCTCCTTCAGAATGGACTGGTTGGATCTCCTTGCAGTCCAACGGACTCTCAAGAGTCTTCTCCAACACCACAGTTCAAAAGCATCAATTCTTTGGTGCTCAGCCTTCTTCACAGTCCAACTCTCACATTCATACATGACCACTGGAAAAACCATAGCCTTGACTGGACGGACCTTTGTTGGCAAAGTAATGTCTCTGCTTTTGAATATGCTATCTAGGGTGGTCATAACTTTCCTTCCAAGGAGTAAGAGTCTTTTAATTTCATGGCTGCAGTCACCATCTGCAGTGATTTTGGAGCCCAGAAAAATAAAGTCTGACACTGTTTGCACTGTTTCCCCATCTATTTCCCATGAAGTGATGGGACCGGATGCCAATTTGTGCTTCAAGATTGACAAAATTTAAATAAAATATTGTTCATTAGAATCTAGTAATAACAAACAAGTGATATCCTATGACCAAGTTCAAGGACGTTCAATATCAGAAAATATATCAACTTAATTTTTATGTCAAAGCTTAAAGGGAGAAATTTATGGGACTGTATAAAAATTCAGTCATTCATAACACAACACAGTCTTTAAATGAGAATTGAGAAATCTGTTAAAATACAAATTCCTAATAATAATATATTAAATGATGAAACACAAAAAACTAAAATTTATACTGAGAACTAGATGGCTCTCATACTTTTAAACATTGTTTTTGCACTCAAAACAGATGTAAAAAGACAAGAATATGAGATATCTGATATAAACTCAGTATAAAGAATTTTTTTTGACTTATTTAAGAAAAGAAGAACTGGTCCATTGCCTGGATAAATGCACAATGAGAATCTAGAAAAGAAATGTGGGGAAAAAATATTCCAGTAATGACCAAGAGATATAAAATAGGAGTAAATTAAACAAAAAAAAAAGCATATGACCTGAATGAGAAAACTACACAGTTTCATCGATGGCCTCAGAATAAGGGCTGAAGGAATGGAAAACATAATCATGTTCTCAGATGGGAAGATATTACATTGTGAAAACGTCAATTTTCTCAAAATTGAACTATTATTCAATTTTATATAACACCGGTAGTGTTGTTTTAGATAGATTTAAAATCTCAAAGCTTATGTAAAAGTAAAAAAAAAAAACAATCCCTGAGATAATCCTAGAAAAAAGGTATCAGAATGTATGACAAGTCACTATGAAAAATCAATATTGAATTTGGGAAGGAAGATAGAATAAAAATGAGGTGTGTTCAGAGAAACAGAGTGAAGCAGAGGAAGACAGGAGAGACCACATGATAAAGACATTGTCATACTGAATGAAGTAAATCAGATATAGAAAGACAAACATGATACGACATTGCTTACATTTGGCATCTTCTTGACATGAAAGCCATGGCAAACCTAGACAGTGTGTTGAAAAGCACTCTGCCAACAAAGGTGCATACAGTCAAGGCTGTGGTCCAGTGGTTATGCATGGATGTGAGAGTTGGACCGTAAAGAAGGCAGAGCTTCAAAGAATTGATGCCTTCGCACAGTGGTGCTGGGGAAGACTCTGAGAGCCCCTTGGAAAGCAAGGAGATCAAACCAGTCAATAAGGGATCAACCCTGAATACTCATTGGAAGGACTGATGCTGAAGCTGAAACTCCAGTATTTTGGTCATCTGATGCAGACAGCTGACTCATTGGAAAAGTTCCCCGATGCTGGGAAGATTGAGGGTAGAAGGATATCAGGACGTCAGAGGATGAGATGGCTGGATGGCATCACGATGCAATGGACCTGAACTTGGGCAAACTTCAGGAAATGGTGAGGGACAGGGAGGCCTGGTGTGCTGCAGTCCATGGGGTCGCATAGAGTTGGACATGACTGGGTGACTTAACAACACATGTGGAATCTAAAAAAAAGGTACAAATGAATTTACCTACAAAATGGAAATAGAGTCACAGAGGTAGAAGACAAACTTACGGATTCCAGCGGGTGAGGGGAGGGGGAGGATAAATTGGGAGATTGGATTGACATATATACCCTACTATACATATAAAACGGGGAAGGCAATGGCACCCCCACCCCAGTACTTTTGCCTGGAAAATCCCATGGACGGAGGAGCCTAGTAGGCTCCAGTCCATGGGGTCGCTAGGAGTCGGACACGACTGAGCGACTTCACTTTCACTTTTCACTTTCATGCATTGGAGAAGGAAATGGCAACCCACTCCAGTGTTCTTGCCTGGAGAATCCCAGGGACAGGGGAGCCTGGTGAGCTTCTGTCTATAGGGTCGCACAGAGTCGGACACGACTGAAGCGACTTAGCAGCAT
Source organism: Tragelaphus eurycerus (assembly GCA_935064755.1). NCBI lineage: Eukaryota > Metazoa > Chordata > Mammalia > Artiodactyla > Bovidae > Tragelaphus > Tragelaphus eurycerus. The sequence goes on from CAKXYN010000041.1 coordinate 16,517,810, forward strand.
ACATATAAAATCGGAGAAGGCAATGGCACCCCACTCCAGTACTCTTGCCTGGAAAATCCCATGGACAGAGGAGCCTGGTGGGCTGCAGTCCATGGGGTCGCTAAGAGTCAGACACGACTGAGCGACTTCACTTTCACTTTTCACTTTCATGCATTGGAGAAGGAAATGGCAACCCACTCCAGTGTTCTTTTCTGGAGAATCCCAGGGATGGGGGAGCCTGGTGGGCTGCCGTCTATGGGGTCACACAGAGTCGGACATGACTGAAGTGACTTAGCATAGCATATATATAAAATAGATAACTAATAAGGACCTACTGTATAGTACCAGGAACTCCACTCAGTACTCTGTAATAGCCTATATGTGAAAAGAATCTAAAAGAGTGGATATATGCATACCTGATTTACTTTACTGTACACTTGAATCTAGCACATCATCGTAAATCAACTATTCTCCAATAAAAATTTTAAAAGTAAATATGTGTGGGTTTTTAATCATCACACTGTACACATTAAACTTATACAACATGAAAAAGAAGAGAGCAAGACATCAGCAACACACAAAGGGTGAAAAGAACAACATAAAAAGTATCGAAGTGACCAGTCATCCAATTGTTCATTGTTGCTACTCCTCTACCTGCTGTTCATTTAGGCTGGAGGCTTTAGAATAAACTGCTGCTGTCATCAGCTGTGTCTGAAGTACTAATTAACATTTTATAATAACAGTCCTTTGGTTGTTTTTATCCTTAACTCAGTAGAGACCTGGCTATAAATAGGATTACCACAATAACTCTGGGGAGAAATTATTCTCTAGACACAGCACTCGTAAAGATTTCTTCAAGTTGCCAAGTAACCTACCAAAGCCCCAGGCAAGACCAGGTTCATGGACTAGAGACTATATTCCTTCTGGAAGAGTCAGTGGATGTCAGACGTTTCTTTTCTTTGCAGGCTTTTCGACAGTGACATCACAGACAAATGTTTTAGATTTTGACCCTGTATAAAGTCCATTTCTGTATACATTGCTGCCCTGTCCCTGCCCCCTCTCCCCACCCCTTGCCTGCGACCTGAATTTGTCACACAAACACACAAACAAAACTGGAAAGTTTCAGGAGGAAACAATTCTTATACTCTACAGAGATGCATTATGATAATTTCTGTTTTATTCTTTTTAAAATGCTCCTTGAAAGCCACTACCTTGATACTATCATTCACAGTTTGAATAACACCAATGTTTTAACTTTATGCACTTCAAAAGATTTAAATACAAAAGAGTAAAATTTTATCTAGTGACAACTTGGATACATTGATATATCCATGCTGCATACATTATGAAAATTGTTTTTTGAATTCTCAAATTTTTGTTTAAAAATGTATCACTTATTCAAAGATGACATTGAACTTTGGAATGTGTGGGGTATATGTTGAGGGAGGATGTTTTCTGATTATTGGTAAGATTATATTGCATGACCAATATATTTCTCTACAGACTTTTATTTAATTTTTAGAATGGGCAAAGTATACAAGGAATCTAATAAAATATGGATGACAAACATGAAAAGACTTTCAACCTTATTAGTAATCAGAGAATAATTTGTTGTAGGAGTTTATACTGAAACAGCCACTTGGGTAAACAATTTTGTGTTCTCTAGAAAACCTGAATATTTATAATCTAAGAAGCCACAGTTCTGCTCTCAGATTAATACTCTGGAAACAATTTGTGTAAAAATGGACTTGGAAACATGTAAATAATAATACTTATAATAATACTATTCACAATAGCATAGACAGGGAAAAGCTCAAATGGTCATTGACAGTCAAATGGATAAACTGTGGTTTACTCATGTAACGTTAATTCACACAACAGTGAAAAGGAATTCCACCCATATGTAACAACATGGATGAATCTAAAAAGCAGTACTGTGAGCTGAAAACATGTATCAGGAGAATTTACAGTGTAAGATACTAGTTCTTTCATGTTAAAAAAACATTCAAGCTAAAATCACATTGCATAGGAATTCATATATATGAAAACATAGAAAAGTCAGGAAATTATTAAACTAGAAGTCCAGGTTAGGAGATGCCTCTTTGGGGGAAAGTTGAAGTTGTGAGTGCAGCGGGACACACGATATACAGACATTTGTTTTAAAATATCCAAAAGCAAAATTAAAAATTTTGTTTGTACCCAGAAATGGCCTTAGACACTTTTTTAGAATTTGCTTGAGTTAATTAACTTAGCCAGCCTATCTTCACATTATTAATAAATGTGCAAATAAAATATTTATTTCATCTTAGGGATGTATTTCTTTGAAAAGACCTAAGTTTTCTCACAGCAATTTTTTTTAACAAAAGACTTCAAGAATCATGCCATTTATTTCAATCGGACTCTTCTAAGAGAAAGTAACTCAAACTTCAGAAAGCTAAAAAAAAAAAAATGCTGAAAATGTCTCGGATTATTTTTTCTTTTTAAAAGATACAAGCTTCTATTTCTAAGTATTACAAACTTACAGAAAAAGTATAAGATCATAAATGAATGAATATATAACTCAAAGAATTAGCACCAATAAACCCACCTGAACCACTGCCACCCACTCAGGTAAAAAACAGAACACAAGCAGCATCTCAGGAGCCTTCCACACGCCTCTTCTTAAGCTACCAACCCTTTTTAATGTATCATTTTGAATTACTAACAAGTGCAATAGATTATTTAGATTATTTGACTACTGTTCAGCAAACATTCACTACCTGTGCATCCACGTCAAGACCACTTGTCTTGCCTTACGGATGCTAGACTTGGTCATCTAAACTTTCTCATCCAAGGGTGGCAGAAGAACCAGGCTGCCAGCTCTGAGCCGAGGCTTTAGGAATCACAGCAGGTTTCTGACCTCAAGGAGAATGTACCCCCAGGTAGCCACTGGCCCTTCATTTTGACCCCTAGAATGAGACATGTAGAGCAGACCTGAATTTACTAGCAGCCTGAATTAGAGTTGTCCCAGGCAACCTACATACTTGACAGAAAGAAAAATGAATGCTTTTTGCTATATGCCACTGAGATTTTGTTGGTTATAGCAAAGGCTGACTGATATAACAACCATTTGGTATACTCGATAAAGCGTAAGTGAATGAACTCCAGTTATTACTCTGTGAATCCATTTAAGGCTTTGTTCACTTCAAACTCATGTTTATTATTAACTGAAGGATAATATTTAACTCTGACACATATTTAATTAGATACTTCCTGGTCAGAGATTACTTGATACTTCCTTGGTCTATTTCAAGATACTACTATTTTTAAGGCAAGGAAATGAGTCAGTGCCAATATTTTCATTTGTTTAAAAAACACTGCTTTCAGAATAATACTGTGTATCACTGATTTGTCTACATAGTACTCCCCACACTGAGTCTTTTTTTTTAATATTATATACATAGTAATTTTTTGCATTATGCAATATCGACTTTGAATATGTTATTTACCTTGAGAAAAAGTATAATTTATTTTCATTTTTATATTTTTTGTAAGGTAGCAGCATCATAATGTTTAACTCATATGAAACTGAAGAATCTGTAAAAATAAAAATAAGTATAGTGACAGTTCAATAAATACTGAATTATATGTGAAACGGTGGTTTATATTTCAATGACTATAACCCTGCCTTTCTCTAATACAGTTCTAAAATGTTTTAAAAACATTCATTTTTGAAGGACTGTCAAGATTATGGACACATGGCAAATCTCTAGTGTATTCAGCTCAGGTCCATTGCACAAAAGTTTCCTCAGTGCACACCTTTTATGAACCCATTGGACCGGTAGGATCTCGGTGAGCTCACAGACTTGTAAATAAAACATCCTTTCTTATTAGGAAGTGTGCTAATGTGGAGACCTGCACGGGATATGTCAGTGGGTATTAAATGCAGCCTGAGACTTGAGACTTGTTTATGATATTAACTTCTAAATAAAGTTCAGTAAGGCACTGAAAAGGACTAACTCGCAAACTGGGATTAATTTGTAAAGATACAATCTTGAAGATTTTAAACACCACTAATGTTTTGGTGTGTTTTCTAGGACTATTTAAGCAGGATGTGAAGAACTGACTTTTCCAAATTGTGTCACTGAATATTTTAAGCAGATTATTTATTTAAAGCAAATATATATGCATAGTTTCCTTTCTCAAAATTTAATTCAAGCTTGTTTTGATAGCTTCTTAAGACTTCCTTCAATTGGACATTTTGGTTTTTTAAATAATATCCATAAATTCAACTGAAATCATTCATTCATAATAAGCAACAAAAATAGATAATCAACTGCTTTTCTCACTATATTTCTAGAAGTACAGCAGAACTTCTGCTATAGCAGAAGACTTCTCTAGATTGGGAAAATTTTTAGAAATTATATATTTTACCTAAATTTTTATGGATTTTTTAAACATTCATATTTCGGCACCTTAGAAGACATTCTATAATTGACTTCTCAAATTAATTTCTAAGTTTAAAACAAAGTTAACTTCAAATCAATTTTATCATTGGTTTATTTTTAAAGATTTATATTTTTCTTTCTCAAATATATTTCAAACTTTTCTAGCATGTAACAAGTTCAAGATTACATGGGCATGTACTCTTACAAATGCATTTATTATTGTTTACATGACCTACACTCGGGATTGGTAATTCACTGTTTGCAAACCTCCATTTAGTTTGCAAAACGCTTTCATTTTTGTATTATCTTATTTAGTCCTTTCCCTGAGGAGGAGGTATCATTATCATTGCTATTTTATTGATGAGCAAATTGAGTCTCAGAGAGATCAAGTGACTTTACAGGTCACAGGCCTGGAACCCAGTTTCTCTTCACATTATTCACCTCAAATTAAATAAGTTTTAATATAATATCGCACCTCCAGAGGGGCCTTCACACATTTTTTTTAAAATTTCTACAGCTTGATTAATTACATTTGACCCACTGAAATCTGGAAAGAAAAAATAATCATCTTTCCTCTGCTTTTCTTCAAATTATCCTACTCGAGCTGGAGATCACAGGATATGCAAATTAGTGAAACGTTATTTTTAAGGTATTTGACAGTTCAATTAAAGTGTCTGAGGTGATGATCTTTGGTTAGACTACTGTTTCAGTTTTATTTGTTGTTGCTGTTGTTTTGGAGATGGCAATGGCACCCCACTCCAGTACTCTTGCCTGGCAAATCCCATGGGCGGAGGAGCCTGGTAGGCTGCAGTCCATGGGGTCGCTAGGAGTTGGACATGACTCAGAGACTTCACTTTCACTTTTCACTTTCATGCATTGGAGAAGGAAATGGCAACCCACTCCAGTGTTCTTGCCTGGAGAATCCCAGGGATGGGAGCCTGGTGGGCTGCCGTCTCTGGGGTCGCACAGAGTCGGACACGACTGAAGCGACATAGCAGCAGCAGCAGCTGTTGTTTTTTGCTATTTTAAACTGCTTTATTAACTTCACAATATATAATGAACATCTCTCCATGCCATAGGTAAAGCTGCTGCTGACAGAAACTTAACAGACTGGGTCAAAAACACAACAGTCAGTGAGAAGCCGGTAACAGGAAGCCCACAAGAAACACCACCAAAAGGTTTACAACAAAGGTCTGTCACGAACATGTAAGTTTAGGAAGCAGATGTCCCTCTATTAGCATCAGGCATCAAGGCATAAGGCCAATCATCATGATGGCTGTGGTGAGGCGGTCAGCGCTAACTGCCCGCAAAGCTTTTCCATTAGTTGCCTCACCTCCTTCCCAGTGCTTCCCATATTCTCCTCTCTCACCCTTGCCTGTGGCTTTGCAAGCCTCTGAGCCATGTCCCATCTATAATGCAGAAAGGGCTGCCTACCATGGAAGCGCTTATGATTTCCTCTAGGTACACGGCTTCCAAAAGGAGGGCCAAAGGCTCTCCTTTGTTAGCGTCTTGCCCCCTTTCATCCTTGTTTTCAGTCTCCTGGTTGGCATTTTCTATGCCGAGATTTGTTTACTGCTTGTTCCTCTTTGGACCCCACTGCTTCTGGGCCTATCCTTGCTGTCTCCTGGTCTTCCCCATCCTTGCTGCAAGAGTGACGCTTCCCCCTCCTAGTCATCCCCCCAGCACCCTCCTAGCCCCAGCACATCCTAATTTTGGTGGCCGCCCCCAGCACACATACCCTCAGGGCCATCAGGAGCAGGGACTGAGAAGAGAGTGGATGACCAAGAGGTCTCTCAGGTTTAATTTTAAGACCACTATAACAATTCAGGAAAAACTAGGTGCAAGTTTAAATAAGAAAAACACTGCATAGAAATTTCCAGGATCTAGAATGATGAGATGTGTGTTGATCTGGTTAAGGAATTTTCTTTTAAAACATCTATTGATAAATAAGAGACCATACCATTGTGTGTGGTTCAGTATGTTAGCAAATTTGGAAAACTCAGCAGCGGCCACAGGACTGGAAAAGGTCAGTTTTCATTCCAATCTCAAAGAAGGGCAATGTGGAAGAATGTACAAACTACCACACAATTGCACTCATTTCACATGCTAGCAAAGTAATGCTCAAAATCCTTCAAGCTAGGCTTCAGCAGTATGTGAACCAAGAACTTCCAGATGTATAAGCTAGGTTTGGAAAAGGCAGAGGAACCAGAGATCAAATTGCCAACATTTGTTGGATCATGGAGAAAGCAAGGGAATTCCAGAAAAACATCCACTTCTGCTTTATTGACTACACTAAAGCCTTTGACTGTGTGGATCACAACAAATTGTGGAAAATTCTTAGAGATGGGAATACCAGACTACCTTACCTGCCTCCTGATAAACCTGTATGTGGGTCAAGAAGCAACAGTTAGAATCGGACATGGAACAACTGATTGGTTCAAAAATTGCAAAGTAGTATGACAAGGCTGTATATTGTTACCCTGCTTATTTAACTTATATGCAGAGCACATCATGTGGAATGCCAGGCTGGATGAATCACAAGCTGGAATCAAGATTGCCGGGAGAAATATCAATAACCTCAGATATGCAGATGATACCACTCTAATGGCAGAAATGGTTTTTCCAGCAGTCATGTATGGATATTAGAGTTGCATCATAAAGAAGGCTGTGTACCAAGGAATCGATATTTTTGAATTGTAGTGCTGGAGAAGGCTCTTGAGAGTCCCTTGGACTGCAGTGATATCAAATCTAAAGTCAATCCTAAGGAAAATCAATCCTGAATATTCGTTGGAAGGACAGATGCTGAAGCTGAAGCTCCAATACTTTGGCCACCTGATACAAAGAGCTGATTCACAAAAGACTCTGATGTTGAGAAAGATTATAAGGCAAAAGGAGCAAGGGGCGGCAGAGAATGAGATGGTTAGATAACATCACTGACTCAGTGGACATGAATTTGAGCAGACTCTGGGAGACAGTGGAGGACAGAGGAGCCTGGCATGCTACAGTCCATGGGTTTCAGTCAGACATGCCTTAGTGACTGAAAGACAACAGCATTAATAAATGAGGTTTTAGCTTTAATTTTTGTCCTTTATATAGGAATTATTTCTAATATATATTAACCTACTTTCTTTCTAGAGAATATGTTCAGGAATGATGTTCAAAACATGATTTAATCTTTTTAAAGATTGTGCTTTTATAGTGATTACATTAAGCATATGTTTTTCTTGATGAAGTATGGGAGATACAGGTGTTGATGGTATCTGAGGATGGGCTAAATAATACCTGCATGAAAAAAATCGTAAGATGAGCTCTTTAGGGATCTGTTTATTCCCTGTATTTTCGTTCCCTATAAATTCTAGATGATCACCATTAATGCAAACGTGTTAATAACTAAACCAAATCAAAACTTCTTTCGGAAGCTATATGTAAATATCTCACTTCTTTATTCTTTAAATAATACTTGAGTACCTACTCATTCCTCCTTTGTAGGATGGGGATAACAGCTGAACTTTCTGTATCAATCAGGTTTCTTTGTGGAAGACAACATAAATGAACTCTGGCTGTAACTTCCCTGGTGGTCCAGTGGGTAAGACTCATGCTTCCAATATAGAGGGTTCAGGTTCCAACTGTGGTCAAAGAACTAGACTCCGCATGCCACAACTAAAGGTTGTATTGGAAGAAAAACGGGATGGTGGAGAAGTCACTGTGTAAAATGGGCAGGGCCATGACCACTGACACTGTCACAGCCAGACCCTGGTCGCCACAGTGACGCACACCACTGGGGGTTATCTCTATATCTTTGTGGCACTTTGTGCAGATTCCAAGTTTAAGGTGAATGCATCCAATTGACATAACCTGGGTCCCATGCCCTGACTGCTCCCTAGTTACCAAATAGTGGTGACAAGGATGTGAGCCAAACTCAGCTTTCAAACTGTGAAGTGGGCCCTGTTCACACCAAGACTCAAAATTACGGATTCTCCACAAATAGAATGGGAGGTTAGAAATTAGGCAGGTAAAAGGCTCACTGTATGACCTCACAAGACTGGGAAGACTTAGTAGGGGGGATCCGTGTAAAGTACTTGGCACAATGCGGGCACAAGGAGGCAGTTGATCGATTTCAGCACTGTTATCATTGTTAACTCAATTAGGCGGGCAATGCGCTCATCTCTAGGGATAAAAATGTAATAGGGCACACTTCTAACCAAAAGGCTCAATTATTTTGGAAAGCTTTTATAGGCAGAAACAAATATAAAAACATAGTAATAATACCAATAAATAAGTGCTGCTGCTGCTACTGCTGCTAAGTCACTTCAGTCGTGTCCGACTCTGTGCGACCCCATAGACGGCAGCCCACCAGGCTCCCCCATCCCTGGGATTCTCCAGGCAAGAACACTGGAGTGGGTTCCCATTTCCTTCTCCAGTGCATGAAAGTGTAAAGTGAAAGTGAAGTCGCTCAGTCGTGTCCTACTCTGAGTGACCCCATGGACTGCAGTCTACCAGGCTCCTCCATCCATGGGATTTTCCAGTCAAGAGTACTGGAGTGGGGTGCCATTGCTACAGTATAGGTATGACTTATACTATAAGTCATATACTGTGACTCATGTATTGTGACTCATATACTGTGACTCATACCTATACTGGAAAAGAAGGGAGAGGAAAAACAATTCTGCCCCAGTCAGAACAGAGAAGAAAACAGACTGAGCTCTGAATCCTGAGAGCAGCATCATGAAAGGGCTTGGCATGTCTGAATTCCTGTGACTGGGGCAGGTTCAGGATTGTGAAGCATCCGAAATGAGTGATTTCACTGATTACCAGGACTTGGTAAAGGGGGTGACCTAATCAGACCTGGGGGATGGGGTGACTCTTTAGGAGTCGTGAGAGAGTGGATAAGAGTGAGCAGAGGCAGTATTAAGAGTTCAGATGGGAGAAGATGACGGCCTGTTCTCAGGGAAAATGAAAAGTAAAACAGCAGCTTAGAGATACTGGGTCGATCAGAAAGTTCATTCAGGGTTTTCTGTAAGATATTATGGGACAACCTGAATGAACTTCTTGGCCAACCCAATAATTTAGTACATAGAATGAACTACATTCAGTGCCTCCAGCACTAGGAGTGAGGAATGGAAGGGATCCTGGGTGACTAAAAAAAACCCCACAACTTCTTATGATGAGCGGATGGTCATGCTATCATTATAATAATAGGCAAGAGAATAATTCGCAGCAGTTGGGAGAGCAAAGAGAATGAATTTGTGTGTGGTCTTTAAAAGTTGGCAACAAAGAATGCAGCTGAAGCTATTAAATTGGCTATCAGTCAGAGAAGGTGGAAAGACTCAGTAGGTACCTATAATATTGATTCCTATCAGAATGAAAGAACCAAATCAGAAGATTTTGCATTTGATCTCAGAGGTAGTTCTTGGAGACCCCATCTATGATAGGAAGTCTGTGGATCTCAGTTTAGGAATCCATGCTATGCTATGCTAAGTCACTTCAGTCATGTCCGACTCTGTGTGACCCCATAGACGGCAGCCCACCAGGCTCCCCTGTCCCTGGGATTCTCCAGGCAAGAACACTGGAGTGGGTTGCCATTTCCTTCTCCAATGCATGAAAGTGAAAAGTCAAAGTAAAGTCGCTCAGTAGTGTCCGACTCAGCGACCCATGGATTGCAGCCTAACAGGCTCCTCCATCCATGGGATTTTCCAAGCAAGAGTACTGGAGTGGGGTGCCATTGCCTGCTCTGTAGGATCCATCAGATCAGATCAGATCAGTCGCTCAGTCGTGTCCAACTCTTTGCAACCCCATGAACCGCAGCACGCCAGGCCTCCCTGTCCATCACCAGCTCCCGGAGGTCATTCAGACTCACATCCATCGAGTCAGTGATGCCATCCAGCCATCTCATCCTCTGTCGTCCCCTTCTCCTCCTGCCCCCAATCCCTCCCAGCATCAGAGTCTTCTCCAATGAGTCAACTCTTCGCATGAGGTGGCCAAAATACTGGAGTTTCAGCTTTAGCATCATTCCTTCCAAAGAAATCCCAGGGCTGATCTCCTTCAGAATGGACTGGTTGGATCTCCTTGCAGTCCAAGGGACTCTCAAGTCTTCTCCAACACCATAGTTCAAAAGCATCAATTCTTCGGCGCTCAGCCTTCTTCACAGTCTAGCTCTCACATCCATACATGACCACAGGAAAGACCATAGCCTTGACTAGGCGAACCTTTGTTGGCAAAGTGATGTCTCTGCTTTTGAATATGCTATCTAGGTTGGTCATAACTTTCCTTCCAAGGAGTAAGCATCTTTTAATTTCATGGCTGCAGTCACCATCTGCAGTGATTTTGGAGCCCAGAAAAAGAAAGTCTGACACTGTTTCCACTGTTTCCCCATCTATTTCTCATGTAGTGATGGGACCGGATGCCATGATCTTCGTTTTCTGAACGTTGAGCTTTAAGCCAACCTTTTCACTCTCCACTTTCACTTTCATCAAGAGGCTTTTTAGTTCCTCTTCACTTTCTGCCATAAGGGTGGTGTCATCTGCATATCTGAGGTTATTGATATTTCTCCCAGCAATCTTGATTCCAACTTGTGTTTCTTCCAGTCCAGCGTTTCTCATGACGTACTCTGCATATAAGTTAAATAAACAGGGTGACAATATATGGGATAGCACAAAGAGACTTGGGGAAGAGTCTTAGAAATATTCAATGAGTGAGAGCGAAGTTGAAATGTTTACAAAGATAAGTATGGAATACATTGTTACGATGAGTTCTGGCAGCAGGTAAGATACAGTTATATCCACTATGCTTAGCAACATATGCTCAGTTTCCTAGAGTTGCCTATTCTCTTGCTGTTTGTTTATCCGTGCGTCCCATTTATTTAATAACAACAGCATGCACTGTTAAATAAGATGTGAAGGCCATCATGTCTGGCACTAGGGACACAAAGACAAATTAAGGACGCTACCCTGCTCTCAAGGAGCTTACGGTCCAGGTGGGCAGTACTTGTAAATAACTAAAGTAATGATGGGGAAATGAGTGTTTGAAGATGTACATGCAATAGGTGCTAAGAGAGAGCATCATATTGCACCTCAGTTTTGAAATAAGGTTTTGAGGGAAAATTTCTTGGAGAGGACCAATAGGCTTTATTCTGAAGAATTAACTGTATTTAGTCTGGCAACACTTCAGTGTAATACATAGCACACCTGTTTGTTCTATACTGCAAGCACTTCAGAAGGGGTTAAATGTAAAGTACAAGAAATGGCAAAAGGCAGTGGGTGGAAATGAAACTAGACAAGTAAGCAGGGCTAAGACAGTAGTCTAAAAGGCCAGCAATTTCCAAGAAAGGTAACTCTGTCTGTGAGGAAGCTGTTATGACAGCTTTATGGATTTTAGCACAGTGATAAACTGGGAAACAATGAAGAGGCATGCAAATTCAATGGAAAAAAAAAAAAAAAAAAGACAAAGGAGATCCCCACCGTGCTAGTCAAACAAAAACGTTGAAGGATCATATAAGACATCTTAAGGAGTTTGGGCTTCCCTCATAGCTCATAGGTAAAGGATCTGCCTGCAATGCAGGAGACCTGGGTTTGATTGCTGGGTCGGGAAGATCCCCTGGAGAAGGAAATGGCAACCCACTCCAGTATTCTTGCCTGGACAATCCCATGGACAGGCGAGCCCGGCAGGCTACCACCCATGCGGTTGCAAGAGTCTGCACAACTTAGTGACTAAACCACCAAGGAGTTTGGACTTTATACCAAGGGTAGTGGAGTGCTGCGACAAGAGTTTACAGAGAGGAATACCTAATCAGGCTTTCATTTTATAAAATGTAAATCTGATGGTACTGTACAGACTGGATTAGGAGCAGACAAGATTGCAGCCTGGGAAATTGGTTTGGCAGCTAAAGCAGCAGAAGACACGTGAACGGATGGTGGCCTGAAACAAGATAGTAGTTGATAGGAAGAGGAACTGGATACACCAGAGAGGCAGGGCTGTTGTTATTTAGTCACTAAGTCGAGTCAGACTCTGAGACCCTATGGTCTGTAGCCCACCAGACTCCTCTGTCAATGGGATTTTCCAGGCAGCAATACTGGAGTGGGTTGCCATTTCCTTCCCCAGGGAATATTCCCCACCAGGGATCCAACCCTCCTGTCCTGTATTGGGCGGATGGATTCTTTACCTTTGAGGCACCAGGGAAGCCAGAGAAGCAGGGAGCTAGGGGCAAAGAGACAGTAATGAATTGCAAGTGGAGGAGGGAGAGGGGGAGGGAGAGAGAAAATCAAGTCCCTACTCATAGTAAGTTGTGTGTATGGGCTTCTATTGGTCTGTCAAAGCCTTTTAATCTTAAATCCAAAATGAAGTCAAAGCAGTGAACTGAAACCATCCACTCCTTTTCGTTTTGAAATCTAAGTTTTATCTCCTGGCAATCTGGAATTAAATTTCTGAGATTGCTGTCAATTATTTCCTTTCTTGGTTTCTCTTCCTCTTTCTTACTTCCCTATTTTATTCTTAATATCTTATGTTTTAACTCTATGCTAAAATACCTCATCATAACTTAGCTTTCCTCCTAGAACCATGGAACATCTAAATAACTGAAACTTGTCCCCATCACAATCTTGTAGATTCCCAAAGCTTTCCCAAACTTGTCCTTGATCAGAATCTTGTAGGTTTCCTGAAGCTTTCCCCTTGCTACTTGGAATGTTTCCGGGTTAATGTTCACAGGGTAATTGTTTTGCGTACGACTAGCTTTTTTTCCGCGGAGACTTTCAGCATTATAGTCATCATATCATTTTCTTAAAAAAAAAAAAAAGGCTTCTTTTTTGTCGTAAAGGCAAAACGTATTTTCATCATATTAAACTTTCGAATATGACTCACAGGTATGTCACTTGTACAAACAGTAAAACAAATAAACAGATTATATCTGGGTTCTATTAAGTGTATACGGCGGCGGCAGAAGGGCAGAAGAAGTGTAAAATTTCCATCTCAGACCCCCGTTCCCAAAAGTAGAACAGCAAGTCTGTTGCACGGGGAGGTGACCACCCTCGTTGGGCAGCACAGCCCGGGGCTGCGGGGGAGTCCGCCTCCCCCGCCTCCGCCAAGCGGCCCGACTCCCCCGTCCTCTCCACAACTCAGGGTCTTCGCCCTGTCCCCAAACGACTTTCTCCGTCCGGGAACTGATTCCTGCTGCGGCCGAACTGCACCGTCCCTGTACCCACAGTCCGCAGGGGGCTCTGCAGGCGCCAGGAACCACAGCCCCGTGAACCAGGCGGTTTCGCGGGGGCAGGAACTAGGGCTCCGGGCCAGGCCAGGGGCGGCTCCTCCGGGAGCAGCCGAGCGCCCACCAGGTCCGGGAGGATCCGTGCCGCGGGCTGGAGCGGAGGGGAGGGGCGGCCCTGCGCTGAGCGCGCCCCCTCCCGGCGCGCCCCCGCTTCTGGCGCGCGCGCCTTCCTCCCGGCGCGCAACCCCCTCTCCCGGTGCGCGCCCGCCTCGCGCGCGCCCCTCCGCCCAGCGCGCGCCCCCCCTTCTCCCGGCGCGTGCCCCCTTCTCCTGGTGTGCGCGCGCCCTTCCCCGCGCGCGCCCCCTCTCCCGGCGCGCGCGCCCGCTCCGCCCGCCGGGCCCGCGGCCTCCCCGCCCCCTCGGGCGCTCCGTAGCCGTGACGTGCGCGCGGCGGGGCTGGGGACTCGGCAGGGCGCCGGCCGGCGGGTGGAGACGGACCCGGGATCTGTCCGAGCAGGAAGCGAGCCGGAGACCGGTCGCCGCCGCCGCCCCGTCCCGGTGCCGGCGCTCGCCGTCGCTGTCTCTTCGCCCTAGTCAGCCCCGCACCCCGCCCTCCAGCCTTACCGGCGACAGGTAGCCCCGCCGCCGCGCACCTGCCCTCGCGCTCGCACCGGTGAGTGTTCCGGGCGCCCGCGCCTCGCCCTCTGCAGTCTCGCTGTCCGAGCCCGGCCTCGCTTCGAGGCCTCCGCCCGCCGCCCGGGGTCGACGAGCTCGGTTCTTCTCCCGAGGACGCCGGAGGTGAAGCAGGTGATGAGTGGGCCCGGGCGGCGGCGGTTCCCGGGAGCGCAGGGCTGGATCTCATTTCCACAGGACAATGAGAGTCTCCTTTCCTGGGTTTATCATCACTAAGATACCTTTGTGTATCATCTCTGGCTCCCAGGTTGAAACAGAGCACTCAGGTGTCCAACTCAGACCTGGACGCTCCGTGACAGTTTTCTCTTTCGTCCGCGAGCTTAAAATTTAGTGCAGAAAGAGTGCTTTTTGTTCTGGGATGTGAGAATCAGCTGCTATTACTATTAATCATATAGGAGCCCGGATTGGGACAATTTAAAGCTGCATTTTTAGTCTTCGGTTAGTCTAGTGTTTTGGGTATGTTAATTTATGTATCTGCTACTGAACAAGAGCTCTTCATATTTGTTAGTTTCCAAAACTCTTTAAAACGATTAAAATTGCTCAAGCTCTGTGATAAGGAAATAGTTTGAGAGGGTTATTGTTACTAGAGCATCCGTATCAGAAATATTTCCATACAGTTTTAGAAAAAGTGTTACATTTTATCCGGCATGAAGTTTGTAGTGGAGGTATGCTTAAATCCTAATCTACAGATCTAAGGAGCTAGGAACACTGCCCCAATTTAATAGGCTGCTGTTCATGCTAGGGAAGTTTTCCTGGTTGTTGTGCTCTGACCGTGTAGATGCAATATAGCTAAATATCGTCAGGGTTTGAGAGTTTAAAAAGTGTTATTCTTAAGATTTAGCCGAACACTGTTAACACCATAAAATGGGAGTCTTGAATTTGGTCATGGTACAAAGGTTGGCAGCAAAAGGACGTTTCTCTACAAATTAACTAAACTTCTTAGATTCCTTGGCTTGTGGTTTGCCATTGGAAATTGTTCACTGAAAAAATTACCTTAGTGTCTTTTATTATTAATTTTAGTAACACCACAACTTGGTCTATAGCCAGAGCTTGAAACAAAGCAACCTTTTAAAATAACTCATTGACTTTTAAATATCCAGCTTAATTACTTGCATAGTGGTAAACAAAAGTTATTTTAGTCTTATTCACATTTGCCCAGTTACACTTGTATGTTCTGTGTGACATGCTATTTATTGTTGGCTTTTAAGTTACATTTAGTTTTCAAAAACTGACTTTAAGAGGGAGTAATGAAAGTGGTGAGCAACTTGAAGAAAAGATAATGATTAAAAACTCTCTATATAGTATTTTAAACTATGTACAATATATATATTTTTTCATTAGTGCCTGGAAACATGGACAAGAAAAATGTAATAAGCTATTGCAAAATTTAATGTAAATTCATGCAAAGTCTTAAAAATATCATAAGTCGTAACCCGTGGAGCTCATCTGAAATGGATTTTTTCCTCTGTTTATGTTTGTGTGATCAAGTTTTGAAATAACAGTGGCCAGGAAATCTGAGAGGAGCTGAGGCCCTTTTCTCATCCTGTTGTGACTTTGCCTGGAGACTGTGGTAGATTATGTAGTCCATTGTTTAGATAACCCGGCTGTCTCCAGGTTCTCAAATACAACTTTCTTTTTTTTTTTCATTAATTAATTTTTATTGCAGTATAATTGCTTACAGTGTTGAATTACCTTCTGCTGTACAGCAAAGTGAACCAGCCATACATATACATATACCCCGTCTCTTTTGGATTTTCCCTCCCATTTAGGACATCACAGTGCATTAAGGAGAGTTCCCTGTTCTATACAGTACGTTTCCATCAGTTGTCTGTTTTATACATGGTACCAATTGTGTAGATGTGTCAGTCCCAATCTCCCAGTAAAACGCAGCTTTTTAAGTAACATTTTAAAGAAATGACCATGAGGTTTGAATAAATATAAGCATCCCAGACTTTTTTTTTTAAGAAAATTTTACAGTCTGCTGATAATCGAAGTACCATGTCTGTTATGTCAAATGTCAGTTTTACAAAGATATTCAACCTTTGTGAATTTTTTATTTCTATATATTAAAACATTTTAAGTAAAAGATTGAAAAAAAGTATGACAACTGTAATAAACTCCATACAGTTTATCTGTGATCCTTATGAGATATTTGGTATTAGTATAATTGGTGACTGGCCCTTTAGTAGAATAAAATTGTCATTTATTAGGCATCTGTCATGAACAGAACAGTGAGGAACTTGATCTACAAAATAATTTTCAAGGTTGGTGGTCTTATGTGTGTGTACGCTCGGGTGCTCAGTTGTGTCCAACTCTTTGTGACCCTATGGGCTGTAGCCCCCCAGGCTCTTCTGTCCATGGAATATTTCAGGCAAGAATAGTGGAGCAGGTTGCCACTTCCTACTCCAGGGGATCTTCCTGACCCAGGGATCGAACCTGCATCTCTTGAGTCTCCTGCATTGGCAGGCAGATTTTTTACACTAGCACCACCTGTCCTAAATTGTCCCTTGAGGAAATTTAGGCTCAGAGATTAAATATTTGCCCAAGGTGATGCTGCTGCTGCTGCTAAGTCGCTTCAGTCGTGTCCGGACTCTGTGCAACCCTGTAGACGACAGCCCACCAGCCTCCCCGCCCCTGGGATTCTCCAGGCAAGAACACTGGAGTGGGTTGCCATTTCCTTCTCCAATGCATGAAAGTGAAAAGTGAAAGTGAAGTCACTCAGTCGTGTCCGACTCTTAGCGACCCCGTGGACTGCAGCCTACCAGGCTCCTCCGTCCATGGGATTTTCCAGGCAGGAGTGCTGGAGTGGGGTGCCATTGCCTTCTCCAGCTCAAGGTGATGAGGTCCTGTCAATTCCTGAGAGATTCTGGATTCACACTCTAGTCCTCTGACTGTGAAACCTCAGACCTTTCCACCAGAGCACTTGATCTCAGGTGCATTTGGTAGACTGTTCTGGTAAACCTGCAGAACTGGTATTGTGCTAAAGAATGTTAACTGCAGATTTGAAGGAAGTATAGAGGAGTGATGTTGAGAAAGACTGGACATGGGCCTGTGGAGCTAATTTTGAATTCTTTTCTTCATTCTTAGGTGGACAGCCTTAAACAGTGATATGATGTTGCTTTATCATTTTGGGGGTAAATTCCAGAATACTACATATATTGTGCACTTTTAATTTTGGTAGGTTATAGGGACTAGAATCAGACTGTAATGTAGCACTGGTTTTCATTGTAGCTAAAATGAATAGCATAATATTCTTGGTTAGGATAGAACTTAAAAATGAGGTAGACTATTGCCTGTAAATACAGTAGTTGCCTTTTAAATAATACATAATTAACTGTGTAATACTAAGAGGGGAAATGGTTTTTAGATCATGATTAAATGGTGACCTGTTCGATTAGAACAGTTTTTTTAATGGCCTGTGTTTATTTCAGGAATGTCCCTTGAGCTATAATAGACACAAAGAACAAAAATGAGCACACAAAGTCCACCTTCTGCAGCAAATGAGTCATTTCGGCAGTAGAATGTGATTCAGTAAATGAGCAGAAAATGGTAGGAAGGCGGAGTTGGGTGAGTTCTGTTACAGGTGTTTATTTGTTTTAAACTGCGGGGAATTTCGCGTCTGGAAGATACTCATATTCAACTATAAATACAAAACCATCATCCAAGGGCTAAGTGTAAATTATTAATGGATGATCTGTAACACATCTTTTTGTGTGTGTGTGTGTGTGTGTGTGTGTGTGTGTGGATAATCAAGAACTAACTAAAGCTTAATAAGCTTAATTCTGTTTTTGATAATAAGATTAATTCTGTTTTTGAGGCATATATAATGCTAAGAGGAACCAGGACCGTCTGCATTTAAAATAGTTACCCTTTTATTTGTCACATTTAGTGGACTGTTAATAATCTTAAAATGTAACTATTAGGATATCTTCCTAATTATGGTGTTCAAAGTTGAATTTTTTTTTTTTTTCTTATTGAGTAGTGTAAGAATGATACAGTGGTTTGAGAAATGACCACAAGTCAGCAAGAGTTCTTCCTGTGAGTACTGAAGCGTGGGAAGTCAAACCGGAAGAACAGATCGGGCTAGAAACCTTGCTTGTGTCAGAGAGAGGGGGAAGGCCTTTTCTATTCACAAAGCAGGCCTCCAGTGAAGCCAGAATACCTAGGCACATTCCTCAGGTCATATTCACATGCCTGCCGAGCGATGTGCACAAAGCCAGGCGGCGCTCCCGCAGAACCACAGGCATCGCTCATGTACCTTACATCACTTGTTCTTTTATTTGAAGGTAACCTGCCGCTTAACCTTTACACGGTAAGGTATTCGATATCGCAGATTTAAAATACTTCTATTCTAAAGGTGCTCTATGGATGAGCACCTTTTCCAACCAGTATTTACTGAGGGTCCATGGTGTCTAAATACAGCTGTTAATGGGCACTGGTTCTTCCCTGTCCTGGCAGATCTTTGGATTTAGGGTACAGAAAGCGTGGCGCAGATGCGAAAAGAAAGATAATCAGAGGCATCTGCTTAAAATCTGAAGACGCTTACATCAGAAGTGAACACCTTACACGCGTGGCGCTTTCCCGTTTTGGAATTCGTTTATGTACATTTGGTCCTAGAGAAACTTGATTAAGTAGATGTGGTAAGTTTATTCCTAATCTGCAGATGAGAAAATGGAGACCAAAAAAAAAAAAAAAGGATTGGGTTGGCCAAAACGTTCATTCTGGTGTTTCCTACCATCTTCTGGGAAAACCTGAACAAACCTAACGGCCACTGCAGTGCTTTGTTCAAGGCCACGTGGGAGGCTGCTTAGGAGCATCCCTGAGGATTGGACCTTCTGCCCTCATATTCCCATAGATCCGCCCTCCTCCACGTCTCTTAGCTCTTAGGTGTTAGTTGGGGTTAACCTTTCAGTCGGTCAGTCCAGTCGCCCAGTCGTGTCGGACTCTTTCGACCCCATGGACTGCAGCACACCAGGCTTCCCTGTCCATCACCAACTCCAGGGTGAATTTACTCATATTCACGTCCATCAAGTCTGTGATGACGTCCAACCATTGCATCCTCTGTTGTCCCCTTCTCCCCCTGCCTTCAGTCTTTCCCAGCATCAGGGTCTTTTCCAATGAGTCAGTTCTTCTCATCAACCTCTCAGCAGTGACTTATTTCATTTTATGGATTTAAGTCAGATGGGTCAGAAAATTCTGAATAATCAGGGTCACTAAAGTGATAATTATTAAATATGTAGTTACAAATTGTTTTTCCTTTTTCTTCCTTTTTTTTAAAAATGTAAGGTGGAAGATGAGCATGATGCATTATTATGGAACCACTCTAACATTTTCAGGAGATTAATGGAGTCAGTGTTGGTAGTTAACTTATCTAGTTGTAGAGTTTTTAACAGAAAACTGCAATTAGTTTTAAAAAAGGAGAAAAGTATTCTGGGGAAATTTTGAAACTAAATTTTATGACTTGGCACATCGGCATTGATCTGATGGTTGTTTTGCTTTTTTAAAGACTCACTAATGAGCTGTAAGGTGTGACTGTGTTGGTATCTGTATGTCTTCATTCATTCCACAAATATTTGAGTGTCTGTCACGTGGAGGCATGGTTCTAAGTGTCGATAAGGTGATAAATTAAAACCAAGTCCTTGTACTGAGTGACATTTTATTGTTGTTTTGAATTTAGTTAATTACAGACTCTTCATTCTAGTATGTGATTAACAGGGCTGACCCTAAAGTTGGGAAATAGTTGTCAAAATGGTGCAATTTGAGAGCTACTGAAAGCCTCATTTGCTCTAAAATATTCTATTCCTGGCCTTCAGTCCTGAGTCACAGCCCTGTTACCAGGGCTGATAAATACTAGTATGTTCCACCTTTTATCACAGTTTCAGGAAACAAGGCTGAGAGAAAAGTACAGGGAGGAGAGAGGGTTGGCAAAGTATAATGTTAATGGCAGCAGTTGTTTATTGAGCGCTTGCCGTGGGTAGGTACTGTCAGACGAGGGCTGTGTGTGCCTTAGCTCGGTTAATCACTGGGTCGCTTCAGTGCCCTTGGCACTGTGACTTGTGTCTTGGGAAACAGAGACACAGGCGTGTTAAACTCGCTCGAGCTCCCAGCCAGTACTGGGTGAAGCTGGGACTGAACC
This sequence comes from Tragelaphus eurycerus, assembly GCA_935064755.1. Taxonomy (NCBI): domain Eukaryota; kingdom Metazoa; phylum Chordata; class Mammalia; order Artiodactyla; family Bovidae; genus Tragelaphus; species Tragelaphus eurycerus. The sequence goes on from CAKXYN010000041.1 coordinate 16,538,240, forward strand.
CCTGGCCGTCCTCAGAGTGTGGTCGCAGCCGCTCACGTGGCGAGAGTCGACACACTTGCGTCGTGCCGTCCGCAAGTCATGGCACACCGCGCAGGGGGACGGGCTTGGTGAGTGAGGGGTGGGCACGGAGGGTCAGGAGAGCTTGTTGGGCGAGTTGGGGGAGTTGGGAGGGGGCAGGGTGAGCTGCAGTCTATGGGGTCGCACAGAGTTGGACACGACTGAAGCGTCTTAGCAGCAGCAGCAGGGACAAGGTGGGTTTTTGTTGTTGTTTGCCTTACTGTTGACCCCTGACCCACTTCATTCCAGCCCCTAGGCTCCAGAGTTGCATTTGTGAAAAGGGCTTGCTTGTCCAGCCCCAAAGTGGGAAGGCAGGCAGAGGGGAGGGCATCCTGGTTTTGCTTCTTGTTACCAGGGTCACATGGCTTCGCTTCTCTGGGCTTCAGTTTGTCAGATGGAGGCTACAGTATTACCTACCTGGTGTGGTTCTCATGAGGACTGGATTAGATACCAATACAGGGAAAGCACGTAGCTGCTGCTGCTACTGCTGCTGAGTCGCTTCAGTCGTGTCCGACTCTGTGCGACCCCATAGCCGGCAGCCCACCAGGCTCCCCCATCCCTGGGATTCTCCAGGCAAGAACACTGGAGTGGGTTGCCATGTCCTTCTCCAATGCATGAAAGTGAAAAGTGAAAGTGAAGTCGCTCAGTCGTGTCCGACTCTTAGCGACCCTATGGACTGCAGCCCACCAGGGTCCTCCGTCCACGGGACTTTCCAGGCAAGAGTACTGGGGTGGGGTGCCATTATTGTTACTGCGTTGGGGTTTTCCCCATGTTTAACATTGAATGTTCATCCAAAAGGAAAAACAAGCTATTTGTTGAGATTCAGGTGAAATCTTGAAGGGTTTACCTGTTTAAGTAGTACTTAAAGCCAGTGCACACCACAATTATCTGGGGAACCAGTGAAAACACGTCAGAGAGGTGTGGGTGGGGTGTGGGCAATGGCATTTTAATAAGTTTCTCAGTTGATTTATTTGTGCACCAAAATTTGAGAACCACTGGTTGACACCTTTTCTTCATCCTCTGCTTTGGGAGTGTGTTGGCAATAACACCAAAACATTGCTTGGATTAACCAGGCATCATGTGGTAGAAGGAAGTGAAATATTGGTTACCAGAATCTCTCCATTGATTGTTTTTTTCATTTAAGCTTATTTGGAGCTCACAGCATTTATCTTGAAAGGACAATGCAGTGTTAAATTTCACACGTTAATTATAGAGAGTATTGCAGCTTATTAACCAGCTTCATTTGGAAGGGAGCTGGACATGTTTAATTTTTAAATGACTGTACAAATAGTAATGGAGCTTCCCAGATGGAGCTGGTGGTAGAGAATCCACCTGCCAGTGCAGGAGCCGTAAAATACTCGGGTTCAGTCCTGGATCAGGAAGATCCCCTGGAGAAGGAAATGGCAACCCACTCCAGTCTTCTTGCCTGGGGAATCCCATGGACAGAGGAGCCTGGTGGGCTACAGTCCTTGGGGCCACAAAGAGTTAGACACTGAGCCCACACGTGCATACACACACACACACACACACACACACACACACACACACACATACATAGCAGTATTATATAAATAATCCTCATTTAAATCTTAAGACCTTTTTAAACTTATTAGCTGGATTTCTTTAAATAATGCACTGTTTCTGAAAAACCAGTCTTGGGCTTGTTAGCCACAGCAGGTGAAGTCGCAACAGGAAGAGATTCCATCCTGGATGGTGCCAGCGGAGAGACTGCAGGGGTTAGAAGCAAGCAGGGAGTGGGGAGGTACCCGGGGGATAGCAGTGGTGAGAAGCCCTCAGTTCTCCAGAGATCTTGGGAGTAGAGAGCTGGCCTTGAGGAGGAGGGCGGGTGGGAGCCCAGGCTTCAAGGCAGGGAGCAGGGAGCTTCCCGGGGCTCTCAGCATCCCCTGTCTTCTGGGTCTTGGCCGGTGGCTTCCGTTACCAGGCAGCTGGGAGACCAGTTAGCATGGCTCTGAGTAGGGAGCCTTGGGCAGGAGTGGAGCAGAAGAGGGAAGGGGGTGCAGTGGAATGACTCAGGCATCAATTGGAAACTTTGGGATTCTGTTGCATTGCCTTGGTGCATTTTAAATAATTTCTAGTTTTGTGATGTGTCTGCAAAGTACTTGAAACTACCTGTCTTTTACATGCTTTTAGAAAATACTTTCTCATTTAATCAAACAATTAGGAAATTTAATGATCCATATAGCCCGATAAGAAACATAATCTAGGCAGGTTAACATATAGCATTTTTATTCATGTATTGTTATGCCTTAGTAAGTCTTTCTGAAATTTTCTTCATTGGGTAGTCTTGGTTTAATAGAATGAATGTTTTTCATTAAAAAAAAAAATCTTTTACTGATTAAGTTTAAAATATTTTGGTAAGATAAGTCTTTTGCCCTCTGGAATTTATACTTCCTATTCACTTGGACTGATAGCAGGAACACCAGAATACAGTTAATATAAGTAGGACTGTTATGAAATAATTGTTCTTCTTCCCCAAGTCCTGTTAAAGACACATTAAATTTCTGTATGAATCTGTCACAGTGTACTGTTATACAGCTGCCTTCTGCTAATGCCAACTTTACCTAGTTAATCTGAATTGTGGCTAAAAGTTTAAACCTCTGTTCTTCACTTTGGATAGATTCCTGAAGATTACTAAAGAAAAAGATTTCTTGCCTTAAAGAGATGGCATGAAGGTTGCTAGTTTATGAGCATTACTTGAGACAAGGCAATTAGAATAATTTATATTTCCCTTCTTACGGGTTCCAGGGGAAAGAGTCCAAGATTTTATTAAGATTAAGCAGCAGCTAGACTGGGTCTTATTCACAGCTTCCAAAAAAAGACCAAATTTATCAGTAACCAACACCTAGGTATGAAACTTTAATATACAAATAAATGGGACGTCTATGTAAATGTTGTAACTGGGAGGTGGGGTTTGGGGGAACAAATACGTTTCTCAGCTTGTCTTTAAAAGAGTACGGTGGAAAAAATAAACAGGTTTGGGGTAAACAAAATCACACCTGTGCTTGGAAATCATATATTTAGATTTTTTTTTTTTCCCTGTAAGTGAGCCTTTTTCTGAAAGGAGCGAGTTCAAACTTTTGTGAAATCTTCTGAAAGCATATTGTTTATTTTGATTTGATGCTGATAGAATTAGTATCCCACAGGAAAGGATTGAGGCTGTTGGCTTTTCCTTGTTATGCTCTTTGAATTTCCTTGATTTGAGGATTGAGTTATTCCAGAGAGAACTTTTCTCCCTTTCCTTGTTATTTTTTTTCTAAAATTAGATGAAACAGCTGTGTTTTGGTTTGTGGGCATGATTTGCTGTCTGTTATCCTTTTGGTATTTTGGGGAAGAACAAAGTACGCATGTGTGTGTATGTTGGGAGGGAATGAATTACTTTCTCTGTGCTTCTGGTCTGTCATTATTGAGTTGCAGATGAGAAGAGCAAGATGATTTACTTATCTGTTGTGCTTGAGGCTGCAAACAGAGCTGTGGCTTGTGTTGGCTATTGAGATGATGGAGAAAACTATTTTAAAGTGTAAAAATAGTTGTTTTGTATCCACCTGCTAATGAGGAGGTTTGTATTAGTTTGGAGATTCCCAGGGGTGCTAGTCCTGAAGAATCCGCCTGCCAGTGCAGGAGACACAGGAGACTCGGGTTTGGTTCCTGGATCGGGAAGATCTCCTGGATGAGGAAATGGCAACCTGCTCCAGTTTTGTTGCCTGGGAAATTCCATGGACAGAGAAGAAAGATTTTCTATGGGATGTGGTGGCGAGGGGGAGGGGAGGAAAAGAATTGAATGAATTTGAGCATATGACCAGATTCACTTCATATAGTTTTTTGGCCAACCCAGTAAGTCAGAGAATAAAATTTGAGTCAGAATTTTGTATTTTATAGAGATAGATTCTACTGATGAGTTTGACTGAAGAGTTTGCTTTTGAAAGGGGGGTGGGTGTGTAGCGTAAATTAGGAATTTATAAACCAGTTGTTTGCTATGATGATTTTCACGAGTTATTAGCATAAATGGAGATAGCGTGACAGCTGCATGGAATGTCAGTGTGTCAGAAATGGGGCTGTTTATTAACAGTGTGCCTCTGGAACTGGCCCAGAATCTCATGCACTTTGGTCCTATTCTCTGCGATCCTGCTGTTTGGCAACAACATTGACCTAGACTATTTTCGGGACCTACAGACACCTGAGTACTTCAGCATGCTTGAACAGTGAAAGACAGCAGTGTCTCATGATGATGACTGAAGGAGTGGGCCCAGAATGACCCTCCAACAGTACAGTTCCGGTAGCTCCTGAGGGCCAGTGACGTGCCACCACTTTGCGAGCGCTCTAGTCCTTTCCTCATTAATTCTAATTTGGACCCTGAGAGGTGGCTCTTCTCACCTCCTTTTGTAGCTGAGAAAACCGAGGTCTAGCAAGTTGCCTAGGTGACACTGTAGTGGGGGCATGGCTGAGGGCGTCTTCAGGGGGTCTGGATCTGAGCCTCTGTCCTGTGCAGAACATTAGTTTCCTCTTTTGTGTGTTCTTTTAAAGACTTGAAGCTTTGAGGATTAAGCTGTCGTGTCCTTCTCTGTCTAAACGAGGGTGATAACGTCCTGACCCTCAGGCAGCAGCGGCGTGGTTTCTCGTCCAGGGCGGATAGGTCCTCTGCCATGCGCTCGGGTGTCCTACCCACTGATTGCTGTTGTTCACAGGGCCCCAGCCTCTCGGACTGATGGCAGGGGAGAACCTGTGGGCGTGTAGAGGCTAAACCATTCTGCTGCTGCTGCTGCTGCTAAGTCGCTTCAGTCGTGTCCGACTCTGTGCGACCCCATAGACGGCAGCCCACCAGGCTCCCCCGTCCCTGGAATTCTCCAGGCAAGAACACTGGAGTGGGTTGCCATTTCCTTCTCCAATGCATGAAAGTGAAAAGTGAAAGTGAAGTCGCTCAGTCGTGTCCGACTCAGCGACCCCATGGACTGCAGCCTACCAGGCTCCTCTGACCATGGGATTCTCCAGGCAAGAGTACTGGAGTGGGGTGCCATTGCCTTCTCCAAACCATTCTAGATGACATTTTAAATTCCTTAACCACTACCCCTTTCACTTACCTTATTAGTTTGCTTTAAACAAATGTATTGCTGTCAAGTTTTGTATAAGTTAAAGAACTAAATTGTAATTTTTTGTTATCCTTGGAAAGCTGCTTGTTTAAAGGATCCCAATAAGTGACTTCTTTTGTAAAGGGAAGAATCCTTTTGTAAAACAAATGATTGTTTTCTAGATTATACTAATAAGCCTGGATCTTTCACATATGACCTTTGTATAAACACAGACCCGGCTAAACACACATTTCATATGAATATGCCTAAATTGAGTTTGACTTCATACTGTGCTTGATACTGTTAATAAAAAGGGATTGAAAAAAATGGGTTTATTAAGTGCTGTTTGTTGTATTTGTACTAAAATGTACTTTAGTAGGCTTATCTAGACGAAGAATAATGTTCTTTTAAGCAGTAGGTTGAGGTTAAATATATAGCACAACAGTAAATTCTTTTTGTGTCATAAAAATTTATTAGGTAAATGTTAGTGTTCTGTTTAAATGCCAAAGTAAGTGTTTTACATGAGTCTGAAATACATCCTTTAAAAATAACAGATAAAGTTTAGAGTGAGAGTTTATGAAACAGTTGTTATGGTTGAAAAGTGGACAGACTGTTGGTTTGGAACACACAGTTTCATGCAATCCTGAGTAAAATATTTATTTCCTGTACCTAATACCTTGCTAATGAGGCCGTGAACCCAGTTCCATTGTAATCTGTGTTCTCTCCCTGAACACTCAACAGAGACTGCTCTGTAACCTCCTAGTTAATAGATCCAGTGGCCTCATTTAGATCGTTCTTCTTTTCCAACCTCTTTCAGCTGCTGCTGCTGCTGCTAAGTCTTCCTTGAACTCTTCCTTCTCAGCACCTGTGCTCTTGCACTCTCCCAGATCTCCAACGTTTGCTGTCTAGTTTTTGCTGCTTGATTTTCTCCGCCCATGCCTTTACTGTTCGTGTCTCATAAAATCCTGTGCTTGGCACTTTGCTCTACTCGCTCTGTTCTTATTTTTGATAATTATATCAGCTCTCATTTCATGCTGCTTTCCCCTCAGATTGCTTTCTGTGTTATCTTGAGCACCTTTCCAAACTGATGCTCCACAGACATCTCTATGAACTATAGAAATCATCCCTGAATGCATCGTCTTCACAGACACCTTCTCATTTCATGTATTTCCTCCCAGGCCACCTCCAGGCAGAAGCTGCCTTTCCCCGTTTCCCTTACGATCCCCTCCTTATGCTAGTGGTTCACGCTCGGAACTTCACTCACCTTTCCTCACATCACTCGTCACACCCTGTGAAGGTTAGCCATCGCTTTTCCTGCCCCGGTGCAGCCTCACGCCTGCTCTCCTGCACGGCTCCCTGCGTTTGGCCTTTGCCCTCAGCGTACGGGCTGCCCTGTGCATTGCCTTTAGAGTTCTATTTCAGAGTAGAAATCTGACTGTAATAATCTCTTCCTCAGTGAGAGTCCCTGTTTACTGCTTTAATACATTGGCAAGTCCAGACGTTTATTGTGGGATTTGACACTCTTTGTGGGCTGATCTCTTGGCCCACTTTTCACCTGGGCACTCGTCACTCTTTGGCCATTGTCCTGTGCCCAGGCCCCATCGACCTGCTCCCCAGACACATCCCGGTCCTCGCATCTCGCTACTCCACTTCAAACAGGCCCGGAACCTGCTTGAATTAAATCTTTGAAAGTAGCTTTCCCCAGTTTACTGTTTTGGAAGCATGCCTGTATTATAGTATTCATCACTGGTTATATAATATATGTGTATCCTCTTTCATGCTCCACTACTCTTCCTAGATGGTGAATGACTCAAGTGTGTGAACTGCCAGCAAATGATTTGGTGAGGTTTTATTTAGATCAGCAGATCTTGGGTCTTAGGACTCCTTTATACTCTTTAATGATTGAGGACTCTGTAAAGATTTTGCTTATCTGTTTACTTATATTTATTGATATTTGCTGTATTAGAAATTTAAAAAATATTTAATCTATTTAAAAATAAAAATGCATACATTTTAGCAGAAAAGACATTGTTTTTATGCAAAACAGTTGTTTTCCAAAACACCAATTAGTGAAAAGAGTGCCACTATTTTACACTTTTGTAAAACTCCTTAATGTCTGACAATAGAAGATAGCTTGATTGTCATATCTGCTCATGATTCAGTTTGTTGCATTATTTTGCTTTATTTTTTTGGTTGAACTGTGGATGAAGAAAATCTGGCGTCCTACAGATATCTTATTGGGGAAGGAAGTATTAATTTGACCTTTTCAGTAATTTGTGTATATATGCTTCAGTCATTCATCACAACTAAACAAGTGGTAATTTCTTAAAGTCCCAAGTGAAATTTTAAACCATGTCAGTAAACTTTTTGTATCTTGTGACATTAAAATTTGTTATTCAGTTTTGCACTTTAAATGGGTCTTCTCCTTGTATGTAATTTCATAATGTAATGTAATGGTCATTTGGAACATACTATTTCCCTGAGTTATGCAGACCTTCAAAATATATGTAATCTCATCAAAAAAGTCAAGTGTTTATACTTCTCCAGGATAAATTGTTTTATGTTCAAGGTGACACATACAGGTTTCCCGGATTCTGTTTTCATTTGAATTGTATCATTGTTAACAAATACTGTCAGTCGCTTTCCTTGATGTGACAGGCTTCACTCAGAAAAACAAAGCTCATTTACCAAAAACTCAAGTTTGAGTTTGTTAGTAACCAAGGTTTGTTATTCTTTCCAGTGAAAATAGCGTTTCATGAAAAAAAGTCAGTTCCTGAAGAAAATGATAACTCACACACTCTCGTGAATGTTTTCCTTGGGGCAATACCGTACTTCATTTTAGCGTGGAAGTAATTTGTGCACCATCCCCGTTTATATGACAGATTTATATTTGAGGATCAAAATGTCATAAAGTTGGGGCTTCTCTGATGGCTCAGTGGTAAAGAACCTACCTGTCAGTGTAGGAGATGAAGGTTGGATCCGTGGGTGGGGAAACTCCCCTCGAGAAGGAGATGGCAACACACTCCAGTATTCTTGCCTGGAGAATCCCATGCAAGAGGAGTCACAAAAGAGTCAAAGTGACTCGACAATAGCAGCAGCAACTTTGGAGGTATTATTTTTTATTGAAATATAGTTGATTTACAATATTGTATTACTGTTGCAGAGCAAAATGATTCAGTTATATATATATACACACACATACATTTATTTTTTTCCATTGTGGTTTATCATAAGATAATGAATCCAGTTCCCAGCGCTACACAGTAGGACCTTGTTTATCCATCCTGTGTATGAAAGCTTGTGCCCGCTAACCCCGGCCTCCCCCATCCCTGCTCCAGCTCCTCCCCATCGGCAGCTGCCTGTCTGTCTTGTGTGTCTGTGACCCTGTTTCATAGGTGGGTTCAGATGGGTTAGTTTGTGTCATATTTTAGATTCCACATGTTAGTGATGTCATGTGGTATTTGTTTTTGTCTTTCTGACTTACTTCCTTGGTATGATAATCTCTAGTTTCACATCAGAGATACTGTTAAATGAGGCAGCCTCCTTTTTACTGTGGCAGCCATGACCATTAGTACGGTTTGGTTCCCCTGCCTTGATTCTAGCTGAAGTGGTAGAAGTTTTACCCATCATTGGTTCTGCATTATTAGGGCAAATGCCTTAGTATCACTTTGAAAATTGTTTTGCTGTGTTGACTGTCTGTGAGGGTCTCAGAATCTCCAGCAGTCCTTTGGCCACACTTGGAGAACTGCTGGTCTAGATCATTGTCCACTGGAGTTGTGTGTTCAGGTTTTCTGTAGACCAGATGTGGAGATGCCTTGAGAGTGAGAATTAGACATTCAGTTCAGTTCAGTTGCTCAGTCATGTCTGACTCTTTGCGACCCCATGGGCCGCAGCACGCCAGGCCTCCCTGTCCATCACCAACTCCCAGAGTTTACTCAGACTCATGTCCTTGGAGTCAGTGATGTCATCCAACCATCTCATCCTCTGTCGTTCCCTTCTCCTCCAGCCTTCAGTCTTTCCCAGCATCAGACGTTACCTTCAAGTTAATTCAGACTCCTTGTCAAGAAGTTGAGGAATTGCAGCACTATCTACAGTAGCTAGGACGTGGAAATAATCTAAATGTCCATTGACAGAGGAATGGATAAAGAAGATGTGGCACATGTATACCATGGAATATTACTCAGCTAAACAAGGAATGATTGTGGGTCATTTTTAGTGATGTGGCTGGACCTAGAGTCCATCATGCAGAGTGAAGTAAGTCAGAAAGAGAAAAACATGTATCATGTATTAATACATATTTGTGGGATCTAGAAAAATAGTACAGCTGAACCTCTCTGCAAAGCAGAAAGAGACACACATGTAGAGAACAAAAGTGTGGACACCAAGGGAGTGGGGGAGGTGGTAAACTGGGAGAGTGGGATGGATGAATGTGCGCCACCACGTGTGAAATACATAGCTAGTGGGAACTTGGTGTATAGCTCAGGGAGCTCAGCTCAGGCCGTCTGGGGGGGGGTGGAAGTTGGGGTGCATGAGGGGTGGGGGTGGGCTGGGGACTCTTCCAAGGGGAGGGGGTATACGTAAAGATACAGCTGCCTCACTTCACTGTACAACAGATACTAACACAACATTGTAAAGCAACTATGCTGCTGCTGCTGCTAAGTCACTTCAGTCCTGTCTGACTCTGTGCAGCCCCATAGAAGGCAGCCCACCAGGCTCCCCCGTCCCTGGGATTCTCCAGGCAAGAACATTGGAATGGGTCGCCATTTCCTTCTCCAGTGCATGAAAGTGAGAAGTGAAGTGAAGTTGCTCAGTTGTGCCGACTCTGAGTGACCCCATGGACTGCAGGCCACCAGGCTCCTCTGCCCGTGGGATTTTCCAGGCAAGAGTATTGGAGTGGGGTGCCATTGCCTTCTCCCTTTTTTTCAGCTAGTTGGCTATGAAATGGCTTGCTGTGATCAGATGGAAGATTGGGTGACAAATTAAGATAATTCAGCAATTAATGTCTAATTACTACTAAGAGAAACCTCTATATACCTTAGTAAAAATGAGTATCATCAGCTTAACATTTGAGATGGTGCAGGATATGATTATATAGAAAATTGAAAAATAATTGAGCATCTTTTGGAGTGTATTTCTTTTAAAAATAATTTTATTGTGGAAAGTTTTAAGTGTATTCAGAAAAGAGCGTGTGAACCACTTTGTACCACTCAGATTCAGCAATTAACAGCTCATTGTTAATCTTATTTTACCTTTTTTTGAAAAAAAAATGATGTATCATCTAGAAGCATTTCAGTTTGTAGGAGAGAATATTCCTTAACACTTTTTAATTAGAGGAATTGATATCTAAAATAGGTCTGAATTAACCTTTCAGGGATTTTTCCCTAGCCTAACCAACAAAGCCAGAAACAAACAAGCCCTCCTCTTTATAGCCTGTCATCTCTGTGTTCTTTTGCTTTCTCTTTCCCTTACTAGCAAATCCTCTGTGCGCTGTTTTCTGCTTTTCTTCTGTTCACCCTTTTACTCACTGCAGTGTTATTTCTGCTTCAACTGACCCTGCTCATTGATCACCATTGCCCTTCCCATTTGCAAATCCATCAGCTTACTTTCAGGTGTCAGCCTCTTCTGAACCAGCTGATGATGAGGACAGCGTCTTCTTGTTCAGACTTCTTTCTCCTTTGGCAACGTACTGTCTCCCACAGTGCTCCCTTTCTGTCTACTCTTCCCAACTGTCCGTTTCTATTTCATTCATCCTTTAAAATGCCTTGTTTCTGGCCTCAGTCCTGTCCTCTTTTACTTAATGCTGCTGCTGCTGCTAAGTTGCTTCAGTCGTGTCCGACTCTGTGCGACCCCATAGACGGCAGCCCACCAGGCTCCCCCGTCCCTGGGATTCTCCAGGCAAGAACAGTGGAGTGGGTTGCCATTTCCTTCTCCAATGCATGAAAGTGAAAAGTGAAAGTGAAGTCGCTCAGTCGTGTCCGACCCTTAGCAACCCCATGGACTGCAGCCTACCAGGCTCCTCCATCCATGGGATTTTCCAGGCAAGATTACTGGAGTGGGGTGCCATTGCCTTCTCCGTGATTCTCTATTCAGTCAGACTTGGGACCCCCTTTTCAAAACAATTGTAAAACCCCATTTACTACACTGAATTAACCTACACATACATGTATATGCATGTGTGTATGCATGTATAATTAAAAATATAGTGATGTTATATAAAAGAAGTGATTATTAAATTATGTATCACAAAATATTTATATTAAACAATATATTTATATTATATAAATTAAATATATTTATATTAATTACATGTCACTACACATACTTCAGTATGTGAAGGCTTAGATACTCCTGTACTATAATACAGAACAAAGTAATCCATTGCTAGCATCCATATATAAAACAGTCATGAATGCAGCTACTTCAGCTCAGACTCACATAGAGCTGTGTCATATTGGTGACTCAGATACCATGATCAGCATTGCTCTGTAATAGAATATTCTCCAAAATAATAAACATCTTCGGTGAGAATCCAGATGAAAGACAATCTTCTCTCAATTTATGTGATATTTTATTTCGGGAAAACTCAGTAAATGTTAAAACAGTGCAAAAATATTTTAGATATGATTCTGGTCTCTACTGTCTTCTCTAAGTTCGATACTTACTTTGCCTTCTATGTATCATTAATGGCATCAGAATAATTTGAATTAAAATGTAAAATGCTCTTTATATTCCTTCCCACAGGAGTCATATCAGTTTGAATTGTCCTTCTAGACACTTGTTTTGGCTGCATTAATTTTATTGGATCATCACCTTTAATTCATTATTGAGTGATGTGTAACTATTTTCAGGTAAAATACTGAAACTTAAATTGAGTAGAAAATACAAATAATTATTGAAATAATGAAAATATTTATTTTGATGTAAATTAGCAAATGTGATAGTTGTAAATATATGTAGTTCTTTTAAGAATAGCATATGATTCACAGATTCCACTCAAATTAATAGCAATTCATTGCAACTGATAACAAATTTACTACAGAAATCATATTTTGTCTCCACAGGTATTATATTGTTAGCTTTTTAAAGGCCATATGTGTTGCAAAATGCATAAATAAACCTTTTATCTGTAGTTTTAGAATATTGAGATCCCAATAATCTGCTCTATTTTGAATCTGAGTTTAAATACAAGAATTTTTCTTTATCTTATGAGAGATTTGCCTCAGATGGAGATAATCTAATTTTTACCTTCAAGGAGATTGTGAGTCTCAGAATGAACAGAGGTTAGAAGTAAATTATTGCTGTAAGATATGTTAATTACTTTTCCACAAAGATATACTAGAGAGAGATTGTCATGAAGATACATAAAGAGGTATGCAGTTGAAAAGATGGCCAGAAATAATTTTATCATGTTGTTTATTATTATAGCATTAAATATTTGTTATGCTCTTATTTATATTTGCTGGAGTAGGAAACGGCAACCCACTCCAGTATTCTTGCCTGGAAAATTCAGTGAACAGAGAATCCTGGCAGGCTATAGTCTTTGGAATCTACTCTTTTTTATATACCTTTGGTTTTACAGACATTTTCCAGTGATTTATATGTGTAATTGAAAGCAAGATATCGTTTAGTTGACATATCTTTTCTGATTTTTTTATGTCAAATTGACAGTTTAGATGACCCTTGACAGGTAACAATATAAAGAATTTAAGTGTTGTAAAAAATGGTAGTATAGATGGCTTTGCCTAAGAAGTATATAGAAACGTAGACTTACAAGATATCCATGTAAGTTAGCAATGCTTTTCCTTACAAAAATTTTCTGTGAAAAGGATTCTGCAAAATGCTTTTTTACTGACCTTTGCTAAAGTGTGTATATATTCCAAGAAATTGATTAATGAACAAAAGGGAAAGAAATGAATGTATGTTTTAACTCAAGATACATTTATCTATAATTGTTCCTCATCAGAGCTCCAGTATTTATATTTGGACATCAGATGCTAAATGTTTTCTATGTGAATAAAATTTAAAGGGAAAAAAATCAGTCAAAATTACAACCTGAACATTAAAGCGAAAGTGTTAGTCACTGAGTTGTGTCTGACTGTTTGTGACCCCATGGACTGTAGCCCGCCAGGTTCCTCTGTCCATGGGATTCTCAGGCAAGAATACTGGAGTGGGTAGGGGGATTCTCTTCTCCAGAAAAGCTTCCTGACCGAGGGATCAAACCTGGCTTTCCTGCCTTGCAGGCAGACTCGGTCTGAGCCATCATGGAACTCCAAATTGTGTAAGATAAAGAAATTATATCTGATGAAGAAAAGGTAGTGGTGAGGACATGACTGAAATTAGTTCAGAGACAGCCTGGAGCACTGGGATTCTGAAGGGCTGAGAACTCATGGAGTCATAACCATGTGTGGAGAAGTCAGCTCTGTTCAGAAGTGGATGAAGTTACAGATGTATTTTTGGTTGGAGAGGCAGAGTATTGAGAAGTTTCACAGCTTATTGCTTTTTTTTTTTTCCTGTCAGGTAGATATTAGGTCATCACAAGTTTTTGTAAGGTAAAGGTGATATTGAGGCCTTACTGAAATTCCAGAGTTGGGAAATGATGCGATCTTATGCTTTTAGGAAACATACAGATAATTAAAGCAAATTGTCCAATTACCTTGTTCAAGGATCTGGATTTTAATTATATTTACTTGACTTTGCAAAAAAATTTAAATTGATTCCATGAGGTTAGGAAATAACTATACATTTATCTATATATGGCTCTTAAAAACAGAGTAAGAAGTGGTCATGATTATGACATAGAATCTGTAAAAAGTAAAATAATACCATTGGTGAAAATACTATGCTAGTGATGGTAGTGAAAGGGGAGAATGAAAGAAAGTCTTAGAAACTTGAAATTTCATATTCTGGGAGGGCAGGATGTTTAGGTATGGAGGGTATTATAAACACTTGATTTAATTTGCCCAAATTTTATATAAAATTATGCCTATTCTCCAGTTATAATAAATAGTAAATAAGAATTCAAATGTTTGGCTTATGAATCCTAACCTTTGCAACTGAACCATTGTGAAGAAACTAGGGTTCAGAATAAGAGCCACGTATTTGGAGAAAATTTCAGGGGACTGAAATTGATTAAATTGAAAAAGAAGAATAATGATGTGATTCAGACATGTTTTCAAATATAGAAGACAATGATCACTTATCAGACAGCATTTTTTAGTGGAAACAGAGGAACTCTTGCTTGAGTTGCATTCTGAGGGATTTAGACCAGTATGTTTATTCAGGTTCAGTTTCAGTTCAGTTGCTCAGTCATGTCCAACTCTTTGTGACCCCATGTACTGCAACATGCCAGGCCTCTCTGTCCATCACCAACTCCTGGAGCTTCCTCAAACTCATGTCCATTGAGTCGGTGATGCCATCCAACTATCTCATCCTCTGTCATCCCCTTGTCCTCCTGCCTTCAGTCTTCCCTAACATCAGGGTCTTTTTGAATGAGTCAGTTCTTTGCCTCAGGTGATCACAGTACTGGAGTTTAAGCTGCAGCATCAGTCCTTCCAATGAATATTCAGGACTGATCTCCTTTAGGATTGACTGGTTGGACCTCCTTGCTGTCCAAGGGATTCTGAAGAGTTTTCTCCAACACCATAGTTCCAAAGCATCAATTCTTCGGTGCTCAGCCCCATGAATCCCAGCACGCCAGGCCTCCCTGTCCATCACCAACTCCCGGAGTTCACTCAGACTCATGTCTATCGAGTCAGTGATGCCATCTAGCCATCTCATCCTCTGTCGTCCCCTTCTCCTCCTGCCCCCAATCCCTCCCAGCATCAGAGTCTTCTCCAATGAGTCAACTCTTCGCATGAGGTGGCCAAACTATTGGAGTTTCAGCTTCAGCATCATTCCTACCAAAGAAATCCCAGGGCTGATCTTCAGAATGGACTGGATGGATCTCCTTGTAGTCCAAGGGACTCTCAAGAGTCTTCTCCAACACCACAGTTCAAAAGCATCAATTCTTCGGCGCTCAGCTTTCTTCACAGTCCAACTCTCACATCCATACATGACCACTGGAGAAACCATAGCCTTGACTAGACGAACCTTTGTTGGCAAAGTAATGTCTCTGCTTTTGAATATGCTATCTAGCTTGATCGTAACTTTTCTTCCAAGGAGTAAGTGTCTTTTAATTTCATGGCTGCAGTAACCATCTGCAGTGATTTTGGAGTGCCCCAGTACAAAGTCTGACACTGTTTCCACTGTTTCCCCATCTATTTCCCATGAAGTGATGGGACCAGATGCCATGATCTTCGTTTTTTGAATGTTGAGTTTTAAGCCACCTTTTTCACTCTCCTCTTTTCATTTTCATCAAGAGGTTCTTTAGTTCCTTTTCAGTTTCTGCCATAAGGGTGGTGTCATCTGCATATCTGAGGTTATTGATATTTCTCCGGGCAATCTTGATTCCAGCTTGTGCTTTATGTAGCCCAGCATTTCACATGATGTACTCTGCATATAAGTTAAACAAGCAGAGTGACAATATACAGCCTTGATGTGCTCCTTTTCCAATTTGGAACCAGTCTGTTGTTACATGTCCAGTTCTTTTTAACTGTTGCTTCTTGACTTGCATACAGATTTCTCAGGAGGCAGGTCCGGTGGTCTGGTATTCCCATCTCTTTTAAGAATTTTCCACAGTTTGTTGTGATCCACACAGTCAAAGGCTTTTGCGTAGTCAGTAAAGCAGAAGTAGATGTTTTTCTGGAACTCTCTTGCTTTTTCTATGATCCAGCAGATGTTGGCAGTTTGGTCTCTGGTTGCTCTCTCTTTGCTGAATCCAGCTTGAACCTCTCGAACTTCACAGTTGATGTACTGTTGAAGCCTGTCTTGGAGAATTTTGAGCATTACTTTGCTAGGGTGTGAGATGAGTGCAATTGTATGGTAGTTTGAACATTCTTTGGCATTGCCTTTCTTTGGGATTGGAATGAAAACGGACCTTTTCCAGTCCTGTGGCCACTGCTGAGTTTTCCAAATTTGCTGGCATATTGAGTGTAGCACTTTCACAGCATCATCTTTCAGGATGTTCATTGATTCACCTACAGTCACTTGTCAGCCTACTGGGTAGGGGCACTATGTCAGGTTCTAGAGATGAATTGCTGATCAGTATGGACATGATCTCCCATCATTACACTTGTGTTCTAGCAGGCACATAGACAGTCCTATGGCAGGACTTGAATGGACAAGCTCTGTGGGTTGGGTGCTTTGAGAGCATGTGATGGGGGAGGATGTGAGGAAGAACAGTGCAAGTGGAGCTGAAACATTAAGATGGTTGTGGAGTACCTTTGTGGACTAATCGGTTCTCTTTTATGCTCTTTTCCTCCTTATGAATTAACTCATGGTTGGTTCATGGTGCAGAATCCACATAACAACATGAAGTTAAGAATCCTCAGTCTTTCTGTCACATAGAGACAATCACTATTGTTGGCATATTGTTGGGTGATATTCTAGTATTTTTTGTGTGTGTATATGTGTGTGCCTATTACTTTGCCAACAAAGGTTCGCCTAGTCAAGGCTATGGTCTTTCCTGTGGTCATGTATGGATGTGAGAGCTGGACTGTGAAGAAGGCTGAGCGCTGAAGAATTGATGCTTTTGAACTGTGGTGTTGGAGAAGACTCTTGAGAGTCCGTTGGACTGCAAAGAGATCCAACCAGTCCATTCCGAAGGAGATCAGCCCTGGGATTTCTTTGGAAGGAATGATGCTAAAGCTGAAACTCCAGTACTTTGGCCACCTCATGCGAAGAGTTGACTCATTGGAGAAGACTCTGATGCTGGGAGGGATTGAGGGCAGGAGGAGAAGGGGACGACAGAGGATGAGATGGCTGGATGGCATCACTGACTCAATGGATGTGAGTCTGAGTGACCTCTGGGTGTTTGTGATGGACAGGGAGGCCTGGCGTGCTGTGATTCATGGGGTCGCAAAGAGTTGGACACGACTGAGTGACTGATCTGATCTGATCTGATATATTCTTCACAAAAATGAAATTAAATCCCCCTTCCCTATGTCCTTTTTGGAAAGCCTTAAAAATTACATGTATTTACATTTTTGTACGATGATTTGGGAAATTTCATTTCTACACCTGGAATTTATGAGTTGGGTCCTTTGAGTATTGTTGCTGTATAAAGAAAAATAACTACCTTTAGATACCAAAGTGTTGTAGCCCCCACTTAATAATTACTTGATAACTTAAGTCTTAAGATGAATGTCTATGTATAGCACAAGGCAAATTCTTTTTAAGGTATTATAGATAACATGTAATACAAGTGTATTGTTTTTTAATTTCGTATAACAAAATGGTTGTGAATTGTGTATTTTTCTAAGGATATAATTTAAAAGCATGATAATCCAGTATTTTTGCACCAACTGGGATTAATGAATTTATACTAATTTTGTGTGTTAGTCATGTCCCACTCTTGGCAACCCCATGGACTATAGCATGTTAGGCTCCTCTGTCCATGGGATTCTCCAGGCAAGAATACTTGAGTGGGTTGCCATTTCCATCTTCAGGGGATTTTCCTGACCCAGGGATTGAACCTGGATCTTCTGCATTGCAGGCAGATTCTTTACTGTCTGAGCCACCAGGGAAGCCCAGTTATGAATTATAGCCCTGTGCAAATTTAAAGAATTGTTAGATTTCCTTCTTATAACCCAACAGTTTGAAAAAACTTGCCTTTTATTTTTGATATTCTTTTTATTTATTTGCATAATTTTATGCCACCAAATTGCTGATATCCTTTTAGATTTTTTTTAAAAACAGTGTTAGAGAATTAATGTAATTAGTATTTTACGTGGCTATTGAGATCTGTAAATATTGAAATATACTGAAGCATCATGGGTGTTTCGTTTTTTACCTTTCAAAAAATGGCTTCTTAAGTAATGGTTACAATTTTGTGGTGTAATTTAGAGAAACCAAGTTTTCCCCTTCGCCGTTTTTGGGGAGCTAAGTCTTACAGCTTGTAGAATCTTAGTTCCCCAGCCAGGAATTGAACCTGCACCCTTGGAGTCCTAACCACTGGACGATCAGGGAATTCTCTCCCTTTATCCTTTAACATCTCTCCTTCCCTGAAACTTGGGGGGATTATTTTGCTCTAAACCATGCAAGAGTGATGCTTAGTATTATCATTTATACATGGTAAAGGAGGTGCTGTTTTGCAGTCCTTAGTTTCTGTCCCAAGAGACCATGTGCTCTCTACAGTAAATATGATCCTCCCAGGACCTGAAGCTTGTGGTTGCTGGGTTGCCAGTGGTCAGGCTGGAGGCTGCACGGCTACTGGACTGAGCACATTCCTGTCTGGTTATCAGCAGGTAGGGAAGAGTGCCTGCAGGTCAGCTCTGGGTCAGGAGTCCAAACAGAAGGTGCTGCTGCCTGGGCTCCGGGCGTGGGGGCTGGGCTGGACTTGGTCCCTGGATGCTTCGAATGGGGTAGGTTGGCAACTGTCCAGATTGGACATACACCTTCTCGGGTTCCAGGCCTACTTGGCTTGTCCGCCGGCAGCATGCAGAGAGCAGCACCCAGTGGATGCCTGGCACTGCAGGAGACCCCTCTCCTGCCCTGAGAGCCTTGCTGCTGATCTGTGGCCCCTCTGGGAGTGCTGTGACCTCTGGGAGGCCAGGAGGTGCACGCGACCTGTCCAAAGGATCCTCTCCTTTTCCAGTTGGGCTGTTCGACGCTTGAGCTTTTTCGGTTGTTATTCGTTAATGTTATTTTGTTATTGGTTGGTGATGGACAGGGAGGCCTGGCGTGCTGCAGTTCATGGGGTCGCAAAGAGTCGGACACGACTGAGCGACTGATCTTATCTTATCTTAACAGTTTTGGTGTTTAGCGATACATTTGTTTGAGGGACTATGGCTTGTGTCAGAAATTCTTAGGACTACTTTTATAGACCTGTGAAGGTGGCTTTTAAACGGCCTTAACTCATGCATTTGTGGGAACAGTAACATTCGCAAGTAGTTTGAGTCCTGACCTGCAGAGCACATCGGCTGTCAGCTGCTCAGTCGTGCCCGCCTCTTTACGACCCCATGGACTGTCCTCTGTCCATGGGATTCTCCAGGCAAGAATACTGGAGTGGGTTGCCATTTCCTTCTCCAGAGCACATTGGAGTTTTGTTTTATTTTCCTAGAATGTGTAGCATGCCGCTGCTTTAAGATTTTGTTCTGCACGTCTTTAAATACTCTGTTTAAAATGGGTCTCCTTTGTCCTGGTCCTGCCCTTCACTGTGTCCCCCCACCCCAGGCTCACCCAGTCCCTTCCCCTTGAATTCTCTCAGCACTTCTTTTAAGTGTTGCTCTGCAACACTTTTATTTACCTGGTTTATTTACCTGGTCTTTCTCCTTCAGTGAGTTGTGAACACTAGGTTTATTCTTGTGTGTTTAGGACCTAAGACTTGGCCCTATTTTATTAGATGCTCAGTAAATGTTTATTCAGTGAATAACTGAATCACAAATTTGAACTGTAGATATATTGTCTGCTTCTTTGAAAAAGTTTTTTCTCCAAATAGAAATTCTAGATCATCTTGTCAACCTAAAACCTCTTAGAAAGTTACTTTAAAGATAACTTTAAAAAAAAATTTCCTGATTATTAAAGCAGGTGAGATTGGGATAGTCAAGGGTTTAATGAACCCAGGTACCTAGAATATTGCTTAAAAAAAAGAAAAGCCTTGAAACTAATGGCAACGGTAAGAAAGATCTGTTTAAGGAAGGTGAGACTTCAGCTGAAAGAACCCTTTCTTTAATAATTTGGAGGATGTGGTGCAGGATACATGGTGGAGACCAGGTCTGCTTGTTTGCATAACTGTTAGGGTTTGATCAATCATTTTGAAAAATTAGAAAGCTAAATGTAGTAATTTGCACGTATTCTGCCTTTTGACCTGCATCCTGAAGTTTTGTGTACTATTTTTCTTGGCCTGAACAAGTTTACCAAGTAAGAAAGACTGTTGTAAACACACATACATGTATAGAACCAGTTAGAGTTTCCATACAATTTATTATATTTTTAAATGAAAGTTACTTTAAAGATAACTCTTTTCTTTCTATTATAAAAGCAGTCACTATCCTTTAGAAAACTTGAAAAATATGAAATGTGTAAAGGAGAAAAGAAAACTCATTTATAATGGCACTAATTAGAAACAAGAAGTATTCATACTTTACATATTTTTAAAACCTTATTAATTAACAGTAATTTGTCCTACATTTATTTTGGAGCATGGTTGAACAGTTATTTTAAAACTGTAATATTTAATCATTTCCCTTTTATCATACAGTAAAGTCTGATAGTTTGGATTGTTATTAGGGAAATTTTATTTTTTAATTCCTCCATACTCTTTTTTTTTTTTTTTTTTCCTTTTGGCTATGCCACACAGCATGTGGGATTTTAGTTCCCTGTCCAGGGACTGAACCCGTGTCCCCCCACAGTGGAAGTGCAATCTTCACCACTAGACCATCAGGCAAGTCCCATGTCCACTACTCTTTTTAAGAAAAATTATTTAGGTATTTTTTGGCTGTGCTGGGTCTTCGTTGCTGCATGCAGGCTCTCTCTAGTTGCAGCAAGTGGGGGCTCCTCTTTGCTGAGGTGCTCGGGGGTCACATTTTGGTGGCCTCTCTTGTGGAGCAGGGACTGTAGGATCCTGGGCTCTGTAGTTGTGGCGCATGGGCTTAATTGTTCCACAGCATGTGGAATCTTCCCGGAGCAGGGATCGAGCCCATGTCCCCTCCTTATGCAGTCAGTTTCCTAACCACTGGACCACCAGGGAAGTCCTCCTCTGCTCTTTATTAAAGCCTCATAAAATTTTTTTGAGTAATATCTTTTTCATTGTATTCATTTTAATCAACTAGCAAGTGATTTGCCGCAACAAAACAGGACACTTCTAGCTGATGTTTCCATGGACGCCACCTTTTCTCCCTCTAGAAACCAAGCCTTGTTTTCAGTTTGGTGTGTATACTTTTGTTTCTTTTAGTGTTATTTATAGTTTTATGCCTGTCATTTTGTGTGTGTTTTGTGTATTTTGACATGAGTACTCTGCAAAATGTTTTGCAGTTTTGTTTTTTCATGTAACCACATGACTTACGTGGCCATGTTGGAAGGTTTAGATCTACTTTATTGCTTTTAATTTGATGGTTTTCCGTAGTCCAGGTATTATGTAGTTGTTCAGCTATTTTCCTTACTGCTAGATACTTAGACTATTTGTAGTTTTTCTCTCTTGCTTATAATGCTATAGTGAATAGCCTTGGTGTATCCTAAGAAGTGCTGATTCAGAGAATTTACCACTCTGTAGAGCAACTTGATGTTACTGGATTTTAATTTTTAATCAATGTAATGGGTGAAAAAAAGTATCTTGTTTAATTTTATGTAATAATACCTTTCTTAAGGGGAAATATCAGAATTTAATGATAAAGATGGATAAAATGTGGATTTCTGGTGTAATTCTTTACAGAGACATGTCTGGCTATTTGAAATACAGACTTTGTGTTTGAAAGGTAAAAAAAAAATATTTTGAATTCATCATTTTGTATAAAGAAACACTTAACTCCCTACCCCCAATTCATTTTAGTTAGTTTAGGTTTCATTTGACTTGAGCTAAAACACAGGGACAAAAGTATTTTTTGCCTTTCAGTTTTTAGAATCAGATGTTTTAAAGTCTTAAGACCTTGAGAAATGTCCTCAAACTTAAAAAGATGCAGTTTGTTTAATAAAATATGGAATCAAGATATATTTTTGTTTAGAGGAGTGGAGAAATACGAATACATTTTAGTTGTTTGGCAAATAGACAAATAATGAATTAACATTAGAATTCAAACACTGTAATCGAGTGTAGCATCTGCAGCGTTAAGTTTAAGCATTTATACACGTATCAGTGATTTTTGGTTAGCACTGGCATGATCTATATGATAAGCAAACAGAAACAGATACGAGTATGGTATGAAAAGGACCTGATCATAAAATTGGAGAAGGCGATGGCAACCCACTCCAGTACTCTTGCCTGGAAAATCCCATGGGCGGAGAAGCCTGGTAGGCTCCAGTCCATGGGGTCTCGAAGAGTCGGACACGACTGAGCGACTTCACTTTCACTTTTCACTTTCATGCATTGGAGAAGGAAATGGCAGCCCACTCCAGTGTTCTTGCCTGGAGATTCCCAGGGACGGGGGAGCCTGGTGGGCTGCCGTCTATGGGGTCGCACAGAGTCAGACACCACTGAAGCGACTTAGCAGCAGCAGCAGCAGATCATAAAATACCCAGCTAAGTGTGTAAATAGTCCCCTCTGACATGAATTTTACTTTTTTTAAGTGTTTTTCTGTCTCCATTATTTATGGTGGTCAAAGTCTAAAGCATCTTACGAATAATGTACAGTACATTTTCTTCTGTATTTTATGATTTCTTGAGAATTGAGCAGCAAATGAATTGTTTACTTCTTTTTAAGGTGTTTAGTTTCATATGACTGATATTGGTTTAGTGAATACAAATAATAGGAATGGCTCTGCCTACACTTTTCTTATTTCCTGGTGGAAAAAAATAATGCTTTAAAAAAGAACCAGAATAAAAGGTAATCTTTCCCCTGTGTTTTTGACTGCCAGTTAACTTTCTTGAATTATTTTTAAAAATTTGATTTTTATTTTATGTTGGAGTATAGTTGATGTAGTTGTGCTAGTTTCGGGTATACAACAATACCTTTGTTAATTAAGTTCTTATTAAAAATGCTTTTTTAAAAAAGATAAGCACCTTTATTTATTTCTTTTTAAATTTTTATTTTGTATTGGGATATAGCCAGTTAACAATGTTGTGATAGTTTTAGGTGAACAGCAAAGGGACTCAGCCATACATGTAAATATATCCGTGCTCCCCCAAGCCGCTTTCCCATCCAGGCTGCCACATAACATTGAGCAGGGTTCCCTGTGCTGTCCCGGAGGGCCTTGCTGGTTATCCATTTTACATACAGCAGTGTGTACATGTCCATCCCAGACTCCCTGACTATCCCTTTCCCCTGGCAACCATACCGTTAATTTTATAAGTTTTGTGAGCCTCAAGATAAGCACTTTTAAAGCCAGTATGTTTAAATGTTCCAATTCACGAGGTTGGCTTTCATTGTAATACCGTATTGTAATGTGTCAGTTTTGCTTCAGAAACGATTTTGTCATGTTTGTCAACATTTCTGGGTAATGGTAAAGCTCATTTTTAAATTAGGACACTCTGAACGTGTGATGTTAAAACTCCACTTAAGCATATTACCAATTTTTTGTTGTTTACGGAGACAAGATATGTTCTGTAGAGATGAACTAGTAATGACACATACTTGCTTTCTTGCAAACTTTTAGCATCGGACACTATCATTTGTTCAGATTCTAACCTTAACATACAGCTCTGTTTAGTCATTTGGATTGAAGAGGGCGTTGGCTACATATTATTTGATCAACAAATATTTAATAATTCCCTACATATGATACATTCAGTGCTGGCAGTACATGAATAGGCAGGACATGGAAACAGAACTCTAAAGAGGTTAAAGTTTAACAACACAGTATGAAACAAAACAGAAACCGATGCTATTCTCTGTAAAGTTGAAAGCAGATATAGAGGAAGGAGCACCTAGTTATGAGGATTATCAGGGAGGAGTGCTTTACTTGATTCTTGAAGCTGTGAATAGAAGTAAATGACATTAATGAAGTGAATACTGTAGGGAAAGGGGAGTGCGAATTGTGTGTGTGTGGGTGGGTGACTCTTCAACGTGTTTGGGGAGCAGAATACATGAGATGTGTCGAAGCGACCCAGCAGAAGTTGACCCGTTCAGGCTGGTGAAAGGGAGACCATCCAGGTGCCTCGTCTCCAAAATGCAGTCAGCACGTCCGTCCATCTGTGCTGGGCGATAGCACGGCTTCCCAGGTTTGCAGGATTGTATGTGTTTCTTCTAGTGTCACTTGGAGAAACTGTTTATCTGCAAGATAAGACAAAGGTACGGGAGGGTGGGGCGTCACCTAAACCACTGGAACAGATGAGCAGTTGTGCTGTAGTTCAGAGTGAGACTAATTCTGAGCAACCTCACTCCAAATATTACAGCAGGGTGGCTGATGGCGGAGGTCACTTTGCAGTGGGTTTCCCAGTTCTCTGGCTTTAATGGAATTTTCATAAACGCATTTGCTTTGCATTTGGATCTGAATTTGTGCTGGGCATTTTGTTGGACGTTAGCCATAGGTTGAAATATAATTCATCTTCATTAATTACCTTAATTTGTATCCATTTAAAATAGCTTTATGTTGTGGTTTTATTTTGGTTTCTGTCTCTTCTTACCCTTATATTCAAGGTGATGGTACTTACTGCTTCTGCAGAATCTTGGTGTTTTTTTTTTTTTTTAAACTTTTCTCTATATAGCTGGTTAGAAAGAAAAGTAGAAAGATGACTTATGGTTTATCATTTAAATGTGGTGGTGGTTACAGATCTCTCATTTCCCCTTGCCCGCCGTCATTGAGTTTTCAGTGCTGAGTGAGTTGCTGTTTTCCTGGCCAGTGTGTGTTGCCCTGGGTGTTCAGCTTTCATCCTTGCTGATAGCCCATCCCGAGATTCATGTTTCCCTTCTCTTCTTTCCTTTTCCCCTTTTCAGCCTGTTAAAACCTGTCCTTGTTTCCTTGCCCCATATCTATTATTTCTGTGCTATCTCTTAAGCTGAAAATAGAGATTCTCTGTTTGTCTGACCAAGGATTCTGCCTGTCTTCATGAACCTCTCCGAAGTGGATTTGCTGCAAATCTAGCTTTTCCCAAAGAACAAGCCATAGTCTTAGATATCCTGTGGGGGCTTTTTACTTTTTAGTCTTGCCTTCCTCAGAGTCCCTCTGGTTTTCTCCCAAAGCTTTAGTTTTCTCTGTCCTTTGGGAAACTGCCTGCTGGCATAGGTTCTTGTTTTGATTTCAGATGAGAATTTCTGATTGGATGCACTGAACTGGGAACCCCACTTGTGAAATTAGGACATCGAAATAGCCTTGGTCTATGGGACTTCTGTGGGGTCCCACAGAGTCGGACACGACTGACGCGACTTAGCAGCAGCAGCAGCAGCATGGGACTTTGAGCGCGCCTCCATCTCTTCCTGCGTTTTGGTGGAGCCCTTTAGTTTACTAATGGAATATTTTACAGAGGGTGTGCTGTGTGTGCTCATTCACTTCATTTAGGTCTGACTCTGCGACGATACCATGGACTGCCGCCCGCCAGGCTCCTCTGTCCTTGGGGATTCTCCAGGCAAGGATACTGGAGTGGTTGCCATGCTCTCCTCCAGGGGATCTTCCCAACCCAGGGATTGAACCCATATCTCTTAAGTTTCCTGCATTGGCAGGTGGGTTTTACCACTAGCACCACCTGGGAAGCCCCTTACAGAGGGGTATTTCCACTCTAAGATGGCATATCATAGCTGTCCTCCTTGCGTCAGTGGTGCAGACACATGCCATAATCAGACAAGGCCTGGGGCTGTGTCAAGAGGTCAATAAAATCGATTATTTTGACAATAGCAGTAATTCTCTTGTACTCAAGTCTAGGATCTACCCATCTGTGGTCATTTTTATTATCATTTAGCATTCACTAGCAGTTTTGAGAGAGTTAGAAATTTCTCACCTAGACTGGAACACAGTTACATGATCTTGACTCATATTTGTGAATCTCCTAAGTCAGGGACAGCAGAAGGCAGGCATCGGATGTGTTTGAGGGCGGCATCAGATTTCTGCTGTAAGGTGAAGGACCGGGTGGAAAAGGTGGGATGCAATTCTTGTTCATCAGAGTTTGCCTTCAGTAGGGCCCTGGTGGAAAGACCGTCTACATGAGTGGTTAAGATATCCTGAAGGGACGTCTTTATTTGAGGGGTTGCGAGGGAAGTTTGAAATAACTAGGGCTGGGCACAGAGAAATGGAGGAGAAGCTGAAGCCAGAAATAGTGTAATAAAATCAGTCTGGGGAATACTGGCAGACCCCAGGGTGTGACAGTAAGGAGCAGACCAGAGTAGGAGGAAAGTTCCTACTTTAGGAGGCAAAGAAAAAGAAGAGAATGCAGCTGGGGAAGAAAGTACTAGCTGACTTGAGATAGAAGAGTACTCATATTTCTGTGGTTTGAAACCATTGTAGAGAAAGTGAAAGGTACCTGCTGTTTAATTTGTTAGTCCTTGGAACTGGGAGGAGAGACCCACGGGTTAACAGTGTAGGGGTCCCTCTGTAACTCACTATGTGTTAATACTCAGTGCATACTTCTGTCCTCCAAATATGTATTTTTCATCAAGTAAATGTAAAATTTCATTTATTTATCTAGTGGCTTACCCAATAACTATTTCATTGAGTGCTAACCATGAGATTTTTCCCAAGTTAATCATTTGAAACACAGAGTAGCAACCGTTCTCATCATGAAGAAGAAAGTCATAACTTGGTAACTGAAAGTTCTGCTAAAGTGCCTTCTTTGGGGGAAAATAGAATTGTGTAGTAATTAAGATCACAAATTTTTAGCTTGTCAGATCTGTGCATCTTTTTCTTTGTGTTTTCATCTCCCCCCTCCCCACCATGTTTAAAGTTCTTCCCTGTTCTGAGGTCATAAACATAATCTCCTGTAAAACTTCCAGAAGCTTTATTGTTTGCTTTTCACGTATAGATTTATAGCTCACCTGTATATAATTTTTGTGTTTGATGTAAAGTAGGTCTCAAATTTCATTTTTTTCCCAGATGTATTTCAGTTTTTCTAGTAGCATTTGTTGAAGGGTGAATCTGTCCCCTGCATTGCTTACTCTTCTGGATTGCTGCTTTTGCTGTTAAGGAAGTGTGCACGTGTGCTTCCTGGTGCTCGAATCTGTGGTGTTCCGTTGGTCTCTTTGCCCATGTACCGTGGTCACACTGTCTTGTAGCTTTATAATAAATCTTACCTTCCCATCTCATTCTTCTCAAAGATGTCTTGGCTATTCTTGGCCTTCACATTTCTATATGAATTCTAGAATCAGGTTGTGAAATCTTAAAAAAAAGACCTATTGGAATATTAGTTGGGATGCATTGAACCTAGAGGTCACTGATGAGAACTGACATCTACACTGTTGAGTCTTTTCATCTAGGATCATAATGTGTTGCTTTGTTTAGGTCTTTGTTAATTCCTCATAATGATATTTTATAGTTTGCTCTGTAATAGTCTTACTTGTGTGTGTTTTTCTTTTTTAACTTTAATCTCAGACTTTCAGAAAAGTTTTAAGAACAGTTCTTTACAGAATTCGTGTATTTTACAAAAATATCCTTTACCGAGATTCCCTAAATGAACACCTTACCACATTTTCTTTATTCCCCTCATAACGCTTACAGACAGAACCCTGTTCTTTTACCCCTAAACACTTCTGTATGTATTTCCTAATAACCAAATGTTACCTAAAATTTTCAGATCATAATCAGAGTTCATGCATGGCAAAAGTAAACCCCAGATCCTAGGTTGTATTTGGTCATCAAGTTGCTTTAGTCTCCTGTCTATTTTTGAATAATTCAAGCTAGCTCTTTTGCATGAAGTCTCTGTTTGCATTTGTCTAATGTTTTCTCATGGTGAGATTTAGGCCTTACGTTTTCAGAAGGGGTAGCAAGGACTGACTAGAATTTTGATCATTTGATTAAGGTGGTATCTGTCACGTTACATAGAAAGTTACTGTTTCTGCTTTGTAATTAAGTATCTATGGGGGGATGGACATATTCTAAAATAGATTTATTCCTCGGTATTTGGTGCGATTATAAATGGTGTCTCAGGAATTGTTTTTTAAAGATTTTTTTATTGTGGACCATTTTTTAAGGAGTCTTTATTGAGTCTCTTACAATACTGCTTCTTATTTATATTTTGGTTTGTAATCACGAGGCATGTGGGATCTTAGTTCCCTGACCAGGGACTGAGCCCATGCCCCTCGAATTGGAAGGCAAAGTCTTAACCACTGTACCTCCAGGGAAGTCCCTGGAAATTTTTAATTTTTAAACTATTGTTCGTGTGCAGAAATGTAATCCACTCAGTACACTGATCTTTATTTCACGCATTTACTTAACTCAATTATTGTTCCTATAATTTATCTATAGATTTGAAAAGTATCTTTTTGCATATAGTCAGGTCTAAAAATAAGATTTTTATTGTTTTCTTTCTACCCCCCATGTCGTTTCATTTTTCCTTGCCCTACTGCATTTGCTAAGACCTCAGCTAAAATGGTGAGGTGGTGGTAACAGGCTTCCTTATTACACAGTATCTGTTTTTAAAGGAGAAACTTTCTATGTTTAACCGATACGTATCATTTTTCTTTTTTCATAGTTGGTTAGATCAAATTAAGGAATTTATGTTTTCTTCCTAGTTTTCTGAGGGTCTCTTGAAAAGTGAATTTTATTGTAGAGGTATAGTTTACATACAATAAAATTCACTTTTCAGGGAGTATAGTTTGAGATTTAGAATAGCTCCCTTTCCCCGCAAAGTACCTTCATTCCCCTTTGCAGTCAGTCCCATCCCCCCTCCTCAGCTCATGATCCCCTCCACAATCTGATTCCTGTTATTTTAGATTCATTTTGCCTGTACATGGTATCTAACACTATATATTCCTGGTGTCTTGTTTCTTTTTTTTTTTTTTTTTTAATGCTTTTGAGTTTCATTCCTGTTGGCTATCTTATTTATTACTGAGTAGTTTTCCATCGTATAGATTTTTGTTTATCTGTTCATTTGTCAGTGGTTACTGGAATTGTTTCCAGTTTGGGGCAGTTTAAAAAAAATTGCTGTAAACATTTGTTTATAAGTCTTTGTGTGGCTATTTCTTTTGGGTAAATTCCTAGCAGTAGGATTTCAGATAGTATGGTAAACAGTATATGAGAGTTCTAATTGTTCTGCATCCTTGCTAACATTTGGGAGTATCAGTTTTTTAAATTTTAGCCTTTTTAGCCTATGCCTAGTAGTATTGCATTGGGGTTTTAAGGTGTATTTCTCCAATGATTACAGTGTTGAATATTATTTTCTGTGCTGCTTTTGCCATCCATTATACTTTTGAGTATCTTTTCACTAATGTTTAAATATTGAAACAAAGTTGCATTCTTGGAACAAATGAAATATGATTGTGATATATTGTACTTTTATTTATTACTGGATTTGGTTTGCTGATGTTTTGTTTAGGATTTTTGTATCTATGTATGTGAATTTTATCATCAGGTTTGCTCTATCCTCAGGATGAATTGTGGAATTCTTTGCATGAGGGCTCTGTAAAATATGTGTTGGTTTAACTCCTTGACTGTTTCCTTTTGAGAAAATATTGGCTAAATGAAGTATATAAGGAAAGTTGAACTATTTTCACATTTTATGATAAACATATAGGACCAAAAATTTATTTCTGATGCCAATTGTATTTCTAGAGTATACAAGGTATAATTAGTTCTGCAAGTTATGTACATTGTGCTCTAAACCCCTCTGTGTATGCAGCATTTATAGAAGGTTTGTTGTGCCCTTGGCTTGAGGATACACATACACGAATCAGATGTCCTCATCATTAAGTGCTTCAGTTTAGGGGGAAGAGCTTAAGTAAACACTAGTATAATAACATTTTCTCATGCTCTATTGGAAGATTTTATGTGGGATAAAGTGGGACCAAATATGAGGAAGAGTGGGGGGAAGAGATTGGGCTGAGGCAGGAGAAGCTTCAGAGAGAGCAGATGCCAGAGCTTTGGTTCTGGAATGATCTTGTCAGAGGAAGCTGATCAAGCAATGGCTTGGGGGTTGACTCGGCCTGGAGTATTATGCTTTAGTTGAGGATGGCTGGAGAAGGAAGTGAGAAAAAGTAGTTACCCAAAGAAATAAGCATTTCCCATGCTGTAAGAGAAATGAAGGCAATTAAGGCAGTGTGATATTCCTTCATATGCAGCGTAGACTTTAACTGAATACAGTAATGGGAGGTCCCCTGTGTGTTACCACCGGTTCACCTGATGGGCTGAGGGAGGCGGCCGGAGGCTCTGCAGGCTCACTTGCCATCCAGATGACTGGATCAAGGCGCCGGTTGTAATGTGTGCTACACCTTTCAAACTTGAGCCAGGCTCTGCAGTCCATTGCTGTGTTTCACTGTATCTAAATTCCATCCTGCTACTGCTGCTAAGTCACTTCAGTCGTGTCCGGGTCTGTGTGACCCCAGAGACGGCAGCCCACCAGGCTCCCCCATCCCTGGGATTCTCCAGGCAAGAACTCTGGAGTGGGTTGCCATTTCCTTCTCCAATGCAGGAAAGTGAAAAGTGAAAAGGAAGTCACTCAGTCGTGTCCTACTACTAGCGACCCGATGGACTGCAGCCCACCAGCCTCCTCTGTCCATTGGATTTTCCAGGCAAGAGTCCTAGAGTGGGTTGCCATTGCCTTCTCTGAAATTCCATCCTAATAACCATCAATTCTAAAGTACATAATTATTTTATGTACTGTTGAAAGAGGAAAAAAATTGCCAATTAAGTCATGACACACCATTGATTGCTAAATAGATCTTAGTTCTAAACATGTTAGCACGTGAAAAAAGTACATGTTATGATTGTTGAGATATGTGGTATTTCGTTTAATCCTCACAATAACAGTGTTGGTAGGTATCACTCCTTTGTAAATCACTGTATTGTGGTTTTTCAGTGTGGCTCTTACTGGATATTCAAACCTGTGGTTTTGATTCCTCAAATGCTGAATTACACAACACTATAATTTAGTTAATTGTCCTTTATTATTAAACATTTAGTTTATTTCTAAGATTTTTCTTTCTTTTTCTGTTTTCTTTTTCTCTTCATTGTCTTTTTTTTTGTAAGTACTTTAGAGAATTTAGCTAAACTTCTCATTATTTTCTTAAGTATAGATGCCTAGAAATAAGAAAAGTCGAAGCCTTCTTAAAACAGCATACAGGATCTTAGTTCCCCAACCAAGAATTGAACCCTTGCCTCTTGCAGTAGAAGCGGGGAGTACTAACCACCAGATCTGCAGGGAAGTCCCTTAAGACTCTTGATATATGTATACAGTTGTATTGCTTTTCAGAACTGTAATACCAGTTTATATTTTTCACAATGATGCTTGAAGATATAAGTTCCATCATAACTTCTTTAACATTAGTTATTACAGTAAAAGTTTTTTTCTAATTCTGTAGACAAGAATGGCATCTCATTTTAATTTGCATTTTTCAGGTTATTAGATTGAAGACTTGTTCACATTAATTTTTATAGGAGCTTATCATTGATGTTAAGTTTCTGGATTTTTTTTTATGGTAATAAGTAAATTATAAAGTGCAGATTCAATTATGCAACTGTTATGACATTTTTAATTACTAGATTTATTTTTCTTCTGCAGTAGCATAATGGCCAAATTTTTAATTATAAAAAATAATTGTTATAATTAGAAAAATTTTGGAGTCTTATTGAATTTCTTATTTTGATCTGTTGCTCAATTTGTGTTTTTTTTTCCTTAGATGAGATTTTATATTTTGAAGAATTAATGAACTTAATATGTATGTTTATGATCCTCTTAATGGTAGGATAAAATTGTATCTGCTATGAAACCTGAATCTCTGGAAAAAAATTTAAATTATAATGGTATATGATTAAAATATAATAATATATATTACATTAGGTGGTAAATATAATTTTGACACTTAATAATAGAGAGATACTGTAAAATCCTTTCCTCTTGATTTTATTCCATTACTGAAAGTACTTCATCAAAGAGACTGATTTTTCAGCTGATATAAGAATAAAAAAAGTATTTTTCATTTAGATATAAGAATCTTAGATTAATTATGAAGCATTTGGATTGAACATTTAAAAAGTTTTCTCTTGAGCCACACTATCTGCTGTTTCTGAGTGGCTGTCAGCAGTATATTTAGAAGTGCATAGTTGGATCTTTTTGGGGAACAAACAAAAATTGAATGTTAAGTAATATATATTAAAATGCAGAATTTTCTTGTGGCTCTGATAGAAACCGATTTTTGAAAGAAAGTTGAAGGGCTGGCACAGTTTAATGGAAAAGCAAATGGATGGACAAAGAGTAGCTTTGTTCTAGTGTCCAGTGTTCTGTGGCTATGGATGAGTCACTTAACTTTTCTCTGCCTTTGTTTTTGGAAATGAAGACAGTAACACAGGTCATTGATTATTCATTACTGCAGAAACAGTTAATTCTGATATTCTGCTGAAGAGTTGGTCCACCAGTCTCTGTTGTTACTTGGTTCTTGGTTTTTAAGTTTTGAGTTAAGATGAATTTATTGAATGGCTTGATCCAATCTAGCGTGTTCTAGCTGGTTTTGCTCTGTTGATATTAATGGGGTACACTGGATGATGACATGGGCTGTCAGCATCTTGTTAACAAGGTAAAATTAGATTATTCTCTAGAAGATAGGTTTGACTGTATAATTATTTTTACAGAGTTAATAAGGGAGAATTTGTGCCAGAGAATTCAAGATCCTAAACCTGTATTTTTGTCTCACTGAAAGATGACGTTACTGTTCTCTCTCACGCTTACTCTTAGTGAACGCGCACACACAGCACCACCCCACACATAGTTTCTCTGAAGTTTCCTGCATCTTTCTATATCTGTTTTTATGCAGATGTTGAATCTTAGAATGTAGTATTTGAGAATACTGCAGTAAAGCAAAAATGCAAAAGTTGTAGGCCTTTTGTGGGATTGGTACTACGTGGTGGGCACAGCATGTGAAGAGTGATGGGCAGGAGCAGTGGTTCTGCTGGCTTCTGGTTCTTGTATTTTTCATTTATTGTGCATTTTCATCTATTGTATGTATTTGAGTATTTCAGTTAACATTTCTGTGAAACTAATTTTCTTTTCATGACTTTAAAATTTTAAAGATACTAATTGGATTTACTCTACCCTGGGATTAAGCCTCTTTCCTCTTAGGGAAAACAATCCCAGTTTTATAATGAAAAGTAGAATACAAGTCACTGAGCTCACCAGAATTTACTTACGTGAAATGCATTTAATTGTGCTCTGTCACTTCAGTCGTGGCCAACTCTTTGCAGCTCTATGGACTGTAGCCCACTAGGTTCCTCTGTCCATGGGATTCTCCAGGCAAGAATACTGGAGTGGGTTGCCATGCCCTCCTCCAGGGAACCTTCCTGACCCAGGGATAGAACTCATGTCTCCTGTGTCTCTTGCATTGCAGGTGGATTCTTTACTGTTGAGCCATTGGGGAAGCCATTTAATGGCAAACTTTTAAAAATTAAGTTAAGAAAAAACTCTTTAAAAATTATTAATGTGTTAATATTAAGGCAGTGGTAGATGAGGAATTTCAGCAAATTTGGATAAAGGAGTATTAAACTGACTTAGTTAAGCAGAGGAATCTATATTCTAAGATCTTGCAGAGACAAAACCCAACAAGAGCAGATTAGATCAAACTGAAGAATCCCTGCGAGGCCTTGGGCTTGGGGGTTTGGGTTAGTGCAGAAGTGAGGATGGAGGCTCGGGGCAGAGGATGGTGGGCTTGGCTGGAAGTCTGCATGTGAAGAGCTGAGGCCTCCAGTTCCATAACTGTCTCGCCAGAGACTGAGACCTGTTTGTCTGGAAAACGGACCTTTACCAGAGTAAGGT
The DNA here is from genome assembly GCA_935064755.1 of Tragelaphus eurycerus. Taxonomy (NCBI): domain Eukaryota; kingdom Metazoa; phylum Chordata; class Mammalia; order Artiodactyla; family Bovidae; genus Tragelaphus; species Tragelaphus eurycerus. The sequence continues at coordinate 16,571,953 of CAKXYN010000041.1, forward strand.
GAACAGATACTGCCAGCGGCTCATGCCCACAGAGAGGCTGAGTCCTGCCTGGGTTATTGAGAATGAAGACTGCCCTCCAGGCGATTACAGAGCTTCTGGTCAGAGCCTTCTTGTGCCTTGTAAACGTGAATGGAAAACAAACGTGTTGAGGAAAAGCCTTCCCACGAAAGAGAAAGAACAGAAACAATAGGAAAACACACAACAACAAGGAAACCAAGACGGTGGAGGGAAATTAGAAATGTGATTACAGAATAAAAATTTTGACGACAGGAATAGAGAGTTGAATGGGGGCATTTAGGTGGAATAAAGAGGTGAGGGATGCATGATAGAAAGGAGGAGAAAGGGAGCAGACTCGGAGGAGCAGCATCAGGTTATAGAACTTTCAGAAAGAGAACAATGAGGCTTTCTAAAGAAGTAATACTGGAGGACTTGTCACTTTTGTGTGACTTGTGCCCCCAGCTTGAACGTCCTCTCCTGAATGTATAGCTCAGTGAATCCAAGTACTCCACACCTAAGTGTCCTTGGGGAGTTTCAATCCTTGAAGCTTGCGGTTCCGAGGGGATAAGAAAAGGAGTATTAAGTGATGGGGAATCTGAAAGGCAGAACAGTCCTTGGATGCTCCTGAAGAGAAACCACTTTCATCCTAGAACTCAGGTGTGTGTGTGTGTGTGTGTGTGTGTGTGTTCAGTCTATCACTGATATGAAGGTGGACGTGAATGGGCTCCAGAGTGTACCCAGGAGGGAAGGGCGCCTTGGTGATGCTGGGTTGCAGGTCCAGAGAGCAGCTGGCTGGGAGGGGAGAGGGGAGAGGGGAGGACAGGGCCCTGGGGTTGGTTATATAAGCCTTCTAAAATAGTATATTTGGTTTAAATATTCTGTTCTTTTAAAATCAGTTTAATAAAAAAAAGTTAATATAAAGTGCATCATCATGAAGTGCTATCTGTATTGCATAGGACTCGTGGGAAGATTGTAATTCATGCAACTTGAAGTGAACAGCTTAAACTGATGGAAAAGAAGACCAAAATCAGGGTGAGAAGAAATTCATGAAGAGTACTCAGTGGTTCTAGCGGATTCTATTCCAGGACAGTAATTCTTGTGAATTGAGACTAAATTGTAGCTGAGTTGAATTTTAATTGTTGAATAATTACTGTGTAATTTTATGTCCACAAGATGCATGTGATTATAAAAATAGTAACTGAGGACAAGAACTACTCTGATTTAAAGTCTTTGGACTCAGTTGACCTTAACAGCTAGGAACTTTACAAATAAAGTTGATACTGTAAAAACTCAAGATTGAATTTTGGTGTAGGTGGAAAGCAGCAGCTTTAAAGGAAACCATTCATAGCTATGTTGGAGTAAAGGCAAAATGCCCAAAGTGCAATGGAGGAGAGAGTTTTCTCCGTGAGAGCTGATTAAAAAACAAAACAGCTCACTTACTTTTCACTGTTTAGGGAAACTGAAGCCCTTTAACCCTGGAAGTAGCATTTCTTTGAGATGTCATGTTTTATGAGCTGGAAAGATGTACAAATGTTTGGATCGTGTAGTCACTATTTTACAATTTTAGAATGATTAATTGATTTTGTTTGTGAAAAGTTAACTGTTTAACTCTTTAAGAGCTTTGACAAAAGCATTGTAGTTTCATAAAACACTTTGTATGAGGGATCATAGCAGTGTATAAATTGTGTTTGTCTCAAGTCTTGCTCAGAAAAATAAAAAATCCAAGTAGATTTTTCCACTCAGGGAAATCCCGATTACAGTGTTTGATTTATTTTGCTACTTATACTTTTTAATAAAAATCTACCTTTAAAAAAAATCTAATTTTCATCTAAACTTTGCCGACTGGTAAATCTTTGTGTTTTTATCCATGTTTTGAGAATCTCTTGTGTTACTCTGTTTCCGTCACTTAACTTTTCCAGCACATTTGTGGGAATTGCTAGGTTGGATGGCCAGCAATGAATGTATCTGCTTGGAGGGTGTATGCAGTCCAACAGATTATAAGTGTTCTTTTAACTTTATCTGAAACATCCAGTCAGTTACTAAGCCTGTTCTGTCTTTTGTCTGTTCATGCATTCACTAATTATTTATTGCTATCTGGTTTCCATCCCATTTTGTCATTCTATCTGACGCTGCTTGAATTTGGATTTTTTTTTTTTCCCTCATCGTATTGGTTTCTTAAGTACAGGCTCTTGTACCAGAACACAGTGATCTTTCTCATGCAGATCTAATCAGATGGCTCTCCATTGCCTGTGGAATAAAGAATTAAGAGTTAAGGCCCTTTATACTTTGGCATGGATCTGTCTTGCCAGCTTTCTTTTTTCTCTTCAGTACCCTCCCGTTTCAGTTCTGCAGTTCTGAATTTTTCCTTTTGCTCTTTCATTTGTCTGGAATGCCCGTCTCCGATTCTCTTTGTTGAAATCCTTGGACTTTTGAAACTCAGCTTACATCACTCTATCTAAAGTCACATTCCCGTGTTGACTTCAGTCAGGTGGCCAGAGTCATCCTGTCTTAATGCCCACATATGAGATTCTTTTACTTTGTTCTCTGATTTCTTATTTGTGTAGAACAGCAGGGCCAGGGAAGAACACAGGTGTTTGTAGGCGGGAGAGGAACAAGGATGATAGATCCAAAAGCAACATGATCATTGTGAATGTCACTTTAGTTATTCTCCCCTGACCCTGCTGTGAAATAATTGGCATGAATTCTTTAAATGGCAATGGGAGATAACTTTGTAAGTTTTTGGAGTTTTTAGGATGTGTTATGTTTGGTCCATAATTGTTTGATGTTATCTGCTGAAAAAATTGTATTTTGTAGGAAGGCATGTTTTTAAAATACTTATACAGCCTCATCATCCTATGACTACTTCAAATGGTTATTATTTAAGATAAGTATGAAAAGTGAAGTGTTAGTTGCTTAGTTGTGTCCGACTCTTTGGGACCCCATGTACGGTAGCCCACCAGGCTCCTCTGTCCATAGAATTCTCCGGGCAAGAATACTGGAGTGGGTTGCCATGCCCTTCTCCAGAGGATCTTCCCCACCCAGGGATCCAACCCAGGTCTCTTGCACTTTAGGCAGATTCTTTACCATTTGAGCTACCTGGGAAGCCACAAGATAAGTATAGTTATGCCAAATATAAAAGTGAGAAGAAATGAAATTAGCTGAATCACTCAATATTCTCCATACGAATTATTTTGGAATGGCTTTGTCAGAGGTTTACCATTTTGGTGCTGTAATGGTTGCGTGTCCTACTAATGGCTGGTAGTCGAGAAAGAAGAATGACTCCTGAAATCCATAAATGTGTTTCAGTTTGTCCTTCCAAACCTGGTGCAGTTCCTGTTAGAAGATATTATTGAACAGTATATAGTTGACTCAGGCTCCCACCTCGTAATCCTAGGACGTTTGGTTGAGGTCTGATTTTGTGGAAAAGATTTATTGTTTCTCTTACACTTGTTTGCTTTTTTTTTTAAAAAAAAAACTCAAGTGTCTGAGATATATTTACTTTGTGACTTTAATTAAAAGTTAAAACAGAATTTCTGCTCTGTTGAAAAACTTCTTTCTCTGAGCCTTTGTGGTTATGAAGAGTGTTCTGTTGGAGTCCCAGCTCCGTTGGCCGTGAGTTCCACTGCATCAGAGGATGCTTCATGGTCCCACATCCTGTGGAGCAGGACTGCCTGGGTCACGGTGACATTCACCTTCTTCTTGGATTCTTGTTTGCTCTATATTGGAGTCATAGGAGACATGTGACCTCAGCCCTTATCTTTAACTCAAGCAAATAGAGAATTGGTGTGAGGCTGAACAAATGTGAATGGGCTAACATACCGTTCAGAAACACCCACCATGAGGTGTGCTCCCTGACGAATCAGCAGCTGGACCTGGGAGCTGCTGAGAAAGTACTGAAGTGCCCGTCCCGAGGGCCCTCAGGTCCAAGCGGATCTCCTTAGTCTGCTTTCAGTACTCCAGCCAGCCTGACACTTGCTCTGGGGGGACTGGAGTAGGCACCCCGCACTGTCAGCTTTCTCAGTTTTTGATTTTGAATCTCAGTGCAGTGACCCTAGCTATTTTACAGTTGGTGAGACTATAGAATTAATTTGTCAGTTTAACAGATACCTATCTTGTGCCAAGCATTGTTCTGAGCATCTCGATTTATAGCAGTGAATAAAGCCCCTGGATTGAAGACGCTGATATTCTAAATAACCAAAACATGTAATTAGTATGTCAGATGGTGAGTGCTATATGAATTACAAAGTCGAGGGGAGTGTTAAGCGGTGCTGGTTTCGGTGGATGGGTGGGGTTTCTCTTTTAGTGAGATGATGAAGGAAGCCTCCCTGAAAAGGTGACAGTGAAGCAGAGTCCTGAAGAAGTTCGGAGAAAGCAGTGTCGTTCACGCAGAGGGGTTGCACCGTTAAAGACCAGAGGCCTGAAATAAACGCGTGCCTAGTGGCTCAGCTGGTAAAGAATCTGCCTGTAGTGCAGGAGACCCAAGTTTGATCCCTGGGTTGGAAAGATCCCCTGGAGAAGGGAGTGGCAACGCACTCCAGTATTCTTGCCTGGAGAATTCCATGGACAGAGGAGCCTGGTGGGCTACACTCCATGGGATTGCAAAAGAGTCGGACACGACTGAGCAACTAACATTAATAGTGTGTTCAAGGAACAGCACAGAGCAGGAGTGAAGTAAGTAGGTGGGGAAGCATCAGAGGGGTGGGGTAAGGGAGGGCTTTTGTGAAGGGTCCTGTGGGCCCCTGGGGAGAGTTTAGGTGTTCGTGAGTGGTGGGAGGCATTTGGAGAGAATGGAGCAGAGATAGGCACTGGCCTGAGTTATAAAAGGATCCGACTGACCGCTGGGCCAGCCCTGATCTGTGTGGGCGAAGGAGAGAGAAGATGAGCCCAGTCAGATGCCGAGGCGGCAGTCTTAGCGAGAGGCTGTGTGGACTTGGGCTGGGGCGGAGCCCATTGCACTGGTGAGACCCTTCCAGGTTCTGGATAGAACTGAAGATGGAGCCAAGAGGGTTTGCTGAAGGACTAGACAGAGAATGGAGAGAAAGAGGAGAGCTGAGGAGGACTTCAAGGTTTGTGGCTCATACACGAGTGAGAGTGACATTGTTATGTGATGAGAAGATGACCAAGAGAGGAGTGCGTTGAAAGGGGAGGTCGGAGGCCACTTTAGGATAGAAGGTGGAGGTGGCTGCCCTTTCCTAAAGAGTGATGCTGAGCACCGAAGAATGGATGCTTTTGAACTGTGGTGCTGGAGGAGACTCTTGAGAGTCCCTTGGACTGCAAAGAAATCCAACCATTCAATCCTAAAGGAGATCAGTCCTGGGTGTTTATTGGAAGGACTGATGTTGAAGCTGAAACTCCAATACTTTGGCCACCTGATGTGAAGAGCTGATTCATTTGAGAAGACAGTGATCCTGGGAAAGACTGAGGGCAGGAGGAGAAGGGGACGAGAGAGGATGAGATGGCTGGATGGCATCACCGACTCCATGGACATGGGTTTGGGTGGACTCCAGGAGTTGGTGATGGACAGGGAGGCCTGGCGTGCTGCGATTCATGGGGTCGCAAAGAGTCAGACACTACTGAGCGACTGAACTGAACTGAACCGATGCGAAGCAGGCTGTGGGTGTTGGGTGCCTGGAGTGAGGGGAGAGGAGTCAGCTGAGGTGGAAACTTTGGTATTATCAGCATGTGGTGGGGTAATGCATGAAGCCTTAGGACTAGGTGAAATAAGACTTGAAGAGGGATGAGAGTAGATAAGAGAAAAGGCCTAAGGATTGATTCCTCAAGAGTTTCTGACCTTGAGGAGATAAGGAGAATCCAGCCAGAGAAGTTGAGGCAATCCAGGGAGCAAACCAGATGAGCATAGGACCCTGAAACCTGTGAGGAGCTGCTTCAGTGACGAGCCCTAAGCTCTGTCAGGTGAAGCTGCTGATTTGAGTAAGATGAAGACTGAGCCCTGGTCACGTGTCTTAGCAGTGTGGCGGGGTCTCTAGTGACCCACCAGAGTAGGGATGAAGTCTGCTAAGGCAAGGGCTCAGGAGGGGAGGAGGAGAGCGGAAATGGAGGCCGTGCGTGTGGACAGTGAACGGGAGGGTAGTCAGTTGTGATGAGGGGGAGATGGGTGGGAAGCAGAGATAGCAGCTCTGTCTTTGTGTGGCCCGAGGGAGTAGGATCTGGTGGATAAACAGAGGAATTGGTCTTAGGTCTGAGGAAGACTCATTCGGCCTCAGTAATAGACGAGAAAGCAGAATATATGGGCAAAGATACAGGATGGTAAGTCGATGCGGTGATGAAAACTCGAGGAATGTTTGATTATTTTAAAAAGTGAGAAGAATTGAATTTTTACAGATATTTTGGTAGATACTGTCTTCAAAGCATATTGTAAAGTATGGTTGGAAGTAGTTGCAATCGATTAGAATATCTGAACATTCTTATTGCATTATTTTTACTGATGGAGCAGTTCAGAAAGAATAATATAAAAATATAACTGAATGAATAAAATGAAAAATTCCAGTGAAAAACTCCAGTCCTTTTCATTATCCCTCTAACTTTCTGTTAGACATTTAAATGCAGTGTTAACTGGCAGACAGAATTAACTCCTCGTATCATCATGTTTTACTGAAGGGCGGGAAAACCTGGCGTGCGGCGGTTCATGGGGTTGAAAGGAGTCGGGCATGACTTGGTGACTGAGCAACAGGAACAGCAGCAATCATCATGCTTGTCTTCCAGCACAGAGCCAAAAGGAAGTTCTAGTTTGTGCTTCCCTGTGGTCTGCCCATTGAGGATTTAAATCCGAGTTAAGACTTTACAAATAAGAAATAATAAACATTTTAATGTTCATGAAAGAAGTAGTAAGAAGGTTTTCATAAAGCCTTTACGTACATATCTTTTAACTTTCATTCGTTTCTTATGCCATTAAAAAACAGATCAGGACAGCACAGTATTATCCAGCTAGGTGTTTCTGCAGGTCTAGTGACTAATATACACCACCACGTGCCCAACAACCCTGACGAGGCAGAGCTGTGTAGTGCAGTGACTATGAATTTGGGCGTAGTTGCACAGGATTCTAGTCTTCCACACTTGTTTCTCAGTTGTCTCTATTTGGCTAACTTGCCCAGACTTCCGAACCTCACTTTCAGAACAGGGATGGTAGCTGCCTCCGAGAGCTGTAAAAATGAATGGAGATAATATGTGGGAGTGCTTTAGTGCGATATCTGTGCATCGTGAAGGTCTGTGAAACATGATTCTGTGGTTTCCTTTGACAGGCTGAATGAGCACCATCCCAGCTGTGTGATGGAAAAGTCAGTGTGTCCTCAGCCCCTGTTTTGTGTGATACATGTGTGCATGCATGCACACACACAACTCTAGTTAGTACAATTAAACAAACACACACTGGGACTTCCCTGGTGGTCCAGTGGGTAAGACTCCATATTCCCAATGCAGGGAGCCCAGGATCAATGCCTGGTCAGAGAGCCAGACCCCACATGCCACAGCTGTGACCTGGTGCAGCAAAAAAAAAAAAAAAAAAAAAACCCAACAAATTCTTAGTCTTATGAATTACCTGAGAACTTCATTGAGTATCCTGGATTATATTGGCTCATTTATGGCAGGGTGATAGAAATGACAGTGGAGCAACACCGTCTCCCCTTCCTTTTTAATTTTTGTGTTTCTCTGAGTTTATTCCAACTGATTGGTTTGTTTGTTTAATGAGTTCCTGTCTCAGGAACGGTGGCCTGAATTTGATTGGACTTGCAGCCACCTCTTAAAACAGCTCTGCTGTTCATAAGTGAAAATATTCAACTCCTGTTTTGGGACATTTTTGTTGTCGTTGTTCGGTCACTAAGTTGTGTGTGACTCTTTGTGACCCCACGAACTGCAGCATGCCAGGCCTCCCTATCCATCACCAACTCCCAGTACTTGCTCAAATTCATGTCCATCGAGTCGGTGATGCCATCCAAGCATCCCACCCTCTGTTGCTCCCTTCTTCTCTTGTCATCTGTCTTTTCCAGCTTCAGGGACTTTTCCAGTGACTTGGCTCTTTGCCTCAGGTGGCCAAAGTGTTAGAGCTTCAGCATCAATCCTTCCAATGAGTATTCAGGGTTGATTTCCTGGAGAGTTCAAATGCCAGAGATGTCACAGATGTGTTTAAAGGCCTGAAGGATGTTCAGACTTCTTATCATCTTGATGAATGATATTGTACAGTCTAGACTGTGGATTTGCCCACACAGAAACTTTTACTTCCTGACAAATCTGAGTCACATGGAACAAGGGCCTACAATTTAAGCTGCAGAATGTTTTACTTTGAGCAGAGTGGGGCCATTTTACATAGGTAGGGTGACCCTCAGAGAAGGCAGTGGCACCCCACTCCAGGTGCTCTTGCCTGGAAAATCCCATGGATGGAGGAGCCTGGAAGGCTGCAGTCCATGGGGTCACTGAGGGTCGGACAGGACTGAGGGACTTCATTTTCACTTTTCACTTTCATGCATTGGAGAAGGAAATGGCAACCCACTCCAGTGTTCTTGCCTGGAGAATCCCAGGGGCGGCGGAGCCTGATGGGCTGCCGCCTATGGGGTCGCAGAGTCGGACTGAAGCGACTTAGCAGCAGCAGCAGCAGCAGGATAACCCTAGAGAAAAGGCGTTTCTTTAACTTGAAGACCAACGTAGCTTCTGGAAATATGATTGTCCTTTTCATTAGCCACTTACTAGGAAGCTAACATTTCCTGTTGGTGGAGAAAGTGAAAAAGTCTTCAGTCTTTCACAGACTCCACTTTTGAAAGACCGACAAACTTTCCAGAAGTAACTTTTAAATCTAGCACTAATTATCCAGCGGTCAGGATGTAATATCATTGGACAATAAATAAAATCTTACTATTAGTCTCAGGGTATGGAAAATTTAAATCACCTGGCATAATGAATATCTTGTTGTTCTAGTCTGATATTTTAACATCTGTAAAAGAGAATTTGAGCTTCTGAAATAAACTAGGATGTTTAGTCTCTGAAGAATATAGAACTTTCTTTAGAATGATCTAAATTGTGACCAGCTTATCTTAATGTAGGTTGTCTACATGTATTATTTGAGTGATGTCTAAATTAAAATCAGTTTTGTGATAGTAATTTATGTAGAAGTTTATTTCTTAAATGTAATTATAATTCTTTTCGGAAAGTCTATAAGAACGTTACATAACCAGTTCTCATAATTCAGATTATGTTTATTTGGAGAAATTTGCTTGATTGTATTGGTTTTAAAATAACCTTATAAGATATCTTAAATATTTAAGATATTGAATATAACCATATGATAACCTTGCTAATAAAATATTTGCCTTTATATTTGTACTCTCTTGTTTGTTAGCTAGTTAATCTTAGCTATACCGGTTAAGCTAAAGTTAACCTTGGTGTTCTGAGGCTACTTCTAAGAATCAAGGGGTAATGGACTTAGCTTTAGACACCAATGGGTACATTGGGCTTTCTGAGGTTATGTTTGGAAGTATTGTATAACCTTTGTAAAAACTATCACTCATTAGGACCATGACTGTGATCGACTGGACCTAGCACTACTAAGATCAGGAGAAGTGTCATAGCTGGCCTAGTTGCTCCTTTTTTATGTCTTAGACTAAAAAACATTAGAACTCTGTATTTTCTTATCAATATATAAGCCTAAAACAGTAGTTGGCACTTGGTAGGTACTCAATAAGTATGCACTGAAAAAATAAATGAGTGAGTACCAAAGTTACTTCTTCATTGAGATAGTCAACTTTTAGATCTTGAGATGTTTTCTTATTTTACTTCTTTGTCAAGAGTTTGTATTTAATGGTGGGTATTTTCTCCCCATTGTTAATGAATGTTTATTGCTGATAAAACCAAGATATTCATGATAAATTTTAATACAAATGTTTAGTGAATTCATAATACAGTATTAGAGCAATTAATTCCCATGCTTTATAAATAGCTGAACAAGATTAACAGGGAAATGTTTTCTAGGAAGGATTTTAAAAGATAATTTAGTGACAAAAGGGAAACCTGCTAAAATGTTTTTGAGACATTTGCTGTACAGATAAGTTCTTATGGGACTGAAATGAAATGCTCAATGAAAGATTGTGCTCGATACACACAGAGCACACCAGCCACGGCCAGTGTTCTCTGGTGCCCAGGTTTCTCAGTGTCTGGACACCAGGGAAGCTAATCGCCTTGAGGATACACTGACACACGAGAGAAGTTGCCAGTTTAAAGCTTGTGTGCCAAAGGTGCACATAATATTCTTTTGATCAACAGCGCTGGGGCCTGGCCAGATGAAAGAGTAGTCTTTTTAAAAGGCAAATTTGATATATCTATGCAGCTCTCTTACCCCCAGCTAGAATTTAAGATCCTGGAGGGCAGGGATATTTGCCAGTTTGGTACACTGCTCTGTTCTAAGTGATTGTTTTACTGTTGGAAGGCTTTCATGAAGGCAGACCACGTCTTTTTTTGTTTGCTTGTTTTTGGCCTGTCATTATACCCTGAGCACTTAGCAGTATGTGGTATATAGTAGGTGGTCAAATAAGTAATAATTTACAGAATGAATGACTGTGGGAGGCAGTCTGTAAGGCTTCTTTGTACCCTGTTTAGTGGTTCTTCCTTTTGGGTATCTCACGCCCGCTCTTTCATCTGAATTCTAAATTAACTTCCACTAGTGCTCAGTTTCTGATACCCTCACTACATAAAACAAGGCATTGTCATATATCACAGTTACAGAAGGTTAAGAGGGTAATCTTTGAAGGTGATGGTGACATGACAGGCAGTGGCCCGTGTGTGGTGGTTTGGGTCTGCTCGTTCTGCTTGGCGTGCATGGTCGCTATTGGGATCATCACTGGAGTTGCAAGAAAAAAACAGAATATGGATGTGAATATATTTGTCACCCTAGCCTCCAGTGTACTTTCTCGCTAAGGAGTCTTTTGGTGAGAACACTTTTTACTTTTCAGCAAAGCCTAAATGAAAAGTTAGGAAAGTACCTCTCAACGGCTACAGATTACTGTCTGTAGGTTTTTTCTGTTGATTTACTGAACTGCTTACTTATAAAAAGCTGCCATCAGGTGAGTAATAAAAATGAGGTAATTTTCAGTTGATGATAGTATACTATAGAGCATTCCCTCTCTTCCTGAATAACTTAAAGAATTTCAAGAGTTTTAAATTTGCTTAGCCAACCCCAGTGCTTCTTCCCTTTGTATTTTTGTGTATATATAGTCAGCTTTTAATGTGCCTATGGTTTCTAGTACAGTAGCACTTGTTTAACTGCTCTTCCTATGCAGGCGTTCTTAATATGTAAGAATGTTGATTGCATTGATGTTCTGAATGATTTTCTGGGGCCAAATAGTAGTATGTTTAAAAGAAATGTTTTTTTTTTTTTTTTCATGGAATGAATAAGTTAAACTTCATTCATGAGAGATACTTTATATTATAAATAATGAGGATTCCAGAAATAATTAAATAAAGTTTTATTTTAAAAGAGGTTTTGCTCTAGTGAAAACTTTGCCCTTGATGGGCTTCCCTAGTGGCTCAGTTGGTAAAGAATCTGCCTGCAGTGCCTGAGACCCAGGGTTCAATCCCCAGGTCAGGAAGATCCCCTGGAGAAGGAAATGGAAACCCACTCTAGTACTCTTCTGGGGAATTCCAGGGACAGAGGAGTGGGATAGGCTGTAGTTCATGGAATCACAAAGAGTAAAAAGTCAGACACGACTGTGCAGCTGACTTTTACTTTTTTACTTTGCCCTTGGTATAAAATAATATTTACTTTAATAGAAGGGGGATTGAGTGTCTAGCACCCCTCCAGATACAAGTCACAGCATTGACACAGAGTGAGATAAGTTCAGATCGGAATCTGGGCCAGACTGGCTTGGTTCAAAGGCAGTGGGTGTATTTGATAACGGTGTTCGAAGTAGCTCTTCTGGAGTCATACTGCCCCAGTTTGAACTGGTGATTTGCCTAAGTGTTCTAGGTTGGAAATCATTTTCCCTCAGAATTTTAATGGTATTGCTTTATTAATTTCCTGCTTTCAGTGCTGCTGAAGCCATTTTGATTCATAATCCTTTGGGTACGACTCAGGTTTTTTCCTCCTTTTTCCTCTTATTTCTCTGGAAATGTTCAACATCTCTTTATTTCTAGTGTTCTGAAATTTGAAAGTGGTTTTTATTTTTATTTTTTGGAATATGTTTTCAGTTACTGTGTTGAGGATTTAATGGGCATTTTGGTTAGACTCTGGAAAATCAGGCCTTTCAGTTCTGGTGAGTTTTCTTTGGATATTTCAAAGCTTTCTCCCCTCTTTATTTTGAAGGATGCAGGATATCTGCTTTTCCTGGTATTTTGATGCTGAAATCTTTGTCTCATTTTTGTTTTTTCCTTTTATTTTTCTTTTTCGCCCCCACTTTCTCTTTTTCTCCCCTCCTTGGATTTCTGAAGAAAAAAAATGGCCTCAACTTTATTTTTTGTACCTGCTAATAAGCATTTTGTTTCTGCTATTATGTTCTTAAAGAAAAATTATCTTGACACTTGTTAAGATGACAAATACAGCTTTATTTAGGACCATAAGAGTGTGTTAGATTGCTTGTGCTAGCATAATAAAATACCATAGACTGGGTTGCTTAGACAACAAACATTTATTTTCTCACACTTAGGGGGCCAGAAGTCTGAGGTCAGGTCCCAGCATGGTTGGAGTCTGGTGAGGACTCTCTCTGGGTTTCAGATAGCTACGTTTCTGCTGGATGCTCACATGGCCTTTCCCTATGTATGTACACTGAGGTGGAGAGATGGCTCTCTTGCCTTTTTTTGTAAGGCTCCCAATCCTTTTGGGGCTTCCTTGACGACTCAGATGGTAAAGAATCTGCCTATAGTGTAGAGACCTGGGTTCAATCCTGGGGTTGGGAAGATCCTCCGGAGAAGGAAATGGCAACCCACTCTATTATGCTTGCCTGGAGAATTCCAGGGACAGAAGAGCCTGGCAGCTGCAGTCCATGGGATCGCAAAAAGTTGGGACACGACTGAGCGACTAACACTCCCTGCTCCACCAGTCCTGTTGGATTTGGATCCTACCTTTATGATGCCATGTAACCAGGATTACCTCCTGAAGGCCCTGTCTCCAAACAATCACAGGGGGATTACGGCTGCAACATATGAATATTCAGAAGAATACAATCCAGTCCACAGCAGACACATACATTCAGTCTATAATAGGGGGTTTACAGTAGGAAGAGAGGCTGGGTTCCACTTTGAATACAGCAAAGACAGCTGGGGACTTGGAGCCAGTGAGCAGGGGTCAGGGGATGCAAAAAACTGAGTGGAAACCGCACAGGTGGGGGATTTCTGCTAAACTGAACTAAAGGGGCTCTTGTTGAAGGCAAATTAAAGATTTATATATCAGAGGGATGAGGAACTTGATAAGATATCAAGGGTGAGGGAATTTCCCTAAACAGGCTTAGCAGCATTCTTGCTAAACTGGCTTCTGTAGGCCTAATAAGGACCAGACAGACTTGGAAGGCCCAGCTGAGGCCTCAGCAGGAAGAGGGCTCAGAGGCCTGGTGAAGTTTGGTCAAGAAGAGAAGTTTTGGTCTGCACACCCTTCATTGTTCCTGGTGTTTCTCTTTCCAGAGACCCTCTGTCGGCTTCCCAAGTGGCTAAGACGGTAAAGAATCTGACTGTAATGTGGGAGACTGGGTTCAATCCCTGGGTCAGGAAGAGCCCCTGGAGGAGGGCATAGCAACCCCCTCCAGTATTCTTGCCTGGAGAGTTCCATGGACAGAGGAGCCTGGTGGGCTACAGTCCATGGGGTTGCAAAGAGTCGGACACACCTGAGTGACTAACTTTTCTGTCTCCTTCAGAGAAGAACCTCTAGGTTTCTCTCGGGATGATGATGGGAGACAGCAGGGGTTTGCCCAGTGTATGGAGCGTGTGGCCAGCGTTAGGAAGTCTCTTTCAGAGAGCTTCTGTGTAGTCTCCTTTATGTTAGACCTCTTTTCACCCTTGCTCCTAGAAGACTGTAGTTTTAAGTCTTTTGAGCGTCAGTGGTATAATTTCAGCTGTCTTTCATCTTTCTTCCTCCCAATCTGGGGTTTGGCTCTTGGGTGTGCTGAGTCAGCTGTCCTCCAGCCACTCACTCCCCAGCTTCTGGAATGTTGTCCTTGTCGTCTCCTGGGTTCTCCCCACCTTGTGGACTGATACCTTTTTAAAGAATCTTTTTGCAGTAGATTTAGGGGTTTGATGAAGGAACAACAGTAGATGTATGCATTTGAGTCTCCTTCAAGTCTGTTGTCTTAACTGGGAAGCTGCAGCAAATGGTTCAAAATGGGAAAACAATTTGAATAGTTCCAGGAAATTTGCTGTTCTTTTTTGAACTGTGCGGGTTTTGCTCTACTGTGATTTTCCCCCAGGTATTTAATGATTCCTAAATGATCCCTCATGACTGTCCTATAGTTTCCCTTTGTATGTAGAACTTAACAAGACCATTTTTGAAATTTACTGGTGGCTTCAAAAAAGCCTGTGGGGAAATGTAAGAGAAGAAGACAGTGCTGATAGCAACAGTTGGGTGCCATTAGAATGGGGATCTCAACCTTATGTCACTTAATCCTCGTAGCAATTCTGTAAGGTAAGTGATATTATCACTTATGGGTAAGGATGAAGATAATGATCAGAGAGATTAACTAGCTCTTATTTAAGAGCTAGTCAGACAGTGGTGGAGCTTCATTTCAAACCTAGACTTTAAGACCTTTCAGTTCCTCCTAGGCTACCAAACTGTACAGTTCTTTCATTCTCTCAGTGAATGTTGAGTTGCCTGCTTCGTGCTGGGCCTTGGGGCCACAAGAGGACCATGCCCTGATGCAGCCAGTATATCATGATCAGACTTAAAACTTTCAGTAGAATTTCTGGTGATCTGTGAGTGTTGGCAAGAGTAGGAGTAGGCAACTAAGTTCATTACAGGAGTCCTGGTAAAAGACATGTTGGTTTTAACCAGGATGGCAGAGGAGCTACAGAGAAGCGGGTGGATTTCAGATACCTATTGGAGGTAGAGCCTGTAGGATTAGGGGCTAATAAGGACTTGGAAGGAGCTGAAAGAACTGAGGATGACTCCAGGTTGAACTGAATGTTGTTGGTGCCTTTACCGACATAAGGAATGTAGTGGAACAGAGTAATAACACAATACTAATAGCAGTGTTACATCTGTTAGATATCTCCATAAGGAGGTGTCCAGTATGCAGGCAAATACCTGGGTATTCAGTGGTGTTACAGACTGGAGGAGTAAATTTGGGCATCACTTACACATAACTGTTGTTATTTAGCGGCTAAGCCATATCTGACTCTTTTGCGACCCATGGACTGTAGCCCGCCAGGCTCATCCGTCCATGGGTTTTCCCAGGCAAGAATACTGGAATGGGTTGCCATTTTCTTCTCCAGGGGATTTTCCTGACAAGGATCACACTCATGTCTCCTGTATTGGCAGGCATATTCTTTACCACTTAGGCACCAGGGAAGCCTATCACTTACATATAGATTCTATTTAAAGCCCTGGAACTGGATATGATTATATAAGGAAGGTGTGTAGGTGTAGGTGTGGTCATCCAGATCTGAAGCAGTGTTGCTCATTCATTTTTTTTTTTTTTTTTTTTTTAAAAAAAAAAAATGGGAGGGCGGTGGTTTTTGGGTAGATGCAGGGGTGCTCATTCACTTCTATGGAGAATCCTCAGTTCATTTCTTAACTGTGAATTGTGCTTAAATATGATCACATTTGGAGAAGGAAATGGCAGTCCGCTCCAGTATTCTTGCCTGGAAAATCCCATGGACAGAGGAGCCTGGTGGGCTACCATCCATGGGGTCACAAGAGTCGGACATGACTTAGCAACTAAACCACCACCACCATTATCACACTGACTGCTTTTCGGACAGCAGATCCCATCATGTAACCATGGCCTGGAAGACGTTAACCAGCAAACACTTTGCTGACTTGCCAACAGTTAGCAGCTTTTCGATGGAACCATGTACCAGACCTCCTTATCCTTCATGAGGGACTAGGCCTGATGAAGAATCCACGGGGGACATCACAGATTTGAGAATGCCACACGGAAGGAGAGTGTGGGCACAAGCATCCTTAGATGTCCATAAGTAAGGAGGTGCTAGTGTAACAGAGTGGGCAGGAGGTAAACACTGTGACCGTTGCTCTCTGTTTTGTCCTGCTCGCAGTGCAGTGAGTTCTCTGCAGTCGCCGTCGAAGGAAGGCGGTGGCAGAGTAGGTGTTCCCCTTGGGTGGAGCAGCCTCTGCTGGGTCCTTCTGTGCAGCTGGTAAAGGGTGGGGCAAGGACTACCTGTGCGGGGTACTTGTGTCTTTCTGTGAATTGTGATTTATGTGTTAACTGAAAGAAAGATTGTTACTAAAAAAAAAAAAAAAAATAACTCCAAAGTGATTCATGTTACTTTGTTCCTTTGAAACAGGAGGTTGTGGTACCTCCCTTTGAAAATGGAGGATGGAAGGCCGGTGTGGGCCCCGCACCCCACAGAGGGGTTTCAGATGGGCAACATCGTGGATATTGGCCCCGACAGCTTAACCATTGAGCCCCTGGGCCAAAAAGGCAAGGTAAGAAGTTTCTCAGAATGATTTAAAAATCTGACTTCTTGGGTATCTCCCTTTTTAATGATGTAGGTGGGGTTTTGTTTTTTTTTTTTAGCTCAGATAAAGGGAAGCAGTTTTCTGGGGAGTGAATCATAGTTTTATAGAGTCATTTGATTGAATTAGAGGTATAGAGCCTTGGGGTGGGGGGAGGGAAATGATATCACTTCCTAAAATCAGATGATAATTTAATGAGCTTGTAAGTAACATATTCTTAAGAAATAGCTACATAATAAAATATAAACAATAACATTTTTATTCCTGATGCCATATGACTAAAGTTATGAATATATATCTCTGATATATTCAACCTGTTACCAAGTAAAAATATGAAAAGTGGATGATATGAAATTTTGCTGTTTGCTTTAGCTTTTGAATAATTTTTAAAATCATTTTAAATTGAAATATAGTTGATTTTCAATGTTAATTTCTGCTGTACAGCGAAATGATTAAGTGATACATATATATATAGACTATTTTTTATGTTCTTTCCCATTATGGTTTATCATAGGATATTGAACCTTGTTGTTTATCCATTCTGTAATTACTTTTTAAAAACTTTTTATTTAGTTAATTTACTGTGTGATTAGAATAAAAATATTTCTATTAAGGAAAGATACTGTACTTAAGTCTTAAACATAACCATCTATTGTTTTTTGTTGTAATGGCATTTTTAAAACCTAAAAGCATATTTCCGCTTTTGCACACATGGTATCTGTCTCCTTTTAGGCTTAGACACAGACTAGACCGCATAACAAAATGAAAGTCTGGGGGAAAAGTGACCTGGAGTCTTCATTTTTCATGGAGACTGTAGGGCCTGTTTTGTGGGAGAGCTTCACTCTTCTTGGTTTAATAAATATTCCTGTTAAGTAGGACTTCTAACTTAAATTTGTTGATATCATTTCTGTTTACTTTAGACTCTGCCAGTGTTCATGAATAATTTATATTCTACTGATACATGGTTAACTAATGCCATATGACTGCCATCCTTCTGGGAACCTTAGAAAAACAAGGTAGATCTCTCATGAGGTCTGTTCACAGAGAAAACTATTCTGTTACTGTAAACAACCCAGAAACCTAAATGCATAATATATAATGTGCCATGTTAGAGGAGGCCAATTAAAGATACCCTCAGGAAAGAAAAGACAGAGTGTTTCTACCTTTTCCTTTTATTAACAAGTACCTATTTGTACTTAACAATGCAGTACATGTTCTAAAAAAGAAATAATTTTAAAAATAAGCTCAATTATTTGTATATATTTGAAGTTGTAGTGGAGGAAAAATTTTCCTCTACCTTTTTGGATCTCTGGGCCTGAAAATTAAATTGACATAAGACAGATTCACAGTAGGAAAGCATACAACTTCTATCAGATTTTTACATGAACATAGCAGCCTTCGCAAGGGGATGAAGAATTAAAGAAGGAACCAGACCAGGAGGCTTTTACGTCTTGTAGACAAAGAAACAATAAATTTGACAAGAATTGTTAAGGCAGGGGCTTTTGGGCTAAGGGTGGTGAATTGTGGACAAGTGGCAGGGAGGGCTGGGGTTAGTCTGACAAGACAGGGTTTTTCTGCACAGATTGCTCTTGGCCTCCATTCCCTCCCCTGGTGATAAGCATGTCTCTTTCCCCTGGTAGAGGGAGGGACCTTTCAAGTGGGAGTTTTATCTCTTGCTTTCAGAAATAAAAAGGGTCAGAGTGCACTTGTTACAGCTGCTGTTTCTCAAGTGCTTTTAACTCAAGATTATCAGTATGCCAAGTAGCGAATTTGGGGGGAAGTGACGAAATGTAGTGAGCCTTTCTTTGTCCTTTAAAGTCTTTTTTTTTTTTTTTAATTTTTTAACATATTTTGTCAGCACAGTAAATCAAAACCATGAAATGAAAAGTACATTTCCTAGTTATATTCTGTTATATTAATATGTATTCTGTTGTGTCCACAAGTATTCAGTTCAAGGATGGAAGAAGCTTGCTTTATAGGTATATGCTTTTTTGTATTTTAAATATTTTATGTGCTTTCTGCTGTGCCTTATTAGTATCAATCAGGTACACACATAGAATCAATTCAGACACTTAAAATTTAAATTGTAGAGTCATAAAAACCCTATTAATTATAGATTATTTATAACTAAAGTTGAAGTTTCTTTTCACCAGATTTTTTTGAAAGTGCACAAATTCTCAAGTGATTTCTTTTAATTCCCCCTCTTCCTACTTCCTGGTCAGGGTCTTAATAAATTATAAAGTGTCATGACAACCATGTGGTTAAAAATATTTGTAAGAGAAGCAACCTCTTGTGTGGATGATTCGTGGAGTAATGATCATCAGCATTTGAAAATTAAGAAAGTACAGAAAGCAATGGACAAGTTAAACAGATCTGTTTTCTGATGCAATAGAAGCATGGAAGAGGTGGTTAGCTCTCATGGGGAACATGTTTTAGATGATAGCAGTGCCTTTTAAAGTTTTTCAGTTGTGGCACATAGTAAGAAGTAGATTTTAAATCGCATTAGGTAGGTGTATTACTCATGTGTGTGTATATGTGTACTGATAACAAATAGATATTACATGTCAACAATACACATGTGTATGTATTCAGATGAAACATCTTTTTCGTGTGTGATGCATTCTGATATTTTCTGATATCTTTTATTCTGTTAAAAATGCCGTCTTGAACCTCTCAGTTGACTTCATGTTCCATATTTGGAGCTGGCTGGCCTTCAGACTAAAGCCCTGAACACGCGGCATCTAAGGGTCTACCTTTCCTTTTCCCAGTCTACCTTGCTAGTCTTGTCTTTTGTCGGCCAGCAGTCTCCCTCTCACACTCTTGCATACCTTGGTCTTGTGTGTCTTTCTCTTCCTCTTGCAGCCTTCCCCCTTGGTCCTCAGGGATCCGGGTGGTGCTGTCTGTCTCTGCTCACAGTACTACTACTTTTGCCTGGAATGCTGCTCTTCAGAGCCCTGCGCTCAGCAAACACTAATCCATCTCTTAGGACTGACTGAAGTCACCTCCTTTCTGGAGTTTTCCCACTGATGCTTTGTCTCTTCCTCCTCCTCCCATGCAGTCAACTTTACTGTTGATTACTCATTGCTTTGAGGAGTGGTATACATTCTTAACCTCTGTAACACTTTATTGGAGACAGTGGTTTACATTTCTCCCCTCCTACTCGACTGTAATCTTCTCAAGTACCCGGGCGGTTTCCTTTGTCCATGTCCTGGGGCGGGATGCCCTGTGTTTGCTGGGTGGTAGATGTTTACTGCAATCTCTTGAGAAGAGAAGAAGCCTCCTCCCTCTAAGAGAAAACAGGGCCTTAATGAAACAAATTTCCTCTTTCTCCTGAGTAGTGGTAAAGGAGGGAAGAAGGCGGGGAGGCTGGTGGTCATTTGGGGGATGAAACAAGATAGAGAGAAACTAGCTTTAAGGGCTCACTGCAGGCCTTTCAGCCCCGAGCTTCCCCTTCCCACTGCAGGAACACTTTGTCCCGCAACCCTTTTCTGACCTCTTAGAGGCCCCAAACATAACAGAGCCTGCAGTCTGGGGAGGCCTTAGCCCACTGGCTGAGGCTGTGAAAGTGGCACGTGGCCCTGTGACATCAGGAGCTATTTCTGAATGTGTTTTTCCTGTAGAATCATTGTTATAAGTTGTGGATTGTTTTATAGCACCATTAATATACTTAACGTGCATTATAGATTAGTTCTCTACTTGTGATTTATCCTTTAAACCTTCCCTCACATATAACGTTAAGAACGTGTAGTGGGTTCCGAATAATTAACTTCTGGATTCTTCAGGGCATAACAGTTTTCTAATTTGGATATGACTTTGAATGGTGGTAGTACAAGCAACCTGGATTTTAAGTTTACTCTGTAAACTGTAGCAGTAGCCTTGTCTTATACTCTTGCATATATATTCATATATAGAATTTATATATATTATTCTAAAATCATTGAGCAGCTTTTCCTTAGAGATTTATTTGATATGGATGGTTCGGAACTTCAACCATAAGAGTAATTGTAGTTGTTTGAGAAGTAGAAATGTATAAGCAACTATTAGAATGGCATGGAGAAAATTTAATTCTCTTTAGAGGTAATTTGAGATCATTCTTTGTCTCTTACCAGATACTATCTTAATTCTAGAGTTTCTGCCATAGCATTTATGTAAACCCAAACTTATTCATAGATATCTGTAATTTTATGTACCTAATAGTTTTGGATACTGTTTTTATTTTTGACACATTCCTGTATAGGAATTTGTGTCTAATGTGTTTTACTCAGACAATAGCACTAATTAAATTATAGTCTGTTGGTGTATTTGATTGATGGGCTGTTACTTTTTCCTTTTTTAAAACAATAAAATTACTGTATATATAAACATTAAAATTTTTATTTTTTGAAAAGTTATTGAAAAGCATGCCTATATAATGTACTATGCAGTATGTTAGTATTAACATACTTCTTGTTTTGTGCCACTCTTGGTGTTAGAGCACAGGATTTTTTTTTATTGATTTCTATTATTGACTTCGTGTTCATAGTAATAATGGATAATATATTTGACTAAAGTTATCCAGCTTTTTTGTTAAAGACTTGTTGAACAGTAGGATCTGGTATTACATCTTAATGAAAAGCATATTATCGCTGTCATTTCAATGTATGCAGACGATTAAGCTCCTTTGACTTCTTTACCATTTATAAGCTTCTGGTTTAATAAGCTCTTGTTTTGTTTTTTTAGACATTTTTGGCCCTCATAAACCAAGTGTTCCCTGCAGAAGAGGACAGTAAAAAAGATGTGGAAGATAACTGTAAGTATCTGTTTGAAAAGTAGTTCTCATCATAGAAAAGGAAACTGTTCCTTCCAAAAATATATGAGTGATTATGTTACAGGGTACTCTATGCTGGTTGAGAAGAAATGTAGCCTTTTGATGTGAAGGTTTCTGTGAATGGAGGAGCCCACAGTCATACATGCATTGGTTTCTCACACATAAACTTTGGTGAAGGAAGTCTCTTGAAAGTCTTTTTAGTGTTATCTCAGTTGTATAAATACAGGGAATGGGAATAATTTATTTACTGTGAAGCCTGAACTAAAGATCTTGTGGGCTTTTTTTTTTTTTTTGGAAGAGTTTTTGGACCTCATCTGGAATCAGATTTTTTTTTTTTTTTTTTTGGTATATGTGGTTCAGTAATTTGGAATTTGAGTCAAAAACAGCCATTTAATACTTCTGTTTTAAAGAAAAAACATTAAAAAATACTGTGCAATAAATACCAATTGAAAAAGTGATTTAAGAACAGCATATTAAAGTGCAGCATTAGTTTGACTTATAACTGCCTTGGAATTTTGGTGGAAAAGCAGTAAGCAAAACGAAGCAGTAGGCATGTTTTGTTTTTTATGTGGCAAGATTTGAGAACCATGTCCAATTGTCATGGGTTACATAAAAGTATCTGACTTTAAAACCCATTTAAAGAAGAGAGGTAAAGAAAGGAATGTGTTTTGTCCTTGCTGGTTTTCTCTGGAGTTCACATTTGAGCAAGCCTGCAGGATTCCCATCTATGACACGGAATACAAGAGTAACGGTGGGCATCCAGCGATTCTGAGTATGCTATTAGGAAGCTGGGTGCCTATGGGCAGTTTCTCTCTCTCCTTTGGGCTTCTCTATAGAATGGGAGTAAAAATGATTCTGTTTCATACTTAGAGATTATACATATAAAATGCTTAGCACAGTGCCTGACCTCTAAAAGCCTCTCAGTAAATGGTATCTATTGTTATTAGGTGTAAGAGACGAGGGGAAAAAAATGTGGAGCTCCCCTCCATTCCAGAATTGCTAGAGAATTTGTCTGATGGGATAATATTTTTCTAATTAGCATTCAGAACCACAGCAACAGAAAGGAATGAGATTCTGCTGCATCTGAAAATGAGAGAGAAAAATTTTTTTCTGTTTTAACTTGCTAGGGTATTCAGAATTGGTAGCAGTCCTTTTCATGTATCGAGACAGTGTTTTCTGGCATTCTGTGGTAAGCACCGTGAAAAAAGGAGAAAGTAGTCCTAGTGGTGGTGGGGTAGTGAGGATGGGGAGGTGTTATTTGAAGGATCATCTTTGTGCTGACTGTGAAAGACAGGTAGATTTTTGACATAGAGATGCAGAGGCATGATATTTGAGTTTGTTAAATGGTTTAGTCTGCCTGCAAGTTAGACCAATTAAAGAGAGTTATGGAAAATTATATGAAAAGGTCAGTCGAGTGCCAGTTTACTAAGGGCCTTGAATACTGGACTTGAATATGGACTTGTAGTTGATGGAGACCCACTGATGATTTTTGAGGAAGAAAGAGATTTAGCCAGGGCTCTAGTGTAGTTTTAAGCTTCCCTAGTGGCTTAGTCAGTAGATTCCACCTGCAGTGCAGGAGGTGCAGGAGACCCTGGTTTGAGCCCTGGGTTGCCAAGACCCCCTGGAGAAGGAAGTGATAACCCACTCCAGTACTCTGGCCTGGGAAATTCCACGGACAGAGGAGCCTGGCAGGCTACAGTCCATGCAGTCGCAAAGAATCGAACTCAACTTGGCGACTAAGCCACCAGTAGTGTGGTTAGATGAGAGCCATGAGCAGTTAGGGTTAGAGAGAAGAGAGACCGGGGCAGTAGACAGGCGGGAGGCCCCTGTGATTACAGAAGTGGCGATGAGACCTGCACTGGGCTTGGGGCTGTGGAATTGAAAGAAAGGAGAGCCATTTCAGAGGCGCAGACCGTGTTAGTTGTGAGTGCCTTCCGTGAGGCGGGTGCTGTGCCGCACTTTATTACATGTGTGAGGACTTGGAAGTGAGTTCAGAGCAAGGCAGGGGAGAGGAGGGTCCTTGTATCCCCTCGGCTTGCTTCCACTCGGTGCTGATGATGGAAACGAAGTGAGTGGGGTAAGAGTGGGCTTGTCTGCCTGAGCGTGTGGTGGAGACGTGAAAATGGAGCTCAGCCAACTGTGGGCTGGGGCAGTAAATCAGGCTGGGAGAATGAAGTGTGTCAGAGTGTTAGTGGAACAGACGTCAGAAAAACAGGATTTCTACCCCGATGCTGCTGTTCTGGTTTAAGACACACATAATTTCTCCAGGAGTCTTATTTTGTCATGTCAGTTGTGATGCACTGACTGAATGACCTGTTCCTTTCACATTCTAAAATTTCATCTTTTTTATTTTCTGTAAAATTCTGAGCATCAGATTGGATTAGTGTCATGCACTAACCTGTGTTGTGTCAAAAATGTGTTAAGTCAGCACTGTCCGTGACGTCCCTGGTGGTCCGTGGCTGAGGCCACGTGCCAGTTCAGGAAGCCTGGGTTCTACCCCCGGTCAGGGGTGAGATCCAGCAGGCCACAGCCAGGACCTGGTGCCGCCCTGTAAACACACAGTAAATACAGTTAACAGTCAGCGCTATCTAAAGCAGTACTGTCCTTCCACTTGAATGGTGCCTGATGTTTTAGCCAGCCTTCGTTACTGCGTGTGTGTGCCTAGTCACTCAGTCGGCACCCCCGTGCACTATAGCCTGCCAGGCTCCTCTGTCCATGGGAGTGCTCCAGGCAAGAATACCGGACTGGGTTGCCGCAGGTTCCTTGTCGACTGAGGCACCAGGAAAGCCCGAGATTACTGGAGTGGGTAGCCTATCCCTTCTCCAGGGGATCTTCCCGACCCAGGGATCGAACCAGGGTCTCCTGCATTGCAGGTGGATTCTTTGCTAGCTGAGCAACCAGGGAAGCCCTCCTAACTGTATATTCACCTGATACTCACTGGAGACACTCCTCTTGCTGAAAATTTGTTTAAAAATATCATTATAACATGTATGTAAGCTAGATACATTTTAAATCGGCTTTTGGAGTTTACAGGTACCAGGGAAAAGATGGAATTAAATTTAACCTAACAGGTGAATTTTAGCTTGAGTCCGAGTGATTCAGATTAAGATGGCATTGTTTTATTTTGCTTTTTTTCTTCAGATATCTAATGATTTACAAAATTTTCACCTCAGGTTCATTAATGTATTTAAATGAAGCCACACTACTCCATAATATCAAAGTTCGATACAGTAAAGACAGAATTTATG
Source organism: Tragelaphus eurycerus (assembly GCA_935064755.1). Classification (NCBI taxonomy): domain Eukaryota; kingdom Metazoa; phylum Chordata; class Mammalia; order Artiodactyla; family Bovidae; genus Tragelaphus; species Tragelaphus eurycerus. Next base: position 16,596,620 of record CAKXYN010000041.1, read on the forward strand.
TAAGTATTTTACCTGTGGTTTAAGTTTTGTGGGGGTTTTACATGCTGCTGTTTGATTTTGTTGAGCTTAACATTTTCTTACCAGGAGATCACACTTGACCTGAGCCTGTTGAATGGAGCCTGAGCTCCATAAGGATGAGGATTTTTTCGTAATTTACTGCTCTTAATTCCAGGGCTTAGACCAGGCATGGTACATAGTACTTAAGAAATATTTGTGGAATGAAATAATGAATTCAGGGCATCATCTAATATTTTTCAGCCTTAAATCTACCCGATTTGGTTATTTAAAAAAGCACTAATTATTTTGAACTTGGATTTTTAAATTTTTGGCATATATCTATAGATCTGTTTAATTAATGCACTTTCCACATTGTTCTGCAGAACATTTAAGTCAGACTTAAGGCATACATAATGAAATTAAAAATTTGGATGGCAAAAAATGTAAATTAGCATAGAAGGCAATATGTGAGGAAATTTCAGGTACACTGAAATGCTGATCATGAGCCTGAATAGTTGCAATATTTGATTCCAAAGAGAGAACTTTCCTAAAAGCCCAGGATATCTAAAAATGAAAGACAGTGCTTCTAATGTATTAAATAGGGTTTGCACCAAAGCATTCAGATGAATGCTTAAATGGTGTGTTTTAATGATCATGATTCATTGGGCACGTATGAGGTTTTATTCTAGTTATAGGTTCCTTTGTTGGCTGGAGATAAATTACCCTGCTGTAGCTCTCCTGTTATAAAGATGGGACTCGTCATTATTTTTGAAAGAAGAAAACACATGGCTTCTTTGACACTTCCTAGATCAAATGACGTTCTTAATTTTTTATATCGCTATCAGTTTGCCTAATTGTACTTACTTAATTCTGACTAAATTACCTTTAGTCTTTGCCATCTGTCCAAGTAGTGACAGCTGGGAAATAGAACTAATCTAGTCAGTCTTTTCCAAAAGAATTTACCCTTGCTTATACACAGTATTAAGTCTTTCCTTTTCTTTTCCCCCAAAGTCAACTAAATAGTATATTTAAGTTAATATAGATATGGCTATTCTTACTTAGAAATATATTTGGAAGCAAAATTAATTTAATCAGCAGACTAATGTTGAGTATCTAATGTGTGCTAAATGTTTTAGGTACTAAAATAATAAAGTTTTTAAAGTTTGTTTGTTAAAGCAGTTTAACTTGTAACAGGTCAGTAAAGGTTGATATAGCTGTAACCATCTTTCAGGTAGAACTGACCACTATTTTTTCTTTACATGTCTACATTACTTGGTGGTAGTGAATCAGTTTTACTTACCTGAGCAAATTTTAATTGTTTTAATATCTTTTTCTTGAAGTTTATATGTTTTAAACTACCTTTACAGAATCATCTTACTCAACAAAACAAAACAAAACATTGAGATGGTTGGTTTTTATTTGGGATGATTATACATAAACTTCTCACCCTGGAATTTTAATTGGTCCATTAATGTTTCCTATGCAATGGTGATGTTCTACTGGCTGACTGTGGCCACGGATAACTGAAGGTTTACATGCAGAATTCATTGTACTTTCATAAAAAGATGGGTACTGCATTTGATCAACAAGTCTCTGCTAAATCACATACCTGATAGAAATAATTACTTATTTGTGAAATTTTAAGTTTTTGTTCCTCATGTATGAGTCTGCATCACTCTGGAGAATTTTAAAATTATTTCTATTTGTTCTGGCGTTCTTTTCCTAAGATGTATATGCAGTTGGGTGTACAACCTCTGTTAGACAGTGGCTGTTTAGCATCACAGCTCTTGTTTGGAAAACCAGTGTTTTCAAAGTTAATGAAAGCCATTAACTGGTGGGTTTTTTCCTAGCCAGTTATGCCTTTTAGTTATAAAACCATTAAATATCAGCAACACACAAGCAGAATGATTATTACTGTAACATATGTAAGAGAGTGAAGCAGTTCAGAATAGTTTTGAGTTGGATATTTTTATACTTCTCATTGACCAGAATTGCCACCATTCTCCCTTAGACATTTAACATTTTCCTTGGTTACTAAAGTCTCTCTTACTTTCCTTTTGTTTCCCATGGAAAGATTGTTAACTAGAATTTATTTTTCGCCCGACCCCAGGAAGCAGGTTTGAGAGCATTCACTGAATTTTAGATTAGCAGGCTGAGAGTTTGGGGTTTCCACATCATTTCCCTTCCATAGCTAGAAGCAGAAGAGAAAAAAATATGGTCCTGTATGCCCTAGTTTGGTCTGCAAACAAAAACCAATTGCTAAACCACAACTCTCTTTCTACCCACAAAGAATTTTATAAATCCTGTTGGTGGCATTTTTTTTTTTTTTTTTCTTTTTGGTCTTTTGAAGCCACGGTGAAATTTCAAATTTGAAAGCAAGCTTCATTGCTCATCAGACATTTGGCCCATCAGTATTCTAGGCAATAGTTAGCATATGGTGTTTTGCAAAAGTCTGGGACCAAGTGGTCACTGCAGAGCTAAATCAATCCTAGGTTTTCAGTGACGGGCATAGGCCTTGAGGGTTCTGTGAGCTATGCTGCACTCTTCAGTGAAGAAAGTAGTCTAGACAAGGAATACAAATAAGCAGCATGCAGGCTGTAGGTATAGAGCAGATGTTGTAAGCGGAGTCAGCAGAAGATGTCTGAGGCAGAGGAGTAGAGGCTCAGCTCTGCCCACGCGGATCTGGTGGTGGTTAACCTGGGAGGGCGGGTGGGAGGAGTGTGTTTCCTTTGATGCAAAGGGAGGTCAAGAGAGGCGATTTTGATTTTGGATGTGGCGAGTTTTAGATGCCTGTGGGATAAGAAGATGTAAATATTTATTAAGTGTTGAAGAAATATGGGTCCAAGAGAGATCAGGGAATGTTGAGGGCTAGAAGTGCAGATTTGGGAGTTCTAGTTACAGAGAATTGGGGGTGTCTGCTTGCTGTATGTTCTTTCTTTTATGAGCTTTGTTTGATTTTAAATGAAAATAATAATCAGAAAATTTAATGTTTACACTTTTCCCCCTTAGACCTATGTGGCCAACATTCTGATTGCAGTGAACCCATACTTTGACATACCTAAAATCTATTCTTCAGATACAATAAAGTCGTACCAAGGAAAATCTCTTGGGACGATGCCCCCCCATGTGTTTGCAATTGGTAAGTAATTTCGTTATATCTTAATTTTTATTTCAGTTGTACATACTCCTTCAGTTTTTCTTTTGGATTAGTAAAAGAATTGGATGTATGAAGGCCAGTGTGCACCTGACTGCGTCACTGTGTTAGGAGCGTGTCGCTCACACAGGGTGGGGAGGAATACTTTTGTTGCTGACTCATGGGGTGGTTGTACCTCGTTACCTTTGTTAAATGCCTGTGTTCTCTTAAGTGTGTCTATCCAGTTGAAAGTAGATCATAATAAAATGTGACCTAATGTTTTCGTTTGACTCCATCTTTAAAGTGTCCTCCTACCACAACTAAGAAGGGGGCCCAGACCATTCGCTCTTACTCTTACTTGTGAGCGTGTTACCTCGGCTAGAAGAGGAATGTGAGGACAAACACCTTCCCTGCTTTATCCCTCATCAGGGCATTTTAAATTGTAAAGAATGGACAGTGACACATGTTTCATATTTCTGGAGAATCTGCATGGAAGGGCAGCAGCCTCTGTCTTTGCCTTTCTTGGGCACTGTCTCTCATGTCGAAGCACTTTAGCTCTGAAAAGCAGAGAGAGAGTTGCTTGAGAGGCATCCCCCGTAGCTGGTGGCTACAAGTACAGAGATGTTAGCTAAGCCTTGTAATTCAGACATAACCAGCAGTTAAATTGTGACACGTTTTGGTTCGGGTTTTTAGTGTAGTTAGTTTCTCTTCGTACCTGTGTTTTGGCTTAACTGAGCTTCACCTCCAGATTTGGCTGCACATGTTCTGGGTGCTGCTAAACAGAGTGAATATGTGCACCAGGTCCAGTGCAGCTGGTTCTGTGATGCTCTGATGGGCATCTGCATGTGTTCTATCAGCTGGTGAAATGGTGAGCAGGTTCATCACTAGACAGAGTTACGTGTTTAAACTGTAGTTGCTTACTACTAAAAAAGTGTTTACAGTGATTCCACAGAATTGAGTGAAACAGATTGCTGATGAATTGTTCAAAGGGATGTGAACAGTCTTGCATGAGTTTGCATTGGGTCCTTAGGGAAAAAGCCATCTGTAGAGTCTTCTTTACTGGTACAGGTAGCACCTGCCTGGGGTGAGAAATAGCTGCCTTATAGGGCCCAACTTGTCAGGACCTCACTTTTAATTAAATTTACTTTAATTTAGTCCACTTTAACAGAATCAAATTGTGCTCATCTTGTGTGCAAAGTCCAAAAGATATAGCTTAAATTGTTGAAGGATAATAAAGATAGTTAAAAATTGTATGTATAAATAATGGCATATCTAAACAATTGAAAGCAGTTAATTTTGCCTGTTTTTGAAATGTTGGTAAATTCTGCAAGATGTTTCTGTTTAATGGTAGAATTACAGGAGGGAAAAAAACACACCACAGATCTGTTGTGCAGTTGTGTTTTCTTTTTTTCTCCAGCAGAAATTTTTGGCTGCCAGATTTCTTACTTAGTAACTTGTTACTTTTTGTTTAATTCTCTGGGGATGTCATTAGTTATGTATAGTGAGCATTTTTCATCTCTCTGAAAATATGTTCTGATATTAGGAAAAGCTGAGCCACTGCTCATAATATGGAGACATTCTAGTGCAAATATAAGAGTTGTTTATTTGGATTTCATATCAGTTAGCTGTCAGGATAATGATAGAGAACATTTAAAGTGTATATTTGTAGAGATGTTTTGAATACTTTTAAATGATTTTATTTAAAAATTTTGGTAACTGTAAATACACATTTATAATTTCTTTCAGTGCAAGTGCTTTTTGTTAGTAAATTGACTTTCTATCATTTGGAAATTTTTATTTCATACTTTGTTCATCACTAACAGTGTGGTATTCTTTTGTCTCCAGCTGATAAGGCTTTTCGAGACATGAAGGTGCTCAAGATGAGTCAGTCCATCATTGTATCTGGAGAATCAGGAGCTGGCAAAACGGAAAATACAAAATTTGTTCTAAGGTGAGGAATATTTAGCTGACCTAAAATGTTTTGAACAAGTTGATTATTTTTAGTTGTGGTAAAAAAATATACAACGTAAAATTTACCATTTTAAATATTTCTAAGTGTACAGTTCAGTAGTGTTAAGTATATTCACACTGTTGTTCAGCCAATGTCCAGAACTTTTCATCCTGCCAAACTAAAATCCTATACCCTTTAAACAACTCTGCTTTCCCCCTGACCGACCCAAATGCCAGGCAGCCACTGTTCTTACTTCCTGCCTTTTTGATACTACTCTGGACACCTCAGTGTAGGTGAAATGTACAACTTTTTGTTTTTCTGTGACTGGTTTTCCCCCATTAGCATGATGTCCTCTAAGTTCATCCATGTTGAGTCATGTGTTAGAATTTTCCTCATTTTTAAGGAGTACTATTCTGTCATGTTTATATATCACATCTGTTTATCCATTCACTCATCAGTGGGCACTGGGGTTGCTTCCATCTCTTGACTCTTGTGAAGAGTGTTACCTTGAACATGATATGAACAAAGAGTTACAAAGATCTCCTTGAGATTTGACCAGATTAACCTTGCGTATTTTGCATGCTTTATGACATAGTTTGAATTGGTGGGCTCTGTTTCTGTTACAAAAACAGGCACCTTATGTAGAAGCTAAGCTGGAGATTTTTGAAGTCTAGCTCTGACATGATATTCTCAGGAGGATCCTAGAGGAGACCAGTGCTGGTTAGGCAAAGGGAAATCTCCAACCATTCCTTCAAAATTCAACCATTACATTCTGTTTTCAATATTCCTGCTATTACAGTGGTCAGAATAATTTTTTACCTTAAGTTTATGATGACTGACCTTGTTTCTACCTCCCCACAACCCTCCTCCCAGCATCAAAGATAAATATTTCTATGTGTAATGTATACCATATTACAGATACAATAGTTGGTATCAGAATGTTCCCAAAGAGTTCTAAAAAATAATGCTGATTTAGATGTCAAAAACCATCCAAATAGGATTTTAAGTATCAGGAAATCTATAATAGAACAGTAGGTACATTTATATACAAATTTATAATATTTAAATGAGCCATTCCAATACATGATTCAGGTTTCAATGTTAGATGTGTTAAATAATATTAAAATTAGAAATATAGGCTGCCAGTTCAAGATGGCAGTATAGAAGGACATACACTCATCTCCTCCTGCAAGAGCACCAAACTTGCAACTAGCTGTTGAAAAACCATCGACAGGCAGAAGGACTGGAACCCACCAAAAAAGATACCCTATGTCCAAAGACAAAGAAGAAGCCACAGTGAGACAGTGGGAGGGTCACAATCACAAGAAAATAAAATCCCATTCCTGCCAGGTAAGGTGACCCACAAACTGGAGAAAAATAATACCGAAGAAGTTCTCCCACTGTTGTGAAAGTTCTCAACCCCACGTCAGGCTACCCAGCCTGGGGACCTGACAAAGAGACTGGGAATCCCTAGAGAATCTGACCTTGAAGGCCAGCAGGGATTTGATTATAGGACTTCCATGGGACTGGGGCAAACAGAGACTTCAGAGGGCACAAAGTCTTGCATGCACCAAGATCCAGAGGAAAGGAGCAGTGACCCCAGGGGAGATTGAACCAAAACTACTTGCTAGTGTTGGAGGGTCTCCTGTGGAGGTGTCAGTTGGCAAGGGCTCATCACAGAATCAGGAGCATTGACAGCCGCAGTCCTGGAAGGTCCCCCATGGCATAAGCCCTCTTAGAGGTTACCATTAACTCTGCTCTAAAGTCCATAGACCCCAGGGATGGGTGTCCTTAGGCCAAACAACTATCAGGGAGGGAATGTAACTCTACCCATCAGCAGATAATTGGATTAAAGCTTTACTGAGCAAGGCCCTGCCCATCAGAGCAAGACCTAGGGTTTCCCATCACCATTCCCTCCAATTAGGAGGCTTACACAAGCCTCTTAGCTTCCTCCATCAGAGGGCAGACAGAAGAAGCCAGAAGAACCACAGTCACACAACAGCTAAAACAAAGACTACATTACAGGATGAAAAAGCAAAAGTTGTGTTCCAGATGAAGGGACAAGATAAAACCCCAGAAAAACAATTAAATGAAGTGGAGATAGGCAACCTTCCAGAAAAGGAATTCAGAATAATGGTAGTGAAGATGATCCAGGATATTGGGAAAACAGTGGAGAAGATGCAAGAAATGTTTACCAAAGACCTAGAAGAACAAACAAACAGATAAATAATACACTAGAAGGAATCAGTAACAGAATAGCTGAGGCAGAAGAGTGGATAAATGACCTGGAAGACAGAATGATGGAAGTCACTGCCAGAAAACAGAAGATAGAAAAAAGAATGAAAAGAAATAAAAGACAGCCTAAGAGACCTCTGGGTCAACTTTAAAGACAACACCATTCACATTATAGGGGTCCCAGAAGGAGAAGAGAGAAAGGACCTGAGGAAATATTTGAAGACGTAATAGATGAAAATTTCCCCAACATGGGAAAGGAAATATTGTCAACCAAGTCCAGGAACACAAAGAGTCCCAGGTAGGATAAGCACATAGTAATCAAACTGACAAAAATTAAAGACAAAGATAAAATATTAAAAAGGAAAAATAGCAAATAGTATACAAGGGAATTTCCATCAGGCTATCAGTTGATTTCTCAACAGAAACTTTGCAAGCCAGAAGGGAATGGCATGATACATTTAAAGTGATGAAGGAAAGAACCTACAACCAAGAATACTCTACCCAGCAAGACTGTCCTTCAGATTTGATGGAGAAATCAAAAGCTTTCCAGACAAGCAAAAGTTAAGAGAATTCAGCACCACCACACGAGCTTTGGCCTTAAGGTGGCTCTGAGGTTAAAGCATCTGCCTGCAATGCAGAAGACCTGGGTTCGATCCCTGGGTCTGGAAGATCCCCTGGAGAAGGAAATGGCAACCCACTCCAGTATTCTTGCCTGGAGAATCCCATGGATGGAGGAGCCTGGTGGGCTGCAGTCCATGGGATCGCAAAGAGTCAAACACTACTGAGCAATTAACACTAACACTAACTAACACGAGCTTTACCACAATGCTAAAGGAACTTCTCTAGGCAGGAAACACAAGCAAGGAAAAGACCTACAGAAAATAAACCACAAACAATTAAGAAAACGGTAATAGGACCATAGATACTGATAATTACCTTAAATGTAAATAGATTAAATGCACTAACCGAAAGACATAGACTGGCTGGGCAGATGAAAACATGTGCATGTATGCACTTCTACTTATGCATCATTCTGCTTGACTCCCCCAAATTGTATATAATTATTTTATATGTTAGGTTAATCATGTTTCCATTATGATTTACAGTTATAATTATTTTTTATTTTTTGTCTGGCTATTGATTGTGAAAACTGATAAACATCTTTTACTATTGCTATGTAACTATTACTCACTCAGTACTATTTGTATTATGATTGGTCAACAGAAAAATAATAGAACTCTGTATCACCAGAACTGTGATTTAATAGAAAAACCTATAATCACTTTTTAAAATCCAGATACATAGCAGAATTATCTTGAAATTTTTTGAAAAATGCAAATGCCTAGATATTGCCTCTTTTTTCTCCAGAGCCCCAGATATGTTTCTAATAAGCAGCCATGTTTAAAAACAACTCTATTATATGATGATATATTATTTTTATCTAGTTCGTTTCACTTTTTCTGTTTCATATTCAGTGCTCCCATTTCGGAGAAGGCAATGGCAAGCCACTCCAGTACTCTTGCCTAGAAAATCCCATGGATGAAGGAGCCTGGTAGGCTGCAATCCATGGGGTCGCTAAGAGTCGGACACGACTGAGCGACTTCACTTTTACTTTTCACTTTCACACAATGGAGAAGGCAATGGCAACCCACTCCAGTGTTCTTGCCTGGAGAATCCCAGGGACGGCAGAGCCTGGTGGGCTGCCGTCTATGGGATCGCCCAGAGTCGGACACAACTGAAGCGACTTAACAGCAGCAGCAGCAGCAGCAGCTCCCATTTCATTTAGTTTATGTTTTCCAGTTTTTCCACCTCTTATTGTTTTTCTTTTGATGTTCTTTCTCAAGTCTTTAGCAAGTATAGTAGAAAAGCTTTTATATAAATATATATATAAATAATATATATATTTCAGGAAACTTATGAATTTTTGCCTAAAAAATTTATGACAGTTTGATCCCTCTTAGTATCACTTAGTATGACTAGAATGCGAGATTTCTAATTAAAAAAATAGATATGCAACAAGCAACAAAGGTTGACTTTATAGCAAAGGGAACTCTAGTCAATATCTTGTAATAACCTGTAATGGAAAATAATTTCAAAGATAATATGTGTATATGTATAACTGAATCACCTTGCTATGCACTGGAATCATTGTAAATCAACTGTACTTCAATAAAATGTATAAAGAAAAAAATTTTTAAAAAACAATATAATACGTGCAATATCACTGTCATCTAACTTTTTTTTTTATCCTATATTTTAAACAGATATCTGACTGAATCCTATGGAACCGGTCAAGATATTGATGATAGAATTGTTGAAGGTGATAGAACTTTTTAAATTCTTATTTTTATTGTTAGATATGTACTGAAATTAAGAAGAATCCTCTAAGTGGTCTGGAATGTTCTCACATAAATCCAGAAGACTGCAATCTTCTACAAATCTTTGCTCCGTTTTTATCTTGTCATTTATTTAATGTCGTTTTTCCCCTGACCCCATGTACACACCAAGAGGGCAGAGATTTTATAGATTCAATATCCCTGGACTAGTACCTGATACATGGCATGTGCATCATCATTTCACTCATGAAATGAGTGAAAGGGATACATGAAGCCTTCTGGCCTCCTGTGCGTTTTGTTGACCTTGTTTTAGTAAAGGAGAAAAGGAGAGGGTTATTTGGAATTGAGGTGCTGGGGGAAATCATTTTAACAAAAGAGTACACTTGGAAGGCAAGAGTCTGTATATTGATTTCCTTAAGCAGTCAGTGTCTGTACACCCCATACTCTGTTTGGACACTGCTGGTCCAGGCAAGTCTGCAGTAGCCTCTGGCAGCACAGCTTCCTCTCTGGTCTCCCCTCCTATAATCTATTCTCTATGTGGAAGCTAGAATGATCTGTTTTGCTCTAAGTTCTTTATTGGCCTCATACGTCTCTCAGGGTTAAACCTGCCTTGCTCTTTGTGGCCAGGTGCCTGCCTCTTCTGGTCTGAGTGAGTCATTTTTCCTGTGAATTCTCATGCTTTAGTCACATTGGTCTCCTTGTCGTTCTTTGAGGTGTTTCAGGTCTCCTTGACACATCCCTCACCACTTCCTCACTTTTTCCTACCAGACACTCAGTATTTAATAATGATGATGATATTGACATGTGTGGGATCCATTAGGTGTTGTCTGATTTGCTTAAAATGGGTTACCTAACTTACATCTTCACAGAATACGAGGTAGGTAATGTTTTATCCCTGCTCCACAGATGAAAAACTAAGGTAAAAAGAGTCTAAGTGACTTTCTGAAGAGTAAATAGCTCATCAGTTGTGGAGAAGGGACATAAAGACAGACATCTTAATTGCATAATCTACTAAGTGCTCTTTTTAATACTTCTGACATTAAAAGAAAACAAATTTCAGTTGAACAAAGATTTGTCATGCATTTTGCTAGATCATGGCAGGCAAAAGTTACATACACTTTTCCACAATTATGTAAAATATCCGTGTACATGAATATAAATTCTACTCTAATAAACATTTTTAAAGTTTACATCATTAGGATTTTTCATATTTCTTGATATAAATAATTTTGTAATTTTATGTACAGTTCTCACTGAGGTATGGTGACGCACCAAAGTATAATCACAGTAAAGTGCCTTTGGTGAGAGAATTGTCGTTTAAAATTGAATGAGTAAATAAAAGCAAATTAGGGGTTAATTTAATGAAATACTAATTAATTTTCTGACTTGATTATGTGAGGCGCAGATTCACTTGTGAATTGGATATAAGCCTAGTTTCTGTCGTGAGAACACTCTGTGTGATGTGTAACAGGCTGCAGTTGAGGACCAATGGAAAGGGTTATTCCACATTTTTCTCCAGCCGCTTATGGAGGATAGTGTATGTTAACTGGCAGGACAATAGAAATCTTGAGGTGACTCCGTTCTAGTACTTTCTTACTTATTTTAGCAAGTGAAGCAACCTGGGAGTGATCTTTAACTGGATTTGGAGACTAGTTAAGCTTTCTACTGTGGACAGACAAAGAGAAATGGACTTTAGACTATTTCATAAGAAATATCCGAGCAATAAACATATGAAGCAGTTTATGAGATTGTTGAAGGAATGTGTGAGTAAGAGTGACACTAATCTGGTATAATCATAGTTGAGACTATGGTGAATACATGAATGGACTCTAGTAACTCTACATTTCAATAATGTAGAGTGTATGTGTATGTGTGTGTGAGAGAGACATTGTAAAATGAAGACAATTAAAATTTTATGTTTGTTCATTGGTATTTCAGAAATTATTGTTCTGAGAACCTTTTGTAGGTAATTCTATAAACTGAATTTGTTAGGTTTTGTTGGATGTGTATGTAAAAATGTTAAATCTGGAGATATAAGGTTATGTTAATATATATATTTAAAAGTAGGTCAACTAATAACATTTTGCCTGTATTTTATCATAGGAGGTTTGCTGTTTCCTGCTCATGTAGGGCTGATATGGAAGCTATAAAAATATTTAGGGAGTAATTTTTAAAGTTGAGTTATAAATTTTGTAATCTAATGACTTTTGAAAATTTCATCTTTGCCATAACACTTACATTTTCTTCTGATAAATTTTGAATAAATTTTCCATCTCTTGTACTTTAATAGGGCCTGACATAAGGGGAGTCAAGAAATATTTGTGGGATTTGACATTATAAATGAATTCATTCATGTTAGTTTTTTGAGAATATTTTTCTAGTTATATGTATTTATTAATAAATGGAAACACTATGTATATTGCTTTATAATTTTCCTTCATGTTAATTTTTATGGCATATTTTCATTTCTTTTTTAATAGCTAACCCACTCTTAGAAGCTTTTGGAAATGCAAAGACTGTTCGCAACAATAATAGTAGTCGATTTGGGAAATTCGTAGAAATACATTTCAATGAAAAGGTAAGTGAGAGTGAGTTTTGGGTTAATATACTTGGGAAGTGTTTTTGGAAAAAGCAAAAGGTCTTGATAGAGTTGATAGTGTACTTGATCACATCAGATCAGATCAGTCGCTCAGTCGTTTCAGACTCTTTGCGACCCCATGAATCGCGGCACGCCAGGCCTCCCTGTCCATCACCAACTCCCGGAGTTCACTCAGACTCACGTCCATTGAGTCAGTGATGCCATCCAGCCATCTCATCCTCTGTCGTCCCTTTCTCCTCTTGCCCTCAATCCCTCCCAGCATCAGAGTCTTCTCCAATGAGTCAACTCTTTGCATGAGGTGGCCAAAGTACTGGAGTTTCAGCTTTAGCATAATTCCTTCCAAAGAAATCCTAGGGCTGATCTCCTTCAGAATGGACTGGTTGGATCTCCTTGCAGTCCAAGGGACTCTGAAGAGTCTTCTCCAACACCACAGTTCAAAAGCATCAATTCTTCGGCGCTAAGCCTTCTTCACAGTCCAGCTCTCACATCCATACATGACCACAGGAAAGACCATAGCCTTGACTAGGTGAACCTTTGTTGGCACAGTAATGTCTCTGCTTTTGAATATGCTATCTAGGTTGGTCATAACTTTCCTTCCAAGGAGTAAGCGTCTTTTAATTTCATGGCTGCAGTCACCATCTGCAGTGATTTTGGAGCCCAGAAAAAGAAAGTCTGACACTGTTTCCACTGTTTCCCCATCTATTTCCCATGTAGTGATGGGACCAGATGACATGATCTTCGTTTTCTGAATGTTGAGCTTTAAGCCAACCTTTTCACTCTCCACTTTCACTTTCATCAAGAGGCTTTTTAGTTCCTCTTCACTTTCTGCCATAAGGGTGGTGTCATCTGCATATCTGAGGTTATTGATATTTCTCCCAGCAATCTTGATTCCAACTTGTGTTTCTTCCAGTCCAGCGTTGCTCATGATGTACTCTGCATATAAGTTAAATAAACAGGGTGACAATATATAGCCTTGACGTACTCCTTTTCCTATTTGGAACCAGTCTGTTGTTCCATGTCCAGTTCTAACTGTTGCTTCCTGACTTTCATACAAATTTCTCAAGAGGCAGATCAGGTGGTCTGGTATTCCCATCTCTTTCAGAATGTACTTGAACTCATGGCAAATATATTAAAAATTTTGTCTTACTATTAGATATTTGGGAGAATATATATGTTCACTGTGATGTCTGTAAATTCTAAAGCTTGTGTTGATTAATAGTTATGTTTTTCCCCATTATTTGATAAATATTGCAACCTCTTGATAGACAAATGGTTATTAGGAAAGATAGTTTAAACACTGGTAGGTTATACTTTAAGACTTCAGATGCAAAACCGTAATTTCTCTCTGTTTTGTTTTCTAGAGTTCAGTTGTTGGAGGATTTGTTTCACATTATCTTCTAGAGAAATCTAGGATCTGTGTTCAAGGCAAAGAGGAAAGGAATTATCATATCTTTTATAGGTTGTGTGCTGGTGCTTCTGAAGATATTAGGGAAAGACTTCACTTGAGCTCTCCAGATAATTTTCGGGTAGGTTGGATAAAAAGAAATTTCATACAGTTTTTGCAAATTGAATTGTCTTCTATTCTAAAATTTATTTCAGTGGATTTTGATGTCTAGTTGCATATAACTTAAGTTCAGAGTATTGTGATAGAATGACTTCTGTAATAAGTGGATCTGTATGGAGGTTTATTGCTTAGTTTATAACACTATATGAGAAGATACATAATGGAATAGGTAAAAGGAAAGATGCTAAACCAATTATATCAATTGGTTATCAATTTATCTTCAGTAAGTAGTTTATAATAGTTCTGTAATGCTAGCTTTACAGTTACCTTTGACTTACAAAAAAAAACGTTTGACCACTGAATTAATATTAATAAAAGATCCCTACTTGTCTTCCTTAATTCATTTCAACAAATATTTATTGCTTACCCTTTGGGTACCAGGATTGTGACATAGTTAAAAAGATAAATGATACACAGTTCCTCCGAGAAATTTAGAAATTGGTGGAAAACATGCACACAATTTTGACTGATATGTTGAATGAGTAAGAGAGATGCATAAGAAGCTGATATTTTTGGAAAAAATCTTACTGGAACAAGTGTTGCTTGATCAGAATCCTGAGGGATTTTCAGGTATTAACTAGAGGAGGAAACATGCAAAGGGTATTCCTGCTGCTAAGTCACTTCAGTCGTGTCCGACTCTGTGTGACCCCATAGATGGCAGCCCACCAGGCTCCCCTGTTCCTGGGATTCTCCAGGCAAGAACACTGGAGTGGGTTGCCATTTCCTTCTCCAGGGGATCTTCCCGACCCAGGGATCAAACCTGGGTCTCCCACATTGGAGGCAGACGCTTTAACCTCTGAGCCACCAGGGAAGCCCAGGGTGGGGTGGTAGAGGAGGGGATGGATAGAAATTGCAACCATGGGTAAGTGAGTTGGGAACCTGTAGGTGACATAGCAGTACTCAGTGCCTGAATTTGGTTTAGCGATGGCAGGGTTACTGAGGAGGGGATATGTGAAACAGGAGGTAAAATTGACATGACTTGGAGACTGAATTAGGTAAGGAGAAGGAGGAGTCTGAAATCATTTTCCAGGGTTTGATTAGGATAACTGGGTGGCTGTAAATACCGTGTTGGGGCCAGATGGAAGATTTGTGGTGTGTAGGATGCGTCCAGTTTTGGAGTCTGTGGAATATCCAAGTGGAGCTGTTCAGAAGACTGTTGGGTGGGATAAGATCAGGTCAGAGCTGCGGGGACAGGTTTGTGAGATGTCAGTACACTGATGATAGAACTGTGAGAGTGAGGAGATGAGATTGTGCAGAGGGATTGCATAATGTAGAACAGCATGTGCCAGGATCCAAACTCTAGAGGTAAAGAGGATGAGTAAGATGAGAAGGCAATGGCAGCCCACTCCAGTACTCTTGCCTGGAGAATCCCATGGATGAAGGAGCCTGGTAGGCTGCAGTCCATGGGATCGCGAAGAGTCGGACACGACTGAGCGATTTCACTTTCCCTTTTCACTTTCATGCATTGGAGAAGGAAATGGCAACCCACTCCAGTGTTCTTGCCTGGAGAATCCCAGGGACAGGGGAGCCTGGTGGGCTTCTGTCTCTGGGGTCGCACAGAGTCTGACACGACTGAAGCGACCTAGCAGCAGCAGCAGCAAGATGAGCTGTGTTAAGAAAGGAAGCCCAAGTGGAGTTGTGAGAGAAGCATGAGGAAATCAGGAATGCCAAGGATCACAAGTCAGTGTTCAGTTTCAGGAAGTGGTGACTGGGAGTGGTTAGTGTAATTTACAAGTTCTCAGCTGGAAAATGGCTTCCCTGTTTGTGACGTGAGAATGGGGGGTGGGTGGGGGTGGCCAGTCGGAAGTGCAATGGGTATAAAGTTCTCCAGATGATTCTCATAGTCCTTTTTGGCCAGTAGTCCTCCACTTGAGAATCATGACACACATTTATATTTAATTATTGTTCTGTGTGTGTGTTTGCAACCTGGCTTCTCTTTATTACTTCAGTCAATTTCTTTTCATGTATATTTGGACATTTAAAAACTGTTGTTGTTTTAAAATGCTTTATGACTGCATCTATGTATGTAGTTCTGCAATGTTTAACCTTCTCCGGTGGTGGTGGTGATGGTGTAGTCGTTAAGTCATGTCCGACTCTTGTGACCCCACGGACTGTAGTCCTCCTGGCTTCTCTGACCATCGGATTCTCCAGGCAAGAATACTGGAGTGGGTTGCCATTTCCTTATCCAGGGGATCTTCTGACCCAGGAATTGAACCCAGGTCTCCTGCACTGCAGGCAGATTCTTTACGGACTGAGCTATGAGGGAAGCCTAAGGCAATGGCACCCCACCCCAGTACTTTTGCCTGGAAAATCTCATGGACGGAGGATCCTGGTAGGCTCCAGTCCATGGAGTCGCTGGGAGTCGGACATGACTGAGCGACTTCACTTTCACTTTTCACTTTCATGCATTGGAGAAGGAAATGGCAACCCACTCCAGTATTCTTGCCTGGAGAATCCTGCACAGAGTCGGACACGACTGAAGCGACTTAGCAGCAGAACTCACCAAATAAATTGGAATTTGGTTAGTTGCCCACAGTATCTTCATGAGGCATTTCTCTACAGTGATTTTTAGAAAAGGACTATAAATTAATATGACTCACATGGAATTTAATAATGTTGGTGTAGCTTTGTCAACACAGAGTTAAGGATAAAGTGACATGCCTGTTGTCTTAACATAGTGTTTCTTTCTACTTGGGGGCTTGGGAACGTGGTTTCTGTGTCTCAGAGTGTAGTCTTTCCTGACACAAGGACAGCCACCCGAAGAGGGCAGCCTCTGAAATACTTTATCAGGTCAGAGTTTCCTGTCCCTGTGGCGTGACCTAGGGGCATGATTTCCTCTTACAAGGGAGTCCTTTTGGTGGTAAGAGGAAAACTAGAGGAACAGCATTAGCTTTTACCTAAAAACATCTGCTGTCTTGGATATTCCTCTCTGGCAGGCGGACATGCACCTCTATATTCCTTCCCCCAAATTATTCTGCCAAGAGTGACTTCGAGTCTTGGTCACTTCATCAGGTTTTTCTCTGGTTTAGTTTAGGCCTCGAATTATAACTCGGGGATAAAGTTGTAAAGACAAAGAAGAAACTGCAGCAGGGTGAACACTCCTCCCTGCCCCCAGACTTTTTCATCACTGCTGTATACAAATTAGTGACTCTATCCAAATTAGTATATAAAGAATTGTAGAGTTACATCTGCTCAAAAACATCGATATTAACTATACATGTATTTTAGAAAATAAAAGGTTAAAAATGCTTGCATTATTCAAAATTTTGAAATATTTTTGCACATGTTCCATGGAAGCATTCATTATAGTCATGCAAGGACCTTTGAATATAAGTAAGGCTTGGATAAAATGAGAATGGGTGACTAGTTACAGCTTTCTAGTTACAGAAAAGTTAGAAGAAACAAGTATTGTTCTTAGGTTTTAATATTAAGTCCATCTGTCCAGAAACCTAGTATTTGATAAAAACAGTTGCAGTAGGTGGATAAAACTCTTGCTAGCAAAGAAAACATTAGTTTTGGGTCCATATAGTTAAGCTACTATTATCCTACTAAGTAAAAGAGCTCTTTTTTGAAAATCAGTTGAAAATGCTTACCAGTATTATCCCTTTCATTTTATTCTTTCCCTCAAGATTTTAGTCTGCAAAGAAAAATTCATTGGATATTATTTTCTGATTTTAACTGTATTTTAATATTTCACTATAATGGGGGAGATAATGTGTTGATTATCTTCAGTATTAATTTATCCCTAAATCATTCAATTTACTGTAAATTTTTTCTTGATACCTGTATAATTTAATCTTGGAATTCATGTCATGGGAGAGTAGAATCCTAGTGACTTGATTTAAGAAAAGCTGAGATGTTTAAAAAATTTTCTCATCCTGTTGCCTGTGCACTTCCTTCCTGAACAACCCCCACCTATTAAATGTGGGTAATAGATTCTACTCAATACCAGTATATTATTTTCTTTTCAGTTGCTTCCCTTGTTCTGTGTTTTCAAAGCACTTAATCTTAAAAAAACTTCTGGGTAGGGAAGTAAATCATTGAGATAAAATTGAATTTTATCTGAAATTGTTATTTGAATACCTGTGAAGGTTCATAAAGCAAATGTAATTTATGTACAGTTAGTGTTAGCTGTCAGTCACTGTGAAAGGCATGTTTTGAAGGACTGATTGTAAAAACCAGAAATTAAGAAACTCAAGGATATTATTTGTTAATTATTCAGAATTTAAAATATTACTCAAAATATTAAACCACAGTGTGGGTCCTTGTTTGAGACTTTTTGCATACTTGGGTCATATCTTGTAAAGATTTAAAATTGCTCCCTTTTAAAAGTAGGAAAGCTTTATGGTACTGTTTTTTTTTTTCTGTTAATCATTTAATTCAGCTTTCAGATTAAGAGTTTCACCATTAGAAGTAAAGTGTTTATGATATACAGAAGTATTGATTTTAATTGAGAGATTAAATGATATTCAGGTTATGTTTAGAAATGGTTAGCACTGTTGGATAGATTGTGTTTTCCTTTGTGTTATTTTCCTGTTGATCATATTGTTAATTATATTTTAAATTTCTTTGTCATAGTATTTAAACCGAGGCTGCACTAGATACTTTGCTAACAAAGAAACTGACAAACAGATTTTACAGAACCGAAAAACTCCTGAGGTAAAGTAGACTTTTAAAACAGATTATAATCTTTAATGCAAAAAAATTGTGCTGAAAGATACATTCTGTGTTTATTTTGAAACCGAAGTAAGATTTCTTACTTTAGGCTTATGCATAAAAGACCTGCATAGTCATTCACGCCTCTCTCGCCGTGAAACACTTTATTCCTTTTTTGCTGTCTCTAGAAACTGCAGGTTCTGGGTCTTCTTGGTGGGACCGCATGGCACTTTTTTTTCCTCTTATTTTCCAAACATGAGGGTATCAAATTGCCTAAAAATAATCCTTTGCTAACAGTTTTCAAACTTACTCTCATATTAACCATTAGAATTAAATATAAAAATGTTCATTATAATTTATTATGTGTCAAGGCTGAAATAAGCTTTGATGTATACAAAGAGTGAGCATTGTTGTGAACTAGTTCTTATGTGTTATTGTGATATTTCTCTTTAAAGCATCATGTTTCTGTAATTTATTATGAAAAGTTTAGTTTTATGTGTAACTTTTACTAAATTATTGTATTTCTAGGATTAATTAGATATAATTATACCATTAAGTATTACTTTAAAAGATTAAAATCCTTAATCTAAAAATCTACAACCTTTATAAATTTTAAGATGCAATGTGTAAGTGGTAAGTGCTATGAAGGTGTAGCTACTCAGGCAGCTTAAATTATGAAATACTAAGTCAGGATTAATTATAGGGACTAGTTCATATTGTCTTTATTAATTTTTTAAAAAGATTTGTATTGAGTGTGTAATTGAACAAAATTTTATTATATCCAGTTTTTTATGTCTCTGCATTTGAGTTAGATGCATTTGAGTGAGTTAGATGTTTTTGACTACTTTGAAGATAGTGAGAATTATATCTTTAATATATTCACAGAAAAGAATAGAAAACAAATAAAAATCCCCATTATTTTGAATTCTAAACAGATGAGTCTGCAGTTAATGTTTGTTTAAATTGATACTTTATTTATTATTTTAGATATAGATGTATGAATTATAAATTGTAAACATCTATGGTAGAGACTTTAAGAAATGACATTATTTATTACAGTATTCTCTTTTGTTATGATAATCTATATTTTTACAAGGTACCATTGAAATACAGAAATTGTATTACTTTCATTAAGATAATTGGGACATTCCCTGGTGGGATATTGCCGCTATCCCAAAGGGAAAAAACTCATATATATATATATTTAATCTTTTGGCATGGGAAAGACTGAGTGGAGGGAAAGAAGACTGTTATTTTACTTTCCAAAGAATATTACACTCTTTGTACTCTCTTAAGAAAACGTTCACTTTCTGATTCTAGAGTCACCATACATTGTTAAGAATCTTATTCACATTATTGAGTTTATATATAAAAATACGTAAGTGACTAATGGATTTAATATGTTTAAATTACTTTTTATTGTTTTCTGTATCAGGAGGATGAGGTGATCATTTTGACTATTCAGATTCTCTGCCTAGTTCCATTGGCGTGTCTTTAAGCTGTGTGTAATTTTTAGGAGAATGCAGTATTTTTAGTCTGCTATGATAGCAATATATTCATGGACATTTGATTAGAAACAGTTTGCAAGTGAAGTAACTGATCAATCGCAAGACTAAAAATTCTGCATGATGTGTGTTTTCTTTTAAATTTGGCTGCATGTTGTTTGCTTCTTTGAAGAATAAAATTAAATTTCTTTGTCTAGACATTTTCCAGAAATTTTACACATGCATAATTAAACATTTTAAAGACTGTGGAAAGGCAGATACAACTTTAGCTGGGAAGCAATTGGCAGCCCAGAGGAAAAAATGGCCAGTTAATTCCGACACTGTTCCCTCATGTTTAATTTTGCTTATTCATTCTCAAGTTCTGGAAAATTGCTAGTCCAGTCTTTCTGTGTCCAGTAACTTTGTTTTTCCTCCTTCTAGTTTCTGCAGGGCTGACTTTTCTTCTTCCTTTTTCTGAGTTTATTATAGGTTCTAGTAAAGAATACATTAGATGAACATTCTTTTAGGAAAGAAGGCAAATTTTCTCTTCCATTTTTTCTGAAATGTTTTCAGTCATTTCATGAATTCTTAGCATAAGCATAATGCTTACTAATAGACTTTACCTCATATATACTAATAGATAAAGGCTTAAAAATTAATTCCCAGGCCATGAAAATTGTTAGCCTTTCCACTGTTCACTGCTTTTGAATACTGTTCAGCTCAGATTTAAACTTTTATTACAGTTTTTTAAAACTTCAGTTCTTTTTGATCTTTGGTTTTATGTTGATTCAACCACTGATATTTCCTTCATTTTCACTCAATTTATATTTTTATAAAATATCTTATCTTTAGAGTTAAAACTGTAATTAAATTGGAAAACATCTCATTCCCATTCCATTTTTGACTGAAATTTTTACGGAGACAGGTGTAGATTCACACATCATTGAAAGAAATAATATATAGATCCTGTGTACACTTTGCCCAGTCATTCAGTTTTTGAATGTGTTGAAACACTGAAGTTTTCTGATTGACACATTTTATTTTTGCATGTTACATAGTGCATTAGTAGACCTTGTGTAGTTGTGTTGGTGATACTTAAGCAATGTAGACCACAATTAATTGATGTCTTCTTGTCTTGTAGCATCTTAAGGCAGGTTCCTTGAAAGATCCTTTGTTGGATGACCATGGAGATTTTGTTAGAATGTGCACAGCCATGAAAAAGATTGGCTTGGATGATGAAGAAAAGCTTGATCTGTTCCGGGTAGTAGCTGGTGTCCTGCACCTTGGAAATATTGATTTTGAGGAAGCTGGCAGCACTTCAGGTTGTTTTCTTGTGTGTGTGTGTGTGATCTTTTTGTTTTGTTTTAAAAAGAGCTAAACTTCTAAGTTCTGTTATTTAATTGCATATGTACATTGACTCTGTGTGCTAGTTTGTTAATCCCCTACATTTCCAGACTATATTGTGTCACATGATGAAACTTGCAACTGAAGGATGCTGCATTTTTGGTTATTGTGAGCTTTGTTTTTGAATCGATCAGTGATACTGATGAGGAATAAACTCACTTTATGAAGGATAAGTGACTACTAGGGTCATATTTGGTTAAATTTTTGGACTGATGATAATCTTTTCCAATAAGTGAACAGAATAATCCTGTACTATTTTGTGCTATTTTGATGTTTTTCTGGTTCACTGATCTAAACTTGGATTAGTTAGGATAATTGAGTACATAAAAGCCTATATACATTATTATCGGAAATGAAAATAAGTTAAACTTGATGCACATTGAAAAAGCATTTAAATGCCTTCATGATACAACTTTTCAGCCATACTGTTTCAGTCTATGTAAATACCAAGCTTCCCTGGTGGCTCAGATGATAAAAAAATCTGCCTGCAATTCAGGAGACCCAGATTCAACCCCTGGGTTGGGAAGATCCCCTGGAGAAAGGAATGGCTACTCACTCCAGTATTCTTGCCTGGAGAATTCCATGGACAGAGGAGCCTGGCGGGCTACAGTCCATGGGGTTGCAAGGAGTTGGACATGACTGAGCAACTAACTCTTTGTATGATCTTAAGTTTGATCCATACATGCGGAGGTTGGCTCATGGTCAGATCTGATTAGCTGCCTGTTTTTGTTTTGTAAGTAAAGTTTTATTAGAACACATAAAGACATTTATTTATGTCTTATCCACGTGAGCTTTCATGCTGCAGTGGCAGAGTTGGGTAGTTGTGACAAAGACCGGCAGAGCCTAAAACCTCATACTTTAGAGGAAAAGATTGTTGATTCCTGCATCATACATTGTTTTTAAAAAATCAAAAGCACCATGTAACACAGTGATCAGTAACGTGGGCTTTAGTGTCAGATCCCAGAAGCTTTGTAAACCTTGACTTTTTCACTCATAAAATAATGAAGAGATAATCCCCGAGGGAAGTGTTTTTAAAGTTTTTAGCAGTAGTTTGCATATAAGGAGGGGGCACAAGAGGAAGGAAGAACATTAAAAAATGAACGTGTCTGCTACGTGTAAGACCCTTCATATATTGTGTTTCATTATAAACATCATAGTCATAGTCTGAACTTAATAAAGATAATGAGATACAGGATATTATCTCCGTTTTACAGAAGTAGGACCTTTGAGAAGTTTAAGTAGTATGGTCACTGGTGAAGTTGTAGGTGTGAGAGCTGGTTCTCCTCACATTTGACAGACTCCGGTGTGTGTGATAACCGTCCCTCATTGCCTCTGTCACTGAACTTCCTGAGCAGATGGAAGTCGACAGTCTTAACGGCTTTCAGACTGAGTGTCTGTGAGTCTGTGACCTCAGCACCAGATGACAGAGTGTGGTATGTCAGAGTGCGTTGTCCAGGGCCAGTCTGTTCACCATGTGTTACCTGCCTCTGTGACCTGGGGCAGGAACTTAACCTCTCTGAGTCTTGGTTTCCTCACCTGTAAAGTGGGAATAATAAATACCAGGTCCAACTTCATGTCATAAAGAGAAATAAATGAGTTGAATATTTGTAGAATGATGCAAATACTTATGCCTGCCATGTAGTAATCACTGTGCATAATGCATAAGTAAAATAAATGCATAAGTAAAATATGCATTTTTAATGCATAAGTAAAATAAAAATACTGATTAATCCCAGTTTAAAATGAAACAAGCAAAAAGAAAAACCAGGCAATATCAGGTATATACTAAAATTTGTATTAGTTTTTTTTTTGAGGGATTTGAAAATGTAATGAATGTTAAGAGTACATTTTCCTTTGCTCTGTGACATCATTATACCAAGGGAGCATGTAGGAATTCCAAGTATTAATAATATCCAAAAATGTTTAATTAATGCACACTTTGGAAATGTTGTTTGTTTGAAGTGAGAGGTGGCATGTTCACGCATCTCGTGTTATTACCCTGTGGTAGGACATGCAGGTATACACAGAGAATCATGAATGTGGATCTGGTTAGTTGAAAAGCATTTAATTGTCAAAAGGCACTTGGTAGATATTTACATTGTCTTTTATTTTTCTTCTCAAACTTCCTTCTGTTGAAAGGAAAATGAGCAGAAAGCAGAGCAGATTGGAATGAGGCAGTAAATGAAAAGAATTAATAAATAAGTCATTTTTATTTTAATAGCTAAGATTTTATTATATTAATCTTCATCATTCCTATAATCCTTCCTATAGATTCAGATGATTTCTTTCTAATTAGAATTTATTTTTTCCTGTCCCAGAGAGCTCAATTTTGGCATGACTTTGCAATTTGAAAAAGCTCTGGATATTTTGTAATTATTTTATCAAAAAATTTATTCTTTAGTAAATATGTAGACAGCTCCCACTGCTATTTAGAAGTTTTTACTTGATGGAAATGCAAAAAAATACCTCTTGGGACTTCCTATGTTTTTAAAATTCCACACAATGAAATATACGTTATTATAAGAACAATTGTAAAAAATTGTTCAAAGAAGTTCATTTTTAGAAGGCGTGACATGAAAGCCTTACATTATCTTATAGTGGTTTTTTTTTTTGCCTTTTTGAAACTTTTAATGTTTTAAAAAACGTTTAATTTACTAGCATAAATATTTTATGCTAGTATTATATAATTCCTGAAAGTATATAAGAAACTTTGCAAAATAGTTAAAAAAAAAAAAAAAAGAAGCACTGAAATGAATCGGTCAGTTATTGGTGGTAAATTTTTTGAGTTATGTAATTTTAGATCATGTGTATGTGTGTACAAACTAAAAATTAGTAGTAATTTTATTTTCCTGGAGGTAAAGGTTTAGTATATCTTCTAAGTATCCGTCTTCCCTTACTGTTTTTTTCCGCTTTATTGAAACACAATTTGTATTGAGTTGCACAGTAATCACTCTCATCAGTCTTAGAACATTGTCATCACTCCAGAAGGAACTCCACACCCTTGATTAGTTACTCCCCGACCCTCCGGAATACCTAGCCTTTAGGCAGCCACTACATTGTGTCTGTCAACTGGGTGTTTCATATAAATGAAATCAAACAAAATGGGCTCTTGTGACTAGTTTGTTTCACTTAGCATAGTGTTTTCAAGGTTCACGTGTGTTTAAACGTCTGTCAGTACATCATTTCTGTTTTTGCTAACTAATATTCCATCGCATGGATATATGCCACATTTTGTTTACCCGTTTGTCATTTGAGGGACTTTGAGGTTGCTTCGACCTCTGGCTGTCATGAACATTGCTGCTGTAAACATTCATGGGCAGATTTTTGTGTGCATGTACATTTTCATTTCTCTGTGTGTATGCCTAGGAGTGGAATTGCAGAGGCATATGGTAATTCTATATTTAACCTTTTGAGGAATTGATTTTTCAAAGTAACTGAATCGTTTTACATTCTCACCACTTTAGTGCATGCAAAGTGCTGCCTCATTTATTTGCATTTTCCTGATGGATCAAGCTGCTGAGCATTTTTTCATGATTTTATTGGCCATTTGTGTATCTTTTTTTTTTTTGAGAAATGACTGCTTATATTCTTTACTCATTTATTTGATTGCCTTTTTAAAATTCACTTGGAAGAGTTTCTAAGTATATTCTGAATATAAGTTCCTTATCAGATATATAATTTGCAAATATTTTCTCTCATTCTGTGATTTGTCTTTTAAATTTTTGATAGTGTTCTTTGAAACGTAAAAAGTTTTCACTTTGATGAAATCCAATTTGCATATTATTTTCTTTTGTTGCTTGTGGTGCCATATCTAGGAAACCAGCCTAGTCCAAGATCATATGGATTTATGTCTGAATTCTTCTAAGAGAATGGTGTTAACTCTTACCTTGAAGTCTTTGAGTTTGAGTTAATTTCTTTGTATGTTATGAAGTAGGAGTCTAGCTATGTTCTTTTGCCTGTGGACATCCAGTTGTCCAATGCCATTTTTCTGAAATGCAGTTCTTTCCTCAATGAATTGTCTTGACAACCCCTTATTCATATGAGATCTCATAGTCTATTTCCCCTGAGACCAGTCTGTTAAATAGTTTATCTATTTGTCATGATATGACATGCATTCTTTGTAATTTTGAAATTAGTCTTAAGTGAATCATTTATAGTCCTAAAATATTAATTATTTTATTATTATTAATAAGATGATAATTATATGTGCTTATTATGCACCAGATGCTCTTCCAGGCAATTCACATATCTACCCTTACTAGTCTTCATAACAACCTTGTTAGATTGATACAGTTACTATCCTTATTATATGGGTAAGGAAACCGAGCGTAATGAGTAACTCATTCAAGGTCACACAACTAGTAAATTGTAGAGCGGTAACAGCCCAGAGTCTAAAGCACTATTGTATGCTGTCTTTCTATAAGAAGCATTTGAAACAGCCTCCGTAACTAGGAACCTGTAGATATGATGTTCAGAAAAAATAGCCGTGGCCGCCTCACCCTCCTCCTTTGTCCCCAGCACATGCATGTGTGCACACTCACGCCCGCCCCTAGACCGACATCCACACCCACACTGACGTCACAACGTTTACCACTGAAATCACTCCTTAACATTTTCTGCAGTCATACGAGTTTTAGTGATAAGGCATTCTATTACTCCAGAGATTTAATATATTAACAAGGTTTGTAATCTATCATTAGTATATTTCCCTTGCAGGGTCATGAAAAATGAAACCGTGATAGGTTAAAATTTTGACGGGCTGAAAGGATTGTGTCGTGGGCTTCCCTGAATGAGTTGCCCGGTGACCTTGGCAGTATGAGTGTCTGACAAGGATGGGGAACAAGGGAGGTGAAATTAAAAGTCACAAATAAGCCTTGTCTGGTTCATAGCTGTATGTCAGTGAAGTGTATTTCCTAAGACATGCATCCTGAAAATCTCATGTAATGTTTATTAATTGCAAATTAAAATATGTTTTCGTTAGGTGGTTGTAATCTGAAGAATAAATCTACTCAGTCATTGGAGTACTGTGCTGAATTACTGGGTCTGGATCAAGATGATCTTCGTGTAAGTTTAACTACGAGAGTCATGCTGACAACTGCAGGGGGCACCAAAGGAACGGTGATAAAGTAAGTTCCCTGCTCGCTGCTCCCTGCAAGTCCTGCCTTGTGGGGGAAAAGCCAGATCCTGTCTCTGTTCCTTGCTGAGTAAGGCAAAGGACTGTTTCAAAACATTTCAATAAGTTTAAAAAGTAGGGATTAAAAAAAGCCCTTTTAGCTACACAGAAAATTCTGTAACTTACTTTGGAAAATATTAGCAAGGTATGTTTAGCCTGGTTCTCTGCTAAGCTAATTCCCAATTATTGTTATGATGAAGAAAATCTGCCTGCAGTAGTGTCCTTCAGAGACATTTCTGGAGGCCACGGGAAGGCTGGTAAAAGCCCCGGGTGTGGTCCTCTGCTCCCTTTCCCCTGCGTGCTAAAGCAGTTCTATGTTTTATGGATGGAGTGTCCACATAAGACTCCCTTTAGGAAAGGGTTCTTCTGCAAGAAATGTAAGTTGGGAAATCACTGTTTAGAAGAGATTCAAGTATTAGTCTGACCTGAATGACTTTTAAGATTTCTTTCGAAGTTTGATCATTTTTTTCTGGTGTTCCCAAGGTGCCTCATGCTTTATGACAGCATTTAGCACAGTGTCTGGAAATTCTTTTGTGTGGCACTCTCTTCACCGGACTGTGTCTCTATCTACAGCGTCTGATGCTGTTATGCCATGTAGTTATTATTACTTAGATGAAAGAGTAGAGTTGGACAGTTTGCATTTTAAGATAAACTTTTTTCTTTTTTCCCTAACCATTGTTAACAAATTACTGAACTTTAAAGTTGTCTGGAATTAAACACAGTTTCTTTTGCATTTAAGAAAGTCATGTGGAAGATTATAACTCTGAATAAACTTTTTGTGTATGCAGCCTGTACCATGAGGTATAAAATAAAGGTTAAAAAGATTTTTTGAGCCTAATATTCTTTTACTCAATAATAGGTCTTTAATCTAATTATAGATAATTTTCCTGTAGTATTTTATTTGACCCTGTTTATTTGTTTCCATTCACATCTGACATTTTGTAGCTATTTATTTTGTCCTTTGCATTGACTGTGCATGCTCGGCTTTTGGGAACCTGGCGTCATTTCCATAACATATTACTAGGAAGAATTTCTGTTGACTTGGTCTTCTTTTACAGGGTACCCCTGAAAGTGGAACAGGCAAACAATGCTCGGGATGCCCTGGCAAAGACCGTCTATAGCCATCTTTTTGATCACGTGGTAAACAGAGTAAACCAGTGTTTTCCTTTTGAAACATCATCCTATTTTATTGGAGTCCTGGATATTGCTGGGTTTGGTAAATATAGTTTTGTTTGTGAGTTTGTATCTGTTTGATATTTTTCACACATGATTAAAATGTTAAAAACCTTTTTTCCCTGTAGTACCTTTTACTTAATGTATTTCGGGTTATAGGTCCATACTCATGATTTAAATAAGAAGCTAATGTTTCAGGAAAAAAAGGAAAGACTTGTAGATTTTGGTCATGCTAATGCTTAAATTAAAATATGTTGATTTAAACTACTGTGGGTAGACATGTCTCAGTACTCTTAAATGAGTATAACTGAATAAAGTCTTCAGTGTTGCTGATAAAGAGAATTGACTCATTAAGACCATTCACTCCAGTGTAGAGCTGGGTACAGGTTGACCCAGCACACAGGCCAAACTCATAACTGTGTAAAAACTTCATCCTTACTGATAGTTGTCAACAGAGAGCTATTTCCAATTAATTTCTACTGAAAGAGTAAGCTATTCAGATAAATATTTGAGAAGAATTGTGGGTGTGTATGACCAGAAATGAAATGAATCACTGATGTCTGAAAGCTTTGTTTGGAATGACCATGTTGTAAAAATCTCGAAGTAAGTCTGACCATTTTTTTATTGAGCTTTATCAGTGCAGGCGTTCCTTCTGTCTGTGCACAAGTGGTGTCCTTTGTAATTTGTTTGCAGTTGCCACAAGAAGATATGATTGTTTACATTCTTGGGAAGGGCAGAGTTTTTTTTTTTTTTTTGATGTGGTATATATTTTGAAATGTATAATAAAGCGTTACCTTTTGTTCAGAGCTAGAGAAACACTCATTACTGACTTGAAAAATTTCTTAGTCTTCAGACATTTGTTTCCTGGTCTGAACCAGTTTGGCACAGCACATGAATACACAAAGTCATAACATTTTAAAGCTGCAAGGATCTTATAAATAATGTAATATAACTCCTTAATTTTAGAAATGCATTAGTATCCATAGTATTTTTTCTAACTATAATCTCACAGATTATACAGAAAAATATGAAGTGCTTACATTTTAAGTCATTTTCTTCAATTTAGATTGCTTTAACTCCTGTGCCTTAAAAATGTTACAAGTGACTTATATTTTATATCTTTTACTATATGATATTTATTTAACAAACAACTTTTTGTCAAGCTGAGGTGTTTTTAATACTTAATTTTAGTGCCTATCAAAATTTAAGTCTTGAAATAAGAGCATTTGAGGAGTATGAGACAGTTATACATACATTTTCACCTACGGTTAAATTAAGCATTGATACAATAAAATTTTATCCTAAGTTAAATTTATTAATGTGAAGTTGATCTCATGATGACTCTTGATTCTGGTTTTATTTTCAGAGTACTTTGAACATAACAGTTTTGAACAATTTTGTATCAACTATTGCAATGAGAAGCTTCAACAATTTTTTAATGAAAGGATTCTGAAGGAGGTAATTGGCGTACAATTTAGATTTAAGAATGGCTCTCTATTTTAAATTTCAGGGTACAGAGATAGACTGCAGTTACCTGGATGGATGGGGTGTGGTGTAAGGTGGCCCAGAGAATCAGAGAGGCCCTATGTGGGCTGTGGGGGCACATCCTAAGTGTCGATGGTACAGCTGAGCTTAGGGACCAGGCTAAGTAAAAACTCTAAAATAGGCCCCTCCTCAGAAGTGAGGGTATCTTGTCTTTTACTAGTGACTTTTACTAGACTTGAAATTCTTGTTTCGTTTCCTGATTCGGCCATCTCTCCTCCTCCACTGCCAATCAGCAGTCTCTTCTCACCCTGTCCTGGGCACCCCTCTCTTCCCCTGGGTCTCTGCTTCTGCCCACTCGTTACCTGCTCACCCTCTCTCTGTATGTGGCAGCGGAGCCCCCAGGTTGGGAGAGTCCATGGGCACTGGCCTGGCCCACCTCCCTAGCCCTGCCAGGTTACACTGTGCACTGCCTGTTGGTGGCGTGTTTCTGGCCGGACACCGTCTCTGGTAGGGTAAGGAACTTCCCGCTACTACTCATAGTAGGTAACTGTGGACCTGTCCTGCACTTACAATCTCAGCTCTTAGAAAGGTTCCTTTGTAACACTTCAGAGTGTACAGTAAGTATAGATAACTTTGGATCAGTAGATTTGTGATTAGTCTCACCATTTTTTACCTCGTATTTTGAATTTTCTGCTGTTTCCTACTAATACTTTACCCTTTCCTTCCTTTGAGCTGTTTGAGATGTATTTTCCTGAGTGAAGCAAATAGAGTTAAAAGGAACTCAAAATTACCCCGTTAATCTAGTCCAGCCCTTTGTTTTACAGATGAAGAAACCACAGCAGTTCAGTGGCTTCTGCAGGTCTACACCCACCTTCCTGGCTGCTGGTTCACAGCGCTGTTCCCTTCATATTAGCACTGCTGTTTTCTGAGCTCCCTTCTGTATCTGGACTTGAAATGTGAAATCCTTTCTTTCCTGCTCCCATCTCATTCATCTTTTGCTCCTTTCTTACTATGTCTTTGTCCTTTTGGGTTTCCCAGCACATTCCAACTTTTATACCTCTCCTTATATATTATAGTTAAGCCAGTTCTGGCATAAACAAACAGGTGAAAACAAGTACTTAGCAGTTAAGAGGGTTTCTCTGAAAATGTTTCCTCCATCTGCCTTAGTCCTTCCATTACTGTGTGAAGTTTGGCATGTATGCTTCTCACTTAACCTGCCTTAATTGTTCCCTTCCTACCAGCCCAGCAAGCTTTATCTAGAAACTGCATGAAGAGGAGACAGTCTTGATTTATGTTTATAACAATTCTTTAAAATAAAAGTGAATTTCAAATTCAGATTGAGTTCAAGTGGACACTGCTTCCTAGAATGACATACACTTCTTCTAGTATGTCTCTTAGGAGGAAATATTTAAACATTCAGGGGGAAAAATAAGAAATATACATAACCCTGAGTTCACTGCATTGCTCACTCATCTGTGATAAAATTTCTACCTGCCTGCCCCGGTCTTGTCTGGGTTTGAGTGATTATTAACAGACCCCTGTGTCTGCGCCTGGCTGCCCAGCGTATTTCAGGGAAAGCGTGCTTATCTGTGAGGGAACGTTTCCACATATAAAGATCGTATGTTATGCTGGCCATTGAAGTTGTGATTTCACCTTGCCTTCAGGGCAAGGATTTTTCTTCCCTAACGTTTTGTAAGACTTCTCAGTTACCGAATCAGTTGGTGTGAACCTTTTGTACACTGACTAATCGATAAATGTTATGATTATATCTGGCACCAAACAGTGAGTCTTTCCTCTCACATGGCATCTCCATATCTGTGATTATGATTATTTCTTTGTAGGAACAAGAACTCTATCAAAAGGAAGGTTTAGGTGTGAATGAAGTGCATTATGTGGATAATCAGGACTGTATAGGTATGTATTGTTTTTACTCCATTTTGGGGAATTACGGGAAGATACAGTGAATGTTTTCACTAGTCATTCTATGCTCTGGGATTGATACTTCTGATTATGGGACTTGAAACTGTGGTATTCAAGAGAGGTTTTACTTCTCTAGCACTGCTAGGAAGTTGTTTTTTTCACATGAAGCCACCAAATTTAGCTATACTGAAAGTATTCTGAAAATTTCTTCTGTTTACTGTGATGGGCATTTTCTTTCTTAAACATTTAACACGTGGCTAAGTTAAGGAGGAAACAAAGCTGTTTACTCAGTGAAGGGATTCCTTACTTGGTGTGAGGAAGCCCGTGGTATAGCAAGGTTCCTGCAGAGTCTGCAGGGGCTTTGCTCAGCGTCTGCAGTTCTTCGTCTCTGTTCTCTGTACGTCGGCTCTACCCTCTAACTGGTTGCAAGTAGCCCTCACAAGTTCAGTGGGTCCCATCAGATAATGCCACACAGCAGGAGAACAGTCTCTTTCCTGGTCTGTTGTTGGTAGAGAGACCTTGCCCTGTTGTCACCCAGCTGGTGCTCAGGCTTTTTCCTTCCAGCCGATCTCTAAAATCAGCTGTTGGGTAAACCTTGCTGTGAAGGTGGAATTTGACAAATGAGCCAGTAACTCTTGCTAGATTTGGACAAGCTAGAACAACAGTGGTAACAGCACAGTCACAGTGGTAATACTTTACATTTATGTAACTTCTCAGAGGACTTTCATATCCTGCCTGGTCCTCTTAGCAGATCCCTCCACATACCTTGTCCTTTCTCAGATCTTTGTGCCTCTGATGGTGTCACTGGATATCTTGGCTGGAACTCCCCCCTTCCGTTTACCTTTCTGCCCACTTCCATGTCCTAAATCTGTCAGAATACTCTCGTTTACAGCTCAGTTAGTGTGCTCCCCTTCACCCCCACTGACTGCCCAAGATGCACCTTTCTCTGACCAGTGCAGTTAGAGTCTTGATTTCTCTTCCTGTGTCCTGTAGCTGTTATTTATAATTAATTAATTAATTTTTTAATCGAAGGATAATTGCTTTATAGAATTTTGTTGTTTTCTGTCAAACCTCAATATGAATCAGCCATAGGTATACATATATCCCCTCCCTTCTGAGCTTCCCTCCCCTCTCCTTCCCCATCCCACCCCTCTAGGTTGATACATAGATCCTGTTTGAGTTTCCTGAGCCATATAGCAAATTCCCCATGGCTATCTATTTTACACATGGTAATGTAAGTTTCCAGGTTACTCTTTCCATACATCTCACCCTCTCCTACCCTCTCCCCATGTCCATAAGTCTATTCTCTGTCTGTTTCTCCATTGCTGCCCTGTAAGTAAATTCTTCAGCCATTTTTCTAGATTCCGTATATATGCATTAGAATACGATATTTATCTTTCTCTTTCTGACTCACTTCACTCTGTATAATAGGTTTTAGGTTCATCCACTTCATTAGAACTGACTGAAAGGCATTCCTTTTTATGGCTGAGTAATATTCCATTGTGTATATGTACTACAACTTCTTTGTTCATTCATCTGTTGAAAGAAATCTAGGTTGCTTCCATATTCTAGCTATTGTAAATAGTGCTGCAATGAACAATGGGATACATGTGTCTTTTTCAATTTTGGTTTCCTCAGGGCATATGCCTAGAAGTGGGATTGCAAGGTCATATGGTTGTTTTATTCCTAGTTTTTTAAGGAATCTCCATACTGTCTTCCATAGTGGCTGTATCAATTTACATTCCCACCAACAGAGCAAGAACGTTCCCTTTTCTGCACACCCTCTCCAGCATTTATTGTTTCTAGACTTTTTGATGGTGGCCATTCTGACTGATGTGAGGTGATAATCTCATTGTGGTTTTGATTTGCATTTCTCTAATAATGAGCGATGTTGAGCATCTTTTCATGTGTTTATTAGTCATCTGTATGTCTTCCTTGGAGAAATGTGTGTTTAGGTCTTTTCACACTTTTTGATTGGGTTGTTTGTTTTTTTGATATTGAGTTGTATGAGCTGCTTGTATGTTTTGGAAATTAATCATTTGTCAGTTGTTTAATTTGCTATTATTTTCTCCCATTCTGACAGTTGTCTTTTCACCTTGCTTATAGTTCCTTTGCTGTGCAAAAGCTTTTACATTTAATCAGATCCCACTTGTTTACTTTTGTTTTCATTTCTGTTACTCTAAGAGGTGGGTCATAGAGGATCTTGCTTTGATTTATGCCATCGAGTGTTCTGCCTATGTTTTCCTCTAAGAGTTTTATAATTTCTGGTCTTACATTTAGGTCTTTAATCCATTTTGAGTTTATCTTTGTGTATGGTGTTAGGAAGTGTTCTGATTTCATTCTTTTACATGTAACTGTCCGGTTTTCCCAGCACCACTTGTTGAGGAGGCTGTCTTTGCTCCACTGTATATTCTTGACTCCTTTGTCAAAAATAAGGTACCCATAGGTGCATGGGTTTATTTCTGGGCTTTCTGTCTTGTTCCATTTGTCTCTGTTTCTGTTTCTGTGCCAGTACCACACTGTCTTGATGACTGTAGCTTTGTTGTATAATCTGAAGTCAGGAAGGTTGAGTCCTTCAGTTGAATTTTTCCTTCTCAAGACTGCTTTGGCTATTTGGGATTTTTTGTGTTTCCATATGAATTGTGAAATTTTTTTGCTCTAGTTCTGTGAAAAATGCCATTGGTAATTGGATAGGGATCACATTGAATCTGTAGATTGCATTTGGTAGTACAGTCATTTTCACAATATTGTTCTTCCTGCCAGGACCATGCACTAGCTCTCCATCTGTTTATGTCATCTTTGATTTCTTTCATTGGTGTCTTACAATTTCCTGTGTATAGTTCTGTTGTCTCCTTAGGTAAGTTTATTCCTAGATACTTAATTCTTTTTGTTGCAGTGATGAATGGCATTGATTCCTTAATTGTTCTTTCTGATTTTTCATTGTTAGTATATAGAAATGCAAGTGATTTCTGTGTATGTTGATCCGCGCGCCCGCTGGCCCCGCCCCGGCTCCCCTGCCCTGGGATTCTCCAGGCAAGAACACTGTAGGGGTTGCCATTTTGTATCCTCTAACTTTGTTAAATTCACTGATTAGCTCTAGTAATCTGATACTATCTTTAGGGTTTTCTATGTACAGTATGATGTAATCTGCAAAGAGTGAGAGCTTTACTTCTTTTCCAGTTGGATTCCTTTTATTTAGTTTTATTCTCTGATTGCTATAGCTAGGACTTCCAGAACTATGTTCAATAATAGTGGTGAAAGTGGACACCCTTGTCTTGTTCCTGATGTTAGGGGGAATTCTTTCAGTTTTTCACCATTGAGAATAATGTTTGCTCTAGGTTTGTCATATATGGCCTTTACTATGTTGAGGTAGGTTCCTTCTGTGCTGATTATTTGAGGAGTTTTAATCATAAATGGGTGCTGAATTTTGTCAAAGGCTTTTTCTGCATCTATTGAGATTAACATATGGTTTTTAATGTTTCAATTTGTTAATATGGTGCATCACATTGATTGATTTGCATATATTGAAGAATCCTTGCATCCCTGGAATAAACCCAATTTGATCATGGTGTATGAGCTTTTTGATGCGTTGTTGAATTCTGTTTGCTAAAATTTTGTTGATGATTTTGCATCTATGTTCATCAGTGATATTGGTCTATAGTTTTCTTTTTTTGTGTTGTCTTTGTCTGGTTTTGATATCAGGGTGATGGTGGCCTTGTAGAATGAGTTTGAACATGTTCCTTCCTCTGGAATTTTTTGAAAGAGTTTTTGAAGGATAGGCATTAGGTCTTCTCTAAGTGTTTGATAGAATTCTCCTGTGAAGTCATCTGGTCCTGGGCTTTTGTTTTTTGGGAGATTTTTGATCACAGCTTCAATTTCAGTGCTTGTAATTGTGTTGTGCATACTTTCTATTTATTCCTGCTTCAGTCTTGGAAGATTGAGCTTTTCTAGCAATCTTTTCATTTCTTATAGGTTATCTATTTTATTGCCATATAGTTGTTCATAATAGTTTCTTATAATCCTTTGTATTTCTGCATTGTCTGTTGTACCCTCTCCTTTTTCACTTCTAATTTTGTTGATTTGATTCTTCTCTCTTTTTTTCTTGATGACTCTGGCTAAAGGCTTGTCAGTTTTGTTTATCTTCTCAAAGAACCAGCTTTATTAATCTTTACTACTGTTTCTTTCATTTCTTTTTCATTTGTTTCTGCTCAGATCTTTATGATTTCTTTCCTTCTGCTAATTTTTTTTTTCTTTTTCCAGTTCTTTTAGGTATAAAGTTAGGTTGTCTATTTGATGTTTTTCCTGTTTCTTGAGGTAGGATTGTACTGCTATAACTTCCCTCTTAGAACTGGTTTTGCTGCATCCCATGGGTTTTGTGTTGTCATGTTTTCATTGTCATTTGTTTCTAGAAATTTTATTTCCTTTTTGATTTCTTCAATAACATGTTGGTTATTTAGAAATGTGTTGTTTAATCTCCATGTGTTTGTGTTTCTTACAGTTTTTTTTTTTTTCTTGTAATTGATACCTAGTTTCATAGCGTTGTGGTCAGAGAAGATGCTTGATACAATTTCAATTTTATTAAATTTACTGAGGTTTGATTTGTGACCCAAGATGTGGTTTGTCCTGGAGAATGTTGCATGTGCACTTGAGAAGAAGGTGTGTTCTGCATTTGGATGGAATGTCCTGAATATACCAATGAGATCCATCTCATCTAATGTACCATTTAAGACTTGTGTTTCCTCATTAATTTTCTGTTTTGATGATCTGTCCACTGGTGTGAGTGGAGTGTTAAAGTCTCCTACTATTGTTGTGTTACTGTCAGTTTCTCCTTTTATGTCTCTTAGTGTTTGTCTTATGTATTGAGGAGCTCCTGTGTTGGGTGCATACGTATTTACAATTGTTAGGTCTTCCTCTTGGATTGATCCTTTGATCATTATGTAGTGTCCTTCCTTATCTCTTGTTCAGTTCAATTCAGTTCACTCAGTCATGTCAGACTCTTTGCGACCCCATGGACTGCAGCATGCCAGGCCTCCCTGTCCATCACCAACTCCTCGAGTCCACCCAAACCCATGTCCATTGAGTCGGTGATGCCATCCAACCATCTCTCCTCTGTCCTCCCCTTCTCCTCCTGCCCTTAATCTTTTCCAGCATCAGAGTCTTTTCAAATGAGTCAGCTCTTTGCATTAGGTGGCCAAAGTATTGGAGTTTCAGCTTCAACATCAGTCCTTCCAATGAACACTCAGGACTGATCTCCTTTAGGATGGACTGCTTGGATTTCCTTGCAGTCCAAGGGACTCTCAAGAGTCTTCTCCAACACCACAGTTCAAAAGTATCAATTCTTCGGTGCTCAGCTTTCTTTATAGTCCAACTCTCACATCCATACATGACCACTGGAAAACCATAGCCTTGACTAGATGGACTTTTGTTGGCAAAGTAATGTCTCTGCTTTTTAATATGCTGTCTAGGATGGTCATAACTTTCCTTCCAAGGAGTAAGCATCTTTAAATTTTATGGCTGCAGTCACCATCTGCAGTAATTTTGGAGCCCCAAAAATAAAGTCTTGACACTGTTCCCACTGTTTCCCCATCTAGTTCCCATAAAGTGATGGGACCAGATGCTATCATCTAAGTTTTTTGAAAGTTGAGTTTTAAGCCAGCTTTTTCACTCTCCTCTTTCACTTTCATCAAGAGGCTCTTTAGTTCTTCTTCACTTTCTGCCATAAGGGTGGTGTCATCTGCATATCTGAGGTTATTGATACTTATCCCAGCAATCTTGATTCCAGCTTGTTCTTCCTCCAGCCCAGTGTTTCTCATGATGTACTCTGCATATACGTTAAATAAGCAGGGTGACAATATACAGCCTTGACGAACTCCTTTTCCTATTTGGAACCAGTCTGTTGTTCCATTTCCAGTTCTAACTGTTGCTTCCTGACCTGCATACAGATTTTTCAGGAGGCATGTCACGTGGTCTGGTTTTCCCATCTCTTTCAGAATTTTCAACAGTTTATTGTGATCCACACAGTCAAAGGCTTTGGCATCGTCAATAAAGCAGAAAAAAAGTGTTTTTCTGGAACCCTCTTGCTTTTTTGATGATCCATTGGATGTTGGCGATTTGATCTCTGGTTCCTCTGCCTTTTTTAAAACCAAGTTGAACATCTGGAAGTTCATGGTTCACGTATTTCTGAAGCCTGGCTTGAAGAATTTTCAGCATTACTTTACTAGTGTGTGAGATGAGTGCAATTATGCAGTAGTTTGAGCATTCTTTGGCATTGCCTTTCTTTGGGATTCAAGTGAAAACTGACCTTTTCCAGTCCTGTGGCCACTGCTGAGTTTTCCAAATTTGCTAGCATACTGAGTGCAGCACTTTTACAGCATCTTTCAGGATTTGAAATAACTCAACTGGAATTCCATCACCTCCACTAGCTTTGTTCGCAGTGATGCTTTCTAAGGCCCACTTGACTTCACATTCCAGGATGTCTGGCTCTAGGTCAGTGATCACACCATCGTGATTATCTTGGTCATGAAGATCTTTTTTGTACACTTTTTCTGTGTATTCTTGCCACCTCTTTTTAATCTCTTCTGCTTCTGTTAGGTCCATACCATTTCTGTCCTTTTTCGAGCCCATCTTTGCATGAAATGTTCCCTTGGTATCTCTAATTTTCTTGAAGAGATCTCTAGTCTTTCCCATTCTGTTGTTTTCCTCTATTTCTTTGCATTGATCGCTGAGGAAGGCTTTCTTATCTCTTCTTGCTATTCTTTGGAACTCTGCATTCAGATGCTTATATCTTTCCTTTTCCCCTTTGCTTTTCACATCCTTTCTTCTCACAGCTATTTGTAGGGCTTCCTCAGACAGCCATTTTGCTTTTTTGCATTTCTTTTTCTTGGGGATGGTCTTAATTCCCATCTCCTGTACAGTGTCATGAACCTCCATCCTTATTTCATCAGGCACTCTGTGTATCAGATCTAGTCCCTTAAATCTATTTCTCACTTCCACTATATAGTCATAAGGGACTTGATTTAGGTCACACCTGAATGGTCTAGTGGTTTTCTCCACTTTCTTCAATTTCAGTCTGAATTTGGCAATAAGGAATTCATGATCTGAGCTACAGTCAGCTCCCAGTCTTGTTTTTGCTGACTGTATAGAGCTTCTCCATCTTTGGCTGCAAAGAAATATAATATAATCAATTTTATATTATAAATATAATCAATCTGCTTTCAGTATTGGCCATCTGGTGATGTCCATGTGTAGAGTCTTGTCTTGTGTTGTTGGAAGAGGGTGTTTGCTATAACCAGTACGTTCTGTTGGCAGCAGTCTATTAGCCTTTGCCCTGCTTCATTGTGTACTCCAAGGCCAAATTTGCCCTTAACTCTGGGTGTTTCTTGACTTCCTACTTTTGCATTCCAGTTCCCTATAATGAAAAGGACATCTTTTTTGGGTGTTAATTCTAGAATGTCTTGTAGGTATTCAAAGAACTGTTCAACTTCAGCTTCTTCATCATTAATGGTTGAGGCATTAGCTTGGATTACTGTGATATGGAATGGTTTGCCTTGGAAACAAACATCATTCTGTCATTTTTGAGATTGCATCCAAGTACTGCATTTTGGACTCTCTTGTTGACTGTGATGGCTACTCCATTTCTTCTAAGGGATTCCTGCCTCACAGTAGTAGATCTAATGGTCTTCTGAGTTAAATTCACCCATTCCCGTCCATTTTAGTTCACTGATTCCTTGAATGTCGATGTTCACTCTTGTCATCTCCTGTTTGACCACTTCCAATTTGCCTTGATTCATGGACCTAACATTCCAGGTTCCTATGCAATATTGCTCTTTATAGCATCAAACCTTGCTTCTATCACCAGTACCATCCACAACTGGGTATTGTTTTTGCTTTGGCTCTGTCTCCATTCTTTCTGGAGTTATTTCTCCACTGATCTCCAGTAGCATATTGGGCACCTACCGACCTGGGGAGTTCCTCTTTTAGTATCCTGTCATTTTGCCTTTTCATACAGTTCATGGTGTTCTCAAGGCAAGAATACTGAAGTGATTTGCTATTCCCTTCTCCAGTGCACCACATTCTATTAGACCTCTCCACCATGACCTGACTGTCTTGGGTGGCCCCACAGGGCATGGCTTAGTTTCATTGAGTTAGACCAGGCTGTGGTCCATGTGGTCAGATTGGCTAGTTGTCTGTGATTGTGGTTTCAGTGTGTCTGCCCTCTGATGCCCTCTCTCAGTGCCTGCCTCTTACTTGGTTTTCTCTTACCTTGGACGTGGGGTATGTCTTCACGGCTGCTCCAGCAAAGTGCAGCTGCTGCTCCGTACCTTTGACAGGGGGTAGCTCCTCCCGGGCTCCACCCCTGACGTCAGACGTGGTGTAACTCCTTTCCACTGTTCTTGTGTGCCGTCGCAGTTGCCTGTGCTTATAATCTTCTTTATTTTAAGGTCTGTTTTGTCTGATATGAAGATTTCTACTCCAGCTTTCTTTTGCTTCCTATTTGGGTGGAATATATTTTTCCATCCTCTCACTTTCAGTGTCTTTGTGCCTTGAGGTCTGAAGTGGGTTTCCTGTAGACAGCATATATATTGATCTTGTTTTTGTATCCATTCAATGAGTCTGTGTCTTTTGGTTGGAGCTTTTAATCTATTTACATTTTAAGTAATTATTGATATATATATTCCTATTGCCATTCTCTTAATTGTTTGGGGTTGACTTTGTAAATCTTTTTCTTCTCTTCTATTTCTTGACTATATAAATCCCTTTAACATTTGTTGTAAAGCTGGTTTGGTGGTACAGAATTCTCTTAACTTTTGCTTGGCTGAAAAAGCTTTTGAATTCTCCATCAGTTTTGAATGCGATCCTTGCCAGCTACAGTAATCTTGGTGGTAGATTTTTCCCTTTCAGAACTTTAAATATATCCTGCCATTCCCTTCTGGCCTGCAGAGTTTCTGCTGAAAGATCAGCTGTTACGCATATGGGGTTTCCCTTGTATGTCACTCATTGCTTCTCCCTTGCTGCTTTTCATATTCTTTCTTTGTGTTTAGTCTTTGTTAGTTTCATTAGTATGTGTCTTGGCATGTTTCTCCTCGAGTTTATCCAGTATGGACTCTGTGCCTTTTGAAGTTGATTGACTATTTCTTCTTCCATGTTGGGGAAATTTTCAACTATAATCTCTTAAAAATTTTCTTATACCCTTTTTTTCTCTTCTTCTTTGAATGTTTAATTCAAATGTTGGTGCTTTTGATAGTCTCTGAGGTCTCTGAGACTATCCTCAGTTCTTTTCATTCTTTTTACTTTAACCTGCTCTTCAGAAGTTATTGCTACCATTTTTCCTTCTAGCTCACTGATTCCTTCTGCTTCAGATATTATGCTATTGATTATTCCTAGAGTATTTTTAATTTAAGTAAATGTGTTGTTTGTTTCTGTGTGTTTATTCTTTAATTCTTCTAGATGTTTGTTAATTGATTCCTGCATTTTCTCCATTTTGTTTTCAAGGTTTTTGATCATCTTTACTATCATTATTCTCAATTCTTTTTTAAGTAGTTTGGCTGTTTCGTCTTCATTTATTTGGACTGCCGCATTTCTAGTTTGTTCCTTCATTTGTGTAGTATTTCTCTGCCTTTTCATTATTTTTTTTAACTTATTGTATTTGAAGTCTGCTTTTTCCAGGCTTCAAGTTTGAATTCTTTCTTCCTTTTGGTTTCTGCCCTCCTAAGTTTGGTCCAGGGATTTGTCTAAGCTTCCTATAGGGTGAGATTTGTGCTGAGGTTTTGTTTGTTTGTTTGTTTCTTTCTTTCTTTTTCCTCTGATGGACAAGGCTGAGTGATATGGTAATCCTGTGTGCTGATGATTGGGTTTGTATTTTTGTTCTGTTTGTTGTTCAGATGAGGCATCCTGCACAGGGTACTGCTGGTGGTTGGGTGATGCTGGGCCTTGTTTTCAAGTGGTTTCCTTTTTGTGAGTTCTCACTATTTGATACTCCTGTAGACGGAGGAGCCTGGTAGGCTGCAGTCCATGGGGTCGCTAGGAGTCAGACACGACTGAGCAACTTCACTTTCACTTTT
This sequence comes from Tragelaphus eurycerus, assembly GCA_935064755.1. NCBI lineage: Eukaryota > Metazoa > Chordata > Mammalia > Artiodactyla > Bovidae > Tragelaphus > Tragelaphus eurycerus. The sequence continues at coordinate 16,637,791 of CAKXYN010000041.1, forward strand.
CACTTTCATGCATTGGAGAAGGAAATGCAACCCACTCCAGTGTTCTTGCCTGGAGAATCCCAGGGATGGGGGAGCCTGGTGGGCTGCCATTGATGGGGCCGCACAGAGTTGGACACGACTGAAGTGACCTAGCAGCAACAGCAGGGTTAGTTCTCTGGTGGTTTAGGGTCTTGGAGTCAGTGTTCCCACTTCAAAGGCTCAGGGCTTGATCTCTGGTCAGGAATGAAGTTTCCACAAGTGGTTTGTTATGACATTAAGTGAGATTAAAACAAATATCCAAAAATGAGAAACCAAAGATGAACCCCAGACAAATGGCAGTTACAAAATCAGGCAAATAATAATTTTAAAAAATGGAACATACACATATACATATACACCCATGAGCAAAGACAAAACAGTCAAGGAAAAATAAAGTATAGTAGATTGACCCGGTGAACAAAGGAAATAAAAAATTATATTTACCAGTTAAGAACAAAACTAAAGCAGAAACTGGAAAACAAAACTAACGCAAGGCTTCAAGTGGGGAATAAAGCTATGAAAACAAAACTAACAAATGTGTTGAGAGGAAAGGAAGGAAAGAAAAGAAAGAATAGATATGCAAAGTTAAATAGAGGTAGATGAAGAAGATTTATATACATTAAACATTAACTGCGAGGGGGAAAGAACAGTAGGAAAGGCAAACAAAGGAATAAATGTAGAAAATATATACTAGGTTTAAAAAATTAAAAATTATGAAAAAGAGAAACGAAAGAAAGTGAAGAAAGAAAAAGGACAAAAAAAAAAAAAAAGGAAAGCTCCATAGAACTGCAGAAATCCAGTGTAGAGGCAGAGGTTTATAACAACAATAAAAAGTGTGACTGAATAAACACATATACATATCCACCCATAAGCAAAATCAAAGCATTCCAACAGAAATAAAGTATAATAGATGAACAAAGGAACACCAAAAATTATATCTACCAGAACAAAACTAACTGAAGCACAAACTGGAAAACAAAACTAAAGCAAGGTGCCAATTGGGGAATAAAACAATGAAAATAAAATTAACATATGTTGAGATGTAAGGAAAGAAAGAATAGATATACAAAGTTAAATAAAAAAGATTTATGTACATTAAGGATTAATTGCAAGGGGAAAAGAACAGTAGGAGAAGCAAAGAAAGGGATAAATGTAGGAAAAATAATAATAGGTTTAAAAAATTAAAAAGTAGTATTAAAAAATTAGAAAAAAAGGAAATCTCCACAAAACTGAAAAAGCCCAGCATAGAGGCAGAGGTTTATAACAATAATAAAAAATGTAACTGAGAAAAAAAAAAAGCAAAGATTTCATAGTGCCAATAAAATCGACAACTGCAACAGAGTGGGGGAAAGGAGGAAAAAGAAAAAAAATCCAAAAGAATCTACAGAATAAGTCAAACGTAAGAATAATAAATGCTTTTCTTGGGTCACTGCTTTGAGTACTCTCCCTCGCTGGAAGTCACAGTCCACCTCATCTCTCTAGGATGCCCGCCAACACTGTGCTGATCTCTGGACCTGCTGCAGGGGCAGCTCAGATTCTAGTCTGGTCCTACTCTTGTGCATTCTTACCTCCAATGTCCATAGCTGTCAGGACTAGTGCATTTTCTTTTGTGGGCGCTCTCAGTGGCCTTTTATATATTCCATAGAGACAGAGTCTGCCTAGATGATTGTACGGATTTAATCTGCAGCTTGTACAGCTGGTGGGAAGGTTTTGGGTCTTCTTCCTCAGCCACACGACACCTGGGTTTCAATTGTGGTTTTATTTCCACCTCTGCATGTGGGTCGTCACTGGGGTTTGCTCCTGAGGCTGCCCTGGAGGACTTGGGTTTGCCCCTTGAGGGCCAGGGGTGGAGGTGGTGCAGCTGCTTGGGTCTCAGGGGCTCTGGCAGCACCAGGTACTCAGGGGAGTTGGAAGCTAGGGCAGCAGGAAATACAGTGCTCTAGAAGGGTATGGCAACCGGTATTGGCCAATACACATCAGTATTCTTGCCTGGAGAGCCCCCTCCCTGACAGAGAAGCCTGGCAGGCCACAGTGTACAGGGTTACAAAGAGTCCAGACATGACTGAAGTGACCCTGTGTGCATAGATGCAAGACTTTTTTGCCCGTGGCAGCTCTGCCCCAGTGAGAGGTGAGGTGCAGCTGTTTGGCTTGTGGGGACCCTGGTGGCACCAAGTGTGCAGCGACATGGACTGCCTCCCTGGCAGGAGTTATGGCCCTCTCAGAGTCTTTTTTGAGCCTCTTGTAGCTGGCAGTCAGAAGGCCTCTTTGGCCAGTCTTTCTCTGTAACTCTACCCATTCATGCACTTAGAGGACTCCTTTGCCTGGGGTCCTTCTCTGTTGTTCAGGGTGTGAAACACATAGAGGAGCCCCCTGACTGGGATCCTACTCAGTATATCCTTGTGTCAGGCACTTAAAGGGGCTCCCTGGCTGGGGTCCTACTCTGTAGTGCCTCAAGCGTTTGATGGGCCAGCCTCTTTTTTTTTTTTAATTTAATTTTATTTTTATTATTTTACTTTACAATATTGTATTGGTTTTGCCATACATCAACATGCATCCGCCACGGGTGTATACGTGTTCCCCATCCTGAACCCCCGTCCCACCTCCCTCCCCATGCCATCCCTCTGGGTCATCCCAGCGCACCCTTCCTGTATGATGGGTCAGCTTCTCTGTTGTTCAGCTGCCGATGCTGGCGTGTGGAGAGAGAGGCTGTGGTGATGGCCCACCCCCTACGCTGACTCAGCCCCCTACGCTGACTCAGCAGGATCGCCTTGCTTCCATGGCTGCCCGGCTTTTCTCCACAGGCATTTCCCACCACAATCTCCTCCCTCACATCCCCTCCATCTGTCTCTCCGCAGTCCACAGCAGCCCTCTCCCCGGGATTGCTCCACAATCCTTAAACTCCAGCTCCCAGCTGCTGCCCCTTCCAGGGGACCTGCATCCCTGTCCAGGGTTTGTATGGCTGTGGCAAGGACTGTCTGATGCTCATTCCATTTAGGCTACCACAGATCAGCTGTTTCACTCTCAGCCTTAAATGTTTCTCCTCTGACTCAGACAGTTGCCCTGATGTGGGGATCGGACCCCTGCTTCAGTTCCCCCACCCACCGAGGGCAGGTCCAGTCGTACTAACACTCCTGTGTTTCCCCCTAGTTCCTTCTTCCTACTGAGTTTTGTGTGGTTCTATATATTCTTTTCTGCTGGTCAGATACTCCAGGCCACTCTCAGCTGGTGTTCTGAGTGCACTTCTGTGTCTGAAACTATTCCTGATGTATCCGTGAAGAGAGATGTCCTCCACATCCACCTACTCTTCCGCCATCTTGTTCCTGACAGATCAGATCAGTCGCTCAGTCGTGTCCGACTCTTTGCGACCCCATGAACTGCAGCACGCCAGGCCTCCCTATCCATCACCAGCTCTCGGAGGTCACTCAGACTCACATTCATCGAGTCAGTGATGCCATCCAGCCATCTCATCCTCTGTCGTCCCCTTCTCCTCCTGCCCCCAATCCCTCCCAGCATCAGAGTCTTCTCCAATGAGTCAACTCTTCGCATGAGGTGGCCAAAATACTGGAGTTTCAGCTTTAGCATCATTCCTTCCAAAGAAATCCCAGGGCTGATCTCCGTCAGAATGGACTGGTTGGATCTCCTTGCAGTCCAAGGGACTCTCAAGAGTCTTCTCCAACACCACAGTTCAAAAGCATCAATTCTTCGTTAGAGTCTGTCCCATTTAACAGTTCTATCTACTGCATTTAAGCAGCTTACATTTTATAGTTATTTTGGGCAGGCAGTAAATTCAAAACGTATGAATGGAAGGAGCATAAATAGGTGTTGTTGGTTAAGTTTTTCTGGGAAGCTTTTGAATCCATATCTGTAAGTAGTTTTGAAAACCTAAGCTTACAAAAGCTTCTGTAGTTTTACTTCATTTTGAATATAGAGGTCATCTGGGAAAGGAAGACTGCTGGCTCTTTGGCCTCTGTCCTGGCTTACAGCCAGGATGGTTATTACGTTAGTCATTTTCTTTATGGAGTTGTTCTCTAAACTGTGTTGAGTATATGATGTTACTTTCTAATAAATTGCCAGATGAAAAATAAAATTCATTTACTCTCTGTAGCTTTTGAGAGAAAACAGTGAAATCATGTTACTTTGATTGAGACCAGCCCTCAAAATTTGTGATCAGTAAGTTTAAAGTGTTGTGTTTTTACCCTGTCATATTTGAATTTTTTTGAAATAGATTTAATTGAAGCAAAATTAGTGGGAATATTGGATATTTTGGATGAAGAAAATCGCCTTCCCCAGCCAAGTGATCAACACTTCACATCTGCAGTTCACCAGAAGCACAAAGACCATTTCCGACTCTCTGTGAGTTTGTCATTTCAAAATTGAGGCTCTTGTTGGAAGAGAAACTTTCAGAAAGATGTGCTAGATGTTAGATATTAAATAATTAGACTCCTAAGTTATGTAAGGCTTTGAACAACTATATACATCCTATATAATTAATCCAGCACAGTGTCTTCTATAGATGACCATTAATTTAAATCTGTATATTTTTGCTGCTGCTGATCCATCCAATCAAGGCCCTTTTAGCTGGATATAAAATACATTTCTCCTAAATAAGATGTACAAAAAGATTTATGTACATTTTTTTGTACATTTATGTATTGTTTTTATGTTCTCCCTTCTGGGGGAAGTGGCCATCAGTCACTATGTTCCGTATCGGGTGAACTGGATCACTTCCCAGGAGTTAGGACCTAGAATCACATGCAGCCACCTGTCTGCGCATTTGTAAAACCAGCAAAGCTTGTGGCTAAGAGTCTGACTGGTAGAAGCAGTTCATTTAATGATCACTAATTTCTTTTGATGCTCTTTCCTTATGAGTTTTGAAAGGCAGTTGTACTCAGAGAGAGTCATAGAAGCTGAAGCAACAGAAGAATTAGCTGAAGGGTAAAACAGACACAGAGACAAAAAGAGACACAGAGAGAAATAAATGAGAAGTACTCTTCCAAAAAGGGTCAGAAGACCTGGTTCTCTAGACTGCTGTTGTGTCATAGAGCTGTGCTTGAATCCCCGCCAGTGTGGTGACCGGTAGGGCCATTCTCCATAAAGCTGGAGCGTGCATCTCTTGAGATGTTTTCTTTGTTTAGGTAGCTCTGTGTTCATCTTTACACTCAACTTACATCCCCTGACGTAATCCAAACACAACCCTGTCCTTGTGCCCAGAATGAGCAGAGTAGCACAGAGAAATGTGGATGTTAATTTCACCCATGTAGGTAGGTGCTGCCTCATCTTAAAACAACAAAGACAGGAAGGAAGCAAGATGGAAGAGAAAAGAAAAGCCGTTCAGAGTTGCAGTTGCCTTCTATACTGTTACAGTTTTGCGCCTGGGGCATAGTATAGCAGTCATTGCTTTGATGGGTCCAGGAGTTCAAGTGAATGAATGCAGATATTCTTGTTTCCATACATCATTAACTAAATCAATAACACAAGCAGGTTGAAGGCATTTACTGAAAAAGCTGATGTAATTATGCTAACCTTCTCTGGAGACTGCATCCCATAACCACCTGCTCCATCAACTTGCAGTTCTTCTATATCCTTAAATAAATCTTGGGATGTGAAGGCTGCCTCTCTTCACTTAAGTGGAGATATAAATAAAACAGCGTGTGTCCCCAGGAAAAGTTCTGCTAAGATTGAAGACGTGTATCCAGTCCTGTTTATTCACTGCTCTCTAAGAGAACCAGTCTGGATGCACAGTCGCTTTTGCCAAGAGAACTGACTGCTGGTCAACAAATTGTGACCAAGGATTCTGAGACATAGCGCTCCAAGGACAGCCAACAAAAGCATCAGGAATGGGCTTTGGTCATTTTCCTCAAAACAGAACAAGAGCACAGCAGTAAATTCTAATTTGTACGGTTCACTACTTTTGTTGTATTTCTTTGAAAATGTAAATAATGATAATCATTTATTGAATTGCTTGCCATGTGCCAGATGCATTCTAAGCATTTTGCTTGAATTACTTTATGTAATCCTCACAATGAGCTTCGCTGGTGGCTCAGATGGTAAAGAATCTGCCTGCAATGTGGGATACCTGGGTTCAGTCCCTGGGTTGGGAAGATCCCCTGGAGGAGGGGATGGCTACCCACTCCAGTGTTCTTGCCTGGAGAATCCCCATGGACAGTCTGTAGGGTCACAAAGAGTCGGACACGACTGAGTGACTAAGCCCAGCACAGCACAGTGCTCACAGTGATCCTTTGCCGTTGCTCCTGCTTGCTTCCCCATGCTAGAGATGAGGGGACTGGCACGGAGAGGGCAGGTGACCGCCTTTCCTAGAATAGAGAGAAAGGGTTGGATTTGGGCATCAGGCTGGCGTCTTGATCCCAGGGCCACCCTCTGACTCGTGCGGTTTGCTGCCACGCAGAGGGGAGGCTCTGTGGTCTGCCAGCACTCTCACCCAGGAGAAGCCTGGTGAGGTTACGGAGTCTTAGCTTTTTCATTTTTAAATGAGATCGTCTTTCTTAACCCTAGGCTATTTTGTGGGTCACAGGTGATCTTTTATTTTGGAAACTTTTAGAAATGATACCAGTATGAGGTATTATAGTGATAGTACAACCAGAAAGTGATTTTGTTTTCTTCAAATAGATTTGGGCTATTGTGTCAAAGTGTTAGGAGGTATGGCTAAAATCAGTAGGTGAGTCTCTGTGCTGATATCAGGTGTTTCTATAGAACAATGCTGGAATCAAGCTGGAATCAAGATTGCCGGGAGAAATATCAATAACCTCAGATATGCAGATGACACCACCCTTATGGCAGACAGATATGCAGATGACACCACCCTTATGGCAGAAAGTGAAGAGGAACTAAAAAGCCTCTTGATGAAAGTGAAAGTGGAGAGTGAAAAGGTTGGCTTAAAGCTCAACATTCAGAAAACGAAGATCATGGCATCTGGTCCCATCACTACATGGGAAATAGATGGAGAAACAGTGGACACAGTGTCAGACTTTATTTTTCTGGGCTCCAAAATCACTGCAGATGGTGACTGCAGCCATGAAATTAAAAGACGCTTACTCCTTGGAAGGAAAGTTATGACCAACCTAGGTAGCATATTCAAAAGCAGAGACATCACTTTGCCAACAAAGGTTCGCCTAGTCAAGGCTATGGTCTTTCCTGTGGTCATGTATGGATGTGAGAGCTGGACTGTGAAGAAGGCTGAGCGCCGAAGAATTGATGCTTTTGAACTGTGGTGTTGGAGAAGACTCTTGAGAGTCCCTTGGACTGCAAGGAGATCCAACCAGTCCATTCTGAAGGAGATCAGCCCTGGGATTTCTTTGGAAGGAATCGATGCTAAAGCTGAAACTCCAGTATTTTGGGCACCCATGCGAAGAGTTGACTCATTGGAGAAGACTCTGATGCTGGGAGGGATTGAGGGCAGGAGGAGAAGGGGACGACAGAGGATGAGATGGCTGGATGGCATCACTGACTCGATGAATATGAGTCTGAGTGACCTCCGAGGGCTGGTGATGGATAGGGAGGCCTGGCGTGCTGCAGTTCATGGGGTCGCAAAGAGTCGGACACGACTGAGCGACTGATCGGATCTGATAGAACAAGGCTTCTCAACCTTGGTCACACCTAGGAATCACCTCATGTAAATGGTTTGCTGGTTTAAAAGTGCTCCAGATAACAATTCAGCAGCTACTACTTAAGACATAAACAGTTAACTTTTGTTTTGCATGTGCTTGTAAATAGTGTGGTTTTGTTTTGGGTCTTATTCCTTTTTTTTTTCTTCCTAAGAGATTATGACCAAAAATATTTGCTAGATTTTATTGGTATATTGAGGCTTACTTAAGGAGCAATATGATTGTATGAAGTATGAAAACTCCCGATGTTTTCTAAAGGGAGTTATTAACGTTGTATATTTTTGATAATTTAATGACTGATGTATGTGTTGATTTTCAGATTCCTAGAAAGTCTAAGCTGGCAGTTCACAGGAACATCCGAGACGATGAAGGCTTCATCGTCAGGCATTTTGCCGGGGCAGTGTGCTATGAAACAGTAAGTAGAACATTGACAGGGAGAAAACCATTCGATGTTAAAGCTGCGCTGTACAGTACCGTAATGTCTAGCCACATCTGGCTTTTTAAAGTTAAGCAAAATTTAAAATTCAGCTCCTCAGGACCCCGGCCGCATCTCACGTGCTCGCTGTTCCCGTGGCTGGTGGTGGCTGTATCGGACAGCGCAGACGCAGAGCGTTTCTGTTACCTGAGTGTTCTGTTGGACAGCACTGTGTTAAGCAATATGACCACAAGATGGACTGAACCATTCCTGTCTGCTTTGTTTTTCAGACTCAGTTTGTGGAAAAAAATAATGACGCCTTACATATGTCTCTTGAGTCCTTAATATGTGAATCCAGGGATAAATTTATCCGGGAATTATTTGAGTCATCCACAAATAACAACAAAGACACTAAACAAAAAGCAGGAAAACTTAGCTTCATCAGTGTGGGAAACAAGTTTAAGGTATTTGTGGCAAATGTATTGCTAGAATTTTTTTTTTTTTTTCCTTTTACTGCAGTAAAAAATTGTGTTTTACACTATCCGGTGGATAATGTAGTTCACTCTGAGAAATCCCACGAGTGAGCTTCAAAGAGCAGACGCTGAATTGTTGATGTTTGTATACAAAAGAACATAAAGTGGGCATAGTAGCAGAACGTACAGAAATCTTGTAATTTTATGAACGTGTTCTTCCTTGGTGCTTCACATGTGCTTCTCCTAATGTTCTTGCTTCTGCTTACTGTCTGGTTGACCTTCAGACCTTCTCTTTCCCACGTGTCTTCTGTTTCCTTCCTCACTCAGCAGTTTTGTTTTGGCTGGAGTAGTCCAGCTCGAGATGGCTAGAGAGGCCTAGTTGAGATGAGAGAGGAAAAGCAGGCACTGCCAGGGGCTTCAGGTAAATGATCACCTTCGTGGACTCCTACTTAATAGAGCGGCTGCCGTGTTAAAGCCGGGCTCAGTTAATGGTTCAGTTTGTAGTTCATTTTTAATGTGTTCTCTCTCATAAGTGCATTTTGGGTGTGCATAGTACACTAAAATTTGATTAAAGCTTTTAATAACTTCCATACAAGAGAAATACTTGGTGTGGCAAGCCCTTCATATTGTTTAACGCTGAAGAACACTTCATTTGTTTCACTGATTTTGGATCAGAAATTTATTCCTTGAGGTCTGACGGGAATTGTCACATTTTGCATCTAAGAAATGGAACACTCCTGTTTGGTTCTAACTGTTGAGTATTTTGCATATAAAAACTTTATATCACTTTCAATGAATAAATGATAATGAATAGATAAAATAAATAGAATTAATTTCTCTCTTATACATTTCCACAGTCTTGTTCCATTTATAAGAAAACTGCATATACCTTTCATTTTGTATACTTCAAATATTAAAAAATGATTTAATTAGGAACAGTATTTAATTAAGGCTCAGAATACTAGGATACTGATAATGTAAGCTTCCTAAAAGCCCACAGTGGTGTGGGCTGAAATGGGCTCTAAATAACTAACTTGATAAAATTATGGTTATAAAACAAAAGCTGAAGCATAGATATAAGAGAAAGCTTGTCACATATTTTTCAGGTAACTGAATAAAAGGTCTTAAACTCTTGTTAATTAATTATGAGTTTCTTCTCGTGAGTATTCTTTCTCTTATTTAGATATTCTTAAATTCTTACATAAACATGTGCTGACAGATTGGTTTAAAATAGTACATTAGCCTGTATGAAATGGAGATCATTTATTAAGTATTTTCCTACATGATATATTAGTATTGCTGGCAAGAACACACTTGAAATTTTAGACAGTTTATATAAATAAAATAAAAAACATTCTTAAAATTCTTTGGACTAAGGTGTTTTATGTTAAGACTTTAAGTGCTTAAAATTGCTTAAATGCAATATGATGCATTTTGCACATCAGACTACTTGAAAACTGTAAAAGCTGTAACATGATTAATAATAAAATTTCAAAATGTTCTGTTGTGATGCTTTGAAATGAAATAATAGTAATTCTTATTTTTAAGTATAGTAGAATAGTTTATTAAATTCAAGTTATGTGTGGCAACATATAAACATATAAAACAGGCTAGCATTTACATCACTGGGAACCAGAGGCTTTCCAGTGAAATGTGACGTTTTCAGGTTATTGAGACAGAACTCTTTTACTATTGCTGTTTTAGAGAAAGTTTTTTTTTTTTTGATGAAAATCTTATTCTTTTATTATATACAGATACAATTGTATGTTTTAAAATAAAATACAAATAAAGCATGAGTTGCATAAGGCTGTTACACCTTGTGGTCTTTGACCACTAGTGTTTGGTAGTGGACATTCTTCCCTCTTCTCTCAGATACTGTAGTTCATTTTTACTGCTTCTATGCTTCATTCTCACTTTATCTCCATTTTTGGGGAGAGTACTGTGTTATTGATTAGGAACCATGGGCTTTGTGACAGTCATTTTCTTTCCAAATTAGCAGCTCTTACACTTGGTTTTCATTTGTGTGCTGGTCCAGACTGGTTAAGGTTATCAAAACATGTTGATGTATGGCAAAACCAGTACAATATTGTAAAGTAAAAAAAAATAATAATAAAAAAATAAATAAAGTTTTAAAAATAAAAACAACTTATTGTAATTAAAAAAAAAAGATTGTCAAAACTGTTGCAACCAGATAAGTGGGTGTATTCTTTTAATCTAAATTCATCCCATTTTTATTATAACTTAAGCCTATATTGTCTGAAGTATGCTGGAGGATCATGCCTAAGAGAATGAACCTTGGTGTTAGGCCTTTGTTAGAATCTTGGTTTTGCTTTTACTACCTCCATGATCTTGGCAAATAATTTATCTCTCTGGACCTCAATGCTTTCTTCACCTGTAAAATGAGACTAATATATCCCTAATTAGAGTTGTGCAGATTAAACTAGATAGTACCTGTGAAAAGCTTTGAGCAGTGTCTGACTCATAGAAAGCATTCAGTAAAGTATACCTATTATTATTACTAAATATAGCTAAAAGTAGATATGTTAATTTATCTTTTGTTAAGTAGTACAATAAGCATCCCAGTATAAAATCAGTATAACAGTTTTACACAATTTACTTTGCAGAGAAGTAAAGTAAATACATGATTTTAACGTACTGAGCCAGAGTAAATTATAATCACTTAATATTATTTTAAAAAGGAAAGCACAGTAACTACTTACAGTGTCCATTGTGAATTTTACTTGGAGAAGATTGTCCTAGCCTTTAAAAATAATTGAAATGAGAGATTTTAAAATAGTAAAGAGGCTTTCAACAGGTAGGCAGGTTGATTTCATTTATGATAGGTGTTACATAAAACAGTTCTAATATATAGCATGAGTGGGTATTTTAAACATATCCTCCTTCTTAATGGAGTGTGACACAAGCTACACCCAGCTTGCCACGTATTCACATACTGCTCCTTCGATTCCTTTTTGAATGCATCACACCTGCATTTTCATTTACTTCTTTCATTGCTTGTATCCTTTTTCCTCATTCACCCCACCTCCAACCGTGCATGTATGTTTTCTAGTATTGCTAATTTTCAGTCTTTTAATTACACAAGTTCTGTTTATTTAAGTTATTGTCCTTGGTGTTATGTATTAGCCATACATTTTTGCATGTTACTATCTGTTAAAGAGATTGTGTAGAGCTGTTAAATTGTAACATGTTGTAGGTGAGCATTATTGCATGTTGAAGAGCTAATTTTTACTTGTGGTGTTGTGTACTTTTGCTTTCTGAAATAATGAAATGATTTCTTCTACAGACACAGCTAAATTTGCTTCTGGATAAACTTCGAAGTACAGTGAGTATACTTAAAAAAAAAAACAGGGTTTTTAAATGGTCTTCTTAAACTATTATTAGTAATTATTAAAATAAGCACAGTAAACTTGGAATAATTAAAAATTTATTTTAAAAAATTTCCTCATTGAAAGAAAATCAGTTTTTAAAATGGTTATCATTTTGGTTAGGTTTGTTCTGAAGACAAGTCAAATGTGTGTGTGCAGTCAAATTGTTTTATAAAAATAAAGAGTTCTCTGAATGTTATTAAGATTATCCCGTAGCTTCAGGAGAGTGAAAATAATTAGTTATTATAAAGAAGGAAGATGTATATTTTAAGATTAAAGACAGTGCATGTAATTCATTCTCATTTTATTTCTCTGGTGATAACATTCAGTGTTACATGACAGTGTGATGTTGACATTGTTGATAGGGAAAAAATGGACGTGGTATTTTTATGCCATATAATAGAGGCAGTAGTTCCCCAGAGACTTTTTGGAAAACTGGACATTTTAATTCCCTCTATTTGTATAAAGAAAATCCACCATAGAAAGAAATTTGATATCTGGCTTATGTTAATGAAGCGTCGCTTCAGGAGAAGATTATTTTTTAAACAAATCCACAGAACTTAACTAAATACTCTTCATTTTCACGTAGTCATTTTGAAAAGCCAAATTTTTATTCTCTGTGCTATTATTGCTTAATTTATTGTTAGACTTGCTTTTGAAACCATTAAGAAATTCTCTTAAACATCTTCATTGTTTGCAAATATTTATCTCTTAAGGACAAAACTTCTTTGAAAACTAAACCTGATGAGGTATTTTATTTTTATCACCCAAATATGATGCTACTGTTAAATGATTATGTTATAGTTGTGATTTTTTTTAAAGGCTTTTCTAAAAAGTATCTAAGAGCATTTGCAGTGAGCATCATTTGTTGATATAAGTGTTGAGCTTTGCAGGTGTGACTGCTTGGAAGAGAAGCCGATACTTGGATGTTCAGTGTGTCAGCCTCAGTCCCCAACAGTCTCACTGTGTCCGTGGCAGTGTGCTCTCTGCCTCGTTCTGCATAATCTGGTCACTGACTCCAAACGAATGCCTTTAAGCTTTTTAAAATACATACCATTTAACAGAACTTTAAGATGTACAGTAGTGCAGCTCAGGGACCTACTGTATGTTTCTAAAATAGAACGATGAGAAAAGTTGATTTTTGTTTTTGTAATACTTTGCCCTAAATTTTAAAAGGCATAATTTTATTTGCTCATCTTGTCATAGGGCAGTTTTCTTATCACAGCAGCATAGCACATAAATAAATTTAAATGTGGAGTATAATCACATGTATGCCATCCTATGAAGTATATTGTTTAAATATATTGAAATATTTTATTATGAAAGACTTTTCTTTTTACAATAACACGATTTTTGGCACTCAAATATAAAACAGTATTTTTCTAACATTATTACTATATAAATGCTTTACATTGTAAAAGTATGCTAGTTGTTTTAAGTTCCTTAGTGATTATTTTAAGAGAGGCTCATAACCTAATGATAATATGCTCTGAAAGTTGCTGGAATTTTTAGAAAAAGAAGAATGCTGCATGTGTTATGTTTTAAAGTACCTTTATTCTTCTAGGGAGCAAGCTTTATTCGCTGTATCAAGCCTAATTTAAAGATGACAAGCCATGACTTTGAAGGAGCTCAAATTCTATCTCAACTTCAATGTTCAGGTATTTCTCTATTTTATAATCTATGTTGGAGTATATCAAGAGTCTTATTTAGTTCAAATACAATTTAATATATCCAGTGTATTCAAATAATTCACAACTATCTTGATTATTTTTAAGCACAATAAGACTTTTATATTCCTTTATTTATAAGAAAAGAAAAGTGGACAAATTATTTGAACAATATTTGTGTATAGTATTATTTCACAATAATCTTTTAACTCATTGAAGTATAATTTATAAAAGCTTTTCAACTGTAGAGAACAGTATGAAGATTCTTTTAAAAACTAGAAATAAAACTGTCATATGACCCAGCAATTCCACTACTGGGAGTATACTCTGAGAAAACCATAATTGAAAAAATATTTGTACCCCAGTGTTCATAGTAGTTGTGTGTGTGTGTGTGCTCAGTTGTGTCAAACTCCTTGCAACCCCATGGATGGTAGCCCACCAGCCTCCTCCGTCCCTGGAATTTTCCTGGCAAGAATACTGGAGTGGGTTGCCATTTTCTACTCCAGGGGATCTTCCTGACCTGGGGATTGAACACATGTCTCTTGCATTAGCAAGTGAGTTCTTTACCACTGCGCCACCTGAGAATTCCACCTCCTGGTTACCCCCCACCCTGCCGTGTTCATAGCAGTACTCTTTACAATAGCCAGGACATGGAAGCAACCTAGATGTCCATCGACAGATGAATAGATAAAGAAGATGTGGTGCATGCGCACAATGGAGTATAATTCAGCCATAAAAAAAAAGAATGCATTTGAGTCAGTTCTAGTGAGTTGGATGAACCTAGAACCTGTTATACAGAGTGGAGTAAGTCAAAAAGAGAAAAACAAGTATCATATGTTAACACATATATATGGAATCTAGAAAAATGGTATTAATGAACCTATTTGCAGGGAAGGAATGGAGACGCAGATACAGAGAACAAGCTTGTGGACACAGCAAGGAAAGGAAAAATTGAGATGAATGGAGAAAGTAGCCTTCACCTATATACACCACCATGTATGAAATAGGTAGATGGTGCAAAGTTACTATTTAACACAGGGAGCCCATCCTGGCGCTCTATGATGACCTAGATGGGTGGGAGGCTCAAGAGAGAGAGGGAGGGGTTGTTGTTCACTTGCTCAGTCGTGTCCGACATTTTGTTACCTCATGGACTGCAGCACACCAGGCTTCCCTGTTCTTACTTGTCCCCAGAGTTTGCTCAAACTCATGTCCACTGAGTCGGTGATGCCATCCAGCCATCTCATCCTCCGTTGCCCTCTTCTCTTCCTGCCTTGTCTTTCCCAGCATCAGGGTCTTTTCTAATGAGCCGGCTCTTCACATCAGGTGGCCAAAGTATTGGAACTACAGAATCAATCCTTCCAATGAATATTCACGGTTGATTTCCTTTAGAATGAACTGGTTTGATCACCTTGCTGTCCAAGAGACTCTCAAGAGTTTTCTCCAGCACCACAATTTGAAAGCATCAGTTCTTAAGTGCTCAGCCTTCTTTATGGTCTAATTCTCACATCTGTACATGACTACTGGAAAAACTATAGCTTTGACTATGCAGACCTTTGTCAGCAAACTGATTTCTGCTTTTTAATATGCTGTATAGTTTTGTCATAGGTTTTCTTCCAAGGAACAAGCATCTTTGAATTTCATGGTTGCAGTCACCATCTGCAGTGATTTTGCAGTCCAAGAAAATCAACTTTGTCACTGTTTCCATTTTTTCCTCATTTTTTGCCATGAAGTGATGAGAACAGATGACATGATCTTAGTTTTCTGAATGTTGAGTTTTAAGCCAGCTTTTTCACTATCCTCTTTCAGTTTCATCAAGAGACTCTTTAGTTCTTTTATACTTTCTGCCATAAGGGTGGTGTCATCTGCATATCTGAGGTTATTGATATATCTCCCGGCAGTCTTGCTTCCAGTTTGAGCTTCATCCAGCCTGGCATTTTGATTGATGTACTCTGTGTGTAAGTTAAACAAGCAGGCTGACAATGTACAGCCTTGACGTACTCCTTTCCCAATTTTGAACCAGTCTGTTGTTTCATGTCTGAAGGGGATATATGTATAATTATGGCTGATTTGCATTATTATATGGCAGAAACCAACAGAACATTGTGAAGCAATTTTCCTCCAATTAAAAAATAATAATTCAGAAAACCAAAAACACTCTTTAGCTGTGAACCCAGATCTCCCCTGTGGGTGCTCTCTGTGGCTTTCTTTCCATGGCATTCTCAGTCCCACAGCAGGTCATTCCCCATGTAACTGGGTCAGGTTTTGTTGTCCTTGCTTCTCACTCTACTACTTATTAAAAACAAACAACACAGTGCCCTTGAGAAAGGACAGACATGGCCAGGTGAGTGGTAGAGAGTGATGGTTTAACCAAGTGCAGAAACGTTCCACGCAAGCCAAGGGAATTGTGCTGTTCTCAATTCTTTTTTTTTTTTTTTACAAGTAGTAAAGTGAGAAGCGAGGATACCAAAACCTGACCCAGTTATGCAGGTCAGGGGCCCGGGACTCTTTTCTTTATCCTGTGCCCATCCTCCATCCTTCTCATACCACCCCTGCCTCTCCCAGGGCATGGCCTTTCCCCTTCTGTAGATTCAGGTTAGGGACACTTCGTGAAACTCTCTTGCCAACCTGACTCCATTTCTTGCTCTTCTTGGCGGCAGATTTATTAGAAAGCCGAGGTCGCTTTAGTTTCAGAGTGCCTTGTTTATATGGGCTCCTTTCAGAACCCTGTACCTGATATTATATTCTTTGTAATTTATAATTTTGTAGTTATTTCTTAAAGAGCCCTCCCCCAATTATATAAGCTTCGGTTCAGTTCAGTTTAGTCGCTCAGTCGACCCCGTGGACTGCAGCACGCCAGGCCTTCCTGTACATCACCAACTCCTGGAGTTTACTCAAACCCATGTCCATCAGTCAGTGATGCCATCCAGCCATCTCACCCTTTGTCATCCCCTTCCCCTCCTGCCCTCAATCTTTCCCAGCATCAGGGTCTTTTCAGATGAATCAGTTGTTCGCATCAGGTGGCCAAAGGATTGGAGTTTCAGCTGCAGCATCAGTCCCTCCAATGAACTCCCAGGACTTATCTCTTTTAGGATGGACTGGTTGGATCCTTGCAGTCTAAGAGACTCTCAGGAGTCTTCTCCAATACCACAGTTCAAAAGCATCTATTCTTCAGCACTCAGCTGCATCTACCCTTGACCCCTCTCATAAAAACTTAGCTGTCGATGAATGGTTTTCTCCTCATCTGCATGGAGAAGGTGGGCAAGGCAGATTGGCCTTGTAAACTCATGATCACTAACCTTCAAAGGGCTCTCATACCCACCCACCAAGTTTACCTGGCCAGCAGGTTTTATTTCTCTTCAGTGACCAGTCTGACTTACCCTGCCCTGAGCTTCTGCCAGCAGACAGCCTCATGTCTTTTTACTCAAAAGCTGAATGCCTGTGTGCTGCCAAATATCTTTACCTGCATACTTTCCCTCCTGATGGAAAGTAGAAAGTGCTGCTCTTCCTCATTGAGGCTGCAGTGTCTTGGATTCATCCCTCCCTGCCTTCTCAGGAACCTTGAGTACTGACGACCTGTACTGAAGCTCTGAGACGGCCTCTCCCTCTGAACCTCATCTTCATTCCCTCTCACCAACATTTCCTTCCCGCTCCTTCCCCATCTCTGGCCTTACTTTCTGTTCTCCAGGTTTTGCTTTTCTCTCCAAGAATATTCTCTTCTCGCTTTCTCAGTTTCCTGCCTCCCACTCACTCTTGAGCCCAGGAGAAATCAGCTTTCACCAGGGTGATTCTGGGTAGGATCTCTGGTGACTCTCCTGATCCTGAATTAGGCGTTTCTCTGCAGACCTCATCTCAGTGGACTACAGCAGCGTCAGGCTCCGCTCTGTCCCTGTAACATCGCCTTTCCTTGGCTGCTAAAACAGCATGTGTCCCTGCTTGTCCTGAATGCCTTGCCGTTCCTGCCTGCTGTGCAGGGTCGTCCTCTTCCACCTGGGTGTCTCTTGTTGGCCCTGTTGTTCTTCTCACTTCTATCTGTGCTGTTTGATATGACTTTCTGTGGAGGTGGAAATAATCTGTACCCGTGTTGTGCAGTATGGCAGCCACTAGATACTTGGGGCTGTTGAGCCCTTGAAATGTGACTAGTGTGAGTTAGATACTGAATTCTTAATTGTGCTTAATTAAAAAAATTAAATAGTCACACGCGACAAACCTAGACAGTGTATTGAAAAGCAGAGATGTTATTCTGCCAACTAAGGTCTGTATAGTCAAGGCTATATGGTCTTTCCATCAGTCACGTATGGTTGTGAGAGCTGGACCGTAAAGAAGGCAGTACACCGAGGAACTGATGCCTTTGAACTGTGGTGCTGGAGAAGACTCCTGAGAGTCTCTTGTACAGCAAGGGAATCAAACCAGTCAATCTTAAGAGAAATCAACCCTGGGTACTCACTGGACGGATTGATGCTGAAGCCGACACTCCAGTATTTTGGTCATCTGATGCAAACAGCTGACTCACTGGAAAAGTCCCTGATGCTGGGAAAGATTGAGGGCAGAAGGAGATGAGGGTGTCAGAGGATGAGATGGCTGGATGGCATCACCGATGCAATGGACATGAACTTGGGCAAACTCTGGGAGAGGTTGAGGGACAGAGAGGCCTGGCGTGCTGCAGTCCATGAGTCAGACACAACTGCGTGACTAAACACCACCAAGTCACATGTGGCTAGTGCAAGTACAGAGTGTGTGTCCAGCCTGGACAGCCTAGGCATATGTTCTCAGTCTAAGGCTCCCAAAGCCCCTTTCCATGTGACCTAAGGAGTGTATCTTTTACTCCTTCAGATTTGCTGAGATACAATTGACAAGTAACATTATATAAGTTCAAGTTGTGTAATGTGTTGATTTGATACACTTATGTATTGCAAGATGGTTATCACCATAGCATTAGCTCAGAGTCCTGTTGGACCACATAATTACCACAGCTTGCTTGTGGTGGGAACCTTTAAGATCTACTCCCCTAGCAAACAGTGAGCCTTAGGACAAACAGTGAGTCTTAGGACTCTCTAATTCAAGCTGTCACCATCTTTGGCTCTTTGCTGAAGTTTCTTAACTATCCTCCTTGCATCTGCTTGGTTTGTTCTTCACATACATCCAGAATGACTGCCTTACCACTCAAACCTGAGCCTGCCTTTTTATTGCTTGACATGCTGCAGTGCTTCTGACTCTGGTTGGGGCAAAGAGCAGAATTCTCGCAGCTTATGAAACCCCATGTGATCTGGCCCGTTTGCCTCTGTTTTCTCTCTCTCCTCTCTGCTCTCCAGTCACTCTGGCCTTTGTTTTAGTTTCTTAAATGCCCTGTACTCCCTCCGGTCCTGGGGCCTCTGCATCTGCCGCTCCCTCTGTTTGATAAACTCTCATCTCCCCTTTGTCTTCATTGTTCATGTCTCAGCTTGGTTGTCCTTTCCCCGTGAAAGCCTTTCTTGATGCCCCTACAAGGAAGGGGGCCCGAGTAAAGGGTGCCAAGCACTTTCATTTCAAAGTCACAGATTTTATTTAATTTCTCCTTTCTCTAATCTGTAAACTCTTGAGGGCAGAAACCCTTCTGACTTGGATGCATGTTCCTGCTTACTGGCAATGCAAAGCATATACTAGACTTAGTAAATATCTGTTGAATGAAATACACAGGCGAGGAAATAAAGATTTATTCTTGACTAATTTTAGCAAATACTAGAAAATTAAATATGGCAACTCACTCTAGTATTCTTGCCAGAGAAATCCCATGGACAGAGGAGCCTGATGGGCTACAGCCCATGGGGTCGCAAGAGTTGGACACAACTTGGTGACCAAATCACCACCACCAGAAAGTTAAATAAATGATGTCTGTTTTATTCCTACATATGTATAGTTGTATTTTTGTAATGTTTTCTTCAGATCATTTTTGCTTGGAGTCTGGTTATTTTCCTCATTTAAATTTCTCTTTAGGATTTGGTTAACCTAACATAATATCATTTACTTCCTACTGAGCATGCAGTGTCCTGGCAAGTCAAGTGTGTTTAGATTTAGCTCTGTGCGCTATTAGATTAGCAGAATGTGGGCTCACTAATGCTTTAGCTGGGATTCCTCTTTCAGTAAGCAGTTCATTTTAACAAGATACGTTGGCAGTTTAATCAGATCAGATCAGATCAGATCAGTCGCTCAGTCGTGTCCGACTCTTTGCGACCCCATGAACCGCAGCACGCCAGGCCTCCCTGTCCATCACCAGCTCCCGGAGGTCACCCAGACTCGCATCCATCGAGTCAGTGATGCCATCCAGCCATCTCATCCTCTGTCGTCCCCTTCTCCTCCTGCCCTCAATCCCTCCCAGCATCAGAGTCTTCTCCAATGAGTCAACTCTTCGCATGAGATGGCCAAAATACTGGAGTTTCAGCTTTAGCATCATTCCTTCTAAAGAAATTCCAGGATTGATCTCCTTCAGAATGGACTGGTTGGATCTTCTTGCAGTCCAAGGGACTCTCAAGAGTCTTCTCCAACACCACAGTTCAAAACCATCAATTCTTCGGCGCTCAGCCTTCTTCACAGTCCAGCTCTCACATCCATACATGACCACAGGAAAGACCATAGCCTTGACTAGGCGAACCTTTGTTGGTAAAGTAATGTCTCTGCTTTTGAATATGCTATCTAGGTTGGTCATAACTTTCCTTCCAAGGAGTAAGCGTCTTTTAATTTCATGGCTGCAGTCACCATCTGCAGTGATTTTGGAGCCCAGAAAAACAAAGTCTGACACTGTTTCCACTGTTTCCCCATCTATTTCCCATGCAGTGATGGGACCAGATGCCATGATCTTCGTTTTCTGAATGTTGAGCTTTAAGCCAACCTTTTCACTCTCCACTTTCACTTTCATCAAGAGGCTTTTTAGCCCCTCTTCACTTTCTGCCATAAGAGTGGTGTCATCTGCATATCTGAGGTTATTGATATTTCTCCCGGCAATCTTGATTCCAACTTGTGTTTCTTCCAGTCCAGCATTTCTCATGATGTACTCTGCATATAAGTTAAATAAACATGGTGACAATATGCAGCCTTGACGTACTCCTTTTCCTATTTGGAACCAGTCTGTTGTTCCATGACCAGTTCTAACTGTTGCTTCCTGACCTGCATACAGATTTCTTAAGAGGCAGATCAGGTGGTCTGGTATTCCCATCTCTTTCAGAATTTTCCATAGTTTATTGTGATCCACACAGTCAAAGGCTTTGGCAGTTTAATAGATGCCACCAATTCATAATAGTTTGACTTTTTTATAATACTAATTGCAGTAAAATGGCTTAGAATTGGTAATTGTATGATTAGGTAAATAATGAGTAAAAGCAAAAAAATTTACCAGTAACTGGTAGAAATTAAAATAGTTGTGACGCTTTCTAAAATAAAGACATCTAAGATTGGAATTCTCCTTTGCCTTTCCATTTCTATTTTTTTCCCAATTTAAGGAGAATAATTAATTTAGGACAGCTTTTACTAAAGGGACTGTCTTCTGATCAGCCAACCCCAGGGAAAGTAGGGGAAAGTAAGAGAAGGCAGGTCTTCCTTTAACTTGGGGACTGTGCTCCAACACAGAACCCTGTGCAGAGAGGGTTCTGAGGATGGCCAGCCGGGATTGCGCCAGGAGGCTCCTCACCACACTCCTCGGGGAACAGCTGGGCATGGAAATCTCCAGAAGGAAGAGTACTTGGTTGGGTGATTTTTCATTTTTAAGCCTCAGAATATCTTTAAATTAGCTTCAAGTGTGGAGAATGCAACCACGGACTTAGTCATTTGTTGAGCTCCGTGAAATTCTTAATGAACTTCTGTGAGCCACGTCCTACATTGTCTGCAGTGTAGGGCAAGCCAAGGGACTCAGACGACGCTCACACTTGTAAGGGTGCTTGTTTATTTGATATACATGGACAATTCTGACAGTACCAATTAAACCTTACTTTTATTTCTCCAGAGCCAGAGCCTCAATCTTGTTCTGGAAATTTCTTTCCATAAGAACAACTGCCTTTATGTGTTCCATTATAGTAAATTAAATTTAATATTATGTTTAATTCAGTATTAAACTTTATTTTATGATAATATATAACATGTTATATATTATAGTAGTATATATAAATTATATATTACATATATAATTATATTGAAAATTATAATAGTTCTATATGTTCACTGTAACAAAAATTAAATGGTACAGAATAACATACGTAAAAAGAAGTCTCACTTCAAAAAGGTGACCATTTAACTCTGTGCCTTGAACATATTTTTTATACTTGCTAAAGCTCTGCCCTATTATTTTTAATTAATATATCATATTCTGTCATATGATTGTAGTATAATTTGATTAGTATTTAAGTTATTTCTGTGTTTTGTTTTACTAGCAATGACCCAGTGAATTTATAGACCTTCTCTATGTATCTTTGCCCACATGTGTGACAAGTTGTAGGATAGATTCATAGAAGTGAAAAATCGTCAGAGAGATAACTTATTAGCATTTAATATTAAGAATATAAACACTTATTCCAAACTGCCATCTGAAACTGTTACACTGGCTTACTCTCCCACTAAGAATGTACATGTGTGTTTTCCTCCATTGTCATCATCCCTGAGTATTATTGAGGTTTTACACCTTGCCAGTCAGATTAAAATTCAGTCTGATTGCCTAGAGAGATTCTCTTTCCAGTGAGATTATTTTAAAATAAATACCTACCCATTTAAGAATACTTTATAATTTTATTTTGCTAATTTAAATTTTTGACCAGCAGAAATTTATTTTGGTTATAAGGAGTGAGGTACAGATCTGATGTTATTTTTGTTTTCCTTATGTCTAACCATTTGTCCTAACAGTTTTTATTGAATAATCTTATTTTCTTCATCAATTTAAATAGTCCTGTAGACTGAAATCCAGGTCTTTTTATAAACAAACGTCCTGGTATTATCAATAGTTGACCCTTTTCTTATGCTGTTCCTGCCATGAAAAGCTCACATTGACTCAAGGCTCAAATTAGTCATTTACTAAAGTTATACTGAATGTTGATGGTCATCCTGTAGACTCTTTACCCCGGTAGACTAGCTCCTTTGAGAGGTGAATGAAAAGGGGGTCTCTAGAGTAACATAGTCAGTCTTCTGTCTTCTCCATTTGCGCTGGCGAGAAACAGGAAATATGTTTGACTTCGTTTTGCTGCTGCTGCTAAGTCGCTTCAGTCGTGTCCGACTCTGTGCGACCCCATAGACGGAGCCCATCAGGCTCCCCCGTCCCTGGGATTCTCCAGGCAAGAACACTGGAGTGGGTTGCCATTTCCTTCTCCAATGCGTGAAAGTGAAAAGTGAAAGTGAAGTCGCTCAGTC
The DNA here is from genome assembly GCA_935064755.1 of Tragelaphus eurycerus. Lineage (NCBI taxonomy): Eukaryota > Metazoa > Chordata > Mammalia > Artiodactyla > Bovidae > Tragelaphus > Tragelaphus eurycerus. Next base: position 16,660,732 of record CAKXYN010000041.1, read on the forward strand.
GTGTCCGACTCTTAGTGACCCCATGGACTGGAGCCTACCAGGATCCTCCGTCCATGGGACTTTCCAGGCAAAAGTACTGGGGTGGGGTGCCATTGACTTCATTTTGCAAACTCTTAATCTCATTCCAGAAGTAATCTCAGAACTTGGAAAGTAGCCAAATGCAGGTCTTTGCTTTATATACTGTGACACGAAGGTTTCCAGCAGAAAAAATAGATACAAACTACACTTGAATTCTCAAGAGACCAGTAGTTTATCTCTAGAAAATATAGTCAAGCTAGATTTGCTTTATTTTCATTTTCTTGCAACTTATTTTATTTCTAATATGCCTTACATACAGGAACACAATGAACATCACTTGTAGATATCCTCATTTATTTCTGTTGGAGAAATCTGTGTCGTCACTAAAACAGAAAATATGCATGTGTTTAAATTTGACAGATTGTGTAGCACTGCTCTCAAAATCCTGAAGCATCTTTTATTTCCATAGTGTATTAAAAAGTAATTTTCCAAAAAAAAAAAAAAAAGTAATTTTCCCCCACAGTCTTAGCAGCACTAAATATTATCAACATTCAATATATTAAAAAAAGCTAGAGATGAAATTTGGTTGCAGTAATTTTTAGGTGGTGGATAAGTTGGGAACATAAGCATGATGTAAGTATGATATTTTCTATGTAATATTTCATTGCAGATAATTTCTGTAAATTACCACTTTTAATTTGTAAAATTCTTTGATGATTTGCAAATTATCATTGGACTTCTGTACGGTGATTGGCAGTAAAACTTGTGTTTGTTTATGAATCTAGGTATGGTGTCTGTCTTGGACTTGATGCAAGGCGGTTTCCCATCACGAGCTTCATTTCACGAACTCTACAACATGTATAAAAAGTATATGCCAGATAAACTTGCAAGATTAGATCCAAGACTATTTTGTAAGGTACAAATACTGTCTAAATTGAGGTTTATTAGCTATAAACTCTTTTTTATTAATCCCTAATTGGCATTTAACTTTTATTTTTCAGGCCCTTTTTAAAGCTTTGGGCTTAAATGAAGTCGACTACAAGTTTGGGTTAACTAAAGTATTTTTTAGACCTGGCAAGGTAAATGCATTTTTATTTTAAACTGTAACATAATTAGTATGGACAGTTGGAGTCAGTGAATATTTTTAAGTGTTTAGTGATTTATATTATTCTTAAATTAGATAATCGCTTAGAGCATGCATATATATATGGAACACATATACACAAAATTTTCCCACTGGTGAGAAGTTTCCAGTGTATAGCACTCATTAGAGTTTTTGTTTTTGTTGTTTTTTTTCCTCTAGCTTTGGAAGTATTGGAATCAGAGGATTGTTTAGTTGAATTTTTTACTTAAAATAAGGGTGAACCAGGAATACATCTATTTTAAACAAGCTGAAAGGTTTTCTAAAACATTGATTCGGTCTTCAGTAATGAAAAGTTTTACAGTACTTTTGAGTGTTCATTCTGAGAATGAGATCTGTTAGAACATGATAGATGTATAGCATATAGAAAATTAGACTGGAGTCTGCGCTGAATTCTGTCACATCACAGAAGGGATGGCTGTATGTATACTTTTGAACTAATACAGTTTTCTTAGGCTGCCCATAGTTTTAGTATTTACAGATTCTTGCACTCATCTTGTACTATCATACAAAATGGAGTTATGGAAGATTTCATGACTAAATACATATGATACAGAAATACTTCCTTCCCATTCACAGTCTGTTCATAGTATTTGCACCACTCTTGACTTCTTTAATATTGATTGAATATTGCTTTCTCATAATTTTAAACACAATTATTATTATGTAATAGACAACTATACTGATTTGACTTAGCAAAATCATTCATAAATATCTCTAATGCCTTGAAGGCTAAATTAATCAGATAAATCTGATTTCACATTTTGAGACATGAGATGAAATCTGTGTAATGCATTACCAATGTATGCCCTTTCCTATGAATATTTTTACTGCAGAAAACCTGTATCATCTCTTTTCATAAATGGAAGCAAGTTAAAAGAAAATGAATATATAAGTATTCATAGTTGGCTTAGCTGTAGTCATACATATTTATCAGAAACTCAACATTTCTTATTTCAGATCTATAATAACTATTTTAGGGATTTATGGCTTGATAGAGAAAGCACTTGGTTTTATCTGCCTCCAGAAAAATTAATCAGTCAGAAGGACACAGTGCAGGCACAGGGCAAATTTTCAAAGATCTTTAATCTCTGTTACCTTTAATTTTGATTAAAAGAAGCTGTTATTTTGATAGGTGTGTGACATCCTCAATATATTGTAGTGGGATATTCAGTAAAGGGTAGAAACCAATATGTAGTTTGGTGGTAAATTGTGGAAATAATGCATTTTGTGATTTAATAACCTAATAGATGTTTTATTTGTATTGTCTGTCTCTTAGTAGCAGTTTCTTCTTTCTGACCAGAAGAAGGATGGGGTTGGGAGAGACACGGTAGTTTTGGTGGTACCCGATTTTATAGAGCTGACCTTTGCTAGTACAGTTATCTGGGAATATGGATGAGCCAGTTCAGAGATTATACTAGACTTTTTTTCATTCTTCTCGCCATAAAACCTTTTTGCCCATCATCTATAATGGTCATTTAACATTTTTTTCCCTACTTTTTATTATTGAGTCTTCTAACTAGCAATGAGTAACTCACCCTCCCTGTAACCTCTACAAAACGTGTCCTGGGGGAAGGAAGAGAAAGGCAGCAAAATTCAGTCACGTGTGTCTGGGTTTGCTGTGAAACTCCACTGAGACATGTCTGTGTAACGGGCTTGTGACCCCCTACAGAAAGCTAGATTTTGATTTGTGTTCTGGTTATTTCGTATCTCGCTGTGTGTTTAAGCACGTCTGTCTTTTGATATTATTAGTCAATTATTTGATTTCCCAGTTTGCAGAATTTGATCAGATTATGAAGTCTGACCCTGACCACTTAGCAGAGCTGGTGAAGAGGGTCAACCACTGGCTAATCTGCAGTCGCTGGAAGAAGGTCCAGTGGTGCTCACTGTCCGTCATCAAATGTAGGTGTTTTCTTCCACTCTCAGACCTGGAATTATGTTGGAAACACGTTGGTTTGTGGAATGTGTCTCAGTGGTGAGAGCTAGGCCACAGGGACTGTGTCACTTACACTGTGTCCATGGTTCCTCACGTAACAGCTTACATGTAGTATGTCATAAATTAGTACTTGTGGACTTCCTCAGCTTCTTGAGTGTATGATACTTAGCTTCTTTAATCACATGTATTATAATTAATTTCATCTTGTTCTAAAAATTCTATCTCACTATCTTGACTCTTTCCCTCTCTCCCTTACTCTCTCTCTCTTGCTGTCCTCTCCCCTCACCATATCCCAGTCTCTGGGACTTAAACCAGAACTTCTCTTTCCACCCACATGGCGTCACCAGAACACACACTGAAAATTTCACAGTTGTATTGTCTCTTCTTTCTTGTCCCTGAAATCATGCCAGTCACCAGACTCTTTTGATTCCCCCTCCAAACACTGCACATCTTTGCTCCTTGTTGCCACTCTCTTCGTGGAGCCCCTCTCCCCAGCTTGCATAGTGACTTCAGCGGCTCCCAAACTGGTTTTCCTGGCTTCCCAGGCTTATCTTCCCAGAGTCTCTAATTAAAAGGCTTTGATTATATCTTTTCTGTAATACAGGGCAAAGTCTAAAATCTTAGAATGTTATAGCAACTACTTATCTCTGACCTAAAACAAGGATGAGGGACAGAAAAATTGTGGGTTACCTGATGGTGGTGGTCTGTGCAAAACCTTTAGTCATAGGGAGTATTGTCAGTAACTTGATTAAAATTTTAAACCCCCGCCCAACTCGCCACCTTACCTGGAAAAGTGCTAGAGGCACAGGAAAAGGATTCAGTACATTTCTTCTTACTAATAAAAAAAAATTCCTTTGACCTAATGAGAAGGAACCATGTAAGCAACATACAACCATGAGGTCTTGTTAGTCAACTGTAATATAAATAAAACAAAACTATAATAAAACAAGATAACAGAAGCTCTTTCCCCATCATTTTCCAACTGAAATATGATCATATGTTTCACTATAGTTAAATGCTTTCAGCTTTAAACATTGTATTATGATGGAAAACATATTTTATTAACATTATTTCTACTAATTCGTTTGTGGACTATATTGTGCAGTGGTCAAGTCAGTAAGTAGACAGAATCATTGCAGGATGTTAATGGGGAATGTCTCCAGTTCACATTAGTCTAGGATATTCTGACTGACTGAAGTTAAGTAGAGTCCTTTGTGGTAGGATCCTTAGAGGCCACACTTGGTATGTTCATTGTGAATCTTCAGAAGGAGGCATAGCAGATAGCTTTTTCTGACTTCATTTGACAGGTGAATCCTTTTTTCAAGACACACCTGTTGTACTTCCGTGGTGATACAGTGGTTAAGAATCTGCCTGCCAATGCAGGGGACACGGGTTCAATCCCTGGTCTGGGAACATCCCACATGCACGGAGCAACTCAGCCTGTGTGCCAAAACTACTGAGTCTGCACTCCAGAGTCCGCTGCAACTACCGAAGCCCATGCAGCGAGATCCTGTGCTCCACTATCCTGTTGAGAGGCCACTACAGTGAAAAATAGCCCCAGCTCGCTGCAACTAGAGAGCTCACATGCAGCAAAGGAAAAAAGTACACCTGATAAAAAAGAAAAAGACACACATTTTAATATTTCCTAAGCCAGTATTGCATAGGACAGTTTGGGACACATTAGTGTAGTGTAACAAGGAAATAGCATATTTAAACTGTACACTTAGCCATATAGTTGATATACTCTTTGTTTTAAGAAGTTTAAAGAACTAAAGAAATGTGCCAATTTTGATGTCTGATAATACATTCATCAGGATTTTTATGTTTCTTGAGAATTGCTTTGTGGAAATGAGTGGTTTTTAGAAATACTGTAAGTCTAATTTAAGCTAAATAATTTTCTATCATTATATTTTCCTCTTATACATAGTGAAAAACAAAATAAAATATCGAGCTGAAGCCTGCATTAAAATGCAGAAAACTATTCGAATGTGGCTTTGCAAAAGGAGACACAAACCTCGGTAAGATGAATAGAGTCTAAAGAATCCAAGATACCTGTTTATCATAATATAAAATGGTTATAAGGTCAAAATGAATAGCAGTTTGCATACTCAGAGTTTTCTTTTTCCTCGTGTTCTTTGTAAAAAGATGTTAGTCTGTTACTTATTGGATATTAATTAATTTCTTCATTCATTCATTACTTGCCTCATTCTGTAAAAGGATTTGAAATAGCATAGATTCAGTTCAGTTCAGTTCAGTTGCTCAGTCATGTGTGACTCTTTGCAACCCCATGAATTGCAGCACATCAGGTCTTCCTGTGCATAACCAACTCCCGGAGTTCACTCAGATTCATGTCCATCAAGTCAGTGATGCCATCCAGCCATCTCATCCTCTGTCATCCCCTTCTCCTCTTGCCCCCAATCCCTCCCAGCATCAGAGTCTTGTCCAGTGAGTCAACTCTTCACATGAGGTGGCCAAAGTATTGGAGTTTCAGCTTTAGCATCAGTCCTTCCAGTGAACACCCAGGACTGATCTTCTTTAGAATGGACTGGTTGGATCTCCTTGCAGTCCAAGGGACTCTCAAGAGTCTTCTCCAACACCACAGTTCAAAAGCATCAATTCTTTGGCGCTCAACTTTCTCTGTAGTCCAACTCTCACACCCATACATGACTACTGGAAAAATTATAGCCTTGACTAGATGGACCTTTGTTGACAAGCTGTGTCTCTGCTTTTTAATATGCTGTCTAGGTTGGTCATAACTTTGCTTCTAAGGAGTAAATATCTTTTAATTTCATGGCTGCAGTCACCATCTGCAGTGATTTTGGAGCCCCCCAAAATAAAGTCAGCCATTGTTTCCACTGTTTCCCCATCTATTTGCCATGAAGTGATGGGACCGGATGCCATGATCTTAGTTTTCTGAATGTTGAGCTTTAAGCCAACTTTTCACTCTCCTCTTTCACTTTCATCAAGAGGCTCTTTAGTTCTTCACTTTCTGCCATATGGGTTAGATTAGAGAAATGTAAACAGTGTAAGAGATAGAAAGGATCTGTTTTATTCTGATTATTTTAGTGACTTGAGTTTATTAGTAAATGTCAAATTGACATTGTTTTTAAAAACATCTCATTAATGTTTTGATCATAATTTTAAAGATTATCTGTAGGAATTATATGGTGTCACTGTAAATTTAGCCTTTATTTCTTATTTGATTCTTTTATTATTTAGAAAATTTAAACCTGGAGGTCTGAATAGCTGTTCATCTATAACACATTTTCAAAGCAATTACTCTTTAAGGTTTTTCTGTAATTTTAATTCTCAAATTCTTCAGTGTAAGTATAGAAGTCTTAAATCTTACTGACAGATATTAATGTCATTCACATCCATATTTGATGATTTCTTTTACCCTCAACAAGAGACCTTAAAAAAAAGAATATCGCATAACATGAAAACAGAAGTACTCTGTTTAGTCATATTTTTAGCATTTAATTAAAATGAAAAATCTATTTGTATGATTAAATGGTAGAATTAAACTGATAAAGTATTATCTTTGCAGCATTGATGGCCTGGTTAAGGTGGGCAAACTGAAAAAACGGCTCGATAAATTTAATGAAGTAGTAAGTGCTTTGAAAGATGGAAAACCAGAGATGAATAAACAGGTCAAGGACCTTGAAATTTCTATTGATGGTTTAATGGCCAAAATTAAGGTATGTAGTTTTAACCCAAATGACTTTTGACTTTTAAAAACAGTTTAATATTTTTTGTTATTATATTGAAATTTTATAGAAAAATGTCCTTTTTAAAAAAAATACAGACTGTTACATGTGTTCAGTCTCAGTGATAAGTGATAGTCATATTATTTTCTCTACTCTGTGTTTGAAATTTTTCATAGCAAAAAAATTAAAATGCAGGCAAGTTTTGTGCAATTCATTTGTTGCTAGGAAAGATTTTTTCCAAAATATTAACTAAAATATTGTACTCTTTTGGTAAGCTTTTGCAAAATCATTACTGAGACAAAATTAATGCAAATTATTTTATTTTGTTTCATGTTTTTCTACTTTCAGAAACTAATTTTTAAATTTTAAAAGTAATGTAATATTATCAAAAATTTGGAGAAAATCTCCCCCACATCTTTACCCCTCACACTAACACATTCAACTATATACTGTTACATATTCCTCTCAATCTTATTTTATATGCACATATTTTGCATCGTTCTTATAAGGTACATTTTATTTCACATTCCTATCATTATGTTATTGCCTCGTCCCTATTAATGAATTATTTTCAAATAGGCTATATCATAAATTACTTAACTTTCATGAAATAACAATTAATTTTCTCCCATATTTTGTAAGAAAAAACAAGAGGGCCTCTTTGGTTTTGATTTTGTTTGATTACTAGTGGGATTGAAAATTTTTTTCTTTGTGCTTGTTTGTTGATTATGTTCTGTCTATTCATATCTTTTTCTGTTATGTTTTAGGGCCTCAATATTTTTCTCATTGACTTTCATAATTCATTGCAGTTATGTGAGATATAATATCTTAAAGTGAGGCTTTTAGATATTTTCTACAGATAATGATAAATCTTGGAGTAAGAATGGAGAAAGAAAACAAGAGAAAACTGAAAATGCTTTGGATAGCCTTAGCTGATTTTACAGATCTGTCCAGAGCCACCCCTGTTTATGTGGTATTAATCAATTAAAATCAACCCAGCCACATTTAAGAAAATCATCCAACAATTTTTGGTATAATGATAATATCTTAAATATTCCTGAGGTATTATTTGATCATTAATATTAAAGAGTAGTAAATTCTGGCAAAATTAGTTAATCATTTCTTAAAAAATAAACTTTAACTACAGTATATTAGTTTGTCCACAGTACATTCTTAAGATACTTGATTACTTGATTGATAGGAAATAGATTTAAATTTTGTTCATAGAGATAACTTAAATGATTTAATATCTAATATTTAAGCAATATAAAAAGATAATGGGCCTATTGCTTACCAGCTTTTTCAGTTTTGCTGTGTATGTGCATGTTGGTTTGTTTTTTTAATTGTGGTAAAACACATACCATTAAACTTACCACCTTAACCATTTTTTAAATGTGCAGTTCAGTGGTGTTTAGTGTCTTCAAATTGTTGTACAACAGAAGAGATAACTTTTTAAGTGCACGTCCATTGTATTATTTCTTTAAGTCCACGATGATGACAAGGGAACAAATACAGAAAGAATATGATGCTCTAGTTAAAAGCTCAGAGGTCCTTCTCAGCGCATTACAGAAAAAAAAGCAGCAGGAAGAAGAAGCGGAAAGGCTGAGGCGCATTCAAGAAGAAATGGAAAAAGAAAGAAAAAGACGTGAAGAAGATGAGCAACGTCGACGAAAGGAGGAGGAGGAAAGGCGGATGTAAGGCATTTATGTTGTTGCCTTGGATTAGAAACTGACGCCATAGTGAACTCTGAGGTGTTGATGGTGGTTAATGAATATTCTTATCTGTAAAAGTGATATTCTTATATTTAAATACTGATTTTAGAAGAAGTTTGAAAATGGAGAAAGTAAGCTCACGTTACAATAACATAAAATGATTTTAATTATAATCTGAATTTTGGTTAAACTCACACCTGAGGATTTCTTAACTTCTTTTTGAAACTGATTTTCATATTATTATCTAGGAGGAAAGTACTTCTCAGCAGTTTTAAAACTGATAAAATTTTGGAAGCTTGCCATAGTAGGGCAGACAGAAGGAATATGAGTTGTCTAATTGCAGAGGCAGTGTGATCAAGACCTTACAAGTAGGCTTGGTAACCAAGTTAGTCCAGAGATGTTAAAGGTTATGGAATATAATTATATTTCTTTTGTTTCTAAAGAGCTGCTATCAAAGTCAGATTTTATTTTTCAAAAAATAAGTTAATAATGTAATAGCCAGGAGGTTAATTTGATTTCCCATTTTGTAACATTTATTTATTAATAGTTAAACTTTCTTCTGAAGAGCTTCTTATTTTGTGTTAATTTTTGAAGAGTTTTCTTTCTTTTTTTTTTCTTTTTTAGGAAACTTGAGATGGAAGCAAAGAGAAAACAAGAAGAAGAAGAAAGAAAGAAAAGGGAAGATGATGAAAAACGTATTCAGGTCTGTATTCTCTAGGCAGTCAGACTGAATTCTTACTAAATAGAATCTGCAAAACTATAAAACAGGATCTTCGTTTACTAGATAAATTGTCATTGATTTATCCTAGAGAGCAAAGGCAGTTTCAGAAGTGGTTATGGGAAGGGACTTTGGAGCTAGGGAAGTGAGTTCAAATCCAGCCTCTCATTGACAGAAATTGTGATATTGCAGGAGTTACAGTGAGTGACTGTGGGCCACAGTTTTCATTCTGGATTGGATATAAATAATAATCAGATCAGATCAGATCAGTTGAGTTAATACCTATTAAAGCATTTATAACAGTGCCTTGTTTAGTAAGTATTAGTTTGTTATTATTCAGAGGGTCAGATCAGCATTCAGTCACAACATAATTATCTAATATTTTAACTTTGTAGATGCTAATATTAATAGGATTAAGATATTCTCCCTACCTCCACCATCTTTTTTTTTTTTTTTTAAATCCATGTCTGAGAATAATTAATCCTATTTTGAGTGTCTGTCTGTCTTGGCTTTCTGATTTATCCTGAACACAACCAAGACTTCAAATTCCTGAAATCTGCAGCGTAGGTATTGGTATTCAGGTCACACCAAGGCTACTGATGTGATGTTTGGGAGACTTATATTCTAGTGATAGAATTGCAGATTCTTGGTTTGGGGCATGAGGAAACGTTAATCATAATATAGAAGGGGAGAAGATGGGAGATTTCTGGTTAAAGTGTATGTATTTCTTAGTTTAAAAAAAATGAAAATAAAAACGTGTATGGAGCAAGTGCGCACGGTGAGGGGGATGAGCAGGTAAACAGGAGGAGAGGCCCGGCCTCAAGGCCTTCTGTGACGGCAGGCAGAGGTGGAGGCGCAGCTGGCCCGGCAGCGGGAGGAGGAGTCCCAGCAGCAGGCGGTTCTGGAGCAGGAGCGCCGGGACCGAGAGCTGGCGCTACGTATCGCCCGGAGCGAGGCCGAGCTCATCAGCGACGAGGCACAGGCCGACCCGGCGGCGCTGCGCAGGTACCGAGTGTGGGCCGGGGGCGGGGCGGGGCGCTCGGATGGGCGGGGCGATGCCGCCTGGGGTTGGGCGCTGCTGCTTTTACTCACCTGCCGCCTTGCCTCTCCTTCCACGGAGAGGGAAGTAGGGGGAAAGTCACGTTGCCTAGGTCCTGGTATATTTGCCACTTAAAAATTATTTCTATTTACTTTTACACTTAAGTCAATGAAACTGTTGATTTCATCAAGCTGTGTTGAAAATTAAAACTGCTATTTCAGTTCATAAGTACTTAAAGGAAACATCTTGGTTTACTCTGAAACTATCAAAGAATATTGTATAAAGGGTAGACAGTTTTTAAATATCTGCCACTAGATACTGGCATAAAAATGGTGAATATGTTATAATCCAGCTTAATATATTTGAGGCTGGAATGTATTGCAAATTTTTCAAATGTATCATGTACCCTAACCCCTGAGAATTTTACACATACACATACCTTTCCCCATTGTGATTTAGAATAAGTAAGATTTACCTTTCCAAGAAGGCAGATTAATCACATGGAAATAACTTTGCTCCTCACGTCTGCATTACCTCTAAATAGTATGGAGTGTGGAGGTGTCAAGTCAGTTTATTTCTATTCCTTGGTTCTTGTCTCAAATTTTGCAACAAAAATTTGGAGCAATGGACCAAAAAGCGTTAAACAACAGACAGGTTACAGCCCATTTCAGCTTAAGCACACAGATCATTTGTTAGTTGGACACTCCCAAAGGAGGCCTCCTCATCTTTCCTGTCCACCCCTCTTGGCTTCCCCCTTTTACTGTTCCAGTCTCCTCCTTTCTGTTACGCCTGGTTCAAAGTAGGGCTCATACCCACCACCAGTCAGTGAAAGGGAATGCAAATAGGCATACCCTCAAGGCCGATTGACAATTTCAAGTTATATAACAGCAAACTGTGTTGCTTATGTCTTCCTATAATTCAGTCTGTTATAATTAGATTAGATGTAGACTATTCATCAGCCCTTACTGGGCTCCTCATGGCCAAAGGTTACTTGGAGAAGCCTCTTTTGTATCCACTGTGTTAGTAGGGTGCCTGTGCAGGAGTTGCACAGTCTCTGTGGTTATCTTGTAGCATCTGTGAGCTCTCCTAGGTGTGTCTGGGATGGAGTTTAGAAATCAGATTGCATCCTTGTCAGCCAGGCCTCCCCTTGCTGCTTGTGTCTAACTTCCTCCTGAACAGAGGAATACGTAAGTTCTTGGTAAAAGTTGAAGGAAGGTTTTACTATAACAGATTCATTTTTAAAAATATAGAATGTACAGACATTAGTTATTATTTATTTGTAAAAACAAAACAAAACTCATTTGTGGAATTCCTTTATTCATAAGTACCTATGTTATATATATATTGGGGGCCTGTGTGTAACCATACTTTTCAGAATGTCCAAGTGCTGTTTGTGACAAAATAATTAAAACACGACCACTAGATGTTGCTATTTCCTTGTGAAAGGTAGAAAATTTGGTCCACATTGGAACGTGGCAATTAGATTTTATTTAGCTTAAAACAAAGACAGGTAAGGAAAAGGGTATGTTAAATTGCCTTGCACGTTTTGTAGTGAGTGATTATATTTGGGAGCTCTGGAGCTTGAATTGTAAATCAAAGTTATATTTAAATAAACTGAATAGGCCTATGTGTTATAATAATTGTTGAGCTCATTGGTTTAGAGCCACTCTTTGGGCTCTTAATTACTAACATTCTTACTATAGTTAAAGTGAGTTTGCTTGATACTGGCTTTTTAACTGCAGGTTCAGCCCAGCTGCTATTCAGTTCCTTCCACGTGCCTCTTGGTGATGTGTCTGAGGCCTTTGTGGATAACCAGCTAGAGGGCTAGGTCGGGTTCCCAGTGAGCCAAGGCTGGCCATGATGTGTGTGAGGAAGTTCTGCACTTGACAGAGCTGACATTATTAAGGCTGAAGCTCTTTAATGAAAAACTCTTTAATGGAGCCCTTGTTGGTGTTTATGGCTTAACTCTGTGTTTAAGCGGAGAAGGCAATGGCAACCCACTCCAGTACTCTTGCCTGGAAAATCCCATGGATGGAGGAGCCTGGTAGGCTGCAGTCCATGGGGTTGCTAGGAGTCGGACATGACTGAGCAACTTCACTTTCACTTTTCACTTTGATGCATTGGAGAAGGAAATGGCATCCCACTCCAGTGTTCTTGCCTGGAGAATCCCAGGGACTGGGGGAGGGGGGAGCCTGGTGGGCTGCCGTCTTTGGGGTCGCACAGAGTTGGACATGACTGAAGCGACTTAGCAGCAGCAGCTGTGTTTAAGCATTTGAAATATTTAGCTCTATCCAGTGTCATTCCGTGTACTATGAATAAGATACTAGCTCATATGTGGACTTCTTCCCATCCTTAGAAAGATGCAGTTCATCCAGTGTGAGTGGTCTCGGATAGAGTGGACCCTTTAGGAACTTTAGCATAAGGGATGAGCTACCTATGATTTAAATTAAACAGCATTAACTGGGTGATGGGATCACTACGAAGTAATTAGGAAATATGCAAGTAGTTATGACTTGAACAGCAGAAGAGTCTTAGTTCTGTGGGGCAGCTGTAGGGATGATGTCCCTTCCTTGGACTGTCCCTTCAGGTCCTTTCTGCCATCTGTCTTCCAGGAAGCTTTTCCTGACCCTCGGTTCCCTGTGAACTCCTTCACTTCTGAAGCGCCTGGTTATTTTATACGCTGTACTACAAGCATTAACACTTTATTGTGGATGATGTTCTCAATGTATTTTCCCATGTTTGATTATTTTATCTTACTCCATGGGCTACAACTAAGTGTTTTTGAGTGTTTATGTTATGTTAGTTAGCACTGAACTCTTTCTAACATGTTTATGAGTAAGAACCTTAGTAACTCTGTTCTCAATATATGGCATGAAAATGTTCTTGGGGTCTGTGATATATTTAAAAATATATATGTAGATAGATTCTGCTGCAGTAAACAATTTCAAGTTACTTTTCCAGCTTGGATTTCCATCCAGTAACTTCTAAGTAAGAATTGTTTCCTACGTATGTAATGTATTTCAAATTATGATCTCACTTAATAACACTAATGATCCTTGATGCAAAGTAATGATTTCACATTATCTAATATTATCATTTCTAGATTCTACTAAAACCAAACACAAACCCCACATGAGTAATTTTTTAAAATCGAGATATAATATATTCACTCTTTAATTTTCATGGAATGCCTTTAGTTTATTCTTTTCTGATCATTTGTAATGAAGATTTAAAAACATTAAAATTCTGAGTGTTCTCATACATAGGTTAAATAGAGATAATGGAGTTTTGAAAATCAATTTGCAAAGTCACTGAAACACAAATTTGGCACAATCCAGATTTTCACAGTTCGGAATTGGTTATGGTATCGACTAAAATATATGTATTCTTTTCGCAGAATTAATGGAACAAGACGCACAATGACACCGTATGTCATTTCCCTTTTAAAGTTGACTTAATCGTGTAACCTTTTTTTCTCTTTTTTAATAGGTTGTGGATACTTTTTAGGAGAAATATTTTCCTCATTGAAGTAAATTTTACGTCATTATTACTATCATCATCATTGCTATTTTGCCCAGGAAAAATGTTTAATGCTCCTTTTTGGTGTTCAGTCACAGTAGTTTATGATTTGGTTTCTTTCCTTGTGTTTGCTAACTTTGTTTAAACTTTAACACCCATTTTATGTGTTTTTAATTTCCCTAACTGATGTCTTTATAGAAGTAGATGTAGAGATATAAATAAGAATAAACAAAATATTTAAAGTATTTGAATCATGGCAGACAGCTGTCTTTCAGTATGTGTAGTAGCTTATTCTGCTAACACCTAAAACAGCTCATAATTTGAAGTTATATATATATGTATTGCTAATTGTGGTGTTTGTGTATCTTTTTGTTATGAAAATGTCCCCACAGAGAGAATCTAAGTAACATTTTGGGATATACATATACATTATATGCATAAAATATACTTTTTGCATATATTTTTGTATATGTACTATATATATAAAATTTGGAAGTTTAACAGCTTTTATTTCTCCAGCTGTACCCTTTATACTCGGAGAAGGCAATGGCACCCCACTCCAGTACTCTTGCCTGCTGAAGGTTCTTAACTCTATCAGATCCCAGTACCAATAACAAATGTTTCATAAATGATGCAACCTCCTTTAATAGTTTTCTCTAAATAATACACATAAAAGAGAAATAAAAAGATAGCAGTCTGTATTTTATTATATTTTATTTATTTTTATTATATTTTGTTTATTTTAATATGAAAGTGCTGACTCTCAACTATAAGAAAATGATAGTAGGTACTCAGATGTTTTCACATATACATAGAATCACCATGAATGCAGCAGCTACCAATGCAAGTTGATGTAAGAAATTTGTTTCAGTCAGTTAAATGCCATGAGATCTTCTCCTTTATAATTAGGGCCCAGCTCTGAGTCCTGAAGCAAACATGGCCGTCTTCTTTTCTCTTGATTTTTGCTGATTTATAAGATTTTTGGGGTTACCAGAATCTGATGAATAGAATGAATGAATGATTGATTATGAAGGAAAAGAGCAAAACAGGAAAATAAAATATTAATGAAGCTGATGAACATGATTACATGAACAGTACATTACACAGAATTAAGCAGATTTTGAGAAAAAGTTAGTCTTCTGGTTAATAAAAAAAAACGGGGAAGGCAATGGCACCCCACCCCAGTACTTTTGCCTGGAAAATCCCATGGACGGAGGAGCCTGGTAGGCTCCAGTCCATGGGGTCGCTAAGAGTCGGATACGACTGAGCGACTTCCCTTTCATTTTTCACTTTCATGCATTGGAGAAGGAAATGGCAACCCACTCCAGTGTTCTTGCCTGGAGAATCCCAGGGACGGGGGAGCCTGGTGAGCTTCCGTCTATGGGGTCGCACAGAGTCGGACACGACTGAAGCGACTTAGCAGTAGCAGTAGTAGCAGTAATAAAAAAAAAGTAAGTTTTTGCCTTTGGGAAATGTTTGTCCTTGAAAGGTCGGAACACTTCTGATCTTTAATTTAACAAGTGCTTGATGCATTTGAATATTTTTAGGCATGCCTTGATTTAGAATTTTAGAGTTTTGAACACATCAGACTCTTATTTAAACTCTGACACCATAAAATAGATCATTTGGTGTACCACCATTATGCCCTAATTAATATTTACGAAGCAACCCCAGTACAAAAATCCTTGTACATATTCTGAATTCCACCAAGTTCCCTGTGTGCATTTAGAACATGCTGATTATATTCTATACGTAAAAATATCACCGAAGCATGGCTCTCATGAGACTTTATCCAAAAGTTTCTACTGCAAAAATGAAGTTCAAATAACTTTAACTGGATTCAAACAAAAATGTTGTTGTATTTTATGGCTATATATCAAAAAGTGTATTACCAACTTTTGCAAAGTAAAATAATAGTGTATGATTACTAAAGCAATAATCTTATTGAAATTTTCATTATACTTTTATATAGTTGTCTTATTTAACTTGGATTATTATTTTTCTTATAGGGAACAAATGGCGAAAGAGATGTCAGAAATTTTGAGTAGGTTAGTGCAGTGTAATTTGGGGAGATAAGTGTCACATCAAAATCATATTTTCATCACTTGGACCAGAACCTGTTATATAGAGTAGCCTGTTCTTTCCATGTAAATTTTCTGTACAAGAAATGTCACTCTGCTCTCTTGCCACACTAACGTAGAAAAAGGTTAAAAAGAAAAACAGAAAAACCAGAGTTCCTGTAAATGGGCTGTTTCCAGTGGGGATACAACTGGTATTCAGGGGGGACTGTCCCTTGTTGACGGTGCTGTCGCACTTACCAGGGACCCCCAGTTCAGTCTCAGTGGGGGAACCCTTCCTGTCCTTGTGACAGAAGGGACACTTTGAAACGCCCCCTGAGGGTGGTGCTGCCCCCTGACTGAGACCCACTCTGCCTGGGGAAGGGAAGAGAAGTGAGGAAGCCTGTGGCCCCAAGGCCCCTGCCCACCATAGCACAGAGAGGGAAAGCCAGGGTGTAAAAGCTGAGCCACCAAGGAAGAGAACTTCCCAGCAGGATCTGGTCCGTTATCACCTGGATACGAATCAATAACCTTTTAACTTTCAATTCTGAACTTACAGAGCTAATTGAAAGTGTTCAAATTAATTTTTTTTAAATCAAAGTCAATTTTGCCACTGCCTTACTCTGTTGTTCACATGATTGTCTTTATAACAAGTCTAAATAATCAGTCGTTGAAAGTAAAGCTTCATTTTCTATCTTAATATTTCCAAAGATGAGGGGGTGCATTTAAGTGAAGTTGATTTATGTACTTCTTAGGATGCTGAATATGCTTTTTAGCAGGTGTATTTTTCTTTGAGGTAATATGAATTAAAAATTGGTAACAGTAAAACCATATTTCAAGCAGAAATAATTTGAATTCAGTGTGATTTTTAGAAGTATCAAAATACATCTTATGTATATCAACATCTCATATATATTCTTGACAGTCTATTAAGCTGTATAATGTAGAATCACTTTCTCTTTCAAAAGGAAAGAAAACAACAGCAAAAACCAATACTTTGAGCTACCTTTCTAGAAAAGACTGGTAGAAGAGCTAGGAAGAAAAGAGAATTTTTGGTTAAGCTTATTGAATGGTGGTTTCAGGATGCAGAAGAAAAAAACAGATATTTGAATAATGTTAAAAGCATAATTTATTATTAAGGGTAATAGAGAGAGCTTGCTGACACACAGCTGGCTCTTTTTGAGCAGAGCATTTAAGAAGAAAAAGCTCCGTGAAGAATGGCCAGTTACACAGCTTATGAAGAAATGCTGCAGTGAACTTGAAACAGATTGTAACCACGAAAATGTAGGAAGGACTAAACAGGCACACATTATTCTTTAACTTGGCATATAAGTGACTAAAAATCATCATGTCTAACAATTTTTAAGTATGTAGGGTGAAGTATGCTACTTTTTATTCTCTAAAAATGCTTAACTACCCCTTTCAAAGAGTCAAAAGTACCTTGTTTTAATTTTAAGCTTAGTACTGAAGGAGTAGTTTTATTTCAGGAAGGACGATTCATATTTTCAAGCATTGTTTTTAAATGACATAAGTCTCATTAAGTGTCTTATGTCTTGGTTGTTTGCCATGATTGCTGTTGTCTTTCAAAATGTAAAATGCTGAGAAAACATAAGCTCATTTTGAACATTATACCATGATCATCCCTCAGGAGCATTCCTGTGAAACAGCTTATCCCATTTAATTTTTAAGCTATTTATTATTTTACTTTTTATATTGTAAATATATGTATTTTATTTTTTATTTCTTTCTATTTTCCCGCTCAAATGTTCCTACCAGTTGGGACATGTTATAGTACCTGTACCCTTTGGAATCTCTGTTATCTGTCTCATGACCTACAACCATTTTCCTTTAATTTACTAGTTGTCATATTATTACTCACTGAATACCAAGGTGTGGTTTTTTTTTATCTGCTTATAGAACTTTTCAAACTTTTGACCTGAACTCAAAAGTCATAGGAGTTTCCAGGCTCCAGCAGCTCTTCTAGCTTGTATCTGGAGATTTATGCAAAGGGTGGCAGTTTGGCTACTCTCCTGGGGACTTGTAAATATCCAGACGTCCAGAGAGAATCAGCCAGTAGGAATGGTTGGGGCTTGGTCATCTGCAGCTTCCAGAAGTCTGCAGGTGACTGGCCCTTGACCCGTCATGTGCTTCTCATGATCTTAAAGTATGTGATTTTTTAAACAATTTTCAATTAAAGTATAGTAGATTTACAGTATCGTGTAAGTGTATAGCACAGCAGTTCAGTTATATACACACACACATACACACACACACACAAAAGTACCTGTCTATATATCTAGCTATCTATATATATATATATATATATACTTTTTTAGATTCATTTCTCTTACTACATAGATGGGCTATCCACTCCAGTATTCCTGGGCTTCCCTGGTGGCTCAGTTGGCAAAGAATCTGCCTGCAATAAGGGAAACCTAGGTTCGATTCCTGGGTTTGAAAGATTCCCTGGAGAAGGGAACATCTACCCATTTCCAGTATTCTGGCCTGGAGAATTCCATGGACTGTATGGTCCCTGGGATCGCAAAGAGTCAGATACAACTGAGCAACTTTGACTTCACATAATCACATAATACTGAGCTTAGTTCCTGGGCTATACAGTAGGTCATTGTTGGCTATTCTATACATAATAGTGTGTATATGTTAATTCCAGCTTCTCAGTTCATCCCTTCCCCACCACCTTTTTCCCCTTTGGCAACCATAAGTTTGTTTTCTGTGTCTGTGGTCTTTTTCTGTCTTGAGAATAAGTTTATTTGTGTCTTTTTTTTTTTTCTTTTAGAGTACATATATAAGAGATATCACTTGATATTTGTCTTTATCTGTCTGAATTAGTATGATAATCTCTAGGTCCATTCATATTGCTGCAAATGGCATTATTTTATTCATTTTTATGGCTGAATAATATTCCATTGTATATATTAATTATGCTTACATCTTCTTTATCCATTTGTTTGTCGCTGGACATTTGGGTTGCTTCTATGTCTGGCTGTTGTGAATAATTCTGCTATGAACATCAGGGTGCATGTATCTTTTCCAGTTATGGTTTTCTCTGAATGTATGCCCAGGAGTGGTATTGCTGGATAAGATGGTAGTTCTATTTTTAGTTTCTTAAGGAACCTCCATAGTGTTCTCCATAGTGGCTGCACCAATTTACATTCCCACCAGCAGCGTAGGAGGGTTCTCTTTTCTGCACATTGTCTCCAGCATTTATTATTTGTAGACTTTTTGATGATTGCCGTTCTGACTAATGTAAGGTAATACCTCAAAATAGTTTTGATTTTGAGGAATATATATATACACACACTATATATATAAATGTATTAAGTCTTGATGATCATATATCCATGAGTTAAAATATTTAAACAGGTGTGGGTAAAATATTTAAACAGGTATTTTAAATTTTTAAGTTAAAAAATATTTAAATCAGAACTTCTGAGTCCATGGTACTAGAATATTGGAATCAGAAGTTCTAATTTAAAGTCTAATACAAAAATGATGCAGTGGAAAATTTTAATTTTCCTGGGCATTCCATAGTACACCATTCTTAATCTCATATATCAAAGATAAAAAATTATATTTTCCAGTAGTTGTTTCCAGTTTGCAAACTTAGGTTCATTTTCTTGCCTATTTAGTCAACATTTTGTGTTTCTACTTTCAATATGTAAAAATGTGTAATAATTACAGAGGCCCTGCTGTACAAGCCACGAAGGCGGCTGCTGGTACCAAGAAACACGATCTTAGTAAGTGGAAATACGCAGAACTCCGTGATACCATCAATACTTCTTGTGGTAAGTGTACAGGAAGGATGAAAAGTGGGAAGGTCCCATAGCTTGCAAGTAAATACTTGGATTGGGGTGGGAATTTTTATAAATTAGTTGAAGCCATTCTCTTTTTACTCACACCTTGCAATGAAGACCTAGTTTCTTCACAAAGCTAAAAGATGTTAAGTTAAACTGATTTTGCAGGCCAGAGAGGAAGAGCACAGAGAAGTTATAGTTGGGCTGTATCAGTGACTGACTCTCCTAACTTGTGCTTCCTGGTGGCTCAGACAGTAAAGAATCCTCCTGCAGTGCTGGAGACCTGGGTTCGATCCCTGGGTTGAAAGATCCCTTGGAGGAGGGCATGGCAACCCACTCCAGTATTCTTGCCTGGAGAATCCCCACGGACAAAGGAGCCTGGCAGGCTACGGTCCATGGGGTCACAAAGAGTCGAACCTGACTGAGTGACTAAGCACAGCACACAGCACTCCTGTCATTACTCGTAATAGCTAAATGCCTGTGTATCAGACCCTTTTGGTCCGTGAGCTCAGTTGGTTCAGTTGTGGCCGACTCTTTGCAACTCCATGAACTATACCCCTTCAGGCTCCTCTGTCCGTGGGATTATTCCAGCAAGAATTTTGGCCTATAAATGCAGAGTGAAAAATGGCAGTGGAGTTTTTCCTTTTTGAAGGTGTTTTTCTTCCAACAGAACAGAGTAAAATACTGTATCCAAGGGATCCCACACAGTTGTGTTCACATGTCAGTCATAGTATTTGAATTTGGGACCCTATAACTAGGACCTCAGATGTCATAATTGTACAGGATGCCTCACTGTTGTTCTTTCCCTTGTCACTGAGTTTATCTGCATAATTACAAATGTAAAATATGTGGTGCTTGTAAATCTAGCTTATATTTGAGCACAGTGACTTCTTCTGTTATTCTGGTCTATGACCTTGGACAAGTGACTTAACCTCTCTGATCCAAGTTCCTTATCTATAAAAGACCTATTTGGTCCAGAGTTCTTGTGTGGAGTAAAGATAGAAGATAGTAGTTATGCATAAGAAAATGCTCTGTAAGTATTAAAAAATAGTATTACCATGAAAGTACTCATCTTTGTCAATAATTGGTTTACTTTTGATTTTGTACTGTTAATTTAAAAATGAAATCTTCATTTAAAAATATGTATGTTTATGCCAAAGAATAATTATGCTAAAGAACTAAATTAGGATGTTAATTGCTTTTTTAAAAAAAATCTTTCTATGTAACTGATAGATATTGAGCTCCTGGCAGCCTGCAGAGAAGAATTTCATAGGCGACTAAAAGTGTATCATGCTTGGAAATCCAAGAACAAGAAGAGAAATACCGAAACAGAACAGCGCGCTCCAAAGTCTGTTACTGATTATGGTAAAAACACATCTGTACTTCTGAGTGTTCCAAAGTATATGTGTATAATTACATGTAACTATGCATAAGGCATTTGGGTAAAACTGTCCAAGTTTCCTCTTACTTTAGAACTGTGGGTCCACTGAACCTAACACAACCATGATGGCTTATCTTTCCAAGTATTATTTCTGTTAGATACATCTTTAAAGTCGTATTTGTTTACAAGTATTGAATTTACTTGTTAAGATAATTTCTAGGGGCAAGAATTGTCTCTACTAAGGAAGTTGTGTGATAATGCTGTAAATACGTATTCTTTCTACATATGCATATACATATATATGTAAAGATTAAGTGTGGAAGTATAAAGATTACTATGAAAAAAGAATATTTATTGCAAATAACACTTTAAAATATAACACTGTGAAAATATAAGAGTAAGAAATAGTACCTTGGTTAGAAGAATTTTCCCTCAATCAGAATTTGATTTTTTGACTGAGATCCTAAAAATGAATTTTGCTACTTTGCTGTTCAAAAGGCAAAGCTGTGTACATGAAATTGGGAAATACAGCAGGAGAGTCATAACCTAGTCAAAGCACATACTAGCTTCCATTTAATAAGAATAACTGTGAGTTTTAATTTCAGTCTTAAAAACAGTAGTTAGAATTTCATTTATTCAACTTGCTACAGGAGCAGTTTATTAGGTTAATTCTGGTTAATGTCAAGGTGACAGCATGTTAATATCTTTTTTTTTTAAGAGGTATATTCCCGATTCTTGATAGTAAATAGTTTAGCCACGCATGACCCAAGCTGACTTAGGAAATGAGCTCACGGTTATGTTTTGTCTCCTTACTACCTTCCTAGCAAATAAAACAGTGTTTGATGAAAGGCAATTAGGTGGTAAAATTTAAGTGTTTTTAAGCTGTTGCGAAGATTAGATTGAGGAAGGGAAGTGTTATTAGTAGTTCTAGTGACTGCTTATGGGTGTCATCAGTCAGAATCTAAGACTCTTGAAAGAGCTTGCCTTGCACCTAAGAGATGGCAGGTGGAAAGCCCTCTAAACATTGCTCTTCTGTAACTACCACTCTCTTCTCTGGTTTAAAACTTTGTTTTTGGGAATGAAGATGACACAGTGATTCTATTCTCTGTTCACTGTCTGTACCAAGTTCCTACCACAGTTGCTCTGTTTTGTGAAAATGAAAAAGGAGTAATTTTTTTAGCAATAATCTTTAGCTGTAATGTTCTAATCATGACCTTCAACTGATTGACTTTTATTATGTTCTATTTTAAAATTTATACATCTGAATGATTGCACTTCTTTAAAGAAATAAATGTTCTCATATTTGACATCGACATTTTTAATGAATATGTAAGTATTTATTGTATTATTGTATCAGACCAAACTTTGGCACCTTACTCAGCCAACTTTGCCCCAAAAGGAGTAAATAAAATGTAGCTTACCTTACTGGTTCCCATACTGGTTCTATTCATAATGCATCACTGGGAAGAACAACAGAGTAGATTAAGAAAATTCCCCAAGGGTCCCATCCAGGTATATGAACAAAACTAGGGCTTGTGCATGAACATACTCCACATATATGTAGTCTTCAGAGAATTTTAATTGAACGTGGTGCATTTTCAGGGTAAAAGGTAACTTCTGCTCTGAAAAGTACATTTTTATTTTTCTCTCATGTAAAATTCACTCTGACACAGGAATACAGTTAAAAGGAAAGGTGACGAGTACCAAGATGCTTAACAGCTTATTTGAGAAAATTCTGTTCTCCAGAAGGTTTTCTAATGGTGCAGCTGCTTGCCTTGTAAAAGGAATGGCTCTGCAGTTTAATATTTAGAAGGATTAGACTTCCTTAATTTGAGAAAATTAAATTAAAATCAAATTAAAGCATCTGCTTTAATTTGAGAAAGCAAAATGATGACAACCTAGCAATTAACAAAAATATAACTTTAAAGAGTAAGACATTGACAAATCATGATTAGTTCTTAAGAGTTAGGAATTGGGAGGCTCAGAAACCCCTTTCCTTTTGCTGTAGTAGGGGAACACATTTACCCTGGAAAGAGGCTTTCAGAAATAACTTTGGGGAGCAGCAGCAAATTACCCAGTAAAGATTTATATTTACTTGCTTGAAACAGTGACTTTGGAGAGTAGTTTTATTTAGTCCATAACTAAAAATGTTGTCAGCTTAAGATTTAAGAGCATGTGAAGTAAAACCTGCTGAGTATATGTAAGTGTGGTAATGCTTTTTCTCTATATAAAAGCACTTTTAATGAATTTATGAGTTATTCTCTTACCCACCCACCCCCCCCCCCCCCCCCCACACACACAAAAATTCTAGTAATGCTTTAATGGTACTCTCATGTGATTATTAAGTTGCTGTTTTGGATTTTTGTTTGGATATTGCTGTGTTTAAAAATTAAATTTTGGTCCTCTTTGTATGTCTATCAAGCAGGATGTCCCCCAAACATAATCAAAATAGATTTTGAAAAGTTAGAAAGCAGCATCTGCTTGTAGGTTATTATAGGAGTACTTGGCTATAGATAGGGAATTTATCTGTTAGTCACCACCTCCATTGATGGGAAATCGTTATGAATTAGAAGAATGCTTATTTAACATTTTTGGCATTTTTATCTTTTCTTCAACATAAAATATTTGTTCACAGATTTTGCACCATTTTTGAACAATTCACGTAAGTCAATGGGTGGTTACTCATGAGCTAACTGGAAGATGGGTTAAAAATACTTTATAAAGTACTAACTTCTTCTAAACATTGTTTTGCTACAATTTTAAGGTGAATTGTAGTATATTAATTTTGGTTTATATGTACTAAGATACTTAATTTGAGATAGTACTTTCATTTGGATCACTCCAAAATATATATGCGGAAAAAAATTTAACTAATCTGTTATTTTATCAAAGTGCTCGGTCGCTCAGTCATGTTTGACTCTTTGCGACCCCATGGACTATAGCCAGGCTTCTCTGTCCATGGAATTTTCCAAGCAAGAATACTGGAGCAGCTCACCGTTTCATACTCCAGGGGATCTTCCCAACCCAGGGATTGAACCTGCCTCTTCTACTCTAGCAGGTGGATTCTTTACCAATGCTCCGCCTAGGAAGTGCCTATTTTATCAAATTACTTCCTTTTTTAAAAAACCTAGCATTTTAAGCTGAGTATATACAATTCTTATTGTAGCAAAACTCTATCTTAATAAGCAGCTAGTCTTTTAGAATAAAGACTAACTTTAGGTGCTGGTTTCAAATGCTGTAATAGTATAAGAATTTCTGTATGAAGAGATTTGATTTTCATATGATAATGTACACAGCTTAATAGAATACCTGTTAATAGGAAGAGATTATTCTGTTACTTCTATAGCTTCCTATGATACATGTTTTTTGATAATGTCAAAATCTTTGAGTCATCTTAGTGTACAGTAAATTTCTTCTAGAATAAGTTGAACAGTAATGATTTGAATATAATGCCATATTTATTTGCCAAATGGTTGCACATAATTATTTTTTACTGCTTCTAGTAACATACAAACTTATAGATTTGAAACATTGTCATATACTTTAGAGGAACAATTGAATGTGAAAGAAATAGTTGTTTAGAATTAGTTTCAAACTTTCCACATCTGTATCTTTGTACTTTGCCGGATGACTGTTCATTTCCAGGCTTCCCAAATACAGTTTCCTGTCTCACATTAGTAGCTTTCTGTTGGGTTTCTTAATTTTATCCAACAGGAAATTGTTATTTTGAAAGAAAAAAAATAGGTTATATTAATGGGTGGCCATTGGTATCTAGTATGTTTGGATCAGTAGGACCTTGAATTCTAATTCACTGTTTAAGATGAAAGGCAGGGCTTTTTCCTTTTAATCCTTTTTATAAAATGTTTTAGTTTTGAGTTAGTGTATATCCTGAAGAGTAGGTAGTTTGTAAAACTCAAAGTGGAAACACTGAACTGTAAGCTGTTCTGAGGGAATAGGAATGAGGGGATAAATAAGCTCATCTCTGGTAACATGCTGAAGGTGATACAGCTTTTATAAATCACTAATAAAGCTGGGACTCTCTTTTCATAGGCATATACAACTTTACTAACTGCTTTTTGCTTTCTGTTGTTTGCACAGAAATAAATTCAGCTGCTCTATAGCTTTTGCTATTGGTGCAAGAGGTAGAATAAGAGTAATTTCATCCTTTCAGTACTTGGAAAGTCTTACCAAAGCCATGTGACTGTCCTTGACTTAGACATATAAGTTTTCATTGACATACTTAGTTTCAGTGAGATTCTTAAGTGAGCTGCAGTAAATGATTGGTCTACCTTTAAAGTTGTGAGTATAGAGAATATTAAACAGATTTGCCGTAATTATGCTCCTGAAGATGTAAAGTCATTGCCCCAGAGAACTGTGTGTTTTCAGGAAAAAAAAAAAAAAATGAAAAAACCAACCATAATGAAAATTGAGCAAGGGAAAAGAGGTTACTGTGAGCTCAATACTCAGTGTTAACAGAAAAGCAAGGATTTTTCTTTTCTATTGGCAAAGAGAACCAAATATTATACACGTTCCACTTACTACAATGGATTTTATTCCAAGAGAAGTCTAATTTCAGAGTAAGTAAATCTGAGTGAAAGTTCATGCTTACTGTTACAGTTTTGTTGTCATGAAGTTGTTTAAATCTTATTCATAAAATATCTGTGTTATCTGGGCCATTTAAAATCCCCAGAGCAGTTGGCAAAGGAGAAAACTTTTATGTCTTTCACTTCTTTGAGGAAATTGTGGTTAAATTGTCTAATATCTAAAGCCCTTAGATTTGTAAAATTGCTGTTTGTTTCATCATAAATAGTCCCATAAAAATCATTCTGCAGCGTTCATATGAACTCCTTGGAGGAAAACTATAAATCTAGTAAACAGAACTAGTTTGCTTTCCTGCCGTGTGAGTTCATTGCATGAGTTCATTTTAGGTAGGGATGCAAGCATTTGTGGGAATCGCTGGGGGCTGCTCTTGTTATTGCTGCTGCCAATGGTGCTGGTGGTTTGGTGCTAGTGGTTGGGGTGTGTGCAGGGGGGAGAGAAAATTCTAAAAAAAAAAAATCATGCTTTGAATTGTATTCATTTGTAGAGAAGTCATATTTACATTTTGTTTTAAATTTCACTATTAGGACCCCCTGTCTCGGCTTTAAAAAAAAATTGGTGGTGCATTCTAGGATTAAAGACTGTTTACCTTCTCCCTGGGGTGACTGTCCTTGTTCCCTGTGACAGCTCAGCAGAACCCAGCAGCCCAGCTCCCTGCCAGGCAGCAGGAGATCGAGATGAACCGACAGCAGCGTTTCTTCCGCATCCCATTTATCCGCCCCGCGGACCAGTACAAAGACCCGCAGAATAAGAAGAAGGGCTGGTGGTATGCCCATTTTGATGGACCGTGGATCGCCCGGCAGATGGAGCTTCATCCTGACAAGCCACCTATTCTCCTCGTGGCTGGTGTGTACGATTCCCATGAACAAAAATTTATAAAGGAGAAAAGTAGTGTATACCCTCTGAATGAAGTAGGGTAATGTAATAATGCAGTAAAGTTCAGGGTTGAGGCATGGAGTTTTGCAGTTAAATCATATCAGTTGAGGATAACTTATTTACAGCATGGAATCAATCGCTTGGATTGTGTCCTCGTGGAACACACAGAAATTTGTCTGTGTCCTTTCATATCTAATTATATAGATTGCTTTGTAGTGGTTTAAGGAAATGTAGCATTTCTCTTAACCCTGGTAACTTGTTGGATCAACTGCATCCTTACTATATTTTGAAATGGTATACTTGGTGGAGGACACATTTCTTAATGGTGAATTTATGAAGCAAATTTCAACCTTAGAGGAAGGAAATAAAGTTTTAAAAGTTCTCAAATCTATGTCAACTGGTAGACATTTCAGGAATAAAGTTTACAGTAAACGGATCTGAAAGGAGGTATGGTTAATTCTCTGATGTCTCTATTTGTGCAGGGAAGGATGACATGGAGATGTGTGAGCTGAATCTTGAAGAGACAGGCCTGACTCGAAAGCGCGGTGCTGAGATTCTGCCAAGACAGTTCGAAGAAATCTGGGAGCGCTGTGGAGGCATCCAGTATCTGCAGAGTGCAATCGAGAGCAGGCAGGCCAGACCCACGTATGCCACGGCCATGCTGCAGAATCTGTTAAAGTAGAAGGTGCACCAGCCTTGCAGCTGGGAGGCCTTGCCATGGCACTGGGTAGAGAGTGTGCCCCAGAGATTAAACCCTTCCACGATCAAGTTAGGATTACTTACACAAAGTGAACAGATTTTACTAATCATGGGTTTTTGTTAATTTAAGGTTAATTATGGTAGTGACTTTGGGACTGAAAAATTGTTTTCCTGTATCCAGCTGTAACTGTTAGACCTCTCATCATTGTGATACTTGTTACACTTGGACAGACTCTGACATCTCTCTTTCTTTGCCAACAGACTACCTTATATCCATTTTAATTGTTCGTTAGGAAAAGAAGTTTTTTTTTTTAAAAAAATGCAGAATTCTTGCTTTTTAAGGAGGCCGCAGTACCATAAAACTGGAATAAAGAAAACTTAACTTCAATTTTCTTACAAAAATCAAGGCACTTAGAATGATCAAGGCGCTGGTGTTTTTTTATCTGAAAGCTGTATCCTTCCTGTACTCACTTTTTCAGAAATTCATGGAAATTTCCATCAAAGGTGGAAATATTTTTTTCCCCTCTGTTCTGCAACGTCTTTGTTTGAGTAAAGCAATTTACCTGAAGTTCTAGAATTCTGGAGAGAGAGCCTTGATGTGTCTGATATGATCTTTGATAGAGAAGGTACATAGTATTCTGCACAGATTTGTTTTGCTTTTCTATCACATTGTGTTGCTATAAGAATATGTTCTTACACTCCATGAACAAATAAAGGAAATTTGGATCATTTAAATGCTTGAAAGTTTTGAGATAACTTTTGTTTCACTTAGAAAAAAAAATAAGTTTTAGGTGGCAGTTTGGCTTAACTGACTGAATTCGGATATTTCAGTTTCATCTCAGTTGCAATTTTATATCAGAATCTTGTCCAAGTTGTTTCATGTGATTTTAATCTGGTGTTCTGCTTCAAGACACTCCTGTTTTGTTTTTTTTTTTTAATTCCTATTGTCTTTTTTGGCCTCTGAGATTCTGGTAATTGTAGAGCTCTTTTATAAGCTTTGTAATTAAAAACCCTCTACTTAGAAATTGCTTGTTTCATGTAACTGATAATTTTAAAAAAATGTTTTTGTTTGTGTGCTATTTAGTTTTGATCAAATGTCAGCAGTTTCAAGCCTAATATTTCTAACTTTCATATTAGGAATTTGGAAACAGAAATACATCAAGGAGTTATGTTGACATAGTCCTAAGGAGTCTTGTTTGTATTTTAGAATAAAATTAGAAAATAAAATTATTCTCTGTACCTTTTTTCCCTGATGTTCAAAGACTCTAAACCTTTGAAATGAATTTCCAGTAATTTTTTTTTTTTCTCCTAGAGAGAGCCATCTCAGTTAGGAAAGTATTTCCCAGCTGACTAGATGAGAACTTGTGAGCCAGACACTGTTTTCAAAATTGCTTCTCTCGTAATATGTCTTAGTGTAGAGATATTTATTTATTATGACACTGTGCAAATGATGGTCTTCTGTTAAAGAAATTAAATGCTCCTGTCTGTCCTGTTGAGAACATCGATATGATCATCCTTTGAAAGCTGTATTACTGCGTAGACTCACCCACCCCTGGGTCATGCAGTCCTTGTGATTTGGTGACAGAAGGTCTGGTTACTGAAAATAAATGTCCTCTTCTTCCTTGTCTTATCACTTGGCTTTAACTGGTGTTTTTATTTGTACAGGATAGTGAATGAAAAGCTTTTTTTCTTAACTGGTAGCAAGTAGAGTCCTGGAAGAAAATTTAGTAACCGAATAGATTTTTAATGCCTTGGGCCTTTAGTACTGTTTCCAGAAACAGTTTTATGTGTGTCCGAGATCCATGCAGGTACTCGATGGAAAGCCAGTCACACAGGTTAAATTATGGAAACAGAGAACTTAAAGCTGTGAAGAATTTGTGGGAAATGTATCACGGTCCGTGTCCATCTCCAGCATAGGCCTGAACCTAGTGCTCTGAGTGCAGTTTACTTCTGTTTTTACAGCTCAAATCCTGTCCGGATCAAGTTTCTTTGGAATGATGCCACAGATCATTATCTAGGCATTGGAAATCTTTAGTTGCTCAAAGGGTTTATGAAATGGGCCTGACCTTTATACTCTTTGAATCACTGAAGGGTACAGAAAAAGTTTAGCTAAGAAATAATGAGTATTTTTTTTAAAGAAATATATCACAGCAAAGCATTTTTACAGATCTTCATAGTGTTTTACTTTAATAGCTGATAAAATTATCATCAGTCTTAAGCCTGAGGTCATTTTATTGCTAATTGTGTTACACAGCTGTCCTGGAACACATCTATTTTAAGTAGTCTCCTGAGTTACTTCTGACTCCAGGAGACCTGCCCTAGTTCTGATAGACTTCCAGTCACCTCCATATAACAGCTCCACACACGCAGAAGCCCCTTTGCTGGAGACGCCTAGGACCCTTCACCCTTTGAGGGAAGTAGTGGAGGTGGCGTTCTGAAAAATGTGGGTGCAGCGTCTTACAGTGTTCGCAGTCAGACCCAGAAATGGCAGATGAAAACCGGATGAATCAAATGTGAATTTAAATTTTAATCAGTCATTTTAACTGGGATATAAAATTAGAAGTTTAAACTAGTGTACTCTACATTAAGAACCAATTCTTCTTAATGCTTGTCTTGCTCAGTACCAGTTCCTTCCTTAGCATGTGCTTTGTAAAGGTAGACATCCATAAAATATTAAAACTGAGAAAACAGAAAGTTTTCACACTCAACTATAATGGAGTTCCTAATTCATTAGCACATTTAAGATATATCTTGTGAGCTATGGGTAGGCTCCAAGAGAAAGACTCACATGTTAAGAGAGAAGTGAGTTTTCTTGGTTGTAAGGTTGAGTAGATGGCACCGTCTCAAAGGGTAACATGAGGAAGAAGTAAAAGAGTGCACTTAGGAGCACAGGCCCACACAAAAAACATCCTACTGCAACTTACTTTCTGCTTCCTATAGTGACTTTTTGTAGGTCATTCTTTCCAGTAACATAGTGAACCCTTTTGTAGACAGCAAAACAAAAGATCATATCAGATCACAAAAGAAAAATAGCATCTTACGTGGAACACAAGTGGTATTTGTGAAAACTTAGAGAATAGAAATTCACAGGCTCAAAGAATAATGAGGATATTGTAGTTTTATTAATTGGATTTTAAAAAGCTATTTTCACTCACAGGTTATTGCAGTGGTTCTCAGGGGATCCAAATAGGTAGATCTTTGGTTTCTTCACCTGAACCACCTTGAGAGTACTGGATCAGTAGAATAAATAGTATTGGATGAATCAGTCAGTGAATTATTACAGTGTTAGTGGTAGACTTGACTGCTTTTATGTAACAGCTTAACAGGGATCCAGACAGCTTGAGTAATTGAGTTCTAGACCGTGAAAGACAGAGAAATGCCTTCACTCCACTCGTGGAGCATGGAATCAAAGCAAGCAGACTTCTTCGAGGAACCCCTGGGGGTTTGCAGAGGGTTGCTCCCCGTCTTCAGAAGGGGTGGCAGCTTTTGTCTGTGTAGCATAGCCAGCAGTAACAATTTCTGAGTGTTTTTATTTCTCCTAGAAGATAAATTAACAAGGGAGGGGAGGGCAGAGGATACCTAAAAACTACAATAAGGACAAGCAGGGGCAGGGGTCGGGGGCAGCTGTAACAGTAAGGAGAGAGAAGAGTGGGTGGGAGAGGAAGAACAGAGGTGGATCCTGAAGAGCTGCATGCCAGGCAGCAAGCGCTGATGTGGTGTAGGGGGCCGGGTGCTCCTAAATCCTCCCCAAGTTTTAGAATGAACTGTATGCAATATAAGAGCAGGACCCATGGACCTGCCTGGGCCAAGACAGGCCCGGTGTATACATTCTTAGCATATAGAGATGGCGTGCTGGGGAAGGCCAGTAGACATTCTGTGCATAAGCCTTGTGGAAGGATGAAATAGAGATCCTTTGAGAGATCAAGCCTGCCCGTTCCTGGACCAGATCTGGAGGACAGTGAAGTTCAAGTCAAATCAGTGTAGGCTTCCTTCCGCATGACTAGCCTAATGTACGTCATAGTCTTCAACAGGAGATAACCAGGAAAAAGTTCACATCAAAAAGAAAATCTTTAATCCTAATTTTTACCTGTACCAGACTCTCAACTTCAGATCCAAGTAGGTGTATTACTTGACTGTTTTCTTTTCATTTTGAAAATTCAATGAATTATATCTGTTACTTAATTCTTCCTTATTTCCTAAAGATGTGTATCTGACACTGTCCTAAAATACTGATGTACTGGAAATACAAATAATAAATGCTTTCTATGTAGAACTTCCTCTTGCTTCTTGTGCTTTTAATATAGTTGCAAGGTGTTGCAAAGTTGTAAATGTTGCATGTGTTGCCACGTTGCCTCCAATCCAATGGAATAAATTGGAGAAGCTGGGATCTTGAAGTTGGTCCAGTCACTGGAAACTCTGTGCCAGGAGGCAGAGAAACAGGCAAGGAACCTGGGTGATTGGAAGGTCTTTGAGCTCTGACCCCAAACTTCTGGGTTCTCCCTCCAGGGAAAAGCAGGATCATATGTGAGCCACTTTGCCTAGGTTAAAGAGAAACCAAATCTTGGCTGCATTTCCCCAGACCCTCATCAATCTGTTTGTGAGGTGACACAGGATGTAAAAACTGGAGACCCAAAGAAGGGTCCTCCCTGAGAGACAGCTGGTCTCTGTAGGCTGACTCGTGTGAAGCCTACCGTGATCCAGAAGGGTCTTCTGATGGCAGGGGGCCGGGCTGGCTTACCTCAGCAGCTCTTCTCTGGGGGGTTGGAAAAGACCAATCCATAAAGTGGGTGATCCAAAGGGTAGGGGACACTTGCTTCCACAGGAGCCCTTCCCCACAGAAGCCAGAGTGCCTGCCCACTTCTCTCTCCCCACCCAACGCGACATTCTTGGTAGTAGTTACAGCACAACTCACATGGAGATGCAGAGGGCACGTTGTGGGGAGGTAATGGCGTCAGATCTTCATTTTCTGTCTTGATGGAATTGTTCTTGCATGCTTCTGGTTGACCTGTCATGCTTCTGACAAGCACGTTTTCCTCTGGGGAGTTCCAAGGCCATGGAAATGAGCAGATACACGTCGTGCCAACATTCTTGTCTTTGCAGCATTTTATCAGGACACACAGTCTCCGTCCCATATCATCACTCCTCACTTTGGGGAGGATTGGGATGAGAATAGGGGTGAAAGTTATGCCTTTGGGAGACAAATATCAGTGATTTTTTTCCAAGGGTTTGCATGCTTAAAATCACTGACCATAATCTATAAAGCAAATCCAGGAGATACCTAGTAAACACACATTCTAAATCTATGGAGATATAGTACATATCATATTTTATTGAAATTAAAGTTTTGCCTCGAATATAATTGATAGTTGAACAATCAAACAATTGATAGTTAAACATATGAAAGAGATATGGAGGAATTCATTTTTCATTAAATGCACATTACAAACTGGCTGAACTGGAATACCTTGATGCCAGTCTACCTATGCACACACCACAGTTAGTGTCAAGGATTACCCAGTGAAGTTACCAAATTGTAGAAAATTCATCCATGTTGGGAAAGAGGAATTGGTTATGTCACAAAGTACAACCTCACTTTTTCCCCCCAATATAATATCTTCCTCTAAAATAGGTCTATGCAGTTACAAGAAAAGTTAAGATTTTTTCCATGGCATGTATACCCCAGTTCTTCAAAGGAACAACCTAGGAATTATTGGCAGCAAAATTATCTATGGTATAAGCAGTAATTTCTTCTACAACTAGTATGCCTAAGAACTGAAGAGGTATGTGAGTTACAGACTGAAGTGTGGAGCATCTATGTACTCAACCACAGTTCATGTCCCATATGCATTCATTCTGCACCTCCTTGCATGCGTAATCTTTTATGTACATCCTAACATGTGAAGAGCTTTATTTCCCGGTATATGGTCAATCCCACCCCCTGCCCCCAAATAATAAGTTGCACTTGTAAACGATCTGTGAGCAGTATTTTAAGGGTGGCTGGACAAAAACCTGGTTTGTTATCACCTTGACTGTCACTGAGAAATAACCAAAATATTTACTGTGTTTCACTGATTGTGTTTTGGGTCTTGATAATAAGCTGCTTTTTCTTCAGAATTTATTGGTCTTCAAGTATAAAAGTCTTTTCTATTTGAAATGTGATGTGTCCTGGTTCTATGTTGACTGCATGCCTGGATTTTGATGACCAGTGGATATGCCTGCCTAGGTTTTCAGAATTTTGAGAGTGAATCCAGTTTTCCTTGAGAAAGCAAGTCATTTCTCTTGAGATAGATTAAATGATAATTTGTACACTTCCAGTTTTTCATTTCCTTCCCAATCTTGATAGTTAAATTCTTCATATCCTATAGTCAGTAATTCAAATTTCTTTTCATAGTTACCTGGAAGAGAAATATTTTTAAGAGATTAAGAAATGCCATCCAAGGTCAAAACCAGTGATTCATTCCAATATTACCTCTGCTGGTAGATGAGATAATATGCTTGTCATTTAGGATATATTCTTTGAAAGGTGGGAGATGTCCTCCCCGCAAATATCTCTAACTTTACAACCTACTGAGAATGTAGTCAATTTCTTCCTAAACCTTCTCAGACTGAATCAGTGTCTTGAAGCAGGGATGGCAAATAGCTTGTGAATCAGTCATCATGTGCCCTTCCAAGCATTATTATTCCAGACTGCTTCTTCATTTGAAATGTGGTTTTTGGTTCTCCCTGGTCCTTCTGGATTCAGTTGGTGTACGCTTCATCCTGGAGATTTTATTATCAGATCCTGTGTCCTGCTGTCATTTTATGGCCCAAATCTGACCCTTTCTTGTCTTTTCAATGTTCTTTGTTTTAGGAAATAAAAACGGCACACATTATTCTTTGTGCACCCTTGGATATATGTGTGTGTGTGGTGAGATGGCCTCAGCATCCTTCTTGACTGTATATTGACTGTATAATGAGTTTCAGTTGCAAGCTTTGTTGTGTTTGTTTCCATTTAGCAATGTATATATATATATATATATATAGAGAGAGAGAGAGAGAGAGAGAGAGAGAGAAACCTCAGGTAGACTGGACAGGACATTGGCTGATTTACACTCATTTTTTTTTACCACGAAGATTAGTATAATTTTTGAAACTAGGTTATTTTGGGCTATAAATTGTCCAAGGTATTTTTCAAAAAGTTATTTTAAAAGCTCTTATGCTAACTTGGTTATTAGATAAGTTATTTCCCTTTGCAGAATAAAATTTTAGTCAAAAAAAAGATTGAATGGATAAGTATTTAATGGATAACATCTAGAACACTGGAAGAAACCTTTATCTGAAGATGAACTTTTAGGAATTTTTGATGCTGCTCGTTGTTCACAAATATGTTTCTCCTACATATTTTTGTTTTAGCTGATTATTTAAAATAAAAAGACATTTCACAAGATTTTATATGTGTGTGTATATATATATATAATTACTCAACTCCAGGTATATAAATAATGATCATGAAGAATTCAACCTTGTTGAAATTCATTTGATAAATTGCATGTGTATTTTTATAAGAAAAGGTTAGAAATATTATAATGCTTTTTTTTTTCCCTGAAATCCTACTGTTTTGTCTACATATTTCAATTAGTGCCAGCCTCTATCTCTATCTTTTTGTACCAGGAATTGCCTTTTTCCCTCTTAAAACACAAAATTAAAAAGCCTGGCAAATAAAGGAAAAGTGTTTTTTCTTATCTCTATTTAAAATATGAGTCAAGCCCAGAAGTATTTTTAATTTCCTTCAGAATTCTAATTCAACAATTAAAACCAACATATAAAAATACAGTCTTACCTTGTTATCTTGCTGACGTTGGAACTTTTTAACACCAGGTTCATACACTTGATTTTTAGATTGGTCTAGTGATCTACAAAAGAAAGCAAAAACAAGATATCCTGTTTCCTGGACTTACCAATATTAAGAGCAGCTACAGTTTTCTCATATAATGTTTTAAAATGATTGTGACCCGTGAAAATAGCATATTTTTGCAGGTATCTTCCATTGGAGTTGGGGGAAACATGCTTCCTGCATTCCCCCACCCCCACTGAGTTTTGCCTTCCAGTTGGCTTACTATTCCATCGGCAATGGTCTCAGAAGGATTGCACAAAGCTCATGGGAAAGAGTGATGTTTATCTTGCAAGAAGTGGGGTTATTTTTGAACTCAAATTCTGACTTGTGGTTGCTGAAAAACAACCCTGTAATAACATTTTGTTCATGCAATTTAAAAAATAATGTATTTAAAAGTTTTATGTATATAGTTCCAGACTCTCATATATACATGCCATATAATCTCTGATAATACTGTACACATGTTTTGCCCCTTGCTTTTTTTTCCTCTTTAAATTATAAAATGAGTATGATATTTGTGAGATGTTTTCTGATGTATATTTCCTTATCAGCAAACTCTTTCCCTTCTGTCAATATTCTGTCCAGTTTTTTCAGGGAAAGGGGGAAGAAGGGAAACCCTGTCCTTGTGTTTGATTGGAAGAAGGTGGGAAACTGAGATGGGTGGTTTGAAGAGAATGAGTATAAGGTTCCTGGTTCCTCCTGCCTCCAGCTAAGGTAGCATTTTTGGTTCATATTTGCCCTAGCTGGGCAAATTGGAGGCTCCAAGAATACCAAGGATCAGGCAGATACTGGCGTCAGGACTGAGAGGTCACCGGTGAGGGGACCATGGCAATAGAAACTTCTCAAAGGATCTTGTAAGGCAAGGAGAGCCACCTCGCTCTGCCATACATCCAGATACCACCCAGGAGGAGAGAGGGGAGTCGCGGAGGACCTGTGACCTGGGCTGTACATCCCAAGGGTGCTGAGGCGCCTCAAATGATTATTTGAACTATTAATTAAATGAAGTTTTATAAACTAGATTGGAGTATATTAAACTCCAAGCTCTCCCTCTCATATTTCCCCCCACACCTCCATTATCCAGTGGAGAAAGGGTTCAAAAGGGAGTTAGGAATAGCTTCTAAAGGAAAAAAAAAAAAAATGGGCCTTCCCACACCCCACCGTATTTGAGGTATAGCATGTGAGTAAACCTATGATCTTGCTGTAATTAAAACATTACTTCCATATTATTAAAACAACCTCATAAATGTCACTTTTTACCATCATGTACTTAATCTGGCCCCTATATTTGGAAGTGGTTTTCATGGTTATAAATAATGTCATAAAGAACATGTTAGGCCCTACTGAAGGACAGTGAAAAACTGAATTCTGAAGAGGAAAAATCATGTGTAATTTACTCTGTTCGATATAGATTTGCATGTTCAGTGCACTTATAATGGTAATTATGATTAATAAAAGTCAAGCTCATCAGGCTAAAAAAAGAGACCTTGGAAAATGGAAATTTTATTTATTCTGGGGAGCAGTTTGCCATGTTGCTAGTACAACTGATTCTATGTATAAAAATTGAAACCTGAAGGAAATGAAAAATGTATGGTTTATGTTCATAAATATTGAACGGAGGAAAGAAACTGAATGAAAAAGGTGAAAATACAGTGAATGGCAATGACTCGGCGCTAGAACAAAGCCCCGAACCAGGTGCAAACATGTGCTGTGTGTCAGGGGCCTCATCTTCCCACCAGGGCCCTCGCCCCAGTACATCCTCCTCATCTCTTTCTTCACTTTCAGGTGGAAGAACAAAAATGCAAACAGGGGTACGGTTCCTTAGAGAATGCTGTTTTCAAAGCTGTAACACTCAGTGTCCTCAGCTGATTTCCGTCTGAGATTGGTTGAACGTTCCAGGTAGGGAATTGATTTTTCCTTACTGGGCTGCACTTTGTTGATAATTGTCACACAGCTCCAATAATGCCAGCATGGAGCAGTTGACACCCAGGAGCATCTAAGGTATTGCTTACCAAACCCACAAATTTATTCTTATGTCCTCATTTTAAGATGAGACATTGAGGCTTAAAGTGGGGAAATGTAGCTTAAGGTCGCAACTAGTTTGCTGCTAAGTTGCTTCAGTGTCTGACTTTGTGCGACCC
This sequence comes from Tragelaphus eurycerus, assembly GCA_935064755.1. Lineage (NCBI taxonomy): Eukaryota > Metazoa > Chordata > Mammalia > Artiodactyla > Bovidae > Tragelaphus > Tragelaphus eurycerus. Next base: position 16,697,960 of record CAKXYN010000041.1, read on the forward strand.
CATAGACGGCAGCCCACCAGGCTCCCCTGTCCTTGGGATTCTCCAGGCAAGAACACTGGAGTGGGTTGCCATTTCCTTCTCCAATGCATGAAAGTGAAAAGTGAAAGTGAACTTGCTCAGTCGTGTTTGACTCTTAGCGACCCCATGGACTGCAACTAGTTTAGGTAGAGCTTAAACTTGGAACTTGGGACTAACTTTAAAGCCTCCAATCTCTTTTTCTTCCAGCTTGATTGAGATATAATTGACATCAGCACTGTATAAGGTGTAGAGATAATGTTTTGACTTACATACATCATGAAATGATGACCATGATAAGTTTAATGAACATGCATCATCTTGAGTAGAAGACAAAATTAAAGAAATAGAAAAAAAAATATTTTTCCTTGTGGTGAGAACTCAGTATTCTCTTAACTTTCATTTATAATGTCACAGCAGTGGTAATTATACTTACCACACTGTACATTACAGTCATGCTATACTAAGTCACTTCAGTCGTGTCTGACTCTGTGCGACCCCATAGACGGCAGCCCACCAGGCTCCCCCGTCCCTGGGATTCTCCAGGGAAGAACACTGGAGTGGGTTGCCATTTCCTTCTCCAATGCATGAAAGTGAAAAGTGAAAGTGAAGTCACTCAGTTGTGTCCAACCCTCAGCGACCCCATGGACTACAGCCCACCAGGCTCCTCCGTCCATGGGATTTTCCAGGCAAGAGTACTGGAGTAGGGTGCTATTGCCTTCTCCCACATTACAGTCATAGTACTTATCTATTTCATAACTGGAAGTTTGTAACTTTTGACCACCTTCATCAAATTCCCCCTAGCCAGATCCTGCCTCTCGTAACCCCAAATCTCATCTTTCTGTGAGTTTATTTGTTTTTGAAGTATAACTGACCTGTAATACTTTTGTTATTTCTTGTTACACAACACAGTGATTCAAGATTTCTGTACATTTCAAAATGATCAACATGGTGTATCTAGCTACACCGTGTCACCCTATACATTTATTACAGTTATTGATGATATTCCTCACACTCCACATTTCATACCCGTGACATTTATTTTGCAACAGGAAGTTTATACCTTTCCTGTGTGCTTGAGTCCAGGCTCGCCACAGCCCTCCTGTTAGTCCCAGCCATCTTCCAACCAGCCAGGGGGGCTTGTCTCCCCGTGTACGACCCCCAGGACTGGGGCATCAAATCTGGAGCCCTCACTGTTCACTCCCCAGGGAGGGTGTCGACCTGTGCAATCTCCCCTTTCTGCTGAGCCCCTTCCAGGGACACAGATCCGGACCTGATCGCTTTTCTTAATTTCCTACCTGATGCCATGTGGATCTTCTCACAGCCTTGGTTGTACAGGCATCTTTCTGCCAGTTCCCAGTTATTTTTCAGGGAGAATTGTTCCATGTGTAGATATATTTTTGATGTGTTCATGGATTTGTTCATGGCTCATGTCCTCCTACCCCATCATCTTATATAAAGTAATTACTGAGAGCTATGTGCATATTGCCATTTTGTTAATTATTTGGGGGGTTTGTTTTTGTAGTTCTTTTTTATTCTCTTCCTTTCTGATTTATTATCTTTAGTGTTATGTTTGAATTTATTTTCTCCTTTTTTGTGTATCTATTATAGATTTTTGGTTTGTGCATACCATGAGATATCATTCATATAATATACAATACATAGATAAATATGATTTATATAAAATACCCATACAAATAATTATTTTAAGTTGCTGATCTCTTAAATTTATATACATTTTAACAACCCAGTGTTTTTATTCCCCTAGATCATGTTTACTGTTTTTGTTTTACATGTTTTACGTACTTTTGTATATTTCTAAACTACTTACTGTGGATATAGATGATTTTACTGCTGTTGTCTTTAACCTCCCTATTAGCTTTATATGTGGTTGATTTATTAACTTTACTATATATTAATATTTGCTTTTAACAAGGAGATTTTTACTTTCATAATTTTCATATTTCTAGTTGTGGAAATTTGTGCTTGGTGACATCCTTTTAACAATTCTTGTAAAACTGGTTTGGTGGTGCTGAATTCTTTTGGCTTTTTTTTTTGTCTGTAAAATTTTGTTCTCTCCATAAAATCTGAATGAAAGCCTTACTGGGTAGGGTACTCTGGGTTGTATGTCTTTCCCTTTCATCACTTTAAATATGCCATGCCCCTCCTTTCTGGCCGGCAGAGTTTCTGGTGAAAAGTCAACTAACAGCCTTATCTTCTTGTCGCTTTTCCCTTGGTGCTTTTAATGTTCTTTTTCTCTTCAATTTTTGCCATTTTAATTATAGTGTGTCTTAGTGTGGTCCTCTGTGGATTGTGCCTGTTTGTGACTCTCTGTGCTTCCTGGATCTGGGTGTCTGTTTCTTTTCCCAGGTTGAGGACGTTTTCAACTCTCATGTATTCAAATATGTCCTCTTCCTCTTCATCTCTCTTCTCCTTCTGGGACCCTTATATGCTTGATGTTGTCTGCTGCTGCTGCTGCTAAGTCACTTCAGTCGTGTCTGACTCTGTCCGACCCCACAGACGGAAGCCCACCAGGCCCCGCCATCCCTGGGATTCTCCAGGCAATAACACTGGAGTGGGTTGCCATTTCCTCCTCCAATGCATGAAAGTGAAAAGTGAAAGTGAAGTCGCTCAGTCGTGTCCGACTCTTAGCGACCCCATGGACTGCAGCCTACCAGGCTCCTCCATCCATGGGATTTTCCAGGCAAGAGTACTGGAGTGGGGTGCCATTGCCTTCTCCTGATGTTGTCTGGGAGGTCTCTAAATCTGTCATCATTTTTTTTTTCTCTTTTTTTGGCTCAGCTTCAGGGATTTCTACATCTCAGTCTTTCAATTCACTGATCTGTTCCTCTGTATCATCTAATCTACTATTCTTTGTAGTATATATATTTTTAATTTCAGTTATTGTATTCTTCATCTCTGGTGCTTGTTTATATTTCTCACTTTGTTAAAAGCTTTTAACTTCTCACTTTATTCATACACTCGTCTTCCAAATTCTTTGAACATCTTTGCAATCATTACCTTGAAGTCCTTATTGGGTAAATTGTTTATCTCCACTTAGTTCTTTCAGGGTCTTATCTTGTACCTTTGGAGCATATTCTTCTGCTTACTTTGCTATTTTCATTTCTATGTATTTGGTTTGTTGGTTACATTTCCTAACCTTGAAAAAGTGGCCTTTCGTAGGAGATGTCCTGTGCATCCAAGTGGTACACTCCCCTCTGGTCACCAGAGCTACACGCTCTAGACACATGCTTTGTGTGTGCAGTATTGGTTCTTCTGTTGTGCCAGGCTGACTACTGCGGATGGTCTGGTAGATGTGCCTGGTCCTGGTCTCTTTGGTTGCCAAACCATGACTTGTGTGGCGGCTACTGGTCACTTGTAGGTAGGACTAGGTCATAAGATGGCTGACTACATGGCCCTGATGGGTGCCAAGATTAGCACTAGGTCACTGGTGCTGGAACCTGGCTCTAGGGTGGGTTGCTACAGAGACAGTGGTCCAGGATCTAGTGTTAGCCTGCTGGTAGGCAGAGCCAGTTCCTAATGTGGCTGGCCTGGGGATCTAGATTCTAAAAGAGTTGGCCCACTCATGAGTGGGTCAGCTGACTGAGGGCTCCAAGGTGTCTCAGACCTGGAGACAGCTTGCTGACAGGGGGCCTGTGGCCCAGGGGGATCTTGGAGTTGGTGCCTACCCACTGGGGGGTGAATCCAGGTTCCAGGGTCTCTGACTAAGGGCTCTGAGGATCCTGGAGTTGTTAGTCCACTGGTGGGTGGAGCTTTGCCCTGGGCTCTTAGAATGGCTAGGGGCTTAGGAGTTCCCAGGCAGCCAGTCTGCAGCTGGGTGTGGCTGTGCCCCCACCTATCTACACTTCATTTGTCATCTGATCCTCAAATAAGTAAATTGCCAGAGTCACACAAATGATGGCATCATATTTCAACAGAAATAACTGATGAGACAAAGAGCAGGTGGTGGGGGTCCAGGAGAGATGCTCAGAGCACCACTGGGCTCCGATATTTCTCCAGTGAGAATCTGTCTGAAGCAGCTCATGGGGGCAGTGGGTTTATCTTCATGCTGAGGATATAATGCTGCTGCTGCTGCTAAGTTGCTTCAGTTGTGTCCAATTCTGTGAGACCCCATAGATGGCAGCCCACCAGGCTCCTCTTTCCCTGGTATTCTCCAGGCAAGACTTAGAGGAGTGGGTTGCCATTTCCTTCTCCAATGCATGCATGCATGCTAAGTCTCTTCAGTCATGTCCAACTCTGTGCGACCCCACAGAGAGCAGCCCACCAGATTCCTCTGTCCATGGAATCCTCTAGGCAAGAATACTGGAGTGGGTTGCCATTTCCTTCTCCAGAGGATATAATACTCAGGGCTAATACTTTACATTTGAAAAGGGATCTTTAATCAAGGAGTTGGAAAGAGTAGAACTGAGGGGATGTAGCAGATTTCTCTTCTCTGCTAAGTCACTTCTATGCTAAGTCACTTCAGTCGTGTCCGACTCTGTGTAACCCCATAGACGGCAGCCCACCAGGCTTCCCTGTCCCTGGGATTCTCCAGGCAAGAACACTGGAGTGGGTTGCCATTTCCTTCTCCAATGCATGAAAGTGAAAAGAGAAAGTGAAGTTGCTCAGTCATGTCCGACTCTTCGCGACCCCATGGACTGCAGCCTACCAGGCTCCTCCGCCCCTGGGATTTTCCAGGCAAGAGTACTGGAGTGGGGTGCCATTGCCTTCTCCATTCTCTTCTCTACTCCCCAAAGAAATTGAATTTCTCTTCATTCTTCTTGTGTCCTTTCCTCCTACTCTCCTTCTCTCTCCCTCCCTTCCCATCTATTAGGCTTCCCCAGTGGCTCAGACAGTAAAGAATCTGCCTGCAATACAAGAGACCTGGGTTTGATCCCTGGGTGGGGAAGATCCCCTGGAGAAAGCAATGGCCACCCTCTCCAGTATTCTTGCCTGGAGAATCCCATGGACAGAGGAGCCTGGTGGGGTACAGTTCTTGGGGCCCTTTCTCCCTCCCTCCCTTCTAGCTATTACCCAGCGTCGAACATGGCAACGAGCACATGGGTACTCAAACATGTTGTTGAATTGAATTGGCATAAGGGGCACCTTATTCCTGTGTAACTGTATTTTGGGGTCCATGTCAGCTCCCAGAGGCAGGCGCAACTGGAGGCAGTAGATACAGCAAACCCTTACAACAGCTTTCCAGATCACCAAATGCTTTGCTCTGCTGACCTCATTTATAACCACCCAGAAAGTGGTCTTTCTTCTTCTAGAAGAAGGGTGACTAAAATGACAAATTGTATAGCCATCTGAAACAGGGAATAAGGTTGACTAAAACAGAAATTATATTCATTGTTTGTAAAGGGCATGTGCAACCCCTTTCTCTTCCACATCTTACCAGGGCCTTGCTCATTACTCTTTCTTCCTTCCCTCCCTCTTTCATTTTATGTTACACAGGTGAAACAGGAACATATTCACATAACTAAAAACTGTGGACCACAAATCTGCCTCTCTCCATTGTTAAGTGGAATGATAGTTAAGTCCACGTATTTGCTATGATTTTAAAAGGACATTGTATTTCCTTCCTGACCACTTGCCCAGTCCCCATCTCTCCGAGAGATCAGCTTCATCTAAATTATTTCATCTGATTGATGATTGTCATTTGTCTGTCTCTGGTATTCCTTTGGAAAAGGTATATGGATTCATTACATATTCTAATGTATTGTCTACAGATTATAAGATAAAGTCAAGCTGATACTTTTTAAGTTGACCTGTCTCTATACTTAGAAATGTCTCTTAATAGTAGGCTTCCCTCATGGCTCAGATGGTAAAGAACCTGCCTACAGTGTAGGAGACATGTGTTGGATCCCTGGGTTGGAAAGATCCCCTGGAGAAGGAAATGGCAACTCAATCCAGTATTCTTGCCTGGAGAATTCCATAGACAAAGGAGCCTGGCAGCCTACAGTTCATGGGGTCACAAAGAGCTGGACATGACTGAGCGACTATCACTAGAATGAATCATATAACATTGCATGATTTGTGACTGACAAAATGGCAATGCCGTATGGTTGAAGCTCAAATACTTATAAGTACTGCTGCTAAGTCACTTCAGTCGTGTCCGACTCTGTGCGACCCCATAGACGGAAGCCCACCAGGCTCCCCTGTCCCTGGGATTCTCCAGGCAAGAACACTGGAGTGGGTTGCCATTTCCTTCCCCAATGCATGAAAGTGAAAAGAGAAAGTGAAGTCGCTCAGTCGTGTCCGACTCTTAGCGACCCCATGGACTGGAGCCTACCAGGATCCTCCGTCCATGGGATTTTCCAGGCAAGAGTACTGGGGTGGGGTGCCATTGCCTTCCCCTTATAAGTACATATTCCTGTTATTAGTACATTACATAAATGGCATTTATTATCCTGAAATTTACTTTTCTCATTTAATGAAATGTCTTGCTCTTTTTCTACAGCAGTTCTAGTAGACTATCTTACTGCTCTTAATTGCTATGTTTCACGATGAACGTAACACCACACTATGGATTTAACTGATCCCCTACCGAAAGGCTGCACAATTGTTTCATGACTCAAAGCAATGATGCTGTGAACATCGCAAAGTGCAACTATTTTTGTAGGGATAATTGTCTAAAAGTAGAGTATCTTAGTCAAATTTAAAATACTGACAACTTTCTTTTGAAATAAGGTCTTCCCATTTTTTTCTACTGGTAATGCCTGATAGAACTAGTTTTTCCCTGATATTATCTGCACTGGATGCTATTAACCTTCTTTTGCTAAACTCATGAGTAACCAATGATATCGCCATATCGTTTTCAGATTTCCCTACTTGTAGTGAGATTGATTATCTTTTCCTATGCTTCATGGGTCATTTGGATATCTTCTATGAACTGCGCCTCTGTATTTTTTGCTCATTTTAATATTAGTATGTTTACCTTTTATTGATGTGTAGGAGCTCTTATTAGTAGGGATATTCATCCTTTATCTATAAGTTGTAAATATTTTTCTCCCACCTCATTGCTTATCTGTTTATTTTATTTTTGGTATCCTTGCCCCTGTGGAAATCCTCTTCTTAATATCTTCTTGGATTGATGTTTTATTCAGGAAAAATTTTTTTCAAAGCCCAATTTGTAGAAATGTAGAAAAAAATCTCCTCATATTTTCATACTTCCAATTTTAGGTTTGAATCTTTGATGTTGATTTGTGTGTGGTAATAAACTAATTTTAATTTATTTTTCTAAATAGAGGGCCAGTTTTGTACTATTGCTGTTAACTCTATAGTTACCCAACTGATTTGAAATGCTTGTTAAAATAAATTTCCTGATATATAAGGTTTTGTTTGGGGCTTATATGTGTTTTATTGATCTACTGTCTAGGTCTGTATCTATCTTAATGCTTTAAATATTATTATTTTATGTATTCCTAGTTTTTAGAGTGGCCTCCCCATCACTATATTTCGAGATTTTCTCTTGTACATTTTTATTTCCAGAACGTCAAGTTCCATAAAGAATCCCATCAGGGTTTTAATTGGGATTAACTCAGGGAAAATTGACAGCATCGTTATAATCCCCCCTTATTTGAATAGATACTCTGTGTTTTGTGTTCTTTGTAAAGATGTTTAATAAATGTCGTTTCATATACCCGCTGCCGCAAGCCAGCAGGGGGGTTTTTATTAGTCTCATTATCCAGGGAAAAAATTGAGGTTTAGAGAAGTTAAGAAATGTGTCTTGCTACTTGCTTAGTAAATTGCTGAGCCAATTGCTTCTTAACCCCTACTGGATAATGGTCTCTAAGATACTTGAAAGTAACAAGGTATGTTTCATCAAGAAAAGGGCTAAATTTCTCTCCTTTCTTGTTGATTGTGTAAGCAGCTAGCCATGAGCCCCCCAGTGGGAAATTGGGATAAGTGGCCATTAGATATCATTAGAAACTGATATAGGCTCATTTTTCTTCCCTTATTGGTCTTAATGAAACACTGTGGAAAGGCTGAGGACAAGTGGTTCTCAAAGTGTGGTCCTTGGCCCAGCAGCAGCAGCCAGGCCTGGGCCCTAACCAGACTGAGTGAATCAGAAACAGCCTCACATGGCCCAGCCACGTGTGTTTCCACAAGTACTTCTCTGACAGATGCTCGCTGAAGTTTAAGAATCATGGGTTTAAGAGACCATGTGAAGACATTCTAATGATGGGTGTCTCAGAAGCCTAAGGAATGGATTCTCGAGTCTCAGTGCTGCTGGCCTCACCTGCACGATGTTCCCTTCCCCGGGATGTCTTCACAGTCCTCTACGGGAGCACAAGGGCCTGGGTCTCCCGATCGACAGCGACACTCAGCTTCCTCGGTCCACTCATTCCTCACACACTGGGCGAATTCGCCGCACGCCAGGAATTTGCAGGGATCTGCTTGATCCGCTGTAGAAAACAGGGTATATTTTACTGACGCGTGGATGCCTGAGCAGTGGGACCAGCAGAAGTCAAGACAGAAGATCGAATAGGTTTGCCACCGCCCCACTGTGACGTGAGTTGTACAGGAGTGAGAACAGAGTGGAGTAAAGAGAACCAAGCATTCTATATCTTTAATGAATAAGGTTACAGACACAGGTGATGACATGTTTAGCTCCGCATTTAAATTATGCACAAACTGGTGTGCATCAGAATCAGCTAGAGGCCTTGTTGAATGTCAGACTCCTGAGCCCCACCATCACAATTTCTGATGCAGGAGGTTTAGAGACCAAGAATCTGTATCTCTAAGGCGCTAACAAAAGAGGGAGACTTCTCTGGCAGTCCACTGGCTAAGACTGCTTTCCAATTAAGGCGGTGCAAGTTCAATCCCTGGTCAGAGAACTAAGATCCCCACGTGCCTCATGGTCAAAACAAGCAACCAAGCAAACAAAAAACCCCAAAGGACCCACAAAAAACAAAAGCAATAATGTAACAAAGTCAATAAGGATTTTAAAAATGGTCCACATTAAAAAAAAACTTAAGAAAAAACCAAGCAGAATATTTTTAAAATCCTCTAATGTAGATGATGTTAATGTATCTGATCTGGGGAGCACATTTTGACAACCACCTCATTAGAGAATTAATTTTTTTTCCCCCTGGACATATATCTGGAAAAGACAGAAACTCTAAATTCAAAAAGATACACCCACCCCAGTGTTCATAGCAGCACTATGTTCAGTAGCCAAGACATGGAAGCAACCTAAATGTCCATCAATAGAGGAATGGATAAAGAAGATGTGGTACATACATACACACACAGCAACATGGATGGACCCAGAGACTATCACACGAAGTAATCAGAGAGAGAGACAAATAGCATAGAGTATCACTTATATGTGGAATCTTAAAAAAAAAAAAGATATGAGTGAACTTATTTACAAAACAGAAATAGATTCACAGCCACAACAAACTATGGTTACGAAAAGGGAAGGGAGTGGGGAAGAATGAATTGGGAATTTGAAATTAACAGATACACACTGCTGCTGCTGCTAAGTCGCTTCAGTCGTGTCCGACTCTGTGCGACCCCATAGACGGCAGCCCACCAGGGTCCCCCATCCCTGGGATTCTCCAGGCAAGAACACTGGAGTGGGTTGCCATTTCCTTCTCCAATGCATGAAAGTGAAAAGTGAGAGTGAAGTTGCTCAGTCGTGTCCGACCCTCAGCGACCCCATGGACTGCAGCCTTCCAGGCTCCTCTGTCCATGGGATTTTTCAGGCAAGAGTACTGGAATGGGGTGCCACTGCCTTCTCCAACAGATACACACTAGTACATATAAAATAGATTAACAATAAGATATTGTATGGCACAGGGAACTATGTGCAATACATTGTAATAACCTATTATGAAAAAAATCTGAAAAAATACTTTATGTATGTATATTTTTTGTATATTTATACATAAATGTGTATATGTATACATAAACATATGTATACATGTATACATAAATGTATATGTATGTATGCATGTATATTTTATGTATGTATAACTGAATCATTTTGCTGTATACACGAAACGCTAGAAATCGATTATATTTCAATAAAATTATTTTTCTTTGTTAGAAATTTTTTTTAAGGCAAACATTTTCTGCAGCGATTAGTTGGTAAACACAAATTTAAGATCAGGGTTACTTTTTAAAGTGGTAGTCAGTAGTTTCAAGAACTTCCTGGTTTGAAAACCTCTTTCAGTCTCTTGCTGATCCCTAGAGGTTCTTTTCTTTGAAAATTCAAATCGACCTCAGGTCTTTCTTTGTTTTGTTTTTAGTCATCAATTGTTCTTTTTCACTCTATTCTTAATTCTGTAGGATTGCCTCAAAATCTTCATCAAGTGGATTACAAATCTACAGACAATTATAAATCTCAGACTGTTTAGCTCTGGGAGAATCGTGGCCCCTTCCAGCCCCTTCCTTGTTTTTTGGAGTTGAGCACACCTTGCTCTCCAGGGGAGAAGCAAAAAGTCAGTATCATCACATGCTGAGGGCAGAACCACAACAGGCCACTGGTCCCCAGACCACTGTTCTTTCTGCCTAGAAGAGTTTCCCATTGAATTGCATCAGCTATTTACCTTTCAGATTATTTCAATAAGCACCTATCATGTGCTAGGAACTAGTGAAATGAAAGTGAAAGTTGCTCAGTCACGTCAGACTCTGCGACCCCATGGACTGTAGTCTGCCAGGCTCCTCCGTCCGCGGACTGCTTCAGGCCAGAATAGTGGAGTGGGTAGCCCGTTCCCTTCTCCAGGGGATCTTCCCAACCCAGGGAGCGAACCCAGGTCTCCCGCATTGCAGGTGGATTTTTTTTTACAGTCTGAGCCACCAGGGAACACAAGAATACTGGAGTGGGTAGCCTACTACCTTCTCTGGTGGATCTTCTCAACCCGGGAATTGAAGCGGGGTCTCCTGCCTTGTAGGCAGATTCTTTACCAGCTGAGCTACCAGGGGAGCCAGTTAGGGACCAGGGGACAGGCAATCCGGTATGAAGCCACTCTTTCAAGAAGCTGAGGGGGGATAGTAAGACACACACACAGATGCTCCTCTACAAGAAGCCAAGGGTCGCATCTAGTGTAAGAACTCTAACCACGAGGTTACATTAGAGATACAGGGCCAGGGAGATTGCTGACCCTGTGTCTAAGGTGGATTGCATTTGGATGTGCAAAGACTGGGAAAGGAATTCCGACCGGACCCAGCATAAGCAGAGGCACGGAGGTGGGAGAGAAACAGGCATGTGAAGAGGGAGCAGGGCAAGTCCAGCAAGGGGGGAGCAGAGACTCGTGGACGGGAAGGAAGGGAATTGAGCCTGGAGAGGTAAGTTCAGGCCAAGCTCTGGTAGGGCTTGAATGCCATGCTAAGGACTTTGGACTTGACAGGAGGCGAGGGCCATGGAGGATCTGCGGGCAGGGGAGGGCTGTAATATTACAGACTTGTGCTTTAGAAAACATGTACATAGATCTCAGAAGTTTCAGAGTTAGGGTCGTTTCAGTGATGGTCTGAGCTAGTATTTCCCAAGCGGGAACATTTGCAGAGCTCGAATTCAGCCGGAAATGGCACCCCACCCCAGTACTTTTGCCTGGAAAATCCTATGGACGGAGGAGCCTGGTAGGCTCCAGTCCATGGGGTCGCTAAGAGTCGGATACGACTGAACGACTTCACTTTCCCTTTTCACTTTCATGCATTGGAGAAGGAAATGGCAACCCACTCCAGTATTCTTGCCTGGAGAATCCCAGGGACGGGGGAGCCTGGTGAGCTTCCGTCTATGGGGTCGCACAGAGTCGGACACGACTGAAGCGACTTAGCAGCAGTAGCAGCAATGTATTATAGGGTTTCCCAGGTGGTGCCAGTGGTAAAGAGTCCACCTGCCAGTGCAGGTAGACATAAGAGATGTGGGTTGGATCCCTGAGTTGGGAAGATCCCCTGGAGGAGAGCATGGCAACCCACTCCAGTATTCTTGTTTGGAGAATCCCATGGACAGAGGAGCCTGGTGGGCTACAGTCCATGGGGTTGCACAGAGTTGGACACGACTGAAGCGACTTAGTACACACACACATACTAAAAGTAGGCTTGGTGGCTAATTTTTTATTTATTTTTTTAAATGCTAGATGAAATAAACATAATGAGTTTCTCTTTCCCCTGGACTCTGATTCCAGCTACAGTCCCCTCTCTTTTTCCTTGTAAGCCTCTCAGAGTCACTGATAAGCTGATGTCTATGGCGCATCTGCAAGTGAAGGCTGTGGTCAGCTGCTTTGCCAAGTTTACTGACCACACAGAAGCCCTGCCTGTGGGTGTGGGCAGGGTGTGGGACGAGATTCCATTGACCCTCATGTTCACTCCTGATCCAGTGCCTCCTTGTGGTGGAAAAAGCGAGCGGGGGAGGTCAGTGAGACCAGTCCAATGGGTGGGCAAGAGCAATTCCTTGAAAACATATTTTTGGCTCTCCCAGCAAGATAGACCTGCTAGGTATTTACGTAAAGTTGTATTTTTCTGCAGCTTGAGGTTTCCTGTGGACAAAGACGCCTGAGTAATGCGAAGTTTCCCTGCCTGACAGATCCTAAAGCCGGCCACATAAAGGAATCTTTGTCACTGTTTAGAAAATAACTCACATTTACCCTGACAACCCAGGTGATTCACGTCCGGGGTCTGGCTTAATAAATAACAGCTGTCAGCATCTTGACACTCAGGCCTGCCGTCCTGAAAGCAGAGGCCGCGAGGGAATAGTGGAGTCTCCACTGCCCTCTCTCTGCTGTGGAGAAACAGATTTAACTTGGGAAGGAGACTGAATGCACAGAGCCTGCCCCTCTGAAAAGTAATAGAAAATGTGGGATAACCACATGAGTTTCTATTTGAAAAAATGTTTCTGTTTTACCAATATTCCCTTTAGCCCAGCCAAGCATAGTCTATGTACCAGTAAAACTGAACCGAACACAGTAAGGCAGAAGTCGAGAAATGAATTTATCCACGTTTGGGGGCCCTGAATTGGGTAAATCTGAAGAACAAATGCACTTCGTTTATAGAGTACTGGCTTTCCCTGTGTCATTTTTTGGGGACTAGCCTACAGAGCAGTGGCTTCTGGGTGGCACTAGTGGTAAAGAACCCGCCTGTCAACGCAGGAGATGTAAGAGACATGGGTTCGATCCCTGGGTCGGAAAGATCCCCTGGAGAAGGGCATGGCAACCCACTCCAGTATTCTTGCCTGGAGAATCCCATGGACAGAGGAGCCTGGCGGGCTACAGTCCGTAGGGTCACACAGAGTCGAACATGGCTGAAGTGACTTAGCATGCATGCATGCAGAGCAGTAGGTTTGCATTTTAAAGGTCTTGGAAAGCATTCCCAAGCGCTGACTGAGGAAGGCTGTCTCTCAACTCTACATCATGTAATCAAAACGCATTTAGTGAACAGTCCCTGCTGCCTGCAGGGGACACTTGGAAGCACTTTACAGTTAAAGCTAAAAAGATTATGATCCAGGTCATCAAGCAGTTTATAAATTCATAGGTTCCTGATGGTCCAAGACTGTCTTTTTCAAACCCTTTGTTACTGATCCCAAGGGTACTCTGCTCATCTGCTCAGGCTTGAACACAGACTCTCCCTTCCTGCCAGCCCCTGAGGGTCTCAGACCCATGTGTCATTAACTCTGAATCATTGCACTCACATGCCTTCCCCTAGAACATCTAGTCATTTGTCCCAAATCCTTGGGTCTGTGTATTATTCCCTTTCCAGCCTGTACTTCATCATTCTTTACCAGTTTATCATCCCCTTGCCTTGCGCTGCCCTAACACTCAAATGCTGGACAGGAGGTGAGGCATCTCCTTTGATAGGGTTCCATCCTAGGGCAGGATTTCAGCTCAGTGTGGCTGAAACCCTGGCTTCTTGGGGCTAGTCCGGCTGAGGGTCTATTAGGCCTTTGTTGCTGCTGCTACTGCTAAGTCGCTTCAGTCGTGTCCGACTCTGTGCGACCCCATAGTCGGCAGCCTACCAGGCTCCCGTGTCCCTGGGATTCTCCAGACAAGAACACTGGAGTGGGTTGCCATTTCCCTCTCCAGTGCATAAAAGTGAAAGGACTTTTTTTGATGCAATGAAACCTAGTGATCGCTAGGTGGCGCTCAATAGCAAAAGAAGTAGGAATAGACTCGGAATGAAATTATATTGTTAATATAACAGTCCGAACTGATTTCTGTCTCCTTAAAAACTGCGGAGAAGAACTAAGGAGACTCTTGATGAAAGTGAAAGAGAAGGGTGAAAAAGTTTGCTTAAAACTCAACGTTCAGAAAACTAAGATCATGGCATCCTGTCCCATCACTTCAGGGCAAATAGATGGGGAAACAATGAAAAGAGTGACAAACTTTATTTTCCTGGGCTCCAAAATCACTGCAGATGGTGACTGCAGCCATGAAATTAAAAGATTCTGGCTCCTTGGAAGAAAAGCTATGACCAACTTAGATAGCATATTAAAAAGCAGAGACATTACTTTGCCGACAAAGGTCCATCTACTCAAAGCTATGGTTTTTCCAGTAGTCATGTATGGATGTGAGAGTTGGATCATAAAGAAAGCTGAGCAGCGAAGAATTGATGCTTTTGAACTGTGGTGTTGGAGAAGACTCTTGAGAGTCCCTTGGACTGCAAGGAGATCCAACCAGTCCATCCTAAAGGAGATCAGTCCTGAATATTCATTGGAAGGACTGATGCTGAAGCTGAAACTCCAATCCTTTGGCCACTTGATGTGAACTGACTCCTTGGAGAAGGCCCTGATGCTGGAAAGATTGAAGGCAGGAAGAGAAGGGGATGACAGAGGATGAGATGGTTAGATGGCATCACCGACTCTATGGACATGAGTTTGAATAAGCTCTGGGAGTTGGTGATGGACAGGGAAGCCTGATGTGTTGCAGTCCATGGGGTCACAAAGAGTCAGACATGACTGAGAGACTGAACTGAGCTGAAAACCGTGGTGCTGAGCACACTGGTGCAGGGAGGTGAGGTCTGTCAGGAATCGGGCAGTGGGAGGAGCAGCTCGAGTAGCAGAGGACCAGTGATAGAGCTATTAGGACTCTGACCACCACAGCAGACCTGGCCTGGCTGGCTGGAGGTTATATTGCAAACCCCTGGCTCATCTTTTCCCATTTCAGAAAGGCAGAGCCAGAGCCCTGGAGTTCCCAGGAGGCTGAGACCAAGTCTGAAAGGAGCGGAAAGCATGGGCTCCTTCATTCCCCAAACACGGAGGCTTTGCAGTACCGTTTTTGTTGGTGGGGAGGACAGGGCGTCATTCCTTTGCTTGGGGCATCAGAGAATGTCAGACTCACACATCCCAATCCATATAATCTGCAGGGGCACTGGACACACAGTTTTGACCACCATACTTTTAGGAACTTAAGAACATGTTTTAGATTCTTTGAAATCAGAAACAAGAATTAATATAATGTAGCCTGGATTATATTTGTCTCTATACCACTGCTGATAGGATATATATTTTAAACATTAATTAATATTAATGTTTAAAATTAATATGAATGAAGCAAAGGGTCTAGAGCCCAGGGAATCCTTAGGCAGCCTGGTCTTCTGACTGCTCCTTCTTAAAGCATGAGTATCAATGCAGTGCTTGGTGCTGAGAGATTAGTCATTTGAATAACTATGGCGCCCTTCTGGGGTTTCATCTGAGATATAATGCAGATGCCTCACCTTCCACACATGTGCATCTGGCTTATTTTCCTAAGTTCTGAGGACTTTGTGGGCTTGGCTTCACTTGCCGTGGAGTTAACCTGCTCATGCTTGCTGTCAATACCCAAGTACCTTGGGCGAGAAGAACTGGCTGCTAGCAATTGTCTGTGGCCTTGGAATGTGGGTTAACATCTTTGAGACCCATTTCTTCCCTCACTAAAAAGAGGTATTTAAAGAAGGTGATCACTAATATTGCTCCAGATCAAATATAATAAATCTCCCATTCGAGGTGTCCTACTGGAACAAAGCTAGCAGGAGATGTAGCCAGGCCTCCAGAATTGTTGTGCAGGGCAGTGACTAAAAGAACTTAAAGAAAAAACAACTACATATAAGTTCATATTTATCATTTTATTATTGGCCAGAAATGTTTTGCTTATGACTTATTGCTGAAGGGTAGGATTAAGAATAATTATTCGGTGATACATAGGACCATGCACATGGCTGTTGGAGCATACACTCCAAGTTTGTGGAATTGAGTCAGTTATCCAGGGGACTTTTTTCTGGCTTGAAGGGGCATGCTATAAGAAGCTTGGGTTTCAGTTCAATTTTCTACCATTCTCAAGAACCACCACCACAACCTGTTTATGGTAGGCTTTCAGGAACACTTCCAAGGCAAACATATGTAGCTTACCCTGGACGAGAGGCTGAAGAATGATCTCTGCTCTCAGTCATTTTTTATATTTGCCAAACTGAGGGATTCTGGGTGCACTGATCTTAGGGCCTGAGTGTGCCAGGATAGATGGGGACCCCGACAGCAGCATGGGAGGTGGCCCTGCAGCTGGGTGGAAGCCCAGGCTCCCGTGGAGGGTTTGCATTAAGGGTTGGATGAAGGACCCTGGGGGCTTCTTAAGGAAGCTCCATGGGGTGGTTGGGGGTGGGCTGAGGGGACAGATTGAAACTCTGGAGCGGGCAAAAGCTGTCTGGCAGTCCAGTTGGCACTGTGGTTCCCTAGTGGAAGCAGGCGTTAACAGAAAACCCCTACGAGGGCAGCACTGGGAGCACAGGGCAGCAGGAGACACAGCCAGAGACAGAGATGGGGGAGGCTGGGGAGAGCCTCCTGGAGAGAGTCCCTGAGCTGCCCCAGCTGGGAGGGGACACTCCTAGCAGGGACAAGAGAACATAGGGAAGTTTAGGACTTTTGTTTCTGAGAATAATTTTTTTTTTCTAGAATATCGTAAAATATTGTAGGAAATTTCACTTGGTGAGATGTAGAACCTAATAGTTCATTTAGGTTTCATTAGAATGAAGTGTGTTGTCGCCTTTTCTAAGTAGATTAAACACTTGGCGTATACGCAGTAGTTCCTGTTTAGTTGCTAAGGCATAATCTGACTCTTTGTGACCCCATGGACTGTAGCCCACCAGGCTCCTCTGTCCATGGGATTTCCCAGGCAAGACTGCTGGAGTGGGTTGCCATTTCCTTCTCCAGTATACCAGTAGGAGGAGGGTTAATAAGATTCCTTTTCACAAAGAGGCAGTAGGTAGAGTTTAGGGAAGCGCATAAAACTGCCTTGGAATTCAGTTCCAGACCTTGGTGACTGTTTAACAGTAAAACACAAGTTACTTACACTTTTAGAAAACACAGTTTCTTCAACTATGGAATGGGGGAAGTAACTTTGTGTAGTTATTTATTAAGATTAAAAAAATAGTGTTAATTAACAGCGATTACCATTTTTATTGCCATTGTGATGAGTGACAACTACCACCTTCACAGAGCTGGTGACTAAGTGCGAGTCTTACACATTATGCACTTTCCAGAGAAAATGAGCAATGACCCACATTCTGGCTAGAAGCGTCTTGGATGCCAGACTGTAATTAATTTCAGTGTTTATCATTTACCAGCCTTGAGGTCTGCTTGTTTTTAAGGAAAATTTTTAGGAATTCAAGAAGAGAAGAAGTTAGAATAAGTTATATGGAGTTTTGCATTTTTGAAATCTTCAACCTGCACAGCTAACTGGCATAAAAGCCCTACATGCTTCTGAAGAATTTTCACAGCAGCTTAAATGAACGACGACCCTAGTGGCCGGGGATGCCAACAGAATACTGAGCAAGCCGTGATTTATTCAGCTTCTCAGTTGATGAATCAGGTGGTTCTAACATTGGTTTATACTTTTTATATCACAGATTCATTTACTCAGGGAGTTTCAAAAGGTGAAAGGCAAACCTCAGGCTGTACCAACAGCGTGTGGCTTCTCCTACCTGCCTGCGCCTCTGAGATGCTCTCTGCCCTAACCACTGCCGACCCTCCTTTAGAGGACGCAGCCCCTCATCCTAGTGCTGATCTGAATATGGAATGAGACTCACTTGGAAATCTCCAGAGGGTTTTCAAATTCTCTCTTTCTTCTCTCTAGTCCCCAAGTAGAAAAGGAAGTAATATTCCCCCCTCCCAGCACTGCTACCCCAATCCACTTTCCACCCTGACATTAGGCCAAAAGAAAAGAAAAAGACCTGATTGGGTTTTGTTTCAAATTTTGCAAATGCACCTAAATAATTGGTCTGTCTGGGCTTTGCCTATAAATATATTAAAATTGGGGCAAAGAAAAGAAATTCTACATTTTCTGACTGTTAAGCCGTCTGGGACTGTTAAACTCAACTCATCTTTACCCAGGCTTCCTTCCTTGACCTCTCTTTCCTTACTGTGAAACCGAGAAGGACCCTGTGGGGCTTCTGGCCACAGAAACTTTTCTGTGTCCCCTGTTTCTTGTATGGAACAGACTTCAGCCTCCATGACCTTCCCTGAGTTCCCAAGGGCAGATTCGAACAGTTGCTAATCACGGAAGGGAAGGGATACAGTCTTGGGAGGAGCAGCCAAGAATCAATAGCGTAGCCTTCAGGCAGGGTCCTGGTTCCATTCATGGGATACACAGAACACTATCTTTTGAGGTCTTTATAGAACTCAATGGACGTGAGTTTGAGCAAGCTCTGGGCGTTGGTGACGGACAGGGAAGCCTGGCGTGCTGTAGTCCATGGGGTCGCAAAGAGTCGGTCATGACTGAGTGACTGAACAACAACAGTAGAACTAAAACCCCAGATAAATAGAAGATATTAGCCTTCTTCATTTCAGGGAAGGCCACCTGAGACCAGCTCTTCAAGAGACCACCTGAGACTAGATTAAAGGAGTGCCACACACCCTAGTCTTATCAGCAACCAAATACGTGAACCACTGCTATAAAGCTCCTTACCAAATCCCACCAGGTCGGTACATGCAGTTTTGAGGGCCATGACTCCACTGTGTCCCCCTTTGCCTGGCAAAGCAATAAAGCAATCCTTTTCTGCTTCACACAAAACTCTTGTCTCTCAGATTTGATTTGGCACCAGGGCACAGAGGCCAAATTTTTGGCATCAAGAGTAGGACTTTAGAAAACTTGTAACTTCCTCTGTTTGAGATGGAAATCTCTTTAAAGCTTCCTGCCAGAATTTGGACTCCTGACTTTGTGCAGGACATGGGAGCCATCCCTTTGAAATGTAATAATCAAGGAAGATAGCACCCCCTACCTTCCAGTATCTGTGGAAGGGTTGGAGCCTTGCTCCAAGTTGTAAGATAGGAGGTGGACAGGGCATGTTGACTTTCTCATTTTCCATATTGTTGCAATCTCACAGAAATGTGGCCTCTGCTCCTGCTGCTCCACTAGATTGCTTTTGCAAAGGATTCTAACGACCTATGAACTGTCAGCTTAAAGGAACTTCATCTATTCTTCACTCACCCAAATGCATCCTTTCAACATCGTCCCCACCCAGGCCTCCAGATGCCTACTTCATAGGTTAGAGGTCAATTCACCTAATATCCACTTCCATAAAATTGGCTTCCCCAAAAATGTCTTTTGGGATATTTTTATGTTTTTAAGGCATTTTATTAATTTTGCCCTTCATCTTTAAAAAACGAGTTACTTTATGTGTCCTTTGTAACTATTTATACATTTTTAACAAATATTTTCTAAGTTTTCAGCATTTTATGAATGATAAACTCTATGTGTTTTTACTTTATAATCTTGGGAATGCACTTAGTTTGAAGACTTTCACAAATTTTTAAAAAGTTTAACTTTAAAAATCCATAAATCGGGGGGAGGGAGGGAGGAAGAAAGAACAGAAAAATGGGCCCCAGAGAAGATGCAAATAGATTGAACAGGGGCTGTTAGACAACCTGACTTTAAGTGAGCTGCTGTAAGCAGATAGGATGGGGTTCCCGAGAGATAGAACCAGGGTTGGCTTTATTGACATAAGAGAAGCCACTTTGGCCTAAGCTATTTTGTGATCCAAGCCTGGCTACACTGTTTGCCCTTGAACAGTTTTCAGTAATTAGTCTTAAGGGAACAAAAGAATGCAGAAACAAACAACGGGAGAAATAACAAAGATAACACATCAGTTTTAAAGTTACAAACCTATAGCAAAGATAACGTATCAGTTGTAAAGACTCCCAGTTCTGTTTCAGTGGGAAAGGTTACCCTGAAGGTTCAACCTCCAGGTCACCTGAAACCTGAGGGAAGATGATGTTGACCTTTTCTGACCCTGCTGACTTCCATCAGCTGAAGTTCTGACTCAACCTTTGTCCTAATTTTGTCCTTAATTCTCCTCTTCGCAAGCCCCTCATGAATATGCATGTACCTTTAGCTTAAAACTTGCCCAATTTTGTGGTTGGGAAGACACTGCTTTGGGAAGGATCCATGGGGTTCTCCTTGTTGCAAGTAATACATCCTTCCTTCTCCTGCTCTTTGGCTTGGTTGTGTTATTTAGCTAGACACCCACCAAGAGGGAAACCTTGTGTTTGGGGTAACACTGCCTCATTCTTGCCTTCCCTTCCTTCTCTGCTGAGCATCTTTACTTTGTATCCAAAGCTGCTTTCACAGTGGGAGAAGTACCCTGCCTCTCTTCAGTTCAGTTCAGTTCAGTCGCTCAGTCGTGTCCGACTCTTTGCGACCCCATGAATCGCAGAACGCCAGGCCTCCCTGTCCATCACCAACTCCTGGAGTTCACTCAGACTCACATCCATCGAGTCAGTGATGCCATCCAGCCGTCTCATCCTCTGTCGACCCCATCTCCTCTTGCCTCCAATCCCTCCCAGCATCAGAGTCTTCTCCAATGAGTCAACTCTTCACATGAGGTGGCCAAAGTACTGGAGTTTCAGCTTTAGCATCATTCCTTCCAAAGAAATCCCAGGGCTGATCTCCTTCAGAATGGACTGGTTGGATCTCCTTGCAGTCCAAGGGACTCTCAAGAGTCTTCTCCAACACCACAGTTCAAAAGCATCAATACTTCGGCACTCAGCCTTCTTCACAGTCCAACTCTCACATCCATACATGACCACAGGAAAAACCATAGTCTTGACTAGATAGATGGACCTTTGTTGGCAAAGTAATGTCTCTGCTTTTGAATATGCTATCTAGGTTGGTCATAACTTTCCTTCCAAGGAGTAAGCGTCTTTTAATTTCATGGCTGCAGTCACCATCTGCAGTGATTTTGGAGCCCCAAAACATAAAGTCTAACACTGTTTCCACTGTTTCCCCATCTATTTCCTATGAAGTGATGGGACCAGATGCCATGATCTTCGTTTTCTGAATGTTGAGCTTTAAGCCAACTTTTTCACTCTCTACTTTCACTGTCATCAAGAGGCTTTTTAGTTCCTCTTCACTTTCTGCCGGAGAAGGCAATGGCACCCCACTCCAGAACTCTTGCCTGGAAAACCCCACGGACGGAGGAGCCTGGTAGGCTGCAGTCCATGGGGTCGCTAAGAGTCGGACATGACTGAGTGACTTCACTTTCTCTTTTCACTTTCATGCATTGGAGAAGGAAATGGCAACCCAATCCAGTGTTCTTGCCTGGAGAATCCCAGAGACAGGGAAGCCTGGTGGGCTGCCGTCTATGGGGTCACACAGAGTCGGACACGACTCAAGTGACTTAGCATAGCATCACTTTCTGCCATAAGGGTGGTGTCATCTGCATATCTGAGGTTATTGATATTTCTCCGGGCAATCTTGATTCCAGCTGTGTTTCTTCCAGTCCAGCGTTTCTCACGATGTACTCTGCATATAAGTTAAATAAGCAGGGTGACAATATACAGCCTTGACGTACTCCTTTTCCTATTTGGAACCAGTCTGTTGTTCCATGTCCAGTGGAATCTCTTTATTTTCCTCCTGCCCTTTCTAGACTAGCCCTACCCTGAAACTGAGCTGAACACTGTGGTGTTCCTGGACATGGAAGCCTCTCTGTGTTCCCTGTTTCTTTTTTTATTGGAAACAGATTCTAGTCCCCATGACTTTGCCTGAACTCCAAAGAGCAGATTCAGTCAGTTCAGTTCAGTCAATCCATTCATCGGGTCCGACTCTACAACCCCAAGGACTGTAGCACGCCAAGCTTCCCTGTCCATCACTAACTCCTGGAGGTTACTTAAACTCATGTCTGTATAGTCAGTGATGCCATCCAACCCTCTCATCCTCTGTTGTCCCCTTCTCCTCCTGCCTTCAATCTTTCCCAGCATTAGGGTCTTTTCTAAGGAGTCAGTTCTTCCAATCAGGTGGCCAAAAGATTGGAGTTTCAGCTTCAGCATCAGTCCTTCCAATGAATATTCAGGATTGATTTCCTTTAGGATGGACTGGTTGGTTCTCCTTGCAGTCCAAGGGACTCTCAAGCATCTTCTCCAACACCACAGTTCAAAAGCATCAATTCTTCGCTGCTCAGCTTTCTTTATGGTCCAAATCTCACATCCATACATGACTACTGGAAAAATCATGGCTTTGACTAGACGGACCTTTGTTGGCAAAGTAATGTCTCTGCTTTTTAATATACTGTCTAGGCTGGTCATAACTTTCCTTCCAAGGAGTAAGCATCTTTTAAATTCATGGCTGCAATCACCATCTGCAGTGATTTTGGAGCCCCCCAAAATAAAGTTAGCCACTGTTTCCACTGTTTCCTCATCTATTTGCCATGCAGTGATGGGACTGGATGCCATGATCTTGGTTTCTTGAATGTTGAGTTTTAAGGCAACTTTTTCACTCTTCTCTTTCACTTTCATCAAGAGGCTCTTCAGTTCTTCTTTGCTTCTGCCATAAGGGTGGTGTCATCTGCATAGCTGAGGTTGCTGATATTTCCCTTGGCCATCTTGATTCCAGCTTGTGCTTCATCTAGCCCAGCATTTCACATGATGTACTCTGCATATAAGTTAAATAAGCAGGGTGACAATATACAGCCTTGACATATTCCTTTCCTAGTTTGTAACCAGTCCATTGTTCCATATCTGGTTCTAACTGTTGCTTCTTGACCTACATTCAGATTTCTCAGGAGGCAGGTCAGGTGGTCTGGTATTCCCATCTCTTTAAAAAGTTTCCACAGTTTGTTGTGGTCCACGCAGTCAAAGGCTTTCGTGTAGTCAATAAAGCAGAAGTAGACAGGAGAGCTGTACAAAAAGGATCTTCATGACCCAGATAACCACAATGGTGTGATCATTCACCTAGACCCAGACATCCTGGAGTGCGAAGTCAAGTGTGCCTTAGGAAGCATCATTATGAACAAAGCTAGTGGAGGTCATGGAATTCCAGTTGAGCTAAATCCTAAAAGATGATGCTGTGAAAGTGCTGCACTCAATATGCCAGCAAATTTGGAAAACTCAGCAGTGGCCACAGGACTGGAAAATGTTAGTTTTCATTCCAATCCCAAAGAAAGGCAATGCCAAAAATGTTCCAACTACTACACAATTGCACTCATCTCTCACGCTAGCAAAGTAATGCTTAAAATTCTCCAAGTGAGGCTTCAACAGTCAGTTAACTGAGATCTTCCAGATGTTCAAGCTGGATTTAGAAAAGGCAGAGGATCCAGAAATCAAATTGCCAACATCTTTTGGATCATCGAAAAAGCAGGAGAATTCCAGAAAAACATCTACTTCTGCTTTATTGACTTGCAAAGCCTAAAATATTAACTATCTGGCATTTTAAGAAACACTTTGCTGACACCTGAAAGACAGTAACTTGGACTGATTTACCATTTACTATTGATAATGGCATTTCACACCTCTATAAAGTCAGAAGTTATTGTATAGATAATGGATATGATACAGTGATTGTATTTTCTATTTTTTATTTAGATTTCATCGTTTGTTTTTGTTCTCTGTTTAAAACCTGTTTCCATATCCTCTTTAAACTGTATTTGTCATCTAATGCTCAGTGGTAAAGAATCTACCTGCAATGCAGGAGATGTTAAATTTGATTCCTGCATTGGGAAGATCTGCTGGAGAGGGATATGGCAACCCACTCCAGTATTCTTGGCCTGGGGAATTCCAAGGACAGAGGAGCCTGATGGGCTACAGTCCATTGGAATTGCAAGCATCAGACATGACTTAGCGACTACGACCACTATCTACCTGATTGACTGGTGTGTTTTTCATACATGGAGGCTATTCTTCGATAAGGGCTGTAGGAGTAGGTGATAAAGCCAGCAGCTCCCGGGGTTGGGGAACACTGGACTTGAGGCGGGAGATCCTCCAGTGTTTTGGAGCCCTAGTTCGAATTGCCTGTTTTTCCCAAGAAAGTGGTGCGAAAAGGGCAAAGGGGTAAGACGTCCAGTAACTCAGTTTTGCTATATTTGGCCATCCTGGTTGGAAAAACTTTGAAATGGTAGGATACCTTCTCCATTTTCCAAGGAAAGATTCTTAAGATTCTTTCCCAGGGACAAAGCTAGGTATGTATTCCTGATGTTTGGTATTTCGAACAGCTGTCCTTTATCTCCCTCAATATTTCCCCTTTCAAGGAGAGTTTTCATCATTGAGTTCAAGGAAATACTTGCAAGATCCAGTCTGAGTCAGGGAGGCTTCATGTATTGGCTAAAATGACATTTAGGTATTACTTGGGATTTTGATTAGCAGTGTCCTGATCTGTGATCTCCCTTACTGTGTGCTGGGGGATGGGCACTGCTGAGAAAGAGCCAAGCCTTAGACACCAGAAGAGACCATACCGGCTACAGAGCCAGAGGCTGTGTAAATTAGAATCTGAGTCCTGGTTGTCCAGGAAGCTGAAGTAATTATCTTCACTACGGGTCCAGGGAGCTGAGAGGCAGCACAACCAGGTGGTTGCACTGGTTTACTCTATGAGGAAGACATTTTAATCAGCTTGCCTGTCAATCACCATGACAGCTTACACTCAAATACACCACCACAAACAGAAAATCTGAATCAGCTAGTCATGCTGAAAAACTGGGAGCAAAATCCCTGTCATCTTCTAGATTAAAAAAAAAATAGGAAGAAAACTACTGAAAATCATGTGCATATTTTCCCTTAATTTGTTTTAAAACCCAGAAGCCCATTTCTTCTATAATCAAAATACTAATTTTGTGCATATTTCTCCAAACTAAAATTGTATAGGAGAACTGACGCTATAAACACTTTACTGTACAATAAGTATACAGGTGTTCTTTTTGTTTTAAGAACAACATTTTACAATTCAAGTTCAAGAAGTTTTATAAAATGAATAAATTTATAGAAGTATGAAATTAATGAACTCTGCGGAAGCATTTTTCATACTGTTCATGGGGTTCTCAAGGCAAGAATACTGAAGTGGTTTGCCATTCCGTTCTCCAGTGGACCACATTCTGTCAGACCTCTCCACCATGACCCATCCATCTTGTGGTGTTGGAAAAGACTCTTGAGAGTCCCTTGGACTGCAAGGAGATCCAACGAGTCCATCCTAAAGCAGATCGGTCCTGAACATTCATTGGAAGGACTGATGCTGAAGCTGAAACTCCAATTCTTTGGCCACCTGATTGGAAGAACTCCATCATTTGAAAAGACCCTGATGCTGGGAAAGATTGAAGGCAGGAGGAGAAGGGGATGACTGAGGATGAGATGGTTGGATGGCATCATCGACTTAATAGACATGAGTTTGAACAGACTCTGGGAGATGGTGAAGGACAGGGAGGCCTGGCCTGCTGCAGTTTGTGGGGTCACAAAGTGTCAGACAAGACTGAGTGAATGAACCTTAAAATAAAGCATATTGAGAAAGTGCTCATTAGAAGGTCTTTGAAGGAAAAAGGAATAGCTTTGATCCCAGCACATGTTCTTTTGGGCAGGGACTTTCACATGTTTACCGTTTATAACTGTGGTGAATGAACGGTGATTGTTTTGGATTACAAGTGTGTGGAAGATGGTCATGGTTTAATCAGTCTCAGCCAGTTGCTGGTTACATGGGTGAGTCTTCACTTTGCTTTCTGTGAAATGACTAAACCAGCGAGGTAGGAGGAAGCCCAGCCTTCTCCCGCCTTGTCCAGCTCCTTGTCGAATGGAAGGAGCATTTCTGGGGGTAGATGGCACAGTGGCTTCTCACTATAAATAGGATCCCTTTTGAATACTGGATTTATCCACTTTGATTTATGTAGTTCATAAAATTCTTTGTTATTTATTTTTAACTTTTATAAAATAATTCTTGGCTTTCTAAATCTGCTGTCTTCCAACCTGCTGGTTTAGACAGTACTTATGTCCTGGCTGACTCACAATAGTCATTCTTGGCAGACCTTGTCCATCTATCCATCTGTCCATTCATTCAATTATTCTATGAGTCTCCAATGTATCAAAAATTCAGAGCTTCTGAATTTTCCAACGATCTAGCCAGACATAGAGTAAGGTAATGTCCCAGGCTGCCCAATGCGTTCTAGCTTCCACTACTGTTCTACCATTAAAGTAATCAGTATAAATTTGGCTTCAGTAAGGACCAGGTGGCACTAGCAATAAAGAACCTGCCTGCCAATGCAGAAGACATGAGAGATGCGGGTTCAATGCCTAGGTCAGGAAGATCCCCTGGAGGAGGGCATGGCAACCTACTCCAGTATTCTTGCCTGGAGAATCCCATGCAACCATAGGGTTGCAAAAGAATCGGACTTGACTAAAGTGACTTAGCGAGCATGCAGGGACTGAAACCCCTGTTAGCACTGTCTCATTTCTCTTGCTCTTGGCTTCTTAGAGGAAAGGCTACACAGCAGAACTGGTCATTAGAAATTAGTGAAATAATTTCAGTTGACGCTCCATGCAAATACCTTGGCATGGTACTTTTTATTGTTCCCACTGGTACCCTGTTCATATCACAAAGTATTAGCTCGTTTACTAATGACGATGCTATCATATTAACCACTAACATTTGTTAGTCAACTACAGTGTGTCAAATGTTATGCTAAGTATTGTAAATATAATTTTGATTGATCCTCACAACTGTCACTATTTCCATTTTTCCAGTTGTGGAGATAGACTGTTGCTGTTAGTGAAACCAAGCAGGACACTGTGGAGCTCCTGGCTATGGAAGCATTTCTGTGTCCCCTGTTTCTAGTTTGTAAGGAACAGACTCCAGCCAGCATGACCTTCCCTGAGTTTCGAAAGTAGGGAAAACCACTAGACCATTCAGGTATGACCTAAATCAAATCCCTTATGATTATACAGTGGAAGTGAGAAATAGATTGAAGGGCCTAGATCTGATAGATAGAGTGCCTGATGAACTATGGAATGAGGTTCGTGACATTGTACAGGAGACAGGGATCAAGACCATCCCCATGGAAAAGAAATGCAAAAAAGCAAAATGGCTGTCTGGGGAGGCCTTGCAAATAGCTGTGAAAAGAAGAGAAGCGAAAAGCAAAGGAGAAAAGGAGAGATATAAACATCTGAATGCAGAGTTCCAAAGAATAGCAAGAAGAGATAAGAAAGCCTTCTTCAGTGATCAAAGCAAAGAAATAGAGGAAAACAACAGAATGGGAAAGACTAGGGATCTCTTCAAGAAAATCAGGGATAACCAAAGGAACATTTCATGCAAAGATGGGCTCGATAAAGGACAGAAATGGTATGGACCTAACAGAAGCAGAAGATATTAAGAAGAGGTGGCAAGAATACACAGAAGAACTGTACAAAAAAGAGCTTCACGACCCAGATAATCATGATGGTGTGATCACTGACCTAGAGCCAGACATCCTGGAATGTGAAGTCAAGTGGGCCTTAGAAAGCATCACTATGAACAAAGCTAGTGGAGGTGATGGAATTCCAGTGGAGCTATTCCAAATCCTGAAAGATAATGCTGTGAAAGTGCTGCACTCAATATGCCAGCAAATCTGGAAAACTCAGCAGTGGCCACAAGATTGGAAAAGGTCAGTTTTCATCCCAATCCCAAAGAAAGGCAATGCCAAAGAGTGCTCAAACTACCGCACAATTGCACTCATCTCACACGCTAGTAAAGTAATGCTCAAAGTTCTCTAAGCCAGGCTTCAGCAATATGTGAACCGTGAACTTCCTGATGTTCAAGCTGGTTTTAGAAAAGGCAGAAGAACCAGAGATCAAATTGCAAATATCCGCTGGATCATGGAAAAAGCAAGAGAGTTCCGGAAAAACATCTATTTCTGCTTTATTGACTATGCCAAAGCCTTTGACTGTGTAGATCACAATAAACTGTGGAAAATTCTGAAAGAGATGGGAATACCAGACCACCTGATCTGCCTCTTGAGAAATCTGTATGCAGGTCAGGAAGCAAGAGTTAGAACTGGTCATGGAACAACAGACTGGTTCCAAATAGGAAAAGGAGTATGTCAAGGCTGTATATTGTCACCATGTTTATTTAACTTCTATGCAGAGTACATCATGAGAAATGCTGGACTGGAAGAAACACAAGTTGGAATCAAGATTGCTGGGAGAAATATCAATAACCTCAGATATGCAGATGACACCACCCTTATGGCAGAAAGTGAAGAGGGGCTAAAAAGCCTCTTGATGAAAGTGAAAGTGGAGAGTGAAAAGGTTGGCTTAAAGCTCAACATTCAGAAAACGAAGATCATGGCATCTGGTCCCATCACTACATGGGAAATAGATGGAGAAACAGTGGAAACAGTGTCAGACTTTATTTTTCTGGGCTCCAAAATCACTGCAGATGGTGACTGCAGCCATGAAATTAAAAGACGCTTACTCCTTGGAAGGAAAGTTATGACCAACCTAGATAGCATATTCAAAAGCAGAGACATCACTTTGCCAACAAAGGTTCGCCTAGTCAAGGCTATGGTGTTTCCTGTGGTCATGTATGGATGTGAGAGCTGGACTGTGAAGAAGGCTGAGCGCTGAAGAATTGATGCTTTTGAACTGTGGTGTTGGAGAAGACTCTTGAGAATCCCTTGGACTGCAAGGAGATCCAACCAGTCCATTCTGAAGGAGATCAGCCCTGGGATTTCTTTGGAAGGAATGATGCTAAAGCTGAAACTCCAGTATTTTGGCCACCTGATACGAAGAGTTGACTCATTGGAGAAGACTCTGATGCTGGGAGGGATTGGGGGCAGGAGGAGAAGGGGACGACAGAGGATGAGATGCCTGGATGGCATCACTGACTCAATGGATGTGAGTCTGAGTGACCTCCGGGAGCTGGTGATGGACAGGGAGGCCTGGCGTGCTGCAGCTCATGGGGTCGCAAAGAGCTGATCTGATCTGATCTGAATCAGGAGAGGCCTAGGGTGCTGAGACAAGGGAGGAGCAGTCAGGAAGCAACAGTGCAGCCTCGGGGCAGGGTCCTGGTTCTGCCTCAAGGGATACACAAAACAGTGTCTTTGAGCTCTTCTGCAGAACTAAAACCCAAAACAAGTGGAAGATGTCAGCATTCTTCCTTTCAGAGAAGATCAGAGAATGATAACTTCAAGAAGCTCATCTGAGGACAGATGAAAGAAACCCCAGAAGCTTATCAGGGGACCTCTTGAAGCCAGAATAAAGGAATGTAGGCCTCAGATCAGATCAGTCGCTCAGTCGTGTCCGACTCTTTGCGACCCCATGAACCGCAGCACACCAGGCCTCCCGGTCCATCACCAGCTCCCGGAGGTCACCCAGACCCACACCCATCAAGTCAGTGATGCCATCCAGGCATCTCATCCTCTGTCGTCCCCTTCTCCTCCTGCCCCCAATCCCTCCCAGCATCAGAGTCTTCTCCAATGAGTCAACTCTTCGCATGAGGTGTCCAAAATACTGGAGTTTCAGCTTTAGCATCATTCCTTCCAAAGAAATTCCAGGATTGATCTCCTTCAGAATGGACTGGTTGGATCTTCTTGCAGTCCAGGGGACTCTCAAGAGTCTTCTCCAACACCACAGTTCAAAAGCATCAATTCTTCGGCGCTCAGCCTTCTTCACAGTCCAGCTCTCACATCCATACATGACCACAGGAAGGACCATAGCCTTGACTAGGTGAACCTTTGTTGGTAAAGTAATGTCTCTGCTTTTGAATATGCTATCTAGGTTGGTCATAACTTTCCTTCCAAGGAGTAAGCGTCTTTTAATTTCATGGCTGCAGTCACCATCTGCAGTGATTTTGGAGCCCAGAAAAACAAGTCTGACACTGTTTCCACTGTTTCCCCATCTATTTCCCATGCAGTGATGGGACCAGATGCCATGATCTTCGTTTTCTGAATGTTGAGCTTTAAGCCAACCTTTTCACTCTCCACTTTCACTTTCATCAAGAGACTTTTTAGCCCCTCTTCACTTTCTGCCATAAGGGTGGTATCATCTGCATATCTGAGGTTATTGATATTTCTCCCAGCAATCTTGATTCCAACTTGTGTTTCTTCCAGTCCAGCATTTCTCATGATGTACTCTGCATAGAAGTTAAATAAACATGGTGACAATAGGCAGCCTTGACGTACTCCTTTTCCTATTTGGAACCAGTCTGTTGTTCCATGACCAGTTCTAACTGTTGCTTCCTGACCTGCATACAGATTTCTTAAGAGGCAGATCAGGTGGTCTGGTATTCCCATCTCTTTCAGAATTTTCCACAGTTTATTGTGATCTACACAGTCAAAGGCTTTGGCATAGTCAATAAAGCAGAAATAGATGTTTTTCTGGAACTCTCTTGCTTTTTCCATGATCCAGCGGATATTTGCAATTTGATCTCTGGTTCCTCTGCCTTTTCTAAAACCAGCTTGAACATCAGGAAGTTCACGGTTCACATATTGCTGAAGCCTGGCTTGGAGAATTTTGAGCATTACTTTACCAGCATGTGAGATGAGTGCAATTGTGCGGTAGTTTGAGCATTCTTTGGCATTGCCTTTCTTTGGGAATGTAGGCCTGGTACAACCCAATCCTTATCAGCAACCCTGACCTTGAACGATTGCTGTAAAACTCCTCACCAAATCCCGCCCCTAACTCTGGGTTGGGACACACAATTTTGAGAGGCATGCAACTGCTGGCCCCCTTTGCAGTAACATTTTTCTTTTCGACTTTCCCCAAAGTTCTGTCTCCGAGATTTTATCTGGCACGCATGCACAAAGACTGAGTTTTCAGCATCATCAGCGTACAGATTCAGGGCCATGGTCTTACAGAGTCATGACTTTGTGCAATGCTTCCTTCCAGCATCACCAGGGTCTCTTGTGCATCACTGACAAATGCATCACCAGCTTCCTGCCCTCTTTCTAAGACGTGCCATTTTCCCCTGCCTCAACTGGGCTCCTCGCTTGATCTTCTCCTATTGTTGGATGAGTCTCTCTGTTGTCTGTCAGCTCCGCAGGGGAGAAAGGAAGGGAGAGGATTGGGCCCTTGCCTCTCTTAATGCTGCTACTACTACTACTGCTAAGTTGCTTCAATTGTGTCTGACTCTGTGCGACCCCAGAGATGGCAGCCCACCAGGCTCCCCCGTTCCTGGGATTCTCCAGGCAAGAACACTGGAGTGCGTTGCCATTTCCTTCTCCAATGCATGAAAGTGAAAAGTGAAAGTAAGTCCTCCCTATTTATGTTTCTGTTTTCAATTGACTGGAAAAAATCGGTCTTGATTTCAACTGGCAGGGACCCCCTGGAAGTTTTCAGGGGAAGAGGAGGTATCTTACTAGAGTTTAGGAGGTCTTTGATTTCCTAGGGGGTCCAGAGAGTTTGCTTAGCTGCTTGTGTTCAAAGGAAAGTGCTTCGGGGCTCAGCACCTTCAGGGCTTTCTGTCTTTTTAATAATCCTATTTACTAAGGTAGGAGGCAATTTTCTTAAAGTTGCTCGAAGTTCTGCTCTGTCAAAGATAAGTGTCTCCCAACAGAGGCTTTTTGTTTGCATTTTGCCCAAGGCCTTTCTCTTCGCCTTGGTTGTTAGTCTGGGGAAATCCAGGGAGGATGTTACGGATCCACTTCACTAATTCATGGCCAATTAGGAAGCTTTGTTTTGAACCTGACTCGAAGGTCGCTTTGCCAGTAGATTTGGAGCCTTGCCCGCTTGCACTCCGGGGAATTAAAAAATTTCCTCTGGATGGTTAGAAAACAGAACTTTGAAGCGAATGGTGGAAACAGTTCCCAATTTGGGCATAGCTTAACACTGGTACAATACACTGTGCTTTATTATCAGAACAAATGTTTGCTTTCTATTATGCAGCTTCAGGCTAAGCCCCTGTATCTTTAATTTTTTTTTTTTTTTCCACATCTAACTCTACTTTGTTTTAACCTGCACACGTGGAAGCTGATCTAGGGTACACATATAGAAAGGGACATGATTCTCCTATTGGGTGATGGGGAAGTGAGTTTTTTTGAAGTTGGAGTTTTGGTCTAATGATTATTTTTCTTTCCTTGGGACATTGTCTCAGTTTCATCCTGAATTATGCTATGAAGTGGTGATGACCATAGTTAACCAGGACTGGAAGGTTTCTTAGGTGGTTGCTGCTGACTGATAAAGTGCTTTTGACTTCTGGAAGGATGTAAATTAGGTGTAAGTTACATTAAAAAAAGAAAAATCTCTTAGGCATAGCACAACTTTTGTTCTCTGAGGAAACTAAAGTGCCCAGTGAAGCAAGAGGTATGCCCGCTGTTTGGTTTTTAATGAAGGAAAACCGTAACTTGCATGTCTTAGGGCCCTACCTTTCTACTATATTGATTCATAGCTTCCAAAAAATTATTTTGCTAAATGCCATTGTAAGTTGGATTTTTGTTGCCTCAAACTTGAGCTGCATGCTTAAACAAACAAGCAAAACCAAAAACACTCCCACGATTTTCTGGGTTGGATTTTTTTACCTGGTTCAACGTCGAGAGAGTAGCTATCTATTTCCAGATCAAGTTGTTGGGCTGCTGTGGAACGAAAATCCTCCAAGACACCTCGCACAGCCTTGGTGAGGTTATATGGCACTGATTTAGCAAACCTCACTTTGCTATTCACAATCACGCTCCCATTTCTGAAGTTAAGTATCTCAAGTTGCTTAAAACCCGTAAGATTGGATCGCAGATATGGAACCAGCTGCAAAAACAAAAGACGGTTTACTCTTAATGGTGTTGCAAGTGCTCAGCTGCTGCTAATTCCATTTATATTCACATTTCATTATCTGAGGCATAAATTTCAGTTCCTTTTTTATATTGTGTTTGGATTTAATGTGAGACCAGAACACCACTACTTAATGATCTGTTTGCAGTGATTATGTCCCATATTTCCACTTTTCTATGTATTGAGATGGATGGGCAGTGATTTTCTTCATGATGAATTGTGAGAACAGAGGATTGAAAAAGAAATTCTGGTCAACACTGTCAGCCAAGCAGGGATGCCAGGTTCAGTTATTAAAAAAAAAAATCCAAGTAAATAAAAACATGTTCCAAACTGAGCAGTAGCAGATTGACCTATGCTTGGTAAATGGAACATCTGTTTGGAAGCAACCAACTTGAAATGACCTATTGAAATAAAAAACAACATAAACATGGGCTCATTGGTCTGTTCAGGGTGTTTCATGTCACCACAAATTCCCTGCAGTGGAGACTGTGAAGAACTTGGTCCTCAGGAGACTAGGTGTCAGTCCTCAGATTGCTGCTAACTAGATGTGTGACTTCATCAATCCATATAACCTACTAAGTTGTACCTCAGTGCTCTTATTTGAATTGTGAGGGAGAAGAAAAATGGAGAAATATCAATAACCTCAGATATGCAGATGATACCACCCTTATGGCAGAAAGTGAAGAGGAACTCAAAAGCCTCTTGATGAAAGTGAAAGTGGAGAGTGAAAAGGTTGGCTTAAAGCTCAACATTCAGAAAACGAAGATCATGGCATCTGGTCCCATCACTACATGGGAAATAGATGGAGAAACAGTGGAAACAGTGTCAGACTTTGTTTTTCTGGGCTCCAAAATCACTGCAGATGGTGTCTGCAGCCATGAAATTAAAAGATGCTTACTCCTTGGAAGGAAAGTTATGACCAACCTAGATAGCATATTCAAAAGCAGAGACATCACTTTGCCAACAAAGGTTCACCTAGTCAAGGCTATGGTCTTTCCTGTGGTCATGTATGGATGTGAGAGCTGGACTGTGAAGAAGGCTGAGCGCCAAAGAACTGATGCTTTTGAACTGTGGTGTTGGAGAAGACTCTTGAGAGTCCCTTGGACTGCAAGGAGATCCAACCAGTCCATTCTGAAGGAGATCAGCCCTGGGATTTCTTTGGAGGGAATGATGCTAAAGCTGAAACTCCAGTATTTTGGCCACCTCATGCAAAGAGTTGACTCATTGGAGAAGACTCTGATGCTGGGAGGGATTGGGGGCAGGAGGAGAAGGGGACGACAGAGGATGAGATGGCTGGATGGCATCACTGACTCGATGGATGTGAGTCTGAGTGACCTCCGGGAGCTGGTGATGGACCGGGAGGCCTGGCGTGCTGCAGTTCATGGGGTCGCAAAGAGTTGGACACGACTGAGGGACTGATCTGATCTGATCTGATCTGAAGGACCTTTTTCTGGAGAAGGAAATGGCACCTCACTCCAGTACTCTTGCCTGGGAAATACCATGGTTGGAGGAGCCTGGTAGGCTGTAGTCCATGGGTCGCTAAGAGTCAGACACGACTGAGCGACTTCACTTTCACTTTTCACTTTCATGCATTGGAGAAGGAAATGGCAACCCACTTCAATGTTCTTGCCTGGAGAATCCCAGAGACAGGGGAGCCTGGTGGGCTGCCGTCTATGGGGTCGCAGAGTCGGACACGACTGAAGCTACTTAGCAGCAGCAGCAGCAAGGACCTTTTTCAAGCTAGAATTTAAGTATCTTAAAATGATGCTTCAGGGAGTTGTGCTTCACATTCCCACATGTGCCTCCTGAGACCCACAACCACCTTTTTTTTATTTGGCTATGCCCCATGACACATGGGAACTTAGTTTGCTGACTAGGGATCTGAATCCTGGAAGCACAGAGCCTTAACCACTGAAGTGCCAGGGAATTCTCCACAGCCATCCTGGAGATCACTTTTCAGGAATGTCTGAAACTCAGTGATGTCTGCTTTGTTCCTGGCTCTGAAAGTGGGACCTCTCCTTCATAAACTGACACCCACAAACCCAGAGAGGACACAGATACAAACTATAATCTCCCAGGCTTGGCCCAGACCTGCCTTTCCTTTGTCCCCATCTCCACCCCACCAGACTCTGACCCAAACCCACATGTTGGTACCACCTCCAGTTAATCGCCCCCTCAAGGTTATTATGAAAATAAAATGAAATTGTATACAGAGTGTGGAATTACTCTCTCCTATTTTCTCCCATCGGAGAAGGCAAGGCACCCCACCCAGAACCGCCGGAAAACCCCACAGACGGAGGAGCCTGGAGGCGCGGTCCATGGGGCGCAAGAGCGGAATGACGAGCAACCACCTCTTCACTCAGCATTGGAGAAGGAAATGGCAACCCACTCCAGTGTTGTGCCTGGAGAATCCCGGGGACAGGGAAGCGGTGGGCGCGGGGGGCACACAGAGGGGGGGAAGCATAGCATAGCATATTTTCTCCCATGTACTTTGACTAGACTGATTCTTTGTGTCTTAACATGCTTTGGCCTCTAGTGGGAATTCCCTGTCCTTACTTCATGTGCAGACCACTAGTTGCTCCCTTTCCCCAAATCCATTCTCCTCTTCTTCATGGCTAAGAGGCTGCCTTGCTACAGCCCACATTTCCCACCCTCCTTTGCAGCAAGGTGTGGCCACATGACCGATTCCCACCAATTGGATATGAGTGAAAGAGGTGTGGGCAACTTTGGCATCACTTGCTTAGGATATTGCTTGCCCTGGGGTTCCTCACTTTCCCCTTCTCACAAGTAGAAACAGAGATGTATCAGTTACCAATGATTCTACATGCAGCACAGCAAAGGAGACACCAACATGAAGAACAGACTTTCAGACTCAGTGGGAGAAGGACAATGTAGGATGATTTGAGAGAATCGCATCAAAACATGTACATTGCCATATGTAAAATAGATGACCAGTGCCAGTTTGATGCATGAAGCAGGGCACCCAAAGCTGGTGCTCTGGAAAAGCCTGGAGGGGTGGTGTGCGGAGGGGTGTGGAAGGAGGGTTCAGGATCGGGGTGGGGGGGGAGATGTGTGTGTACCTATGGCTGATTCATGTTGATATATGGGAGAAACCATCACGGTATTGTAAAATAAATATCCTCCAATTAAAATAAATAAAATGATGTACCAGTGACCCAGCTTTGGATGTGAGAGTAAGGAAATACCCTAGGGTTTGGCAGGGTTAAAAATGGAGGGAATGTGAGTCCGTGGAAGACTCTGTAGAGCAGAGTTGTCCCATCCACCAAGTGAAAGAAAATAAACCCATATTCTATTTAAGTTACTGTATTCTTGATCTCTTCACTATGGTAGCCTAGAGGTATCCTAGTTAATACACCTGGACTTGGTACCCTGGGACTCTGTTCCTTGAGATCATCCCAACATCAACTGACCTCACTTGGGGGAGGTAGATAGAGCACAAAGTCTTATTTAAAGTTCATTTGAATAATTGGTTTTAATTTGCATAGTGATTTAACTTACACGGAGCTTACAAATACTTTTTTCTTATTTTCAGAAATTCTGTAATCTTTGTGATGGGCATTATGTACTTGAATTTAATTATCCAAGCCTGTGAGAGGTTCATAGTTTAGCAGTTTTCATTGTGTATGTATTTCTACAAAAGTATGTGAAGAAACAGAAATAAATATGTGATTTTGGGGAATGTTTCATAATCAGAGTTATATGCTTTTTGATGATGATCTCATTTTCTTTGTTAGTGGTTGGGATGCTGAGCCATTTTGTCATTTAATTTTTTTTTTGTTTTTGTTGGTTTGTTTTACAAGAACATAAAGGGAACTAAAAAAAAAAAAAGATTTCTTACACCTGAACACGTGATCTCAACTTTTCTGGACTTTTCTAGCCTTGAACCCTTTTGTCAGATAGCTGGAAAACAGAATGAACTTAGGAAAAGTCTGATCATATTATTTATAAATTCCAAGTTCAATTCTTGAGTGGTTATGTATTATTCCTAGG
Organism: Tragelaphus eurycerus; assembly: GCA_935064755.1. Lineage (NCBI taxonomy): Eukaryota > Metazoa > Chordata > Mammalia > Artiodactyla > Bovidae > Tragelaphus > Tragelaphus eurycerus. The sequence goes on from CAKXYN010000041.1 coordinate 16,734,876, forward strand.
AAAACGAAATCTAGAGGAACTATAATGAAAAGGTCTTAGAAATAAGTTTGCTCCCAGATAGCTGAGTGGCTGCCTCATGTGTCTACCATAGAATTCTTGCCTGTTGGATCCAAATCCATCTCAACACTCTAGTTGAATGCTATCAGCAACAGATATCTCAGAAGCTTGTCTCTTCCAAATTGCATTGTTCAAGACAGCAGTGATTACATTATAAAGTAACAACAGAAAGGAAAGGAGACACACAGAGTTGTAAGTGGTGTCCACTCACCAGTTGTGTGAATCGCTGCTCCAAAGCTTGATATTCAAGTGAGCTCTTATTAAACAGGTCAGTGGAGAAGGGCATGTTGGCCACACGCAAACTGAAGAACACCACCAACTCTCGGCCCCTGGCAGCAACAGTCATGGCGCTGGTGGTGACGTAGCGCAAACCTGGGTCAGGAGTGATGTTCTCCAGGAAGTAATCTGGGCTGGAAACATACCCACTGAATCCTGGGACCTCAGAGGAGGTAGGAGTGTTAGTGAGATCCACTCCATCTAAGTCTTCCATTGTATCTTGGCTGCTGGTACTCAACCGGTCTTCTGAAGATGTAGGCAAGTGTGAAATGTCCGGAACCAATGGGCTGATGGCAGAATAATCATCAGTGGGGACAGTAAGCCGTGGGATTAGTACTGTTTGGTCAATGGATATTATGTCTGTGGCACTTTGATCAGTCTGAGAAAAGACGCTTGATGCAGTAAAAAAAGGTAGAGTTTCTGATCGGGAGGTAGAGGTCACAGCAGGTGGAGACCAACCATCCGTGGGTGAAGCTCCTGAGACCAATTCATATGTCCAAGCATGCCCACAAAGAATAGAAAGCAAAAAAGAAAATCCAAAGATAAAATTAATTTTGGAAAAGATAGTATTTGAATTATTTTAATATCATATTTGGTTTTACTTATTTTTTAATTTCTAGATTTTTTCCAAGTTTTATTGAGATATAATTGACATACCTCATTGTATAAATTTAAGATGTATAGCATAATGGTTTGACTTACATATACAGTGAAGTAATTACCATGATTAATATCATATTTCAAAAAACAATTTGGTACATAAAGGGCAGGCAGCCCTATGCTATGCTATGCTAAGTCACTTCAGTCGTGTCCGACTCTGTGTGACCCCATAGACGGCAGCCCACCAGGCTCTCCCGTCCCTGGGATTCTCCAGGCAAGAACACTGGAGTGGGTTGCCATTTCCTTCTCCAATGCATGAAAGTGAAGAGAGAAAGTGAAGTCGCTCAGTAGTGTCCGACTCTGTGCGACCCCATGGACTGTAGCCCACCAGGCTCCTCCGTCCATGGGATTTTCCAGGCAAGAGTACTTAGCATAGCATATCCACACTTAAGGAGACAGAGGCTAGGTCTCTATAACCAATTTATTCAGGTCCAGTACTTTTGGATATGTGAGGCTAAAAGAGCACCAATTGCCTAGAATTTTAGGAATTACTGCCCAGTGACACACAGGACACATAGGGACCAGGTGGTAAAAAATGACTAGGTCAGCAAGTGGTACAACCACAGATGGCTTTGGGATAGACTTGGATCCCACACACCCATCTGGAACTCTCAGCCAATTAGTTGGCGACTTTTGGCCTGAAAATTTTGTTCACTTTCCAATCATGCAAGTCTGAATTTTATGCAATTGGCTTTTTTGGGATCATAATTATCACATTTTGGTAGTTTTACCAATCAAAATTTAAATCATGTTTTTCCAAAATTGGATAATCTAAATGAACACTTTGCCTGTTTGCAAAATACTATTGCAAGTGTGAAGGTGTGGATTACACACAAATAATTTGAACTTTGCATTGGCCATGCAAGTAAATATTTGATACTATTTAAAGGTTTTTCCATTCCTACATGATTATATCTTGATAATGCTACGACTTTGCATTGCTTTCTTGAGTAAGTACATATTGAACTACTGAAGTCCACTCCCTTTTTGGTGCAAAATTAAAATCAATAAGTATTTATGAACTAAGAGAGTGGTTATATGAAGCTTTCAGATAAAGAGATTGGTGGGTTATTAAAATATTCCAATAAACCTAAATTTCACAGCCACTGACAATATTTAAGGCGTTAGGTAGGTCAAAACAGGGAGCTTTCTGTGATTACTTTGGTGGCATTTTGGCAAATGTGTGGGAAAGCTGTGCTCAAATTCAAACGCTAAGCATGATGAATGGACTGTCTGGAGGCAGATATAATCTTTGGACTCTCAGTCAGCTAATTTACTACAGTGCAATCACCCAAACTGAAATTCCAAGTGATAAACAGCTCTGAAAGGTGGAATCATATTACTTTTATTAGTTTCTTAAAATAAAAACTGTCTATGGTGAATTGTAAGCAGATTTCAAAGAAATTCCCACTTTCTTACCCCTTGGAGGATGCCTAGGTTTGTCTACTATCAGAATGAAGTTTTCTAACATCTAAGATCTTTCTGGACATACACTTGTAGTTTTATTCACATCTCCATGGCTATGGACTGAATGTTTGCCTCCTCCCCAAATTTGTGTGTTACGGCCCTCATCTCCAGTGTGACAGTATCTGGAGGAACAGTCTTTGGGAGGTAATTAAGTCATGAGGATGGAGCCCTCATGAATGGGATTAGTGCCCTTATAAATAAGAAGAGACATGAGAGATGATCTCTCTCTGCCATGTGCAGATACAGCAAGAAGGTGTCTGTGTGTTAACTGGAAAAAAGACCCTCACCAGGAACTAGATCAGTCAGCAATTTGATTGTGGACATTGTAGCCTACAGAACTGTGAGGAATAAATTTCTGTTGTTTAAGCCACTCAGTCTATGATGTTTTGCTATATAATAGCAGCCCGAGCTGTCTAGAACACCCATGGAGGGATCTGGGATGAGTGAATCGAACACTTTGAGTACTATCAGTGGCCTCTTGGTGTTATGGAGAAATACATTTGAATTCATGTTCCTGGGATGCGATTTCAGCACCCCTCCAGGTGACCAGGGCCAGGGAAGAAGACCAATGATATATGTCTTCATTCTTCTCTGGGTCAGCATCGCACTACTCACTCACACCTTTTCCACTATACAGACTTCAGTCAGATTAAAACAGTCTGCAGCATTACGTTGAGTGAGTGAGTGAAGTCACTCAGTCGTGTCCGACTCTTTGCGACCCCGAGGACTGTAGCCCGCCAGGCTCCTCTGTCTATGGGATTCTCCAGGCAAGAGTACTGAAGTGGATTGCCATTTCCTTCTCCAGGGGATCTTCCCAACCCAAGGATCGAACCTGGGTCTCCTGCATCGCAGGCAGACACTTTATCCTCTGAGCCACCAGGGAAGCCCTACAGCATTATGTTATCAGCCAACAAAAATGAATTTCTTTTCCTCTTTATAGCCTCTTAACATTAATCATTCACATTCACAATAAACCCAACCAAGTTCATTTCACTGATAGAACAGTTGGTTATTTAAATGTACATTGGTAGGTGAAAGACAGGGTTCCACTGGAATATACTTACACTGAATCATTTCTTTACCTGAAATTTAAACTAAGTTGGTTATCTTATATTTTTCTTTGCTGAATTTAGTATCCCTATCTAAGTGTGATTTTAAAAAGACTCCTTGTATTCTCTCAGCTTGATATTGAAACCAGTAAGGCTATAGTCAGAGACTGACAGAGACTGAGACAGAACTGTGTTTGACTGTCTCCTGTTGAGGTACAGGTCAGCAATGGACTGCCACAGCGGCAGGGGCTCTGCGTGCAGCAGACTTGGGTATGGCATAAGCCCTTTTGGAGGAGGTCGCCATTAACCCCACCATAGAGCTGCCAGCACTTACACAGGACTGGGAAATAGACTCCTGGAGGACATCAGGACCCAGGAGAAAAGAGTAGTGACCCCACAAGAGACTGACCCAGACCTGCCGGTGAGTGTCCAGGAGTCTCCAGCAGAGGCTAGGGTTGGCGGTGGCCAGCTGCAGGGTTGGGGGCAGTGAGTGTAGCAGTACACACATATGATCTTTTGAAGGAGGTCGCCATTATCTTCATTACCTCCACCACAGTCTGGCACCACATAAATAGCAGGGGAGGGAACACAGCTCCACCCATCAACAGAAAATTGTATTAAAGATTTACTGAGCCTGGCCCCACCCATCAGAACAAGACCCAGTTTCCCCCTCAGTCACTCTCTCCCATCAGGAAGCTCCATAAGCCTCTTATCCTTCTCCATCAAAGGGCAGACAGACTGAAAACCACAATCACAGAAAACTAACCAATCTGAGCACATGGACCACAGTCTTGTCTAACTCAATGAAACTATAAGCCATGCTGTGTGGGGCCACCCAAGATGGATGGGTCATGGTGGAGAGTTCTGACTCTTGATGAAAGTGAAAGTGGAGAGTGAAAAGGTTGGCTTAAAGCTCAACATTCAGAAAACGAAGATCATGGCATCTGGTCCCATCAATTCATGGGAAATAGATGGGGAAACAGTGGAAACAGTGTCAGACTTTGTTTTTCTGGGCTCCAAAATCACTGCAGATGGTGACTGCAGCCATGAAATTAAAAGACGCTTACTCCTTGGAAGGAAAGTTATGACCAACCTAGATAGCATATTCAAAAGCAGAGACATTACTTTACCAACAAAGGTTCGCCTAGTCAAGGCTATGGTCTTTCCTGTGGTCATGTATGGATGTGAGAGCTGGACTGTGAAGAAAGCTGAGCGCCGAAGAATTGATGCTTTTGAACTGTGGTGTTGGAGAAGACTCTTGAGAGTCCCTTGGACTGCAAGGAGATCCAACCAGTCCATTCTGAAGGAGATCAATCCTGGAATTTCTTTAGAAGGAATGATGCTAAAGCTGAAACTCCAGTATTTTGGCCACCTCATGCGAAGGGTTGACTCACTGGAGAAGACTCTGATGCTGGGAGGGATTGAGGGCAGGAGGAGAAGGGGACGACAGAGGATGAGATGGCTGGATGGCATCACTGACTCGATGGGTATGAGTCTGGGTGACCTCCGGGAGCTGGTGATGGACAGGGAGGCCTGGCGTGCTGCGGTTCATGGGGTCGCAAAGAGTCGGACACGACTGAGCGACTGATCTGATCTGATCTGATCTGGGGAAGGGAATGGCATACCATTTCAGTATTCCTGCCTTGAGAACCCTATAAACAGTATGAAAAGGCAAAAAGACAGGACACTGAAAGATGAATTCCCCAGGTTGGTAGGTGCCAAATATGCTACTGGAGATCAGTGGAGAAATAACTCCAGAAAAAATGAAGAGACAGAGCCAAAGCAAAAATAACACGCAGTTGTGGATGTAATTGGTGATATAATCAAAGTCCGATGCTATTAAGAGCAATATTGCATAGGAATCTGGAATGTTAGGTCCATGAATCAAGGCAAATTGGAAGTGGTCAAACAGGAGATCGCAAGAGTGAACGTTGACATTTTAGGAATCAGCAAACTAAAATGGACTGGAATGGGAGAATTTAACTCAGATGACCATGATATCTACTACTGTGGGCAGGAATCCCTTAGAAGAAATAGAGTAGCCATCATAGTCAATAAAAGTGTCTGAAATGCAGTACTTGGATACAATCTCAAAAATGACAGAATGATCTCTGTTTGTTTCCAAGGCAAACCAATCAATATCATGGTAATATAAGTCTATGCTCCGACCAGTAATGCTGAAGAAGCTGAAGTTGAACAGTTCTATGAAGATCTACAAGACCTGCTAGAACTAACACCCCCAAAAGATGTCCTTTTCAATATAGGGGACTGGAATGCAAAAGTAGGAAGTTAAGAAACACCTGGAGTAACAGGTAAACTTGGCCTTGGAGTACAGAATGAAGAAGGGCAAAGGCTTATAGAGTTTTGCCAAGAGAATGCACTGGTCTTAGCAAACACCCTCTTCCAGTAACACAAGAGAAGACTCTACAAAGGGACATCATCGGATGGTCAACAGCAAAATCAGATTGATTATATTCTTTGCAGCCAAAGATGGAGAAGCTCTATACAGTCAACAAAAACAACACCAGGAGCTGACTTGGATCATGAACTCCTTATTGCCAAATTCAGACTTAAATTGAAGAAAGTAGGGAAAACCACTAGATCATTCAGGTATGACCTAAATCAAATCCCTTACAATTATACAGTGGAAGTGACAAAGAGATTTGAGGAATTAGATCTGATAGAGTGCCTGATGAACCATGGACGAAGGTTTGTGACATTGTACAGGAGACAGGGATCAAGACTATCCCCCCAAAAAAGAAATGCAAAAAAGCAAAATGGCTGTCTGAGGAGGCCCTACAAATAGCTGTGAAAAGCAGACAAGTGAAAAGCAAAGGAGAAAAGGAAAGATATACCCATTTGAATGCAGAGTTCCAAGGAATAGCAATAGATAAGCAATAGATAAGAAAGCCTTCCTCGTTGATCAGTGCAAAGAAATAGAGGAAAACAATAGAATGGGAAAGACTAGAGATCTCTTCAAGAAAATTAGAGATACCAAGGGAATATTTCATGCAAAGATGAGCACAATAAAGGACAGAAATGGTATGGACCTAACAGAAGCAGAAGATATTAAGAAGAGGTGGCAAGAATACACAGAAGAACTGTACAAAAAAGATCTTCACAACCCATATAATTACAATGGTGTGATCACTCGCCTAGAGCTAGACATCCTAGAGCGTGAAGCCAAGGGGTCCTTGGGAAGCATCACTACGAACAAAGCTAGTGGAGGTGATGGAATTCCAGTTGAGCTATTTCAAATCCTAAAAGATGATGCTGTGCAAGTGCTGAACTCAATATGGCAGCAAATTTGGAAAACTCGGCAGTGGCCACAGGACTGGAAAAGGTCAATTTTCATTCCAATCCCAAAGAAAGGCAATGACAAAGAATGCTCAGACTACTACACAATTGCACTGACATGCTAATAAAGTAATGCTCAAAATTCTCCAAGCCAGGCTTCAACAGTATGTGAACCGTGAACTTCCAGATGTTCATACTGGTTTTAGAAAAGGCAGAGGAATCAGAGATCAAATTTCCAACATCTGTTGGGTTATTGAAAAGACAAGACAGTCCCAGAAAAACATCTAATTCTGCTTTGTTGACTGTGCCAAACTATCACCACAAACTGGAAAATTCTTAAAGAGATGGAAACACCAGGCCACCTGAGCTGCCTCCTGAGAAATCTGTATGCATGTCAGGAAGCAACAGTTAGAACTGGACAAGGAACAACAAACTGGTTCCAAATAGGAAAAGGAGTACGTCAAAGCTGTATATCGTCACCCTGCTTATTTAACTTCTATGCAGAGTACCTCATGAGAAACGCTGGACTGGATGAAGCACAAGCTGGAATCAAGATGGCCAGGGGAAATATCAATAACCTCAGATATGCAGATAACACCAGCCTTATGGCAGAAAGCAAAGAAGAAATAAAGAGCCTCTTGATAAAAGTGTAAGAGGAGAGAGAAAAAGTTGGCTTAAAAACTCAACATTCAGAAAACTAAGATCATGGCATCCAGTCCCATCACTTCACGGCAAATAGATGGTGAAACAATGGAAATAGTGACAGACTTTATTTTTTTGAGCTCCAAAATCACTGCAGATTGTGATTGCAACCATGAAATTAAAAGATGCTTACTCCTTGGAAGAAAAGCTATGGCCAACTTAAACAGCATATTAAAAAGCAGAGACATTACTTTGCCAACAAAGGTCCATCTACTCAAAGCTATGGTTTTTCCAGTAGTCATGTATGGATGTGAGAGCTGGACTGTAAAGAAAGCTGAGTGCCGAAGAATTGATGCTTTTGAACTGTGGTGTTGGAGAAGACTCTTGAGAGTCCCTTGGACTGCAAAGAGATCCAACCAGTCCATCCTAAAGGAAATCAGTCCTGAATATTCACTGGAAGGACTGAAGTTGAAGCTGAAACTCCAATCCTTTGGTCACCTGATGTGAAGAACTGACTCATTTGAAAAGACTCTGATGCTGGGAGAGATTGAAGGCAGGAGGAGAAGGGGACGACAGAGGATGAGATGGTTGGATGGCATCATAGACTCAATGGACACGCGTTTGAGTGAGCTCCAGGAGTTGGTGATGGACAGGGAGGCCTGGCGTGCTGCAGTCCATGGGGTCGCAAAGAGTCGGACACGACTGAGCGATTGAACTGACTGACTGAAGGCTATAGTCAATTCTTTCAAAATAAAACTGTCTTAGAAACCTTAGCACCATTTATAAATGTATTTTAAATAATTATGTTTTCATCAGATTCTTATGCAAAACACATGGCAACAGCAAAAGCCATTCTGATCTTGAAGTTTTTACACTGCAGTGGAGATGGCAAGCACAAAGAGCCAAGGCCATTTATTTCATCATGAGGAATGCAAAACAGATCCAAAACAACTTGACTTTTTAGGTATCATGTCATAGAACATTATGCAAGTTAAAAAAAAGAAAAACAAAAATAAAGAAAACGTTAAATTCCAGGAAAACAGAAAGTAAACATATTTAGGGCAAATAGGTCTGCTGTGAATACATAGTGTAAACACTAAATATTGATTCAATAATAATTGTTACCATATTGAGAGGGAAGGTGTTGTAGAACCTCAAATTTCTAATTGCAGTAATAGGAAGTCAGTAAATCATATATGAAACAGAAGGCTCAAAGGATATATATCATTTAGAAATAAGGCAAGAATAAATACCAGAAGAAAGAGCAGAGTTAAAAGAGAGTACTTTTGGTAACTGGGCCTGCACAGAAGGGAAGTATGAGGTAGCAAAATGCCATATTTGTCAGAATACTTTAATACGATTTGGCTTTAGGAAAAATTACACTTTTTATTTTGAGACAACTGAATATTCAAATGTAGTTCTAAGAACAGTAGAGAGGGGCATCAGTGAAAATGGCAGAGGAAGAAACTCCGAAAGTGAAGTTGTCCTTCACGTTTGAAAGTTACAGGTAGCAAGTAGCTGTGATACAATAAGAAATACATATTTGTCTCAGCCTCCAGTTCCTGACACAGAGCTCCTAAATTTCTGAACCTTGAGCAGTAGCAACTGGAAGAGTCTGTAGTCAAATCTGTTTCAGGGAGGAAATGGGAGCTGTGAGTGTTAGCCTGCTTCTCCTGTGCTAAATCCAGGGTGATGATCACAGGAAGGGCTTGGTGTTCGTTTAAAACTGCTTCTTTCATTTTCTGTGGCTCTGGGGGACTTGTGAATGATGAATGCCATTGGCTGCCAGAGCTGGGTGATTTGGGAGCCAGTTCCTCCTATGGTAGCCATAAAAACTGGGAAAGCTCTGTTTATAACTTGTTGATCAGAAGTACAAGTGACAGCTTGGCACTTTGGTATCTACGGTAGGGGGCAGTGTTGAGGATCTGAGCTCTTTATCTGGGGGCTCTGTACCAACTCCAGGTGTTTAGTGTCGTAAATGAGTTGGAGGAGACACCCAGTTGATGTCTGGAAAGTTAAGCATTGGTTGATGTGGGAAAATACCCTACACATTTGATTTTAGAAGTGCTGTCAATAGAAAATTAGTTCGTTTAGTAGCCTAACCCTCAGGAACTTTCATACCCAGAGCCCTCCTGGAAGCAGTTACTTGATGATGCATTCCAGCCAACTGAAAGATAAATCAAAACAGAGAACTCAGGAATGGAGAAGCTGTGATAGAAGGTTTGAGACTGAGCCTTAAATTCATTTAAATGTGGAAATCTGTCCAAGAAGCCATAGGAGTTGTACCAGCAGAATCAGTTTTAAATTTATAAACCTTGACAATGTATAATAACTCACCTAATTATCAATACTTGGGATATGGGGGAGTGAAGACGGCTGGGCTGTGAGTGTTCTGATAATCCTGCCTTTTATAACAATACATCAAAATGCTGTTTAATGTTGGTACATAGACAGTAAATGTGATAATGTCTCAAATTAATATTTTAGGTAAACTTTTTAGCCTTTAGGGATCTTTTAATAATTAATATCTCATAAAGTAAGGAAATATTTATCTGAAATTCAGCAATTTCTTAAGTTTTATCTCAGTTTCACTTTCTTATGTTAAAGTCAAGTAAAATTAAATGCTTTAATTTAAAGCATTTATTTATAAAACAGATTCTTGATAAAAAAAATAAAGCATTTATTTAAAGTTAAATTTAAAGTTATTTAAATTTGTTTAAAGTTAAGTTATTTAAATTTAAATAAAATTAAAGTCCATTTTATTTGAATAGCATTCCAGAAACATTTCATATTTGTAAAAGCACTTAATCTAGCCTATCTTTTAAAATGTATTGAGAGATAGCTGGAAAGACAGATTTAGCATTTAAATATTTGTGAGCAGTTGTAATATTATTTTATTTTCTTTTTTTGGTAATTTTCTTCATCCTTTAACACTTTAAATAATGAGCATGTATCATTTAAAAATATTTTTATAAGTCTATTGTTTAGTCTCTTAACATAAATATATGTAATTATTCTTGGTGAAACTTGAGGTCACTGAAATCTCCAATATTATCTTTTTGTGCACTGTGAAATATATAAATACACATTACATAAATAAACATTTACAGAAATATACAGTTTTAAAAGTGTTTCCTGTAGATGTTATTTTAGATTTTGTAAACTTCAGATAAAAAATAGCTCCTTGGTTAACTGAGGTAAATGTAAAATTTCACATGTGCCTACTTATTAAGTAAAAATCTTATGCAGAGAGTCACCACAGAAGTAAAAATATTTTACTACCAAATCTTTATTACTGTTAACATTAAAATAACATTTCAATTAAAACTGAAATTGTTAAGAAATTTAATTCCTACACCTTGGAGAACCTCATTGTGCCTTATTACTATTTTAGTTAGATGTTTCTACAGGGATGGCCTCAGAATCTGGTCTTAAACTCTTGAGAAGCAGGGGGAGGGATAGATTGGGAGTTTGGGGTTGCTGCTAAGTCACTTCAGTCGTGTCCGACTCTGTGCGACCCCATAGACGGCAGCCCACCAGGCTCACGCGTCCCTGGGATTCTCCAGGCAAGAACACTGGAGTGGGTTGCCATTTCCTTCTCCAATGCATGAAAGTGAAAAGTGAAAGTGAAGAAGTCGCTCAGTCGTGTCCGACCCTCAGCGACCCCATGGACTGCAGCCTACCAGGCTCCTCCACCCATGGGATTTTCCAGGCAGAAGTACTGGAGTGGGGTGCCATCGCCTTCTCCTTGGGTTAGCAGATGCAAATTATTACATATACAAAGGATAAACAATAAGGTCTTAAGCACAGAGAATTATATTCAATATCTTATAATAAACCATAATGGAAAATAATATAAAAAGAGTATATATATATGTGCATTATATATATATATATATATAACTGAATCACTTTACTGCACAGCAGAAATTAACCCTACATTGTAAATTAACTATACTTCAATAAAATAAAAAAAAAAAAGAATACTGAGAGACAGGACTGAGGATGAAATGGGAGGCAACTAATATTTATTTGACACCTGTTATGTTCTAGGTACTGGAATATTAAAGAAAAAAACTTCATTTACTTTAAGACATTTTATACATTTCCACAGGATTTTACACTTTGTACTCACTACTTGATGTCTTTGAAATATCTAATTATGTCTTCTTAACTGATTACAGTGAGTAATTAAGAGAAGTGATTCAAGGCTATGAAGATGGAGGTCCTCTGATCAGAGGTCATCATCAGAATGAACTACGGCTGTCAGTGTATTTTAACAAATCAAGCAAGGCGCAGTTTTTTCAAGTTTAGTTTGTTACAGTTTTCCCTCATTAAACAAAAATGCCTAATCTGTGATATCTTATTACACCTAAACCCTGCCTCATATAATATAAATACTACAGAGCTCTGAATCACACCTGACTACTTCCTCTCTTCCTTGTAGCTTAATTTCTAATAGCTTTCAATTTAGAAGCTTAGAATCAGCCCTCTAGGAAGAAATTATGAATATGACTTGGAAAAAAAGAACAACGATCCTTGGTTTGTTGATGACAATAAAATTTCACTGAAGAAGTGAATATTTTGGGCTAAATGAAGTAATTGTGACAGTATTGTGGTAGTGATTGAGGATGAAATGGGAGGAAATTAATATTTATTAGTTTTAATAACATGGTCATAGTTTGGTTCTGAATGGCTTCTGAATCATTTATTCCAAGATTATTGAAAAGGTGTTTTTCCAGCTTTGACTTGGAAAGTGAAATAATCAATATATTTTCTCTCTACTAATAATTTCACATGTGCCTGAGGGAATAGTAAAGATTACAATTACATAAAATGTGCATTTGGGACTGTGGAAAGCCCACAACACATTACCTGAAATGGTAGCCTCTCATGGGGTTACTGATGAAACTACCCTCTGTTATTAAGATCCCTATAGATTCCCCTTCCACACAGCAGAGGGCTGACTTCTATAGAATGCTATGGAAATGATGACGCAAGACCCTGAGGTTAGGTCACAAAGATATGACTTTTTCCACTTTGCTCTCTTGGATGAATTGCTTTGAGGGGAATCAGTTGTCATGTTGTGAGAACACTCAAGCGGCCATGTGGAGAGGCTTGACTGAGGAACAACTGAGACCTTCTTGTGGGCAATTTGCAAGGTTCTGAGTATGTCATCTTGGAAGCAGATCCATTAGCCCCATCAGTCAAGCCTTAAGATTATCGCCTTAGCTGACATCTTGGCTGCACCCTTATGAGCAACTCTGAGCCTGAACCACTCTGCTAAATTATTACATAGATTTCAAAACTACAGAAACTGGGGGTGACAATAAATGCTCATTGTTGCTTTCGGCCACCAGATTGTACAGTCATTTTTTATTGCAGCAACAGATAGCCAATCCACACAGAACCCCTTAAGGACCTGGCATTGTAGGAGTTTAGGTCTCTCAGTCCCTTACTCTAGCTTTTATTAGAATACCACAAAGGATCTGGCTTTGATTTAAGATATTCCTTTTTTTTTTTTTTAATGAAAATTAAAAAAAATAATTTTTAATTGAAGTATATAGTGGATTTACAATGCTGTGTTAATTTTTCAGATGTAGAGAAAATAATTTATATATATATATATATATATATATATATATATATATATATATATAAAATATATATTGGCTTCCCTGGTGGCTCAGATGGTAAAGAATCTGTCTGCAATGTGGGAGATCTGGGTTCCTTTCCTGGGTTGGGAAGATCCTCTGGAGGAGGGCGTGGCAACCCACTCCAGTATTCTTGCCTGGAGAATCCCATGGACAGAGAAGCCTGGCGGGCTACAGTCCATGAGGTCAAAAAAAGTCGGACACGTTTGAGCAACTAAGCGCACACACACACACACATACATGTAAAATCTTATATATATATTCTTTTCAGATTCTTTTTTCTTATAGGTTATTATTGAATATTGAGTAGAGTTCCCTCTGCTATATAGTGGGTCCTTGTTGGTTATATATTTTACATACAATAGTGTGTGTATCTTAATCCCAAACTGCTAATTTATCCTTCCCCCTGCCTTCTCCTTTGGTAACCATATATTTGTTTTCTATTTCTTTGGACCTATTTCTGTTTTATAAATACGTTCATTTGCATTATTTTTAAGATATCATATATAAGTGACATCATATGGTATTTGTCTTCTCTGTCTGACTTGCTTCACTTAGTATGACAATCTCTAGATCCATCCACATTTCTACAAATGGCATTATTTCATTCTTTTTTATGGCTGAGTAATATTTCATTACATATATATGTATGTATATACATATACCATATCTTTCTTCTTTTACAGGAATATGTCATAATCTACCTAATATATGCTGAAAGGCTTTATCAATATTCTAATCTGCAATGGGGACATTAGATGACAACCTATTTACAGGAAGCTTTTAGAACATGGTGTGTGTTTGTGTTTATGGTGGGAAGAAGGGGAGGACTGAGCAGAAGGAAGGACAGACAGACAGACATATCTTGTGTGTTCAGGAATGTGGTTTCTATCCTCAGTGTTGCTGCTCTGACCTAATTTACCTAATCTAGGTTACCACAGACAACTTCCATGCCAGGTGCCCCCAAGCCAACCAACTCAGTACCCCTTTTCCTGAAAATATTTTGTAATGCTCACCACATGATCCTGAAATGAGCTTCATCAAGAATATAATCAAGCACATACACTTTCAAAAAATCAATGCATAGTTAAAACTGTAATATAAACAAGGGGGCGGGGGGATAGTCAGGGAGTTTGGGATGGACATGTACACACTGATATATTTAAAATGGATAACCAAAAAGGACCTACTATATAGCACAGGGAACTCTGCTTAGTATTATGGAACTATCTAAATAGGAAACAATTTGTAAAAGAACAGATACATGTGTTTGTATAACTGAATCACTTTGCTGTACACCTGAAAATAGTACATTGTTAATCAACTATACTCCAATATAAAACAAAAAGTTAAAAATGTAATATAAAAGATAAATAAAAAATAATTTCCAATAGTATAATATGTAATTCGAAAGGCATTATAGCACCACAAGGCATAATAAACTAGTCAGATTCAATATGTACTCACATGTAAACATCTATAAACATCACTTTGATAAACATCTGTAATCACCAGGATCTTCCCTGGTGGCTCAGACAGTAAAGAATCAGTCTGCAATGCAGGAAACCTGGGTTTGATCCCTGGGTCAGGAAGATTCCCCTGTAGAAGGGAATGGCAACCCACTCCAATATTCTTGCCTGGAGAATTCCATGGACAGAGGAGTCTAGTGGGCTACTGTCCACGGGGTCTCAAAGAGTTGGACATGACTGGGCATCTGAGAGTTATCTCTTTTCTAAACATCACTATGAATTCTACAGCTATAGTGGCAGATTCAGATGTTGTATTGGACACAAACACAGTGATCGCCACTACGGTAAGAGTAGTACATGATTTTCTGAATTGGTGGTTAACACTTCATAAAGTTCCCTATACGTATTAGTTGAATTTGCAGAAAACTTCAGGTTAAGTTAAATTTTGCAAAATATATTTTGCAAATTATATTTAAAAAGTGTCAGGAAAAAGTGTGAAGGACTTTAGTGTCTTATCTCGAGCACTTTCTGGGTTTTCTGATCTATAGGAGTCCATGCCATTTATTATTTATGCAATCTTTTAGTTGTAGTATACCTAGATCACTGCAGATGGTGATTGCAGCCATGAAATTAAAAGACGCTTACTCCTTGGAAAGAAAGTTATGACTAACCTGCTGCTGCTAAGTCACTTCGGTCGGGTCCGACTCTGTGCGACCCCATAGATGGCGGCCCACCAGGCTCTGCCATCCCTGGGATTCTCCAGGCAAGAATAGTGGAGTGGGTTGCCATTTCCTTCTCCAATGAATGAAAGTGAAAAGTGAAAGTGAAGTTGCTCAGTCGTGTCCGATTCTTAGCGACCCCATGGACTGCAGCCCACCAGGCTCCTCCATCCATGGGATTTTCCAGGCAAAAGTATTGGAGTGGGGTGTCATTGCCTTCTCCATGACCAACCTAGATAGCATATTAAAAAGCAGAGATATTACTTTGCCAACAAAGGTCCATCTAGTCAAGGCTATGGTTTTTCCTGTGGTCATGTATGGATGTGAGAGCTGGACTGTGAAGAAAGCTAAGCACCAAAGAATTGATGCTTTTGAACTGTGATGTTGGAGAAGACTCTTGAGAGTCCCTTGGACTGCAAGGAGATCCAACCAGTCCGTCCTAAAGGGGACCAGTCCTGGGTGTTCATTGGAAGGACTGATGCTGAGGCTGAAACTCCAATACTTTGGCCACCTTATGTGAAGAGTTGGCTCATTGGAAAAGACTCTGATGCTGGGAGGGATTGGGGGCAGGAGGAGAAGGGGATGACAGAGGATGAGATGGATGGATGGCATCACTGACTTGATGCACATGAGTCTGGGTGAACTCCGGGAGTTGGTGATGGACAGGGAGGCCTGGTGTGCTGCGATTCATGGGGTCGCAAAGAGTCAGACACGACTGAGTGACTGAACTCAACTGAACTGAACTAATACCTAGAGTTGCAAATTACTCTTATTCATGAAAGACAAAGGGTTTTTTTGTTAGAGAGAATATAATTGACTGTTTCCATGTGGATATTGACCAATTTTGCATATACTTGTAAATATATTTCCTCATTTTTAAATTGCTGATTGTGCATTGTTTGAATTCTCCTTCAAACTGCTCATCTTACTTGTTGCCTCATTATTAATAGTTAATTTGTAATGTACAAAATCTTTGACTTGTTTATTTTATATATGAGAGTAATGAGTAATGGAAGGTTTTAATAAAGTTTTACATTAACATGGAGCTTCCCTGGTAGCTTAGTGGAAAAGAATCTGCCTGCTAATGCAGGAGATGTGGGTTTGATTCCTGGGTCGGGAAGATCTCCTGGAGAGAAAATGGCAACCCACTCTAGTATTCTTGATTGGGAAATCCAATGGGCAGAGGAGCCTGGTGGACTACAGTCCATGGAGTCACAAAGAGTTGGACATAACTTAGCAACGAAACAATATTAGCAACAACTTTAACAGGAGTCAAGGTATAGGCTTAGAAATTTATAGTTTTTTTCCCTCACATATATGAATATCTGGAGATGGAATATTTGATTCAATTCTGCTTTTATTCCAATCAATCATTTGTTTAATAAATATTTATTGCATACTGAGTTGTGGCCAGACATGCTCTTAATTTTTGGTTACTTGGTATGTACCAGACACCGATCTTGTAGTTTTTAGAGTTTTAAACTCATTTTTTCTATTGAAGTATAGTTGATATACAATGTTGTGCTTATTTCTGCTATACAGCAAAATGACTCAGTTTTATGTATATACACACACATTCTTTTTTATATTCCTTTTCATTGTGGTTTATTTCAGGATCCTGAATATAATTCCCTGTGCTATAGAGTAGGACCTTGTCATTTATCCATTCTATATATAATAGTTTACATCTCAGTTCAGTTCAGTTCGGTCTCTCAGTTGTGTCCGACTCTTTGCGACCCCATGAATTGCAGCACAGCAGGCTTTCCTGTCCATCACCAACCCCTGGAGTTCACTCAAACTCACATCCATTGAGTCAGTGATGCCATCCAGGCATCTCATCCTCTGTTGCCCTCTTCTCCTCCCGCCCCCTAATCCCTCCCAGCATCAGAGTCTTTTCCAATGAGTCAACTCTTCACATGAGGTGGCCAAAGTACTGGAGTTTCATCTACTTATCCCGAATTCCCAGTCCATTTCTCCCTCTAGGCACAATTCTAAGTATTCTACATACTAACGAAATCTTTGTTAGTAAGAACCCCATGAAATAATAACTGTTATGACCATGTCACAGATGGAAAACTGAGGCACAGAGATCGGTTAAAGAACTTGCCCAAGGTTGCTAGTGGTTAGTTCAGTTCAGTTGTTCACTATGTCTGACTGTTTGTGACCCCGTGGACTGCAGCATTCCAGGCTTCCCTGTCCTTCGCGAACTCCTGGAGTTTACCCAAACTCGTATCCATTGAGTCGGTGATGCCATCCAACCATCTCATCCTCTGTCGTCCCCTTCTCCTCCTGCCTTCAATCTTTCCCAGCATCAGGGTCTTTTCAAATGAGTCAGTTAGTGGTTAACTGGAGTTTAAATGCACACAGTCACACTCCAGAACACTCCTCACTGCACTGCTGACGCTAGAGTGATGAATAAGGCAGGCCTAGCCCTTGTTTCCAGGGAACTTTCCATCTTCAAGCAGTAACTGTGCAATCAGACGTGTGCCAAGTGCCACCAAAGGGTTCACGCGGGGTGCTTTGGAAGACATAAAGGGAGGCCTGACTCTCACTACCTGGTGTGTCTGTGTTTGCGAAAGGAGGCTGATACGACCTGCCCTGCTGGCTTTAGGGGTGTGGTGAGAAGCATAGCCAAACACAATAAAGCAAAACTTAGCAAGTGCAATTCTTTGAACCACAAACTGTGATCATTTATAGAAACCAAACTAGTATACCCTGGAGACACATGTCTGGCTTTAGGAGACAGTCTCTTCAGAGAACAGCCTTAAGCAATTTTCATTGTAAACTACTAAGATCAAAGCGAGTCATTTTTTAAGAATAATTCAAACATTTTAGTGCAGGTTTGGAAGAAGATTGTTTACCTCACAAAGTTTTCCATAAGAATGTCATCAAAACACTGAAGGTATATTTAATGAGAATTTTGTTAATTGCAGTAAGTATTCAATGCTGATTAAAAAGTCAAACATGTATTTTAAGGGATGATCAGAGGAAATCAGAGGAGACTGATTTTTATGCAGACTTGTTTTTCTACCAGTACATGGAAGAAATGCAGTCTAGATAAGAATTTTAGAAGGATGCTGCCTCTTCTTTAGGGGAAGTAGGAAGCTTTAAAATTACAGGGGAATCAGATCTGAAATGGAGAATCTCTATAAACCAGTCAGTCTTAAAGGAAATCAACCTTGAATACACTTTGGAAGAATTGGTGCTGAAGCTGAAGCTCCAATGCTTTGGTCACCTGATGCAAAAAGCTGACTCTCTGGAAAAGACCCTAATGCTGGGAAAGACTCTGATGCTTGGTAGAAGGAGAAGAGAGTAACAATGGATATAATGGTTGGGTGGCATCACTGATTCAATGGACATGAACCTGGCCAAATTCTGGGAGATGCTGAGGGACAGGGAAGCCTGGCGTGTTGCAGTCCCCAGGGTTGCAAAGAGTCAGACACAACTTGGTGACTGAACAACAACACTGGTTTGGGAATGTGTGTGCTAGGAACACAGGCTCTCTCAGGGTAGAGCCTGGGCCTTTGTTTAAAGGAGCTCCTTGCCCAGGGACAAGGCACAAGCCAAATAAAGACTCATGCTTGGCCTGTGAATGAGAAGCTGACATTCAGGGGTCAGTTAGTGGTGGTCAGTCACTGGTACGTACCCAGCTCCTAGAGCAGGCTGAGAATGTGGGTTATAAAGCAGGTTCTGGCCATGTCCTAAGTACATCTAGAATACAAGAAGTTCTGTTTAAAGTATGTTTCTGATGTCTAGAAAAAGCACATAAGAAAATGCTCAACACCACTAATTACTAGAGAAATGTAAATCAAAACTACAATGAGTTATCACCTCACGCTGGTCAGAATGGCCATCATCAAAAAGTCTACAAGCAATAAATGCTGGAGAGGATGTAGAGAAAACGGAGCCTTCTTACACTGTTGGTGGGAATGTAAATTGATGCAGTCACTATGGAGAACAGTGTGGAAGCTCCTTGAAAAACTAAACATAGAACTTCCATATGATCCAGCCCTCCCACTCTTAGGCATATATACAGAGAAAAACATGGTTAATCAGGATGCATGTACTCCAGTCTTCATTGCAGTGCTATTTACAATAGCCAAGATATGGAAGAAAACTGAATATCTGTCAATAGAGGAATGGATAAAGAAGACGTGGTATATATGTATGATGCAATATTACTCAGTGGATCAAACAAAGTAATGCCATTTCCTGAATATTCATTGGAAGGACTGATGCTGAAGCTGAAGCTCTGATACTTTGGCCACCTGATGTGAAGAGCCGACTCATTCGAAAAGACTCTGATGCTGGGAAAGATTGAGGAAGACAGGAGGAAAAGGGGACGACAGAGGATGAGATGGTTGAATGGCATCACCGACTCAATGGACATGAGTTTGAGCAAGCTCTAGGAGATGGTGAAGGACAGGGAAGCCTGGCATGCCTCAGTACATGGGGTTGCAAAAAGTTGGACACAACTGAGTGACTGGACAAGAACAACAAATGCCATCTGCAGCAACGGGGATCACCCTAGAGATTGTCATCCTGGGTGACGTCAGCCAGACAGAGAAAGACATAAATTATATGATACTGCTTATATGTAGAATCTAAAAGAGTGATGCAAATGAACTTATCCACAGATAGAAATAGAGTTCCAAATGTAGAAAGCAAACTTATGGTTATCAGGGGTAAGGGCTGGGGAAGGCATAAATTGGGAAATTGGGATTAACATGCACATATATAAAATAGACAGCTACTGTATAGCACAGCAAACTCCATTCAATACTCTGTAATGGCCTAAATGGGAAAAGAATATTTAAAAGAGTGGATATATGAATACATGTAACAAATTCACTTTGCCCTACACATGAAACAACCACAACATTGTTAATCAACTATACTCCAATAAAATTTTTAAAAAAGTGAATGCAGTTTAGTTTTTGTGAGGAAAAATTATGAAAGATTGTGATATGGATGTAAAAGATTACTGGGTGTCTTTTCAAAGGAATTCTGAGCATCAGTGAGCAGATTTTGAGGGGTTTTCTAATTCTAGAGAGTTCTGTGCTTTTCATTGTCTTTGGGCAATTTTACAACTCCATGAGCTATAAGAAACTAAAGCTAATGCAATAATTCTAGTCCATAGAGATGCAAGTTAAGTTTGTCTGATGGGGAGGTCATTGATTTCCCTCCTCTGGAAGAAATGATTTCAAGCACTATATTTTACTGCCGGGTAGATTTTGACCCAGTTTTGCATTAATTTGCAAATTCATGTCAGCATCCCTGATTGCTTATATCAGGGGTTGACAAACTTTTCCTGAAAAGGGCTCAATAATAAATGTTTTAGGTTGTATGGCTCATCTGTTCTCTTTTACAACCACCCAGCTATGCTGCTGTAGCTCTAAAACAGTCAGTAGATCAAGGGGCTTAGCTGTGTTCCAGTACAACTTATTTATGGGGGTTGAAATTGAATTTCATGTTCTTTTCACACATCACAAAATATTCTTTTGATTTTTTTTTTCAGTCATTTAGAGATGGAAAAGCCATACTTAATGCAGGCTGTTTGGAAACCCTTGGTGGGCTGGGTTTGGCCCACGGGGCTGTTGTCAATCCCTAACTTACATTTTGCCTGTCTTTGAATTCTCATCTGAACCAATTGCAACATCTTATGTGTCCCATTGTTAACTAATGAGTTGGATCAAATCTTTGACGTGTGTTCATTTTATATTTGAGAGTCATGATTTTACCCCTTTAGAGAATTATTCTTTACTGTTTGCCAAAGGCAGTTGGAATGAAATTCAAATGAGGTATTTGGAGACCATGACCACAGGCTGAAAGACTCTATGTCCTGAGTGAATATTAAAATATTGGCAAATTTTCAGAACTGTATCTATATCTAGGCCCTTCTGCAAAGGAACTGAACTGCACAATTAGATCCTCAGAAAAGGCCCCTGCATTGTTTGAAAAGCTTTCCAGGTCATTCTAACATGCAGTCTGGATGGAGAATCAGTACATTTGAGGAAGTGGCATTTAAAAATATTACTTGATATAGCAATGATAAGTTGTTTCTTCGAGATAGATAGCATTTAATAAATAATGGATACAACTCCTGTGATATTAACAATATATAATATTCTTACAGAGAAATAGAGGAAAACAATAGAATGGGAAAGTCTAGCAATCTCTTCAAGAGAATTAGAGATACCAAGGGAACATTTCATGCAAATATGAGCACAATAAAGCACAGAAATGGACCTAACAAAAGCAGAAGATATTAAGAAGAGGTGGCAAGAATACACAGAACTATACAAAAAAGATCTTCATGACCCAGAATATGATGATGGTGTGATCACTCATCTAGAGCCAGACATCCTGGAATGTGAAATCAAGTGGGCCTTAGGAAGCATCACTACAAACAAAGCTAGTGAAGGTGATGGAATTCCATTTGAACTCTTTCAAATCCTAAAAGATGATGCTGTAAAAGTGCTGCACTCAATATGCCAGTACATTTGGAAAACTCAGCAGTGGCCACAGGACTAGAAAAGGTGTTTTCATCCCAGTCCCTAAGAAAGGCAATGCCAAAGAATGCTCAAACTACTGCACAACTGCACTCATCTCACACGCTAGTAAAGTAATGCTAAAAATTCTCCAAGCCAGGCATTAGCGATACATGAACCATGAACTTCCAGATGTTCAAGCTGGTTTTAGAAAAGGCAGAGGAACCAGAGATCAAATTGCCAACATCCGTTGGATCATCGAAAAAGCAAGAGAGTTCCAGAAAAACATCTATTTCTGCTTTATTGACTATGCCAAAGCCTTTGACTGTGTGGATCACAATAAACTGTGGACAATTCGGAAAGAGATGGGAATACCAGACCACCTGACCTGCCTCTTGAGAAATGCGTATACAGGTCAGGAAGCAACAGTTAGAATTGGACATGGAACAACGGACTAGTTCCAAATAGGGAAAGGAGTACATCAAGGCTGTATATTGACACCCTGCTTATTTAACTTCTATGCAGAGTACATCATGAGAAATGCTGGGCTGCATGAAGCACAAACTGGAATCAAGATTGCTGGGAGAAATATCAATAACCTCAGATATGCAGATCACACCACCCTTATGGCAGAAAGTGAAGAACTAAAGAGCCTCTTGATGAAATTGAAAGAGGAGAGTTAAAAAGTTGGCTTAAAGCTCAACATTTAGAAAGCTAAGATCATGGCATCCAGTCCCATCACTTCAGGGGAACTAGATGGGGAAACAGTGGAAACAGTGGCTGACTTTATTTTTTTGGGCTTCAAAATCACTGCAGATGGTGATTGCAGCCATGAAATTAAAAGACACTTGATCCATGGAAGGAAAGTCATGACCAATCTAGACAGCATATAAAAAGCAGAGACATTACTTTGCCAACAAAGGTCCGTCTAGTCAAGGCTATGGTTTTCCCAGTAGTCATGTATGGATGTGAGAGCTGGACTGTAAAGAAAGCTGAGCAGCAAAGATTTGATGCTTTTGAACTGTGGTGTTGGAGAAGACTCTTGAGAGTCCCTTGGACTGCAAGGAGATCCAATCAGTCCGTTCTGAAGGAGATCAGCCCTGGGATTTCTTTGGAAGGAATGATGCTAAAGCTGAAACTCCAGTACTTTGGCTACCTCATGTGAAGAGTTGACTCATTGGAGAAGACTCTGATGCTGGGAGGGATTGGAGGCAAGAGGAGATGGGGATGATAGAGGATGAGATGACTGGATGGCATCACTGACTCGATGGACGTGAGTCTCAGTGAACTCCGGGAGTTGGTGATGGACAGGGAGGCCTGGCGTGCTGCGATTCATGGGGTCGCAAAGAGTCGGACACGACTGAGCGACTGATCTGATCTGATCTGAACTTATTCATTTTACTTCCACCAAGACCCTCCTGCCCCAAAGTTGTTGCTTCTCTGCCAGGGCTTCTTTCACACATCTGTGTATGCATGCTTGCATTGAATTCATAAAACTATGCAATATCTACCAGCTGCTGGCTATTTACAAGGCACAGGGGTAGTAGCAATGAACAAGATAAATTCATTCACTGCCTCAATGCTTATGCTGTTGCTAAGTTGCTTCAGTTGTGTCTGACTCTGTGCTACCCCATAGTCAGCAGCCCACCAGGCTCCCCCATCCCTGGGATTCTCCAGGCAAGAGCACTGGAGTGGGTTGCCATTTCTTTCTCCAATACATGAAAGTGAAAAGTGAAAGTGAAGTCGCTCAGTCGTGTCTGACTCTTAGTGACCCCATGGAGTGCAGCCTACCAGGCTCCTCCGTCCATGGGATTTTCCAGGCAAGAGTACTGGAGTGGGGTACCATTGCCTTCTCCGTCAATGCTTGTAGTGGCCAAAAATATGGCAATGACTCTATTTATTGAGCACCTCCTATGTATTTATGTATTTATCTAAAAGTCACATCTAAGTTATAAGGTGCAGATAAAGAAATTGAGGCATAGACAGATGAATAAACTCTTAATAGAATCAGTAGCGTGTACTTAATAAGGCTGGTGTTAAGTTCATGGGTGACCCATCGTCTCCAGGAACAACCGGTAGTTTAACAAGGTGCTGGATCTAATATACGTCATAAAGAATTGGAAGAAAAAAAGGTGGGTATGTGGGTGGGTGGATATGGGGACATCCAAAGAAGTGGCTCTGTTGAATCTTTGTGAATTACAAGCTACTTACAACAGAGAACAATCAAGGACATGACAATCAGGGGGCATGTGGGTTTACTAACACATGATTGATTGATTGAAGTCACTCAGTTGTGTCAGACTCTTTGTGATCCCATGGACTATAGACTGCCATGTTCCTCCATCCATGGGATCTTCCCAGTAAGAAAATTGGAGTGGGCCACATGATGTAAAACAAAAGGTTAGTTTTTTACTTTTCAATAATGAATCTCTAAACTACTTAAGTCCTATTTTCCAGGAAGTTTAACAGTCTTCGGGAACTGGGACAGGCAGGTCTACTGACAACAGTGTTCACCACCTCCTCTCCATTTTGCTCAGGGGGGAGGGTCCAGGAGCTGAGATTTGAGGGAGCATTAAACAAGGAGTCTAGAGAGACTTTCTTTCAATGAAAATACAGACTTCAGAAATTTCAAGTTAAGGAAACTTACAGCAGCTGTATTTTTTTTAATGATTTTGAGTCTGTCAGTTTAGCAACATTGTTGTTTATATTCCTCACAAAGTTTCACAATAAAAGGGTAATTGTATTTATCAATATTAGTGTACACTTTTTCTCAGGAGAGCAGCTCACCCCATTCAACCTCAGGCCTTGACGAGGCTCCCCTGAAATTAATGAGCCCAGGAGAAGAAGAGGGGGACTTCTGAGTCAGAGCACTTGTGAGGGCAAAAGAGCAGGTTGAATGAAGCTGGAGAAATGGGACTCAGATTCCATAGGGAATTAGGCTATTAGCTACTCCAGTTCCCAACTGAAGCGGTCTCCTCGCCACGCATGCCTCATGTGTTTCAAGCAAGATTGTTTCAGACCCAGTCACACACTTGGGGAATGCTGAATTTTAAAAACAAAATGTACCACAAAATTAATCAGCGTGAAGGAGAAACTGGGTAAATGAATGCTAAAAAGGGGACAAAATGTACTAGATCTGCATCAAAGGTTAACTCATACTGTTTCAATATTATATATCAAATATTAAGAAACATTTTGCAGAAAAACTTAAAAGTATCAAAGTATTGTGCATAAAAAATGCCATAACAGTAAAAGCATGTGGCGGCTGTGAAGCCATCATATCACAGCCACCCTGAGCCCTGAGGAAACCCAGGATGGAGGGCGGATGCTGCCCCCCAAGCCCCCCACCCCACTGCCCAACACCGCAGTCACCCCCGGTGGTGTACCCAGAGGAGACTCAGGACGAGAAAACACAGGATCTTGGCCCCAGAGAATTGAGGTTGGTGTACCCAGAGGAGACTCAGGATGAGAAAACACAGGATCCTGGCCCCAGAGAATTGAGGTTCATATAAAAGGAATAGTTTCAGTGAGCCCAGACCCCTGCATCATCCTATACATAGAAAAGTACCAAATTTTTAAACTTGAGATATACGATTTTCTTTAATTAACCGTAATCTTTTGATAGTCCAACTACCTGGTCTTCGTTGCAAAAACACCTGTATATCCTGGCTCCTCCCCACCCCCTTGCCTCTTTAGGGCAATCTCTCAGAGTTATCTGAGAGGCTTGGCCCCAGGCTTCAGTCCTGCATGTGGTCTGCTGAATAAAACATAAATCTCAACTTTTGGATTGTGTATTTTTTTCTGTTGACGGTTTATCAGGAAGAGAAAACAGCATGTGCACAGGCACAGACACGGAAGGGAGCAGGACGCTCAGCAGGTGGGACTGCGGGCAGCGTGACCTGGATGCACTGTGGTGCTGCAGGTGAGGGCCGGAGAGCAGAGGGCTTGGGGGCACTGCTAGTTTTCCAGCTCAGGCACTTTCACTGAGGGTGGTTGTAGTCACCGATTTAGATACTAAGTCGTGTCCAACTTTTGGGACCCCAAGGACTGGGGCCCACCAGGTTCCTCTGTCTGTGGGGTTTCCCAGGCAAGAATACTGGAGGGGGTTGCCATTTGCTTCTCCTCCAGGGGGGTCTTCCCAACCCAGGGATCTAACCCAGCTCTTCTGTACTGCAGACAGATTCTTTACATTCTGAGTGTAGTCACTGAGACAGGAAATATTGGGGTGGGGGGAGGGGTATGGGGGGTGGGGTAGGGGTGGCGGGTGGGAGGTGGGAGGGAAACTTCAGTGTTTTTCATTTATAATCTACAATGGAAAGGAGAAGAGCTACTCTGTGCATCTTATGGCCAAGTTTAGAAATTAATTCAATGCAAAGGCATGAGAGAGCTTTGAAGATGTTAAATAAAGCCCAATAGCTATTCCTATGGAGTGGAGTTTCTCTAAATGTGCTCCAGGCCCTCAGCAGCACCTGAGCCCCTGGGAATTTGTTAGAAATGCTAATTTGCCGCACTTCACACCTCCTGAATCAGAAACTCCAGGGGAAGGGCCCAGCAATCTGTGTTTTAACAAGATCTCCAGGGATTCTGATTCATGGAAAAGTTTACGAACACTGTAGAGGAGATGTCTACAATTTATTATGGGAAAATGTACAGTGGTTAAAGTACAGTTGAGGCAGGAGATAGGTGGGCTCCATGCTAGGCATTTACAACTAGCCTCTTGTTTGTATTTCCTGAAACCGGAGATAGATGGGCTCCAGGTTAGGCATTTATAATCAGCCTCCTGTTTCCTTTCTGAAATGAAAGTAACAACAGGAACAGGGTAAATAGCCAGGCTTTGCCTCTTGTGGACACCTTAAGAAAACAGTCCTGGCAGGCACAGAGACGTGCTAAACTTTGGTTGAGTAAAGGATCAAGAGATCACATATTTCTCCTCCATGAGACAAGGGAGACACTACACATGTCTAGAAAGGCTTCTTGGGGTTCAGAATTCAGGGGATGCCAAGCCATTATGAGTCTTGCTCTTCCCAGACACCTTTGCATTGGAATCTATCTTGAAAAAACTTGCACACTCATGTTGGGGAGGGTCCTAGGGCAGGTCAGGTGTAGAAAAAGAAACCAAATAACTGGCCAAAGGTAAACAAAAGCCCAGAAGAACTGTCCTACACAAATGACTTAACTGCTTCTTTACTGTGCTCCTCCTGAGGGAGGAGGCCCACACTCTTTCTCTCTGGGTGTGCATCTCTGCCTTGCTTCTCTTTTAACTAAACAAATGGTTTCTCTGTGTGCTCTCCCACTTGTGCTATGCCTCTAATGATAAACTCTGTACCTGCTTTTATAGTTTTTTCCTCCGTGAGAAAAATGCATTTGTCACTGGAGTCAAGAGCCAGGGAAAGATAGCTTCTAGCCTCTAGCCTCTGCTGGTCTGGTGCTCAGGATTCCTGGTTTTCATCCAGACCGTGTGTGTGCTTAGTCACTCAGTCGTGTTCAACTCTTTGCAACTGCATGGACTCCAGGCTCCTCTGTCCGTGGGGAATCTCTAGGCCAAAATACACGAGTAGATTGCCATGCTCTCCTCCATGGGATCTTCCCAACCCAGGGATCGAACCCAGGTCTCCCACATTGCAGGTGGATTCTTTACCAGCTGAGCCACCAGGGATTCATCCAGGTTACCCAGGTTCAATTCCTGGGCAGGGAACTAACATCTAGAAACACGCTACCGCTCACTGCTGCCTCTCCAAGATCACAGCGATGCAGGCAGCCCAGCTGATCTGCCCCTGAGGAGGATGTAAAGCAACATTGTTCTTCAGCCCTCAATCATTGGAATTCCTATTTCATCCACCAGTGCCCCTTTATTATAGTTTACTGGTAAAGACTTGGGTCCAGAAGGGTTATATGAACATTTATGTTAAATATGAAAATCTGTGAGGGAACTCTTCTTTAGAATTAATTTATAAAAGACAAGAAAATTCAACTTTAGACAGCAGCTTTGTACTCTAAAAGTAAGAAAGCTATAATAAGATCACATTGAAGTTCTTTCAGAAACATTCTTCCATTTGACATATAAAATGCTTTTTATATCCATGAAAGTCATTTTGGGAAAAAAATTAATGTTTCCTGCCATATATCTATAGAACTTGCTAAAAAGCAAGTATATGTTAAAAGTATGTTTGAATTCCCAGGATGTTGTCAATACAAGCTGGTTAGGATCTTTCTTTGCTTACTTCTTAATGGAATATAAATCCTCCTGAGAAAGAGAGCTGGTATGATAGTTTTTAGTGGTTTTTGTCAAGTTATAGTTGCAGAAGACATTTGTGTATCAGCTTCTTAAAACCATCCATAACATCTTGCCTCAATGCATTTTGTAAGTTGGTTTTGTAAATACATATTTTGAAGATATTACTAGAGTACACCACATTTTATCAGCTAGAGGGAATCCTTATGTGCAAAGGAAGGAAGAATGCAAGAGACTGGCTCTAAATTTCTGTTTTTCAAAGATAGTTTAGAAGCAAGAACTTCTGGGGGGATATCTTGCTGTTGCTGCTGCTGCTAAGTCGCTTCAGTCATGTCTGACTCTGTGGGACCCTATAGATGACAGCCCACCAGGCTTCCCTGTCGCTGGGATTCTCCAGGCAAGAATACTGGAGTGGGTTGCCATTTCCTTCTTCAATGCAAGAAAGTGAAAGTGAAGTCTCTCAGTCGTGTTCTGACTCTTCGCAACCCTATGGACTGCAGCCTACCAGGCTCCTCCGTCCGTGGGATTTTCCAGGCAAAAGTACTGGAGTGGGGTGCCATTGTCTTCTCTGAGGGGAATATCTTAATAGTCTTAATTTCAAACTCGAAGCACCACTCAGCCTCAAGTGATCTATAAAGATCACTTAAATTGCCTTTAGTCTTTTGGATGCCTGGCTAATTTCATGCTCTTGGTATTGACAATCATATCTAAAATATATTTCATCCGCTTTTATTTTACAATGGATTTTGAATAATTTGCAAGATTTATTAAAAGTAATAAACTGTATTTGAAGAAATAATAGTCTAATCATATATTAGCATTAAGTAATAAAAATTCAGCTCCATAGGACATTGTAGGTGGTGGGGTCTGGGGAAGATTTATAGCATTCTGCAAAGGCTGAATGCACAGAGAATGTGAACATTAAGAAGAGAATATGAATAACTCAGGCAACAGTTTATTACTTATTACCTGAATTAAGAAAATACATTCAAATGCTCCACATCTGTTGGGAGGTATGCTTGCATCATTAATACCTTTCAGAGAAAATCATCTCTTTCTACTTTTAATTTAACGTTTTAACTATGGACAGAAGATAAAGTGTTACACTGATGAGGTTCACATTTTACATCTATGACCTTGAATCAACTGTGGCACTTGTGTGTATCAACCTGCAGCCCCCTAAAGAAAGGCTGCGACTATCCCCTTATTTAAAATCCAGGGACATCATCATTGTCATTAACATCCATCCATCTTCCATCAGCCACTCCTCCACCCCTTCATCCATCTATTCACCTAGAGTGTGTCTAGAGAAGCAAACAAGATAATGGTAAGAGCCGGTGTCCAAAGATGGAGTGAAATTGCTTCAAGTACAACTAAGGTGAATCACTACATCAGGAAGATGTCAGTAATAATGAAGACTATACCAGGTGATCATGCTGTGTACTACTTTGTAGAACCTGATAGGTTTGGGTACACAAGGAGCTCTTTACCTGGGAAAATAAGCAGTGTTCTGTTGCAATTTAAAAATTACTTAACACAAACAGAAACAGACTCACAGACTTTGAAAACAAACCTATAGTTACCAAAGGGGAAAGGTGAAAGAAGTGAAAGTTGCTCAGTTGTGTCTGACCCTTTGGAGCCCAAGGACTATAAAGTTCATGGAATTCTCCAGGTCAGAATACTAGAGTGGGTAGCCTTTCCCTTCTCCAAGGGATCCCCCCAACACAGGGATTGAACCCAGGTCTCCCACATTGCAGGCAGATTCTTTACCAGCTGAGCCACAGGGAAGCCCAAGACTACTGGAGTGAGTAGCCTGTCCCTTCTCCAGGGGATCTTCCCAACCCAGGAATCGAACTGGGGTCTCACACACTGCAGGTGGATTCTTTACCAACTGAGCTATGAGGGAAGCCCAGAGAGGGGAGGGATAAATTAGGAGTTTGAGACTGACATTTATATACTACAATATGTATACTAGATCATTTGTCAGGAAGCATTTAACAGGAGGCTTCTTGTGTGCTCTTTTGGATCTGTCATGAACCCTCTGTCCCTTATTAATTCCTGAATATTCAGGAATTAAGTGGAGCAGCAAGCTACTCCCGGGGGCTGAAGTATGCATGCATTTCCATACAGTGATAAGCAGCTATTTACGACCCTCTTTCTTTTTATGAACCATACGGTAAAAGTGATTATCTACAACCCTCTCTCTTTCATATGGATGACTTCATGTTTCCTTGATAACTTGTAAGCTTTGATTTTTATCTCTGCTGAAAATAGCTACCTTGTAAGACAGTATAAATGCCCACACAGTGTTGAATAAAACACCTTTGCTCCATCAGAGCTTTGGTCCCTGTGTCTCTCTCTCTTTCCCTCTCTCTTTCTCTCTCTCTTTTTCAGGCTGATCTCCTGGAGCACAGAGGGTCTCTGAGTTCACTTTCCTGCCCGGGCTTCTAAGACCCTCTTGAGAAGGTGCTCTGCTCCTTCACCCCATCAAGAGGGTGCCTGAGGCCTTCGTGAACAGAGCAACCCCCGTGTCAGGGACTTAACTGGTTTTCTGCATAAACCAAGGAATATCAGCCTCTTTCTCGCTCCTTTACTTTCTTATCGTCAACTCCAGACCACCAGGTTCTGGTCCATTAAAGGACCTCAACAATCATTAACCAGGACCTACTGTACAGCATAGGAAACTATACATAATTCTACAAAAACCTGTATGGGAAAAGAATCTGAAAAATAATGGATATATATATATACACATACATACATATATATATATATAGTCTATAACCAAACCACTTTACTATACATCTGAAACTAACACAGCATTGTAAATTAACTATACTCCAACATAAAATAAAACTTAAATTAAAAAATTACTTGATATATCAGGAGACAGTCACCTGTTTTTAATTAAGTGCAAATAATAAGGGGACAGTTTCGAAGTGCAATGGCCTGTGTGTTCCCACAATACTGGAAATGAAATGGCTAGATAGCCAGAGCTCCGTGTTGGGTGTGGATGAGCAATGAATCGCAGGAACGCCCCCTCCAACCTTTGTTTCTCTAGCCTGGGGTGGGAGTGGGGTAGAAGCACTGCTTTTTTGAATCTGTGGGCAGCCTCTCTCCTGTCTGGCTTCTTAGTTCCTCTGTTAACTAACAGATTCCTTGCATTAAATTCTCTTTCTTGTAAATAATACTTTAAATCATTATAAAGTTGCTCATGTTTGACTACTTTTGACCTAAAAAAAGGGCAACCTCATGCCTAAAAGAGTTTCTGTTTTTTTTTTTTTTTTCCCTGGTTAAATTCTGACTCTTACAGGTCGACTAAGGAAGGAGTTCTTTCCGCCAAAAAGGGACTTTAAAATGCTGATCCTGACACCACATTGTAAATCAACTCTACTCCAATAAAAATAAATTAAAAAAAAAAATGCTGGCCCTGGCAGAGGGGAACACAGAGTGCAGAGAGCACAGGGGCCCAGAACACAGTGTTGGGATGGGGAGGAGGCAGAGGGCAGAAGATTTGGCTGGCCAGTCCAGGGAACATGTTAAGGCGGCCAACATTGTCCAGCTGGGACCAGATCCAAGGTGATAATCTTACACTGACTGGGTGGGTCATTAGGGAAGAAAAATTTAAAAATTAATTCTGAACCCTTCTGAAAAGCATATTTCAGTGAATGCCTGGAAAAATGAATACATTTCTTCATCCCAAAGAATGCTTTAGTGACTTACAACAGACCTTTTTGCCACCCTTGTAAATATCCCCGTCTGTACTGTTTACATTGTTATCTGGTCTATTGCAACCCTGCTACTCCGTGACCTGGCACTGGGTTGCTGTCCAAAGCTTGGAGGGCAGTACTGCTCATAGAACACAGCAAGACTTAGTTCTATTTGCCCTGGGCCTATTGGGTCCTGAGGCAAAAGGAAAAATGTGTGCCCCTGTATACACTTAGGAAAAATTAGCAAAAGCACTACCAAAAAACCCCCCAAACCAAGCCAAACCATCACTCTCTGTGAAACACTATGTTATTCAGTCATTTGCACCAATGTCAACCCCCAGAAACCTGTCTGAAGGGGCACAAAAGCTGTACAGATTGGAAATGCCTGTCACTTTCATATGGTAATGCAGGATTGTAGAACCAACAACAGCTTATCTTTATTTAAAATTTTGATATTTTGTTCCTCATGAGTTTTTGCATTATTTTTTTAATTGGAGTATAATTGTTTTACAATGTTGTGTTACTTTCTCTTATACAACAAAGAGAAAGTGAGTCAGCTATATTATACATATATCCCTTCTTTCTTGAGCCTCCCTTCCACTTCACACATCCCACCCTTCTAGGTCATCACAGAGCACAGAGTTGAGTTCTCTGTACTATACAGCAGCTTCCCACTAGCTAGCTATTTTACACATGGTAGTGTATATGAGTTTGAGTAAACTCCAGAAGTTGGTGATGGACAGGGAGGCCTGGCATGCTGCAGTCCATGGGGTCGCAGAATCAGACACGACTGAGTGACTGAACTGAACTGAGTGTACATATGTCAATCCTAATCTCCCTGCATTAATCTGGATTTTTTTGGAAATCTTACATTTCAGTATTATCTTGATGACTGAGTCTGTTGGATTGCCCTTAAATCTATGCCTCACTAAATCGGGTCCTGCTGAGATGCTACTTGTCACACCTGCACTGAAGGCATGCTGAGTTTAGGTTGAGAGAAGCAAGAGAAAGGGCTGAATGTCTGTGCAGGAATTCATGAAGGAATTGAGAAAAAATATTCCAGTGTGCATTCGAGGTCCTAATAATTCCTATAATAAAGTCTGAGGAAGAAAAACAAGATCCACTGAGTCCTGGGCAGATTGACTTTGTATTTGCCAGGTGGTGGGCACCCTGAAGACACAGATCTGGATGGGGATCAGGATAAAGATACTTTATTGCTTATCATGGATTTGCCAAGAAAACTTGAAATTGGGAAAATGGCCTTACAACAGAAGAGAATGACATCTGTAATAGAACCTGCCTTGAGAGGACTGGAGGATTTCATTGCAGATTTATTGCTATCAGCAATAAATATGATATGTCAGATTGGATCTCTAGTCCAGCCTGTGCTTCCTAACAGGAGAGAAAATAAGAATTTCCCAGGTAAAAATGAACTGAGAAATTCATTAATTTGTGTGTGGAGGTTGCAAACTTGAAAAACAAACACAAAACAAGCCTACAAACCAACAAACCCCTTCAGATTAGTCTCATGAAAACAGGAGAGTTTCATATCTCTCATATATGATGAAACAACAGATGAAATTGCTCCAGAAATGAGCCTTCTGGTATTTTCTTTGTCTTTTTTTTTTTTTTGGGTAGGGAGGAGCGTTGTCCTGTACAGACATGTGGGATCTTAGTTCCACAACCAGAGATGGAGTTCTAGGCTCCTATAGTGGAAGGGTGGAGTCCTCACCGTCGGATGGCCAGGGAAGTCCCCAGAAATGAGCCTTCTACTGTAGTATGCAATCTCAGGAAAGTTTTCACAGTC
Organism: Tragelaphus eurycerus; assembly: GCA_935064755.1. Lineage (NCBI taxonomy): Eukaryota > Metazoa > Chordata > Mammalia > Artiodactyla > Bovidae > Tragelaphus > Tragelaphus eurycerus. The sequence continues at coordinate 16,768,406 of CAKXYN010000041.1, forward strand.
TTGTTTTTGGTTTTCTTTTTCAGGCAGGCATTAAGGGCCCCCATGAATCAGTGAATGGGCCTTCCTGGTGGTTCAGGGATAAAGAATCTGCCTGCAATGCAGCAGATACAGGAGATTCGGGTTCCATTACTTAGTCAGGAAGATCCCCTGGAGATGGAAATGGATACCCACTCCAGGGTTCTTGCCTGGAGAAGTCCATGGACAGAGGAGCCTGAGGAATACAGTCTATTGAGTTGCGGAGTCTGACGCGACAGAAGTGACTGAGCACAGCACAGAGATCAGTGATGCCAGCTGGCAGGTTCCACTTTTCGAAGAGAGTGTTAAGGCAGCTGAGGCCTGGTACAGCACCACTAGTTTCGTATTTTTCTTTGCTTATGCTTAGCATCCTCTGTGCCTCAGAAGCAGCAGCCTCATTGGGAGGAACCTCAGTGGAGGGTTTCACCTGGGGTGAACTAGAAAAAGTCTTCCCCCAGCCCTCATTGCGGGAAGATGGGGAGGTCCTCTTGCTCAATTTCAGTCAGATACTAACGTCTTGCTACATAGTCTCACCCTTATGTGTATGACAGTTATTCAAAATATCCAGTTCCTTAGAGCCCTGTGAAAATCCTGTGTAAAGTTTGTAAGCAAGTTAGCTAATTGCAGGTACCCAACCCCGTAGTGGTGCGGATTTGTCCACTCAAAGGGCGACTCTGACACATCCTAAAGGAGATCAGTCCTGGGTGTTTACTGGAAGGACTGATGCTGAAGCTGAAACTCCAATACTTTGGCCACCTGATGTGAAGAGCTGACTCATTTGAAAAGACCCTGATGCTGGGAAAGATTGAAAGAAGGAGGAGAAGGGGATAACAGAGGATGAGATGGCTGGATGGCATCACTGACTCAACGGACATGAGTTTGAGTGAACTCCGGGAGTTCGTGATGGACAGGGAGGCCTGGCATGCTGCAGTCCATGGGGTCACAAAGAATCAGATAAGACTGAGTGACTGAGCTGAACTGAACTGCCACCTCAAATCAGTTCAGCTTTTCTCTTTTCCCTGGTTATTGATCAACCTTTACTCTTTTGAACTGGCTCTCCAGGGACTTGATCAGCTCCAGTTCCATCCCCAGCTCCTTTTCCATAAACCTCTTTCCCTCCAGCTGATAAGACCTCCCTCTTGCATGGTATTTCTCGCCACTGCTGCTGTTCTATTTCCAAGGTCTCTATCACTGGCAGCCCTCTAGATCCCATGATTAAAATGAGTATTTCCCACAATTGGTGGTGGTTTAGTCACCAAGTCATGTCTGACTCTTTTGACCCCATAGACTGTAGCCCATCAGGCTCCTCTGTCCATGGGATTTTCAGCTAAGCATACTGGAATGGGTTGCCATTTTCTTCAGGGAATCTTCCCAAGCCAGGGATGGAACCCACAGTCCCTTTGCATTGCAGGCAGATTCTTTACTGATGAACCACCATGGAAGCCCATTTCCCACAATTAAAAGGCCCTTAAGCTATTGCTGTTTGTATTCTATCTTATTTTCCTTTTTCCATCTTTCCTCTTTATTTCCACTGCCCAGTTCTCTCAGCTGTAATATTTCCTGTTCTGTTTCTTGAATATTTCTTCTCAGTTTCATATCCAACTATCTCTTCTTAAAATTATCATACAAAAGACACTTAAAGCAGACAGTGGTACACCTCATTTGTTTACTACCCTCAAGTCACTCTAGCTTTCAAAGTTGAAGAAATTTACAAGAATGTCACACAACCTAGAGGGGTGGGATGGGGTGGGAGGTGGGAGGGAGGTTCCAGAAGGAGGGGACGTATGTATAGCTATGGTAGATTCATGTTGATGTATGGCAGAAACCAACACAACATTGTAAAGCAATTATCCTCCAATTAAAAATAAATAAAAAAAATAAAAAGAGTGTCAAATATACAACTGAAGGCTTGACTAAAATGATGGCAAACTCTCCTGGAAAGACTCAAATCAATGGGTGGTTTGTCATTCTACAGAATGAAGGCCTGGATTGAAAGCCTTAAGAGAGACATTTTCTTAAATTTCAGACATGCTCATTCAAAGCAAAGAAACAAATAGGTGCAAATAGAAGTATTCATTTACCTCTTGTCAATGCTTTCAATTGTCCTATCCATAGACATAGCTTGGTAAGTTTTGTCAGTGCGGCCTTTGGATGCTATTTTGTGAGCGTTTTATTAAAATTCTGTGAATCAGCACTTGTATTAACATTTCAAATAGCATAAAGCTAATACACATGCTCTGGCAAGGATTTTACCTAATCTGACAGTACAGAGAACTTGCCAAGTAGCATGGGAGAGTTGTTATTCTTCTATCTCATTCATTGCCAAGCAAAAAAGAAAAAATAAGAGAGGTAGATGAAATTGAAAAATCCTCTTATCTTTTGGCTTATTCAGTGGTCAAAAGAGATTACATTCTCTCTGTGATGATAGAATCTAAAGACGAAGGTCCCATTTCCTGACATTTACATTTTTAAGGTCAGATGGATGATGTGATCTATCTCTTCGAGCAGAAGGGCATGTCAATGACCCATTTTCTCAGTTGCCTGTGTAGACTTCCTTCTAGAAACTGACCACAACATGCAACTTGTAGTCTCTTGATGCCTTTAGAAATGCAGTTTCATCTTATAACTAAAAAAATTAAAGGAAACACTCATGGGAATTTCTGTCCATGTAAATGGATAGAATTCCCTTGTAGATGCTCTTGCTATTTCTATCTGAAGATTGCTAAAATGTTATTGTCCCTCAATGGAAGAGTTGCTTCTTCGATTACATTGCTGATCCTGTTGTAAACCTGCAATTCTCCACAGCAGGACCCAGGGGACAATCATTCCCCAGTCTCCAAGGTGACCTTGCCTGCTCCAGGTTACTACTCTCTGGCCGCAAACCATTTGTACAGCCAGAGGCTCACACTCTTTAAAAATGGGCAAAGGAGGGTCAGAAACATTTTCCTTTTCACCATAATTCTGATGTTACCACATGTGGGTCAAGATAACACATGAGACAGCTGTCCTGTAGCTATGGATATGCCCAGTCCCCCGAGAAGTGACTCAGGTGGGAATGCATGACTAGAGAATTGGTTAAATGTCTCTTGGACATCTGCCTGGCCTCTGTCACACTGGTGCCTCTCTCTCCATGGCTGTCTTCTGGGCAATGCTCTTTCTACTGTGTGTTTCCTGCCCCTCTTTCTACCATAGGTTTCTCTTTCAAACGGCACAAATACTGACCTCCTGTTATCACTGATGACAAACACATGCACATAATGATTAAGGGCATTCCACCAGGCCACCCTGCTTTCTGTTTGCATCAGATGAATTGTCAAATTACTACCTGATTCTGTTGTTCTAGTCCTGACTTTACATCTTTTCCTGCTGAACTAAGGTATAAAGCACCCGTTGGTTTTTTTTTTTTTTTTTTTAATCTGCTATTTTGAGTTCATTAAAGACATAACAGCAACAGTTAGAACTGGACATGGAACAACAGACTGGTTCCAAATAGGAAAAGGAGTACGTCAGGGCTGTATATTGACACCCTGCTTATTTAACTTATGCTCAGAGTACATCATGAGAAACGCTGGGCTTGAGGAAGCACAAGCTGGAATCAAGATTGTCAGGAGAACATCAGCAACCTCAGATATGCATATGACACCACCCTTATGGCAGAAAGTGAAGAAGAACTAAAGAGCCTCTTGATGAAATTGGAAGAGGAGAGTTAAAATGTTGCCTTAAAGCTCAACATTCAGAAAACTAAGATCATGGCATCCGGTCCCATCACTTCATGGGAAATAGATGGGGAAACAGTGGAAACAGTAGCTGACTTTATTTTTGGGGGCTTCAAAATCACTGCAGATGGTGATTGCAGCCATGAAATTAAAAGACACTTGATCCATGGAAAGAAAGTCATGACCAACCTAGACAGCGTATTAAAAAGCAGAGACATTACTTTGCCAACAAAGGTCTGTCTAGTCAAGGCTATGGTTTTCCAAGTAGTCTTGTATGGATGTGAAAGTTGGACTATAAAGAAAGCTGAGCAGCAAAGAATTGATGCTTTTGAACTGTGGTGTTGGAGAATACTCTTGAGAGTCCCTTGGACTGCAATGAGATCCAACCAGTCCATCTTAAAGGAGATCAGTTCTGGGTGTTCACTGGAAGGACTGATGTTGAAGCTGAAACTCCAATCCTTTGGCTACCTGATGTGAAGAACTGACTCATTGGAAAAGGCCTTGATGCTGGGAAAGATTGAGAGCAGGAAGAGAAGGGGATGACAGAGGATGAGATGGTTGGATGGCATCACCGACTCAATGGACATGGATTTAGGTGGACTCTGGGAGTTGGTGATGGACAGGGAAGCCCAGCGTGCTGAGGTTCATGGGGTCGCAAAGAGTTGGACACAACTGCGTGACTGAACTGAACTGAGTATGGTTAATTTTATGTGTCAAGTTGGCTAGGCCACGGTACCCAGATATTAGGTCAACCAGATAGCTGGTTCTGTGAAAGTATTTTTTAGATGAGGTTAAGATTTAAATTGTTAACTTTGTGTGAAACAAATGACCTCTATAGTGTGTGTGGAAGGTCCTTATTCAATCAGTTGAAGGCCTCAGTTAAAAAAAAGGAATGAATCTGACCTTCCCATAGGAGTTGGAAATTCTGTCAGCAGATTCCTTCCCTGGGTCTCTGGTCTGCCAGAGAGTCAAGTCCTTAAAGTCAATCAATCTCTCTCCAGACACACACACACACACACACACACACACACACACACACACACCCACACACACCCTAGTTCTTCTCTGGAGAACCCTGACTAATACATTTGCAGTAAGATTCTTTACCACCTGAGCTACCAGGGAAGCCCGACTAATACGTATATTGCACATTAACCTCTAGGTGAAATTCCAACTGCTTAAGGGGGCCTTTCTCATACATATTCAAATCCCTATTCTCTGACCTGTACTATTTTTTCAAAGAAAGAGAGAGAGGCTGAGGGGGCAAAGAAAGAGAAAGAGGGAATATGTTGATCATTATACTCCATTATCTTTCAGGGTGAGAAGAAATTTGATGTCTCATGTATAATATGGATGACCACGGAACTGTTCAACCTCGTGATCATGCAGATACTTCAACTCATACTTCTCCTCCACTTACCACTAGCCCTGTTTTATTTTTTATTTTAATTCTATTCTAGTTTTAAATAAAATCTTTTGTGTTTCTTCTTCCTCCCCTCTTCCTCTTCTCCTACCCTCTCCCTTGCCTCCAAAACTTCATACTACATGTGCACCAAAATGTCTCACTGTCCTCCTTTTCCTCCATCAAGCTGTGGCCAGACTAACTTTCCTAAGTCCCATCTTCACCATTCCCCTTGATTTCCTGAAAAGTTGGAACAAACTTTTTTTTTTTTCTGATTTTCAAAGTCTTGCTTGATATTTGCCCTCTTCCTACTTATTTTTCTGTCTTCTATGGAGAAGGCAATGGCACCCCCACTCCAGTACTCTTGCCTGGAAAATCCCATGGACGAAGGAGCCTGGTAGGCTGCAGTCCATGGGGTCGCTAAGAGTCAGACATGACTGAGCGACTTCACTTTCTCTTTTCACTTTCAGACATTGGAGAAGGAAATGGCAACCCACTCCAGTGTTCTTGCCTGGAGAATCCCGGGGATGGTGGAGCCTGGTGGGCTGCCTTCTGTGGGGTCGCACAGAGTCGGACACGACTGAAGTGACTTAGCATAGCATAGCATAGCATAGCATCCTGAATAATCAACCTCTGCCTCTGTGCCTCCTTGGGGCCACTTATACCTCACATATGTCTTATTTGGTGCTTCTGCTTTTCACTGATACACGTCCCTTTGACCTCAAACAATTGTATACATACATATGTTTAGTCCAGAAAGAAATTTTTAGTCTTTATACATAAAAATCTTACATTGTTCTATTTCTCGTGTATAGGTCTTGAATAAAGGGAGCAGATGGGAAGCACTGTGGTTCGATATGAACTCAACCTCCCTTTCCAGAGCCAAAGTTATGGCGTTATTATAATTGAGTTCTCTAACATGAAACAAGAGTACTGGAGTGGGTAGCCATTTCGTTCCCCAGGGGATCTCAACCCAGGGACTGAACCTGGGTCTCCTGCATTGCAGGCAGATTCTATACTATCTGAGCCACCAGGGCGGCCCCTTTTAACATGAAATTTTAATTTCCCTCTAAATCTAGGCCTTGAAAACATCACAGACATATGTGACAGTGCATTCCTATCTTAAAGATAGATTTCCTTCAGTATTTTTCCTGTGCAATATCCCATTAGCTTCTTCCTTTTGTCTTACCTTTTTCATTTTTCCTGAAAATGTTCTCAATTCTCTACATGTGATAAGAGTTCTGTTAAAATTCTCATAAAAGCTTGCTTTTGGAACACATTTAAAGGTGAATGCATGCAGAGACATTGGCCTGGTCGCTAGAGCTGCTTTGCACTGAGGTTTGATTCTGAGACTTGAGTTCACCAGGTTTATTCTAATTGTCTCAGTGCCACCATGTGTGAAAGGAGACAGAACTGAGCTGGTGCCTGATGCTCCAGGAGGGACCACAGAGCCTGTGGTGTGGGGCACATGTCCCACAGAGCTGGTTCTCCAGTGCTGCTGAGATGCTGGCCTGTAGCTACAGTGAAGAAGATACAAAAACAACTCGTGGAGTGTGTCAGCAGCCACTCCAAGAAGCAAGGGGATAGGATACAGGTGCTAAACCCAAAGTGAAAAATATGATAGATGCCAAAAATTGAAATAAAAAAACCAAACCAAATGAAAGCCCCTGGGTGGTTAGAATGGAACCTCTAAGTCAGTCTGTGTTGGAGAATCAAGTGCTCACAGGGGCTGTGAGCTCTACAGATGTGAAGTAATCTTGGAGACAGTTTCCTAAAGTGGGCCCTAAAGAGACATCCTGAGTCTCTAGAAATAATTATCTTGACCTATTTAGGTGGCGGGTCATGGTGGAGAGATATGACAGGGTGTGGTCCGCTGGAGAAGGGAATGGCAAACCACTTCAGTATTCTTGCCTTGAGAACCCCATGAACAGTATGAAAAGACAAAATGATAGGATACTGAAAGAGAAACTCCCCAGGTCAGTAGGGGCCCAATATGCTACTGGAGATCAGTGGAGAAATAACTCCAGAAAGAATGAAAGGATGGAGCCAAAACAAAAAGAATACCCAGCTGTGGATGTGTCTGGTGATAGAAGCAAAGTCCGATGCTGTAAAGAGCAATATTGCATAGGAAGCTGGAATGTCAGGTCCATGAATCAAGGCAAATTGGAAGTGGTCAAACAAGAGATGGCAAGAGTGAATGTCGACATTCTAGGAATTAGCGAACTAAAATGGACTGGAATGGGTGAATTTAACTCAGATGACCATTATATCTACTACTGTGGGCAGGAATCCCTCAGAAGAAATGGAGTGGCCATCATGGTCAACAGAAGGGTCCGAAATGCAGTACTTGGATGCAATCTCAAAAATGACAGAATGATCTCTGTTCGTTTCCAAGGCAAACCATTCAATGTCACAGTAATCCAAGTCTATGCCCCAACCAGTAACGCCGAAGAAGCTGAAGTTGAACGGTTCTATGAAGACCTACAAGACCTTTTAGAACTAACACCCAAAAAAGATGTCCTTTTCATTATAGGGGACTGGAATGCAAAAGTAGGAAGTCAAGAAACACCTGGAGTAACAGGCAAATTTGGCCTTGGAATACGGAATGAAGCAGGGCAAAGACTAATAGAGTTTTGCCAAGAAAATGCACTGGTCATAGCAAATACCCTCTTCCAACAACACAAGAGAAGACTCTATACATGGACATCACCAGATGGTCAATACCGAAATCAGATCGATTATATTCTTTGCAGCCAAAGATGGAGAAGCTCTATACAATCAGCAAAAACAAGACCAGGAGCTGACTGTGGCTCGGACCATGAACTCCTTATTGCCAAATTCAGACTGAAATTGAAGAAAGTAGAGAAAACTACTAGACCATTCAGGTATGACCTAAATCAAATCCCTTATGATTATACAGTGGAAGTGAGAAATAGATTTAAGGGCCTAGATCTGATAGATAGAGTGCCTGATAAACTATGGAATGAGGTTCGTGACATTGTACAGGAGACAGGGATCAAGACCATCCCCATGGAAAAGAAATGCAAAAAAGCAAAATGGCTGTCTGGGGAGGCCTTACAAATAGCTGTGAAAAGAAGAGAAGCGAAAAGCAAAGGAGAAAAGGAGAGATATAAACATCTAAATGCAGAGTTCCAAAGAATAGCAAGAAGAGATAAGAAAGCCTTCTTCAGCGATCAATGCAAAGAAATAGAGGAAAACAACAGAATGGGAAAGACTAGGGATCTCTTCAAGAAAATCAGAGATACCAAAGGAACATGTCATGCAAAGATGGGCACGATAAAGGACAGAGATGGTGTGGACCTAACAGAAGCAGAAGATATTAAGAAGAGGTGGCAGGAATACACAGATCAGATCAGATCAGATCAGTCGCTCAGTCGTGTCCGACTCTTTGCGACCCCATGAACCGCAGCACGCCAGGCCTCCCTGTCCATCACCAGCTTCCGGAGGTCACTCAGACTCGCATCCATCGAGTCAGTGATGCCATCCAGCCATCTCATCCTCTGTCGTCCCCTTCTCCTCCTGCCCTCAACCCCTCCCAGCATCAGAGTCTTCTCCAATGAGTCAACTCTTCGCATGAGGTGGCCAAAATACTGGAGTTTCAGCTTTAGCATCATTCCTTCCAAAGAAATTCCAGGATTGATCTCCTTCAGAATGGACTGGTTGGATCTTCTTGCAGTCCAAGGGACTCTCAAGAGTCTTCTCCAACACCACAGTTCAAAAGCATCAATTCTTCGGCACTCAGCCTTCTTCACAGTCCAGCTCTCACATCCATACATGACCACAGGAAAGACCATAGCCTTGACTAGGCGAACCTTTGTTGGCAAAGTAATGTCTCTGCTTTTGAATATGCTATCTAGGTTGGTCATAACTTTCCTTCCAAGGAGTAAGCGTCTTTTAATTTCATGGCTGCAGTCACCATCTGCAGTGATCTTGGAGCCCAGAAAAACAAAGTCTGACACTGTTTCCACTGTTTCCCCATCTATTTCCCATGCAGTGATGGGACCAGATGCCATGATCTTTGTTTTCTGAATGTTGAGCTTTAAGCCAACCTTTTCACTCTCCACTTTCACTTTCATCAAGAGGCTTTTTAGCCCCTCTTCACTTTCTGCCATAAGGGTGGTGTCATCTGCATATCTGAGGTTATTGATAATTCTCCCGGCAATCTTGATTCCAACTTGTGTTTCTTCCAGTCCAGCATTTCTCATGATGTACTCTGCATAGAAGTTAAATAAACATGGTGACAATATACAGCCTTGACGTACTCAGAAGAACTGTACAAAAAAGAGCTTCAAGACCTAAATAATCATGATGATGTGATCACTGACCTAGAGCCAGACATCTTGGAATGTGAAGTCAAATGGGCCTTAGAAAGCATCACTACGAACAAAGCTAGTGGAGGTGATGGAATTCCAGTGGAGCTATTCCAAGTCCTGAATGATGATGCTGTGAAAGTGCTGCACTCAATATGCCAGCAAATTTGGAAAACTCAGCAGTGGCCACAAGATTGGAAAAGGTCAGTTTTCATCCCAATCCCAAAGAAAGGCAATGCCAAGGAGTGCTCAAACTACCGAACAATTGCACTCATCTCACACGCTAGTAAAGTAATGCTCAAAATTCTCCAAGCCAGGCTTCAGCAATATGTGAACCGTGAACTTCCTGATGTTCAAGCTGGTTTTAGAAAAGGCAGAGGAACCAGAGATCAAATTGCCAACATCCGCTGGATCATGGAAAAAGCAAGAGAGTTCCAGAAAAACATCTATTTCTGCTTTATTGACTATGCCAAAGCCTTTGACTGTGTAGATCACAATAAACTATGGAAAATTCTGAAAGAGATGGGAATACCAGACCACCTGATCTGCCTCTTAAGAAATCTGTATGCAGGTCAGGAAGCAACAGTTAGAACTGGACATGGAACAACAGACTGGTTCCAAATAGGAAAAGGAGTACGTCAAGGCTGCATATTGTCACCATGTTTATTTAACTTCTATGCAGAGTACATCATGAGAAATGCTGGACTGGAAGAAACACAAGTTGGAATCAAGATTGCCGGGAGAAATATCAATAACCTCAGATATGCAGATGACACGACTCTTATGGCAGAAAGTGAAGAGGGGCTAAAAAGCCTCCTGATGAAAGTGAAAGTGGAGAGTGAAAAGGTTGGCTTAAAGCTCAACATTCAGAAAACGAAGATCATGGCATCTGGTCCCATCACTACATGGGAAATAGATGGGGAAACAGTGGAAACAGTGTCAGACTTTGTTTTTCTGGGCTCCAAAATCACTGCTGATGGTGACTGCAGCCATGAAATTAAAAGACACTTGCTCCTTGGAAGGAAAGTTATGACCAACCTAGATAGCATATTCAAAAGCAGAGACATTACTTTGCCAACAAAGGTTCGCCTAGTCAAGGCTATGGTCTTTCCTGTGGTCATGTATGGATGTGAGAGCTGGACTGTGAAGAAGGCTGAGCGCCGAAGAATTGATGCTTTTGAACTGTGGTGTTGGAGAAGACTCTTGAGAGTCCCTTGGACTGCAAGGAGATCCAACCAGTCCATTCTGAAGGAGATCAATCCTGGAATTTCTTTGGAAGGAATGATGCTAAAGCTGAAACTCCAGTATTTTGGCCACCTCATGCGAAGAGTTGACTCATTGGAGAAGACTCTGATGCTGGGAGGGGTTGAGGGCAGGAGGAGAAGGGGACGACAGAGGATGAGATGGCTGGATGGCATCACTGACTCGATGGATGCGAGTCTGGGTGACCTCCGGGAGCTGGTGATGGACAGGGAGGCCTGGCGTGCTGCGGTTCATGGGGTCGCAAAGAGTCGGACACGACTGAGCGACTGATCTGATCTGATCTGATTTAGGTGGCACAGTTTTCTGTACCCATCACTCTCTTCTTTTCTCCTCTCTGTAAAATACTTGACAGATTAATTGAAAGCATTGCTAATAATGGACATTTATCAATCTTCCTCCTTATGTAAATATGAACCAATAAAAATGGATGAGAGTGATGAGGAGTGACCATGCCAAGCATCTGAGAACCAGAGAAGGCTAGTACCTCTTAGGCTGTGCTCACTGGTCACGTGACCATAAAGCGATAATCGGAATGGAATATCTGGACATCTGTGAGCGTGGCCCTGACCACCTCACTCACATATAGCACCCATACACTGCTCATTAATCAGGCCAGGCCATTCACAGCTTCAAAATTCCGCATAACAATTTCACCTCTTAAAGATCACTCAGATCAGTTCATTCTTGTCCATCTCCCCTTGGGCAGTAAGTAGCCCAAGTCCAGGCCAGCAACATTTCCAGCTTGGATTGCTGTTAACACTTTTCTAATTGATTACTTGCATCTGCCCACCTCCAGTCAATTTTCCACAATGCAGCCAAAAGATTTATTTAAACTCGAATTTGATGTGTCATTCCCCTGCTCGACTCTTTCAATGTTCTTAACAGGGCTCATAAAGCTCGATGTTTCTGGAGTTCCATTACTTTCTAACTCTAACTCCTTTGTGCTGCCGTGACACTGGCTTTCTCCTTCAATGTGCCATCTACTTCCAGCGTCACCTACTCCTCTCTGCACAAAACTCTCCCCCCACCATTGCTACTTTTGTTCTTGTCATTCCGATTTCAGTTTGAATAACTTCCTCAGGAGATTTGACTGGCTAGACAGAATCAATAATAACGGATATGTATATTTTATTATTTATAGATTATTATTTGCTACATATCCTTTGCATCAGAAACATTTTATGATAAACGGCTATATGCATATATATCCCAGATTTTTTTGAGATTGGTTGTGAAATATTTATCATCACCAATGAGTTCTGGTGGTCACAGGGTTAACTGGGTTAGCTGGCTGGATCAGTCTCCTTCCCTTGCATGTATCTGTTGCCTGTTCCTTTCCTGGGTTTCCTGGGATCATCTGTGAAACAAACTCCTTTTAAGCAAATCCTGGTCTCAGGGCCTGTTTTTAGGGAAACTCAAACCACAGCAGTCATGGAGTGTACTTAGTTTGTCCACTATTTCATCTCCATTATCTAACATGCATAACATAAATATTTGTTGAATAAGTAAATAAATGAGCACAGCCTCCCAGCATCCCACTACCAGTTAAGTGAGCTTGTTGAAATCCTTTTTACTCTGTGGCTTACTGGCACATGAAGAGTTTGCTTTGCTCTGTAGTCTATTGTGTCCCTGGAATTCGCCAAGATGGCAACCAGTCTCGTATCTGAAGATGTGCGGAGAAGTTACTGGGAACCAATGGGGAAATCCACATATACCAGTGCCATATGGGGTAAAACCATCAGATGATACATGACATAGTGGAGGAAAAAGAGAGCTCGCCAGAGAAAGCAGGAAAGGAGAAATGGGGCCCTAAGGTGAGGTGAAGTGGCCAAAGTTACTGGAAACCACAGGCTATAAGGCACCATCTGTCTGTGTTCGTGAGTGTATTCACGAGAAGGACTGTGAGCACGGAAGGGAGAGAGAGAGGCAATCTCTAATGACGATCACTTCTACTTGCTTTTGCTCTTGCAGAAGTGGCAGAATTTATCTTAGAAACATATGGTCTCTGTTCACTACAATGCTGAAAAGAGATTAAAAGGATCACTACTCTGCATAAAAAAATGGGTCGTAACTTGAGGACGGAATTGGGAAGAGCCCAGAAAAAGGGTGGACATGGAAGGGAAGTTTGAGAAAATGAGGACTGAACAGCCCTGCATCAAGGAGAAGGTGTTAGATCCATTCAGTTGGGGGCAAAAAGTCAGAACACATGTTTTCTTGGGAAATGCCACAATTTGGGGCAAGGCATTGAATTTCCCAAATATAAAATTTGGTAATAGTACAGTCTCAGCTTTGACTCAATTCAAGAGTTGAATAGCCTTTATGTTTCTACTTTCTCCAGGCATTGAGAAGACATTATCTAGGGATGGAGTATAATTGCAAGCTTCTGCTAAGTGGCCACCCCTTCCTTCTTTGAGATGAGATTTTCCCCATGGACTTCACTAAACTATTTTTGTAAATGCCATATTCTGTCTGGGAAAAGTTACTGTTTGGCCCTTGATTTAGAAGGACAAGGAAGAAAAGGCAAAACATATTGACCACAGTAGTCATTATGGTCAGCTGAGGTTTTCTTACAAACCTTTCCAAGTCTTAATCATTATCGTTTCATCTTGAAGTGGAGCAATTTAAATATCATCTTGACCAGGCCCTTCTGGTTGAGAGTTAGGATATAAAATGTTTTGGCTGGGAGAGGGGCTTATTGCCTATTTCCTCCACTTCAGGCCTACACATGAGTCAGTGTGATATTAAAACATCCCATTGAGGGCGATGATTAAAGTTGTTCAGTAAGCTCATTTTGACAAAAGTATTTGCCAATGAGGAATATCACCTTTCATATGAGGCTGTCTCTGGAGATGCAAGAGGACTGAAACAGGAGAAGATGTATCCTCCAGAAACACCGATGTCAATGAAGTGGACAACGGTAACAAAGAATTATGAAACCCCAAGCATGTGTCAGACGCTGTGCTCAGTACAGGCTTTTTTTTTTTTTTTTTTTTAAGGAATAACTGAATAACATTTTTTCACTTCAGCAAGTCAATCTTGGAGGGACCCCAGATATGCATAGCAATCATGTTGGTACCAAGTGGTAAATACTTGATGAAGGTATACATACTTTTTAGACTTAGGGAATTATGAGTGTTTTCAAGGCAATGCCAAAGAATGCTCACACTACTGCACAATTGCACTCATCTCACACGCTAGTAAAGTAATGCTCAAAATTCTCCAAGCCAGGCTTCAGCAATACGTGAACCATGAACTTCCAGATGTTCAAGCTGGTTTTTGAAAACACAGGGGAACCAGAGATCAAATTGCCAACATCCGCTGGATCATGGAAAAAGCAAGAGAGTTCCAGAAAAACATCTATTTCTGCTTTATTGACTATGCCAAAGCCTTTGACTGTGTGGATCACAATAAACTGTGGAAAATTCTGAAAGAGATGGGAATACCAGACCACCTGATCTGCCTCTTGAGAAACTTGTGTGCAGGTCAGGAAGCAACAGTTAGAACTGGACATGGAACAACAGACTGGTTCCATATAGGAAAAGGAGTTAGTCAAGGCTGTATATTGTCACCCTGCTTATTTAACATATATGCAGAGTATATCATGAGAAACGCTGAGCTGGAAGAAGCACAAGCTGGAATCAAGATTGCCAGGAGAAATACCAATAACCTCAGATATACAGATGATACCACCCTTATGGCAGAAAATGAAGAGGAACTAAAGAGCCTCTTGATGAAAATGAAAGAGGAGAGTGAAAAAGTTGGCTTAAAGCTCAACATCCAGAAAACGAAGATCATGGCATCTGGTCCCATCACTACATGGGAAATAGATGGGGAAACAGTGGAATTAGTGTCAGACTTTATTTTTTTGGGCTCCAAAATCACTGCAGATGGTTGACTGCAGCCATGAAATTAAAAGATGCTTACTCCTTGGAAGGAAAGTTACGACCAACCTAGATAGCATATTCAAAAGCAGAGACATTATTTTGCCAACAAAGTTGAAGAATTGATGCTTTTGAACTGTGGTGTTGGAGAAGACTCTTGAGGGTCCCTTGGACTGCAAGGAGATCCAACCAGTCCATTTCTAAAGGAGATCAGTCCTGGGTGTGTTCTTTGGAAGGAATGATGCTAAAGCTGAAACTCTAATACTTTGGCCACCTCATGCAAAGAGTTGACTCATTGGAAAAGACTCTGATGCTGGGAGGCATTGGGGGCAGGAGGAGAAGGGGACGACAGAGGATGAGATGGCTGGATGGCATCAATGACTTGATGGACATGAGTTTGGGTGAACTCCAGGAGTTGGTGATGGACAGGGAGGCCTGGCGTGCTGCAATTCATGGGGTCGCAAAGGGTTGGACACAACTGAGCGACTGAACTGAACTGAGTCTCTTCAGGAAGCACTTGGGGAAAAGCTTCACAGAGGAGGTGGCACATTAGCTGGAACTTAAAGTATCAGTAGGAGGTCTTCAGACTATAAGGATGGATGGGTATTATAAGCACACAACAAAATAGTTTGTGTAAAC
The DNA here is from genome assembly GCA_935064755.1 of Tragelaphus eurycerus. Taxonomy (NCBI): domain Eukaryota; kingdom Metazoa; phylum Chordata; class Mammalia; order Artiodactyla; family Bovidae; genus Tragelaphus; species Tragelaphus eurycerus. Next base: position 16,783,653 of record CAKXYN010000041.1, read on the forward strand.
CCACAAAAGTGTGAATATGGATGCCATATTGTGGGAATGGTGAGCAATCCAACCAGAAGACACCATTCATTCTGGACCACTTAATTGGCTCTCTCTGAGCTTCTCAGATGGTAAAGCATCTGCCTGCAATGCAGGAGACCTGGGTTTGATTCCCAGATTGGGAAGATCCCCTGGAGAAGGGAATGGCAATCCACTCCAGTATTCTTGCCTGGAGAATCCCATGGACAGACCATGGAGTCGCAAAGAGTCAGACAACGACTGAGTGACTAATACTTTCACTTCACTTCCTCTTTCAGAAAGGGAAATCATCAAATTAACCCATCAATTCTGAATTTCACAGAGGTATTATGCTATAAATTTGTCCATTAACTCCTTCAACTCATTTAACATAAGTTAATTACCTGTCTAGGTGTTCTAAGCATCTGGCTTCACATTGAAGATACTGCAATAAATAGAGACAGACTAAGTCCTTGACCTCATGGAACTTGAGCAGCCAGTTCTCTAACGGGTTCGTTTGGTTTAGGTCATCTCACTGATTCCTTTCACTGGAGTCAAAGGCTGAGGCAAGATTAAGAAAAACCAGAAACCCATGGTGTTTTGACCTATTACCCAGATGAGGGCTATGATGGCTAATTTGACTGGGCCATGGGATGCCCATATATTTGGATAAACACTATTCTGGGCATGTCTGTGAGGGTGTTTCAGGGTGGAATTAAGATGTGAATTAGCAGGTTGAGTAAAGCAGGTTATTCCTTAATGTGGGTGGGCCTCACCCAATCTGTTGGAGGCCTAAATACGACAAAAGTTGAAGAAAGGTAGAGTTCACTCTCTCTCCCTGTCTTTGAGCTGGAATCCTGGTCTTTTTTTGCTTTTGGACTTGGACTCAGACTGGGACTTACACCACTGATGCTCCTGGGTCTCCAGTTTACTGACTTTAAATCTGGAATGTCACAGCCTCTATAACCATATGAGCTAATTCCTTATAGTAAACCTATCTCTATTTCTTTCTCTTTCTCTCTTTCCCTGTCTCTATCATCTCTCTGCATGCTGTGTGCTAAGTTGCCTCAGTCATATCCAACTCTGTGCTACGCTATGGACTGCAGCCTGCCACACTCCTCTGTTTATGGGATTCTCCAGGAAAGCATACTGGAGTGGATTGCTGTGCCCTCCTCCAGCGGATCTTCCTGACCTAGGGATCAAACCCAAGTCTCTTATATCTCCTGCTTTGGCAAATGGATTCTTTACCACTGGCACCACCAAGTGGGCTCTTTCTCTATCTCTGTCTGTATCTCAATCATCTCTCTATCTCTTCCTCTGTCACTATCATCTCTCTCTTTCTCTATATCTAATCCCCTATTAGGCTTCCCTGGTAACTCAGATGGTAAAGAGTTTGCCTGCAGTGTGGGAGACCCGGGTTTCATCCCTGGGTTAGGAAGATCCCTGGAGAAAGAAATGGAAACCCAGTCCAGTATTCTTGTCTGGAAAATTCCATGGACAGAGGAGCCTGGCTGGCTACAGTCCATGAGGTCACAAAGAGTTGGACACGACTGAGTGACTTCACTCGCTCAATCCCCTATTGGTTCTGTTTCTCTGGAGAATCCAGTCTAATATAGGGTAATAAAAGGCAAAACAACGTCCAATATAAAATAGCTCTGCCTAAAGTTTGCTTTTTCACCTTTAAAATACTGCAAATTATTGAGAGATCTGGCTTTCATCTTAAAAGGCATTCCAGCGAGTGAAAAACTCTGGTATTTGGGAGAACACTAAAGAGGTTCTTTTTTGATAGTTCAGGGCATCATTCTAATGAGTGAAAAGGAAAATGTATTGCTGCCTATACACCCCTACACCAAACCAAACCCAAAACACACAAAATTTTTATCCTAATGATTTGATACTACTTTTGAATGTGTTAGATGCATGTTATATGGAGAACAGTATGTTGAGTTTATTCTATAGGTATATGACTTATATTTATGAAGTAGGCGTGATCTTAACAAATGACTGGCTCTGCAAGAAAGAAAGGTGTACCCTAAAAAATAAAAATAGAAGACCACAGAATTCCAGGCAAGATAGATACCAATTTATTTGGAGTTCCAGAGGCACATTTGCAAGTACTTTACCTCACAGGATTAACCACTATATTAAACTACTTCAATTGAGAGCTTTCTGTGAGTACTTGACTGAGATTTTAAGAGCTTAGTGGGTGTTTGGTGACACTGACCTTAAACATTTTCCAGGCTGGATTTATCTTAGTAATGCCGAGGTGCAGGGCTGTGGGCTCCCGGCTGTCAGCTACCTGTGCTGGGGAAAGACCCAGAATTTTATGAGGAAGGGAAGCCTTGGTCCTGTCTAGAGCTGCTCTTTGTTCCACGACCCACTTTGTTCTACATAAATATCCTTTTTTTTTTTTTTTTTTATCAGGGAGGTTTTTTAATTGGGGTCTTCATTGGTCATTGAGATACATCCTTTCTATCCCTGGTTGGGCTGATTTTTAAAGTGTATGGATCTCCCATTCATTGGCAACACAGCATATTTGTTGTCTAAGCCCAGGCCAGCAAATATAGTGCTTCTTGGTCAATACTAATCAAAAGCTCAGTTTTGAGTATAATTTTTTTTTCTTTTATAGAGCATTGGCTGAAGGTTATGCAATATAGTCATTCCTATGGATATTCTAAAATCAGTCCTTGAGTTAAGGCAGTCGGTCAGCACCTGACCTCTCATGGAGCTGCTGTTGTGAACTGGGCTTGGGAATTGGCTATGCCTCTCCTAGAAAGTGAACGCTTTCTAGGAAATATCTGACAACAAGTTTATGCTGTAGGGAAGCTGATGCAGACAGGACACGGTTCACGGTAACCCAGATGCTCCTCCTTAAAAGGACCTGCAGGAGAAAATTTTTCTCCTAAGCAATTACCATGCTGTAAGCGCACAGACTCCAAATTGTGTGACTAATCGCATTGTCCTCACTGTACAGTCTGCCAAGAATCTCAAAGCCAAATTCATGAACCACCTAAAGCACTCAGAGACCTTTCTGATGTTTATTTTGCATACAATTTTCTCTACAGAATCATGTGACTTTTATAAAAATATTATTGAGGTGAAACACAGCATGAAGCTTGACATTTTAAAGTGGATGTTTCAACAAATGAGATAATCCAAAAAAACAGAAACAGGTTCACAAACACAGATGATAGACTTGTGTTTGTCAAGGAGGAGGGGGTGGGGGAGGGAAGTATTGAGATTGGCAGATGCAAATTATTATATGCAGGATGGATAAATAGTAAGGTTGTATTGTATAGCACAGGGAACTATATTCAATATTCTATGATACATCATAATGGAAAAGAGTATGGAAAAAAATGCAAATATGTGTATAACTGATCACTTTTCTATACAGCAGAACTTAACATGACCCTGTAAATCAATTATACGTCAATAAAATAAATTAAAAAAACAAATGGTTCAAATTGTAAAATGTCAAATATACAAAAGATGGGATGATGCTATTCAGTTAAATATTGTCTTAATTCTGTTATTGTAAAATTATTCATTAGTTATAAATATCTGATGACTCAAAGAAAAATAAATGATTCAGTAATTGTGAGGAAAATTCACAATATAGTGTAACCATCACCTCTGTCTTATTCCCAAACATTTTACTACTGTAAAAGTATCATCTGATGTAACTTTGTTTCATCTTTTCTTTTCCATTTTATTTCCATTCTTTAAACACAAAACCTTACTGTGTTTCATATATGTCTGTAAACCATCATTATCTTTTTTGGGGAATGATGTAGCATTTTAATTAAAAGATTATTGATAAAACCTAAGAAACAAGAATGACTCATTTGTGGAAGACAAATGAAGGAGTTTCAAGAAGGCAGCATCAGCAGGAACTCACGCCAGCAGCGTCAAGTAAAATGAAGATGGAAATGAAGCTGCTAAATTGAAAACAAAATCTGTGATTTTTGTGAAAATTGTGTCCCTGTAATGTGTGAAACCTTGTGAAAACTGTGGTGATTAGGAGGTAAGATTAGGAGGTGAAGACTTAAAAGGCTAGCCCACTAAAACAATGACAGTGTAGTGAAAGAGAGAAAGAAAAGGCTATGAGTGGAGGGCAAACAAGATTGAAAGAACATAGTATTTTAAATGATGGAGCTACTTAAGCCAAGCGTATGGATGGTCCTGGCTTTGTGACCAGCTATGATGTGACTGAAGTGACTTAGCAGCAGCAGCAGCAGCATGATGTGACTTTGAGCAAGGCACTTCCCATCTCTAGCCTTGGTTTTCTTACCTGTGAAACATAAAGTTTAACTAGACTATGTCTAAGAGTCCTTCCAGCTTTGGTGTTCTATGATATATTTTTGAATGGAAGGAATGTATAATAAAATGAAAACAGTAAAGCAATTTTGAAAATACAATAATACTTTCATCATAGATATACTATCATTTTAGTTAATATACCTGAAATGCTGATCTTATAATAAAGCTTTTTTTATATCACAATGAAGGAAAGGGATTCAGTGAGAACTTTATATCCCTCATGTCATCAAAAGTTGGTTTGTTTTATCCAACTAACTTTTAAGTAATTTAAAAGTCAAAGTAGTGGTTGATGTGGATTGTGGCTGATTATCAATAGCCATAAATGCTTTGTTACTTCTTCCATCAAGAGACAAGATCTGTGTTCCCTCCTCTTTAAACAAAATGGCTGCCTAACCATTGGTATGTGAGGAAGTGACACTGTTTCTGGGCCCTGAGGAGATTGGCACCTTCCACTTTTTTTCTCTTGTGGTAATGACTCTTTGAAACCAGCTGTCATGCTGGGAGGAAGCTCAAGCAGCCCCTCGAAGAGGATACACAGAGAAGAAACAGGACTCCAGCCAATAGCTCTGACTGGGCACCGACTTACTAGCCATGGGAGTGAGCCCTCTTGAAAAAAGATCTTCAACACCAGTTGAGATAGTCTAGCTGACACAACATGGGGCAGAGAAGAGCTGTCCCTACTGATTCCTGTCCAAGTTTCAGATTTATGGGCAAAATAAATGGTTGTTAATTTAAGACACTAACTTCAGGGGTGATTTATAATGCAGAAATAGATAACTGTATCATGTGGTTAACATTCATTCACTGGTAATCATGTAAACCAAATATGATCGGTATAGGTGGTTCTGCAGTCATGTTCGGGGAAGGCAATGGCACCCCACCCCAGTACTCTTGCCTGGAAAATCCCATGGACGGAGGATCCTGGTGGGCTCCAGTCCATGGGGTCGCTAAGAGTCGGACACGACTGAGCGACTTCACTTTCACTTTTCACTTTTATGCATTGGGGAGGGAGGTGGCAACCCACTCCAGTGTTCTTGCCTGGAGAATCCCAGGGACGGGGGAGCCTGGTGGGCTTCCGTCTGTGGGGTCGCACAGAGTCGGACACGACTGAAGCGACTTAGCAGCAGCAGCAGCAGCAGCAATCCTGTTATATATGTTTTTGTGAAAAACCTTGTATACAATAAAATTACATACTAATTTCACACAAGATTTATAAGGAAAATATAAATGAGACAGACCAGTCAAACCTGTAGAAGTTTGTTAAGAGCCCTAACTAAAACAGTAAAACTCCTGTAAAAATATCAACAACAACAATCTTCCCTGGCATTTTCACTTAGAATCACAGATCATACTTATCAGCCTCATATTCTGAGGTTCCATGTTTCCTTAAAGGCACTTTCATTTAGAGCTTCACCAGAAAACTGTATGAAGTGGGAAGCATAGAGATTCCTAAGAGGCTTCTCTGGGGGCTCAGTTGATAAAAGAGTCTGCCTGCAATGCGGGAGACCTGGGTTCAATCCCAGGTTGGGAAATCCCCTGGAGAAGGAATGGCAACCCACTCCAATATTCTTGCCTGGAGAATTCCATGGACAGAGGAGACTGGTGGGCTATAGTCCACGGGGTCACAAAGAGTCAGACAAGACTGAGTGACTAACTTTCACTTTCAAAGCCATTATATCCACTATTTTTTGCACTAAAAAAGGACTCTTCTGTAGAATATTGGTTTTTGTTTTCCTAAGGTCTTCATATATTGATAAAGATTTCCTCTTAAATTATGAGAAAACTTGACCCTATTGCCTCAAAATTAAATATGCTTGAAAATTCGGAAGTGAACTCAAAGCACCAAAAAACTAAAGATAGAATTACTATATGATCTAGCAATCCTAATCCTGGGCATATGTCCAGACAAGACTGTAATTCAAAAAGATACGGGCATCTCAATGTTCATAGCATCACTGTTCACAATAGCCAAGACATGGAAACAACCTAAACATGTGTTGACAGATAAATGGATAAAGATGTGGTATAGATAAACGATGGAACACTACTCAGCTATAGAAAAGAATGAAACAGTACCACTTTCAGCAACATGAATGGAACTAGAGATTATCATACTAATTGAAGTTAGTCAGAAAGAGAAAGACAAGTACCATATGATATCACTTATATGTGGAATCTAAAATAAGACACAAATGAAACTATCTATAATACAGAAATAGACTCACAAATATAGAGAACAGACTCATGGTTGCCAAGAGGGTGAGTGTTCAGGGAAGTTTGGGAATTTGAGTTTAGCAGATGCAAACCATTATATACAGGATGAATAAACAATAAGAGCCCTACTGTATAGCACAGGGAACTATATTCAATATCCTGTGATAAACCATAATGGAAAAAAATCTGAACAAAATATGTACATATGTATGACTGAATCACTTTGCTATATAGCAGAAATTAACACAACATGGCAAATCAACTGTACTTCAAATTAAAAAAATTACTGAAAAAGTAAAAAATATAAAAAAAGTGAACCAGGAAGATTTCAGTATTTACTGACATTCTTATAGACCAATTACACATGTGGTAACTGGCAGTAAAGAAACACATATGGAAGGACAGACAGTATCCATGGTCAACCTGTATATGGTGAACAGGAAATAAACACTGATTGTAAGGGCCCCTTCCTCTGTCGCCATAGCCCTTTGCCGCGTGGATGTGGGCCTTAGGACCTACCTTGTCCTGACAAGCTCTCAGGTTTGAAGCCCAGCAGAGACAGCTGTTCTGTGTGGGCAGTTGGTGCTGCTTTGGTTTCAGCTTCTTTCACCAGATCTGTCGGGAAAGGGCTTTCAGTGTTCTCTGCGGGACTGGGGCAGAGAGCTGAGGAAAGGAGGCTGAGGGTGATCGCCTCGTCAGAAGAAGTTCAGTGGATGGCTCTCCTGTTGGAAATGCTGTGGGGAGCCAACCCTCTCCTGGGCTGAGGAGAACTTTAATCACTGGACTTTGAAGCAGTGTCATCGATGTATTCCTCAAAGAGGATGTTGTCATCTAACGTAGACCCCACGGGAAGGGTCTATGACTCTAGAACATAGACTCTACTCACCAGGTGAACTGTGTCCTGCTTTGTCTACTGTCTCCAGCCTGGGTTGACCAAGAGGAAGTTCTGGACTCAGAGTAGCATCCTGAGGAAGGATTTAGAGACAGCTGTTGACAAGGGACATTGCTCTGTATCTGAGAAGGGCTATGCTCTGTATTTTTTCTTTTCAATTAAATTTAAACAAATCATTTTTTTTTGTTTTGGCCAGTAGTTGACTTGAACCTACTGTAGATTCTGATATAGGTTCTGATATAGAAATAAGTCCTGAAAGGAAAAGATGCATTGATACAGTAGCAGAATACAATCTCTCGGCTAACTGAATCTGCCTAAGTAGGGTTGACTCATAACTGAAATACTTCGAAACATGCGTCAATCACTTTTGAACTTATGAATTCTTTCATTAAAAAAGGGAATAGAGCTTAGTCAGCACTTTCAGTTATGAACCCCCAGTGACAACTTTTAGCGTAAATTAAATGAACATACCTTTAAATGAAATACATAAATTATTACTGAATTCATAACTTTGTACTTACTAAGACATTAATTTATACTTGCACACCCCCCCCCCCATAAATATATAAAGACCTTAAGACTGAAGAACAAATACATTTTTATGCTTGTATTTGTGTCAGAGAGTCAAAGTCAAATAATACATTCTACTGTAAGTATTCTTTTTCACTTCACGAACATGTATTGTTTTACCAAAAAAGGCAAATTCTGATTCTAATTGGAACAAAGCTCTATGTTGAAAAAAACTTTGAATTTAATGATATTTGAAATGCAAGTTGTATTATGTCTTATTAATACAGGCACTGAAAGTGGATAAGCAAGCACTGCCTGTAAAACACAGAAAATAATTATATTTATTTGATTATTTTTATTGGAGCATAGTGATTTAAAATGTTGTGTCAGTTTCACATGTACTAAGTGAGTCAGATATATGTATACATGTATTCATTCTTTTTTAGATTCAATTGGCATTGCAGAGGGGATCTTGTTCTGTTCAGCCCTTAGGCTGTTTTTTTCTGATGGAAGTTTGGAGGCTGTGTTCCTGTTTGAAGGACAAAGGCTAACAAACTCACCTTTGTGATATCAGTGAGGAGAGTGGGCAGCACCAGCTGGGTGTCAGGATCCAGGCTTGGCAATGACCCAACAATTTCTGTGGGTGAAAAAAATATCACAAGGGTTCAATGTCCCCCCTGCCCATTTTTTTTGTGGTTGGGGCAGTAAAACAGCGAGGGTTGTAAAATGTGGCAAAAGTCAGTCCTTAAGGAGGGAACAACAAATGATCAAGAAATCAGCATCAGATGCATTGGTGGTCTTTGATCCTTTAGGATCTACCAAAGGATGGTTGCAGGAGGTGCATTGTGGAAGTCTATGCGATAGAACAGTTATTAAGATGGTTTTTAAGGTCTTTAGCTGAACACATTTGGACCAAGCTAGCAGGCTCACTGGCTAGGCCAGTGGGAATAAAAATATTGCTAAGCTGACAGAGAAAGGAATGTCTAGAATAAATACTGCAACCAAGGACCAATTGTGAGTCCTTGTGAGGCTTGCTTCCACCCGGAAGCTGGATTTTCAGATTATCCCAAAGGATTTAACCAAGAGACCAACCCAGAGTATCAGGTGGCCTCGGAGATGAACCTGAAGTTTTCCACTGAACTAGAAATTCAAAAGTGAACCAAGAGGACTTTAATGCTTACTGACATCTTTACTGACATGCCCTCTATCTAATCCCAAGAGATCTTTGTAAAGTTTTCCAGAGTTCAGTTTGACTATCTAAATTACAGAAACAGAACTGACAGAGAATGCCAGTTTTGCACCAGGTCACACTAAAATGACATTTCCAGTGCTCATCTATTATGCCTGGAGCACCAGGAATTGTGAAGAGTTCCAGGCTCCTGGGTCCCTCCAGGCACTCTCTGAGGGTCCTGCTTCTCTGCTGACTTCTTTAGATCTATATACTCTTCTCTCTCCACAATTCTCTGCCCTGGGAAGTTGACTTATTTGAGCCATATCAGTGGTTCCTTGCTCCCTGTCTTTGGGATGGCTTAGATGAGGGGTCCTCAACCCTCAGGCCCATACCAATCCAGGGCCTGATAGGGACTGGGCCGCACAGCAGAAGGTGAATGGCGGGTGAAGGAGCAAAGCTTCATTTGCCATTCCCGCATGGCTCCCCACCGCTGCATTACTGCTGAATCATCTCCTTCCCCCTTCATCTGTCTTCCATGAAACTGGTCCTGGTGCCCAAAAGGTTGGGGACTGCTGGTTAGATCAGGCCTGGAGGTAGTGGCGGGGCCTTGCTGCTTCCAGCTCCAGGGAACTGTTCTAGTCCTCTGGGCATAGCACGCATGTCCAGTTGTGTCTGACTCTTTGTGACCCCGTGGACTGTAACCCATCAGGCTCCTCTTGTCCATGGAGTTCTCCAGGCAAGAATACTGGAGCGGGTTGCCATTTCCTTCTCTACCTCTGAGCGTTAGGGAAACTTTTATAAATAGTCCCTTCATCAAACTCTTCTCAAATTATTCTAATTTGAATGTGCCATCTGTTTCCTCCTGGGCCCTGACCAATTTACTAGATGAGGAAATCTGGGTTGTGCCAGGGGGAATACAACCCAGGTTCTTCTCTCCACCTGGACTTGGTGGGTGACTTGTTGCGATGGATGGAGCTACAGCTGTCGGCTTCCCTAGAGCTATTTATGGCATGAAGTGGTCATGAAAGCTTTATCAAATGAGACCCTGGGGACAGTGATGAAAGACAGAAATGATACCTTCCAGAGTCACAGTTGGACCGTAAGGAAGACAGAGCACAGAAGAATTGATGCTTTCAAACTATGGTGTGGGAGAAGACCCTTCAGAGTCCCTTGGACAGCAAGGAGATCAAACCAGTGAATCCTAAAGGAAATCAACCTTGAATACTCATTGGAATGATTGATGTTGAAGCTCTAATACTTTGGCTACCTGATGTGAACAGCTGACTCATTGGAAAAGACCCTGATGCTGGGACAGATTGAAGGCAAAAGGAGAAGAGGATGACAGAGGATGAGATGGTTGGATGGCATCACTGATTTAATGGACACAAACTTGGGAAGACTCTGGGAAATAGTGAGGGACAGGAGGCCTGGTGTGCTGCAATCCATGGGGTCACTAAGAGTTGGACATGACTTAGCGACTGAAAAACAATAGTAAAACAACAAAACAAAAAGGCAACAAAAGTCACAGAAATGATCGATTCTACAGGACCCATTAAAATAACAGTGACCAGGAGACATTCATGCCTCCTTATCTCTATCAGAATGAGGATAATCCCAGAGCTATGAAATCACCCACTGACCATCAGTGAACTGAATTGTCCCCACATCCAAGGACTGGTCTTCCTCCAGGGCTCTACTGATCAGCTTCCTGAGCTCTGAAGCTGTGGGATAGAGTTCTCTTTGCTTCTCTTCCTCCATCGTTCCACGAGGGTCTCCTTCACTTTCAATTTTGTTGGAATCAAATGACAGAGGGTCACTGGCAGGGCTTTTTGCTTCTGCCTTGCCTTTCTTAAAGATGGCTGTAAGTTGCATCTCTGTGGAGCTTGTCCTGTAGACAGCAGGGGACACGTTGCACCCAAAATCATTGTTACATGCCTTGTAAAGAGAATCACTATGCTGCTACAAAGCTTCAGGACAGCTTCAACCTCTTTCCTGATGGGCTGTTAATGAATATCACACTTGAAACTAATTTCAGTGTTTATCAGAAATTTGAAAGGTGGGAAAGAATTAATGTATATTTTAGCTCTGAAATAGATTGTTATGATAAGACTTAAATCCAACTTGAAGAGGGACTGCTAACTGGATCAAGGGGTCATAGATTTTCATTTCAGGTCTTTGTGAAAAAGTGTCAATGGCCAAGAGCTGCTGGTGTTGATCGGTGTTTTTCATGGCCAATCAGTAGGAAGGATAAATTGTTTTTTTTTCTCTACAAGTAGCCTCTTTTAGAAAAGTCTATGAAATAGAAGTAGCACAGAACAATAGGACAATAATGTTTAAGTGTTGTAACCAAGTCAAAGCTTTGGTTCTCAAGGCTATTTATTTCCTGTTTTTTTTCAAGAAGCATTTTTTAATTAAAAAATACAACTCTATATTAAACATAATTTTGTCTTCCCTCAAGTTGCTTTTAAAATAAGATCTTGGAAGGAAGATGTGAGAAAAGAGAAAGGGAAGTAGTTCATGATTAACTGTATTTATTCTCATATTTATTGATTCAATGCTCTTATGCATTTATAAATGAAATAGGATTCTCTCAAGCTCTGTTGTCTAGGACCAGATTTCACTTTGTTTATGCCATAAATTCACACAGAGGGATACAAAAATGTTTTAAAGGCCACAGGAGCCAATAATGTGTATTCTCAGCAGTTCTTCAGGGCACATGATTAGTCAAAGTCTACATTTGGTTATTTCACCAATTACAGGAGCCAAGCTGGATGCCTATTACTGAGCTCTCCAAGGTATAGTGGGCCCTTTGCCCAGTCACGCTGACCTTGGAGCCAAGGGGCAAATCAGTTTCTCTGCTTTATTCCAGACCTAAATATGTTGCATGCATGAGTGCGCAACCAGACTGACAACTTCCCATCACAAATGACATTTAGGAAATTGTTGAGACATACTTGCATTGCAGATAGGTGCCTTTATATTTTTCTTTTGAAAAGCTTTTGAGTTTTATAGAAGACACTTCCACTGATAAAGTCACCTTTTACCTGTGTATCTCATGTAGTAATCTTGATTCAAGAATTCTTTTCTACTACTGACCAATTGATCAGTTACTCCCATTAAACTAAGTCACCAATAGTCAATGACTTATCTAGATTTTACATGTAAAAATGATCTCTAAGAGATTAAGATATAAGTGTGTCTATGTGGGGGGATGTACTATATTTCAAAAGAGTAGGAAAAAAATTTCAAATTACCCATCTCTTTCTTTCTTTGGTCTTCATTTCATCATGCACAATGGAAACATGGAAAGGAGAAAGAATTTTCAAGAAATTTACTGAGACATTCAATGAATCAATTCATATACATATTACATTGTCTCTCATGTTGGTTCAGAGCTTTGAAGGAAATATATAAACTGCCGTCAGAATCTGGATGGAAATTTTGAGAATCATATGAATCTCAGGAAGTAAACATTATTCTATGATGCCTCTTATTAGAATTTGAGCCCTAATTCAAAGATTTTGCATCCTTAAACTCTTTGATTTACTTATATTCCTTTTATAGAGGTTGCAAATATATCCTATAGCTCTTAGGTTTTCAGGGCTACTAGTATTAGGAAGTTTTTTTAAAAAATATTTTGTAAATGGATTTCTCATCCCCTGTATGGCATTATATGGTTAGTTTATTCCTGAAGATAATTTATTTGAGACTTGACACTGGAACTGGAATTTTGTTGACTGACTGTTTTTTGAATTGGTTTCATCAGTAAGACTTAAGGGGGATGGTACAATCTAACATGCAACAGGGTGCAGGAAAAACAAATACCTGTTTACTGAGAGGGTGGTTTGTTGCAGGCAGTTTAGGTGCATCCTCATTTAATCTTTGCAACAATAACTCCCATTTCATAGATAAGGGAAGATGCAGAGAGAAGGAAAGCTATCATTTGGAAAGTGGCAGAACTGGTATTCAAACCCTGTCCATAAACCTGGGTTCATTTTGCAATGTTTGTGCCAGAAAGGTCATTTGGTCACCAGACTGAAAAAAACATTCTGGACTTCTCTGGGCATATATGTGAATTTAGTTCAGAAGCTACATTCAGTTTTCCCACTTTATGTCTCAAGTGCTGCTGCTGCTGCTAAGTCGCTTCAGTGGTGTCCGACTCTGCACGACCCCATAGATGGCAGCCCATTAGGCTCCCCCATCCCTGGGATTCTCCAGGCAAGAATACTGGAGTGGGTTGCCATTTCCTTCTCCAGTGCGTGCAAGTGAAAGTGAAGTCGCTCAGTCGTGTCCAACTCTTTGAGACCCCATGGACTGCAGCCCACCAGGGTCCTCCATCCATGGGATTTTCCAGGCAAGAGTACTGGAGTGGGGTGCTGTCGCCTTCTTCGGTCTCAAGCACTAGTTGCTGACAAAGACACTCTAAACACGTGATGGGATTTGCATTGCTGCTCTTTCTTCCTGGATCACAAAGTCATTCACTTCATTCTTTGATGTAACATGACTGAAACAGCCTCTGCTTCTACTGCTAGACATTTATTCAGGGCTTGTCTCTTGCTTGTTTTCAGCAATAGTTTTCAATCCGTGAAGCTCTGGAGAAAGACCGAGCTTCCTGGGCCAAGACCCTAATCCTATTAACTTCACAGAATTGTTTTGTTGAGATGCAATTGTCATAAAACAAACTACACATGTTGCACATGTACAGTCTGATAAATTTCATATATACACCCATGAAACCATCACTACAATCAAATTCATACCCCCCAAAGTTTACTTATGGCTGTTTATAATCTTCCCCTTTCATCCCTCTCTGTCTCCCCCTCCTTAAGGAACAACTGATCTGTTTTCTCTCACTGTAGACTAGTTTGCATTGTACGTGCTTGCACGCTAAGTCAATTCCGTCATGTCCAACTCTGTGCGACCCTATGGACTGTAGCCTGCCAGGCTCCTCTCTCTGTGGGATTCTCCAGGCAAGAATACTGGAGTGGGTTGCCAGGCCCTCCTTCAGGGGCTCTTCTCAACTCAGGGATGGAATCTGAGTCTCTTAAGTCTCCTGCATTGGCAGGCAAGTTCTTTACCACTAGTGCCACCTGGGAAGCCCTGCTTTTCATTATCTAGAGTTAAATGCAAATGGAAGTATACTATACTCCCCCCTTTTTTTTTTTCTGGCATCTTTCACTCAACATAATCATTTTGAAATAAATCCATGTTGTCGTGCATTCCAATAGTTTGTTCCTTTGCTAAGTAGAAGTCTATGATAAGAATATACCACAGTTTGTTTATCTACTCCTCTGTTGAAGGACATTGGGGTTGTTTCCAGTTCTTGGCTAATACAATTAAGCTGCTGTGGGTATTTGTGTGTAAGTTTTTGAAGAAGTAAGTTTTTGAAAGAGTAAAGGCAATGGCATCCCACTCCAGTACTCCTGCCTGGAAAATCCCATGGACAGAGGAACCTGGTAGGCTGCAGTCAATGGGGTCGCTGAGGGTTGGACACGACTTCACTTTCACTTTCACTTTCATGCATTGGAGAAGGAAATGGCAACCCACTCCAGTGTTCTTGCCTGGAGAATCCCAGGGACAGGGGAGCCTGGTGGGCTGCCGTCTATGGGGTCACACAGAATTGGACACAACTGAAGTGACTTAGCAGCAACAGCATACCCTCTAACTGGGCTTCCCTGGTAGCTCAGCTGGTAAAGGATGCACTTATAGTGCAGGAGACCCCGGTTCGATTCCTGGGTTGGGAAGATCCCCTGGAGAAGGGGTAGGCTACCCACTCAGAGTGATCTTGGGCTTCCTTAGTGGCTCAGACAGTAAAGAATCTGCCTACAATGCGTGTAGACCTGGGTTTGATCTCTGTGTTGGGAAGATCCCCTGGAGAGGGGCATGGCAGCCCACTCCAATGTTCTGGCCTGGAGGACAACTCTGTGCGACCCTACAGAGGAGGGACAGAGGAGCCTGGTGGGCTGCAGTCCATGGGGGTCACAAAGAGTTGGACACGACCGAGCGATCAGGTACAGCATTTTTTAAGTAGACTGAACGATTGTTACAGCAATATTTAAAGTGGAACTTTTACTGCTCCTTCTTATAATTATGGTAATAATAGGTGTTCTAATTACTTCCTGGTTGTGTTGAAAGATTCAAATGAGGTCACTGATCTAAACGTACTTACTTGTTCAATTGTAGATCAGCTTTTCTACAATTGAGGTCACAAAAATAGGGTACTTTGAGGCTCCTGCAGTTTTAGGTCTTCTGTAGCAGGATCTGGCTCCATGGAAAGCAATTTCCTTCATAATAAGTTTGCTTTACAATATTCTGAGCATTGTTTTCATGGTTAAAAATTTGCCACACTCATAAGCATATTATTTATTGTATTCAGAGGTCAAAATATTTTCTGGGAGCCTGATTCTATACAACATAATGGAAATCATTGACAAAATGTGATCAAATTTACATTATAAGCATCCTTGACAGAAATAAGAATAAATTCTTACAGAGAAAAACACATGGGAAAGATGCAATTTCAAGGAATATGTCTTTACAATTTTTACTGTGCAAAATTTCATCACCTGACATTTTGGTCTTCTTCTGAAACAGTTATTTTTTTTTTTTTATTAGTTTTTCAATTTATCTGAAGGGTGGGGATAATGAGCATGTGAACATTCACCAAGAGAATTTCTGTCATTTCCGTCAGGTTTAAATTAAAAATTTGTTCTTTCATTGCAATGATCTATCCAGAAGACCTTGCGTCTACACTAGTATCCTCTTATCATCTTTTATTCCCCTCTAATCCATCTGATTTCACATGGAGTACTGTGGAGCAGCATCTTAAAATTAAGGGAAAAAAAAAACAAACTTGCTTTGGTAAATGTTAAGAGTTTCATCTTTTGTTACTTTCGTGGTTCATGTCAACAGTTCCTTCCTCTGGAATTACACAAACCAGAGGTGCCTGATAGCTCGCGAGAAATAAATGGATGGACAGCCCCTCATCTCCCACCCTCACCGAAGCTCTTCTCTGTGAGAGTGGGACCCGCCCTACGGACCTTCTTGCTTTAAGACATCAGATGATGACGGGCTGGGAAGGACTTTGAGTGAGGTCTGTCCTCCCGTTTTATACATCCCCCTCCATGCAAGGGATCTCATTTTGCTCACACCCTGGTGGCTCAGACGGTAAAGTGTCTGCCTACAATGCGGCAGACCTGGGTTCAATCCCTGGGTCGGGAAGATCCTCTGGAGAAGGAAATTGCAACCCACTCCAGTACTCTTGCCTGGAAAATCCTATGGATGGAGGAGCCTGGTAGGCCCCAGTCTATGGGGTCACAAAGAGTCGGACACGACTGAGTGACTTTCCATTCCATCAGCGCTGCTATATGACCTGTGGCACAGTTTTTTTTTTTTTAATACCATATTATGATCCCACTTGTAAATGTTTTGAATGACGAGAACTTAAAGATGCAAAAAAGTTCTTGCCCCAAATCCTGGACCCACATCAGACTGTTGAGATGCCTGCTTGACACCAAACCCTTCGAACATGACGGAACTCTGCTTCAGTGTGGCCCTATTTAATTTCATGTCTTCTATTTAAAATTTCAATTTTTAAAATTTTGCATGGTAATACATTACTATGGTTCAGACATCTGAAAGATGTAAAAGTATGGTCAGACATCAGAATGATAAAAAGGTACTTGCCTCCCCACCCCTGTCCACCCAATTCTCTTACCCCTTGGGCACCACTCTATTAGTTTCCCCGGTCTCCCCAGGGTCAAACTGATTTGCTTAAACGATGGTATTTAGCACTGGATAGGAAAACAGTCAATCAGAGAGCAAGGTAACTAACTGCTACTTTTCTGGGTTTGTCTTTGCTGAGGGATTTTCCTAAAAGGTTCTGTAGTGACATTGCCGAGGACAGAGGACAAGCTTTTTGCAGAAAGCCATGTTTCGGACTCCAGAGGGAGGAAGGAGCAGCTCCTCTGTTATGCCTTAAAAATCACCTAGAGTCATGTTCTAATTAGACAAGTCCTTTATCTGAAATGTATTTAGATTTCAGGATTTGGCAGAGTTAAACAACTGGGGCATAAGGGACCTTAAAATCCTCATGACATCGCTTTAAAAGAGGATAAAGAGATAGTAAATTTAAAAATTGAGAAGAGTCCAATTCTCTTACCTAAATCCTGACACATGGATCTCTTTGAATCCTGGAAGTTTCTTAAATATCTTTTGCATCTGCAGAGAGAAAAACATTTATGAAACCCTCTTTGGTTCTACTGGGTCAGATCTTACCTAACTGAAAAAGCCTAAACACTTTTGATGAGTTAATGGAAAAAATGAAAATTGAAGTAATGATTGAGGCCAAACTCTTTGTCCTCAGTTATTTCTGAAACCCAGAGGAAAGTGCTCTGCTATTCATTGATAAGCTAATAATTGAGTAGTTCTGAGCTGCTTTACTGGTTACCTTATATAAAATATGAAATAATTTAAGGTAGTATTATTTGGAAGAAGGCTACAGTACTTTTAGTTATATGCACTGGGTGGTGGTTTAGTCTCTAAGTCGTGTTCAACTCTTCCAACCCCATAGCCCGCCAGGCTTCTCTGTCCATAGGATCCTCCAGGCAAGAATATCGGAGTGGGTTGCTATTTCCTCCTCCAGGGGATTTTTCCCACCCAGAAATCGAACCCAGGTCTCCTGCATTGCATGCAGACTTGTTACTGACTGAGTTATGAGGGAATCCCACACACTGAGTAATGATCAGGTTTTCTGAGCAACTAACACACAGGGCTTCCCTCAGCTGGTAAAGAATCTGCCTGCAATGCGGGAGACCTGGGTTTGATCCCTGGGTTGGGAAAATCCCCTGGAGAAGGGAATGCCTATCCACTCCAGTATTCTGGCCTGGAGAACTCCATGGACTGTATAGTCAGTCCGTGGGTCGCAAAGAGTTGGGATGACTGAATTACCTTCACTTGGTCTTCTCTGGCAGCGGCTCAGATGGTAAAGAATCTACCCACAATGTGGGAGAAGGAAATGGCAACCCACTCCAATATTCTTGCCTGGAGAGTTCCATGGACAGAGGAGGCTGGTGGGCTACAGTTCATGCGGTTGCAAAGAGTCAGACAAGACTGAGCAACTAACACACACATTATTGTTGGTGTCGTTCGGTCACCAAGTTATGTCTGATCATCTGTGACCCCATGAACTGTATCAGGCCAGGCCTCCCTGTCTGTCACCATCTCCCAGGGTTTGCCCCAACTCAAGTCCATTGTATCATATGATTTGGAAGATTCTGTGATGCTTAAAGGATTGTTAAAGTCAGACTGGCTGCTGTACCTAAATAAAATCGCAGAAGCATATAGTAGATTAGTGAATATAACAAAAAAGACACAGACAGCTAGAGACAGCACACTAGAGGTTACCAGTGGGGAGAAGAAAGGAGGAAGGGGCAAGATAGGAGGATGGGGTTAAGTATAAAATATTGTCTATAACATAAGTTACACGGATACACTGTACAATGCAGGGAATATAGCCAATGTATTTTAATAATGATAAATGGAATGGCACCTTTAAAAATTGTGGATCACTGTACTGTACACCTGTAACAAATAATATTGTATAGCAACTATACTTCAATTGAAAGAATAAAAAAAGAATGAGTAGAAAAATGGTAGCAGCAGCTTCTAATCTTATTAGATTCGCTCTTAGATTTACACGGACTTGACATTTTCTTGAGTTGACCTTGCTAATGAGGCATATGATCAGAATGTCTTACAATTGCAGTGCTCAGTGACTCCCTGACCCACAGCAGCCTTCTGTCTCTGGATTCACCCAGGAGGGATGCTGCTGCTGCTAAGTTGCTTCAGTCGTGTCTGACCCTGTGCGACCCCATAGACGGCAGCCTATCAGGCTCCCCCGTCCCTGGGATTCTCCAGGCAAGAACACTGGAGTGGGTTGCCATTTCCTTCTCCAATGCATGAAAGTGAGAAGTGAAAATGAAGTCGCTCAGTCATGTCTGACTCTTAGTGATCCTATGCACTGCAGCCTACCAGGTTTCTCCATCCATGCGATTTTCCAGGCAAGAGTACTGGAGTGGGTTGCCATGAGTTGGTCCTCGACAAACTCAGCAGCATTTTCCATCCCTTCTCCACTGAGTCCCTGCTTTTCTCGGGTTCTTTTTCCATTCCTCTGGCCACTTTCTCAGTCGCCTTTGCTCCATCCTATTAATATTTCTGGCTTCACCCGCTCCTTTAACTGCTAGGATTCTGCAGGTCCACATCCTCAGCCTTGTGTTGCACTCATGTTCCCACTGAGCCAGAAAGTTTGCCCTGGGCTCTGTGCTAGGCTCTTGGGGACGCATCACCATGGAGATGTGCCCTGGGCAGCTCACTAGTGGGAAAGCAGGGAGGCAACAGAGACCATGAGGAAGTGATAACAGTTCGTAGTGAGGCGTGGGAGGGAGAGGAGGGCCAAAGGAGGGCTGGAGAGGTGAGCGGGACCTGCCCTGTCTGCCATCCCCCGTGCCCACTCCCCTCTACCTCTCATGGGGGATCTGGTTTGCTCCCACAGCTTCTCTGATCACCTAAGAAACAGCTTTGAGTCCTTCACCTGCAGATCCCAACTTTGCCACTAACTAAATATGTCTGAACCAGCATCAGTCTCATCCTTCCCGATCTGCCTTCCTCCCCCAGGGGCCTTGTATCAGTCAGGGTCATGGATACTCATCAGCTTCCATCCAGAGAGCCCAGCGGTCCCTGCACACCTTCCCTCTGCACTTCTCCCATCCAGTCACCAACACATGCTGGTCCAAATCCCCCATGCCTTTCGATGCCACCAAATTCTCCTTAGTCCCATGGCAGGCACACCCTCCCTGTCTGCTGAAATGTTTTTTCTGGATGATGTGTAGGGGAAAGGAAGAGTTTTGGGGGTGTGTTGGGGTGGGGAGAAGGAAGACATCTCGTTGACTACACTTCTTTTTTTTTTTTTTTTTTACCAAGTTTATTGTTTCATATCTGTGGCTCTTCGATAAAAATCCTGTGATAGGCGGCACCGTGTATTGAATAAGGTCCATATATACACTGTCGATAGTGTGTATAAATAGATAACCGATGAGAACCCACTGTATAGCACAGGGAACTCAGTGCAGTGCTCTGTGGTGATCTAAATGGGAAAAAAAGCCCCTCAAAGAGGGGGTATATGTATATGGATAGCTGAGTCGCTTTGCTGTATGGTAGAAGCTAACACAACATTGTAAAAGAGCTATACTCCAATAAAAAATAAAAGCATCCTGGCTGACGTTGAAAGAAAAAAGGAAAAGGAAAAAAAAGAGAAAGGAAAAAAAGAAAAAAAGACTCCAATTCTTTAGAATGGCATTTAAGACCGTCCACAATTTACCCTGTCTACCCCCAAGTATCTTTCCATTGCTCTTCCTGCCATCCTTACTCCCTTGGCAAATATCCTGTCCTCTAGTCACACTAAACTAACCCCTGTGTCTCCCTAAATACAACATGTGCTTCTTCCCGACTTCTGTGACTGTTCCTCCCTTTGGCCTAAGAGGCAATGTCTACCTTCTGCTCACTGACTGTCCTCCCCGCCCCCCAACATTCAAAGGCAGCTCAAACATCTTCTCTATTGAAAAGCATTTGTAACTCCCCAAAGTCAGGCTCCATTATATCTTCTCCCTACTGTTCTAGAACTTATTGCCATATATCCCATAAGATAGTCCATGAGGGGCATGCTGCCTCCCTCACTGAGACTGTGCTTCTTGGACTTCGGGCTTAGGTCAAATTTATTCTACTTTATCTCTCTCCCTCCCTCCCAGTCTATCACCCTTATAGTAGGGACTCAGCAAATTTTGCTTAATCGAGTTGAGTGCATCTTTTCATTCTCTAAACTCATCCTCATGCCTGCATTGTCACGGTATCTAAAATTACTGCTGATGCTATGCTATCTACACCAAGGACTAGAGCAGTCATGCACAGATAACCCCAAGTCACTTACACTGGGCTTTGGAATGCATCATGAATTTTCTTTTTTCCAGCAGACTGATTTACCATCTAAATTGTATTTTATTGTACCAGTGTTATAAATAGTCCTCCCCCCGACCCCCCACTGCCCCGCCTGCCCCGAGTGTGTAACAACTGCAGTGAGGAAGGTAATTCAGCTTTTGGGTGAGGAGGAGATAGCTGTGTACACCTGAGTTTACACCTTGGTTCTGCTACTTTCTAGCTGCAAGCCCTTGAGGTTATTGCTTAATCTCTCTGGATCTCTGTCTTCTTAGCCGGCATAGGATAACAATACATATAGCGAACCCCATGGACCTTAGCCCTCCAGGCTCCTCTGTCCATGGGATTCTCCAGGCAAGAACACGGGAGTGGGTTGCTTTGCCCTCCTCCAGGGGATCTTCCGACCCGGGGATCAAGCCTGTGTCTCATACGTCTACCTGCTTTGGCAGGCGGCTTCTTTACTACTATCGCCACCTGGGAAGAGAGTCAGTGATGCTATATTATTTATTTACTTAATCTCTATCTCTCCTACTGGATTCCTAGCACCTTAAAAGCCCAATTTCCTTTTATTTCCTCAGTGCCCACATAGCACAGAGGCTGGGGAGGGCAGAGTAAGCCTTCAGTCAGTTGTTTTAGACAGACTAACGGGGGGAGGATGGAGCAGGAAATTGCAACCCACTCCAGTACTCTTGCCTGGAGAATCCCACGGACAGAGGAGCCTGGCTGACTACAGTCCATGGGGTCGCAAGAGTTGGACACGACTTGGTGACTAAACCACCACCATGGGGGGAGGAAAGACAGGATGACGGTCCCCATAGAGGTCTAGGGCAGGGGGCCTGGTGAATAAGTTTCCGTGCCTCCACTCAGGTGCTTCACCATGAGCTTGATAGAGGCGAGCAAGGAGGCAAGGTTTTGAAGAGCCCGTCTTTATTTGGGGGCAGGTGGGAAAGATCAGTGACAAAAGCCCTGCAACAAATGGCTTTGGGGCCACAAAGCAATTGTCATGCCAGTCCAGTGACAGACTGGTGGCTCAGATGGTAAAGAATCTGGCTTCAACTCAGGAGACTCGGGTTCGATCCCTTGGTTGGGAAGATCCCCTGGAGAAGGGAATGGCGACCCACTCCAGTATGCTTGCCTGGGAAATCCCATGGACAGAGGAGCCTGGTGGGCTACAGTCCAGGGAAGCTTTAAGTGTGAGCTACAGATTCTGCAGCTAAAGGCTTGGATCCTGACCCTGACTCATGCGTCTTTCTGGTTCAGGATACCAGGGATGCTGTAACGCATCTGAAAACAATGTATCACACACAGAATCCTTTCTGGAGAAGCCCCGGCTGCAATGTGGGCAGCAGGGAGCCTCGTGGGGAGAGCAGCCCCGCAGCCCTGGCTCTGGGGGACTGGATTGATTGCTCGTGTCCATGTCCTCTTTGTGAACCTGCCTGTGATGGATTAAGAATCAACGTTGCTTAGGAGGGTGCAGAAGGCATCCAGGGAGGCGATGACAAAGGCCTTCAGTTAATTCTGCTAAATTATCTTCTGGGGACCTTTTGATCATGGAGCGCTAACCACTAAATTGCTAATTAAGTGCCCAGTTAACCTTATTAATAATATGAAATGCACAGGGGCCTTCCTGATTCTGCGGGGATGTATGTTAACGGGGCTGTAAAAAGGCAGCTGTGTGGAGTTCTCCCGAATGTTTGCACGAGAGAAAGCATGCAGACAACTAAGCAGTCCTTCTGACATTTGTATTAAACTGGTCATTAAGTTTATTGTGGAAATTAAATTACTGCAGAGGACTGGCCATTAATTCCTGATTAGGCCTGGATGGCTGCGCTAATGTGAGTGCTGGGCTGTGGGGATGCTGGCTGGTTCTCTCAGGGTAGCTGCTGGGAGGTCGAACTGCTGGGGCACCTGGAAAGGGAACAGAAGTGCTGAGCAGAAGCAGTCCCCTGACTGTGGAAGCGGAACCAGAGGACTGGTGCGATGGTCTTTGGGACAAGACTCAGCAAGACATACTCTTCTTTGGCGGACAAATTTTTCAGAGGCTAGAAGAGGCATGTGCATTTGCTGATGATGCAAAAATCCTTTCCCACACTTAGTTATTTGGGAAAAATAGAGAGTATAGCATAGGGGTTAAGAGCAGGGGTTCTGGAGTCAGGCTGTCTGGGTCTGAAACTTGACTGTCAGTTGGGTGAATTAATTAATCCTCCTGCACCTCAGTATCTTCACTTGTCAAAAAGAGAAATGATTTTACTTTAAGTATAGAATCATGTGAGAAATGAAATGTGTGTATATATATATATATAAATGTGTGTATATGTGTGTATATATATATATAAATGTGTGAGAAATGAAATGTGTGTATATATATATATAAATGTGTGTATATATATTATATGTGTGTATATGGTATATATATATATAAATGTGTGTATATATATATATATATAAAACACTAAGAATAGTGCTACTATTTTGCTACAGAGCATTTAGACTTGGAAAGGGACTTCAAGGTCATCTTTAATTTCTAAATGAGGGATCCAAGGTCAGGGAAGTGATCCCCAAATTCTCATGACTATCTCGTGGGCAGAAACAAAGATTAAAACTAAGATTTGAAAAAACTATAATTTATCTACATTATTCTACATCAGGTTGTTTTAAGTGTTTAGAAAATTAGCAACAGGTCGATGAAGACAGTCTATGGCCAATTATCCAATTTTAAAATATTCTGACTCTCCTGAGGATTTGCTGAAAAGAATATTTCAAAGCGCAAACGGAAAAGTTCACAGACTATTTTTTAATTCATGCTATCTACTAATCCATGCCTCAGTACTTCTCTGGTCCATAAACACACTGATGCTTTCTCTTTGAAGTCTGTAGAAAGGATTCTTTACCATTTTGTTGACTGAATGCTGATGCAGGAAGA
Organism: Tragelaphus eurycerus; assembly: GCA_935064755.1. Lineage (NCBI taxonomy): Eukaryota > Metazoa > Chordata > Mammalia > Artiodactyla > Bovidae > Tragelaphus > Tragelaphus eurycerus. Next base: position 16,807,671 of record CAKXYN010000041.1, read on the forward strand.
GATCGGAGGCTAAGAATGTATTTCGCTATTTATATCCTCTCCAGCTGAGAAGAGGGGAGCATTGAATTCTCCAAGTATGAGAAGCAGGTACCAGTGGTTCCCTGACTATGTTGAGTAAGATGCTTGGGCACCCAGGTGGTTCAGAAATGTAATTCATGGTTACCTAATCTCACAGATGCTTCTATTTTCAGTTGCATTTCTGCAGACAATTACTGAGTAGTTAACTGCCTGCAAAGCTCTGTATTAGGAGGTAAGTGGCAGAGATGAAAGAAGCAGTTCCTGACCTCCAGGGGAAGCTTATGCCCTGGTGCTGGTGAGGGGGTCTGGGAAGTGGAGAGGAGTGGAGACCATGAAAGCCACAGACGTGTAAGCAGACAATCTCAAGACAGGGTGATCAGTGCTGTGGCGACAGGGAGCCCTGGGTGTTAGCCCAGAGAAGAGGCACTGAGCCCGGAATGGGTAAGGAGAATTCTTCATGATGAAGTTTGTACAATGCGACTCAGGGAAGGGCATTCCAGAGAGAGGACGCAGTGCGTGTAAAGACTAATGGAGTTAAAAAATTTGCAAGCAGTTTCATTTCTGTGGAGTCTGAAGACGGGGATGGTGAGGATCTGGTGTTAAGAGGAGGCTGGAAAGGAAGGCAGGAGTCTTATCATGGCACATAGATGCCAAGTTTAGCACTGATGTTTGAAGAGCTTTTAATTTAATCAGAAACAGGCAGCTATGATGATGGTCAAAGACATCTTGGGAGAGCATCTTGATGGCAACCATATCACTTCTTCCACTTATCACCCATGGAAAATGCCTTTTAAAAATAACAAGTGTTGGAGAGGATGTGGAGAAAAGGGAACCTTTGTGCCCTGTTGGTGGGAATGTAAATGGTGCAGCCACTATGGAAGCAGTATGGAGATTCATCAAAAAATTAAAAATCACTCGTTATCAGAGAAATGTAAATCAAAACCACTATGAGGTACCATTTCACGCCAGTCAGAATGACTGTGATCCAAAAGTCTACAAGCTATAAATGCTGGAGAGGGTGTGGAGAAAAGGGAACTCTCTTACACTGTTGGTGGGAATGCAAACTAGTACAGCCACTATGGAGAACAGTGTGGAGATTCCTTAAAAAACTGGAAATAGAACTGCCATAGGACCTAGCAATCCCACTGCTGGGCATACACACTGAGGAAACCAGAATTGAAAGAGACATGTATACCCCAATGTTCATAGCAGCACTGTTTACAATAGCCAGGACATGGAAGCAACCTAGATGTCCATCAGCAGATGAATGGATAAAGAGAGCTGTGGTACATATACACAATGGAGTATTACTAAGCCATTAAAAAGAATACATTTGAATCAGTTCTAATGAGGTGGATGAAACTGGAGCCTATTATACAGAGTGAAGTAAGCCAGAAAGAAAAATACCAATACCGTATGCTGCTGCTGCTGCTAAGTCGCTTCAGTCGTGACCGACTCTGAGCGACCCCATAGACGGAAGCTCACCAGGCTCCCCTGCCCCTGGGATTCTCCAGGCAAGAACACTGGAGTGGGTTGCCATTTCCTTCTCCAATGCATGAAAGTGAAAAGTGAAAGTGAAGTCGCTCAGTTGTGTCCGACTCTTAGCGACACCATGGACTGGAGCCGTCCATGGGATTTTCCAGGCAAAAGTACTGGGGTCGGGTGCCATTGCCTTCCCCGACCAATACCATATACTAAGGCATATATATGGAATTTAGAAAGATGGTAACAATAACCCTGTATACGAGACAGCAAAAGAGACACTAATGTATAAAACAGTCTTCTGGACTCTGTGGGAGAGGGAGAGGGTGGGATGATTTGGGAGAATGGCATTGAAACATGTATAATATCATATATGAAACGAGTCACCAGTCCAGGTTCAATGCACGATACTGGATGCTTGGGCCTGGTGCACTGGGATGACCCAGAGGGATGGTATGGGGAGGGAGGAAGGAGGAGGGAGGAGGGTTCAGGATGGGAACACGTGTATACATGTGATGGATTCATGTTGATATATGGCAAAACCAATACAATATTGTAAAGTTAAAAAAATGAAATAAAATTAAAAAAAAGAAAAAAAAATTAAAAATAGAACTACCATATGATCTAGCAATTCCACTTTATTCCAATTCTTGGGTTTATCTGAAGAAAATAAAGACACTAATTTGAAAAGATATATGCACCTTCCTATTCACTGTAGTATTATTTACAATAACCAAGATATGGAGATAACCTGAGTGCCACTAATGTATGAATGGATAAAGATAATGGAATATATCACACACAATGGAATATTATTCAGCTATGAAAAGAATGAAATCTTGCCATTTCCAACAACATGGACAGATCTTGAAGGCATTATGCTAAGTGAAATAAATTAGAGAAAGACAAATACTGAATGAACCCACGCATATAAAACAAAACAAAAACCCAAACCAGGCTCATAGATACAAAAACCAGACTGGTGACTGTCAGAGGCAGAGATGGGTGGAGGGGAGCAGAAATGGGTGAAAGGGGTCAAAAAGTAAAATAAATAAATAAGAATAAAAAGAATGCTTGATCACCAGAAGAAGAGTGGAGGGGATTTATGTGCAGGTGGCTCCCAGATCTAAGTCACACCTTGGGCTCTCGTTGTGTGGGTGGGTTTGCTCACCTGAAGCTGAGACTTGGCTGCGACCTCCTGGTAATACGGGGACTGGGAGTTATCCAGCTCTGACTTGAACTTCTGGTTTGCCAGAGAGATGCTTAGCTCTACTTTCTGCTCCAGTGCATCCTCAGCAGCATCAGTGAATTCTATCTTTCTTTCCTGTGTTAGAGTTAGAAAAAAGAGAAGTGATTTTATTACTGTAAAACATAAGCAAATGGTTACATCATATAATATGTATGCATTGCTATTGTCTCAAGAAGTGGGTTATGAAGCATTAAGTGCTTTTAGAGTAAGTCCTATTAACTAGAATTGGCCTCTGAATTTCACTGAGAGGCAAAGTATCAGAGCTCTAATGAGTTAATTATGTAGAGTCTTCAAGAACATTGTCATTTTATGACTGTATGCTCTTGTGGAAGCATTTACAAACACACACACACACACACACACACACACACACTTGTTTACTTTTTATATCTTTTGGTTCATTTAAAATAACATCTCCTCTATCATCTAGGGTGGAAACCTTTGTCTTCTCTGAACCTTTGTAGTGGTGAATAACATCTGAATCGCTCATTTGGTGCCTTTGATATACTTATATAGAGGTTTGGTTTGATGGTAATCTTGTCATCCCCCAAATAATCCCCTTGAATCCAGTGTGATTCTCACACTTCACTGAGTCCCCCACAGCAAGAAACATGAGACCATTTCTGTACAAAACTCTTAGGGAATATATATGACGGGGCAGGTCACATCCTTAGTAAGCTGTCTTGGCTTATTGATTTCATCTTCAGTCACAGTACTTATTTTTTGTCCTTATGCACACTATGAATTCCTTGAAGGCAGGGACTAAGTCTTGCTCATCTTAGTGTCTTTATGTACAGCCCAGTGTTTGGTGAATGAAAGAATTAGATGTAGGTGGGAAAAGGATGTTAAGAGGAGGATGTGATGAATGTGAAATAAAACCTTCGGAGCATATTTACTGCAGAAGGAGGGACCTATATCAGACTCTGAAGGAGATGAAATACCGGTAATGTGAGAAAAGAGAAGGCAGACTGGAGTTGTCAGAAATTTTGTAGTGAATGTGCTTAATCTCATTAATTTTTTCCAAAGGCAGATTTCACTGTTGGTAAACCAGTACTTCTGAGAAAAACAAAGCATTGAAATTTGTTGTTGTTCATGGCAATAGTTCCATCAGGTCTACAGTCATCCAGCCTAAAACCCAGAAAGAATGGCCTGCAGGGTTCTCATCCCTGAGTTTCCATGTGGAACTGATGAGACTGATGAGACTGAACTTCCTGTCCTCACCTCCTGGCTTTGACCTGTGCTTTGGAGGGAGGGTCAGAGGAAAAGGAAAGGGCGCCAAAGGCCTCACAGACCACAGAGAATGGTAGACCTATCACAGTGGCGGCATAAGGATAAAATCCAGGTTCTGATTTGGGGCCCTTTCCTTACATTACTTATGTCATCCTGCTTACTTATAAATCATACGCAGAGTGAAAGCGAAAGTCGCTCAGTCATGTCTGACTCTTTGTGACCCCATGGACTATACTGGGGTGGGTAGCCTTTCCTTTTTCCAAGAGACCTTCCCAACCCAGGGATTGAACCGGGGTTTCCTGCATTGCAGGCAGATTCTTTACCAGTGGAGCTATTGGGCAAGCCCATATGCAGAGTACATCATGCAAAATGCCAGGCTGGATGAAGCTCAAGCTGGAATCAAGATTGCTGGGAGAAATATCAATAACCTTAGATATGCAGATAATAGCACTCTAATGGCAGAAAGTGAAGAGAAACTAAAGAACCTCTTGATGAAGGTGAAAGAGGAGAGTGAAAAAGTTGGCTTAAAACTTAACTTTCAAAAAACGAAGATCATGGCATCCAGTCCCATCACTTCGTGGCAAACAGATGGAAAAAAAAATGGAAACAGTGAGAGACTTTATTTTCTTGGGCTCCAAAATCACTATAGATGGTGACTGCAGCCATGAAATTAAAAGACACTTGCTCCTTGGAAGAAAGCTATGACCAACCTGCTGCTACTGCTAAGTCACTTCAGTCGTGTCCGACTCTGTGTGACCCCATAGATGGCAGCCCACCAGGCTCACCCGTCCCCGGGATTCTCTAGGCAAGAACACTGGAGTGGATGGCCATTTCCTTCTCCAATGCATGAAAGTGAAAAGTGAAAGTGAAGTTGCTCAGTCATGTCCGACCCTCAGCGACCCCATGGACTGCAGCCTTCCAGGCTTCTCCACCCATGGGATTCTCCAAGCAGAAGTACTGGAGTGGGGTGTCATTGCCTTCTCCGTGACCAACCTAGAGAGCATAATAAAAAGTAGAGACATCACTTTTCCAACAAAATTCCATATAGTCAAAGCTATGGTTTTTCCAGTAGTCATGTATGGATGTGAGAGTCATGTATGGTCCTTCTTTACGGACCATAAAGAAGGCTGAGTGCTGAAGAATTGATGCTTTTAAACTGTGGTGTTGGAGAAAACTCTTGAGAGTCCCTTGGACTGCAAGGAGATCCAACTGGTCAATCCTAAAGGAAATCAGTCCTGAATATTCATTGGAAGGACTGATGCTGAAGCTGAAGCTCTAATATTTTGGCCACCTGATGTGAAGAGCTGACTCATTGGAAAAGACCCTGATCCTGGGAAAGATTGAGGACAGGAGGAGAAGGAGTTGGCAGATGGTGAGACGGTTGGGTGGTATCGCTGACTCAATGGACATGAGTTTGAGCAAACTCCAGGACACAGCGAGGGACAGAGAAGCCTGAAGACCATGAAGAGTTGGACACAAGTGAGTGACTGAACAAAAACAACCTTACATTACTGAGGCTTCCCAGATAGCCCAGGAGTAAAGAATCTGCCTGAAAATGCCAGAGACTCCAGAGATGCACGTTTGATCCTTGGGTTGGGAAGATCCCCCGGAGTAGGAAATGGCGATGCACTCCAGTATTCTTGTCTGGAAAGTTCCATGTACAGAGAGCTTGGAGGGCTACAGTCCATGGGGTCACCAAGAGTTGGACATGACTGAGCGTGCAGGCACAAAGGGCATAAGGACCTTATATAACTGTCTTCTTCTGGGTCTGCTGCCTGCCTGGCACTTCCACAACTCCACCACTGGAACAAGGGAGTGATATTTGACTGCTTCTACACTGTCTGGGCCCACAGCCTTTCGAAGGGGTTGAAAATATCCTCCTTTGATTGTTGTTGTTTAGTTGCTCAGTCATGTCTGACTCATTGTGACCCCATGGGCTATAGCCCTCCAGGCTTCTCTGTCCAGGGGATTCTCCAGGCAAGAGTACTAGAGTGCGTTGCCATGCCCTCCTCCTTCTTTGGATTAGGAGATGAAAACTGCTGCTGCTGCTAAGTTGCTTCAGTCGTGTCCGATTCTGTGCGACCCCTTAGATGGAAGCTCACCAGGCTCCTCCGTCTCTGGGATTCTCCAGGCAAGAACACTGGAGTGGGTTGCCATTTCCTTCTCCAATGCATGAGAGTGAAAAGTGAAAGTGAAGTTGCTCAGTCGTGTCCGACTCTTAGTGACCCCATGGACAGGAGCCTACCAGGCTCCTCCATCCATGGGATTTTCCAGGCAAAAGTACTGGGGTGGGGTGCCAAACTGCTATGTATCAAATAAATAAGTAACAAGGATTTATCATACAGCACAGGGAATATAGCCATTATTTTATAATAACTTTAAATGGAGTGTATAAAAGTATTGAACCATTATGTTGTACACCTGAAACTAATACAACAATGTAAATCAACGGTGTATGTATGCTCAGTCACCTCTGTCGTGTCTGACACTTTGCGACCCCATGGACCACAGCCCGCCAGGCTCCTCTGTCCATGGGATTCTCCAGGCAAGAATACTGGAGTGGGTTGCCGTGCTCTTCTCCAGGGGATCTTCCGGACCCAGGGACTGAACCTGTGTCTCCTGCATCTCCTGCACTGCAGGTGAATTCTTTAACCACGGAGCCAGTCGAGAAGTCCAAATCAGGTAGTCAATTAAAAAGTCCCCCTTTAGTGATAACCAACATTCAATTCCCTAACAATCCTCTCATCCTGAATGCCTTTTCACTCAAACAGGGTGGTGGCCAGCGTTGCTTTTTGCCAGAAAACACTGTTTTTATTTTTCCCCAGCTTGACATGCAGGATTTCAGTCATTTGGATATTTTTTTTGGACTATTTGAGCTGGACATGACTGAGAAAAAAGCCTCTGTCCTTGCTGTCAGGGTGGGATTACACTTTGGTGGGGAATGGACTTTGTTGATGAGTTGAGAGATGCGTTCATTCATTCACCCATCATTTATTCACTCTAATGCTACGTGAAAGTCCTGTGAGTCAAGGTCATGTTTAAAGGGCTGTCTGCATATAATGTTGGTCCATTCTAGTGAGCTTTAATAATTAGAAAGGGGTAGCACTAATGACAGCGGATGGCCAGCCCATCCCTGTTTTACTAATAAAACCAAACAGACATGTGAAGAGCTAGATTGAGTCTGAGAACGTCTTACTCTCGTAGGCACTCTGGTGTCCGGGAGGGTGTAGTTGAGGATTTCGTTGAGCAGTGTGTCGGTAGGGAGAGGCAAGGGCCCGGGTGAGACACTGGCAACGTCTGTGGAAATTTTAAAAAGAACAACGATGAGACTGGAGGAATTTAAAGTAGAACAAGGTCACAATGTCACATGCTTTTCCTGTCGCTCTGGAAATTACGGATATCAGAACTCATTTTCTTTCAAGATCACATATATATGTTCTTGGGCAAAATATAACTCATACTCTTGATTCCACTTAAATTTCTCATTACTCCTTTCCAGGTTTGCCAAATGAGGTCTGGTTAATTTTTCTTTTTGTGACTATATTAAGGTCACAAAGATATCTTATCTTGAATTTGTTTGTTGGAAAACATTGGTAATGATTGCCTCCAAGTGGTAGGATAATGGGTGATTTGGTTTTCCACTTATTCTTTCCTATATTTTCTAAGATTCATGCTATGAGTTTAAATTATAAAGTTAGAAATACAGTCAGTTTTGAAGCAGTGCATTATAAACTGTGTCAACTTCAATTAAGGATTGCTTTTCAAATAACAGGCTTTCATGATGATGTGAATTAAGATTCAGAAGCAGATGAAATGAGGACATCCAAGCTTACCTGTTGAAGACACAGGGGTTTGACCAAGCTCTCCTAAGGTCTCCTTTGTGACTACTTCATCTTTTCTATTAGCACAATAGAAAATAAAAAACAGGTGGTGAAAAGGAGCTTGATGACAACAGAGGAAACACATTTAACACATTTTCTTGTATTTAGACCTAAAAATTAGAGAGAAAGTATACTTTAAAACTAGATTTACCTATTCTTTTAATCACAAAAGTAATCTTGTAATACATTTTCACTGAAGAAAAATTCAAACAACTTCCAAAAATATTATTTTTGACTCCAGGGTTTTTCCTAAGCACCTTGGCTTTTTGTAGTCCTGGGGAGCATTTTCATGGTAGACAAAGGTTTGGGGGGCTTGATACTTTATAGTTCCACTATGCTCCAACTGTGTCCTTGACATCAAAGACAATTGGTCACAAGAACTATGACTGAAACAATCTTGCTAAAATCTCAGACGCTCAAACCTGCAAACTCAGAAGAGTCATTAAGTTTATCTGATAAAGTAACTCTTGTGGTTACGATAATGAGAGAGAGATAGATTTTTGGATAATGCAGATGTATTAAATCCCTATTCTGGACATAATCATTGCCCACCATGGTGACCTGCTGGGGACTTGTGGGTAGGCTTGCAGTGCCAGGGACTGTCAATGTGGATGATGTCCAAGGGCAAATCCAAGGTCATGGTTATAGGGCTGTCTGCATATAATGTTGGCCCATTCTAGCAAGCTTTATTTAGAAAGGAGTAGCAGTAGTGATATCTATTGAAGCGTACTGAATGATTTCTTACTGTAAGCTATCAGGTCTCAAAGGATGGTGTCTGAGTTTCTGCAACATAGCCATGATGGACTGTTTGATCCAAACAGTAGCTCATGCTGACGGCAGACCAGGAGTAACGGTGAGGTCCTCTGTTGTAGGGTCATGGAGAGGTGGGACTCTCCAGGGGGCTTGAAAGGAGAGCAGGATTTGGATGTGTGGAGAGGAAAAGCAGGTTCTCCAGACAGAGAGGAAGACCGCAGTCAGAGCCCAGGATGAGCAGGGTGTGAGCTGGACGCGGTGGGGAAGTGTCATTGTGACCGTGGTGGGGTCATGGTTTGTGGAGACAAAGCTGGAAAGGTCAGGGGGTGAAAGCTTTGATTAATTAGTTTGGTCTCTTTCTCAGTGGAGGTCCTAACAGGGAACAGATAGCTCACGCAGAGCGTAATCTGAGCAAAGTTTAACAAAGGCCTTGCTAAGTCATGGGACAAGTGTGAGAGCAACCACAAGGGTGAGTGCAGAACACACAGCTGGTAACAGCGAGGGGCCAAAAGCTCCTCTCATCCAGGAGGGGTGAGGAGATGGAGCAGTGATGCCAACCAGAGACCCAGAAGGCTCTGTGCGAAGAGAGGGCTGCCTGACAGGGGCTGGGTGGAGGTTGAAGGAGGCCAACCGTCTAGAAGACTTTGCAGGCGGGAGGTTGCATTCCGTTCACCTCACTCTGCTCTGCCCTCAGGTCTCCTGCCCCCCACTGGCTGATCCTTCCCAGAAGTCAGAGGCCAGGGGAGGGGAGCGAGGCAATCATTCCTGCTCGACCCTTGGCACAGAGCAGGTGGAGATAGATGCTATGCTATGCTAAGTCACTTTCAGTCGTGTCCGACTCTGATGGGGAGACGAAAATCCCAAGGGCCAGAGGAAGATGCGGGAATATTTTCAAAAGCCTTTGAACAAAGTTCAGTGCAAAAAAGGGCCTATCTCAGACATATAAATCCAGTGGAAGTTATGCAAGGTAAGCAGGGGAAGAGGTTAGAGGCAGGAAAACCTGTTAGGGAGACCAGCTTTGACTTTTTTCACTGTGTAAATTAAAAAGATCCTGGACCAGGTGGTGACAAAGGGAGCAGAAATGAAGGAACAAATGTGAAAAGGATTGTCAGTAATTCCTATAGCCCAATTTGTGTCTCTCTCTGCAGCATTATTATCTTCAGATTTAGATTTCTAAATGTTATATAATGTGTGTGATTTGTGAGTTTAGAGTTTGGCAACAGCATCTCTCTTCTTTAATCATTTTATTGAATGTACTTTTCCTTTGTTTTTTTTTTCATTTCGATTTTCTTATTTGATATTCAGTTCTTGTTGAAGGCATAGCTCAGTGCTTCAGTAATTTAGTTTGAGAAATACTAACACTTTATAGAATACCAAATGAGAGTTCAAAATTCAGGTTGCTCTCTGATTGCATTAAATATGTTTTCAATGTAACTAATATTTTTCAACAATTCTAAAAACAGCTATTTTAATTGCTCTATGTCTTATAAGTAAAAAAAGCATATTAGGTAATTGTCACCTGGTATTGCATTCATTTTTATCTGCAAATGTAGTGCAAACCTCTATCTCAGTCTATAAGGTCTATCCATTTCCCTTTTATATACTCATTTATCTTCAGCAAAATACATGCACAAATTGTCTGTCAGAATCACCTACTCAGATCTCAGTAGCTGAAATAATATAAAGGCATAATAGCTCAGTCTCACTGCATCGTGTGATCCTTCAAAAGTCAAGAGCATGCCGCACTCTATTTTGGGTACTTACCTCTCAAGGAAGTTTCTCTGTTTCATTCTCTGCAGAAAGATAAAAAGTCATTTTACCAAGAGATAATGCCAACCGAAGAGCCAGAGTCTATTTTCATTCCTCTTTCTCTTTAACTTTACTTCAACCTGCCTGTGCAATGTTATTTTGCAGAAATGAAATTACTGTTGGCCTTCTCAGATCTTTCCAAGCATTTCTTCAACCAACCCATACCCTGGGGAAACTAATTCTAAACAGGACGGGACTGGAGGCCTGAGAGCTTCTTTGGACTAACTTATGTATCGTTTTCGAACTGACCTGATGAAGAAGATCCAGGTGCTCCTGGGAGTTGCTGAAATTTTTCCCGATGTCGAAGAGGCAGAAGGTCTCCTGCTGGCAGATGCTGACCCAGTCCTGGTATTCCCCCGGCTCAGGGAGGCGATCCAGAAAGATCCGATAGGCTTCCCACACTGCCTCCTGGCACACTGGAAGGCAGCATGCCTTAGAAGATGCCACATCCTTAGAAGATGCCCTTCTCCCAACCCAAACACAGTCCTAAACATGGAGAGCTCTGTCATGGCTGATGTTGACACACTAGCTTACAGCCCATAGAGATTAACTCATTAAACAAGTATACATTGAGCAGGGAGAAATATATAACTGGGATAAATACTCCCAGGTGTATATATATGCACCATGGAGAAAAGTAAAAGAATGGAGATAGTAATGTGTATGTGTGGGTGACTGCTATTTATAATAAGGTGGTTGAAGAAGTCCTCACGATCAAGGTGACTTTTGAACAGTTTGGGAAGAGGGCCCAAGGCTGAAAGACTAGCAAGCAGGTCAACTGTGGCCAGAGCAAGGCTGAGAGTCACAGAGGTTGAACACAGAAGGCTGTGGTGAGAGGCACACAGATGATACAGGACTTGTAGCCCAGTCGTCTTCTGCTGGGCCATGGGTACCTGGCTGGATCTGCAGATTTTCCAAGGGGTAAATAGTCACACATATATTTAAACACTCAGTGTCTAGATCTCAGCTTTCCTAGCATGCTTTCCTAAATTTCCCTAAGGACAGGACTTTTCCTTCCTCATCTCCACTTGGCCAGCATCCTTGCCCGACTCCCCCACCCCTGACCTTTCTGTGGCATGGTGCCCCTGGGCTGCCACACAAAGGGTGTTTGAAATAATTATGTTTGAGGTTAAGACAGGGAGGGAACTTGGTTGATGGATAGCGCACGGTTTTTGCAAGTAGGGCAGTTTCTGATTCTTTGTGTTAGAAGTCCTAATGGAGTCAACAGCTGATACATCATTAGAAATAATGATCAGATCATGGTGTGATTGTTAGCCTAAAATGCCAGAGGAACTTAAAGAATAAGAATATCACTATAACAGAACTCCATCTGTTCCTGTCTACTTATTTATGTATCACGTTTTCCTAGCAGTTAAGTGAAACTAAGGAAAGGAATAGAGATAAAACTGATGTTAAGTTCTGTCTAATGTTCGCAATGCAAAATAGAAATAACAAATAATGGCACATGAATTAACAGAGGAAAGGAACAGCACCAAAGCAATCCCATCTCTCCAGGGCAGAGGTTAAGAGAGCTTAAGCTACAGGCTCTTCATTTAAATTGGCCCTTTCCAAAGCCTTGTTCCTAACTTTGTATTCATAAACATTAGTTACCCAAAACCGAACATCTGAGCTTACATGCATCTGTCAGTATAAAAAATAAAAACTTTTGTCAAATTTACATCTGCTTCCTTTAATCAATCCTATATTAAAACTAATTATAAATATAACTGAATCCAGAAAAGATTTCTGAAAATAATTAAAATAAGTTATTTACTTAGGAAATAAGTTAAAATAATTAACTTCAATTTATGTATATTTTTGTTACTGAAGAGTATCTTCAAGCACCCCATAACAGACTTTCAAGTATGACATAAGTCACATTAAGATAAGACGCTGCAGCGAGAAGTGGGATGGAAATGTGGGGGTGTGGAGAGAGAGGGACCATGTGACCTTGCCTGCTGTTAGGAAGAGGTGTTCATGCATTTGTAAAGAGTATTTGATGCTAAGAATTGAGCCTGTGGTAGATTCCACTGTATATGGGACAATGCTTTAACTCCTGTTTTATTTTCAATATCAATATTTACAGCTCACCAAACTTACACCGTATCCAATTATTTAAGCTTATAATGAAAACTTTAGAAGAAGAATGCAGTCAGTTAGTTCAGTTGCTCAATCGTATCTGACTCTTTGCAACCCCATGGACTGCAGCACACCAAGCTTCCCTGTCCATCACCAGCTCCTGGAGCTTGCTCAAACTCATGTCCATGAAGTCAGTGATGCCATCAAACCATCTCATCCTTTGTTGTTCCCTTCTTCTCCTGTCTTCCATTTTTCCCAGGATCAGGGTCTTTTCCAATGAGTCAGTTCTTTGAATCAGATATTGATGTGAAAGTATCAAAGTATTGGAGCTTCAGCTTCAGCATCAATCCTTCCAATGAATGTTTAGGACTGATTTCCTTTAAGATTGACTGGTTGGATCTCCTTGCAGTCCAAGGGACTCTCAAGATTCTTTTCCAACACCACAGTTCAAAAGCATCAATTTTTCAGTGCTCAGCTTTCTTTATGGTCCAGCTTTCACATTCATACATGACTACTGGAAAAACCATAGCTTTGACTAGATGGACATTTGTTGGCAAAGTAATGTCTCTGCTTTTTAATATGCTGTCTAGGTTGATCATAGCTTTTCTTCTAAGGAGCAAGTGTCTTTTAATTTCATGGCTGCAGTAACCATATGCAGTGATTTTGAAGCCCAAGAAAATAAAGTCTCTCACTGTTTCCATTTTTTTCCCCATCTACATCTACATGCCATGAAGTGATGGCATGCAAGGGGGCACCGAATTTACAAATTATTTTAGGGGATTAAGCTAGATTTTTAAAAAGTTAGATGACTTCGGTCATAAGCAATTGCAATATATTGATTTTTCCCTCTGGAGGGCTGGGGAGCAAGTGGAGGCTTTGGAACATCTGACTTTCTAAAGAAACCCTCTGACTGCCAGGCAGAGAAAAAGGATTGTGAGTCGTGGGGAGGAACGAGGTATGAGAAACCTAGTTTTGAGACTTTTATTCTTATGATTTACCCTCCCACACTCCCCATCTGGTCTGCATCTGGGTTTCTCTTAGCTTTCTGTTTTAAGAAACAAAGAGAATTCCAGACCAACAGGAGCTCAGGTCATTTATCATCAGCAATGTGACCAGAACCCATAGAGCTGGGGGTGGGTGCAGCTCCCATCACTTGGAATGAGCCGTTTGAGTTGTCCACCTATGAATTGTGTGTTCCCTGTAGTTCTTCCTACATCACCAAACAGCCTAGGCTGAGACATTCAGCAGAAAGGCTGAGGTCCTGTGGTCAGATCTCAAGTAACTGTGAGGAGACTGGGGACTCAAGGCTCGGATTTCTCCAAAATTGTGGAGCAAAGGATTGTGACAATCCTTCCCAACCATTTCAGAGAAGGATGCTGCAGAGTGGTATACCAAAGGGTTGGAAAATTCCAGATGCCTCCCAGCCCCTGAGATCTTTTAATACCTCAACTTTCAAGGTTTTTATTTGCTATGCCTTCAGTAAGGATGGATGACTGTCCCAGTGAGTCACGGGCTGGTGCCCCTGTTCTCCTGATCACAAAAGGATTCTTTCTCCTGGTTTGTGCTGAGCTTCCAGGAGGGCAAAAAAAAAAAAAAAAAAAAAAAAAAAAAATGACATCAGAGCAGTCACCAAAAAAAAAAAAAAAAAAAAAAATTTATCCCTCAAAAATAGTCTAAAGAAAAGACACTGGCCCCTAGATACATCCTAACATTTTGATCTCTAGAAACTACAATGCCTTAGGGAAATAACTCTTCAAGCAGCTTCAGCCATTTGTGCTTTAGGGAGAATGTTCTCTCAGAACATTGGTGAAAAGTTTTAATGGGGACAAGGGCTTTCTGTGTCCCCAAGGTGTAAGAAAGGGTGGCAGGCAAAAGAGCACGATTATCTGGGCAAATTATTAAAATGCAGGCTATGAAGGAGGTCTGTTGTGGAGTCTGAGTCCCAGTATCTCTAGGTGGTTTCCAGCTGATGATGATATCACCTGTTTGTGGACAGCAGTTTGAGCAGCAAGAACCAGGATTCCCTCCATCTTTAGCTTTCTCTGGGTCACACAGTAACATGAAAGAAAGATTTAACTTCTATCTAACTTCTAATATTGGGGTTGGGAGAGAGAGTGAAGACAGAGGAAGGGAGAGAAGGGGGAGACATGGAGAGAGTGGCTTCTAAAAGGACTCATAGTGGACGTTGAGGGGAGGCAGCCCCAGCAGTTGTCTAGGTGGGCGCACAGGGTCCTGCCTGGGAAGCTACCAGAAATGACCTTGGCTCTTGTGTCTGTGCTTTCTGACGAGCATGCCTTCGATTCCATCAGGAAGCACAGAACATTTCCCCTTGTGTTGTTTTAGGATAGGGAAAAGAAATAGCTCAATATTCCATTTGATTTGAGGAGTGTGGATGCTGTCTCCCCTAAATTTGAAAGATAATTTTGTAAAAGCAGCTATGAGAACAATAAGTGGGTTACCCTGTCAGAGAAATGCCACTTTATAGCTGGGTCTTAGTTCTAGTTTCTTTGTGAACCAATTTGTTAGACTTAAGAACACTATGCTGATGAATAGTAAAATTTCATATCACCCAGGGGCAGCCATAAAGATAATGGGCTGTCATTGCTGTGGGGAGAAAACAGTGGCTTGTTTCATCCAGGGAAGCAAGAATGAAAGAGGCAAACCTAATCAAGGATAAAGAGCTATGAATAAAATTCAGAGCAAAGAATTTGGTTGCAGCAAGGAGTAGTCTAGTCTGCAAAGTCCTGTGATGAATCCTATTTGTGAATGTCATAAAAGATTAGAAGCTACATGAAAATAGTCAGCAGTAGCTGTGTTCGTGGTCAGTGCGATGCATATATTATGCATTTATTTTTCTATCTAGTAACAAATAACATGAAATTTACCAGTGTCATTAGCTAACTACTGTGTCGTCACATTCAAATGAATGCTTTACAAGCAGCACTGTCTTTTCTTTGCACTTCCAATGACTTTTTGCATCCATCAACAAGCATTTACTGAGAAAGTGCTACACAGAGGTGCTGGGCTAAATATTATATTAATAAAGAATATTAATATAGTGCACTTGATTTTCTATCATTAGAGTCCTCCTTCTGACTCTGATCCAGTACCTGTCATTTCTCTGCAGGTGTGGCTTCTGTCAAAAAGCAAGTATCTCTTTACTTCCACAGAAAATGAGGCATACAAGGAACATGAGGCTTGGTATTTTTGATACTGTCAGTTAATGATGCTTTCCCAAGTCAGTAAGAATGCCCCACATTAATTTCAATCCTTGCACATCTTATAGATGTAAATACTTAAGAATTTGGTGAGATGTTAGTGTGAAGACATATACTGTTCAGTTGTCATAACGTGGAACACATCAAGGCTAGAATTGCACCAGCTTGCTCTGGTCAGTAAGTCTGGAGCTGGGTGACTGCGCTGTTTGGAATAGAAGCAAACGTCTATTATGATCAAGGCTCTAATCAGTAAACCTCCTCAGCGGCCACAGGGAAGGTGAGCTGAGTCTAGAATTCAGCCAGCAAAAATCTGGATAATATGGGGCTACCTGGGGATGTAATTGTTTTTTGATCCCTAAGTCGTGTCTGACTCTTTGCAACTCCGGGCACTGTATACCGCCTGGCTCCTCTGTCCATGGGATTTCCCAGACAAGAATACTAGAGTGGGTTGCCATTTCCTTCTCCAGGGAATCTTCCTGACCTAGGGATCCAACTGGAGTCTCCTGCACTGGCAGGCAGATTCTTTACCACTGAGCCAGCAGGGAGGTCCTGGGGATGTAACAGAAGCTACCAAAGATTCTTTCTTCTGTTTAAATAAGCCATGGGAATTTTTTTCATCCTTTTTAAGTGAATGGCAAGGACAGCCGCTGATGGCTGTGGTGTGATTGAACTCCATCATGACTTCTGGGAAAGCTGTAAGAGTCCTGTGATGCTGGCTCGTGGTAAAAACTGCGCTGTAACTCTGCTGGAAGCCACAGTAATTGTGTTGTAAATCCCTTTAACACCTCTGCATTTATCTTGGTAACCACTGCTAATTTGTGCCTCTAGGTTTCCCAGCTTCAGGCCTTTTTGCTGAATCAGCAAACTTACCAAGAAGGAAGGGAGGATCAGGATTGTAAGGCGGTTTTTGAAAAGTGCGATCTTAAGTCATAAATCAATTTGCTTAGTTCCCTGATGTCGCAATCATTCTTGTGCTTCTTCATAATAACAACATTCGAATTCAGTACTGGGTTTTGGTAGAAATAAAACAAAGAGGTGAAACCCATAGGCCAAGGCTTTCTGGTGGCTTTTTTTTTTTTTTTTTAATTTAAATTTATTTATTTAAGTGAGAGGCTAATTACAATATTGTATTGGTTTTGCCATACATCAACATGAATCCGCCAGGGGGTGGGTGGCTTGTTAAATGCCCTAATGGTTCTGTGTTGCAGAGGACATGGCTTTAAGACAGACAAACACAGATGTACCATAGTTTCAAAGGTTTATTATTCACAACTCTCAGTTCAGTTGGCTATTTTGTATAACTCTTGTGACTGAAGCAGAAACTGGAAGTCCTGGGCTGAAGACAACCTAGGTATGGATGAAAGAGAAGAGACAAAAAGAGGGGAAGTCTGAACAGGCTACATCTCTTTTCTTACCTCTCAATCTATAATAAGCTTGGAGACTGGCTAAAATCTGTTCCATGGATTCCTGTGGACAGACTTTAACCCCAGTTGGGAAAAATGCTGATCTTTTGGTTCGATGCTTTGCCAAATCGAATATTCGTCTCATGGTTGACACTTTGTACGTTTTTGCGGTATTTTTGGTTGCTTCAATTCTTGGGGCATTATCTATGTCTTTAATTTCAGAACCATATGTTTTAATGGAGAGATCTGTAAAAGAAAGATTGATTTCCTGGTACTAGTACTCAGCCATAAAAAAAAATAATAATAAAATAACGCTATTTGTACCAACATGGATGGACCATGGATGGACCTAGAAATCGTCACACTAAGTGAAGTAAGTCAGACGGAGACAAACATCATATGATATTGCTTGTATGTGGAATCTAAGGAAATGATACAGATGAATTTATTTACAAAGCAGAAACAGACTCACAGACATAGAAAACAAATTTATGGTTCCAAAGGGGAGAGGAGTGGGGAGCGATAAATAGGAAACCTGGGATTAACAGATACACACGACTACATACAAAATACATAAACAACAAGGTCTCCTATATAACATGTGCTGAGTCATTCAGTCAGGTCTGACTCTTCACGACCCCATGGACTGTAGCCTGCCAGGCTCCTTTGTCCATGGGAATTCTCCAGACAGGAACACTGGAGCGGGTTGTCATGCCCTCCTCCAGGGGATTTTCCCAACTCAGGGATCGAACTCAGGTCTCCTGCATTGTAGGTGGATTCTTTACCATCTGAGCCACAAGGGAAGCCCGCTATATAACATAGGGAGCTATATTTAATATCTTATAATAACCTATAATGGAAAAAATCTGAAAAAGAATATATATATGTGTATAATGGAATCACTTTGCTGTATACCTGAAGCACTGTAAATCAACTATATTTCGATTTTAAAAAGGATTGATTTCCTGGTGAACATATACATTTGTGTGTTATAGGTGAAGCACACGATAAACGAATAGAGAAAACTAAAAACTGGTCCTGTGGCTTATGGAAGTTTTATTTTAATGCAAATATCAAATTCCAATGATAAAGCATTTTCAGAAATCAGGGAATAGCAGAATGAGCCGATCAAGTGTATTTTTAAAAAACGTCTCGAATCATCTTGCCTTTAGGAACTGCCAAATATTGAAACGATTTCCCACACATCTCTCTAAAAATCACTCCCCACTTAGCACTCAAGCCTCCCGAGAGATGCCTCTTTTGATAGACATTATAATTCAAGTAGGGAATGATATAGCATTGTGGTACCCAGAGGTGTGCTCTCGATGAGGAAGTGGAGTGCTTCTAAAAACCAAGGGGAAAAAATTGCCACCAAACAACCTCCCTGCCCATTAGTGGCAGCCCTAGGATTTCTCTGTGGGCGGGGTTCTGGGGGTGGCAGTGTGGTTGAAAGTGATTTGAGGCGTTAGAATTTCATTTACAGAGCACGCTTGATATTTTATGAAAGATGATGAGAGAAGGAGTGGAGGACAGGCCAAAGAGAGGATGTTGGCAGAGGATTAAACTCCTGGAGCCGTTCATCTGGCTGCCACCGTGGTGTCTGGTAGGGGGAGGTCTGGATTTCATTTGTAACTTTGTGGACCTCTCGTAAAAATACCTTACATTCACAGAGCACTATTTTATTTTGAGTTTTCTTCCATATGTATTATTTCCTATCCTTGTCACAAAAGCTGTACTATATAGATGTGCATGCATGCTAAGTCACTTCAGTCTTTCAGGCTCTTTGTGATCCTATGGATGACAGTCCACCGGGCTCCTCTGTCCATGGGATTCTCCAGGCAAGAATACTGGAGTGGGTTGCCATGCACTTCTCCAGGGGATCTTCCCAACCTAGGGATCGAACCTATGTCTCCCGTACCTCCTGCACTGCAGGCAGATTCTTTAGACTGAGCCACTGGGGAAACTCCACTACATAGATGAAACAGATACTATTTTATATCTCCATTTACCACCCAGTTGGGTACTGAGGTCCAGAGCTGTCAGAGCATTTTAACAGTGTGGTCACATCTCCATTCCTCCCCTCCCATTCCACCTCCTTCCTTTTAGCCAGTGTACTGTTTGCCTGCCTGCTAAGTCGCTTCAGTCGTGTCCGACTCTGTGCGACCCCATAGACGGCAGCCCACTAGGCTCCTCTGTCCCTGGGATTCTCCAGGCAAGAACACTGGAGTGGGTTGCCATTTCCTTCTCCAATGCATGAAAGTGAAAAGTGAAAGTGAAGTCGCTCAGTCGTGTCCGACTCTTAGGGACCCCATGGATGAGCCTACCAGGCTCCTCCGTCCATGGGATTTTCCAGGCAAGAGTACTGGGGTGGGGTGCCATTGCCTTCCCCAGTGTACTATTTAAGAGATGAATTACTGATGACCTGGGACCACTTACTCTGGCCCCTGGAGACCACCAGCATGTAGATTACAGACTGATGCTGTCATTTTACTAAAGAAGGCACTCCACCCCTTAGCTTCTGAAATACGGTCCAGATGAGGGGATCAAGCAGAAATGTAAGCATGTAGCTGCAGAGCAATTCAAACCTTGCCACAAAGCATATAAACCCCTCCTTCACTGGGGGTAGGGTGAGTGGGCTGATGGAGTCCGAGTAGGAACACATTCTCTGTCACATTGAGGAGGCTCAGAGGACACTGCCAGTCTTGGGGAGTGACCCATTCTTAGAGACTCATCTGCTCACCCAGGCATGCACCAGAGCGATAATGTGAAATCTCTGATTAGAACACAGGGGTCAGCAGCTTCTGAAAGTCTCCAGGTGATTCCAAGATGTGGACAGGTTTGGGAACCACTGTTTTGTGGATCTGTAAGGAGACCTTCAGCTGAAGAGTCAGGAGAACCCTCTTCACATTGGCTTCAACAAACAATAAGGGAGTTATTGCTGTATATGAAAGACAGCTAAAAGGTAAGAACTGCCTGCTGCAATGAAACCTTGATTGTCTTTCTACTACTCTCTCATTTTCTCTGCCCCATCCCCTCACGTGGGAATTTATTTGTAGGCCAGCTTCCACCAAACTAAATGCGCTTGCCCTGTTCATGTTGAAAAATAGCCTTTTCCTACAGTCTGGCTGATCCACGCCACATGCTTGGATGAATACCAGCTGCCAATGAGGATACGCTGGCGCTATTAGCTTGAGCTGAATGGTCCTGGGCAGGGAATTGGGATGATCCTGAGTGGCCCATTCTAACTGGAGGTGGGAGTCAGCCTTCCCTCCATCAGGTGGGCTGCACGGCAGAGTGGAAGGTGCCCATTCCACGTCAGGGCAAAAGCTGCCCGAGGGGGATTCTAGAAGCTGAATACACAGCCATGAGTGGCCACTGCAGTTGGTAAGATAGGAATTTTAGTTTAGGAATGTTAATTTTTAATAAACCCTTTTCAACCTTAACAAAGCTTTGTAATCATATTTCAATCGCCACAAAGAACGGAAGAGAAAAAAATATGCGTCATTGGATAATTCTAAGCCTCTCTGGTGTGGTGAGCACAGACCTCACTCGGGGAGCTCGTGTTCCCACACTCCTGCACCCACACTCCTGCACTCCCCGTCCTTGCCATGGCGCCTGGCTGCAGGGTGGGGCCCTGCTCTTAGGCTGGTCTTGCTCTCGCATGAGCCACCTCCAAAGTCTTTGGTCCTTTGGGGGTTGGTCTGTTCTTACTTGCTTGTTATGCTCTGGTAGAACCCTCTGAATGGCTTGGTTTGGGAATAGGACTTCTACCCTGGCTTTGGGAACAATGCCCCCATCCTGGAATTTTTCCCAATCAGATCCCTTTGGATCCTAACACTTTGCTGATACCCAGGCTCGCTCACAGAGATCCTGCTAGATTTATGACTTGGACTTCATCTTATCAGAGTGGGAACAGAAGGCGAGATGAGAAGTTCACAGATTTCCCTGTTTCCCTGCATTCTCATGGGATCTGAGCTATTCCCTTTCCCTACCTGGGCTGGTCTTTCACAAACATCCATGTGTCCGTGAGTCCACAATGCTAGTGGTCAACTATGAAGTGAACTAGGAGGGTGTGGGAGTTGGTGGGCTTTGGGTCTCCTGATTTCTTGCTGCTGTCCTTTCATTATCAAATGTGTCCCTACTTGGAAAATAAATAATACAGTCACCCAGTTTTTCACATCTCCGGTGGGAGGAGACCTAATGCAGGTACTCTGCAAAGGGCTGCCTCCCTCCTCAAGGAAACACCGAGTTCCATTTTTGAATGTCTACTTAGATAATTCTTTCCTATGAGCTGAAAATTATTTTCCAATAGCTTCCACACATTAGTTCTACTTCTGCCCTCTGGTCTAGCAAAGACCAAGTTACAGATGCTTCTACAAGCAGTTCCTTGTATTTTCTTTATATTAGGCAATTTTTTACTTTAGTATAAACATCCTCTACCTTTCTTTGGTTTCTTGCATCACCTAAGTATCAGATTCCCCAGCCTTCTGTGTTTTTGCAGATCACATGAAGCCAACCAGAGGGGACCCATGATGATAATACTCTCATTTGAGCAGGGTGCCCCCATCCCCTGTCATCTCTAGAGAAACTGTGGGCAAGATTTTTGAGAAAAGAGGCTTCAGGTTACCTGGGTTCAAGAATATTTACGAGACAGGCTACATTGATGAAGTCTGTCTCTTTCCCAAGGATTTCAGATAAAAACAAAACATATGTAAAGAATTGAAACATGGAATGTTACAAATTTAGACGAGGTAAAAAGAGCTGATATTTATTAGAGCTAATGAAAGCAGTCTTGGGTATAATAATTAGATCACATTAGATGCTGTCCTCCAGTGTTGCATAAATTGTAATGTTGATGTTGAACTGAACTCCGATTCTCTGGATACATTTTTATGAGCTGATAGTTTTAGTTTATATAAGTATTTGGAAGGTATGGGGTAAAAGTTTAATGAGAATGAATTGAGAGTTGAAAGACTTGCTATAAAAAGGGAGTGCATTTAATAGATTGGAAAATTTTTTGAGGCAGAAAATATTTCTGTAAGATAGTGATAAAACGTAAGTGTAACCTGTATGATGATGAATTGGCTGTCATCAACAACTGTCTCTGGATGAAGTTCAAAGTTACAAAGAGAAAGACAAAAGTGATTTCATTAAAAAAACCTATATTTTTCATAGTATTAGAAAAATTTAGTTAAATATGCATTTGGATAACAATAAATGCAGTTGAGCTATATTATATTGTAGATTAATCATAAAGAAAACAATCCATAAGCCAGTAGTTTTGGGAAATAGTCATATCATTGAGTGAAGGAAAGTGGAAATTAATATACTTGACTCTTCAGAACTTCCAAGTTCAGAGGT
The DNA here is from genome assembly GCA_935064755.1 of Tragelaphus eurycerus. Taxonomy (NCBI): domain Eukaryota; kingdom Metazoa; phylum Chordata; class Mammalia; order Artiodactyla; family Bovidae; genus Tragelaphus; species Tragelaphus eurycerus. The sequence goes on from CAKXYN010000041.1 coordinate 16,830,154, forward strand.
GGTAGTGGTGATTTAGTTGCTAAGTGGTGTGGGACTCTTGCGACAATGGACTGTAGCCCGCCAGGCTCTTCTGTCCATCGGATTTTCCAGGCAAGGATACTGGAGTGGGTTGCCATTCCCTTCTCCAGGGGATCTTCCCAGTACAGGGATCAGACCTGTGTCTCCTGCCTCGCAAGCGGATTCTTGACCTCTGAGCTGCCAGGGAGGAGTAACAGCTAATATTCATGGTGCTTGACTTTTAAATTTAACTTGAATATGTCCATTATTTGTGAAAGAAAAATGTAGCAGCAACGCAAACCACATGTCACTCCACTATTCAAAATGTTTTAATTAATAGTACCAGCGGTGCCCGCGGCCCTGGCTCTGTGACTGACCAGCTGTTTAAGAGGTATAACATTGACCTCTCTGTCTGAATTTTCTCACCTATAAAATGGAGACTTGGTGGCTATCTTACAAGGTTTCTGTGATATTAGAAGAGCTACGGTGTTGGGCACAGTGTTAAGTGCTCGATAAAAACTCATCCGGTTGATCACGGATTTCGTGTGCCGCTATCGCCCTTCCTTGCTGACGCTCTTGCACGGTACTGCATCGCGGTCCGCCGACTAGACTGCGCATGCCCCATGCATCCCTGCGCTTCCATGCTGCTTGTACATCTCAGGCTTGTGTCTTCGTAGAGAAGGGCTCTTCTCCCCCACCCCCGCTTTTTTTTGTTGGGCTGCTCTTTTGCCTTCAAGGTCCGGCTCTCCTTCTCTCTTTTCTCAGATCTCACGTGTAGAATTCACGTGTCGGTTCCTCCAGCCCCTCTAGCCTGGCTCAGACCTTTTTTACATTTACTAATTTACTGTATTCACTAGGTTTCTACTGTGTTTCAGGCCCACTGTGGTAGGTAAAGGTAAATTAGGTGAACGACTGTCATGGACCTTGTATGTAGCGCTTGCTTTGTCCTGCCTTGCACAATAATTTGTTGTAAATAAATGATTTTAGACTGCAAATACCTTTGGATTTGCAAATACCTAGAACTTTTAGACTGCAAAGTCCCGTGTGTTATAATCCTCTCTTCTCCCCAAGTCACCTCAGTGCTTGCCTAGTACAGTGTTTTGGACACAACAGATATGCAATACATAGCCATTAAGAGACCTAGTGAAAAATTCTTATAGAAATAGTGAGTCTTTTACATAGGGGCATGAGTTAATTTGTTTTATAAACCATTAGACTATGAAAAATAGCTTCATATGTCCTGTCAACCTACACTATTGCAATCTTCCTTTGAAACATCTACTCCTTTCCACAGTGTTGGATATCAGAGGTTTTGGATACAGTCATCTTATTGAAGATAATATCCTAAGTGAAGAGACAAATAAAAAATTTCTTTGTGAAAGAAAACCAAAGGAACAGAAAGGAGATGGTTTATACACAAATTATAATTTAGTAAAATCATCATCCTCAGAATCTTTCAATTTATCCAAGAGTAAACAAACAGGAAATGGAGTCATTAAAAACATGAGTGTAATAGGGAAGGAAATTAATATTGTCTGGCTCTTTAGGAGGACAAACCCTCCACTCTCTTACCCCTCAATTATTGTACTTGATAAGCAAAACCACAGCCAGGGTTAAACCCTGCTCTTTGCCTTCTCCTCACTTGCACCCTTGTGGCTGAACTCGGCTGGAGACAAACAACCATTAGGATTCACTTTAAATTTATGATCCTTAAATAATATCACACTACATTTCTCTGGTCCATTGAGTTTCTCTCTCTTGGAGAACTATGCACAACTTATCTCAGATTTCCTGCACTTCTTGCCAGTTCTCAGTCTCAGCTGATGACCTTGCTTCACATTTTTTTTTGAGAGCAGAAGGAGCCAGAAGATAACTCTTTGGATTTCTAGCATTGCATCAGCTCACTGGCTGCATCTGCCCTCAAATACTCACACTTTCTCTTCTGTATCTGATGACTGGTCTGTGCTCCTGTCTAAGGCCAGTTTCTTTACTTATGCTCTGGATCCCAGACTTTTCACCTCTCAAGGACATTCTTCCAGAAATGCCCTTTGTTCACCTACTGGATCATTTTTTTTTTCTCTTTCTACTGGATCATTCTTTTTAGCCTGTAGACATTCTATTATTTTCTCTTTCTACTTAAAAGATTCTTTCTTAATATCACTTTCCCTCCATTTTTCTATTTGCGCTTTCAGCAAAACTCTTTGAAAGATCTGTTTTTACTTCCTTTCCTGATAAAAGCAAGGTTCTACATGAGTAAGGGAGGATTCCTGTGACATCATGTGCAAAGCTATCAACATTTCCCTCCTCTCTTCCCTTTCCTTCTTTTTACTTTTTTATTAAAAAAATTTTTGTTTGCAATGTGCTCATAAGTGAAAAAGAGAAGGCAAAAATTGCTCAGTTGTGTCTGACTCTTTGTGACCCCATGAGCTGTAGCCTGCCAGACTCCTCTGTCCATGGAATTCTCCAGGCAAGAATACTGGAGTGGGTAGCCATTCCCTTCTCCAGGGGATCTTCCAGACCCAGGGATCGAACTGGGGTCTCCTGCATTGCTGACGGATTGTTTTACCAGCTGAGCTATCAGGGAAGAAGACTTAATATGCTCATAGTGCTCTTGTCTAGAAAACCCCACGGACGGAGGAGCCTGGTGGGCTGCAGTCCATGGGGTCGCTAAGAGTCGGATACGACTGAGTGACTTCACTTTCACTTTTCAGTTTCCTACATTGGAGAAGGAAATGGCAACCCACTCCAGTCTTCTTGCCTGGAGAATCCCAGGGACGGGGGAGTCTGGTGGGCTGCCGTCTATGGAGTCGCACAGAGTCAGACACGACTGAAGTGACTTAGCAGCAGCAGCAGCAGAGCCTGTTGTATTCAACATGTATTCAACATGTTATTGCGTTACTTAACCAGAAGGTGTCGCTATGCAACACATAATATAATGAAAGCTGACCATTGGCTAATGAAATAATCAGTTCTTTGACTATGGGATTGTACCTGTTGAACATTGACATTTGTTGATGGAGGTGATGGTGAGGGTTGTGATTTTGCAGAAAAGCAGACTATTTGAGGAAGGACTGAGACTTAATACGCTGAAATGGACTCCCACTGAGCTGGGAGGTACTCCTGAAATATTTAGGTGGTGGGAAGGAGGACCACGAGTCCACAGGAGGCATCTTTCAGCAGACTGAAGAAGGTGGTTGATATGACACTGAAGTTTTAAGTTGGGGATTAAATTATGTTTCTTTAGAGCCAGACATCCTGGAATGTGAAGTCAAGTGGGCCGTAGGAAGCATTACTACAAACAAAGCTAATGGAAGTGATGGAATTCCAGTTGAGCTATTTCAAGTCAAAAACATGATGCTTTGAAAGTGCTGCACTCAATATGCCAGCACATTTGGAAAACTCAGCAGTAGCCACAGGACTGGAAAAGGTCAGTTTTCATTGCAGTCCCTAAGAAAGGCAATGCCAAAGAATGCTCAAACTATTGCACAATTGCATTCGTCTCACATGCTAGCAAAGTAATCCTCAAAATTCTCCAAGCCAGGCTTCAGCAGCACGTGAACTGTGAACTTCCAGATGTTCAAGCTGGTTTTAGAAAAGGCAGAGGAACCAGAGATCAAATTGGCTAACATCCGCTGGATCATGGAAAAAGCAAGAGAGTTCCAGAAAAACATCTATTTCTGCTTTATTGACTATGCCAAAGCCTTTGACTGTGTGGATCACAATAAACTGTGGAAAATTCTGAAAAAGATGGGAATACCAGACCACCTGACCTACCTCTTGAGAAATCTGTATGCAGGTCAGAAAGCAACAGTTAGAACTGGACATGAAACAACAGACTGGTTCCAAATAGGAAAAGGAGTACGTCAAGGCTGTATATTGTCACCCTGCTTATTTAACTTATATGCAGAGTACATCATGAGAAATGCTAGGCTGGATGAAGCACAAGCTGGAATTAAGATTGCTGAGAGAAATATCAATAGCCTCAGATATGCAGATGACACCACTCTTATGGCAGAAAGCAAAGAAGAACTAAAGAGCCTCTTGATGAAAGTGAAAGAGGAGAGCAAAAAAGTTGGCTTAAAGTTTAACATTCAGAAAATTAAGATCATTACATCCAGTCCCATCACTTCATGGCAAATAGACTTGGAAATAGCAGAAACAGTGGCTAACTTTTTTTTTTTTTGGCTCCAAAATCACTGCAGATGGTGACTGCAGCCATGAAATTAAAAGACGCTTACTCCTTGGAAGGAAAGTTATGATCAACCTAGACAGCATATTAAAAAGCAGAGACATTACTTTGCCGACAAAGGTTTGTGTAGTCAAAGCTATGGTTTTTCCAGTAATCATGTATGGATGTATGGATGTGAGAGTTGGACTGTAAAGAAAGCTGAGCGTCAAAGAATTGATGCTTTTGAACTGCGGTGCTGGAGAAGACACTTGAGAGTCCCTTGGACTGCAAGGAGATCCAACCAGTCCATCCTAAAGGAGATCAGTCCTGGGTGTTCATTCAAGGACTGATGTTGAAGCTGAAACTCCAATACTTTGGCCACCTCATGTGAAGAGCTGACTCATTGGAAAAGACCCTGATGTTGGGAAAGATTGAGGGCAGGAGGAGAAGGGGATGATGGAGGATGAGATGTTTGGATGGCATCACCGACTCAGTGGACATGAGTTTGGGTAGACTCTGGAAGTTGGTGATAGACAGGTAGGCCAGGTACACAACTGAGCGAGTAAACTGAGCTGAACTAAGACACTCAATCTTGGGGCTGATCCTGATTGCGCCACTCAGGGTAGCAATGACAAGTTTGGAAATGTCTACATATACAGAAAGGGAAATCAATGAAACAACAATTAGATTCAAGCACTGAATTCCAGCATTATATTACCCAAAGAAAAAGTCAAATCAGGCTGCTCTGAAATACTGGGCTTTTGACCCTTCGTTTATCGTGTCAAAATTAGATTGTCTGGGCACCACCTAAACATGCCCACTAGTTCTTGTGAAGGCTAGCCCTTCAGTCAAAAGTATCTTTTCCACTCAAGGCTCTAGGTTGGTTCTTTGATACTGACTGGCATCCTGGAAACCATCTCCCTATCACATCACTGAAGAGTTTATTTTTTTCCTTTGAGTACTAAAGTTGGCTGCTAGTCATAGATTGCTTGGGATTCCCAGGTGGCTCAGAGGTAAAGAATCTGCCTGCAATGCAGGACATGCCGGAGATGTGGGTTCAGTCCCCGGGTTGAGAAGATCCCTTGGAGGGAGGCATGACAACCCATTCCAGTATTCTTGCCTGGAGAGTCCCCATGGACAGAAGAGCCTGGCAGGGTAGAGTCCATGGAGGGGTCACAAAGAGTTGGGCACAATTTAGTAGACACACACACATAGATGGCTTACAAGTTTTCCATTTCAGGGCTCAGCCTTGCCCTTGAATCTGCTTCTTTCTAGGTTATGTATTCACATGGATCTTTACTAACCTGTTCGGACTGGACACTCTTTTGTAGAGAAATATTTTCTCACCATCTAACCTTGCAGGTTTATAATCCAGGATTACTGTACACGTATAGTGACAGTAATAGACTATAGGAAGAGGAGAATGAGGTGTCTGTGGCATCATTGTTATGAGAATAACAATGGCTGGGCTGGTAAAAGCACTTAGTGAACCCATTATGTTTTCCTAAGGGAAAGCGTTTCAATGCCTAATGAATGAATTAACAGGAGTGGAGATGGAAGTTACTGGAATCCTACAGAATAAAAATCTCCATTTGAAGAACAGGACTCCACAGAGAGAAAGTAGATAACACTCCAGGACCAAATCAATGACTGGAAGTCTTAAAAAATAATAATTTAATTTCACATGTGCTTTCCAGACAGACCTTAACAAAAAAAAGTAAGCAGTTGTGGCTTTTCTGCAAATGCTCAGCCTGCTTGTGATCTGTTATATTCCAGTCCGCCCCCTCCATTAGAGGAAATGCTCAATTACCCACTTGAAATTGTTTTTCTTCAAAGATTAAGGGCAACTAAATGTACGTCATGCTTAACATACCTGAACATGCCTCAAAAATTATGCAGAGGTACTGAATACCTTCAATGCAGTTTCAGAAAGTGGCATGGATTTTAAGCACACTGTCTTCTGTATGATCAAGTAGAGATCGCAAAAGCTCCTACCTTCTGCTTTCCCATCTTATGTGTAGTTCCTACTGAACTTTCACCATGACAGCCCCAGTGTGAATGTGCTGGAGTAAATGATAGAAAAAAGGACCATAGGGATTAAGGGCAATTCCAGTGATTTTTTTTTTTTTTAGGGGAAAATGGAGGAAATAAACATGTGCTCAGTTGCTCAGTTGTATGCGACTCTTGGCGACTCCATGGACTGTAGCCCACCAGGATCCTCTGTCAATGAAATTTTCCAGGCAAGAACACTGGAGTGGGTTGCCATTTCCTACTCTAGGGGATCTTCCTGACCCAGAGATCTAACCCAAGTTTCCTGTACTGCGGGCGTATTCTTTACTGACTGAGCCACATGGGAAGCCCTTGAGAGTCAGCATGCACAGTGATTATCAGTGATGCAGCTGGTGGATGCCACACCCTTGTCCTCTCGGAAGCTTTGGAAGCCTGGATGCCATCACAGCCTTCCTTGCCTCCAGCACTAGCCTTGTTCAGCTCTACTTTTCGCTGCTGAGGGTGAAAGCCAGTGCTTCCTTCTCTCAAAGAATCAGAGCAGTTGCATTATTTTTCTTCACAATGCAAAAACCAGGTTTGGCCACTGCTTTTGCTACATCAGGAGGAAAGGATTAGGACCTGGGAAAACCACTGCAAGAAACAACAGTTGCTATCTTCTGTTCTCTTGTATATTCCTATGGATACATCTGTATTGAGCTCCTCTTCCATCTCACTGAGCTGAGAAAAAAAAAAAAGAGAAAGGACAGAATCGATAGGTGAGATGCTGGGAAATTTTGCTGAGGCTATATGCAGCTTGGTAACAGGGCAGAAACAGAACTAAAATTGAAGGGAGAAGTAGAAAAGAGAGGGGTGAACAACAGAATCCCTGCTGGATAGTTCAGGGAACTAAATTCAATAATCTGTTATAAATCATATTGAAAAATAATTTGTAAAAGTATGTATATATGTATAACTGAATCATTTTACTGTACAGCAGACATTAACACAATATTGCAAATCAACTCTACTTCAGTAAAAAAATAAGCTAAATAAATAAAATAAAAATGCCTACCAAGTTAAAAAAAAAAAGTTCATTTGACTTCTGGGCAAACATTAAAAATGGTGGTTTGAAAATATATTTTGCTGATCTGATTTTTACAAAATAATTATGTATTCATATACTTGGAAGAATCAGAAAAGATCTATAAAAATGTTAATAACCAATTAAAAAAATAAGAAAAGAGAAATGGAGTGGTGTCTCTTTTGTGTCCTGGGAGGGGGATGCCCTGTGACTAGCTGGGGTCCTGAGCTCTTCATGTCTGGTAGGTGGCTCAGACAGTAAAGAATTTGCCTGCAATGCGGGAGACCCGAGTTTGATCTCTGGGTGGGGAAGATCCCCTGGAGAAGGAAATGGCAACCCACTCCAGTATTCTTGCCTAGGGTATCCCATGGACAGAGGAGCCTGGTGGGCTACTATCCATGTGGTTGAAAAGAGTCATACGCGACTGAGTAACTTGCACCTTTTTCAGGGAGTGAAGACACAGGAGTCCAGGAGGGCAGGGTCATTCACTGTACCCTGAACAGAAACAGGTGCTCGCTCCCCACTCCCTTTGAGGAGGATGTTTGGAGGGAAAGGAGCATTCTCAGAAAGGACTGGCCTTCTGTGGCCTAAGACAGTCGAGCGACACAGCTGAGGTGCTCGTCACCGCATAGCTTGGAGATCACTCATGCTGCCTTCATCTAAGCTTCACAATGGAGCCTCTTGACCAAGGCCCATTCTTAGCCACCTGCCAGATCCAGAGGCACTGTTTCTGCTGCAGTTCAGGACCACGGGGTGCCCTTAACTCTCAAGTGCCCTCAAGGGTTGCAGTAGTGTGTCAGAGGTCGTGGGAAGGCATGGGATCAACACTTAGCTTCTTCGTGTGGTGCTAAATTTACTTGAGCATTTTAGGAGAAAAGTTGAAAATGTGAAGGATTGTAAACGATTTTCACATGAATACACAAGTGAAGTCAGCAAAATTCTTTCTCCCTCAAATAAGCTGGTATTGAAAGTGAGACAGGTTGGGTATTTCTACAAGCTGTGATTAACTGTAAAGCGTGTTTCCTTGGAAAATGGTGAGTGGAGTTGGATTAGTGCTGAGGTCAGGTTGAAGTAAACGGGATATGAAACTGAGGTGAGAACGATTATGTTGAAGTTGCTGGTCGGCCTGGTTAAGGCTTCTTTTCAGGTGCTGACAAAAAGAAACCAGTGTTTTCCCCAGCTAGATGTTTAGCTACCCCTCAAATCACCCTGGGTAGACAGGTGCCTTCTGCGTATCCATATAGGACTAACCCTGTTAGGCCACTCGAGAAAGGGATGACAGAGGATGTTGTCCTGGTCACCTGATGGTTGGATGGCCTCACTGATTCAATGGGCATGAATCTGAGCAAGCTCTAGGAGATGGTGAAGGACAGGGAAGCCTGGTGTGCTGCAGTCCATGGGGTCACAAAGAGTTGGATGCGACTGAACAACGATCATCTTTTTCTTACATTAACTTCTCCAGGCTTCCCTGGTATGTCAGTCGGTAAAGAATCTGCCTGCAATGCAGGAGACTGGGGTTGATCCCTGGGTCAGGAAGATTCCACTGGAGAAGGAAATGGCTGGATTTTTGCCTGGATTCTTGCTTGGAAAATCCTGTGGGTAGAGTAGCCTAGCAGGCTACAATCCATGGGGTTGCAATAGTTGAATACGATTTAGCAGCTAAACCACCATTACAAATTCTTACTTCTTCCCAGTCACTGACCCATCACGAAAATGTTTAGGGCACATCTCCATAGGTTTCAGAATGTGGAGGTTAAACAAACACACAGGTTATGAATAAGAGAATCAGAATGGAATTTTGCAAGTTAATCTGAGATCTGTGCATGATGAGTTGCAATTGTATCTCACAAATGTTTATGGGATGTGACAGTATTCAGAGCATTTTTCTAGCCTGGCTGGACAGAAGTTTGAATGATACAGAGACCAAAGGATTTTGCTGAAACCATACAAGGTCATTCACAAGACAAGTAGCAGCGAATCACGAAGACCTACCAAGAGTCTATAAAAAAAATCCCCCCAAATTAGAAAGAAGCTAATTTCAGAAGCTGGGAGTGCACTGAGGAAATATATTACAGGCAGGGATACAGATTTGTTTAGGGGAAACATTAATGACATGTGCAAAATACCCACTTTCTTCTGGTTCCAGCTGTGCTGATGTGTTTCTCCCCGTGATCCCTAGGGCTGCTATCTATTGGGGCATATTTATCTCAGTAGAGTCTAACCATGCTTGAAGTACTCATAACATGCTGCTGCTGCCAAGTCGCTTCAGTCGTGTCCGACTCTGTGCGACCCCATAGACAGAAGCTCACCAGGCTCCCCCGTCCCTGGGATTCTCCAGGCAAGAACACTGGAGTGGGTTGCCATTTCCTTCTCCAATGCATGAAAGTGAAAAGTGAAAGTGAAGTCGCTCAGTCGTGTCCGACTCTTAGCGACCCCATAGACTGGAGCCTACCAGGCTCCTCCGTCCATGGGATTTTCCAGGCAAAAGTACTGGGGTGGGGTGCCAACATAAATATCCCTAATCTAGCCCAGCATCTTTGTTTTCTGAATCTTTTTGTTACTTGTGACTTTAATATTGCAAACTATGAAACAATTCCTCTTAAATTTTAGTTCTCTCCCGTAAGCCTGATCTTAGAGTATATTGGGAGTTCTGAGTAAAGAGTCTTGCATGCATAGTGTTCTTGCATATATTGCCACAGAAGAATGATACTGTAGCTACTCAAGGAGAGTTGGAGACAAATTAAACAGTTTAAACAACTATAAATCTGTGCCTTTCTTTCTTTTTTTTTTTTTTAAATTTGTGTTGTGTAATCCGTTTTTTTCTTATTAAAAAAAATTTCAATTGGAGTATAATTGCTTTGGGAGAAGGCAATGGCACCCCACTCCAGTACTTTTGCCTGGGAAATCCCATGGATGGAGGAGCCTGGTAGGCTGCAGTCCACGGGGTTGCTAGGAGTCGGACACGACTAAGTGACTTCACTTTCAGTTTTTGCTTTCATGCATTGGAGAAGGAAATGGCAACCCACTCCATTGTTCTTGCCTGGAGAATCCCAGGGACTGGGAAGCCTGGTGGGCTGCCGTCTATGGGGTCGCACAGAGTTGGGCACAACTGAAGCAACTTAGCAGCAGCAGCAGCATAATTGCTTTACAATGTTGTGTTCATTTCTGCTGTACAATGAAGTGAATCAGCTATATGCACACATATAGACCCTCCTTTTCGGATCTGCCTCCAACCACCCCATCCCATCTGTCTCTACCTTTCTTGTGTTTAAGAACCTATCACAGTTCTTGTAGAGAAGAAAGGTGAACTGCAGTTTGAGTACCTGGAGGGCTGAAGTTGCAGTAAGATAGCTCTGCTTTCCTAAGTTGTTTCCTGAACTTGTGTAAATAATCTCTACATGCTTTAACTTTCTAACCTACAAAACGTATAACTATAATCCCACCATTGTTTTGTATTAATGTTTGCATGTTATATAGTTCTGTTTTGTTTTGAAGATCAAATGAGAAAGTAGATGTCAGGATTTTGCAGAAGGCCTGACATATTGTTGGTTGTTATTCTATTTTGAAGTTTAAGGCTAGGAAGAGGATTGCCTGATTCAGCAAATAAAATATAGGACACCAGTCAAACTTGAATTTCCAATAAACAACTATGTAATTATTATTATTATTTTTTTTAGTATACGTATGTCCCATGCAATATTTGAGACACATTAAGTATAAAAGGACAAAAAAGATTCTGTTAAAAGACAAAGATGGTCAGACTGCATTAAAAAAAAAAACCCACCATATACTTTTAACAGACATACTTTAAAAAAAGATATGGGGAAGTTGAAATTAAAAGGATGAAAAAAGTTACATTATGCAAACAGTAATCAAAGGAAATTCAGTTTAGCTATATTCATATCATATTAAATCAGAGGCCTGTTGGTAACCCCTCAGGCCTTGGGGCTGGTTGAGAAGGCCTGATTTGTAGCATTTGCCAATTTTTATGTGTTATAAAATACATGTACTCCTCCATGACTGATTTCAAGTCACAGAACCCAGAGAGATGTGAACAATCACTGTGGGCCAGTTCCAGCACACCCATGGACAAAGTTCCTTCCTTGGCAGAAAGCATTACAAAGATGAAAACAGTTACAACATAATGATAGAAGTTTAAAAGTCATCAGAAAGATGTAGCAAATTATAATTTTATATACTAAATAATATAACCTTGAAATATATAAAGCAAAAGTTTAAAGAACAATAAAGAATGTAAAATCAACAATAATAATTGGTGGATTTTAAGAGATCTTTCTTGGTAATTGATAGAGCTGGCAGATTAAAAATCAATAAAGATAGAGGATTGAGAACATAAGTAAACTTAACCAATGGACATATATGGAACATTATAAAAATAAACTTTCTTTTCAAGCTTAGGGAGAACATATGCAAATATAAGAATATTGACTATACATTGGACTGTAATGCATGTACGTTATGTTCTCAATGCTACAATGCTGTGTTAGCTTCTGCTGTACATCTTAGTGAATCAGCTATATGCATACATATAGACCCTCCTTTTTGGATGAGTTAAAAATCAGTTTTAAAAAACAAATAGAAAATCCCTATGTTTGAAAATTGAAAAAGAAATCTTACAAATAACCTATAAGTAAAAAAATTAACCTATGAGTTAATGAAGAAATCATGCTGGGTATTAAAAATATCTTTATCAAGTGATTAAAACTTTACATAATAAAACTTGTGGGATATAGCTAAATCACTACTTGAAAGGTAAATTTAGCTCATTAAAATGCCTTTTTTTTTTTTTTTTTTTTTGGTGCACTGGGATGACCCAGAGGGATGGTATGGGGAGGGAGGAGGGAGGAAGGTTCAGAATGGGGAACACATGTATACCTGTGGTGGATTCATTTTGATATATGGCAAAACCAATACAATATTGTAAAGTTAAATAAAATAAAATTAAAAAAAGCTAAAAAAAGCTTATTTTAGAAAACTAAAAAAGCTAAATATTTATGAGCTAAGCATCTATCTCAAGAATTTAATAGAAGAAAACAAAATAAATTCAAAGAAAGTACAAGAATAAAGATAAGAATAGAAATTAATAAAATATAAAAGATAACAAAAAAGAGAAGAAAAAGCCATATAAAAGCAAAAAATTTTTCCTTTGAAAATACTAATAACAGAAACAAAAAACATGAGAAAGAGAAGGTACAATTAATTACTATCAAGATTGAAAAGGAGGACATCACTATACTTCCTAATGGCATGGAAACTTAACAATGTTTTGTTGATAAATTTGAAATTTTGATGAAATGGATAAATTCTAGAAACATGCAAATTACAAGTTTATTATACAAAATGAATGTAAGCAGAGACAGAAGAGTTACTATAATCTTTAAAAAACTGAGTCAGTAACCAAATATCTTTTCATAAATATAACTCTTCACCTAAGAGTGCTGTCATACATTCATGGGAAGAACTTTATTTTCATACAAACTCTTACAAAACCTGATGAGGAAAGTATGAGAAAAAAAGTCATGGTCCAATCTCACTTATGAATATGAATATAATAATGTGAAATAAAATATTAGCAAATGGAATCCAGCAGAGTGTGAAAAAAGATGACGACCAAGTTCAGATATATCTCAGGAATATCAGGTGGGTTTAATATTTGAAATTGATTAAGGTAGTTTTTCACATTAATGAATTTAAAGAGAAAAACCACTTGATAATCTCAGTAGGTACAGAAGAAGTTCATGATATATATCTGTATTTATCCATGATTAAACTCTTAGGAATAGAAAGGAACTTTTAAAAACTTGATGTAGCAGATTTTCAAAAACAAAACAAGCACAGAATCTAAAACAAACGCCATTCTTAATGGTGAACTATAAAAGCATTCCCTTCCAGATCAGTATCAAGGTATATGCGATATCAAGGTATATGGTGTATGCAATCGCCATTTCTCTTAATTTAGACTATAAAGGAAATAAACATAGGCAATAGTGGATGGCCTATGGAAGGCAGTAAGAAAATATAAAGAAAGAAAAGATGCAAATACTGAAAAGGGAGATCTTTAGTTTTTGTTATTCAAAAATGATATAATTTTAAAGCAGAAAACTCCAAAGAATTGCTAGTGAATTTTCAGAATTAAGATGGTTCAGCAAAGCTAAGGGATATAAAGCCAATTACTTTGCTACACAAAAACTGCAATAAGAGAGCTGTTTACAAGATTACAGTTAATACCAAGTAACTAGGGATAAGTCCATGGTGTGGAAGCCCTTTACAATATAATTATGCAACTTTATTATAAAGTACTAATAACAGGAGAGATAGTCCATGTTTCTGGATAGAAAGACTTAACATTATAAGGGTGTCAATTTTTCCCCAAATTGATCTACAGATTCAACACAAATCCAATCCAATCTCAGTGGTACTTAGTGATCTGATTTTAGACATATTATGGAAGAGTGGAGGGTCAAGAATAGCTTAGACACTCCTGTAGAAAAGAACAATGCCAGGGAAGCATGGTTACAAGATTTCAAGATTATTATAAATTTGTAATAATTAAAGCAATGTGGTACCAGCTCAGGTGTAATAAAACTAATAAACCCATGTTCAGAACATGGGGAGAGAGGAGGTGAGGCTGAGCTGTATGGGAGAGTAACATGGAAATTTACATTAACATATGTAAGATAGACAGCCAATGGGAATTTGCTGTATGTCTCAGGGAATTCAAACAGCAGCTCTGTTTCAACCTAGAGGGGTGGGATGGGGAGGGAGATGGGAGAGAGTTTCAAGAGGGAGGGGATATATGTATACCTGTGGCTGATTCATGGCGAGGTTTGATAGAAAACAACAAAATTCTGTAAAGCAATTATCCTTCAATTTAAAAATGAATAAATTAAAGCAAGCAAGCAAATAAACAAACCCATGTTCATGACAGAAGAGGCATCACAGACCAGAGAGAGAAGAAACTATCCACTGAATGGTGCTGAAATAATTGATGATCCACATATATATTTAAAGAAACTGTTTTCCTGCTTCACACACATATACATACACAATAAATTTTTGTGGATTAAAAATGGAAAATAGAACTCTACATCTTTTATGGGACTTCTCTGGTGGCTTAGTGATAAAGAATCTGCCATACATCACAGCAGGATCCTCTATGACCCACCTCCCAGAATATTGGAAATAAAATCAAAAATAAACAAATGGGACCTAATTAAACTTAAAAGCTTCTGCACAACAAAGGAAACTATAAGCAAGGTGAAAAGACAGCCTTCGAATGGGAGAAAATAATAGCAAATGAAGCAGCAGACAAACAACTAATCTCAAAGATATACAAGCAACTTCTACAGCTCAATTCCAGAAAAATAAATGACCCAATCAAAAAATGGGCCAAAGAACTAAATAGACATTTCTCCAAAGAAGACATACAGATGGCTAACAAACACATGAAAAGATGCTCAACATCACTCATTATCAGAGAAATGCAAATCAAAACCACTAGGTACCATTACACACCAGTGGATCCAAAAGTCCACAAGCAATAAATGCTGGAGAGGGTGTGGAGAAAAGGGAACTCTCTTACACTGTTGGTGAGAATGCAAACTAGTACAGCCACTATGGAGAACAGTGTGGAGATTCCTCAAAAAACTGGGAATAGAACTGCCTTATGATCCAGCAATCCCACTGCTGGGCATACACACTGAGAAAACCAGAATTGAAAGAGACACGTGTACCCCAATGTTCATAGCAGCACTGTTTACAATAGCCAGGACTTGGAAGCAACCTAGAGGTCCATCCGCAGATGAATAGAGAAGAAAGCAGTGGTACATATACACAATGGAGTATTACTCAACCATTAAAAAGAATACATTTGAATCAGTTCTAATGAGGTGGATGGAACTGGAGCCTATTATACAGAGTGAAGTAAGCCAGAAAGAAAAACACAAATACAATACACTAACGCATATATATGGAATTTAGAAAGATGGTAACAATAACCCTGTTTATGAGACAGCAAAAGAGACACTGATGTATAGAACAGTCTTTTGGACTCTGGGAGAGGGAGAAGGTGGGATGATTTGGGAGAATAGCATTGAAGTATGTATAATATCATATCTGAAACGAGTTGCCAGTTCAGGTACGATGCCTGATAACGGATGCCTGGGGCTGGTGCACTGGGACAACCCAGAGGGATGATATGGGGAGGGAGGATGGAGGAGGGTTCAGGATGGGGAACACATGTATACTTGTGGCGGATTCATTTTGATGAATGGCAAAAGCAATACAATATTGTAAAGTTAAGCAAAATAAAATTAAAAAAAAAAAAAAAAAGAATCTGCCTGCAAGGCAGGAGCCACAGGAGAAATGGGTTCAATTCTTGGGTCAGGAAGATCCCCTGGAGGAAGGCATGGCGACCCATCCAGTATTTTTGCCTGGAGAATCCCATGGACAGAAGAGCCTGGTGGGCTACAGTCCATGGGGTCACAAAGAGTCAGACAAGACTAAAGTGACTTAGCACTCATGCACACATGTACAGCTTTTATAAGGCAATAGAGTGGAATATTTTTATGCCTTTAAGATAATGAAGGATTTTTAAGGTAAGACAAAAAACTCTATAAACCATGGAGTTAAAAGCTGATGATTAAACAACATTAAAATTAAGAATGTGTGTTCATTAAAGGGTACCATTTAGAGAGTAAGAAGAAAAAGCTGCACACTGAGAGAAGGTATTTGAAGGGTAATGAAATGCCAAAGGATTGACATCCACAACTTCAGTAGAATTGCTCTAAACCAATGAGAAAAGACATATCCTATTAGAGGAAGCAGAAAAGGTCCTAAATGTATGAAAAGATACTGCACCTCAACAGTAATCTGAGACATGCAAATTAAAACCACAATGAGATACTATTTCATTCCTAAAGCTGACTGACAAAAAATAAAAGGTCAGGCAATACAGAGTATGGATGAAGATTTGGAATAAAAGGAATTCTTACTCAAAGTGGCACAAACATACAGGGAGACAGTTTGGTCTCACCTGTAAAATTGAAAATGTCTTCCTCATGACACAATGAGCTTTGTCTTCTACTCGGTAGAGAGAGACAGGGATATGCTCTGGAGAGATTCCTGCCTGGTGTGAGCCTCCAGGGACACTTGGGAATACCTGTACCAGTGTTGTAAGTAACGCAGAGTCCATCAAAAGAAGAGTGAATACCCGGTGGTGGATGCACACCAGGCTCAGACGCTTCTCAAGCACCATCTCTGGCCTTCTGAGCCTCACCTGTCTCTCAGATTGGCTCTTCACAAGCTCTGACCCAACATGGGAGACACAAACCCACAGCTCCTTGCCTGCTTTTCCTGCCCCAGGATTTTCTGTTGCTGTTGAGGTGTGAGAAGCACCATGGCCCACCCTCGGTCCACAGATAAGTGCACTGGAAGTGCAGGGAAGTTAGTGTACTTTGAGGTGAATCTCTGGGGAGAGCACGTGCGTTTTTCTCCATTCACCCACAGGCTCCCAACCTCACCGACCATCTGGAGATAGTGTGGTCTCTAAACATGATGCCTTGAGATCAGCAGTTGGTTGCACTTGACTCCAAGTGCTGGCCAGTTTGGGGAGGCATCTTTATGTTGGTTCCCCTTTTTTCACTGTCTTACTCCTCTTTTCCTTTCCCTCCTGGTTCCCTGCATAGCAGGGAAGGTTTTGCCTCAGGGTCTGCTATGTACAATGATGTGGAAGATTTTTTTCTTTCTTTTTTTTTTTTTTAATCAAAGATTTTAATTGCACAATATTGAGAAGTAAAGAACAAAATACAATTATTGGAGGACAACTGCTCTTCAGTATTGGGTTGGCCTCTGCCACACATCAACACGAACCAGCCACAGGTAGACATATGTCCCCTCCATCCTGAACCTCCCCCTATCTCCCTCTCATCCCACCCCTCTAGGTTGTCACAGAACACTGGAAGCATCCATGCCCTAGGAGTGGTTGTGGACCAGGCTCACGTTGGTGTCCAGGTCCTGAAAGACAATTATGCACGTTCCCTGTTGGGAGATGTCATGTTGGTAGTCTGAAATTGGTCATGGTAGGAATCTTTATTTACATTATGAGTATTGGCAAACACTGTGAGTATGGATTTTCACCCCTTGGAAAGACAGTGGCTAATTGTTTATCAGCACACTGCTTGGTATGGCAACCCACTCCAGTGCTCTTGCATGGGAAATCCCATGGATAGAGGAGCCTAGCGGCCACAGTCCTGGGATCACAAGGAGTCAGACGTGACTGAGCAACTAAACAACAATAGCAACACCACTTGGTAGGATTTGGACAAACTAGCTGTGAAGAAGAGGAAGATGTCTTAGATGATACCAAGATTCCTGACTCTAGAGACAGAGGATGACACCACACAACGAGGCCAAAGGCAGAGTGATTTACGCCTGAAAGCAGAGTGTGGAAGATATTACAGAGAGCAAGATGGACAGAGCGGAGAAAAGAAGCAAAAGGCAAAGGAGAAAAGGGAAGATATGCCCATCTCAATGCAGAGTTCCAAAGAATAGCAAGGAGAGATAAGAAAGCCTTCTCAAGTGAACAATGAATGCAAAGAAATAGAGGGAAATCAATAGACTGGGAAAGACCAGAGATCTCTTCAAGAATATTAGAGATACCAAGGGAACATTTCACACAACGATGGGCTCAATAACGGACAGAAACAGTAAAGACCTAACAGAAGCAGAAGAGATTAGGAAGAGGTGGCAGGAATACACAGAAGAACTCCAGGAGATGGTGAAGGACAGAGAAACCTGGAATGCTGTAGTGTATAGAGTCACAAAGAGTCAGACACAACTGAAAGGCTGAACAACAAGTTAAAAAGAAAGAAACAACATAATGAAGGGAATGATTATACAAGCCATTTTATCAATCATATTAAATGAGACTGCTCCTTCCAAACTGGAAATACATTTATGATATAACATTTACTAGAAAAGTGAGAGAAAAACAACCCCCCGGTGGCCCATATTATAAGGACCCACATAAATCTTTCTAGAAGGCAATAAATCATGCTTCTTAAATCTAGCTGCATAGAAGGATCACCTGGGTAGATTTAACAATTATTCCAGCTTGTTCTAACAGCTATTTTGTTAATTGTTTTGGATTTATTTTTGGGGAACTCTTTCCCCTTTATTACTCTTTTGTTCTCTTATGACTCTCTTTAATGTTATGTTTGGGCTTTCCCTGGTGGCTTAGACAGTAAAGAAACTGCCTGCAATGCAGGAGACCTGGGTTTGATCCCTGGGAAGATCCCCTGGAGGAGGGAATGGATACCCATTCCAGAATTCTAGCTTGGAGAATTTTGTAGACAGAGGAATCTGGTGGACTACAGTCTATAGGATCACAAAGAGTCAGATACGACTGAGTGGCTAATACACACACTGTTATGTTTTTATTTTTTTATTTTTTTTTATTTTTTGCGTGTATATCTGTTACAGATTTTTGGTCTGTGGTTACCATGAGGTTTTTGCCTAGCAGTCACCATATATATACATCCGTCCATGGGATTTTCCAGGCAAGAATATTTTGAATTGCTGATCTTTTAATTTTAAATGCATTTGAAAAACCTGGTATTTGTATTCTCCTCCCCTCATGATTATTACGTTCAATATCATGTTTTACATCTACTCATATTTTACATGTAGTAATACTCATTTTGTATATCCCCTAACTTAGTGGATTATATATTATAGAATAGAAGGCGTTACTACTTTTGTCTTTTAATCTCCCTACTAGCTTGGACCTCACCTCAAACAACTTAAATCAGAATCTTCAATGCTGAAGCCTCAGAATTGGTGTTTTTACCAGTGTTGAGAAATGTCACATAAAATTTTGCAGGCCAGGAAACTGGAGTCAGTGGAAAAGGAGATGGTCAGAGGAAAGCCTTAGAGTTGGTGGTAAATGGAGTTAACATCAAAGGAGATAGAAACAACGTTAGCAAAGATAGGAAATACTTTTATTCTCTCTGAAACAAGAGAATGAAGAGAGTTTGGATGGATACAGAGAAACTTTGAAGTGGAAAGAAGAGATGGCAAATGAAATCAAATGACCTCAGTCTTTTCAGTACGTAGGAGGTGGTAATACTAACCGTGATGATCATCATTGTCATTTAGGAGCTGGTGTTTATTGAGCAAAAGTTCCTACAATAGTAATAGATGCTTCACTAATCTTCATTACAGCCCTATGAAGCAGATTCTGCTATTATTTTTCCCATTTTATTGATTAGAAGCCATAAGATGGAGAGATGTGTGGGACCCAGCAATTTGCCAAGATCATACAGCTCATAAGTGATAGAATTCTTTCTGCATCTGTGTGGTGTATTGGGGACTTCTCAAGTGATGCTAGTGGTAAAGAATCTGCCTGCCAAAGCAGGAGATGCAAAAGACTCAGGTTCGATTCCTGGGTCGGAAAGATCCCTGGGAGTGGGAAGTGGCAAACCGTTCCAGTATTCTTACCTGGAAAATTTCATGGATAAACAAACCTGGCAGGCTACAGTCCATGAGACCACAGAGAGTCAGACACCACCGAGGTGTGTTGCATGCACTGCTGTGCAAACCCGAAAGCCTTGGCTTTTAACTGTGCTGTCATGGAAATGAGGAAGAATCAGGCTGCAGGTTCAAAGAGAAAGAGAAGCTTTGAAAACCAACTTTGGACTAGGTCAGGGAGTCAGAGATGAGTGTGACTGTGGAATAGTGTGGAGGGCCCAGTTAAGGGTTTGGGGCATGAATTTGTTCATCAAGCATTTTGTCTGACGTTCTCTAATGACATTCTCTAAAGCTAGTTACCTAAAATGGGGTTAATAAAGCAAATGGAGCAGAAGGTCAAGGACTAAGGTTTCTAATGTACTAATAAGAAGACTGTTGAGACAGGTTCAGAAGTGGATCCCAGTACCAAGGGTTAATATGAAGGATTCTGAGGGCTGGATAGGCTGAAGAATTGAGGAAATTGAGAGAGGCTTCCCACGTGGTGCTAGTGGTAAAGAACCCACCTGCCAATTCAGGAGACATAAGAGATGCACGTTGGATCCCTGGGTTGGGAAGTTCCCCTGAAGGAGGGCATGGCAATCCACTCCAGTATTCTTGCCTGAATAATCCCATGGACAAAGGATCCTGGTGGGCTACTTTCCATGGGGTTGCAAAGGGTCAGACATGACTGAGGGGACTTGGCACACAGCACACAGAGGGATTGGGGTGTTTTGCTGATAGTGAAAGTCATATTTCATAAAGGCAAGAAGGAGAGATTATTAAAAGAGGTGTTTCAGAATTGTGTATCTCGAATCTGGAAATATTACAGACCTGTAGGTGAAGTTTCAGCATTTTGATAGAGGGGCATTTTTGGTTCAGGAGAGGCTTTCCTGCTGTGTCTGACTTCACCCATTTGGCCAGGTACTACCTTTAGATACATCAGTTCAGTTCAGTTCAGTCGCTCAGTTGTGTCTGACTTTTTGCGACCCCATGAATCGCAGCACGCCAGGCCTCCCTGTCTATCACCAATTCCCGGAGTTCACTGAGACTCACGCCCATTGAGTCAGTGATGCCATCCAGCCATCTCATCCTCTGTAGTCCCTCTCTCCTCTTGCCCCCAATCCCTCCCAGCATCAGAGTCTTTTCCAATGAGTCAACTCTTCACATGAGGTGGCCAAAGTGCTGGAGTTTCAGCTTCAGTATCATTCCTTCCAAAGAAATCCCAGGGCTGATCTCCTTCAGAATGGACTGGTTGGATCTCCTTGCAGTCCAAGGGACTCTCAAGAGTCTTCTCCAACACCACAGTTCCCTTAATAAGTCACTTGCCACTAATGTTGTTGTTCAGTCGCTCAGTTGTATCTGACTCTTTGCGACCTCATGGACTGCAGCATGCCAGGCCTCCCTGTCCCTCACTATCTCCCAAAGTTTGCCCAAGTCCATTGAGGTGGTGATGCTGTCCAACCATCTCATCCTCTGCCGCCCCCTCTCCTTTTGCCTTCAATCTTTCCCAGCATCAGGGTGTTGCCACTAAACTTAGACCATAATATCGGGCATTTGAAATGACACCGTGAAAAAACAACTCTATTTCTTTGAAGAGTTCAGAGTGTCACACTTTCTTAATGAGTAATATAACTTTTAAAATTGATGCTTCCATTTTTAGGGTAGAGTTGAAGGATGTGGCCAGCCACCCTGAGATCAGTCATGCAAATAAATGTTGGAGATGGTCCAGAACTAGCCATCATTTGGTGCTGCTAGCAGAGGAAAGTTGGCTTTTGAAAGACTAATAAAAATCATATTAATTGTGCTCATTGTATTATACTGAATTGATTACTAGACCAAGTAGATGTAAAATGGGACTGGATATAGCTGAAATCTCAGGTTTGGTCCTAACCTTCAGGAAGCAACAGTTAAAACTGGACATGGAACAACAGACTGGTTCCAAATAGGAAAAGGAGTACGTCAAGGCTGTATATTGTCACCCTGCTTATTTAACTTCTATGCAGAGTACATCATGAGAAACACTGGGCTGGAAGAAGCACAAGCTGGAATCAAGATTGCCAGGAGAAATATCAATCACCTCAGATATGCAGATGACACCACCCTCATGGCAGAAAGTGAAGAGGAACTAAAAAGCCTCTGGATGAAAGTGAAAGTGGAGAGTGAAAAAGTTGGCTTAAAGCTCAACATTCAGAAAACGAAGATCATGGCACCTGGTCCCATCACTTCATGGGAAATAGATGGGGAAACAATGGAAACAGTGTCAGACTTCATTTTGGGGGCTCCAAAATCACTACAGATGGTGACTGCAGCCATGAAATTAAAAGACGCTTACTCCTTGGAAGCAAAGTTATGACCAACCTAGATAGCATATTCAAAAGCAGAGACATTACTTTGCCAACAAAGGTTCGTCTAGTCAAGGCTATGGTTTTTCCTGTGGTCATGTATGGATGTGAGAGGTGGACTGTGAAGAAGGCTGAGTGCCAAAGAATTGATGCTTTTGAACTGTGATGTTGGAGAAGACTCTTGAGAGTCCCCTGGACTGCAAGGAGATCCAACCAGTCCATTCTGAAGGAGATCAGCCCTGGGATTTCTTTGGAAGGAATGATGCCGAAGCTGAAACTCCAGTACTTTGGCCACCTCATGTGAAGAGTTGACTCATTGGAAAAGACCTTGATGCTGGGAAATATTGAAGGCAGGAGGAGAAGGGGACGACAGAGGATGAGATGGCTGGATGGCATCACTGACTCGATGGACGTGAGTCTGAGTGAATTCTGGGAGTTGGTGATGGACAGGGAGGCCTGGTGTGCTGCGATTCACGGGGTTGCAAAGAGTTGGACACGACTGAGCGACTGAACTGAACTGAACTGAACTTCCTACCTCAAATGATTTTAGGAACATTACTTAGCCTTCTCTGCCATAGGTTCCTGACCAGAAATGAACACTTTGTCTACCAAGCAGTGAAATCTTAATAAATGAGTTAATTAAAATTTGGTTGAGCTTTTACAATAAAAATATAATATTAAGCCAAAGGATTGTTAATACGATTGCTAGCTACAAAGCATTGTGATCAGCTCTGAATTGACTACAGCTGTTTAAAAATAGTGCCCCTGGGTTTGATGCATGTCTTCTAAGTCACTTCAGTCATGTCCAACTCTTTGCAACCTTATGTACTGTAGCCTGTCAGGCTCCTTTGTCCATGGGATTCTCCAGGTAAGGATACTGGAGTTGGTTGCAATTTCCTCCTCCAGCAGTGGTGTGTGAGGGGATGAAAGATGGTTGGATGAAGGAACCCAAGTTGAAATGAAAGAAGATGCCTTTACAAAGGCACCCAGAAAGACACTTTCCCCAAGAATGTGCTGTGTGTGTGCTCAGTTGCTTCAGTCATGTCCAACTTGTTGTGATCCTATGGACTGTAGCCTGCCAGGCTCCTCTGTCCAAGGAATTCTCCAGGCAAGAATACTAGAGAGGGTCACTGTGCATCTCACTGGGACTCCAGAGGACTAGGGGTGGTTCCTGCTCCACATGGGCAATGCTGTTTCCACAAAACCTGGGTAACCCCTAGTTGTGACAGGCACTGGGCAGGCACCTCTAGTCATCCTTGGACTTTGTTTCTTCTTCAGAGGAGTGCCTGCTTCGTGTTTTGCTGCTCCTCCCAAAATGCTCTGTTTCAGGAAGGCCTATGTCAGACGTCAGACACGCTACTGTGCATCTTAAGTTTGGTCCTTCTTGGCTACCTTCTTGCTCTGTGTGAGAACGAGAAGGAGGGGATATAAGTCCTGACTGAGATGCCAAGTTCTCTGGAGTCCTTCTGGCCCCTGATGTGGAGCAACTGGTTAGTTTTGCTTGTTGGACTGGCAACTATTGAGAAATCAAGCCCTGAGCCTTTGGAGTGGGAGCACTGGTTCTAAGACCCTAGAAGTGAAAGTGAAAGTAGCTCAGTCGTGTCCAGCTCTTTGCAGCCCCCTGCACTGTACAGTCCATGGAATTCTCCAGGCCGGAATACTGGAGTGGGTTGCCATTTCCTTCTCCAGGGAATCTTCCCAACCCAGGGATCAAACCCAGGTCTCCCTATTGCAGGCAGATTCTTTACCAGCTGAGCTACAAGGGAAGTCCCAAGACTACCCTAGACTACCAAAGAACTAACCCTAGGGGTATGAAATTTTGAGAACTCACACCAAGAAAACCACTTGAATGCAAGACCTGGTATCACCCAGGTAGCACCCTGTGCAGGATGCCTCATCTAAATAACAAAGAAAACAAAAATACAAATCCAGTCATCAGTAGACAGGATTACTGTCATGTCACTCATGTCACATGAGTCTACAGACATGTCACTCAGCCTTGCCTATCAGAGGAAAAACAAACAGAAACTCAGCACAAATATCACCCTATATGAAACTTATACAAACCACTGGACCAACCTTAGGAGGGAAGAAAGCAAAAGGAAGAAAGAATTCAGATTTGAAGCCTGGGAAAAGGAGACCTCAAACACAATAAATTAAAAAAAATTAATGAAAAGGCAGAGAAATACTACACAAATGAAGGAACAAACTAGAAATGCGGCAGTCCAAATAAATGAAGAGGAAATAGGCAAACTATCTGAAAAAGAATTCAGAATAATGATAGTAAAGATGATCAAAAACCTTGAAAACAAGATGAGAAAATGCAAGAATCAATTAATGAAGACATAGAAGAATTAAAGAATAAACATGCAGAGACAACACAAATACTGAAATTAAAAATACTTTAGAAGGAATAATAGCAGAATATCTGAAACAGAGCAAATCAGTGAGCTAGAAGATAAAATGGTGGAAATAACTTCTGAAGAGCAGAATAAAGTAAAAAGAATGAAAATAACTGAGGATAGTCTCAGAGACCTCTAGGACAATATCAAATGCACCAACATTTGAATTAAAGGGGTCCCAGAAGAATAAGAGAAAAAGAGAGGGTATGAGAAAATTTCTGAAGAGATTATAGTTGAAAATTTCCCCAACATGAAAAAAGAAATAATCAATCAAATCCAAGAGGCATATAGAATCCCAAACAGGATAAACCCAAGGAGAAATAGGCCAAGACACACACTAATGAAACTGAAAAAGACTAAACACAAAGAAAGAATATTAAAAGCAGCAAAGAAGAAGCAACAACTAACATACAAGAGAAACCCCATACACTTAACAGCTGAACTTTTAGCAGAAACTCTGCAGGCCAGAAAGTAATGGCAGGATATATTTAAAGTACTGAAAGGGAAAAATCTACAACCAAGATTACTGTACCAAGCAAGGATCTCATTCAAAATTGATGAAGAAATAAAAAGCTTTTCAGACAAGCAAAAGTTAAGAGACTTCAGTACCACCAAAACAGCTTTAAAACAAATGTTAAAGGGTCTACTATAGTCAAGACATTTAAGAGAAGAAAAAAGATCTACAAAATCAACCCTAAACAATTAAGAAAATGACAACAGGAACATATACATTAATAATTACTTTAAATGTAAGTGGATTATATGCTCCAACCAAAAGCCACAGACTGGCTGAATGTATACAAAAAACAAGACCCGTATATATGTTGTCTACAAGAAACCTACTTCAGACCTAAAGGCACATATAGCCTGAAAGGGAGAGGATGGAAAAATATATTCCATGCAAATGGGAAGCAAAAGAAAGCTGGAGTAGCAATCTTCATATCAGACAGAATTGACCTTAAAATAAAGAAGATTATAAGAGGTAAGGAAGGACACTACATAATGATCAAGGGATCAGTCCAAGAGGAAGACATAACAATTGGACATATCTATGTATCTAACATAGGAGCACCTCAATACATAAGACAAACACTAACAGACATAAAAAGATAAATTTACAGTAGCACAATACTAGTAGGAGATTTTAACACCTCACTCACACCAATGGACAGATCATCAAAACAGAGAGTGAATAAGGAAACACAAGTCTTAAATGATACATTATATGACATGGATCTCATTGATATCTTCAGGACATTCCATCCGAATGCAGAAGAACACACCTTCTTCTCAAGTGCACATGGAACATTCTCCAAGATAGACCACATCTTGGGTCACAAACCAAATCAGTAAATTTAAGAAAATTGAAATCATATCAAGCATCTTCTCTGACCACAGCACTATGAGACTAGGTATCAATTACAAGAAAAAAAAAACTGTAAGAAACACAAACACATGGAGATTAAACAACATGTTTCTAAATAACCAACAGGTTACTGAAGAAATCAAAAGGGAAATCACAAAATTTCTAGAAACAAATTATAATGAAAACATGACAACTCAAAACCCATGGGATGTAGCAAAAGCCATTCTAAGAGGGAAGTTTATAGCAATACATTCCTACTCAAGAAACAAGAAAAACATCAAATAGACAACCTAACTTTACACCTAAAACAACTGGAAAAAGAAGAACCCAAAACCCCAGAATTAGTAGAAGGAAAAAAATC
Organism: Tragelaphus eurycerus; assembly: GCA_935064755.1. Classification (NCBI taxonomy): domain Eukaryota; kingdom Metazoa; phylum Chordata; class Mammalia; order Artiodactyla; family Bovidae; genus Tragelaphus; species Tragelaphus eurycerus. The sequence goes on from CAKXYN010000041.1 coordinate 16,856,388, forward strand.
ATAGAGATCTGAGCAAAAATAAAAAGAAATGAAAGAAACAATAATAAAGATTAATAAAACTAAAAGCTGATTCTTTTACAAGATTAAAAAAATTGACAAAACTTTCACAAGACTCATCAAGAAAAAAAGAGAGAAGAATAAAATCAACAAGATTAGAAATGAAAAAGGAAAGGTTAAAACAGACAATGCAGGAAACTATTATGAACAACTATATGGCAATAAAATGGATAACCTGGGAGAAATGGACAAGTTCGTAGAAAAAGTTCAATCTTCCAAGACTGAACCAAGAAGAAGTAGAAATTATGAACAGCCTGATTACAAACACTGAAACTGAAGCTGTGACCAAAAATCTCCCAAAGAACAAAAGCCCAGGACCAGATGGCTTCAAAGGAGAATTCTATCAAACATTTAGAGAAGAGCTAATGCCTATCTTTCTAAAACTCTTTCCAAAAAATTGCAGAGGAAGGAACACTTTCAAACTCATTCTATGAGGCCACCATCACCCTGATACCCAAATCAGACAAAGACAACACAAAAAAAGAAAACTATAGGCCAATATCACTGATGACCATAGATGCAAAAGTCCTCAACAAAATTTTATCAAACAGAATTCAGCAACACATCAAAAAGCTCACACACCATGATAAAGTTGGTTTATTCCAGGGATGCAAGGATTCTTCAATATACGCAAATCAATCAATGGGATACACCATATTAACAAATTGAAAGATAAAAATCATATGAAAATCTCAATAGATGCAGAAAAAGCATTTGACAGAATTCAGCACCCATTTATGATTAAAACTCTTCAAAAAATGGACATAGAAGGAATCTACCTCAACATAGTAAAGGCCATAGATAATAAACTTAGAGCAAACATTGTTCTCAATGGTGAAAAACTGAAAGCATTCCCCCTAAGATCAGGAACAAGACAAGTGTGTCCACTTTCACCACTATTATTCAACATAGCTCTGGAAGTCCTAGCTAAAGCAGTCAGAGAAGAAAAAAAAAAAAAAGGGACTCCAAATTGGAAAAGAAAAAGTAAAGCTCTTACTGTTTGTAGATGACATGGTACTGTACATAGATAACCCTAAAGATAGTATCAGAAAATTACTAGAGCTAATCAGTGAATTTAGAAAAGTTGCAGGATACAAAATTAATACACAGAAATCACTTGCATTTCTATATACTAACAATGAAAAATCAGAAAGACAAATTAAGGAATCAATACCATTCATCATTGCAACAAAAATAATTAAATATCTAGGAATAAAGTTACCTAAGGAGACAGAAGAACTGTACACAGAAAATTATAAGACACTGATGAAAGAAATCAAAGATGACATAAACAGATGGAGAGATATTCCATGGTCCTGGGTAGGAAGAATCAATATTGTGAAAATGACTATACTACCAAATATAATCTACAGATTCAATGTGATCCCTATCAAATTACCAATGAAATTTTTCACAGAACTAGAAGAAAAAAATTTCACAATTCATCTGTCAGTCAGTTCAGTTGCTCAGTCATGTCCAGCTCTTTGTGACCCCATGGACTATAGCATGCCAGGCCTCCCTGTCCATTACCAACTTCCAGAGTTTACTCAAACTCATGTCCACTGACTCAATGATGCCATCCAATCATCTCATCCTTTGTTGTCCCCTTCTCCTCTTGCCTTCAATCTTTCCCAGCATCAAGGTCTTTTCAAATGAGTCAGCTCTTTGCATTAGGTGGCCAAAGTATTGGAGTTTCAGCTTCAACATCAGTCCTTCCAGCAAAAATTCAGGACTGATTTCCTCATGGAAACACAAAAGACCCTGAAGAGCCAAAGCAGCCTTGAGAAAGAAGAATGGAATAGGAGGAATCAACCTTCCTGACTTCAGATTATACTACAAAGCTACAGTCATAAAGACAGTGTAGTACTGGCACAAAAACAGAAATATAGACCAATGGAACAAGATAGAAAGCCAAGAAATAAACCTATGCACCTATGGGTACCTTATTTTTGACAAAAGAGGCAAGAATATACAATGTGGAAAAGACAGCCTCTTCAATAAATGATATTGGGAAAACTGGACAGCTACATGTAAAAAAATGAAATTAGAACACTTCCTAACACCATACACAAAGATAAACTCAAAATGGATTAAAGACCTAAATGTAAGACCAGAAACTATAAAACTCTTAGAGGAAAACATAGGCAGAACATTTGATGACATAAATCAAAGCAAGATCCTCTATGACCTACCTAATGGAAGGTAATGGAAATAAAAACAAAAGTAAACAAGTGAGACCTGACTAAACTTAAAAGCTTTTGCACAGCAAAGGAAACTATAAGTAAGGTGAAAAGACAACCCTCAGAATGGGAGAAAATAATAGCAAATGAAACAACTGACAAAGGATTAATTTCTAAAATATACAAGCAGCTCATAGAACTCAATGCCAGAAAAACAAACAACCCAATCAAAAAGTGGGAAAAGTACCTAAACAGACATTTCTCCAAAGAAGACATATAGATGGCTAAGAAACATGTGAAAAGATGCTCAACATCACTCATTATTAGAGAAATGCAAATCAAAACCACAATGAGATATCACCTCATACCAGTCAGAATGGCCATCATCAGCAGGTCTACAAACAATGCTGGAGAGGGTGTGGAGAAAAGGGAACACTCTCGCACTGTTGGTGGGAATGTAAATTGATACAGCCACTATGGAAGATGGTATGGAGATTTCTTAAAAAATATGAATAAAACCACCATATGACCCAGCAATCCCTTTCCTAGGCTTATTCACTGAGGAAACCAATATTGAAAAAAGACACATGTGTCCTATTGTTCATTGCAGCACTATTTACAATAGGTAGAACATGGAAGCCACCTAGATGTCCATCGACAGATGAATGGATAAAGAAGTTGTGGTACATATACACAATAGAATATTACTCAGCCATAAAAAGGAATGCCTTTGAGTCAGTTCTAATGAGGTGGATGAACCTAGAACCTATTATACAGAGTGAAGTAAGTCAGAAAGAGAAAGATAAATATTGTATACTAACACATTTATACAGAATCTAGAAAAATGGTACTGAAGAATTTATTTACAGGGCGATGGTGGAGAAACAGACATAGAGAATAGACTTATGGACATGGGGAGAGGGAAGGAGAGGGTGAGATGTATGGAAACTTACATTATCATGGAAGTTTACATGGAAACTTACATTATCATGCGTAAAATAGATAGCTAACAGGAATTTGCTGTATGGCTCAGTGAACTCAATCAGGGGTTCTGCATCAACCTAGAGGGGTGGGATGGGGAGGGAGTTGAGAGGGAGGTTCAAAAGAGAGGGGATATGTGTATACCTATGGCTGATTCATGTTGAGGTTTGACAGAAAATAACAAATTCTGTAAAGCAATTATTCTTCAATAAAAAAAAAAATAAAAGAATGCTAGAGGGGATTGCCATTTTTTCCTCCAGGGGATCTTCCCAACCCAGCGATTGAACATGGGTCTCCTGTGTTGACAGGCAGATTTTCACTGTCTGAGCCACCAGGGAAGCCCTCCTCAAGAATGCCTGAATGTAAATGGGAGAATATTTATCTACTGAATACAGCCACATGCTTAGAAGTGTTTATCACTGTTTTGTAGCTCTTTCATATTCTTTCCACATTTACTGTGGCCAGAGGAAAGGGGCTGCAATTAGAGTGTGTTCTCAATAAATAATCATAGTAATGCACGCTGCTGTTCAGACTTTACAGTGGCCTTTCCATATATGAATTCTCATTACCACAGCTTTGCCAGTCAACCACATCAACTCACTATAGGATAAGCTGTGGCATGCAGCTTGCTTCGGACTCAGAAAAAAAAGTACACCCATTTCCCTTATTAAAATAATTTCATCTGACTTGGTGCTCTTCATTTGTGAGGTTGACTTCCAGTGACACGGTCTCTCACGCTCAGACAGGGAACTCAGACGCTGTGGTTGCTGAAAACCAGACTTTTATTATGGTCACTTCCACATATCTACTTAATTATAAACTTACAGATGATTGTGAAAAACAAACTGGATTGCCTTAGATGGATTATTTTAAAACAGCATAAAACCTGTGAATGTGACGGAGGCACCAAAAGTTTACAGGGTCTGAATTTGCAGACAGGTTTAGTGTGCAAATACAGTTGATATTTAAGGTGGTGGTTTGCTCATGAATGAGGGAAATGGCCAAGAAAGTAATAGATCATGCCAACGCTGTCTAATTAGTTCACACATACAATAGTCCTATAGTGTGATCCTCAAAATAAGCATGGGAGGGTCACAAGGCAGCAATCACTTTTTCTTTTTAAAGTATATAATCTAATAAATGGTCTGAGTTGTGCTGCCATGGGTTGTTAAGTTGGACACAAAGTGTCTTCAATTCACATGACTTCGATTTTAAGGACATCTTTTCAGGTATAGTTTAACAGAAAAATCTGCCTTCAGCCTTTTGAATTACACTGTTCTGAAACTGTAGCTGAGATGAAAAAATAGAGGAGTCACAAAGTTAATGTGGTTGTCATTGGGCAGGTATCTCAGGGATATAAATGAAGCTTTGTTCTCTGCTCTTGGAGCCACAATAAAGAAAATACCTTCCTGGGTAATTTTATGAAATGAGAACATATCCCAGTAGTAAAGGATTAGCAAGAACTGGAGAGTCTTCAAATGCAAATTTCCTGACATTTCACAGTTGCTAAAATAGTTACTTTACCTTGGGGAACTAATAATAACTTAGCTAAAGGTTTAATTTAGTATAACCAAATATAATGCAAAAAGCACAGACTCTGATAAACACTATTTCCATTTTAGGGCTTGCTAAGCCTGGGTTATCTCTCTTCTCTTTCTTCCACACATAGGAATGTTACAAGCAATAGATGAAATTACTTATGTGAACTGGAAAGCTAAGAGCATAAAGCTGTGCTGTACACACCAGATGTAACTACCATCCCCATTTTGAAAATTGAAGAGAGGCCCCTTTGTATCTTGATGAAGTAATTGTTCTTTGAAACTATTGAACAGTCTTGTTGCCCTAAACAGTTTTATTTAATCAAAACCATTTCATTTTCATGTATCAATGGAAAAACTACGTTTGGAATCTGCAAAGCTTAAAGGAAACTTGCTGAAATGTTGCCGTGTCTCTGAAGCTCTTAATAATCTGTGTTGGGTACACATACTCTAATAAATAGCAAATACTCTACTTGTGGACTCAAATTGGGAAAAATTACCTAAGAGGATAGGAAAACTTTAGAGGAGCAATTTGGCAATATGAATAAAATACCATGAAACTGTTGATATTGCTTTGACCCAATAATTTTACTTTAGTGAATTTATGGTAGGAATCTTAAATGCCGAGAGAGGCTTATGCACAAAGATATTCATTGTAATGTTACTCATCATAACAAAACAATTAGAAACATTTCTTTCTTTTTATTGTGTATTTAGATAAAGCAAACCATGGTGTAACAACTGAAAGGAACAATATGCAGTCAATAAACTGATGATTGTCAAAGCAATATAACAATGGAGACCAATGTAGATCTAACAGAAAACTTGTGCAAAAAGCTGTAGAACTGCAACCATGCAAATATTAAATAAGCATAGAAAAAAGACTGAGGAAACATATAAAGATGCCAGCATAGGTTGTGTTTGGATAGGTATGCTATGCTATGCTATGCTAAGTCACTTCAGTCGTGTCCGACTCTGTGTGACCCCATAGACGGCAGCCCACCAGGCTCCCCCGTCCCTGGGATTCTCCAGGCAAGAACACTGGAGTGGGTTGCCATTTCCTTCTCCAATGCATGAAAGTGAAAAGTGAAAGTGAAGTCGCTCAGTCATGTCCAACTCTTAGCGACCGCATGGACTGTAGCCTACCAGGCTCCGCTGTCCGTGGGATTTTCCAGGCATGAGTATAAGTATGGGTAATTTTCCATACCTTTAAAAAAATAATCTATAACTTTTTAAAACTATTAAAGCTGGATTTAAAAAAGGCAGAGGAACTAGAGATCAAATAGCTGACACCCATTGTATCATAGAAAAAGCAAGAGAGTTCCAGGAAAATATTTACTTATGTTTTATTGACTGTGCCAAAGCCCATGAGTGTGTGGATCACAACAAACTGTGGAAAATTCTTCAAGAGATGGGAATACCAGACCACCTTACCTGTCTCCTGAGAAATATGTATGCAGATCAGGAAGCAACAGTTAGAACCCAACATGAAACAATGGACTGGTTCCAAATAGGAAAAGGAGTACATCAAGGTATATATTGGCACCCTGCTTATTTAGCTTAAATGCAGATTATATCATGCAAAATGCCAGGCTAGATGATACTCAAGCTGGAATCAAGATTTCCGGGAGAAATAGAAATAACCTCAGATATGCAGATGACACCACCCTTATGGCAGAAAGTGAAGAAGAATTAAAGAGCCTTTTGATGAAAGTGAAAGAGCAGAGTGAAAAAGTTGGCTTAAAGCTCAACATTCAGAAAACTAAGATCATGACTACTGGTCCCATCACTTCCTGGCGAATAGATGGGGAAACAATGGAAACAGTGACAGACTTTATTTTCTTAGGCTTCAAAATCATTGCGGATGGTGGCTGCAGCCATGAAATTAAAAGATGTTTGCTCCTTGGAAGAAAATCTATGACCAACCTAGACAGCATATTAAAAAACAGAGACATTACTTTGCCAACAAAGGTCCGTGTAGTCAAAGTTATGGATTTTCCAGTAGTCATGTATGGATGTGAGAGCTGGACTCTAAAGAAAGCTGAGTGCCAAAACTGTGGTGTTGGAGAAGATTTTTGTGAGTTCCTTGGACTGTGAGGAGATCAAGCCAGTCAATGGTTAAGGAAATCAGTCCTGGATACTCATTGGAAGGACTAATGCTGAAGCTGAAACTGCAATACTTTGGCCACCTGATGTGAAGAACTGGTTCACTGGAAAAGACCCTGAAACTGGGAAAGATTGAAGGCAGGAGAAGGGGATGACAGAGGATGAGATGGTTGGATGGCATCACTGACTGAATGGACATGAGTTTGAGCAAGCTCTGGGAGTTGATGAAGGACAGGGAAGCCTGGTGTGCTGAAGTCCACGGGGTCACAAAGAGTCAGAAGTCAGACAAGAGTAAGTGATTAAAGCGGCTTACTGATTGACTTTAAATTCCCAGCTTTTAAATTCAAAAGCTAGTTTTATTGAGTTGAACTCCTCTCTCTACCAGAAGCATTTTCTTCTATGTAAATGGTTAATTAGCCATAAATGGGAAACCAGTCATAATGCCTAATTAACCATAAATGGGAAACCAATCTGGCTAAAGTACATAAACTCTAATTAATGTAAACCTCACTAATGAAGATTAACAGAAATTCACAGATCGGAGATTCTTACGGAATAAAAAGCCCCAAACAAGTAACCATGTAAGATCTTTTATTATGCAGTTATAGTACTTTATTTCTTAGATATCGCCATATAACAAATAGCAGTTCTTTTGGTAAGCTTCTTTCACTTAACTTTCTATATGTAATTATGCTACTTGAAATTGTAGCAGCTGATATATAATATATAAAAATAGAAACAATAGCTACATTAGTTAGCAATTAATTAAACAAATAAAACCAAAGCTGATTTGATGGGACAGGTTTTGGAAAGCGACAAATTGGTTTGCTTCAGCAGAGTAAGCTCAGAATATACTGAAATCTCATCATTTGTTTCTAATTAAAATGTTTGTTTTATAAATGTAAATATTTATATATAATTGACAACTGAAAGGTAAGTAAACTTTGTCTCCATCCTTTATCATTTATAGGTAACAAAACATAAAGGGAGTTTTTATATGATTTTTTCATAAATTTTCTCTTCCCTCCAAATGCAATGACTAAGACGTTAGATATAAAATAACTGTTGGAATCTGTTTTTTTTTGTGACTTAAGAAATGCAGTCAAGTCAGGCATTTTAAAATCAGTGCTTCAGTTAAAAAGTTGATTGTGGAAAGTTACATCATCCTTACAGAACTGAACATTACTGATTTCAGATGTCTTAAGAAGATTAAGTATGTTATAATGATCAGTCTTATGCTTAAAAAAGTGAAGTTTTCTTCAACAGGTTATTTTTTAGTACACTATTTTTCTGAAATATACCTATTTTTGTGACTCACTTTAGGTTCACTTGAAGATTTGCCATAAAAACTTGCAGTGCCTAGTTCTTTCATGCATATAGCTTCACAAGCAACCAAGTTTCTGAGTTGGTCCTCATCATGGACTCTGAAGATGAAGCACATTTGCTATTTTCTAAGGGAAAGCAGCTCATGATTTAACTATGAGAAAGTAACGAATAAGTTTTTTGTCTGATCATAAGTGACAAAGTATTAATTTCATGTTTTTTGTGGACCTACTAATGCTATTAACATTAGTGTTATGAATTTTGTTCATATTTTTAAAGAGCAAATAGGATGCATTCATCTCTCTTGTTTATGTAAGTTTCACTTAGCATGAAACTATAAAAAACATATAATGTAAATATAAAATAAATATTTCAAAAAAATCAAGTGAAAATAATTTCTGACAATCATTCAGTCATGATTAATTCAGGGCCTACTGTATATGAGCCCTCAGAAATACAGTAGCGACTATCCTGATTTTGACTGTTCACCTTTGTAAATAGATTTTATATATAAGCAGTTAAAAAAATAAAGAAGTGTTTAACTTACCTTTGATTCCTTGAACTTGAAGAAAAATCCAAAGGAAATAAATAACTCGTCTAGCTTCCAAATGCATTCTGGCTTTTGCGCATTGATATTTCTGATAATAGTCACAGAACAGCCCACACTCACATTAAAAAATATGACAGAAATATGAAAAATAATGAAATATTGAATTGACTGAGTGAGGATAACCTTCTTGGCTTACCTTTATGAGGGTGCCAGTTTATGAAGAACAGGAGGCAGTGCCTGCTTCTGGAATAATCTCCTTATCTTCCCCTCAGGTGTAATCTCTGCTTAAGGACCAGCTGGAGAACCTTTATCTCATTAACCTTCTGGAAGAGCATCTGTCAGCCCAGCTCCGGGACCCCAAATGCCGTTAAAAACAAGTGTCCACAGACAGAAGGAACGCTTTTGCCTTAGTTATTCACCTATTACAGGGATACAGAGAGCCAGGGAAGTCCTGACAAATGCAGAAGAAGGCTGACAGTTAGGGTCAAATGTTTTCCAAAATGACATGTACAGGATCAGCCACTGAAGGAACTTAATTGTGAGCCCATGGAAGTATGTGGTTATTTGATATGTTCGTCTCCAGAGGTAGCAAAGCTGTCTCCATTCTCATAGAATTGAACTGCTTTGACTATTGCTTTCTTTCTGGCATCTGTGAGTACACAGATGACCTTTTAAAGTCTAATTTAAATTAAAATTTTTTTTTTTCATGGAATGTATAGAGTCAAATAGTTCTACAAGATTTGTGAAAAGTAATGGTACCATACCTACCTGCATTCAAAGGTAATGTTGACTTAAAAAAAATACCCCACATGAGAGTTGCTAGTTTTATTTGCAGCAAAAAGGAGACAGCACTTCAAACAGTTCTGAGAAACTGTTCCAAAGAAGCAGGGGGGAATGGCAGTATATTTGAGATTTTGGGTAAGACGGGGTACATGCCACCAAGCACATATTTTTCCAGAAGGTTTCTGTTAGCCTGGGGAAGCTTTCTGCTGGTCAGGAGGAACAGTCATCACCATGAAGGATTTTAGGGCTCTTCTAGATTTGAGAAGATACAAGAATTTGGCTCATAAATTTGGATCCTGAAAACACCTATGAAGACCCATCCTGCCAGTCCCCCTGCTCCCAGCACAGCGTGCCTCACCTCTGCTCTCCACCCTGAGCTCCTGAACTTTTGACTCAGCAGCTGCAGCAGCATGTGATTTAATCATGGTAGAGATAAATGGGCATCTGCCAATTTTGTTGTGGACAGCAACCACTTTTAATTCTTTAAGCTAATTCTTCTAGTAGTCTCATTAGTACCTCTAAATAGTAGGCTTCTGTTGCTAATCTTTTTGTTTTTCACTTTCAGGCATTGTCAAATAACGAATGTTGAGAACGCCCTCTCCCCTGACCCCACCCAATCCTTCCCCACCCTCATAAACAAACTCTAGTCCTATCCTTCCACCTACCTCAATTTTATTGTATTTTCAGTGTATTGAAAATTCAGTCTTATTGTGACTATATACATGCTACATATCTCTGAGCCTGGAATATACTATAATTACTATCAGGTATGGAACTCATATGTTGTGATCAACATTGTTCTTAGAGATTTCTGTAGACTCCCCACCCATATTATTCAGATGGTGGCATTCTTGAACTGATTCTCTGACTTTTAAAATTCACACTTTCTTCTATTTCCCACATACTCTTTCTATTCTCATTTCTAGAACATTTTCTAACTTAATCTTTTAACCTTAGATTTTTACTGTCATTTGTAATTTCTGGGGAATTGTTTTTGGTGGTTTTTGTCTTAAATTATTTCTTTTTAAAAAATTTTAATAAGATACTGCTTCAGGATTTCAAGGATAAAACTTTTTTTACTTCTTTAATGATATTAATAACATTTTCAAAAATTACTTTTTTTTGTTGCCTGTCTCATCCAAGCTGAATTTAAATTTTTTAATCTTTTATATTTAACGCTTTTCACAAATATATGATAATTCTTGGCTGACCATTCACCTATTTTAAAGTCTGTAAATAGTTGAATGAAAGTTTTGTGAACAACATTGGAACCTGTGAACTGTGGTCTTCAGTGTAGTAGTATAAATTTGTCACAAGCATTACATGTGACGTACTATGAAATTATTTGTCTATCTAAGATCCAAATTTTATGCTACATTTGGCAAATCTTTTCCCAGAATATCTGAAGTCCGTATCTTTAAATATTTCCTCCCCAGGTGGTCAGATCTTCCTGAAAAGACTATACTCATCTCTTGATTTTAGGAGATAGCCTAACTCCCAATATATCAGTACCTGAGTGAAGAAATAGGTCTGGGACTTGGGTCTTAATAGTCTCATATATATTTTAATTTAATCTTCTTGTTTTCAGAGAAGTACCTTTATTCTCAAATCTGCCAAATATTCAATAGTCCAGAGAATGTTTTACCCTGTTCAGAAAATAGACATTCATCCTTCTCTTGGATGGCAAAGAGACAGTTATATCAGTAATGGAATGGGGGAGGGGAGTTGGAAATCTAGGTGATTATTAGCTACTTCAATTTATTCTTCTATTTTTAATGTCATCTTCCATTAAGTTACCTACATATCTAGAAGTACTCTGCATGTCTTTAAATATATATATGTGTATGTCTATATATTTATTTTTATATGAGTGCATGTGTGCTGAGTGGCTCAGTTGTGTCCAACTCTTTGCAGCCTCTTGGACTGTGGTCCACCAGGCTCCTCTGTCCATGGGATTCTCCTGACAAGAATACTGGAGTGGGTTGCTACACCCTCCTCCAAGGCATCTTTCTGATTCAGGAATGAAACCATGTCTCCTGCATTTCAGGCAGAATCTTTACCTGCTGAGATACTAGGGAAGAATATATATATATATATTTGGATATATCCAAATATATATATTTATATATATATTTACACATATAAACTTGTAATATATATATTTGTATATAAATATATATATAATATATATGTATACACATATTTGTATAAATATATATATACAAATATATATATGTAAATTTGATTGTTTACCTGCTGACTGTTTACTGGCAGATTCTTTACCTGCTGAGCTACTAGGGAAGAACATATATATATAATATATATATGTATGTAAATTTGGATCTATCCAAATATATATTTGTGTATATATATATAAATATGTAATATATACAAATATATACAATTTATACAAATATTTTTATACAAATATATATATAAATATATATGTAAATTTGATTGTTTTGGAGCTTTCTCTCCTGCCAGTTTAAGATTAGTCCTTCTAGGTCTGCTGCCATTTATCCATATTTTAAAACTTGGCTTCAACCTACATGTTCAGCTCAATAAAATTATTATGAAGTGAACACCCTGGTTGGAGAAGGAAATGGCAACCCACTCCAGTGTTCTTGCCTGGAGAATCCCAGGGACGGGGAAGCCTGGAGGGCTGCCATCTATGGGGTCGCACAGAGTCGGACATGACTGAAGTGACTTAGCAGCAGCAGCAGCAGCAGAACACCCTAGTAACACACAAGTAAAACCAGGGAATATAGCCCTCCAGAGGGATACATGGTCCTATTCACAAAGAAAGACCTTTATTCTCCATGAAATATAATCATGAATTCTGATTTCTATGGTGATCACTTATTTGCTTTTCTTATTTATTTTTGCCGCTTAGCTACACATCTGTAAGCACCATTGTATACTTTTGCTTATCCCACCACCATCTGTTGGAAGAATCATTTTCCATATTGTTTTGAAGCTCCACCTTTGTCATAAAATCTGTGTATATCATGTACTCATGTTTTCCCTACCCTTTTCCTCCCTCTAACTTTCACTATATTGGCTCATCTTTTATTTCAGTGTTATCTCTTCAGCTGGATATAAGTTACTGTTTTTAATTTTAGTTACTGCATTTTTCTGTTCTGGGATATCCATTTAGTTTTTTATTTAAATTTATTTACTTTTTATTGAAGGATAATTCAGTTCTTTTTCAAGTCTGCTTCATCATTTGTTAAAAATAGTTTGTGCTTCTGTGTTAAAATCTTTAATTTTGTGTTTTATCTCATTGAACATAGAAAGAATAGTTTGATAACTCCAAATTATGGAGCTCAGGGTGTTGTGTTTGTTGTCTTTTTCTTATTCATTATTACCTTATCTCCTTGTACAAGTGGTTATCTTTTATTATTGTACGATAAAAATTATATTTTAAGAGTTATAGTACAATAAGCAAGACATAGCATCGTATCGGTGAAAGAAAAGACATAAAGATTAATGAAATGGAATAAAGAGCCAAGAAGGGCTCACATGGATACAGTTGACTGATTTTGGACAAAGGTGCAAAAACAATTCAATGGATAATTGAATTGGATAATGGATAATTGTCTTTTCAACAAATGTTTCCATATGAATCCTCCCCCTCACCAAAAAATCCTATGAAAGACAAACAAAAAATGAACCTACACACAAACATGACACTTTATCCAGAAATGAAGTAAAAATGAATCATACACATAAGTGAGAAATGTATATGCTGCTGCTAAGTCACTTCAGTCGTGTCCGACTCTGTGCGACCCCATAGACAGCAGCCCACCAGGCTCTGCCACCCCTGGGATTCTCCAGGCAAGAACACTGGAGTGGGTTGCCATTTCCTTCTCCATTGCGTGAAAGTGAAAAGTGAAAGTGAAGTCGCTCAGTCGCAGCCGACTCCTAGTGACCGCATGGACTGCAGCCTACCAGGCTCCTCCATCCATGGGATTTTCTAGGCCAGAGTACTGGAGTGGCTTGCCATTGCCTTCTCCGAGAAATGTATATAAAATTCTATAAAAATATAGAAGAAAATCTTCTTGAGCTCAGGCTTAATGATGAGATTTTTTTTTTAAATGATGAGATTTTTAAACAGAATATGAAAGCATGAACCATGAAAGAAAAGAGTAACTTAGATTTTATTAAAGTGAAAAACTTTTGGCCTTCTAAAGAGACTGTAAACAAAATTAAAAGTTAAGTCACAAACAGGGACATAATATTTGTAAAACACATTTCCGATAAAAGACATGTAACCAAAATATATGAAGAAAGCTTAAAACTCAAAAAACCGCCCCCCCCATAACAAGTCAATTAAAAATGAGCCAAAGGTCTGAACAAGACACTTCACCAAAGAAGATGTACAAATTGCAAATAATCAAATGAAAAGATGCTCAATGTCATTTGTCATTAAGAAGTGCAAATTGAAACATCAATGAAATATCACTATATAGCTATTCAGTTCAGTTCAGTTCAGTTCAGTCACTCAGTCATGACCGACTCTTTGCGACCCCATGAATTGCAGCGCATCAGGCCTCCCTGTCCATCACCAACTCCTGGAGTTTACCCAAACTCAAGTCCATTGAGTCAGTGATGCCATCCAGCCATCTCATCCTCTGTCATCCCCTTCTCCTCCTGCCCCCAATCCCTTCCAGCGTCAGGGTCTGAAAAGAGTCTACTCTTCGCATGAGGTGGCCAAAATAGTGGAGTTTCAGCTTCAGCATCAGTCCTTCCAATGAACACCCAAGACTGATCTCCTTTAGGATGGACTGGTTGGATCTCCTTGCAGTCCAAGGGACTCTCAAGAGTCTTCTCCAACATCACAGTTCAAAAGCATCAATTTTTCAGTGCTCAGCTTTCTTCACAGTCCAACTCTCACATCCATACATGACCACTGGAAAAACCATAGCCTTGACTAGACAGACCTTTGTTGGCAAAGTAATGTCTCTGCTTTTGAATATGCTATCTAGGGTGGTAATAACTTTCCTTTCAAGAGTAAGCGTCTTTTAATTTCATGGCTGCAGTCACCATCTGCAGTGATTTTGGAGCCCCCCAAAATGAAGTCTGATACTGTTTCCACTGTTTCCCCATCTATTTCCCATGAATTGATGAGACCAGATGCCATGATCTTCGTTTTCTGAACGTTGAGCTTTAAGCCAACTTTTTCACTCTCCTCTTTCACTTTCATCAAGAGGCTCTTTAGTTCCTCTTCACTTTCTGCCATAAGGGTGGTATCATCTGCATATCTGAGGTTATTGATATTTCTCCCAGCAATCTTGATTCCAGCTTGTGCTTCTTCCAGCCCAGTGTTTCTCATGGTGTACTCTGCATATAAGTTAAATAAACATGGTGACAATATACAGCCTTGATGTACTCCTTCTCCTATTTGGAACCAGTCTGTTGTTTCATGTCCACTTGTAACTGTTGCTTCCTGACCTGCATATAGGTTTCTCAAGAGGCAGGTCAGGTGGTCTGGTATTCCCATCTCTTTCAGAATGTTCCACAGTTTATTGTGATCCACACAGTCAAAGGCTTTGGCATAGTCAATAAAGCAGAAATAGATGTTTTTCTGGAACTCTCTTGCTTTTTCGATGATCCAGCGATGTTGACATACCTATTAGGGTTACTTAATACAAATTAATGCTACAATTGCTGGCAAAAATGTGGAACAACATGAATTCTCATTCATTACTGGTGGGAATGCAAGTTAGCATAAGCAGTTTAGAAGACAGTTTGGCAATTTTTTTAAAAGCTAAACAGTCTCACTGTACAATCCAACAATAACACTCCTAGGTATTTACCCAACTGAACTGAGAATGTTAGTCCATGCAAAACCCTGCACTTTAATATTTATAGAAGCTTTGTTCATAATCATCAGAACCCAGAAGCAACAAGATGTTCTTTGGAAGATGAATTAATAAACAAACTGTGCCTACACATACAAGAGGATATTATTAGTAATAGGTATGAACTGGGCCATGCAAAGACACGGATGACTCTTAAATGCACATTGCTATGTTAAGGAAGCCATTCTGAAAAGACTGCATACCATGTCATTCCATTTTATGACACTTGGGATGGGACAAACAGGTGAAACATTTGTAGACATTTTGGGGTATGTGTACTTTGAATAGATGAACATAGAGGTTTAGAGTATGAAACTACTTTGTATAATAGTTTATACAATTTTATGCATTTTCTATAATGCATGACATTATACATTTTTCAAAACCCATAGAACTTTATAGCAGAGAAATGAATCTGAAAGCATGTAAATTAAAAACAAATCCTTCAGGTAGTACCTAACTATGCTAATTGTGACAGTGCAGGCTGTGACTAAATAACTTTATTAAAAATGTCTGAAACCATCACTGAAGAGGGTGGGGAAAAAGCTGACCTATATAACTTTGGAAATGTCTGTCAGACAACAGACAAAAGGAACTGTACCTAGGTAGTGTACTCTAGTTGAAAAAAATTGTTTCCCAGAAGGTTATGAGTTAACAATTCTGAAACAACTGTGTGCATGCTGGAACTGAACAGTTAGGTAAATGAATGATGCGAGTCAGATTTCTCACTGTTGGAGTGGAGGTTGGAGACAAGCAAGAGGAAGAGGCAAAAATAACATACATGCTAATAGAGTAGAATAGGAGATATCAGTATAAACACACGCTTAGTTTTACATAAATGGAGATGGCTGTATTAACTTATACCATACAAATATTAATTAGTTTGCTGTATATATTTAAACATCTATGGACTTGTGCATACGTACTGGCTAGTATACACTTATTTTCTTTCTCCAGCAGCTGAAGGAGCCTAGAAGCTATGATATCCTGGAAGTGAGAGCACTTAGCACCCAGATCTTGGTTCTTCCTGTTCTTCAGTGAAATAAATCAGGACTCCTGGAGAAACGGTTGATTTTAAAACTGGGGCAGGGAGTTTGATGAACCTGGAGCATCTTGTAGTGCCAGAAAGTAAGGCAGTGCTCAAACAAAACAAAACAAGAGCCCAAAAGCTGAACACTGGTGGCGTATGTCGAAGGGACATGGGAGCCAACCAAGAGAGGTCCCAATGACCCAGACTGAAGCAACCTGAGGAATAAAGCAGTTTGGATTATAACATGAAGTGTAAAATAAATGCCCACAAGTCCATGGTGACACATAAATTATGGAATAAATGAACAGGAGAGAATAGACAAGTATCCCATGTGGAAGAGTTCCAAATAATTTGTGTAGATAACATCCCTTTAGTAAGTGCAGCATAATTCCCACTCCTGTGGTGTTGGAGAAGACTCTTGAGAGTCCCTTGGACTGCAAGGAGATCCAACCAGTCCATTCTGAAGGAGATCAGCCCTGGGATTTCTTTGGAAGGAATGATGCTAAAGCTGAAACTTCAGTATTTTGGCCACCTCATGCGAAGAGTTGACTCACTGGAGAAGACTCTGATGCTGGGAGGGATTGGGGGCAGGAGGAGAAGGGGACGACAGAGGATGAGATGGCTGGATGGCATCGCTGACTCGATGGATGTGAGTCTGAGTGACCTCCGGGAGTTGGTGATGGACAGGGAGGCCTGGCGTGCTGCGATTCATGGGGTTGCAAAGAGTCGGACACGACTGAGCGACTGATCTGATCTGATCTGACCTAAGTGTGACTTGTGACTTCCTTCCGAAGAGTTCAATATGGAAAGGAGGAAGAAAAGAGTAACTTTAATAGTGGGGAACCCTGACACACATCTCATTTGATTAAGGTCAGTTTCAACAAGAGAGTCGTGTTGACAGCATAGTCACGTTGATGGCATGTTGACAGCACCCACCTTCATACAGTGTGGTGGGAATGGTATTTCACCTCTGTGGTCTTCCTCCAAAAAACTCATAATCAGGCTCCTATCATGAGAAAAAAAAATCAGACAAATCCCAGTTGAAGGACATTCTGACAAAGTGCCTGACAGTTTCTCCTTAACAACTGTCACGATCATCAAAGACAGGAAAAGTCTGAGAAACTGTCACAGCCAGGACTTGCCTAAGGAGACATGGTGACTAAATGCGATGTGGTGTCCTGGAGCAGAACAGCAGAACATGTCTTCTGTTCCTGGAACAGAAAATGGATATTAAAATTAAAAACAAACCCTAGGAAAATTGTTAAAAAGTATGGGCTTCAGTTAATGGGTTTCAGGTATCAATATTGGTTCATTAAATGTACCAAATGTACCATAGTAATAGAAGGTATTAATATTAGGGAACACTGTGCTTCCATAGGGGTATAGGGGAACTCTAATATTTTCACAAGTTTTCTGTAAGTCTAATTTATTCTAATATGAAAAGTTTATTAAAATATAAAAAATAATTTTATAGAAAGAATTTGAAGTCTAGGATATTTCCTTCCAGAGAGAATTTTCCTTTGCTTCTTCTCAGCACTGGGAATTACTAGCAATCCAAGATCAGTGTAATGAAATTTCTGAGTTAGAGATTTCCTAGGCTACACAGGAGCTGGGCTGTAATTGGTGGAGGCATGGATCACCTAGTTTCACCTTTGTTTCTAGGAGGCAGCTCTTCAGAATTTCCAGGGCTCTACTCTGACCTGGACTCCAAGTTTTGTCCGCTTCCTACCAAGAGATTTTCAAAGCCCCGTTCAGCCTCTGTGTTTCTTACAGATCGCAAACGCTCTGGGGCAAATGCAGCCCCCAGAGCTAGGCTCACTTGTTTTGATTCTCACCTCTTGTAAATCTCTGTTCTGCTTCATTATTTGTTAGTTCTCTGTTCCCTTCCATCAGATGCTTTTATATTGCATCCAGCTTTTCTATATTTCTTCAGCTGGAGAATTGGCTCAAATGACCTAATTGCTTTACCTACTGCAAGAATTTTAAAGTTTTATGACTATTGTCTCCTTTCTCATTCTGTTTATTGTCATGGGTTTATACTTTAAAAATGCCTATTATACAGAGTGAAGTAAGCCAGAAAGAAAAACACCAATACAGTATTCTAACGCATATATATGGAATTTAGAAAGATGGTAACAATAACCCTGTATACGAGACAGCAAAAGAGACACTGATGTATAGAACAGTCTTTTGGACTCTGGGAGAGGGAGGGGGTGGGATGATTTGGGAGAATAGCATTGAAATATGTATAATATCATATTTGAAACGAGTCGCCAGTCCAGGTTCGATGCCTGATACCGGACGCCTGGGGCTGGTGCACTGGGACGACCCAGAGGCATGGTATGGGGAGGGAGGAGGGAGGAGGGTTCAGGATGGGGAACACATGTATACCTGTGGCGGATTCATTTTGATGTATGGCAAAACCAATACAATATTGTAAAGTTAAGTAAAATAAAATTTAAAAAAAAAGAAAATTAAGACCTCTACTAAAGAAAATAATCTATAAAAAAATAAAAATGCCTTTAATTTTATTTTGAGGGAGTACCTAGAGGGTAGAATAGGGTAATAAGTTTTCAGCTTTCTTCTTCAACTACAGATTATTTTGGTGATAGCTAAAGAAAATTAGAATCATCAAATTGGTGTAGAATTTTACTCAAAATTGTGCATCTGAAAATGAACTCAATGAAAGATGAATCTGCCTTTAAGTAACCATATCCAGGAAAAATGATCTGAGGACTTAGAATGGAAACATACTTACATGTGGGTGTGTGTGCTCAGTCTCTCAGTCATGTCTGACTCTTTGCAGCCCCAGGGACTGCAGCCTGCCAGGATCCTCTGCCCATGGAAATTTCCAGGCAAGAATATTGGAGTGGGGTGCCATTTCCTTCTCCAGGGGATCTTCCTGACCTAGGGATCGAACCCAAGTCTCTTGCATCTCCTGCATTGGCAGGGGGGATTCTTTACCGCTAGTGCCGCCTGGGAAGCCCATACCTCTGAATAGTTACATATATAAATATTTCTAATGTATATTTTTATGGGCTGAAAAGCTGATGGGTGATAACAAAACACTTTCTTCGTTTGCTGTATATCCCTGTGTTATACTTAGTTTTTAACCCTGTGGTGAAACATCAGTATTCTTTCTCTAGGATAAAAAGCAACAATTTTAAGTTTTGAAAATAAGTTCTACTTAATAGCCTGCTTAATAAAACATGTTGGTTAAAGGAAAATGTGGTATAGACTACTTTGCTTTCTTAAAAATATCCTATATGATATTGTTACTGAACCAAATTTGAGTCTGCTTTCCCACCTGCAGTAAAAGCAATCTACTTAAATAGGTTGTAGTGAAGGAAAGTACAGCCTTTATTACAACATGTGGACAAGCAAAGGGAAGTGGCAGCCCATGCTCAAATGACCCAAAGTCTCAATGGCTTTCAGGGAAGGGATTTTTGAAGGTCAGGCTAGGGGTGTGGGTTGCAGGGTGTTAATCAGCTTCTGCATACATCTTTGATTGATTGATGGTAGGTAAAGGATAAAGTTTTGGGAATTTCAGTTATCAATTTTCTAGCTCTAACCTATCTAGGGTCTTTGTGCTGGTGATTAACATGCAGTTAACTTCTTCCTATGGTAGAGGTATCAACATCTGCAAAACAGCTCAAGGATATAACTCAGAATATTGTCTATAGTCTTTGAAGAGGAACTCAAAGTCCTTGACTTAGTTCCATAGCTAAACTATTATTATTTTGTTTTACTTGACTGTTTTCTTCTGTTTTTGCAGTTTTACTTCTCTGATTAAATTTGCTCTTTGAAACTCGGAGATGGCCTGGGAAAGTAAAGCTTTTCTATAAACAAGAGGCAGGGGACACTGTGTGTGTGTGTGTGTGTGTGTGTGTGTGTGTGGGTGTGTGATCTGTCGCTGGGGAATTCTTCACTGGATCCTGCTCAATTGCAATAAATATGATCATGAAGGCATAGAATTTATACTACAATGACAAATATTTAAAACTTTCTTTTTACAGTAGTACCTTATTAATTTTTTCGCATTGGTAACTTAACATTGATACCTGGTATTTGGGAAGCAAACAAAAGTGATAAACACTCATTATTATTATTATTGTTTTCTGGGACCATCAGGTCTTTCTATAAGTACTATTGTTCTTAATTGTGGGTCATTGTTAATTCAGAAGTACTTCTTCAAGGTGGTTAACCATCAATAATAATTACATATTCTTAAACAAATGAATGTTCCCCTTTATTTGCTGGCAGAATTTCAGAGGTGTATTTAAAATGTACATGGTAGGCTGAAAAGGGCAGTGTATATTCCTTCACCTGAAATCAGTAGAAATGAGAAATTGTTGCCAAAATGAATCATTCAGTATTATAAAGAACTTTTTCCATTTGTTAATCAACCAACATAATTCTTTGTGAGCACTACATGTCAAGCTTTCCATTCAGTTCAGTTCAGTCACTCAGCTGTATCCGATTCTGCGACCCCATGAATCACAGCACGCCAGGCCTCCCTGTCCATCACCAACTCCCGGAGTTCACCCAAACTCATGTCCATCGAGTTGGTGATGCCATCCAACCATCTCATCCTCTGTCATTCCCTTCTCCTCCTGCCCCCAATCCCTCCCAGCATCAGAGTCTTTTCCAACACGTCAACTCTTCGCATGAGGTGGCCAAAGTATTGGAGTTTCAGCTTTAGCATCAGTCCTTCCAAAGAACACCCAGGACTGATATCCTTTAGAGAGAGATCCAACAGGACTGGTTGGATCTCCTTGCAGTCCAAGGGACTCTCAAGAGTCTTCTCCAACACCACAGTTCAAAAACATCAATTCTTCGGCACTCAACTTTCTTCACAGTACAACTTTTACATGCATACATGACTACTGGAAAAACCATAGCCTTGACTAGATGACCTTTGTTGGCAAAGTAATGTCTCTGCTTTTGAATATGCTACCTAGGTTGGTCATAACTTTCCTTCCAAGGAGTAAGCGTCTTTTAATTTCATGGCCGCAGTCACCAACTGCAGTGATTTTGGAGCTCCCCAAAATGAAGTCTGACACTGTTTCCCTATCTATTTCCCATCAAGTGATGGGACCGGATGCCATGATCTTCATTTTCTCAATGTTGAGCTTTAAGCCAACTTTTTCACTTTCCTCTTTCACTTTCATCAAGAGGCTTTTTAGTTTCTCTTCACTTTCTGCCATAAGGGTGGTGTCATCTGCATATCTGAGGTTATTGATATTTCTCCTGGCAATCTTGATTCCAGCTTGTGATTCTTCCAGCCCAGCATTTCTCATGATGTACTCTGCATATAAATTAAATAAACAGGGTGACAATATACAGCCTTGACATACTTCTTTTCCTATTTGGAACCAGTCTGTTGTTCCATGTCCAGTTCTAACTGTTGCTTCCTGACCTGCATATAGGTTTTTTTTTTTTTTTTTTTTTTAGGTTTCTTAAGAGGCAGGTCAGGTGGTCTGGTATTCCCATCTCTTTCAGAATTTTCCACAGTTTATTGTGATCCACACAGTCAAAGGCTTTGACATAGTCAATAAAGCAGAAATAGATGTTTTTTCTGGAACTCTCTTGCTTTTTCCATGATCCAGCAGATGTTGGCAATTTGGTCTCTGGTTCCTCTGCCTTTTCTAAAACCAGCTTGAACATCAGGAAGTTCACAGTTCCCGTGTTGCTGAAGCCTGGCTTGGAGAATTTTGAGCATTACTTTACTAGCGTATGAGATGAGTGCAATTGTGCGGTAGTTTGAGCATTCTTTGGCATAGCCTTTCTTTGGGATTGGAATGAAAACTGACCTTTTCCAGTCCTGTGGCCACTGCAGAGTTTTCCAAATTTGCTGGCATATTGAGTGCAGCGCTTTCACAGCATCATCTTTCAGGATTTGAAATAGCTCCACTGGAATTCCATCAGCTCCACTAGCTTTGTTCGTAGTGATGCTTTCTAAGGCCCACTTGACTTCACATTCCAGGATGTCTTGCTGTACGTGAGTGATCACACCATTGTGATTATCTTGGTTGTGAAGATCTTTTTTATATAGTTCTTCTGTGTATTCTTGCCACCTCTTCTTAATATCTTCTGCTTCTGTTAGGTCCATCCATTAGGTGCTATATATTCATGGATGACATCTTCTCAGCACCTCTATGAGGTAAATTCTATTGATACTTTTATTTCTGCTTTATAGATGAGGAAATTGAGGCTCAGAATGAATACTATTAATAGTAGAGATAAAGAAGGGTTTTCATCCTGCATCTAAATTCCAAAGCCTGTGTTCTTTTCTTGGGTCCTAACTGGTTCTCTAGAAGGAAAACAGGTGTTAAGCATGTAAGTGATTTTGTTATTGTTCAGTTGGTAAGTCATGTCTGACTCTTTGCAACCTCATGGAGGTCGCATGCTAGGCTCCTCTGTCCTTCACTGTCTCCCAGAGTTTGCTCAAATTCATGTCCATTGAGTCAGTGATGCTATCTAACCATCTCATTCTCTGCTGCCCTCTTTTCCTTTTGCCTTCAATCTTTCACAGCATCAGGGTCTTTGCCAGTAAGTCAGTTCTTCACATCAGGTGGCCAAAGTATTGGAGCTTCAGCTTCAGCATCAGTCCTTCCAATTAATACTCAAGGTTGATTTCCTTTAGGATTGACTGGTTTGATCTTGCAGTCCAAGGGACTCTAAGAGTCTCCTCCAGCACTACAATTCAAAAGCATCAGTTCTTTGGCACTCAGCCTTCTTTATGGTCCAACTCTCACATCTGTACATGACTATTGGAAAACTGTAGTTTTGACTATATGGATCTTTGTCTGCAAAGTAATGTCTCTGCTTTTTAATATGCTGTCTAGATTTGCTGTTGCTGTCCTTTCAAGGAACAAGTGTCTTTTAATTTCATGGCTGTAGTTACCATCTGCAGTGATTTTGGAGCCCAAGAGAAGAAAATCTGTCCCTGCTTCCACTTTTTCCTTTTTTTATTTGCCATGATGCGACCAGATGCTATGATCTTCGTTTTTTTCATGTTGAACTTTAAGCCAACTTTTTCAGTCTCCTCTTTCACCCTCTTTAAGAGGCTCTTTAATTCCTCTTCACTTTCTGCCATCAGAGTGGTATCATCTGCATATCTGAGGTTGTTGATTTTTCTCCTGCCACTCTTGATACTCATCAGAAAAATTAAGAACTAATGGATTCTGATCACCCATTTCAGAATGTGTACATGTAGGGGTATTTTCTCCCACACTAACAAGCCATTCTTGGATACCTACCAGCTGGGTGTCGTATGTGTGTGTAGTCACTCAGTCGTGTCTGACTCTTTGTGACTCCATGGACTGTAGCCTGCCAGGCTCCTGTGTCCATGGGTTTCTCCAGGCAGGAATATTGGAGTGTGTTGCCATTTCCTTCTCAATGGGTGTCCTATAACTCATCTCAATTCTGTCCCTGTCTACCTGGAGATAGTGTCTGATCCCACAGGTTAAGAGTTCTGTCCTGCTCCACCTGAAACACCAATTGCAAGTCCAGGTTGTCACTTGGGCTTCTGACCAGCGGGCTATAGATTGAAGGCTACAGTGATCTCCTTCTTGGGTTCCACGAATTTGCTAAGTGGCTCACACAGCTCAGAAGCATTTTACTTACTAGATTACTGGTTTTATATGATAGGCTATAACTCAGGAACAGTCAGATGGAAAAGATGTGAAGGGCAAGGTCTGGGGAAAGGATGCAGAGCCTCCGTGCCCTGAATACACCACTGTCCCTAAATCTCTGTATGTTCGATAACCCAGAAGCTCTTTGAACCGTGTTATTCTGGGCTTCAAAAACCAAATGGAGGCTTCATTACGTGGGCACAGTTGATTAAGTCATTGACTGTTGGTGACTGAATTCAGTTTCCGTCCCATCTCCCCTCCCCAGAGGGGAAGTGGGACTGAGAGTTCTCACTCTCTGATCTCATGGTTGGTTCCCTGGCAACTGGCCTCCATCCTAACATGGGGTCCTAAGCCATCTCATTAACATAATCAAAGACACCCTTCTCACTATGCTCACTTAGGAAATTCTAAAGGGGGAGCTCTGTGCCAGAAACAGGGAAGAAGACCAAGTACATTTTCTTATAAATCACGAAGTCACAGCAATATTGAATAAAAAGAGAAGATGATGAAAACATAGGGTCACATCCGAAGCTCACTGTTGGCCTTGGTGTTCTCCTTCACATTGCATCTACTAATTTGGACATCATGGATAAAGTGGCATCATAGGGATCTGGGCAGTTTCCATCTCTGGACTTTTGCACTTCTTTTCTTTGGTAGAGGAACGACTGTTCACTTAGGATTCTAGGTTTCCTTTTGCTCATGTAGTTGCTTTGCCTCTTCAATTTGGTCAGGCAAAGGGGATTCTTGAGGTGTTTCCATCACCATCAAGATGAATGACTACCCAGCAGTGGCTGAACCACTCCTAGAAGGGACTAGTCCTAGTGAAGCAGGAAGGACAGGGTCAGGCATTAGGCAGAAAAGCAAAGCCAGCTCCTTGTTTTGCACTTAGGGAGGCCATGGCACCAT
Organism: Tragelaphus eurycerus; assembly: GCA_935064755.1. NCBI lineage: Eukaryota > Metazoa > Chordata > Mammalia > Artiodactyla > Bovidae > Tragelaphus > Tragelaphus eurycerus. The sequence goes on from CAKXYN010000041.1 coordinate 16,881,343, forward strand.
GGAGGAATGGCATCTAAAACAGAAACTTTGTAACATCTGAGCAAGAAACTCTGATCCTGAAAGAGTTTTTATGGAACTTGTGTGATAAAAAATGCATAGGAAGCTGATGACCGCTGTACGACCTTCCACATGTGGTGCTGGGCTAGTAAGGGAACATTTAAGGCAGAACAACTCTTACAGCTAATGTCCAATGACTTCAGGAGACAAATGGGCAAGACTGGGGGCTGATGGAAACTGTTGCAATACAGGCCCTGCCTCAACTCAATGAATATCCCACCTTTAATCAAAAGACCTCCACCCATTCAAAGGGGTAAAAATAAAGTGAGAAGCGATCAACAGCTTTACAGAGTGCCCCTCACTTCTGAGGACACTCTCACTCTTCTTCTCGGAGTATGTAACTTTCGCTTTTGTGAAAGTTATTAAATAATTTGCTTCTTTGTTTTCATTGCCCCTCTGTGTGTGTTTGTGTTTCCCTTTGTGCTTTGTGTTCCTCACCCAAATTCTTTTAGATGAGTTGGACAAGAGCCTGGACTTCTGATAAAGTGTTTCCTGTATCAGTAGGAGGGGTAGGTAGACAGTGCCATGGGTATTAAGTCCATGATTTGGGGTGAAGAGGTTCTGTGACTTCTGATAAAAATGCAGTGTCCTCTGCCCTTTGGGTATCTTGAGTAAGTGCCTTTCTTGTTAATAGAAGAGTCACACTGTGTAGCATAGAGAGCTTCCCTAAGCTTCTTCCTATATAGCTTCTTCCTGTATATGTTAGGGAGGATGGATAAAACACCCAGAAACACAAAGGGAGTGTGGGTGGGAATGCCATCTAAGGGGGATGCCTATCTTTTGGGTTTATCCCCCTAGATCAGCTCCTGTTGACAGTCAGGATTAAACCAAAAGGGCTGCCTTGGACATAGTTAGTGGGAGGAGCAGGAAATGGAATCTGACAAAAGCTGCATCAGAACAGGGATGGAGGGGGGAATCGTAAGGCTGAGAGAGGATGTGAATGATAGCAATATTCCAGGGATGTCTGCCCTGAATCCTCATCTACCTTGGTTATTTTCTCAGAGACCTGACCAAAGAATCCTGGTGTGGGAGGACTCGGATAGCCCTGTGCTGTTGTGAACACCAAGGAGCCCAGTCTTTCCCCGGGACTCCCTGTCTCTCCTTCTTACCCCTTGCAAGTTTATTACCCCTTGGTAATAAACAGAGTAAGGCAGAATAAATGGAACTAGACTTTTCTTGGGAAAAATAGTTCTAAGCTGAACACTAGAAAAGCAGGCGACTTTTTAAAATATCTTAAAGGTGTCAATCTGCATGCATTTTAGTTAATTTTTTTTCACAGTCTGTGAGCTTTTATTTCAATCAGGAAGTGATTAAAACTATATACAATCTAAAAAGGTCTAGAAAAAGTAAGTGAAAAGACCTGCAGTCTATCTGGAATGGGGACAGAAGGTGGGCTGGACCAGCATTTTTCTTGGTACCCAGAGAGAGGGTGCTAAGCTTTGTCTTGGAGGCAAACAATGGCAGGACTAAGCAGAGAGAGGCTTGTGGGGAATAGGGTGGGAGGGAACTGCCCAGATGGCTGAGCTTATCTGTTTAGCCTGCTGTCTTGTCTCACAAGGTAAGCAGAGACCCTGAGATCACTTCTGTGGTCAGTCCCGTTCAGACAGGCCTAGGAAGGGGCCAGAGGAAGTCAAGAGCTGGCTTGGATTCTCTGTGAGCAAGTCCAAACTTTCCCAGCACTGATTGTGTTATCCTTGAGGGACCATAGAATGTGCTGGAGATTGATCTGGTCTGTTGACAAGATGCCACAGCAGGCACGCTGCTCACATGGCCCTCCAAGATCTGCACCTGCTGCTTGGACTTGATGTCACACATGTGGATAAAGTTCTCCTGGTGCAGCAGACACTGTGGTGATTCATCGTGGTGACCCCTCTGCCAATGTCTGCAGGTCGTGGATGCAGTTGAGTGTCCAGACATCCCAGATCTTGGCTATTTGGCTAGGAGTGGCCTTCCAGGTGCAGGTGGTTCTGGGTGGTCACCAGGGCTTGCACCTAGTGGTCGAGGCCCATGTGTGGCTTCTTCAAGTCATCTCAGTGCCCATCCATGATATCCCAGACCTGATGGCCTTCATGGAGCTGCTGAAGAGAATGCTGAGTGATGAGGCCAGCGTGCACAATGCTTGTCTTGGCCCAGGAGGTGTTCTCCTACAGGCTCTGGTGTCCCTCAGGTGACGGCACAGTCTACTGAGCAGCCATACCATACCATTGCTTGCCATGTAAGCTTGCACCCCAATGCAGGGTGCAGGCACAATGCTGTCAGAGCCCTGCAGCATCTCCTGAGACTATACATGGTACAAGTATCTTGTTACAGGAAGTCACCCATGGAGTAGACATAGGGTCCAGACACACCAGACAGGGTCCTGGTGACCTTGAAGTTTCCTTTGCACTTAAGGATCTGTCAAAGGTCACAGGAGCCTTGGATGTCCATGTTCAGTGATGCACTGATGCAGGACATGCCTACGGAAGAGCTCCCTCCAGAACCTCTTGAGTTTGCCTCTGGCTTCACTCCAGGACAATCAGAGCTAAGTTTAGGCTCTTTTCCAGTTGGTCAACCTTCTCCAAGGACTTGCCCATTGAGGAAGACAGGAAAGCCATCTCCTGGTCCTTTTGGGGCATGAGTGCCTCCGTGTTAAGTTGCTTCAGTCTTGTCTGATTCTGTGCAACCCTATGGACTGTAGCCCACCAGGCTCCTCTGTTCCTGAGATTCTCCAGGCAAGAATATTGGTGTGGGTTGCCATGCCCTCCTCCAGGGGAGCTTCCTGACCCAGGGATCGAATCTGTGTCTCTCACATCTCCTGCATTTGTAGATGGATTCTTTACCACAAGCGCCACTTGGGAAGCTGTAAATCTTGTGGAAATTCTTGGCTGCCTGCTGCAGGCAGAACTCTTTCAGGTCCTCTTAGGAAATGGCAACCCACTCCAGTATTCTTGCCTGGAGAATCCCACGGACAGAGGAGCCTAGCAGGCTACAGTCCACGGGGTCGCAAAGAGTTGGACATGACTGAGCAACTAAATCACAATAATAATAGTGGATCCTGGCCAGATTCACCTCATGTGTATCCTGCTCCTCTATGAACGTGCACCTACCTGTATTGGAAGTGGAGAGACCTGACTTGTTCACACTGTTAGAGATGGAACTCCAGGTTCATCTCCAGGAGGCAAGAACAGCTGGGGTTGTTGGGGCCCCACAGGAGCCCTGAAGTTGCAGCTACCTTCCTGATCCTGCCAGCTGCAGAACTTTATGCTGAAGGGGCACCCTCAGGGGTCTTCCAGAAAGACCCTGGGCCCTGCCCCTTGTCCCCAAGTGCCTGACAGCCGTACTGCAGTGGATGAAGAGCTCTGGGCATGCTCACCACCATATCAGGTTGGGGTCATCCTTGGGACCCTTCTCTGACCTCAAGGCACATCTTTGACTGCCACACTGGAGCAGAGCTGCCAATAGAGCTTCACTGAGGCTGCCCACAAACGCCAGTGGCTCTGCTCATCCCTGTCCTTGGGTTGTGAGAACAGGGGGCAGAGGGACGGGCTGGACTCAGAGTGCAGGGAGCAGCTGGAGGTGAGGGGGGCATCGTGCTGGTCCCATCTTGGTTTTGTGATGGTGTGACAGCCTCAAGGTCATTTCCATTCAGGCCCTGATGGTGAAGTCTGGGATGGAAATGTTGGTGGGCTCCTGGGAGGAGCGGTTGTGTTAGGCTTTTTCTCAGTAGCATCCCCTGACAGTGGCACCAGGACCTTCAGCGTCGTCCTCCCACTTTACAGGGCTCCCTTGGCCTCTGGTGGAAAAAGGGACCTGCATGCATTTTAAAATATATCATTTTCAAAATAATTACCAGTCATGTCTACTAAGAGAAACAATAAGGTATGATGTGATGTCAGCAAGCTACATATATTCCTTTCAATATTAAGCCATGATGCACATTCTGAGAACAATAGCATTTTCATCAGTGACTTGAATTTTATAGATATTAAAACCAGTTTAAATGATGCTATTGAAAGATCTTCCATGGCTGAATTCCTCTAGCGTTCGTGGCCTGACACAGAGCAGGATGGAGTGGGTGGTCAGCAAGGTCAGGAGCTGCAAAGAGAATAGAGATTATGAGGCTGAGGAAGTGCTGAGATCTGTGATAGGGAGGAAGCCACCACCCCTGGGAGCATGTCAGTAGCACAGTGGAGACAGAATCCACTTATAGTGTGTTATACAGTAATGGGGTAGCAAAAAAAGGGACAGTGAGTGAGACTTCTCTTTGTAGCAGTGAAATATGGGAGAGAATTAGTTCGACAAGCGAGCTGGGTCAAAGTATAAGTTTTTGAAAATTTTATTGAAGTTGATTTACAATGGTGTATTTAATTTCTTATATAAAGTAAAATCACACACACACACACACACACATATATATATATGTTCTCTTTTCATATTCTTTTCCACTATGGTTTATCACAGGATATTGAATATAGAACCCTGTGCTATAAAGTGATCTTGTTGTTTATCCATTCTATGTGTAATAGTTTGCAACTGTTAATTCCAAACTCCCAACCCTTCAAAGTGCAATTTTTTTTAAAGGATTGTTTATAAGCCCAGCAGAAGGAGTGGGAAAGATATGCGTTCATAACAGAGTTTGGGGTGGTAGAGGGAGACAGAGCGAGGCACTTGTTAGCAAAACTTTCCAGGAGCAGGTGCTCAGTCAGCTTGATAAGCAATTACCAAAAAAGGAAGTTTACAAAACTGCCTAATTGTTGTAGAACTCAAAGGGCTCAGTGCATGAAACACATAGACATTTGTCCTGGAAGGGCTGGCAAAAAGTGACACAAAGCACATAGAGATAATGAAATGGACTTACCGGTTCAGCAGCTTTCAAAATGATACCAGCCAAAAGATTTTAGCCAGAACACTCTAACCAGAGGAAAGAACATAGCATGACTTTGTTCAGTATATTTACCTAGTATCCACATCAAGTTTGTACTGTTATCATTTTGGAAATGAGGAAATTGAAGTTTAGGCAGGCTATAGGCCAAGGAAGTCCTTAACTAATCAATGTTAGTCATAGCTAGTCAATGATTTAAATCCAGCCTCTGATCACAAGCTGGGCTCTCACCTAGTCAGTAGAACTCCTGAGTGAAGCCTGTGATTTCAACTCTCCAATGAAAATTCAATAATGTCTGTCTTACTTTATGTAGGATAATGCATCTTATTTTAAAATATTTGGGCATAGGTCCACATGTGTGCACATGTAATTGTGTGTGTGTTTGCCTGTAGGAGTTTGAGCTTCACTCTATTTATGGCCAATTGCCTGGTCTCAATACATACTCTAGAAGGAGAAGGGGATGGTCAACATTTAATAAAAAGGCCACAGTCCAGAGATAAATACAGCAATCTTCAATAGTCTTTAATTCCAATTAATACCAGATTTTAAAATAGTATCATAATGAAAGATGGAGATGGGTATTCATTGGTGAAGTCAGTGGATTATTAGTTAGATAATAAATGTTGAAAATGGGCTTTCATTAGTGAGATTAGTAACAGCATGTACCATAGCCCTTTGCTAGACTCCAGAGAGGTTAAGAAAAACTATCACCCACTTCTCTCACACTTTCTTAAGCAAGCATTTAAAAGTCAGGCCAGCAAACAACCTTGATTTCTTTTTCTCAATCTGAGTTTATCCACAGATTTTTTTCCATATGTTAATGTCAATATTCTGAATTTTCTCTCTTTGGTTGGAAATTTCCCTTTGGTTTAAAATGGATTTTGAAGTTGAAAATCAAGAGCTGTTTTCATGTGTGAATATGCACACTTTTACCATTTTTTTTTAAACAGTGGTTCAAAATGCTCAGAGTGGCCTTTGCCTGTGAAGATTAGGAGCAGTAGATTAGAAGAATCTGCCTGACTGGATTTATTGTGCATGAACCTCAATTGCCCTGCTTAACTTTCCATTTTTTTCCAGGAGCTTCTTAAGGTGGTAATGAGCACAGTTCTAATGAGCTGGAACCTTCTTTCTCAGCCACTGTTTTGACAGGTCGTTTGTATCCAGCTTGAAGAGATTTTTATTGAGCTTAAATAGAAGAGGTGCAGAATCAAGAGAAATCTGTAGATTAGGAAATTAAAATGTATGTGCCTCTTCTGTTTTAAAATAACCACTGAATTCAGTGCTTGGCCAATTTGTTGACAAATCACTCCAGAATGACTTAAGAGGCAGCAGCATACACACCTTAATTGGCTGTTTTTTCCCTCAAAACTTGATCAAAAACTTCATTGACTCATTGCTCTGAGCCCAGCATTTGATTAATGCACTTGACTTTGCAGGCATATTAGAAGCCATGAATTTGATTTGCTAATTATTTTGAGGATTTTTGAATTTATGTTCATCAGCAATTGTTGTTTAGTCACTAAGTTGTGTCTGACTCTTCTGTGACACCATGGACTGTGGTCTGCCATGCTCCTCTGTCTACGGGATTTCCCAGACAAGAATATAGGAGTATTATATAGGCAAGAATACATTTCTACAGAAGTGGTTTGCCATTTCCTTCTTTGGGGGATCTTCTGGACCTAGGGGTTGAATCCGCATCTCCTGCATTGGCAGTCTCCTGTATTGCAAGCAGATTCTTGACCAGTTCATCAGTGATATTGGTCAGTAATTTTCTCTCTCTCTCTCTCTTTTTTTTTTTTTTGTGGTATCTCTGTCTGGTTTTTGTATGGGAGTGATGCTGACTTCTTAGAATGAGTTCAGAAACATTTCTTCCTCTTCTTGGTATAGTTTGGTTGGTCACAAAGAGTCAGACACGACTGAGCGACTGAACTGAACTGAACTGAACGGAACCTGCTGGTAGATGGGGCTGGGTCCCCATGTGGTTGGCTGTGGATCCCTGTTGTTCCCAGAACTGGTGCCATTTTGCTGGTGGGCAGATAAACCCTTCAAGCTACTGGGCTAGAGGAAGGACTCCACAGTAGTGCTTGCCAACACTGTGTCCTCATAGTAGAACGTGCTCCCCAAAATGCCTGCTGCCAGTGCTCTTGCTGTCATCATTCAGTCGCTAAGTCATGTCTGGCTCTTTGTGACCTCATGGACTGCCGCACGCCAGGCTCCCCTGACCTTCACTATCTCCTGGAGTTTGCTTAAACTCACATCCATTGAATTGATGATGCCACCCAACCATCTCATCCTTTGTTGCTCCCTTCTCCTGCCTTCAATCTTTCCCAGCATCAGGGTCTTTTCCAATGAGTCAGTTCTTTGCGTCAGGTGGCCAAAGTATTGGAGCTTCAGCATCAGTCCTTCCACTGAATATTCAGGATTGATTTCCTTTAAGATTGACTGGTTTGATAGCCTTGCTGTCCAAGGGACTCTCAAGAGTCTTCTCCAGCATGACAGTTTAAAAGCATCAATTCTTTGGTATTCAGCCTTCTTTATTGTCCAACTCTCAGTAGTCTTATCCATGACTACTGGAAAAACCATAGATTTGACTATATGGACCTTTGTCTGCAAAATGATGTCTCTGCTTTTTAACATGTTGTCTAGGTTTGTCATATCGGTGTAAATGCTGTCAAAGGGACTCCAAGTTGTCTCCTGTCTGTCTGGGAGATTTTCCAAGGTCAATAAGTGGATCCAAATCAGGTACTTTTCAAATTACTGTCTCTACGCTGGAGCTTGGATCATGTGAAATTTTGTATGGGCTCTGTAAGAGCACAGTCACTGTTTCCTACAGCCCTCCAGCTCTCCTCCTGTATATAGGCCCTGCTGGTCTTCAAAGCCAGATGTTCTAGAGGCTCATCTGCCCAGTGCACGACCCCTGGGCTGGGGAGCCCAGTGTGGGGGCTTGGAACCCTAGCTCCTCTGGGAGAAACTTTGTAATTATGATTATCCTCCTGTTTGTGGGTTACAGGAGTGTGGGTCATGACTGTATCATGTCTCTGCCCTTCCTACCCATCTTGCGGTTTCTTTATGTCTTTAGTTGTGGAAAACTTTTTCTGTTAGTCTTCAGAGGTTTGTCACAGATGGTTGTCAGTAGCTCTAAAACTGGTGTTCTCTTGGGAAGTGAGCTCGGCGTCTTCCTACTCTGGCACCTTGGGCACACCACCAAATAAAACTTTATTTAGGGATACCGCAGTTGAAATCTCATATAATTTTTGCATGTCATAAATGTTATTTTTCTTCTAGCTTTCCCAACTGTTTAAAATTGTAAAAGCCATTTTGAACTCATAGGCCATAGAAAATGTGGCAGGCCATAGTTGACCCTTAAGCAGCAATTTGCAGGGTCATGATGTGCACAGAAATGTGTTTAATTGCAGCAGTAAAGAACATAGCCATATGTACATTAAAATACTTTTGAAACGAGATTGCTGTAGGAAAAAACATTTTGAATATAATTATAGATGTCAGAGACACATGGGTTGCAAAATGATCTAAGCCAAGTGGGCTGTATACAATCAATGGATAAGTCTTAATTGGTAGAGCCATTATCTATTTTCATGTAGGTGACAGCTATAGGTGTCCCCTAACCATACCTCCAGTCTGATAGGCAGGTTACAGGCAAAGCAAGTCTCACATCAGATTTTGCATATGTATAAACACCAAAGCCTTGACTGAAGGTCATGCATGTGACTCCTGCTGGGTGCTCCCCAGGACTAAGACTGGTGGGCACCATCTTTGCATCTTTATTTTATGCCCAGCATGCCTGTGTGCTAAGTCGCTTAGTCGTGTCCTACTCTTTGCAACCCTATGGACAGTAGCCCACCGGTTCCTGGGTCCATGGGATTCTCCAGTCAAGAGTACTGGAGTGGGTTGCCATGCTCTGCTCCAGGGGATCTTCCCAACCCAAGGACTGAATCCATATCTTCTGTGTCTCCTACATTGCAAAGGGTTTCTTTACCGCTGAGCCATCGGGGAAGCCCATCATTGGGCAAATGCCATTTAAAAGCCCCAAAACTCTAATCTCCCCTTCTTTTGTTCCTCTTTCCTCTTTAAACAAAATTTCCCAGTGATTGCCATCTTTGTGCTCTCCCTCTGCAGTGTTCCGGAGCACCAGTCCCTCCTGTGTGGGGGAGGGGGATTTTTATCCACATCTTGTGCCCTGGCTTTATGTCTGGTGCTTTGTCTTAGTGGCTTCAGCCAGGGGACATTGCCTGATTCTGGTGTCACTGTAGGACACTCTTGGGTCCTAGAAGACTGTAACCAATGGACTAAACATCAAGTGGATTAATATTGACATTATAGAGACTTTACTTTGTATACATCTTTGTACCTTTCCTCTCTTTTCCTGACCCTGAAACACTGATGAGATTTGGGGGAAAATTATTTTTAAAAGCTTTCTGAAGTGGAAAAGAGACCATAGATGAAACTAATAAATAAAAGTATTGCTGCTATATCCCAAATCACAATAAAACTGATAATAAAAAATAAATAAAACTCTGTGATGGAATTGTGGATGTTTCTGTATCCCTTCTTGTGTTTTTAAAGTTTTAAGCCTCTTGATGCAGGTGAAAGAGGAGAATGAAAAGGCTGGCTTAAAACTCACCATTCAAAAAACTAAAATCATGGCATCCTGTCCCATAATTTCATGGCAAATAGATGGGAAAACAATGGAAACAGTGACAGACTTTGTTTTCTTGGGCTCCAAAATCACTACAGATGGTGATTGCAGCCATGAAATTAAAAGACACTTGCTCATTGGAAGAAAAGCTATGACAAACCTAGATAGTATATTAAAAAGCAGAGATATTATTTTGCCAACAAAGGTCCATCTAGTCAAAGCTATGGTTTTTCCAGTGGTCATGTATGGATGTGAGAGTTGGACTATAAAGAAAGCTGAGCACTGAAGAATTGATGCTTTTGAGCTATGGTGTTGGAGAAGACTTTTGAGAGTCCTTTGGACTGCAAGGAGATCAAATGAATCAATCCTAAAGGAAATCAGTCCTGAATATTTATTGGAAGGACTGATGCTGAAGCTGAAACTCGGACACTTTGGCCACCTGATATGAAGAACTGACTCATTGGAAAAGACCCTGATGCTGGGAAAGGTTAAAGGCAGGAGGATAAGGGGATAAGAGAGGGTGAAATGGTTGGATGGCATCACTGACTCAATGGACATGAGTTTGAGTAAGCTCTGGAAGGGAGATAATGAAGGACAGGGGAAGCCTGGAATGTTGCAGTCCGTGGGGTCACAAAGAATGGGACATGACTGAGTGATTGAAAAACAACACATTTTCAGCATGGCATTAATTAGAACATTATCAGACCGTGATACTTCTCAGTTCTTCCTTTTTCTATAACCACATTTTTACAATTTTTTATTAAAAAAATTATGGCATATGTGAAACATATCCAAAAAGAGAATAACTTTATCTAATCTCATTTCAGCTCTGTCTCCACATCCTTGCTCTACTCCCAATATTGTTTTCAAGAAAATCTCATGTTTTTTCACTTGTATTTTTTTTTCTAGAACATATAAACTCATTTAAAAATAATCATAATTCAAATATCACCCCCCAAAATTAATAATAACTCTTGTTGTTGTTGTCGTCATGTCCAACTCTTTTCAACCCCATGAACAGCAGCATGCCAAGCTTCCCTGACTTCACTGTCTCGGGAAGTTTGCTCAAACTCATGTCCATTTTGTCGGTTATGCCATCCAACCATCTCATCCTCTGTCGTCCCCTTCTCCTCTGTAGTATCATCAAATATCCACTTTATAATTCTAATTATGTCATAAGATCCACACATTGTAATGGATTGATATGTTTAGTCTCCTTTAACCTATAAATCTATCAATCTTTTCGTCTTTTCTCTCTCTTCCTTGCAATTTTCTAAGTCAAGATACTTTTATATTTTTGGGAGTTTCCTGATAATCTGAGCTTTGCTAATTTATATTTGATTCTGAGAATTCCCTTTAATTTCTTAATATTTTCATTATATTTCAGTGTATGCTCATTGTGTTTCATGTTTCAGATTATTTTTAAATATAGATAAATCTAGAAAGAAATATTTTAATCTTTCTTTTAATTATTTTAGGAGACTATCCTCTCCGTTGTTAGGATAGTCTTGCCACTAGATCTTTTTCAAGAGACCTTGTGGTCTCTTAGGAATGAAACAGTGTCCTAACAAGTATCTTCCCTCCTTCTATCCCTCTGTCATTCTTTAATCCAATGGTTCTTGGTTGGATAGTATTGTCCCCAAGGGCTGTTTTGGAAATTTCTGGGTTTGCTTCGATTGTCAGATGTTTGACAGAGTTGGGAGCTAATGGGTTCAGCAGGCAGGGTTGGGGAGGTAAGTATCTTGGACTTTGTCCTTCACAGTGAAGAACTGTCCCATGTATTTCATTGCTTTTGAATGTTAACACCAAATTCATGTAGGTAAAAAACTGTCTGTTCCTATCTGAGACTGGACCTTAGTTCTGATTTCTTATAACCACAAAGTAATTTTTCCATAGTTTTCACTATTCAGTGAATTTTCTATAAAAACAATTACTGGGTAATTTGAAGGAAGATGGAAAGCTGTTTTGTTTGGGTCTTTCCATTTCAGGAAACTACTAGTAGATTTGCTACCTACAATATTTAACTCATCAACACAACACACTCTCATTAATGTGCTGTTTGGCCTTTGCCTTCACAAGGCTACCTCTAAGTACAGGTTGTTGTTGTTTTTCAGTCACTCAGTCATGTCCCACTCTTTGAGACCCCATGGACTGCAGCACACCAGGGGGTCCTTGCAGCCTAAGTACAAGCACACGATGACAACTTTGTTTTCTCATCCAGTGTAGTTTCTCCCAAATGTTAATGTGAGGTTGTTATTGTAGTTTGCCCAAGAATTTATGTCTTGGAATTAATAATATTTTATTATAATTTTTTTAACAGGGCATTTTAGGTCTTTTTTCACTATATCACATTGCCAACTCAAAACTGGAACCTTAGAATTCTTCCCTGAAAGTATGTAATCAAAGAATCAGATTGAAAATTATTCAATTTCCAGATAAATAAAGATGGGAAAGTGATCTTGCCCAAGGCGAAACACTATTCTTTAAGAGAAGTCACTTAACTTACTAGGCTTCAGTTTACACAATCTATGAAATTTGGGAAATTATATGAAGGAATAATGTATGGCTAAAAAGCTAGGATTTTTTTTAAATTAAATTTTATTTTGCTTAACTTTACAATATTGTATTGCTTTTGCCATACATCAAGATGGATCCGCCACAAGTATACATGTGTTCCCCATTCTGAACCCTCCTCCCTCCTCCCTCCCCATACCACGGCATGTTAAGGGGTGAGGATCTGCAATTTCACTGCCTAAGTTGCAGCTGTATGACTTTAATAAGGTCATTGCAGTTCTCTCATCTTTTTACAGAGATAAAAGTAATCTGCCTTACAAATTATGGTTAGATAAGAAAATGCACATTAAGTCTTTAAGAATACCTGGGATTTAGTAAGTAGCTCCTATTTTGCTAGGCTTCACATCCAGTAATATGGCAGTGGGGGGAAGAACGGTTCAGTACGTAGTATTGACAACTGACACATTAGTATGTGCCAGGCCCTATTCTAAATGCTTTCCATATTGTTTTAATCCAATGAAGCAGTGCTATTCTTATCTACATTTTACAAATGAGGGAACAAACACAGTAAAATAAAGTACTTTGCTCAGGTCATGGAGATAGTAAGTGAAGACACTAGAATACTAGTGCTAGAATACTAACTCAGCTTAGGTGATTTAGCTCCAGAGACCATTCTCAACCACACTGCTGCAGTTGCTAAGTAACATCCTTAAGGCAGTGGGGGAGCCAAGATCACACAATCAAATATACCAGTTAAGCAATACCTGTGGGCAGTCAGAATCTACAGCTTTAATATTAATCACCTTCAAATTATTTCAAATAAGACCATATTTTAAACTGCTAACAGCAAATATTTATTCATGACTGAAGCCAGGAAGAATTTATAAACATTGTAATACCTTGCTGATAAAATAACATTCCATCTTTGCAACCTTGTAAGGAATACAGAAGATATTGTAAAGGCTTTGTGTATATCTACTATAACCAGGTAATCAGAACACACATACACACCACCACCTACTTTAGTGTTACTCCATACCAACTTTTCAGAAAGGCCATCTTTAAAGCTCTACTGGATAACTGAGTAAACAGAGTCCAAAAGACTGGGGAGAGGGAAGAAATAGATGACAATGATAAGCAGCACACATTTCAAAGCCCACTTATAAGCACACGACATTATGAATATTGAAAAAAAAGGGGGGAAGGCAATTAAGCATTTTCAGAGAGCGTATTTTGGCAGTATTCAACGCATAAGGAGGCTCTGTTTGGGACCATCCACTCTCTCCAGCTTCTCAAAGTGCTTCCTGGCATTGCGAATGTTGATCAGAGTAGCCGCAGAAGGGATTGATGGATCCGACATAACCACCATCACGTACGTGTTTGATGTGAAGATGTCAATGAAAGCAGCGAAGTTAGAATTCCTAACTTCCATGCTCTGGAAAGAAGCGGCCAATTTACTGCAGCTCAGCTTCAACTGCTTAATTATGTTGCTGATCTTCTCGAATCGTTGGACATTACGCTGCTCTTTGCACTGGTAATGGGAGATGACCAAGAACGTGGCTCTCTCGAACAGCAGAACTTCATCGGCCTCAATAATCTCGGCAAAAATCTTAAGATTCATCTCCAGCTGCTGGACATTTGGAATAAGCTGATAGACAATACTGGACCAGGCTTTGTAGAGCGTTTCATCCCAGATGGATGTTTGAAAACAAGCACACTCCAGCGGGCGAGACAAATGCCTCAGGTCTTCCGCTCGCTTTTTAAAAATCAGGTCACGCTGATCTTCCTGAACCAGATCCATCTTGTGCACCAAGCAGATGATTTTGGCATCAGGAGAGTTCTGGAGGATGCCCTCCAGACATGACTGGTAATAATGCATGTCCTTTTCCAGTTCGCGGCTCTCCACGTCGAACACATAAATCAGAACCTCGACATTACGGAAGATGTTGTTCCGCCGGCTGGTGAAGTAATTTTCCATGAAGGTGTCCTGACCGCCACAGTCCCACAGATTCAGCACTAGGTTGCCCAGGAATCGGACGTGGGAGCGCTCCACATCAATGGTGGCACCCAGGCGCCCGGTGTCGAGAGCGATGTAATTGGCAAAGATAATCGACCTCATGCTGGTCTTCCCCGACCCGCTCTTCCCCATTAACAGCACCTTTTTCTTCATGGCTGTATTTGGCATCACCCGCCGGAGCTGCCGCGGACTGGGCCTCTGGTCGCGGCCTAACTGCAGCGCAGACGGAGGGAGGGAGGAGCCGGGGATTTCGGGGGCTCAGCCGGCTGGGCCGCGCCTCTGTACAGCTGGGGAAGCCGAAGGGCGAGCTCGGCGTTGGGAAGGGCCGCGTCCGGTGAGCGCTTTGCCTGGGGAGAGCGCGACGGGGCTGACGGCTGCAGCGGCTCCGAAGAAACGAGCGGCTTCCGGGCAGAAAAGTCTCTGAGCCTCCACAGCCACCCACTTCCGGCGGTGATCTCGCGAGAACACGCGCTCTCTATTATAATTTTTTATTTGTGGTTGTTCAGTTGCTAAATCATGTATAACTCTTTGGGACCCCACGGACTGCAGCACACCAGGCATCCCTGTCCCTCACCATCTCCTGGTGAGGAGTTCATTGCCCAAGTTCATGTCCATTGAATTGGTGATGCTATCCAACCATCTCATCCTCTGCTGCCCTCTTCTCACTATCGCCAAGGGTTTTTTTAGTATCTCCTATTTACTATAGTTGAGAAGGCAATGGCACCCCACTCCAGTACACTTGCCTGGAAAATCCCATGGATGGAGGAGCCTGGTAGGCTGCAGTCCATGGGGTCGCTAAGAGTCAGGCACGACTGAGCGATTTCACTTTCACTTTTCACTTTCATGCATTGGAGAAGGAAATGACAACCCACTCCAGTGTTCTTGCCCGGAGAATCCCAGGGACGGGGGAGCCTGGTGGGCTGCCGTCTATGGGATCCCACAGAGTCGGACACGACTGAAGCGACTTAGCAGCAGCAGCAGCAGCATTTACTGTAGTTGGGGCATTATATGAATTACTTTGAGATTATGTACTTAGGTAGGTTATATTACCAATATAATCTACCTAATATAGTGGGTGGTAATTTCAGGACCATGAGATATTTGTTTTAAATGGGGAATTGGGTCTGAAGGGCTTGAGCCCCACAGATGTAACCTGGGGTAGGAAGAGTCCAGTTGCACTGTCAGGGATCCTTGAACATGTGAAATATTTAAACAGTGGAGTTTACATAATAAAAGCTGATACTTTATGTCATGCTCGCTTAATATGTTTGGAATTCTTCTATCAACTTCTTTGATTTTCACAACAGCCCCAGGAGGTCAATAGGAGCTATCATTCTCCCCATCTTATAAACAAGGAGACATTTAATCCATTTTGAGTTTATTTTTGTGTATGCTGTTAGAAAGTGTTCTAGTTCCATTCTTTTACAGGTGCTTGACCAGTTTTCCCAGCACCACTTGTTAAAGAGATTGTCTTTTTTTCCATTGTATATTTTTGCCTCCTTTGTCAAAAGTAAGGTGTCCATAAGTGTGTGGATTAATCTTTGGGCTTTCTATTTTGTTTCATTGATCTATATTTCTGTCTTTGTGCCAGTACCATACTGTCTTGATGACTGTAGCTTTGTAGTATACTCTGAAGTCCACTCTCTGACATAAATCACAGCAAGATCCTCTATGATCCACCTTCTAGACTAATGGAAATAAAAGCAAAAATAAACAAATGGGACCTAATTAAACTTAAAAGCTTTTGCATGATGAAGGAAACTGTAAGCAAGGTGAAAAGGCAGCCTTCAGAAGGGAAGAAAATAATAGCAAATGAAACAACTGACAAAGAATTAATCCCCAAGATATACAAGGATCTCATGCAGCTCAATACAAGAAAAATAAATGACCCGATCAAAAAATGGGCCAAAGAACTAAACAGACATTTCTCCAAAGAAGACAAACAGATGGCTAACAAACACATGAAAATATGCTCAACATCATTCATTGTCAGAGAAATGCAAATTAAAACCACCATGAGGTACAATTTCACACCGGTCAGAATGGCTTCCATCAAAAAGTCTAGAGGATGATCAGGGCTGGTGCTCTGGGATGGCCCTGAGGGATGGGATTGGGAGGGAAATGGGAGGGGTTCAGGATGGGGAACACATGTACACCCATGGTGGATTCATGTTAATGTATGACAAAAACCACTACAATATTGTAAAGCAATTAGCCTCCAATTAAAATAAATAAATTAATTTTAAAAGTCTACAAATAATTAAAGCTGGAGAGGGTGTGGAGAGAAGGGAACCCTCTTACATTGGTGGCAATGCAAACTAGTACAGCCACTATGGAGAACAGGGTGGAGATTCCTTTAAAAACTGGAAATAGAACTGCCATATGACCCAACAATCCCATTGCAGGGCGTACACACCTGCAAGGAAATCAGAATTGAAAGAGACACATGCACCCCAATGTTCATTGCAGTACTGTTTACAATAGCTAGGACATGGAAGCAACTTAGATGTCCATCAGCAGATGAATGGATAAGAAAGTTATGGTACATATACACAATGAAATATTACTCAGCTATAAAAAAGAACACATTTGAGTCAGTTCTAATGAGGTGGATGAAACTGGAACCTATTATACAGAATGAAGTAAGTCAGAAAGAAAAACATCAATATAGTGTATTAATGCATACATATGGAATTTAGAAAGATAGTACCGATGACCTTATATGCAAAACAGCAAAAGAGACATGGATGTAAAGAACAGATTTTTGGACTCTGTGAGAGAAGGTGAGGGTGGGATGATTTGAGAAAATAGCATTGAAACATATATATTACCATATGTGAAATAGATGACCAGTCCAAGTTCAATGCATGAAACAGGGCACTCAAAGCTGGTGCACTGGAACAACCCAGAGGGATGGGATGGGAGGATGTGGGAGAGGTTTTCAGGATGGAGGACACATGGACACCCATGGCTGATTCATGTCAATGTATGGGAAAAACTACTTTACACAGCATTGTAAAGTAATTAGCCTCAAATTAAAATAAATTAATTTTAAAAATCCAGAAAAAATGCAAATTAGCTATGAAATAGGTTTAATTAGACCCTTAATTAGTAATGATTGAGCATATTATAATGTTCATGTGGATTTTATGCTATTGGCTGTCATTTTTGAATTTATTAAGCAAATAATTCTTTCCTTGATGTATTTTCCTTGAAAGCATTTTAAAAATATACAGTCCTTTAAAAAAAAAATAAACAAGGAGACATTTATAAGATGGGGAGAAGTGATGTAATTTATCAAAGATCACAGAGTTAATAAGTGCCAGAGTTGGAGATCAAACCTGGTGATGAGTCTGTAAAGTCTATTCTGTGAACCACTGCATTTAGTTGCTTTTCTTTTGAAGCCTAATTTACTGAGTACAAAGGAAGGAAAATCAAGCGTATTGGCAGAAAATATACTGATGATAGGTTTAAAGGGACAATGGATTTGCAAGTTGTGCTTTTTAGAGAACAGGTAATCTGAGCTGGTGGTAGTGTGCCAAGAAAACACATACTAGCTTCTTGGAGGGGCTTGATAAATACTTGTTGAGTGAGTGAATGAAGTACTTTCCAGGGTAGTGAAGAACACAATGATGGAAGAATCTCAAAGTTAATAAAGAAAGCAGAACAATATTTGGGCATCTGTACTACACAAGGGACTAGACCAGTTTTTGTAAAGTGGACATATATGGACAGGGGGCCTTAACAAGAAGAATTTCATATGGAAGTTGCTTCCTTAACCCACTCAGGATCACAGAACTTTATCTTCAGTTGTTAAGTATCAAATATCAATCTTGATACTACTTGAAAGGAGGTAGGGTGGAAGGAGAGTGCTTTTTTAACATAAAAATTTAAATGAATTGCCAGAACTTATATAAAGAGCCATATACTTAAAGTGTTAACTATGGAAACAAATTTATTCCCAGCTGTTCACTAGCAGCATCTGCAGGAACCGTCTCAGTCCTAGTCTTACTGGGAGTCCTGTTTGGTTCGCCGCTTGATCCTCTGCAGTGTCCTTCACAAGTCTGGGTCTCATGCCAGCCCTGTCTGAAACTGCCTTTGCCTTGCTTCTGCCTGAAACTGGACAGTGTTTAAAAGTTCAGACTAACTGTAGATTTTTGCTAACTGAATTTCTACAGCTCTAGCTTCCCAGGTGGCTCAGTGGTAAAGAATCCACCTGCCAATGCAAGAGACTCAGGAGACTCAGATTTAATCCATGGATCAGAAAGATCTCCTGGAGCAGGGCATGATAACCCCCTCCAGTGCTTTTGCCTGGGAAATCCCATGGACAGAGAAGCCTGGCGGGCTACAGTGCATGGGGTTGCAAAGAGTCAGACACGACTGAGTGACCGAGAATGCATGCTGGTATTACACAGATTGGAATAAAGCAGGAACTTCTGCAGGTTTACTTCCTTCATATGCCTTGTGTTTTCCATGCAATATATTCTCAGGTTAGCAGATCTACTTAGTATGTCGGCTTATTCTTAATTCTCCCCAGGATAGCATATTGACAAATAACACGTTAGATACAAAATGGAGACATTCACTTATTAAATACAATAAATGGCTTAGGAGAGCAGTAGGATTTAATAATCTTATGGAACTTGTTGGGGGCAGCTATAAAAGCCCACCCTGGACCAGCAATGCCCACTGAACAGCTATTTTGAATGTTGCTACGTGGCTACAACATGGTTATGGAATCTGTATTAGAACTGCACCATTGGGCACATCTGAACATCACTTCATCTCTAAGTCTCCTGAAGGCTGACATGGAGCATGTTACCTGCCAAGTTAGTACTTTGATGTCACTTTTAGTTAATTTCTTGCTTCTTCTTTTTTTAAATTTTTATTGCCAGTCAACCCCTTTGAGGCTAACAGTGAGTGATGATCATCTTTGACATATCTTTGTTCCCTTCTAACACTCTTGCCTGGAAAATCCCACTGATGGAGGAGCCTGGTGGCCTGCAGTCCATGGGGTCGCTAAGAGTCGGACATGACTGAGCGACTTCACTTTCACTTTTTCGCTTTCATGCATTGGAGAAGGAAATGGCAACCCACTCCAGTTTTCTTGCCTGGAGAATCCCAGGGGCAGGAGAGCCTGGTGGGCTGACGTCTATGGGGTCACTCAGAGTCGGACACGACTGAAGTGACTTAGCAGCAGTAGCAGCAGCAGCAACAATGTACTATGGAGAAGGCAATGGCAACCCACTCCAGTACTCTTGCCTGGAAAATCCCATGGATAGAGGAGCCTGGTAGGCTGCAGTCCATGGAGTCTTGAAGAGTTGGACAGACTGAGCGCCTTCACTTTCACTTTTTACTTTCATGCATTAGAGAAGGAAATGGCAACCCACTCTGGTGTTCTTGCCTGGAGAGTCCCAGGGATGGCGGTGCCTGGTAGGCTGCTGTCTATGGGGTCTCACAGAGTCGGACACGACTGAAGTGACTTAGCAGCAGCAACAATATACTAAAATTGAGAACTCATATCAGGTGTGGCTCTGACCTAGGGTGGGCCTTACTTGGAAAAGTCTTCTTGAGGCAGCCAAAGTCTGTGGCTCTAAGTTCCTTCCTATTAGCAATGACTTCCTAGATTGCTTTTAGAAAACTCCTTTCTTTACACTCTTGATAAATCCCTTTTAGATAGGTGTTCACTTTTCTATGCACTATACCCTTCATTCTCACAAAATATTGTGAGGGAGACGATATCAAGCTCCCTTTTAAAGAAGATGAAACCAAATTGCCATGGTTAAGAAACTTTTTAAAGTCATTTTTTGTAGCCCTCAGATTTTCTATATGGTTCATCCTTGTATCCTGTCATCTCTAAGTCTGCAGTGATTCTCGGCTTTATCCCTCATTTCCATTCTCACTGCACCTGCCCTAGAATAGCATCTATTAGCTCTCAGCTGGAGATTTGAACAGCTTCCTAACGGGCTTCACAGCTCTAGTCTCTCCATCTTTTCATTCTCTCTACCTCCTGTGGCCACAGGTACTTTTCTCCAGTACAAATTTGTCATGTCATTTTACTTCTCTAACCCCTCCTCCTTCTCCTCTACACACACACTGACTATAGAATACATTTTCAGAAACCTCAGTGTGGGATTCAGGGTCTTCATCAGTCAGGTTCCAACTTGCCTTTTCAGTCTTTTATATTGTGTCTTCAGGCACTTTATACAACATCCAAATCACAGACCTCCTGTTTCCAGAACAAATCCTCTGGCTTCCAGGCTCTATACTTTCCTACAGTCTCTCTTGCCTGAGAGGCCTTCCTTCTTTATTGCATCTCTGTCTGTGCAGACTACACCAGCCTCCCAGTATCTACCCAGGACTTCGAGAACTTTGTGGACTCTTACTGAGCTGAGAAATCCATCCCCTGCCTTCACACCCCTCAGAGTTTATACTTCTCATGACATTTACCACCTTTTCTAACCCTTCATTGTAGTCAGCTGTGTGCTTTTCTCTCCTCTTTTGGATGCAAATAGAATCCTAACTCCCGTGGTTAAGAATGCTGCCCTCTACTTTTAAACATGGTAAAACTTAAGACAGTTTTCTAAATATATATCAGGTAGTCAATAAATGTTGACTGTTTGTAACCACATGGACTGTAGCCCACCAGGCTCCTCTGTCTATGGAATTCTCTCCAGGAATACTAGAGTGGGTTGCTATTCCCTTCTCCAGGGGCTCCTCCCAATTCAGGGATTGAACCCGGGTCTCCTGAATTGCCAGGTGGATTCTTTATCATCTGAGTCATCTTTTAAAATGAGCATATATTTAAAAATACTTAGAGGAAAACACTTGAGCATTTATATCTTTGTTTAGTGATTCTTGTCCATGAAGATCATATGTGGGTCTGTGAGCTACTTCCAGTATTTTAGGAGACATAATGGAAATCACACACTTATCAATAATGAGACTAATTAAAGTGTCAAATTTTCTTGTTTTTGTTTGCAAATAACTCTGTAGTAAGAATATTAATCTTAGTCTAGTGTTGTTCTGTAGAAAGTAACTGCTGCTGCTGCTACTGCTAAGTCCCTTCAGTCGTGTCTGACTCTGTGTGACCCCAGAGACGGCAGCCCACTAGGCCCTGCCGTCCCTGGAATTCTCCAGGCAAGAACACGAGTGGGCTGCCATTTCCTTCTCCAATGCAGGGAAGTGAAAAGTGAAAGTGAAGTCGCTCAGTTGTGTCCGACTCTTAGTGACCCCATGGACTGCAGCCTACCAGGCTCCTCTGTCCATGGGATTTTCCAGGCAAGAGTACTGGAGTGGAGTGCCATTGCCTTCTCCTATAACAGGATATAGTAAATCCATTGCATACAAACAAGTTCTATTCAGAGAGTGCATTCCTAAGTCCAATTTGGTCATAAGTCCAACATAGTTAGTCTAGGTACCCAAGTAACACGATCCGCTAAATAGTACTGTACTACTATAATAGATTTATAATACTTTTCACACAAATAATACATACAAGACAAACACAAAAATAAGGAAAACATTTTTAATCTTACAGTACAGTACCTTGAAAATTACAGTAGTACAGTACAACAGCTGCACACAGGGGCTGACCTTGAGTGAACAGGCAAGAAGAGTTACTGACTGGAGGAGGGAGAGGAGGTGGGAGATGGCAGAGCTGAAGGATCATCAGTGATGGGAGACGGAGGGCGAGCTGCAGTTTCACTCCCACCTGATATTCTTGGCACAGGTTCTGGTTCCTTGCTGGACTCAATTCTGTCTGCCCTCTTGAAAAAACAGTCCTGTGATGTTTGGCCAGTGGCTCTTTTTTTCTTGTCCTGGATGACACGGTAGCACTGGATTGCATTCTGAATAGCTGCTGAAACCTTTGTGTACTGTTCTATATTCAGGTCCTGCGCCTCAAAACTAACAGGGCCTCCTTAAAGAAAGAGAGAAAGTCCCCTTGTCATTTCCTATATCATGAATCCTTTTGGTTCTTCTGTTACTTCTTTCTCTTGTCTCTGTCCTTTCTCTGGACCTCTAATTCCATCAGGTCTTCATCAGTAAGCCCCTTGAGATGCACAGTAAGGAGTTCAATAATGTATTCTTTTTGTAGATTTAGCTCCAGCTTCTCACTGAGGGTCACTAAGTTGCTGAAGACCTCTTTAGATTCTTTCCCCACCATCTCAAATTCACAAGAATTGTGGACAAACTGTGGGCAAAGGTTCTTCCAAACCCCTTAATAGTGGAGGAAGGCATGGCAACCTACTCCAGTATTCTTGTCTGGTGAATCCCATGGACAGAGGAGCCTGGAGGGCTGCAGTCTGTAGGGTCACAAAGAAGTGAACATGAATAAGTGACTTAGCATACACATGATGATGTCTAGGATTGCCTGTATCAACTATGGCTCTGTTGACTGAGGTAGAGTGTGTTACAACCCTCCTGGACACGACTGAAGTGACTTAGCACACTATTTTTTTTTGCTTCACTTTACTCTCTCAATTATTTTCACTATTGTTTCCATCGAAATTGCTAGGCACTTCTTAATGTAGCTAGTGATGTAGTACTAGCTACATCACTGCTGCTTTTATGCTTGCTTCTTGGGCTTGAAATAAAGATCCTGGACTACTGTACTCTATACAGTACTGTACAATCAGATCAGATCAGATCAGATCAGTCGCTCAGTCGTGTCCGACTCTTTGCGACCCCATGAACCGCAGCACGCCAGGCCTCCCTGTCCATCACCAGCTCCCAGAGGTCACCCAGACTCACATTCATCGAGTCAGTGATGCCATCCAGCCATCTCATCCTCTGTCGTCCCCTTCTCCTCCTGCCCTCAATCCCTCCCAGCATCAGAGTCTTCTCCAATGAGTCAACTCTTCGCATGAGGTGGCCAAAATACTGGAGTTTCAGCTTTAGCATCATTCCTTCCAAAGAAATCCCAGGTCTGATCTCCTTCAAAATGGACTGGTTGGATCTTCTTGCAGTCCAAGGGACTCTCAAGAGTCTTCTCCAACACCACAGTTCAAAAGCATCAATTCTTCAGCGCTCAGCCTTCTTCACAGTCCAGCTCTCACATCCATACATGACCACAGGAAAGACCATAGCCTTGACTAGGCGAACCTTTGTTGGCAAAGTGATGTCTCTGCTTTTGAATATGCTATCTAGGTTGGCCATAACCTTCCTTCCAAGGAGTAAGCGTCTTTTAATTTCATGGCTGCAGTCACCATCTGCAGTGATTTTGGAGCCCAGAAAAACAAAGTCTGACACTGTTTCCACTGTTTCTCCATCTATTTCCCATGTAGTGATGGGACCAGATGCCATGATCTTCGTTTTCTGAATGTTGAGCTTTAAGCCAACCTTTTCAATCTCCACTTTCACTTTCATCAAGAGGCTTTTTAGCCCCTCTTCACTTTCTGCCATAAGAGTGGTATCATCTGCATATCTGAGGTTATTGATATTTCTCCCAGCAATCTTGATTCCAGCTTGTGTTTCCTCCAGTCCAGCATTTCTCATGATGTACTCTGCATATAAGTTAAATAAACATGGTGACAATATACAGCCTTGATGTACTCCTTTTCCTATTTGGAACCAGTCTGTTGTTCCATGTCCAGTTCTAACTGTTGCTTCCTGACCTGCATACAGATTTCTCAAGAGGCAGATCAGGTGGTCTGGTATTCCCATCTCTCTGAGAATTTTCCACAGTTTATTGTGATCTACACAGTCAAAGGCTTTGGCATAGTCAATAAAGCAGAAATAGATGTTTTTCTGGAACTCTCTTGCTTTTTCCATGACCCAGCAGATGTTGGCAATTTGATCTCTGGTTCCTCTGCCTTTTCTAAATCCAGCTTGAACATCAGGAAGTTCACGGTTCACATATTGCTGAAGCCTGGCTTGGAGAATTTTGAGCATTACTTTACTAGCGTGTGAGATGAGTGCAATTGTGCGGTAGTTTGAGCACTCTTTGGCATTGCCTTTCTTTGGGATTGGAATGAAAACTGACCTTTTCCAATTTTGTGGCCACTGCTGAGTTTTCCAAATTTGCTGGCATATTGAGTGCAGCACTTTCACAGCATCATCTTTCAGGATTTGGAATAGCTCCACTGGAATTCCATCACCTTCACTAGCTTTGTTTGTAGTGATGCTTTCTAAGGCCCACTTGACTTCACATTCCAGGATGTCTGGCTCTAGGTCAGTGATCACACCATCATGATTATCTGGGTCGTGAAGCTCTTTTTTGTACAGTTCTTCTGTGTATTCTTGCCACCTCTTCTTAATATCTTCTGCTTCTGTTAGGTCCATACCATTTCTGTCCTTTATCGAGCCCATCTTTGCATGAAATGTTCCTTTGGTATCTCTGATTTTCTTGAATAGATCCTTAGTGTACAATAGAGTACACAAAAGCAGAACCGCTTGCCAAGGTTGCACATATGTGACAATGTCCACCAGACACATGTACTAATTTATCTGCTTGGATATACCAATGTGCAGTCCTGTCTTTGAAAGTTTGAAACTTGAAGGTTCGTATATAGGAGACTTACTTGTACCACTCAGATTACTTAGGAAAAGCGAAAATTGAATATAATGATACTGGTATCTTGTACAAGCCAAAATCAGGAAGTACAGCTAGGTCTTATACAATATTGAAAGCAGTAGGACAATTGACCAATTGACCAAAGATGAAGGCGGCTGTCTTGAGTGCTCACCTTGCAGCATCAGATGTCCCCTGTCTGCTTTCTTGTGGGCACAAGTCTTACCCAGTTCCCTATAGGCTGAATACTTCGGCTCTGCCAGCAAATGGCTGTTACGTTTATTTAAAACACTTCAGTGAAGATAGTCTGTGTATTTATCTATTGTATGTGTATCTATCTACACTCATGTATATATGTATGTATGTATATACACACATTTGTACATACATACTTAATCTGTTCTTCAGGGACCAGTTAAATTTTGAAGTACTAAGTCAAGTACTTCTTCATGAGTATTTGACAACCTACACAAGTTATTTAACATTTGAAAGAACTTAAATGGAAATCTGAAGACAGTTACAAGTTTCAAATATATTTACTTCATCTTAGCTCTGTGTGTGTTAGCTGCTTAGTGGTGTCCGACTCTTTGTGACTCTATGGACTGTAGCCCACCAGGCTCCTCTGTCCATGGAATTCTCCAGGCAAAAATACTGGAGTGGGTAGCTGTTTCCATCTCCAGGGGATCTTCCCAACCCAGGGATCGAACCCAGGTCTCCTGCATTGTAGGTAGATTCTTTCCCATCTGAGCTACCAGGGAAGCCCTAGACAGTTTTGAAATTAACACACAGGGCAATAGAAATGACTTTGCATGAGTGAAATGTGTGATACTCAAGATACAGAGATTGGTCAGAAGTATTATATGTATAAGTCTTTATATGAGCAGGTATAAAGTTACATTTTTTGAAGAGGCATTTCTTGTCCTAGGACTCAGTTGCATTCTGTTTCTGGATTCTGTTGTCCAGCTGTAGTGAGAAATTTAACTCACTTAAATGTTGCTAAAATATTCTTGTCTCTGCCTTCAGTAAATATGTAAATGGCCAACTTATTCGAGGTCTTTTTGCAATGAAGATGCATCATCATTATTTCAAAACAAGCATATAGGCTCTTAGATTCCAGATGACTGGAATCTCTCAGTTCCATTTCCAGTTTCTCTGGAAAGAGAACAAATTGGCTCATTTTGGTTAAGTTGTCCTTGCCCAGTTGTTACTGAACTAGGTTTGTTTGACTGATGTACAGCAAGGCAAATGCTGAGCACTGAGGTCTGCAGCACAGGAAAGGTTTACTCATCAGGCAGTAAAGAGAGGAAATGGAAGAACAAGTTTCAGATCTGCCTCCCCCAAGGTTAGGGTTTAGGGACCAGTTTAGTTCAGTCACTCAGTCATGTCTGACTCTTTGTGACCTCATGAACCGCAGCACGCCAGGCCTCCCTGTGCATCACCAACTCCCGGAGTCCACCCAAACCTATGTCCATTGAGTCAGTGATGCCATCCAATCATTTCATCCTCTGTCGTCCCCTTCTCCTCCTGTCCTCAATCTTTCCCAGCATCAGGGTCTTTTCAAATGAATCAGCTCTTCGCATCAGGTGGCCAAAGTATTGGAGTTTCAGCTCCAGTGAACACTCAGGACTGATCTCCTTTAGGATGGACTGGATGGATCTCCCTGCGGTCCAAGGGACTCTCAAGAGTCTTCTCCAACATCACAGTTCAAAAGCATCATTTCTTCAGTGCTCAGCTTTCTTCACAGTCCAACTCTCACATCCATACACGACTACTGGAAAAACATAGCCTTGATTAGGACCTTTGTTGGCAAAGTAATATCTTTGCTTTTTAATATGCTTTCTAGGTTTGTCATAACTTTCCTTCCAAGGAGTAAGCGTCTTTTAATTTCATGGCTACAGTCACCATCTGCAGTGATTTTGGAGCCCAGAAAAATAAAGTCAGCCACTGTTTCCACTGTTTCCCCATCTATTTGCCATGAAGTGATGGGACCGGATGCCATGATCTTGGTTTCTGAATGTTGAGCTTTAAACCAACTTTTTGACTCTCCTCTTTCACTTTCATCAAGAGGCTCTTTAGTTCTTCGTCGCTTTCTGCCATAAGGGTGCATCTGCATATCTGAGGTTATTGATATTTCTCCTGGCAATCTTGATTCCAGCTTGTGCTTCTTCCAGCCCAGTATTTCTCATGATGTACTCTGCATAAAAGTTAAATAAGCAGGGTGACAATATACAGCCTTGACGTACTCCTTTTCCTATTTGGAACCAGTCTGTTGTTCCATGTCCAGTTCTAACTGTTGCTTCCTGACCTGCATACAGATTTCTCAAGAGGCAGGTCAGGTGGTCTGGTGTTCCCATCTCTTTAAGATGGATTTAGGGATAGGCACTGGCAACCCACTCCAGTACTCTTGCCTGGAGAATCACATGGACGGAAGGGCCTGATGGGCTGCCGTCCATGGGGTCGCTAAGAGTCGGACATGACTGAGCGACTTCACTTTCACTTTTCACTTTCATGCATTGGAGAAGGTAATGGCACCCCACTCCAGTACTCTTGCCTGGAAAATCCCATGGGCGGAGGAGCCTGGTAGGCTGCCGTCTATGGGGTCGCACAGAGTCAGACACGACTGAGCGACTTCACTTTCACTTTTCACTTGGATGCATTGGAGAAGGAAATGGCAACCCACTCTAGTGTTCTTGCCTGGAGAATCCCAGGGACAGGGGAGCCTGGTGGGCTGCACAGAGTTGGACATGACTGAAGCGACTTAGCAGTAGCAGCAGCATGGGATTAAAAGGCAGGGTGGTCTGAGGCATGGGGAAAGGTGATTGGAGGTAAGAAAAGTGGGATAAAAAGTGATCTGGAAAAGTATAGCCAAGCTGCATGACACTTTTTAGGAGGCATGTTCAGAAAATGGTGGCATTAGGCTCTTCTGAGGGTGGAATTTTTGGCTCTGTGATGTCATATGGTCAGCCATTGGATGCTCACGCAGATCCAGTTGAAAGGTCGGTGTTCTCAAGCAGTCTGAACTGGCTAAGAACTAGCTCCGAGTTCCTGAAAAACAATTTAAACAACTCTAGTCATCCCTGCATCAGAGGTGATATCTCTTAGGAGGCTAGTGGAAGTTAGTTGAGGCAGGGTTGGTTTTGTTATTGTTCAGTCTATCAGTTGTATCCAACTCTTTGTGACCCCATGGACTGCAGCACAGCAGGCTTCCCTGTCCTTCACCAGCTCCTGGAGCTTGCTCAAACTCATGTCCATTGAGTTGGTGATGCCATCCAACCATCTAGTCCTCTGTCGTCCCCTCATTCCCTTCTGCCTTCAATCTTTCCCAGCCTCATCAAGGGTAGTTTTGATGGGCCTAATCAGGTTGACCCTCACTTTTACAATCAGTAGTGGCCAAGGAAGTCTACTGGTTGTTTAAAAGTCAACAGTGCTAAAGAAAGCCTCTCCCAGGAGCTGATGGGTGCACCTTCTGAAAAGAGGGTCCAGGCTGGGTTGTGGATGAAGCGCAGATTTCATAGAAGGGAGTATTCACAATGTAAGTGCTTTGAGACCTCATTATGATCCGATTCAAAGCTAATATGTGTCTTTGATCCAAAAAAGGATATAAATTTCTTAAGAATTCAGCAGACATTTTTAAAAATAAATTAAATTTTACAAATAACAGTGTTGATTGTTAAAATAATGAAATGATTCTTGACAGGTAATAATTTTCTTTTTCACAGCTTCATTAATGTGATACATTTCCCAAGTGGATTTACATGAGCATCCAGTGGCTGACCATATGACATCCGAGGGCCAAAAATTCCACCCTCAGAACATCCTAACACCACTGTTTTCTGACAATGCATCCTATAAAGAGCCATGTAGCATGGCTATGCTTTTCCAGACCAGCTTTTACCTAACTTTTCTTACCTCAAATCACCTTTCCTCATTTCCAGTGGAATGGGGACTGATCCTTGGAAGAAGGAAGGCAGTTTCGCAGAAGGCAGGGAAATAGACCATTTGCTTATTATGGGATAGAAGCAGGGAGAAGGGTGAGAAGAGGAGCAAGCAGGACTTTGCAGACAAACAAACTATTTTCATATTTATATCTAAGGCCAGCTCTGCCTGCTTACAATACAAATAGCAAACAATACCCAATTAAATGTTTTTCTCTGGGGAGAACGACTCTGACATGGAGTGTGATTATGACAAGGCCATGGAACAGCAAGTGTTTGTTGTGCAAAATTTGTTTGGACTAGACCAATAAGGCTGTTTCGATGGGCCATCTGCTCGGACATCTAGCTTTGTTAGGCAGAATCTTTGTTTAACCTACGTCTATGAACAAGGGGTTGCTAAGTAAATTAATAGAGTAAACAAGGGACATCTCATGCTGATTTAGAGTGAAGACCTTCAGCTGAAGCATTTGTATTCAAATACTGGATGTGCTAATTATAAATACACTATCGGTTGAAATGCTTTCACAGCTTGCTTTTCTGTGACAGTGGTTTTATTGTCTTGTCCTGGAATGTTTTGAAACCTAGTTTCTTTAGGAAAAGTTCTCTTTCTCAAAGTGAAAGTGAGTGACGTTGCTCAGTCATGCCTGACTCTTTGGAACCCCATGGATAGTAGCCTGCACCAAGCTCCTCCGTCCATGGGATTTTCAAGGCAAGAGTACTGGAGTGTGTTGCCATTTCCTTCTCCAGGGAATCTTCCCAACCCAGGGATTGAACCCAGGTCTCTCACATTGTAGACAGACGTTTTACCGTCTGAGCCACCAGGGAAGTCCTCCAAGTTTCCACTAAGTTAAATAACCTTTTTTTCCCCTCTCATGATTATGATGAATTACAGAAATTTCACTATATGAAAAAACCTTGAATTCAAACATCACAGCTTTCAGGAATCAATATGGTGAGCTTGAGGGAAGGTAGAAAGGAGGTTAAGATAGGATTGAACGAAGAAATGCATGTGCTTAGTCCCTCAGTCATGTTCTACTCTTTGTGACCCCATGGACTGTAACCTGCCAGGCTCCTCTGTTCATGGAATTCTCCAGGCAAGAACACTGGACTGGGTTGCCATGCCCTTCTCCAGGAAAGCTTCCTGACCCAAGGGTCGAACCTGGGTCTCCTGCATTGCAGGCAGATTCTTTACCAACAGAACCACCAGGGAAGGCCAATGAATTTGGCAAAAGGAGTTCAAAGTAAAGAAAGAAAAGTGAAGAGAAAGAAGAGGAAAATTAGAAAAAATAATGAGCAGAAAGAACATGGGATAAAGAGAAGTAAGGAAGAAAGAACTGTTGAGGTGCAAAGAAGAAGATGAAGGGTGGCTGGATGGAGAAGAAAGCAAACAGTGGCAGGGTGTAAGATTTATTAATTATATAAAAGCTAAGTAGTGTCAACTGGAAAAACGCACAACCTAAAAGTTGAGCATTATGTTTTATTCAGTGGACAAAACTGAGGACTTAGGCCCAGGCCACAGTATCTCAGATAACTCTGGGAGACTGCTCCAAAGAGGCAAAGGGGTGGAGGGGAGCCAGGATATGCCAGAGTTTTTGCAACAAAAACCAGGTAGTCAGAACATCAAAAGGTTACTGCTAATTAAGAACAACCAGATATCCCAAGTTAACGAATTTAGCACTTTTCTGTGCATGGGAAGATGCAAGAGTCTGGGTTCATAGAAATCACTCCTTTGATCTGCACCTCAGCTATTTGGGGCCAGTATCCCATATTTTCACATCCCGAGTCTCCTGAGGTGCACCTTTGGGGGTGACCGCAGTAGTTGACTGCCAGCTGTGGGGAGGTATCCTGACTCCATCTTGCTTTCTTTCAGGGCTCACCGTCAGGGCAGCTGTAATGTGATCGCTCAGTGGCTGCAACATCCTTTGTTTACTGATATGACAGACTATTTTTTATTCGCAGTATAAATACAGCTAGCAGTGAACTCAGAATGAAGTATCTTTCAAACTTGCTCTCTTTGTTATTACTATAGGAAGCATCAGAACCAGATTGAAAGATAGCGTAAACAAAGAAGAACAAGATAGCATTGCCCACCACCAGTTCTACAAGGATTAAGTCATTATCCACTGCAGTTGCCCACAGATGGTGCTACCAAGAGGAATCCAGGATGAAAAATATGCTGAGTCACTCTGGGCTTTAGATAAACAGGTTTTACATAGTCATGCATATCTCTAGAAGAATTTCAGTGACCCTAGATTTTTGTGTCTTCCATATGTAGAAAAGCATTAAAATTGTTAACTGTTGTTAATTGTTCCTTGTGATTAACAGTTTATTAAGATGTCTGTTTGACTCCATGTTTTCCCAGACAAAAATGTCATATAGAAATTGGCCTCTCCTCTAAGAGTCGGACACTACTGAGCGTCTTCACTTTCACTTTTCCCTTTCATGCATTGGAGAAGGAAATGGCAACCCACTCCAGTGTTCTTACCTGGAGAATCCCAGGGACGGGGGAGCCTGGTGGGCTGCCGTCTATGGGGTCGCACAGAGTTGGTCACGATTGTAGCGACTTAGCAGCAGCAACAGCTATATCCTGGGGAGCAGTTCCTCAGTGCTAACTGAGATGCTGTCTCCTGGGCTCTAGTCCTCGGTAAGACTCTGAATAACACACTCACAACTCATTCATTGTGTGTTTTTCTTTGTCAACAACAGGCACCTGGAAAAGGCTACTGTTTATTTTGACCTTTGCAGCTAATTGGCTTGACTACCTCTCCTCAGACCTAGAATTCCAGCACAGATCTCCATTAACCTTCCTGTGGGCAAGGTGATTGAACAGGCTGATCTGGGATGTGAAGGAAATGACATGACCTTGGGAACAGAGTTCATGTTCAGGATCTGTCTCTCCCTACACCCTTCTTTCATCTCTATGCTGGCTGTTTCTCTTTCCTGTCTCCTTGACTTTCTCTCTCTCTCTCTCTCTGTTGACCTGTCCCTTTGTCTCTCTTTCCATCTCTCTCCCCACCCCACACAATAAGATACACACACAATAGATGCAGAGTATATAGAGTTGCTTTAGGAGGACACCATGCTTGGTGAGAGTAGGATGTCTCTACAGTTTATACAGTTTATGAAAAAACCCTCAGACTCAGACAGGGACACTGCATATTCCTTATTCTCTGCCATATCTATGCATTTCTTTGTGGGTATAGCATAAATATCAGACGTTATTTTCCTCTTAAAGTAAGTGTGCTTTGAGAGTCAGAGGCAGATTGCATGCTACGATTTTTCTTTGCCCAACCTGCATCTGTCTGGGGCAATTTCTCCCTAATGTTGAGGTCTAGGTGGAGGGAATGTTCTCTTTGCACACTGAGATTAATTTCCGGTTGAGAGTTTTCCAGGGAAATTTGTAGGCTTGAAGAAGTCATTTGGAAGCAGATTAATGATACTCTTATTTTTCTTGGCAAATCTGGGAGAGTAGACTTTTTGGGAGATTGGGGCTATTATTTAGTGGATCCTTTTAAATCTACTGTACATTCTGCACTCATTATATGATACCTGGACTCTGAGACCCATTATGTTAATGGATGCTTATTTTCTTGCCTTACTTCCCTGTCAATGATTTTCCCTGAAGCTGGTTTCATTATAATTTTAAAAATACCATCTGTCTTTCTAAAAGCTTTCCCCCTCTCCTTTGGACAGGTTTATATCCGATTTCTTTCATATGGTTCTACTGAACTTCTCCAGGTGCAGAGAGTAGCCACTGTACAGTTTCTGTCTAAAGTCATCTTTTTCTCACATGATTGCTGGGCAACAGTTGGGGAAGTGTATCACCGCTAACCTTGGGCTTTTGTTGCAGAGATGAAGTACCTTAATGGGTTTATCCAGTGTGACACCAGCATAATTTAAATCTCATCCTCATCTATGTACAGTTCATTGCTTTCACCCCAATATTTACAGGACACTTTATGAATTTTCCCCCCTCATAGTACCTTGGAGAGATGTCCTTCAGTCTTTTGTATTTTGCATCTGTTTTTTTTTTTTTTTTTTGCCCATGGTACTCTACTTGTATGTTACATGTACTCCAATGACCATTGCATACTGTGCTCGTGTAGCTAGCACTCACAACAGCTCCAGATGTGTTGTTTAATTGACTTTTTAGCTACTAACATTTTTGGTAGTGACATCTTGAAAATTAAACACAAGAAAAATGTGGCAGTTTTCTGGATGATCACTTTATTCTTTTTTTTGTTATTTCCTCTGAAGATTTTCCCTTCCCTAAAGCATTTTAAAAAAATATACTTTGCCTCCTTCTAATAATTTCAATCACTCCCATATTCTTAACTTTTCCTGCCTTTCCCATATTTTTCAACTCACCTATAAAGTATGTTTTTAATGTTACTTTTTTAAAAAAATTCAAAGCACATACTTTAGCAAAGAGTCAGACATGACTGAGTGACTGAACTGAACTGAACTGAACTTTAGCTTCACAAGCTGGAATCAAGATTGCCAGGAGAAATATCAATAACCTCAGGTATGCAGATGATACTATCCTAATGGCAGAAAGTGAAGAGGAACTAAAAAGCCCCTTGATGAAAGCAAAAGAAGAGAGTGAAAAAGCTGGCTTAAAACTCAACATTTGTAAAACTAAGAGAATGGCATCCGGTCCCATCACTTCATGGCAAATAGATGGGGAAAAATGGAAACAGTGACAGACTTTATTTTCTTGGGTTCCAAAATCACTGCAGATGGTGACTGCAGTCATGAAATTAAAAGACCCTAGCTCCTTGGAAGAAAAGCTATGACAAACCTGCTGCTGCTGCTGCTAAGTCACTTCAGTCATGCCCGACTCTGTGTGACCCCACAGACGGCAGCCCACCAGGCTCCTCTACCCACAGGATTCCCTAGGCAAGAATACTGGAGTAGGTTGCCATGTCCTTCTCCCATGACAAACCTAGAGATTGTGTTAAAAAGCATAGAAAAGGCTTTGCCTACAAAGGTCCATCTAGTCAAAGCTATGGTTTTTCCAGTAGTCATGTATGGATGTGAGAGTTGGACCAAGAATAAGGCTGAGCACTGAAGAATTGATGCTTTTGAACTGTGGTGTTGGAGAAGACTCTTGAGAGTCCCTTGGACTGCAAGGAGATCAAGCCAGTCACTCCCAAAGGAAATTGGTCCTGAATATTCATTGGAAAGACTGATGCTGAAGCTGACGTTCCAATAGTTTGGCCACCTGATGTGAAGAGCTGACTTATTGGAAAAGACCCTGATGCTGACAAAGATTGAAGCCAAAAAGAGAAGGGAGTAGCAGAGGATCACATGGTTAAATAGCACCTCCAACACAGTGCACAATGGACACGAATCTGAGCAAACTTTAGGAGATAGTGAAGGACAGGGAAACTTGGCCTGCTATAGTCTGTGGAGTCTTGAAGAGTCAGACACAACTTAGTGACTGAACAACAACAACAATTTTAGCGTTATTTTATCTTCTTGCTCTGCCCTTTCATTATTCTGATCTTAGCAGTCACATTATCTGTGGCCCAATTTACAGACAGATCCATTTCTTTTCACACTTTAAACAAACAAGATCCAATGCCAATGATATCCATGGATGGGTGACTATCCAGACTTCATAATGTAGACAGTGAATCACCGTCATTCACTCTTCAACTTTTTTTTTTTAATATTCCCGTTTGTTATAAAAAATGAAAGTCTCACAAATCATGAACAAGGAAACAACTCGTCCTTTTTTATACATCTGTTGCAAGAGGTAGCCCATCAAAAAAACCTGTCGCTATTTCTTTGAAACTGAAGACTGCCAATATCACCTCCACAATTTTGCTTTACAGTCAGAAGGAGAAAGTCTTGTGCAGAGCTTTGTATTAGCCCTTCTTTTCTCTTTCTGTTTTAATTTGGATTCCCTACTGATCCCCCAAATTCTGGAGACTATTTTTTAAAAAAAACACATTTAATTTTCTTCCTTTAATGTCAAAGCTTACTGCCCCTGTTGTGAATGATTGCAGCCTTCTTCCAGTTGGCTATTTTTCCTCATATTTTCTCACTCCAGATCAAAAGGTAAAAATTGGTCCAGCAAGCCTTCAGAGAAAGTCACCATGTTAGGTTTTTCTTGCTCAAAAATATGCCTAGATTTTTTTTTAATTACTCACCCATTGAAGTCCTGCTTTCAAGTCCCCCAAAATATGCCTCTTTCATTCAATCTCTATCCAACCACATTCTTCTTGTGGCCTCATATACACCCTTGTATTGCACTTGACTTTAGCACATGCAATGCCAATTCTGGCTCTCTGTCTCTCTCTCTTTTTTGTTTATTTTTGGTTGTGCTTGGTCTTCATTGCTGTGTGCAGGCTTTCTCTAGTTGTGGCAAACAGGGGCTTCTGTTGAGTTGTGGTGCGTGGGTTTCTCATTGTGGTGGCTTCTCCTGTTGTGCAGCACTGGCTGTAGGCACGTGGACTCAGTAGTTGCGGCACGTGGGCTTGGTTGCTCAGCAGCATGTGGAATCTTCCCTGACCAGAGATCAAACCCATGTCCCCTGCACTGACAAGCAGATTCTAAACCACTGGAGCATTGGGGAAATCCCAACTCTGGCTGTCTGGCTCGGAAAACATTTCTTTATTCTCCACATCAACATATTCTCTCTACAAACTTCACATTCACCCATGTAAACAGAGAGGATGTCAAGCCCTAACTCTTCCTTGGCATTCTCCCTGACGACTATAGACCTTCTTTTGTGGAAACTCTGAGAGCTTCATTATCCGAGAGGTTGAAAGCATGAAGTAAGAACAGACGAAAGGGTTTATAACAGTGAAGACTTTGTCTTGTTTGTGAGATAGGTTGGATACCTAATTTTTCTACTTGTTTAGACTCTCTCAGCATAATTCTATAGCTGATGATTGCTGTTTTCTATCTTCTTCTCTGGTTTTATTTGAATTCTATTTGGAAGCTTCCCACCAATTCTGCTGAATTGGGATTTGAGTGAAGGTGAGGACTACATGATCACGACTCAGGAAAGTAGGACCAACCACTTAACTTGTGGAGACCAGGGTAAAATGGGGGCTCCTTGTTCAAGAATTATTAAGAATTTCAAGACAGTGATATCAGAGGATTAAAGCAAGCATGCGATACCGTGAACTGCATTGGTCACAGGCCCACAAATTTCCCCCCTCTCAGATCGGAATATATTTGACTAGTTCATGTCACATCAGTCTAAAATAAATAAATTTACTATATGCATTGAGTTGCATGGTTAGAAGTTCCAACTCAGTGCATATAGTAAATTTATTTATTTTAGTAAGTTCCTAAGCCTTGAGCTACTGAAACACCATGTGATATGAGAATTTTGAACTCTGTAGGTGATTGTGAGAGATAATAAAAGGCAAGGTCAAATTGATGATCTTGACTTGTTAAAAAAAGTTATTTTGATATGGACCATTTTAAAGTCTTTTAAAATTAGTTATAATATTGTTTCTGTCATCTTTGGGTTTTTGTTTATTGTTTTGGCTGTGAGACATCCCAACCAGGGATAGAACTTGAATCCCTTTGTTGGAGAGTGAAGTCTTAACCACTGGACAGCTAGAGAAGTTCCCAATGCTGACATTCTAATAGCAAGTTCAATCTTTCACACGATGAGACAAAAATGAGTATTTGTGTGTGTGTGTGTGTGTGGGGGGCACAATAACCTTGAGTATCATCTGAACTCCACACTGTGTGCCAGGGCTTCTAGAGAAAATCAGTAGGAGACATTGAGTAGCTATTACAAGCTTTTGACTGAAAGAAGTCATGCCAACTGAGGGATAAAGGACAGGGGAGGAGCAGAAGGTACAAGCCAGGTAGGTGTCTGGGGTGATGGCTGAGAGAGATGAGATTCAGGAATAGAGACAGAGGACTTGGATCAGCTATCACCCCACGGGGAGGATCTTGGGAGGACAAGGCGGGAGGCTCTGTTAATTATGGATGGGGGATGAGAAATGGAAGTGTGGAAGACACAGAGAGGATGATTTCGCTTGTCTCAAAGAACAGACATGTGGTGGGTGTTTTTATTCCTACTAATACATCCCCGAACTCCTTGCTGATTCTAGACACCAATATCACCATCTCAATCTGTACAAGCATAAAAGTGTTTCTTCAGCACAGGTTCATAGAGTCACAAGACTCACTCAGCCAACGTCAACTTCCTGGAAGCCTCAGTTCCCATCACTGTTTTCTGCTCCCAAGAAGAGTGTGCAAGGACTTCTTGGAAGTGATGCATTGCCTTTGCTCCCTGCCTCTCTGCTGCTCGAGTGTGGGTGCTGCTACTTTCCTGCCAACATTTTCCCCATGGGACATATGGTCAGTGTTGCTTTTGCAGCAATTTCCACTCTTGTGGCTGCCACTGCTGCCATCTCTGTGGTCATCATCCTTGCTTTCATGCCTGGTTCTGGGCCTTTCACCAGCCTGGGCCCTGGACCATGGCAGCTGAGATGCTGCAAATGGTTTTGTGCACATGAGCCAGGGTGATGGGAATGAATACCTGCTTTGGCCTAACATGGCCTGGGGCTATGATCCGGTCTGTTTCACCCCCACAGACAGTTGGAATTGCTAGAGTCTGAGAAGCACTAGGTCTTCTTTTTTTTTTTCCTTTTAAAAATCTTTATTATCTTTTTTTTTTTTTTTTTTAAGATTCCTGGCACCTCACTGGCCAGGGAGCAAGGAGGACCTTCTGCCTTCTCATCCACAGCCCTGTCTTCCATCTCCCAGAGGCCTCCTGCCCTGGAATACCAATGCAAAAGTGGGGATGACCAGGTAGATGGTGATGGCGGTGGCAATAAAAGTGAAAATTGCAGTGGTTTCTTGGGCATATTTAGACGCCTTTATCTTTGGGCTTTTTCTACACAGGACATTTAGCAGAGCCCCTGGCCAAATTAACTCAAGGAGAGAGATGCAAGACCAGCCTCAAAGGCAATTTCGAATGAGTTGGGACAATGCTGTTTTCTTATTTCCAAGACAGTTCAGAACCTCTGTAGGCTATTTGTGCTCTGAAATCCATGGTTGCTGACTGTGGCCAATTATCCTGAGTGCCCTGTATCACAGACAGAGAAGGAAAAAATTGTGAAAGTTTTACCTAGGGAGGGATCTATAATTCAGTTT
Source organism: Tragelaphus eurycerus (assembly GCA_935064755.1). Lineage (NCBI taxonomy): Eukaryota > Metazoa > Chordata > Mammalia > Artiodactyla > Bovidae > Tragelaphus > Tragelaphus eurycerus. Next base: position 16,919,032 of record CAKXYN010000041.1, read on the forward strand.
CCTAGGATTGTGCTGGACAACATCCAGGTAGTTTTGACTGTTCTTCCAAAACTTTTCTGAGAAGGTCAAAATCATTAAAATCTTTTATTATGTTGACCTAATTCCAGGATAAACGGGCAAATTGATTTTCTTCTCTTCAAAGCACAGATTCAAAAATTTCCTCATGTGTTTATATAGTCAGTCTCTTGCAATTATATAATTCTCATCCAGTTTATTTTATGATTATTTTGTTGTATCTTTCTTCGTGCAATGAGAGCTTCATGAAGACAGGGATTGTATTGGTCTCTTTCACCACTGCATGTCTAACACTTAGTAGATTCTCTGGTAAAAACAGGCACTGAAAAATGTTTGCTGAATGAATAAACGATGAATTATGATGACCCAGCAATGCCTTGGATTCAGACAGGATGACACATGTCTACAGGACTGGAGGGACAGGTCTGCCTCACTCACTATATGAACAGAGAAACCTCTTTGGAGAGAAATGAAGCAAAGAGGAATATCAAGACATGTACGCCTGCTGTCACAACCGACTCTTTGTGACCCTATGGACTGTAGCCTGCCAGGCTCCTCTGTCCATGGGATTCTCCAGGCAAGAGTACTGGAGTGGGATGCCATGTCTTCCTCCAGGAAATCTTCCCCACCTAGGGATCAAACCTGGGTTTCCTGCATTGCAGGAGGATTCTTTACTGCTAAGCCACCAGCGACCCAACATCAAGACAAAAACTTAGCCAAAAGGACTGTGGACTAGTGTCTGAGAGGAGGAAGGATTTTGATGATGGTGCATGTCATCATTCAGGTTTCACCCTGTCTGCAGCCTCCTGGGGCTGAGTTCCGGGGTGTGAGAGCTCAAATTATGCTCCAGTGAAAAGGAAAGGAAATAGAAATAAAATATCTGCTGCAACTACACCACTTACAGAACCATTACAGTGACCACAGCTAGCCCTGGAAGGGATGAAGACCCCGGGAGGTAGCATGGTTAGGAGCTTCGCACTATCAGCACCTGGGAGGGTAGCATATGCTTGTTTGTGAGGGCATCCACCGTTGTGACCTTGATTTTGGTGAGCAGAGTAGCAGAGATGCCTCCATCAACACCGTTCTTGGGCCTGCAGCACGGATTAAGAGGAAATGGAGGATGGGTGTATCGCCGAGAGGATGCCCCGCCCTCTCTCAAGATTCCCGCTGGGGCTGCTCAGACACGTGGGTGGGGAATTTGAGGGGAACACAGTGCTAGCAGGTGGCTCTGGGAATGTGCTGTGCTGTGAGTGTTAGTCACTCAGCTGCGTCCTAATCTTTGCAACCCCGTAGACTGTAGCCTGCCAGGCTCCTCTATCCACGGGGATTCTCCAAGTACGAATACTGGCGTGGGTTGCCATGCCCTCCTCCAGGGGATCTTCCCAACTCAGGGATCGAACCCAGGTCTCCTGCATTGCAGGCAGGTTCTTTACCGTCTGAGCCACGAATTGTAATTTCCAAAGGTGATTTCCCTCTCTTTCTGTTGCTGTCCCCTCCAGTGCTTTTCATTAGCTTGGTATATCCTGGAAAACATAAATTAATAAAAATAAACTAATTGGTTAGGGTTGGAGTTATCTCCATCTGGAGTTTCAGTGCAGGGAAATTTGCACCCCCAGTCCTGGGATCCACAATGCCTTCAGATCAGGGAACCTCATTTATTCCTTCACTCCAGAAAAAAAAAAAAAAGCAGCTTTAATTGAAACAAAACAAAACAAAACAAAACAAAAAAACCTTAAAATAGTAGAAGTCCTACTGCAAATGTCCTTTGTTTATCTGGAGAAAAATTGAATAGCTTTTCGGGTTAGGCTAGAGGTCCCATAGAGCATAATGTGTAATGCCAGGACTCACTTCCCAGTGGGAAATCACTTTACTAACAGTCTTTCCTTGGACTTAATTTCCCACCTTTCTTGGCTTGAATTCATTTGTGCCGTTCATTTGAGTTCTTATACATAGCGGCCCCATTTTCCCCATAATTGAGAAACTCAGTCAGTTGACTCCCCTCACATTTGCCTATTTTTTAAAAAACTTGAATGTGATCTCTTTCATTTTCTCTTTCTGCAGCCTGGTGTTTAGTCCCACGCCCATCCAATTTCATTCTCATCAACTCCTGCATGCTCTTGGCCCACAGAGCTGGCCGACATCCCCCGGCAGCCCCTTTTCTTGAGATGTTAACTGAAATAGTCTCTAAATTCTCCCACTCCGGGAAATTGGTCAGGTGCGTTGTATTCACCAGGCTTGTCAAACCCTGTCAGAGTTAGCAAATCAGGAACTGGAGACACATTCTACGTGAAGTTACAAAAGGCAAGCAGCTGTGTAGTCCCTGATCCTGTCAGCTCTGAATGTTTCCAGAAACAACAAAAAAGAATTGTATCTTGAAATTTGGCAGGGCAGGGAAGTAAACACACTGCCTGCCTCCTCAAATCTGTTCCCCTTGCCTCTTTCCTGGGGGGTTCTTGACGTGCTCTGCCTACTAGTGACCTGAAGAATAACTTAACTTTATGTTCAAGGTCTTAGATTTCTTCTCCATGATTTTTTCATCAGATAATGAAGTTAATAACTCAAGGGGATCAGTATTATTAATTATTTGTTGTATTGATGCTCTCGATCATTGGCTAAAAATGATAGCTTCTTTGATCCCCAAATTCCCCTTCTCAGAATAGAATGATGTGATGGGGAGAATCAGAAAGTGCAGAGAGAATAAAAGCCTTTTGTGTTGTCAGTATTCCTTTTACAGTCCAAGGAATAGACTATGATTTGCTGTGTTGAGTGCTCAGTCACTCAGTTGTGTTCGACTCTTTGCGACTCTATGGATTGTAGCCTGCCAGGCTCCTCTGTCCATGGGATTTTCCAAGCAAGAATACTGGAGGGGGGTGTTGTTTCCTTCTCCAGGGGATCTTCCTGATCCAGGGGTTGAACCTGAGGCTCAGCCATGGCCACGTCTCCTGCACTGTAGGCAGATTCTTTATAGCTGGACCACCGGGGTGATAGCCTGATTCACTATGGATGCTTTTTGTAAGACATTTCTTCATTAGTTTTTACTTGCCCCTCCCAATTAAGCGCAGCCTAACATCAGAAAAGCCTGTGTGTGTGTATGTGTGGGTCCTCAAATGTGATCCCTGGATTTTTATGATGTGGTTCCTAGTAGAGATTATAGGGCTTTCTAATGAAATTGTTGGTGGGGGGACAGGGCATGCTAGGTGACTAGAAAGGCTGCTTTGTATTGTTAAAGCTGAATCAGATGCCGGCCGATGTGGGGATGAGCCTTACTGTTAAAGCAGCCCTCTCACTCTGATTAGACTGTCAAGGATGAGGCAAAGTAAAAACTGTAAAATGAGATGAATACGATGATGTGTGGGCTTCTCAGGTGGTACTAGTGGTAAAGAGCCCACCTGCCCATGTAGGAGATACAAGAGATGCGGCTTCGATTCCTGGGTTGGAAAGATCCGCTGGAGGGCACGGCAACCCACTCTAGTATTCTTCCCTGGAGAATTCCATGGACAAGGGAACTTGATGGGTTACAGTCTGTGGGGTCACAAAGAGTCAGACATGACTGAAGCAACTTAGCACACACATGATGTTGTGTAGGGTTGTCTGTATCAGCTATGGCTCTGTCAACTAAGGGAGAATGTCTAACAACCTTCTCTGGCAGCTGACACACCTTAGATGGTGGTGAGTCTGTGGATAAATAGCTGAGGATAAACATTCCGAGGCAGGATAGGAAGCCTGTGGGTCAGAGAGTTCCTAAAATTGAACTTTTATTTTTCTTCTAACCAGGTATTCCTCAATCACGTGTATGGTTCAGTGCCAGGTAACTTCCAAATGTCAGACAGACATGCTAGAAGCTTATTACTTGCTCCACAGTAGCTTACTGATTGGAGGCTGATGCCTTACTTAGCTTGGGACTTGGAATTCAGGCACGTTCTAGAGATGGGGAACTGGCCATTTATAGATTGAAAAGCTTTACAGACTTCTGGTTTTCAACTGTAGCTGGCTAACAAAAAAATGAATAACATGTCCAGAGAAGATTTTATGTAAGTGCTCTTGAAACTCTTTTCTTACTATGAGTATGAATTCTGGCTATATCAGTTATTCTAATTCACTCTCCATAGAAGGAATACAAAGTATGATCTCATTTGTCTTTACAAATCTTGACCACTCACCTCCATTACACGTGCACTGGGATTCTGAACAGCTTCTCAGATGTTCACAACACTTTTTTCCTAACTTTGGCATCAGTTTTATAATTTGTCTTGTCACTGTGGTTTTGATTTGCATTTCCTGATAATTAGTGATATTGAGCATCTTTTCATGTGCCTGTTGGCCATCTGTATGTCTTCTCTGGAAAAAAAAAAAGCGTTTATTCAGAGCCTCTGCCCATTATTGATTCAGGTTTTTGTCGTTGCTGACTTGTATGCGTTGTTTATATATTTTGGATATTAACCCCTCATTGGATATAAGATATGTAAATATCTTCTCCCACTTGGTAGATTGTCTTTTCGTTTCTTGATGGTTTCCTCTACTGTGCAGAAGCTCTTTAGTTTGATGCAGCCTCATTTATTAATTTTGCTTTTGTTTTTCTTATCTTTGGAGTTAGATCCACTAAAGTGTCGCTAAGACAGATGTTAGTGAAATCACCACTTCTATTTTCTCATAGGAATTTCATGGTTTTGGGTCTTTAATCCATTTAGAGTTCATTGCTGTGTATAGTGTCAGAGAGTGGTCTAGTTTCACTCTTTTGCATGAGGGTGTCCAGTTTTTCCAAACCATTTATTAAAGAGGCTGTCCTTTATTCCCATTGTGTTTTTTTGCCTCCTTTGTCATAAATTAACCAAATAATGGTAGGTTTGTTTCTGGGCTCTCTTCTCTTTTCAGTTCCATTGACCTGGGTGTCTTTGTCAATATCATGCTGTTTTGAATACTGAAACTTTTTGATTACAGTAGAGATTGATCAGGGAGCATGATAACTCCAGCTTGTTCTTTCTCAAGATCATTTTGGTTCTTTAGGGAACGGGGTGTATATTTCCTTGGCATGACTGTATATCTACTTCTCCTATCCTCAATGCTATTCCTTTACCCTTCATGTGGACACTCTGTTCATCTGGTATTCAGGTCTCCTTCAGAGGGAATTATTCCACATGCAGTTGTAGATTTGTTGTATCCTTGGGAAGATATGAGTTCAAGATCTTCCTGTGTTGCCATCTTGAACCTTCCCTCTCCTCTTTTTTTCCTTCTTTTTGCATTTCTCTAATTTTTTTTTGATTCACTACTTTTTGCCGTTATGTTATTTACTATTAAAAAGCAGAGACATTACTTTGGCAACAAAGATCTGTCTAGTCAAGGCTATGGTTTTTCCAGTAGTCATGTATGGATGTGAGAGTTGGACTGTGAAGAAACCTGAGTGCCAAAGAATTGATGCTTTTTCACTGTGGTGTTGGAGAAGACCCTTGAGAGTCCCTTGGACTGCAAGGAGATCCAACCAGTCCATTCTAAAGGAGATCAGTCCTGGGTGTTCTTTGGAAGGAATGATGCTAAAGCTGAAACTCCAATACTTTGGCCACCTCATGCGAAGGGTTGACTCATTGGAAAAGACCCTGATGCTGGGAGGGATTGGGGACAGGAGGAGAAGGGAATGACAGAGGATGGCTGTCATCCTCTGGAGTCGGGCTGGATGGCATCACCGACTGGATGGACATGAGTTTGGGTGAACTCTGGGAGTTGGTGATTGATAGGGAGGCCTGGTGTGCTGCAATTCATGGGGCTGCAAAGAGTCAGACACGACTGAGCGACTGAACTGAACTAAACTGAAGTGAGTACTTCAAATGTTGGATTTGGTAAACATTTTGGCATTTACATTATTTATTACTCAGTTCAGCAAATATTTTTTGAGTTCCTACTAAGTTCCAGAAACAGTGGTAGGCTTCTACAGGGAGGGTTGTTGTAGAATTTAGCAAGAGGACATTCCTTGTATTTTAAATACTTAAGATTTCTATAATCTTTGCTTTTGTTGTGAACCGCCTCATAGTATTTTGGGAGAATTAAATGTAATATGTACTTCATCTCTCCCTACTATTGTGACACCTCAAGCTTTCCTTTCCTGCAAAAAAAAAAAAAAATCTCTCCAGTTAGATCTCAAGGTCTGCAGACCATGTGTGATAATTGCTTCTGGGCATGTGCTCTTATGGGCTTCCTTGGTGGCTCAGATGGTAAAGAATCTGCCTGAAATGCAGGAGACCTGGGTTCAGATCCCCGGGTTGGTTAGATCCCCTGGAGAAGGGAATGGGTACCCACTCTAGTATCCTAGCCTGGCAGGCTACAGTCCATGGGGTGGCAAAGAGTCGGACACAAATGAGTGACTAACACTTTCACTTTTCATGTGCTCTTGAGTCTTTACGTCTTCTATTCCTTTCCTTCTCTTGCTTCTTTTCTGTGTTTTTCTTTAGAGCCTCTTGAAGGCATCATCTTGCTGCTGTTGTTTCTTTTTTTTTTTTGGCTGTCCCCCTCTCTCCAAACTATCCTACAGCAAGGCCACCTTGAACAAGAGCATTCTGGCAACATGGGTGGAATCTCTTTCCCTCTCTTCCCCTACTCTCCAGCTCATTCTGCCATGGTAAACCCCCAGTGTTGCCTTACTTGTCCAGTGTTATTGTTGCAGGAGGTCATCAAGAGGATGTGACCATCAGTTGACCCATTTGCTGGACTGGGGCTATCAGAGGCTCTTTACCCCTTCCCCTGACTTGAACTGTACATGCTACACACTGTTCCCACAGTGGGAGCCAGTCCCACACAGCCTTGAGAGAACAATGTGTTATTGAGTCTATCTGGGTATATATGTGACTGAATCCTATTAAGGTCTCTGGATAAACTCTCAAGATTCTGACAAGCAGGGATGGTGATCTATTTGTCATGCAGCTGCCCAAGACAAGGCTTCTATGTAAGTTCCCTTGCTTATTAAACCCCCTGCATATCAATCTATAGTGATCTGCCTCTTTCTTTGGTTTTTCCTTGCCCTCCATGTATGGGGGCAAGTTTTAGATTTCACCTGGGAAGCTCCTAAGGTTTCAAACCAACAGTTGCATAGAGATTTTAATGAGACAGCCATGCCTGTAGCTTTTTTTGCACCTTACTCTCTGGAATTCTGACTTGAGTCCTTGCTCCTGGTGATGCAAACACCCCAGAGCTCCTACTTCATCCAATATTTGTCTTTTATGTTAATGTACATCCCTGAAATTAACTAAATGTGAACTTTTCCTGTCCTGTTGTATTGGCTTTATCCTCATTGATCAGCACTTCACATAGTTTGGATGATGATATTTTCTATCAGTGTTACTGAAGTCATAGAGAAAAATTACAGTTAATGGTTTAGTGACTCACAAAAAAGAACATATGATTATTTTTCAAAACCCCTTATTTCCTTTCCTTGAAGATCAGGAAGTCAACCCCTGATTTTTATTGATTGGTTGGCTTTTGCCAAATCTATGTTATCTTCTTTGGCAGTTACTATGACACCGAAGAAAAGGTAATTGATACTCTTTGTTTCCAATATGCAGTCAGGAGAACAATTAATTACTTGTAAGAAAGTTGAGAAAACTTATCATATTAGCATTTTAGTGCAGGGTATTAAACATTATACCAGGGAAGGGAGATAAAAATTAAATCTCAAAAATATTATGCTGAGTGAAATAAGTAATGTCCAAAAGAGTACCTACTATATGACTCCATTTTTATGTCATTCTAGAACTAATCTGGGGTTGCTTCTGGGGAACAGATTAAGTTGGTGGGATGGTGGAAATTAGAAATGTTCTAGATCTTAGTAGAGGTGGTTATACACAGGTTCATGTATTTGTAAAAAATGATTAAATTTTACACTGAAGATCTATGCATTTCACTCTATGCAAATAAATCTCAATTAAAAGAATTCAACTACCAGCAGCAATAAGGTAAGGAACAAATCAAATCATCTTCTGGTTATCTTTTTGGTCAGCCACTTGGCACTCCTAGGAGACCAACCAGAAACATCTTGCTGAATTATTTATTAATTTAAAGTCAGAGATATAATTAGCCTTTGCATTTTGTAGCCATATCAGAATACTATGATGATGGTTGGAGAAATTGAGAAATTGATTGAGAGGTGGATGGGTCTTAGGCATGTAAGAAAACATCATGAACCAGGCATAAGAAATGATTTACTATACATAACATGTAGCAATTCTTTCCAGGATTCTGAAGGACAGTTTGTTTTTGAAAATACCTGAGAGACTCTATGCTAACTTTATCAGTTAAGATAATAGGGAGGGGTGGGATGGGGGAGTGGGAGGGAGGTCAAAGAGAGAGGGGATATTTGTATACCTATAGGTGATTCATTTCATTGTACACCAGGAAGTAGCACAACTTTGCAAAGCAATTATACTCCAATTAGAAAAAAAGAGAGTAGGGCCACTTTGAGTTTATGGGATAAAAGATTTCTTTAACACTAGCCCATGGACAACTGGGGAACTGGAATGTGAAAGTCCTAGGGTTAGAGGAGGAATCACTAATTATTCTGCCTGATGGACCAGCATTAGTGGACAGACAGGAACTCATAGGGCAATCTGCAAAGCTAGCACGTCCAACTATGGGACTGGAGTGAAGGGACAGTTCGGGGAATGACCCATGAGAAGCTGCTGCTGTGCAATTACTGCTTCTGTGTAGTCAAATGTTGGGCGGCTGATAGAACCAACATCTGGGATGGCGGTAGAGTGGAGGAGAGACGAGACCCACCGGGCACCTCATCTGTCCTTAATAGTAGCTTACCACAAAGGCTTCTAATAGTTTTGTTTTGCTTCTGTTTTCCAGTCTCATGCAAGTTCCTCTTTCATCCAACTCTAACTCAGATATACATGTATTAGGAAACACTGTTAAACACAGTGTTCACAGATTAATCGAGTCGACACAGCAAAATTCAGCAAAGTCTTTCCCCTGTAAAAGAGGACTCAGCTCTGACCAGAGGATGGGATACTATGGGAAGAGTTCCCATATTCATTTCTGTGACACTGTGATTCCCCCGAGGCTCTGACCTAGTTCATAGTGGTAACCTCTGGCAGCTGTCACTGTGCTGGTCTCCTGAGGAGTTGCATAAATATACACTGAATGAAAAGGGCTGATTCTAAATCAGAAGCTCTGAGTTCAGGTCTCTTTCTGCCACTGTGTCACTCATCTGTCTTCTGGCTCTTAGCGTCACACTTGCCATTTTGTATTCTCTGGATTGCACATGCCTGGCAGTCTAAAAACATTATTTCCTAAAGGCGCTTGACTTAGTCAATGGAACAACTTGTATAAGACCTTAAGATGGGAGAAGGAGAGCAGCTGTATTTTTTTCTGCTTCTGGCTTCAGTAGCTGCAGCAGCTGTTGCAAGTGACTATGGAAATTAACAGTGAAAGCAACCGGTCAGAAGCTTCAGCAGAGCCGTCAGGAGACACCTGGGGTCCTGGATTTCTCAGTAGTGCAGTGTCTATTGGCTCAGGACAAGGTCACTTTCTTTTCTGTTCATTCTGCTCTAATGCTGATAGTGGTTCTGTGCCATTACTCATCATCTTCTCCTGTTCTCTCCTCTAGGCTTTTTGACACTTTGGTAGCCAATTCCTTGTCCCAAGTCACCTTCAATTGAAATAATGAACGTGTTTGCTGTTTGGATGGATACATACTGATGCAAACTTCTCTTGCTTTGGAAACTTTAACATTTGGCTCTCAGTTACTGCAACTGGAAAATGGTGGTGAGAATTCTCAGGCCATTGTAAAGGGCTACGGCAATGATGTTTGTAAAGGGGCCCTGAATATTGTCAACCAGTCTGCACATATAAATTATTATTAGATAACATATGGTTTTTCTGACGGGAGAGTAATATAGTGCTTGCATGCATGGGTTCTGCCTGGGTTCAGAGTCTCTTCAGCTATTGACCAGCTGTGAGAAGTTGGGTGAATAGCATATTTCTCTGAGATTAATTTTCCTTTCTATAAATGGGGTAATAATAGCACTTGTCTCACCAGATAGGAAGTATAAAGTGGGGTATCACATATAAGATATATATATATATGTAAAGTGGGGTATCACATAAAGGCCCCTGGTGGCTCAGATGGTAAAGAATCTGCCTGCAGTACATAGGAGACCTGAGTTCAATCCCTGGGTTGGGAAGGGAATGGCTACCCACTCCAGTAGAATTGCCTGGAGAATTCCATAGACAGAGAAGCCTGTCAGGCTACAGTACATGGGGTTGCCAAGAGTCAGACAGAGTCTTAATACACATCCCAAACCCAAAGTGAATGTTCTTTTTTCATCTTCTTCCTTCCCTCAATCTCTCCTATCCATCGTTGATCTTTATATTTTTCACTGCTCCTAACAGTGTCTTATATACATTGCAGACTCTTAATGTCAATTAAAATTAGACATGGTTCCTGAACTATAAATCCTTAACATGATCTTGAAACACTTGCAAGGCAACATATGGAAAAATGCAATATTCTCATGACGTAGTATAGACTGAATAGAAGTAAACCTTTATTATAACTAGAAAAAAAGCATATAAAATAAGCTCATCCCAGTGCACCAGCCCCAAGCATTCTGTATTCTGCATCGAACCTGGACTGGCGATTTGTTTTGTATATGATATTATACATGCACTGGGATGATCCAGAGGGATGGTATGGGGAGGGAGGTGGGTGGGGGGTTCAGGATGGGGAACACGCGTACACCCGTGGCAGATTCATGTTGATGTATGGAAAAACCAATACAATATTGTAAAGTAATTAACCTCCAATTAAAATAAATAAAAAAAGAAGAAAAAAAAATAAGCTCATATGGAAGATTATTCTCCATTTCTAGGGGCACTTAAAAGACAAGATGGAGAAACACGGCATTTATTTTATGTTGCAGGGCCAGCCTTTAATAAAATTGAAAATACTTTTTCTCCTCTTTTTGTAATCTTTCTTGGTGAGCCCCTTCTTTCTTATATTTCTCCAGACTTTTAATTCTCTTTTATATAAGAGAACACCAGAGAGCTCTCCTCAATTAACCCAAGTGCATTTGACAACCATCTTCCCAAGGGCTTGTTCCCCTGTTTGAAAGGTAAACTGCAGTGGTGAGTATTTCAGACCTGGAGGGAGACACTGTCATGCCAACTTGCACGGAGGCATTTTTCAGCTGACGGGCCTGCTGGCATCTTTCTCATTACTCTGAGGAGGCATGTTCCCTATGAATATGCAAATATTTCACTCCTAGACATAAAAGATCCCTACGAACTCAATCATGCTTCAAATCTCAGAGTGGAGTTTCTATCAGAATTAATCATAATTTTGAAACTGACGTTCAGCAAGAGGAAAATTTATATGTTCGATTTTGCTCTCTTTCAACAGCTTTTGGTTCCAATATTTTACATTTAATTTGTGAATGACTTCATGTAAAATATGTTTTTTTTTGTCATGCAAAAAATTTAAACAGTTGCTGGATTAGACCAACGACATCAATAACGTTGCTGAAAATCACAATCAGTTTCTGTGACTTCATACACTGTTTTATTCTACGATAATTATCCAAATGGCACTTCTTAAAAATTTAGATCCAGGATCACCTCAAAGTCTTTGCCTGTGCAGTCAAGTTCTACAATATCAAAAGAGCTTGGAAATAATGATGACTGATTATGTATTCTGTGAAAACGGCAACTTTTTTTTTGGCATTAATGGTTTTGCTAAGGTGAAGAAAAGTTCAGGTTATCACCATCAGGTGTACAGCTCAAGTCTAAGACAGAAAAACAAAGCCTGGCTCCTTTGCCTCCTCCTCCTGTGTGTTTGGAACTCTGAGCAATTTCACATATCCACGAAGAAAACATTTCAAATGAGATGTCTAATACTGATAGTTTCATAATAATTGGTTTTCTGGAGGCACAGTAGGGTGTGTATATTTGCCTCTCAGGGTGATAATCATGCCCTCTCAATTCTGTCTCCAGTGTTAGTGGCAAACTTAGAAGACAGTAGAGATACTCTATAAATGCATTAACGAAAGAATTCAGATCGAGAAGTCTTGGGTTTAAGTACTGTTTACTGTTTATCACTCTGCCCATTTCATTTACCCATTCCTTTTTTTTCCTTTCATTCTACCTCCATAGATAGAGCACCTGTCCCATGTCAGATAGTGTGCAAAACGCTAGGAATATAGAAGCAAGAAATGGTAATGGGTGCTCCCTTAGCATCTAAATGGAGGCGTAGGGGCAGACGAGGTTTAAAGTCATGTGATAAATTTGTGAAAAGGTGAGTACAGCAGGAAGCAACCTGTATCTAGAGAAAGTGGGAAAGGAAAAATCAAGGCTGACTGCTTTTAGGAGGCATAATGCTTAAATTAAACGTGCTTCCCTGGTGGCTCATACGGTAAAGAATGCACCTGCAATGTGGGACACCTGGGTTTGATCCCTGGGTTGGGACATTCCCCTGGAGGAGGGCATGGCAGTTCACTCCAGTGTCCTTGCCTGGAGAATTCCCATGGACGGAGGAGCCTGGTGGGCTACAGCTCATGGGGTCGCAAAGAGTCAGACACGATTGAGTGACTAAGCACAGTACAATGTTTAAACCTAGTCTATCTTATTTAACTTTTTATTTTATATTGGGATATAGCTGATTAACAATGTGATAATTTCAGGTGCACAACAGAGGGACCCAGCCATACACATACATGGATCCATTCTCTTCCAAATTTCCCTCCCATCCAGGCTGCCACATAACCTTGAGCAGAGTTCCCTGTGCTACACAGTAGGATCTTACCGATTATCCATTTTAAACATAGCAGTGTGTACATGTCAATCTCAAACTCTCTATTTATCCCTCCCTCCCATCCTTTCCCCCAGGGAACCATAAGTTCATTCTCTAAGTCTGTGAGTCTGTTTCTGCTTCATGTATAAATTCATTTGCATCATTTCTTTTTAGATTCTGCATATAAGGGATGTCATATGATATTTCTCCTTCTCTGCCTGACTTCCTTCACTCAGTATGACAATCTCTAGGTCCATCTGGAGAAAAACATGGCTTGAACATAGTCTTGATAAATAAGTAAAAGTCAGCCAGGTGGCCAGGAATTAGCCTAGAGAGGAGGTGTTTCATTCCTATCCAAATGAACGGGGTTGGTGAATTGGAAGAAAATGATGCGGCTTGTGTGTAGCAGCACATCAGAAGTTACCTTAGGGAAAGAGACTGAACTTTATCCTAATGATGAAAGATGAAGCAATTTAATGTGTGTGATGGGGAGTGACATGATGGAATATATGTTATTTAACCTCATAACTAAGCTTTTTATATCCATAAAATGTAAAAAGTATTACCTATCTCTGAAAGTTACTATGAAGAGTGAATGAGATGATAAGCTTGAGGGTCTCCTATAATACATGACAGAAATGCTTACCAGTATTATTGATATTAACTACACACACACTTATTATGCATTTATTTCTCTAAGTACTCTATGTGAATTAAGTCATTTAATTCTTACTGTATAATTAACTGAACCTGTGAGTGGGACACCCACTTTGCATTGTTTTCATAATGATAATGCTGGATTTGACTTGATTTCTCATTTAAAATATTCATTTATCTTGATGATAGTTCTAGATGGTCTTTCAATAAGCTAAAGAAGAAAGAGGTTTATTTTACTTTTCTTCAAATTCACCTGCAGGTGGATGTGAAATGAGCTTTTGGATTTATATATGGCACCCCACTCCAGTACTCTTGCTTGGAAAATCCCACGGGCTGAGGAGCCTGGTAGGCTGCAGTCCACGGGGTCGCTAAGAGTCAGACACGACTGAGCGACTTCACCTTCACTTTTCACTTTCACGCTATGGAGAAGGAAATGGCAACCCACTCCAGTGTTCTTGCCTGGAGAATCCCAGGGATGGGGAAGCCTGGTGGGCTGCCGTCTATGGGGTCACACAGAGTCGGACACGACTGAAGTGACTTAGTATAGCATAGCATAGCACATAAATATAAAGGTGGATTAAGAACCAAATTAAAGGGTAGAAAGAGGAAAAAAATAAGTGGGATCAACCAACACGTTTCTCTCTTCTTTCTCTCCTGCCTCAAGACAAGACACACCCATGGGCTTCTCTGGCGGCTCAGTGGTAAAGAACCTGCCTGCCAACGTAGGAGACGCAAGTTTGATCCCTGGGTCAAGAAAATCCCTTGGAGGAGGAAACGGTAACCCACTCCAGTGTTCTTGCCTGGGAAATCCCATGGACAGAGGAGCCTGGCAGGCTGCAGTTGTAGTCAGAAATGACTTAGCAGCTGAACACATGTTTTATATCTGCTTTCGTTGAGATGGAGGTAGCGCCTCTCGAAGCATGCCAGGGCTGAGGACACGTCAATCAAGTAAGGCCATTCTTATTACTCAGTCATTAAAAAGAATCCAATAATGCCATTTTTTGCAAATGCATAGATCAAGAGGGTGTCATACCAAGTGAAATAAGTCAGACAGAAAAGCGAAGTCACTCAGTTTTATCTCTTTGTGACCCTGTGGACTATAGCCTACCAGACTCATCCATCCATGGGATTTTCCAGGCAAGATACTGGAGTGGGTTGCGAATTCCTTCTCCAGGGAATCTTCCTAACCCAGGGATCAAACCAGGGTCTCCCACATTGCAGGCAGATGCTTTACTGTCTGAGCCACCAGGGAAGCCAGAAGAAATACCACATGACATCCTCTATATGTGGAATTTAAAAAGAAATGATGTAAATTAACTTACAAAAGAGAAAGAGATTCACAGACTTAGAAAATGAACTTATGGTTGCCGAGGGGAAGGTATAGTTAGGGACTTTGGGTAGCTCTTGTACACCCTGCTATATTTAAAATGGATAACCAACAAAACCTATTGTATAGCGCATGGTACTCTGCTCAATGTTATGTGCCAGACTGGATGGGAGGGGAGTCTGGGGGAGAATGGATACACGTATATGTGTGGCTGAGTCCCTTTGCTGTTCACCTGAAACTACCAAAACATTATTGTTAATCAGCTATACCTCATTACAAAATGTTTCTGGTGTTAAAAAACAGTAAGGCCATTCTTCCTCCTGGGCTCTGTCCTGTGAGAGTGTTTCCTCCTGTTCATCATAAGCAGATTTCCTCCTCATTGTTTCATCTCCCCTAAGATTGATTTATTAGAAGTAACTGATTATTTACCACCATAAATAAAGATGATGTATCTTTGCACTGGTTCAGAGAAGTGAAGTCTAAGTACTATGGGCTCAGTGGCTTCATTGTGTCAAGGGAGACGATATTTAGTAAATTAGATGCCAAAAGCAAATTATTCAAAGTCAGAATATTTGGTAAGACTCTCATTTTCTTTTTCCCCAAGCTGAGATAATTGTAACAATATTCTTAGAATTTGTAGAAATTCTACAAAGAGCAACAGCATTTTCTAAGTACCACATATTGTTTGCTGCTACTGCTGCTAAGTCGCTTCAGTCGTGTCCGACTCTGTGCAACCCCATAGACGGCCTCCTACCGGGCCCCTCTGTCCCTGGGATTCTCCAGGCAAGAACACTGGAGTGGGTTGCCATTTCCTTCTCCAATGTATGAAAGTGAAAAGTGAAAGTGAAGTTGCTCAGTCATGTCTGACTCTTAGAGACCTCACGGACTGCAGCCTACCAGGCTCCTTGGTCGATGGGATTTTCCAGGCAAGAGTACTGGAGTGGGGTATCATTGCCTTCTCCAACATACTGTTTCAGATCAGATCAGATCAGTCACTCAGTCGTGTCCGACTATTCGCGACCCCATGAACCGCAGCACGCCAGGCCTCTCTGTCCATCACCAGCTCCTGGAGGTCACTCAGACTCACATCCATCGAGTCAGTGATGCCATCCAGCCATCTCATCCTCTGTCGTCCCCTTCTCCTCCTGCCCTCAATCCCTCCCAGCATCAGAGTCTTCTCCAATGAGTCAACTCTTCGCATGAGGTGGCCAAAATACTGGAGTTTCAGCTTGAGCATCATTCCCTCCAAAGAAATCCCAGGGCTGATCTCCTTCAGAATGGACTGGTTGGATCTTCTTGCAGTCCAAGGGACTCTCAAGAGTCTTCTCCATCACCACAGTTCAAAAGCATCAATTCTTTGGCGCTCAGCCTTCTTCACTGTCCAGCTCTCACATCCATACATGACCACAGGAAAGACCATAGCCTTTGTTTAGGTACTTACTATTTGTGTATCAGATACTAATCTTTACTCAAGGCAAATCGAATGCTTATCTTAGCTCCAATGATGCAAAACAAAACAGTAATACAAAAGACTTTCAAAACCTGGATGAATGAATGAATCAGTTACTTAACTAATTAATTACAATGAAGACTATTGAAGCTAAATTTTCTTTTATTATAGAAAATTTGCCCAGAGCTCAGTGCAATCAAATAACAAAAGGCACACTACCTAACTTAATCCTTAAAAAATGTGGCCATTAACTAGTACTGCATTCTGAATGATGATAATTGTCAATCATATCTATAGTTTATAAACAGTCTGTGACAGGACATAAAAATTTTAAAGCAAAGTCATAATTTTCAGTTGCATTTGGTATAAATAAGTGGCATCTCAGATGTTTCTTACACATGGAAAGTCTTTGATAAAAAATTTTAAGATAAAATTACATTTTTAATAAAATTATTATGAGTAGTTTTCTATAAAAGAAAATTAAGAAATAGAGTGCTTATTCTGCATTTTGGGTCTATTTTTCTAGTTAGCTACTAAATTGCTCACGGTCACAAAAATTTCTGGGCTTTATTGACTCAATTGTAAATACAAACATCTATTGTGCTTTCCCATTGTCTGTAGCATAATGAAGTTTTTCTGAAATAATGAAATTTTTTCAGTGTCCATTAACATTTTTAAAAATTTTAAGGTAATGGATAAAATTAACAATAACTTTCTTTGCTCCTTTTCTGCAACCAAAAGGTGATATTCAACTATACAGGCTTTGAAATTTCTCATCCAAGATTTTGAAACAGAAGCTGCTTCATGGAGGCTATAAATTTGCACATAACAGTATAAAGTAAACTTTTGATGAAGAGAAGGAGATGGCACATGAAAGTCTAGTAAAGACTGGCTTCATTGCCTCATCTATAGACCTCGCTGAACGGGAGCATCCTCCTAACTGTGAATAATCATGCAGACCATTTATCATAACGATGCCACAGGGAAACAGAAAGAAAAGCAACAAAGCCTTTTTGAAGTCTGGACCATCTGATAGGAACCACTAATCTGTTTATGACATGTAGCCCCAGTGAAAATACGTGTCCAGCAGTGTTTCAACATTTACTGACAGCTAATTTGCAACAAAAATGCAAACTTGCTGACTCTATTAATGGGTGAGTTTTTGAAGGTGGGCAAGCAAGTGATATTTAGACGTTCAATATGTAGTTATGTGAATTTTTTATCTCACTTTGAGTAGTATAGACAGTAAATTTTCATCCTGGATTGACCTCTCCCCCTAAAAGCCACCATCCATCTTTGAACCTTACCTTAATACTCTTTTTCAAGTTAGTGCAAACACATTTTAATATGAGCCCAAGGGAGGCAATTCAGAAAAGTGAATCTTTTAAAAATCAGAACTTGTATTCTGGTTATAGTCACATCTTTGCTTTGCTTCCTCAGAACAGATAATGGAAAGTTTACTAAAATCATGAACATCAATCCTGAACAAGGGAGACAGGATCACTGGTGGTCTAGTAAGCCAAAGTTTATGTGAGAGACCCAATAGATTTTAGAGAGAAAAAACTGAAAAATTTTCTACAGAGTGTTTAGGAGTTTACAGGAAAATGAAGTTATATTTATCAAGTTCAAAGTGTTAGTTTCAATTAATTTATTTTTGCATCCACTATTTTCTGATAGTGGATTGGTTGCTATTTGGACTATATAAAAATAAAACTAATCTTTTACTCAGGAAATTTCCAGTTCATTATTAGTTTTCCAGGTACAGATGGTATAGGAAGAGGTTCTGTTAAGGAAAATGATAATAAGAAAAAGTAAAAAATGTTTTTGACCTAGGCAGTTCTCGGAGAAGGCAATGGCACCCCACTCCAGTACTCTTGCCTGGAAAATCCCACGGACGGAGGAGCCTGGTAGGCTGCAGTCCATGTGGTCGCTAAGAGTCGGACATGACTGAGTGACTTCACTTTCTCTTTTCACTTTCAGACATTGGAGAAGGAAATGGCAACCCACTCCAGTGTTCTTGCCTGGAGAATCCCAGGGATGGGGAAGCCTGGTGGGCTGTCGTCTATGGGGTCACACAGAGTCGGACATGATTGAAGTGACTTAGCATAGCATAACATAGGCAGTTCTACACATGTGAAATTTATTGAGCAAGGGATGACATAAAATTAAAAAGAAAGAAATACTTTTATCAGTGAGATACAAAGAGGATGATCAATATCAGACAAAGTTTCCATCAGTAAGATACCATAAAAATCATACTGAAAAAGTTAGCTAAGTTTTTTGTATGAAGCTAAATTGCCCCTTATCCTCATTTTTTAATTGAATTTTCTAATTGTGTAGAACTCTGACCCACTTCTGAAAAAAGTGTGTGTTTATGGGTTATCTGTAGATGAAAGCTTTGTAAAGTCTTGATTGAGGGCTCAGAATTTCACAGTCATTTTGGCTTCATGTAGACACACAAAATCTGTTGGAAAATAAGAAGATAGGGCAAAATTGATGGCTTAATTTTTAAATAGTTTGAAAGTATAGAACACAGCTAACAGAAAATTTCTTGCCTAGAAGGATGTCAGTAGGTGTAGATGTTCTAATTTACATGAAAATCTAAGATGTATTATGGGCCTTATCCGTGAGAATTCAAGTCTCTTCTGCAAAGTGATAACCCTCATTCAAATTATGATTAGATGGAACATAAAGGCAGACTGATATTAAGAAATGTTTTGGGAACTGCATAAAGTTCTAGAACTTCAAAACTTCACTTTTGAAGTTGTGTGAATCAACATGACTTCTGAGATGATGGTGATAAAACAGGTGTAGTACTTATTTTCCTGACTTTGGTTGAATTTTCTGACCTATGAAAGGTGGAAAATTAAATTTGCTTGTGTTTTCATGCATGTGTAACTCGAGGAGCATATCTGTGCAGAAATATGCCTGGCTAGGCAGTTTCTGTAACGGGCTCACCGCTTGTTTGTCTACCCTGATATCTGGATTTTGACTGCAAGAGTTAGAAAGGAGCTCTTCATTTTAGCTCTCTAACTATGGCTATATTTGGAGGGACTTTTAAAAAACCTTTTTATTTTGTATTGGGGTAGAGCCGATTAACATTGCTGTGATAGTTTCAGGAGAACACTGAAGGGACTCAACGATATGCATATACGCAATGATATGTGGCAGCCTGGATGGAAGGGGAGTTTGGGGTAGAATGAGGGATGTTTTTAACCGAGGAGTTTATGGAGATGATAGAAAAGTCTAGTGGAGAATGCCCGAATGCTCACTAATGGATGAGAACTTTATATAGTTGATTTAAGCACAACTTTTCCACTACAGAAT
The DNA here is from genome assembly GCA_935064755.1 of Tragelaphus eurycerus. Classification (NCBI taxonomy): domain Eukaryota; kingdom Metazoa; phylum Chordata; class Mammalia; order Artiodactyla; family Bovidae; genus Tragelaphus; species Tragelaphus eurycerus. The sequence continues at coordinate 16,938,580 of CAKXYN010000041.1, forward strand.
GGGAAAGACTAGGGATCTCTTCAAGAAAATCAGAGATACCAAAGGAACATTTCATGCAAAGATGGGCACAATAAAGGACAGAGATGGTGTGGACCTAACAGAAGCAGAAGATATTAAGAAGAGGTGGCAGGAATACACAGAACTGTACAAAAAAGAGCTTCAAGACCCAGATAATCATGATGATGTGATCACTGACCTAGAGCCAGACATCTTGGAATGTGAAGTCAAATGGGCCTTAGAAAGCATCACTACGAACAAAGCTAGTGGAGGTGATGGAATTCCAGTGGAGCTATTCCAAGTCCTGAAAGATGATGCTGTGAAAGTGCTGCACTCAATATGCCAGTAAACCTGGAAAACTCAGCAGTGGCCACAAGATTGGAAAAGGTCAGTTTTCATCCCAATCCCAAAGAAAGGCAATGCCAAAGAATGCTCAAACTACCGAACAATTGCACTCATCTCACATGCTAGTAAAGTAATGCTCAAAATTCTCCAAGCCAGGCTTCAGCAATATGTGAACCGTGAACTTCCTGATGTTCAAGCTGGTTTTAGAAAAGGCAGAGGAACCAGAGATCAAATTGCCAACATCTGCTGGATCATGGAAAAAGCAAGAGAGTTCCAGAAAAACATCTATTTCTGCTTTATTGACTATGCCAAAGCCTTTGACTGTGTAGATCACAATAAACTATGGAAAATTCTGAAAGAGATGGGAATACCAGACCACCTGATCTGCCTCTTAAGAAATCTGTATGCAGGTCAGGAAGCAACAGTTAGAATTGGTCATGGAACAACAGACTGGTTCCAAATAGGAAAAGGAGTACGTCAAGGCTGCATATTGTCACCATGTTTATTTAACTTCTATGCAGAGTACATCATGAGAAATGCTGGACTGGAAGAAACACAAGTTGGAATCAAGATTGCTGGGAGAAATATCAATAACCTCAGATATGCAGATGACACCACTCTTATGGCAGAAAGTGAAGAGGGGCTAAAAAGCCTCTTGATGAAAGTGAAAGTGGAGAGTGAAAAGGTTGGCTTAAAGCTCAACATTCAGAAAACGAAGATCATGGCATCTGGTCCCATCTCTACATAGGAAATAGATGGGGAAACAGTGGAAACAGTGTCAGACTTTGTTTTTCTGGGCTCCAAAATCACTGCAGATGGTGACTGCAGCCATGAAATTAAAAGACGCTTACTCCTTGGAAAGAAAGTTATGACCAACCTAGATAGCATATTCAAAAGCAGAGACATTACTTTACCAACAAAGGTTTGCCTAGTCAAGGCTATGGTCTTTCCTGTGGTCATGTATGGATGTGAGAGCCGGACAGTGAAGAAGGCTGAGCGCCAAAGAATTGATGCTTTTGAACTGTGGTGTTGGAGAAGACTCTTGAGAGTCCCTTGGACTGCAAGAAGATCCAACCAGTCCATTCTGAAGGAGATCAATCCTGGAATTTCTTTGGAGGGAATGATGCTAAAGCTGAAACTCCAGTATTTTGGCCACCTCATGCGAAGAGTTGACTCATTGGAGAAGACTCTGATGCTGGGAGGGATTGAGGGCAGGAGGAGCAGGGGACGACAGAGGATGAGACGGCTGGATGGCATCACTGACTTGATGGGTGTGAGTCTGGGTGACCTCTGGGAGCTGGTGATGGACAGGGAGGCCTGGCGTGCTGCGGTTCATGGGGTCGCAAAGAGTCGGACACGACTGAGTGACTGATCTGATCTGATCTGATCTGATCTGTGATTCCAAATCCTAATTCCTAAGAAAATGTTAAACCCAGTACTCCAGCTTCTAGCCAATATATTCAAATCTGTTTTTGATTATTTCTTTCTTTCCTGTTGTGAATTTTTCTTATGTTTCAAACAGTTTCTGACATGTGCCATTTTTGAGCCAAGTTGCTCAAAATTTCCTAGTATTAGAGCACTTTTAGGGAAATAGGGACAAGTAATCAGTTCCATCAGACAGGGAGTTCATATCTCTTGACCAGCCTCACTGAGTTGCTGCGAAGCTCAGATGTGACAAGAGCAAATAGAAACAAGGAGAGGGAAGCACTTGGGAAAGCATATAAAGCACTGAAGAGGGAGGTGACTGCGTGTTTTGGTGAGTCCCAAGGCAACAATCGGACATCCCTGGTGGCTCAGACAGTAAAGCGTCTGTCTACAATGTGAGAGACCTGGGTTCGATCCCTGGGTTGGGAAGATTCCCTTGGAGAAGGAAATGGCAACCCACTCCAGTACTTCTTGCCTTGAAAATCCCATGGACGGAGGAGCTTGGTGCAGGCTACTATCCATGGGGTCGCAAAGAGTCGGGCATGACTGAGCGACTTTAGTTCACTTCACTTCAATCAGTTCCTAGTCTGTAACCGCTTATGGTTTCTTTCTTTCTTTCTATTTTCCTCCCTCCATCCCTCCTTTCTTTTTCTCTCTAATTTTTCCTTTTTTTTCTTCCTGTTTAAAAGTGTTTCATTTCATAGTTCAGTAAAAAGTTTAAGTATATAGGCTGCAAAGTAAATAGGCAGTTTTCAATCACAAGTGGATGGAACAACCTTTCCTGCGGAAGCATATTTAATATAAACTCTTCAACATTATGTATAAATATTTTTAATGATGCAGTCCAAGTTCAGGTTTAAAAATATTAAATCTGCACATATAAGACATTTGCAGTCAAATTTTAAGATCGGTAAGCCAAGGACTTCCCCAGCAGTTCAGTGGTTAAGACTTCACCTTCCAATGCAGGGGTATGGGTTTGATCCTTGTTTGGGGGTTAAGATCTGGCATGTCTTACAGACAAAAACCAAACCAAACCAAACCATAAAACTGAAGCAGTATTGTAACTTCAATGAAGACTAAAAAAAATGGTTCTCATTAGAGTTAGTCCTTTCTTTATGCTCTCTTGTGCATTACTGTATTTTGGTATTGGCTACAATATATACTGTGGAATTCTATTTTCATCAGTCTGCCCCCAAAGTATATATACATATTACCCAGTTTCCTCAAGTCTCTATCACAGTACTTGGTGCATACAGGTACCAGTATTTGCATGATCAGTGATGAGGTTATCAATCTTGAGCCTCTCTGGATATTGGCCAGAAGGTCAGCTCAGAGCACCAAGGATGCACAGGTTCTGCAAGGCTTGAGTATTTTTGCAAGTTCTGCTGTATTTCACCATAGACTGCAGCCCATCATCATCTTCTGAGACATTGATTTTTAGAGGCTAATTTTCTCTGCCACTATTGAAATCATAGGGGTGGTTGTTTTAAAACAATCCTTATTGATACCTGTTTGATACTAACCATAGGAAAGGAGCAGATATTTTGAGGATTTATTTAAATCTGGCATGATGTACTGACTTTTACGTTGTGTATAACTTCAAAGGATGGGGAAGGGACTATTGCAAGGAACTGTGAGCATTTCCAGAATTCTTTTAACGAGGCTGCTATGTTCTAAATCAGTGGTGGAGGCCGAGCGATCTGATCAGTATGTTCTCAGTTCCTGTGAGGAGTGCAAGATGCCTTTTTTGTAAAGCCTAAACTTTTGACTTTACCTGGGCAATACCATTAATAACTCACATAAGCAGAAAGGGACTAAAAAAAAAAATGGATTTTCTGTTTCAAAACAGACATGTGATTTAAGTTTAAAATAGCTTGTTTCAACAAGATTTGATGCAGTCTATAAAGACTTGTAAATGCTGATTGTTCTCTATTGAAAATTATTTCCTGTTAAAAATAATCAAAGATGACTATTCTCTATACATGCACACATAGAAGAGATTCAGTAGATAGATAGTCTCGAACCTGCAGATAAAGAGCTTTGATTTTTGGCTCAGCGTATACTATAGTTACTAAACTGTAGCTGTGATTTGGAGCCTCTTATTAGAAGTCTGTCAGCTTTATTCATATGAACAGCATCAGTTTGGAGAAAGAAGTTTTGAACTTCAGGATTGCTGCTCCATTTTCACAATTGCAAGCCCCTGTGATGGGAACTTTACATGCTCTTAGAGATTTTTTTGAGCCAGGGGTATAAAAAAAGAAATAGGAGAATGAGAGTAGAGACAGCTGCCGAAAGAGACTAAGGAAGACCTTAATTATTCAGTGGGTCTTTGTCACTTTTCAGCCAGGGACATATTTTTGCAAAAAGAGAAAAACTTTGATTTAACTAAATAGCACATAGAACCCATCTTAATGAGCTTCTGCTTGAGTTTTCTTTATTTTTTAGAATGTCCTTGTTCTCTCTGAATCCCCGGATCTCTGGTGTTTCAGTTACAATATCATTTTTCAAAGAGAAAAAATTGAACAGCCCTTTGTATTTTGTAAAGTTTTGTAAGACATTATCTGTTATAGATAACAGGCTTTTTACAACAATCCTTTGTATTTTGGAAAGTTTTGTAAGGCATTACCAGTTATGGAGTTGGGATCTTTACAAACTCTAGGAAAAAATAAAAACCAAAAGGGGGGAGTTCATTCTGAGAGATTTAGTTCTACTCTACAGCCATCATGAAACTAGAAGATTCAAAATGTGATATAAATAAGGAAATGGTTAAATAAATTATGGTATTTATTTATGGGATATAATGGGATATAATATGGTATTTCTTATGGGATATAATGCAGACTTTTATTTTTTGATATTTTAAAAATTGAAGTATAGTTTTTGCACAATGTTGCATAAGTTACAGGTGTATGACACAGTGATTCTATTTTTAGAGGTAAAATTTCATTTATAGTTATTGTAAAATACTGACTATATTCCCTGTGTTGTACAATACATCCTTGTATATAATGCACATTTTGAAAGAGCAATATGAATATATCTAAGCAGGGGTAGCAAACTTGGAGATTTAAAGGGGCAGCCTGAAAGTGGGGCTGGGCGTTGCAGGAGTCTGTGGTGTACTGAGAGTGTGCATTGCATCAGAGGGCCTGCTGCTTATGATCAGACAATGTTGCTGGATATTTTCATTTAAAAAAGGAAAATAATGACTTTGTATGATGAAACAAATAAATTTTTTAAAAAGGATTTGTGAACTGTGAGCTTCTAGTTTGCAGCCTCTAGTCTATACACAATGACCTGGAATGACATCTGAGACAAACTGTTAAAGGGAGAAAAACCATCCAAAAAGATATAGAATAAACATTTATTTAAAAAACACTCTCCTCCATTACACATGTGTGTGTATGTATGTTTGTAGTTGCATAGATAAAAGTTTGTAAAATACTTTCAGTTTTTTAATTGCTATTACCAGTGAGAAGGGAGGTGTGATGTGTATTTTGGGGGATGGGATTGGTATATTTTAGGGAGGCTTTTGTTTTCATACTGTACACTTGTATTCATTGGCATTTAAAAACTATAGTGTTTTTATGTATTGCTTTTGAAATTAAAATCTCATTAAAACTGGATCTCAATGTTCAATTGCAAGAATAAAATCCTGAAAAAGATTGGTAAAGCCAATTTCAAGCTACTTTTATTTTGAGTACAAGTTCACCATTACAAATATATGATGTTAACTAATGAAATAGTAATCCTCAAAGATCTTTGCTTTGTCCCACATAGACATATTTGTAATCTGAGTCCATGTGCTAAGTTTCCTTTCTGTGGTTACTCCTAAAATTACAGTAGTCATGCATTGAGTTCTGTATGCATTTCTCACACCTCCTTCATCTCAGCCATCCCATACTTTGCCATTCTCTTCTTTCTAGGAAAAAACAGTACAGTGATCCCAGGCATGATTATTATTGCCATGACTACAATGATAGTAATAACACCAGCTTTTAGACTCCGTATTAAAAATCCAGGTGCTTTAAAAAAAAAACTGGGGTGTAGTGCTTTATAATGTGTTAATTTCTGCTGTACAACAATGTGAATCGGCTGTATGTATACATATACCTTCTCGCTAGTGAGCCTCCCCCCAACCCCACCTCTCTAGGTCATCACAGCACTGATCAGAGCTCCCTGAGCTATATAGCAGTTTGCCACTTGCTGTTTTACATGTAGCTTTTAAAAAAATTAACATAGTAAATTAAAGTTTGACCAGGACTCAGGCATTCGGAGAAGGCAATGGCACCGCACTCCAGTACTCTTGCCTGGAAAATCCCATGGACGGAGAAGCCTGGTGGGCTATAGTCCATGGGGTCGTGAAGAGTCAGACATGACTGAGCGACTTCACTTTCACGCATTGGAGAAGGAAATGGCAACCCACTCCAGTGTTCTTGCCTGGAGAATCCCAGGGATGGTGGAGCCTGGTGGGCTGCCGTCTATGGGGTCGCACAGAGTCGGACACGGCTGACGCAACTTAGCAGCAGCAGCAGCAGCAACAGGATTCAAATTTACTTTAAATACTTTAAAGTCCTTATATGAGGTGTTTGTAAGGAAACATTTTCTAAAATGTCTGCCAGTAATTACTAATGGCTTTTGTTCTTTCTTTGTTTGCCAGGACGGTGTTTTTGCAACAGCTTTCATTATGATTCACAGTAAGAAACACATTTTACATTGTTATTCTTTACACAAACATGTGTACATATACTAATGAAACAAAAGTGAGTTCGTGGTAAAGTATTTTCATCATTGTGATCCACAATGCACTCACTCGTGTTTCTATCCTGCTACTACTGCTGCTGCTAAGTTGCTTCAGTTGTGTCTGACTCTGTGCGACCCCATGGACTGCAGCCCACCAGGCTCCTCCGTCCATGGGATTCTCCAGGCAAGAGTACTGGAGTGGGTTGCCATCACCTTTTCCGTGTTTCTATCCTAGTCTCATCTATTTCGTTAAGAAATATGGTTTGAACTTACAAAATTGATTTAATGACAGGTTTACATCAAACCTCAGTTGATAAGCAGTTGCTTAGAAACACACCTTGGCTTCCTCTCCAACCACTTTCTGCTTTCAAGCTCCCCTGTCTCCTCCTGTCTTGATGAAAGGAGTCCCAGGAGTCAGTTCCTTTTGGCAGGAAGAGTGACATCTGGGGCTAGGTCTGTGTTGAGCATTTTTCATTCTTGGTTAGAACCACAGACATCACAGCATCTGCTATTAAATTCGCCAAGTGTCCCTCCTGGAAAATGCAATAACTTTCTCAGCAGTTTGAGGTTCACTCTGCGCTCTTTCGCCCCATCCATCGTTGTATTGGCTCTACATGGGACTCTGACATGTTTTCTTATTTTCTGACAGTGATCCTGCTATGCTTGTATCGTGTTAGGGTTCATGGGGCAGAGTGAGCCAATGTGCTCTAGATTCCATTCTGACTTCTAAACTATAAGCCATGATAGGTGATGCCCAGGAAAATAAATTTTCTCCCTCAGATTTATTGAAATATTAATGATATACAATATGTAAGTTATATGTCATATAACAAGGTGATGATTTGATACACACACACATATACACATTGCAAAATGATTATAGCAATAAGGTTAGTTAGCACCTCCATCTCCTAATGCAGTCACATTTTTGTATGTATGCATGTGTGTGTGTATGTTATTCCCACAGTTGTTTGTGTCCAACTATTTGTGACCCCATGGACTGTGGCCCTCCAGGCTCCTCTGTCCACGGAATTTTCCAGGTAAAAATACTGGATTGGGTTGCTGTTCCCTTCTCCAGGGGATCTTTCCAACATAGGGATCAAACCTGGATCTCCTGCATTGCAGGTGGATTCTTTACCATCTGAGCCACCAGGGAAGCCCATATATGATATTTAAGATTTACTTTCTAAACATGTTTCAAGTAGATAAAGCATTATTGTTAATTACAGTCAGCAGACTGTTCCTTGGATCCTCAGAATGGATTAATCTTATAGCTGAAAGTTTCTACCCTTCAACCAAAATCTCCCTGTTTCCCCAATCCCCATCCTCTGACAACTACTTTCTGTTTTTTTTTTTTTCCCCCCAATCAGGGGTTTTTATGATTTTATTTATGTATTTAAATTTGACTGTGCTGGGTCTTCTTTGCTGTGTGGCTTTCTCTAGCTGCCGCAAGCAGGAGCTATTCTGTAGTTGCAGTGCATGGACTTCTCACTGTGGTGGCTTCTCTTGGTGCGGAGCACGGGCTTTCAGCACGCGGGCTTCAGGAGTTGCAGCATGTGACTCGGTAGAAGCAGTTCTTAGGCTCTAGAGCACAGGCTCAGAAGTTGTCCCTTGGCATTTGCGATCTTCCGAGACCAGGGGTCGAATCTGTGTCTCCTGAATTGGCAGGTGGATTCTTTACCATTGAGCCACCAGGGAAGCCCCTACTTTCTGTTTCTATGAGTTTGGCCCTTTTAGATCACATAAATATGTGTCTAAATAGATCACATGCAGAATTTGTCTTTGTCTCACTTATATCCCTTAGCCTATTGCCCTTATGTCTATTCATGTTGCTGCAATTGGCAGGATTCCCTTCTTTTTTTATGGAATAATAATGGAATAATAACATTCCATTATATCTATGTCTCTGTCTCTGTTTCTGTCTCTCTCACACACTCTCTATCCATTCATATACCCCAATTAAAATAAAAGGTTAGCTCAAGAAAATATAGCTTTTGGGGACATCTCTAGTGGTTTAATGGTTAAGACTCCTTGCCCTTACTGCAGTGAGCATGGGCTTGATCCCTGGTCCAGGAGCTAAGATCCCACAAGCCTTGCCACTCTTGGGCAAAACATAAGAAAAAAATATATGTAGCTTTTAAAGTTAAGGATTCACTTGAAATGCTTTGATAAGTCACGTGTGACTTGTCCTAAATGAAGGTAAAATTTCAAAATACATATTATATCTGCTCTGTGGTATTGATATTTGTAATACTAATAGACTAAAATCATATAAAATACATATATAATACCCATGTACATTTAACCAAAATGATCACTGTTAAATGATTTTTTGATATAGAGTTGTCTGCTGTGATACGTATTCTCATTTTCAATATAAGAAGGAATAGATTTAATTTGCTTTGTGGAGAAAAGACATCCTGGGAAAAATCCAACAGGCTCCATAGAAATTCATATCACAAGAAGAAGTCCTCTTACTCACTAGAGAAATATCCTGGAGTGTTTAAGAGAAAAATGCTAAAATTTAGCAGAGATGTAATTTCCTTTCCACCCAAATTTAATGACTTGCTTCACTGATGAATCTTTCTACCTTTCACTGCCCAAACTTTGGTGGTCAACTTTTTTGTTAATAATGAAAGTAATTAAAAGGAACAATTACAGATCTTTCTGTGGAATTTAAGCCATTTCATCAAATATTCTAAAAGTTTCCATTTCACCTGATAGAGGACTTGAAAAAAATAATGTCCTTGAGGAACAAACCTCAGAGCCCAATATTACACCACCTCTATGCATAGTTCATTGCCCTCCAAGAAATTATGTCCTTGGGAATTGCCAGCAACTAGTTTTAGAAAGAACAATGTATTCTTATTCACAGTGGTTAATAGAAAAATGAACATGAAACTGTACTTTAGAGGACAAAACAGATGTCTTAGAATTTGTTTAATTAGAGCTGCTTCTAGTGTCCCAAACTCACTTCCAATTAATAAAATGTTTTAGAACTTTATCACACTTTATGTTGAAAACAAAAGAGTAAAAAAACTTTCTTGATAATATTCATGCAAAATTTGATTTTTTTTTCAAATTGGTTCCTTTCTATCTAATGTTTGAAGTTTTTTTTTTTTAAGAATAAATGCAATTACTGCATTATTTTAGTACATGTTTGTCTTTTTTTTAAATTGGAGTATAATTGCTTTACAGTGTTGCATTAGTTTCTGCAATACAACAAAGTAAATCAGTTATATGTATATATATCCCTTTCCTCTTGAGCCTCCCTCCCACCCCCATTATCCCACCCCCTAGGTCATCAGAGAGCACAGCACTGATTTCTCTGTGCCTTATAGCAGCTTCCCACTAATTATTTATTTTACACATGATAGTTTCTCCCTGAAATTGAAACTAATATCACCAATTTTGCTTATTCTTTGGCTACTAAGTAGACATTAGATTGTAAATACATTTAAAATACAGTAATTGCCATGCATGGGACTACCAGACCACTTGACCTGCCTCTTGAGAAACTTATATGCAGGTCAGGAAGCAATAGTTAGAACCCAACATGGAACAACAGACTGGTTCCAAATAGGAAAAGGAGTACGTCAAGTCTGCATATTGTCACCCTGCTTATTTAACTTCTATGCAGAGTACATCATGAGAAATGCTGGGCTGGAAGAAACACAAGCTGGAATCAAGATTGCTGGGAGAAATATCAATAACCTCAGATATGCAGATGACACCACTCTTATGGCAGAAAGTGAAGAGGAACTAAAAAGCCTCTTGATGAAAGTGAAAGAGGAGAGTGAAAAAGTTGGTTTATTTTTTTAAATTTTATTTTACTTAACTTTACAGTATTGTTTTGGTTTTGCCATACATCAAAATGAATCCGCCACAGGTATACATGTGTTCCCCATCCTGAACCCTCCTCCCTCCTCCCTCCTCATACCATCCCTCTGGGTCGTCCCAGTGCACCAGCCCCAGGCATCCGGTATCAGGCATCGAACCTGGACTGGCGACTCGTTTCAAACATGATATTATACATATTTCAATACCATTCTCCCAAATCATCCCACCCTCTCCCTCTCCCAGAGTCCAAAAGACTGTTCTATACATCAGTGTCTCCTCTGCTGTCTCGTATACAGGGTTATTGTTACCATCTTTCCAAATTCCATATATATGGTTAGTATACTCTATTGGTGTTTTTCTTTCTGGCTTACTTCACTCTGTATAATAGGCTCCAGTTCCATCCACCTCCTTAGAACTGATTCAAATGTATTCTTTTTAATGGCTGAGTAATACTCCATTGTGTATATGTACCACTGCTTTCTTATCCATTCATCTGCTGATGGACATCTAGGTTGCTTCCAAGTCCTGGCTATTATAAACAGTGCTGCGATGAACATTGGGGTACATGTGTCTCTTTAAATTCTGGTTTTTTCAGTGTGTATGCCCAGCAGTGGGATTGCTGGATCATAAGGCAGTTCTGTTCCCAGTTTTTTGAGGAATCTCCATACTGTTCTCCATAGTGGCTGTTCTAGTTTGCATTCCCATCAACAGTGTAAGAGGGTTCCCTTTTCTCCACACCCTCTCCAGCATTTATTGCTTGTAGACTTTTGGATCACAGCCATTCTGACTGGTGTGAAATGGTACCTCATAGTGGTTTTGATTTGCATTTCTCTGATAATGAGTGATGTTGAGCATCTTTTCATGTGTTTGTTAGCCATCTGTATGTCTTCTTTGGAGAAATGTCTATTTAGATCTTTGGCCCATTTTTTGATTGGGTCATTTATTTTTCTGGAATTGAGCTGTAGGAGTTGCTTGTATATTTTTGAGATTAGTTGTTTGTCAGTTGCTTCATTTGCTATTATTTTCTCCCATTCTGAAGTCTGTCTTTTCACCTTGCTCATAGTTTCCTTTGTTGTGCAGAAGCTTTTAAGAAAAGTTGGTTTAAAACTCAATACTCAAAAAACTAAGATTGTGGCATCCGGTCTCATCACTTCGTGGGAAATAGATGGGGAAACAGTGACAGACTTTATTTTTTGGGGCTCCAAAATCACTGCAAATGGTGATTGCAGCCATGAAATTAAAAGACGCTTACTCCTTGGAAGAAAAGTTATGACCAACCTAGATAGCATATTCAAAATTAGAGACATTACTTTGCCAACAAAGGTACATCTAGTCAAGGCTATGGTCTTTCCTGTGGTCATGTATGGATGTGAGAGTTGGACTATGAAGAAAGCTGAGCACTGAAAAATTGATGCTTTTGAACTGTGGTGTTGGAGAAGACTCTTGAGAGTCCCTTGGACTGCAAGAAGATCCAACCAGTCCATCCTAAAGGAGATCAGTCCTGGGTATTCATTGGAAGGACTGGTGCTAAAGCTGAAACCCCAATACTTGGGCCACCTCATGTGAAGAGCTGACTCATTGGAAAAGACCCTGATGCTGGGAGGGATTGGGGGCAGGAGGAGAAGGGTATGACAGAGGATGAGATGGCTGGATGGCATCACCAACTCTATGGACATGAGTCTGAGTGAACTCCGGGAGGTGGTGATGGACAGGGAGGCCTGGCATGCTGCAATTCATGGGGTCGCAAAGAGTCGGACATGTCTGAGTGACTGAACTGACCTGAACTGAATTGCCATGAGATTACTACATTTTAAATGTATTTACAATCTAATGTCTACTTAGTAGCCAAAGTGTAAGCGAAGTTGGTCATATCATTTTCAATTTTAGGGGGAAATTGCCTGTATGCTGGAGAGTGGGCTTTTTAATCATTCAACATTGAACTTAATTTTAATAGAGGAAGTAATCAAGTCACCAGCAATTATAACCCAGAAGAACTATTGCTGTGCTGCAGGCTTGTGAGGGGAATGATGGGAAAAGAGGAGGGTAAGCAAATCTGAATTGAGGGGTGTGTAGCCAGAACATGAGCTGAGAAAACCATACTGGAGGGGTTAGTTCTTGATCTGGGGGCTGAAGGATGTGTGGGATCCGGGCAGAACAAATCAAATATAAGAAGGAACTTGTGTCCATGCCCCAAAATTGGTGCAAAAGACGCAGTTTGGAAGGCTGAGAAATGGCACTGATGAGGAAGCAGTGGCTACATCATGACAGGTCTTACATGACGCACTACAAAATTAGAACTTCACCTTGAAAGATTTAGGTAGGTGAGGGCAATGATGATATTTCTACTTATAAAGATGCATTTCCATGCTGCAGCAATCATGATAAGCATCATCAGGGATTTTTTTTTCAATTGTGCACTTGCTATGTCCCAGAGATTGTTATTATATGTAACCCTCAAGGCAGCACTAGTCATTTTATAGCTTACAAAATAGGCTCTGAATTGTTACTTGCTTAGGGTACACATACTGGGAGGGAGGCTGAACTTGAATGGAGACCAAGATGGTACAGCTGACAGTAACTTGATTTTCCTGAACACTGTGCAGTCTGCCTTCCATAAATCCTAAAGGAACCAAAAGTTAAGAAGATCAAAATCAATGAATTTTCATAAACTCTCAAACATATTCATTTGGAGAGGTTGTTTCATTTTCCATGATTTTCTGTTAGATTTCCTTGCCCAATTACGTGCATTTGTTAAGTAAATTTTTCAGAGGAAAAACTTTAAAATATCATGGAAAATACAAAGTTTATTGCCAAGTTGATAGGTCAGCGTGATGGCACACTGCCGCCTTGCAGGAGGGAGAGAAGCATAGTGGTAGGAGTGTAAGAAGAATGTATATTTGGGGGCAGAGAGACATGTGGTGGATGCAGAACAATTAAAATTTTGCATGGGACCTGGGGCTTCCCTAGTGGTTCAGATTGTAAAGAATCTGTCTGCAATGTAGGAGACTCTCGTTCAATCCCTGGGTTAGGAAGATCCCCTGGAGAAGGAAATGGCTACCCACTCCAGTATTCTTGCCTAGAGAGTTCCATGGACAGAGGAGCCTGGTAGGATACAGCCCCTGGATTCACAAAGAGTCAAACACGACTTAGTGACTAACATTTTTCACTTGCACTTTGAAGGAAGGAGGAACACTAGCTTCCTCATACTCCATTTTATTACTGATAAATAGAAATAATAATAGCTACCTTTCAGGGTTGTTACCTACATTAAAAGAGATAATGCATATAAAATTCCTAGTTTAGTGCTTGAACAGATCATTGTTACCTCTGATCCATGGATTTTGGTTTTGATATATGGGACACCTTGGAAAAAGTGTATCCGTATATTTAGGGGACATACAGGTGCAGTCATAGTTGAGCTTATTGAAGAATTTTGAAAATTGTGTTGCAAATTTTCAGAAGGCATGATAGTAATGTACATACAAGTTTCTATTACCCAATGGTAGAAAGATTATAGAAGCTTAAGTGATATTTTTACTGTTGGATGCCCATGAGAATTAAGATATTTCTTTATCATTTTGAAGCATAGAAGTTACATAGTGAAGAGTGAAAGAAAGAAATAAAGAGAGGCCATATAAAGTAATTACAGTTGTAAAACTAATAGGACCAAGAGGAAGAAAATAGCAAGCAGTAGAGTTATGAGAGCTTAAATGTGAGTTAACAATATGGTAATACAAACTGGGGAAAACAACTCAAGATGAAAACATGGCTCTAATATTCTATGGCAGTTAGTGTGCAGTTCCTGTGTTTATGAAGTGCGTTAATTTTACTGTGAGGAGCGTTGCTTAATTGATGTGATCCATCAACCAGGGCTAGAAAGGGATTTTGCTAGGCATGCAGTCCCTTTGGGTTGTTACTTCTTGTAGGGACATTTGGTCATATTGCTTTAACTAAAATTGTTTTTAGCTCTGAGGATTAGAATTGGGATATTTAGATCAATCAGTGCTTTTGCCTACGTGGTACTGTAATTGCTGTATGAGGAATCAAAGATGGAAAGAGAAAGTGGGCAGATGGACAGACTGAGTGCAGCCCAAGGCCTTATGTGGCTTTAGTTGAAGGCTCAGCCTCCTTTGGTCTGGGATGGACACATATTACTTGTGAGCCACAAACACTAAACTGAAACAGCTACTGGTCCTTTAGGCAGAACCTGGAAATTAGAATTGTATTTTCATATGTTAAAGAAGCATGGCATATGATTTTGGGTTATCAAAATGACAAATCAATTTTCTATTATACACCACTTCTTATGGATAAATCACTCTATCCCTATTGCCTACATTCTCTGAACACAATTGTTGTCTAATTCTATCATTGTGGAAATGAATCATTTAGTATTTCTGTAACATCGTATGGAAAAACCTGAATGATCTTTTTGGCCAACCCACTATATTGTGGCCCATCATATGTTGTTTTTAAACTCATCTCTGGTTTAGATGAATATTTAAGCAATGTTGGTTGACTCTCATGTTTGCTTTCTTTGTTTGTCAAATATATCATAAGCTATCTAGGCAAAGAGATAGGTCTTATTGATCTCTGGGATCTCAAATTTCTTAGCACTGTGCTCTATAGTGCTTAATAATTGGTGATTAATTGAAAATTAGTTTGGTTGTCCTTAAAGCTACTACTCAAATACAAAAAAGCAAAGTAATTTCAAACAAATCAACTTTAAAATGATGAACGATTTGATAAAATTACATGTAAGTTTTCAGTAGGATTTAAAAAAATAGGTAATGATAATTTAATTGTATAATACATTTTAGTTGCATAATATTTCCATTGACTAAACATTGTTGTTGTTGCTATTCAGTCGCCCAGTCGTGTCCAACTCTTTGAGACCCTATGGGCTGCAGCACGCCAGGCCTCCTTGTCTCTCACCATCTCCCAAAGTTTGCCCAAGTTCAGGTTCACTACATCGGTAATGCCATCCAACCATCTCATCCTCTGACACCATCTTCTCCTTCTGCCCTCAATCTTTCCCAGCATCAGGGACTTTTCCAATGATTCATCTGTTCACATCAGATGACCAAAATACCGGAACTTCAGCTTCAGCATCAATCCTTCCAGTGAATGTTCCCGGTTGACCTCCCTTAAGATTGACTGGTTTCATCTTGCTGTCCAAGGGACTTGCAGGAGTCTTCTCCAGCACCACAGTTTAAAGGCATGAATTCTTTGGCATTCTGCCTTCTTTATGGTCCAGCTCTTGCAACCCTATGTGATCACTGGGAAGACCACAGCCTCGACTATATGACCTTTGAAATGGCAAAGTAATGCCTCTGCTTTTCAACACACTGTCTAGGCTTGTCATTGCTTTCCTGCCAAGAAGCAATCGTCTTCTGATTTCATGACTGCAATCACTATCCGCAGTGATTTTAGAGCCCAAGAAGAGGAAATCTGTCACTACTTCCACATTTCCTCCTTCTATTTGCCATGCAGGAATGGGGCCGGATGCCATGACCTTAGTTTTTTAATATTTAGTCTTAGGCTGGTTCTTTTGACATTAGGGTTTCACATTAGGGTTCACTCTTAGTGTTGTATATTCTGTGGGTTTGGACAAATATATTATGACATTTATCCATCACTGTAGTATCATACAGTGTTAATTTCGTTTCCCTAAAAATCCTCTATGCTTCACCTGTTTATCCCTCCCTTTCTGTGGGGCTTCCCTGATAGCTCAGTTGGTAATGAAATCACCTGCAATGCAGAAGACCCTGGTTCAGTTCTTGGTTTGGGAAGATCCACTGGAGAAGGGATAGGCTACCCACTCCAGTATTCTTGGGCTTCCCTGGTGGCTCAGCTGGTAAAGAATCCGCCTGCAATGTGGGAGACCTGGGTTCAATTCCTGAGTTGGGAAGATCCCCTGCAGAAGGGAAAGGCTACCCACTCCAGTATTCTGGCCTGGAGAATTCCACGGACTGTATGGTCCATGGGGTCACAAAGAGTGAGACACGACTGAGCGACTTTCACTTCACTCACTTTCCCCAGTCCGTGGTGACCAGTGACCTTTTTTACTGTCTGCACAGTTTTTCATACTTTCCAGAACGTCATATGGTAGGAAGCATGAACTATGTAACCTTTCCATGTTGGCTTCCTTTCACTTAGTAATGTGCATTTAAGTTTCTTCCACGTCTTTTCATGGCTGATATCTCATTTCCTTTATGCACTGAATGACTTTCCACTGTCTGGAAACAGTGAATGTGTGTTAGTCACTCAGTCATGTCCGACTCTTTGCAACTCCCTGGACTATAGCCCACCAGACTCCTCTGTCCAATTTATTTAACCATGCACCTACCTAAGGATATTTTGATTGCTTCCAAGTTTTGGTGGTTATGAGTGAATAAAGCTGCTATAAACATCCATGTGCAGATTTTGTGTGAACATAAGTTTTCAACTCCTTTGGGTAAGAACCAGGGATCCCTGGGTAGTATGCTAAATGTATGTTTAGTTTTATAGTGAAGTGAAAGTGAAGTTGTTCAGTCATGTCCGACTCTTTGTGACCCCATAGACTGTAGCCTACCAGGCTCCTCTGTCCATGGGATTTTCCAGGCAAGAGTACTGGAGTGGATTGCCATTTCCTTCTCCAGGGGGTCTTCCCAATCCAGGGCTCAAATCCGGGTCTCCCGCATTGTAGACAGATGCTTTGCTGTCTGAGCCACCAGGGAAGCAAATCTGCCTTCAAAGGTGACTGAACCATTCTACCTTCCCACCAGCGATGAATGTCCCAGTTCTTGTTGATCCACATCTTCACCAGCATTTGGTTGTCAGTGTTCTGGATTTTGGTCATTTTAAGAAGTGTGTAGTGGCATCCCATTGTTGTTTTACTTTGCATTTCCTTGATGACATATGATGTGGAGCGTATTTTCATACGTTTATTTGCCATCTGTATATCTTCTTTGGGGAGGTTTCTATTTAAGGTTTTTGGCCTACCTTTTAATCTGGTTGTTTGAGCTTCCCTCAGCTCAGTTGGTAAAAATTCGCCTACAATGCAGGAGACCCTGGTTTGATTCCTGGGTCAGGAAGATCCGCTGGAGAAGGGAAAGGCTACCCACTCCAGTGTTCTGGTCTGGAGAATTCCATGGACTATACAGTCCATGGGGTCCCAAAGAGTCAGAAACGACTGAGCGAATTTCACTTTCACTTTTCACTTGCTTTTCTCACTGCTGCTGCTGTTGCTGCTGTTGCTGCTGCTGCTGCTAAGTTGCTTCAGTCGTGTCCGACTCTGTGCGACCCCATAGACGGTAGCCCACCAAGCTCCCCCGTCCCTGAGATTCTCCAGTCAAGAACACTGGAGTGGATTGCCATTTCCTTCTCCAATGCATGAAATGAGAAGTGAAAGTGAAGTTGCTCAGTTGTGTCCGACTCTTAGCGACCCCATGGACTGCAGCCCACCAGGCTCCTCTGTCCACAGGATTTTCCAGGCAAGAGTACTGGAGTGGGGTGCCATTGCCTTCTCCAGCTTTTCTCACTGCTGAGTTTTAAAGAGTTCTTTGCATATTTTAGACAATAATCCTTTAACTGATATGTCTTTTGAAATATTTTCTCTCTTTCTGTGGCTTGTCTTTTCATTGTCTTAATAGATAGTCTTTTGACAAGCAGGACTTTAAATTTTAATAAAATGCAATTTATCCACCATTTCTTTTATGGATCATGCCTTTGATATTGCTTCTAAAAAGTTACAGCCATACCCAAGGTCATCTAGGTTTTTTTGCTATGCTTTATTCTAGGAGTTTAATCTTTGTTTTTTACATTTAGGTTTATGATCCATTTTGAATTAATTTTTGTGAAGAGTGTAAGGTATGTGTCTAAGCTCTTTTTCTTACATCTAGATGTCCAGTTGTTTCAGCACTATTTGTTAAAAAGACAATATTTTCACCATGTTGCCTTTATTCCTTTGTCAATAATCAGGTGACTATATTTGTCAGTTGCTTTTCTTAAAGAGTGAGATATGAGGGTTCTGAATTAGCTGTTACAGTTTATGTTAATTTATCATCATTGTAATCAACAAATGTGTGCAAGTCACTCCAGATTTTTCCAAAACAGGTTTCTTATTCTCAGGCAGTACAAGGCAGATTATGAAAATCCTTACTGGATCTCCCTTTTAAAATCAGTCCTTGTTGAACTGTCTTCAGTGATTGAGCAAGGTTTTGATCTTTTGATTGAAACAATTTAATTAAAATACCATCTCATTTGGTTTGCCATACTTAGAGGTGCTCCAGGAAAGCAGGTTTTGGAGATGGAGGGAGTTTCATAAGCTTATCTTGAACACAGTACTTGGTACCTTAAAGTGACATCTTATAGGTAATGTTAAATGGTACCCCTCAGGGGAAAAAGAATTGTGTAGGAAAAAAAAAAAAATTTCCTGTTCTGCCCTTCCTTGCAATCCACCTGGTCTCAGTTCCTTGAGGTAGGAGTCCACTTACGCAGTTCTCTAGGGTTAGGAGTTGTAGTTTGGCCTAGAGAAGCATGGAATATGAGACCCTTCTAACAATTGTTACTGATTCGAGGAGAGCAATGACACAAAAGTGCCATCCTGTTCCATCAGCACTGCCTGCTTTTTTGCAACAGCTTCTTAATTGGTCCCCCTGACTCTCTTCTCACAGCACTCAAATCCATTCTATAGATTTGTCAGCTAGAGTGCTATTTCTAAGGTGATAAAGAGTGTGGAATGGTTTTACTTTTCTGCTTACAGCACATAAGTGTCAGCACTTAGGATAGCATCCAAAGCCTTGGCTGCTTCCCTGGGCTCATCCCTTGGGATCCTCTCCCATACTTTATTTTTGAATATTATTGTTTCTCTGGATATTCTGTCATTTCCCCCTTTTCCTGTTGAATATGTATATTGTTGTTGTTCAGTCGCTCAGTCGTATCTGACTCTTTGCAACCCCATAGACTGCAGCGTGCCAGTCTTCCCTGTCCTTCCCTCTTCCATATCCTGGAACTTGCTCAAACTCATGTCCATTGAGTCAGTGATGCCATTCAACGATTTCATACTCTGTTGTCCCCTTATCCTCCTTCCTACAATTTTTCCCAGCATCAGGGTCTTTTCTAATGAGTCGGCTCTTTGCATCAGGTGGCCAAAGTATTGGAGTTTCAGCTTCAGCATCAGTCCTTCCAATGAATATTCAGAACTGATCTCCTTTACTATGGACTGGTAAGATCTCCTTGCAGTCCAAGGGACTCTCAAGAATCTTCTCCAACACCACAGTTCAAAAGCATCAACTCTTCAGTGCTCAGCTTTCTTTATAGTTCAACTCTCACATCTATACCTGACCACTGGAAAAACCATAGTTTTGACTAGATGGACTTTTGTTAGCAAAGCAGTGTCTCTGCTTTTTGATGTGCTGTCTAGGTTTGTCATAGCTTTTCTTCCAAGGATCAAGCGTCCTTTAATTTCATGGCTGCAGTCACTATCTGCAGTGACTTTGGAGCCCAAGAAAATAAAGTCTGCCATCATTTCCATTGTTTTCCCTTCTATTTGGCATGAAATGATGTGAATAATTTCAGATGCCATAATCTTAGTTTTTTGAATGTTGAGTTTGAAGCCAGCTTTTTCCCTCTCCACTTTCACCTTCATCAAGATGCTCTTTATTTCCTCTTTGCTTTCTGCCATAAGAGGAGTGTCATCTGCATATCTGAGGTTATTGATATTTCTCCTGGCAATCTTGATTCCAGCTTGTGCTTCCTCTAGCCCGGCATTTCTCATGATGTACTCTGCATATAAGTTAAATAAGCAGGGTAACAGCATACACCCTTGATGTACTCCTTTTCCTATTTGGAACCAGTCTGTTGTTCCATGTCCTGTTCTAACTGTTGCTTCTTGTATGTTTCTGCATACAGGTTTCTCAGGAGGCAGGTAAGTTGGTCTGGTATTCCCATCTCTTTAAGAATTTTCCACAATTTGTTGTGATCCAAAGGCTTTGGCATAGCCAATGAAGCAGAAGTAGATGTTCTGGAATTCTCTTTCTTTCTCTATGATCGAATGGATGTTGGCAATTCGATCTCTGGTCCCTATGCCTTTTCTAAATCCAACTTGAACATCTGGGAGTTCTTGGTTTATGTACTGTTGAAGCCTAGTTTGGAGAATTTGAGTATTACTTTGCTAGCGTGTGACATGAGTGCAATTGTCCAGTAGTTTGAACATTCTTTGGCACTGTCCATTGGGACTGAAATGAAAACTGACCTTACCAGCCCTAAGGCAACTGCTGAGTTTTCCAAATTTGCTGGCATATTGAGTACAGCACTTTCACAGCATCATCTTTTGCTGCTGCTGCTGCTAAGTCACTTCAGTTGTGTCCAACTTTGTGTGACCCCATGGACTGCAGCCCACCAGGCTCCCCTGTCCCTGGGATTCTCCAGGCAAGAACAATGGAGTGGATTGCCATCTTTTAGGATTTGAAATAGCTCAGCTGGAATTCCATCATGTCCATTAGCTTTGTTCGTGATGCTTCCTAAGGCCCACTTGACTTTACATTCCAGGATGTCTGACTCTAGGTGAGTGATCACACCATAGTGGTTATCTGGGTCATGAAGATCTTTTTTTACAGTTCTTCTGTGTATTCTTGCCACCTCTTCTTAATATCTTCTGCTTCTGTTAGGTCCATACCATTTCTGTCCTTTATCGAGCCCATCTTTGCATGAAATGTCCCCTTGGTATCTCTAATTTTCTTGAAGAGATCTCTAGCCTTTCCCATTCTCTTGTTTTCCTTCATTTTTTTGCATTGTTCACTTAGGAAGTCTTTCTTTGCTCTCCTTACTATTCTTCAGAACTCCACATTTAGATGGGTATATCTTTCCTTTTCTGCTTTGCCTTTTGCTTCTCTTCTTTTCTCAGCTTTTTGTAAGGCCTCCTCAGACAACTATTTTGCCTTTTTGCGTTTCCTTTTCTTGGGGATGATAATACCTACCTGGGGAGCGAGGTGAGTGAGTCTGACGTCATTGTCATGTTCAGTCACTCAGTTGTGTCTAACTGTTTTGCAACCCCATAGACTGTAGCCCACCAATACCCTCTGTCTATGGGTATTTCCAGGCAAGAATACTGGCATGGTTGCCATTTCCTACTCCAAAAAATCCCTCCTGAATTGGCAGGGGGATTCTTTACCACTGCACCACCTCAGAAGTATCTATACACACAAATATATTTCAATTCAGTGTGTCTATATAGATATTCAATGTATATATATATATTATATGTGTGTATATATATGTTAATGTCAACACTATTTTCCCCTAGATAAAAACACTGCTCAAGTATTATTTCTTTTCAGAAGCCTTCCTGACTGCCATAGACAGATGTAATCACTTCTGGCTCTCTATTTCTGTCTTTCATACATACTATGCCTCCTTTAAAAGATATCATTTATAATGTCATATTGCATCTCAGTGATATAAATTATGTTTCAGACTATGAGAAATCTGAGAGGTGTAATCATGCTGGCCTTTGATTGTGGTGGTGTTATCCCACAGGATGTTGCAGAAGCTAATTAGGCTGAATTGCATATCAGAGAGTCATGCACGACTGGAAGTGAGGGACTTGAGTTGTAGCAATGAGAAAACTAGGTTTCAAGTAAGATAAAGGCTACTTACAAGTTTTCTTTTGGCAGTAGATTTTATCTTACTTACCATTTGTTATTTGTATTAAAATCACTATGACTATCCTAATGGCAATAAAAATGTTGTAAAGAAATGACCCCAAAACATGCTGGTATATATGAATGACTCTTAAACTTTTAACAAGTTTGATCCAACAAAAATTATTTAGTTGATAATCATAGGTTAATCATTAAAATGTGACTCTGGACCCAGTGAGACAGATTTCACTTAAGTGTTTATGCAATACCTACTGAGTGCCAGGCATTCTAGGAGATGCTGAGGATAGAAAAGGAAGTGAGCTTAGCATGGCCCCCAGCTTCCCAAAGTGCATTGGCCATGGAGTTTCTAGATAGTAAACAGGAATTAGCATGCATGGAGAGAGGAGTTGTGATATAAGTGCGGGTTTCTATATGATGGAAGGACATGTAGGGATGCTTCATGCAGACGTGAGGTTCAGAGTATGCTTTCCTGAGGGAATTGAAAAACCTAAAGATGATATCAAGCAAGATGTGGGGGTATGGCGTAGATAAAATAATATATCCTTTCATCACAGTGCATCACACATATTTGTTTAAATGTCTAGCTGGTATATATTCTGTTGGAGAAATTACTTCAAAGTTCGCTATATACTTGGTGTCTTATTTTCGGTAAATAGCATCTGTAATGTATACATTCTCCAAAAGGCAGTTAATGGACTTACATCACCCATACTTTGGATGCTTTGAACAGTTTTCAAAGCATGCTCTTCCTTCATGAATATTTTAATACATCATCAATCATCATTTAAATGATAAAATGTTAATTGATTTTTCCCCATCTCCTGTCACAGGACATTAAGTGTAGCCTAGAGGAAGAGGGTTAGTTGCTGTCATGGCCATTTTCTACGTAGAAATGAAATTAGATTCATCGACCTCAGGATCAGAACACGTATTCTTTTTTCCCTACTTAGTTTCCTGTCTCTTACACATATGAAAATCATAGATTGACACTAATTTTAATATTATAGTCATGTTCCAGACATAAACCATGTTGACATATATTTTGTATTATTCTATTAATATTGTTGAGTCATTGAATGAGATTTCTCTTGATGCATTTTACATGAAGAAAATAAAAGTAAAGTTGGGAAAAGAATGGTGGTGCTAGTTTCACAATGGGCCTGAGGCAGTGTTACTGAATCCAAGCTTGTACTGCTCACAGCACCACAGGCCAACAAATAGACAGATGAATTGCTGAGGCAAGGAAAGGCAACTTTATTCAGAAAGCCAATGGACAGAAAAGATGGTAGACTACTGTCTCAGAGAACCATCTTAACTGAGTTAGAATTTAGGCTTCTTTTATACTAAAAGAAGGGGATATGGCCGGTTGTGTATACTTCTTGGTATCAGAATCCTTTGTTCTTTTAGCTCTCTACATAGGTTAGGTCACAATGTTCTTATAAACCTCCAACAAGAAAAACAAACAAATAACAACAAAACCAAAAACCTCCAACAAAAAACCCTCCCCCAAAATTTTTAAATCTTTCTGCTCTGCAACTTTTAAAAAATCAACTTTCAATCTCTATATGAATGGACCTTTAAAGGTCAGAGCTTTGAGAATGGGCTATATTGTATATATCAGGCTACAGGCAATGTCTTTTTAAAAAGTGTAGGGTCAGCTTGACTAAGCTCAGACAATAGAGCACAAGGGTTAGAGCTAAAGAAATAGATCATATACAGAATCCGGTTTGTTCTTGGCTACACAGGCACAATTTGTATTGACATGTCTTTCTGTGGTTAACTTCTCTTCTTCTCCAATTAGCTAGAGTTTCTCGTTTCCCAGCCACCATATTTTTAGCCACAACATTGTAACAGAAACTTGTGTTTGGCCTATTTGGGCTATTGTAGTTAAATTATGCTTGTGGCTACTAATTGCCAAATTTATAGTAAAACAAGTTACATTTTTAAATTAGTCTAGCCTCAGTGTGTGGACTTAAAAAGCTCTATTCCTGACCTCAGACTATATTACAAAGCAACAGACATCAAGACAGTATGGTACTGGAACAAAAATGGAAATATAGATCAATGGAACAAGATAGAAAGCCCAGTGATAAACCCATGCACCTATGGGCATCTTATCTTTGACAAAGAGGGCAAGAATATACAATGGAGACAAAACAATCTCTTCAATAACTGGTGCTGGGAAAACTGGACAGTTACAGGTAAAAGAATGAAAGTAAAACACTTCCTAACAGTATATACAAAAATAAACTCAAAATAGTTTAAAGACCTAAATGCAAGGCCAGAAACTATAAAACTCTAGAGGAAAACATAGGCAGTACACTCTTTGACATAAATCACAACGAAATTCTCTTTGACCCACCTCTTAGAGTATGGAAATAAAAACAAAAATAAACAAGGGAGATCTAATTAAAATTAAAAGCTTTTGCACAGCAAAGGAGACTATAAACAAGATGAAAAGACAACCCTCAGAATGGGAGAAAATAGCTGCAAATGACACAACTGACAAAGGATTAATCTCCAAAATACATAAGCAGCTCATGTAGCCCAATATCAGAAAAACAAACCACCCAATCAAAAATTGGGCAGACCTAAACAGTCATTTTTCCAAGGAAGACATCAGATCAGATCAGATCAGATCAGTCGCTCAGTCGTGTCCGACTCTTTGCGACCCCATGAATCGCAGCACGCCAGGCCTCCCTGTCCATCACCAGCTCCCGGAGGTCACTCAGACTCACATCCATCGAGTCAGTGATGCCATCCAGCCATCTCATCCTCTGTCGTCCCCTTCTCCTCCTGCCCCCAATCCCTCCCAGCATCAGAGTCTTCTCCAATGAGTCAACTCTTAGCATGAGGTGGCCAAAATACTGGAGTTTCAGCTTTAGCATCATTCCTTCCAAAGAAATCCCAGGGCTGATCTCCTTCAGAATGGACTGGTTGGATCTCCTTGCAGTCCAAGGGACTCTCAAGAGTTTTCTCCAACACCATACAGATGGCCAATAAACATATGAAAAAATCCTCAACATTGCTCATTATTAGAGAAATGCAAATCAAAAGTACAATGAAGTATCACCTCACACTGGTGAGAATGGCCATCATCAAAAAACCTATAACAATAAATGCTGGAGAGGTTGTGAAGAAAAGGAAACCCTCTTGCACTGTTGGTGGGAATGCAAACTGATACAGCCATTATGGAGATCAGTACGGAGATTCTTTAAAATACTAGGAATAAAACTACCATATAACCCAGCAACCCCATTCCTGGGCATATGTGCTGAAAAAATCATAATTCAAAAAGACATATTAAAAAAAAGACACATGTACCCCAGTGTTCACCGCAGTACTATTTACAATAGCCAGGACATGGAAGCAACCTAGATGTCCATCAACAGATGAATGGATGAAGAAGTTGTGGTACATATATACAATGGACTATTACTCAGCCATAAAAAGGAATGCATTTGAGTTAGTTCTAGCTAGGTGAATGAGGCTAGAGCCTGTTATGCAGAGTGAAGTAAGTCAGAGAAAAACAAATATTGTATATTAATACATACGCATATATATGAAATCTAGAAAAATAGAACTGATGAACCTATTTGAAGGGCAGCAGTGGAGATGCAGACATAGAGAAGAGACTTGTGGGCACAGTAGGGGAAGGAGAGGGTGGGATGAATGGAAAGAATAGCACTGAAACACGTACATCACCACGTATAAAATAGACATCTAGTGGGAAACTGCTGTGTAACACAGGGAGCTGAACCCAGTGCTCTGTGACAGCTTAGCGGGGTGAGAAGTGGTGGGGTATGGGAGAGAGGTTCAAGAGGGAGGGGACACATGTGTACTTATGGCTGATTCGTGTTGCTGTGTGGCAGAAACCAACACAACACTGTAAAGCAATTATCTTCCACTTTAAAAAAAGAAAAGCTCTGTGGTAAGTTTTTTTTTGTAACTACGCCATTAACCTGTAAGCACTCCTTGCAGCCTGATTTCTTTCTTTTAAATTGTTTAGTTTCTTTACAATGGTTTGTTAGTTTCTGCTGTACACCAAAGTGAATCAGCTACAGGTATGCATATATCCCTTCTTTGTTACCACAGAGCATTGAGTAGCATTCCATGTCTATACAGCAGGTTCTCATTAGTTATCTACTTTATTCATAGTATCAATAATATCTGTATGTCAATCTCAACTTCCCAATTCATTCCACACCCCTCTTTCCCACCTTGGTGTCTGTATGTTTCTTCTCTACATCTGTGTCTCTATTTCTGTTTTGCATATAAGGTTCATCTGCATTATTTTCTAGATTCCACATTAATATTTGATATTTGTTTTTCTGACTTACTTCACTCTGCATGACTATGCAATATTACTCAGTCTTAGAAAGGAATGTAATTGTGCTATTTGCAGGGATGTGGATGCATCTAGAGACTGCAGCATGATTTCTACATCTGCATTTCGATGGTGTTGCCATTGTGGGGGCTGATTTGGAATGTGTGATGGCACCTGGATCTGTATACATACACTATTCAAGAGGAGTTAGGAGAAAGTCCTAGGTGATGGCTGGTTCATAGAGCAGCTATCTCACGATCCTTTATTTCTTCTGCTTCTTCAGCACTTTGAAGTGTCGATATTCTGCAGTACTAGGGCCTTTCATAATAGGAACATTCTAACTCTCTGCATTTTTATATCTCTGTACCAAAGAACGCTAATATTTTTTAAAAGCCATTTTATTAAGCACAACTCATGTAGAAAATGGCTTCCCAGGTGGCACTAGTGGTAAAGAACATGCTCGCCAATGCAAGAGACATAAGAGACTCAGGTTTGGTCCCTGTGTTGGGAGGATCCCCTGGAGAAATGGCAACCCACTCCAGTATTCTTGTCTGGGAAATCCCGTGGACAGAGGAGTCCTGTAAGTCCATGGGGCTGCAAAGAGTCAGACATGACTGAGTGACTTAGCACACATGTAGAAAATAAATAAAGTTGATGGTGAGAAAATCACTATTTGTCTTTTCACCAAATGCCAGTTCCTTCTATTCTCATTCTCCTAGAAATTTAATAGAGACCAAATGCTCCTTATTGCCAAATTCAGACTGAAATTGAAGAAAGTAGGGAAAACCACTAGACCATTCTGGTATGACCTAAATCAAATCCCTTATGATTATACAGTGGAAGTGAGAAAAAGATTTAAGAGACTAGATCTGATAGATAGAGTGCCTGATGAACTATGGAATGAGGTTCATGACATTGTACAGGAGACAGGGATCAAGACCATCCCCATGGAAAAGAAATGCAAAAAAGCAAAATGGCTGTCTGGGGAGGCATTACAAATAGCTGTGAAAAGAAGAGAAGCAAAAAGCAAAGGAGAAAAGGAAAGAGATAAGCATCTGAGTGCAGAGTTCCAAAGAATAGCAAGAAGAGATAAATAAGCCTTCTTCAGTGATCAGTGCAAAGAAATAGAGGAAAACAACAGAATGGGAAAGACTAGAGTTCTCTTCAAGAAAATTAGAGATACCAAGGGGACATTACATGCAAAGATGGGCTCGATAAAGGACAGAAATGGTATGGACCTAACAGAAGCAGAAGGTATTAAGAAGAGGTGGCAAAATACACAGAAGAACTGTACAAAAAAGGTCTTCATGACACAGATAACCACTATGGTGTGATCACTGACCTAGAGCCAGACATCCTGGAATGTGAAGTCAAATGGGCCTTAGAAAGCATCACTATGAACAAAGCTAGTGGAAGTAATGGAATTCCAGTGGAGCTCTTTCAAATCCTGAAAGATGATGCTGTGAAAGTGCTTCACTCAATATGCCAGCAAATTTGGAAAACTCAGCAGTGGCCACAGGACTGGAAAAGGTCAGTTTTCATTCTAATCCCAAAGAAAGGCAATGCCAAAGAATGCTCAAACTACCACACAATTGCACTCATTTCACATGCTAGTAAAGTAATGCTCAAAATTCTCTAATCCAGGCTTCAGCAATATGTGAACCGTGACCTTCCTGATGTTCAAGCTGGTTTTAGAAAAGGCAGAGGAACCAGAGATCAAATTGCCAACATCTGCTGGATCATGTAAAAAGGAAGAGAGTTCCAGAAAAACATCTATTTCTGCTTTATTGACTATGCCAAAACCTTTGACTGTGTAGATCACAACAAACTGTGGAAAATTCTGAAAGAGATGGGAATACCAGACCACCTGACCTGTCTCTTGAGAAATCTGTATGCAGGTTAGGAAGCAATAGTTAGAACTGGACATGGAACAACAGACGGTTCCAAATAGGAAAAGGAGTACGTCAAGGCTGTATATTGTCACCCTGTTTATTTAAGTTATATGCAGAGTACATCATGAGAAACGCTGGACTGGAAGAAACACAAGTTGGAATCAAGATTGCCGGGAGAAATATCAATAACCTCAGATATGCAGATGACACCACCCTTATGGCAGAAAGTGAAGAGGGGCTAAAAAGCCTCTTGGTGAAAGTGAAAGTGGAGAGTGAAAAAGTTGGCTTAAAACTCAACATTCAGAAAATGAAGATCATGGCATCTGGTCCCATCACTTCATGGGAACTAGATGGGGAAACAGTGTAAACAGTGTCAGACTTTATTTTTTTGGGCTCCAAAATCACTGCAGATGATGATTGCAGCCATGAAATTAAAAGACGTTTACTCCTTGAAAAGAAAGTTATGAGCAACCTAGATAGCATATTAAAAAGCAGAAACATTATTTTGCCAACAAAGGTCTGTCTAGTCAAGGCTATGGTTTTTCCAGTAGTCATGTATGGATGTGAGAGCTGGACTGTGAAGAAGGCTGAGCGCCAAAGAACTGATGCTTTTGAACTGTGGTGTTGGAGAAGACTTTTGAGAGTCCTCTTGGACTGCAAGGAGATCAAACCAGTCCATTCTAAAGGTTATCAGTCCTGGGTGTTCTTTGGAAGGAATGATGCTAAAGCTGAAACTCCAGTACTTTGGCCACCTCATGCAAAGAGCTGACTCATTGGAAAAGACTGATGTTGGGAGGGATTGGGGGCAGGATTTGAAGGGGACGACAGAGGATGAGATGGCTGGATGGCATCACTGACTCGATGGACGTGAGTTTGAATGAAATCTGGAAATTGGTGATGGACAGGGAGGCCTGGCATGCTGCGATTCATGGGGTCACAAAGAGTCGGACACAACTGAGCAACTGAACTGAACTAAACTGAACTGAAATGCCACTTTGCTTAATATTTCTCTAGAAACTCTGGTTGGTGCTGAGTATACTTGTAAATTATCCCAGACAGTAATCTCTCAGTGTGATGGTGAGAAGCAGCAATGTCCCTTACTGGATGCCTTTGGATATTAAATGAGGATTAACTCTATTTCTCAGAACAATACCAATTATTTGGAAAAGAAATCAAGGGCCTAGAGTAAAATGAAACAGACATTTTTCACCAGTCTCCATCTAAATTCTCTCACAAACATCCAATTTTGCCAGTTCCTTGTTGTCAGTTTTGACTTTCTTTTTGTGGGCGTGGTTCTGTGAAGTGGAGGGGCCTTCCTGTACCGAGCATCTTGACCACCCTTGTTATCTCTCTCCTAACATCTGTGAGACCCAGCACAGGAGCACAGATGGATGCTCATACCATATCAGATCAGATCAGATCAGTCACTCAGTCGTGTCCGACTCTTTGTGACCCCATGAACTGCAGCACGCCAGGCCTCCCTATCCATCATCAGCTCTTGGAGGTCACTCAGACTCACATTCATCGAGTCAGTGATGCCATCCGGCCATCTCATCCTCTGTCGTCCCCTGCTCCTCCTCCCCCAATCCCTCCCAGCATCAGAGTCTTCTCCAATGAGTCAACTCTTCGCATGAGGTGGCCAAAATACTGGAGTTTCAGCTTGAGCATCATTCCCTCCAAAGAAATCCCAGGGCTGATCTCCTTCAGAATGGACCGGTTGGATCTTCTTGCAGTCCAAGGGACTCTCAAGAGTCTTCTCCAACACCACAGTTCAAAAGCATCAATTCTTCGGCGCTCAGCTTTCTTCACAGTCCAGCTCTCACATCCATACATGACCACAGGAAAGACCATAGCCTTGACTAGGCAAACCTTTGTTGGCAAAGTAATGTCTCTGCTTTTGAATATGCTATCTAGGTTGGTCATAACTTTCCTTCCAAGGAGTAAGCGTCTTTTAATTTCATGGCTGCAGTCACCATCTGCAGTGATTTTGGAGCCCAGAAAAATAAAGTCTGACACTGTATCCACTGTTTCTCCATCTATTTCCCATGTAGTGATGGGACCAGATGCCATGATCTTCGTTTTCTGAATGTTGAGCTTTAAGCCAACCTTTTCACTCTCCACTTTCACTTTCATCAAGAGGCTTTTTAGTTCCTCTTCACTTTCTGCCATAAGGGTGGTATCATCTGCATATCTGAGGTTATTGATATTTCTCCCAGCAATCTTGATTCCAGCTTGTGTTTCTTCCAGTCCAGCATTTCTCATGATGTACTCTGCATATAAGTTAAATAAACATGGTGACAATATACAGCCTTGATGTACTCCTTTTCCTATTTGGAACCAGTAGAAAGCTGGCCTTTAACTTAAAGTATTTCATTAAATCTTATTTAATGTTTTATCAGACTATTTGCAGTTCTAATCACTGTCCATTTTGCTGGCAATGGAGAAAAGTCATATTTTCCTGAAGGTCAGACTAAATAGTGCAGAATTTATGAAATGAGTATATAAATTAGTGATACCATGTCCCACACAGTGAAGAATGAACCAATATTTGAAAGCTATTTCATGCTAGGACCAGGAAAGTAGTATTACTGTGTGTATTTCTATGAAATTTGAAAGCTCATGTCTGATCACAGGAAGTTAACAACAGGATCGCAAAATTTAGCTCAAATTATTTTGAACATGGTAACATCAGTTCAGTTCAGTCACTCAGTCGTGTCCAACTATTTGCAACCCTGTGGACGGCATCATGCCAGGCTTCCCTGTCCATCACCAACTCTTGCAGCTTGCTCAAACTCATGTCCATCGAGTCAGTGATGCCATCCAACCATCTCACCCTCTGTTGTCTCCATCTCCTCCTGCATTCAATCTTTCCAGGCATCAGGGTTTTTTCCAAGGAGTCAGTTCTTTGCATTAGGTGGCCAAAGTATTGCAGCTTCAGCTTCAGCATTGGTCCTTCCAATGAATATTCAGGACTGATTTCCTTTAGGATTAACTGTTGGTTTGATCTCCTTGCTGCCCCAGGGACTCTCAAGAGTCTTCCCCAACACCACAGTTCAAAAGCATCAATAACTGGTAACATAGTTCTCTAATATTATAATTTTAAATTGATCAAGCTTATGAAAATCAAGCAAAAATTTCTAGTTACATGATTATAACTTAAATATTAACTCAAACATAGCTAGAACTATCAATGAGTGGCTTTGACCCCTCTGTATTCAGAATGAGAATGGAAAAGAAAAATAAATATTGACATAAAGATCATGGCTTCATATTGACCCCTGAGACAAGGATTTGAGCATAAGAAGTTTTATTTGGGAGGTGATCCCAGGAAATACTGTCATAAAAAGAAAGAGCTATTAAGTGCATTAATAGACTGTCACTGCGGACACCTGAAACTCAGTGTCAGTGTAGACCTCTTTAATACTATGTAGAACAGAGTCAGGTTGTCCCTCAGAGGGACAAACACACCTACCAGCTCCTGCTCATCAGTGGTGGAGAGTTACCGCTGAGGCATTAACCTTGCAGCATCTCTGACCTTCCCATCAGTACCTGTTTCTTTGGTCTGAGAGGCTCCTCAGACAGACTCGCAATGAAGTCCTTGGCCTGAATGAGAATGGCAAGAGATGAGGAACATGAGTGGGGCCGAATATGTCTGTTATAGAAGGATTCTTATGGGAGAAGTGAATTTTAGAACCTAGAAAATGGGAGAGAAGGTAGGAAAACTGGGGGAAAAAAAGCAGGGGACTTTTATCAGAAGTGAGCAAAGATTTTCATCTTCTTGTGCTTAGATTAGTCCCATGTAAATGAAAAACCATGTGTTTGAGATGGTGAGAGACTGATGAGAAAGTGTGACCAGTTGGAACTGCGGATTTAAGTGCTTCCACATTGGGATTAACTCGTGCAATACAATTAAAATAAAGCATATGAACTGATTTATAGGTCAAATTTTTGTGAATTTCGTATTTTCTATTTGTCACAAGTGTGATGAATTTAACTGAGGAACACATTAGCTACAAAAAACTATGAAAATGATAAATGTAAAAGACGTAGAAACTGGGTAAATGAAGCCTCCCCAGAAATTAGTATATTGGCACTTCCTTCCTGAGCACTGGTAGGACTTTGGCAGTTTTATATGTAAAAAAGTCAAATTAACTTCATGAGGTGATGATAAACCAATAATAGGTAGCTTTAGGAAGATAAAATGATTCCTTTTCAGATCAGTTTATGTGGATTGACTCTTGTGTTATTATAATTCACTGTCAGACATATCTTGTTTAACCTCAGCAGTTATAAAAAGAGAGGTCAGTGAGTCTACTTGTAGAAAGGAAAAGGCTAGAATTTTGAAAGTAATTGCTTTATTTTATGAGGTTAGTTCTTTATTATTTATTGAGGCACGGATTGTCCACAATAACCTAATTATGGAGCATGTACTAAGGTAGTCAAAATATGCATTTTGAATGCTAAACACTTGGTTCTGGAAAAGTTACAATGGTGTTTCAATTTGCACAGTGTTATTTTGGGGAAAGATATTATTTCAGTGACAATATAATTTCTGTATCTTAGGGCAAAGTTTTGGCATTTTTTTTTTTTTTCACCTGCAGAAGTCTGAGTATGACTTATCAGATCAGATCAGATCAGTCTCTCAGTCGTGTCCGACTCTTTGCGACCCCATGAACCGCAGCACGCCAGGCCTCCCTGTCCATCACCAGCTCCCGGAGGTCACCAGCTCCCGGAGTATGACTTAAGAAAAGGGCAAATCTGAAGGATGAAATTTAGCAATGCTGTTATAATGCTGCAAGTCTGCTAAATAGTTTGTTTAATAAAAGAGGTTAAAAAAATCACAAAGATGATTAAAGACAGAAATATGACCCACGAGGGAAAAGGTGAAAGAGTCAAAGTTATTTGGCCTCCAGACTAAAAGTCATTTTCATAGTTGTCTTTAAGTACTTGTACAGCATTTACCCACACTATAGTACACCACATGTGTGTCTTCATCTAGAAAAATCAAAAGGAAGATGAGCTGAAATTGTAATATAATGAATTTTATTAGATTGTGAGGAAGACTTTGGGGGAGGAACAGTAAAGTAATTTAATTGTAATGATCATCAACTGATGAAAGCTTTGGGTCTTCTATTGAGTTCTTTAAAACGTAGGAAATAACTGCATTTGATATTGTCTTAGAGAGAAAGAAAAAGGCTCTATTTTTACCATTCTTAGCATTTACTTGGCCATTCAATGTGAACAGTCATTTCAGTACTCATCTTGCATGCTTCTGAGTATCACTGACGATTCCTATTTATTTTATTATCAATAAATTTTTATTTTTTAGATTTTAGGTTATCAGAATAATATCACACTTATGGAAAAGTTACAAAGAGAGTACAGAGAGTTCTCGTATATGCCCCACCCAATTTTCCCTTTGGGGGAAAATATTAGTGTGTATTTTATACTACACTACATTAATACAATGCAGTTATTCCAACTAGTGAACCAATATTTATTTACTATTGTTGACTAAAGTCCATAGTTTATTCAGATAACTTTTTAACCTAATGCCTGTTTTCTATTCCAGGATCTAATTCAGTATATATACTGCATTATATTTTAGACACTGTACCTCCTTAGACTTCTTTCATTTATATAGTTTTTAAGACTTACCTTCTTTTCGATGACTTTGAAAGTTTTGAGGAGTACTGGTCAGATACTTTGCAGAAGATCAAGCATTTTACAACATGACCCATGAAGGAAAAAGTAAAAAACAGACATGTGACCTCAGGAATAAATATCATTTAGTTTTTTATTTCCTCCATAAGAATTTGCCTGATATTTTTCTCATGATTAGAGTACCCCACCCCAGTACTTTTGCCTGGAAAATCCCATGGACGGAGGAGCCTGGTAGGCTCCAGTCCATGGGGTCGCTAAGAGTCGGACATGACTGCGCGACTTCACTTTGACTTTTCACTTTCATGCATTGGAGAAGGAAATGGCAACCCACTCCAGTGTTCTTGCCTGGAGAATCCCAGGGACGGGGGAGCCTGGTGAGCTTCTGTCTACGGGGTCGCACAGAGCCGGACACGACTGAAGCGACTTAGCAGTAGCAGTAGCATAAGGGCAAAAGCGCAAATCTGAATTTCTGGAGAGGAAGACCATAAGAGGTAAAGTACCATGCTCATTTCATCATTTGGGTGCATACTGTCAACATGACTTCATATTTGGTATTGGCCTTGACCACCTAGCTGAAACAGTTTTTGTCAGGCTTTCCCATTGTATAGTTCTCTCTCTCTCTCTCTTTTGACTGCATTGGGTCTTCACTGTGGCCCGAGGGCTTTCTCTCGCTGTGATGTGCAGGTTTCTCTTGTGGAGCACAGGCTTTAGAGTGCTTGGGCTTGGTAGCTGTGGCGCATGGGCTTGGTTGCTGTGCAGCATGCAAAATCTTAGTTCCCCCACCAGGGATCGAACTTTTGTCTCCTGCATTGCAAGGTGGATTCTTTACCACTAGGTCAACAGGGAGGGAAGGGAAGTCACTCAGTCGTGTCCGACTCTTAGCGACCCCATGGACTGTAGCCCACCAGGCTCCTCCGTCCATGGGATTTTCCAGGCAAGAGTACTGGAGTGGGTTGCTATTTCCTTCTCCAGGGGATCTTCCCCACCCAGGAATCGAACCCAGGTCTCATGCATCGTAGGCAGAGGCTTTACCGTCTGAACCACGAGGGAAGTCCATGGTCAACAGGGAAGTCCTTGGTAATTATCTTCTTAATTAGATTAATTTATAGGTATTTTATTCTTTTTGATGTGGTTGTAAATGGGAATGTTTTCTTGGTTTCTACTTCTGATATTTTGTTGTTAGTGTATAAACAAACAGATTTCTGTGTATTCATTTTATATCCTACAATCGTACTGAATTCATTGATAAATGCTAGTAGTTTTTTTGATAATGTCTTTAGGATTTCACAGTATCATGCCATCTGCAAACAATGACAGTTTTACTTCTTCCTACTGATTTGGATTTCTTTTATTTCTTTTTTTTTTTAAAAATTTATTTATTTTTTATTTTGCTTAACTTTACAATATTGTATTGCTTTTACCATACATTGAGATGGATCCCTCACCAGTATACACGTGCTCCCCATCCTGAACCCTCCTCCCTCCCCCTCCCCATACCATCCCTCCGGATCGTCCCAGTGCGCCAGCCCCAGGCATCTGTTATCGGGCATGGTACCTGGATTGGCGACTCGTTTCAGATATGATATTATACATATTTCAATGCTTTTCCCCCAAATCTTTTATTTCTTTTTCTTGTCTAAATGCTGTGGTTAAGACTTCCCATATTATGCTGAGTAAAACTGGTGAGAATGGTCATCCTAGTCCTGTTCCTGATCTTAGACAAAATGCTTTCAGCCTTTCAATGTTTTGTATGATACTGGCTGTATGTTTGTCGTGTGCATGCATGCTTAATAAGTCATGTCCAACTCTCTGCAACCCTTTGGACTGTAGCCCACCAGCTCCTCAGCCCAAGGGGTTCTCCAGGCAAGAATACTGGAGGGGGTTGCCATGCCCTCCTCTAGGGGATCTTCCTGACTCAGAGGTTGAACTGCATTGCTGGGGGATTCTTTAGCCGCTGAGCCACTGGGGAAGCCCAGGTTTGTCATATATGGCCTTTATTATGATGAGGTATACGGTCCACTGGTGGACTCAAAATGAGTCCTTCCTCATCAGTATTTGGGAATAGTTTGAGAAAAATAGGTGTTAATTCATTTTTTAACTGCTTAGTAAGCCATCTGGTGTTGGTATTTAGTTTGCTGGAAGTTTTTAAAAATACTGATAAATTTCATTGTTGGTAATTGGTCTGCTCATGCTTTGTATTTCTCTCGATTCAGCCTGGGGACATTTCTATGAATTTAGAAATCTAAATTCTAAATCCATTTGCTCTAAGATGCCCATTTTATGGGCATTTTCTGAGTTTTGTTGCTGTTGCTGTAGCCATCCTAATGGATATGAGGTGGCATCTCACTGGGATTTTGATTTTGATTTCCTTAGTGATTAGTGATGTTGAATATTTTTCATATGCTTGCTGGCCATTTGTATATCTTCTTTAGAGAAATGTCTTTTCATATATTTTGCCCATTTTTAAATTGGCTTGTTTCTTTGGCTATTGTTGCATTATGAGGAACTCTTTATATATTCTGGATATTAACCTCTTAATAGATCAGTGATATGCAAGTATTTCTCATATTTTAGGTTGCCTTTTCACTCTGTTAATTGAGTGCTTTGAAGCACAGAAGATTAAATGTTATTTAGTGCAATTTATCTAGTTTTACTTTTGTCCCCTATACTTCTGTTGCCACATCTAAGAAATGATTGTCATATGCAGTGTCATAAAACTTTCCCACATATTCTCTTCTAGGAGTTTTATAGGTTTATGCTTTATGTTTAGATTTTGACCCACTTAAATTTTTTATTTAAGGCTCCCCTGGTGGCTCAGAGGTTAAAGCGTCCGCCTGCAATGTGGGAGACCTGGGTTTGATCCCTGGGTTAGGAAGATCCCCTGGTGAAGGAAATGGCAACCCACTCCAGTATTCTTGCCTGGAGAATCCCATGGATGGAGGAGCCTGGTGGGCTACAGTCCACGGGGTCGCGAAGAGTTGGACATGACTGAGCAACTTAACTTTCACTTTCAAATTTTTTATTATCTAACGTGAGTCCAAATTCATTTTTCCCCATATGTTTATATACTTTCCCCAACACCATTTGTTGAAAATACTCTCCTTTCTCCACTGAATGATCTTGGCATCCTTGTCAAAAGTTATTTGACTGTGTACCTGAAGTTTTATTTCTGGCTTCCCTACTTTATTTCCTTGGTATATATGTCTGTGGGAAGGTACACTTTAAAATACATTTTATGTCTGAAATATCTTTAAAAATATCATCAAAACTAGCTAATATTTTGGGTAGAGAATTGAGTTTCCTTTTATAACTTAAAGGCATTATTATACTAACTTTTATCTTCTAGAGTTGTTATTTAAAACCAGTAAGCTGGGAGTTTGGTGTAACCTTTCAATCTGGAAATTCAAGGTCTTTTTTTCTGTTGAAATTTCCTGTAATATTTCTTAAATAATTTTCTTCCTTCTACTGTCTCTCTTCTCTTTTTTGAGCATATATGATATGGGTGTTGCACTTCTCTCCTCTCTTATTTTCTATCTTGTTTCCATTTTTTTTTTTCTTGTTGCTGACTTTCTAGGGATTTGTACACATTTATCTTGCAATCCTTCACAGATATTCTTAAATTTTTGCCTTCATGAATTTTGTTTCCAAAACTGCTTTATTGCATTCTTTATATTTTTACAGAGTCAGTATCTTCTCTCATTTTTTAAAAGATGAACAAAAGAGTCTGAAATGCAGTACTTGGATGCAATCTCAAAAACGAGAGGATGATCTCTGTTTGTTTCCAAGGCAAACCATTCAGTTTCACAGTAATCCAAGTCTATGCCCCAACCAGTAACACTGAAGAAGCTGAAATTGAACGGTTCTATGAAGACCTACAAGACCTTTTAAAATTAACACTAAAAAAAGATGTCCTTTTCATTATAGGGGACTGGAATGCAAAAGTAGGAAGTCAAGAAACACCTGGAGTAACAGGCAAGTTTGGCCTTGGAATATGGAATGAAGCAGGCCAAAGTCTAATAGAGTTTTGCCAAGAAAATGCACTGGTCATAGCAAACACCCTCTTTCAACAACACAATAGAAGACTCTACACATGGACATCACCAGATGGTCAACACCGAAATCAGATCGATTATATTCTTTGCAGCCAAAGATGAAGAAGCTCTATACAATCAGCAAAAATAAGACCAGGAGCTGACTGTGGCTCAGACCATGAACTCCTTATTGCCAAATTCAGACTGAAATTGAAGAAAGTAGGGAAAACCACTAGACCATTCAGGTATGACCTAAATCAAATTCCTTATGATTATACAGTGGAAGTGAGAAATAGATTTAAGGGCCTAGATCAGATAGATAGAGTGCCTGATGAACTATGGAATGAGGTTTGTGACATTGTACAGGAGACAGGGATCAAGACCATCCCCATGGAAAAGAAATGCAAAAAAGCAAAATGGCTGTCTGGGGAGGCCTTACAAATAGCTGTGAAAAGAAGAGAAGAGAAAAGCAAAGGAGAAAAGGAAAGATATAAGCATCTGAATGCAGAGTTCCAAAGAATAGCAAGAAGAGATAAGAAAGCCTTCCTTGGTGATCAATGGAAAGAAATAGAGGAAAACAACAGAATGGGAAAGACTAGAGTTCTCTTCAAGAAAATTAGAGATACCAAAGATGGACATGCAAAGACATGCAAAGATGGGCTCGATAAAGGACAGAAATGGTATGGACCTAACAGAAGCAGAAGAGATTAAGAAGAGATGGCAAGAATACACAAAGAACTGTACAAAAAAGATCTTTATGACCCAGATAATCACAATGGTGTGATCACTGACCTAGAGCCAGACATCCTGGAATGTGAAGTCAAATGGGCCTTAGAAAGCATCACTACGAACAAAGCTAGTGGAGGTGATGGAATTCCAGTCCTGAAAGATGATGCTGTGAAAGTGCTGCACTCAATATGCCAGCACATTTGGAAAACTCAGCAGTGGCCACAGGACTGGAAAAGGTCAGTTTTCATTCCAATCCCAAAAAAAGGCAATGCCAAAGAATTCTCAAACTACCGCACAATTGCACTCATCTCACATGCTAGTAAAGTAATGCTCAAAATTCTCCAAGCCAGGCTTCAGCAATACGTGAACCATGAACTTCCTGATATTCAAGCTGGTTTTAGAAAAGGCAGAGGAACCAGAGATCAAATTGCCAACATCTGCTGGATCATGTAAAAAGCAAGAGAGTTCCCGAAAAACATCTATTTCTGCTTTATTGACTATGCCAAAGCCTTTGACTGTGTGGATCACAATAAACTGTGGAAAGTTCTGAAAGAGATGGGAATACCAGACCACCTGATCTGCCTCTTGAGAAACCTATATGCACGTCAGGAAGCAACAGTTAGAACTGGTCATGGAACAACAGACTGGTTCCAAATAGGAAAAGGAGTACATCAAGGCTGTATATTATCACCCTGTTTATTTAACTTCTATGCAGAGTACATCATGAGAAATGCTGGACTGGAAGAAACACAAGCTGGAATCAAGATTGCTGGGAGAAATATCAATAACCTCAGATATGCAGATGACACCACACCTTATGGCAGAAAGTGAAGAGGAACCAAAAAGCCTCTTGATGAAAGAGGAAAGTGAAAAAGTTGGCTTATAGCTCAACATTCAGAAAATGAAGATCATGGCATCTGGTCCCATCACTTCATAGCAAATAGATGGGGAAACAATGGAAACAGTGTCAGACTTTATTTTGGGGGTTCCAAAATCACTGCAGATGGTGACTGCAGCCTTGAAATTAAAAGACACTTACTCCTTGGGAGGAAAGTTATGACCAACCTAGATAGCATGTTGAAAAGCAGAGACATTACTTTGCCAACAAAAGTCCGTCTAGTCAAGGCTATGGTTTTTCCTGTGGTCATGTATGGATGTGAGAGTTGGACTGTGAAGAAGGCTGAGCACCAAAGAATTGATGCTTTTGAACTGTGGTGTTGGAGAAGACTCTTGAGAGTCCCTTGGACTGCAAGGAGATCCAACTAGTCCATTCTGAAGGAGATCAGTCCTGGGATTTCTTTGGAAGGAATGATGATGAAGCTCAAACTCCAGTACTATGGCCACTTCATGCAAAGAGTTAACTCATTAGAGAAGACTCTGATGCTGGGAGGGATTGGGGGCAGGAGGAGAAGGGGACGACAGAGGATGAGATGTCTGGATGGCATCACTGACTCGATGGACGTGAGTCTGAGTGAACTCCGGGAGTTGGTGATGGACAGGGAGGCCTGGCATGCTGCGATTCATGGGGTCGCGAAGAGTTGGACACAACTGAGCGACTGAACTGAACTGAACTGAATATATTTTTGAAGTTTTATGCTCCCTCCATGGTCTCAGTTTATTTTATTTGGATCCTGTTTTCTTATCTTCCAAGTTATAAGTCTTGCTCAGGGGTCTGATAATTTTTGGTTCCCAGCTCCCAGTTAAAAATGGGGGACAAAAATCTTATTGGTAACTTTGATGGATTGTCAGGAATTGTGGACTTTGAATTTCTCTCTGGGGTAGGATTTTTCAACCTTAGCACTATTTAAAATTGGAGATAGATTTTTTTTTTTCTTTTTAATTTTTGTCATTAGAGGTGGAGACTGTCCTGATACATAGAAGCGTTCCAGACCTCTACCAGCTAGATACTAGTAACACTCCTTTCTGTTGCGTCAGCAAAATGTGTCCAGATATTGCTAAATTTTTCCCTGGGCGAGTGGGGTGGGAAAATTGCTCCCAGTTGAATACTATTGCTTTAGTGTAGGCTGCTATTTAGAAAAACTTCCTAGAATTGGGCTTCCTAGGTTGTGCCATTAGTAAAGAATCCGCCTGCCAATGCAAGAGACACAGCAGATGCGGGTTCAATTTCTGGGTTGAGAAGATCTCCTGGAGTGGGAAATGGCAAACTACTCCAGTATTGTTGGAAAATCCCAAGGACAGAGGAGCCTGAAGGGCTGCAGTTCAAAGGTTTACAAAGAGTTGGACATGACTGAATGTGTACGTGTGCATGTGAGTGAGCACGTACGTTTACACGCGCAGGTGCGCGCACGCATGCATACACACACACACACACACACTCTCTCTCTCTCTCTCTCTTAACTCCTCTTGAGCTAGTCAGATTCCCAGGAAAGGACCTTCTAATCACTTGTTGGTAGGATAAAGGTGTGGCTGTCAGACTTCTGAGAGCTCAGTGGGGCAAGGGTATTGAGAATCTCTGCATTTATATTGGTCTGCTGTTTCATTATTTTCCCTTATATAGATGTAATAATTAAGCCCCCAACTCTTTCCAGTATTCATCAGTCTAGAGACCTTCTGTTTTCTTTATCCAAAAGTATAAACTTTCTGTCAAAAATGGGATGGGGGCAGGAGATTTAAACATGTAAATGTTTAAATCTCCCTTAAAACTAAATTTTCCTTAATTGTCTCCACAGTTAAGCCCCTCTACCTGAAACACCTTGTGCTGCCTGTTGCTGAACAATTTGGAGACTCTATGCTGTAAACTGGGCTGATTCTTAGCTTTCCTTATTACTTACTTGGTTTCTGCCTTTCTTGACTTTAGGCTTTTTAACTTCTAAAATTCTGTGCTGTAGTCTTCCGAATATATTTGTGGGTTTTGTCTTAGTTTAGGTTGCTATAACAAAACACCATAGACTAGGTGGCTTATAAATAACCAAATTTCATTTCTCATATTTCTGGAGGTTGGAAGTCTGAGAGTAGGTGTATTTATTTGTTTAAAAAAATGTCTTTTACTCTGGGTTTTAGTAGTATTTCAGGAGAGAAGACATCTAGATATGTCTTCACATTTTTAGCCCAAAAGATTCTTGTTTTGTTTTCCAAGATATTTGAAATGTGTAAAAAAATATGACCTGTTAAAACAATGTGCGACTTAGACTTACAAGAGTGATGGTCTAAGAAAATGTATTTGTTCAATTTGTAAGTCTGCCTTTTTGTGTTTAACATAGTTGAGAGGATCAGGTATACTGAGTGGGTAATTAAGACTCGACTGTCTAACAGGATTTGATTAATTATGTATGTAAGTGGTATTAAATGTTTTAAAAGGATTTAATTTGTTAAACATGAATTATTATGTATTATTCAAAGAACAAATGAAATTGAGGTTTTTATTTTTAGCGAAAAGTTCAGAAATAAAATGAGATCTTTCAATTTATCTTATGGAGCTAAGTAAAGCAATATTTTAACATGTATAAACTTAATAAATTAAATATTAATCAAAATATGGAAACTATCACAAAGAATTTCTTTCCATGTATGAAATCCTGCCCCT
Source organism: Tragelaphus eurycerus (assembly GCA_935064755.1). Lineage (NCBI taxonomy): Eukaryota > Metazoa > Chordata > Mammalia > Artiodactyla > Bovidae > Tragelaphus > Tragelaphus eurycerus. The sequence continues at coordinate 16,980,759 of CAKXYN010000041.1, forward strand.
CCACCTCCATATGTTACAAGACCACTGGCAAATATCTATCTCAGAGTGTAGACTACATAGAAATGCAAAATAACCAAAAGATAAGCTGTTATAACAGAGATAATACAATTAAGATACAACAGTTAAGGCAGGGCAGACTAGTTCTGAGGGTTTGTAGTAGTTGAGGTGTGAGAGGAGGATGGAATGGGCTGGAATGAGCACATAAGCCCTGGAGAGAAGTGGATAGAGGAATGCTTTTGAGAACAATTGCCACTTGGTTACAGGCAAGTTATGGGATGTAAGGAGAAAGAACTTTCATGGAAGGCTCCAAGCTTTCTGGCATAAGCAAATTTGGGGATGAATGGGTCATTTACTGAGACTTGGAAAATTGGAGGAAGACTAGATTGTGGGTGGGATCTAGCCTTTACGAGCTCAATTGCAACAATAATCTTTTTGATATACCTCTTGGCTATCTAAATGGGACTACAGAGTAACAGATACAGATATAGAGCTCAGAAGAATGATCTGGGCTAGTGATAGATGGTATTTCGGGTCTTGTGATGAGGGGACTATGTCAGTTCAGCCCCGAAAAGAGAAAAGCAGAACAAAAAGAAAAGGAAAACTATATATGGTTTGTCATCAGATCAGATCAGATCAGTCGCTCAGTCATGTCCGACTCTTTGCGACCCCATGAACTGCAGCACGCCAGGCCTCCCTATCCATCACCAGATCTCGGAGGTCACTCAGACTCACATCCAACGAGTCAGTGATGCCATCCAGCCATCTCATCCTCTGTCGTCCCCTTCTCCCCCTGCCCCCAATCCCTCCCAGCATCAGAGTCTTCTCCAATGAGTCAACTGTTCGCATGAGGTGGCCAAAATACTGGAGTTTCAGCTTTAGCATCATTCCTTTCAAAGAAATCCCAGGGCTGATCTCCTTCAGAATGGACTGGTTGGATCTCCTTGCAGTCCAAGGGACTCTCAAGAGTCTTCTCCAACACCACAGTTCATACATTATGGTAAATTAATTAGTAGGCTGTATAACCTATAAAGTGTTAAACTTGTAGGATGTATTTAAACTACATTTTAAACTTAAATTTATTAGACAACATATTATTTTGATGTGTAGAAGAGTTTCTTTATTTAGAGACTATTTATTAAGCCACTTATGAGTATGGCACTATGCAATTAATGTGCTGTCTGAAATAATTTAAGCAAGCAGAAGTGTGTAACTTCTGTCAGATTAAAATCTTCCTACTCCTGTTCACACATAGAATTACAAAGCTGGAAGGAATATAGTAAGATTATGTATTCTGAGCCCTTGTCTCTTGCCTGGGTTGCTTGCATAATACTTCTGACAAATGATGGTTGGCCTTTTGATTGAACATCTACAATGAAAGTAAACACTCATGTTCTTAAAGAAGTTCATACAATTTTGTTGTTCTTTAGTCACTAAGTCGTGTCCGACTTTTTGTGACCTCATGGACTGCAGCATACTAGGCTCCCCTGCCTTCTCCTATTCCAGGAGTTTGCTCAAATTCATGTCCACTGAGCTGGTAATGTTACCCAACCATCTCATTATCTGTTGCCTCCTTCTCCTCCTACCCTCAATCTTTCCCAGCATCAAGGTCTTTTCCAATGAATCAGCTCTTTGTATCAGGTGGCCAAAGAATTGGAGCTTCATCTTCAGCATCAGTCCTTCCAATGAACACCCAGGACTGATCTCCTTTAGGATGGACTGGTTGGATCTCCTTGCAATCAGGGGACTCTGATGAGTCTTCTCCAACACCACAGTTCAAAAGCATCAATTCTTTGGTGCTCAGACTTCTTTATGGTCCAATTCTCACATCTGTACATCTGACTACTGGAAAAACCATAGCTTTGACTATGTGGACCTTTGTTGACAAAGTAATGTCTCCACTTCTGAATACACTGTCTGGGTTTGTCATAGGTTTCCTTCCAAGAAGCAAACACCTTTTAATTTCATGGCTATAGTTACTGTCCTAGTGATTTTGGGTGCCATTTCCTACTTCTGGGGATCTTCCCTCCCCAGGGATCTAACCCTTATCTCTGTGTCTCCTGCCCTGGCAGGCAAATTCTTTACCAGTATCGCCACCTGTGAAGCCCCTCATACAATTTTATGTGACTTTAATTGCTTCTGAAAGTTGCCCTTATAGTGAACTGGAACATTCTTCCCTGTATCTTCCAACCATGATTCCTGTTTTGCTTTAAAGGGCCATCTAGAATATAAAACTTTCAAATATTTAATGACCACTAGTGTGAATTTTCTGGTACAGTGTTGGAACTTCAGGGTCCAGTGTGGCAGATTTCTGAGTTCTTGGATCCAGTCTATCATCAGATCAGATCAGATCAGTCGCTCAGTCGTGTCCGACTCTTTGCGACCCCATGAACCGCAGCACGCCAGGCCTCCCTGTCCATCACCAGCTCCCGGAGGTCACTCGGACTCACACCCATCAAGTCAGTGATGCCATCCAGCCATCTCATCCTCTGTCGTCCCCTTCTCCTCCTGCCCCCAATCCCTCCCAGCATCAGAGTCTTCTCCAATGAGTCAACTCTTCGCATGAGGTGGCCAAAATACTGGAGTTTCAGCTTTAGCATCATTCCTTCCAAAGAAATTCCAGGATTGATCTCCTTCAGAATGGACTGGTTGGATCTTCTTGCAGTCCAAGGGACTCTCAAGAGTCTTCTCCAACACCACAGTTCAAAAGCATCAATTCTTCGGCGCTCAGCCTTCTTCACAGTCCAGCTCTCACATCCATACATGACCACAGGAAAGACCATAGCCTTGACTAGGTGAACCTTTGTTGGCAAAGTAATGTCTCTGCTTTTGAATATGCTATCTAGGTGGGTCATAACTTTCCTTCCAAGGAGCAAGCGTCTTTTAATTTCATGGCTACAGTCACCATCTGCAGTGATTTTGGAGCCCAGAAAAACAAAGTCTGACACTGTTTCCACTGTTTCTCCATCTATTTCCCATGTAGTGATGGGACCAGATGCCATGATCTTCGTTTTCTGAATGTTGAGCTTTAAGCCAACCTTTTCACTCTCCACCTTCACTTTCATCAAGAGGCTTTTTAGCCCCTCTTCACTTTCTGCCATAAGAGTGGTGTCATCTGCATATCTGAGGTTATTGATATTTCTCCCAGCAATCTTGATTCCAACTTGTGTTTCTTCCAGTCCAGCATTTCTCATGATATACTCTGCATAGAAGTTAAATAAACATGGTGACAATATGCAGCCTTGACGTACTCCTTTTCCTATTTGGAACCAGTCTGTTGTTCCATGACCAGTTCTAACTGTTGCTTCCTGACCTGCATACAGATTTCTTAAGAGGCAGATCAGGTGGTCTGGTATTCCCATCTCTTTCAGAATTTTCCATAGTTTATTGTGATCCACACAGTCAAAGGCTTTGGCATAGTCAATAAAGCAGAAATAGATGTTTTTCTGGAACTCTCTTGCTTTTTCCATGATCCAGTGGATGTTGGCAATTTGATCTCTGGTTCCTCTGCCTTTTCTAAAACCAGCTTGAACATCAGGAAGTTCACGGTTCACATATTGCTGAAGCCTGGCTTGGAGAATTTTGAGCATTACTTTACTAGCGTGTGAGATGAGTGCAATTGTTCGGTAGTTTGAGCACTCCTTGGCATTGCCTTTCTTTGGGATTGGGATGAAAACTGACCTTTTCCAATCTTGTGGCCACTGCTGAGTTTTCCAAATTTGCTGGCATATTGAGTGCAGCACTTTCACAGCATCATCTTTCAGGACTTGGAATAGCTCCACTGGAATTCCATCACCTCCACTAGCTTTGTTTGTAGTGATGCTTTCTAAGGCCCATTTGACTTCACATTCCAAGATGTCTGGCTCTAGGTCAGTGATCACATCATCATGATTATCTGGGTCTTGAAGCTCTTTTTTGTACAGTTCTTCTGTGTATTCCTGCCACCTCTTCTTAATATCTTCTGCTTCAGTTAGGTCCATACCATCTCTGTCCTTTATCGTGCCCATCTTTGCATGAAATGGTCCTTTGGTATCTCTGATTTTCTTGAAGAGATCCCTAGTGTTTCCCATTCTGTTGTTTTCCTCTATTTCTTTGCATTGATCACTGAAGAAGGCTTTCTTATCTCTTCTTGCTATTCTTTGGAACTCTGCATTTAGATGTTTATATCTTTCCTTTTCTCCTTTGCTTTTGCTTCTCTTCTTTTCACAGCTATTTGTAAGGCCTCCCCAGACAGCCATTTTGCTTTTTTGCATTTCTTTTCCATGGGGATGGTCTTGATCCCTGTCTCCTGTACAATGTCACGAACCTCATTCCATAGTTCATCAGGCACTCTATCTATCAGATCTAGGCCCTTAAATCTATTTCTCACTTCCACTGTATAATCATAAGGGATTTGATTTAGGTCATACCTGAATGGTCTAGTAGTTTTCCCTACTTTCTTCAATTTCAGTCTGAATTTGGCAATAAGGAGTTCATGGTCTGAGCCACAGTCAGCTCCTGGTCTTGTTTTTGCTGATTGTATAGAGCTTCTCCATCTTTGGCTGCAGAGAATACAATCGATCTGATTTCGGTGTTGACCATCTGGTGATGTCCATGTATAGAGTCTTCTCTTGTGTTGTTGGAAGAGGGTATTTGCTATGACCAGTGCATTTTCTTGACAAAACTCTATTAGTCTTTGCCCTGCTTCATTCCGTATTCCAAGGCCAAATTTGCCTGTTACTCCAGGTGTTTCTTGACTTCCTACTTTTGCATTCCAGTCCCCTATAATGAAAAGGACATCTTTTTTGGGTGTTAGTTCTAAAAGGTCTTGTAGGTCTTCATAGAACCGTTCAACTTCAGCTTCTTCGGCGTTACTGGTTGGGGCATAGATTTGGATTACTGTGACATTGAATGGTTTGCCTTGGAAACGAACAGAGATCATTCTGTCATTTTTGAGATTGCATCTAAGTACTGCATTTCGGACTCTTCCGTTGACCATGATGGCCACTCCATTTCTTCTGAGGGATTCCTGCCCACAGTAGTAGATATAATGGTCATCCGAGTTAAATTCACCCATTCCAGTCCATTTTAGTTCGCTAATTCCTAGAATGTCAACATTCACTCTTGCCATCTCTTGTTTGACCACTTCCAATTTGCCTTGATTCATGGACCTGATATTCCAGGTTCCTATGCAATATTGCTCTTTACAGCATCGGACTTTGCTTCTATCACCAGACACATCCACAGCTGGGTATTCTTTTTGTTTTGGCTCCATCCTTTCATTCTTTCTGGAGTTATTTCTCCACTGATTTCCAGTAGCATATTGGGCCCCTACTGACCTGGGGAGTTTCTCTTTCAGTATCCTATCATTTTGTCTTTTCATACTGTTCATGGGGTTCTCAAGGCAAGAATACTGAAGTGGTTTGCCATTCCCTTCTCCAGCGGACCAAACCCTGTCATATCTCTCCACCATGACCCGCCCATCCCAGGTTGCCCCTCGGGCATGGCTTAATTTCATTGAGTTAGACAAGGGTGTGGTCCTTGTGTGATTAGATTGACTAGTTTTCTGTGAGAATGGTTTTAGTGTATTTGCCCTCTGATGCCCTCTTTCAAGACCTACTGTCTTACTTGGGTTTCTCTTACCTTGGGCGTGGGGTATCTTATCCCGGCTGCTCCTGGCTGCTCCTGGCCAGCGAAGCACAGCCATCGCACCTTACCTTGGACGAGGGGTCTCTCCTCACCGCCGCCCTTCCTGACCTCGGTCGTGGGGTAGCTCTTCTCCGCCGTGCTTAGTGCGCTGGCCCTCACCGAAGTCCTTCCTCGGTCGTGGGGTAGCTCCTCTCGGCCGCACTCTTCGTGCGCGACGCAGCCGGCGGGGCGCTCTTAGTGCGCGACGCAGCCGGCGGGGCGCTCTTAAATTGTGCGCCGGTCGCGGGAAGGCGAGGTCGCTCTTAAATTGGGCGCCGGTCGCGGGAAGGCGAGGTCGCTCTTAAATTGTGTGCCGGTCAAACTGACCAAACCCCAGTACTCTGGACATTATCCAACCAGTGCAAATTCTCATTGTGGTCCATCTTGTTTGGACACTGAATTTCCATTAAATTAGCCTAAGATAACTTTGACTCTGTTGGGGGGAGTTGTTATATTACAGTATTGTCTCCTGGAGCTTGAAATCTACTAAAATCCTTTTATGTACCAGCTGCTAATCAGGCCTGCTCTCTTCAGAACAGGTACTTTTGATTTTTTAAATTTAATTATAGGGCCTGGCTGTTATCCTGTGAAATTTCCTCTTGTTAATTTGGCCAACCTTTAGAGCTTGTCAAGGATATTTTAGAGCTTAGTTTTGTCCTTAGTACATTAGTTGGTATTACCTATGATTTTGTAAGCAAAGCTGACATTTTTTTGTGCTAGCCATTTCACATGCACTCTTTCACCGGGTGCTTCTGACACCAGGTGCAGTGTTGATGGCAGATTTTTTCAGTCCCTGGAGGCAGCGTAGCACATGGTGGAGAGGAAAGTGGGACATGAAGTCGAGGTCAACCACACCAGCTCTGCGGTCTGAGTGTTTCAACACTCTTTGGGCTTGTCTTTCCTTATTTCTAAAACAGGGATCATAATAAGTGCCTTGTGAATTTGTTCTGAGGACAAAATGAAATAATTCCCATAAATCACTTACCACAGCTCATGAACAAAGTACATTTTCAATAAATGTTAGCTTTTGGTTTTATAGTAATTCCTTTCCAGCAACGGGACTGAGGTCTGGCAGGTTTAACTACCTTTCCCAAGGTCACAAGTTGGTCAGAGAATGAATTAGGGCTTAGTCCTCAGGTGCTAGAGTCAGAAATCAAGAAATTCTAACCTTGGGCTTGACACTTGCTAATTATTGGTCAATTCATGACCTTGGATTAGTGATTTAAACCCATTTACCTTCAGTTTTTTCACCTATAAAATGGAGAATTTAATGTCTCCATCAAAGGTTGTTAGGAGAATTCAATTAATAATATGAACAAAATCCATAATGTTTAACTCCTCAAACAATAATTCTCTTTACCATCTATCTTAACCTACCTCTTGGTTACCCAGACCCATCAGGTTTAAATTAAACAAGATAGGAAAAGCACATAGCCTACAGTATGGAACATAGAATGCATGCACTAAATAAGAAGTAATTTTAAACAACTTACACCTATGGGATTTGAGGAAATCAGAAATATATTTCTGACTGTTTTCCCTATGGTTTAATTAACATAAAGATATAATTTCCAATAATTTCCAAGTGATTTTAGTTTTTGTTTAAATTGTTTTCAATTTTAAGATATGCAGCAATCTGAGATAGTAGAATCAAGTGACATTCAGACTATATAAAATTCTTAGAAATTGAGGAAAGGTAAGGTGCCAAGTTGCCTGTTATAGATTTTGACAGAAGTTCTACTCAGGATGGACTGTAAACGATGGGTAGCATTTGAAAAATTTTTATCAGAAGAGGAATCCATAAGAGATAAGATAACTGTTTTACCTCCAACATGGAGAGGCAGTCACCGAATTATATATGAGTGGTGGGGAGAGACAATTTGAATTTATTGATTTAAATACATACCTGAGAAAGATTCATTTGAATAGATTTTTAGCTAAAATAAAACATAGCTACATTTCCACACATAGTCATTTGCACATGCCATTCAATCATGTTTCAGACTGAACTTTGCTAGGCAGAGAGGGCCAGTTCCTTTCTCAGGCACTGAGCTCATGTGGAGATAAGGTAGAGTGGACCATCACACGGTGTGTGATATATGACCATCACACTGTGTTTAGTGACTGTTTAGTATGTACTATCCTGTGTACACACTTAATCCTCAGAAGAACCCTATATTGAGGAAGGTACAATTATTGTGTCCATTTCACATGTGAGGAAACTGAGGCTCAGAGAGATTAAATAATTTATTGGAGGCCACATGATGAGTCAGTGTTGGAGCTGAGCTTGACTGGGAGAGTTGGGTTCAAGAAATTTTGCTCTCATAAGTGTATATATATATATATATATATGAAAGAATCTCATCTCAGAAATGGCCATAATTAATAGTCACACACACTGACGCTAGAGAAAACATTTTTCAGAAATGTCACTTACATTCCATTAAATATTCCTAACGGAATTTCAAACTCAACATGGGATGAATAACAGAATTATACACCTCACTTGCACTCAAAGAAAGTGAAATCGTTAGTTGCTCAGTCATGTCTGACCACAACCAAAATTTACAGTATGATTTGAAACAAGTCCATGTTTTTAAAAGCTTTCGTTAAAGATAATTCCATGAAAGGAGAGGATAAAGAATGAGATGACAAGAAATATTTGGTTACATATATATATGTAAGACCTTGAGACAAGGTAGAATGAGAAGGATCACCTACACTGTTTAATGACTGCTTACTATATACCATCCTGTGTGCACACTTAATCCTCACAAGAAACCTATCAGGAAGGGTATATATTATATAATCATATGTGTGCATGTGTGCTAAGTTGCTTCAGTCATGTTCGAATCTTTGCAACCCCATGGACTGTAGCCCGCCAGGCTCCTCTGTCCATGGGATTCTCCAGGCAAGAACACTGGAGCGGGTTGCCATGCTTTCCTTGTGTATATATCACCTCCTTGTATAATTATGGCAGATTTGTGTTGTTGTACGGCAGAAACAAACACAACATTGTAAAGCAGTTTTCCTCAAATTAAAAAGCAAATAAAAAAGAAATACTTGGCCTTAATAAGCAATGACATATAGACCTATTAATCTTTAATTTTTAAATATGATTTAAATAAAGCTGTTTATAGTTATTCTCTCTCACAATAGTTAAGCATGTTGCCTTTTAAGAAATCTTTATATACACTTATAAAATACTGAAAACCAATCAGACCAGAAATGAGCACATTACAACTCAACTTTTTTATGAAGAAAATAATGCTAAAGACCAAAACATATGTCATCATTGAAATTAACAGCTTTCTATAACAATAGAATGGGAAAGACTAGAGATCTCTTTAAGAAAATTAGAGATATCAAGGGAACATTTCATGCAAAGATGGACACAATAAAGGACAGAAATGGTATGGACCTAAAAATCAGAAGCAGAAGATATTAAGAAGAAGTGGCAAGAATACACAGAACTATGCATTAAAGATCTTCATGACCCAGATAACCACAATGGTGTGATCACTCACCTAGAGCCAGACATCCTGGAATGCGAAGTCAAGTGGGCCTTAGGAAGAATCACTATGAACAAAGCCAGTGGAGATGGAATTCCAGTTGAGCTCTTTCAAAACCTAAAGGATGATGCTGTGAAAATGCTGCACTCAATATGCCAGCAAAGTTGGAAAACTCAACAGTGACCACAGGACTGGAAAAGGTCACTTTTCATTCCAATCCCTAAGAAAGGCAATGCCAAAGAATGTTCAAACTACCACACAATTACATTCATTTCACATGCTAGCAAAGTAATGCTCAAAATTCTCCAAGCCAGGCTTCAGAAATACGTGAACTGTGAACTTCCAGATGTTCAAGCTGGTTTTAGAAAAAGCAGAGGAACAAGAGATCAAATTGTCAACATCCATTGGATCATCAAAATAGCAAGAGAGTTCCAGAAAAATATCTACTTCTGCTTAATTGACTACGCCAAAGCCTTTGACTGTGTGGATCCCAACAAACTGTGGACAATTCTCAAAGAGATGGGAATACCAGACCACCTTACTTTCCTCCTTCTCTGCATACAGAGAAATCTGTATGCAGGTCAAGAAGCAACAGTTAGAATTGGACATGGAACAGACTAGTCCTTTCCAAATTGGGAAAGGAATATGTCAAGGCTCTATATTGTCACCCTGCTTATTTAACTTATATGCAGAGTACATCATGTGAAATGCCAGGCTGGATGAAGCTCAAACTAGAATCAAGTTTTCCAGGAGAAATAACAATAACCTCAGATATGCAGATGACACCACCCTTATGGTAGAAAGTGAAGAAGAACTAAGGAGCCTCTTGATGAAAGTGAAAGAGGAGAGTGAAAAAGTTGGCTTAAAGCTCAACATTCAGAAAACAAAGATCATGGCATCTGGTCCCATCACTTCATGGCAAATAGATGGGGAGACAATGGAAACAGTGAAAGACTTTATTTTGGGGGGCTCCAAAATCACTGCAGGTTGTGACTGTAGCCATGAAATTAAAAGATGCTTGCTCCTCTGAAGAAAAGCTATGATCAACCTAGACAACGTATTAAAAGCAGAGACATTGCTTTGCTGACAAAATCCATCTAGTCAAAGCTATGGTTTTTCCAGTAGTCAGGTATGGATGTGAGAGTTGGACTACTAAGAAAGCTGAATGCCAAAGAATTGATGCTTTTGAACTGTGGTGTTGGAGAAGACTCTTGAGAGTCCCTTGGACTGCAAGGAGATCCAACCATTCAATCCTCAAGGAAATCAGTTCTGAATATTCATTGGAAGGACTGATCCTGAAGCTGAAACTCCAATACTTTGGCTACCTGATGGGAAGAACTGACTCATTAGAAAAGACCCTGATGCTGGGAAAGATTGAAGGCGAGAGGAGAAGGGGACAACAGAGGATGAGATGGTTGGATGGCATTACCAACTCGATGGACATGAGTTTGAGCAAGGCCCTGGAGTTGGTGATGGATAGGGAGGCTTGGCATGCTGTAGCAACAGAACAATTGAACCAAACTAATTGTATTTTAAGTCACAATGGGAAAATTGAAAATTCTTATTATTTGTGTAAACCATGGAAGGTTTTAAATGTGATGTTGTTTTGACAATGTTTTAAATTTGAGTCACATTTTTTTCTGATCAGAATTTTTATCAAGACATTGAATTTGGGGATTTTTAAATTAGTTTGTCATAATATATTATGCCTAATCATAGTATTTCTTTTCTAGGACTATTGTGAATGTGTAGATTTATGCTTAGGGGCAAGGGAATAATTTATTTATAAAATAATATTACATGCAGTTTTAGCTGCCTATTTTAGACACTTAATACTTGCAGAAATCCATGTTATATTTACCACACGGAAGTTTTTTTTCTTTTCTTTCTTTTTTTGAAAGTGACTCTCATTGTTAAGTTAATGTACCCTTATGGTGCAAATTTTTGTGTTCTGATAAGCGAGTGATTATATTAAGGTGGTGGTAAGGGGGAAGGCAATCTTGAGTCCATTGGGAATCTTGCTGCTGCTGCTAAGTCGCATCAGTTGCGTCCAACTCTGTGCGGCCCCATAGATGGCAGCCCACCAGGCTCCCGGAAAATATTTTTTCCTATACTGTTGAAATTTCTTTTTGGTAAACGGTATTTTCCTAAAAGAAAAAAGAGTGATGGAGAAATTGAGGGGTATACATTTCCTCAAATGACCAGCATTGTATTCTGGGTATTTTGCATTGAACAGAGTGAAAACTGTTCATTTTTCATTCTGAATTAAAATACTTTCCAGAACCTTTAGTTTGTTCGTCCATTTGTTTTGTACATTTCATCTCTGTTTGTGGTTCCTGTCTTTTTTTCTTTAAGTTTTAATACTCGCTATAAAGATTTTGTAAATATGTCAAAAATGAGAGACTCCACTCCCAGAAATGTGATGGAAGAAAGACTCAGCCCAGAGCACGAGAGGAGAGATCATGGAGAGAAGGCAAGGTTTGAAGGACAGCTGGGGTTGAACAAAGGTCAGATTCTGACCCATTTGGGTTTTGGTCTTAGTCTTTAATCCAATAGTGATGGTACAATTCTTTCAACATGAAGTATTGAGTGGACCTTTGGGATTTTTGCCGACTATATCTGTCTGTTGTGTCAGTTCAGATGGGACAGAGCATAAGACATTAATAGATCACAGTTGTGCTGCATTTTTGCGCACAATTTTCAAAGCTTTTCTATTTTATGGCTTAGATATCTCCTCTATGATGTAATTCAATTCTCTCAGCTCTTGAGATCCATTGAAAGTTCTGGGCTAATTTCCTTGTCTTCTCTTGTTCCTTACTGAGCTTTAGGCAGTATGATGAGCATTGGAGTCAGAGTTATGAACCAGTCAATCAGAAGTTCGTGGACAGCCTATCATTAAGGTACCTTGAACAATAGCCTCTTAAGGCTGGAAAAGTCTGTTCCAGTATATATTGTGTTGCTTAGTACCAGCTGTAGTTCGACCTCAGAAAGCTATAGTTAAGGGAAAGATAAACTTTTCCCTAGAGCCAATTTTACTGCTTAATAATCACAGCACAGTATCTGTCTTCAGGCAAAGGTAGTGTGGGACTGGCTTCCACTTCATTCCATGTGATGTAAAGTGGAAACCAACAAACTAGACAAGTGAAACAGAATGCAAGCAAACTAAAATCCTTATCTTTTCTCTGCACTATATTGAAGAGACACTGGGAACAAAAGTAACATTATCATCAATTTATACGAATAAAAAATAAAGATTAAACTTTATTGATAGGATTAGCACTTTGGTTTGTAATATTGTCTTTCTGCCTCCTGTAAAAAAATTCTGCATTAGTATTCTGGATGCACAAAAATGGCATACTAATTTTATTGGTTCATGGAAACCTGGGACATATAAGGAGTTCACAATGCATTTACTAATCTATAACACCTTAAACTTTTTGCAGAGAGCTGGATAATTAACAATCATGTAGTGAAGTACATAGTAGTAGTTTCTCCTTGAAACTGAATTACTTTAAGAATGTATTAATACTATAATCAAGAATCATTGATAATTAATTAAGGTAACAGCTAAAGCTGTGAAGTGTTTGTGTACTTTTCTCAGTTGGGATGCTCATTATCTGTTGATTTGGGGCAAGATTTTGATGAAATAGCTAGTATTTAAGCTATAATTTGCCTTAGAAATGATCTATGTACATATGATAAAAAGCTCTCACGTACAATTCTTATAAAGGATTCATAGAGTAAAAAGAACAAGAACAGCAAGTAAACTATATATTTTAATAGGACACTTTGAAAATAAAATGTGCTTTATAACAATGATGTACATGCACTGAAGAACTTTTGAAAAAACACAGAAACCGAAATGAAAATAAAAATCACAAATACTCCTACCACTCAGAAATGATTAATATTTTTGATTTTTAATTTTTTACTATCTTTTCAAATTAAATATTTTTATTTTTCCTAGCTTTATTGAGGTATATGTGATAAATTATATATATTTAAATGATTTGATATGTGTATATAGTATGAAATTATTACCATAAGTAAAGTTAATTAAAACACCCATCACCACACATAGTTACCATTTGCGGGTGTAGAGTGAAAATGCTTAAAATCTACGGTCTTCAGTTCAGTTCAATCACTCAGTCGTGTCCGACTTTTGCGACCCTATGAACCGCAGCACGCCAGGCCTCCCGTCCATAACCAACTCCCAGAGTTCACTCAGACTCATGTCCATCGAGTCGGTGATGCCATCCAGCCATCTCATCCTCTGTCATCCCCTTCTCCTCCTGCCCCCAATCCCTCCCAGCATCAGAGTCTTTTCCAATGAGTCAACTCTTCGCATGAGGTGGCCAAAGTATTGGAGTTGCAGCTTTAGCATCATTCCTTCCAAAGAACACTCAGGACTGATCTCCTTTAGAATGGACTGGTTGGATCTCCTTGCAGTCCAGGGGACTCTCAAGAGTCTTCTCCAACACCACAGTTCAAAAGCATCAATTCTTCGGCGCTCAGCTTTCTTCACAGTCCAACTCTCACATCCATACATGACCACTGGAAAAACCATGGCCTTGACTAGATGAACCTTTGTTGGCAAAGTAATGTCTCTGCTTTTGAAAATCCTATCTAGGTTGGTCATAGCTTTCCTTCCAAGGAGTAAGCGTCTTTAAATTTCAAGGCTGCAGTCACCATCTGCAGTGATTTTGGAGCCCAGAAAAAAAGTCTGACACTGTTTCCACTGTTTCCCCATCTATTTCCCATGAAGTGATGGGACTAGATGCCATGATCTTCGTTTTCTGAAAGTTGAGCTTTAAGCCAACTTTTTCACTTTCCTCTTTCATCAAGAGGCTTTTTAATTCCTCTTCACTTTCTGTTATAAGGATGGTGTCATCTGCATATCTGAGGTTATTGATGTTTCTCCCAGCAATCTTGATTCCAACTTGTGCTTCTTCCAGTCCAGCGTTTCTCATGATGTACTCTGCATATAAGTTAAATAAACAGGGTGACAATATACAGCCTTGACATACTCCATTTCCTATTTGGAACCAGTCTGTTGTTCCATGTCCAGTTCTAACTACTGCTTCCTGACCTGCATACAGATTTCTCAAGAGGCAGATCAGGTGGTCTGGTATTCCCATCTCTTTCAGAATTTTCCACAGTTTATTGTGATCCACACAGTCAAAGGCTTTGGCATAGTCAATAAAGCAGAAATAGATGTTTTTCTGGAACTCTCTTGCTTTTTCCATGATCCAGTGGATGTTGGCAATTTGATCTCTGGTTCCTCTGCCTTTTCTAAAACCAGCTTGAACATCAGGAAGTTCACGGTTCACATATTGCTGAAGCCTGGCTTGGAGAATTTTGAGCATTACTTTACTAGCGTGTGAGATGAGTGCAATTGTGCGGTAGTTTGAGCACTCTTTGGCATTGCCTTTCTTTGGGATTGGGATGAAAACTGACCTTTTCCAATCTTGTGGCCACTGCTGAGTTTTCCAAATTTGCTGGCATATTGAGCACAGCACTTTCACAGCACCATCTTTCAGGATTTGGAATAGCTCCACTAGAATTCCATCACCTCCACTAGCTTTGTTCGTAGTGATGCTTTCTAAGGCTCACTTGACTTCACATTCCAGGATGTCTGGCTCTAGGTCAGTGATCACACCATCGTGATTATCTGGGTCATGAAGATCTTTTTGTACAATTCTTCTGTGTATTCTTGCCACCTCTTCTTAATACTATCTGCTTCTGTTAGGTCCATACCATTTCTGTCCTTTATCGAGCCCATCTTTGCATGAAATGTCCCCTTGGTATCTCTAATTTTCTTGAAGAGATCTCTAGTCTTTCCCATTCTGTTGTTTCCCTCTATTTCTTTGCACTGATCACTGAAGAAGGCTTTCTTATCTGTTCTTGCTAATCTTTGGAACACTTCATTCAGATGCTTATATCTTTCCTTTTCTCCTTTGCTTTTCACTTCTCTTCTTTTCACAGATATTTGTAAGGCCGCCTCCCCAGACAGCCATTTTGCTTTTTTGCATTTCTTTTCCATTAGGATGGTCTTGATCCCTGTCTCCTGTACAATGTCAGGAACCTTATTCCATAGCTAATCAGGCACTCTATCTATCAGATCTAGGCCCTTAAATCTTTTTCTCACTTCCACTGTATAATCATAAGGGATTTGATTTAGGTCATACCTGAATGGTCTAGTGGTTTTCCCTACTTTCTTCAATTTCAGTCTGAATTTGGCAATAAGGAGTTCATGATCTGAGCCACAGTCAGCTCCTGGTCTTGTTTTGGTTGACTGTATAGTGCTTGTCCATCTTTGGCTACAAAGAATATAATCAATCTGATTTCGGTGTTGACCATCTGGTGATGTCCATGTGTAGAGTCTTCTCTTGTGTTGTTGGAAGAGGGTGTTTGCTATGACCAGTGCATTTTCTTGGCAAAACTCTATTAGTCTTTGCCCTGCTTCATTCCGTATTCCAAGGCCAAATTTGCCTGTCACTCCAGGTGTTTCTTGACTTCCTACTTTTGCATTCCAGTCCCCTATAATGAAAAGGACATCTTTTTTGGGTGTTAGTTCTAAAAGGTCTTGTAGGTCTTCATAGAACCATTCAACTTCAGCTTCTTCGGCGTTACTGGTTGGGGCATAGACTTGGATTACTGTGATACTGAATGGTTTAGCAAGCTTCCAATTTACAATGCAATGTTATTACCTATAGTCACCCAGATGTACATCAGATCTTCTAACTGATCCATTTTACAAATTGAAGTTTGCACCCTTTGAGCAACATGTACCCATTTCCACCACCACCTAGCCCCTGATAACACCATTTTGTTCTTTGTGTGTATGAGTTAAACTTTTTTCCCGATTCCTAATGTGAAATTACACAGCATACATTTTTCTCTGTAGGACTTATTTCATTTAGCATAATGCTTTTGTTTCATTCATATTGTTGCAAATAACAGAATTTTCTAATTTTTTTTTTTTTTTTAATGGCTGAATACTATTCTGTTGAATCTATATACCACATTTGTTGGGAAGATCCCCTGGAGGAGGGCATGGCAACCCATTCAAGTATTCTTGCCTGGAGAATCTTCATGGACAGAGCCTGGTGGGCTACAGTTCATAGGGCTGCAAAGAGTAGGACATGACTGAGTGACTAAGCACAACATAGAGCAGGTCTCTGGTTTTAGTAAATATTGCCAGTTTTCCAAGGTGGCTGCACAAATTTATAGTCCCTCCAGCAGTAAAGACAGTTCCAGTTTATCTCATCCTCCTCAATTCTTGGAATTGTTGACCTCTTTAATTTCAATCATTCTGATGGGGCATGTTTGCTCAATTTTCTTTGTCTGATGAACGATGATGTTGATCATTTTAAATTAGCTTTTTAGTCCCTTAGATATATAGTTTTGAAATGTTGATTAGCTCTTCTCATTGAAAAATTAGACTGTCTTTTTTATGGCTTTTAGCAGTTCTTCCATATTTGGGTATACATTTTGGTAGATGTATATATACATTTTGGTAGATGTATGTATTATGAATATTTCCCAGTCTGTGGTTTGCATTTTCACTCACTTAATGGTATCTTTTGATCATAGTATGGTCTTTTAATAATTGCACAGTCACTTCCTCTCCTTAATAGCTTAGTTTTAAAAATAAGTGATAACCACTATTTGGATATGGGTTAACATTTTATGAAGTAAAACAAAAACCAAAATTTTATTTTAGGACTTGTTACTATTTTCAAGGTTAAGAGGTTTCTAAAGTTTCTGCTAGCATCGTTGTTTCTAGATAGAAATGTTAAATAGAAAAAGCTGCTTTTAGAAAATTCTAATTGGTAACTGGTTTCTTCGAAGTGGTGTTTATTTGAATCAGTAGCTCTTTCATATGGGTGGGTTTCCTCTCTGCAATGAGGGTTTAAGCTCCTGTGTCACACACTTTTTTGGAATCTTTCAGGGAGCTGACCTTTCGTAGTTCCCCTTCATCCCCCACCATAGAGTTAGTTACTTTCTCTTTTGGACTTTCAATATATTTTGTGTTTGACTTTATTAAAACTTACTTACAATATTATGATTATTTGCTTACGGGTCTGTCTCCTCCTTCCTCTTTTCCCTGTTCCTATAATCTCATTCACAAGTTTCTATGAAAGAAAAGACATTTGATTCATTTTTGTTTGAAACCTCAGTCCCTGACACAGTATTGAGCATAGCCTAGATGTTCAATCAATGTTTAGTGACTAAATAAAATAAATATTTGTTGAATTATCACTATACACTTTGATCACTGAATATTTCAAAAACAAGATTTTTGAGCTTTTTCATTGAACATAGTAGACTTGATGGTTTTTAGTACACAATAAAAGTCTTCCATTTTATTGTAAGTCTCTTACCTGACATTGGAGTTCTTTTTGGGATAATGTAATTTTACTCTCATGATATTCTTTTAAGCAAAAGTATGTAAAAAAGTGCTTTTTAAAAACCAGTTTTGTTAATTCTTTTAATCAAATCACTTTGTTTTCAAGGTATGAAAGTGAAAGTGAAAGTCTCTTAGTCGTGTCCAACTCTTTGCAACCCCTACACATATCCATGGATTCTCCAAGCCACAATACTGGATTGGGTAACCATTCCCTTCTCCAGGGAATCTTCCCAACCCAGGGATCGAAACCAGGTCTCACACATTGCAAGCAGATTCTTTATCAGCTGAGCCACCAAAGAAGACCAAGAATACTGGAGTGGGTAACCTATCCCTTCTCCAGGGCATCTTCCCAACCCAAGAATTGAACTGTGGTCTCCTGCATTGCAGGTGATTCTTTACCAGCTGAGCTACCAGGAAGCCCCTGTTTGTAGGCCTTATCTCTCTTTGTTTGTAAGAAAACAGCACGGTGTTTAAAACTAGTCTCTGAGGAAAATAGTTTATACTATTTGAAAATAGAATAACCACAAGAGATTGACTTTTCTTCTTATGAAATTATTAACAATTATCTTTAGGAAAGAAGTCCAAATGGTGGGTAAACATTCTAATGTTTAATTTAGCCCACAAACTTTCCTTTACAGTAGATGATCACTAATTATTAATGGACACTTTTGGTCGGGGGAGGGTCTTAGAGTTATATTTGAGGTGCTGAAGGGTGGAAAGGATAAAAGAAGACAATGGCTATAGCTCTGAGACACCCTCTAGAGGAGATCATGAACTAAGTTCTGCTGCTGCATTGACATCTTGCTTTGCTGAGGTTTGAATTAATTCCCATGGGTATGTAAATGAAACTGTGCTCAAAGAGCAAGTTATTTTGGGAAAGTGAACAGTAATGGTTATTTTACCATATCCTATTGCTAGTACTTCAGGTGCTTATAAGATTGTTTGTAAATGGCCACACTTCCCATATTTTCTAAGAACAAGGCTGCCTTTCTAAAGTAAGGAGAGTATTCAGTTCAGTTCAGTTCAGTTCAGTTGCTCAGTCGTGTCCGACTCTTTGCGACCCCATGAATCTCTTTGCAAACCCATGAATCGCAGCATGCCAGGCCTCCCTGTCCATCACCAACTCCTGGAGTTCACTCAGACTCATGTCCAGAGTCAGTGATGCCATTCAGCCATCTCATCCTCTGTTGTCCCCTTCTCCTGCCCACAATCCCTCCCAGCATCAGAGTCTTTTCCAATGAGTCAACTCTTTGCATGAGAGTTGGAAACTCCAAAGTACTGGAGTTTCAGCTTCAGCATCATTCCTTCCAAAGAACACCCAGGACTGATCTCCTTTAGAATGGACTGGTTGCATCTCCTTGCAGTCCAAGGGACTCTCAAGAGTCTTCTCCAACACCACAGTTCAAAAGCATCAATTTTTCGGTGCTCAGCTTTCTTCACAGTCCAACTCTCACATCCATACATGACCACTGGAAAAGCCATAGCCTTGACTAGACGGATCTTTGTTGGCAAAGTAATGCTGCTTTTGAATATGCTATCTAGGTTGGTCATAACTTTCCTTCCAAGGAGTAAGTGTCTTTTAATTTCATGACTGCAGTCACCATCTGCAGTGATTTTGGAGCCCCCCAAAATAAAGTCTGACAGTGTTTCCACTGTTTCCCATCTATTTCCCATGAAGTGATGGGACCAGATGCCATGATCTTCGTTTTCTGAATGTTGAGTTTTAAGACAACTTTTTCACTCTCCTCTTTCACCATCATCAAAAGGCTTTTTAGTTCCTCTTCACTTTCTGCCATAAGGGTGGTGTCATCTGCGTATCTGAGGTTATTGATATTTCTCCTGGCAATCTTGATTCCAGCTTGTGCTTCTTCTAGTCCAGCGTTTCTTATGATGTATTCTGCATATAAGTTAAATAAACAGGGTGACAATACACAGCCTTGTCGTACTCCTTTTCCTATTTGGAACCAGTCTTGTTCCATGTCCAGTTCTAACTGTTGCTTCCGGACCTGCATACAGGTTTCTCAAGAGGCAGGTCAGGTGGTCTGGTATGCCCATCTCTTTCAGAATTTTCCACAGTTGATTGTGATCCACACAGTCAAAGGCCTTGGCATAGTCAATAAAGCAGAAATAGATGTTTATCTGGAACTCTCTTGCTTTTTCCATGATCCAGCAGATGTTGGCAATTTGATCTCTGGTTCCTCTGCCTTTTCTAAAACTAGCTTGGACATCAGGAAGTTCACGGTTCACATATTGCTGAAGCCTGGCTTGGAGAATTTTGAGCATTACTTTACTAACATGTGAGATGCATGCAATTGTGCTGTAGTTTGAGCATTCTTTGGCATTGCCTTTCTTTGCGATTGGAATGAAAACTGACCTTTTCCAGAGACAAATGTGGACAAGTATGGGCCTAGCACACCTGTATCTCAACATTGAAAGGATATAGTGAATGGGTTCCATGATAACAGGATAACTGTTAGTTTAGTTTTAAAAAATTTTTAAAAAGTTTTATTTTATATTGGTTCATTTACAATGTTGTATTAGCTTTAGGTGTACAACAAAATGATTCAGTTATGCATAAACATATGTCCATTTTTTTCAGTCTTTTCCCATATAGGTTAATAGAGAATCAGATCAGATCAGATCAGATCAGTCGCTCAGTCGTGTCCAACTCTTTGCGACCCCATGAACTGCAGCACGCCACATTTTTTAATTTTTATAATTTTAAAATGCATATGATAAAGTTGGAAAACTAACACTACTTGATAATAAGACATTATAAAACTACAATAATCAATACCATATTGATTCGATATTGACAGACATCAGTAGATCAATGGGACAAAATAGTCTAGAAATGAACCCACAAGAATATTGGCACCTAATTGTCTACAGAGATGCAAAGATAGTTCAGTGGGGGAAAGAATCACTTTTTCAACAAGTGGCACTGGGACAACTGGATAGCCTTGTGCAAAAAAAAGTTTGGTCCATATTTGAGCAGTACACAAAAGTTAAAACAAAAATAAATGATAAATGTGAAAATGACATCTAAAACTATAAAACTGCTAAGATAAAACATAGGTGAAAAATTTTGTGATCTTAACTTAGGCAAACATCACTTAGATACAACACTAAAAGCATGATGTATAAAAGGGCCAATTGATAATCTGGACTTCATCAAATTTAAAAACTTCTTCTCTTCAAAAGAGATTGTAATAGAATGCCATGCTGGGAGAAATTATTGGCAAATGTTATATCTGATAAAGATATGACATATGTATTCTGTACTCAGAATACATAATGAACACTTGGTTCTTAGCAATAAGAAAAGAAAAAAAAATTAATTAAAAAAGAAATGAATTTGAAAAGATACTTCATAAAGAAGATAAACAGTTTGCAAATAACCACACAAAAAGATGCTCAACATTGTTAGTCATTAGGGAAGTGTAAATTAAAATTCCCAAAGAGATACCACTTAATCCATTAGAATAGAAACAATTAAAAAGATTAACCTTGCCAACTAACTAGATTTCCCTTGGAGTTTAAATACATTGGTAAAAATAACACATGCCTATTTATGGCAGCCCTGCTCAGAGAATCTGGAAAGTTAACTTGCAGAAGAAATCAGGAGAGTTAAAGTTGTTTTGAAAATTAAATTGAGTCACAGACAGAATACCATGAAACTGCTTATGTATCATAGTATTCTTTGCTGGAAAATTGTGTGGATAGAGGAACCTAGTGATCCACATCCTATGCGATCACAAAAGAGTCTGACACAACTTAGCACAGCAGAGCACAGTGGTTGCTCACAAAATTATTTGTTAAATTCCTTCCAAATGATACATTAATTGTTTGGAGACTTTCCAATCGAGTGGAGTTAACATGATGGATAAGCTTTACGTTTCTAAGGTGTCTGTACCTCTTCATATTGGAGGCAGTGAAATATGAAACAGAGATTCTGTTCACTGAGGCCCCTCTAAGTCAAAACTCTCAGGCCATAATTAAGTTCTATTCTGTTGTTAAAACTAATGAGTGAAGAAAGCTAGTATCCGGTCACCTACTTAACAATGAATACCCTTCACCTAAGTTTGTTTCATTTACTTGACTCTAAATAGGGAAATGACCTAAACGTCCATCTATCAGTGGAAGAATGGATAAAGAAGTCATGGTACATATACAATGGAATATTACTCAGCCATAAAAGGAACAAAACTGGATCATTTGTGGAACTAGTGATGGGCCTAGAGACTGAGTGATGTAAGTCAGATAGAGAGAAACACATATTGTATATTAACACATATATGCAGAATCTAGAAAAATTATATAGATGATTATACTTGCAAAGCAGAAATAGAGGCACAGATGTAGAGAACAAACATATGGATACCAACCGGGGAAGGGGGTTGATGGGATGAATTGGGAGATTGGGATTGACATATATCCATTACTATATATAAAATAAATCAGCTAATGAGAACCTACTGTATAGCACAGGGAACTCTGCTCAATGCTCTGTTATGACCTAAATGGGATGGAAATCCAAAAAAGAGGAGATATATGTATATGTATATCTGACTCACTTTTCTGTACAGCAAAAACTAACACAACACTGTAAAGCAACTATACTCAAATAAAAATTAATTAAAAAATACAATGCAAGATCATTATTGGTGAAACAAAGGGGGCGGTAGCCAGTTAGATAACCAAAGGGATCAATTATTTTGTTGCAGGCGTGATGCTATTTCAGCTGCTACTGACTGTGGTTCACACACTTGTACTGAAATATCAGCATCTGGACAACAGAGGAAAAGCCATTTGGACTTGCTGTTCAGAATGGCAGATCCCAAAGGGCAATGGGGGCTTATTTTAGCATCATTTGTGATTTTGGATAAACTAAGCTTCACTACTGGGGAAAAAAAATTACATGCATGGACAAAAGATATTGGTTAAGATCTATATTGCATTTACAGTTTGGAACAAGGAATAAATGATAGTTTGTAATGTGCTTTTGCTTATGTGTCAACTCCCTGGAGTTTATCCTAACACATAATTTGTAGCACAATACTGTCTGAAACTGAAGGGCTGGTTAATAATAAGTGGAATAAGAATATAGTAAGTCCTTCCTGAGATAATTTAAAAATACTAGAGGAAGTCTAATTATATTATATGAAAAATTTAAGTGCAATTTTTTTTCTTTTAACCTTATACCTTTGACAGAAGAATAAATAGGTTACTGATGAAATAAGAGGCCCTTGAACACTGAAAATTAACACACACACACTCCCTTTCTAGAAGGCAGCACCTTCTCCCACTCTTTCTATCCTTCTCTTTATTGCTGAAACAGGGTCTTTGTATAAATTTAAAAAAAAAAAAAAAAGATCATGATATTGAGGTCTTTTAGTGCAAATACAAAACAAGAGCAAATTTAATCTTTCCTAGCACTTGCTTTTTGCTAGATTATAATCAGAAAACAAACACTTTTGGATAAAATTTTGGAAGAGTGAGAATAATTGTAGCAACTACTAATAATCTCTCTCCCCTAAAGTTAAATTATGGTACAAAAGAAGAACTTTACATATGCTAGTCACGGTTTTACATGATGTATCTAAAAGTTATTGGATTATATCTAATTAGTAGTTATAGGTTTGCAGGGTGCTTTTTGGCAGTCAAGAGTTATATTTGCAAAAATAGACGAACCGTCTCATTACTTGAAAGATACTTAGTCTGATTATGCTAATCTTTTCTAAAATAAGTTCAGAAAGCGTCATGTCTTGAAACATAGCAAGAACTGCAATTCAACAGCATTGTATGAGAATCAAATCAAATCTTCTCCAAGTTTATCTCTTTCTACCTCTTAAGTGAAATTGCTGGTATATCTAGACCTGGCTGCTCGTCAGCACGCCTGTCCTACCACTTCTAAAGCAACCCAGACTCCGTCTCTAACATTCTGCCCTCATGACCCTACCCTTCTCTTCAGCATGACTCCCTTGCTTTGCCCTAATGCCTGCCCTCCCCATTTTCAGAGTAACTTCTCTCTCCAAATTTCCCTCTCTGCTTCTTCATGTCCAAGTCACAGGTCTTCTGAAAAACTATCCCAGTGATTTCTTTGTTCTCTTCATTCCACAGTACGCATTGTTTGTATCATAGTCTTGGCAATTGATTTAATGCAGTGTCAGTATATTTTAGTTAGTAGGCTAACTAAAAACCCCTATAGTTCAAGAGCCTCGAGGCATCAGGCCAGTTTTGTGTACATAGTATCATTTCAACTATGGATAGAAAATGCCTAAAAAATAAATTTTAGGAAAAAAATTATGATTTATTTCATTTTTGTGCATATATGTGTGTGTGTATAATACACACACACATATATAGTTTTCTATAATGAGCATGTGTAATCAGAGGAAAAAGGAAAAGAAAACATGAAAGAAATATGAAGAAAAAAGGGAGTCTCCTTGGACAAAGTCTAATCACTATGTTATGCTATTTTATAAAATAGGCGATATGAAAGTGAAGTGTTAGTCACTCACTTGTGTCCAGCTCTTTGTGACCCCATGAACTTTAGCCTGGCAGGCTCCTCTGTCCATGGAATTCTCCAGGCAAGAACATTGGAGTGAGTTGCCATTCCCTTCTCCAGGGGATCTTCCTGACACAGGGATCTAACCCAGGTCTCCCTCATTTTGTGCAGATTCTTTACCATCTGAGCCATCAAGGAAGCCCAGGGAGTAGACTTTATTTTAAAAAATGAATTTAAAGCAAAAATGAATTAAAAAAAATGAACTTTCATTTTTACTTCATTTTCAGTTTAGATATTTTCATTAATATTATTTAAACTAAGTGAATTTAGGAAATAAAATTTCCACACTTTTTTTTCCATACCTGTGAGTAGCTTGGTAGAAGGCAGGCTATTTTAATTTCACATGAAATATGTGCAGAGACTGGAGGGTAGAGAAGCCTGAAATCCAGTCTCTGATAGTCCCTATGTAATGGGTAAGGCGTGAGAACCTCTGTCAGAGCATATTAATGAATCTTTGGAGGTGTGTAAGGACAGCTCTGGAAAAGAGTAGGAGGTCAAATGCAAATTATTCTGTATAAGGAAGTGAGAAGGTGGAGCTTTTGGAAGGGAATCCAGAAAACAGGAATCTGGAGGCTCCATTGCTGGAATCAACAATAATCTGTGTGCCTTATATGGGCAGACACTGATCTATGTGACTCTTTATAACCCCATGGACTGTAGTCACCAGGCTCTTCTGTCCATGGGGTTCTTGAGGCAAAAATACTGGAGTGGGTTGCCATTCTCTTCTCCATGGGATCTTCCCCACCCAGAGGATTGAATCCATGTCTCCTGAGCTGCAGGTAGATTCTTTACTGTCTGAGTCACCAGGGAAGCCCCTGGACAACCAGGGAATTCCCCTGGCCCATTTCCTTAAACACAGGATAGAATTGCCAGACCTTCTGATGCCTATGGACCCCCTCTTTGGACTTGCTGGAGTTGAATCCATCACATGGGTCCTTAGGGCCTTGGAACAGTTTAATCTTTCCATCCCTAGCCTCTGGCTCCTGCCTGGTTACATCTCAATTTGTCTCTTCCCTAGAGGAGCTTCCTTTGACTTCCCCGAGTTAGATCTCCCCGTTTCAGTGCTCTTACACAGTCTCACAGCCCCTTACACACTGACCCACCTGGAGCAGCTTGCTCTGCAAGGGCTTGGTTTCTGTGCTAGAGGTTAAGTTTTAATTGTTCACTGACAGCTTTATCTTGCTCACCTCTGTATTCTCAGAGCCCAGTCTAGTGACCAGCAGGAGCTTAATTGAGCAGACAGCAGTTTCTGGGCATCCGGAGACCAGTTAGAGTGACAAACTCCAGGCTGTGTTCAGAATTTACCTGCTTTTCCATGACCAAGGAGCTTTGTGTCTGGAGGAGGTGGGGGGAGAGGGGATGGGGATCAGTGGGGGGTGGTGAGGGGTGGGGTGTGGGGGGTTGGGGATGGAGGTAGGTGGATGGGAGGAGTCTCTCGCTGCCGAGATATCTCCACTCCCCTTAGACTCCTCCCTATTGTTCCAGGTTGTCTGGGCCCAGGATGGGACCTTGGGTGCAATCCATTTGTAAATCTTAGATAAAAAAAAAAAATCCACATGATGTCCACAGAGAAATAAAAACCAGATAGCCACTGTGGACCAGCAGCTCCGCAAGAGTGGCCAGCAGTGCCCTGGGGGACTCTAACTGCCTTGCTCGTACAATTCCTGCTGCTGCTGCTGCTAAGTCGCTTCAGTCGTGTTGGACTCTGTGCGATCCCATAGACGGAAGCTCACCAGGCTCCCCTGTCCCTGGGAGTCTCCAGGCAAGAACACTGGAGTGGGTCGTACAATCCCTAGGGTTAGGGAAAATCGGTGTTTGCCTGTGATTAACTGGCAAACAATTTGAGATTGTTCGTGTGTGGGCAAAATTACTTGTATTTTGGGAAGGCCCAGAGTTGTGTGATCTGTCAGCTTCCTCCACCTCCTTTCTCTTCCCATACTATGTCACTCCACTTGACACGCGCTGTGCAGTTTCCTCTTTAACACGCCGACTTCAAGGGTGTCCAGCGCTTCTGCCGTGTCTCACAATTCATCCTGGCGGGATGCCAGGGTGCAGTGACACCCGGCTTCCATTTGTGTTTTAGATTTATTCATTTGTGTCAGCCCAAATTGCTTCAGAATGTCTGTTGTCATTTTTCTATAGGCTCTGGCCTTGGCACTTGTCTGTTTTTTTTATTGCTGCTGCTGCTGCTGCTAAGTTGATTCAGTCGTGTGCGACCCCAGAGATGGCAGCCCACCAGGCTCCCCCGTCCCTGGGATTCTCCAGGCAAGAACACTGGAGTGGGTTGCCATTTCCTTCTCCAATGCATGAAAGTGAAAAGTGAAAGTGAAGTCGCTCAGTCTTGTCCGACTCCTAGCGACCCCAGGGACTGCAGCCTACCAGGCTCCTCTGTCCATGGGATTTTCCAGGCAAGAGTACTGGGGTGGGGTGTATTAGAGACTCTGAAATCCTTGGGGATCTAAGAGGCAGAGTGAGGAAAAACCAATTTAAGAAAAGCTGCCTTAGCTGCACAGTGAAGGGCCCTTGTCTGTGTGCCCGTATTCATCTCCCCGTCCATCTTTTCAGTTCTTCCTGAAGCCACGTTGTGCTCTAACTTGAAGGGTAGTATGTTTTGACAGTAAAACACATCTACATCAAATCCTTTCTTCTTATCATCCCAGAAGTTTTAACAATCTAAGTGAAACTAGGATTGGGTTACCAGAGGATAATTTGGGTTGGTCTGTTTTTATTAAACACTACCATCAGTGTTGCATCAATTCTATTTTATACATATTGTTAGTCCATGCCATTTAGGCCAATTAAGCTTACAAAAATTGAATTTGATTGGAATTATTTTATCCTGTGCAGAGAAATTGTCCTAGAGCTATTAACCTATAAGAGAGAATAAAATTGGGAAAGTTACACGTTTCCTTCTCTCTTATTTTGAAACAGATCACAAAATCTAATTTGAATAACAACTTTAAGAAATTACATGCTGCTTCTACTTGATGCTATACAAAAGCTTTGCCTCTTCTCCTTGTTGGCCACTTCTGTTGTCATGGTAACAGTTGCGATTTCACAGATTCAGCAGTGCATTTGCTGAGTAGGAAGATAAGACCATTGATTATGAGAATAATTATTTAGGAACAGGTGATATTAACATAAAACTCATTGTCAAACTGGTTGGAAAAAGGACAAAGTAGAATATTGTTACTGTATGAGATCAGGGAAATTTTAGAGGAAATATAAGCATAAATATATATACTTGATGTATATATATTTATACATACATACAGAGCTTCTTTTGTGTCCTTATTCAGTATAATTATGAAAATACATCGAATATAAACATGAGGTCATTGAAATTTAGCCCTGGAAAGGACTTTAGGAACAATCTAGTATAAGCTATTAACTTGTTTTAATGCAAAAAAAAAAAAAAAAAAATAGCACTATTCTTCAGCAAATTGCATGTATAATTTCTTGTGGGAAATCAGTGAACCCTGGAAACATATTGGGATCAGGAGAAATGTGGAGTAATCAAAGTAGACATCATAACGTTTCAAATTCACTTCTTTATTAATGAAATAAATATATTTTCTCATAATACCAAAGAAACTTCTGTTTGGAGTACACGTTTTTATGGTAATGCGCCATTTCATCTAGGGAGGTAATCTCAGTTGAGCAAAGTAATTGAGTTTTTAATGCAATTTTTTTCTTGTATATGTGAGATAACTAATTATTCATCACTGAAAATGAAGTTGAGCTAAATTACGTTATTCTTGAAGGTATAAGGAATGACTCTGAACTAAAGAGCAGTTGCTGATTGCCCTCAAAACTCCCTTATTCATCTTTAAAACTCATCTAATAACATTCTCCTATTGGAATTACTTGAAAATAAATGTACAAGGTAAGGGTCTCTCAATTTCAAGAGAACTTAGGATTAGGTGAAGTGCTAATGAAGAGTTTGTGAACCAATAGAAGTCTGCCCACAGATTTAATAACCTCCCTGAAATCCTGGGGGCTTCTCTCTCCTCACACTGTGATTATTATAAGATTGAACTTTCAGTGACTTCCCCAAGGTTTAAACTTTGCCTTCTCTAACATTTATAAGACATTTTCAACATACCAGGCACCATTCAATTTGCCGGTTTCTGAAAGTAAATGATATTTTTCTGTCAATTGCTGCTGTGGAATTCTATCAGCTGTGTCTTGGCCTTATTTCTAAGAACATTTCAATTTCATTCTAAATGTTCCTCTTACTGATAAAGATGGGGCCAAATGGATGTATGGATTGTAGGATCAGATTCATTTTCCACATTCAATCATAGGATCCAATTTTTAGATATTGAAACCAATAGGAAAGTGTGGACTTTGTGACTTGCTATATTATTTCGGATCAAAGATAACACTTAACCTAAAAGAAATTTTTTAAGTATGTGCAGTCACTGGTACTAAACTGAAATTTCATTGCAGAATGTTGAGGAGATGTGAGAAGCAGGAAAGATTTTGGACCATAGATTCACTATGTAATGAAGGGGTTTGACTATTGTGGCAATTTTGATACAAATATTTAGTTGGTGGATGAATTAAAACTAACAACCCAGTTTAGCATAAACTCTCAAAGGCAGTCAATTTAAACAGCCTGGGACTACACATTAGTCATGAGCATGTCAATAATCATTATGATTAGCTCAGAGCACAGTTCTGATGGTTTTAAGCTGGTAAAAAGAAACAGTTGTGTTGGTCCGTGCATGGGAACTATGTATGCACAAGAAGCAATAAAATGTTCGTGGTTAAATGGAGGAAATTTGGAGTCAGAGAGAAGGTTCTAATCCAAGCTTGGACTCTTACCTGTTGTGAAACTAGGTAAGTTAAACTCCTTAGGCCTCTCAGTTTTGCTGCTGTAAAATGGTAATAATAATTTCTGACTCATAAAGTGGAGTATCAATGTGTTAAAAAAAAGGTACCTTATAATGTATAACAGGTACTCAACAGTAATAATAATGATTACTGCTTTGATAGGTTTAATGAATCTTTGTATGGTGGAAGTAAAATATTATGACTCATTTTCATTTTAATTAAAAATACTATTGTTCTAGCAAATTAAGTATTAATTCCTAAGTCCCAAGCATTTACCAGTTGCCGCTCCAGTAGGAGCCAGCTTCTGCATATCAGTGCCGAGTTCTAATCTACTCATCCTCGTTAAGATTTCCTGAAGACTGCTTTCATGAGTCCATTCCTGTCTGTCATTGAAAACTTGTTGTCCCCACGCTGCCTGGGGATAATAAGACAGGCTTACTGTGTAATGACATGCCCTGACTGGAGAAGCAAATTTGATCTTTATCTCCAAATGTAATAGGGACTTCCCTGGTGGCTTAGAGGATAAAGCCTCTGTCTATGATGCGGGAGACCCAGGTTCGATCCCTGGGTTGGGAAGATCCCTTGGAGAAGGAAATGGCACCCCACTCCAGTACTATTGCCTGGAAAATCCCATGGACAGAGGAGCCTGGTAGGCTACAGTCCATGGGGTCGCAAAGAGTCGGACACGACTGAGTGACTTCACGTTCACGTTCCAAATGTAAGGTTCATAGAAAGAATTACTGTTTTCTTTGCTGGAATTTACAATTGCTAAGGTACAAACTGGATGGATCCCCATAAAAGAAAATGTCAGTTAATTCCTTTTTTTGGATCTTCAATGCTTGTAGATACTCATGGAAATTCAGAAGGCAAAGACACTTAATAAATAAAAAGTTTTCTTTGGGTATTTATGACTGTGAAGTGAAGTGAAGTGAGTGGGCTTCCCTGATAGCTCAGTTGGTAAAAAAATTACCTGCAATGCAAGAGACTGTGAGGAGAGGGCAATTTATTTACATATGTGAATAATACACATTTACACAAAGAGACATACACTATAAGTAGAGAATATATATGTGTAATTACATGCTGTCCTTGATAATAACTGAATTAACTATAAAGACAAAACTTTACTAATCAGATATGTTTATAATTCTTACATTTTATAAATACTATTAAATAATTTGTGAATGTATTTTATCTTTTTTTGGTTAAAGTATTATAATTGATGCTATTTTGGGGAGCAAATTAGCACTAATGTGCAGATGTCTGATGGAAAAGAATGTTCATTTTGAAAAGAGATGTAATTGAAATAATTGAACTGTTCATTATAGTTGAAATTTCCTTCTGTCTCTTTCTTTTTAGCAGTCACGATAGATTGCAGAATTAATTTCTTTTACATTCTGTAGCTTGATTAGATGTCCTTAAATATTCTAGAGAGAAAATGAAAAAAAAGAAACCCACCCAGGTTCTTGAACGTCCTGGAATTCACTTTCTGATGTGGCTTTCTTCTTAGGTCAGCTTAGTGGAAAAATTTTGTTGTTCAGTTGCTAAGTGGTGTCTGACTCTTTGGTACCCCATGGACTGCAGCATGTCAGGCTCTTCTGTCTCCACTATCTCCTGGATTTTGCTCAAATTCATGTTCGTTAGTCAGAGATGCCTCCTCCTTCACCTCCTCCTGCCTTCAATCTTCTCCAACATCAGGGTCCGCCTAATGCAAAGAGTCAGCTCTTGCATTAGGTGGCCAAAGTATTGGAGCTTCAATTTCAGCATCAGCCCTTCCAATGAGTATTCAGGGTTGATTTCCTTTAGGATTGACTGGTTTGATTTCCTTGCAGTCCAAGGGACTCTCAAGCATCTTCTCCAGCACCACAATTCAAAATCATCCTTTCTTTGGTGCTCAGCCTTTATGATACAGCTCTCACATCTGTACATGACAACTGAAAAAATCATAGCTTTGACTATATGGACCTTTGTCAGCAAAGTGATGTCTCTGCTTTTTAATACACTTGGTTTGTTATAGCTTTTCTTCCAAGAAGCAAGTGTCTTATAGTTTTATGGCACAGTTACTGTTCACAGTGGTTTTGGAGCCCAAGAAAATAAAATTTGTCACTGTTTCCACTTTTTCTCCATTTGCCATGAAGTGATGAGACCAGATGCCATGATCTTAGTTTTTTGAATATTGAGTTTCAAGCCACTTTTTTTTACTCCTCTTTTGCCCTCAATAGGATCTTTAATTCCTCTTCACATTCCTGCCATTAGAGTGGTATCATCTGCATAACTGAGGTTATTGATATTTCCCCTGGAAATCTTGATTCCAGCTTGTGATTCATCCAGCAGGGGATTTCTTATGATGTACTTTGCATAGTGTATGTGAAACATGAACTTTCAGATGTTCAAGCTGGTTTTATAAAAGGCAGAGGAACCAGAGATCAAATTGCCAACATCTGCTGGATCATGGAAAAAGCAAGAGAGTTCCAGAAAAACATCTATTTCTGCTTTATTGACTATGCCAAAGCCTTTGACTGTGTGGATCACAATAAACTGTGGAAAATTCTGAAAGAGATGGGAATACCAGATCACCTGACCTGCCTCTTGAGAAACCTGTATGCAGGTCAGGAAGCAACAGTTAGAACTGGTCATGGAACAACAGACTGGTTCCAAATAGGAAAAGGAATATGTCAAGGCTGTATATTGTCACCCTGCTTATTTAACTTCTATGCAGAGTATATCATGAGAAACACTGGGCTGGAAGAAGCACAGGCTGGAATCAAGATTTCCGGGAGAAATATCAATAACCTCAGATATGCAGATGACACCACCCTTATGGCAGAAAGTGAAGAGGAACTAAAAAGCCTCTTGATGAAAGTGAAAGTGGAGAGTGAAAAAGTTGGCTTAAAGCTCAACATTCAGAAAACAAAGATCATGGCATCTGGTCCCATCACTTCACGGGAACTAGATGGGGAAACAGTGGAAACAGTGTCAGACTTTATTTTTTGGGGCTCCAAAATCACTGCAGATCTTGATTGCAGCCATGAAATTAAAAGATGCTTACTCCTTGGAAGGAAAGTTATGACCAACGTAGATAACATATTGAAAAGCAGAGACATTACTTTGCCAACGAAAGTCCATCTAGTCAAGGCTATGTTTTTTCCAGTAGTCATGTATGAATGTGAGAAGTTGGAGTGTGAAGAAAGCTGAGCACTGAAGAATTGATGCTTTTGAACTGTGGTATTGGAGAAGACTCTTGAGAGACCCTTGGACTGCAAGGAGATCCAACCAGTCCATTCTAAAGAAGATCAGCTCTGGGTGTTCTTTAGGAAGGAATGATGTTAAAGCTGAAACTCCAATACTTTGGCCACCTCATGTGAAGAGCTGACTCATTGGAAAATTCTCTGATGCTGGGAGGGATTGGGGGCAGGAGGAGAAGGGGACGGCAGAGGATGAGATGACTGGATGGCATTGCTGACTCGATGGATATGAGTCTGGGTGAACTCCGGGAGTTGGTGATGGACAGGGAGGCCTGGCATGCTGCGAATCATGGGGTCACAAAGAGTTGCACACTACTGAGTGACTGAACTGAACTGAACCTTGCATGGCAAATTGAAGAAGCAGGGTGACAATATGTAGACTTTTCATGCTTCTGTCCCAGTGTTGAGTCAGTCAGTTGTCCCACATCTGGTTCTAACTGTCGCTTCCTGACTCACATACAGGTTTCTCAGGAAACAGGTAAGGTGGTCTGTTATTCCCATCTCTTTAATAATTTTCCATATGTTATCTATGTGATCTATGCAGTCACAGGCTTTAGCATAGTCAGTGAAGCAGAAATAGATGTGTTTTTGGAATTCCTTTGCTTTCTGCATGATCCAACAAATGCTGGCAATTTGATCTCTGGTTCTTCTGCTTTTTCAAAACCCAGCTTGTACATCTGGAAGTTCTTTATTCTTGTACTGCTGAAAACTAGCTTGAAGGATTTTGAGCATAACCTTGCTAGAATATGAAATGAATGCAACTATATGGTAGATCGAGCATTCTTTGACATTGCCTTCTGTGGCATTTGAATGAAAACTGACCTTTTCCAATCCTGTGGCCACTGCTGAGTTTTCCAAATTTTCTGACATATTGAGTGCAGCACTTTAACAACACCATCTTTTAGGATTTGAAATAGTTCAGCTGGAATTCCATCACCTCCACTATCTTTGTTCGTAGTAATGCTTCCTAACGCTCACTTTACTTCACACTCCAGGATGTCTGACTGTAGGTGAGTGACCACACAATCATGGTTATCCGTGTCATTAAGACCTTTTTTGTATAGCTCCCTCTGTGTATTCTTGGCACCTCTTCTTAATCTTTTCTGCTTCTATTAGATGTTTACTGTTTCTGTCCTTTATTATGCCCATCCTTGCATGAAATATTCCCTTGATATCTCCAATTTTCTTGTAAAAGGTAAGAATATGAGTTTAAATTGTTATTAGAGAAAAAAGCTTAGTCTATATTTTTGCAGGCACAGAATCAGAAATTATTTTAATCATCCTTCACAAGCCTGTATACTCACATTCTGCAGGTTCCTGGACCGGCCATTTGGGTGTGGCCGCCATTAGTATTGTTTGGGACTTTCCCTTGGTGGCTCAGATGCAGTGCAGGAGACCTAGGTTCAATCCCTGCATTGAGAAGATCCCTGGAGAAGGGAATGGTTACCCACTCCAGTATTCTTGCCTGGAGAATTCCATGGACGGAGAAGCCTGGCTGGTTGCAGTCCATAGCATTGCAAAAAGGCGGACATGCCTGAATGATGAAGACTTTCACTTTCGCTCCCCCCCCCCCCCCCCCCCGAAGTCTCTAGCCACTTTTAATAGATTTGCATGCAGATTTGTGGCTGTTAAATTGTAATCTCACAATTGCTGTTGGAGAACTTCACCATATGTCAGAACTTCCTTACTCTTCTCCTTTTAGCTATGCCAAATTATTTTAAGAAACCAATTGGTGATTAATAAGAGAACTGTTTAGAGAGACTTTAAGAAGAAAGGATTCTGTGTCCATGCATTTGTCCTAAAGAAATACATGAAGCAAGAAACCAGAACTGAACCATAGATTTCAGTGTCTCACCTGAGTTCTGTCCTTCCTGCTTCAACTGCCTTATCTCTGTAATAATGCAAAAAAAAATCTTCAGCTTGAAAGAGGGAAGATGAAAATTAGAAATGTACAGTATGCAACTGCCAGAATGCAGTGAGGACTTCAAGATGAAATCAGGCTAAACTCCCCTGGGAAAGATCACTTTTCATGACATGGTGCAGATCTTATGGGCTGAAGAAATAGAAGAATGCAGAAGAAGGAGAGAGTCATTGCTTCTGTGAGGCTGTTTGTAGCCATAGGAAGTGAGTTTCCTCTGAAGCAAGGGGTTCTGCAGCAGGAAAGAAAGGCAGCAACTCTGAAAAAAGCAATGAGAGGGAGTCAATAATAAAAAGAAAAAAGAAAAAAAGTAATTTAAATGTGATTTTGGGGAGTCTGCCTGCCTGTAATTCTTGCATATATAGCTGTAGTTAAGTAACAGGAAAGTAAAACAAAGAAGGAAACTAGGAGTCTATTATTAAACCCTTTTCAAAAATTTTTCCCTTACAGCATCATTTTTTGGGAGGGTCTATATTTTCACTCTTTTTTTGCCATTAAATTCAAGAGCAGAGCTATGTGTGGATAATAATGCAATATCCTGACCCTGAACTTCAAACTGCAGATGAATTCTAAAGTGAGATGAGTTATATTAACTAATGCATCACAGATTTAAACTCAGATGTGATATTCACAAGGAAAAAATATTCATGATGTCCAGGCCTTTATGCATAGTAGAAAAAGTCAGTGCAGGCTCACTCAGGTCATTTACTGGGATATCTTCAAGGCCATTCATCCAGTCTAGAGAGAACTAACATTTACTGAGTACCTAAGTGCTAGATCGGAGAAGGCAATGGCACCCCACTCCAGTACTCTTGCCTGGAAAATCCCACGAATGGAGGAGCCTGGTAGGCTGCAGTCCATGGGGTCGCTAAGAGTCGGACATGACTGAGCGAATTCACTTTCTCTTTTCACTTTCATTGGAGAAGGAAATGGCAACCCACTCCAGTGTTCTTGCCTGGAGAATCCCAGGGACGGGGAAGCCGGGTGGGCTGCCATCTATGGGGTCACACAGAGTTGGACATGACTGAAGTGACTTAGCATAGCATAGCATAGCAAAAGTGCTAGATGCTGTTGCAAGTACTAGTATTTTTGAACAACAACTCTATTAAGAAGGCTGTGAAATCTTAACTGCAGAGAGAAGGAATTCAGTGTTTAGGGAAGCAAAGCATCTATGACAGATTGCACAATAGTGGCAAATCCATATGGGTGTTACTGCAAATACCAGTGCTGTCCACTAGAGCACGCTGCCCTTCTAGCTGGGAAGCGTGCAGGTGTAAGTGGATGGGGTTGACAAGGCTACTATAGGTAATATTTGCCTGCATC
The DNA here is from genome assembly GCA_935064755.1 of Tragelaphus eurycerus. Classification (NCBI taxonomy): domain Eukaryota; kingdom Metazoa; phylum Chordata; class Mammalia; order Artiodactyla; family Bovidae; genus Tragelaphus; species Tragelaphus eurycerus. Next base: position 17,016,244 of record CAKXYN010000041.1, read on the forward strand.
CCATTACAAGGATTAGTGGTGTACCATCCTCTAATGTTAACATCATCTTGTTGTTATTCAGTTGCTAAGTCACATCCAGCTCTTTGTGACTCCATGGACTGTAGCACACCAGACTTCCCTGTCCCTCACTATCTCCTGGAGTTTGCCTAAGTTCATGTCCATTGAGTTGGTGATGCCATCCAACCATCTCATCCTCTGCCACCTTCCTCTCCTTTTCCCTTCAATCTTTCCCAGCATTAGGGTCTTTTCTCATCCTGGTGGTGGTTTAGTCACAAAGTCATGTCTGACTGTTGTGACCCCATGGACTGTAGCCTGCCAGGCTCTTCTGTCCATAGGATTCTCCTGGAAAGAATACTGGAGTGGGTTTCCATTTCCTTCTCCAGAGCATCTTCCCCAGCCAGTGATTGAACTCTGGTCTCCTGCACTGCAGGCTTCCCTGATAGCTCAGTTGGTAAAGATTCCGCCTACAATGCAGGAGACCCTGGTTCGATTCCTGGGTAGGGAAGACCCACTGGAGAAAGGATAGGCTACCCACTCCAGTATTCTTGGGCTTCCCTTGTGGCTCAGCTGGTAAAGAATCACCCTGCAACGTGGATGACCTGGGTTTGATCCCTGGATTGGGTATTCTGGCCTGGAGAATTCCATGGACTGTAGAGTCTATGCGGTAGCAGAGTCAGACACACCTGAGTGACTTTCACTTTCTCCTGCATTGCAGGCAGATTCTTTACCGACTGAGCTGCTCCTACCTTGAAGCTTTCCTCATGTTCAGTTCAGTTCAGTCGCTCAGTCATGTCCGACTCTTTGCGACCCCATGGACCACAGCACGCCAGGCCTCCCTCATGTTAATCACTTTCAAACCCAAGTAAATAAGACAATCCATCTCATTTTCCTAAGGGTCTTCTCTTTCCAGTACAAACAACATGCAGATCCGGTTTTTAAGTCGTAGACAACAGAATCCATGATAGTAATTTAAGTAGATTTATTAAAGAAGAAAAAACTCAAGATGAATAAGTAGACTATAGGCTACATGACAGTTACTTCCTGCTAGATGTTTCCCTGGCTTCTCTCTGCTCCATTCTTTGCCCTGTAGTACCCCAGAACATGGACCTCCATGAACATCATTAGCTGGGCTTTTTGCACCCTGGCTTCCAGTCAGGTTCAGCCAACAGGAGCATGAAGCAGAAGAGCAGAGTTCAGAGTTCAGAGGGAAGTTAGGCATTTATTCCTCCTTATTCTTTTCTGCCATGTGGTGGTCTGGCAGTCGTGGATTTTCTTTAAGGTTGTATCTTCTGTCAGGGGGCCCTTCTTCCCTGGCTGTACCTATATGTCCCCTCACACTTTATGGCTATTACTGTCTGGTTGCTTAACCATTTTGTTTGGTTCCTTTAAATTCTCCTGAAACTCTGTATCAGTCATTTCATTAAATTCTCTTCAGCCAAACTTTTCTGAGTATATTGACTCTCTCCTGTGGGGAGACTGATTGATACAGATTGAGTTTCTGAAGCTGACAGCACCATCTGCTAGTCCTGCAAAGACCAGCACCTCCAATTACGAAGGTGCCACTCCACTTGCCAGCTCCAAAAATGTGCCATGCCTTCCACGATCCGTAAGATGCTGAATCAGAGCTTCCTCTGAGCTGGGGACTTCAGAAAAACACCCACATGGCTATGATCCACATCCATGGCAACCTCTTGTCCCATCTCTTCCTGTAATTTAGTTCTGAGTTAAAGTCATGCACAGATGCTTCTGATGGTGGGATTAAAATGCCTATCATGGCTTAAGCAATAAAAGGGGGGCAGAAACATTTTTCTTGGGATACATATATTTTCAAACGTGAATAAGGGTTCAGAAAATTTGGAATGTGTGTGAATGATGGTTTTACTTTTGTTATCACTCTTTTCCTCCTATCCTTAAGCTATCATATTCATTCAATGAAATCCACTCTGTTTTCCCACTGCTGCTTTCCCGATTTCTCTTTATTTTGTTCTATTGCTCAACCTTCTTCAACAGACTCATGGTAGATATATTTTCTGTTCTTGGAAATACCCAAGGTCAGAGGATAGAGGCCCTGACAGGGAGGGCCATTTAGCAGTTAGAGCAGATGTCCTTGACATGTAACCTGTAGGATACATTTGCTATTCCCATGTCTGACATTCCCACAGGCCCACTCCTACCCACTCTTACCAATGTGCTGGTCATAATGTCATCTCTTTATTTTTCTCCTGAGAGCATATCAGAATGCAGGTGAGTGAGAATAATCTTATGATGTCGGTAATATCACATGTGCTCTAATCTATTTTAAGACTATTTGAACTTTAGTACTTTTAATTATTAGTATCTCCAGATAGTTTTTGTAGTTCCCAGTAACTGAAGTTGCCATCATGTTGCCAAATTCTGTCACAACTAATTTTGGAAAATTCTTAGGAATGGGAACACCAGACCACCTTTCCTGTCTCCTGAGAAAGCTGTATGCAGGTCAAGAAACAATAGTTAGAATCAGACATGGAACAACTGACTGGTTCAAAACTGGGAAAGGAGTACGTCAAGGCTGTATATTGTCACCCTGCTTATTTAACTTCTATGCAGAGTACATCATGAGAAACGCTGGGCTGGAAGAAGCACAAGCTGGAATCAGATTGCTGGGAGAAATATCAATAACCTCAGATATGCAGATGACACCACCCTTATGGCAGAAAGCAGAGAGGAACTGAAGAGCTTCTTGATGAAAGTGAAAGTGGAGAGTGAAAAAGCTGGCTTAAAGCTCAACATTCAAAAAACTAAGATCATGGCATCCAGTTCCATCACTTCAGGGCAAATAGGGAATTGATAGAAACAGTGACAGACTTTATTTTCTTGGCCTCCAAAATCACTGCAGCCATGAAATTAAAAGATGCTTCCTCCTTGGAAGAAAAGCTGTGACAAATCAGGACAATGTATTAAAAAGCAGAGACATCATCTTTCCAACAAAGGTCCAACTAGTCAAAGCTGTGATTTTTTTAGTAGTCATGTATGAACGTGAGAGTTTATGAACCATAAAGAAGGCTGAGTGCCAAAGAATGTTTACTTTCGAATTATGGTGCTGGAGAAGACTCTCGAGAATCCCTTGTAAGGAGATCAAAGCAATCAATCCTAAAGGAAATCAATTCTGAATTTTCATTGGGAGGACTGATACTGAAGCTAAAGCTCCAATATTTTGGCCATTTGATGTAAAGAGATGACTCAGTGGGAAAGACCCTGATGTGAAAGATTGAAGGGAAAAGGAGAAGAGGATGACAGAGCATGAGATGGTCAGATAGCATCTCCGACTCCGTGCACAGAAATTTGAGCAAATTCCGGGAGATAGTGGAGGACAGAGGGGCCTAATGAGCTGCAGTCCATGAGGTCCCAAAGAGTTGGACATGAGTTAGCAACTGAACAACAAAAAGAGTTCCAGACTACATAGATTTTAGGGCTTTAAAAATAATGCAAACATTTTTTTCAATCAATTCATTCTCAATATTGGCACAAGCAGTGTTTAGCTTTTAGGTCTAAAAACTCATTACACATGAAAACATAGTAATACCATGCCTGCTATAATATACTATGTACAAAATCAATTTAGGCTGTTTATATGATAAGGTTTTGGATTCACTCTCTTTCAAAGAGTGATTAGTGAGATATAAAATATGGTGTGTGCATATATATAGATATATAATATTATGTATATATAAATTATGATGCTTCAGGGAACAATATGAATGAGAGAACTCAAATGTTGCACAAGGGTTGTGCTCAATGAATGTTCAAATCCCAATAATCTGTAAGTTTTATAAATTACTTCGGTTTTCTATGCTATCTGATTGTTAAAATGTCATCATTAAAAAAATGGCATTCTAATTTTAACCTCAAAAAAGATGCATTTGTATCTATTTTTTTGTAAATAAAAGCCTATGAAGACCATTACTAGAGTAAGGCTCTGGTCCAGATTAGATTCAACTTCATGCTCCACACGGTACCTTATACTTTACATTTTTTAACACTTATCACAATCACAGTAACCTTCTTAAAGCCTCCTCCTCACTGCCTTAGGCCAAGGGCTGAGGAGTGTTTTAGTCCAGTTCACTCCTCTGTCCCCAGAAGTTAGCACAGTGGCAGACACATGACTAATTTCTGTTAACACTTAATTGGAATAAACTGAATTGATCAGAAATAAGCCCTCATTAAGGAGAAGGCAATGGCACCCCACTCCAGTACTCTTGCCTGGAAAATGCCATGGTTGGAGGAGGCTGGTGGGCTGCCATCTATAGGGTTGCACAGAGTTGAACACAACTGAAGCGACTTAGCAGCAGCAGCAAGCCCTCAAAAAACATCTCGTGGATGATTAGAAGAATTATCAGAGAGGGAGAGCATAAGAGAGCTCCTAATTTAATTAAAGCAACATAAAACTCAGGTTCAAAACAGTAATTTCAGGAGCAGTTCTCTCAGGGTTTCTCTGGTGCTTCAGATGGTCAAGAATTTGCCTGCAATGTGGGAGACCTGGGTTTGATCCCTGGGTTGGGAAGATCCCCTGGAGAAGGGACTGAAGTGGCTACCCACTCCAGTATTCTTGCCTGGAGAATCCCATGGACAGGGGATCCTGGCAGGCTACAGTCCATGGGGTCACAAAGAGTTGGACATGACTGAGCAAATAACACTTTTCACTTTCACTTCTCTCAGGATTACTTGAGATGCTGCCTCCCAGGCTTAAGTCCTAAAAATTTCTACCAAATAAAACATAATTCAATCTTTAAAACAAAACAAAACAAAAAAACACTTTAATTTGAATTGATCTCTCACTGAAGGCCTTGCTATCTTCTTTCCCTAACCTTCACTTTCATGGGACAAGTGCTCACTTGGCCTTCACTCTCTGTTTCTTATCCCACCTAGACTGGTGCTGGCTGGAAAAAAGTCTAGATCTTATTTCTGTGACTAATAAATTGGGTATTTAGAATCACAGAATTTAGTTAGGTTAATCATTAAAATTTTTTGCATCTCAATTTCCCTTCTTCAGAATGAGGAAACTGTGTCACATCTGTTTGTCATTTGTGGAAGGGAAATCGTCAGCCACATGAGCTTAAATTGCTCAGCTTCTGTGGAGATCCATCTGGCAGGGAAAGGTGCTAATTATAGAATTTCTCTGGGTTCTAGTCTCTCCATTTTCAAATGTAATAAGTTTAAAATTCTCAGTTACAACTCAGATATGCAGGCATCTAATTTTATTTCTCTGCAAGCAAATTTGATCTGTTCCTGAGACCTGTCTTGTGCGGCAGGATTGATCATTTGGCTCTTTAAAGACAATAGTCCTGGTTTCCTCAGTTTCATCCAGGTTATGTCAGCGTCTGTTGAGTAAATACTCAAGCTTTCAGAGTATCTCTTTTTCCTTTTCTTCTCCCTGCTGAATCTGGGGACAGGAATACCTTTGCTCACCAATACTGCATCCTGATTGAACTTCACAGCATTAGGGGAGGAATCTGCTGCCCTCTGGCCCTTTCTGGCCTCCAGTGAGGGGTCTCAGTTACCGGTCATGTGCATCTCTTCCTCTGCCCCTGCTGGATCTGGGTCCCAGTATGCCGGTTGAGAGGACTTCCCTGGTGGCTCAGACGGTAAAGCGTCTGTCTACGATGAGGGAGACCCGGGTTCGATCCCTGGGTTGGGAAGATCCCTTGGAGCAGGAAATGGCAATCCACTCCAGTACTATTGCCAGGAAAATCCCATGGACAGAGGAGCCTGGTAGGCTACAATCCATAGGGTCGCAAAGAGTCAGACAGGACTGAGCGACTTCACGTTCACGTTCACGTTCACGTTCATGCCTGTTGAACTGACGTTTGTTCTCAACACTGAAGGTGCACAGTGGTCCCTTCCCACTGGCTTTCCCATTCACGTGGGTCTGAGATTGTGCTGTCAATCCTCAGTTCAGTTCAGTTCAGTCTCTCAATCATGTCTGACTCTTTGCGACCCCATGAACCGCAGCATGCCAGGCCTCCCTGTCCATCATCAACTCCCAGAGTTTACCCAAACCCATGTCCATTGAGTCGGTGATGCCATCCATCCATCTCATCCTCTGTCGTCCCCTTTTCCTCCTGCCCTCAATCTTTCCCAGCATCAGGGTCTTTTCAAATGAGTCAGCCCTTTGCATCAGGTGGCCAAACTATTGGAGTTTCAGCTTCAACATCAGTCCCTTCAATGAACACCCAGGACTGATCTCCTTTAGGATGGACTGGTTGTATCTCCTTGCAGTCCAAGGGACTCTCAAGTCTTCTCCAACACCACAGTTCAAAAGCACCAGTTCTCATATATAGCTTTCTTTATAGTTCAATTCTCATCTCCACACATGACTACTGGATAAACCATAACTTTGACTAGATGGACCTTTGTTGACAAAGTACTATCTCCGCTTTTTCATATGCTGTCTAGGTTGGTCATAACTTTCCTTTCAAGGAGTAGGCATCTTAATTTCATGGCTGCAATTACCATCTGCAGTGATTTTGGAGCCCCAAAAATAAAGTCAGCCACTGTTTCCCCATCTATTTGCCATGAAGTGATGGGACCGGATGCCATCTCTTACTTTTCTGAATGTTGAGCTTTAAGCCAACTTTTACACTCTCCTCTTTCACTTTCATCAAGAGGTTCTTTAGTTCTTCTTCACTTTCTGCCATAAGGGTGGTGTCACCTGCATATCTGAGGTTATTGATATTTCTCCTGGCAATCTTGACTCCAGCTTGTGCTTCTTCCAGCCCAGCTTTTCTCATGGTGTACTCTGCATATAAGTTAAATAAGCAGGGTGACAGTATACAGCCTTGACTTACTCCTTTTCCTATTTGAAACCCGTCTGTTGTTCCATGTCCAGTTCTAGCTGTTGCTTCCTGACCTGCATACAGATTTCTCAAGAGGCAGGTGAGATGGTCTAGTATTCCCATCTCTTTCGTCTCCAATTAGAGAAGCTCACATCCTCTGCCATGGGCTTCAGCTGGTTATCCTTTGAGTCACCTTGGGAAGACTGAGGGAAACTGGGTACGTTTGCTGTATCTCAGGCCCTCTTCTCCCACTGTCCTCACTCCCCCACATACGCGCAGCTGCTCTGCCGCCATTTTGGTTCCACTGTGGTCATCTCGTGTCACTCTGAGGCTTTGGGGAAGACGGCCTCAGACTAAAAAATAAGGTATAAAATGAATGGAAGGTGGTGAAGTAGTGATGATGAGTGTAAACAACTTGATATAATTGGCTGTGAAGTGGATGTAGAAAAATAACAGAATGTGTGGAGGGGGGTTGGTCAACAGGGTTTGACTTGCTAGTGGGGTGGAGAGAGTGGACACCTTCCTCACTGTCTTTCTTGTTTTGTGTTCTTTGTGGAAGCCTCTTCAGTGACTATGCTGCTTTGCATTTCATTTACTCATTCAACAAATAACTATTATAACCCTACCATATACTAGATCAAAATCTCTCTTATTTCCATACCTTTTCAGATTTAATTATTTTAATGTGGATTTTAAAAATAATGTAAAATTGTATAGCAAATGACTCTCTCTCCTCTCTCTAATACAATGTGTTGGTTTGAATTTTGATCATAAGAATTGGGTTTTTTATCCCTACCGTGGGGCTGGTGCTGCCTGAGTTGTGCTCTCTCAGTGCAGCGGGTCCTCCTGAGAGTCATGTCGTTAGGATTTAACTAGACTGCTGGAAACTGGGTGGAAGGAGATGAATCCAAATTATGTCCAGATGTAAAGGAAATGAAGAAGAGCTGTTTTAGTATTTATGTGGCTAGTTTCCGGTAGAGTTGATTCCAGAAATCCTGTAGGAATAACCTAGAAATTTTCCTTCCAAATAGCCTGAGTCTCTAAAGGGGAATATGGCCCTCCACAGCCATTTTCTAGGTAAGTGTGTATCCAAACTCAAGACATGGTTAGTATGTTGCTGATAATTGGGTGAGGTGAAGCTCTTTAAATAAGTAATTTTAAAAATCCAGTGTTTTCTTGCAATATAAAGAGCAATTCTGACAAGGAATTGAAGAAATCCTTCTGGACTTGTTTTTAAGAAAAGAAAGTGTTATTTTTGAGATACCTGGATAATCCTATTTAATTCATAGTAAGGAAAATCAAGAAAAATACCAAAGCCTTTATTTTACAAAATATCAAAGCTATTAAAACATTCTGAAATCTTTTTTTTTGTCACCTCTTAGTTACTAACCAGATATAAAAACACAAGCATCAAGAAGTCAAAAAGTAATTGTTTTCTTAAGTCATCAAAATTCTTAAAGTAGATTTTTATATTTGGATATAAAAATTATATAAACATGCTTGAATGAAACATTTAATATATGAATGGGCTTTTACTATCTCAAACTACTCTAAACACTTTTAATAAGTAAATATAATAGTCCTCCCAGCCCATTTGCACTTTTTCTTTTCATGGTTTTGGTTAGCTGTGGCCAACCACAGTCCATATATGTCAAATGGAAAATTCTAGAGATAATTCATAAGCTTTAAATTGAGCACCATTCTGAGTAGTGTAATGAAACCTTGCACAGTCTGGCCCCATCTCTCCAGGACATGAATCATCTCTTTGACTAGCACATTCTGCCTTTTAACCCCTCAGCATCTTTCTCAGTTATCAAGCTGTCTGTAGGTTATTGCTATGCTTGTGTTCAAATGACTCTTATTTTACTGAATAATGGCTGCAAAGCCCAAGAGGAGTGATGCTGGCAATTCTCATATGCCAACAATAAATAAATAAATAAGCTATAACATACTTCCTTTAAGTGAAAAGGTGAAAGTTCTTGACTTAACAAGGAAAGAAAAGAAGTCACTGAAGTAGCTAAGATCTAGGATAAGAATGAACCTTCTATCTGTGGAATTTGAAGAAGGAAAAAGAAATCCCTGCTCGTTTTACTGTTGCATCTCAAACCACAAAGGTTATGGCCACAGTGCATGATATGTGCTTCTGTTTGTTTTTTGGCAGCTCCAAGCAGCTTGTGAGATCTTAGTTCCCAGATTGGGGACTGAACCTGGGCCAGCATGGCAGTGATTGTCCTGAGTCCTAACCACTGGACCACCAGGGAATATCCCATACATGCTTAGTTAAGATGGCAAAGGTATTGTTATTGTTGTTCAGTTGCTAAGTTGTGTCTGACTCTTTGCAACCCCATGAACTACAGCACGCCAGGCTTCTCTGTCCTTCACTGTCTCCCAGAATTTGCTCAGACTCATGTCCATTGAGTCAGTGATGCCATCCAACCATCTCACCCTCTGTTGCTCCCTTCTCCTTTTGCCCTCTAGCTTACCCAGCATCTGGGTCTTTTCCAAAGAGTTGACTCTTCATGTCAAGTGGCCAAAGTTTTGGAGTTTCAGCTTGAGTATCAGTCATTCCAATGAATATTCAGGGTTGATTTCCTTTAGGATTGACTGGTTGATCTCCTTGCAGTCCAAGGGACTCTCAAAAGTCTTCTCCAGCACCACAGTTTGAAAGGCAAAGACATTAAATTTATATAATAAGATACTCTGAAAGAGAGAGAGACTACCTTCATTTAACTTTCATTACAGTGCTGGAATCAAGATTGCTGGGAGAAATATCAATAACCTCAGATATGCAGATGACACCACCCTTATGGCAGAAAGTGAAGAGGAACTCAAAAGCCTCTTGATGAAAGTGAAAGAGGAGAGTGAAAAAGTTGGCTTAAAGCTCAACATTCAGAAAACGAAGATCATGGCATCTGGTCCCATCACTTCATGGGAACTAGATGGGGAAACAGTGTCAGACTTTAGTTTTTGGGCTCCAAAATCACTGCAGATGGTGACTGCAGTCATGAAATTAAAAGACACTTACTCCTTGGAAGAAAAGTTATGACCAACCTAGATAGCATATTCAAAAGCAGAGACATTACTTTGGCAACAAAGGTTCGTCTAGTCAAGGCTATGGTTTTTCCAGTAGTCATGTATGGATGTGAGTGTTGGACTGTGAAGAAGGCTGAGCGCCAAAGAATTGATGCTTTTGAACTGTGGTGTTGGAGAAGACTGTTGAGAGTCCCTGGGACTGCGAGGAGATCCAACCAGTCCATTTTGAAGAGATCAGCCCTGGGATTTCTTTGGAAGGAATGATGCTAAAGCTGAAACTCCAGTATTTTGGCCACCTCATGCGAAGAGCTGATTCATTGGAAAAGACTCTGATGCTGGGAGGGATTGGGGGAAGGAGGAAAAGGGGATGACAGAAGATGAGATGGCTGGATGGCATCACTGACTCGATGGACGTGAGTCTGAGTGAACTCCGGGAATGGGTGTTGGACTCTGGTGATGGACAGGGAGGCCTGGCGTGCTGCGATTCATGGGGTTGCAAAGAGTCAGACATGACTGAGCGACTGAATTGAACTGAACTGAACTGACACATTACACTGTGTAGGTTTAATGTGTCCAACATGATAATTTAGTATTCTTATATATTGTAAAATGATTACCACACCAAGATTAGCTAACATATCTGTCACTCACACTACCTTTTCTCTGGTGTTTGTGGAGTGAGAACTTGTTCTATTAGCAGCTTTCAAATATACAATATAGTATTGCTGACATGTCATCATGCTATTTATCAGTCTCTAGAACTTATGTATCTGGTAACTGGAAATTTGTACTGTTTGACCACCTTCATCCATTTCTCCTACCCTCACCTCTGGCAACCACTCTCTGTTTACAAATTCAGTTTCTAGATTCTAGATATCATACAGTATTTGTCCTACCCTGGCATTTTGATAGGGATTACATTGAATCTATTGGAGAAGGCAATGGCAACCCACTCCAGTACTTTGGCCTGGAAAATCCCATGGGCGGAGGAGCCTGGTAGGCTGCAATCCATGGGGTTGCGAAGAGTTGGACACGACTGAACGACTTCACTTTCACTTTCCTGCATTGGAGAAGGAAGTGGCAACCCACTCCAGTGTTTTTGCCTGGAGAATCCCAGGGTCAGGGGAGCCTGGTGGGCTGCCGTCTATGGGGTCACGCAGAGTCGGACACGACTGATGTGACTTAGCAGCACATTGAATCTATAGTTGGCTCTGCATAGCATTTGAATGATTAATTCTTCCGGTCTATAAATATGCAGTATCTTTCCATTTATTTGTGTTTTCTTCAATTTCTTTCATCAGTGTCTTACCATTTTCAGCTCACACAAATTTTATCTATGTGAAGCTAACTAAAATGAGCAGGGGTCAAAATTATTTCAGGAGGTACTGTGTGGAAAGAGATAAACCCAAATTATGTCCAGATATAAAGGAAATGAAGAAAGCACTCTTAATACTTATGGGACTGACTTAGATAACATTCTTAAAAACAACGCATCTATAAGATTAAGCCTGCTGCTGCTGCTGCTGCTAAGTCGCTCCAGTTGTGTCTGACTCTGTGTGACCCCATAGACGGCAGCCCACCAGGCTCCCCCATCCCTGAGATTCTCCAGGCAAGAATACTGGAGTGGGTTGCCATTTCCTTCTCCAATAGATTAAGCCTAGTTTGATTTAATTAGATAAGATATAATAAAGCTGATATTCTTTATAAGGAGTGATAATTATAAGTTGAAAAATATAGGAGACTCATGAGTTAGAATGTTTTTTTCTAAACTGTATGTTTATATTGATTCCCACTTGATCTTGGATTTCAGAGCATTTGTAGCTTTTGTTGGGTACAGGTTGCTGGCAAGATAGTGTTGACATTTATAACATCTATGAATGGCTCACTTAAGGAGTTACAAAGTCCCCCTTTACCCTAAAACATCCTCCTTTGCATCTTATGCTTAAAAAATTCTTGCATCGTGCTTTAAAATTTCTCATCATTAGTTCATTTATAATTTAAAGTAATGCAGACTGCCGTTGAGCTCACCCAGTCTCACTTCACAATGATGAAGCTAGATAAAACATCTGATTTCATTATCTTCAGTTACTCAGCAGAGTTCTGAGAGTATGTTTGTGGAACAGATATGTTTTTGTGGGGGTGAGGTCTTGGGGGTGGGGGTGGGTTTTGTTATGATACACAGAAGGCAACACGAAGGAACAAAGACCCTGAGAGACAGCAGGAGACCAGAGAAGTCTGGTGGTGTTGGGAAGGCTTCTTTGGGGGGATCACTCTTTTGCTGAAGTTTGAAGAATACTCTGAATTTAATATAATTATGTGATGGAGGAATTTCTTGGCTGAGGGAAGAGAGTTATAAAAATTGAGGAGCTGTGAATCTCCTAATGTATATATTATCTGAAGTGTTAATATATAAGTGTTAATATATATTCTGGTAGAATGAAGACCAATTTACTTATAACAATTGGAAGACTCAAAAGTAAAAAATTTTCAGAATACATTTTATATAATATTAAATGATACTTATTCTGTTATCTTTCAAAACTTTATTTTGGCATTTACTATGTTCAAATAGCTGGGTGATAGAGGAAAAGAAAAGGTAAATGTATATTGAACTAATGCAGTACTAAATTATGATTCTAGTGGGAAAAGGGAAATAGAAGGGAAATTGACATTTACAGAAAATATTATAAAATTGGATTGCTTAAGCAAGTTGTATGGGTTTTATTTACTCTTAAGGCCAAATCAAATAAATTGAGAGCAGTTCTTGGAGGGAATGTACGAGCAGGACAAAAGTCTTAGGGTTCAGTTGGGTCAAGAATTTTGTTCTCAAGAAAGCTATCTTGAATCTTCAGATTTTTTGGACATTTTACTGTTAGTAAGAATTAAAAATCCCTTCAAAACTTGTGGTCTTATGTGACATAGTACATTTCCTTCTTTCTTCAAGGCATGCTAATACATTTCTCTTTCATAATACTGATTTTCATGGGGAGAAAACTGGGCTACGTCCTAGAGATAAGGTAGACTGTGTCTCCTGTGAGATGTTCATGCTGAAATGGGAGGAGCTGAACACAGGTCTGATAAATGGTAGAGGTAGGTCACCAAAGCAGCCTTGGGGAAGCTCAACGGGAAAGAAAAACTATTAGCTGAATCTCCAAACCTGAATAAACATGAACAAGAGAATCTGAAGCCAAGAGGAAATTTAGGCAGTTGGAGGAAGGAGCCAGGTAAGGGAACCATGTATACAAGCATATTCATGTCAGATGATGTTGGAATATTGTGTTCGGTACCATCTTAGTTGAAGGCCTTTCAGAGGACTTTATTAGAGGGATGGTAATTATCAATCCAAATAAAATCAAACCTGCTTTCACAATTTCTAAAAAGCTTATGGCAAACAGGTAACTTTTGCCTGGAAATATTCCACCCAGGTTAACTCCTGCACAGATTTCTTTGGAACTCCACTGTGTATCCTTGCTAAATTCTCTACTATGTGAATTTGTACTTGCCTTGGAGTTTCTACTCTTATAACAGTGTCCTTTTCTAATATGTCAACTTGGCCTCAAGAATAGGTATTTCACAGCTGTTTCTATAAATTATAATTATTTCCTAATACTTTTGGTTCATTCTTTCTTTTCCCCCCATAAGATGGCTCTAATAATGCTTAGTTGTCTTTAACTTCATTCAAAACAATTTTGTTAGATTGTATTTTGACAACTGTCATATCAGTGTGCATTTTTAAAAATTTATTAAAATTGGTGAATTTTTATGTAGCCATTTTAATATTGAAGATGGAAGAAAAAATATTTTTGGCATATTATGCTTTGTTATTTCAAGAAAGGCAAAAAAGATTTGTGTAGTGTATGGAAGGCTGCTATCACTGATTCAATGCATCAAAAGTGGTTTGATAAGTTTCCTGCTGAGGATTACTCACTGGACGATGCTCCACAGTTGAGCAGACCAGTTGAAGGTGATAGCAATCAAGACATTAATTAAGAATAACCAAAGTTACACCACAGGGGATAGTCGACAAACTCAAAATATTCAAATCAAGTATTGAAAAGCATTTGCACCAGCTTGGTTATGTTAATCGCTTTGATGTTTGGGTTCCACATAAGTAGGAAAAAAACCTTCTTGACCATATTTCCTCACGTGATTCTCTAATTAAATGTAACAAAAATGTTCTGTTTTTTAAAAAAATTTGATGAGTGATGAAAGGTGGATACTCTACAGCAATGTGGAACAGAAGAGATTGTGGGACAAGTGAAATGAACCACTGCCAACCACACCAAAGACTTGGCTTTATCCAAAAAAGGTGATGCTGTGTAAATGGTGGGATTAAAAGGGAGTCCTCTATTATGAGCTCCTTCTGGAAAACCAAATGAATAATTCCAACAAGTCCTGCTTCCAGTTAGACCAACTAAAGGCAGCACTCAACAAAAGTGAAAGTGAAAGTCCCTCAGTTGTATCCAACTCTTTGGGACCCCATGGACTATACAGTCCATGGAATTCTCCAGGCAAGAATGCTAGAGTTAAGTAGCCATTCCCTTCTCCAGGGCATCTTCCCACCCAGGGATTGAACCCAGGTCTCACACATTGCAGGAGGGTTCTTTACCAGCTGAGCCACCAGGGAAGACCAAGAATACTGAAGTGGGTAGCATGTCCCTTCTCTAGTGGATCTTCCCAACCCAGGAATTGAACTGGGGTCTCCAGCATTGCAGGTGGATTTTTTACCAGCTGAGTTACCAGGCAAGCTCAACAAAAAGCACCCAGAATAAATAAAGAGAAAATACATAATCTTTCAGGATAATGCAAGGTTGCATGTTTCTTTGATGACAAGGCAAAATTTGTTATAGTTTGGCTAGGAATTTCTGATTCACCTGCTTAATTCACTTAGCTATTGCACCTTCAGATTTCCATTTATTTTGGTCTTTATAAAATTCTCTTAATGGAAAAAAATTCAGTTCCCTGGAAGACTGTAAAAGGCACCTGGAAGAGTTTTTTGCTAAAAAAGATAAAAATCTTTGGGAATATGGAATTATGAAGTTGCCTGAAAAATGGCAGAAAGTAGTAGAACAAAATGGTGAATATATTATTCAATAAAGTTCTTGGTGAAAATGAAAAATGTGTCTTTTATTTTTACTTAAAGAAGCCAAAGGAACTTTTTGGCCAACCCAATACAGAATTTAATCTCTTTGGCATTTTTTTTTTTTTTAAACCAGAGCTTTAGTTTACCTTTAGTCTGCTCCAACAAATAAGAACTAAAATACATTAAACTGCAGAAAAATATAAAATCCATAAAATGACTTTTAAGTGATATACATAGACACAACATTTAATCCTGGTTTTAAATTGAATTTAATTTCACTTAATAATACTTCAAAAAGATTTTGGAAGTACAATTGAGAAACATGATCAGTCTCTGTACATATTATTTTTCTTTTAAGTCAAAGGTTTGGGTTTAGCAATGGTCTATTTACAGCCTTAGAAATTTGACCAGCTCTAGGATTGTGATGAGGAAAAGGCAATGGCAAGCCACTCCAGTACTCTTGCCTAGAAAATCCCATGGATGGAGGAGCCTAGTAGGCTGCAGTCCATGGGGTCACTACCGGTCAGCCACGACTGAGTGACTTCACTTTCACTTTTCACTTTCACACAATGGAGAAGGAAATGGCAACCCACTCCAGTGTTCTTGCCTGGAGAATCCCAGGGATGGCAGAGCCTGGTGGGCTGCTGTCTATGGGATCGCACAGAGTCGGACACGACTGAAGCGACTTAGCAGCAGCAGCAGTAGCAGGATTGTGATGAAATTGGAAAGAAGGGTTAAAATTTGGTGAAACTTTCCACTTGTTTTCCTCATTTCTCCTTGACTTTCAGAAGATGAAAATTTCAAGTGGAAGAAATGAATGACTAATAGCTAGAGATATTCAGAAATATTATCAACACCTACACTTGGTAAAATTAAACTGTAATAGTCTCAAGCCTACTTTTTTGTCTTAAATGATGTGTGTATGTGCCTTGGTGACAGTATTAATAGGGACAGTCTTTCAGTTCTGATTCTGGTTGCATTTCAGCAAAGTAGAGACTAAATTGTCTAAGTATAGCATTGGAGGGTGGAAACTCAAATTTCATTGTAAGGTGTGTCCTTCATAGCAAATAGAACAAAATTATCATCCACTCTAATAAAACAATACTATGAACATTTTGAGGGCTTATAAGGATGGCGGTATTAACTGTTATGTTTACCTCCATCTATCAAATTGGCTCTGCAATGGATTGCCTTTTCCTGCAGTTGTTCTGGGGGTTCCCAGGTGGCTCAGTGGGACAGAACCCATCTGCCAATGCTGGAGACATAAGAAAACAGCTGATTTGATCCCTGGGTAGAGAAGAGATCCTGGAGGAGGGCATGGAAGCCCACTCCCATATTTTTGCC
The DNA here is from genome assembly GCA_935064755.1 of Tragelaphus eurycerus. NCBI lineage: Eukaryota > Metazoa > Chordata > Mammalia > Artiodactyla > Bovidae > Tragelaphus > Tragelaphus eurycerus. Next base: position 17,032,516 of record CAKXYN010000041.1, read on the forward strand.
TGAAGAATCCCACAGACAGAGAAGCCAGAAGGGCTGTAGTCCACAGGGTCACAAAGAGTCAGACACAACTGATGCAAATTAGCATGCACGGGTGTGCACAGTTGTTCTGATGGTTGTCCATAATTCCAAGTTTATTCTGTTATAAGGACCTTATACTTTAAAGGTTGAAACCAGACATATATAATTAAACAATCAGATAGTAGTAAAAGCAAAAATGAAGGAGGAATGCAAGAAAGCACTTTAAATGTTGGTCAGTGGCATTGGTTTGGAATAGCTACAGAGATCATCAAAGAAGGGAGAGATCCTTATAGTGAGTGACCTTGGGTAGAATTTGAATCAGTAGAGAGAGAATTCCATGTGGGGCTGGGGAGGGAATAGACATGAATATTTATTTCCCTGTATAGGTCCTGTTGGTGTGTTAGGAGACGATGAGAGAAAGGAGAGGTGAAGTCATATTGTGCTGACCTTGTAGGACTGCTTAAGCCTCCTAGACTTCATCTTACGGTCTTCAACTACCTGAAGGCCTCCACTGTCCGTGAAGTCTGTGCCTTAAAGCTTATAGGATCTTAAGCAATTGCTTAATCACTTCTAGAGCTTCACTAGTGGCTTGGATGGTAAAAAATCTGCCCGTGATGCACAAAACCCAGGTTTGACCCCTGGGTCAGAAAAGTCCCCTGGAGGAGGGAATGGCTACCCACTCCAGTATTCTTGGGGCTTCCCTGGTGGCTCAGATGGTAAAGAATATACTTACTAGGGCCCCATATCTAAGATTTGGCATTTCTACCAGGTTGTAAAACAACTTAAGTTATAAAAAAAAAAATATCATTCTGGAAACTAATGGTAAAATCTGGGAGCTTATTTTCTTGAAAAGCCAAAAATAGTTTGTAGTGTTCTTTGTCTATAAATAGTAATACTAATACAATAGATTGTTTTAAAATATATTATCTCATTTGATTCTCAACATGGCCTTCTGAAGCAGGCAGGGAAAATATTAGTGTCTCTGGGAGCAAATTAAAATCCAGAATTAGCAAGCAAATGCAGGGAAGAGTGGAAAAAGGACTCATGATTCCTAATTGTGAGTGTCAGTTGCTTCTGCAAGTGGTGTGTTAGTTGTATGTTATATGTAGCTCTGTCAGTTTGAGCCATACATATGCTTTCCTTCATCACAGAACTGGGATTATGCTTACTTCCTGGATTTTAAGGGTTGCAGAAGAATAAATATTGATTAACATAAATGTAATAATGTAATTCTCTCTATATACTATAGGTCTCAATATTATAGCTGTTTTCATAAATAAATAATCTTTGAAAGAGAACTCTAAATAAAAGTTTCTTGAAGCAAGTAATTTTTTTCAGAAAATAGAAAGAAAAGATTTCTTTGGAAAAGCTGTCATAGATACCAAGACATCAGAAAGAGGCTTCAGAATAAGGAGTGCTGTAAGTCAAGCAGTGTGAGGATCCAAATCCAATTTTAGAAAGTGTTCTTACCTAAGATTAAAAAGGCATTTGCAAGGTAAGAAATATTTGGCAAAAATCTTGTCCATTGTTTGATGTTGTAGTTTGCTCAGGGAGGAAATGATTGTTTCATCTCATGACTGACCTCACATATAACAGACTAGAATGTCATCTAATGTAGTGTGATAGAAAAGGTCTCTTCCCCTCAGTAGGAAGAGATATCCATAGAAATATACATAGCCATCTAGGCAGTTAATTTCTGGCTGTTTGGCTGTCATTTGTCTAGCTGCCTGTATCTGTCTGTCTATCTACTTACTTTTTCATGTTCACATATCTCTTTTGCGTTGAAACTATCACAATCCATAAAAGCCAGTGCCAGAGAGTTGGCATTTTAGATTTATGAAGTTATTTAAGTATATGTATATATGTGTAAATATTTAAAATATTCATGGTATTAATATTATATTTTATCTTTTGTATTTGTGCAGACATTGCTATAAGCAGAAGACAGTTAAGTGGTACTAAAGCCACTGCATTTGAAAGGAGGTGGATAGAGATTTTTATGGCATTTGATGAGGGTCATGGTAGGTGTGTGGATCACCACAAACTGTAAAAGATTCTTAAAGAGATAGGAATGCCAGACCACCTTACCTGTCTCATGAGAAACCTATATTTGGGTCAAAAAGCAACAATTACAGCCAGACATGGAACAACAGGCTGGTTCAAAATTGGGAAAGGAATATGTCAAGGCTGTTATATTGTCACCCTGCTTATATAACTGATCTGCAGAGTACATCATGCAAAATGCTGGGCTGGATGAATCACAAGCTGGCATCAAGATTGCTGGGAGAAATATGATACCACTCTAATGAGAGAAAGTGACTAGGAACTAAAGAGCCTCTTGATAAAGGTGAAAGAAGAGAGTGAAAAAGCTGGCTTGAAATTCAACATTCAAAAAAGTAAGATTATAGCATCTGGTCCCATCACCTCTGGATAAGGAAATGGCAACCCGCTCCAGTATTCTTGCCTGGAGAACTCCGTGAACAGAGGAGCCTGCCAGGCTGCAGTCTACGGGGTCACAGAGAGTCAGACACGACTGAGTGACTATCACTCACTCCCATCATCTCATGGAAAATAGCAGGGGAAGAAGTGGAAGCAGTGACGTATTTTATTTTCTTGGGCTCCAAAATCACTGTGGATGGTGACTGCAGCCATGAAATTGAAAGACACTTGCTCTTTGGAAGGAAAGCTATGACAAAACTAGACAGCATATTAAAAAGCAGAGACACCACTTTGCTGACAAAGGTCCATATAGTAGCTATGCTTTTTTTTTTTTTTTTTCCAGTAGTCATGTACGGATGTGAGAGTTGGACTATAAAGAAAACTGAGTGCTGAAGAATTGATGTTTTTAAATTGTGGTGTTGGAGAAGACTCTTGAGAGTACCTTAAACTGCAAGGAGATTAAAGAAGTCATTACTAAAGGAAATCAACCCTGAATACTCCTTGGTAGGACTGATGCTAAAACTGAAGCTCCAATACTTTGGCCACCTGATGCAAAGAACTGACTCATTGGAAAAGACCCTGATGCTGAGAAAGATTGAGGGTAGGAGGAGAAGTGGGTGACAGAGGATGAAACAGAGAGCATCACCGATTCAATGGACATAAATCTGAGCAAACTTTGGGAGACAATGAGAACAGAGAAGCCTAATATGCTGCAGTCCATGGGGTCACAAAGAGTCAGACAGGGCTTAGCAACAACAACAAAATGGTAGGGGTGTGTGTGTGTGTATGTGTGTGTGTGTGATTAAACAACATGGACAACTGAAGAATTGCATAGAAGCACTGTGGGGGAAGAAAGACAGAAAAATGGAAGAGCTGGAAAGAAAGTAGTTTGATTTTATCTTTTCATTAGGATTTGTTAAAATTATCTTTTAATTAAGATTGGTACTGCTTCTAATGTCTTCCATAATGATGGTCCAACAGCCATTATTAATAACCAGATCTTTCTGGTGTAGTCCTGTATTGCATGACTAGATACTTGATGAGCTTCAATTAATCAGACATACTTATGTATCATCCTTTCAATTTGTGATGGATGTTTAAATATAAACAAGATCTCTCTAGCCTGAGAACTTAGCCACATCACTGTAAGTGGATGTGATTTGATTTAAGAAAAATATGGAGAAGTGTATAAATTATTGGAAAAAATGGAGCACACCATTGACTTTCTAATCTTAGCCATAAGAAAATTTGAGGAAAGATATTGCTGTATGAGAAAAGAGATGATTTGTGGAGAAAGAACTGAAAGTTTCTTCTTCTCCAGGAAGATTATAACTGGTCCTTAAGTGGTCTATAAGTTTTACAGTGTGTCTCCTGACACTAATAAAGGCAACTTCTTTAGGGATTTTGAGAGAAATATGTATTTTTATTTCCTATTTTGTCCCTTTAAGTTGGAACCTAGCAGAACTTTTTGCCTCTAATATTGTTCAATTTCACCTTAATATTACCCAAGTCCTATTTTAGCTCAGGTTTCTTCGGAGTTATACAGCTATTAGTCAATCAAAGTGCATTTGCTTTTCAGTTTCATACAGAGACACATGGAGCTAAATGTTTTTCTAACCTGAAAAATATGAGTTTCCAAAGATGTGAATGTGATGTGAGGAGCTTGGCTTTGATAGGTGAGATTTTTTGAGGCCTCATAAAAAACATACTTTATACTTGTGTATTGCTTTATGCTATGCTATGCTAAGTCACTTCAGTCGTGTCCGACTCTGTGCAACCCTGTAGACGGCAGCCCACCAGGCTTACCAGTCCCTGGGATTCTCCAGGCAAGAACACTGGAGTGGGTTGCCATTTCCTTCTCCAATTCATGAAAGTGAAAAGTGAAAGTGAAGTTGCTCAGTCGTGTCTGACCCTCAGCGACCCCCTGGACTGCAGCCTACCAGGCTCCTCCATCCATGGGATTTTCCAGGCAAAAATACTGGAGTGGGGTCCCATTGCCTTCTCCAGTATTGCTTTAGAGTTTTCACAAAAAGATTGTCTCATGTAGTCTCTCACTTTTCACTGGCATGAGAACTCTCTCACCTGAGGATAATTACTTCTGTTTTACACCCGAGGAAACTGAAAATCAAAGAGGGCATGTGACATGCTAGTCACTGAGCTGAAAAGCGCTGGGAGTCACACTGGGTCTTGTGGCTCCATGTCCAGTGTTTTCTTGACAGACCTTTACGGGGTGACCCCCCCAATGCTTGTCAAGAGTGTGGTGGTAAAATATTTCTTTTCAGGTCAACATACTAATGTGATTTGTAAAGTTTACAAATATTAGGAAGTAAAATATTTTTAAAAGTTAAGAATTAGAGTCAAAGGACCACTTCTTTTGGTTATGAAGGCAGAGTGTGTTTCCTCCATGCCCAACTGAATCATATTGACAACGAGTTATACTAAGAAAGCAGCTTGGTACCCATTACTGCTGGGCTCAGACTTAGAGCCAAGAAAGTGAGGACCGAGATAGGGCTGGTGGAGCTGAAAGTATCCTGGAGAGCCTGAAAGAATTGTCACGTAGACTGTGAGAAATTGGTCTGTGGAGATGATCACTCAGTTTACTCACTTTCTCCGTTTTAGTCAATTATCAAGCAGAAAAGGAGAACATTTCCCTTGGAGTAATTTGTTTTCTTGTCAAATTTGCTCTCTGCAAAGTTTTAAATTTTAGTATGGTATCTGGTAGTGGTTTTAGTGAATTAGCCAATATTTTGGAGAATTATTATTTATATATTTTTGGTGGCTTTCCAGCCCATGAAAATTATTGTTGTTATCATTCAGTCTCTACATCCTGTCCAGCTCTGCAGCTCCATGGACTGCAGCATGCTCTGTCCTTCGCTATCTCCTGGAGTTTGCTCAGACTCATGTCCATTCAGCTGATGATGCCATTCAACTATCTCATCTGCTGTTGCCCTCTTCTCTTCCTGCCCTCAGTCTTTCCCAGCATCAGGGGTCTTTTCCAATGAGTTTGCATCAATTATCGGTGACTTTAGTTATCAATGATTTTTACCTCTAAATTCATAGAATAAATCATAAAATATTATTACTGAATAAATAAGGAATGATTTGTTATTAGGTGATTGTAAGTGCAAAAGTATGTCTCATGGCACTTTTTTTCATATCAGTTAAGAATTTTTTTCATTAGAAAACTAGGAAAAGGATGCATTTCAAATTTGATACAGCTAGACAAAGACACAGAGCAAAACTTTGCACTTGACTATGTGATAAGAAACCAGTTCTCTTGCAGAAAAGAATAATTAAACCTGCCAATGGGAGATCTTTCATTGAAAACGTTTCTTGACCTTCAAAAAATGAGACATGGGGATAATTTTTGAAGGTTGTTAGTATTGGAACTCAGCTAAGATTGACAAAGATCATCTCCTTTGATCATCTCCTCAGACTCTACTGAGCTCTTCTCAGTTAAGCTCTGACTTTGGGCTTCCGTGTCTGTCTTGGCCTTGTTAATTTTAGCAACAATCCTGCTGTTGGTGCAGCCAGAATCCCCCACCTTTGCTGTCCATGTGCCGTGCCATGCTCAGTCGCTTCAGTTGTGTCTGGCTCTTTGTGACCTCATGGACTGTAGCCCACCAGGTTCCTCTCTCCATGGGATTTCCCAGTCAATAATACTGGAGTGGGATGCCATAGCCTCCTACAGGGGATCTTCCTGACCTAGGGATTGAGCCTGACTCATCTGTGTCTCCTTAATTGCAAGCAGATTCTTTTTTTGTTGTTTAGTTTTTATTTTATAATCATAAATTTAACTTTGAAATCTAGCTAAACTTGAAGAGGGGATAAGGAAAATATGGAACCCAAAAAGCTAAACTGAGAGCATAAAGATTATAGGATATTTCTAGCAGATGGAGGTGAAGGGTCCTTTTGTGGGCTGCAGAAGGAATGGTCTTGTGGTTAAGTAAGTTCAATTCAGTTCAGTCACTCAGTCATGTCCAACTCTTTGCAACACCATGGACTGCAGCACACTAGGCCCCTGTCCATCACCAACTCTTGGAGTTTACTCAAACTCACATCCATTGAGTCGGTGATGCCGTCCAACCATCTCATCCTCTGTTGTCCCCTTCTTCTCCCACCTTTAATCTTTCCCAGCATCAGGGTCTTTTCAAATGAGTCAGTTCTTCACATCAGGTTAAGTAAAGCACAAGTCAAATTTATTAGATTTGTCCACAGTCAGCAATGATCTTCTTGTTGGTCTTGCCATTACTGGACCCAAAGCATTCCACATATTCCACAGTATTCATGCCCTCTTTCATCTTGCCAAACACCACATGCTTGCATCCAACCACTCAGTCTTGGCAGTACAAATGAAAAACTGGGAACCATTTGTACTGGCGCCAGTGTTTGCCATGGACAAGATGCCAGGACTTGTATGCTTTGGGGTGAAATTCTTAACATCAGATTTCTTGCCATAGATGGACTTGCCACCAGTGCCATTAGGGGGTGTGAGGTCACCACCCTGGCACATAAATCCTGGAATTATTCTGTGAAAGCAGGAAATTCTATAACCAAATACTTTCTCCCCAGTGCTCAGAGCAGGAAAAATTTCTTCTGTTTTTGGAACTTTGCAAACAGCTTGAAGGAGATGAGGCCCAAGGGCTCACCATTGACAGAGATGTTGAAGAACATGGTGGGGTTGACCATGACCATGGACAGCGTGGGAGGCTCTGGGGTGGCAGAGTCTGCAAGGCTGCAGGCAGATTTTTTACCTCTGAACCACCAGGGAAGCCCCTCCCTTGATATCGAATCACTCTCAATATCCACTTAAGCTCCCCATCCTCTACCATCTCCAAGTGATGTGTGATCACCCTGGCCTGCCTTTAGCAAGAATCCTGCTAGGTTAGTTTAGCCAGAATTCCCCTGCCTCCATATTTCCCCTTAGTAATTTCCCATCCCCTGACCCTTATCCTGCTCCCTTATATTCCTGGCTATTAATCCTTATTTTTCCCTGTCGTATTTTGAGTTGAGTCCAATCTCTCTTCCCTGATGCAAAACTCCTTGTCCCTATACCAGGGACATTCATTCATTCCCTTAAATGAATTCTGCCTCACTGTTCTTTAACAAGTATCACGGTATCATGAATTTATTTTCTTTAACAGGTAAACTATTTGATCATTAATCTGAGGCCAAACAGTGACTTTACTAGTAGTGAATCTTAAGTCACTGAGTTCAAGCAAAAGCAGAAACCAAATCAAGAAGGCTGGGGCCTTTTTGTAAAATTGGTTAAAAGTGTGACATCTAAGTATATATCAGTTAATTGGAGAGAATAAAAGATCAGAATAAGGGTTTGGATTTCCTTGCATAATAAGAAGTCAGTGAAAGCTTTCTAGGGACGTTAGACGATTCTGGAATGACAGATAAAACAGAATGTGAAGGGGAAAAAAATAGAGACAATTTGGAGACTTTGCCAGTGCTCCAAATGAAAAATCCCAAGAGTCTAAAGTAAGCTAGTGGTGGTGAGAATGTGGAGGATGAAATGGATGTTAGAGCTGTTAAGAGGGCAGAATGAATATTGATTACATGTGGGCAACCAAGGGAGAGTGAGCTGTTAAGGGTGTGAAAATGTTTTAAGCTTCGGGCTCAGGAGGATGGTGTCCCCACGAAGGAGGATATGTATTTAGTTCAGTTAAAAATGTGGTGCCGACCTTGAGAGAAAAATAAGAGCTCTACATAGATAAAAAGGAATTATCAACATCCAACTGGTATTTCAAGTCATGAGTCTGGATCAAACTGACAAAGAAGAAAACAGTTTGAGAGAAGAGAAGAAATCCATGGATTAATCTGTAAGAGATGTTCATATTGAAGTTGGTGTCAAGAGATAGAGTAACCACAATGAAAAGAGAGGGGGAATGGGAGCAGAAGAGTCTATAGTGAACCAGTGGAGGCTTTTATACAAGAAGGCTGTTAACACAATTGAGTGCTGCAGGGGAAGTTGAAAATGGGAAGAATCCAGTGGGCTTGATGGCTATGAGGTCACTGATGGCTATGGGAGAACAATTTCAGCACATCAGATGAGAATATACTTTGGATTATGGTAAATGAAGAATATAGGAATTTGCTAGTGTATTTTATTTTTGGAAGGTTTGGCAGAAAAAGGAAGGAAGCAGATAAGATTGCACTTGAACAAAAAGGTAAGAAAGGTACAGAAAGGTTGTTGTTTAAGAAGAGGGTGTGTGCAGGTATTTACAAACTGTAGGAAGAGTCCTTTGAGAGGATGTGATGTGAGAAGTAAGTAGTGGGAAGAGTCTTTGAGAGCAAGTTCTCAGAGAAGGTCAGGCCAGGTGGCATCCAGGGCATGATGGGAAGGATTATTACACTTTCTTTTTTCTCACTGAAATGGAAGGTAATAGAGAAGATTTGAGTCAGATAGGGGAATGTTGGGTTGTTTTGCCTGATGATCTCAAACTTCACAGTGGTGTAGGATAAATGGAAAATGAATTTTATGTGTTCTGATTTTATCCTTTACAGATGTTCCTTAATGCACTAAGTAAAGTGTTGTTACCAGAGTGAATCAATAGTTCGTTTAATTACATATAATTGTATTAATCTTTAAATATAGAGTAGAAGATTTTCTTTAATTTTAATGAGTATATACATTCTTCAAAATTCACACATCAGAAATAACAATGTTATCTGAAAAAGGAGATACATGCATACCTATTTGTGTAAAACTGAATCACTTTGGTGCACACCTGAAGCTAACACAATATTTCAAATCAACAATACTTCAATGAAAAGAGAAATAATATTGGTAGTATAAAATGAAATGAATTTAGATCAACTTTAATCCCAATGGGATAAATCTGAATCATGAGCTATAACTATCACTGCTGCTGCTGCTACTAAGTCACTTCAGTTGTGTCTGACTCTGTGTGACCCCATAGACTATCACTGAAGCACACTTAAATAAGGATGTTTTCCTGGCCTGTCCTCATTTGTTAGAACTGCCCTACACCTCAACTTTTCCTTGACTTGTTCTCCTTAAATATCTTAGAGACCTTTCAATGTCAGCCTGTTCTTTCTTTCTTTTTTTTTTTTTTTTTTTAAATATAAATTTATTGAAGTCACAGTTTGTCCCCTTTCCTGGCCATCTTCCTAAGGATCTCTACTCCCTGATGGTCAGCTGCTTGTGTGATCCCCTCCCACACTGTACCAGGGTTGGTCTATGTGACCAATATGGAGGAAGTGATGGTATGTTAATTATGCTATTAGGTTAAAAAACTCTGCAGCTTCCATCTTGAAAGTTTTCTCTTACTTGTGCTTTCTTTCCTTTGGCTATCTCACTATGGGGAGGGTGGGGCACAGAGTGGGAAGGAGAGGAAGCCAGCTGCTGTGTTGGGAGCAGTCTTATGGAGAAGAATGGACACTTACAGTCAATCACTAAGGAGGATCCAATACCTGCCAACAACCACATGAGCAGGCTTAGGAATGAATCCTTCAGACTCTAACAACAGACTCTAAGATGACTGTGGCCCTGGCAGGTAGCTTGCTTGCAATTTCATGGAGACCTGCTCCCATATTTCTGACCTTTAGGAACTCTGTGCTTAGTATGTTAAGTTGATATCTTTTAGGGTAATTTGTTAAGCAGGAAAAGAGAGCTAATATACTGCTTACCAGACCCTCTTCTTGAATGCCCAGCATCGATGAATTGAACCATCATCTTGCTCACTTCCATGAGCCAGGATTGGAAGAGTCGTCCAGGGTACCACTTTCTTATTCACTCTGCCAATCAATTATAAAGTTCTGTTATCACTTATTGTGTACTGGGGACTAATTTAGATACTGTGTGTGTGCTATGCTTCAGTCATGTCCAACTCTTTGCAACCGTATGGACTGTAGCCTCCCAGGCTGTTCTGTCCATGGGGATTCTCCAGGCAAGAATACAGGAGTGGGTTGCCATGCCCTCCTCCTGGGGATCTTCCTGATCCAGGGAACCCATTTCTCTAACATCTCCTGCATTGACAAGTGGGTTCTTTACCACTAGCACCATCTGGGAAGCCCAATTTAGATACTAGGATGCCTTGATGAATAAAACAAAATAATCTCCTCTTATGAAATTTACATTTTAGTAAAAGATCAGGCAGTAAACAGTGAATAGTATATTTGTCTGATGGTAGTGATAGGTGCTGTGAGGAATAAAAGGTGTATGAAGAAGAAAGTGGTGGTGATGGGGAACTGAGTTTATGCAGGAGGGTCAGAGAAGGCATCTCTAGTACAATGTCATTTGAAGAAAAATATGAAGGAAGTGCCCCTGTGGATACTATGCAGAAAGGTAGTCCAGATGGCGGGCATCATGGATGCAGAGACCTTGAGATGGATGTGTGTTTGGTGTGTTGGAGGAATACTAAGGAGACCACTGAAGTTGAAACAGAAAGACTGAATAGGAGGTTGGTAGGAAAAGCTATCTAAAAGAAGTATATAGCCTTGAAACTCATAGAAAATAATTCTTGATTCTATTCTACATTTATTGGGAAGCCATTGAAACTTTTGAGTACAAGAGTGACAAGATCATGTTCAGGTTTCAACAGGATCATTATAGCTGTGAATAGGTTTTGTGGAGGGATGGGAGAAGGGATAACAGCAGAAAAATAATGAAGATGTAGGTCAAAGTGTTGGAGTTAGAGGTGGCCTGACATGGTCAGATTGTAGATGTATTTTGAAGGTAGCACTGATAATTAGTTGATGGGTTGGGTGTGGGCATGAGAGAAAGTGAAGAATCAAAGTTGTCTTCAGATGACGTTGTGATGCTCTTGTGGGCCTGAGGGAAAGATGTGTCAATCTAGCCACCCCAACTCTTATGTCCCCAGTTGACCACTGCTCCCCACAACCCAGCATTCCCTACACCAAGTGTTCCCTATGCCAAGCTGCTTCCCCACCACAAGTGGCTACTGAGAGCTCCTGGATGAATTCTTCAGAGCCTGTTCAAAAATGGCTGCTGTGGTAATAGTGGCTGCAGGTTCCGATAATATTTATCTTTGAAGTTATGTTAAACTTGCTCCTATCCCAAGTTATATTAGACACTATATTCTTTCTGTGAGTGCTCAGTGGCTCAGTTGTGTCTGGCTCTTTGGGACCCCACGGGACTGTAGTCAGCCAGGCTTCTCTGTCCATGGAATTTCCAAGGCAAGAATACTGGAATGGGTTCCCATTTCCTTCTCCAGGGAATCTTCGTGACCCAGGGACCAAACCCACATCTCTTGTGTCTCCTGCATTGGCAGGTGGATTCTTTATCAATATGCTGTTAAATGCATTTGAAAGTATAAATAAATTCCTGCAGTTCATATGTATTGAGTGCTCCTCATAGATAATTTCATGACTCTTAGTAGCAGCCCTATGAAGCAGCACTGTTATTAGGACAATTTTATGGCCAAGAATACTAAGGGTTGGAAAAGTTAAGGTAATTTGCCCACATTCACACAGCTAATAAGTGGTGGGGACAAAAATGTATGTAATTCTGTAATTCCAAATTCTAGTCCAAAAGAACTCATTCTGTCTCTGTAAAGTGACTAATGTCTTTAACCCACTCAGTTACACTGATTGCAAAATTATATGTCTCACTTTCAAATAATTGTATGAAAATTCTACATGTGAGGGATTAAATACTTAATTGAGAGGGATTAGTGATATGTGCTAATAGAATCTCAGAGAAATGACATCATTTCTACCTGTACATGAAAGGACTTCAGCATTCAAAATTCTCTAATAAGGACTGACTAGTACAACCTGGAGAAGGGAATGGGAAACCACTTCAGCATTCTTGCCTTGAGAACCCCATGAACAGTATGAAAGGGCAAAATGATAGGATACTGAAAGAGGAACTCCCCAGCTCGGTAAGTGCCCAATATGCTACTGGATATCAGTGGAGAAATAACTTCAAAAAGAATGAAGGGATGGAGCCAAAGCAAAAACAATACCCAGTTGTGGATGTGACTTGTGATAGAAGCAAGGTCCAATGCTGTAAAGAGCAATATTGCATAAGAACCTGGAATGTTAGGTCCATGAATCAAGGCAAATTTTAAGTGGTCAAACAAAAGATGGCAAGAGTGAACGTCGACATTCTAGAAATCAGCAAACTAAAATGGACTGTAATGGGTGAATTTAACTCAGATTACCATTACATCTACTACTGTGGGCAGGAATCCCTTAGAAGAAATGGAGTAGCCATCATGGTCAACAAAAGAGTCTGAAATGCAGTACTTGGATGCAATCTCAAAAACAACAGAATGATCTCTGTTCGTTTCCAAGGCAAACCATTCAATATTACGGTAATCCAAGACTATGCTCTGGCCAGTAACGCTGAAGAAGCTGAAGTTGAATGGTTCTATGAAGACCTACAAAACCTTTTAGAACTAACACCCCAAATGATGTCCTTTTCTTTCTTTCTTTTTTTTGTTTTTTCTCAAAGATGGGTTTTTATTTATTTATTTTTTATTTCTCCTTTTTATTAAGATTTTTATGTGGATCATTTCTTTTTTTTTTTTTAAATTTTATTTTGCTTTATAGGGGACTGGAATGCAAAAGTAGGAAGTCAAGAAACACCTGGAGTGACAGGCAAATTTGGCCTTGGAATACAGAATGAAGCAGGACAAAAGCTAATAGAGTTTTGCCAAAAGAACGCACTGGTCATAGCAAACACCCTATTCCAACAACACAAGAGAAGACTCTATACATGGACATCACCAGATGGTCAACACTGAAATCAGACTGATTATATTCTTTGCAGTCAAGGATGGAGAAGCTCTATACAGTCAGCAAAAACAAGACCGGCGACGTGGCCAGACGACGCATGAACTCCTTATTGCCAAATTCAGACTGAAATTGAAGAAAGTAGGGAAAATCACTAGACCATTCAGGTATGACCTAAATCAAATCCCTTATGATTATACAGTGGAAGTGAGAAATAGATTTAAGGGATTAGATCTGATGGAGTGTCTGATGAACTATGTGCAGAGGTTCGTGACATTGTAAAGGAGACAGGGATCAAGACCATCCCCATGGAAAAGAAATGCAAAAAGCAAAATGGCTGTCTGAGGAGACCTTACAAATAGCTGTGAAAAGAGAAGTGAAAAGCAAAGGAGAAAAGGAAAGAGATAAGCATCTGAATGCAGAGTTCCAAAGAATAGCAAGGAGAGATAAGAAAGCCTTCCTCAGTGATCAATGCAAGGGAATAGAGGAAAACAATAGAAGGTGAAAGACTAGAGATCTCTTCAAGAAAATTAGAGAAACCAAGGGAAAACTTCATGCAAAAATGGGCTCAATAAAAGAAAGAAATGGTATGGACTTAACAGAAGCAAAAGAAAGAAGGATATTAAGAAGAGAAGAGGTGGCAAGAAGAGGGAAGAATAAACAGAAGAACTGTACAAAAAGATCTTCATGACCCAGATAATCACGATGGTGTGATCACTCACGTAGAGCCAGACATCCTGAAATGTGAAGTCAAGTGGGCCTTAGAAAGCATCACTTTGAACAAAGCTAGTGGAGGTGAGGGAATTAAGATGATGCTGTGAAAGTGCTGCACTCAATATGCCAGTACATTTGGAAAACTCAGCAGGGGCCACAGGACTGGAAAAGGTTAGTTTTCATTCCAATCCCAAAGAAAGGCAGTGCCAAAGAATGCTCAAACTACCGCACAACTGCACTCATCTCACATGTTAGTAAAGTAATGCTCAAAATTCTCCAAGCCAGGCTTCAGCAATACGTGAACTGTGAACTTCCTGATGTTCAAGCTGGTTTTAGAAAAGGCAGAGGAACCAGAGATCAAATTGCCAACATCCACTGGATCATCGAAAAAGCAAGAGAGTTCCAGAAAAACATCTATTTCTGCTTTATTGACTATGCCAAAACCTTTGACTGTGTGGATCACAATAAACTGTGGAAAATTCTGAGAGACGGGCATATCAGACCACCAGACTTGCCTCTTGAGAAATTTGTACGCAGGTCAGGAAGCAACAGTTAGAACTGGACATGGAACAACAGACTGGTTCCAAATAGGAAAAGGAGTACGTCAAGGCTGTACATCGTCACCCTGCTTATTTAACTTATATGCAGAGTACATCATGAGAAATGCTAGGCTGGAAGAAGCACAAGCTGGAATCAAGATTTCTGGGAGAAATATCAATAACCTCAGATATGCAGATGACACCAGTCTTTTGGCAGAAAGTGAAGATGAACTAAAGAACCTCTTCATGAAAGTTAAAGAGGAGAGTGAAAAAGTTGGCCTAAAGCTCAACATTCAGAAAACGAAGATCATGACATCTGGTCCCATCACTTCATGGGAAATAGATGAGGAAACAGTGGAAACAGTGTCAGACTTTATTATTTTTGAGGGTTCCAAAATCACTGTAGATGATGATTTTAGCCATGAAATTAAAAGACGCTTACTCCTTGGAAGGAAAGTTATTACCAACTTAGATAGGATATTGAAAAGCAGAGACATTACTTTGCCAATAAAGATCCATCTAGTCAAGGCTATGGTTTTTCCAGTAGTCGTATATGGATGTGAGAGTTGGACTGTAAAGAAAGCTGAGTGCCAAAGAATTGATGCTTTTGAACCGTGGTGTTGGAGAAGACTCTTGAGAGAGTCCCTTGGACTGCAAGGAGATGCAACCAGTCCATCCTAAAGGAGATCAGTCTTGGGTGTTCATTGGAAGGACTGATGCTGAAGCTGAAACTCCAATAGTTTGTCCACCTGATGCAAAGAGTTGAGTCCCTGCTGCTGGGAGGAATTGGGGGCAGGAAAGAAGGGGACGACAGAGGATGAGACGGCTGGATGGCATCACTGACTCAGTGGACATGAGTTTGAGTAAACTCCGGGAACTGGTGATGGACAAGGAAGCCTGGTGTGCTGCGATTCATGGGGTCACAAAGAGTCGGACATGACTGAGTGACTGAACTGAACTGAACTGAGTACAACATACACTACTGGCTAAACGTTTATTCCAAATAATCTAATTTGTATGATAAGCTGGTGTGAGGATTGTCATGGATACCAATATTGAAATATCTTTTCTATATGAGTCATGAACCAGGCTGATAGATTGATATGACATTTCCCATTTGGTCCCTTATTTTCTAAATTGTTATTTTGTCTTAAGCTCACTGTGGTGTATTTGGCATTAGGAGATATCAGTACATAATAACTCAGTACTTTTCTAGAGAAAATAAAGTTCAGGGTTAAAAATAAAAGAAATGCCTCTGCCATTTTCCATTTCTTACATGTCTGATATTCTCAACTATCTTAAAATTCACTACAGATGCTATAACATTATTCAAGTAATGATGGCAACACGGTAGTTCAATAGTCCATTTGCTTTCTTTTCATTATAAAATGATGTTTAAAAAGTACTTAAACTTCTTGGAAGAAAATCACTACTACTGTGATAATGATTGCTATTAATTTTGGTATTTTTTTCCTTCTTTTTTGGATATAAAGAAAATATCTGAGAAAGGGGAAATGCCTACACTATTTTTCATGTAAACTTAAGAAGAAATGCTATTACTTTTTAAAGATCCATTGACAGAATATTTGAAATTATTTTTCTGCTTCTAATTATTTGGCAGAAAACAGAAAAATTCTGTAAAACAATTATCCTTCATTTAAAGAATAAAGGCATTTAAAAATAAGCAGGGACCCATACAGAAGAAAAAGAAATTAGAGACCTTGAGTGATAAGACTCGTCACCTTCTTTCCTTATAAAATTGGTTGTTCAGTTTTAATCCTAAAATTTTACCAATGTAGTTGAGGGTCAAATCCAGAGAGAAGCTATTTAAAAAAAAATCAACTTGGACACGATGAATTCTAAGTTCCTCAATCCAAGTTCAAGTTCTTTTAAAAAATTTTTTTTAAAAATTTTATTTTATTTTTAAATTTTACAATATTGTATTGGTTTTGCCATATATCAAAATGAATCCACCACAGGTATACATGTGTTCCCTATCCTGAACCCTCCTCCCTCCTCCCTCCCCATAGCATTCCTCTGGGTCGTCCCAGCACACCAGCCACAAGCATCCAGTATCGTGCATGTTATCTACACTGGGTCTTCATTGTGGCATGTCGGCTTAGTTGCTTCATCACACGTGGGATCTTAGTTTCCTGACCAGGGATTGAACCTGCAGCTTCTGCTTTGGAAGGTGGATTCTTAACTATTGGACCACCAGGTGAGTCCCCAAGTACTTTTTCTTCCACAAAGCAAAAAAGGCAGACTAGGGACAAAAATGGTCTAGGGGCCTTACCTCAGTGTTGCAGATTTTCCTCCCTTGATTCCTTCCCTCCAAGTTTGGCAACATGGGAAGATTCCCTTTTGTCAGGTCTGAGTTGCTTTCCATTACTCTTTTCTCAAAGACCTCTTTTGCTGAACCTCTTTTCAAAAACAGAGTTTGACCAGTGGATTTTAGGTACTTCGTCTTCTCCACAACTTCCTGAAGAAGTTGAAATATTTCATAGACATTGTCTTTACACCTTTGCTTTCCCTTGAGCTATCAAAGAAGGAATGACCTGGAAGGGCTCGGTGCTGAGTTGTAGTGGGAGAAGGTTTCAGTGGAAGGAGGGTAAAGAATGAAAGGTGCAAATATGAAAACTTTTCTTGTACTCTTTTTGTAAAATTATGCTTAAATTATAAAATTAAAATTTGGAAGACATGACTCTTTCTAACTTAAAAATGACTCTAGTGTCTTCAGTTGTTGAATGATGATGGGAAAGATTGAAGACAAAAGAAGAGGCCGGCAGAGGATGAGATGGTTAGATAGTATCACGGACTCAATGGACATGGATTTGAGCAAACTCCAGGAGATAGTGAAGAACAGCGGAGCCTGACGTGCTGCAGTCCATGGGGTCGCAAAAAGTCGGACGCGACTTGGCAACTGAACAGCAACAACGGGGTAGCTCACGCTTTGATTATGTCTCCTATGTGCCAGGCACTCTCTAATTGTTTTACATGTATTGCCTCATTTAATCCCCATACCAAACTTAGGAAGCAGATACTATTATTATTATTCCCAGGGCAGGAAACAGGCCAGGCCCGGCTTCACGGTCCTGCAGATTTGTGCGATTACACAGGGCCTCAGAGGGCCCTGCATTGGTATAATGCCATGTTGTCATCGCCTTCAAAGTCTTCATAATTTTTGAACCAGAAACATTGCATTTTCATTTTTCCCAGGCATAGGAAAAGCATGTGTAATAGCAGAGCAGTGGGAAGTTGTATAAGCACTGACTGCTAAATCATGCCTTGTTATGTGGGTTTGGGAAGAGAGAGGCTGGAAGAATATGCAGCCTGGGGTTGAGTTTACCTTGTAGGTGATACTGGGGGCTGACAAGATTTGAATTATGGAAGCATAAATATGTACGTAGACTGAATGCTTCCCATATTAATGTAGTGTATGTTATAGATTCACAGTTAACTTCTGAAAAACATTTGTTAGTGACCATTTTACTCAACTCACAGATAACACAGGAAGCACATGAATAAAAAGCAATTATTGCAGCATCTTGGAATGGAATAATTCATTAAAATGTGAAGCACATAGAGCCAGAACATTTAGACTTTTTTGTTTCTTTTCCTTTGCACTTCAGTATATGAGAAGACCAGACAAAACCGTTGACAAGAGAAATATAATGGACAAAGGTTTGGAAATGACATTATTCTCCCACGGGATCATATTTACTTGACTTCAGTGTGTTTTCTGTGGTCTGAGACAAACACAGTTCCTAAGTGATCCTATTAAATAGCACTTCCGTGGTGGCTCAGTGGTAAAGAATCTGCCTGCAATGCAGGGAATGTAAGAGACATGGGTGGGACCACTAGGTCAGGAAGATCCCCTGGAGAAGGAAATGGCAACCCCCTCCAGGATTCTTACCTGGGCAATCCCATGGACAGAGGAGCCTTGCAGGCTACAGTCCATGGGGTTGCAAAGAGTTAGGGGTGGCTTAGCAACTAAATAACAACAATCCAACGCCACGTGTTTAAAGGCTCCTATGTGTGTCTGGAGCTCTGAAATTCACAGCCTGATCCAGAACTCACTTCTGACTTGGAGATTTGATTATTAGACACCTCCATGAGGATGATTCTCGGGCAGTGCTGGTGAGGAAGTCCAGAACTGAGTCTTTGATCAACCTCTCTCGAAACCCTTCTTCCTCCAACATGCCCACTTGGAACATGCCTGCTTCTGTCACCCTTGCAGTTACTCATGCCAGAGTCATGCTTGTTAGTTACTCACATCTGGCTCACTCTCTATATCCAATTCGTAGCCAACTCTGTGCTTCATATCTATCTTCCTATTTCAGTTGCTGTCACTCTCGACCAAGCTGTCATCATCTCTCACCTCGACTCTTTCTCTGGCTTCCTTAATGTTCTCCCCACCCTTTTTTTTTGTCTCCTCTTTAATTCTTCTCCACACTATAGGCAGTGATCTTAGTAAGATGAAACCTAACTCATGCCTGATGAAAGCCCTTCAGTGATTTCCCAATTAGAGTGAAACCCAAATTCCTATAGGAGGCCGAAGCAGTATGTCTCCAACCTGTCCTCAACTTTATGTCACGTCCCTCGTCCCAGCTGACCAAGATAGCAGCCACACTTGCATTGTTGCTGCATCAAGAATGTGTGAGACTTAGTTTTGC
The DNA here is from genome assembly GCA_935064755.1 of Tragelaphus eurycerus. Taxonomy (NCBI): domain Eukaryota; kingdom Metazoa; phylum Chordata; class Mammalia; order Artiodactyla; family Bovidae; genus Tragelaphus; species Tragelaphus eurycerus. Next base: position 17,051,630 of record CAKXYN010000041.1, read on the forward strand.
CTTGAGCCTGGATACAGGTTGACCTCTATCCCTGAATGCATGTCTGCAAAGATTACCTTGTTCCTGATCATTGTTCAGAACCACAGAAGATGTCTTCTTTGAGAGGTTTTTTTTCATCCTTTAAAAAGAAGCCCTTGCTATCTTCTCTCTAAGCGTTCCGTGAGTTTCAATAACGGTTTATTTGTTTAATGTCCTTCTCTTCTGGAGACTCTAGGTGTCAGGTCATTTTTTTTTGTTGTTCGTTTTGTCCTTAGGGCCTAGCACGATTCCCAATGCATATGCAAATTTTAACAAATACTTAATAAGTGAAATAAACATGGCCTTAGTTTCATTGTTTTCCGTACTTTGTGTATTTCACACCTTGGAACTTGTCTTTGTTGTGTTCTCCTGAATATCTTCCCCTTCCTTTGGATGCAGTTTTTCTGCTTGTTCCTCTCCTGGTACACAGCGTTCCATACTTCGTACTGATGTTTGCCTCTGATGAACTGTTCACCGCTCAGGGCTTGAGGCAGAATTTCCATTAAAGTACCACCCACCGAAGGTGTGGGAGTGGGTTATACGGGGCTCTGGGGATATGCCCCAGATGCTTGCCACAAACGTGAAACTGCTTTGAATCTCTTATCTTTATTTAAAGTAAATTTGCATTCTATTTTATAATTATTCCATATTTTTTAACTATAAAAAGTAGCTGCTTTGTGTCGCTTATTGGCTAGTACATGTATCCCAGAAGCTCTGATTTAAACATGGGCAGGCATTTTTAGGCCTGCTCAGTTTTCAGAACAGTTTCTTCTCCACTCTTAGCAGAGACTTCCTGAGCACTATGAAGGATGCCCACATCCTGCCCCTGCCTTTTGATCTCATTATTCTGGTTTGCTTGTCTTTATTTCATATATCATACTGTTCATGGGGTTCTCAAGGCAAGAATACTGAAGTGGTTTGCCATTCCCTTCTCCAGTGGACCACATTATGTCAGATCTCTCCACCATGACCCACCCATCTTGGGTTGCCCCACGGGCATGGCTTAGTTTCATTGAGTTAGACAAGGCTGTGGTCCTAGTGTGATTAGATTGACTAGTTTTCTGTGAGTTTGGTTTCAGTGTGTTTGCCCTCTGATGACCTCTTGCAACACCTACCATCTTACTTGGGTTTCTCTTACCTTGGGCATGGGGTATCTCTTCACGGCTGCTCCAGCAAAGCACAGCCATTGCTCCTTACCTTGGAAGAGGGGTGTCTCTGCATCGCCGCCCTTCCTGACCTTCAACGTGGGATAGCTCCTCTAGGCCCTCCCTGCGCAGCCACGGCTCCTTGGATGTGGGGTTGGTCCTCCCGGCCACCGCCCCTGGCCTCGGGTGTGGGGTAGCTCCTCCCACCCGTCACCCCTGGCCTCGGGCTTGGGGCGTGGGGTATCTCCTCCCGGCGGCCACCCCTGACCTCAGACGCGGGGTAACTCCTCTCGTCGCCACCCCACCGCTGGATCAGGGAAAAAACAAGAGAGTTCCAGAAAAGCATCTATTTCTGCATTATTGACTATGCCAAAACCTTTGACTGTGTGGATCACAATAAACTGTGGAAAATTCTGAAAGAGATGGGAATACCAGACCACCTGATCTGCCTCTTGAGAAATTTGTATGCAGGTCAGGAAGCAACAGTTAGAACTGGACATGGAACAACAGACAGGTTCCAAATAGGAAAAGGAGTTCATCAAGGCTGTATATTGTCACCATGTTTATTTAACTTCTATGCAGAGTATATCATGAGAAACGTTGGACTGGAAAAAATACAAGCTGGAATCAAGATTGCCAGGAGAAATATTAATAACCTCAGGTATGCAGATGACACCTCCCTTATGGCAGAAAGTGAAGAGGAACTCAAAAGCCTCTTGATGAAAGTGAAAGTGGAGAGTGAAAAGGTTGGCTTAAAGCTCAACATTCAGAAGACGAAGATCATGGCATCCGGTCCCATCACTTCATGGGGAATAGATGAGGAAACAGTGGAAACAGTGTCAGACTTTATTTTTCTGGGCTCCAAAATCACTACAGATGGTGACTGCAGCCATGAAATTAAAAGACGCTTACTCCTTGGAAGGAAAGTTATGACCAACCTAGATAGCATATTGAAAAGCAGAGACATTACTTTGCCAACAAAGGTTCGTCTAGTCAAGGCTATGGTTTTTCCTGTGATCATGTATGGATGTGAGAGTTGGACTGTGAAGAAGGCTGAATGCCACAGAATTGATGCTTTTGAACTGTGGTGTTGGAGAAGACTCTTGAGAGCCCCTTGGACTGCAAGGAGATCCAACCAGTTCATTCTGAAGGAGATCAGCCCTGGGATTTCTTTGGAAGGAATGATGCTAAAGCTGAAACTCCAATACTTTGGCCACCTCATGCGAAGTGTTGACCCATTGGAAAAGACTCTGATGCTGGGAGGAATTGGGGGCAAGAGGACAAGGGGAATCCAGAGGATGAGATGGCTGGATGGCATCACTGACTCGATGGACGTGAGTCTGGGTGAACTCCAGGAGTTGGTGATGGACAGGGAGGCCTGGCGTGCTGCGATTCATGGGGTTGCAAAGAGTTGGACACGACTGAGCGACTGATCTGATCTGATCTGATCTGATTTCGTTTATCCCTTCCACACCAGTGCACCTTGGAGTAATTATTTTTCTTTTATTTATTTATTTTCTTTTTTTTTCTTTTAATTTTAATTCTTTTTCTTTTTAACTTTTTATTTTATATGGTTGATTAGCAATGTTGTGATGGTTTCAGGTGTACAGCCAAGTGAACACAGTTATACAAACACATGTATCTATTCTTTTTCAAATTTGTTTCCCATTAGGATTGTTACATAATTTTGGACAGAGTTCCCTTTACTATGCAGAGGGTCCTTGCTGGTTATCCATTTCAAACATGGCAGTGGGTACATCAGAGAAGGCAATGGTACCCCACTCTAGTACTTTTGCCTGGAAAATCCCATGGATGGAGGAGCCTGGTGGGCTGCAGTCCATGGGGTCGCTATCAGTCAGACACGACTGAGCGACTTCACTTTCACTTTTCATTTTCATGCACTGGAGAAGGAAATGGCAACACACTCCAGTGTTCTTGCCTGGAGGAAATCAGGGACCGGGGAGCCTGGTGGGCTTCTGTCTATGGGGTCGCACAGAGTCGGACACAACTGAAGCGACTTAGCAGCAGCAGCAGCAGTGGGTACATGCTTCCAGCAGCTCTTGATGGACTGCTGTTTGCCTTTTGCATGGAAAAGCTCTTTGTTGGGCTGAACTGTCCTGCTGATGTCCCCTCCACCTCTCTTCATATTGCAGAGAATTTAGCATCCCTCGCCCCCAGATACTAACTGTCCATAGCACAGTCATTGTGACAAGCTGATCTCACAGCATATTTCCAAATATCCATAAGAAAGTAGCTCTTCCCCCCGAGTTGAGAACCACTTCTTTTACAAGGACCGGAACTTTCTGCCTAATAATAGCTTTAGAGGTTAATAGTTCATTCATTCATTCAAAATGCAGACAGCTGTTTAAATGGCACTAATGTCACACTGCTCTAGGCAATGGGGATACAGCAATGAGTAGACCCATCCTCTGAGGTTTGTTCAGTGGTTCTATTTACCTAACATCTCACTGATTTTAATTTTTTTTCACTTTATACCGTTGCTTGATTAGGCTTAGAGTTAACCTTAAAAATTAACCTGAAAATGCTTTCATTTGATTAAACATATGTCTAAATTATAACTAAGAGATACAAATAATATTTTTATATACTTACTGATAGACTAGGATTCAAAAACTTATTACAACATCGAAATAAGCTTCTTTAGAGTATATATTTATCAGATCAGATCAGATCAGATCAGTCGCTCAGCAGTGTCCGACTCTTTGCGACCCCATGAATCGCAGCATGCCAGGCCTCCCTGTCCATCACCAACTCCCGGAGGTCACTCAGACTCACATCCATCGAGTCAGTGATGCCATCCAGCCATCTCATCCTCTGTCGTCCCCTTCTCCTCCTGCCCCCAATCCCTCCCAGCATCAGAGTCTTCTCCAATGAGTCAACTCTTTGCATGAGGTGGCCAAAATACTGGAGTTTCAGCTTTAGCATCATTCCTTCCAAAGAAATCCCAGGGCTGATCTCCTTCAGAATGGACTGGTTGGATTTCCTTGCAGTCCTAGGGACTCTCAAGAGTCTTCTCCAACACCACAGTTCAAAAGCATCAATTCTTTGGCACTCAGCCTTCTTCACAGTCCAGCTCTCACATCCATACATGACCACAGGAAAGACCATAGCCTTGACTAGGCAAACCTTTGTTGGCAAAGTGATGTCTCTGCTTTTGAATATGCTATCTAGGTAGGTCATAACTTCCCTTCCAAGGAGTAAGCGTCTTTTAATTTCATGGCTGCAGTCACCATCTGCAGTGACTTTGGAGCCCCCAAAACAAAGTCTGACACTGTTTCCACTGTTTCCCCATCTATTTCCCTTGTAGTGATGGGACCAGATGCCATGATCTTCGTTTTCTGAATGTTGAGCTTTAAGCCAACTTTTTCACTCTCCACTTTCACTTTCTTCAAGAGGCTTTTTAGTTCCTCTTCACTTTCTGCCATAAGGGTGGTATCATCTACATATCTGAGGTTATTGATATTTCTCCCAGCAATCTTGATTCCAACTTGTGTTTCTTCCAGTCCAGCATTTCTCATGATGTACTCTGCATATAAGTTAAATAAACATGGTGACAATATACAGCCTTGATGTACTCCTTTTTCTATTTGACACCAGTCTGTTTTTCCATGACCAGTTCTAACTGTTGCTTCCTGACCTGCATACAGATTTCTCAAGAGGCAGATCAGGTGGTCTGGTATTCCCAGCTCTTTCAGAATTTTCCACAGTTTATTGTGATCCACACAGTCAAAGGCTTTGGCATAGTCAATAAAGCAGAAATAGATGTTTTTCTGGAACTCTCTTGCTTTTTCGATGATCCAGCGGATGTTGGCAATTTGATCTCTGGTTCCTCTGCCTTTTCTAAAACCAGCTTGGACATCAGGAAGTTCACGGTTCACATATTGCTGAAGCCTGGCTTGGAGAATTTTGAGCATTACTTTACTAGCATGTGAGATGAGTGCAATTGTGCGGTAGTTTGAGCATTCTTTGGCATTGCCTTTCTTTGGGATTGGGATGAAAACTGACCTTTTCCAATCTTGTGGCCACTGCTGAGTTTTCCAGATTTGCTGCCATATTGAGTGCAGCACTTTCACAGCATCATCTTTCAGGATTTGGAATAGCTCCACTGAAATTCCATCACCTCCACTAGCTTTGTTTGTAGTGATGCTTTCTAAGGCCCACTTGACTTCACATTCCAGGATGTCTGGCTCTAGGTCAGTGATCACACCATCATGATTATCTGGGTCATGAAGCTCTTTTTTGTACAGTTCTTCTGTTTATTCTTGCCACCTCTTCTTAATATCTTCTGCTTCTGTTAGGTCCATACCATTTCTGTCCTTTATCGAGACCATCTTTGCATGAAATGTTCCTTTGGTATCTCTGATTTTCTTGAAGAGATCCCTAGTCTTTCCCATTCTGTTGTTTTCCTCTATTTCTCTGCATTGATCGCTGAAGAAGGCTTTCTTATCTCTTCTTGCTATTCTTTGGAACTCTGCATTCAGATGTTTCTTTCTTTCTTTTTCTCCTTTGCTTTTCACTTCTCTTCTTTTCACAGCTATTTGCAAGGCCTCCCCAGACAGCCATTTTGCTTTTTTGCATTTCTTTTCCATGGGGATGTACCTACTTTTAATCAATATGTCTTTTGTAAACATAAAAATGATCAAATATAGTTAAAATATGTGAGGATGCTGCTGCTGCTGCTGTTAAGTTGCTTCAGTCATGTCTGACTCTGTGGGACCCCAGAGATGGCAGCCCACCAGGCTCCCCCATCCCTGGGATTCTCCAGGCAAGAACACTGGAGTGGGTTGCCATTTCCTTCTCTAACGCATGAAAGTGAAAAGTGAAAGTGAAGTCACTCAGTCGTGTCTGACTCTTAGCGACCCTATGGACTGCAGCCCACCAGGCTCCTCTGTCCATGGGATTTTCCAGGCAAGAGTACTGGAGTGGGGTACCATTGCCTTCTCCGATGAGAGGATAGAAGAGTGAAATAGTGTATTTAAAAATAACATTTCAAATAAATGTCTTTCATTTATTCATTACAAATTATGCAAGCAGATAGTTTTATTTCAAAGTAACATTATGATACACAATTTATTGGAAAACACCTAATCAATGAAAAAAATATGTATTACTATAGCATTTTACTATGATGAATCATTTAATACAGTAATCTTATGAGGTACATAATACTATTATACAGACTTTACAGTTAGAAAAACAGAGTCCCAGCTATAGGTGAGGCTTCTTTTGACCACATGCTTCAGTAATATTTCTCTTTCTTTTACCTCAAAAGCAACCACTAGCATGAGTTCAGTGTGTATTTTTATATTCAGTTTTTCCTTTTCACACTCATATGTATATTAATAACAATGTAAAACAAAAATATTTTGGTGCTAAAGAGTGTACTTTTTATGTGAATTCCTGCTTCAGTTGTCTTTCTTTCTGACATAAATAGTTTCTTTCAGCAGCAGTGATTTTATTTGCTGTATGCAATTACTTAATTTCTCTGGGTTTGTTCACATTATCATGTCATTGTAACAAATTTGCAGGTTCAGTCATGTATAAAGCTGTCCAATAATTAAGGAAGCTGCTGAATGCTATCAGAAGCAGCAGAGAGAACCCCTCCTCTATCTAAGGAAGCAGCCTGGCAGGACAGGGAGGGGGCGTTGAGGGGTTGGTGTGAGGCCGCCTTTTGGGAGAGCAAACTGTGGGCATGTTACTAATGACAGCAGAGTGACACGAGGAGAACTGGTGTCAGCAGGAGGGAGTGGAAAGATACCATTTGTTTCTTACCTGTTAATAACATTTGCAAATTTCAGAACCTGCACTGACCAGAAGACCCAATGGTAGCACTTTTGTCCCACTTTCTATATGTCAGCTACCATTATAAACACTTACCTGTCCAATCTTGACAGCAAACTTGCAAGGTAGGTTTATCATCATCGCTGCCCCCACCATCATACTCCTCATTGTCATCTTTCGTATTTTGCACTGGGAGATTAAGTGACAGGTACTGTCAGAAGTGGGCTCCAAACCCCCGGAGTGTAGCTGTGAGGCTTGAGTGATGAGCCCTTACACTGTAGCGCCTCTGGCAGGATGAACGATGTTGAGAGTTAAGTAACATGATACTTTTTTATTGATCAACTATATATTAGTCTCTTTCTGTTAAGCTTGATAAAGTTACAAGGTTTGCCATTTTTTTACATTGGAATTTAATCTTAAAAAATTTACTTTTAATTTGCTTATTTTAATTTTAACTCTTTTCCTGTGTAAGGGAGATAATTCTTCAGCTTATTCCAATTAAACATTTTACCCCTTTGAATAAAAATATTATTTTATAGATAAATTTCTATGCAGTGTTTGCAGTTTCAGTAAAAGCACAGTTACCTTCAAAAGGAAATTACTAAATCTGGAGGAGATTAAATATCATCTACCACTCCAGTATTCTTGCCTGGGAACACCCATGGACAGATGAGCCTGGTGGGCTGCAATCCATGGGGTCACAAAGAATTGGATATGACTTAGCAACTAAACACTACCAACAACACAATTTGCTACTGTCTGTCTATAAAGATTGCCAAAGTGTAAATACTAAATGTTGGTTTCTTTTGTTTGTTTTCTACTTTGTCTCACTTTTGTTTTTTATTTCCAATTGCAGAGAGTAATGTTTCATGTGAATCTTCTCTTGTAGTTTCACTTATTGTTATCCAAAATGACAAAAATCTCTAGGGATAAAACCACAGAAACCATGATAAAGATAAGACTGAATGGTACCTAACTGATTTGTTTAACTCAGCATAGTATTTTCTTTCTGAGACAATTAGAAAGTGTGTAACAGGTATATGAGCTGTTCTTAGGTAGTTTATATACTGTTTGCTTGTGGGCACCAGGACCCAGGAGAAAGCAGTGACCCTACAGGAGACTGACCCAGACTTGCCTGTGAGAGTCCAGTAGTCTCCAGTGGAGGCATGGGTCAGTGGTGGCCTGCAGCAGGGTCGGGGGCACTGAGTACATCTTTGCGTGCACAGTCCTTTTGAAGGAGGTCACCATTATCTTCATTACCTTCACCATAGTTTGGTCTCAGGTCAGACAACTGGGAGGAAACACAGCCCTGCTCATCAATAGATAATTGGATTAAAGATTTACTGAGCATCAGATCAGTCGCTCAGTCATGTCTGACTCTTTGCGACCCCATGAACTGCAGCACGCCAGGCCTCCCTGTCCATTACCAACTCCTGGAGGTGACTCAGACTCACATCCATTAAGTCAGTGATGCCATCCAGCCATCTCATCCTCTGTCATCCACTTCTCCTCCTGCCCCCAATCCCTCCCAGCATCAGAGTCTTCTCCAATGAGTCAACTCTTCGCATGAGGTGGCCAAAATACTGGAGTTTCAGCTTTAGCATCATTCCTTCCAAAGAAATACCAGGGCTGATCTCCTTCAGAATGGACTGGTTGGATCTCCTTGCAGTCCAAGGGACTCTCAAGAGTCTTCTACAACACCACAGTTCAAAAGCATCAATTCTTTGGCACTCAGCCTTCTTCACAGTCCAGCTCTCACATCCATACATGACCACAGGAAAGACCATAGCCTTGACTAGGCAAACCTTTGTTGGCAAAGTGATGTCTCTGCTTTTGAATATGCTATCTAGGTTGGTCATAACTTTCCTTCCAAGGAGTAAGTGTCTTTTAATTTCATGGCTGCAGTCACCATCTGCAGTGATTTTGGAGCCCAGAAAAATAAAGTCTGACACTGTTTCCACTGTTTCTCCATCTATTTCCCATGTAGTGATGGGACCAGATGCCATGATCTTCGTTTTCTGAAGGTTGAGCTTTAAGCCAACTTTTTCACTCTCCACTTTCACTTTCATCAAGAGGCTTTTGAGTTCCTCTTCACTTTCTGCCATAAGGGTGGTATCATCTGCATATCTGAGGTTATTGATATTTCTCCCAGCAATCTTGATTCCAACTTGTGTTTCTTCCAGTCCAGCATTTCTCATGACGTACTCTGCATATAAGTTAAATAAACATGGTGACAATATACAGTCTTGACGTACTCCTTTTCCTATTTGGAACCAGTCTGTTGTTCCATGACCAGTTCTAACTGTTGCTTCCTGACCTGCATACAGATTTCTCAAGAGGCAGATCAGGTGGTCTGGTATTCCCATCTCTCTCAGAATTTTCCACAGTTTATTGTGATCTACACAGTCAAAGGCTTTGGCAAAGTCAATAAAGCAGAAATAGATGTTTTTCTGGAATGATGATCCAGTGGATGTTGGCAATTTGATCTCTGGTTCCTCTGCCTTTTCTAAATCCAGCTTGAACATCAGGAAGTTCACAGTTCACATATTGCTGAAGCCTGGCTTGGAGAATTTTGAGCATTACTTTACTAGCATGTGAGATGAGTGCAATTGTGCGGTAGTTTGAGCATTCTTTGGCATTGCCTTTCTTTGGGGTTGGGATGAAAACTGACCTTTTCCAATCTTGTGGCCACTGCTGAGTTTTCCAAATTTGCTGGCATATTGAGTGCAGCACTTTCACAGCATCATCTTTCAGGATTTGGAATAGCTCCACTGGAATTCCATCACCTCCACTAGCTTTGTTTGTAGTGATGCTTTCTAAGGCCCACTTGACTTCACATTCCAGGATGTCTGGCTCTAGGTCAGTGATCACACCATCATGATTATCTGGGTCATGAAGCTCTTTTTTGTACAGTTCTTCTGTGTATTCTTGCCACCTCTTCTTAATATCTTCTGCTTCCGTTAGGTCCATACCATTCCTGTCCTTTATCGAGCTCATTTTTGCATGAAATGTTCCTTTGGTATCTCTGATTTTCTTGAAGAGATCCTTAGTCTTTCCCATTCTGTTGTTTTCCTCTATTTCTCTGCATTGATCGCTGAAGAAGGCTTTCTTATCTCTTCTTGCTATTCTTTGGAACTCTGCATTCAGATGTTTATATCTTTCCTTTTCTCCTTTGCTTTTCGCTTCTCTTCTTTCCACAGCTATTTGCAAGGCCTCCTCAGACAGCCATTTTGCTTTTTTGCATTTCTTTTCCATGGGGATGGTCTTGATCCCTGTCTCCTGTACAATGTCATGAACCTCATTCCATAGTTCATCAGGCACTCTATCTATCAGATCTAGGCCCTTAAATCTATTTCTCACTTCCACTGTATAATCATAAGGGATTTGATTTAGGTCATACCTGAATGGTCTAGTGGTTTTCCCTACTTTCTTTAATTTCAGTCTGAATTTGGCAATAAGGAGTTCATGGTCTGAGCCACAGTCAGCTCCTGGTCTTGTTTTTGCTGATTGTATAGAGCTTCTCCATCTTTGGCTGCAAAGAATATAATCAATCTGATTTCGGTGTTGACCATCTGGTGATGTCCATGTGTAGAGTCTTCTCTTGTGTTGTTGGAATAGGGTGTTTGCTATGACCAGTGCATTTTCTTGGCAAAACTCTATTAGTCTTTTCCCTGCTTCATTCCGTATTCCAAGGCCAAATTTGCCTGTTACTCCAGGTGTTTCTTGACTTCCTACTTTTGCATTCCAGTCCCCTATAATGAAAAGGACATCTTTTTTGGGTGTTAGTTCTAAAAGGTCTTGTAGGTCTTCATAGAACCGTTCAACTTCAGCTTCTTCGGCGTTACTGGTTGGGGCATAGACTTGGATTACTGTGACATTGAATGACATTTACTGAGCATACCCACACCCAGTAGAACAAGACCCAGTTTCCCACTCAGTCAAGTCTCTCCCATCAGGAAGCTTCCATAAGCCTGTTATCCTTATCCTTCAGAAGGCAGACAGAATGAAAAACACAGTCACAGAAAACTAATCAAACTGATCACATGGACCTCAACCTTGTCTAACTCAGTGAAACTAGGCCATGCCACGTAGTGCCACTCAAGACAAATGGGTCACAGGGGAAAGTTCTGACAAAAAGTGGTCCACTGGAGAAGGGAATGGCAAACAACTTAAGTATGCTTACCTTGAGAACCCCAGGAACATTATGAAATGGCAAAAAGATAGGACACTGAAAGGTGAACTCCCCAGGTTGGTAAGTGCCCAACATGTTACTGGAGATCAGTGGAGAAATAACTCCAGAAAGAATGAAGAGACAGAGCCAAAGCGAAAACAACACCCAGTTGTGGATGTGACTGGTGATGGAAGTAAAGTCTGATATTTCAAAGAACAATAATGCCTAGGAACCTGGAATGTTAGGTTCATGCTGCTGCTGCTGCTAAGTCACTTCAGTCATGTCCGACTCTGTGCGACCCCATAGGGGGCAGCCCACCAGATTCCCCCATCCCTGGGATTCTCCAGGCAAGAAAACTGGAGTGGGTTGCCATTTCCTGAATCAAGGCAAATTGGAAGTGGTCAAACAGGAGATGGCAAGAGTGAACATCGACATTTTAGGAACCAGTGCACTAAAATGGACTGGAACAGGTGAATTTAATTCAAATGACCATAATATCTACTAACGTGGACAAGAATCCGTTAGAAGAAATGGAATAGCCCTCATAGTCCACAAGAGCCTGAAATGCAGTACTTTGGTGCAATCTCAAAAATGACAGAATGATCTGTTTGTTTCCAAGGCAAACCATTCAATATCACAGTAATCCAAGCCTATGCCCCCACCACTAATGCTGAAGAAGCTGAAGTTGAATGATTCTATGAAGACCTACAAGACCTTCTAGAACTAACACCCCAAAAAGTTGTCCTTTTCATCACAGGGGACTGGAATGCAAAAGTAGGAATTCAAGAGATATGTGGAGTAACAGACAAACTAGGCCTTGGAGTACAAAATGAAGCAGGGAAAAGGCTAAGAGAGTTTTGCCAAGAGAACACACTGGTCATAGCAAACACTCTCTTCTAACAACACAAGAGAAGGCGCTACACATGGACATCACCAGATGGTCAGTAATGAAATCAGATTGATTATATTCTTTGCAGCCAAAGATGGAGAAGCTCTATACAGTCAGCAAAAATAAGAGTGGGAGATGACTGTGGCTCGAATCATGAACCAAAGATATTGCGCTAGATATTGCAAAATTCAGGCTTAAGCTAAATAAAGTAGGGAAAGCCACTAGACCATTCAGGTATGACCTAAGTAAAATCCCTTATGATTATACAGTGGAAGTGAGAAATAGATTTAAGAGACTAGATCTGATAGACAGAATGCCTGAAGACCTATGGACAGAGGTTTGTGACATTGTACAGGAGGCAGTGATCAACACCAACCCCAAGAAAAATAAATGCAAAAAGGAAAAATGGTTGTCTGAGGAGCTAAAGGCAAAGAGAAAAGGAAAGATATACTTATTTGCTGTGTGGCGCAGGAGCAGCCGAGAAGAGATAACCCATGTCCAAATTAAGGAGCAGTGGCTGCACTTTGCTGGAGCAGCTGTGAAGAGATACCCCACATTCTAGGTAAGAGAAACCCCAGTAAGATGGTAGGTGCTGAAAGAGGGCATCAGACTGCAGACAGACTGAAACCACAACCACAGACAACTAGCCAATCTAATCACATGGACCACAGCCTTGTCTAACTCAATGAAACTAAGCCGTGCCATGTGGGGCCACCAAAGACTGATGCGTCATGGTGAAGAGGTCTAATAGAATGTGGTCCACTGGAGAAAGGAATGGCAAACCACTTCAGTATTCCTGCCTTGAGAACCCTGTGAATAGTATGAAAAAGGAAAAAGATAGGACACTGAAAGATGAACTCCTTGGGTTGGTAGGTGCCCAATATACTACTAGAGATCAGTGGAGAAATAACTCCAGAAAGAATGAAGGATGGAGCCAAAGCAAAAACAACATCCAGTTGTGGATGTGACTGCTGATAGAAGCAAGGTCCGATGCTATAAAGAGCAATATTGCATAGGAACCTGGAATGTTAGGTCCCTGAATCAAAGCAAATTGGAAGCGGTCAAATAGGAGGTGGCAAGAGTGAACGTTGACATTCTAGGAATCAGCGAACTAAAATGGACTGTAATGGGTGAGTTTAACTCAGATAACCATTATATCTACTACTGTGGGCAGGAATCCCTCAGAAGAAATGGAGTAGCCATCATGGTCAACAAAAGAGTCTGAAATGCAGTGAAAAGTGAAAGTGAAAGTGAAGTCATGTCAGACTCTTTGTGACCCCAAGGACTGTAGCCTACCAGGCTCCTCCCTACATGGAATTCTCCAGGCAAGAGTACTGGAGTGGGGTGCCATTTCCTTCTCCAGGGGATCTTCCCAACCCAGGGATCTAACCTGGGTCTTCTGAATTCCAGGCAGATGCTTTAACCTCTGAGCCACCAGGGAAGATGACAGAATAATCTGTTTTTTTCCAAGGCAAACCATTCAATATCATGGTAATCCAAGTCTATGCCTCCACCAGTAATGCTGAAGAAGCTGAAGTTGAATGGTTCTCTGAAGACTAACAAAACCTTTCAGAACTAACACCCAGAAAAGATGTCCTTTTCATTATAGGGGACTGGAATTCAAAAGTATAAAGTCAGGAACACCTGGAGTAACAGGGAAATTTGGCCTTGGAGTACAGAATGAAGCAGGGCAAAGGCTAGTAGAGTTTTGCCAAGAGAATGCACTGGTCATAGCAAACACCCTCTTTCAACAACACAAGAGAAGACTCTACACGTGGACATCACCAGATGGCCAACTCCGAAATTCGATTGATTATATTCTTTGTAGCCAAAGATGAAGAAGTTCTATACAGGCAGTAAAAACAAAGCTGGGAACTTATTTTGGCTCATGTCGTGAACTCCTTATTGCCAAATTCAGACTTAAATTGAAGAAAGTGGGGGAAAACCAATAGACCTTTCAGTTCAGTAGCTCAGTTGTGTCTGACTCTGTGATGCCATGAATTTCAGCACACCAGGCCTCCTTATCCATCACCAACTCCCAGAGTTTACCCATACTCATGTGCATCGAGTGAGTGATGCCATCCAGCCATCTCATCCTCTGTCATCCCCTTCTCTTCCTGCCCCCAATCCCTCCCAGCATCAGGGTCTTTTCCAATGAGTCAACTCTTCACATGAGGTGGCCAAAGTATTGGAGTTTCAGGTATGACCTAAATCAAATCCCTTATGATTATACAATAGAAATGAGAAATAGATTTAAGGGACTAGATCTGTTAAATAGAGTGCCTGATAAACTATGATGGAGATTCATGACACTGTACAGTAGACAGGGATCAAGCCATCCCCATGAAAAAGAAATGCAGAAAAGCAAAATGGCTGTCTGAGGAAGCCTTACAAATAGCTGTGAAAAGAAGAGAAGCGAAAAGCAAAGGAGAAAAGGAAAGATACACTCATTTGAATGCAGAGTTCCAAAGAATAGCAAGGAGAGATAAGAAAGCCTTCCTCAATGATCAAAGCAAAGAAACAGAGGAAAACAATAGAATGCAAAAGACTAGAGATCTCTTCAAGATAATTGGAGATACCAAAGGAACATTTCATGCAAAGATGGGCTTGATAAAGGACAGAAATTGTATGGCCCTAACAGAAGCAGAAGATATTAAGAAGAGATGGCAAGAATACACAGAGGAACTATACAAAAAAGATATTCATGACCCAGATAACCACGGTGTGATCACCCACCTAGAGCCAGACATCCTGGGCTATGAAGTCAAGTGGGCCCTAGGAAGAATCACTAGAAGCAAAGCTAGTGGAGGTGATGGAATTCCAGTTGAGTTATTTCAAATCCTAAAAGATGATGCTGTGAAAGTGCTGCACTCAATATATCAGCAAATTTGGAAAACTCAGCAGTGGCCACAGGACTGGAAAAGGTCAGTTTTCATTCCGATCCCAAACAAAGACTTCCAAAAAATGTTCAAACTACTGCATAATTGCACTCATCTTACACCCTAGCAAAGTAATGTCAAAATTCTTCAAGTCTGGCTTCAACAGTATATGAACTGTGAACTTCCAGATGTTCCAGCTGGATTTAGAAAAGACAGAGAAACCAGAGACCAAATTTCTATCATCCATTGGATCATAGAAAAAGTAAGAGAGTTCCAGAAAAGCATCTACTTCTGCTTTATTGTCTACAATAAAGCCCTTGACTGTGGATTGCAACAATCTGTGGAAAATTCTTAATGAGATGGGAATACCAGATCAGCTGACCTGCCTCCTGAGAAATCTGTATGCAGGTCAACAAGTAGCAATTAGAACTGGACATGGAACAACAGACTGGTTCTAAATCAGGAGAGGAGTATGTCAAGGCTGTATATTGTCACCCTGCTTATCTAACTTATATGCAGGATACCTCATGCAAAATGCCAGGCTGGATGAAGCACAAGCTGGAATCAAGATTGCTGGGAGAAATAATAATAACCTCAGATACACAGATGACACCACCCTCATGGCAGACAGTGAAGAAGAACTAAAGAGCCTCTTGATGAAAGTGAAAGAGGAGAGTGAAAAAGTTGGCTTAAAACTCAACATTTAGAAAACTAAGATCATGACATCTGGTCCCATCATTTCATGGGAAATAGATGGGGAAACAGTGGAAACAGTGAGAGACTGTTTTTGGGCTCCAAAATCACTGCAGATGGTGATTACAGCCATGAAGCTAAAAGATGCTTC
The DNA here is from genome assembly GCA_935064755.1 of Tragelaphus eurycerus. Classification (NCBI taxonomy): domain Eukaryota; kingdom Metazoa; phylum Chordata; class Mammalia; order Artiodactyla; family Bovidae; genus Tragelaphus; species Tragelaphus eurycerus. The sequence continues at coordinate 17,067,378 of CAKXYN010000041.1, forward strand.
AGATCAGATCAGTCGCTCAGTCGTGTCCGACTCTTTGCGACCCCATGAACCGCAGCACGCCAGGCCTCCCTGTCCATCACCAGCTCCCGGAGGTCACTCAGACTCACACCCATCAAGTCAGTGATGCCATCCAGGCATCTCATCCTCTGTCATCCCCTTCTCCTCCTGCCCTCAATCCCTCCCAGCATCAGAGTCTTCTCCAATGAGTCAACTCTTCGCATGAGGTGGCCAAAATACTGGAGTTTCAGCTTTAGCATCATTCCTTCTAAAGAAATTCCAGGATTGATCTCCTTCAGAATGGACTGGTTGGATCTTCTTGCAGTCCAAGGGACTCTCAAGAGTCTTCTACAACACCACAGTTCAAAAGCACCAATTCTTCGGCGCTCAGCCTTCTTCACAGTCCAGCTCTCACATCCATATATGACCACAGGAAAGACCATAGCTTTGACTAGGCGAACCTTTGTTGGTAAAGTAATGTCTCTGCTTTTGAATATGCTATCTAGGTTGGTCATAACTTTCCTTCCAAGGAGTAAGTGTCTTTTAATTTCATGAATGCAGTCACCATCTGCAGTGATTTTGGAGCCCAGAAAAACAAAGTCTGACACTGTTTCCACTGTTTCTCCATCTATTTCCCAGTAGTGATGGGACCAGATGCCATGATCTTCGTTTTCTGAATGTTGAGCTTTAAGCCAACCTTTTCACTCTCCACTTTCACTTTCATCAAGAGGCTTTTTAGCCCCTCTTCACTTTCTGCCATAAGAGTCGTGTCATCTGCATCTGAGGTTATTGATATTTCTCCCAGCAATCTTGATTCCAACTTGTGTTTCTTCCAGTCCAGCATTTCTCATGATGTACTCTGCATATAAGTTAAATAAACATGGTGACAATATGCAGCCTTGACGTACTCCCTTTCCTATTTGGAACCAGTCTGTTGTTCCATGACCAGTTCTAACTGTTGCTTCCTGACCTGCATACAGATTTCTTAAGAGGCAGATCAGGTGGTCTGGTATTCCCATCTCTTTCAGAATTTTCCACAGTTTATTGTGATCTACACAGTCAAAGGCTTTGGCACAGTCAATAAAGCAGAAATAGATGTTTTTCTGGAACTCTCTTGCTTTTTCGATGATCCAGCGGATGTTGGCAATTTGATCTCTGGTTCCTCTGCCTTTTCTCAAACCAGCTTGAACATCAGGAAGTTCACGGTTCACATATTGCTGAAGCCTGGCTTGGAGAATTTTGAGCATTACTTTACTAGCGTGTGAGATGAGTGCAATTGTTCGGTAGTTTGAGCATTCTTTGGCATTGCCTTTCTTTGGGATTGGGATGAAAACTGACCTTTTCCAATCTTGTGGCCACTGCTGAGTTTTCCAAATTTGCTGGCATATTGAGTGCAGCACTTTCACAGCATCATTTTTCAGGACTTGGAATAGCTCCACTGGAATTCCATCACCTCCACTAGCTTTGTTCGTAGTGATACTTTCTAAGGCCCACTTGACTTCACATTCCAAGATGTCTGGCTCTAGGTCAGTGATCACATCATCATGATTATCTGGGTCTTGAAACTCTTTTTTGTACAGTTCTTCTGTGTATTCCTGCCACCTCTTCTTAATATCTTCTGCTTCTGTTAGGTCCACACCATCTCTGCCCTTTATCGAGACTATCTTTGCATGAAATGTTCCTTTGGTATCTCTGATTTTCTTGAAGAGATCCCTAGTCTTTCCCATTCTGTTGTTTTCCTCTATTTCTTTGCATTGATCACTGAAGAAGGCTTTCTTATCTCTTCTTGCTATTCTTTGGAACTCTGCATTTAGATGTTTATATCTTTCCTTTTCTCCTTTGCTTTTTGCTTCTCTTCTTTTCACAGCTATTTGTAAGGCCTCCCCAGACAGCCATTTTGCTTTTTTGCATTTCTTTTCCATGGGGATGGTCTTGATCCCTGTCTCCTGTACAATGTCACGAACCTCATTCCATAGTTCATCAGGCACTCTATCTATCAGATCTAGGCCCTTAAATCTATTTCTCACTTCCACTGTATAATCATAAGGGATTTGATTTAGGTCATACCTGAATGGTCTAGTAGTTTTCCCTACTGTCTTCAATTTCAGTCTGAATTTGGCAATAAGGAGTTCATGGTCTGAGCCACAGTCAGCTCCTGGTCTTGTTTTTGCTGATTGTATAGAGCTTCTCCATCTTTGGCTGCAAAGAATATAATCAATCTGATTTCGGTGTTGACCATCTGGTGATGTCCATGTATAGAGTCTTCTCTTGTGTTGTTGGAAGAGGGTGTTTGCTATGACCAGTGCATTTTCTTGGCAAAACTCTGTTAGTCTTTTCCCTGCTTCATTCCGTGTTCCAAGGCCAAATTTGCCTGTTTCTCAAGGTGTTTCTTGACTTCCTACTTTGGCATTCCAGTCCCCTATAATGAAAAGGACATCTTTTTTGGGTGTTAGTTCTAAAAGGTCTTGTAGGTCTTCATAGAACCGTTCAACTTCAGCTTCTTCGGCGTTACTGGTTGGGGCATAGATTTGGATTACTGTGACATTGAATGGTTTGCCTTGGAAACGAACAGAGATCATTCTGTCATTTTTGAGATTGCATCCAAGTACTGCATTTCGGACTCTTTTGTTGACCATGATGGCCACTCCATTTCTTCTGAGGGATTCCTGCCCACAGTAGTAGATATAATGGTCATCCGAGTTAAATTCACCCATTCCAGTCCATTTTAGTTCGCTAATTCCTAGAATGTCAACATTCACTCTTGCCATCTCTTGTTTGACCACTTCCAATTTGCCTTGATTCATGGACCTGACATTCCAGGTTCCTATGCAGTATTGCTCTTTACAGCATTGGACTTTGCTTCTATCACCAGACACATCCACAGCTGGGTCTTCTTTTTGTTTTGGCTCCATCCCTTCATTCTTTCTGGAGTTATTTCTCCACTGATCTCCAGTAGCATATTGGGCCTCTACTGACCTGGGGAGTTTCTCTTTCAGTATCCTATCATTTTGTCTTTTCATATTGTTCATGGGGTTCTCAAGGCAAGAATACTGAAGTGGTTTGCCATTCCTTTCTCCAGCGGACCACACCCTGTCATCTCTCTCCACCATGACCCACCCATCCCAGGTTGCCCCTCTGGCATGGCTTAATTTCATTGAGTTAGACAAGGGTGTGGTCCTTGTGTGATTAGATTGACTAGTTTTCTGTGAGAACGGTTTTAGTGTATTTGCCCTCTGATGCCCTCTTTCAAGACCTACTGTCTTACTTGAGTTTCTCTTACCTGGGGCGTGGGGTATCTTGCCCCGGCTACTCCCGGCTGCTCCCGGCCAGCGAAGCACAGCCATCGCATCTTACCTTGGATGAGGGCTCTCTCCTCACCGCCGCCCTTCCTGACCTCGGTCGTGGGGCAGCTCTTCTCGGCCGCGCTTAGTGCGCTGGCCCTCACCGCCGTCCTTCCTTGGTCGTGGGGTAGCTCCTCTCGGCCGCGCTCTTAGTGCGCGACGCAGCCGGCGGGGCGCTCTTAATTGTGCGCCGGTCGCGGGAAGGCGAGGGCGCTCTTAAAAGATGCTTACTTCTCAGAAAAAAAGCTATGACCAACCTAGACAGCATATTAAAAAGCAGAGACTTTCCTTTGCTGACAAAATCCATCTAGTTTTTTCCTAGCAGGCATGTATGGATGTGAGAGTTGGACCATAAAGAAAGCTGAGCACCGAAGAATTGATAGTTTTGAACTGTGGTGTTGGAGAAGACTCTTGAGAGTCCCTTGGACTACAAGGGGATCCAACCAGTCCCTCCTCAAGGAAGTCAGTTCTGAGTATTCATTGGAAGGACTGATGCTGAAGCTGAAACTCCGATACATTGGCCACCTGATGCAAAAAACTGACTCATTGGAAAAGACCCCGATGCTGAGAAAGATTGAAGGCAGGAGGAAAAGGGGATGACAGAGGATGAGATGGTTGGATGGTATCACTGACTTGATGAATATGAGTTTGAGCAAACTCCAGGCATTGGTGATGGACAGGGAAGTCTGGCACGCTGCAGTCCATGGGGTCACAAAGAGTCGATCATGACTGAGTGGCTGAACTGAACTGAACTGATACTGTTTGTTGAACAGAAAATATCAATTGTTGAGCCTTTAGCTGCAGGATCCTTTTCGTTGATCTGAAAATAGAAACTTCACTTTCAGTCATTTATTTCTGTGTTTAATCTCCCATCCGTCCACCATGTCCAGGGCCCTATCTGCCCTCAGTGAACACACTTGTCCACCACTTCTTGCTCATACCTGGCCAGAATCCTAGGTCTTCACAGCCTGGCTTTTATCTTTTATCTTTCCTGAAATCGCTCATTTGGATGGTGTGATCACTGACCTAGAGCCAGACATCCTGGAATGTGAAGTCAAGTGGGCCTTAGACAGCATCACTACGAACAAAGCTAGTGGAGGTGATGGAATTCCAGTGGAGCTATTCCAAGTCCTGAAAGATGATGCTGTGAAAGTGCTGCACTCAATATGCCAGCAAATTTGGAAAACTCAGCAATGGCCAAAGGACTGGAAAAGGTCAGTTTTCATTCCAATCCCAAGGAAAGGCAATGCCAAAGAATGCTCAGACTACCACACAATTGCACTCATCTCACACGCTAGTAAAGTAATGCTCAAAATTCTCCAAGCCAGGCTTCCGCAATATGTGAACCGTGAACTTCCTGATGTTCAAGCTGGATTTAGAAAAGGCAGAGGAACCAGAGATCAAATTGCCAACATCTGCTGGATCATCCAGAGAGCAAGAGAGTTCCAGAAAAACATCTATTTCTGCTTTATTGACTATGCCAAAGCCTTTGACTGTGTAGATCACAATAAACTGTGGAAAATTCTGAAAGAGATGGGAATACCAGACCACCTGATCTGCCTCTTGAGAAATCTATATGTAGGTCAGGAAGCGACAGTTAGAACTGGACATGGAACAACAGACTGGTTCCAAATAGGAAAAGGAGTACATCAAGGCTGTATATTGTCACCCTGCTTATTTAACTTCTATGCAGAGTACATCATGAGAAACGCTGGGCTGGAAGAAGCACAAGCTGGAATCAAGATTGCTGGGAGAAATATCAATAACCTCAGATATGCAGATGACACGACTCTTATGGCAGACAGTGAAGAGGAACTAAAAAGCCTCGATGAAAGTGAAAGTGGAGAGTGAAAAAGTTGCTTAAAGCTCAATATTCAGAAAACGAAGATCATGGTATCTGGTTCCATCACTTCATGGGAACTAGATGGGGAAACAGTGGAAACAGTGTCAGACTTTATTTTCTGGGGCTCCAAAATCACTGCAGATGGTGACTGCAGCCATGAAATTAAAAGACGCTTACTTCTTGGAAGGAAAGTTATGACCAACCTAGATAGCATATTCAAAAGAAAATACATTATTTTGCCAACAAAGGTCCATCTAGTCAAGGCTACGGTTTTTCCAGTGGTCATGTATGGATGTGGGAGTTGGACTGTGAAGAAGGCTGAGCGCCAAAGAATTGATGCTTTTGAACTGTGGTGTTGGAGAAGACTCTTGAGAGTCCCTTGGACTGCAAGAAGATCCAACCAGTCCATTCTGAAGGAGATCAGCCCTGGGATTTCTTTGGAAGGAATGATGCTAAAGCTGAAACTCCAGTACTTTGGTCACCTCATGCAAAGAGTTGACTCATTGGAGAAGACTCTGACGCTGGGAGGGATTGGGGGCAGGAGGAGAAGGGGACGACAGAGAATGAGATGGCTGGATGGCATCACTGACTCGATGGACGTGAGTCTGGGTGAACTCCGGGAGTTGGTGATGGACAGGGAGGCCTGGAGTGCTCTGATTCATGGGTTTGCAAAGAGTCGGACACGACTGAGCAACTGAACTGAACTGAACACTTCAAAGATCAGATCTAAATTTAGTGATTTTAAAAAACAAATACAACATTTTAGGACATACAGTTTAATGGCATTACATACACAAGTTAGTGACCAGAGTTCTTGGACTCTTAATAGAAATTGATGAGACCAGGCAAAATTTCAGGCAGTGCTTTATTGAGACTTGTGCTGCAGCAGGAGGGAGTGAAAATAAGTAACAGGAGTGGGTGCCCTGGGCTTTCTAGGTGACTCAGTGGCAAAGAATCCACCCACAATTCGAGTTTGATCCCTGGGTCAAGAAGATCCCCTGGAGAAGGAAATAGCAACCCAGCCCAGTATTCTTGCCTGAGAAATCCCATGGACAGAGGAGCCTGGCAGGCTACAGTCCATGGGGTTGTAAAAGAATCTAACACAAATTAGCGACTAAACAACAAATAGGTGCCCTTGATTGCTCCCTGATCAGGGGCCCCTGGGGCAGGCAAGCTGGTCCCCTAAATGGATGATGGTAGGGGTGTGTCTAGTGATTGGACTGGAGGGGTGGCTTAGGTATTTGCCCTAGTCCCCTTGGCGGTGATATGTGTAGGGAGCATGCGTAATACCTGCTTTTGCTTCTGACATTTCAGAAGTGGTAGAGGGTTTTTGGTCTTTATGTATCTTGTTCCTAATTTGCCCCAACTATGCATGCACACAGTTGTTTTTAGTCCATTATAATTTCTTTGTATTTTGTTGCTTTGGGAAGATCCCCTGTAGGAGTGCATGGCAACCCACTCCAGTATTCTTGCCTGGAGAATCCCATGGACAGAGGAGCCCGGCGGGCTACAGTCCGTAGGGTTGCAAAGAGTCAGACATGACTGAAGTGACTCAGCGTGCACGCATACACCACTATCCATCTCCAGAGCTTTTTCTCCCGTCCAAACTGAAATTGCCTGCATTAACTCCCTACTGCCCCTCCCCCGAGACCCACTAGGAACCACCATTCTACTTTCTGTCTCTATCAGTCTGACTAGGTACCACATGTAAGTGGAGTCATGGAGTGTATGGCACTTTCTAATACAATCTTTATGATTTATTTCACTTAGCATAATGTCTTCAAGGTTTACCCAGTTGTAGCATGTATCAGAATTCTTTCTTTACAAGGCCGAATAATATTCCATTATGGGCTCCCCAGGTGGCACAGTGGTAAAGAAGCCACCTGGCAGTGCAGGAGATGCCAGAGACTTGGGTTGGATCTTGGAATGAGGAGCCTGGCGGACTACAGTCCATGGGATTGCAGAGTCAGACGCTACTGAACGCACACACATAGTATTTCATTGTATGTATATACCACAATATGTTTGTCCACTCATCCATGACTGAATATTTGAGTTGTTTCTACTTTTTGGCTATTGTAAATAATGCCACTATGAACACGAGGGTCTCTGCTTTCAATTCTTGTAGGTATGTACCCAGAAGTGAGAAGTGAACTTGCTCAGTCATGTGCAACTCTTTGTGATCCCATGCACTTGTAGCCTTCCTGGCTCCTCCATCCGTGGAATTTTCTAGGCAAGAGTACTGGAGTGGGTTGCCATTTCCTTCTGCTACAAATCTTCCCCACCTGGGAAATGAACCGAGGTCTCCCTCACTGCAGGCAGGACACTTTACCCTCTGAGCTACCAGGGAAGCCCACATACCCAGAAGAGGAATTGCTACATCATATGGTCATTTCAAGTTTTTGAGGAATTAGCATTCTGTTTTCCACAGCAGCTGCACCGCTTTACATATCTGCTAGTAATGCAAAGGGTTCCCATTTTCCCACATCCCCACCACTCTTTTCTTTCATTTATTTTTTAAAATAGTTATCATTCTACTGGATGTAAAGTGGAATCTCTGTGGTTTTGATTTGCATTTCCCTAATAATCAGTGCTCTTTTCACAAGCTTTTCACATGTCACCACTAACAGATTTCTAAAGGAACTCCTATCAACAGTTTTTCTAAATCTAACCCTCCAAAGGCCAGTATCTTTAATATTTTTCTTGTGTTTCAGAAGAAACTCCAGCATCCTCCCACTCCACTCTATGCTTAAACTCCTGCAGTTTGGTTTGTTACTTGTAACCATTTCTGATTCAGCTTTCCTAGGAGAAGGCAATGGCACCCCACTCCAGTACTCTTGCCTAGAAAATCCCATGGATGGAGGAGCCTGGTAGGGCATGGGGTCTCGAAGAGTCAGACATGACTGAGCAACTTCACTTTCACTTTTCACTCTGATGCATTGGAGAAGGAAATGGCAACCCACTCCAGTGTTCTTGCCTGGAGAATCCCAGGGACGGGGGAGCCTGGTGAGCTGCTGTCTATGGGGTTGCTCAGAGTCGGACACAACTGAAGCGACTTAGCAGCAGCAGGGAACTCTTTATTCCCTCTTGCCTCTAACTTTGTAGTTAATCACCACATTTGCTTTACCCAGCTATTTTTATAAAACATTTCTGCAACATTCTTATCATTCTCTGCTTATTTTTTGTAGGGAAAATGATGAATGATGGGAAAGAATATCCCTAAAAATGTTGTTTTCTACTTTAGTATAATAAACTCAGAAGCAGCACATTCAGAGTATACTTTCTCTTCTGGGGAATCTTCAGGATATATGTTTACAGTTGCCCCTTAAGCCTGTGTTCTTTCTTCTGCCACGATTTCAGGGCTGCCTGTGCTGTTGCAGCCAGCCCAGGGACCCTACAGGTGGAGGAACAGGAGACCCGGGGCTGGGGGTGTGCATAGGTGGGGTGGAAGTTGGAGACTGTGGTGAGGTGTACATTTCTCCTGCGTTTTCACATTTTCAGTATTGTCAATCCTTGGCATGCCTGGTTTTGGATCTCATAAGATAGAATGATAATTAAATGATATAATCTACATATAGCTCTTCACCTAGTGCTTGACCTTCAATATCAGATCAGTAAAGGTTAGCTATCTCCCTCTAAAAATGGCTACTTGAATATCAAAATTAAGAAATGCTCTTTGTTCAAGGGCGACTTGTCCCTAGCTGGTATTTAGGGGGCATAGGATATAGATATTTTATATGTTTTTAAATTTATGTTTTACATTTAATGGGACAAGATGGCTTTCTAATTGTATAGTAATTAAACTTAAACAAATGTTCTAGCAGGAAAGGGGATTGACTATGCCATCATTTCAGTGAGAAATGAGGAGAAGATCAATGCCTCAATTTTCCATAATCATTATAAGGGTTACATAGAATGTCATTTTTGATAATGGGGGGCTGCATCTTCATTGTCAGAATTTTTGAAGAAATGAGAAGGAGGAAAAAGTTATAGTGTAGTTATAGTATCACCGACAGCTTAGAAGATTTGAATTAATATTCTTCAAGGATCTATGGAGTTTTACCAAATAATAGATCAGCTCAAATTAAAATGAAAATTACTGTAATATTTTTCCTCTGAGAAAGAACTCCTTTGTCTGATCTGTCACCGTATCATCATTTATTCTTCTGTTATTAGAATAATCATCCAATCATATTTTTTTCTTTTAGGGTTGATTACAAGCTTAAAGACTTGCCATCAGCCTCTCTCCCTAAGGCCATTACTGTATCCTAGAAAGTTTCATTGTGATTCTGACAAAGCAGAATCTTGAACATACATCTATTTTTTCTGTTCTGTTTTTGGAAGGGAAATGAGTTAAAGTAACTATATAATTTGTCAGTAGTCAGAAATCACCACATTTGGACTTTTTTTTTTTAGTTTTGTGTCTTCTTTTTCTAGGGAATTTTACATCATGCTTTGCTAGAACCGTCTGTACAGATGTGGAAAAAACTGTGGGTTCACCCTCAGCTGATGAAAATGAGCTCAGTGCTAATACTGTGCAGAACTTACCTGCTCCGTCAGACGTGGTTACAGTTTTTGGGTGTTTGGTTTCTTAAACTGTGACTGTGCGTGCATCAGTTTGCCCAGTCACGTCTGACTCTTTGTGGACTGTAGAGCTCACTGGGCTCCTCTGCCCATGGGATTCTCCAGGGAAGAACTGGCGTGGGTTGCCATTTCCTCTTCCAGGGGATCTTCCGGACCCAGGGATTGAACTCATGTCTTCTGTGTCTCATGCATTGCAGGTGGATTCTTTACTGATGAGCCATCAGTGAAGACCTGAACTGTGGCTACTTTCTGCCATCTCTCTATTTGAAAAAAAGATGTGTTCTCTATTACTTTGACTCAGGGATCAGGCTTTCAGGAGAAGATCATGGTTCTTCAAGGCTTCAATGTTCTTACTTCCCTGCCTTGCAAAACATATCACAGCATTCCATTTAGGGTTGTTAGGGTGCCTCTGACCAAGCCCTGTGCAACTAGATCTGACCCATGATGCAAAATTCCAGGTGATGCTTTGAGAATTCGATGTGGTATTTTCATTTGTCTCCCTAGTGAGTGGATACATATTGCTTCCAGTTTGCAAGATGTAGTCTTCTCAGCTGTAAAGAGAATCCTGTGGGTATCTTTGATCATGGACACGATATTTTAAAATTAGAGATGTGACCTCACATAGAGAACAGAGCAGTTTTTGTTTCCACTGGCTAGAAATGGTTCCTGACTATCAACATAAACAATAGACACTGAACGATGCAACATGCTCTAAAGTGTTAACTGCTAGTATTGTTTTCATACTAAAACCAGTCAACCAATCACAGAATGAACAGAAAGCAGTGCTTTTCTTCACCCCACTCTGCCTCAGGCTTTGTTTCTATCCAAGGTTGTAATCTTTATCTCTTCAAGATTTAACACATTTTCATACCAGCTCCATTGTTCCTAACATTTTTCACTTTCCCTGGGAAAAGTCTTTTGACAGTGAATACTCTCAGGACACACCTCTTTAGTGTGCTACACAGTGTCTCATTCCCAGCATCTCGTCTTGTTAGTGGAGCTCAATAAATGATGGCTAAATAAAGGATGAGCTTTTCCTTATTTTATGCTTCTCTATCATTTAAACTTTTTAAAAAGGCCATTGGCTGGTGACATATGACAATGTTATGCTGGTTTTCATAGCACATGGGACTGTGCCTCCATGTCTGATCAAGGAGGAACAAGAAGGCTCCATTTTCTGACTATAAAGTGTTAGGTTCAAAAGGGAGGGGACATATGTAAACCTATAGCTGATTCATGTTGATGTTTGACAGAAACCAACACAATTCTTTCAAGCAATTATCCTTCAATTAAAAAAAAATATAAAATAGAATTCAACTTCCCAACCAAAAAGACCCACAACGAATTCAATATGAATTACCATTATTTACTTACAAAATGCAAATACAGTAAAACAATCTAACCTGAATAATGAGAGCATGAATGTGAAAGTGAAGGGCTCAGTCATGTCCGATTCTTTGCGACCTCATGGACCGTAGCCTACCACACTCCTCCGTCCATGGGATTTTCCAGGCAAGAGTACTGGACTGGGTTGCCATTTCCTTCTCCAGAGGATCTTCCCAACCCAGGGATTGAACCCGGGTCTCTTGCATTGTAGGCAGACACTTTACCATCTCAGCCACCAGGGAAGTATCTCATAACTTTTCACAATTAAAAAAAAAAAACAAACAAACAACTCTTCTAGCATGTTTTCTTTCTTTTTTAATGGTTTTTGAAAACCTCCCAAGTTGTAGGAGCATCTGTTCTCACACATTTCTAGCTGTCTGCTTGGCCTCTTTACTGTGGACCCAAAGGTATGTCCCATGGGTCTACATTTCATTATGTCCCAAGCTGAACCCATCTTTTTTTTCTTCTTTGTTTTTAATGTCTTCCCTTAAAAAAAATTTTTTTTTTTTAAATTTTATTTTTGACTCGTTGGCATGTGAGATCTTAGTTCCCCAACCAGGGATCAAACCCACCTACCCTGCATTGGAAGAGTGGAATCTCAACCACTAGACCACCAGGGAAGTCCCCATCCTTTTTTCTTTTAATAGATTTCCCCTCACTGTTAACATCATCACACTTACTCCAGCTACTTCTTCCAGGGATTTGGCATCATGCTTGACTTCACCCTTTCCTACATAGTTTCTGGTCCATGGCCAAACACTGCCAATGCCACCTACCCAGCATCATTTAACCCATCTCCTTGTCTGCATACCCAACTGCAACTTACTTCACCACATCTTGTGTGTTTGGTTTTCTTTCTTCTTTCTGTCCTAGTCCCTCTCTTTAAACCAAAGGATATCTACTCTCTTCAAATTGTCTTGCAGCATACATCTAATTAGGTCACCCATCCATTCACTTTTCATCCTGAGGCCCCCCAAATTGTTATGAAGCAAAGTATGAGCTTTATAGCTATTGTGACAGTAAAGAATCTGCCTGCAGTGCAGAAGACCTGGGTTCAATCTCTGGGTTGGGAAGATTCCCTGGAGAAGGGAATGGTAACCCACTCCAGTGTTCTTGCCTGGGACATCACTTGTACAGAGGAACCTGGTGGACTACAGTCCACGGGGTCGCAAAGAGTTGGACACAGCTGAGTGATTTCACTTTCACTTTCTTTCTAGAACTGTGTTTTCCAATAGAGTACAATTTGCACCACGTACACAATTTAAAATTTTGTCCTAGTCACATTAAAAAGTTAAAAGGAAGTTATATATTTGTAACCCAATATTTTATTAAATTATCAGTTCAACATGTCATCAATGTAAAAGTATTAATATTTAACATTCTACTTTTCTACTAAACCTTGAAATATGGTTTTAGCTGCATTTCAAAGGCTCAATGCCATATGAGGGTAATGGCTACCCCATTAGACAGTGAAGCTCTAGAACTTTCTCTATGTGTTACGGATTTGTTTCTGTCTCTATTTTTCTTTCCTCTGTTTATGGAGTACGTTCAAGTAACACTCAATGTCCATGTCTGTAAATCATCTGTATTATCTTGCCACCATGTCTTTGTGCTGTTTTGTACCCATGAGATGCTATTTCCCTCCCATGCTGCCTAGTCTTACAGATGCTTTAACACTTTGTTCAAATGCAACCTGTCCCGGGAGGTCTTATCTTCCCTCACATGAAGTAAGCTTTCCCCTCTCTGACTTTTCAGGGCTTATATTCTGAGATGGCGCTTAACAACCTTAATTTTTCTACACAGCCATCATATCTCTTTTACCAGGTCATACATCTCTTGAGACCAAGGACTGTGTTTTCTTCTTTGTGTAACAAAGCTTAGCCCTGTGCTTGTGAGCAAATGAATGCTTAATGAATCATAAGTTAAACTCTACCTGAGGGTGATTTTTGTTAACTAGGTTTAGCAAATGATTGCAAATAATCAGAAATGAAAAATGTGTATGTGGATACATATGTAGTTATTTTGGATTGATGTGACTTTTATAACAGTGCTTTCAAGTTGGGGAAAAATGTAGTTTTACCAACCACAGCATACTCATAATGAGACAGGAGGAAGGGGCCAGGGCATAACCTTTGAAAGAATGGCATAGGGACTTCACTGGCAGTCCAATGGTTAAGAGTCTGTGTCTCAACAGTAGGGGACACAGGTTCCTTAGGTCAGGTAACTAAGATCCTTCATTCTGTGTGGCTTGACCCAAAAGAAAAAAGAAAGAATGACACAGTCACTGAGGATATGACAAAACTCGTTGGAAGTAACTAGATAGAAGATGGTGGAAGGTTCCATTTCCGGTGAACCTTGAGCCTCATTATACACTCATAATATATTAGCATATGCTACATGACATACTCACAAATGCCACATGAGTTAGTATCAAGGCCCACTATAAAAGGACAACAAAGTGAGGGATAGCCCAATTCCTGGAAATATCGGCCCCTTCTCCAAAATAGTTGGAATAATCCTTCCACTCATTAGCCTATGAAATTACCCAGCCCATAAAAATTAACCTTCTCATATTTTGGGGCTTCTTTTGCCTTTTGAGATGGACTGCATTCTGCCTATGAACTGTGTATCTGTGTCAGTAAACCTGCTTTCACTTTACTGTGGCTTGCTCTCAAATTATTTCCTGCGAGAAACCAAAGACCTTCACTTGGTGTCCTGTCCCAGGAGCTCACCTGAGCCCTGGCACGTGACCATCCTCTCATGACCTATTTTCTGGCAGCAATGCGGTTTGTGTAAAGGGTTGATAAATACATATTTCATTCAGTCCAGTTCAGTCGCTCAGTCATGCCCGACTCTTTGCGATCCCATAGACTGCAGCACGCCAGGCCTTCCTGTCCATCACCACCTCCCAGAGTTTACCCAAACCCATGTCCATCGAGTTGGTGATGCCATCCAACCATCTCATCCTCTGTCGTCCCCTTCTCCTCCTGCCCTCAATCTTTCCCAGCATCAGGGTCTTTTCAGATGAGTTAGCTCTTCACATCAGGTGGCTGAAGTATTGGACTTTCAGCTTCAACATCAGTCCTTCCAATGAACGCCCAGGATTGATCTCCTTTAGGATGGACTGGTTGGATCTCCTTGCATATTTGCATTCACATATTTCATTAATTAAGTGCCAGATGAATATTTTCATAGATCTTTACAGTCATGATGATTAGCCATTCTTCGAGACAGGATGCTGTGGGAGCTCGCTTTTCTTTTGCTTATCAGTTACAAGCTAAGGACCACAGGGAATCAGACTCTGCCTCTCCGGCCTCTCCCTGAGCTGTTTAACTGAGCTTTCTCTCTTGTCGGCTGTACAATGCTCATTTCTCTCGGATGATTGAGTCTGGAAATTGTCTCTAAGAAAGCTTGATATTAGGGAGGTTTAAATATAGATTTTTAAAAATGATGGTGTCTCTCCTTAATTTGCCTTGGATTGTTTCCTGCTATTGTAAAATAGATTCTTCTAATAGAAATGCCTAAGATTCATTCATTGGTGCATCAGAACATGCCAAGTTTCCATATTTCAACCCAGTTTCTTTTTTTTTCTCTTGGACATACCTGAGTGGAAAGTTCTCTTTGGTCTCTGAGGATAGCAGATGTTGTCAATTCTTCATCCCATCTCCTGGGATCTCTTGATCATTTCAGCCTGTTCCAGCTTGACTTCTAACATCTAGGACCTTAGAACCATCATTGAACATGCCTGAGAATTCAAGTACTCCTGTGCAGCCCCTAACTGATTACTGAAGGATGTGGGGGTAATCCACTCCAGCTCCCCCAGGCCTTGCTGGGAGGACATGCACTTCACACTGTTTCCAACAGCGTCTCCATCACCCACTTCATTCGCTCACAGTGCTTGCTGCCTTATAAGGCACCTTTCATTTGTTTGCCTCCCCTTTTCTTCCTGTGCCCCTCCACTCAATGTGGGTTTTTTGCCCCTCCCAAATCAACTCGATGCATTCAGTCCTCAATGCAGTGCCTGGTTTCTGAAGAGTTTAAGATACTGAGCTAATCAAGGATTTAAAGCCCTCTTTATTTTTCTTTTCTCACTCGTCTCCTGTCTCCCTTCCCTATGACTTTCCTTTACTTAACCTCGTATTTGTAGAATGCCTGTTTTATTGCAACCCCCAAACAACAGAGATGAGACACAGTTATTAAAAAAAGTTATTCTTTTTTTTTTCCCTTCAAGAATTTCAAAGTTGATGTTTGGCAGAAATCAACACAATTCTGTAAAGCAATTATCCTTCAATTAAATAAATAAGTAAAATTTTAAAAAGAATTTCAAAGTCTCTCCAGAGAGACAGAACAGGAAAGACAATGTTATAGTACAGAGTAGTAAGTGTGCTAAGATGGAGAGAAATACAAGTTGATATCAAAGTGAAGCTGGTAAAGAATCTGCCTGCAATGCAGAAAACACTGGTTTGATTCCTGGGTCAGGAAGATCCTCTGAAGAAGGGATAGATTACCCACTTCCAGTATTCTTCAGCTTCCCTGGTGGCTCAGTCAGTAAAGAACCCATCTGCAATGCAGGAGAGCTGGGTTTGATCCCTGGGTTGGGAAGATTCTGTGGAGGAGGGCATAGCAACCCAGTCCAGTATTCTTGCCTGGAGAATCCCCAAGGACAGAGGAGTCTGGCGGGCTGCAGTCCTTGGGGTTGCAAAGAGTCAGACATGACGGAGCATCTAAGAACAGCGCATCAGAGTGAAATGCAGGGGAAAATACAGGACATCAGAGATGGCTTTCCATAGGAGTTGATGCCCAGACTGTTTTAAAGTGGTTTTTCTCAAAGTGTGGTTTCTGTATCCACATCAGCATCCCTGGGAATTTCTTAGTAATGCTGACTTTCAGAGCTCACCCCAAAAGTGTACCGTCTGCTGGGTGCGCTCTGGGCCCTTGGACACAGCTGTGTGTGCTCCAACAAGCCCTTGATTCTGATGCCCTTGTCTCACTTCACAATCACCTTCCAAATACTTTTACTTGTCTCAGAGTCAGCTGCTGGAGTTACCGAAATTCAAATTGTGCTCTTGAACTACCAGCATTTTTAATTGCCTGGGGCTGCTTTGGATGACGGCAGCCTAGTTATATAGCAGACTTTCTACTGATTTCTGCTGAATCACATTCCACTGAATGTATCATGAAATTTATACAAGTTGGTTTGTCCTTGTTTTCCTTTTCCTTTAAACTTAATGACTTTTTCAGCCTCCTATTGATCTCAATGACATTAGTTTTTTTGTCTTTGATTTTTTTTTCTTAAGGAGCAAAAAATAGAATAAAAAATTGTTTCAACTTATCTCTACTAATGAATGCCGAATGGAGAAAATGGTGTTGATTTTGATAAAACACTAGTGAAAGCCAACAAGAGAAAATTAATTATTTATTCTAAACTCTTAATTCTAAATTATTAAAACTCATGGACACATGTGGTCGTCTTGATCCTAACTTTTACATGAACTACTGTAGGGTAGCCCTCCATCAGTCATTTACAAACCATCATGAACCCAGTAAAAAAAGAAAATCAGTTTGGAAGACTTGGTGTTGTATCAGATTGATACCTGGATGATTACTTTAAAAAAGTATGATTTCTTTACAATTGGTTGATTGTTTTACAATTTTAAGTCTGGCAATGGAAAAAACTTCTTGGTCTGAGTGGGTATTAAGTGGTTTTCCTCTTATTATGTGTAACTGTCACATCATAATAAAACATACTAAAAATCCAAACAATTTGAAATATAATATTTCAAATCCTGGCACTAAAATTTTTTGGCAAGCTATTACCAATGTCATTAGAGAAAAATAAATAAAAACATATACCAAACATTAACCAGTAGCAGAGAGTGCCAAATGATTTTTTTTGTGTGTGTGTTCTTACAGCTTTGTTAATCCTGATTTCTCAAATGCAAAATCATTCTGTGGTCATCCTACAGAGACATGCCCATGCATTATCATTTTATACTTAATCACATTCATCTTTATTATGTACTGAACACATAACCCCATTTGATCTATATAGCATAGGGGGAGCTGAAGCTGATCTAAATCATGTAGATTTAGATTGGTCTCTTTCCAGACTAGGTCCTATTCTTACCCTCCTGTTCATTAGGATCATTATCATTTTCTCTATGAATCCAGATTAAAAATCTGAGTTTTATCTTTGACTTCTCCTGTCTTTCAGGGCTTCCCTGGTGGCTCAGAGGGTAAAGCGTCTGCCTGCAATGCAGGAGACCTGGGTTCGATCCCTGGGTCAGGAAGATCCCCTGGAGAAGGAAATGGCAACCCACTCCAGTACTCTTGCCTGGAAAATCCCATGGACAGAGAAGCCTGATAGACTACAGTCCATGAGATCACAAAGAGTCGAACACGACTGAGCGACTTCACTCACTCTCCTGTCTTAGTCAGCTCAGACCACCATAAAAAATATCAAGATTATGTGATTTAAACAATAGAATTTTATTTCTTATGGTTCTGGAGGCTGCAAAATCCAAGGTCAAGATGCTGGCAAGGTAGATTTCATGATGAGGCTTCTTATCTTGGCTTGTAGGTGGCTACCAACCATCTTCCTATGTGTTCACATGACCTCTTTGTGTGTGCAATGGGAGAGAGAGAGAGAGAGACAGACAGACAGAGATGGAAAGCTCTCTTATTGTGAGGGCTTATTGACAGCCCGACCCTCATGACCTAGTGCTAAGTCACTTTAGTCATATCCAACTCTTTGCAACCCCATGAACTGTAGCCTGCTGTCCATGGGATTTTCCCAGGCAAGAATACTGGAGTGGGCTGCCATTTCCTTCTCCAGAAGATCCTCCCAACTCAGGGATCAAACCCACATCTCTTGTGTCTCCTGCATTGCCAGGCAGGTTCTTTACCACCAGCGCCATCTCTCTTCTAACCCAATTAACTTCCAAAGATCCCCATCTCCAAATACCATCGCTTTGAGGGTTAGAGCTCCAACATATGACTTTGAGAGGAACACAAACTTTCAGCCTGTAATGTCTCCCTTTTCTCTTAGTCACCAGATCTTGCCAAGTTTTTTTTTTTTTTTTTTTTGTCATACACATTCATCTGTACCTTCCTTTCCACTCTCATCAAGACCATCTGAATTCAGAACCCTTATTATTTAATGCATGGGCTATTGCGATAGCTTTTTAATGGCACTTGCCTTTAAAATTTCTTATCTTAATCCATTATGCACACAATTCCCAGTCCAGTCTTCCCCAAATAACTCAAACTGTGTTGATACCTCCCTGAACGGTGTCAGTGATTCGCAGTTGTCTGTCAGTAAGGCAAGGGTGCCTGATCTGGCTAAGAGTTTCCCACAGTCAGTTCACAGATTTACCTTTCCAATTCTCATTTTCCTCTGTTTCCACCTTTCAACAGCCAGGCTAATGGCCCCATGCTCCTGCATCCCAGGTTCATGGCTTCCACATGTGGAAGCCCTCCTTTCTCCTCCCCAGCTATTTGGAGTGTAGCTGTCTTTCCACTCAAGATGGCCTCCTCTAAGGATCACTAAACTTAAGTTAATGTGTTCTGAACTTCTCCTTTGGCAGTGTTACCTTACTATGCAAGTATAAATGCACCCATGAACAATATATGGTGTCTCTGTGTGTGTGTGTTTTAAAGGAATCATCTTATTCATATCATCTCACAACTAGCTGCTGGTTTTTTAATTTAGCAGTAGAACAATTTGCTTTTCTTAAGATTTACCTGTGTAGATTTATTTAATCCCCCTTATTTATCTGTATGATATTTCACTGACTACCACACTTTAATATGAGATTCCCCTCTCCATGTATATTTAATTTATTTTCAATTTTCATTTGCCATCCTAGAAGTTTCACAAATGTTTTTGGTACATGTCTCCTTCTGGCATCTCTTCTGAAAGTTTCCTTTCTGTTTTCTTGGTGTTGTCACTTTGATATTATCACTTCAGAAACAAGGATTCTATTTTTTTCTTTTTTTAAAAAATTTGAGATATAATTGTCATCTGATATTATATTATTCATCGCACATGCTAGTAAAGTAATGCTCAAAATTCTCCAAGCCAGGCTTCAGCAATATGTGAACTGTGAACTTCCTGATGTTCAAGCTGGTTTTAGAAAAGGCAGAGGAACCAGAGATCAAATTGCCAACATCCGCTGGATCATCGAAAAAGCAAGAGAGTTCCAGAAAAACATCTATTTCTGCTTTATTGACTATGCCAAAGCCTTTGACTGCGCGGATCACAATAAACTGTGGAAAATTCTGAAAGAGATGGGAATACCAGACCACCTGATCTGCCTTTTGAGAAATCTGTATGCAGGTCAGGAAGCAACAGTTAGAACTGGACATGGAACAACAGACTTGTTCCAAATAGGAGAAGGAGTTCGTCAAGGCTGTATATTGTCACCCTGTTTATTTAACTTATATGCAGAGTACATCATGAGAAACGCTGGGCTGGAAGAAACACAAGCTGGAATCAAGATTGCCGGGAGAAATATCAATAACCTCAGATATGCAGATGACACCACCCTTATGGCAGAAAATGAAGAGGAACTAACAAAACCTCTTGATGAAAGTGAAAGTGCAGAATGAAAAAGTTGGCTTAAAGCTTGACATTCAGAAAACGAAGATTATGGCATCCGGTCCCATCACTTCATGGGAAAGAGATGGAGAAACAGTGGAAACAGTGTCAGACTTTATTTTTCTGGGCTCCAAAATCACTGCAGATGGTGACTGCAGCCATGAAATTAAAAAATGCTTACTCCTTGGAAGGAAAGTTATGAACAACCTAGATAGCATATTCAAAAGCAGAGACATTACTTTGCCAACAAAGGTCCGTCTAGTCAAGGCTATGGTTTTTCCTGTGGTCATGTATGGATGTGGGAGTTGGACTGTGAAGAAGGCTGAGTGCCGAAGAATTGATGCTTCTGAACTGCGGTGTTGGAGAAGACTCTTAAGAGTCCTTTGGACTGCAAGGAGATCCAACCAGTCCATTCTGAAGGAGATCAGCCCTGGGATTTCTTTGGAAGGAATGATGCTGAAGCTGAAACTCCAGTACTTTGACCACCTCATGTGAAGGGTTGACTCATTGGAAAAGACTCTGATGCTGGGAGGGATTGGAGGCAAGAGGAGAAGGGGATGACAGAGGATGAGATGGCTGGATGGCATCACTGACTCGATGGACTTGAGTCTGAGTGAACTCCGGGAGTTGGTGATGGACAGGGAGGCCTGGTGTGCTGTGATTCATGGGGTTACAAAGAGTTGGACACGACTGAGCAACTGATCTGATCTGATTATATTATTTTCAGATGTACAACATGATGTTTTGATATTAAAAATTTTTACTGAAATATAGTTGGTTTACAATGTGTTAGCTTCAGATGTACAGCAAAGTGATTCAGTTATACACACACACACACACACACACATGGGCTTCCCAACTGGCACAGTGGTAAAGAACCTGCTTGCCAATGCAGGAGATTTAAGAGATGTAGGTTTGATTTTTGGGTTGGGATGATCCCCTGGATTAGGAAATAGCAACCCACTCCAGTATTCTTGCCGAGGAAGGCAATGGCACCCCACCCCAGTACTTTTGCTGGGAAAATCCCATGGACGAAGGAGCCTAGTAGGCTCCAGTCCATGGGGTTGCTAAGAGTCGGACACGACTGAGCGACTTCACTTTAACTTTCCACTCTGATGCATTGGAGAAGGAAATGGCAACCCACTCCAGTGTTCTTGCCTGGAGAATCCCAGGGACAGGGGAGTCTGGTCAGCTTCCGTCTATGGGGTTGCACAGAGTCGGACACGACTGAAGCGACTTAGCAGCAGCAGCAGCAGTATTCTTGCATAGAAAATTCCACTGATAGAGGATCCTGGTGGGCTACGGTCCATGGGGTCACAAAAAGTCAGACATGATTGAGTGACTGAACATACGCATATGTATATACATATATTCTTTTTTCCTTGTTCTTTTCCAATATAGGTTATTGTAAGATATTGTGTATAGCTTCCTGTGCTATATAATAGGTCCTGTTGGTTATCTATTTTATATATAACAGTGTGTGTATTTTAATCTCAAACTCTTAATTTGTCCCACCTCAACTTTCCCCTTTGGTAACTGCAATGATCTGATGTTTGTATATAATGCAAAATGATTACAGCAATAAGTCTAGTGAACTTTCATCACCACAAGTAGTCATACATTTCTTTCTTGGGATGAGAATTTAAAGATTTACTATCTTAGCAACTGTCAAATATACAATACAGTGTTATTAACTATAGTCACCATGCTCTATATTACATTCTTACGACATTTATTTCCTAACTGGACATTTGTACCTTTTGACCCCATTCACCCATTTTACCCCCATCTCCTCATGTTTCTGGTAACTGTTGTGTGGTATTTCTCTTTCTTTGGCTGACTTACTTCACTTGGTATAATGCTGTTGAGATCTATTTATTGTTGCAAAGGGCAATATTTCCTTCTTTTTTCTGACATATGTGAATATTTCTACATATGACACAACTTCTTTATCCATCCATCCATCCATGGACATTTAGTTGTTTCCGTAGCTTGGCTGCAGTGAACATGGTGCTGCATATAACCTTTTGAACTAATGTTTTCATCTCCGTCAAATAAATACCAAGAATTGGAATTGTTGGATCATATGGTAGTTCTATTTTAAATTTTTTGAGGACCCTCCATACTGTTTTCCACAGTGATTGCAGCAACTACATTCCAACCAACAGTGCACAAAAGTTACCTTTTCTCTACGTATTTGCCCAAACTTACTTCTTATCTTTCAGATCATAGGCCATTCTAACAGGTGTGAAGTGATATCTCACTGTATTTTTGATTGGCACCCCCCTGGTGACTAGTGATGTTCCATACTTTTTCATGTTCTTATTGACCATCAATATGTCTTCTTTGGAAAAATGTGTATTTAGATCTTCTGTTCCTTTTTAATTGATTTATTATTTTTTTTCTTGTTGAGAATTATAAGTTCTTTGGATATTAACCTCTTGTCAGATGTGTTATTTTCAAGTATTATCTTTCATTTAGGTGATTGCTTTTTAGTTTTATAGATGATTTCCTCTGCTGTGTGGAAACTTTTTAGTTTGATGCAGTTCCATTTGTTAATTTTTGCTTTTGATGTCTTTATTTTTGGTTCATATTCAAAACTTACCCCTTATTTTTTTTTCTTTATGGTTTTGGCCTTACATTCCAGTTTTTGATCCATTTTAATTTGATTTTTGTTTATGGTATAATATAGTGTTTCTGTTTTATTTTTTTGCATGTAGCTGTTCAGTTTCCCCAAGACTGTTTATTGATGAGACTGTCCTTTCTCCGTTGCATATTCTTGGCTCCTTTGCTGTAAATTACTTGACCATATATGGCTGGGTTTATTTCTGGACTGTTTATTCTGTTCCATTGATCTATGTGTCTGTTTTTATGCCAGCACCATACCATTTTGATTACTGTAGCTTTGTAATAAAGTTTGAAACCAGAGAGTATGTCTCCAGCTTTATTTTTTTTTGTCTAGGGTGCTTTGGCTATTTTAGGACTGTTTGTTCTATTTCTGTGAAAAATGCCATTGGATTTTTGATAGTGTTTGGAAGAGGGAAATTTCTTCCTCTACCCTTTTATAGTTCTTGTGCCTAGATTAATAATAAAATTGACATGTCAGGTTAATGGGAGAAAAAGTAATTTAATTTTGTGTTCAGAGGAGACCATAAAATGATGTTCATAGCATGACTACAAGCAGGCAACATTTATATATTTATTTTAATACAGATAAATGAGAAAATTGTGAGGATTTTACCAGACAAAGAAACTTAGGTTTGGGTGCTTAATTAGTAAAAAATGTAAGGAAAGTTTGAGCTTGGGAAGGGCATCAGTAAAGAAATAACAAGGTTTGTTTATACTGTCTTCTTGGCTCTGAATTCTCAGTCTCTGGTGACAAAGATGTCTTTCTACCTCCTGGTAAAAGGAGAATACCTTTCATTTGGGAGATTTAGTTCCTACTTTCAGGAATACAGAAAGAAGAATTGGATGTCCTTCTTGCCTCAGTTGTTCCTTAAATAATTTTAATTCAAAGTAATCAACATGGCACTGAGGCATATTTTGGGGGTGGCCTGCCCTAAGCCCTGACAATAGGGATTGCATTGAATCTGTGGATTGTTTTGGGTATTTTGGACATTTAAAAAATATTAATTCTTCCAACTCATGGGCTGGTAATATTTTTCCATTCATTTATTTATGTCTTTTCCAATGGTTTTCATCAATGTTATAATTTTTATAGTCTTTCATCTCCTTGGTTAAATTTGTTCCTTCGTATTTTTTTCTTTTTGCAATTCTAAATGTGATGATTTTCTTAGTTTCTCTTTATGGTAGTTAATTACTAGTGTAAACAGTTACAACAGATTTCTGTGTACTGATTTTTGTATCTTGCAACTTACTGAATTTGTTTATTAGTTCTAACAGGTTTTGGTGGTATTGTCAGGATTTTATGTATACATGTAAATAATTTCATCTATGACATGACAAGTGACAATTTCACCTCTTCCTTTCCAATTTGGATGACTATGATTTCTTTTTCTTACCTAATTGCTGTGGCTAGGACTTCCAATACCACAATGAATAAAAGTGGTGGTAAGAATGGACATCCTTGTCTTGTTACTGATCTTACAGAAAATGCTTTCAGCTTTTAACTGTTGAATGTGATATTAGCTGTGGGCTTGTCATACACAGTCTTATTATGTTTATGTTTATTCCTCTATACTCACTTTTTAGAGAGTTTTTATCATAAATGGATGTTGAATGCTGTCAAAAGCTTTTTCTGAAGTAACTTAAGTATTTTATATATCATAAATAAATTATTGATTGTTTAACTAAGACTATAATGCAGTCCATTCTGAAGGAGATCAATCCTGGAATTTCTTTGGAAGGAATGATGCTAAAGCTGAAACTCCAGTATTTTGGCCACCTCATGCGAAGAGTTGACTCATTGGAGAAGACTCTGATGCTGGGAGGGATTGAGGGCAGGAGGAGAAGGGGACGACAGAGGATGAGATGGCTGGATGGCATCACTGACTTGATGGGTGTGAGTCTGAGTGACCTCCGGGAGCTGGTGATGGACAGGGAGGCCTGGCGTGCTGCGGTTCATGGGGTCGCAAAGCGTCGGACACGACTGAGTGACTGATCTGATCTGATAATGCTAATTTATTGTATTTTCTCATTCTTGTTAATGTATAAAAGTTTTTTTTCCTCAGTCTAAACCTGTCTTCCAATGATAATATATATTTTCTAGGCTAATTTTGTTGTTGTTAAATTATGTAAGTGCCTTAAAACTAAATGAATACATTACTGTAGTCTGCTTTTGGGAATACTATGGATAGGTTTCCTAAATAAGTGAATTTAGGATTCTAAAGGAGATCCTAAAGGAAATCAGTCCTGAATATTCATTGGAAATACTGATGCTGAAGCTGAAACTCCAATACTTTGGCCACCTGAAGTGAAGAACTGATTCATTGGAAAAGACCTTGATGCTGGGAAAGATTGAAGGCAGGAGGAAAAGGGGATGACACAGGATGAGATGGTTAGATGGTATCACTGACGCAATGGACATGAGTTTGAGTATGCTCTGGGAGTTGGTGAAGGACAGGGAAACCTGGCATGCTGCAATCCATGGGGTCACAAAGAGTCAGACACAACTGAGTGACTGAACTGAACTGAAATATGTGAATGAGAAATATCTCAGTTGTTTTATGTTCTTATTTTCATAGAAAAAATAGTAATATTTACCTGAATTAGGAACTTACTACTGCCAGTGGTTCCTTGTTAAAACTTCAGGATGTTCATTGCAGTACTATTTTATAGCCAGGATGTGGAATTGACTTAAATGTCCATTGGCAAAGGAACTGATAAAGAAGATGTGAGACATGTACACACTGGAATATTAGCTGTAAAAATTGAAAAAATAATGCCATTTTCATGGACCTAGAGATTGTCACACAGAATGAAGTAAGTCAGAAAGATAAAGAGAAATATCATATAATATTGCTTATATGTGGAATCTAATGGTACAGATGAACTTTTTGGTAAGCAAAAATAATGACAAATATAGACAACAAATTTATGATTACCAAGGGGGAAAGGGTAAGTGGGATAAATTGGGAGATTGGTATTGGTATATATACACTACTATATATAAAATAGATAACTAATGAGAACCTACTGTATAGAACAGGAAACTCAGTGCTCTGTGGTAACCTAAATGGGAAGGGAATGGTGACTGCAGCCATGAAATTAAAAGATGCTTACTCCTTGGAAGGAAAGTTATGAACAACCTAGATAGCATATTCAAAAGCAGATACATTACTTTGCCAACAAAGGTCCATCTAGTCAAGGCTATGGTTTTTCCAGTGGTCATGTATGGATGTGAGAGTTGGACTGTGAAGAAGGCTGAGCGCCGAAGAATTGATGCTTTTGAACTGTGGTGTTGGAGAAGACTCTTGAGAGTCCCTTGGACTGCAAGGAGATCCAACCAGTCCATTCTGAAGGAGATCAGTCCTGGGTGTTCTTTGGAAAGAATGATGCTAAAGCTGAAACTCCAGCACTTTGGCCACCTCATGTGAAGAGTTGACTCATTGGAAAAGACTCTGATGCTGGGAGGGATTGGGGGCAGGAGGAGAAAGGGACGACAGAGGATGAGATGGCTGGATGGCATCACTGACTCAATGGACGTGAGTCTGGGTGAACTCCGGGAGTTGGTGATGGACAGGGAGGCCTGGCATGCTGCAATTCATGGGGTCGCAAAGAGTTGGACACGACTGAGCAACTGAACTGAACTGAACTGAACAGAGTCTATGTATAACTAACTCACTTTGCTGTGTAACAGAAACTAACACACCACTGTAAAGCAACTATACTCTAATAAAAGAAAAAGACTTCAGGAGAATTACATTGACTAATATTGACCTTGTTGATCAAAAGACTGAACTTTTATTATTCTGCTGTTTATGTGGTTAAAATACTTGAGCAGTAGAGAATCATTTTCTTTTACATATATCCACAACACATAAGATAGCTTCTGTCTTTATCCATCAGTGTTATAATTTCACTGAAAAGCTATCAACTTGGTCTGATTTATTCTCGAAAGTGCTTGCTGCTTTTGCTAATGGTTCTTTGTGCTCTCTATTTTCTTTGTAAATGCTTGTTTCATTATTTCTCCTTAAATTGAAAAAAGGCTTTCAAGAATGTAATTTTCAGGCTCACTCTAAGCATTTGGAAGCTTTGTGTCAATTTCTGTTCCAGTCTTCACTTCTTCATTTTTTGAAACAATGGCAAACAATTCATACACACATATGTACTCTAACAACTCTATTAAAAGTTAATCTCCAGTGGTGAATAAGATTGCACCAATTTTGCTTTTGAGCCGAATGAAATAGAGGGGGAAATTAGATGGTTGAAGTGAACCTAATGGTTTTGGGGGTGGACACATGTTAAATGATCTTTTTTTTTTTTTTTTTTTTTTGTGTCTGGCTGGCTCTTAATGAGCAGAGTGTTAGGACTGATCAACTTCCATATTCTTGTTAGGAGACACTGGTCCTCAGTGACACTTGCCCTTGTTTGCTCCGAGAGAAGCTTCTGTGATAGCTTTAAGGGGAGAAAGAATAGTATCTACAAAATACAACAGTCTTTCCCTTGTCATTCAGCAGAATTGATTTGAAAATGAGAAACAGGCCAATTGTGAATTATGCTCTATTACTCAGACACAGAATGTCATGTAACACCTGGAAGTTGCCAGGGCCACATGTCAGGCATTTGCAAAATGCACTTGACAAGGTGGTTTTTCAAGGAATGCCTGTAACATAATGTGATATGATGACAGGTCTAAGCCATAGATGTACTGAAACCAATTAGATGTTGGCTACGGAGTCAATATTCCTATCCAAATATATTTACTTAAGAGCAGAAGTGAGAGTTATAGGCTCCTAGACACTGATGCCAGACTTTGCAGTATTTTCATAACATTCACTTAATTTGACTCAGTGGTACTCAATATATTTGTATGTATATTAATCAAATTAGGATTATAGAAGTCTAGGACAAAAGAATTATGTAAATCATATACACCACCTAAGAAAAGAAGCAAGGGCTTGAAATATTTGCTAAAGCCATTCCTTTTCATTGAGGAACATCTTAGCTTTGGGTCAGGTAATATAAATTAGCCCTTAGGGGTCATTAAGAGGTATCCTGCAGGTTGATTGACAGAGCTGAGCTGTTAGATCAGATCTTAGATTAGCTGTGAACTTCACCGTTTTCAGTACTCAAATTATACCTGGCACTTATTGCTAAGTCCCAGATGCCTTCAGGTTAAAAAAAATTGTGTGTGTGTGTGTGTGTGTGTGTGTGTGTGTGTGTGCTCACACGTGTATGCTTAGTTGCTCAGTCATGCCCAACCCTTGGCAACCCAATGGACTGTAGCCCACCAGGGTTCTTCATCTGTGGGGTTCTCCAGGCAAGGATACTGGAGTGGGTTGCCATGTCCTTCAGGGGATCTTCCTGACCCAGGGATCGAACCTGAATCTCCTGCATTACAGGCAGATTCTTTACCATCTGAGTCACCAGGGAAGCCCCATGTGAAACAATATATTTGTGCAACTGACACTGATCAATGGATAAGCAGTTTACAGGAATGCTTTAATGCTGTGGTGTATGTGTTTTCTAAAGGCCTTCTGATAGAAACTGCTTCACAGGACAATTGAAATGGGTAAAATGTATATTGGTAAAATGAGTCATAATGCATTAAAACTGCAGCAAATGACAGTTTAGAACTTACTGGACTGAAGTGATGTTGGAGGATGAAGTCAATATTTAATAATGACAGGGAAAGGACATCAACCTTCCTAGGAATTCTAAAAGCAGAATATGCCAGGTGTCCTAGCTTTCTAAAATAGGAATAGCAAGCCCAGGTTCCTTGTTAGAGGTAAAAGAATCAAACGTGATAGTTATGGTATATATTCAATACAAAGTCTTTAGTGTCATGATTATGAAGAAAGAGTGCTGTTTTCTCAATTGTTCTACAATATTTTGGTTTCCAGAATGATTGATACTTTAGAAATATTTAGAATCAGCCTTTAAATCATGCCTGGAATTTCAAATGGGAGACAGCAAAACAAATAGTCCTAATCAAGTAGGGCTTGGGATTTGTATAGTTGCATGGGGTTTCCCAAGTTGCTCAGTGATAAAGCAACGCCTGCCAATGCAGGAGGCACAAGAGATATGGGTTTGATCCCTGCATTGGGGAGATCCCAAGGAGTAGGAAATAGCAACCCACTCCAGTATTCTTGCCTGGAAAATTCCATGGATAGAGGAGCTTGGGAGGCTGCAGTCTACAGGGTTGCAAAGAGTCGGACGTGACTAGGCACACAGCACACACACGGGGCCGTGCAATATAAGGAACAGAAGCCTCTGGCCCTGCTAGCCTTATGTACTTAAGAAACAGTGATAAATTAACACAGCATTATAAAGCAATACACTGCAATAAAAACATAAAATTATGGTACCATATTATTTGAGAGAGCTATAATGCTTATATACCTTCACTCTTTTCCCAAAACAGTCTGTTATTTTAGGGTGTATCATAACTTTATTCTGTAGTATGTATAAAACCCTGATGCTGGGAAAGACTGATGGCAGGAGGAGAAGTGGGCAACAGAGGAAGAGGATGAGATGGTTGGATGGCATCACCAACATAATGGACATGAGCTTGAGTAAATTCCAGGAAATAGTGCAGGACAGGGAAGCCCGGCTTGCTGCCGTCTATTGCGTCACAGAGTCGGACATGACTGAGCCACTGAACAGTAGCAACAAAATGATATAAAATAGAGCTTGTGCCTCTATCAAGAATATGTGTGACTGTCTTCTTGCAGAATTCAATTCACACAAATGGAATGTGGTCATCATCTTTAAATTGGAATGTCTATTTTTTCCATATGCTTAGAAGTAAACATTGCAAAATTTAATGTATTATTTATTTTAATATCATTGCATATATATGTTTAAAAATAAAAGACATTAGATCAGCTTCAGATTTGCTTAATTCTTCTTGAATATATCCCATCTAGTATGAGGTTTGGCTTCATCTGATGTGGCCGGTGATGCCACATCTATTTTGTTGTTTTAGTCCCTAGGTTGTATCTGACTCTTTTGTGACCCCATGGACTGTAGTCTGCCAGGCTTCTCTGTCCTGGGATTTCTCAGGCAAAAATACTAGAGCGGGTTGCCATTTCCTTCTCCAGCGGTTCTTCCCAACCCAAGGACTGAACTCGCATCTCCTGCATTGGCAGGTGGATTCTTTGCTGTTGAGCCGCCAGGAAGCCCTGCCGCCTCTGTAGCAAGGCCACGTGAGACATGAGCTGAAAGATGAATTTATCATTAAGGGAGCTGATCTTGGAGAGGATGCAGAGAGGGAAGGGTGGAATTGGAGAAGCTTCTGGTTGTGGCCATGATGGGATGTGGCCACGATGGGAATGAAGAACAAATAGTAAGGAAGTCTGTTGGATGGGGTATTGTACTAGTCAGCATTCTCCAGAGAAACAGAATCAGTATAAGAGGAGCTGTGTTATGGCAACTGGCTCACATGATTATGGAGGCTGAGAAGTCCCACAGTGTCTGTCTGCAGTCCCTGTCTGCAAGCTGCAGAACCAGGAAAGCTGATGGGATAATTCAGTCCAAAGGCATGGGATGGGAGGGAGGGAACTGTAGGGGGTGAGGGTGCTGATATAAGTCCCAGAGTCTGAGGGCCTGAGAAGCAGGAGCTCTGTTGTGTGAGAGCAGGAGAAGATTGATGTCAGGCTCAAGGAGGGTGAGGGCAGGTTGTGGGGAGTGTGGCAGGAGTCTCACCCTCTGCTTTCCTCAAAGGACTGGGTGACACTCACATTGGTGAGAGTGGATCTTCCTTAGTCTGCTTATTCAAATGTTGAAATCTGAAAACACTCTCTCAGACACACCCAGAATTCTTTACTAGATATCCTGGTATCCCTTAGCCCAGCCAAGTTGACATCTAAAATTTACCATCACAGTTATCAACATGGTTTTTGAAGTTACCTAGGATGGTGGCAGTACAGAAGGTAAGGTCAAGGTGAAATGTTACAGTTTCTGTGCATGAGGAGGAGTGAGCAGCATCTTAGAAGAAATCAATGTTGGGGGCAGGCAGTGATTAGCAGGGCTGAAAATAGGAATTTTATGGATGCAGTGGGGGAATGGCCTATGTTCTGGTCATGTCTCTTCTGAGAAAACATGCAAAGCGGTTTAAACTAGTTTGATGTGTAGATGTGTAATGTCTCTGCATTATAGAAAAAGTAGGGCCATTGGGGGATGTAGATGGGTTCTCAGGAGCTGAGTTTCTCTGTGTCCATCTTTCAAGGGCCACATTAAAATTTCCTCTCATGTTTCTGTGTCTGTCTCTGCTTTCTCTCTGGTTTTTCCTCATCTTACCATTGGTCTGCACCTAATACCCGATGTCAAGCTACCCTTGAGCCTGAGGTTGCCTTATGACAGTTTCCCACCACTAACTCTCAAGATTCTCAGTGTATTTCAGTTTCAATGGACGCTGAGAGGGGAAGGCACTGAAGCCTGCTTTGTATAGTTTGTAAATGACACTGATTTCGGGGGCAATGTCTACCTCACTTCCCGGCTCTGATGGGCCTGGGAGAATAACTACTCTCAGTTTCAGAGGTTCAGAGGAAGTCTGGTGTGTGAGTGCAGAATATAAGGAGAGAGGCAGTTTGTTAAGCCTGGAAGAGAGGCTTCAGAATGAATTTAGAGGGTGAGGAGCAGGGCAAGTTTGGGTTGGGAAGAAGGAAATGCACAACCATATAGCTTTTGTTGTTTTGCCACTTCTTTTTAATTATACATTCCTTAAAATATTTCACATCCTTAAGTAGACCGTGGTGTCTCAGAGGGCTTATATACTATATGCCCTATGTCTTATGTCTCTTTGGCATTCCTGCACCTTCTTGCCCAAATATCCAACAAAAGGCCCTCTGTGTCCAGTGGATTTGAAATTTATTTTCTTCCTTGAGACATGGATAATAATATAGAGGTCCTATCAACTTCCCATATGTTTTCTGAGTTCTTTATACTTGCTGCTTGGAGAAAGGCAATGGCACCCCACTCCAGTACTCTTGCCTGGAAAATCCCATGGATGGAGGAGCCTGGTAGGCTGCAGTCCATGGGGTCGATGGGAGTCGGACACCACTGAGTGACTTCACTTTCACTTTTCACTTTCATGCGTTGGAGAAGGAAATGGCAACCCACTCCAGTGTTCTTGCCTGGAGAATCCCAGGGACCAGGGAGCCTCGTGGGCTGCCATCTATGGGGTCGCACAGAGTTGGACACGACTGAAGCGACTTAGCAGCAGCAGCAGCAGCATACTTGTTACATGTTGCAGCACTCTGCTTTGTGTCTAACCAGTACACAGCAACTGACTGAATCAACTGAAGTAAAGGGTAATATGATGGAACAAAATTAAAGAAGACATTGTTTCTAGAGCTTGAGGTTTTAGCAACTTTTTCAACACTTTGGAAGGTGTCACACAGTTTCGTGTGATGTTTAAGGACTCATTTCCATTAATGATACATATCCATTCTGTTTTTTCCATATTTTCAAATTTATTTTTAACAGACTCCTGGGATTGTAAACCTGCCAGAGAGAATTAAGGGTGGTAATGTTTACAGAAAATGCTGAGCTTACTTTTACCCTACTGGAAATGTAGGGACAGTAAAAGGGACATTTTGTTCAAAGGAAATTTTCTAGAATAAGAATGAGAGAGAGAGAGTCTTTCTTAAATGCAGGTTATGTGAAATTGAACAAAGTCAAATTGAAAGTGTTAGTCACTCAGTCATGTCTGATTTTTTGCGACCCCATGGACTGTAGCCCACCAGGCTCCTCTGTCCGTGGAATTCTCCATGCAAGAATACTGGAGTGGGTAGCAATTCCCCTCTCCAAGGGATTTTCCCAACCCAGGGATCAAACCCAGGTCTCCTGTATTGCAGGCAGATTCTTTACCATCTGAGCCACCAGGGAAGCCAATAACCAAGTAAGCGGGTCTTGAAATGGCAAAGTTTCCTGAGTACCTCTGAATAATACTGAGCATCCTGCCCTATCCTGAGGAACCTGCCTCTCTTGGGATGATCAGTTAGCTTTTTCTTACCCAAATGGTGAGGGGCTGAAGTTTCAGATGGTTTGGAGGACGAGCAATTGGAGATAAACTGGTGAGTATGTCTAAGTTAACTACAGAATGAAACAATTTGGGTGTCAAACAGATTAATAACCAAGGTTTAAGAAGATAAAATTGAGACATATATTAAAATTGCCAGTACTTAAAGCTTTCTACTTTCTTCCTTCCTGTATGAGTTATCATCTATTGGATGAGTTCTTGGAGATTTATTTAGTAATATTCAACACATGATGTCAGTGCAGTGCAGTTCAGTTGCTCAGTCATGTCCGACTCTTTGCGACTCCATGAACTGTAGCACGCCAAGCCTTCCTGTCCATCACCAACTCCTGGAGTCCACCCAAACCCATGTCCATCGAGTCAGTGATGCCATCCAACCATCTTATCCTCTGTCATTCCCTTCTCCTCCTGCCCTCAATCTTTCCCAGCATCAGGGTCTTTTCCAATGAGTCAGCTCTTCGCATCAGGTGGCTAAAGTATTGGAGTTTCAGCTTCAACATCAATCCTTCCAATGAACACCCAGGAATGATCTCCTTTAGGATGGACTGTTTGGATCTCCTTGCAGTCCAAGGGACTGCCAAGAATCTTCAACACCACAGTTCAAAAGCATCAATTCTTTGGCGCTCTGCTTTCTTCACAGTTCAACTCACACATCCATACATGACCACTGGAAAAACCATAGCCTTGACTAGACGGAACTTTGTTGGCAAAGTAATGTCTCTGCTTTTTAATATGCTGGCTAGGTTGTTTATAACTTTCCTTCCAAGGAGTAAGAGTATTTAATTTCATGGCTGCAGTCACCATCTGCAGTGATTTTGGAGCCCAGAAAATAAAGTCAGCCACCGTTTCCACTGTTTCCCCATCTATTTGCCATGAAGTAATAGGACTGGATGCCATGATCTTAGTTTTCTGAATCTTGAGCTTTAAGCCAGCTTTTTCACTCTCCTCTTTCACTTTCAGGAAGAGGTTCTTTAGTTCTTCTTCACTTTCTGCCATAAGGATGG
The DNA here is from genome assembly GCA_935064755.1 of Tragelaphus eurycerus. Classification (NCBI taxonomy): domain Eukaryota; kingdom Metazoa; phylum Chordata; class Mammalia; order Artiodactyla; family Bovidae; genus Tragelaphus; species Tragelaphus eurycerus. The sequence continues at coordinate 17,100,796 of CAKXYN010000041.1, forward strand.
TATCATCTGCAAATCTGAGGTTACTGATATTTCTCCCAGCAATCTTGATTCCAGCTTGTGCTTCATCCAGCCCAGCATTTGGCATAAGGTACTCATGGGTACAATATACACCTGTTCTTTGCCAATTTGGAACCAGTTCATGGTTCCATGTCCATTTCTAATTATTGCTTCTTGATCTGCATACAGGTTTCTTAGGAGGAAGGTAGTCTGGTATTCCCATCCTTTTAAGATTTTCCACAGTTTGTTGTGATCCACACAATCAAAGGCTTTAGCATAGTCCATGAAGCAGAAGTAGAGATTTTTTAGAATTCTCTTCATTTTTATGTGATACAACAGATATTAGCAATTTGATCTCTGGTTCCTCTGCCTTTTCAGGAGTTCATTTATTAGGTTCATTAAGACTAGTATCTAAGAAAAAGAACTTTTAAATTGCAGTGGTAATTATACACTTGGATGAACAGAACATATTCATAGTTCAGCAATGACTATTAAGTTCTGCTAGAACAGTGTATGTTATGCTAGATATAGTTTGCTTCTTATTAATTATTTAATTTCTTATTTATATTTTTTCACCATTATTTTTTAAATTTTTATATATTTATAATTTCTCTGTCCATCTCTTTTTTCAATTAATTATGCTAGTGGTTTATTCATTTTAGTTAATTATTTTATTTTCAAGAATGAACTGTTGAATTTATTTATTGTAATGCTTGTTTTCTGGATTATAATTTTTAACTTTCTAATATTCTTTATCAATTTTTTCTTCCTGCATTCTTTAAGATAGTTTAAATTTTTTTCTAGTTTCTTGAGATGAAAGGGTTAATTTACTTATTTTTTTATCTTATTTGATACTGATTATTGCACATTTTGCTTTGTTCTATAGGCTCAATATGTGATATTTTCATCATCCTTATTTTTTAGCTCTTGTAATTTTTTTCGTAGAGTTAGGAAGATAGCACTTTCACTTATCCTGATAATTTTTTTTTACTTTTTTTTTCCATTTGTGGAGTTAGTATTTTGTGATCAGGGAATAGAGCTTGTATTGGTTATAGTTTTTGGAATGGATCTTCCTGGTGGCTCAGTGGTAAAGAATCTGCCTGCTATGCAGGTTCAATCCCTGAGTCAGGAAGATCTCCTGGAGTAGGAAATGGCAACTCACACCAGTGTTCTTGCCTGGAGAATCCTGTGGACAGAAGAGCCTGGTGGGCTACAGTCTGTGGGGTTGCAGAGAATCAGACATGACAGAGCAGGCACGCGCTGGGTTTCTTTGTGTAATATATTATCAATTTTGGAGACTATTATAGAAAACCTTTTTAGTTGGTATATGCTCTGTTTTCAGTGTGAAGTTTCTACATGATTTCATGTGGGCAAGGACTTAAGGAGCTACCAAAGATGCCTCATAGGTTTTTGACCTGAGAAAATTGGTGATATGCATGAAGTGGTAAGGATGACCTTTGAAGTTTTACACTACCACTTGAGATGCTGAACAACTCTAAAATCATTTACTGAGAAGTTGTAATCCATTGAAGTCTTAAGCTGACACTTAAATTATCCATTTGGAATGCCAAAGTTAGATAAATGAATAATTTGAAATGTACTGTTTTTTCTGAAGAAGAGTTTTCATGTTTTGCTTCAATTTAGTTGCCAGATTCTAATGGTTTTCTGTGGCCCTAACTAAATATTCTTAGTGTCTGTGGCAAGAACCCTGTTTGGTTACATGCCAAAATTCTTAGCATATTTTGTGATGCTTATAAGAGCATAAAAAAGGAAAAACCTCTAGGAAAAACATACACACACACACATATGTGTGTGTGTGTGTGTGTGTATAACGGAACTAATAATAGTGTAAACCACAAGGAATGAAGTGAGAACTGTGTTGGATATGGAGCATCCTTTTCGGGGGATCATCAGAACTGGTAATTCACAAGTGTTCTCTCTCTGTTGTTTGGGCTATTATGTAGCACTGGCAGCTGAATCAACTCCTAGAACAAGAATCCATCTGATTGCTGTGATTTCTGTTGCTTCTAATTCATCCAAGACCAATGTGGATTCAGCTAGTAGAGTCATCTTTGGAGCTAAAGAGAGCTGGGTATAAATTCCAGCTTTTATCTCTATTTTCTGTGCATCAAGGGGTAAATTGCATCACTTATCCGTCTCTCTTTTTTTTTTTCTTTTATGAAAACGTCTGTAACAAAATCCACCTGAAATGTCATTTTGAATATTAAATGATTGGTATGAAAGCTAGGACATTGGCTTACCCAGTATTATTTCTTCATTGAATTTAGGTCTTTGGAATACATACTTTGGGAAATAAGAACTCAAGTCTTGGTGATGTAACTGAAAGAATCAAGTTTCCTTCCTTAATCAGCAGTCTGGGGGCTTCAGAGTCCAGGAGCAGGGTTTACTTTCTCCTGGGTGAGAGAGTAGGATGTCACTGTTTAGTGGTGTATGGCAGTGTATGCAGTTCTGTGTGGTGATATAGCCATGGACTCTGCAACGCTACAGCTGGGGCTAAGCCCCTGCTTCATCTCTCTAATGGTGTGACATTGACTGTAGTTATTAATCTCTCCAAGCTTCAGTTCTCTCCTGCTTTAAAACTGGAATACTAACAGCGCCTGACTCAGGGTTGCTGTGAAGCACAAATTCAGTAGAGCCTGGGAAGCAGTGAGCCTGCTACTGAGGGTAATTGCCTGGTCATCATTTCAGAAACGTGCGCCCAATCATTTTCTCTGTGAACACTCATTTCTGAAAGTTGGAAATAGCTTAAGTTAGACTTAAGTCATGAAACAGAGTGGTCTGAAGATTGTTTTTTCTTGTCTACTTTCAAATTTTGACAATCAATGTTTAAGATAGAAATACTGAAATGCAGAAATAAAATGCTTCATTAAACCATCACATCTGTCTTAACAAGGAATGTGACACTGAGACTTTAAAGTACCAGTTAAGGTCGTTCCAGAATAAAATAAGTTAAATATAAGTTAAATAAGCAGGATGACAATATACAGCCTTGACATATTCCTATTTGGAACCAGTCACTTGTTCCATGTCCAGTTCTAACTGTTGCTTCCTGACCTGCATACAGGTTTCTCAAGAGGCAGGTCAGGTGGTCTGGTATTCCCATCTCTTTCAGAATTTTCCACAGTTGATTATGATGCACACAGTCAAAGGCTTTGGCATAGTCAATAAAGCAGAAAGAGATGTTTTTCTGGAACTCTCTTGCTTTTTCCATGATCCAGCGGATGTTGGCAATTTGATCTCTGGTTTCTCTGCCTTTTCTAAAACCAGCTTGAACATCTGGAAGTTCATAGTTCATGTATTGCTGAAGCCTGGCTTGGAGAATTTGCTAGCATGTGAGATGAGTGCAATTGTGAGGTACTTTGAACATTCTTCACATTCCAGGATGTCTGGCTCTAGGTGAGTGATCACACCATCATGATTATCTGGGTAGTGAAGATCTTTTTTGGACAGTTCTTCTGTGTATTCTTGCCACCTCTTCCTAATATCTTCTGCTTCTGAGAAATGCTGGGCTGGAGGAAGCACAAGTTGGATTCAAGATTGCTGGGAGAAATATCAATAACCTCAGATATGCAGATGACACCACCCTTATGGCAGAAAGTGAAGAGGAACTAAAAAGCCTCCTCATGAAAATGAAAGAGGAGAGTGAAAAAGTTGGCTTAAAGCTCAAGATTCAGAAAACTAAGATCATGGCATCTGGTCCCATCACTTCATGGCAGATAGCTGGGGCAACAGCGGAAACAGTGTCAGACTTTATTTTTCTGGACCCCCAAAACACTGCTGATGGTGACTGCAGCCATGAAATTAAAAGATGCTTACTCCTTGGAAGGAAAGTTATGACCAACCTAGATAGCATATTCAAAAGCAGAGACATTTCTTTGCCAACAAAGATCCGTCTAGTCAAGGCTATGGTTTTTCCTGTGGTCATGTATGGATGTGAGAGTTGAACTATAAAGAAAACTGAGCACCAAAGAATTGATGCTTTTGAACTGTGGTGTTGGAGAAGACTCTTGAGAGTCCCTTGGACTGCAAGGAGGTCCAACCAGTCCATCCTAAAGGAGATCATTCCTGGGTGTTCATTGGAAGGATTGATGTTGAAGCTGAAACTCCAATACTTTAGCCACCTGATGCGAAGAGCTGACTCATTGGAAAAGGCCCTGATGCTTGGAAAGATTGAGGGCAGGAGTAGAAGGGGACAACAGAGGATGAGATGATTGGATGGCACCATCAACTTCATGGACATGGCTTTGGGTAGACTCCAGGAGTTGGTGATGGACAGGGAGGCCTGGCATGCTGTGGTATGGGGTCGAAAAGAGTCGGACACAACTGAGCGACTGAACTGAACTGAACTGAACAGAATTAAAAACTACAAGTCTTTTACCGAATTACGAATTTCCTAAATATTTAGTCAGATCTATTCTACCCTGGTGGCTCAGCAGTAAAGAATCTCTTTGCAACACAGAAGTTCTGGGTTTGATCCCTGGGTTGGGAAGATCCTCCTGAGAATGAAATGGCCACTCACTCCAGTATTCTTGCCTGAATAATCCCATGGACAGAGGAGCCTGGAAGGCTGTAGTCTGTGGGGTTGCAAAGAGTCAGACAATTGAGGGACTAACACTTTCACATTATTCTACCTACCTAAAAAAAGGCTATTTAAAAATAAATAAGAAGTAAAAAAAGAAATACAGATCTATCTGTTTATAGGAAAGGCTAAAAAAAGGGTTGAAGAACATTAGGAGAATACAGAAAAACCTGGCCACTCAGCCCTGGCTGGTTCATGACATTAAACTAACTCTGGAGGGCATCCTTTCTTTCCTACTTCCTTCTTTCCTTTCTTTCTTTGGGTGACAGATTTGATTGAAATCTGTTTTTATTTACTGCTTTTTTTTTAAAAAAAATAAAAATGTTAATAGAAGATTAGTGGATTTTCAATGATGTGTTAATTACTAAGTGTTGGGTGGTCCTGTGTTACTTTTCAGCAAACCACAGGGAACTTCTGCCTTGAGTTAGAATGTGTAAATGGCAGCATGGAGTGAGGGGGACTTTCCTTTAGAAGGATCTTTGGGTTCCAGCTGTTAGAAACTCCAGATGCCTCTGGCTATTCGAATGACACATCACAGCGAACAACTCCTCTTTTTGAAGATTAAAAAATGCACTATTTCTTTAAACATAAGTAACAGATTTAAGTGAAACCATTTATCAAAGACCCCTGGACCCATGAACACCAGGGCTGCCCTGTGCCAACACCATAAAACCATGCTGTGAATGCTAGAGGATGAATAAGGTCCCCTATGCAGTGCAACTTCTCAACTTGACGCCAATCCTGGTGTCCCACTCTGTCGTATGTATTAGATGATAAAACAAAAATAAAGGGATGAGTGATGCAAGACATCACACAGCATATAGAAGAGCCTGCATACCATTAATCCAAGGAAGATGCATGACTTTAAAAAAAATTAAAGTGTTTATTTTAATTGGAGGATAGTTACTTTACAATACTGTGATGGATTTTGCCATACATCAACATGAATCGGCCATAGATATACATATGTGCACCTGTCCTAAACCCCTCCCCCCACCTCCCTCCACACTCTGTCCCTCTGGGTTGTCCCAGAGCACCAGCTTTCAGTTCCCTGCTTTATGCATTGAACTTGCACTGATCATTTATTTTACATATGGTAATGTACATGTTTCAAGGCTGTTCTCTCAAATCATCTCACCCTCACCTTCTCCCACTGAGTCCAAAATTTGTTCTTTACATCTTTATCTCTTTTGCTGTCTTGCATATAGGATCGTTGGTACCATCTTTCTAAATTCCATATATAGGAGTTAATATATATCATTTGTCTTTCTCTTTCTAATTTACTTCACTCTGTATAATAAGCTCCAGGTTCATATACCTGAAAATGGAATTCCTAAGTTCTAGAAAGACACCTGAGAATAAAGCATCATTATTTAGGGAGGGACTCACGATTGGATTCATACTTTCACAATGAAATATTAACAGAAAATAGGGCAGAAGTCAGGCTATGTAGAGGCAAACCTTTCTTCCCACCTGCATACCCTAGGCTTTTTGTTGTAAATATGAAAACTTCCCTAACAGAATTTTATTTTATTCCCATGGAATCTATCAATAAATCCCTGGGCTGCAAAGTTCCTTGATTTAGGCTAAATCTGCAGATGTTCTGCAAAAAATATCTATTACACAAAAGCAGCAGGGACTTAATTTCCAATGTATGTTCTGTCTGGGGCTTCCCTGGTAAAGAATCCACCTGCAATACAAGACAGCCTAGTTCAATTCTGGGTTGGGGAGATCCCCTGGATAAGGGATAGGGTACCCACTCCAGTATTCATGGGCTTCCTTGGTGGCTCCGATGGTAAAGAATCTGCTTGCAATGCAGGAGATCTGGATTCTATCCCTGGGTTGGGAAGATGTCCTAGAGGAAGGATGGAAACTCACTCCAGTATTCTTGCCAGGGGAGTTTCAGAACAGAGGCGCCTTTCGGGCTATAGTCTGTGGGTTCTCAAAGAGTCAGACTAAGCATAGCACAGTGTGTGTTCTGTCTATTCTGGCAGGCAGTGGAGGAGTACTGTGGGCCATGACTCTAGGGACTTCATTTGCACTGAGCGATTTAGATTCCTCCAGGAATGTGATGAAAGTAACAATCGCTTGTACAAAAGGAGTTCAGTCTATCTCTGCAGCAGGTGTATCCATCTATGCTCCTTGTTTCCCTCTCATATCTTTAGTCTGTTTCCCCAAGTATGTGTTTGTGTATGTTAGATTCTCAGTCATGTCTGACTCTTTGGGCTCCCGTGGACTGTAGCCCACCAGACTCTTTTCTCCATGGAATTCTCCAAGCAAGAATACTGGAGTGGGTAGCCATTCCTTTCTCCTGGAGGGTCTTCCCAATCCAGAGATTGAATTCGGGTCTTCTGCATTGTAGGCAGATTATTTCCCATCTGAGCTCTTTGGGGACTTCTTCCTCTATAAGACCTTTCCTCAAGTTTCTGGAGGGGCCACATCTGTGTTCCACAACTGGGGGAAAGGGTTTCCCTGGTGGCTTAGAATTCTCAGCAAAACACAAAGGACTTACTCCGGAGTATTCCAGCATCAGGGCTGGATGGTGAAACACAGATGTGGCCCCTTCAGAAACTTGAGGAATAGTTACATAGAGGAAGAAGCCTCCAAAGATATAAAAATAGAAATTGCCTTTAGTAGTTGTTTCCAACTACAAACTCTCAATATTTGGGGAGGAAAAAGGAATCATTGGGCAGCAGGATCATTGTGGAAGATAGTGCTGGGCTTGTCTGATTTGCAGACGTGGGGCAGGTGCATCTGCAGACCCAAAACTCAACCGAGCAATACACTTCACTTTTCTGTAACTGAATGTAATTTGTATTTTGAGCTCATAGTCTTCAGATTAGTATATGTTTAATCTCCATCTTGGCTCAGACATAAAGCGTCTGCCTACAATGCAGAAGACCCATGTTCAAGCCCTGGGCTGGGAATATATCCTGGAGAAGGAAATGGCAACCCACTCCAGTACTCTTGCCTGGAAAATTCCACGGACGCAGGACCCTGGTAGGCTACAGTCTGTGGGGTCGCAAAGAGTCAGACATGACTGAGTGACTTCAATGTCAATGTCAATCTCCATCAGTTTGGGTTTGCATCTTCCCTCCATCAGAGTAGGGGGTGGATGTGAGAGGAGCACCTCTTGAAAAAACTCAAAGGGCTGTAGTTTTGGTCCCTTAGTCTTACAGCCCTCATTTATTTTTGAATCTATTCATTTATGTTAACAACTGGGTTCTGAGGTTTGACTTTGGACTGAATCTGGAGGGAAAGGTAGGCTATTTAGGTAATAATAGAAGAGCATGACTGCACCAAAGCAGTCAAAGGAGAAAGAGGATAAGGTTGCTATTTGATGTATAAGTGGTAGTCAAGCTTAAATACAGAGTGCACGCGGGCAGAGATGGGCAGGACATGGAATTGCAGAGACAGGGAGGGGTCAGGCAAAATTGGGGACTTCATCCTGTGAATTATGGAAAATCACTGATGACCTTTAATTGATGTGTTAATTAATGTTTGGTAAGCTTGTTGTGGAAATTGTGTGTAGAGTAGGTCAGAGGAGAGAGAAAAAATGTAGAAAAAAGGAGTTAAAGTGATTTAGACAGTTCTGGTCTCTTGAATACTTGGTGGTTTTTGTGAGCAAGGAATTACTGCTCACAAAATTAGTGGGATAGAAATTTTACCTCAATATCTAAAACATTATTTTTGATTGTTGAAGGCTTTTAATTTATGTGTTCTGTTGTTTTGGGGTCTATTTTCAGTGTTTGCCATCAACTTTTTTTTAATTTAAATTTATTTATTTTAATTAGAGGCTAATTACTTTACAATATTGTATTGGTTTTGCCATACATCAACATGAATTTGCCATGTGTGTACACATGTTCCCAATCCTGAACACCCCTCCCACCTCCCTCCCCATACTATCCCTCTATGCCATCAACTTTTGCATGCATATTTGATTTTGGTTTTCTCAGTACGTGCATTTCATCTTGTTGAGTGCACAAGGCTTGAGTTTAGTGAGTGTTTAATGCCAAGAGCAGGGTAGGCTACAAGGTCTGCTTGCTATCAGGTCAGCTTTCAAATATCATGACTTACGGCTCTGGCTGGAGGTCCAATAATTGAGAGCAAATGGGCTTGAATCCGTCTATGACTTGTACTATTAGTTTCTGTTGATGTGAAATTGACTATTGCAGAGTTGCCACTTAGGCAACTCAGAAACAGCATGTTTCTTAGATTTTTTTTGCCACTTGCTGTGCATACATGTCTCAAATTGAGTTTTAAATAGATATTTTTTTCATCTGAACTGCATAAAGTGTTATTTAACAATGGCATTATTTTAGTTAAGCCAACATTTTATTTGTTTACCAATTGTTTAGTGCATCTAATGTTTGTCAGAAGAAAATCTTAAGGATGTGTTATTAACAATCTAATGATCAATATTAATTAAGAAATACTGAAATTAATGATAATAGTTATGGTTAACTGAGCAATGTATTATGTATCAGATACTGTGCTATAAATTTGATCTAGATTTTGTTGTTGCTGTTTAATTGCTAAGTCATGTCTGACTCTGCAACTCCATAGACTGCAGCATGCCAGGCTTCCCTGTCCTTCACTATCTCCAGGAATTTACTCAAACTCATGTTCATTATGTTGGTGATGCCATCCATCCATCTCATCCTCTGTTGCCCTCTTCTCCTCCTGCCCTCAATCTTTCCCAGCATCAGGGTCGTTTCCAAAGAGTTGGCCAAAGTATTGGAGTTTCAGCCTCAGCATCAGTCCTTCCAATGACTATTCAGGGTTGATTTCGTTTAGGAATGACTGGTTTGATCTCCTTGCTGTCCAGGGAATTCTCAAAAGTCTTCTCTAGCACCGCAGTTCAGAAGCATCAATTCTTTGGTGCTCAGCCTTCTCTACTGTCCAAGTCTCACATCCATACATGACTACTGGAAAAACCATAGCTTTGACTATATGGACTTGGTTGGCAAAGTGGTGTCTCTGCTTTTTAGTACACTTCTAGGTTTCTCATAGCTTTTCTTCCAAGGAGCAAGCATTTTTTAGTTTCATGGCTGTAATCACTGTCTGCAGTGATCTTAGATTTAGATTTTACTTTCTTAGAGCCCAAGAAAATAAAGTCTGTCTCTGTCTCCACTTTTTCTCAATCTGTTTGCCATGAAGTGATGGGACCAGATACCATGGTCTTAGTGTTTTGAATGTTGAGGGTTTTTTTCTTAATTAAATAAATTTATTTATTTTTTAATTGAAGGATAATTGCTTTACAGAATTTTATTGTTTTCTGTCAAACCTCAACATGAATCAGCCAAAGGTATACATAAGCCAGCTTTTTCACTCTTCTCTTTCACCCTCATCAAGAGGCTCTTTAGTTCCCCTTCACTTTCTGCCATTTGAGTGGTATCATCTGCATATCTGAGGCTGTTGCTATTTCCCCTGGCAATCTTGATTCCAGTTTAAGCTTCATCAAGCCCAGCATTTTGCATGATGTACTCTATATAGAAGTTTAATAAACAAAGTGACAATATACAGCTTTGCTATACTCCTTTTGCTATACTCCTTTCCCAATTTTGAACCATGTCTGGTGCTAACTATTGCTTCTTGACCTGCATACAGGTTTCTTAAGAGACAGGTAAGATGGTCTGGTATTTCCATCTCTTCAAGAATTTCCACAGTTTGTTGTGATCCACACAGTCAAAGGCTTTAGCTTAGTCTACGAAGCATGAAAAGTATTTTTTTTTTTTTAATTCCTTTGCTTTTTCTACAATCCAACAGATGTTTACAATTTGATTTCTAGTCCCTCTGTCTTTTCAAAATCCAGCTTGTACATCTGGAATTTCAGTTCATGTACTGTTGAAGCCTAACTTGAACAATTTTGAGCATTACCTAGCTAGCATGTGAAATGAGTGCAATTCTGTGGTAGCTTGAACATTCTTTGGCATTGCCCTTCTTTGGGATTGGAATGAAAAATGATCTTTTCCAACCCTATGACCATTGCTGAGTTTTCCAAATTTGCTTGCAAATTGAGTGAAACACTTAAATAGCATTATGTTTTAGAGTTTTAAATAGCTTAGCTGGAATTCCATCACATCCACTAGTTTTGTTCATAGTATGAACAAACAAACCGTGCTTCCTAAAGCCAACTTAACTTCACACTCCTGGATGTCTCGCTTTAGGTTAGTGATCATGCCACTGCAGTTATCCAGGTCATTAAGACCTTTTTTGTATAGTTCTGTGTATTTTTGCAACCTCTTCTTAATCTCGTCTGCTTCTGTTAGGTTCTTGCTGTTTCTGTCCTTTGTTGTACCCAGCTTTCCATGAAATATTCTCTTGGTGTCTCCAGTTTTCTTGAAGAGATCTCTCGTCTTTTTCATTCTATTGTTTCACTCTAGTTCTTTGCACTGTTTACTTAAGAAGGTTTTCCTATCTCTCTTTGATATTCTCTGGAACTCTACATTCAGTTGGGTATGTCTTTCCCTTTCTCCTTTGCTTTTGCTTCTCTTCCAGCTACTTGTAAGGCTTCCTCAGATAACTAATTTTCTTCTTTCATTTCTTTATCTTTGGGATAGTTTTGATCACCACCTCCTATACAGTGTTATGAACCTCCGTCCACAGTTCTTCAGACACTCTGTCTACCAGACTTAATGCCTTGAATTTGTTTGTCACCTCCACTGTATATGATAAGGAATTTGATTTAGGTTGTACCTAAATGGTCTAGTGGTTTTCCCTACTTTCTTCGATTGAAGCCTGAATTTTGCAATAAGGAGCTCATGATCTGAGCCACAATCAACTATAAATTTGATCTAATCTTTTGAGAAATGTCTAAAGCAATGCTACAGGAAATGTATTCTGATTCCAATTTTACAAATAATAAAACTAAGGTCCAGAGAGATTGAGAAACTTATTCAAGATAACACAGGTAGTAGAGAGTAGAGGATATTTAACTTAACTAACATATTGTATTCTAATCAGAGATATGAAAGCAAATCTGAGAATTTTAGTATGTAATAAAATGAAAACTAGAATATCAGTGAACTCCACTTTGGTTAATGACAAATGAAGTCACAGTGTTACAATTGACAGTGTGAATTCTTACTCTTAGCAAGGAACTGATATGGTTAAGATGCAGCTACGTTTGATTTGCTTCATAAGTGGATGATGCTACTAGCCCAGTATTATAAGGCATGCATAAATGGAGTGACTTTTCTGAAGTGGTGTTAGATTTTTGCTGACTCAATCACACTCGTCTGATTTACTTTGCAAATGGATTCACATTTGCAAGGTGGCAGCCTGCAGGGAGTGGAGGGTTGCAAGGTGATGGATGACATTAGCATGTTAGCCTGAACTGTGGAAAGATCACCCTTCTAGTTATCAAGACTGAAAATCTTTATGGGACTTAACTAATTTATTTTAAATGATTGTATACTTTGATAAGATGGGTGCTATCTTTTTTTATATCATTAGCCATTAGTCATTAGGAAAAGATTTTCTCCTTGAGAGCTCAGGACATATATTGTCTCTGACAATTCATGGGTTCTAATAAGTGTCTGAAAATCAAAAGGGCTTTTGATCATTCAGGGATTTTCTGGTAAATTTGAACCCAAATTTAGAAAATCAATAAAATGTCTTAATTTGGGGGCTGTTTGAATAATTCCTGTAGATTACCTAAATCAAAATTTCCTTCTTTTTAAAGTGTTCACAAAGGAATCTCTTAATAAAAGATACTAAATCACTTCCTGTACAGTGTAAGCTTTTGCTATGACAGAAATCCAATAATGATATTCAGAAATGTAAGAAATGCATTTAATGCAACTCTTTTATATTACTGAATGATATAGCTTTTCTGTAATGAGATATTTGTGAACTTGTTAGGCTGTTGGTTTTATGCATTTAAGTAAAAAAATGTCAAATAACTATCTTGTGATATGTGAATATTTTAGAAGAAATATAATATCTTACATTATTAAATTAAAAATTGTGAGATGGGTTGTCACTAATATCAGCAACAATATTATCAGGATTATTTGTTATCCTCTTGAGTTTTGGTTTATTATGTGCTCAATCATTTAGTCTTACAAAAGTGTTAGTAATATATATTTTTAAAGTAATGTGATTGTAATATGCTTCATTACTTTTTAAAAGTCCTAGTTTGACACTTTGGATACTGTGATTTGAAGATCTTCTTCTAAGGGAGTTTATTTTCAGACTGAATATAGTAGCAGTAATAGCACATGAAAATTTAAATGAAAGAGGTGCATCACTGGTTGCACATATTAAATTATATCCATTCCATCCTCAGTTATACAGAGGTTTTTTTCCAAAACTTTGGCTCATATATTTTTATCTCTCCTTACATCAATCAGTTTTTCTTGTAAACAAGTCAGACGGGCAGTGAGTTGTGTGTAGGAGTATAAATTGGGCAACATTTTCTGTACTGTTTTTTTTTGCTGCATTCATTAAAAGTCCAAAAACAGTTATATCCTTTGACACAACAATTATGCTGCTATGTATTTATGCTAAAGAATTAGAGGGATACAGAGCCACCAAGCAGACAACTCACAAACTGAAGAACAATTATACCAAAGAAATTCTTGCACTGTTAAGAAAGTACTAGGACCCACAACAGATTTTCCAACCTGGGGATTTGGCAAAGGGATGGAGAACTCCCAGGAAATTTGACTTTGAAGGCCAGTGGGATTTGATCACAAAATGTCCACAGGCCTGGGGAAACAGACTCTTGGAGGGCACAAACAAAACCTTGTGTGCACCAGGAGCCAGGAGAAAGGAGCAGTGTCCCCACAAGAGACCGAGTCAGACTTGCCTATGAGTGTCCAGGAGTCTCCAGCAGAGACTTAGGCCAAACAATAGGGAGAGAACACAACCCTATTCATCAACAGAAAATTGGATTAAGATTTACTGAGCATGGCCCCACCATCAGAACAAGACCCAGTTTCTCCCACAGTCAATCTCTCCTATCAGGAAGATTCCATAAGCTTATTCTTATCAGAGGGCAGACAGAATGAAAAACACAATCACAGAAAACTAACCAAACAGATCAAATGGACCACAGCCTTGTCTAACTCAATAAAACTATGAGCCATGCTGTGTAGGGCCACCTAAGATAAGACAGGTCATGGTGGAAAATTCTGACAAAATGTGGTCCACTGGAGAAAGGAATGGCAAACCACTTCAGCATTCTCACCTTAAGAGCCCCATGAAGAATATAAAAAGGAAAAAAGATATGACACTGAAAGATCAACTCTTCAGGTTGGTAGTTGCCCAATATGCACCTGGAGAAGAGTGGAGAAATACCTCCAGAAAGAATGAAGAGACAGAGTCACAATGAAAACAATGCCCAGTTGTGGATGTGACTGGTGATGGAAGTAAAGTCTGATGCTGCAAAGAACAATATTGCTTAAGAACCTGAAATGTCAGGTCCATGAATCAAGATAAACTGAAAGTGGTCAAATAGGAGATGGCAAGAGTGAACATCGACATTTCAGGAATCAGTGAACTAAAATGTATTGGAATGGGTGAATTTAATTCAGATGACCATTATATCTACTACTGTGGGCAGGAATCCCTTAGAAGAAATGGAGTAGTTATATTAAAAAAGCCCTCATAGTCAATAAAAAAAGTCTGAAATGCAGTACTTGGATGCATTCTCAAAAATGACAGAATGATCTCTGGCAAATCATTCAATATCACAATAATCCAAGCCTATGCCCCAACCACTAATGCCGAAGAAGCTGAAGTTGAATGGTTCTATGATGACCTATAAAACCTTCTAGAACAAACACCCCAAAAATATATCCTTTTCATTATAGGGGATTGGAATGCAAAAGTAGGACATCAAGAGATACCTGGAGTAACAGGCAAATTAGGCCTTGGAGTACAAAATGAAGCCCGGAAAAGGCTAAGAGAGTTTTGCCAAGAGAACGCACTGGTCATAGCAAACACTCTCTTCCAAAAACACAAGAGATCACTTGCCGGGGTCCAGCCCCAGTGGATCCAGGGAATTCGAAGCGGGAACGGCGTTGGCGACGATCAGGAAGCAATTGCTTAATTTAGTATTAATTAAAGATATAAAGAATAATAGAAATGAGGATTGCTCAGTGAGGTGGAAATTCAGTGAAGAAAAGTGGATGAAATAAGGATAGCTCAGTGAGAACATTTTGTGGAGAGAGGAGGCTGAATAATTCAGCCAGAAGGTAAGAGAAAGAACGACATGGGGAGACCAAGCTTCGGTGAACAAAGCCCCACAGTTTACTTTTCAAAGTACTTTTTATACCTTAAGTTATGCATAGAGGATAATGGGGGAAGGCATAGAGTCATGCAGTAAGCCAGGCTTTCTTCCTGCAAATTTATCATAGGCAAAGTTTAGGTGATTAGTCAGGCACCACCCTCCAAAGGCATTGGAGTTGCATTTCTATAGGGCAAAGGTGTGGTGGGTTATAACAAGAAAAAGAATTAACTCAAGGGTCCAAGGTTACAAACATTAAAGCTACTACTTACATTTCTATAAACCAATTATATCAATCAATATACTGCCAAGGACACAGTAGATAAGGGATATGGAGACTTAGCAGCAAACATTGGCCCAACAAGTGAAAAACCCTTCACCAGTATAATTTCTAATCAACCTTTTAACTGCTCAAAGGAATCTGTATTTAGACAGTTTAGAACATCTCATGCCTCTCACAGTTGGGAGGCTCCAAACAATCACATGTGGCCCGAAAAGCCTATTCAGGCAGGCTAGAGGATTTCCAAAGGAGTTTGAAGGTTGAAACACTGTCACACCCAGGAATTATTAACTGGAGCCGTAAGTTAACTCTTTTTTCAGAGAGAGGTAGTGGGGGACAGCCCCCCGTAAAGTCAGAGGTGTAGGTAAGAACACAAAGCAGAAAGTAGGCAGACTCTGGTTTTTGGGGGTAGATGCTCAAGAACTTCCAGGGGGCTCCTGAGGCTTGATCCTGCCCTTGCGTGTGCCAAGCCTCCTTCTTCATGACCTTTGTCATGGGTGGAGCGCTGATCCAAGCCAGCTCCCGACAATCACTGTACACATGGACATCACCAGATGGTCAATACTGAAATCAGATTGATTATATTCTTTGCAGTCAAAGATGAAGAAGCTCTTTAGAGTCAGCAAAAACAAGGCCAGGAGCTGACTGTGACTCAGATCATGAACTCCTTATTGCCAAATCAGACTTCAAATGAAGAAAGTAGGGAAAATCACTAGATCATTCTGGTATGACCAAAATAAAATCACTTATAATTATACAGTGGATGTGACAAATAGACTCAAGGGATTAGATCTGATACAGTGTCTGAAGAACTTTGGACAGAGTTTTGTGACACAGTGATTAAGACCATCCCCAAGAAAAAAACTGAAAAGGCAAAATGGTAGTATGAGGAGACCTTACAGATCGCTGAGAAAAGAAGAGAAGCTAAAGGCAAAGGAGAAAAGGAAAGACATATCCATCTGAATGCAGAATTCCAAAGAATAGCAAGGAGAGACAAGAAAGCCTTCATCAGTGATCAATGCAAAGAAATAGAGGAAAAAATAGAATGAAAAAGGCTAGAGATCTCTTCAAGAAAATTAGAGCTAACAATGGAACATTTCATGCAAAGATGGGCACAATAAAAAACAGAAAATGTATGGACCTAACAGAAGCAGAAGGTATTAAGAAGAGGTGGCAAGAATACACAGAATAACTATAGGAAAAAGATCTTCATGACCCAGATAACCATGATGGTGTGATCACTCACCTAGAGCCAGACATCCTGGAATGCAAAGTCAAGTGGGCCTTCAGTTCAGTTCAGTGGCTCAGTCGTGTCTGACTCTTTGTGACCTCATGAATCACAGCACTCCAGGCCTCCCTGTCCATCACCAACTCCTGGAGTTTACTCAAACTCATGGGTCTTAGGAAGCATCATTATGAACAAAGCTGGTGGAGGTGATGGAATCCCAGTTGATCTATTTCAAATCCTAAAAGATGATGATGTATAAGTGCTGCACTCAATATGTCAGCAAATTTGGAAAAATCAGCAGTGATCACAGGACTGGAAAAGGTCAGTTTTCATTCCAATCCCAAAGAAAGGTAATGCCAAAGAATGTTCAAACTACCACACAATTGCACTCATTTCACACTCTAGCAAAGTAATGCTTAAAATTCTCTAAGTGAGGCTTCAACATCATGTAATCCAAGAACTTCCAGATGTTCAAGCTGGATACTAAAAATCAGTGTACTGTACACTTCTATGGGTAAATTGTATGGTATGTGAATTATATCACAATAAAGCTGTTTCAAAAAAAAAAAAAAAAAAAAAGAAAGGGCAGAGGAACTAGAGATTAAATTGACAACATATGTTGGATCATAGAAAAAGTAAGAGAGTTCTAGATAAACATCTACTTCTGCTTTATTGACTATGCCAAAGCCTTTTACTGTGTGGATCACAGCAAACTGTGGAAAATTCTTAAAGATATGGGAATATCAGACCTCCTTACCTGCCTCCTGAGAAATCTATGTGGTTCAAGAAGCAATAATTAGAACCGGACATACAACAACAGACTGCTTCCAATTGGAAAAGGAGTACATCAAGGCTGTATATTGTCACCCTGCTCACTTAATTTTTTTTATTTTTTATTTAATTTTTTCATTTTTTAAAAAATTTAATTTTATTTATTTTTTCCTCTCAATTTTTAAAAAAATTTTATTTTGCTTAACTTTACAATATTGTATTGCTTTTGCCATTCATCAAAATGAATCTGCCACAAGTATACATGTGTTCCCCATCCTGAACCCTCCTCTCTCCTCCCTCTCCATACCATCCCTCTGGGTCATCCCAGTGCACCAGCCCCAGGCATCCGTTATCGGGCATCATACCTGGACTTGTGACTCGTTTCAGATATGATATTATACATATTTCAATGCTGTTCTCCCAAATCATCCCACCCTTTTCCTCTCCCAGAGTCCAAAAGTCTGTTCTATACATCAGTGTCTCTTTTGCTGTCTTGTAAACAGGGTTATTGTTACCATCTTTCTAAATTCCATATATATGCGTTAGTATACTGTATTGGTGTTTTTCTTTCTGGCTTACTTCACTCTGTATAATAGGCTCCAGTTCCATCCACCTCATTATAACTGATTCAAATGTATCCTTTTTAATGGCTGCGTAATACTCCATTGTGTATATGTACCATCGCTTTCTTATCCATTCATCTGCGGATGGACATCTAGGATGCTTCCAAGTCCTGGCTATTGTAAACAGTGCTGCTGTGAACATTGGGGTACACGTGTCTCTTTCAATTTTGGTTTTCTCAGTGTGTGTGCCCAGCAGTGGGATTGCTGGATCATAAGGCAGTTCTATTCCCAGTTTTTCTGAGGAATCTCCATACTGATCTCCAAAGTGGCTGTACTAGATTGTATTCCCATCAACAGTGTAAGAGGGTTCCCTTTTCTCCACACCCTCTCTAGCATTTATTGCTTGTGGACTTTTGGATCGCAGCCATTCTGACTGGCGTAAAATGGTACCTCATAGTGGTTTTGATTTGCATTTCTCTGATAATAAGTGATGTTGAGCATCTTTTCATGTGTTTGTTAGCCATCTGTATGTCTTCTTTGGAGAAATGTCTATTTAGTTTTTTGGCCCATTTTTTGATTGGGTCATTTATTTTTCTGGAATTGAGCTGTAGGAGTTGCTTGTATATTTTTGAGATTAGTTGTTTGTCTCGGGGAAGGCAATGGCACCCCACCCCAGTACTTTTGCCTGGAAAATCCCATGGACAGAGGAGCCTGGTAGGCTCCAGACCATGGGGTCGCTAAGAGTCGGACACAACTGAGCGACTTCACTTTCACTTTTCACTTTCATGCATTGGAGAAGGAAATGGCAACCCACTCCAGTGTTCTGGCCTGGAGAATCCCAGGGACGGGGGAACCTTGTGGGCTGCTGTCTATGGGGTCGCACAGAGTCGGACACGACTGAAGCGACTTAGCAGCAGTTGTTTGTCTGTTGCTTCATTTGCTATTATTTTCTCCCATTCCAAAGGCTGTCTTTTCACCTTGCTTATAGTTTCCTTTGTTGTGCAGAAGCTTTTAAGATTCAATGCAATCCCCATCAAGCTACCAACAGTATTCTTCACAGAGCTAGAACAAATAATTTCTCAATTTGTATGGAAATATAAAAAACCTCGAATAGCCAAAGCTATCTTGAGAAAGAAGAATGGAACTGGAGGAATCAACCTGCCTGACTTCAGGCTCTACTACAAAGCCACAGTCATCAAGACAGTATGGTACTGGCACAAAGACAGAAATATAGATCAATGGAACAAAATAGAAAGCCCAGAGATAAATCCACGCACATATGGACACTTTATCTTTGACAAAGGAGGCAAGAATATACAATGGGTTAAAGACAATCTCTTTAACAAGTGGTGCTGGGAAAACTGGTCAAATACTTGTAAAAGAATGAAACTAGAGCACTCTCTAACACCATACACAAAAATAAACTCAAAATGGATTAAAGATCTAAATGTAAGACCAGAAACCATAAAACTCCTAGAGGAAAACATAGGCAAAACACTCTCTGACATACATCACAGCAGGATCCTCTATGACTCACCTCCCAGAATATTGGAAATAAAATAAAAAATAATTTTATTTAACTTTACAATATTATATTGGTTTTGCCATATATCAAAATGAATCTGCCATAGGTATACATGTGTTCCCCATCCTGAACCCTCCTCCCACCCCACACCATCCCTCTGGGTCGTCCCAGTGCACCAGCCCCAAGCATCCAGTATTGTGCATCAAACCTGGACTGGTGACTCGTTTCATATATGATATTATACATATTTCAATGCCATTCTCCCAAATTGTCCCACCCTCTCCCTCTCCGAGAGTCCAAAAGACTGTTCTATACATCAGTGTCTCTTTTGCTGTCTCGTATACAGGGTTATTGTTACCATCTTTCTAAATTCCATATTTATGCAGAGTAATATCATGGAAAATGCCAGGTTGGATGAAGCACAGGCTGGAATAAAAATTGCCGGGAACAGTATCAATGCCCTCAGATATGCAAATGACACTACCCCTATGACAGAAAGCGAAGAGGAACTGAAGAGCCTCTTAATGAAAGTGAAAGAAGAGAGTGAAAAAGCTGGCCTAAAACTCAACATTTAAAAAACAAGATCATGGTGTCTTGCTCCATCACTTCATGGCTAATAGACAGGGAAGCAATGGAAACAGTGAGAAACTTTATTTTTCTGGGCTCCAAAATCACTGCAGATGGTCATTGCAGCCAAGTAATTAAAAGATGCTTGCTCCTTGGAAGAAAAGCTATGACCAACCTAGACAGCATATTAAAAAGCAGAGACATTACTTTGCCAATAAATGTCCCTCCAGTCAAACTATGGTTTTTCCAGTAGTCATGTATGGATGTAAGAGTTTGGCCATAAAGAAGACTGGTGGTGAAGAATTGTTGCTTTTGAATTGTGGGGTTGTAGAAGTCTCTTGAGAGTTCCTTAGACTGCAATGAGATAAAACCAGTTAATCCTAAGGGAAATCAGTCCTGAATATTAATTGGAAGGACTGATGCTGAAGTTGAAACTTCAATACTTTGGCCACTTAATATGAAGAATTGACTCATTGGATAAGCCCCTGCTGCTGGGAAAGATTGCAGGCAGGAGGAGAAGGGGATGACAGAAGATGAGATGGTTGGATGGCGTCACTGACTCAATGGACATGAGTTTGAGGCTCTGGAATTGGTGACAGACAACTGCCATGCTAATGTCCCTGGGGTCTCAAAGAGTTAGACATGACTGAGCTAGTGAACTGAGTGCACTATTATTCAATGAAAATGTTTATGATCTTTTTCTTTATACTATTGAAAAAGTGGGAATAAGTTAAATACCAATAATTGGAGATGAGTTAATTATGTTCTCTATACAATAACATTATATGGTACAATTAAAATCATGCAAAATAGTAATATTAATTGTAACATTCAATGGAAGATTTTAGGAATAATTCCTAAGTTTTGAATTGCACACCATTCTGAGAAGCAGGATGAACTCTGGCCCTATCCTGCTCCATCCCTTCTGGGATTTGAAGCATCCTTTTGTCCACTTTAGCTACTTAGTAATCATTTAGGTTATCAGATTCACTATTGTAATACCACGGTGCTTGTGTTCATGTGACCCTGATTTTACTGAAAAATGGCCCCAACTCACAAGACTAGCAATGTTGGCAACATGGATACACCAAAGAGAAGCTATAAAGTGCTTCCTTTAAGTGAAAAGGTAAAATTTCTCCATGGATAAGGAAAAAAAAAATTGTGTGCTGAGGTTGTTTAGATCTACAGTAAGAATAAATCTTCTATCCTTAAAATCGTAAAGAAGGAAAATAAGTTTTGTGGGAGTTTTGACGTGGCACCTCAAACTACAAACTACACAGTGCTTACTTAGCTGAGATGGAAAATGCATTAAATTTGCATAGTAAGATATTTCAGTGGAGACAAGGAGACCACATTCATGTAAGTTTTAGTAAAACATATTGTTATAATTGTTCTATTTTATTCCTAGTTGTGATCATTGCTCCTTTACTGATTAATTTTTACACTTTATCACAGTTATGTATGTATAGAAAGCAACATAATATAGATGGGGTTCAGCGCCACATGCAGTTTCAGGCATCACTGGGGGTCTTGGACCATATACCCTCAGGGAAGAGAAGACTACTGTATTTAATGCTGTGCTTAGTCGCTCAGTTGTGTCCAACTCTTTGTGACACCGTGGACAGTAACCTCCTCTGTCCATGGGGATTCTCCAGGCAAGAATACTGGAGTGGGTTGCCATGCCCTCCTCCAAGGGATCTTTCCAACACTGGGATCAAACTTAGCTCTCCCACATTGCAGGTGGATTCTTTACTATCTAAGCAGAGAAAAGCCCAAGAATCCTGGAGTGGGTAGCCTATCTCTTCTCCAGGGGGATCTTCTGGACCCAGGAATTGAACTAGGGTATCCTGCATTGCAGGCAGATTCTCTACTAGCTGAGCTACCAGGGAGGCTATCTGTGCTTAATATGTACCATTTAATGCACTTAAATACATTTCAAAATTTAATCCTCATAACAGTCTAATGCCTGAAGACATTGTATACCACCTGAAAGCCACATATCTGGTAAATTATGAAAACTGGATTCAGACTCAGGTATGACTGTTTGTAATGATGAAGCTTATCAGACTTTATGAATAGTGAATTTATCACATGAATTAAATGTGAATTTGATCACATGATTTATAATAAAGCAAAAGGATACAAAATACTATATATAATATTATCACGTTGAAAAAATTCCTTAAATGCACGGAAAGACATCACCAAAGTAAAAATAGTTACTTCTGGGTAGTGGGGCTACAGATAATTTTTTTTTAGGTTTTGTTTTGTTTTCCATGTTTTAGGCAATAGGCATGTGCTGCTTTTGTTCCTGGAAAAACAATTTGTTTCTTCCCCAAATTTCTCTACTGCAAGATGTTAATTGCAGCATTATTTATAATATAATTTGGAACAACTTAAATGTCCAACAATAGAATTGTTCAATGAAATATTGTTCACCAGTTCAATGGAATAATACAAAATAAAATAATTTGTATGAAGTACAGGCAAAACATTGGGATAATGTTTATTAAATAATGTTCTGTGAAGTCAGGGAGAATATAAGCTAGTATTTACTCTAAGATAACAGTGATTTACACCATGATTATGGTGTAAGTTCTGTATACACATTGTGAAGGGCTGGAATGTATGGGATAGTAGAAGTTATTGTGATGATGGTGAGGTTGGAAGTAATACAAATATTTTCTCTGTTGTTCTAATGGTGAATAATAATGTAAAAATATAAGAATCTCTGTGGCTTGGTAAATATCTAGATATATAAAAGGAAACATTTGATCTATTTTACTACTTTCACAAAAGACATTTACTTCTCAGTGAAAGTCAGTCAGTTGTGTCCGACTCTTTGTGACCCCATGGACTGTATAGTCCCTGGAATTCTCCGGGCCAGAATACTGAAGTGGGTAGCCTTTCCCTTCTCCAGGGGATCTTCCCAACCCAGGGATTGAACCCAGGTCTCCTGTATTGCAGGTGGATTCTTTACCAGCTGAGCCACAAGGGAAGCCCAAGAATACTGGAGGGGGTAGCCTATCCCTTCTCCAGGGGATCTTCCCGATCCAGGAATCGAACTGGGCTATACAACTAGACAGGTATGGCTTGACTTCAAAGTATTAATTCACTTAATATAATTCAACATCATCAGAAATAACATGGTTACACAAGCAGAGAGCCCCTGGTTTTCTTCTCCTTCACACTCACCAGAGCAATTCTTATAGATTGCTGCCATCTCAAATTAGAAAGCAATTCAAGTAAAAATCCCTCAGACAGGTTGTTTCTGCTGCTTTGACAAATGCCATGTACTGTCTCCCTGAGGTCACTGCAAATGACAGGACGTGAAAAGTGAATACACGCAAATGCTTCCCTAGCACTCTCTCATCCCAGGTTTGCTGAGTAAGTTGGGCAGTGCAGAAAACCAGCGACTCCAAGCCGTGAACTTCTGGAGAGGGCATCCGCAAAGGCAAAACTCTCTCTGCTGTCTGGAAGTGGCAGTGCGACCTCAGCAAGTATTTTGCCTTTGGGGCATCAGAACAAAAGCTGGCAGCTTGCCTAGTGTTCTTTCAGAGCCCAGGTACAGAGGAAGCCAAATGTTGTGCTGCCTGTTTCTGCACCAAGTGACATGCCTGTCTCCTTCCCCTCCTTCCTAGGCTGCTTCCTATTCAAAGGTTGTCACCAGTAGATAAAAATGTATTATTCTGGTTACTCAGTTGGGTGCCAGAGACAGTGATCTTAGCTACAGTAAGTCAATGTCAACTGCTGCTGCTGCTGCTAAGTCTCTTCAGTCGTGTCCAACTCTATGTGACCCCATAGACGGCAGCCCACCAGGCTCCCCTGTCCCTGGGATTCTCCAGGCAAGAACACTGGGGTGGGTTTACTCCGATGGCACAATTTAGCTTTTTTTAAATTTTTTAAAAATCTTTTAGCACACTATTGGCTTTTCATGAACTGTAATTGCACTGTAGAAGTATGGACTTACGCTGCTATGACAGTTTGGGGACTGATTTTGATGTTTCAAGAGAACTCCTGGAGAAAGAAAGAGAAAGATACACTGCCCAAGGTGGTGTTTCTTATTGGGACATAAAAATCCACAAGTTCAAGACATTTTTAGAGATAGAAGTTCCCAAGTGATCATTAATTTCAGGGCCCTCAATTTAGGATATTTGAGAGAGATTTTTCACAATAATTTTGGAGATTATTCTTAGCACTGAAAACATCTCAAGGAATTCTGATCTAAAGAATAATCAAAGGGCATGGTGCATAGGGACATAGGAAAAGACTGTAAATCTGTATATGACACAGCTTGGTGTCTCTGACAGCAATGCTTACTACCAGCAGTGCAGGGTCAATTAGAGACATCTGCTCCGAGTTTTTGGATTGACATTTAACAGCGTATATAAAGATTTGAGAAAGATAATAACTTAGGAACTATGAATGGATTCTATCACTGAAAAATCACTTAATCTTTTAAAAACTGCGTAGTAGTAATAGTACTTAATGGACTGCATAGTTCTTAATCACTCAAAAAAGAAGGTAGTTGTAATTATACAGAAAATTCAAGCCAATCTAGATTGAGCTTTTATTATGTGTCTTCTTATACCTATTTCCTGCCTTTTTTACCAATAGTCCCCTGACTTTCTAAGATGTTTCCTCTAATCCTTTTTCATTCACATTCAATTTTTTTTGGGGGGGGCAGTTTTACCTATTCCTGATTTCAAGGTTGAATTTTGATAATCTTAAATTAAGCTGGCCATCCCAGTTTCAGAGTCATAATACAGAGTTCAGAGATGGACACACAAGTCATTCGAAGGTATTAGGATGTAAGGAGATACTTGCCAAGCTTTTCTGGAAAAGAGAAGATTCTGCCTTTCTTCTACAACAGTTACTAAAATAAGCATGTGAGTCTCTCAGGTTTATAACTAAGGCATCTATTTGGTTACCATTACAGGTAGAGTCTGTTCATGTGTTTGTGTGTGTGTGTTGGTAGGAAGGGTCATTGGGTACTGCATAATGCCCTTATAGGAAACTGAGGCTGTGGAAGGCAGTGCAGAGAAATAAAGATAAACTTGGTTCTGGGCAATGGTTTTTGAAGTGCATGATCAATCTGACTGAATTAGAAGCTACTTTTGGTTATAGATTCGCCTCATTAAGCTCATCTGATTTTTGATGTCTTACAACATATATAGCACTAACAGATACAGAATTCCAAGATTTTTGTAAGAGGGAGTTCAACCATATGTTCAAAAAGATTATTTTATCTTTTTATTGAAGTATAGTTGATTTACAGTGTTGTGTTAGTTTCAGATGTACAGCAGAGTGATTCAGTTATATATATACATATATGTGTATATGCATATATATTCAGATTCTTTTCCATTATAGGTTATTAAAAGATATTGAATATTGTTCCCTGTGTCATATATCAAATCCTTGTTGTTTATCTATTTTATATACAGTCCTGTGTATCTGGTAATCCCAAACTCCCAATTTATCTTTATCTCTTTCCCCTTTCTCTTTTGGTAACCTTAATTTTATTTTCTATATCTGTGAATCTATTTATGGTTTGTGAATAAGTTGCTGCTGCTACTGCTAAGTCACTTCAGTCGTGTCCGACTCTGTGCGACCCCAGAGAGGGCAGCCCACCAGGCTCCCCCGTCCCTGGGATTCTCTAGGCAAGAACACTGGAGTGGGTTGCCATTTCCTTCCCCAATGCATGAAAGTGAAAAGTGAAAGGGAAGTGTGAATAAGTTAATTTGTATCAATTTTTAGATTATACATATTAGTGATATCAAATGATATCTATCTTTCTCTGACTTATTTCACTTAGTATGATAATCTCTATGTCCACCTATGTTGCTAAAAGTGGCATTATTTCATTCTTTTTTATGGCTGAATAGGATTCAATTATATATATATATAGTAATATATACATACATACACACACATACATACATTGTATATGTATACGCTAAGTCACTTCAGTCGTGTCCGACTCTGTGCGACCCCATAGACGGCAGCCCACCAGGCTTCCCCGTCCCTGGGATTCTCCAGGCAAGAACACTGGAGTGGGTTGCCATTTCCTTCTCCAATGCATGAAAGTGAAAAGAGAAAGTGAAGTCGCTCAGTCATGACCGACTCCTAGCGACCCCATGGACTGCAGCCTACCAGGCTCCCCGTCTGTGGGATTTTCCAGGCAAGAGTACTGGGGTGGGGTGCCATTGCCTTCTCCATTGTATTGTATATGTATATATACATAAATATCTTCTTTTCTTTATTCTTTCATCTCTTCTTGCTTTAGGTTTCTTTTGTTTTTGCCTGCCCCCCCCCCCCCCCCCATCGAGAGGTGATCCCCTCTCATCCTCTGTCGTCCCCTCTCCTCCGCCCTCATCCCTCCCAGCATCGTCTTGGTTATTGCCAATAGTGCTTCAGTGATTACAGCTGGGGTGCATATATCTTTTCAAATTAGAGTTTTCTTCAGATATATGCCCAGGAGTGAGATTGCAGAATCATATGGTAGTTCTATTTTAAGTTTTTTAGGGAACCCATGGTTTATTTTCTTCATAAGGTACAATCTTTTTGTTAGAGAATGGCACACAGTTAAATCATATATTATCTTAACACGATATTCTGGAGATCAGTGGTGCAAGGAGTAAATTCAGGGTCAAAGTCTCAGGCATCTCTCGACTGTGGGACCAGCTGCTAAACCTTACTTCACACTTTGTCATATTTTATCATAATGTGAAAGGACAGAAGTGGGGTCAGTTTAATTCAGATCAATAAACATCGATTGAATACCTAATGAAGTGGACTTTTATATGTACTTTGACAGCTCAGAATTTAAATCCCCTTCTTATATTCAGAAATGTCTGGGGAAAAGCTAAACATTTGCTTTCTTAGCTCCCCTCTCAGCTATGGCTTGGACGTAAGATCTAGGCTCTGCTGATCAATACCCCTGGTGCAGAACTGTAGCTTAACAGCTAGTGATGTAATGAAGCAGGGCCTGTGCAGAATCCATTCTGGTTGTGGGTGTCAGAGGCAATGTGCTATGTGCTCGCTCAGGCGTGTCTGACTCTTTGCCATCCCATGGACTGTAGCCCACGAGGCTCCTCTGTCCATGAGACTCTCCCAGCAAGAATACTGGAGTGGAGTGCCATGCCCTCCTCCAAGGGATCGTCCCAACCCAGGGATCAAATCTGCATCTCTTATGACTCCTGCATTGGCAGGCAGGTTATTTACCACAAGCTCCACTCAAATCTATTACCTAAACAGTAGTGACTATAGTTTTAAAAGTCGTGTTCTCTGTCAGTTTTGTCAGAAGTATAAGATGAGTTCATTGTCAAGACTTATGCATGTGGTCTTTTCACTGGATCATTTATATGGATCTTTAGCTAACCAGTCAATCCTTAAGACCCACTGATGTCTAAAGTGTCTGGGAGAATCAGAATTTTATGTAGCTGTGCTAAATTCCAATTAGAAAAATAGTTGTAGTGGTTTCTAGGACTTTTGAGAAAAATCAGATCTTCGTCAAACAATTCTTTCCCTTTTGAGAAAGCGCTCTTGCTTTGTTGTGAGGCTCTGAGAGAGACTTAGTTCACTGGATGATCACACAAAATTTTCCCATTAATTTATATATGTATATGTATATATATTATATATATGTGATATATACATATATATGTATTATATATATATTATCTTTTCAAAGAATCAGCTTTTAGTTTAATTAATCTTTGTATATCATTTGGTGTGTCACTATTTCATTTATTTCTGTTCCAATCTTTATGATTTCCTTCCTTCTACTAACCTTGCATTTTGTATGTTCTTCTTTCTCTATTGTTTCAGGTATAGGATTAGGTTATATGAGATTTTTCTTATTTCTTAAGGTAATATTCTATTGCTGTAAACTTCTCATCTCATAGGTTTTGGATTGTAAGTACTTCCATTTTCATTTGTTTCTAGTTACTTTTTTAATCCTCTGTGATTTCTTCAGTGATCCATTGGTTGTTTAGTAGGTATTGTTTAGCCTCTACATGTTTTTGTGCTTTTTACAGTTTTTTAGTGTAGTTTATATCTAATGTCTTTCAGGATTTGAAATAGCTCAACTGGAATTCCATCACCTCCACTAGCTTTGCTCGTAGTAATGCTTTCTAAGGCCTGCTTGACTTCACATTCCAGGGTGTCTGGCTCTAGGTCAGTGATCACACCATCATGATTATCTGGGTCGTGAAGATCTTTTTTGTACAGTTCTTCTGTGTATTCTTGCCACCTCTTCTTAATATCTTCTGCTTCTGTTAGGTCCATACCATTTCTGTCCTTTATCAAGCCCATCTTTGCATGAAATGTTCCCTTAGTATCTCTAATTTTCTTGAAGAGATCTCTAGTCTTTCCCATTCTGTTGTTTTCCTCTATTTCTTTGCATTGATTGCTGAGGAAGGCTTTCTTATCTCTTCTTGCTATTCTTTGGAACTCGCCATTCAGATGCTTATATCTTTCCTTTTCTCTTTTGCTTTTCACTTCTCCTCTTTTCACAGCTATTTGTAAGGCCTCTCCAGACAGCCATTTTGCTTTTTTGCATTTCTATTCCATGGGGATGGTCTTGATCCCATCTCCTGTACAATGTCACGAACCTCCATCTATAGTTCATCAGACACTCTGTCTATCAGATCTAGTCCCTTAAATCTATTTCTCACTTGCACTGAATAATCATAAGGGATTTGATTTAGGTCATACCTGAATGATCTAGTGGTTTTCTCTACTTTCTTCAATTTAAGTCTGAATTTGGCAATAAGAAGTTCATGATCTGAGCCACAGTCAGCTCGCGGTCTTGTTTTTGCTGACTGTATAGAGTTTCTCCATCTTTGGCTGCAAAGAATATAATCAATCTCTTTTCAGTGTTGACCATCTTGTGATTTCCATGTGTAGAGTCTTCTCTTGTGTTGTTGGAAGAGGGTGTTTGCTATGACCAGTGCATTCTCTTGGCACAACTCTATTAGCCTTTGCCCTGCTTCATTCCATATTCTAATGCCAAATTTGCTTGTTACTCCAGGTGTTTCTTGACGTCCTACTTTTGCATTCAAGTCCCCTATAATGAAAAGGACATCTTTTTTGGGTTTGGAAAATTCAACAGTGGCCACAGGACTGGAAAAGGTCAGTTTTCATTCCAATCTTAAAGAAAGGCAATGCCAAAGATAGCTCAAACTACCACACAATTGCACTCATCTCACACGCTGGTAAAGTAATTCTCAGAATTCTCTAAGCAATTCTTCAGCCATACGTGAACTGTGAACTTCCAGATGTTCAAGCTGGTTTTAGAAAAGGCAGAGGAACTAGAGATCAAATTGCCAACATCAACTGGATCATCAAAAAAGCAAAGGGTTCCAGAAAAACATCTATTTCTGCTTTATTGACTATGCCAAAGCCTTTGACTGTGTGGATCACAATAAACTGTGGAAAATTCTGAAAGAGATGGGAATACCAGACCACCTGACCTGCCTCTTGAGAAACCTATATGAAGGTCCAGAAACAACAGTTAGAACTGGACATGGAACAACAGACTGTTTCCAAATAGGAAAAGGAGTACGTCAAGGCTGTATATTGTCACCCTGCTTATTTAACTTATATGCAGAGTACATCATGAAAAACAGCACAAGCTGAAATCAAGGTTGCCGGGAGAAATATCAATAACCTCAGATAAGCAGATGACACCCCCTTAAGGCAGAAGAAGCCTTAAGAAGAAGCACAAGCTGGAATCAAGATTGCCAGGAGAAATATCAATAACCTCAGATATGCAGATGACACCCCCTTAAGGCAGAAAGTGAAGAGGAACTAAATAGCCTCTTGATTAAAGTGAAAGAGGAGAGTGAAAAAGTTGGCTTAAAGGTTAACATTCAGAAATCAAAGATCATGGCATCTGGTCCCATCACTTCATGGGAAATAGATGGGGAAACAGTGGAAACAGTGTCAGACTTTATTTTTTTTGGAGGCTCCAAAATCACTGCAGATGGTGACTGCAACCATGAAATTAAAAGACATTTACTCCTTGGAAGGAAATTATGACCAACCTAGATAGCATATTCAAAAGCAGAGACATTACTTTGCCAACAAAGGTCCATCTAGTCAAGGCTATGGTTTTTTCCAGTGGTCATGTATGGATGTGAGAATTGGACTGTGAAGAAAGCTGAGTGCCAAAGAATTGATGCTTTTGAACTGTAGTGTTGGAGAAGACTCTTGAGAGTCCCTTGGACTGCAAGGAGATCCAACCAGTTCATTCTCAAGGAGATCAGTCTTGGGTGTTCTTTGGAAGGAATGATGCTAAAGCTGAAACTCCAGTACTTTGACCACCTCATGTGAAGAGTTCACTCATTGGAAAAGTGTCTGATGCTGGGAGGGATTGGGGGCAGGAGGAAAAGGGGACGACAGAGGATGAGATGGCTGGATGGCATCACTGACTTGATGGATGTGAGTTTGAGTGAACTCTGGGAGTTGATGATGGACACGGAGGCCTGGCATGCTGCAATTCATGGGGTCACAAAGAGTCAGACACAACTGAGTGGCTGAATTGAACTGATATCTAATGTCATAGTGTTGTGATCAGAAATGATTCTTAATATGATTTCAATTTTCTTAAATTCTTTGAGGCTCACTTTGTTGTCCAGCATGTGATTAACCCTGGAAAATTCTCCATATTTGCTTGAGAAGAATGTATTTTCTGCCACTTTTGGATGGATTGCTCTATAAATATCTATTAAATCCATCCGATGTAATGTGTCTTTTAAGGCTTGTGTTTCCTTACTGATTTTCTGTCTAGATTATCTATGCTTTAAGAAAGTGAGGTGTTAAAGTCCCCCATTATTATTGTCTTCCTGGCCAATTCTCCTCTTATGGCTATTAGTATTTGCTTTATATATTGAGGTGCTTCTAAGTTGGGTGGATATATATTTACAATTGTTAAATCTTCTTCTTGGATTGATCCTTTGATAATTATTAGTGTCCTTCCTTGTCTCTTGTAACAGTCTTAATTTTAAAGTCTATTTTGTTGGATATTGATATTGCTACTTGAGTTTTCTTTGACCGGTCAGAATGACCATCATTACAAAGGCTATAGGCAATAAATGCTGGAGAGGGCAAAGAGAAAATGATGTTGGGAATGTCAACTGGTGCAGCCACTATGGAGAACAGTATGGAGGTTCCTTAAGAAACTAAAAATGGAACTACCATATTATCCAGCAATACCACTCCTGAATATATATTCAGCTGAGGGAATCACATGGTTTGAGAGGATCTATGCACCCATATAGATGTTGCAGTGCTGCTTATAATAACCAAGACATGGAAGCCACCTAAATGTCCATCAGCAGGGGAATGGATAAAGATGTGTACATACATGCAATGAAATATCACTTAGCCATCAAAAGAATGAAATAATGTCATTTGCAGCTACACGGATGGACTTGGAGATTATTTTACTAAGTTAAGTGAGACAGAGAAAGACAAATATCATTTGGCATCACTTTTATGTGGAACCTAAAAAAATGATACAAATGAACTGATTTACAAAGCAGTAAACAGACTCACAGACTTAGAAAATGAAATTATGGTTACAAGGGGGGAAGGATTAGGGGAAAGGATAGACTAGGAGTTTGGGACTGACATTTATTTAAAATAGATATACAGTCTGGACCTACTGTATATCACAGGGGATTTTGCTCAATACTCTGTAGTAACTTAAATGGAAAAGAACTAGAGAAAGAATACATACATGTGTACATATAACTGAATCACTTTTTGTACACCTGAAACTAACACATCATTGTTAATCAGCTATATTCTAACATAACACAAAAATTAGAAACAAAACTTTGAAAAATTGGTGTGTATCAAGTTGTAAAGTTGGAGCATGTCCAGTAGGACTCCTTTATCAGACTGAGTGGTAATGTGGGGTTAGATCTGAGTAGACCTTGAAGCATAAATAAGATACATGTAGAGCTGACTCTTATTAGAGTGTGCCTGTTCCTTTAACCCACAGATTTGCCTGCATCAGGTTGCCTGGGGTGAATCAGTCCAAGGTGCACTGATGAGGCGTTGTGGTTTCCTCAGCTGTGGTCTGCAGAACAGTGGAGGAGGGAACTATTCCTGGCAGATAGAGACTCATACTTTGTCCGCATTTTCTAGAAAGAGAGACCCTTGGAGGCATGGATCTATACAAGTTCACAGGATGCTGCAATTAGTTTGGCTGAATGGTCAGGAACTTAAAAGACCCACAATTGAAGGAGAGAAATAAAGACGTATGGGGAAGAGTTACATAGGCCTCTCAAAGTGGGTTTGGGATGGGAGAACATTCTACCCTGTATGAATGCTGACCTAAAGGCTCTCCCTGCAGTGAATTCACTTGACCAGCAAATGCAAGAGAAGATAATATCTAAATAGAATATGAACATAGGAAAATGTGCCCAACTTTATTAGTCAGCGGGAAAATGCAAATTAAAACTCCAATAAATTCCCACTCAACACCTCGCAGAATAGCTAAAATTAAGATCAAGAATACGGTCAAAGTTTCATGTGTTGCATGTTGGTAAGTGTGGAGTAACCAGGATTTACAATGTTGAACCAACAAACTGCTTCAGTTATATAATATATATATATACAATTTTCATAGCCTTTTCCATTGTGATTTATTACAGTGTATTGAACCCTGTGCTATACAACAGTACCTGTTGTTTATCCACCCTATATATAATAGCTTGCATCTGTTAGTCCAAAACTTCCAATATCCCTCTGCACTCCCGCCCAGCAACACAAGTTTATTCTCTCTGTCTGTGAGTCTGTTTCTGTCTCATAGATAAGTTCATTTGTATCAAATTTCAGATTCTACATATAAGTGATATCATATGATGTTTATTTTTTCTCTCTCTGACTTACTCTGCTGAGTACGAGCTCTAGGTACATCAGGATGGCATTTTGAATTAGAAAAAGCATTACTGACTGCAATGGATTGAAAAGTATCAAATATACAAGATTCTTGAATTCATAATGATAACACTAATATCAAAGTCCACTGACTGCTACTGGGCACCAGTATACTTTTAATTATTTGGGTTATAGGGAAAGATTGAAGGCAGGAGGAGAAGGGGATGACAGAGGATGAGATGGTTGGATGGCATCACCAACTCAATGGACATGGGTTTGAGTAAGCTCTGGGAGTTGGCAACAGACAGGGAAGCCTGGCTTGCTGCAGTCCATGGGGTTGCAGAGAGTCAGACACAGCTGAGTGACAGAACTGAATTGAACTGATAGGAGCCAAGCTTTCTACTTCTTGTCACTTGCCACTGTGATACTCCTATTATGTGTCAGGATCAGTCTAGGTCCAGGAGGTTCACAGTGAATAAAACATATCTACCTTCTTAAGTTAGTTCGGCTGGACAGCCTACATGATATCCAGCTTTGGAGATCTAGATCCTTGAAGGCTGCATGTCTCAACTGGCTACTTCAGCTCTTTTAGCTCTTCATCTAGGATTGCTGGACAGTTATCCCTTTCTAACCTAATTAAAGTCAGTGAAATTGTAATTCATCAGACATGTAAAATGCCTTGTCATCTTTGAATATCCAACTATAGATGCCCAAGTATTCCTCAAGTCACTAATCAGTGGCCAAGCAAAATGGGTTCCTTTTTTTGGAATTAGTCAGTTAGCAATGGGGCTGTGAGTGGAGTGTAGGGTGAATGCCTCTCACTCCTCACCCTGTCCTTGTAACTCCCAGAAAGGGATAGAAGGAAAGCAATAGAAGAAGGTTTGAACAAGTGTGAAAAATTCTTCAAGGATTCATTTCCAGGATATTCCCCAGGAGGTTGATACCCACTTACCCACCAATCTTTATTTCACTTATTTTTAGAAGGTAGAATCTTTTATACCTTTTTTTAGTTCTTTCAAATGTCCTTCTAACAATTTAAAAATCGACCATTTAGATAATGGCCCAGAATTTAGTCGAGAGATAGGGCCATGGGTTAAAAACTTAATGACTTACTTTCATGACTTTGAATAAGTTTATGTTGTCTCTGTTTTTTTCTTGTGGATAAATTGTATATTAACACATGAACTATGTTTTAAATAAATGCAAAAGTTATCTTGCTTAGAAAACTCTTTTTAAACTCTCTGGAAATAGCTGGAAATAAACCAACGTTGCAAATATCTTCACGCTCTCAGAATTTATCAGATGAAAGATATGTCAACCCAAACACAATAGTTAATGCTTTTCTCTCACGTGGAGAGTCCCTATTGCTTCTGCTTTGTGTGCAGTCACAGTAATCTTAAGCCTATGTGGAATTAAAGCTTTTTTACTTAAGCATATCACTTGATGCTTTCTAGCCTTAAATTTGAAGATGATAAAGCATTTTATAGTGGTCAATGAATTAAACACTCTGGGGGCTTTTGCAGACATGATTAGCAAGGCTGACTATCCAATTATCCTAGATATAGAGCTTAAAGATCCACAGTACCCAGTGAAAAAGTTGGGCCTCTGAAAAGTTTTCTTCCTGGAAAAGAGTGGAAAGTTGCTGAGCCAAGAAGAATCATTTGCAATGCTGGAGTGGAAGTATGTATTTAATCATTCATTGGACAAATACTTATTATGCATCTACTCTATGCATTCTTCTAAGCACTAGAGACACAATCGTGACACAATCATTGGTCTTCTAGACCTCACACTCCAGGGGAGGAAAGAGAGCAATTAGACAGGGTTCTTGATTAAGGTGGACTAGTATTTCAATTAAAATGTCCCACTGAATTTAGCTAAAGCATCTGGACACACAAAAAATCTACTAGAAGGTATCATAGTGCTAATAAGACAGTGAAAAATTATGGGGCCAAAATGAGGTGAGCAGGGGCTCTGCTGAAGTTTGCCCCCTCAACCACTGTCTCCTGGATGGGGGCACAATTGTCAACTCGACTGGGTGGTGGAGACTTTCAGGAGTGTCATGGGCTAGGGCACAGTGACTAGATTGAGAAGATGTGAACACCATTAACAAACTTGACCTATAAACATACTTACAACAGTGTTTCTCTCAAACTGCAGAATATGCAATCTTTACAAGTACATGTGGAAGAGTTACAAAAATTGATCACATGTTGGGCCACAAAATTTGAAAGGATTGAAGGCATGCAGAAATATGGCATTTTACCATAATGCATTTATGTTAGAAATTCATAGCAAAAAAGTAATGATTAATATAATATCACAATATGCTTTGAAATAAAAGATGCATGTATAAATAATCCATGCATCAAAGAAAAACAGTGGGAATTAGAAATACTTTGACTCAAATGATAATGAAACTACTTTATATAAAAATTTCTGGTATAGCAGTAAAACTGGAATTAAAAGAAAATTTATAGCCTTAACTGCATATATGGGAAACTTAAAAAAAAATGGAAAAAATCAGTAAGCACTGTGTCTGTGCCAAGAATACAAAGAACAGAAAGAAGAAAGTCAGATTTAGAAGCAGAAATTGTGGCTATAGAAAACATAAACAATAGAGAGCACCAACTATAGTTAAGAAACTATAAGACTCGATCAAAAAAATTAAAGAATGCAAAACTAACCTTTAGATTTCAAGGAACACATCGCTACAGATTCTGCCCACAGTAAAATGCTAAGAGGATATTTCAAATAACTTGCTGCTGCTGCTAAGTCACTACAGTCGTGTCCGACTCTGTGTGACCCCAGAGGTGGCAGCCCACCAGGCTCCCCCGTCCCTGGGGTTCTCCAGGCAAGAACACTGGAGTGGCTGTGAATAACTTATTGACAACATATTTTGATGAAATAACCTAGAGAAGTATCAGTCGCTCAGTCGTGTCTGACTCTTTGTGACCCCATGGACTGTAGCCCACCAGGCTCCTCTTTCCATGAGATTCTCCAGGCAAGAATACTGGAGTGGGTTGCCATTTCCTTCTCCAAATCTAGAAAAAACAGTTTACAAAAACTAAGAATAAGAATAAATAGAAAAGCTGCATACTGCTATATTTATTAAAGTAATCAAATTTGTACTCAAAAGCTGCCTTCGAAGAAAACCCTAGGTCATTGACAATACGTCCTCCTTTTCAGGCCCCTTTTGTTAACTAGACCTCAGTCTCTGGACAGACTTGTTCTTTTTAGCAAAAATCTTGCTCAGTCAGTTTAGGTTGAAGCCTCATCCTTCCTTCACCCTTGGGTCTGATCACCTGGCCTACCTTCAGCAAGAATCCTGCTAAGTCAGTCTGGCAAGAATTCCCCTGACCTTTGATATTACCTCAGTAATTTTTTATCCACTGGCCCCCACCAAGCTCCTTGTTTATAAATCCCTACTTGTCCAGGCTATATTCAGATTTGAGTCAAGTTATGTACTGAGGTATCTTCTCCCTTACTGCAATAGTTCATGAACAAAATCTGATTTCACTGTTATTTTATGATAATTTCCAGATGGCTTTGCCTTTCTTTAGTACCACTAATGGCTTGCTTTTGTGAAAGCTTTCTTTTTCCTCCTTTAGCTCTCATGCACCTCAAATCTTCATGAAAGGCAATATTAATCTACCCCTAATATTTTTTCAAGAAAGTCGGGTGACATACTTTTTAGCCTAGCTGGTCAGGAAAATTAGAAGTCTCACTTTTGATTTTTTTCTGAAACCTTAATAGAGGCTCCAAACTGTAGAAAATAGCTTTTTAAATTTAGGTCTTTTAATTTTACCATAACTGCAGGCTTCATCCTCACCATAACCCGATGAGAGTTACTATCTTTTTAAAATTAGATGAAGAAACAATGACTGAGAGTAGTTAAGTCATTGTTTTGCCACAGAATTATTGAAGCCAGCTTGTAAAATGTAGGTCATTCTGAAACAACACAACCTTTTCCCTCTTTGTCCTATTGCATCTTATTTTGCAAGTCAAGGTTGAATGATACAAACACAATGAAAAGAAAACTCAGCAAAATCCTCCAGCGTTGTAGTTCATTGGGAGGTAGACATGGGCCTTATTGGAACACCTTGGGTTCTTCCACTTGTTAGTTATGACCTTGATTGATTTACTTCACTTCTTTGTGCCTTATATTTTTTAAAATCTGTCGAGATGCTCATTATAATACCTACCACACAAGAATATTATGGAGAGAGTTAAATCTAATTATATATGAAAGCATTTATATAATTACCACCTGATGCTTAATAGGTACTTTAGATTTTTCTGATCAGAATGAGATGACTCAACACAGTAGACAGATCTAAGCTTAGAATATTTCCTCATACTGTGCTTTTATCCACTTATAAAAAGACTGAGTGCTATTTTCTAAGATATAGGTATTTCTTGCTCTTTTAAAATAATCTCTTAAACCTGATCTGACTCCCAAGGAAAGTTCATCTCCTTTTTAATTTTGACATTACTATGGGCACTAGATGCTAACGTGATAAGTGTCTTTGAAGTAAATATTTCAAATAGGATTTTATTGATTTAATAAACTGTTTTCCCTCTTTTCTACTTTCTCATTTTGATCAGCAATGCAAGAAAACACCTAGACGGAATTGTCAAGTCTCATCCATCATAAAAAAATGAAGTCAGAAATCTGAATAAGAATCTCCAGGCACTTCCAGTAAATCAGTTTCTTCAATATTACCTCTGTGCTATTTTCTTTTCTAAGATCTTCCAAATTTAATGCATACATGCTTCCCCCAAATGACAAGAAAATAATGAACTTTACTGGATTCAGGATGAGGTAGGAAGCCATTGTTCTATTCATGCTTAATGGTATTCAAAGAATTCATGGGTACAAGGCATTAAAAATGAAATGACTCTAGCTGATGATTAATTGAGTGGGGAATTCTTCAACTGAGTTTTAAGTGTGAAATAATGAACTTCTAGCCTTTCAACTTTAAGGATTCTCAAAGTAGAAGAGAACTGCAGGTTTTTTTTGTATCTTTATAAAAAAACATGATTCTCCTTTATTAGCCCTGAATAATAGGTCAGAGTAGATTAGCAGTAATTCAGGTTTATTTTTGCCCTGTATATACTTTAGAGAGACATATGTAAAGCAGTGAAGAAAAGGTCAACTTTTAGTTGAGGAAGTCTGTGTTGAGGCCCCAGCTCTGCCTGTAATTTATAATTAATATAACCTATAATTTAAGAAAGGCAATGCCAAAGAATGCTCAAACTACCGCACAATTGCACTCATCTCACACGCTAGTAAAGTAATGCTCAAAATTCTCCAAGCCAGGCTTCAGCAACATTTGAACCGTGAACTTCCTGGTGTGCAAGCTGCTTTTAGAAAAGGCAGAGGAACTAGAGATCAAATTGCCAACATCTGCTGGATTATGGAAAAAGCAAAGCAAGAGAGTTCCAGAAAAACATCTATTTCTGCTTTATTGACTATGCCAAAGCCTTTGACTGTGTGGATCACAATAAACTGGAAAATTCTGAAAGAGATGGGAATACCAGACCACCTGATCTGCCTCTTGAGAAATTTGTATGCAGGTCAGGAAGCAACAGTTAGAACTGGACATTGAACAACAGACTGGTTCCAAATAGGAAAATGAGTTTGTCAAGGCTGTATATTGTCACCCTGTTTATTTAACTTATATGCACAGTACATCATGAGAAACGCTGGACTGGAAGAAACACAAGCTGGAATCAAGATTGCCAGGAGAAATATCAATAATCATCAATATCAATAAATAATAATCAATAATATCAATATCAATGCAGATGAAAGTGAAGAGGAACTCAAAAGCCTCTTGATGAAAGTGAAAGTGGAGAGTGAAAAAGTTGGTTTAAAGCTCAACACTCAGAAAACAAAGATCATGGCATCCAGTCCCATCACTTCATGGGAAATAGATGGGGAAACAGTGGAAACAGTGTCAGACTTTATTTTTCTGGGCTCCAAAATCACTGCAGATGGTGACTGCAGCCATGAAATTAAAAGACACTTACTCCTTGGAAGGAAAGTTATGACCAACCTAAATAGCATATTCAAAAGCAGAGACATTACTTTGCCAACAAAGGTCCATCTAGTCAAGGCTATGGTCTTTCCTGTGGTCATGTACGGATGTGAGAGCTGGACTGTGAAGAAGGCTGAGCACTGAAGAATTGATGCTTTTGAACTGTGGTGTTGGAGAAGACTCTTGAGAGTCCCTTGGACTGCAAGGAGATCCAGCCAGTCCATTCTGAAGGAGATCAGCCCTGGGATTTCTTTGGAAGGAATGATGCTAAAGCTGAAACTCCAGTATTTTGGCCACCTCATGCGAAGAGTTGAGTCATTGGAAAAGACTCTGATGCTGGGAGGGATTGAGGGCAGGAGGAGAAGGGGACGACAGAGGATGAGATGTCTGGATGGCATCACTGACTCGATGGACGTGAGTCTGAGTGACCTCTGGGAGTTGGTGATGGACAGGGAGGCCTGGCGTGCTGCGATTCATGGGGTCGCAAAGAGTCGGACACGACTGAGCGACTGATCTGATCTGATAATTTAAGCATGCTATCTCTCAGTTTCCTTATTTTGTTGTTGTTGTTCAGTTGCTCAGTCATGTCTGACTCTTTGAGACCCCATGGACAGCAGCACTCCGGGCTTCCCTGTCCTTCACACTCTCCTGGAGTTTGCTCAAGCTCATGTCCATTGAAATCAGTGATGTCATCCAATCATCTTATCTTCTGTCACCCCCTTCTCTTCCTGACTTCAATCTTTCCCAGCATCAGTATCTTTTACTATGAGTTTGCTCTTCCAATCAAGTGGCCAAGTATTGGTGCTTCAGCTTCAGTATCAGTCCCTTTGATGAATATTCAGGACTGATATTTTTAGGATGGACTGGTTTGATCTCCTTACAGTTCAAGGGACTCTCAAGAGTCTTTTCCAGCATCACAGTTCAAAAGCATCAATTCTTTGGTGCTCAGTCTTCTTTATGGTCCAACTCTCACATCCATACATGACTACTGGAAAAACCATAGATTTATGGGCTTAATGTAAATACTGGTGCAATGACAATGACAGTGTCTGCTATGGGCTCCACAGTTCACCTATATAGCCTGCAGTCTTTTCACCAAACCTCATGCTTCGGAAGCTGGATAGAATGCAATCTTAGAAATGGTGGTACCTCTAGACCCTCAAATGCTCTCTTTGAAAATGAAATCTGTATTGTAAAGTCCCGTGGTTATAGGTTGCATAATAAACTGAGTTGAAGGTCTCCTACAGGTCAAATTAAATTTCTCTTATTTTATTTCTTTTCCTTTGTTCCTCTTTTCTCCTTGAGGAAAGCACAGGAAAGTAATTCTGTTTATTGGAAGTCCAGATATTTAGTTTCTAAAATCCTAAGAGTTTTAAACATTATATTTTGAATATCTTTACCTTCAAAGGTAAACAAATTAATAATATTTATGTTTTAATAAGTTAAATAGACATGTTAACACCTTTAGCTAGTGCTCTAGATAAGCGTACACACACAAAATAGAAATAGAGTACATTACTTTCAAACTAGTTGAAGAAAAAAGAAAAGAGGTAAAAGTATCAGTTTGAAAGCAGAAAGCACAATAAAAATATGGAAAAGGATTCATAAAAAATAAGAAATAAACTGGGTTATAGAACATATTAGCAACTATAATAAAAATAAATAGTATAGATTCTATAGCTAAGAGTTAGAGATTATTAGATCAATAAACCAAAATTCTGCTATTAATACATATAATTTATAAGTAACCCATCTGTATCATTTGGAACCAGTTTGAAAATCAAAGAATATCAAATTTTTTCCTGGAACAATACTAATAAATGCTAATACTAATAAAGCTGAGATTGCTCTATTTAATCTTCAGTCAAATAGAATTTAAAGTAAGAAGTATTACTAGGAATAAAAAGTCAATTTCACATTGATAAAAACTCAAATGACTTAGAAGATATAATAATCTAGACTTTTATGTATATAATACCAGCCTGCAAACTATATAAAGTCAGAACTGACCAAGTACAAAGAAAATTAACAAATCAATACCTTGGTGAGAGATCTTTAGCACACACAATTTAATGATTGAAATAATAAGTATGCAAATGTATTAATGATGATATAGAATATTTATTTGAATAACTTAATTAATAAGTTTGCAACAGGGACTGCAAGGTACATACTCTTGTTTTAATACACAAAGAATATTTCTGAATATAATGCATAATGGGCCATAGGACACATTTTGAAAGACAGATTTCAGGGACTTCCCTGGCGATCCAGTGGTTGAGTCCTC
Organism: Tragelaphus eurycerus; assembly: GCA_935064755.1. Classification (NCBI taxonomy): domain Eukaryota; kingdom Metazoa; phylum Chordata; class Mammalia; order Artiodactyla; family Bovidae; genus Tragelaphus; species Tragelaphus eurycerus. The sequence continues at coordinate 17,141,795 of CAKXYN010000041.1, forward strand.
CTTGCAATGCAGGGAACGCAGGTTTGATTCTTTGTCAAAGAACTAAGATCCCATGTGCTGCAGAGCAACTAAGCCACAAATACTGAAGCAGCCCCCCACACCCTCTGAATCTGTGCATCAGAACTAGAGAATCTGTGTACTGCAACGAAAGATCTCACATGGTGCAGCCAAGATTCTGTGTGCTACAACTAAGACCTGACACAGACAAATAGATAAATAAAACTAAAAAAAAAAGAGATGGATTTCATATACATTTCATTCTCTGATTCCAATGAAATTAACACAATAAGTACATATATATGTGTACAAAAGACAGAAGAATTCCATATGTTTGCAAATTTAGAAATACATTCTTAATATAATAGTTAAAGAATCATAAGTATAAAATAGAAAATATTTTGAACTGAATCATAATAATTTGCTGCATATTAAAATTTGGGGGATCTAGACTGAGCGACTTCACTTTCACTTTTCCTTTCATGCATTGGAGAAGGAAATGGCAACCCACTCCAGTGTTCTTGCCTGGAGAATCCCAGGGACGGGGAAGCCTGGTGGGCTGCTGTCTCTGGGGTCGCAGAGAGTCGGACATGACTGAAGTGACTTAGCAGCAGCAGCAGATAAAGTGATATTATCAATCAAATAAATTTATATTTTATTATCAATAAAATATTATTTTATTATACAAATAATATTTGTATTATAAAAGAAGGAAGTTTCAAAATTAATGAGCTAGGTAGCTAACTTAATATGCAAAAGAATAGTGAACACAAAGACTACTGAAGGAAGGAAATGGTACAGATAACAGAGTAATACATGTAATAGAAAACAAACATTTAGTAGAATATACCTACAAAACTGAAAGGTTCACTTGGAAACTGTAGTTGACAATTTCTGTCAAGATTAACCAGAAAAAAAGTGTGAATGCACAAGTAAGCAATTTTAGGAATAAAAAGGAGACAACTACAGAGATTTGAAAAACAAAACAATATGGGTAACTTTATGCCAATAAATTTGAAAGTTTTGATGAGAGAAGAACAAATTAAAAAAAAAAAACTAACAAAAATGACTCAGAGAAAACCAGAAAGACTTAACAGTTATATATCCACAAAAGAAATTAAAAGAACAAAAAGTTTACCTCATTGGAGTTATCGGGACCAGAGAATTCTTACATATGAGTTCCATCACCATGCAACAAACAAATTATTACAATATTGCAAAACTATGCAGAATACAGACAACGAAAGAATGTACTCAACTCATTATTTATGAGGCTAGAATTATCTTGTTGTGAAACCCAATCTAGGACAGTACAAAGGAAATTACAGGCCAATATCATTTATGAACATGAATGCAAAAACCCTAAAAATATTAAGAAACCGATTATTGTATAAAAAATTGACACATTATTACTCAGATCAGATCAGATCAGTCACTCAGTCGTGTCCGACTCTTTGCGACCCCATGAATCGCAGCACGCCAGGCCTCCCTGTCCATCACCAACTTCCAGAGGTCAGTCAGACTCATATCCATTGAGTCAGTGATGCCATCCAGCCATCTCATCCTCTGTCGTCCCCTTCTCCTCTTGCCCCCAATCCCTCCCAGCATCACAGTCTTCTCCAATGAGTCAACTCTTTGCATGAGATGGCCAAAATACTGGAGTTTCAACTTTAGCATCATTCTTTCCAAAGAAATCCCAGGGCTGATCTCCTTCAGAATGGACTGGTTGGATCTCCTTGCAGTCCAAGAGACTCTCAAGAGTCTTCTCCAACACCACAGTTCAAAAGCATCAATTCTTCGGCGCTCAGCCTTCTTCACAGTAGCTCTCACATCCATACATGACTACAGGAAAGACCATAGCCTTGGCTAGGCGAACCTTTGTTGGCAAAGTAATGTCTCTGCTTTTGAATATGCTATCTAGGTTGGTCATAACTTTCCTTCCCAGGAGCAAGCGTCTTTTAATTTCATGGCTGCAGTCACCATCTGCAGTGATTTTGGAGCCCAGAAAAAGAAAGTCTGACACTGTTTCCACTGTTTCCCCATCTATTTGCCATGAAGTGATGGGACCAGATGCCATGATGTTCGTTTTCTGAATGTTGAGCTTTAAGCCAACCTTTTCACTCTCCACTTTCACTTTGCATAGTTGGTTTGCCATTATAAATAATTTAATTCACAACATTAGCACATTAAAGGAAAAGAATCTGATTATCTCAATAGAGACAAGAAAATAATTGATCAAAATTCAATATACATTTAGGAGAAAACCTTTTAAGGCATTAGCAATAGAGTCAATATATTCAGTATAATAGAAGATGACTACAGAAAAGCTATGTGGAATATTGTACTTACTAGTAAAATATTAACAGCATTCCTTTGAGATAAGGTTAATGAGTTATCAACGATCCCCACTCCCATTCAATATTGTGCTGGAAGTTCAAATTCGTTTAGTAAAGCAAGCAAGCAACCAACCAGCCAACAACAACCAAAGAGGGAAAAAAAAACCCCACAACAAATAGTCCAAGAAACAAAAATACCAAAACCACAAATGAAGGAATTAACATTGGAAAAGGGATAAATAAAATTATCATTACATATTTGCTGCTGCTGCTAAGTCGCTTCATTTGTGTCTGACTCCGCGTGACCCCATAGACGGCAGCCCACCAGGCTCCCTCGTCCTTGGGATTCTCCAGGCAAGAACACTGGAGTGGGTTGCCATTTCCTTCTCCAATGCATGAAAGTGAAAAGTGAAAAGTGAAAGTGAAGTCGCTCAGTCGTGTCTGACTCCTAGCGACCCCATGGACTGCAGCCCACCAAGCTCCTCCATCCATGGGATTTTCTAGGCAAGAGTACTGGAGTTGGGTGCCATCACCTTCTCCGATCATTACATATTTATGAATAAGCTTAACCACAGAGGTGAAAGACTTGTATACTGAAAACTGTAAGACACTGATGAAAGAAATTAGAGAAGACATAAATAAATGGAAAGATATCCAATGCTTATGAACGGGAAAAGTTAATATCCTTAAAATATTAATTTTTTTAATCAGCCAAAAAATATAGTCCAGTTAAAAAATAGAGGATCTGAATAGACATTTTTCCAAAGAAGGCCTTACAAATGACTAACAGGCATGTGAGAATACTCTTGACATCATTAATCACCTAGGAAATGAAAATCATAACAGTGAGATATTATCTTACACCTGTTAGAGTGACTATTATTAAAAAGACAAGAGATAACAAGTATTGATGAGCATATGAGAAAGGCAACTCTTGTACCTGCTGGTGGGAATGCAAATTGGTGCAGCCATGATGGAAAACAATATAGAGGCTGTCAGAAAATTATAAATAGGGCTACCATCCAAACCTGCAATTCCATTTCTGAGTATTAGTTCAAAGAAAACTAAAATGCTAACTCAAAAAAGATGTATACACCCCTATGTTCATTGCAGCATTATTTACAATAGCCAAGATATGGAAAACAAATTAAATGTATATCAATGGATGAATGGATAATAAGGTCACTCCCTATATCTACAATTTTTTATAATTTTCAATTAGCATTATATACAATGAAATATCACTCAATTATAAATGAAATCTAAATAAAGATATCATTATTCACAGGTGATATGATTGTGCAAGTAAAAACAAAACAATCTATATGTAAGTTATTAGGATGATAAGAAAGTTTAACAAAGTGCCTAGATATAAAAACATCAATTGTATTTTTATACACTATTGGCAGAAAATTTTATTAAAAAGTAATTTTTAAAGATACTATTTAAAATAGCATCAGAATGTAAAGCATTTTGGAATAAATCTGACAAAATATAGGCAAGAGTTTCATGGAGAAAGTCCTAAAACTATTACTATTATCTCAAATATAAATAAATAGATACAAAATACAAATTTTAAACAAAGCCAATTGATTGATTGGAGAAGGCAATGGCAACCCATTCCAGTACTCTTGTCTGGAAAATCCCATGGACGGAGGGGTCTGGTGGGCTGCAGTCCATGGGGTCGCTAGGAGTCGGACACGACTGAGTGACTTCACTTTCACTTTTCACTTTCATGCATTGGAGAAGGAAATGGCAACCCACTCCAGTGTTCTTGCCTAGAGAATCCCAGGGATGGGGGAGCCTGGTGGGCTGCCATCTATGGGGTTGCAGAGTCGGACACGACTGAAGTGACTTAGCAGCAGCAGCAATTGATTTATAGACTAGTCTATAGTGATGAATAAATTGATCTACAGAGAATGCAATTCCAAAAATCTCCACAGGTGCTCAGATGAAATTTGATGAGCTGATTTGATGAGTTTATATAGAACTGAAGAAGTCCCCAAAGGATCAAAACACTCTTAAAGAAGTACAGCTTGGAAATACTTATCTTACCAGATGAAAGAAAACTCATACCCAATTAGATAATGTGGTACTGGTGCAGTAATAGGTGAAAAGATCAATGTAATACATTGCTGTCCAGTTGCTCAGTTGTGTCCAGCTCCTTGCACATGGACTGCAGCATGCCGGGCTTATCTATCCTTCTCTATCTCCTGGAATTTGCTCAAACTCACACCCATTGAGTCCGTGATGCCATCCAACTGTCTCATCCTCTGTTGTTCCCTTCTCCTCCTGCCTTCAATCTTTCCCAGCATCAAGGTCTTTTCCAATGAGTCAGTTCATCTCAGGTGGCCAAAGTACTGGAGTTTCAGCTTCAGCATCAGTCCTTCCAATGAATATACAGGGTTGATTTCCTTTAGGTTTGATTGGTTTGATCTCCTTAGTAGATTATAATCTCAATCATATGCAATTCCCACATATATATGGAAACTTAGTTTTGTTAAAAGCTAGCACAATAGTTAAGAGAGAAAAGATTTTTAAAAATGTCTTTGAAGCAATTGGAAAATACATAAAAAATTAAGGACATATGTGAAAGGAAAAACTAAAAATATTTTTACAAGACCACATGAGAGTGTGTATCTATAACCCTCAGGGTAGTGAAAAATCTCTTAAATATGGCACAAAAAGCACAAATCATAAACAAAGTTATAAATTTCACTAAGTTAGGATTAAGAACCTCTGTTCATCAGTTGATGCTTTAAAACAAAGAGAAACATAATCTACAAAAGGGAAAATACATTTGGAGCACACAAAACCATCAGGGGATTATAATTTGACTCAATAGATTCCATACCAATACGACAACAGAAATATGGGTCAGAGATATGAATAAACATTTCACAAAGAAAAGCAAAATCATGAATGGCACATCAACACATGAACACGTGCTTAGATTCATTGGTAATCATGCAAGTTAAGTCACAATGAGATATCATTTTTCATGGTCTTGCAATTTTAAGGCAAGGATGTGGAGTGATGTGGGTTCTAAAGCACTCTTTATGTGAGAAAGTTTGGGAGAGATTTGGGTGACTCTTGCATTTATTTCAGGAGACAAGACCAAAAATGTTAAAGGAGGAAAACTGGAGGCAGCTCAGAAATCTAATGGAGTTTCCCGGTGGCTCAGATGGTAAAGAATCTGCCTGCACTGTGAGAGATCTGGGTTCAGTCCCTGGGTTGGAAAGATCCCCTGGAGGAGGGCATGGCAACTCACTCCAATATTGTTGCCTGGACAATCCCCATGGACAGAGGAGCCTGGCCGGCTACAGTCCGTGGGGTCACACAGAGTCAGACACCACCGAGCAACCAAGCACAGCACACAGTAGATCCAACACTAGTAAAAGGAATAAATAATAGGGGTACATTCACACACTGGAATAATAGAAAATCATGAACAATGATGAAGGATAAGTGTTAAACAGTATAACAAATGACTCTCAGTAGCAACAAACTCAAGGGAAGCACTAAAAATATCTCTGGAGAAACTTCAGAAGATGCCCGTTTTGTTGCTCTCATCACCTTTAAGTTATGTTGCCGAATAATCACACAACTATAGTGAATTTTTGTAAAGACAACTATAATTCATTATTTAACATTCATTTATTGGAAGTGAGAAACCAAAGAAAGTTAAGGCATAAGGATTATTGTCACAGTAAAGCTTTCTTGCACCTCAACGTATTTTTTTTTTCCTTAGAGCATTATATGCCTTTCCTAAATACAGTGGCTATTCTAATTATTGAACTTAGTATTAAAATGTTGGACTATTTTCAGTATTCTATTAAACAGTAAAGTGTGTGGATGAAATGATAGGGATAAATCAAGTTGTAGAAAAATATATATAACATGACTATATATACAGTGTTCAACACTGTGTATACTAAACAATAATCTCTCAGGGATATAAAAAATATGTGGTAAAACTTTAAAGAAGAGCAAAAGAGTTATACACTCAGAAGACTGTGCTTACCTTTAAGCAGAGAGAATCAGAATGGGGTTGGGGAGGGATTTGAAAGAACCCTCCCATGTAAGGTTACCACCCTTTCAGTTAAACTTAGTTTTGGGCACACAAGTATTTCCATCACTGTTCATCATAATTCACATGCCTTTTATGCATAAAATTTTATGCCTTTTATATTCTTTTCTATCCAGTCAATATTTGATAAAATCATGAAAACTAAAGCAGAAGCACAGTTTTGAAATGGCTGAACGAATCCTGACTGTCATTTATAGGATGGACGTCTGCAGGTGTAATTCAACAGTGCCTTGGCTCATGTTGCCTGGGGTTATATTCTGAGTGACCTCAGATCATCAGCAAGGAATGGGACTTCAGGCTCCTAGCTGACGTGTCTCTGAGAGTTCTTAATCCCATTTCAATTATGCGATGTCCTTTGGCACCCATTAGCAAGAGCTTGACTCTATGCCATCATCTCTATGTGGTCCTGGAGGAAGAGGTACTTTGTGTAGAATCTACATCCACATGCGTTGCTATGGGATCCGTACTCCAGACATGTCCTCCAGACATGTGGGGACTCCTGTCCTCCAGACATGTGGGGACTGATTGTATCCTGGAACTTCCCACCTGCCAGTTCTGACCTTGTCTCTTTCTGTATTTGGGGTAGCCAGGGGCTCTCACCTTTCCAGGCAAGCCTTGAAAGTAACTTGAAAGGAGAGTGGATTTCTTTCACATCTCATTTTGTCTTTTAACCTAGAAATTGTAAAACAACAGCAAGTAAAAATCAGCAAAGAGCTCCCAGAAACAGAGATTAAATGAGATGAAATAATCCTAAACATCACTAAAAAGGGCAGACAAAGCTTACTTCTAAAATTTTCACATGAAGTGGTGTTAAGAGCATTTGTCTGGGTGGCAGTCTTGGCTCCTATTTTCTGTTCTGCTGCAAATCACAGCTGTTTAATCATGGAAAGGCCACAAACTTTTGACATCAAAATTTCTTCACCTTGTGAACATTTATTGTCAACCTGTCATTTTACTTATTTTTTAAAGAGTGTTTTTGTATACTGTATTGGTGTTTTTCTTTCCGGCTTACTTCACTCTGTATAATAGGCTCCAATTTCATCCACCTCATTAGAACTGATTCAAATGTATTCTTTTTAATGGCTGAGTAATACTCCATTGTGTATATGTGCCACAGCTTTCTTATCCATTCGTCTGCTGATGGGCATCTAGATTGCTTCCATGTCCTGGCTATTATAAACAGTACTGCGATGAACATTGGGGTACACGTGTCTCTTTCAATTCATATATGAAATTTAGAAGGATGGTAATGATAACCGTGTATGTAAGACAGCAAAAGAGACATAGATGTATAGAACGGTCTCCTGGACTCTGTGGGAGAGGGAGAGGGTGGGATGATTTGGGAGAATGGCATTGAAACATGTATAATATCATATAATAAATGAATTGCCAGTCCAGGTTTGATGTAGGATACAGGATGCTTGGGGCTGGTATACTGGGATGACCCAGAGGGATGGTATGGGGAGGGAGGTGGGAGGGGGTTCAAGATGGGGAACATGTGTACACCTGTGGCAGATTCATGTTGATGTATGGCAAAACCAATACAATATTGTAAAGTAATTAGCCTCCAATTAAAATAAATAAATTTAAATTTAAAAAAATAAGTAAAATAAAATTGTACATATGCAAAAAAATGTATATATGCAAAAATAAATACAGAGTGGTTTTGATGTGGAGTATTTTTTAAAGTCTTATTAAATTTAGGACAATATTGCTTCTGTATTATGTTTCCATTTTTTGGCCTATAGGCACGAGGAATCTTAGCTTTCTGGCGGAGGATTGAACCTGCACCTCTAAATCGGAAGGGAAAGTTTGAACCACTGGACCATCAGGGAAGTCTCCAATGCATCATTTAGAAGAACACAGCTCTTATCCTTAAAATAGCTCTGAAGATGTTGGAATTATTGTTCTGTCTTATTAATAAGGCAACTGAGGCCCAGGTTAGTTAAGTGTTTCAAGGTCAAGCAGCTTTAAACAATAAAGACAGAACTTAAGCCCTTTCCCTCTGGCGCCCCAGTCAGACTGATTCTTTCCATTTCGTTCTCTTTCCTAAGAGCCACTAAAGAGAGGGCTTTGGGATAAATCATTGCCCTCCATGGTTCCTCACAGATCTAAGTATTTATGGTGCTTGTTCTTCTCCTCATTTGATACTAATTAGCACCAATGTTGTAAATCTTTTATACCACGTTGTATTAGTAGCTGGAGGGAAGAACAGAACCATGGTCCCTGGAGTTTTTCCCCTGCACAGGTCTGTTTCCCCACTCAGTTATAAATAAGCAACTCAGTTGCTTTCAGCTATCTCTTAAAGGAGATTAAAAGGTATCTTTTTCCAGTTTGTCAATTATTCTGGTCTCTAAGAAGAAAGTCTGTTGTGTTGTTCGGTCACTCAGTCATGTCCGACTCTTTGCAACCCCATGCACGGGGTTGCAACTGCAGCACGCAGGCTTCCCTGTCCTTCACTATCTCCTGGACTTTACTCAAACTCATATCCATTGAGTCAGTGATGCCATCCAACCATCTCATCCTCTGTCGCCCCCTTCTCTTCCTGCCCTCCATCTTTCCCAGCATCAGGGTCTTTTCCAATGAATCACAAACAGAGTTGGACATAATTTAGCTACTAAACAACAATGAAGAAAGTCTGGTGTTCCTAAATTGAGAAGGATTTTTATTTCATGGTTTTGGGGTAAAAGAAACAATCTGGGAGATAAAGTTTGATGACTGAAGAGCTGATATCTTGAGGAAATGTCAATATCTAATTAGGAAAGGTGAAAACATCATTTGAAATTAAGATTTTTCCTTTGTGCCAAATTTTATTTGCACACCGTTTGTTTTGGAAAGTTAGGGTTTATGAGAGAGTGAGGAGTATTCTTACTGCTTAAAAAAAAAAAAAAAAAAGCTAAGAAAAGGTAAGGGAGCTCACCTCAGAATTTTTTTGTTTCTCTCAGACTGGCAACTTGGTCATGTAGAGTGCACTACAGAAAAACTTTCTTGTCTTGATTTTTAAAAGATTTATTTTTCTGGAATCTTTATATTCACACACACACACGCACACTCAGTCCTAGTCTTGGTTGGACTTCTCAGCTCACCCACATCTTCATTTGATTTGTTTAAATTTTGTTTATATTTTAAGGAGGCATCACATGTTCAGAAGTGCTCTTACTTTTCTGCTGGATGGAAAATAGTAACTTTTCATCTGTCTCAGAGGGACAAAAAAAGAAGAATCAATTTTTTAAAAATATAGCTCTTGGGAAAAAATGTAGCCCCTTTCCACTGAAATATAGATGTCTGCTGGTACTTCTAATGGCAGAAGTAACAATTTAAATGAATAGTATGGTTAGGAAACAAAGAATCCAAACTCATACTCCAGTTCTGGGACCACAACTGTGTCACCTCAACTCTCTGATCCTCCCTTTGCATTTGTAACATGGATAAGCTCATGTCTACCTTTCAGGACTTTTTCCAAGGCTGGGTTTAGAAAATGTTTAGACAATGTTTGCCAAGTGCTTGCCATGTGAGAAGCACCCTTTAAAGGGTTGCTGTTATTATCATTATTGTTGTTGTATTGCTATTATTATTGAAATGCACTCTTCTCTAAGGGATGGTGAAGTGAAGTGAAGTGAAAGTTGCTCAGTTGAGTCCGACTCTTTGCGACCCCATGGACTAGTCCATGGAATTCTCCAGGCCAGAATACTAGAGTGGGTAGCCTTTCCCTTCTCCAGGGATCTTTCCAACCCAGGGATTGAACCCAGGTCTTCCTGCATTGCGGACGGACTCTTTAGCAGCTGAGCCACAGGGGAAGCCCTAAGGGATGGTGTTGTATATCTTAATATCACCTCTAGGAGAACATTGAGGATATGGGTTGTAAAACTCCTCTGGTCTAGACATTTTTAAGGAAGGAGTAGGTACGACTCCATATTATACAGTAGATGTCAAGAATGTCAGAGACCTGTGATTCAGCCATCCCTCCACTTTCCTACTCTGTGCTTTAATACTAGCTTTTGCATCAATTCAGACAGAAGCATTGACAGGGTTTTCTTTTCTACTAATTTCACTGCAGTACCTGGATGAAACCCTTTGTCTAGTCTGTGTGATCTAAGTCATTATTTCTTTTGAATTGAATTAGAGGAGTTAAGGGTCATAATTAAGAACTCAAGTTATGCCTGTAATCTACTCTGTCATTGTACTTTCTCCAAATAATGTATTTTTTTTCCATTAATGAAATGGACAGATTTATAATCATATTCCCTAAGAAAGTGGGAGATGGACATATTTGAAAGAGAAGAGGCAAAGAAGATTTGAATGATCAGATCAGATCAGATCAGTCGCTCAGTCGTGTCTGACTCTTTGCGACCCCGTGAACCGCAGCACGCCAGGCCTCCCTATCCATCACCAGCTCTCGGAGGTCACCCAGACTCACATTCATCGAGTCAGTGATGCCATCCAGCCATCTCATCCTCTGTCGTCCCCTTCTCCTCCTGCCCTCAATCCCTCCCAGCATCAGAGTCTTCTCCAATGAGTCAACTCTTCGCATGAGGTGGCCAAAATAATGGAGTTTCAGCTTGAGCATCATTCCTTCCAAAGAAATCCCAGGTCTGATCTCCATCAGAATGGACCGGTTGGATCTCCTTGCAGTCCAAGGCACTCTCAAGAGTCTTCTCCAACACCACAGTTCAAAAGCATCAATTCTTCGGCGCTCAGCCTTCTTCACAGTCCAGCTCTCACATCCATACATGACCACAGGAAAGACCATAGCCTTGACTAGGCGAAACTTTGTTGGCAAAGTGATGTCTCTGCTTTTGAATATGCTATCTAGGTTGGTCATAACTTTCCTTCCAAGGAGTAAGCGTCTTTTAATTTCATGGCTGCAGTCACCATCTGCAGTGATTTTGGAGCCCAGAAAAAGAAAGTCTGACACTGTTTCCACTGTTTCTCCATCTATTTCCCATGTAGTGATGGGACCAGATGCCATGATCTTCGTTTTCTGAACGTTGAGCTTTAAGCCAACCTTTTCACTCTCCACTTTCACTTTCATCAAGAGGCTTTTGAGTTCCTCTTCACTTTCTGCCATAAGGGTGGTGTCATCTGCATATCTGAGGTTATTGATATTTCTCCCAGCAATCTTGATTCCAGCTTGTGTTTCCTCCAGTCCAGCATTTCTCATGATGTACTCTGCATATAAGTTAAATAAACATGGTGACAATATACAGCCTTGATGTACTCCTTTTCCTATTTGGAACCAGTCTGTTGTTCCATGACCAGTTCTAACTGTTGCTTCCTGACCTGCATACAGATTTCTCAAGAGGCAGATCAGGTGGTCTGGTATTCCCATCTCTCTCAGAATTTTCCACAGTTTATTGTGATCTACACAGTCAAAGGCTTTGGCATAGTCAATAAAGCAGAAATAGATGTTTTTCTGGAACTCTCTTGCTTTTTCCATGATCCAGCAGATGTTGGCAATTTGATCTCTGGTTCCTCTGCCTTTTCTAAATCCAGCTTGTACATCAGGAAGTTCACGGTTCACATATTGCTGAAGTCTGGCTTGGAGAATTTTGAGCATTACTTTACTAGCGTGTGAGATGAATGCAATTGTGCGGTAGTTTGAGCACTCTTTGGCATTGCCTTTCTTTGGGATTGGGATGAAAACTGACCTTTTCCAGTCCTGTGGCCCCTGCTGAGTTTTCCAAATGTGTTGGCATATTGAGTGCAGCACTTTCACAGCATCATCTTTCAGGATTTGGAATAGCTCCACTGGAATTCCGTCACCTCCACTAGCTTTGTTCCTAGTGATGCTTTCTAAGGCCCACTTGACTTCACATTGCAGGATGTCTGGCTCTAGGTCATTTGAATGATATGTAAATATATTTCTATATATATACACACATTGTATGTATGTAAAGTGCTTTTTAATACCTTAAATATCATAGAAAGCAATCATCCTAAAATAATACTTTTAAATGGAGGAGAAGGGGACGACAGAGGATGAGATGGCTGGATGGCATCACTGACTCGATGAATGTGAGTCTGAGTGACCTCCGAGAGCTGGTGATGGATAGGGAGGCCTGGCGTGCTGCAGTTCATGGGGTCGCAAAGAGTCAGACATGACTGAGCGACTGATCTGATCTGATTAGTTAAATTATGTAACCAATATTTATTAATTTTTATTATTGATTAGTCAGATTAATTACATTCACTTATTTTATTAATTGCTATTATTTATTAATATTTAGTTATTAAATTACTTAATGAACTTTTAGGTAAAACTAAAGAAGGAAAGAAGTATTTACTAGTGACTGCATTTCAGAAGCAAGCCAAGCACAGTGGGAAAAATGGTTACAGCAGTAAAGACAAAAGCTAAAGGAAATGCTTTCCCATTCAATTTTATTTAATTCAACAAGCATTTTCTAAGTGGCTACAGAGAACATGTAAATGTAACACTTGGTTTTCAGATGGTTCTAGTCCAGAAGAGGAATCAAAAATATAAAACAGTAAGTTAAAATATTAGTAGCAAAGTCAGTCATAGAGAGACTTCTACTGTTGCATTTACAAGATAAGAAGCTACTGGGATTAACATATATACACTACTGTATATAAAATAGACAGCCATTCAGGACATGCTATATACACAGGGAACTATACTCAATATTATGTTATAACCTACAGGGGAAAATAATCTGAAAAAGAATATATATGTGTGTGTGTGTATATATATATAACTGAATCAGTATGCTGTATACCTGAGACTTACATGATATTATAAATTAACTATACTACAATAAAAAATAAGAAGCAATCGTAGCAGAGAAGGAAGTGGTAAACTCTACAGTGTGGTGGAGGATAAAAGAGGTTAAACTTCCTTGAGGTGTGGGATTTGACTGATAGGGGAGAGGGATCACTGAAGCATCTTAAGAATTTTTAGGGCTTCAGCTCAGTCATCTATAAAATGAAACAACTCAACCGAATGAGATCTAAGGTTACTTTTAGCTTTAAAATATTGTTTCATGATATAGGAGAGGTAAAGAGAGCAGGTTGTGGCTAATTTAATTCTCATTGAGAGCTGATTAATTCAGTTTAAGTCTACTTCTTAGAATTCCAGTATAAATTTCTCATCCCTTCTTTTATTAATTTATGTACAAGTCTCAAAGATCAAATTAAGATGAAGAACATTCTAATTCAAAGTCTTTACATTATAATCTACTTAGGATAGCACAAGTAACATGTATGACTTTTGAAGTCAGGCAAAGTTCAAATCCTAGCTCTTCTAGCTCTCACTAGGGGGAAGCCAGTGAGTCTCAACGTGGCATCCACGGACCTGCAGCCTTCACCAGTATACCTGAATCATACATGTTCTGGGGCCCCAGCCCAGACTTCCTAAATAAGAAATACTCAGGGCAGAATCCAGCAATCTGTTTTCTAACAAGCCCTTCAGGTCCTGCTGGTGCATTCTAGAGTGTGAGGACCACTAATGTATGATATGAACTTGATAACTTACCTTTCAATGTAAGAATGAGAGTAAGTGGCAAAGTATATAGTGGTTGGCAGGCTCTAACAACATAGGTTTTATTACTTAGTCCTCATTCTTTTTACTATGAAAATTACTATTTTAATACATATAAATAGTAAATATTTTAAAATTTACTATTACTATTCTTTTTACTATATCAATAACATTAAAATAACCATTGTTATGCCTATAATTAACTGAGGATTATACCTAATGTTTAATATTCATTTGCACTTCTTACAAACATAAATCTAAATTTGTTAAATGCATCATATTTCTTTGAAAGAAAGTATCACACTTGGTGAGGCAAATGTCTTATTATTCAAAAAGTGCTTTCTAGAAAACTCAATATATTGGGCGATTGTTTAAATTTCATTTAATTGGTGTGGAGTACTGAACATTTGGAGAAGGAAATGGCAACCCACTCCGGTGTTCTTGCCTGGAGAATCCCAGGGACCGGGAAGTCTGGTGGGCTGCCGTCTATGGGGTCACACAGAGTCGGACACGACTGAAGTGACTTAGCATAGCATAGCATAGCACTGAACATTCATGGTATTCATGAATCCCTCTGGCCTTGTCACCTTTGACTGTAACATAGAGAAGGCTAGCTGAAACCAAGCATGCTCTAGGGGACAGGGTTCAGAATTAACAGTTACTATTTATGACTGTAAGAAAATCCTGGAACTTTAATGACTCTCATTTTTCTCATCTCTAAAACTGGAGTCATAGTATCTTCCCACTAGGTACTTGTGATAATCTAATGAGATACATATTGGTTAGAGCCCTTTGTAAAGCACATACTGGTTGCCACATCCAAGTTCAAATTTGACAGAATTAGATGATCATTTATTCATTGCACTTAACAAATATTTATTGAGCACTTAACAACATGTGTTGGAAAATACTACAAATAGAATCTGTTTTTGAGTTGACTGATGGCACAAATATTTGTGACTGTTTTATTCAGGAAGCTAATGAACGCTGTATGTAGAAATTGATTTGTTCCAGGAATGTCTTACCTCTTGGAAAAACGTCACTTTAAAATTAGGCTCCAAATTTGATAAGAGTGATATGAAATGACAATTCATAAATATAAGTGGGTACAACTTCGCAGGAGAGCAATTCATCAAAACTTACTTAAATATTCTACCCATCACTTCTCTGACCTGCAGAACCTATTCTAAGCAAATACTCAGGGATGTACAAAAATGATATGAAAATGCTTATCATTATACCTGCAGTAGTGAAAAATTGGAAATAATGCCTAACAGGGGAATGAGCAAGTGAGTTACGTTAATATGCATGGTGTAATATCATAGATATTTAATGTTTAATGAAGTGTTAAAATCCCCACAATGGACTATTAACTAAAAAATGAAATCACAATAGATACATTCAAAATGATTCTAGTTGAAGGATGCATATTCAAAGAATAAAGATTTTAAAGGAAATGGGTAAGTCTCCAAACAATAGTGAAGAAATGGATCAAAATAGATTCTAGGGTGAGTTATTTTACATTTTATTGAATTCATGTATTTTCTAAAAGGAACATTTTTTTTTCTTCTATAATCAAAAGTTTCCTGCATATTCTCCCCTCTCACTGGGTATGAGAGAAGTATTGTCTCTTGCCTTCCCTTGCTAGCTTTTAAAAGTACAGTCAGGGACTGCAGAAGAGAGGTATGACATTTCTTGTATCCGAATATGTGAAATATTCACAGCGATCATGTAGATGGTGTGTATGTGGGTATCTTTTTATTGAGCAGTTGAGTCAGTAACTCATAGAAGCAGTTGCCCATTTTGACGAATGTCATCTATAAGTGTAGCAGATCTCCTCATAGGTGAGCTTCAGGGAAGGTAATCCTTTTTTTAAGCCTGGAATTAACTGATTTTCTACCCCTACCTGCCATATGGTTTCCTGGTGTTGTAGTGCTATTGGACAGATGAGTCAGTTAGCAGGAATGTGTCTGAGATCCTTGGGCAACCATAATGAGGATTATTTAAGCACAAAAGTATATAATAATGACACCTTTTAACAGTGACTTGAGTACATTAATTTAACGCTCCTAGGTTTGGGAATGGGTATAGTGAGAGCTCACTTTCAAAAGTACTAAACATATCAAAAATTAAAAAAAAAAAAGAACAACAGTAATTTTAAAAACAGTATTGCTTAGCAAATATCAATGCAGCAAACTGGGCTTACTTCTGTATTCATTGAGGTTCATCTGATGCTAACTCTTGAAATATTTATTTTTAGGCAATGGAGTGTAATGACATGACCATAGTTTTGGAGTGAGAAAAGCTTCTGCTTTGAATCTTGCCTCTCTCTCACACAAGATCTTTGACAAGTTACTTATTCTTGTCTCTCAATCCATCATGAGTAAAATGGGAATATGAATGCCTATCTCATGGAGTAACTTTGAGAATGAACTACTAATTAAGAATATATATGCTGGAATACCCTGGTGTTTCAGTGGTTAAGACTCCATGCTTTCATTGTGGGTGCAGTTCAATCTCTGGTCAGGGAACTAGGATCTCACCAGCCATGTGGTGTGGCCCAGAGAATACATAAATAAATATATATATATGTTTAATAAAAGAGTATATATGCTGAGTGCCTAGAATAGTGTAGCACATACTAATTGCTAAACATGTTGTAGCAGTTAACCTTTTGTTTTTATTGTAAGAAAAGCTCCCAGAAACCCTGCTTTCTTATTTTCTGTGCAGTTGTTTAGTGCTAAATTTTGTCTGACTCTTTGCAATGCTATGACTAGAGTGGGGTGTCATGCCCTCCTCCAGGGGATCTTCCCAACCCAGGGATGGAACTTGCGTCTCTTATGTCTCCTGAACTGGTCGGTGGATTCTTTACCAGTGAACGACCAGGGAAGAAGCCCTTGTCCATCTTCTAGAGATTGGTAAATAGTTTCACCATTATCATGAAAGACAAAACCACCAACTCAGACACAACTGATAATTAACAAGGATTTTCTTTCTACGTGCTGTCTCTGCTCTGTTATCTTTAATAGTTCATGTTGCTCTTCAGATATAAAATGTCTAACCTATATCCCCTTCCCTGAAAATGCCTCTTTGCATGTTCTTCAGTGCAGCTCAGGATTGTTATTGTCTTATAGAAAACATCAGCTAAAGAAAAGGAAACCAAGATCGTCAATAAATCTTGGGCATTTATAAATCGATTTTGAAGATTTTGCAGCAGTCTCTGCCTTTTCTATCATCACACACTTCTTCCCCAATACATCATTTATGAACACACACTCGCATATATACAATATTTTCAGCTGTCATTCAGGGAAGCATGGAGCTGCAAATATGAATCATAGGTTGAATTCCAAGAGACAGCTTGCCCACAAATTGTTCCAGAAAATATTTTTTCTCTATTTGGAAGCTCAAGGAATTTACGTATGGGGTCTTGAATGCATTTGAAAAGAAAGCATTCTACAGAACTTATCTCTTGAAATAAAAAGAGTAGACAGACATAACAGTTTTTCAAAATCAGTGTTATGGATCTGATTTGTTCTTCAGCTTTGGACTGACAAAGAGCCTTGTTTGGTAGCTGGGCTGGGTTTGGGCTGTAGCACTGAGCCCTGGGTTTGTAGTGAATGCAGATCATCACGTAGATAACAAGTCTGATTTTCACTTGAGGCCACTATTTAGGTCCTACCCATTTGTGAAATTGACTTGAATGTTCACTTTGATCAAAAGCCTTGGCTGAAAAAAGAAATCAGCTCTTTTGGCTAAGCTCAGATGATAAAAGTTTCATCTTTTATTTCTGTTTCTCAAAGGCTACAGTTATCCTGTGATGTTGGAAGCTGATTTTCCTGTTCTGACCTCTTTGCCAAAAGTCAGAATATTTTATTTTATCACCAAGTTCCTAGGACAGTAATGATGGTGGTAATACTCATAGCAAATTGTCCAGGTCCCAAACTGCTTTTGCAGATGGTTTGTGATAGCACAGTTTTTGCAACAGCTTCCCCATAATTCCCACTCAAGAGCATGATGGAATTTGCATTTCAACTGTGGTCTGAAACATAAGGCCCCCGATGCATTGGACGGGAGAGTCACTAGTCCAAAGAAGCGTTGGCTGTTGCATTGGTGTTTTTTGTTGTCGTTGTTGTGTGTTTGTTTCATTGTTGTTGATAGGTAATTTGAGTAAAACTGACAAGCACCTGCTGGCTTTCAGCTCTGGAGATTTTTGCATGTGTCAGTTTCCCTGACATACTCATATACTCTTCATTGTGCAGGCTTTTTGCCAGTAGAAAGTGCTACATGGACTCCACAAAGCCAGATTGGATCACAGATGTGTCTTCATAAACTTTCCTTATCTAATATGCTGTTGTCCCCTTAAATGTTTCCCTTTTCTCTGTCCTCTTGGCATCTGCAAGGCCAGCCCAGCCTGCTTCCTGGGGTGCTACAATCAGAGCAGCCTTTGTCCAGATGATCTGAACTGATGAGCAAACGGGGCCTTTCTCTGTGCACTCAGACACACTCGCCCTTCTAGGAAGATAAGTTTGCTCCAGAAGGCAGGAAAATGTCTATCTCCCAGCCTAAAAGGCTGAAATCTGCTGTTACCTATGAAGTGGTCCATTGTTGTTCCATCTGAAACCTGTTTATTTCTTTTCTTTTTGCCATGTCATCTTGCCTCCCCTCCTGCCTTTCCCTCTACCCAAAGCCTCTCCTTAGCCAGATGCCTGCTTCCTTGTCTGTTGGGACCAGCTGCTGCTAAGTCGCTTCAGTCGTGTTCGACTCTGTGCGACCCCATAGACGGCAGCCCACTGGGTTCCCCCGTCCCTGGGATTCTCCAGGCAAGAATACTGGAGTGGGTTGCCATTTCTTTCTTCAATGCTGCTGCTGCTGCTGCTAAGTCGCTTCAGTCGTGCCCGACTCTGTGCGACCAGCTACCCCAGGCAATTGCCTACATCCTTCCCTGTAGGTTTCTGATCTTTGTTTTTGGTGTTCCAAGTTATGAAGCCACTCAGTCTTGGATTCTTTTCTGAGCCTCCTGCTGGTGGAAGACTTTACAGCTTGCTCACTGCTTTCCACAGTGGTTGCTGCTAGGGTGCTTTGAGTCATGGGACTGTTAGAAGAGCAATATAAGTTGGGCTTTTATAAAAAAATATCTTCTAAAGCTTTCCCTTTAGTAATACTGGCCAGACTGCCACATAATCAATAAGAGAACAGACTCTTTTTTGTTGTTTTTGCTGTTTGTTTTGGTCTGGGCCATGTTGCAGAAATAGTCATGCTGGGACTCTGTAAAGAATCTTTAGAAACTTGGGTTGATTTCTATTACACTTTTATTCTATTTTGGTTTATAGTAATTAATCCATTTTGTTTCTGAAAGAATACCGTTAGCTGCTTCAGTTCTCAAAAACAAAATTTGAGTAGTTCATATAATCTGGAGAGAGAAATAAATCAGATTCTCTTACTTAAATGTTATGTTGTAACAGCCTGGTGCTGAGAACAGTCCTGTGTTCAACAGGACTGACTGAAACCTTTCTATCACTAGACAGCGATCACACCAGGACTCACCTTCTCAGCAGTTGTATCTAGCAGGCAGCCCCCGGTATGCTTTATTTAGAAGGCAAGGGTTAAGAAGGTAATCCATGATTTCTTTGCCATAATATCCTTATTGGTGAAGCTTAGGAGGCAGAGGGCAATAGCTGACCAGATTTGGGATATATATTTGCCTTCATGGCACAAATAAACAGCTCCTGTTTTGTATCAGGTGAATTCTGGAATCACCACTAGCTCTAGCTCTGCAAATCTAGTTGAGAAAGTAACCTCGGTGAACTTTATTTTTCTCACTGTGAGGAGGTGGTGGTGGCATAATCATGATGCTGTCACACACACTGGAGCACTTTATAAAACAGAAAACTTTATACAGAGAGCATTATATAATAAAGCATGTAGTATAAACATGTTCATTATTATTTAGTGATATTTCTATCAATTACAGAGTTTGGTTTTAAATCACAACTATTTCATATGCTTGTAAGCTTTCTTAAGTGTTTAGCTCTGCTTTAACCTTTTTTTTTTTTCTTCTCTTTTAACCTGTAATTTATCTTGTGTAAAGGACTGTGAACTGGTTGAGTGAGACCACATACACTGAAGGGGTCATTATTCACTGGAATTTTATTTGCTATAAGGAGTTGACAGTTTTTGTTTTTGTTTTTGTTTCCTTTGAGTAGATGATTTTCAATGGTTTTTATGACTTGAAAGTCACATGAACCAAATAAGTTCAAAAATAAAATCTATACAACCCAGTATAACCTTGAGGTTATTCCTGGATAAACTTTAACTCACCTTGTACAAATAAAACCTGAATATTTGCTGTTATCACATAGTATTACAACTTGTTGGATTAATTCCTCTGACAGATTAAAACTCATATATTTCTTGAAAATTTTCCTTCGTTAGTCACATTTCAAAATTATTTAGTCACTACTATTGTTGACTCTGAAAGGCCTTCTTTCAAGAAGAAAAAAATGCAGAATTATTGCAAAGATAATTCCAGGAAAACCCTTATGTTTGTATGTTGAAAACATATGTTACTCCTTTGAATATTAATCTGGAAAGGGTTTACATAGACTTCACATAGTTTGTGTCTTTTTTGAAAAAATGCTTAAAATCCAAACATTTCTTAAATGCTTCTGGTATCTCTGTAGCAATGAAGGGTCATCACAGGTTCCTGCTTCTAAGCCAAGTATGGGAGAGACTTGGTATGTCTGCATCACATTAAATTTACAATCTGGCAAGTTCAACTAGAATAGTTAATATAAAAATAACATAATTCCATTGTGATTGTAAAAGGGAAGCACACTTGGATGTGTATACTGCTCTTATACAGGTTGACAATGGTATTAGGTACCCTGATACATCCTGCGTAACCACGATGGTGTAATTACTCACCTAGAGCTAGACATCCTGGAGTGTAAAATCAAATATGCCTTAGGAAGCATCACTATGAACAAAGCTAGTGGAGGCGATAGAATTCCAACTGAGCAAATCAAATACTAAAAGATGATGCTGTTAAAGTGCTGCACTCAATATGCCAGCAAATTTGGAAAACTCAGCAGTGGCCATAGGACTGGAAAAGGTCAGTTTTCATTCCAATCCCAAAGAAAGGCAATGCCAAAGAATGCTCAAACTACCGCACAATTGCACTCATCTCACATGCTGATAAGGTCATGCTCAAAATCCTCTAAGCTAGGCTTCAACAGTATGTCAACTGAGAACTTCCAGATGTTTAAGCTGGATTTAGAAAAGGCAGAGGAACCAGAGATCAAATAACCAACATCTGTTGGATAACAGGAAAAACAAGAGAATTCTGGAAAAACATTTACTTCTGCTTCATTGACTATGTTAATACCTTTGACTGTGTATATCACAAGAAACTGTGGAAAATTCTTCAAGAGATGGGAATACCAGATCACTTTACCTGCCTCCTGAGAAACCTGTATGCAGGTCAAGAAGCAACAGTTAGAACAAAACATGGAAAAACAGATTGGTTCAAAATTGGAAAAGGAATGTGTCAAGGCTGTATATTGTCACATTGTTCATTTAACTTATATGCAGAGTACATCATGTGAAATGTCAGGCTGGATGAAGCACAAACTGGAATCAAGATTTCCAGGAGAAATATTAATAACCTCAGCAATGTGGATGACACCACTTTTATGACAGAAAGTGAAGAGGAACTAAAGAGCCTTTTGATGAAGGTGAAAGAAGAGAATGAAAAAGTTGGCTTAAAATTCAACATTTAAAAAGCTAAGATCTTAAAAATGACCCACCAATCCCACCCCTAGGCATATACCCTGAGGAAACCAAAATTGAAAAAGACCCATGTATCCCATTCTTCATTGCAACACTATTTACAATAGTTAGAACATGGAAGCAACCTAGATGCCCATCAACAGATGAATGGATAAAGAAGTTGTGGTGCATATACACAATGGAATAGTACTCAGCCATAAAAGGAATATATTTGAGTCAGTTCGAATGAGTTTGGATATGGCAACCCACTCCAGTATTCTTGCCTAGAGAATCCCAGGGACAGAGGAACCTGGTGGGCTGCCGTCTATGGGGTCAAACAGAGTCGGACACGACTGAAGCGACTTAGCATGCATGCATGCATGCATGAATGCATTGGAAAAGGAAATGGCAGTCCACTCCAGTATTCTTGCCTGGAGAATCCCAGGGACAGAGGAGCCTGGTGGGCTTCCGTCTATGGGGTCGCACAGAGTCAGACACGACTGATGCGACTTAGCAGCAGTAGCAGCTTAAAAGCAGAACCCATTATACAGAGTGATGGAAGGCAGAAAGATAAATATTGTATTCTAATGCACATATATGGAATCTAGAAAAATGGTACTGAAGAATTTATTTACAGGACAGCACTGGAGAAACAGAGAGTAGACTTATAGACATGGGGAGAGGGGAGGAGAGGGTGATGTATGGAGAGAGTAACATGGAAACTTACATTACCATATGTAAAATAGACAGCCAATGGGAATTTGCTGTATGCCTCAGGGAACTCAAACAGGGCTCTGTATCAACCTAGAGGGGTGGGATGGGAAGGGAGAAGTTAGAGAGGTTCACAAGGGAGGGGATATATGTATACCCATGGCTGATTCATGATGAGGTTTGACAGAAAACAATAAAGTTCTGTAAAGCAATTATCCTTCAATTAAAAAATAAATTAAAAAAAAAGCTAAGACCATGGTATCTTGTCCTATCACTTCAAGGCACATATATGGGGAAACAATGGAAACAGTGAAAGATTTTATTTTCTTGGGCTCCAAAATCACTGTGGATGGGGACTGTAGCCATGAAATTAAAAGATGCTTGCTCGTTGGAATAAAAGAAATGACCAAGCTAGACAGCATATTAGAAAGCAGAGACATTAGTTTGCCAACAAAGGTCTGTCTAGTTAAAGCTATGGTTTTTCTGGTAATCATGTATGGATGTAAGAGTTTAACCATAAAGAAAGTTGAGCATCAAAGAAATGATGCTTTTGAACTGTGGAGAAAGCTCTTGATAGTCCCCTGAACTGCAAGAGATCCAACCAGTCAATCCTAAAGGAAATTAATTCTGAATATTCATTGGAAGGACTGATGCTGAAGCTGAAGCTCCAATACTTTGGCCACCTGATGTGAAGTGTCAAATCATTGGAAAGGACCCTGATGCTGGGAAAGATTGAAGGCAGGAGGATAAAGGGATGACAAAAGATGAGATGATTGGATGGCATCGCTCAGTGTACCTGAGTTTGAGCAAGCTCTGGGAGATGGTGCAGGACAGGGAAGCCTGGCATGCTGCAGTCCATGGGGTTGCAAAGAATCAGACATGACTGAGCGACTGAACAACAGTAGCAACAATACATCCAGGACTAGCAGATGTAAAGGGGCTTTGGCCTTAGAACAGAATTGGAATTATTGGTTTGTCACAGTGAGGCGCAATTTCCCCATCTTTTCAATTTACTCTTGTTCAGTCTCAAAGAAATATTGTATATATTTTATATGAAGCCCTAATGCACATTGCTTACCAAAAAAAGGTGATGCTACAGCAAATGGTAGATGTTTTTTCCCCATGAATTCCTAAGAAAGTCATTAGTGTTAGGTCAAGGGTGAAGATGAGCAAGTTGTATATGTGTGAGGGAACAGCATCATGAGTGGAAAAAGGGGAATGAGTCTTAAGCGGCACCTTCTCTGGTTTACTGGCTTCTAGAAGGTACCATGCTCCCCAGTCTCCAGCAAGGTATGAAAGCTCCCTGTCTGTGGTCCATTGAGCACCACTGTTAGTAGTTATTGATAAAGTCCATCCAGGATAACATATGCTAGAAGTCAATCTTTCCTTTGTTGTTTAGTCACTAACTAGGGTCCAAATCTTTGTGACCCTATGGACGGCAGCATGCAAGGCTTCCTGTCCTTCACTATCTCCTGGAGCTTGCTCGAACTCATGTCCATTGAGTTGATGTCATCTGACCATCTCGTCCTCTGTCACCCCCTTTCCCATGCCCTCAGTCTTTCCCGGCATCAGGGTCTTTTCCAATGAATCTGTTCTTCATATCAGGTGGCCAAAGTATTGGAGCTTCAGCTTCAGCATCAGTCCCTCCAATGAATATTCAGGACTGATTTCCTTTAAGACTGACTGATCTGATTTCCTTGCAGTTCAAGGCACTCTCAAGAGACTTCTCTAGCACCACACTTCAAAAGCATCAATTCTTCTGCACTCAACCTTCTTTATGGTCCAATTCTCACATACATACATGACTACTGGTAAAACCATAGCTTTGATTAAATGGACCTTTGTTGGCAAAGTGATGTCTCTGTTTTTTAATATGCAGTCTAAGTTTGTCATAGCTTTTCTTCAAAGGAGCAAGCATCTTTTTAAATTATGGCTGCAGTCACTGTCTGAAGTGATGGAGCCCAGGTAAATTAAATCTGACACTGTTTGCATTTTCCCCCATCTATTTGCCATGAAGTGATTAGACTGGATGCTATGCTCATAGATTTTTAAATGCTGAGTTTTAAGCCAGCTTTTTCACTGTCCTCTTTCATCCTCATCAAGAGGTTGTTTAGTTCCTTTTTGCTTTCTGCCATTGATAATCTCCATCTTGATTCCATGTTGTGGTTTATCTAACATGACATTTCACATGATGTACTCTGCATATAAGTTAAACAAGCAGGGTGAAAATATATAGCCTTGACTTACTCCTTTCTCAATTTGAATCAGTCTATTGTTCCATGTCTGGTTCTAACTGTTGCTTCTTGACCATCATACAGGTCTCTCAGGAGGCGGGTAAGGTGGCATGGTATTCCCATCTCTTGAAGAATTTTCCACAGTTTGTTGTAATCCACATAATCAAAGGCTTTGGTGTAGTCAATGAAGCAGAGTTTCTGTTTTTCTGGAATTCCTTTGCTTTTGATACAATCCAACGGATGTTGGAGAAAGCAATGGCACCCCACTCCAGTACTTTTGCCTGGAAAATCCCACGGATGGAGGATCCTGGTAGGCTGCAGTCCATAGGGTCGCTAAGAGTCGGACACGACTGAGCGACTTCACTTTCTCTTTTCACTTTCATGCATTGGAGAAGGAAATGGCAACCCACTCCAGTGTTCTTGCCTGGAGAATCCCAGGGACGGGGAGGCCTGATGGGCTGCCGTCTATGGGGTCACACAGAGTCGGACACGACTAAGTGACTTAGCATAGCATAGCATAACGGATGTTGACATTCTGATCTCTGGTCCTTCTGCCTTTTCTAGAAGAATTTCTTGGTTGAAGCCTAGCTTGAAGGATTTTGAGCATTACCTTGAAAGCATGTGAAATGAGGGCAATTGTACAATAGTTTGAACATTCTTTGTCATTGCCCTTCTTTGGGATTGAAAGGAAAACTGAGCTTTTCCAGTTCTGTGGCCACTGCTGAATTTTCCAACTTTTCTGGCATTTTGAGTCCAGCACTTTAACGGCATCTTTATCAGTAATCTTTCCTTTAGTCAACCAGGAAAAAAAAGTGAGAATTATCATTTGATGCCCAATTATGTTCAAACTTCAGATGAAAGGAATTGAAATAGCTGAATTCATAGAATTTGCTGCAGTGTGATGAGAATTCACCTACTCTAGCAGGAACTCAAATCTATTTCTCATTAGATATGGTTCATCCAGGAAGCTCTGGCAATTGAAATCTCATTATTGATCTTAGTGTTTAAAAGTAATCTTTTAATTTTCAAGGGAAAAAATACTTGAAAGTTCTATGTTTCATTTGTGGCCTAGAGAGTCATGGTTGTCCTTTTCTTTTGTCTTCTGTAGTTGATAGTTTTTATTGTTCATTATCATGGAAAATTGCATTCATAAACACAGTGTTACTGGTGTAACACTGGTGTAGTGAATTGGCCTTCTACATCAGTATGGGTGAAAATGTTTTTAAAAAGACTTATTAAAACACACTTTTTAGCATGTTCATTTTAAAGGAATGGAATACTTGCCTTTTCAAATTAAAAGCACAATTTAGAAGAGCAGAAGATAAATTTCTATTTTGATAAAAGGCAATGCAAAAGAGAGAGGAAAAAAACCCTGTCAATCCTAAAGGAAATCAATCCCGAATATTTTTGGAAAGACTGATGCTGAAATTGAAGCTCCAATACTTTCACCCTTTGATGCCAACTGCTGACTCATTGGAAAAAACCATGATACTGGGAAATATTGAAGGCAGGAGAAGTGGGTGACAGAGGATATGATGGTTGGATAGTATCACTGACCTAATGGACATGAATTTGAACAAACTCCAGGAGATAGTGAAGGACAGGGAAGGCTGGCGTGCTTCAGTCCAAGCGGTTACATAGAGTTGGACATGGCTTAGCTACTGAACAGCAACAACAGTGTAAAGGAGATAGAAGTTCTGTTTATTCTCTTGAGACCACTGACATATAGAAGCTTTTCAAATTGACTAATTTGGAAAGATACAATAGCATGACAAATTTGCTGCATTTTTGCCAAAGTACACAACTTCTTTATACCTTTCAGTTCCATTTTAACGACAAAGCCTTTTAAGACAAATTACACTGGGTGTAAACTCTGGGTCACTTTTTGTTTCATGTTGGTGAAAGAATACTGGAGTGGGTTGCCATTTTGTCCTCCAGGGAATCATCCCAACCCAGGGATTGAATGCAGGTCTCCTGCACTGCAGGCAGATTCTTTACCAACTGAGCTATTAAGGAAGCCCTTGTTTCATGGGTGAAGTTCTTATAAGGTAAGGATGTTTATATCAGGTAACAACTCTATCAAATATAGCTATCAAATGGTATTTAGTTGTTGATACACATCTATGTTCCTCTGCAGACTGTGCAGAGATTGTATACTATATATAGCTGCATATTCTCAGCCTTAACTGAACATTAGGTATCTAATATTAAGTTTGAATAAATATTATGTGCTGTTAAAGGGCATCACATATATTAATCAATAATATTTTTCATAATTAGGCAATATAATCTTTCTAGTCTATCACTGTTGAATTAAGCTGAAATATTGGCTGAAAATTTTAAAAAATAATATAAGAAGTTTTATTTAGATAACTTTAAATATATTAGTAAATTCTTGGCTTAGCATTTTAGGAATGAAATAAATAAAGCATGGTAAATATGGACTATCTGTATGGCATTCTAATAATGCCATCAGATAAGAATAAAAAATGCAGTGAGAAAAACACAGTCCTGAAAACAAATGTATGTACATCATGATTATAAATCCCAGTTCCTTATTTTTCTTTTCATTGGATATTTGGAGATTGTATAGAAAATGTGAAAAATTATCTGTGGTCTATTTTTAAACCAGAAGCAACTGTACTAAGTGAAAACTCTGAATACTAATTTCAACTGGAAGCTGGCCCTGCCTAATTAGGAAAATTTTTCTGAGGTTTGAAATTTTTTTTTCTTCTAGTTTCTGCTGTACTAAGGGCTTCCTGGGTGACTCAGTGGTAAGGAATTCACCTACCAGTGCAGGAGACGTGGGTTCAGTCCTTGGGTTGGGAAGATCTCTTGGAGCAGGAAATGGCAACGTACTCCAGTATTCTTGTCTGGAAAATTCCATGGACAGAGGAACCTGGTGGGGCACAGTCCATGGGGTTGCAGAGTCAGACCTGACTGAGTGCGCATGCACACACACACACACACACACACACACACACACACACACATGCTGAAGTGAAAAGGAAGAGCTAGGATTTTTATTAAAATTTCCACTGTTCGCTTGTTGAAACAAAGTTATACAAATGGAATATTATGCAGGTAGTATTGATCTGAAATTTTAAGTTCTGATTTGATCCAGTTCTAATAAATGCAAAGGTCATTCATTAAGAGGTTTTCCCTCAAGATTTTAAAGTTTATGTCTTCACTTCTAAAGCACAGATTTATTAAACTAGATTAAAATTGTGGGTCAGATTATAGTCTAGAAACTACAGCATCTTAAATATTTCATATCACTTTGTTATAGGTACTTTGTATTTTGGGGAAGATAGATTACAAAATTTACATCAAATATATGGCACTTTGAATATACAGTGTGGGTTAATAGTTGTCCATTAATATTGACAAATAGAATAAAAACTAAAAGAATATTATTATAGTTAAAGAAGATTTGCTGAAAAAAGATATGAAGCATCAGGCTTGTGATATACTCTTAATGAAACAATATTCTGGATAACAGATCTGAGGAAGAACTAATGAACACTGACTAAATAGTTACCATTGCTTCTATTTTCTGTGACATCTATATTCATCAATATACTTGATACTTCTGGTTGCCTACTCCACACCCATTTTCATCTTTTAAAATAGTAACAGATTCCTGGCTTTTCCAGGGAACAATGTGCTCACCTAAAATACCATGTTTCTCATCTTCCTCATAGCTGTTGTTGTTCAGTCACCCAATCATGTCTGACTCTTTGAAACTCCATGGACTGCAGCACACCAGGCCTCCCATCCCTTACTATCGCCCAGAGTTTGCCCAAGTTCATGTCCTCATAGCTAGAGGTGGTCAATTACATGCTAGGAGAAGTTATTGGGTGATTCTAAGATTATTTAATAATAATAATAATAAAACCAAATAGATGGCACGTTTTATTTTCCTCTTGAAATTTTCTATTTCTTGTTGCCAAGCAAGTGGTCATGATGGTTGGACCTTCATGGAGCTTCACCAGCCATTTTGGGCCTAAGCGCAACCTTGGAAATGGGGCCTAGGAATGACCTTGGAAATGGGGTCCATCTGTGTTATATCATAAGAAAATACAAGGTGAGTAAACATTTGGTAGATTTCTTGGGCCTCTTATCTTCCTCTTAGAGCATTTACCTTAAAAAACTTTCAATTCTAAATTCTTTTCTGCCTCTTTAAAATGTAAATCTTCTTCCAGCTTCCTATCAGTTTTACAACCCAGCAATGTAACTCTCAAGGATTTAGGATCTATCCCTTTGAAATGTAATAATCAAGAATGATAGCTACTCTATCTTCCAGTCTCTGTAGGAGGGCAAAAACTAGCTAAGCTAAAATTAGCAAGCACAGATGGCCCGATCCCATTGACTAACCACCCACTTCATGTCCTCTAGTACTTTCCACTGCCTCATCCACCCCATGCTTAAAAACCCACCTGTCTTTTGTTTCAGCAGAATTGAGTGTCGTCTCCTCTATTGGAACAGTCTTGAATAAAATCTTCTTTGTCTGTTTACCTTAACTAGTGGAATTTTGCTTTGACAGTCTGGAACATATTGCTGTGCTAGAAGACCTCATCTTTGCAGAGGAATGCTAGTTAATAAAGATGGAATAAGAGAATCAAGAAGGGGCTTCTCAGGTGGTGCTAGAGGTAAAGAATCTGCCTGCTGATGCAGGAGACACACGAGTTTGATCCCTGGCTTGGGGAGATCCCCTGGAGTAAGAAATGGCAACTACTCCAGTTTTCTTGCCTGGAAAATTCCATTAACAAAGGAGCCTGTGTGGGGCTGAAACGAGTTGGACATGACTAAGTGGGCACACACACACACACATAGTACAATTAAGACAATTACTGTGTGCTGCCCCTCAATGTAATAACTATTCAGCCAATGACCATCCAAAGATGCTGTAGCCATTAGGTAAAAAGTTGTAGGGGAATAGGATATATCAGCATGGTACCAAATGAACACTATTCAGATCACTTCAGCTGCAAAGGAACAAGGTATTAATACCATGAAAACAGAGATATCTGGCTGTCACCAATTTAACTAAATGGCCTCACATAGCATCACTAATAAGAAGCAACCTGATATTATGTGGCTCCTGGTGTGATTTAATATGAAATACACAACATCACCTTTGACATTTCCTTGCCAAAAATATTTTGTTGAATCCAACCAAGTCTTTAGACCTAGGTACAAGTTTATAGGAAGCCATTATTTTTTTAAAATGAAAAGGTAGAAGGTCTCAGACAGAAAACATTTTCCTCTGATCTTCACAATTAGATCCTGGATAGAAGGCTGGCCTGGATTCTTTGTGCTACTTGGAATTGCTGTCTCTGGCTGGTAAAACTGTAGACTTGTTTCTATGTGACACAGGAATAAATGTCTATAAGACACTGTATTTTGAAGTTTCTATTATATGACATGGACATGGATATTAACTGAAAGTTCAGAAATCTGAATCATAATTTATTTAAATCAGCAAAAATCATAATAACATTCTTTGCCACACTGACAAAGTGTGTGTAATGTGTAAATTGTGTAATGTGTAAATTGTCTCTTGTCCCTTGTCTCTGTGTAAATGAAGCAAAGCCACAGAAAGAATGAAGTCAGTGGATAAAAGCTACTCATACACATTTAAAACAGAACAGTTCAAAATAGTGCAGGCTTGTATACTGATCACATAATCAAAAAACCTAAGTAGCATCACACAAAAATAAAGTATAATGAATAATAATTAGGTAAATATTCTTGAAAACATAAAATTCTGAAAGAAGCAAAAAATCTTTAGTTCGACCTTTTCTTCCTACAAATGTGAAGACAATTTCTAGGAAGTAGAGTGACTTCCCCAAGGTTTAGCTTGTTAGCCACACAGTTGGGACTAAAACTCAAGCCTTTGCATTCTCACCACTGTTCTCTTTACACTACCAGGTGTAAACAAGGAAATAAGTGAACAAGTCCTCAAGGAGAAGAATCCACTTCAGAAGGTCTAATGAAATTATAAAAAGGAATCCGAAATCAGGAGAATTTCTCTAGGCTTACATGGCACTTGAATGGGATTTGAAGAGAATAATAGTACATTCAACATTTCATCAGAATAATACAAATATAAAGTTTCCATTGCATGCAAAGATGGGTTCAATAAAGAACAGAAATGATATGGACCTAACAGAAGCAGAGGATATTAAGAAAAGGTGGCAAGAATATGCAGAAGAACTGTACAAAAAGATCTTCATGACCCAGATAATCATGATGGTGTGATCACTCACCTAGAGCCAGACATCCTGGATTGTGAAGTCAAATCGGCCTTAGGAAGTATCACTATGAACAAAGCTGGTGGAGGTGATGGCATTCCAGTTGAGCTATTTCAAATCCTAAAAGATGATGCTGTGAAAGGGCTTCACTCAATATGCTAGCACATTTGGAAAACTCAGCAGTGGCCATAGGACTGGAAAAGGTCAGTTTTCATTCCAGTCCCAAAGAAAGGCAATGCCAAAGAATGCTCAAACTACCGCACAATTGCACTCATCTCACATGCTAGTAAAGTAATGCTCAAGATTCTCCAAGGCAGGCTTCAACCATATATAAACCATAAACTTCCAGATATTCAAGCTGGTTTTAGAAAAGGCAGAGGAACCAGAGATCAAATTGCCAACATCCTCTGGATCATTGAAAAAAACAAGAGTTCCAGGAAAACATCTATTTCTGCTTTATTGACTATGCCAAAGCCTTTGACTGTGTGGCTCACAATAAACTGTGGAAAATTCTGAAAGAGATGGGCATACCAGACCACCTGATCTGCCTCTTGAGAAACCTATATGCAGGTCAGGAAGGAACAGTTAGAACTGGACATGGAACAACAGACTGGTTCCAAATAGGAAAAAGAGTATGTCAAGGCAGTATATTGTCACCCTGCTTATTTAACTTATATGCAGAGTACATTGTGAGAAACTCTGGGGTGGATGAAGCACAAGCTGGACTCAAGACTGTGGGAGAAATATCAATAACCTCAGATATGCAGATGACACCACCCTTATGGCAGAAAGTGGAGAGGAACTAAAGAGCCTCTTGATGAAAGTGAAAGTGGAGAGTGAAAAAGTGGGTTTAAAGCTCAACATTCAGAAAACGAAGATCATGGCATCCGGTCCCATCACTTCATGGCAAATAGATGAGGAAACAGTGGAAACAGTGGCAGACTTAATTTTTTTGAGCTCCAAAATCACTGTGGATGGTAATTGCAACCATGAAATTAAAAGACGGTTATTCCTTGGAAGGAAAGTTATGACTAACCTAGATAGCCTATTCAAAAGCAGAGACATTACTTTGCCAACAAAGGTCTGTCTAGTCAAGGCTATGGTTTTTCCAGTGGTCATGTATGGATGTTAGAGTTGAACTATTAAGAAAGCTGAGCACTGAAGAATTGATGCTTTTGAACTGTGGTGTTGGAAAAGAACTCTTGAGAGTCCCTTGGACTGCAAGGAGATCCAACCAGTCCATCCTATAGGAGATCAGTCCTGGGTGTTCATTGGTAGAACTGATGTTGAAGCTGAAACTCCAAAACTTTGGCCACCTGATGGGAAGAGCTGACTCATTTGAAAAGACCTTGATGCTGGGAAAGATTCAAGGTGGGAGGAGAAGGGGACAACAGAGGATGAGATGGTTGGATGGCATCACTGACTCAATGGACATGAGTTTGTGTGAACTCCAGGAGTTGGTGTTGGACAGAGAGGCTTGGCATGCTACAGTCCATGAGATCTCAAAGAGTCAGACAAGACTGAGTGACTGAACTGAACTGCAAGTTTCTATCACTTTTCAAGAAAGGATGTTTACATTCATTGCTGTTGTAGCAGCATAAAAACACATCCTCCAAATATTAGAATAAACAGCTGTTCTATTTTGACCAAAGGGAAAATTGGCCATAAATGATCAGTTTTAAGGGCAAGTAGATATTTGATGATAAATCTACCAATGATCACCTTCTAATTTACTTTCGGGAAGAAAATTCTCTGTCAAACCTTACAAACTTGTTACTCAAATTCCGCTAAGACTCTTCTGCCTTTCTTTTTCTGCTTTGGCCCAATTTCAAGGTTTTAGTGCAGGTATTAATATAAGATCTAAATGGTATACTTATTGTTCTGGGTTTGTCAGGAATTTATGATTTGGGATAAGGTCTACTTTGGAAGAGATATGGCAATAAAAACCAATCACAGGTAGAGTGACCTGAAAACCTTCATTATGTACCAGATATTTGTACAGCACAAGGAATGTTCTCTAAAATCATTTACACTAGCCCTTTCTCATAGTGATTTTGTGATAGTCTTTATAGATGTCATTCATTATTCATTCATTTCATTCATATTCATATGCATTCACTTTTTCATTCATTTCTGTTCTTGGCTTATAAATCAAGTCCTTCACCTCTGTGAACATTTAAACATAATTAACTTATGTGTTTCAAATTTTTATTCTGCTTCCTCAGCCCTATTTTGTTCATATTTTAGACACAGAGTTCACCCTTAGCAATAGCTTTCCCACAGGTCATGCCCAGAGGCCATGGAGGCTGTCTGGGTACCATGGCTCTGATATTCTTGCACGAAATTTATCCTCCTCAGCTCACATCTGTGCCAGAGCTCCCTCTTTGCTTCTAGAGCCTAGGTGGGTTTTTTTGTATTTTCATTGTTTTTGATTTATCCTGTCAACATCAGGTCATTCTGTCATGATGATTGTCTTCAACCCTCTGTATTATTGTTCAGGAAAGATTTTAATTTATAACTGACAGTTCCCTATATAATTTATCTTCCAAATAACATAGAGGATTCCTAAATTGTTTTTTCCACACCCCATGGCATGCAGAACTTCCCCAGCCAGGGACTGAACTTGTGCCCCCTGCATTGGAAGAATGGACTCAACCGCTGGACCATCAAGGAAGTCCCAAGGAAAGCATTTATAAATTTTTATACCACAATTAACATAAACCAGAACAGCTCTAAAAGGAAAACGCACATATAGTTCCTGTCCTGTTGCTCTCGTATGATAGTAGTGTACTCTAGAGGGGTTGACAGATAATATGGAAGGCAAGTAGCTATAAACTGTTTCATACAGTGAGGCCCAAAGCAGCTTTTCTCTTTCCTTGCCCACGCCATTGTCTTGTAGTTACATTGCCTTTAACCCTATGTCTTCTATAAGAACAACATTTCTGGCATCTTTTAATTTTTTTCTCCTTCTGGTTATATTGAGATGTAACTGATGGTGTGGATCACGATAAACTATGGAAAATTCTGAAAGAGATGGGAATACCAGACCACCTGACCGGCCTCTTGAGAAACCTATATGCAGGTCAGGAAGCAACAGTTAGAACTAGACATGGAACAACAGACTGGTTCCAAATAGGAAAAGGAGTACGTCAAGGTTTTTTTTTTTTCTTTCTTTTTTTTTATTTTTAATGAAAAGAACATCATGAGAAGCGCTGGGCTGAAGAAACACAGGCTGGAACCAAGACTGTGGAGAGAAATATCAATAACCTCAGATATGCAGATGACACCACCCTTATGGCAGAAAGTGAAGAAGAACTAAAGAGCCTCTTGATGAAAGTGAAAGAGGAGAGTGAAAAAGTTGGCTTAAGGCTCAACATTCAGAAAATGAGGATCATGGCATCTGGTCCCATCACTTCATGGGAAATAGATGGGGAAACAGTGGAAGCAGTGTCAGACTTTATTTTTTGAGCTCCAAAATCACTGCCGATGGTGATTGCTGCCATGAAATTAAAAGACATTTACTCCTTGGAAAGAAAGTTATGACCAGCTAGATAGCCTATTGAAAAGCAGAGACATTACTTTGCCAACAAAGATCTGTCCAGTCAAGACTATGATTTTTCCATTGGTCATGTATGGATGTGAAAGTTGGACTGTGAAGAAAGCTGAGCACCGAAGAATTGATGCTTTTGAACTGTGGTGTTGGAGAAGACTCTTGAGAGTCCCTTGGACTGCAAGGAGATCCAACCAGTCCATCCTAAAGGAGATCAGTCCTGGGTGTTCATTGGAAGGACTGATGTTGAGGCTGAAACTCCAATTCTTTGCTCACCTCATGTGAAGAGTTGACTCATTGGAAAAGACCCTGATGCTGGGAGGGATTGGGGGCAGGAGGAGAAGGGGACAACAGAGGATGAGATGGTTAGATGACATTACTGACTCGATGCAGATGAGTTTGGATGAACTCCGGAAGTTGGTGATGGACAGGGAGGCCTAGCGTGCTGCGATTCATGGGGTCGCAAAGAGTCAGACACGACTGAGTGACTGATCTGAACTGAATTGACATGCAGCACTGTGTAAGTTTAAGGTGTAGAGTATAATGACCTGACTTACATCCGTTATGAAATGATGACCACAGTGCGTTCAGTGAAAATCCATCACTTCATATAGGTACAATGTTAAAGAATTAGAAAAAAATTTTTTCTTGTGATGAGAATTCTTAGGATTTACTCTTTTAACACCTTTCTTATAACAAATAGCTATGTTAATATTTATCACGTTTTACTTTATATTCTCTAGTATTTATATATCTTAAACTGAGTTTACACTTTTTGACTGCCTTCATCTAAAGTCCCGTTCTCTCACGTGCTTCTTAAAATTGGGGTTAAAAAAAATACATTTTTGCAAATAATCTGCCCTGAGAACGCTGCCTTATATAAGCATAGCTTTTAATGTACATTAACTCCTTGGTGTTACATGTTTAACTGTGTATAATTCTGTAGCATTTCCCTTTAATTATTAAGAGCTCTGTGGTGAAACAGTTGGCCAATCCTAGCTTAATAGAGATTTTAATTTTCCTGTTGCTTATAAGAGGGAGGGAATAGATGTATTTTGAGATGTATTGATAGCTATGTGTTCTCACTCTGTTACACTGAGGAAAAATAGTTGCTATTTCAGCAGAGATGAGCATCAGAGCTTCATAAAAGATAATGGTTATCAAATGTGTCTTATGTGTTCTTGCTCTGCACTTGATGTCCAAGCTACTGACCACCAAAGGGATAAAGATTGGGAATTTAAAGCTGAGAAACATTACCAGAGGAAAAAAGTTAGAAGTAATTTCTTAAGATTAGTCTTTGTTCACTGTTTTCCACGTTGTATGTTTTTAATTGTCTGTAGGGGCTTGAGGATGTGTTCTCAGAATGCTGAGGTTTACAGAATTATATTTATTATATGCATTTATATGTATTGTGCTGTAGGTGGTAACCTTAAGGATTAAATTAATGTCATAAAAAATCTCAAACCGTGACCTCTTTTATGAAAAACTTCTTCTGAATCAGCAAAGCAAATTTTTTGCTAACTCAAAAGCAGTACTATTGCTTAGTGAAATAAACATGATATATAGAAGGTGAAGTTGAAAAGAAATGAAAAAGTATCCTACATACATTTTGAAAAAAATTATATGAGCATTTTAGTTAAGGGTATATGCAAAAACTTGCAAAATTTAATTTAAAATATTTTCTAACTTAATTTTAAATTATATTAGCTTGCATGCAAAGATTTCCAAAATGATTATTCCTTAGCATTATAAGATAGAATATATAATGTCTAGAAGCTTAAGGTTTAGAATCAGAGAGATCTAAATTTGCATTCTTGTAAATTCTCTCCCTAAACTCCAGTTTCATCAATCAAACCAAAATATAATAGCAGCAGCCTTGTGGGATTGGGATTAGAGTTTTGCTTGTAAATTGAAAGTTTGCAAAGTTCTTCCACAGGGCCTGGCACACAGACAGAACTCAAGAATGCTAACACACTGTTATTATTATTATTACCATTATTATTATGATTAGTGTTGCATGTAGGCTTCTCAGGTGGCCCAGTGGTAAAGAATCTGCATCCAATGCAGGAGACACAAGACACACAGATTCTATCCCTGAGTCTGGAATATTTCCTGGAGTAGGAAATGGCAACCCACTCCAGTATTCTTGCCTGGAAAATCCAATGGGCAGAGGAGCCTGGCAGACTACAGTCTGTGGGATCACAGAGAATCAGACATGATTAAATGATTGAAGACAAGGACAAGCACAAATGTTGTATGCATTATCATGTATTCCGAGAGATTGTTCCAGTGCAGAAAGTCACAGTGCTGCAAAGTCCTCAGCCATGATAACTGTGAAAAACTATGTCTGAAGTCTTATTATGTCTTTTTCTTAACATTGAATGACTTCTAACAATGTCCTCAATGTTGTAGGGCTACCATCCTTTTCCAGAGGTTTGGCTTTACTTTAGTAAAAGCCATTCACTGTATAATGACTTTACAGTGAATGTCATGTTCTGTTTTTTCCCTCTTATTAAGAAATTCATGAGTACTTCCACCTTTCATTTCCATATATGATTTGTCCTCCATATTCCAAGGTTCTGTATCTATGGATTCAAGCTAAAGATGGGAAATATTTTTTAAAAATTCCAGAAAGTTCCACAAACAAAACTTGAATTTGTCACATGCAGACAACTATTTGCGTGGCAGCTGCATTGTAATAGGTATTATAAGTAATCTAGAGATGATTTAAAATGAGGAGGAAGTGCATAGGTTATATGTAAATACAATGTTCATTTATATATAAATATTAATACAAAAGCTTGCTTGAATTTTGATATCTGAGGGAATCTAGAAATAGCCCTTCTGCAGTTACTGAGGAACAAGTGCATTCTCTTTAGTACATTTGGAAATGTCAGAGTCAAGATTTATGTAGTCAAGCAGCATCGATGTGAGGAAAATCAACTTGTCAAAATTTTATTTCAAACACTTTGGAAAAAAATCTTCAAGTGAAATGTACTATATAAGTGCTGAGTTTTAGGCCACGTGACACTGAAGAATTAAATGTGAATGTTACTTCTATGGACAGGGATCAGAACTTTATGCAAATAATAATATTTCAGCAATAGGTATATTCAAAGTAAATAAGGAAACAAAAATATTACAGCTTAATAGATTGTTTTTGAGGGAGGGCAGATTGCCACGTTATATCTTTTCTGTTTTTTAGCTGGAATGTTGCAAAGGCTTTCCAATGTTTGTACTAACTCAATCCTAAATGGTTCTCTAGTCAGAATGGCCAATTGTGACAAATTATGCTCAGTTACATGACAACTTGCTACCAGAGATTGAGCTAAATTGGATTTGCTATTGGAAATCAGAGCAAGTGCCTTGGTAAGCCAAACTGTTTTTCAGATTTTTGAAGAGCTGAAAATGGGCTTATTTTTTTGCTATATTTTATGGACTCTCTCTCTCCTCATACACATATATATGTATATGTATAATTGTATGCTCAAAGAACAATAAAAATAATGTACATAAGGATGTCATTAATTTCAATGTGAGTTTAGATGGTCTGAAAATTGATGTTTACTAATCAATGCAGTGGCACCCAGGAAACTTGTCATGAAACTGATACCAGTGAGTAAACCTAGTATCTGAATGGTCTAGTGGTTTTCCCTACTTTCTTCAATTTAAGTCTGAATTTTGCAATAAAGAGTCCATGATCTGAGCCACAGTCAGTTCCTGGTCTTGTTTTTTCTGACTGTATAGAGCTTCTCCAACTTTTGCTACAAAAAATATAATCAATCTGATTTCGGTATTGACCATCTGGTGATGTCCATGTGTAGAGTCATCTCTTGTGTTGTTGGAAGAGGGCGCTTGCTATGACTAATGCAGTCTCTTGGCAAAACTGCTAGCCTTTGCCCTGCTTCACTTTGTACTCCAAGGCCAAACTTGCCTGTTACTCCTGTTACTCTTCATTCTTACTTTTACATTCCAGTCTTCAGTGATAAAAAGGACATCTTTTGTTGTTGTTAGTTCTAGAATGTCTTATAGGTCATCACAGAACTGTTCAACTTCAGCTTCTTTGGCATTAGTGCTTGGGGCATAGACTTGGATTACTGTGATATTGAATGGTTTGCCTTGGAAACAAACAGAGATCATTCTGTCATTTTTGAGATTGCATCCAAGTACTGCATTTCAGACTCTTTTGTTGACCATGATGGCTACTCCATTTCTTCTAAGGGATTCTTGCCCACAGTAGTAGATATAATGGTCATCTGAGTTAAATTCACCCATTCCAGTCCATTTTAGTTCACTGATTCCTAAAATGTCATTGTTCACTCTTGCCATCTCCTGTTTGACCACTTCCAATTTACCTT
This sequence comes from Tragelaphus eurycerus, assembly GCA_935064755.1. NCBI lineage: Eukaryota > Metazoa > Chordata > Mammalia > Artiodactyla > Bovidae > Tragelaphus > Tragelaphus eurycerus. The sequence continues at coordinate 17,180,593 of CAKXYN010000041.1, forward strand.
GATTCAGGGATCTAACATTCCAGGTTCCTAGCCAATATTGTTCTTTGTAGCATCAGACTTTACTTCCATCACCAATCATATCCACAACTGGATATTGTTTTTGCTTTGGCTCAACCTCTTCATTCCTTCTGAGGCTACTTCTCCATTCTTCTCCAGTAGCATATTGGGCACCTATCAACCTGGGGAGTTCATATTTCAGTGTCTTATCTTTTTGCCTTTTCATACTGTTCATGGAGTTCTCAAGGCAATAATGCTGAAGTTGTTTGCCGTTCTGTTCTCCAGTGGACCACGTTTTGTCAGAACTCCCCACCATGACCCGTCTGTCTTAGGTGGCCCTACATGGCATGGCTCATAGTTTCATTGAGTTAGACAAGGCTGTGATCCATGTGATCAGTTTGGTTAGTTTTCTGTGGTTGCTGTTTCCATTCTGTCTGCCCTCTGAATGATAAGGATAAGAGATTTTGGAAGCTTCTTGATGGGAGAGACTGACTATGAAGGAATCTGGGTTTTGCTCTGATGGGTGGGGCCATGCTCAGTAATTCTTTAATGAATTTTCTTTTGCTGGGCAGGGCTGTGTTCCCTCCTTATAGTTTGACCTGAGGCCAAACTATGATAGGGGTAATGGCTGTAGTGGCAACCTCTTTCAAAATGACTTATACCAGCTGCCACAGCTCCCAGGACTGTTGTATTCCGTGCCCTAGACCCTGCAGCAGGCCGCTGTCAACCCATGCCTCTGCCAGAGATCCTGGACACTCACAGGCAAGTCTGGCTCAGTCTCTTGTGGTGTCACTGATCCTTTCTCCTGGGTCCTGGTGCACACAAGGTTGTGTTTGTGCCCATCAATAGTCTGTTTTCCCAGACCTGTGGAAGTGCTGTAATAAAATCTCACTGGTCTTCAAAGTCAAATTCCCATGTGTTCTCAGTCCCTTTGGCAGATCCCCAGGCTGGGAAATGTATTGTGGGTCCTAGAACCTTTGTAACAGTGTGAGAACTTCTTTGGTATAATTGTTCTCCAGCTTATGGGTCATCTGCTCAGTGGCTCGATGGTGGGGCTAAAGGCAACCTCCTGCAAGACGACTTATGATGTAGGCCATGCCTCCCAGGTCTGCTGCAGCCAGAACCCCTGTTCCTGTGGCAGGCCACTGAAGGAGACACACAAACACTCAAAGCAGGTCTGACTCAGTCTCTGTGGGGTCACATTATTGCAAAATTCAGACTTAAAGAAAGTAGGGAAAACCACTAGATCATTCAGGTATGATCTAAATAAAATCCTTTATAATTATACAGTGGAAGGGACAAATAGATTCAAGGGATTAGATCTGATAGACAAAGTTCCTGAAGGGCTATGGATGGAGGTTCATAACATTGTACAGGAGGCAGTGATCAAAACCATCCCCAAGAAAAAGAAAGGAATATTCATTGGAAAGAGTGATGCTAGAGCTGAAGCTCCAATACTTTGGCTACCTGATGGGAAGAACTGACTCCTTAGAAAAGACCCTAATGCTGGGAAAGATTGAAGGTAGGAGGGGAAGCTTATGACAGAGGATGAGATGATTGGATGGTATCACCAACTCAATGGACTTGAGTTTGAGCAAGTTCTAGGTGTTGGAGATGGACAGGGAAGCCTGGTGTGCTGCAGTCTATGGGGTCACAAAGAGTTGGACATGACTGAGCTAATGAAACTTAATATCTAAAACCCACTCCCCTTGAAGCACTGGTTTCTCCTATTTTATTTGGTCAAAATTTGATGTGATCTTTCTCTACAATAAAAATTGAATATATGGCCATAATATTTAAATTTTTGACATGTTTACTTTTGAGGGTAATTTCTAGGTGTAATGATGGAATCACAGCTGAAACAGTGTTTTCATCTGGGCTGACTGTACTTTAAGTGGCTGGGAAGAAGAATTACAATGTTCCCTTTGGCTGTAGGACAATAGACTCGGTTACGAATTAGTGTACTTCCCCTGCTGCAATATTAAGCCTGGAGAAGCTGAGTTGAAAGCACACAGAGAGTAGGAGAGCTACAGATGCAGATGAATCATTACCAAATATGAACAATGTGCTAGAATGTTCTTAAATTGCACACCTTTTCATCTTTAGAAGAAATGCTTTTTGGTTTCTGTGTGTGTGTTTGTCTTAAATGATCTTTGAAAAGAGGTTTTGTTGCAGCACCAGCTGAATGTTCATAGTATCTCAGCAAGATTGTTTGTTGTTTAGTCACTAAGTCGATCCCAACTCTTTGCAACCCCATGGACTGCAGCATGCCAAGCTTCCCTGTCCTTCACCATCTCCTGGAATTTGCTCAAACTTATGTCCATTGAGTTGATGAGGCCATCCAACTTTTTCATACCCTATCTCTTGGTCCAGAATTTCTAGTTATTAGTGTTGAGGAAGTCAAATATAATCTTTGATTCCAAATGCAAAATGGTTAATTTTTCAATGTATAGCTCTTTCCCTCAATGTTTTGTTTGTGTGGGAATGATGTTGGAAGCTATACAACTCATTTATAAACCCGGACCCAACCTGCCACCTGGCTTCTGGAGGAAGGAGGGAAGTGGGGTGAGGACAAGCAGTGCTCTCTCTCTGCAAGTTCATGGGGATGAATATTTTCACACTGTACCACAACCAAAAAACCAAGTTCAAATGAGTTGGATGGGCTGTTTGATTTATTACCTTTCTCTCTGCCAACAGATTTGTTTTTCTATGTAGGAAGCCTAGATGAGGTAGACTTGGAGGCAGGTTCCATTTAGTATGAAGTCCGTCCAAGTCTTGCTAGCTCTGAGAAAGAAGCCCTTGTCTGGCTATGTTCCTTTAGCTTTCTGCAGATTTACAGACCAGATCCTGTGGTCCTTCTTCTCCTTCCCAGGTTTGAGATTTGAATTTTGTGGATTTAAAGATTATTTCTTGTTTACATAATCTCCTGTTATTTCTTAGTGCTTTTTATAGCAAAGGTGTTTAAAATTATTAATTGGTGAATTTCATATTCTATAATTAGGTTAAGTTTATATGTTTTGTCAATATGTGACTACCTTATTCAATTTGCTTTGAATTTTTTCCTCAGTTAAAATAATTTTGGCTTATTTTAAAAGTTTTATTGGGCTTCCCTGGTAGCTCAGACAGTAAAGAATCTGCCTGCAGTGCTAGAAATCCAGGTTCAATTCTTGGGTTGGGAAGATCCCCTGGAAGAGGAAATGGCAACCCACTCCAATATTCTTGCCTGGAGAATTCCGTGGACAGAGGAACCTGATGGGCTACAGTCCATGGGGTCATGAAGAGTCAGATACAGCTGAGTGACTAACACACACGTGCACTATGACTTAATTTTCAGGTTTGTGGAGTTTCTATAAACGACTCCTTATTGTTTAGATTCATTCTTTGTAAAACAAACATCTACTGAATGCCACCCTGGGCCAAGTACTTTTCTGTAAACTAGAAATAAATCAATGAACAAACTCAATTCCTTACCCTCTTGAAGCATGTACTCTAGTGGGAAAAATAAAATAAATAAACAAGTAAAAATTAAGTATATATGTTTATATCAAGGTAAAAATAAAGGTGGTAAAGATAAATAAAGCAAGGTAAAAAGATGGTGAGCTAGTTGGGGTACGGATCAGGTAAGCCTATCTCAGGTTGCTTGGTCACTGAAGATCTTTCTAAGGGGCTATTTGGGCAGAAGAGCTGGTGTCGTCTTTGTTAGCAAATATAGACTTCCTCTCCCTTCATGAATCATTTCTTTATTACATAGAGTAATTTTCACAAGAGAGTGGTTGGCATGCTATGGTTGTTGTTCAGTCATTCAGTTATGCTCGACTCTGCAACCCCATGGCCTGCAGCGATGTAGTTGGCATCCATTACTTTAAAAAACCAGTCAAGCAAACAAATCCCCGAAACTAAAAAACCCAAACAAACAAAACCACAGAAATGCAAGATCTCCTTAATATGTGGAGGGGAAACTCTAAACACCTCAACCAAGGGCATCAGGTGCTCCACAATCTGGCACCTGCTTCGCTGTCAGCCTCATCGTTCAGCCTTTCCCAACATGGAACTTCCACGTCAAACACATGGATTTATTTCTTGTGTATAAACCCTCTCTATTCCTTCCTCTGGCATTTCGTCTTCCTGCTCAGAGTGTCTTCCTTTCCACTTTTTCAAGATATCTATTTTTAAAGACTCAATATCAAGACACTTTCTTTAATAATTATTTACTATAGCTATGAATAATGATTTATTTGATAGTTATTCTAGACACATATAAGAATTCATTCTTTTAGCTTTAGACAAATACAAAAATTTCTAAATTTTTCATAACCTGTTTTCTCGCATTCTTAAATACATAATAGTAAACATTATTTAATCAGCCTCAAAAATAATGGTTACTGATCTCTGTATAAACAGCACTCATATCTTTACTATTTATTTAGTAGTCATTTTGTCTATCTACATGTATCCTTTCACCTTCACTCTACTAATCAACCTGTGGCTCACCCACCCATTCATTCTTCTCAACCAATCCATCTATCCATCCACCCATCCATACATACACCTTTCCATGTGTCCATCTATATATCCTTTCATCTGCTTTTCACCCATTCATGCACTAAGCCATCAGTTTAGTCATACATACAGAAACTCTTCTTTGGATATTGTTCAGTGGCTAAGTCACGTCCCACTCTCTGTGACCCCGTGAACTGCTGCATGCCAGACTTCCGGGCCCTTCACTATCTCCCAGAGTTTGCTCAAACTCATATCCATTGAGTCAGTGATGCCATCCAACCATCTCATTCTCTGTAAACCTGTTTCCTCCTGCCCTCAATCTTTCCCAGCATCAGGTCTTTTCCAGTGAGTCAGCTCTTTGCATCAAGTAGCCGAAATATTGGAGCTTCAGCTGCAGCACAGTCCTGCCAATGAATATTCCGGGTTGATTTCCTTTAGGATTAACTGGTTTGATCTCCTTATAGTCTAAGGGACTCTCAAAATCTTCTCCAACACCACAGTTCAAAAGCATCAATTCTTTGGTGATCAGATTTCTTAATGGTCCAACTCTCACATCCATACATGACTACTGGAAAAACCATAGCTTTCGTTAGATGGACTTTTGTTGGCAAAGTTATGTCTCTGCTTTTTAGTACACTGTCTAGGTTTGTTATAGCTATTCTTCTAAGAAGCAAGTGTCCTTTAATTTCATGGCTGCAGTCACTATCTGCAGTGATTTTGGAGCCTAAGAAAATGAAATCTGACACTGTTTCCACATTTTCCCCATCTATTTGCTATGAAGTCGTAGGACAGGATGCCATGATCTTCATTTTTTGAAAGTCAGGTTTTTCACAGTCCTATTTCACCTTCATCCAGAGGCTGTTTAGTTCCTCTTCACTTACTGTCATTAAGTGGTATCATCTGAGTATCTGAGGTTATTAATATTTCTCCCTGCAATCTTGATTCCATCTTATGCTTTATCCAGCCCAGCATTTCTCATTATGTACTCTGCGTATAAGTTAAATAAGCAGGATGACAATATATAGCCTTAACCTACTCCTTTCCCAATTTTGAACCAGCCTATTGTTTCATGTCCAGTTCTAACCATTGCTTCTTGCCCTGCATACAGGTTTCTCAGGAGCATGTAACGTGATCTGGTATTTCCATCTCATTAAGTATATGCCACAGTTGTGACCCACATAGTCAAAGGCTTTCACCTAGTCAGTGAAGCAGAAGTAGTTGATTTTTTTTGGAGTTTATTTACTTTTTCTATAAGCCAACATTTGTTGGCAATTTGATCTCTGGTTCCTCTGCCTTTTCAAAATCCAGAGTGTACATCTGGAAGATCTTGGCTCACATGTTGATGAAGCACAGCTTGAAGGATTTTGAGCATAATCTTGCTGGCATGTGAAATGAGTGCAATTGTGTGGTAATTTGAAGATTATTTGGAATTACCTTTCTTTGGGATTGGAATGAAAACTGACCTTTTAAAATATATCAAAAATAACATTTATATTCTTTCTCTTTAGCTATATTTTTGACCTCAATATTACAGACCATAAGGCTCTGTACGGTCTCAATTTCTAATTTGGTGAAAGGTTCATGAAATACATGTTCAATAAATATTAGTAAAGGTTAACAATCCCAAGTGAAAAACATTACTGCAATGTTTGTGAAATGACCTTCTCTAGAGTATTTGTTTTCATCTAAATGGAGGACTTAGGTGCTATTGGTACTTGGAGGAAAGAATAAAAGAACATTTTCAGTTTTATGATCTGATTAGTCTCATCAGATCAGATCAGATCAGTCGCTCAGTCATGTCTCACTCTTTGTGACCCCATGAATTGCAGCACGCCAGGCCTCCCTATCCATCACTAACTCCCGGACTCAGACTCACATCCATCGAGTCAGTGATGCCATCCAGCCATCTCATCCTCTGTCGTCCCCTTCTCCTCTTGCCCCCAGTCCCTCCCAGCATCAGAGTCTTCTCCAATGAGTCACCTCTTCACATGAGGTGGCCTAGGTACTGGAGTTTCAGCTTTAGCATCATTCCTTCCAAAAAAATCCCAGGGCTAATCTCCTTCAGAATGGACTGGATGGATTTCCTTGCAGTCCAAGGGACTCTCAAGAGTCTTCTCCAACACCACAGTTCAAAAGCATCAATTCTTCGGCACTCAGCCTTCTTCACAGCCCAGCTCTCACATCCATACATGACCACTGGAAAAACCATAGCCTTGACTAGACGGACCTTTGTTGGCAAAGTAATGTCTCTGCTTTTGAATATGCTATCTAGGGTGGTCATAACTTTCCTTCCAAGGAGTAAGCATCTTTTAATTTCATGGCTGCAGTCACCATCTGTAGTGATTTTGGAGCCCAGAAAAATAGTTTGACACTGTTTCCACTGTTTCCCCATCTATTTCCCATGTAGTGATGGGACCAGATGCCATGATCTTCGTTTTCTGAATGTTGAGCTTTAAGCCAACCTTTTCACTCTCCACTTTCACTTTCTTCAAGAGCCTTTTTAGTTCCTCTTCACTTTCTGCCATAAGGGTGGTGTCATCTGCATATCTGAGGTTATTGATATTTCTCCCTGCAATCTTGATTCCAGCTTGTGCTTCTTCCAGCCCAGCATTTCTCATGATGTACTCTTCATAGAAGTTAAATAAACAGGGTGACAATATACAGCTTTGACGTACTCCTTTTCCTGTTTGGAACCAGTCTGTTGTTCCATGTCCAGTACTAACTGTTGCTTCCTGACCTGCATACAAATTTCTCAAGAGGCAGATCAGGTGGTCTGGTATTCCCATCTCTTTCAGAATTTTCCAGTTGTGATCCACACAGTCAAAGGCTTTGGCATAGTCAATAAAGCAGAAATACATGTTTTTCTGGAACTCTCTTGCTTTTCCCATGATCCAACGGATGTTGGCAATTTGATCTCTGGTTCCTCTGCCTTTTCTAAAACCAGCTTGAACATCTGGAAGTTTATGGTTCACATATTGCTGAAGCCTACCTTGTAGAATTTTGAGCATTACTTTACTAGCATGTGAGATGAGTGCAATTGTGCAGTAGTTTGAGCATTCTTTGGCATTGCCTTTCTTTGGGATTGGAATGAAAACTTACCTTTTCCAGTCCTGTGGCCACTGCTGAGTTTTCCAAATTTGCTGGCATATTGAGTGCAGCACTTTCACAGCATCTTCTTTCAGGATTTGGAATAGCTGCACTGGAATCCCATCACCTCCACTAGCTTTGTTCGTAGTGATGCTTTCTAAGGCCCACTTGACTTCACATTCCAGGATGTCTGGCTCTAGGTGAGTGATCACACCATCGTGATTATCTGGGTCTTGAAGATCTTTTTTGTACAGTTCTTCTGTGTATTCTTGCCATCTCTTCTTAATATCTTCTGCTTCTGTTAGGTCCATACCATTTCTGTCCTTTATCGAGCCCATCTTTACATGAAATGTTAGTAGCTGGTAGAAAACAGTGTTAGCCAGTACTTCTTCATGTCTTGTTAAGTTTATGTGTGAAACAGGGATACCTTTTTTTCAACTCCTCACTTCATAGGAAGATAAGGGTAAAGGATGAAAGGATATGTCTAAAATATCCACTAACTCTTTAGAATACAATGAGCAGATACTATATCAGCTATTTAGCCTCACAAGAAATGAGCTATCAGAAGTCAGTGATTTTCAATTTTTTTTTCTGCAAAGCCAAGAAATCTCATTTCTTGAAGAATCTCCAAGGGCAACTAGGAGTGTGAGGTGGAGGTTGAGTGTGAGGAGGCTACTCATGGCTGCTTCAACCAGGACAATCACACATTTGTTGAACGTGTGTGTGTGTGTTAGTCACTCAGTTGTGTCCAACTCTTTGTTACCCCATGGACTGTAGTCTGACAGGCTTCTCCATCCATGGGATTTTCCAGGCAAGAATATTGGGGTGGATTGCCATTTCCTTCTCCAGGGGATCTACCTGGCCCAGGGATTGAACCGGGTCTCCTGCATTGTAAGCAGACTCTACTGTCTGAGCCATCAGGGAAGTCCTTTGTTGTAGGAAATGCCTCAATCTCCTCTTCTGTTAAATGGAGATATATGATAGTTCACATCTCAGAAGAGAGTTGGATTCAATGAATTTTTATAGGTAAAAGATTTGGAATAGTGTCTAGCATGTGGTGTCAGAAAATGGTTTGCTGACATCATTATTATATTATCATTTACACATCTTTACCTGATATCTCCTCAACTTCACATGCCTTTAGATGTTCGTCTGCTCAGCAGTAGGTGAACCCTATAAGAATAAGGTAAATTTGGGGGATTTTTGTTCAGTGATTGTTCCTAGAGCAGTACTGACATTTACTGGATACTCAATAAACATTGGAGGCAATCACTGAACAAGAAAGCCCCCAGATCTTACCTCATTCTTATAGGGAGTCCTTGGTAGCTCAGATGGTAAAGAATCTGTCTGCAATGCAAGAGACCCAGATTCGATCCCTGGGTTGGGAATATCCCCTGGAGAAGGAAATGGCAACCCACTCTAGTAGTCTTGCCTGGAAATCCCATGGATGGTGGAGCCTGGCTGGCTTCATACCATGGGGTCCCAGAGTGGGACACTTCTGAGTGACTTCACTTTAATAAATATTTGTCTGAATGAATGAATCCTGTTAAGTTTCCTCTCTTTTCTGGTTAGTTTTTCCTCTCTCCTTGCTCTCCTCACCTCTTCTGGTAGCCCTTTCCCTTTGTAACTTGATATTTCTATTGAGATCTAGACATAACCCTTAAATATATTGAGCTGTTAGAACTGTATGTCAAATAAAAATCAATAGGTCAAGAGGGAAAGCCTATGCACTTGACCATAAACTCTATGACAATAGAGAACTTTTTTGTTAATCATTTCATGTCCAATGCTTGGCAGACTGCATGGCCTATAGCACAAAACATTATTATTTTTGATGATTGAAAGAATGAATATGTCAATAAATGAAATATATTATTATCCTTTTAGGCTAGTTAGAGTTGGGTTTTGGTACTATGTTCCCCAGAAGTATAGTTTTAAGATAGGAAGTTCCAAGTATGGAAAATACTGAAATGATAAGATATTGCTATTTTACATAATCTGCTACACATTGTGACAAATCACTGCAGAGAAAAGTTTATAAAACCTAGAGCTTGTCTATTTTATTTTATTCTTCATTTTAAAGTTATTAGTTATTCTAATTTCTAGCTTAGATAAAAGTTAAGTAGATTAAAATTGGGTTACAGAGTACATAAAATGTTTGCTTTCAGATCATCTTGAAAAGAAGAGAATTATAAAATGCATATGTGAATCCATCTGTTTCTGCAAGTTAAGTTGATTTGTCACCTTAAAAGCAGAGTAATTGTTTCAATTTACAGAGCCCAGAGATAGTAGTCACTCTCAGGGGAAAGTTCTCCACTTCACATGGCAGAACCCAGGAGTCTGCTGATTAGATATTTGACTCCTGAAGGCACATACTATTTCTAAATGTGTGAGGTTGTGAGATCCCCCAAAGTACTCATGCCCTGACTTCTTCAAGGCACCTTCAAAAAGCTGATGGGCCTTAGATCCTACAGAAATTGATGCCTCCTCAGAACAAAGGCCCATCCCAAACATGAAATAGCATAATAAGCAATCCTGTCAAAGGGCCCAGTTCATATCTGGTCACTTTAAGTTTCCTTCAACACTTTTCCCTTAAAAAGGTGATTCCTGTGTCTGTACTCATAGCAATATTTTCTGAGTTGTTTCTGAATATCTGGTCTGAAGGAATCATGAGTGATGCAGCCTAATTAAAAAAATTCATAATTAAGTATAGATGGTTTCTGAAAGTTGGAGTACAATGATCACTTGTAAAACATTGAATGCAAAAGTGAATTTCAGTTCTTTGATAATATCTGTCTACACATCTACAGATATCTATTGTATATGTATATTTACTGTGAACTGTAATAGTCAAGTTTATTAGTATGAAAAATATAAAGAACAGTAATTCAAGAGAATTTTTTTTATTTCCTTCAGCTTTGTTCGTGACCTTTGTCCTTCATCAAAATAAAGTTATCTAATGAAAAGAGGGATCCTGGAATCACCATGTAAGAGAGGGAGGCTGGGAATCCCCACAAGAGAGAGGGATGTTGGGAAGGCAGTATAAGGGAGGGATGCTGGGAACTTGCCTTCGGAGAGAGGGATGCTGGGAACATGATGAAAGGGAAGGATTCTGGGAGCCTCCATCAGAGAGAGGAATGCTGGGAACATGATGAAAGAAAGGGATGCTGGGAGCCCCTCTCACCCTCAGAGGAAGTGATGTCAGGATTACCCGTCAGAGAAAGGCATGCAGGCTGGGAACCCTCTTAGAGTGAGCTGCTACCTCTCAGAGCACCAAGGCTGGTTCTGTCTATCCATGGAGTTCTTATTCAGCAATTTATGTTTGCCGAGGGAAGATCATGAAAGGTTTATGGCATGAAGTGCTACAGTTAGTATTATTAATTCTCTGAGAGGTTTTGATGTGATGGACTTTTGATCTTATACTTATTTAATTAAAGTTCAGATTGTCTTTTGATTTTTTTTTTAAGTCGCTCAGTTATGTCCAACTCTTTGTGATCCCATGGATTGTAGCCTGCCAGGCTCCTCTATCTATGAAATTCTCTAGGCAAGAACACTGGAGTGGGTAGCCATTCCCTTCTCCAGGAGCTAGGTAAAAAAAAAAAAAAAAGTTATCTAGAAGGGTCAAGGTGCAGTGGAAAGAATCAGAACTTCTAGATTTATGTTTCTCGTCTTCCACTGATTAGCCTACTATTTCTAGCAAAATATTTAACTTCTCTTAGCCCTGGCTTTAGCAGAAATTATAATATCTTCCTTATTTTTGCCATAGTTTGTTGATGAGAAAATGAGAAAAATGCCGATGACAATCTTTCTGCAATGCTATACAAATACAGCAATTATATCAGGAGGAAGGCATTAGAATATCCTCAACCTGCTGACAGTTTAGGAAACTTCTAGTACAGGGTAACAGCAATCCTTGTAAAAATGTCTCGGTTGTTTGCTTCTATCTTTGGACTACACTGACACCTCTCAGATGAAAGTGCAGCAGGCCAGAGACAGAGGAGGCCTGAAAGCAGACTGGCAGTTCAGTCAATGACTTTGCATTTCAGGCACACAGAATCCCTCTTTGAATGCCTTCTTTTGAGGAAGTCAAATATATGATACAATATACAATAAGCCAAGCTGCTTCATTTGAGGTGGTGGGGGCAGGTGAGTGTTCAGCTGCCCTGGTGAATCTCCTGCTGCCATCAAAGCATTGACCTTAGTTTGAAAGCTGCTACATCTACATCAGAGGAAAGGGCCAGTGGTAAAGAGGTCACCGTGAGGGACAAGTAGCAACCTGTGCCTGGGACAGGGCTCCACTTCCGTGATCATCTATTCTGACTTGACTGTAAGGTTCTTATTGTGTTTCCAGATATCAGATCTCAAAATGTAAAATAAAATAACTCAGGACCACCAGATTAATCACTGTGGGTGGTGACTGCAGCTATGAAGTTAAAAGATGATTGCTCCTTGGAAGAATAGCTATGACAAACCTAGACAGCATATTAAAAAGCAGAGACATCACTTTGCCAGCAAAGGTCCGTCTAGTCAAAGCTATGTTTTTTCCAGTAGTCATGTGTGGATGTGAGAGCTAGACAATAAAAAAGGCTGAGCACTGAAGAATTGTTGCCTTTGAACTGTGGTGCTGGAGAAGACTCTTGAGAGTCCCTTGCTCAGCAAAGAGATCAGATCAGTCAATTCTAAAGGAAATCAACCATGAAAATTCATTGTTAAGGATTGATGCTAAAGCTGAAGCTCCATTACTTTGGCCACCTGATGAGAAGAGCTGATTTATTGGAAAAGACCCTGATGCTGGGAAAGATTGAGGGCGAAAGAGAAAGGGGTGGCAGAGGATGGAATGGTTAGATAGAACCACTGACTCTATGGACATGAATTTGAGCAAACTCTGGGAGATAGTGAAGGACAGAGTAGCCTGGCAGTCTGCAGTCCATGGGGTTGCAGAGAGTCAGAGACAACTTAGTGACTGAACAACAACAGCAATCCTTACTTAATCTGGTGAGATCCCCAAATTTATTTGATGAAGAGATTTTTTGGGGAAGAAATACCACTTAAAGAATATTTTCAGAACATATTCTGTGAGGTAGTTTCTGAATCCTTTCCAAGGGACTGAAGAAGGGAAAAGTGATGTAGAGAGCTTGGCACAGGAAAGAGAAACCAATGCTCAGCACACTGTGCCCTGGACTGTGCCCTGGACTGTCTTGGGCTGATCTAATTCCTCTCAGACCCATTTTACAGATAAGAACCTTGGAAGATGTTAGGTTACTTGCCCAAGGTCACTAAGCTGAAAAGTAGAGGGATTCAAACTCAGGTCTAATTCCAAAACAGTGTTTGCTTTCCATTTTAGTTCAGAAAAATCCCATGCCAAGAGCCAAGCTACACCGCTAAGAATGGCGATATCAGAACTGAACACATCAGCCAGGAGTAGCATAACTGTCCAGTCTGGTGGTTTCAGACTGTCCTGGAGGAGCCTCCTGGGAGCCACGTGAGGGCGGAGGACAGACGCAGGAGGGCACAGCCCTGGCCCAGACCAGCTCTGCCTACCGTCGCTTTCAGGAAGTCAACAACCGAGGAAGGGCTCTCCTCACTTACGGAAGGTCGCAGACCTTTGATGTAGCTGGCTTTCTTTTTCCACAGTGGGCTGTGGTGGCCCAGCAGGTGACTGAATGGCCGAGGTGCAGAATTTCTCAGAGATGGAGCCGTCTGTGGAGTCATCTGGGTCGCGGGGCTCTTTGATTTCACTACCCTTCCCACTTGCATGGCCTGTTCAGACTGGAAATCAGAAATTTAATCCCTTTTAAGTCCATTTTCCATTTTATCACCCATTTCTGAGGGCTGGCTCAGGACACCAAAATTATCAGACTCCATTTCCTGACTGAAGTATCCAGTTCTTCTGGTTTTGTTTCCTGGCAGCTGCTTTTTGAGGAGGGATTTTTCTTTTCTTTTTTTTTTTTTTTCAGATGATTTTGATAAAGATTTTCCTCCCTGAGGTGCCCCTTTTCCTAAAGATGAACAAACAAGATACTAGCTGTCCTGTGGTGAGAGGTTAGATAACAGCTAAGGGCTAAATACGTGTTTCCTCATGTTCCTCTCTTATAAAATGTCCTGCAGATAAATACTGTTACCTAAAGTTTTAGAGGTGAGGAGCCTGACTCTGCGAGCTTCTTGAGCTTGCCTAAGATCTGGAGGCTTACAAGTTGGAAAGCTTGGCCTCAAACCCAGGTTCTGCCCTTGACACCTGGGCTTTTAGCCACAGTGTTAAATTGCCTGATCCTTTGTCCGATCAGGGAAGAGAATTCTCAGCAGATAACTGAGGCAAAATTTTCTTGAATTTCCTTTAAATGCTACAATATTGCAGTCTTAAAATGCTTATTCTATTGTGACTTAATTTTTGAAAGAGAATCTTAATGAATGGAGGAAGTACAGAGCAGATCTTTACCTATGTGGTAGGAATATTAAGGGCTGGCAATTGTGAAAACTAAGGCCATGGACCAGTGCAAATTGGCACTGTTTTGCCTGACTTGTCACAGGAGCACCAGAGGGGTTCGTGACCCCATGGACTACAGCCTACTAGGCTCCTCCATCCATGGGATTTTCCAGGCAAGAGTACTGGAGTGGGGTGCCATTGCCTTCTCCGAAATACTGAATACGGAATACCAATGGAAATTCCAGTATTCCCCAGATACCAAATACAATGCTTGTAAACCAAACTTTTCCTCTAACAGATTATGATATTTGATGCTCAGAATATTTTACATGAATTAAGCTAACCACAACTGCCACCATCACAATAACAAACCCTGGGAAGGAGAACAAGATAATGAATGACTTGAGACCCTTGCATTTGAGAAAGTGTCTCAACGACATACAGGAGTCTTGTAAACTTCTGGTACTCTGTGATACATAATACAGAATATGTGTGCAGCACACATTAAAATAACACATGCTTGCTACTTCCTGTTCCCCAGAAAGAATCTTATTTTTATCACCATTCTTAAGCTCATTGAACATTTATTTGCGTTCTCTCCTGAATAAAGGGCTATAATAACCAAATCTCTATTTTCTTAATAACTGCACTCTTTTAAGGGGAAGGCAATGGCACCCCACCCCAGTACTCTTGCCTGGAAAATCCCATGGACAGAGGACCCTGGTAGGCCGCAGTCCATGGGGTCACTAAGAGTCAGACATGACTGAGCGACTTCACTTTCACTTTTCACTTTTATGCATTGGAGAAGGAAATGGCAACCCACTCCAGTGTTCTTGCCTGGAGAATCCCAGGGACGGAGGAGCCTGGTGGGCTGCCGTCTATGGGGTCGCACAGAGTCAGATACGACTGAAGCGACTTAGCAGCAGCAGCAGCAGCACTCTTTTAAAAAGTATGTACCCACCTAGAAATTAAGAAGATAATGCATGGTTGGATAAGTGGAGAAAGGTGGATATTTATATTCCCTTACTCGGAAATGATTAAACATGACATTAATTGACTTTCTCCTGTTGAATATTCTACCTTTAAAGTACATGGATAATGTCTCATATTAATCACTGAGCCTGCTGACCAAGGCAAGAGAAGCAGCTGCCACTCACAGGTCGTGACCTTTAGTGTCACTCATAGGCATTTTGGAAGAGCTGGTGCCACAATCCACTTTGTGGTTAACTGTTCTAATAAACTTGGCACAATGATTCAACACAGATACCAACAGTTTGTGTGTGCACTTTTCTCAGCAAACTATGCCTTATTTATACTCATCAAATACAATTTTTCATGAAATGTTGTTAAGGTTGCACTTGCTTCTAAAACTACAGAAGGATGAACTTTCTAATAGGCCTGATGACTTCAGACAAAATGTCCCCCAAACTGTAATTCTATAATCACTGTGTTTCTTTACTGATTAAAACATGCCTACTCTGAACAGTCAGGAGTCAGTTTTTAAACAACATCAATGTAGCTTGAGTGCAATGTAATAGTTGACCAAATTCATATACACTTTAATTAAGAAGTGTGCATGAAAACAATAGCCTGGAAAAGGTTTTGTTATTGGCTAGAGAATCAAATCCTTAGGTGCTAAAGTGTCTGACTGCCAGTCTATTTTCCTTAAAGCATGAGCTATGGTATGTAGAGCAGGTGACTCACTCATGGTAGGCGTCCCAGACACTAGTAACGGTGGTGGGGTGATATCAGCTCCAAACAATCATCTAATGCCTTTCTCATCTCTGTAAATATGTGTGGCTGAAGACACAAATAATTTCCTTAAAGAAATACACCTTGTATGAGAGAGGTGAAATCTGAATTTTGATTGATTACATGTTCCTAGCAGAGACATTACTTTGCCAACAAAGGTTCGCCTAGTCAAGGCTGTGGTTTTTCCTGTGGTCATGTATGGATGTGAGAGCTGGACTGTGAAGAAGGCTGAGTGCCGAAGAATTGATTCTTTTGAACTGTGGTGTTGGAGAAGACTCTTGAGAGTCCTCTTGGACTGCAAGGAGATCCAACCAGTCCATTCTGAAGGAGATCATCCTGGGATTTCTTTGGAAGGAATGATGCTAAAGCTGAAACCTAGTACTTTGGCCACCTCATGCAAAGAGCTGACTCATTGGAAAAGACTCTGATGCTGGGAGGGATTGGGGGCAGGAGGAGAAGGGGATGACAGAGGATGAGATGGCTGGATGGCATCACTGACTCAATGGACATGAGTCTGAGTGAACTCTGGGAGCTGGTGATGGACAGGGAGGCTTGGCGTGCTGGAATTCATGGTGTCTCAAAGAGTCAGACATGACTGAGTGACTGAATCGAACTGAACTGAAAGTACTTCATAATCCATTTTATTACTGGAAAATCCCATGGACGGAGGAGCCTGGTAGGCTGCAGTCCATGGGGTTGTGAAGAGTCAGACATGACTGAGTGACTTCACTTTCACTTTTCACTTTCATGCATTGGAGAAGGAAATGGCAACCCACTCCAGTGTTCTTGCCTGGAGAATCCCAGGGATGGGGAAACCTGGTGGGCTGCCGTCTATGGGGTCGCACAGAGTCGGACAGGACTGAAGTGATTTAGCAGCGATTTAGCAGTAGCAAAGTAAGACCTCGTAAAAAACAAAACTAGATCTTTGCAGGGTATGGAACAACAGAAATTCACACTGCTGATGTAAACTGGTATAATCTTTTTGGAAAACTCCTTAGTAATATTTATTGATATACACATACTCAAGGGCCTGGCAGTTTTACTTCTAGATATACACTCAGCCGAGGTGTATGAGTGTGTGTGCATGTGTATGCATATGTAGAAATCTATTTCTTTTCCCCTAATGACACCTCTTAGCATAGCTCAAAGTGGAGACTATCCAGATACCCATTAACAGTAAGTTCGATGAATACCCAGTGGAGAACAGGAAGACTGATTGGGCTACAACTGCACAATAATATGGATATATCTGAAACACATTATTGAATGAAAGAAATAAGGCATAGAAGAAAACATATTTGTATAGACCCTTTTTTAAAAAAATATTTATTTTAGTTGGAGGATAATTACAGTATTTTGATGGTTTTTGCCATACCTTAACATGAATCAGCCATAGGTACACACATGTCCTCCCATCCTGAACCCCTCTCCTACCTCCCTCCCCATCCCATCCCTCTGGGCTGATCCAGAGTATCAGCTTTGGGAGCCTTGCTTCGTGATTCACACTTGCACTGGTCATCTATTTTACATATGACAATGTATATGTTTCAATGCTATTCTCTCACAGCGTCCCTTGCCTTCCCCCACTAAGTCCAAAAGTCTGTTCTCTACATCTGAGTCCCATTTACATAAAGTATAAAAATAGGCATAATTAGCTTATGCTGTTAGAAGTCAGGACAGTGGTTACTGCCTTCCTGGGGTTTGGGAGGTGAGGGTGGAGGTAACAACTCCCGTAGTAACTGAGTGGAAGCCTCTGGGGATTTGCAATCTGAGCAGGGGTTTCATGAGTGTGTTTAGTGGTGACAATTCAGGTTAAATTTATGCAGTATTTATCACATTTTGAAGTTAAAAATAAGAATGACAGTGGAAACAAAAAAATAGGCTGTTATTAGGAACAAGTGGAGAATATGTTCTCCTGCTACTCATAGTATTAATACATATAGATCACGACAATGACTCAAGTCTCTCAAACTCATTGTAATAAAAAATAAGTTGATTTTTTTTAACCAATAAAACAACTAATTAGGCAATTATTTGACTATTACCTGAGATTTGAGTTGGATCTATGTGGGTGTTATGGACCATTCAGATCTCGAGATAAAAAAGCACTGATCAGACAGTGGAGCTGAGGATTTTTTATCTCCATTTCAGAGGAAGCAGGTAGTGTTCCAACCTCAGTCTGAGTCAGGGAGGAAAGGTCAGCAGGATTCTACAGGTAAATTATTGTGTGATTCACATGTTAATGCCATGTTCATCTTCTCTTGCTTCCATCCTTCTCCCACACCAACTACCCTCTTGGGCAGTTACCAGTAAAATTTTCATAAATGAAACACAAATCCAATTGTATCACTCTGCTGCTTCAAACCGCCCAACGTTGCCTATGCTTAGGCTCTGACCTCGTTTCTCCAAACCTTTCCTCCTTGCTCCCTCCCTCTAGTCTTACTGGCACTTACTTTAGGTCTCTTGAACCAATGAAACTATTTCTATCTCTAGGCCAATGCACAGTGAGTTTCATCCACTGGAAATGCTCTTTCTACAGACCTCCCCGAGCCTTTATTCTTGGTCACTGCCTGCTTTGATGTCCGTGTCACAGTGACTCTGTGTCACTCTCATCTCTCATCTCTTGCACATTAAAAAAAAATTAGGTAAAATCATCTTCATTTTTCAATTTTTCATTACCTGCATCCTTCAACTCTCTATTTGTCTAATAGAACAAAGATCAAGGAAGCTCTCTTTTGTATCATGTTGTATCTCAAGGCCAGAATAGTTAGCACATAATGAGCGCTCAGTACGAATTTGTTAAATGTATAGATACAGAATAATAAAAGTGGTGAGAACAAAATGTTTCTGCTATTTGCCCTTCTGGGCTTCTTCTATGAAAATTATTTGAATTTCTGAAGTTTTTAAGATTCCTGGAATCTTAAAAGATTAAATCCTGATGTCCTTAATTGTCTAGCACCCATATATTAAATATACCAGGTAGGGTTACTCTTTGCTTTTCCCTTAATATACTTTTGCTCAAGGGAGGCAATGACAGGCCTCAAGCAGAAGCACTCCCAGACAGAAGAATCGAGTGTCATTAGCTGGAGGCTAACGGAAATAGGAAAGCCTTGAGCTATTACATAAACCCAGTGGGGGTTAAGTCTCCCAAATGTTAAAGGCCCATTAAAATTGGGGAATTGTGGTTGAATGAAATGGTTTTTTGTTTGTTTGTTTTTTTTTTTGTAAAAGCATTCTACAGAATTTGCCTCATTTCTCACTGAACACTCTTTTAGAGTGACTTAGACATTTAAAAATGCAGAGAATATAAAATGCCCTGGTCTTGCTGTCTTGACTTTCTATCATGCTTTGTTTGTATTGACTGTTCAGCATTGATTTGCTGGATGACCAATTGCATTCTTTGTTTTTGGTCTGCAAGTATTGATTAAATAGTTCATTTTAAGCAACTAGCTTACACAAAAGCTATAGAGTGAGCCAGGACCCAGAAACAGGTATTCTGCCTTCGGTTTATATAAGCTGTGTTGTCAAGCTGCTGCTGCTGCTAAGTCACTTCAGTCGTGTCCGACTCTGTATGACCCCAGAGACGGCAGCCCACCAGGCTCCCCTATCCCCGGGATTCTCCAGGCAAGAACACTGGAGTGGGTTGCCATTTCCTTATCCAATGAATGAAAGTAAAAAGTGAAAGTGAAGTCGGTCAGTCGTGTCGGACTCCCAGCGACCCCACGGACTGCAGCCTACCAGGCCCCTCCGTCCATGGGATTTTCTAGGCAAGAGGACTGGAGTGGGTTGCCATTGCCTTCTCCGTTGTAAAGCTAGAGTCACAGAACTCCTTGGGACTCTGCTCTGCTATAACATAAACTTTTCATTGTGTCGGGATATTAACAGCTGAATGCAGTGGTATGTTTTTGAGTAACTCACAGGTGAAATAGCATTGTCTGTGAAGTGAGTGGCCACATTGGTAGCATGGAAAGGTGGTACTGGCATTTGCCCTGGACAGTCTTTGTGCTCAGAGATAAACTTCTGAACCATTTAAATTCATTGATGCTCTGCTGTTTCTAGCATCACCTTGGACTACTGGTGATTTTAGTGCTGATCATTCACAAGGAAACAAGTCACTTTCAGGTCAGAATGTCCTCATCAGAATGTTACCTTCTCTGAGTGGGTGCTAAAGGAGGGGTGAATATGGGCTGGCCCCATGTCCCTTTACAGTCCCATCTGCACTACCATGCGTAACTGAATGGGAATATTAGACTTTCCTGAATGGTTGTGGTAAAATAATAACTCATGTGCTTATAGTGAATTACTATGTGTCAGTCTGTTTTAAGAGATTTATATCATTAAGTTGTTTAATATTCAAAACAACACTATAAATAGGTGTTATTATTTTCCAATATTATAGTTGAGCAAACAGAGGGAGAGAAAGGTTAATAACTCTTCTAAACTTCTAGCAATTTTAAGACAGTTCTCAAGGTGGCTGCTCCCTAGCTTGAAAAGTGTTAGTCGGTCAGTCATGTCCAACTCTTTGTGACCCCATGGACTATAGCCCGCCAGTCTCCTCTATCCATGGAATTCTCCAGGCAAGAATACTGGAGTGGGTAGCCATTCCCTTTCCAGGGGATCTTCCTTATGTAGGAATTGAACCCAGGTCTCCTGCATTAGAGGCTGATTCTTTACTATCAGAGCCACAGAGTGGTGGCACTAGTGGTAAAGAACCCACTTGCCAATGCAGCAGACATAAGAGACACAGGTTCAGTCCCTGGGTTGGAAAGATTCCCCTGGAGGAGGGCATGGCAACCCACTCCAGTATTCTTGCCTGGAGAATCCCATGGACAGAAGAGCCTGGCAGGCTACAGTCCATAGAATCACAAAGATTCAGACACAACTGAAGTGACTTAGCATGCATACATGCATGCATTTTAAAATTATGCCCAGGAGATTTTATTATAAAATATCCAGGTGATCTTATTGTGCAGCCAGGGTGGAGAACCAGTGGTTTAGAATCACATCCTGTGAAGTTCTGGAAATACAGCCTGTGGTAACAATCGATAAATAAAGTCCTATTCAGTGGGTCAGGGGTTGGGAGTGACTGGTACTTCACCTCTGGTCCAGTAGCATTAGATATGGTCACTGCTATGAGCCCTACTCCAGGTAGGTTGAGTATATACCCCTTAATTATTTCATCCAGATGATTCAGAGATACATAAAAATGAGACACTTCTGAAGGGCATCCTTTAATTTCCTGAGACAGTACATTTTAAAACTTTAAGGAGAGAGAACATATTTTCTTAGCTATAGTGTACAGTGAAAGGCAAGCTCTCTACAATGCAGTCAGTGCTCACATTATTATGTAGTAATTGAGTCCCCTGCTTGGTAATCATGCCCCTGCGGTTTAGCTGAGTCGTGTGCCTCCTACAAGCCATTGTCTTAGCTACACAAGTACCTTGAGAGAAAATTTAAAATAATACTTGCAATAATATGTGTAAATCATTGATTAAAATTGTTCTTTAGCAAAGATTCATACATCTTCGCATTCTGTGTGTCTGAGTTGAGATGAGGAGAAAAGTTGATTTTATGATTCCAGTTTCTATAGTCATATATATTTATGCACATCTCCATGTGCTTTGGGGCTTCCCAGGTGGCTCAGTGGTAAAGAACCCACCCACCAGTGCAGAAGATGCCAAAGACGTGAGTTTTATCCCTGAGTTGGGAAGATCCCACAAAGAGGAAATTGCAACCCACTCCAGCATTCTTGCCTGGAGGATTCCATGGACTGTGGACCCTGGTGGGCTATAGTTAATAGGGTCACAAAGACTTGGACACGACTGGGCAACTGAGCATACATGCCACATGCTTCCATACATGCATGCTCTAAACATATATTTACCTTTGTCATTTCACTATGAATTAGGGTAAAGCTTTGGATTGCTTTTCGATTTTATTTGTGTCTTAACTGTTGCTTGTAAAAGCAAGCCATATATTTGCAAGCTAAAAATCCTCTCTGTCTGTAACACATATTAATCATGTGAGGCTTAGTAAATGGATGGAACCACCAAAATATTTTCTTTGGTATTCAAAATATCAGTTTTTGAAGTCCTGCTCCCCCCCACAACCCCACCACATTGATAGAGAAATGTTGGTTTTGTAATAAAATTAGTGTGAGGTGTGTGTGTGCTTTGTTCAGATTTGCTTTCTTTTAGGGGCTCTGTTATAAATTAGCTTCAGGAAGATGAAAAGCCAAGTGTGGTCCAGTTTATTGAGTGAAAGCTACAGCTGTGAAAGAAAGCCCGAGGATGTGGAGGTAAGCGGGCCAGCAGCTGTGAAGTGAGCTACCAGGTAGGGACTAATTGAGATTGTCGTCTTGGGGCTGATGCCCTTCCCGAGAGCCTGAGGAAAGTGAGGTAGGGAAAAGGATGAAACACCAGCGAGAGGACGTCTGAGTTACAGCTCTCTGTTTTAAGTCAGAGTGGACTGATTTTTTAAAAAAATATTCTCTATGTTTAGCAATGAGTTTTGAAGCATGTGAAGGATATTTGAGGGGATAATCTTAAGTACCAAAACATATTTCTATCATTAATGGAAGTGAAAAACCTTCAGATGGTTTTAAACAGGACAGTTGAAGAGATGTGCACAGTGTCTGGATATGCACATTGCAGGTACTTAAATTAACTTTTGGACAAATAGATGAGAAATGTAGAGGGCCTTATCACATTTTTTTTTTCCAGTTTTTGGTAGGTTGAGAGGAGTTATGTTTATCAGTACAGAGATTCTGTGTTTGAGGGTAAAAAAAAAGGCAAAGATCAAGAATCTGATGTTTTGCAAAACTGTGTGCTGAAATTAGCAAGACTTAGTGGAGAAAATGGAGTGAGGGTGAGAGGTGACCACTCACGCTCGGACAGCTTTGTGACTAGAGCACTAACCAAGTTAGCATTGACGCCTTGGGAGATAACAGACCACTCAGGCAGGCAGTTCAGTAGAGCTAGAGGCCGTCCCAGAGGATCCTAAAATGTACAGAAAAAAATCCAGTGGAAAGTCTGGCAACTCCTTAATTAGCAACAGGCTGGCAGATAGATGGAAGCAGAGATCTTGAGCAGTGGGGGTCCTTTGAAGGTGAGTTTGGAGTGTGCAGACTGTCAAAAGGATAAACTATAGGACTCTGGGATATTCCTCTCTGGGGAGGAGGACTTATTTCAATTTTTTTTTTTTTTTTAAATGGGGTGAAAGAGTTTCTGCTGCTTGAGCAGACATGGACTGAGGGTTTTCTCCTTCATTGTTGAAGGTTTTATTTCTATTCCTGCTTTTTTGGCTCCCCTCACCTAGAAAACGGAGAAGGCAATGGCACCCCACTCCAGTACTCTTGCCTGGAGAGTCCCATGGACGGAGGTGCTTGGTGGGCTGCAGTCCGTGTGGTCGCTAAGAGTCAGACACGACTGAGCAACTTCACTTTCACTTTTCACTTTCCTGCATTGGAGAAGGAAATGGCAACCCACTCCAGTGTTCTTGCCTGGAGAATCCCAGGAATGGGGGATCCTGATGAGCTGCCGTCTATGGGGTAGTACAGAGTCAGACACGACTGAAGCGACTTAGCAGCAGCACCTAGAAAAATTACATATGAACCAGATTACCTCCACATTATACTGACATTTCTCTGTTTCCCAATTCTTCATGAGCTAATTGATGTTGTAGAAATGAAACAGGAGGGAAGGAGGCAAGGCACAACCTTTGAAAGAATGACACAGCCACGTGTGTGTGTGCTCATTTGCTTAGTCATGTCCAACTCTTTGAGACCCTGTGGACTGTAGCCCACCAGGCTCCTCTGTCCATGGAATTTTCCAGGCAAGAGTTCTGGAGTGGGATGCCATTTCCTCCTCCAGGGGACCTTCCTGACCGAGAATCAGACTTGAGACTCTTGTGTCTCCTGCATTGGCAGGTGGATTCTTTGCCACTGTGCCACCTGGGAAGCCTATAGGAGATGGCAAAAGCTGATTAGAACCAAATGGGCCCAAGATGACAGATGAATCAACTTCCACTAGACCTAGAGCCTCAGTATATGTTCACTGTAACACATCCAGGTTTTGGCTCAATCAGAGGTGCATGGTTTCAGGAAAATACTCTAGTACAATAGAACAGATTGTTTAATGATTTGGAATTTTGTGAAGAATGAAGTTAACCGTATTAGACCTTTGAAGATCTTAGTAGCCATATGACAAGTCTAATTTTACAAATGTGAAAGCAGAGATTAGAGAAATCACATCCTTTGTGGTAGGGCCTATAATAATTCAATATTTACCAAGTAAAACAATTTAAAAAGCCCTAATATTGGGAATAATTTGTAAATTTATGTTAGAGGAAAGAAATAAAATAGAATTTTAGGAAGCCATCTAATTCCACAGCAATTTATTAATTATAGCACACACAAATATCCTGCTGTTCTGAATGCCTTATGGAGGATTAAAGCAAATATTTCACTGGACAAAAGTAAACAGGCAAGGAAGATTATATTCAAGGCTATAGGGAAAAAAGGGTACAAATCTGAGTTCAACTCTGTGGAAGCAAAGCACTGGAGAGTTTTGATGAGCTGGAGGGAGGTGAATAGAAGGCCATTTGTGTTTGCTGGGAATTCAACCAGACAAAAAACAAACTTTCTCTTATCCTTGTGATAGGAAATAACCCACAAGTCACAAACAGGAGATAGTTTAAAATAGTTAAACAAGCAAACAAAAAACAACAATAATTAAATTCACATTCGTATTATTATTATGAAATTCTTAGTAGTATTAAAAGTAGAAGGTAGAAATAAGAGTAAAAACATAGATATATTTAAGTAAAAAAGGACAGCATTTCTCCAATGTTATGTATTTCCATATAAATATACATTTATAATAGTATCATATGGTAATTTATAGTTTTCTTTTATTTCCCCAAAGTTTATCTTCATATAGTCAGTTTCTTTTCTTCATATAGTCAAATCCTATTTCTACAGACATCTAATACCTTGCCTCCTGTTTACTTCCTTTCCCTCCAACAAAATGTGGATGTACTCTTCTTTGACTTCCCCTGAGCATCTCACACACAGGGCAGCTGTGTGCAGCAGAGGACCCAGACTGAATGTTAGAGGGCAGTGGAGACGGGCTTTATCACATCTAGCTTTCAACCTAAAACCACAGCCTAGTATCCCCCTTCTCAAAGTCTCTTAGCCATGTCTTCCACCAGGCATTTCTCAGAGATTGTTCCTTCACTTTGGGCAATTGCTTCCTGCCAGTCTCTTAGTTCTCTATAGATCTCTTTTATCTTTACCCTTTCCTGAATCAGTTCAGTTCAGTCGCTCAGTCGTGTTGGACTCTTTGCAACCCCATGGACTGCAGCTCACCAGGCTTCCCTGTCCATCACCAACTCCCAGAGCTTATTTAAACTCATGTTCATCGAGTCAGTGATGCCATCCAGCCATCTCATCTTCTGTCGTCACCTTCTCCCCTGGCTTTCAATCCTTCCCAGCATCAGGGGCTTTTCCAATGAGTCAGCTCTTCTCATCAGGTGGCCAAAATATTGGGGTTTCAGCTTCAACATCAGTCCTTTCAATGAACACCCAGGACTGATCTCCTTTAAGATGGACTGGTTGGATCTCCTTGCAGTCCAAGGGACTCTCAAGAGTTTTCTCCAACACCACAGTTCAAAAGCATCAATTCTTCAGCACTCAGCTTTCTTCACAGTCCAACTCCCACATCCATACATGACCACTGGAAAAACCATAGCTTTGACAGAGGGACCTTTTTTGGCAAAGTAATGGCTCTGCTTTTTAACATGCTCTGTAGGTTGGTCATAGCTTTTCTTCCAAGGAATACCTTTTCTGAATACCTTCATTCTTTTTCTAAAAATTTGTATATTAGTCTACAGATTTTTGTAATGCAAAAAAATTTAGCTTTCTTTTGCTTCATTTCTCTATCTTCAGGAGCATGCCCTGGGGCTGTCTTTCTATTAGCACAATAGTTTGTTGGTTTTCTTTCTAAAAGGAGAATAAAAATCATTTTTTTCTTCCTATATATGAATAGACATCAAGTGTTTTGGATAGTCTTCACAAGCGTGTGCGTGCAAATGAACTCCCATTGACAGTATTGATTTATATTTCCCTGGTTCTCTTCTCCTTTCTCAAACGGAGCCCTGTTGCTACTTCAAACTCCCCCTTTTATTGTCTAGAGTCTCCTGTGCTGTTGATAATATCAAAGTATAAATGCTGTTCAGTGATCTGGAATCCTAATTGTCAAAGATCTATGCTAAAGCAAGACTTGCTTCTGCTGAAGTGAGGAGAATGTCCCCCATCCTTATTGTAGTGCAGTCAGTTAGAAAGTGATCAGAGAACAGCCTTAATCCTCAGTACCTTCCTGAGATCTTGGAGAATGTAGTCATCAGTAATTCATCTGTAGCAGTCTGCTTCCTGAGACTTTCTTGGAGCTGGATCTGGTGTACACCTGACTGCCAGCCTCTGGTCCAGACCTGGTGTCGCTCTCTGCCAACTGCTTACTCTGGTGGTAGTTTCAGTTGGTTGTGATTCTCTCCTTCCTTCAGGTACCATATTCCAGGAAGCTTTTCAAATGTTCTTGGGAATAAGATCTGACTACGCTACCCTACTCTCCTAATAGTTTAAGAGAGAGGACTGAAAATGTCTGAGTATTAGTGGTGGGTAACCTTACAGATGGAGGCTTCCTACATGGCTCAGTGGTATAGAATCTGCCTGCAGTGCAGGAGGCATGAAAGTCAAGGGTTTGGTCCCTGGGTCAGAAAGATTCCCAGCAGGAGGGGATAGCTCCAGCATTCTTGCCTGGAGAATCCCATGAACAGAGGGGCCTGGTGGGCTACAGCTCACAGGGTCACAAAGGGTCGGACAGGACTGAAGTGACTTAGCATGCAACCGTACAGATAGGAAAAAATATATAAACACCTTAAGAGTCTTTAAGTAGTAAGATCATGAATAATTTTAATGTTTTATGCTTTTCTCTATTTTTCATACTTTTATGTTGACCTTGTGCTACTTTTATAATCAGAATAGTTAAAACTTATAGTAGGTACTTGAAGTACATTATAATTTGAGAGATAGATGATATTCCCTTACATGTAAGAACAACCAGTCTGAATATAATTATCCTAATTACTCACACAGAGGCTTTGTGAATATTTATGGTCCCCTTTATCTAAAGGATTTTTTTTTAACAATTTTTGAGCACAAATTTATCCAGGTAGAATTACAGAGAATTACTTTTCTGAAAAAACTGGACAACAATTGCCAAAACCCTTGGAGTTTTGTGCAGTATTTTAAGTCTACTGGAGGTGAAGTGAAGTGAAAGTCTCTCAGTTGTGTCTGACTCTTTGCGACCTATGGACTATACCTTGCCAGGCTTCTCTGTCCATGGAATTTTCCAGGCCAGAATACTGAAGTGAGTAGCTGTTTCCTTCTCCAGGGGATCTTCCCAACCCAGGGATCAAACCTATATCTCCCACACTGCAGGCAGATTCTTTACAGTCTGAGCCACCAGGGAAGCCCTAGATGTTCTAAAAAGAAAGATGAAATTTCACCCATTAAAATTAAAAAGAAATGCTTTTCTTTAACCCCAGGCATTCCTAAATTCCTCTATTCTCTTACTCAGGAGTTGTTCCTTGACCTGCATTAGGATTAATGGTTGGTCATCAGTATCTAATAGTGAATGTTGGGATCTGAGCCCCAGAGGGAGGTGCTCGTTGCTGAATTTCACATTCTCCTCCACTGAACAATAGCAAAGTTTATGTAGAAAGAGAAGGGGCATCTGATGAGTGAAAGAAGAATTCCACTTTCCCCTTGGATAGCTCGTTGGCTATGATGGTGCCGTCAATACTGACCCTTTGACCACTAGCTCTCCATTGTTTTGATGGCAGTGGCAGCTGTGCTTTGAGAGTTTGTTAGAAACCTGCTGTTCACGGATTGAGGATCCATAGCCTCAGGAAACCCATTCAGTGCCCTGTGTTAAAGACGAGAGCTCAGTTATCACTAACGACATAAAGACACCTCCTGGGAAATCATGCCTCAGGAATTCAAGAGGAATCTCCTCAGAGTGGCCAAATGGGGCTTGAAGTCTTATTCATTTTATTGTTAGAAGTTGATGACCTTATTTTGTACCCCAAGCTGAGGATGTGAGAGATTTGGGTTAGACTGAGGTCAGTGTAGGGGTTTCCCAGGTGGTGCTAGATGTTAAAGAAACTGCCTGTCAGTGCAGGAGACATAAAAGACACCAGTTCGATCCCTGGGCCAGGAAGATCCCCTGGGGGAGAGCATGGCAACCCACCTCAGTATTCTTGCCTGGAGAATCCTCATGGGCAGGGTAGCTTGGTGGACTACAGTCCACGGGATCGCAAAGAGTCGGACAGGACTGAAGCGACTGAGCCTGCATGCACAGGGGCAGTGTAGACGTTGAACCCTGCGTACACTTTGGAAACAGAAATGCCTTGACTCACATTCTATTTCCATTCTTCTAACTGGAGAAGGCAGTGGCACCCCACTCCAGTACTCTTGCCTGGAAAATCCCATGGATGGAGGAGCCTGGTAGGCTGCAGTCCATGGGGTCACTAGGAGTCGAACATGACTGAGCAACTTCACTTTCACTTTTCACTTTCATGCATCAGAGAAGGAAATGGCAACCCACTTCAGTGTTCTTGCCTGGAGAATCCTGGTGGGCTGCCGTCTATGCGGTCGCACAGGGTCGGACACGACTGAAGCGACTTAGCAGCAGCAGCAGCAACCGAGAGTTATGTAATGTTCCTGAGCCTCAGTTCATTCATTTGCATAAAAAATGAGAATAATAATAGTACTTATCTCAGTGAGTAGCTGTAGTAAATAAATGAGTTCATTATTTAAAACAAGTGTTTTAATTATTGCAAGTGTAGTAAAAGTTTGATAAACAGTAGCTATTATTGTGAAGTTACAGACTTTCCTAGATATATTGAAGGCAATTTAAGAAAAGCAGGTGCAACTAACACAGTGTTTTGCATACAGAGAAACAATCATTTTAATGAAATAATTGTGAGATGGGAGCAACTGTGGGATGTAGAAGAGGATCCCCATGTGAAATATAACAAGGATCATGGGGGAATAACAGCATCAAGCGGAAACGTGGTATTTGATGTAGCACTTTTGAGACTTTTGGATGTCAACTATTTAATCTATTAGCCATTCTATCTACATATTTTTTTTATGCATCTTGCTATCTAAGCATTCTTCTTCCTTAACAAAATGTCACATTATCTGTCTATTCAAAAAATATGTATCTAAAACAACATAGGTTTTTATACCCTGTTGGAGAAGTGGACCTCAAACCATATGTATTTTAGTCAGAGAATAAAGTGTGTCCAAATTGGGACACACACACACACACACACAGGAGAGAGAGGGAGAGATACAGAGGAACAGAGAGAGCTGCCTCTCTTTATCATATAGATGTCTGGCATTCTTATCCATCAAAAAGAAAAAAAAAAAGAAAAGTAGAAAAAGCATGGTTTCCATATGTGGTGGACATTTTAACCTTTTGAAAGGTCAGTTCCTGTGGCCATGGTACTATTGTAACTGTATTTCTCTTCCTTGGAAATGCAGTACGAGTTTCAGAACTTACATCATCCTTGTTGAGAGCCCCCCCCCCCCCCCCCCCCCCCCCCCCCCCCCCCCCCCCCCCCCCCCCCCCCCCCCCCCCCCCCCCCCCAGCATGGAGGAACATCATAAAAATGAAAAAAGCTCTAACTCAAAAATTTCCCTCTAAAACTCAACATGAGTGAGATTTTTTTATATTTGCCATCGTATTTTCACCTGTGGTGGATGGTCTGCTGTTTGTGCTCTCTATGTGAGTGTTATCCACTTGCTGTCATATAGCTTGCAAGTATTGTTTCCAGATAGATGGGTATTTTTTATTTTGCTTCTGGGTGTACGAATATTAAGCTTTTCTAGCCCTGTTGTGCAATCTAGTGCTTTCCTATATAATTTTTGCCTTATAGCATTACACTTAAAAAAAGCTTTTCATTCTCGTTCCCGTTTCATCCTCATCTACATTTCCTTCAGCCTTTCCATTTAGAAACAGTGGTAGTTCTCCATTTCAAGTTAGCCTTTACATTCCTTGATATCTTTGATAGTTTCCTACATAAATGCCACATAAATTTGTCCTACGATTCCCAGGTATCTGAAGTCCTTTCTTGTTTTGGGAATAGTAATTTATTTCTGTGATTTTTAAAATGTGTGTTTTCAGCTATAAAAGTGTGGAAATATCTATGTATGTTTTTTAAACAGACTGTTTTAGTGAGCTCTATATTCAAATAATTTTTTCATTGATCATCCAGGTCTTTCTTGAAGGACACTCTTCTCATATGTAAACATTGGGAACTTTGCTTTTAGCTTTATTTCTTTCTCCTTATTTCTCTTTTTGGAATTAAAAAAAAAAGTGGCTACAACTTTTCACTTGAGATCCTTTACTTGACTAACTACCCCCTAGCTGGAAATATTTTGGAATCATTTTTATTTAAGAAGTGCATATGAAGATTGTTTGAAGGCTTGAATATCTCAGAATATCTTTCTTTGCCTTTGAACATCAGTATAAATGTGGTTGGGAGCAGAATCCCAGGTCACAACTTTTGGCCCTTAAATTAATGTAGATCTAGCCTCAATTCCTCTGCCATTGTCTGGTGCAGAGGCATCACAGGGCAGCCTGAGCTTGTTTTTTGATCAGTCACATCAGTACAACAGAAGAAGCTATTTTTTTCTTATGTCACCTATGACTTAAAGAGTCTTTAGACTTTTTGCCCTTTGTCCCTTTAAGAAAACAGGCTCTTAAGGCGATCTTTAGAAGTAAAGACTATGGAATACTTCTATCTTTGACATGACAACTGATCTGCTTATCATTTGTCTGCTTGTGATGTGGTTAAACTGTTCAGAGAGCTGTGATGAAAATAATAACCTACCGAGACTTTAATTATATTCCATGACCCGTAAGTGTTTTAAAATGATTTTCTAATTTATTTTGCCTCTGATGTTGATTCTTTACTCATGACACTATACAAGGGTGCATATGCAAATATAATGAATTTCTGTCTGTTATTTTAATGAAGATTTTTAACAAGATTAAGAGTCAAGACATATTCAAGCTCTCTGATTAGGGCAAAGATCTTCCAGTGATTCTACATTTATTGAACAAAGTGTTGCTCTTCTTTAGCTGCCTTCTGGAGGATGCACCGAGCAGCATGGTTTCACAGCTTCTCAGAATAATCCCTGAGTAAACTTCTCAGACCTGGCCATCTAGAGCATTACTAGGAAAATGCCAAATAAATTGGATAATTTTTGCTAACTTGTCTTTAAAAACAGTATAATACACTGCTAATATAAACAATAAAAAGTAATATACTCTTTTGATAATAAACAACATAAAACGTTATCTTTTGGGATAATGTGGTTGGCATATTATGATTATTTTTGTTTTTGTGGTGAGTCCACTGATCTGTGTAATCCAGGGAGAGGAGCATCCAGATAATGAAGCCAAGTTGGACCTCTGTACTCCAACACAGAGTTAAATCTCAGAGACACAGATTTGGGTGGAGTTGAAAAGAATAACTTTATTGCTTTTCCAGGCCAAGGGAGCCAAAGTGGGCTGATGCTCACAGAACTGTGTCCTGACATAGAACGGGTAGTGAGGAGTTTTATAGTAATGATTCAAAGAGAGTGTGAACAGCTCATGGATGTTCTTCTGACTGATGGTGACTAAGTGGGAGTCAGCATCATTAACCTCTGTTCCAATCAGTTTGGCGTCTACATGCTTGTGGGTAGCACACAGTTAACTTCCACCTGTTCGAGGTTTCATTGTCTGCAAAATAGCTCAAAGATATTATTATATATAAATATGTCCCTTGAGTGGGGACCAGGGTCCTGCCCCAGGGCTGCACTATTGTTTCTTTTGAATGTTTCTCCCTTGTTTCTGCCTCCTCTCCCTTCCCTAATTAGCATGTTTGAACCTGCCTGTTGGAACTCAAGGAAAGTCATGGAAGCTGAATGAAGCCTATTTCTTATAATCAAAAAGTGGTGGATACAGAAAGGCCTTTGTGCCCAGGAACCCCAAAGGTTCCTACTCAGTTTCACTATCTCCTTGAGTTCCAGAATTCATTCACACTGGTGGTAGTGAATGTTCATCTAGGTTCTTGAAATCTGTCAAACGTATCTCCAAACGAGTCTTCTGTGTTGTTATCATTTTCTTATGCAGATATTTTATCTCAAATCTTCTGTACTGGTCATATTATTAAAAAAACAACTTGTGACAAATTCTTTTGGTCTGCAAGTGAATATAAATTACTGTAATTCTGTAACAACAAAGATTTATTTTGGATTGTTGCACTAAATTGGGTGCACCAAACCATGCTGCTTGGTGCATCCTCCAGAAAGTAGCTAAAGAACAGTCAACACCTTGGTCAACAAATGTAGAATCACTGTAAGATCTTTGCCCTCAGAGAGCTTGAATATGTCTTGACTCTTAATCTTATTAAAAATAATTTTGGATTGCATTCACATGTTCTTGGTGCAAGGCAGCGTGTGTAGTTGTGTAGGAAGTAATCACACGGAATTCCTTTTTCTCAGCAGCATGTACTACTTTTTGCTTGCATGTTATGGGCCCATGAATCTTAGACCTTCAGAGATTCAATTTATTTTTCTTTTTCTCCCTTAATTGCAATTATCACCACCTATAGTATCTCCTGGGGTTACTTTCTGTTTAAGAATTGCTACCAAGTGGGACATAATTTCTTCAGGAACTCTCTTTCAGCTCATAAAAACTAAATATATAAGCCATTTCTGCCTTACAGGTTTCACTGCTAAGTTCTGAGGAATTTGGAAGAGAAAAATGAAAATCATCACAATTCTAAGGTGAACTAAGTTGTTCCTTATTTCTATCTTCCTTTTTTGATAGAATGTGGGCATGTGCGGTCCCACTAGCTATCAAGTTTACGTGAGATGACTGATTTTATTGATCTTGCCCTCCCAGCTTCACTCATTTTCTCTGGGGGCTTTGTCACTTTCAGTAGACATATTGCTGCATTGAAATAATAGATGTGAACTAGTGTTAACCAATCACCTTCTGGAATCCTCTGGATAATCTACTTCTCAAGGGAAACTCTCAAATAGGTGACTGCTGTATCAAAGTTCTTCTTGCTCTGTATTGAGGAAGTTCCCTTCCCGGTGGGAACTAGTTTCCAATATATTCTATTCCGAGATATTCTATTACTCAGAGGGAGGTTCATATGTTTTCCTTTAGGGTCTTCTAACAATGCATTCAACAATACATTTATCTCTGTGAGAGTTGATGACATAAGTTAGCCTTGTGCTAACACACGCTCACACACATAGCCAATAATTTCTTACTATTCTTTTGAAAGTGAAAGTTGCTCAGTCATGTCTGACTCTTTGTGACCCCATGGACTATGCAGTCCATGGAATTCTCCAGGCCAGAATACTGTGGCTAGCTGTTCCCTTCTCCAGGGGATCTTCCCAATCCAGGGATCGAACCCATGCCTCCTGCATTGCAGGCGGATTCTTTACCAGCTGAGCCACAAATTAGCCACTGGACCACCAGGGGAGTCCCACACTATTCTCTAACTATATTTGATTTTAGGGGTTTTAGAAAAGGCTCTCTCATCTTGAGGTAGGAGACAGTGGGCATCTGGGCTGGACTCGTGGTATTTATTAAGTAGAGTAAAATTAATTTATGCTTTGTTCTCACCCAGACACTCCAAAGACAAAGCTGGTGGTAAAAGATGAACTCTGCTAAAGCAAAGTGATAAGGTGCCCACTCCTGGGGGCAAGGAAATCTTTCTTGTCCGCACATGCACAGAAAGACTTCTTAGAAGTCACAAAATGAGGGAGGCCCACCCCATAATAAATGTGGACATGCACCCATAGGACTCTATAGTGGCATCAATCTTAGCAAAGAAGTTGCCCACGCATCTTAGGGAGTATCTATGGACCAGTCAGATGTGAAGAAAGAAATAAGATAATTGGCCAAGGATAAACAAAGGCCTGGAAAGACTCTCCTATATAAGTGATTTACATCATCTCCATATTGTGTTCTTCCTCATCCCGGACACCCACACCTCTCTCCGGGTGTGTCTCTCTGCCTAGCTTCTGAGTTGGATAAACAAACTGTTTTCCTGTGTGCTCACTGAAAAGAGATACATTGAGATACACTGTGTTGTGTCTCTAATAACACACTTTGTACCTTTTTTTACAGTTTGGCCTCCTTGAAGCCTGCTTGCTTTCAAACCCAGGGCCACTTTGTTTCTAGCCCCCAGCCCCTGGTGGTCTAGCGGCTGCTGCTGCTGCTGCTAAGTCACTTCAGTCGTGTCTGGCTCTGTGCGACCTCATAGACAGCAGCCCACCAGCTAGGACTCTTGATTTCTCTCCCTCTGGGATCAATCTGTGCTAGCTAGCTCTCAGCATCCCTAGTTGCCTTAAGGACTAAAGATATATTATTTATGGTAATGGATTAACTCAACAAATATGGGATGTCCAAATTCTGCATGTTCCAAATAAAGATTTGGTGCTTGCCAGGCTCTTGGAAGTTTAACCTGTAAACTCTTGGAAGTTTTACCTGTGAACTCTTGGAATATTATGTCTAAACAGAATGTCTTGGTTATCTGTGAGCCTTGGACCATAGCTGATACTCAGTGCTATCAGCTTGTGATGCATGATGAGGTCCTTGACCCACATGGTAGCAGCTCGACCTCTGGCAGTTAGCCACACCTAGATGAAAAACCCTCAGTGAAAATCCTGCATGCTCATGTGAACTTCCCTGGTTGGTAGTTCTCCCTGTGTATTGTCAGAGTATTACTGGGAGAATTAAGCACTGTTCACATGACTCCCTTGGGAGAGGACTGCTAGAAGCTTGTAGTTGATCTTTCCTGGATGTTACCCTAAGTATCTTTTCTCATTGTTGATTTTTAATCTGCAGAGGTTTTTGCAGTAATAAACTAACCATGAGTTTAATGGCTTTGCTGAGTTCTGTGATTCTTTCTAGTGAATCATTGAACCTGAATATGGTCTTGTGGATCCATGGACATATGTGCAATTTTATATTTAGGATAGAAAATATGCCTCAAGGTTTCTTTTAAAAACAAATTTTAAATGGGGAGGATAAAATATTAAGTCATTCTTACTGCAGTGTGAAATTTCCCACTGATTGGGTGAAGGTAAACATTCACTTCTCATTTAAAAAAGATTTATTGAATAACTGTTCTAGGCCAGGATAGATATGCAAGATGCTGGGGACACTGCAAAAAGCGAAATGGAAAAGTTTCCAGTTCTCATCAAGATCAGAAAAAGAAAAAAATATAAACAACAAGGAATGAAACATTTCCTGCCATATCAGTAAACAAAGTATGTCACAGTCATCAGCAATGGCAGACACCACAAAAGGTGAGCTTGTGAGCCCTGAGGGAACTCAGGAAGGAAAGGACACCTGCCATCTAGCAGCCATCAAACTGCAGTCACTCCCCATTGTGAGCCCTAAGAACTCAAGATGTGAAAACAAGACACTGGTCTCAGATAGCTGAGGTGCATATCAAAGGAATGATTTCAGTGAGCCCAAACTCTTGCAACTTTCTATACACAGAAAGTGCTTCATTCCTTGACTTTGGTTATCTTGTTATTGTTGTTTAGTTGCCAAGTTGTGTCCCACTCTTTGCAAGCCCAAGAACTGTAGCCTGCCAGGCTCCTCTGTCCATGGGATTTCCCAGGCAAGAATACTGGAGTGGGTTGCCATTCCCTTCTCCAGGAGATCTTCCTGACTCAGGGATCAGACCTGTGTTTCCTGCATTGGCAGGCAGGTTCTTTACCACTAGCACCACCTGGGAAGCCCTTGGAATATCTTGTTTTCTTTAATTAGTAATAACCTTTTTATATTCAGACTACATGCCCTTTGTTGCAAAACTTCTATATAACCTGGCTGTTCTCCCCCACTTTCCAGAGCAGTTCTCTCAGGGGCACTTGATGCTGTCCTCTGGGCTTGAAATCCTAAAAAATTCTCACAAAATAAAGCATAACTCTTATCTTTTACGTTGTGAATATATTTTAAGTCTACAACAGTAGGTAAGCACATAACATAATTTTGTTTGTGTTTAGTATTACAGAAGAAATTAAGGTGATGATAGGAGAATACCCTGGGAAGTTCACTTTAAGTCAGAAAAGGCTTCTCTGAGAAAACATTTTCAAATGAGACCAGAAGGTTAGACTGATCTACACATTTTAAGAGTGCTGGGAACAATCAACTGCAAATGCTTTAATCTGGGAAAGGACTTGCCTTGTTCCCTAAGGAGAAAGGTGGCTAGTATGATTGAAATGTTCTGACAGGAGATAAAATGGTGTGAGACAAGTTTAGAGAAGGAGTTAGCTACCTGGTGATGCAGTCCTCATAAGTGAAAGAAGTGTGTAGTTTAAGAGCAACAGGAAGGCATTAAGAATGTAGAGAAGATATTTCCACAGCTGCACTGAATGTTTGAGACCCTGTCAGTTAAGTATAACTCATTATCCTGGGAGGGTTTCTAATATTGTGCTGAGGGATTTGGGAGGGGGGCTGGAGTGTGAGAGATGGGGTCCATCTCTCCATGCTGACCTCTGCTGAAGCACTCTTCTTTTCATCTGGTCCTTGATTATGACTCAAGCTGACTGCTTTTTTTTTGGTTCCTCACCTCAACCATTCAGACTCTGTAGATTCCACCTCTCATAACTCTGCCTGTGTCTTTCTTGAAGATGCAAGACACTTTTGGTTGCTTTCCTGGGTTGGAATCTGCCTGCCAATGCAGGAGACACAGGTTTGATCTCTGGGTTGGGAAGATCCCTGGAGAAGGAAAAGGCAACCCACTCCAGTCTTCTTGTCTGAAAAATCCCATGGACAGAGAAACCTGGCAGGCTACAGTCCATGATGTTGCAGAGTCAAACATGACTGAGAGACTGTGCACACATACAAGAAAGCTACTGGAATGTCACGGGACATTTAACTATAAGGCCATGAATAAAAGCATGAGATATGACCTAGCCCATTAGGTGGAAGAAAAATATCACCAACCTTCTACTGATAAGATAATCCTAGTTTGACCTCATAGGGTCAGACACTCTCTCCTCTGATATGAAAGAGGAGTTAGTGATAAAAGCCTCATGCCTACTCAAAGTCTTCCTCATGTCTTCCTCATGCCTACTCAAAGTCTTCCTCATGCCTACTCAAAGTCTTCCTCATGCCTACTCAAAGTCTTCCTCATGTCTTCCCCCTTCTCTGCTTCCTTTGACTATAAAATTGTAGTGCATTCAACCCTCGGGGAAAAGCTCCCTCCCCTGCCCTTTTGCATCTCCTGCACACATCCTATGTTAATAAATCTGTTTCTTGCTCATCACTTTTCCTCTCACTGAATTCCTTCTGCACTGAGATACAATGAACCTGAGCCTCAGTAAGTCAAGACATCAGGTGAGTGATTTTAATGAAAAGATTGTGGGTTTGAGTTCCAAGCAGGGTTTTGTTCAGGTTCGAGTCCCTGCACATGGGGTCAAGTTCCAATTTGAGGTGAACAATTTCAGTTTGATGGAGAGGAGGAAGACAGAATGACTAGTTTACCATTTGGTGTGGACTAACTCTGATTTCTAATAACAACCAGTACATACATATTTGATAAATAGGAGACCACAATTTAAAAACATAATCTTACACAAATGAATTTACTTATGAAACAGAAATAGACTCACAGACATAGAGAACAGACTTGTGATTGTCAAGGGGAAGGGGGTGGGGGAGGGATGCATTGGGAGTTTGGGATTAGCAGATGGAAACTATTATATATAGAATAATAGACAACAAGGTCCTACTGTCCAGGAACTATCATCAATATCTTGTAATAAACCGTAATAGAAAAGAACATGAAAAAAAAATGTGTATTACTGAATAACTTTGCTGAACACTTGCATGATCAGTTGTGTCTGACCATTTGCCACCCCATGAGCTATAGCCCACTAGGCTCCTCTGTCCATGGAATTCCCCAGGTAAGAATACTGGAGTGGGTTGCCGTTTCTTCCTCAAGGGATCTTCCCCACCCAGGGATCAAACCTGCATCTCCTGCTGCTCCTGCATTGGCAGGCAGATTCTTTACCATTCAGCCACCTGAGAATCCCAAATATAAGGTTGTCCAAGGTTTCAGTTGTGGCATGAGGGATTTAGTTCCCTGACTGGAGATTGAAGCCACCTCCCTGCTCTAGGAGCACAGAGTTTTAACAGCAGGACCGCCAGGGAAATTCATCTCTTTGCCATATAGTATGGTATGGGGAGGGAGGTGGGAGGGGGGTTCAGGATTGGGAACATGTGTACACCCCTGGCGATTCATGTTGATGTATGGCAAAACCAATACAATATTGTAAAGTAATTAGCCTCTAATTAAAATAGATAACTTTAAATTAACAAAATAAAAAAGAAATTAACACAACATTGTTAATCAACTATATTTCAATAGAATTAAAATAAATTTAAAAATATAAATTTGTTTACATCATTAGAAAATATAGTTTCTTACTATTTTTCATTAAATTCAGAATATCTGGAATGTTCAAAATGATTCTACCAAATTTCCTCCTTTCCCTTGTGTATTGCCCGGTATCTAATTCGATTCTTCTTTGATCTTTATGTAGGAAATTGTATTTTCGGTAGTTTGTGGTGTCCCCAAAGAAATTAGAATGAAGGATTAGGGGGTGGATTTTCTGGGAATTAAAATAGGAAACCACTATATAATGAGTGATAGAGTAAATTTATTATTCAAGCTATATTCCCAAATCCTAGCATCTGCCAGACAACAAAGATTTGAGGGGTGGGAAGCATGAATGAATGAAAGTCATTTTATGAAGATATAAGAGTCCTCAATCCTGTATGATTTAACTATATAAATGAAAAAAAAATTCTAACGAAGAAATGCTCTGATCATACCTATGGATAGAGAAGGAGTTTGGGTAAAGTGGGGAACACATTCGTCACCTTGGAAACTCAATAAAAGAATCAGAGTGATAAGTTTTAGCAGTACAGCCCAAAGCACTCATCAGAGCACACCCTCCCCTCGCCTACTGTGTCTCAGGAGAAGTCCTAAAGGCAGTGGAAGAGGCCCCAGGCTGTGTTTGTCCAAGATCATAAGATATTTGAATAATATAATTAACTCTTCTTGGTCTGAATCTAGACTTACCAAGCACACTTTTAAATATTTTGACTATAAGTTAGTTTCTCATGCAAATCTTATAGTAAAAGGGCAAGATGGCAGGAAGACACAGGCTCCCAATCCTCTTGACAATATTTTCTATTGTATTGGAAAAAATTGCTATTCTGAATTTGTCATGCCTTCCTGAATTTTGCATCCAGGAGTCCTTCTCTAAAGTATAGATCCAGGATGCTAACCAGACAGCTTTCTGGGCTGAAAGGATGATTTAAAAAAAAAAAAGACCTTGGTTTATGTTAAATGCATCATGTTGCTCCATCCTGTAAGCTGCTAGGGTTTTGCCAGAAAACAGAATAAACCCTGGGTAGTTCAAGTGGAGAGAGTTAATTAACAGACTACTTGCCCAGCTGTAGGTCACAGTTAAGAGAATGCATGAGGGATGGTGAGGTTTCCACAAGAGCAAAAGGGAAAGTCTGCGTCACTCTTGGTGCCAATGAGACAAGGGAAGGAAGTGGATTGATTGGAGTCCAGTGAAAGCTAGAGCTACGGAGAAGAGGAGAGCCAGTGGGAGCTGTGGTCATGGAGAAAAGTGGACATTTTAAGAGGTTCGCTTATAGAGCAGAGAAATACAGCAGAGTGCCACAGCTCTCTCCCCTCTGGTGCTCTGATTCGCTCACCAGTTCTATTAACCTGCATAAAGCTAGTCAGCAAGAGAGCTCAGAAGAAAATAGTCTCTCAAGCCATATAGAGCAGACAGTGAAGGCTGTAGGAGACAGGAAGAATAAAAGAAAAGCAGGTCCCAACAATGGCCGCAAAATAAATTTGTAATTATTGATAAACTGGGTGCTATAAGGCATGAGACTCTTGGAACAAGTCCAGAGGGAACAGCTCATAATCTTGAAAATAAGATATGATCCTGGAGTCGGAAAACCGACCCCAGACTATTTCTCAACTGGCATCTCAGAATCACGTGTTTTACATATCTGGTGGAAAACCTATCAGATCAGATCAGATCAGATCAGTCGCTCAGTCGTGTCCGACTCTTTGTGACCCCATGAAATCGTAGCACGCCAGGCCTCCCTGTCCATCACCAACTCCTGGAGTTCACTTAGACTCATGTCCATCGAGTCAGTGATGCCATCCAGCCATCTCATCCTCTGTCGTCCCCTTCTCCTCCTGCCCCCAATCCCTCCCAGCATCAGAGTCTTCTCCAATGAGTCAACTCTTCGCATCAGGTGGCCAAAATACTGGAGTTTCAGCTTTAGCATCATTCCTTCCAAAGAAATCCCAGGGCTGATCTCCTTCAGAATGGACTGGTTGGATCTCCTTGCAGTCCAAGGGACTCTCAAGAGTCTTCTCCAACACCACAGTTCAAAAGCATCAATTCTTCGGCGCTCAGCCTTCTTCACAGTCCAGCTCTCACATCCATACATGACCACAGGAAAGACCATAGCCTTGACTAGACGAACCTTTGTTGGCAAAGTAATGTCTCTGCTTTTGAATATGCTATCTAGGTTGGTCATAACTTTCCTTCCAAGGAGTAAGTGTCTTTTAATTTCATGGCTGCAGTCAGCAGATAAGAATATTAGTCTTACTTACTGATTTGTTATTGATGACTGTTTCCTAATTACTTGATGGTTAATGATTATTTTGTTCTTTGGCCCTGAAGGCCACATGAGTTATAGTTTAACTCCCCACATATTCTTTCATTCACGGCTGAAAGTATAATAAAGC
Source organism: Tragelaphus eurycerus (assembly GCA_935064755.1). NCBI lineage: Eukaryota > Metazoa > Chordata > Mammalia > Artiodactyla > Bovidae > Tragelaphus > Tragelaphus eurycerus. The sequence continues at coordinate 17,221,298 of CAKXYN010000041.1, forward strand.
TGGCTTGGATTCAGCTTTGGCACCTTCACCTTGGAGCGGTGTTGGTCCCCTGACCCTTGCTTTTCTCTGAATTCTTGTGTCTTGTTTCTCATTCTCTCACCGTATTGCGCTTTCAGAAACCCTGCTTGTCGAGCTGGTCTCAACAGAAGGGGAGCTGGATGAGTTGGGGTGGGTAGGGTATGCTGGGGAAACAAGAGGAACGGCAACAGCATAACTATGGAGAGACAGCCACCTGGACATGAGAGGGAATAAAATCATGCATCTCAGCTTGGGACTGAACCCACAGTCTGCTAACTGAGATCACACTTGATCTCAGGCCCTATGAAGCTCGGGTTCTTGATGTCTCATCAAAGAAAGAATTCAGTGACAGAAAGTGAGAGGTAAGAAGTGGATTTATTTAGAGAGAAACACACTCCACAGAGTATGGGCTGTCTCAAAAGGTGAGAACAGCACCAAAGCGTAGGGTTGCCAGTATTTATAAGTGTGCATAATTTCATAGGCTAATGTGTGGGAGGAGTATTCCAGCTATTTTGGGGAAGGCATGGGGATTTCCAGGAATTGGGCCACTACCCACTTTTTGACCTTCATGATCAGCCTTGGAACTGTTTTGGTACTGGTGGGTGTGTCTCTTGACTTGCTGATGAGTTACAATGAGTGTATACTGAGGCTCAAGGTCTAGTGGAAGTCAATTCATCTGCCATCTTGGACCAATTTTGTTCTAATCAGTTTATGTTGTGTCTTCAGGCTAGGTCATTTTTTAAAGGTTGTGCTCTCTCCCCTTCCCTTCTGTTTCAGTAGCACAAGTGAACAATTCTTTCTCTTTTATAATTAGAATGTGTGAGTTTGTTTTCTGATATAATTTTCATAGGACCAATGAAATGTATTGTGTATTTGTGTACAATAGTGATCTATCAAAATTCTTAGTTTTAACCTTTCAGAAAGGTTCTTTTTCTGAGAGCAGAAGCTGGGCTTTTGAAGTTCCAAGTTTCCTCTGAATTCAAAACACTAATTTTCTGGGGTATTTGTTGTTCTTTGAGGTTGCTTCAGGCAAAAGGTCAAAAAGTAAAGATTTCACATTGCTCATGTGGTACAAAAGCATAAACTTCTGCATACAAAGATATACGTAGAATATTAGGAAAAAAATAATGTGTCATTCCCATTTGTGAGATTTTTTATTGTTTAGGAAATACAATGCTGTCCTTGTCGAAAACCTGTTCTGGAGAAAATCAGTTGACCTTTCGCATCACACATGGAAAATATCTTTACCTGCTTGGTTTCTATGGAATGTTTGAAGGTCAGGATAATTATACCACATAACTATCATTCACAGAATTTCACATGACTTCTATACCCACTTCTGAATTTCAAGCTTTAAAGGGATACAGAAAAAAGAGTTACAATAGTTCATCCTCAAAACTTTTCTCTCTATACTCATAACTCAGAAACAAAAAGAAAAGAACAAAATGAAAAACAAAAACATCAACTATTTGAATTTCCATGTACAAATAAAATAATGATTGAAAAATAATTTGAGAGTAGGGACCATATATATATGAGCAATGACATTTGCAGTGTTATGTAAAATACTGGCTATGGTATTTATCCTCAGTAACAGAGATTGACCCATAAGAGAAATTTGAAGGAGGTTTGGAAGTTTATATAAAAAAGATCTTAATGACCCAGATAACCATGAGGGTGTGATCACTCACCTAGAGCCAGACATCCTAGAGTGTGAAGTCAAGTGGGCCTTAGGAAGCATCACTGTTAACAAAGCTAGTGGAGGTGATGGAATTTTAGCTGAGCTACTTCAAATCATAAAAGATGATGCTGTAAAGGGCTGAACACAATATGCCAGCAAATTTGGAAAACTCAGCAGTGGCCACAAACAAAGGCAATGCCAAAGAAGCTCAAACTACCACACAATTGCACTCATCTCACATGCTGGCAAAGTAATGCTCAAAATTCTCCAAGCCAGGCTTCAACAGTACCTGAATTGGGAACTTCCAGATGGATTTAGAAAAGGCAGAGGAACCAGAGATCAAATTGCCAACATTCCCTGGATCATCAAAAAAGTAAGAGTTCCATAAAAACATCTATTTCTGCTGTATTGATTATGCCAAAGCCTTTGACTATGTGGATCACAACAAACTGTGGAAAATTCTGAAAGAGATGGGAATACCAGACCACCTGACCTGCCGCTTGAGAAACCTGTATGCAGGTCAGGAAGCAAGTTAAATAAAATAAAATTAAATTAAAAAAATAAAAATAAAAAGATAAAAACATTCAAAAGAAAAAAAAAAGAACTAGACAGACTGGTTCTAAGTCGGGAAAGGAGTATATCAAGGCTGTATATTTTCACCCTGCTTATTTAACTTATATGAAGAGTATATCATGCAAAATTCCAGGCTGGATAAAGCAGAAGCTGGAATCAAGATTTTTGGGAGAAATAGCAATAACCTCAGATACGCAGATGACATCACCCTTATGGCAGAAAGCCAAGAGGAGCTAAAGAGCCTCTTGATGAAAGTGAAAGAGGAGAGTAAAAAAGCTGGCTTAAAACTCAACATTAAAAAAAACTAAGATCATGGCATCCAGTCCCATCGCTTCACAGCAAATAGATGGGGAAACAGTGACAGACTTTATTTTTTGGGGGCCCCAAATCACTGCAGATGGTGAATGTAGCCATGAAATTAAAAGATGCTTGATCCTTGGAAGAAAAGCTCTGACCAACCTAGGTAAGCATATTAAAAAGCAGAGACATTGCTTTGCCAACAAAGTCTGTCTAGTCAAAGCTATGATTTTTCTGGTAGTCATGTACGGATGTGAGACTTGTGTTGCAGGAAGGGGGACCCCTTCCAGGGCCCCAAACTGGGCTCTTGTCTAACACTTGGAAATGAATTGTCTGAGGAGACACATGTGCTGAGGGTAAGGGAACGCAGGAGAACCACTCTGCCACATGGCTCGCAGTCTCGGGTTTTATGGTGATGGGATTAGTTTCCGGGTTGTCTTTGGCCAATTATTTTAATTCAGAGTCTTTCCTGGTGGCGCACGCATTGCTCAGCAAAGATGGATGCTGGTGAGAGGGATTCTGGGAAGTGGACAGACACGCGGTGTCTCCTTTTGACCTTTTCCCAACTCTTCTGGTTGGTGGTGGCTTATTAGTTCCATATTCCTTACCAGGCTCTCCTGTCATAAAACAACTCATGCGAAGGTTACTAAAGGGCCTGACCAGGGTGTGCGGTTTCAGTCAGTGTGCTTCCCCTAACAGTTGAACCATAAAGAAAGTTGAGTGCCCACGTATTGATACTTTTGAACTATGGTGTTGGAGAAGACTCTTGAGAGTCCATTGGATTGCAAGGAGATCAAACCAGTCAATCCTAAAGGAAATCAGTACCAAATATTCATTGGAAGGACTGATGCTGAAGCTGAAATTCCAATATTTTGGCCACCTGGTGCAAAGAACTGATTCATTGGAAAAGATGCTGATACTGGGAAAGATTGAAGGCAGGAGAAGAAGGGGACAACAGAGATGGTTGGATGACATCACCTATGTGATGGACATGAGTTTGAGCAAACTCTGGGAGTTGATGATGCTAGGGAAGCCTGGCATGCTGTAGTTCATGGGGTTGCAAAGCATCAGACATGACTGAGTAAGTGAAATGAACTGAACTGAACTGGAAAGTTTACAGAATTTCTGAGAACACTGGAGAAACAAGCTTGGGAAACATGCAGGAATAAACAGACCTTTCCACCAGAGCTAGTCTTATGACATAGGTCCATACTGCTGTTATTTATCACTGGACTCCAGACCTTACCTGGCCTCCTGTGGACAATGGTTACAGCCCTGGTCCCACTATTTGCTATTCAGGAATGGGAACTCTCCTATCACTAATGGCTGAATCATAGTTTCAGCCTATGTCACAAGCCTATACCCTATCTGGAAGTAATTTATTGTTAAGAGGATCTGACTTTTTTTATTTTTTTGCTGCTTCTATGGGGAACAGACAAGGCAATGGCACCCCCACTCCAGTACTCTTGCCTGGAAATTCCCATGGACGGAGGAGCCTGGTAGGCTCCAGTCCATGGGGTCACTGGGAGTCGGGCACGACTGAGCGACTTCCCTTTCACTTTCCACTTTCATGCCATTGGAGAAGGAAATGGCAACCCACTCCAGTGTTCTTGCCTGGAGAATCCCAGGGACGGAGAAGCCTGGTGGCTGCCGTCTATGGGGTCACACAGAGTCGGACACGACTGAAGTGACTTAGCAGCAGCATGGGGAAAGATAGATACATTCATCTTCCTGTTAAGATTCCTAAGTTTGAGAATTCCACAAGCAAGTCAGAATATTTAGATGGTGGATGATCAAACTAAGACAAAAGCCAAACAAACCTTAAGGACAGTTAATATAGATGTGTGTGTGCATGCTCAGTTGCTTCAGTTGTGTCTGACTCTTTGCGAACCTATGGACTGTAGCCCACCAGTCTCCTTGTCCATGGGATTCTCTAGGCAAGAATACTGGAGTGGATTGCCACGCCCTCCTTCAGGGGATCTTCCTGACCCAGTGATTTAATCCAGGGCCTCCTACATCTTCTGCATCACAGGTGAAATATTTATCACTGAGCCACAGGGAAAGCCCTAATTTAGATGCAGAGTCTAGTATTATCTTTAGCACAAACAGAATAAATTTGAAAGAAGGTTCCAGATATAATACAAAATGATTTAGACAGACCAAAAGAAAAGTTACTTGATTAGGAAATGTCAAACATATCATACCTAAGTGATTATGGTGTCTCCTTTCCAGAGATTTTAAGATAAGTTTCTCATTTGATTCAGTTCAGTTCAGTCACTTAGTCATGTCTGACAATTTGTGAACCCATGGACTGCAGCACGCCAGGCTTCCCTCTTCATCATCAACTCCTGGAGCTTGCTCAAACTCATGTTCATTGAGTCGATGATGCCATCCAACCATCTCATTCTCTGTCATCCCCTTCTCCTGCCTTCAATCTTTCCCAGTATCAGGGTCTTTTAAAATGAGTCAGTTCTTTGCATCAGGTGGCCAAAGTACTGGAGTTTCAGCTTCAGCATCAGTCCTTTCAACAAATATTCAGGACAGAGTTCCTTTAGGATTGACTTATTTGATCTCCTTGCAGTCCAAGGGACTCTCAAGAGTATTCTCCAGCACCACAGTTCAAAAGCATAAATTCTTTGGTGCTCAGCTTTCTTTATGGTCCAACTCTCACATCCATATAGGACTAGTGGAAAAATCATAGCTTTGACTATAAAGACCTTTGCTGGCAAAGTGATATCTCTGTTTTTTAATATGCTGTCCAGGTTTGTCGCAACTCTTTGTCCAAGAAGCAAGTGTCTTTTAATTTCATGGCTGCAGTCACCTTCTGCAGTGATTTTGCAGCCCAAGAAATAAAGTCTCATTTGATTGGAGAAATATAAATATGTGTTCTATATTATTACTTTGAGTTTGCTATGTTTGATTTAATTTATCCTTATTTTGAAAGTTGTATTTTTTAAAAAGACTTTTGATGTGGACCATTTTTAAAGTCTTTATTGAATTTGTTACAACCTTGCTTCTGTTTTATGTTTTTGTTTTTTGGCCCTGAGGTGTGAGATCTTAGCGCTCTGACCAGGGATCGAACCCACACCCACTTCATTGGAAAGTGAAGTTTTAACCACTGGACCACCAGGGGAATCCTGAAAATTGTATTATTAAATGAGGTTAGAGATTGTTAGAATAAACACAAAGAAGACGAAAACTTAATAAGAATTGATAAGCAGAAAAGGGCAGGGTCATAGCAGGATCTGATGAGTTATTTAAGATCACTTGCTATGCTTCTTAACAGAAATATCCCCAAGACGCACATGAAGTATATTAATATTGTAAATCCACTAGGTGTTTTAAAAATGTAAATGTATGTCTCTTAAAGTAGACAACCAAATGATGCAATTAAATCTTAATAATCTAGTTTGAATTTATTCTGAAATTAGTTTCAAGGTGACCTATGTCTTTGATTCTTAACAGAAATTGAGAATGAGGGTCAGGACCCTTGTTTGGAATTTAATTGTTTCTAAATAGGATGACAATTTTGGATGAATTCTACAGGTGTTTATTAAATCAGTTTTATACTGAAAGCACCAGTCAGTCAGTCAGCTCAGTCTTTCAGTCGTGTCTGACTCTTTGCGACCCCATGAATCACAGCATGCGAGGCCTCCCTGTCCCTCACCAACTCCTGGAGTTCACTCAGACTAGTGTCCATCGAGTCGGTGATGCCATCCAGCCATCTCATCCTCTGTCATCCCCTTCTCTTCCTGCCCCCAATCCCTCCCATTGGGTCTTTTCCAATGAGTCAAGTCTTTTGCATCAGGTGGCCAAAATACTGGAGTTTCAGCTTTAGCATCATTCCCTCCAAAGAAATCCTAGGGCTGATCTCCTTCAGAATGGACTGGTTGGATCTCCTTGCAGTCCAAGGGACTCTCAAGAGTCTTCTCCAACACCACAGTTCAAAAGCATCAATTCTTCAGCACTCAGCTTTCTTCACAGTCCAACTCTCACATCCACACATGACCACTGGAAAAACCATAGCCTTGACTAGGCGAACCTTTGTTGGCAAAGTAATATCTCTGCTTTTCAATATGTTCTCTGGTTGGTCATAACTTAAGTCATCAGTAAAAGATGAAGATGACACCATTTCTGTTTTGAAGAAGTTTTTATTCTAATGGGGTCAGAGACATAAGACTGATACAAAATAGAAAGTCTAGGTACCAAATAAATTCCAAACTGCAGTTGGCTGGAGAAAGGCAGCATGCATTCTGCTATGGGAGATAAGATGAGGTTGCTTTTGAACTAAGCTTTGGAAGAGAAAAGTAATTATAATTGGAAGAAAGTGAGGAGACATTCCACATAGGGATGGGAGCAAATTTTCAAATATGAAATGAGTGTGTTTGTTCAGGAAACAGCTGGTAAAACTGCAGAGAAAGAGTATATGGTTAGCAGAAGAATGGAATTGAAGGGCTTAAAAGCTGGGCTGGCATCATATATTACGGTAAAGAATTTGGCCTTTGTCTTAAACGCTATCTGGAAGTCTGCTGTATTTCTCCCACAGCTGTCGTTCTTTGCCGTCAAAATCTCCATTTTTCTCACTATTGGGTACCTGAGGGGTTGAATATGTAAGCCCATCACAGTAATTTCTTCCCCCTTTTCAGTGATTGGATGGGGTGTGAAAATGGTATGAAACCTTGGTCATTGAGATGTAATGGAATGTATATTGGGGACCTCTAGTAAAGAAACTCAATACAATGAGTTGATTCTCTCAGCCTCTGGACACCGACAGACGCTATGATGCTTGGAATAGTGGCAATTAATGTGAGTCCACGAGTAGAGCAGAAGTCTATGTGGAGTCCTCTCTACACTGAGTTACACTAGTAGCCAACCTTGGAACTAGCTACTTGGCCACTTATAGTTGTGAGAGATCAGGAATTTTACTTCTTGGTACAGCCTTTTTCTCTTGATACTTCATTATTTGTACCAAAAGCATCTGCAGATATATATCTTTCTTGCTATGACCCAATTCTGTATTCTCTTTGGGACATTCTGAATTAAAGTCAATGTTAACTTTTTCTGTCTATCTAGGTGGGACGCTTTTTCTTGTTTATCAGAATTACTTTTATAATTAATACATTTCTTATCTAGGAACAAGTTCACTTTCTGAAGTTCTGTTAAACATTTATCTAGTTGTTATATCCAAAAGTAGGATAGATGAGTATGGAAAAAAGTCCAATGGTTTAAAATGTCAAATATATTCATAGGCTAGAGCTTTTATTGTTTATTGAAGAAAATGAATTTTTCTGCAGAAACCTGTGAGTATTGGTACTGTCTGCATTACTTGGGAGAACGACAGTCATCTTTATTAGCCTTCTCATTTGAAGAAAACAAACTTTCAGCAAAGTTTTCATGAAAGAGATTATTCTCCTCTCTGTAGGGAGCCCTTTGAGATCTGTGTTGTGGATCAGGAAACTGAACCAGGCAACAAAGACTCCTTTGGAACCTAAATTTGCTTGTTGAGATTCTGCCAACTCAGGCTTTATTCTTTTTTCTTCACTCCTGATGATTCTCTTATTCTCCTTTGTTTGGAACAGGCAGTACTGAAGTTTCACATATTCTGATCTTCCCAGTCAGTGCCAGATCTTTTCCTCTGATCAGTGTGCTAATTCATAATTAGAATTATCTCCAGTAACTTGACCATACCTTCATCTGATCAAATAAAGTCTGGAAGCTGATTCACAAGGCACCATCTCCTTCATTTCCGTGGTTATTTAAGGCTGGGGGTGTTGCAAACTTTCTGGAATCCAAATTGAGTTGAAACCCAAATTTCATGTATAGTAAAGTGTTTATTCAGTCATTAACTTTCTGAGTTTCTCAACGCCTAATTTCCTGACTTATTCAAATCATGATCATTGTTTGAATACCTCATTTACATTTCTTCATTTAAACAAAAAGACATAAAGCGTTTGAGTTATGTACTTTGAAGGCATTATTAATGCAAAACTTCCCTGAAAAAGAGTTTTAAAGTTTTTTTTTTTTTTGGTCATACTTTTTCTTTTTTTGCAATGGCACCCCACCCCAGTACTTTTGCCTGGAGAGTCCCATGGACGGAGGATCCTGGTAGGCTCCAGTCCATGGGGTCGCTGAGGGTTGGACACCACTGAGTGACTTCACTTTCACTTTTCACTTTCATGCATTGGAGAAGGAAATGGCAACCCACTCCAGTATTCTTGCCTGGAGAATCCCAGGGACGGGGGAGCCTGGTGAGCTTCCGTCTATGGGGTCGCACAGAGTCGGACACGACTGAAGAGACTTAGCAGCAGCAGCAGCAAGCATGATTTATGTCTATTTAGAAATCTGGAAAATACTGAGATAATGCAAAAAGAGAAAGTTGTACCAAATCACATCAGGGAGGCAATAAAACCTTATGTTTATTTTTCCACATGTGTTTATAAATGTGCATAGAATGTCTGTGTTTGTACACACACATATATACACAAGCATTACATATAGATAAATTCATATTGATATTTATTGTACTCACTGGATTTTAGGTAACTGTTGATTCAATTTTAAACTTACATACAATCTGCTAGATTAATGCAAACAGCTTCAGCATACTTTTTACTAAGATTCAACAGTTGTTTATATTTTCCCCATTTGTGCTCAAGTTTTATAACTTGCTGGTTTATTTAGCAAGTATAGCATATCTTCTGATATTTACTAAGTATAATTATGTTGCATCATTCTAAAGATGATGATGCTTTCTTGGTGGCTCAGACAATAGTCTGCCTGCAATGCAGGGCACCTGGATTCGATTCCTGGGTTGGGAAGATCCCTTGGAGAAGGAAATGGTAACCAACTCCAGTATTATTGCCTGGAGAACTGCCTGAGGAGCCTGGCAGGCTATGGTCCATGGGGTTGCAAAGAGTAGGACATGATTGAGCAACTAACCCAAACACAAAGATGACAATGGAGATGATACTGATGGTAATGATAATGATTGCTAAATACATTTTGGACATTTTTATGTGTCAGACACTGTTCTAAGTGCCTAACATATTATGTCTCTTAACCTTCAGATATATCTAGAAGATATGCATTATGATTACCATAAGTTTAAGGAACGTAAAGCAGAACACAAAGAAAGGAAGTGACAGATGAAGAAGCAAGGAGCTGGTTAAGGAAAAATCTCAACCCTTAGAGGTGCCAAAAATACACTATGATCCTCATTGTGTCTCAACCAGACAATTCATTACTCACGGCACAGCCAACAGTAGGAGAATTAGCATGATAATGCCAGTTTTCCTGACACTAAGTCTCAGGGAGGGGCTCAGTGGATGGTAACTCTTCACACAGTCATATGAACCTTATCCCAGGATCCTTGGGTGAAGGGCTCAGCACCTTTTGTAGCAGGCAATAAACAAGCCCCTCAGTCTCATGGTTTCATGCTGTGGTAGGATTTACCCACTTTATTGTCAAGCTTCCCAAATAGTATCAGGGCAGAGGAGGTTAGATTTGTAACTGAAAGTACCAAGCAAAGATATATGAAGGGTGCTCAACACCCATCGGAGAAGGCGATGGCACCCCACTCCAGTACTCTTGCCTGGAAAATCCCATGGATGGAGGAGCCTGGTGGGCTGCAGTCCATGGGGTCTCTAAGAGTCGGACATGACTGAGGGACTTCACTTTCAATTTTCACTTTCATGCATTGGAGAAGGCAATGGCACCCCACTCCGGTACTCTTTCCTGCAGAATCCCATGGATGGAGGAGCCTGGTGGGCTGCAGTCCATGGGGTCGCTAAGAGTCGGACATGACTGAGTGACTTCACTTTCACTTTTTACTTTCATGCATTGGAGAAGGAAATGGCAACCCACTAGGATTCTTGCCTAGAGAATCCCAGGGACGAGGGGAGCCTGGTGGGCTGCTGTCTATGGGGTCGCACAGAATCGCACACTACTGAAGCGACTTAGCAGCAGCAGCAACACCCATAGCCAACTAATCTTCCCAGCTGATTTGTATTCAGATGAATTAAGCCCACAAAACTGATGATATATTATGCTATCTCCTATCTCATTTTATAAGTATTATTTGACTAATTCAGCAGTTTGACCATAAAGAGTGTTTCTATTTTTTTCTTAACCAGAGAAATATAGTTAGGATAAACATCTATCACACAAGTCTGCTTACTTCCCTGTTTATCTACTTTAAATACATTTCTTGAGCTAGAATGATTGCATCAAAGATAAGTTTTTTTCCCATATGATGGGGTTGTATCCCTGAAGGGTTTCATTAGTCAGTTTTTCCAGCAGCATTTTCTACAAATAACAGCATTGTCTCTTCCTTTCCGGTATTTACATCTCAATATATCGGAGATCTTATCTTTGTTTTGCTGGGTTGGCTAGAAAAGTCAATGTTATTGGGCATATTCATCTAAACAGATCCATTTTTAATGGAAGTTTTATGTTTTCAAATTACTTATTACCTATGCAGACAATATGCCTTGCTAGAAACCAAATTTATTTGCTCATCTGTTTTGTCTCCTATAAGAATCAGAATGTTGATGAATACCTGGAGAGGTGGTTAAAGTCAGTATTTTATAAAATTGCAACTAAAAGACTATCTTCTGTTCTATGCAACAAGAGCTACATATAGTACTGGACTATAAACTGATTTAATTTTATTCTCTACTTGGGGATTCTCAGCAGTGGGTGCTATTAGACACTTCCATTGTTTTCTCTCATAATGGAACTGGTGAAAATGGTCAGAGAGTGTGGACAAAGGCTTGGTTGATTCACATGTAATTTTCATGTTTCTTTTTCCAGGTCCACTGACCATCTCCTGTGACCCATTCTGTCCTTCTGCAGTGGTTTAGTCCCATGTCAGTCTGCCTCAGGATGGGATGCTGTGAGTACAATTTGCATACCATTTCTAGTCTTTGCTTGTGTCTTTGTTCAGCGTTCATTTGAGTTTGAGTTTTTATCACTGCCTTACCTGGGAGTTTTTATTTCTTTGTGCAAAATATTGTTCTCCATTACTCATACCCTGGGAGCAGCTTTGCTCTCTGTGAGGCACCAGTTCTGACTGTTCCTCTCATCTCATCACTCTGTGTCTTTGTTGCCTCTGGCCTTTGAGTTTGGAACCTCCTGTGGCCAATGGCTGCCATGAGAAGGTCAAAGCCGCAGTGTGACTATAACCAAGCAGGACCCTATGAGGCCCTCCGAGAATAGACCTCTGCCCATGTCCTCTGCCTGCCTTTTGTCTGTAGAACTTTAGTCAAAGGATGCATTTAATCAGGCAATTGAGGGAAGGCAGAAAGAAAGGAAAACAATCAAGCAAGACAAAATAATAATACTTGAGCCATTAAATGAAGTCAAGGACATTTAGTTCTTTCTCAAGGACTATAAATAATATTCAGAGCCATGTCCTTTGAGCTGTTTTGCAGAAACTGAAACCCCCACCGGGTGGAAGAAGTTAACTATCTGTTGCCCAGAAGCACTTAGACCCCAGGTTGGTACGAACCAGAAGGTTGATGATGCTGACTCCTGACTAACTCCACTCAGTCAGAAGAATGTCCATGAGTAGATTGTGCCCTGTTCCTCGCTAGTGGCTCCAGTGTGGGTCACACAGTCTTGAGGGCATCAGCCCCCTTTGCCTGGCAAAGCAATAAAAGCTACTCTTCTATACTTCACCCCAAACTGTCTCCACATTTCTATTTAGCACTGGTGAACAGAGGCTGAATTTTGGCAACATGACTAAAATGATTCATGGAGGGCCAGCCTTTGAGGTGAATTTATTGGTCCTTAAACAAGATGGATTCTCTGGTGACAGTAAAGAATCCGCCTGCAGTGTGGGAGACTTGGGTTCAGTCCCCGGGTCCAGAAGATCCCTTGGAGAAGGGAATGGCTACCCACTCCAGTATTCTTGCCTGGAGAATCCCATGGGCAGAGGAGCCTAGCAGGTTATAGTCCATGGGGTCATGAAGAGTTAAACACCACTGAGTAACTAACAAAACAACAACTTTATCAACAGCCGCAAGATGGCACTCACAGGGTTTCTCTCTTTCAGTGTTTATCTGGACAAAGATGTAAAATTTTAACATTGTCAAATAGAACGTAATGAATAGTATAGTTTATTTAATGTGACTTCATGTTGTTTCGCACCACACTGTGATATTAAAATTTCCTCTTCTGGAATACCACTTGGACCCGAGAGAAGACGTGATAATCTGAGGGAGGAGATGCACCAGTTAATTTCATGGGCTGATGACTCATTTCCTTTGCAGCAGAATGTCTTCCATAGTTAACAGTTCTAGGTGCCTTGGGCTCTGTCCTCTGGTGCAGATACCCTTCAGCACCATTCTGAATGGAGCACTGAGTAGAGTCCCCACAGACGGGCTGTCTATATAGGCTGTAAGAATCAAAGCTGACTGTTCCAGCATCCTTTGCAACTGTGTCTAAAAGAAATCTTGGTGCTGAGTTTACTAGCTTGCCTTGAACCATTCGTGTCCTAGTGATCAGAGAGTTTTTTTGGTTTCTTTTTTCTCTTATTTTCTGAAATTAAATAACATTCTTATAGACTTTAGTGAAATCCTTGTGGCTATTGTTTGGTTTGGATGAGCTCTGCTTGCAGTAAAGCAAGTAAGAAAACTTGTTGCATCATAGTGCTCTATGAGCTTGGCTGAACTCTTGGGGCCAGGTTTGTGATTCTTACCAACATCTCTTCCTGGGATTCTGTAACTCTATATTTATCTGCTTAATGACCTTAGTCTTAAGGTCTGGTAGAAAAATAATGGCCAATGGGACATATTTCTTTAAACTATTCAAGTATTTGTATCTTTCCCAAGTCATAAGTCATGTACGTCTACCTTGGTGGCTCAGATGGTAAAGCATCTGTCTACAATGCGGGAGACCTGGGTTTGATTCCTGGGTTGGGAAGATGCCCTGGAGAAGGAAATGGCAATCCACTCCAGTACTGTTGCCTGGAAAATCCCAGGGATGGAGGAGCCTGGTAGGCTACAGTCCACGGGGTCGCAAAGAGTCGGACATGACTGCGCAGCTTCACTTTCATTTTTTTCATTTTCACTTTCAAGTCATGAAATCCAGTTTAGCTTTTGAATTATTTATATATTTGCTATGTGGAAGCTTGAGGATGGCACATAGTGAGGAAATTTTTTGAAAGGGCCTATGGAGAATGATTCCTTTCTAACTTTCTAGCTAATTGCACATGTTATCATTCTAAATATTATGATATTTTTTCCCCCAATCAGAACATCAGAAAACCTAAATTGTAATATGTGATCATTCAAATAATTTGGATGCTGCATTTTGGCAAGGCATGCCATTTCTTAACCTGGAACACAGCAATCTTAGATCCAGGTCCTGCTTTCCTTTCTGCCTCTAGACAGGGAATTTCCCCCTCTATTCTGCCTCCGTAGCTGTCTGTTTCATAAATTGTAATCTGCATACTCTGATACCTTTAAATTGGCTATGATACCCGTTAAAGCCTCAGTTTTTGTGGAACTATGTTCTAAATTGTCAGAGATAGCAGATGTTAGCTGAAATCTTTTGATATTGCCTAACAGAAATTGCTGGTTTCCTACTCCTTGATAGAGGAATCATTATTACCCTTCAGCATGTACTCCATTTAAATTCATCCAGTTTTGTTTTTTTTTCCTCATGTGGATTTGTTTACAACTTCACTTATTGTACTAATTTCTGTTGTTTTTAACTTTGGCTGCAGATTAGTGAATCCCATTCAAAGAAGCTCAAGTAAAAGAGCTCACATTATTATCAACATTCACAGATATCTCATGAAGCCAAATGCAGGATGTATATTAGACTTTAGGAAAGAAAAACTAAGAACCTAAAAGCCATCTTCTTCATTTCAATTAAGTTGATCTCTCATCTCTGTATATCTTTTTCATTTGTTTCTCTCTGCTGACTAGAATTCTGTTGGGCCAGAGTGGTAATTCTGACATTTGGTTCTCTCAGCTACAATATCTGTGTCCTAATTCCAGTCCACAGGTTTGAGGATCGATTGGCAGAGTGGGGATCATTATGCATTCACGTCCAATCAGCTCTGACTGTGAGATTGAACTGAGTAGGACCCAGAGAGCTGTATAGCCATAAGGACTTGGAGACCAGAATTTGGAATAGAGACCTATGATCTGGTAGACATACAGAAAGTAATTCATTTTGTTTTCCATTGAGTACAAGCATGGATGACATGGAACAGCATTAAACAGTGTCTCAGTTGAAGAGGCTCAGAGAGTTTGTTAATTTTATCCATAAGGCTTTGTAGGTTATACTTAGTTTCAAGGATACTTTCACTCATTAAACTCAAAGTAGCATTATTATTTTAGTTTTATTCTCTGCTGTCTAAATAATATCCACATGTATGTAGCCTGCTGCTAAGTCACTTCAGTCGTGTCCGACTCTGTGCAACCCCATAGGTGGCAGCCCACCAGGCTCCCCTGTCCCTGGGATTCTCCAGGCAAGAACACTGGAGTGGGTTGCCATTTCCTTCTCCAATGCATGAAAGTGAAAAGTGAAAGGGAAATCTCTCAGTCATGTCCGACCCTCAGCGACCCCATGGACTGCAGCTTTCCAGGCTCCTCCATCCATGGGATTTTCCAGGCAAGAATACTGGAGTGGGGTGCCATTGCCTTCTCCGGTATGTAGCCTAGTTCAGTACTAAAATTGATTTACACTTAATTTTAAGCTTACCTCCAGTTGCTTTTTTAAAAAAATTTTCTTTATTTCATTCTTTCGTTCTGGATTTCACTGGCCAATCATTTCATGAACAAAATCAAGGATACTGTAATCCCTAAAGCCTATTTGAAAATATGTGGTTTCTTTACAGTTGAAGAACATCTTTTGTTCAGAATTTTGGGTATGGTGCTGTACTCTGTCTTTCTAGAGTGTTGCTGTGGAGGAGTCTGCACGTGTCTCTGTGCCCAGTTGCTAACTCATGTTTGACTGCTTGCAACCCCATGTACTGTAGCCCACCAGGCTCCTCTGTTCATAGTATTTTTCAGGCAAGAATACTGGAGTGAGTTGCCGTTTCCTCCTCCAGGGCATCTTTCCCACCCAGGGATCCAACCCTAATCTGCACTGACAGGCAGGCTTTTTTTTTTTTTTTACCAGTGAGCCATCAAATTCTGAGAGCTTGTTTATTTCCTTCTGGTTTAAGAGTGTTGCTTTATTTACTTGAAGATCTATATGATTTTTTTCTTACAATGTAAGTTCAATAAATTCATCAGGATATATCTTGGGATTGGTTATTTTCTGTCATTTTTTCCCCCTAGGATACACTGTGTTTATGTTTCAGGGAGATTCTCTTATAAAATACCTGTGACAATTTTCATTTGATGAGTTTTCTTTTCAAGAGTAATAAATACGTGTGTTTTGGGTCTCTTTTGAAGTCATTTTCAATAAAAAAAAAACCTTGTTATTTTCAATTTTCTTTAATTTCACTTTCTCTAGCCAACCTATGTTGTCTCTCCCTGGATTTCAGTCATGTGATCCTGTTTTTCACTGATCAAAAACTGGATTTTCTTTCTTGCATTGTTCTTTCCCTTCTTTACTGAATTCTGCCAGTTTATTCTTCACTTACTCTGTCTTCATATAATTTCATCCTTCAAACTATCTCTTCCTTGTCCCTTTGTGGAGGTTTGCCATAATTAGTGGAGACTAATTAAGAAAAAAACATGGAGAAACTCTGTGATTTCCTTTATTCATATATCTTTTTTTTTTTCATCATCTATTCTCAGAGATTTTATGGTTGCTTTTTGAATATTAAAGTGAAAGTGAAGTCACTCAGTCGTGTCCGACTCTTTGTGACCCCATGGACTGTAGCCCACCAGGCTCCTCCATCCATGGGATTCTCCAGGCAGGAGTACTGGAGTGGGTTGCCATGTCCTTCTCCAGGGGGATGTTCCTGACTCAGGGATCGAACCCAGTTCTCTCCCATTGTAGGCAGACACTTTACCATCTGAGCCACCAAAACCTTACTGTTTACCATTAAAAATTATGACTCTCCTTGAATGGAATGATCAACACTTAAATCACTATGCTAAATGGTAAAGATGAACACTCCTTTCTGAAAAGAAAATCTTTTACAAAGCAATACCAAAAGCTTAAAATAACGTCTGCTGCTGCTGCTAAGTCGCTTCAGTTGTGTCCGACTCTGTGCGACCCCATAGACGGCAGCCCACCAGGCTCTCCCATCTCTGGGATTCTCCAGGCAAGAGCACTGGAGTGGGTTGCCATTTCCTTCTCCAAGGCATGAAAGTGAAAAGTGGAAGTGAAGTCGTGTCCAACTCTTAGCGACCCCATGGACTGCAGCCTAGATGGCCCCTCCATCCATGAGATTTTCCAGGCAAGAGTTCTGGAGTGGGATGCCATCACCTTCTCCAACCTGATTAAAGTACATATCATGTTTAAATGGGACTGGAATTATTTTTTTTTTTTTTACATAGACAATATAAGGCAAATGTGGTGACTGAGCTGATGAAGACCAAAGCTTTGATTGAGACTTTGTTGTCTCAAATATCCTTCAACAAAATCTGCTGTATTTGCCCTGGATGCATATATTCTTCCATTATTTTTTTCATGTGTGTGTGTGTAGAAAAGTTAGCAATACTCATTAAATCTTTGCTTCTCTGACTTGAAATCTGGTTGTTTTTCCTTACTTGAATCTTCCTTCTGCTCTTCACCTGAATTGAACATCAATACTGAGCTTCACCTGGAACTGCTTCTTGTCGTCCCCCTTGTGTCCCTTGGTGCTGTCATCGTGATCAATAATTGGATAGGCCCTGGAAGCCTAGGACAGTGATTTTTCTCCATTTATGAATTTTTAAATTAGCTCTGTTGAGGCATAATTTACATATAATGAAATGCACATATATTAAGAGAGTAAGAGTCAGGTGGGAGCAAAAGTCTTCAAAAATGAAAGAGTTTTCAAAACTCCAGAAACTGGTTTTGAGAAGGAAGAGTGGAGAAATGATTTAAAAGCAGCAATGGGAAGCAGTGAGAACAGCTCACCCACTTCCGGGCATGGAGGAATGTGGAGGATAGATGTGAAACAACCTTTGCTCCTGACGGAGCTGGAAAGTAGGGTCCTCAGGGGACAGTTGCATGTCACTGAAAATAAGATTATCAACAGTGACACGGGTCCCCACTGCTTATAGAACAGTCCTGTGTTCCCATATACACTGAGTTTTTAGTTTTTACATTTCATTTTTAGCCAAGTAGAACTTGGAGATTTTTAAAAAGTAAAAGAGAACTGCAATTGCTGTTTAGTTGTTAAGTCATGTTCAACTCTTTTGCAACCCTATGGACTATGGCCCACCAGGTCCTCTGTCCATGGGATTTCCCAGGCAAGAATACTGGAGTGGGTTGCAATTTCCTTCTCCAGGGGATCTTAAAAAGCATTCTTAATAAGAATTATAAGGCTTCCCTGATGACTCAGTTGTAAAGAATCTACCTGCCAATGCAGATGATGCTGGTTCAATCCCTGGTCCGGGAAGAATCCATATGCCGAAGAGCAGCTCAGCCTGTGTGCCAGAACTACCAGGACTGTACTCTAGAGCCAGGGAATTGCAATTACTGAGCCCACGTGCTGTAGCTACTGAAGACTGTGCTCTCTAGAGCCTGTGCTCCGCAGTGAGAGAAGCTCTGCAAAGAACAGTAGCGGCACTCACGCAACTAGGGAAAATCCCATGCAGAACCAAAGACCCAGAACAGCCAAAAATAACTAAATACTTTAAAAATAGAATCCCAGCAGAAATAGTCGTCCACTTTCCCATATCCTTGCTGTCCTGAGATCCTGCTTTCAAGAAACTACAGCTTTTTCTGCAATTTACCTCCATATTTTGGAATGACCTGCCTCTACTACAGTGTCATATTATTTTTCACTTTTGGGTATTTTTTTTTCCAGATTTTTTGTAACAGATTTCTTTCACACACACTTTTCCTCCATCTTCCTGATAAAGTCATACCCAACTTTTTGGTAAATGTTCAGTATATACATTATTATAATGGCTGTATAAGCACTATTCAACCTTGTTATAGTATATCAAAATTTGTTTTGTTCTCTTGTACGATTCTCTGAAGTTAAATTCAGCATCATTTTAAATTTTGTTAATTTTTAATATACTTGTTAATAAGCTGTTAATATACCTGTTTAATAATACCCACCCACAAGCTTTCCACCCATAAATTCTCCAAAACAGCCATGAATCTTCCAATACATTCAAATCCATAAATCATGTATCAATTCTATTCTTTTTCTGAAGGTGTTTATCTTGGAACTCTGTGATTTCCTTGATGGGCCTTGTACTCTAAGTAAAACAGCATGTAGCCTAGTTATCCTTATAGAGTTTTTCCTTTTGCCTCCATCCTCTGTTGGATTCTCTTCATGATATATCTTCCACGTTTTGCCCTCTTGGTTTATTCCCTACTTTTGGTGGTACTCACATTATCCAGTAGTTTATGAAAAGAGGGTATATTGGAGTAAACTATTGAGAGCTTGCATATTTGCAAACATCTTTGACCTTCCCTCAAACTTAACTGATTTTCTACCTTGGAATACAATACTGGGTTGAAAATCATTTACCTTCAGACTTTTTTCTTGTGCGTGTGAAAGCTTTATTATAGTCAAGCTTCCAAAGTTGCATTAAAAGTTAGGTGGCATTTAATTTTGGGTTTTTCATCACCTATAAAAGCTTCTAACTATGTCTGGATTTTTGAAAATCTTGATGCTGTGACTTAGTGAGGTCATTATTCATCTAATTTCCTTGGCTTTCAGTAGTCTCTTTTAGCTTGGATGTTCATGTACTTCAGGTCTGGTAGAACTATTGGTGTTATTTTTTGAGAATTTTTACCCTACAAATTTATTTTTCTTAGGCTGGGATGACTTGATTTTGATGCTAAATATTGTAAACTGCTGGTGTAGGAAATGGCACCCCACTCTAGAATTCTTGCCTGGAAAATCCCACAGGCAGAGGAGCCTAGTGGGCTACAGTCCATGGGGCTGCCAAGGGTTGGACACACCTGAGCGACTGAGCACATACGGTAAACTGCCCCAAATATTCTTTTCTCTTTGATCTCCCATCTTAGGTCTTAAAATCCTTTTTGAGAGATTTCTAACAACTTGACCGACAAAATTGGCTCTGTAATCATATTTTTAAAATGCAAGAATTCTTATTTTTGGATAGCTTCATTTTAAATAGCATCTCTTTTAAATATCAATGGATGAAGTAAATAATACCGTACTTACAGAGCATTTGAAACATACCAGTAAATAGATGCAAATTTATTTACATGATTTTCTAAAAAATTATAAATGGTTCATATTAAATATGTTATAAAATATTAAAAGTTTTCTTTTGATCTCAGCATAGTCTCTGTTGTCTCTGATTACTTGTTTGTTTTGGCATCTGCATTGACTAAAATCTTTCTTCATTGACAGGTTATTCTTAGCTGTCTTTCCATATTTCAGAGTGAAACCCTAAAATTCTGACTACAAGCTGTGGCAAGGGCAATACTTGTTGACTGCTGCATTTCACTGATTAATTAGGGATTGGTCCTTTCACAAGGGATCCATAAAAATCAACATTGATTGACTTTTTCTTTGTTCTAATCAGTTTTTCCTTAGAGAATATCTTCCCTTTCAGCCCCGAAGATATAAACCAAAGAATAGGTCTTCCTCCTCGCATATAATCTTTTGTTTAGTTTCCCAGCTTCGGTTTCCAGCACCTCTGCTGTAGCTCTGCCTAGTGTCTTGAGTCAAGAGGTATTCAGTTTAGCCTCAGTAGAGAGTGAATGGTCAAGCTTCCCCATGGAGAAGAATTACTTGGCTGTCCCTCAGTGATACAGGAGTCAAGTGCACCCTATAAAAATCTTCAGCCTATTCTTCTGTTCTGAAATTACATGCTATTTCTGCTTTCATTGACTGCTGCAATACTTGCAGTTTTTGTTCCTCCAAATATTGAGACTTTCCAGGTTGCTGAGATGTGCAGTTTCTAATTTCTTGGTTTCTATACCCTTGAGCTCCTGAGTAACTTTTTTCCTCTCCTCTGTGTAGTTACCAATGAGCTATTAGCTTTCTGACTTCTAAAATTTCGTTAAATCTTGTTTTCTGAGATTTACTCTCCCATTCTCACTCTTTATATATTAGTATCATATTAATTAGTTCTTTTGTTATAACTCTAGTAGGATTTTAAGAGAGGTTGGTGGTTAATATAGATATTTAATATTCAATGTTTCATTAGAAACTCATATCTACATAAAAGATTTCAATCTTTTTTAATAAAAAGAGAGGACTTTTCAGGATCTTTGAAAAATGAATTAGACATAGGATTTATGCAGTTTATGTTGTGAGAATGATAGGTATGGGTTATCCTGCTGAGAATCAAGTACATTTCTATTAAATCTTACAGTTTTAAGGATAAACCTTATAAGCAAACTCTTTCTTTGGTAATGGAGAACCATATATTATTGTTAACTGAAATACCAAGATTTTTCCCAGAATGTTTAAGTAATTTAAGCATTAAGTAAATTCTTCTTAAGTAAATTAAGTTTAAATAGTTTTTTTCAATTATCTTGGCTTGAAATGCTGTAGGAGGGAAAAGCAAAATGGTACAACCAGAATAGTATTAAATTCAGATGTGCTGTTATAATGAAAGGATTATTTATTTCTTTCTTACCTTAAATTTTCAGATTACATTTAAGCTCTGTATTATTTTTAGTTTTCTCCATTTTGGGATTTGGTTATTTTTAAAAAATTTATGCCCACTACCATTGAAGGCATAAATGGATGGAGGAGCCTGGTAGGCTACAGTCGATGCAATCGCGAAGAGTCTGACATGACTGAGTGACTTCACTTTCACTTTTCACTTTCATGCATTAGAGGAGGAAATGGCAACCCACTCCAGTGATCTTGCCTGGAAAATCTCATGGATGGAGGAGCCTGGTAGGCTACAGTCCTGCTGCTGCTGCTAAGTCGCTTCAGTCGTGTCCGACTCTGTGCGACCCCAAAGATGGCAGCCCACCAGGCTCCCCAGTCCCTGGGGTTCTCCAGGCAAGAACACTGGAGTGGGTTGCCATTTCCTTCTCCAATGCATGAAAGTGAAAAGTGAAAGTGAAGTCACTCAGTCGTGTCTGACTCAGCGACCCCATGGACCGCAGCCTACCAGGCTCCTCTGTCCATGGGATTTTCCAGGCAAGAGTACTGGAGTGGGGTGCCACTGCCTTCTCCAGGCTACAGTCTATATGGTTGCAAAGAGTCAGACATGACTGAGTGACTTCATTTTTCTTTCTTTCTTATTAAGATTTTGCATTGTTATTTTAACCTCTTAAAGAATTTTTTTTTTGGATAAGTATATGGTTTGATGATTTTAATGTTGGAGTTCCTTGGTACTAAAATATAGTTTAAAATATGTGTCATTTCAATTTTTTTTAATGTTTTTTTTTTTTTAACAATAGATGAGAAACATTCCATTAAATATTTATGTTAGTGGGGTAAGGTATTTCGACATTTCATGAATATTTAACTGCAAAATTATGTTAGAGTCAAGGAGCTATGGTAATTTATGTGTATATTAACTACCTGTGCATGTGTAATAAGTTCTGGCATCAAACAGTAAGGGAATATTATAATTTTATGCTCTCTAATAAGCAAACTATTGTGTTGATTTTTATGAAATTCATGCTGCTGTTGCTGCTAAGTCGCTTCAGTCGTGTCCGAATCTGTGCAACCCCGTAGACGGCAGCCCATGAGGCTCTGCCGTCCCTGGGATTCTCCAGGCAAGAACACTGGAGTGGGTTGCCATTGCCTTCTCCATTGTGTGAAAGTGAAAAGTGAAAGTGAAGTCGCTCAGTCACGTTCGACTCGTAGCGACCCCATGGACTGCAGCCCACCAGGCTTCTCCATCCATGGGATTTTCTAGGCAAGAGTACTGGAGTGGCTTGCCATTGCCTTCTCCGTGAAATTCATGAATGCATTCTAAATACTTTAACAGTTTATTATGAATATATTACTTTATATTAAGACTCAGGATTGCTTATTGTTTTATTCTCTATGTTTTTGGTAGGATTGATTTAGGACAAATGGAGGTATGTGTTTACATTTTTTCTAATATTTATAAAGCTTAGAATGGATATTAGAAAAATACTATTGTCTTAAACCATTTGTTTTTCCCTGGAAAGACTGTTATTAGTTTGTTTGCATACAGCCTTTTCCTAACAAGAATCACAGAAACTTTCCTTATATTTCAATTCTAAAAAGAACTCATTTACTGTTTACAGGTACTATACTTCTATGTTGCTTTACATTTTAAAAGACATTTTACATAAATTGCATCAGTGACATTTTGACAGCATATATATTTACATCTATGCATTGAACATTTATTTACATTTATTTCTCTAATTGGCTTTCCATTTTTTTCAGTTAAGTCTTAAAGTCTATGATTTCTTTCTCATTACTCTTCAAAGTATGCTCAGTAAAAGGGTAATATTTCCTAAATACTTATTTCCTTTCACATGCTTTGGCAGGGTAGGTAAGGAGATAGGGTGTATATTAACTCATGTGATGTTTCCTCTTTTGAAATTGTGTCAATTCTATATATTCTAAAATAGGATTCGTCTATTAAGCATTCCTTATAGAGAAGACATATATCCCCATACCTCATTAGATCTTAACTGTGATTAAGGAAGAGCTCAACTTTGTCCTTTCAAGGGCAATATTTTTCTGTAATATGTAGATGTATTTCCAGCACTAAAATAAAATTTTAAGCGCATATACAAAACAATCTGAGTGGATAATCCTGGTAGAGCTTTGTAAATTTTCCACCAATTTTTATAGTTTTCTTCTGTATTTAATTTCATACCACTTTCATTTTGGTGATGCATCTTCATTAAGGTCAAAGTTTAAAATTTCATTTTCATATGCTGCTGCTGTTAAGTCGCTTCAGTCGTGTCCGACTCTGTGCGACCCCATAGACGGCAGCCCACCAGGCTCCCCCGTCCCTGGGATTCTCCAGGCAAGATCACTGGAGTGGGTTGCCATTTCCTCCTCTAATGCATGAAAGTGAAAAGTGAAAGTGAAGTCACTCAGTCATGTCAGACTCTTCGCGATTGCATCGACTATAGCCTACCAGGCTCCTCCATCCACGGGATTTTCCAGGCAACAATACTGGAGTGGGTTGCCACTGGCAAACAGCTATATTTAGCACTCATTTTTCTTTAATTTGTGCTATAATTAGAATAACATGTAAAACTGGCATAAACTTATTTGGGTGAAAATACAACTGATATTTGGAAACTGATGGAAGCAGAAGAGACCCAATAGAAAGCAGTTCGGCAGCTTTGAGTATTTAGTGAACTGCAGTCATCATCAGCTATACTTCACTGAGGAAATAGAGCATTGGCTAATCCAGTAAGCAGGCAAAGTAGAGGTCAGTTAAGAGAGCTGCTGATACAGTGGAACTCTGAGTACCTGCTAAGAACAGGGACAGGGTGATGCAGCTAGAGGAACGCTGTGTCATATTTCTGCAGAAGGAAAAATTTCTTTTGTTAATATGCAAAACTTGAATAGATTTAAATTCTTTTAGTTCTGCTTAAATAAATTATGGTACATACAGAGTGTAGACTACTGTTATAAAATATGACAGGGAGGCCTGGAGTGCTGCAGTCCATGGGGTCACAAAGAGTTGGACACGACTGAGCCACTAAATTGAACTGAACCATGTATTGTGAAGCCAATCTAAGTGCAGGAGCTGTAGTTCAGGATGAATGTTTATGTGCATCAGTCTAACTGCTTCTAAGTGAGATTCAGTGACTCTGGCAGGAAATACACTCTATAATCACTTCAAACAGTTTGTGTTTATATTACAATCAGTATTGCTTTTACAATGCTAAAAAAAAAAAAAAAAAAAAAACCCAAACACTCAGAGATGGCTCTCAGAGTTTTATCTTCTTTTTCTGATCTGTTTCACCTCCATCACTGCTACAATAGATAAAGACTCTCATTGGTATCTTTAATATAATTTAGTTCAGATCACCCAATGGGGATAAGGTAAAGAAGAAGCCTAGGGAGCAGAATTCCATCCTACAAAATGTCTGCTTATGTCAAATGGGAAAATATTGCTTTCCATACACGGATGTTAGAGTTAAATAAGGCAATACATGTCAGGTACTCAGAATTCTGTCTTGCACATAGGAAATATATATGCTGCATTATCAATAGTATATTTGTTGTTGTGACCAAGTCTAGCCAACTGACCAAGTGCAAATAGAAATTATGCTTTTAATTCCAACCTTGAGAGTGAAAGAGGGTGGGCTCAAGTCAGACAGATCTGGTCGTGTACTCCGGCTTCATCTCTTTCAGCTTTGTGTTCTCAAACAAGGGATTTTATTCTCTTTGCTTCAGTTTTTTATTCTGTAAAATGGTTATTATAATAATGGTCGCGCAGAGCCTGTGATGGTTAAGCAGTGTTGAAGGATATAAAACACTGAATACATGGCAGAGTGCCCATGGGCCCTCGCTCTAGCTGCCCCCCTGCCTCCCTCTCTCCATCACTTCTTGCTTTTCTCTTCATGACTGAACTAGCTTTCTTTTCTCCCTTTTTTCTTTTTTATTCCAGTAAGATTCTGTATGCATTCTCTTTGCCTTTTTTTTTTTTGGATGATAAGCCCTTCCTAGAGACTTGCCAAAGGTTGTTATGTTTTAGTATTATAGTCCTGAGGATTATATCTGTTATTAAATTTTAGAGTATAATTTGAGCTTCTACCTGGAAAGAATCAACATTACTAGCTATTTCAGTTTGCTGCTTTCCTGATCTTCATAGATGCAGAATTAGAGTGCAACTTTAATTATTCATTTCTACTTTGATGGTCCCATTCATTTTTTATGATTTTGGGAATCATTTAGGACAGCTCCCTTACTTGTTTCCAAATGGGACTTTTCCTCTAATACAACTGACAACCTTCATGCCTTAGTTTTTTTTTTTTAACAAGGTAATTTTTACCTTGCAAAAGTATATGGAATTTTAGAGAACATCCAAACAGATTTTTTTTTCTGTGCATCTTTTCTTTAATTAAAAAAAAAAGAGAAAGAAAAGTGTCTTTGGAACTGGAAGAGGAAGATAGAGAAAATTAGATGCAAGTGATTGAAACTTGTCAATATATGTAAACTGAATATTTCTACATGTTTTTATTCCCTGGAAACAGTCTTCTCTGTGTACATGACATATAAAGGCTGGTAATAACTTATACACTGAGTTATTTCCTTTATCTTTTGATTATATTTTAAGAGAATACTTTAAGATTGATATTACATGAAGGGTTAGCTCTCAACCTTGCTTTGCCTGAAGATTATGCAATTTGGGAGGGCCCTCTTTCATAAAAGGAATAAAAATTTCAACCACAAAGTTGTATAAAAATGTAAACATTTATATGGGATAAAGAAAAAAACCCTAAAAACCTGCATATTCTACAAATGTCTAGAAATTAACTTACCCTAGTATTTTTATTAATGAACTGCTTCACAAAGCACAGTAATACTGTTTCCTATGTATTCAGTTGAATGCTCTTTCATTATCTCATTAAATGACAAATAATTGTGTAATATTCACTATAGCAACTACAGAATTAACCTTTTTTTCTACCATAGCTGATTAAAGTTTGTTTTTCATTAGTAAGAGCTAGGATGCATTCCATATGAAATAGTATAATAAGCTATACCTACTATTCAGGCTTTCCTGGTGGCTCAGATGGTGCAGAAATCGCCTGTCATGCAGGAAACTCGGGTTCAATACCTGGGTCAGGAAGATCCCCTGGAGGAGGGCATGGGAACCCACTCCAATATTCTTGCCTGGAAAATTCCATGGAAAGAGGAGCCTGCCAGGGTATTATTGCAAAGTGTTGGACATGACTGAGTAACTGAGCACACATTTCTACTATTTATAGTGCTGGTCTCGGTATGTGCACCACAAACACAGAATTTAATTCTAATACATTTCATTTTGAGAGATTCCTGTAAAACATTATATTGTGCTGATAATGATATGTGCTGCATTACTGAGAATATTCCTGAAAAAAATAGAGCTTCCATTTTGATTGTGGTCACTGAGAGCTAAGTCTTTCCTTTACAATGTCTGATAATTAGAAGAATTTTCCCCATACTCTTCTTGCTTCATACATTTCAAACCTTATTTCTTCTTTCCTAGTTACAAATGTCCTCTGCTGGGAAATACAAGCCTGTTTATACCACAATATGGTCTCTGGATGTATACATTCCTTAACATTTCTTTCAATGATGCCTGGTGAGTGAGCAACAATTGAATTATACATGGGAAAAACTGTAAAACGTAAACACATCCAAACCAGGTAAATGTATCCCCTATTCAACTTTCCATTGGCCTGATTCTAAAATACACATGGCTCCTCCATTGACACCTCACTCCAGGGGATTTGTGATAGAGAGATTTGAAAGAAAAGAGATTGTAGTCTAACCGCTTAATGGTAAAATCTCTCACTTTTGAAAGTTTTAGAAAAAAAACAGTGCTTCTGTGAGCTCATTGCAAAGGGAGATCCTAGGGCCTGGCAAGGGCCTCCTTTAAGAAAATTGCCCAGAAGTTAAGCTTCATTAGCTTCACAGAAAATCTGCCTCTGATTACAGGACTTTCTGAGCAAAGGGTTCACCCTGTAGGATCCCGCTTTCCACAGTCTCAGATCTGCTACACTAGATTTTGTGTCTGGTTATGTTTTCCTATTCAATTTTTTTTCTTTTTTTCCCCTCAAAAGTTAAGAGCAAATCCGAAGGACTGAGATTGTGACCCACAAACGATTGCCTGCTTCTTAGAGCACTAGTTCTGTGTGAGCTAATTAAAAATTGAATGACTTCCAGCAATACAGCACAACAAGAAGTTGGATGAAACCAAAGATGTGTATTGATATAACAGAAGGGAGGCCTGGTCAAGTCATTGAAGGTAGAAAGACAGGTGCTGAAAAGCATTATTGCTTCCCAGGTGGCGCTAGTGGTGAAGAATCCACCTGCCATTGCAGGAGACACAAGAGACATGAGTTCGATCTCAGGGTCAGGAAGATCTCGCGCAGGAGGAAATGACAACCCACTCCAGTTTTCTTGCCTGAAAAATTCCATGGGCAGAGGAGCCTGGTGGGCAACGGTTCATGGGGTCAAAAAGAATCGAACACAACTGAGCACACACATAGAATACCAGAGACTTAGATGTAATTCTGAATGCTAAATTATTAATTAATAGTAAAATAAAACTCTACACTGACCAGAGTACTCGTGATGTTGTGACAAGATTTCTCTCCCTATAAGCTAGCTGCAATGGCAAATCTGATTATGAAAACAAGGTTGCTTGGTGAACATAGAATGAGCACACGGAGCGTGTCTTTGGTGCTCTGCCAAATACAGACGCGGTGGTTTGTAAGCAACTATTTATTTCTAACATTTCTGAAGGCTAGAAAGCCCAATATCATGACACTGGCATAGTTGGTGTTTGGTGAGACTGCTTCCTTACAGACAGCTGACTTCTTGCTGTAACCTCACGTGAGGGAAAGGGCAAGAAAGGCCTCTGAGATAAGGGCACTAATTCCATTTATGAGGACTCTGTCTTCAGGGACTTCCCTGGTGGCTCAGATGGTAAAGAATCTGCCTGCAATGCAGGAGACCTGGGTTCAATCCCTGAGTTGGGAAGATGGCAACCCACTCCAGTATTCTTGCCTGGAGAATCCTGAGAGATAGAGGAGCCTGGCATGCTGCAGTTCACAGTGTCACAAAGAGTTGGACATGACTGAGTGACTAAACACCCATGCATACTGCCCTCATGGCCTAATCACCCTTCTAAGGCCTCATCTCCTGATACCATCGCTTTGGGGATTAGGACTTTAACATATGAATTTTGAGGGAATGCAAACTTGCAGACCATAACAGTGCATGTGATCTTAAGCAAAGTTTCTCAGTTAATTTAAGTCCGATCACTCTTCCCTCTGTCTGTTGGTCACAGCTGGCTTTTCTTTTCACGTTACATACACACACACACATTCAACATGTATATTTTTTCTGATTGACACATTCTTTGTTCACGTCTATTAATGCCATTGTTATGTCTGCAAACACTGTGCCAACTGGGAGTCATTTTTAATATTTTAGATGACATAGCATACATCCTTTTTATATCTTTAAATTTTTAAACTTTTGCCAAAGTCATACTCATCTATGACTGGCAAATCAGAAGACTTAAACAAGAAAAGTATTGTCACTGCCACTCACAGTTCTTTTCCCTGGAGGTTGTCTGCATTGCTGCAAATAATGTGGATAAAATAGAATCTCTTGACTGTCAGTTTTTAGATATTTTCTATTAACCTCTTGCTAAGATAGATGAGAACTTAGCCTACTTATAACTGAGCAGTCTTCCTTCACTCTAACACAGTTGTATTTTTTTTATTACTAACTTCTTACATTTGGAGCATTAGACAATATTCTTATGCCTTTACTTTTTGTTCTGCCAACTATAAACAGTCATTTCTATTCCCTGATTTATAAAATATGGATATTCGTACCTCTAACTTTCTTTTAGCAGTTCTCTACTGCAGTTTCTATTTGTATTTTTGCTTTGTAAAAATTGATAACAATTACTTACTACATATTATATTGAAGAGAACATTAATTGAACCCAAGATTAATATTTTATGCATTCTGTTCATAATTTGACTGTTGAGGGAAAAATTAGATCAAGGAAGAGATTTGTGACTAATAACCATCGTATTTTATAGCTTGTAACTGTTTTGCTTAAGAAGTCCTTAGAATAGGCAACATGAAGTGTGTTTAAGGATGTCTGCATGTACACTATGTCCTGAAGATCTGAATGTAGACACTAAGGCCAACCAGGTCCAGACAAGCAATCCTATCCTCACTAAACAGCCTGACATCACTTTTTATGATATCTGTAAAATCCTCTCCCAAAGGACCTTGGACAAGAGATGTATTCACTGACTTCTTCATATGCACACATCTTTACACCAACGGTGAAGCTTCATAAGCACTCAATTCAGATGCTGCTTGTTTTTTTGATCATGTAAATTAAAAAAAAAAAAAACTAATAACATCATTTACATTATTATGATTATGTAATTCTGTTTTACTAAGAACTGTCCCTTTTCCATGACTGGTATAGGGTTTTGTTTTTCAGTTGCCCTCTGTTTTCATCACTATTTGTTTTCACTATGTATTCTTCCCTCCCCCTGCCTTACTTCATATAGTGTAGCTGAGTTCAATTAGGATAAATACAAGAATAAAAATTATCCACTGAATGAGTCACAGAAACACCAAATCCAACATGAAAAACTGAATTCATCATCTTTAACCCAGTCTCGCTCCTTCTGTGTTCCCCCTCTGTGGACACCCAAGTCCCAAGAGCAAAAATCCAGTAGATGTCCCAGTTCCTTCCTCTGAGTCTCCATTTCCTGTATGGTGTGAGGTCAGATCTGTACTGCTTCAAAAAGAGCAGTTCAATCAGGGAAGGTTTTTCTTTTCTCACGACTGCTGTCTTGGTTTGATCTGAACTCTGAATCCTCTCACTGAATAGTTCCTACAACAGCCCCTTTACCTCTCTTGCCTCCAGTGTTAGCCATCTTCAAGCTGTTTTCCATTCCCATTTAGATAAATCTTCCTTATACTCAGATCTGATCAAATACACTTTCTGCTTACAAACCTTGGAGAAGGCAATGGCACCCCACTTCAGTACTTTTGCCTGGAAGGTCCCATGGACGGGGGAGCCTGGTGGGCTGCAGTCCATGGGGTCGCTGGAGTCGACACAACTGAGCAACTTCGCTTTCACTTTTCACTTTCATGCACTGGAGAGGGAAATGGCAGCCCATTCCAGTGTTCTTGCCTGGAGAATCCCAGGGACGGGGAAGCCTGGTGGGCTGCCATTTGTGGGGTCTCACAGAGTTGGACACTACTGAAGCGATGCAGCAGCAGCAGCTTACAAACCTTATTGCTTTCTCACTGCTTGCTTGATAATGTTCCAAAACCCCAACATAATATTCTAGTCTTTTTACTATCTAGGTTCTGCTTATTTCTCCAGCCTGGTATCTGAACACACCTCCTGATCAGACCCACACCCACCAACTCCTAAACTTCTAATAAGCCACTTCCACTTTTGCCTTTAGGGTTTTACAAGTTTGGTCCCCGCTCACTGGAACTTCTTTCAGCCACCTTCTCACCTGGCAAAATTGTGTGACAGGTCTCAGTTTAGATGGTAAACCTTTTCTTGAATATCTTCTTCTAGAGTCATTAAATACCAAAATCATGTTTCTAAAGATATATTTTAACTGTTTCTCAGAATACACACATTATTCTGAAATTATTAATATCTCTTTACTTATTTTGCCCTCTAGACTATACATTCTTCATGGAGATTGTGTCTTATTCCCTGTGCCTCCCCAATATGCCTACGGCAGATACTAGCATTGCCCGGTATCTACTTACTCAATGGATGGATAAAATCATCTGAGTCCTTTGCTATACATTTCTTGATTTTCTCATAGTATTTTCAATGGAGCAGATGACAATTATCATGGGATGGTATAATTTTTCTTTAAAAGGAATGATGGTGGGCAAAGAGAAGAAGGGAAGAATTGAAAGAGTATTATTGAAACATATATATCACTATATGTAAAATAAGTAGCCAATGGCAAGTTGCTGTATGATGCAGGGAGCTCAAACCTGGTACTCTGTGACAACCTAGAGGGGTGGGATGTGGTGAGAAGTGGGAGAAAGGTTCAAGAGGAAGGGGACATATATATACCTAGGGTTGATTCATGTTGATGAATGGCAGAAACTAACACAATATTATAAAGCAGTTATCCTTCAATTACATAAAAGTTCTGAAAAATAGCAAAATGGTGACTCTGCAAGATGATAGATGTGTTAACTAATTGTACTGTGGTAATCATTTTGCAATATATACATATTTCAGATCATGTTATATATCCTGGTTGGTGGTGATGGTTTAGTTGCTAAATCCTGTCTTACTCTTGCGACCCCAAAGACTGTAGCCTGCCAGGCTCCTCTGTCCATGGGATTCTCTAGGCTAGAATACTGGAGTGGGTTGCTGTTTCCTTCTCCAGTTATATATCATAAACTCTCACAATATCATATGCCAATTTAATCAATAAAGCGTGGAAGAAAAGGAAAAAAAATGTTCACTGTGATTTGGGAAGCCTGGGAAGAGGTTTGATTGTTATGGGTGTCAATTTTTTTTTCACATCTGTGATCAGAAATTGAATTGCAGTCAAGATGAATAAGATAATGGAAAAGGTAAAAATGGGATAAAAGAGAGCATTTCTAAAATTTAACTCCTGATATCAAGGAGTTTCACCATGACTTCCTTACTGATTATGGCCAACGCCGTGATTCTAAAAGTCAGTGGCAAAGATTTCAAGTCTATTGTGAATCCTCCATTTGTAAAGCACGTTTATATAGTTATTTTAAAAAAAGGAGAGGGTGAATTAGATGATAACTCCAGTTGCTTTAGGGTTGTTAGAGTATTAAATTGACTGCCTTATATATTCTGAAGCATTATAACAGCTTTTTGTAAAGCCCTTTTCAAGTTTGCCTGTGGTCTGGAATTTACCTAAGGTTTGTAGGAATTTCCAAATGGCTAAGAAAGCTACTTTTCTATATACTTTTATCCTCTAACTGCAATGGTGTGAGAAAAGCAGTTGCTGCTCACTCTGTTAAGAGTACAAATCACGATCTCGGTAGTTATTCTGAAACATGTTGCACTATGATAAACATATTCCAATTACCTTAATTTAAATTCAACAAGCTATTTTTCTACCAGAAAGCTGTTTGAAACCTTATTATGCAGTTAATTAGTTTAAAAGGTACTTCCAAATGGGAAATTTTTTTTCCCAATTATTTAACTAACCTCCTTAAACTCTGTTGACATTCTCCATATAGAGATTTCCAAATCACTCTAGGTTCTGGAATGTGGCTACGTCACTGGAGAGCTGGGTCCCTTGAGAGGATGAGATTTAGGAACTAAGCTTTGGAGCATCCTAGCGTTCCATGGTAACATATCTTTTGTTAAGAAAATTTCCCAGATATTCTGTGCTTTGTTCTGAAGTTTCCCATATTGATTTACTTCTCTGCTTGTTTGCTCATGACATGCTTCGTGTTTGAGGGAATTTTGGCTACTTAAATTGCCTGAGTATCCTACCTATTCTGTGCCTGGACTACTTACTGATCAAGGCTCTAGTGGCCTGATAGACTCAACATCTTCAAGGAAAATTCATGTTGATAAAGAATCCAGGACTTGCCTCTGATAACTGTTCAGTGAGTGCCTTTGAAACCTCTCCACCCAGGGCTGATTCTTCATCTGGAAGCATGTTCTGAGAAATATCTTCTTCATGTTTTCTGAAAACTTTGTCAGCTACAAATCAGCACCTGCCATCTATTTCTACAAGGATTAAATCATGAGCTGCCGCATTTGCTGACTTCCAACACCCTCTGAAAGGACTTCTGGGTGGAGAGCAGAAATGAGGCACTGTGTGCTCTGGGAAAATTGGCAGAACAGGTCTTCAGAGAATTTGACATTTTCAGGAGACAATTTTATGAGCCTCATTCTTGTACCTCCTTATATCTAGAAAAGCACTAAAATCCTTCATGGTAATGCTTATTTCTTGTGACTAGCCAAAGCTTCACAAGACTAGCAGGAACCTCCTAGAGAGAGATGAGCTTGATTGCATGTACTTACTGTCTTCACAGAAGAGTTGATGCTTTTGATCTGTGGTGTTGGAGAAGACTATTGAGAGGCCTTTGGACAGCAAGGACATCAAACC
Source organism: Tragelaphus eurycerus (assembly GCA_935064755.1). NCBI lineage: Eukaryota > Metazoa > Chordata > Mammalia > Artiodactyla > Bovidae > Tragelaphus > Tragelaphus eurycerus. The sequence goes on from CAKXYN010000041.1 coordinate 17,254,740, forward strand.
TGTCAATACTAAAGGAAATCAACCTTGAATATTCACTGGAAGGGCTGATGCTGAAGGCCCAATACTTTGGCCACTTGAGGCGAAGAGCCAACACATTGGAAAAGACTCTGATGTTGGGAAAGATTGAAGGCAGGAGGAGAGGGGGCGACAGAGGATGATATGGTTGGATGGCATCACTGACTCAATGGACATGAGCTTGAGTAAACTGCAGGAGATAGTGAAGGACAGAGAAGCCTGGTGTGCGGCAGCCTATGGGGTCACAAAGAGTTGGGCACAACTTAGCGACTGAACAACAACTCCCTCTTCACTAAAATCACAAAAGTAGCAACTTTCTTCCTGTTTCTTTGGAGCAGTTTCTCAGAGCTATTCAGGTGCTGTATCCCGAGCTCCAGTCTTCATTCTTAACAAGTAAAACTTAACTTGCACCTCTCATGTCGTACATTTTTTTTTTAAGTTGGAAATTTCCTTGAATAGTTATAAAAATACATTTTATTTTCTTAATCTATACACTTTAAATAATCATTAAACTTGCTAAATATTTAAAATATTTAAGTGCTGAAATGAGTCAAATCTTGTTTGTTTCTAGTTCCTTCCAGCAGGGCTCATATCTCCCTTGTCACATGTGGAGAACATCACTTGGTTTCTGTTTGACCAGAAGTTTCTGCCCATCTTCTGGAGATAACAGCACCTTTTCCTTTGTTGAAATGCTCTTCCCCTATTCCATGCGTTCTAGAAAGGAGAGGGTCAACACAACCCTCTGGAACTGACCAAGGGTGAGTCATATGACCCACCTGGCTAATCAAAATTCTACTGAATTGGCACTTTGTTCAGTAGAGAAAGAAGTTCTCATACTCTTGGACTTAACCAAAGTGAGATGAGTAATTGCAGACTCTGTCTGGTTCTCTCAGATCTGCTCTGCTTTTGTCTGTGTGATAGGAGGGCGGATTTGTATATTGTCATGACGATATTCTTAGGGCAGCAAAAGAGTCTATCTCCTCAGCAGGATGTCTCTGCCATAACTCTACCCAGGAAACAGCTTCTGGAACATAGAGAATTTTTATTTCTGGGATTTTCAAAATTTTAGTATTCCCCTTTCAAAACACTGGCATCTCTTCTTGTTTCAGAAAAAGTTTGGAAACTAAAATTAAAGTTTTATGACAGATTACTGCTCTCACAGCTTCTGTGGTTGAGACAAAAGCAAACAAGCATTTACGAGTTTTTACCTTTTTAACTCTTCCTGTTTGAAATTTCCCAATTAATAATGTGCAGATTATTTCTATCTGCAAAATATCCACTGTAAAATGTTTGCATTCCTTATCAGTTGAGTTCAGTCGCTCAGTCATGTCTGACTGTTTGCGACCCCATGAACTGCAGCATGCCAGGCTTCCCTGTTGATCACTCATGTCCATAAAGTTGGTGATGCCATCCAACCATCTCATCCTCTGTCGTCCCCTTCTCCTCCTGCCTTCAATCTTTCCCAGCATCAGGGTCTTTTCCACTGAGTCAGTTCTTTGCATCAGGTGGCCAAAGTATTGGAGTTTCAGCTTCAGCATCAGTCCTTCCAATGAATATTCAGGACTTATTTCCTTTAGGATGGACTGGTTGGATCTCCTTGCAGTCCAAGGGACTCTCAAGAGTCTTCAACACCACAGTTCAAAAGCATCAACTGTTCAGGACTCAGCTTTCTTTACAGTCCAACTCTCACATCCATACATGACTACTGGAAAAACCATAGCCTTGAAACTAGACAGACTTGTTGTCTGACGCAGACCAAAAGGTTGGTCATAGTTTTTCTTCCAAGGAGTGAGCATCTTTTGATTTCATGATTGCAGTCACCATCTGCATTGATTTTGGAGCCCCCCAAAATAAAGTCTGTCTCTGTTTCCATTGTTTCCCCATCTATTTCTTGATCTATCTATGAAGTGATGGGACCAGATACCATGATCTTAGTTTTTTAAATGATGAGTTTTAAGCCAGCTTTTTTACTCTCTTCTTTCACTTTCAACAAGAGGCTCTTTAGCTCCTCTTCACTTTCTGCCATAAGGGTGGTGTCATCTGCATATCTGAGGTTATTGATATTTCTCCCAGCAATCTTGATTCCAGCTTTTACTTGATCCAACTTGGAATTTTGCATGATGTTCTCTGCATACAAGTTAAATAAGCAGAGTGACAATAGGCAGCCTTGATGTACTCCTTTCCCAATTTGGAACCAGCCTGTTGTTCCATGTCCAGTTCTAACTACTGCTTCTTGACCTCATACAGATTTCTCAGGAGGCCAGATCAGGTGGCCTGGTATTCCCATCTCTTGAAGAATTTTCCACAGGTTTTTGTGATCCACACAGTCAATAGCTATGGTGTATTCAATAAAGCAGATTTTTTTTTTTTTTTTTGAACTCTATTGATTTTTCAATGATCCAACAGATGTTGGCAATTTGATCTCTGGTTCCTCTGCCTTTTCTGAATCCAGCTTGAATATCTGGGTGTTCACGGTTCATGAACCGTTGAAGTCTGGCTTGGAGAATTTTGAACATTACTTTGTTAGCATGTGCTGCTGCTGCTAAGTCACTTCAGTCGTGTCTGACTCTGCGACCCCGTAGACGGCAGCTCACCAGGTTCCCCCATCCCTGGGATTCTCCAGACAAGAACATTAGAGTGGGTTGCCATTTCCTTCTCCAAAGCATGAAAGTGAAAAGTGAAAGTGAAGTTGCTCTGTCGTGTTCGACTCTTAGCGACCCCATGGAATGCAGCCTACCAGACTCCTCTGTCCATGGGATTTTCCAGGCAAGAGTACTGGAGTGGGGTGGTGCCATTGCCTTCTCCGGTTAGCATGTGAGATGAGTGCAATTGTGTAGTCGTTTGAACATTCTTTGGCGTTGCCTTTCTTTGGGATTGGAATGAAAATTGACCTTTTCCAGGGCTGCTGCCACTGCTGAGTTTTCCAGATTTGCTGGCATATTGAGTGCAGCACTTTAACAGCATCATCCAAAGTTGGAGGTAAAAAATGCATATTTAAGTTATGTATCATGTATACACTAGATTTAGATGTAGTAATGATGGCACCCCACTCCAGTACGCTTGCCTGGAAAATGCCATGGATGGAGGAGCCTGGTAGGCTGCAATCCATGGGGTCGCTAAGGGTCAGACACGACTGAAATGACTTCGCTTTCACTTTTCACTTTCATGCATTGGAGAAGGAAATGGCAACCCACTCCAGTGTTCTTGCCTGGAGAATCCCAGGGACAGGGGAGCCTGGTGGGCTGCCGTCTATGGGGTCGCACAGAGTCGGACACGACTGAAGCGACTTAGCAGCAGCAGCGGTGGTGGTAATTGTTTAGTGGCTAAGTTGTGTCTGACTCTTTGTGACCCTTCAGACTGTAGCCTGTCAGGCTCCTCTGTCCATGGGATTTTCCCAGGCAAGAATACTGCAGTGGGTTGCCTTTTCCTTCTCCAGGGGATCTTCCCTACTCAGGCATTGAATCCACATTTCTTGTATTGCAGGTGGAGACCTGCATTCCAGGCAGATTCTTGACTGCTGAGCCACCAGGGAATGTGATCAGATCAGATCAGATTAGATCAGTCGCTCAGTCGTGTCCGACTCTTTGCGACCCCATGAACCGCAGCACGCCAGGCCTCCCTGTCCATCACCAGCTCCCAGAGGTCACTCAGACTCGCATCCATCGAGTCAGTGATGCCATCCAGCCATCTCATCCTCTGTCGTCCCCTTCTCCTCCTGCCCCCAATCCCTCCCAGCATCAGAGTCTTCTCCAATGAGTCAACTCTTCGCATGAGGTGGCCAAAATACTGGAGTTTCAGCTTTAGCATCATTCCTTCTAAAGAAATTCCAGGATTGATCTCCTTCAGAATGGACTGGTTGGATCTTCTTGCAGTCCAAGGGACTCTCAAGAGTCTTCTCCAGCACCATAGTTCAAAAGCATCAATTCTTCGGCGCTCAACCTTCTTCACAGTCCAGCTCTCACATCCATACATGACCACAGGAAAGACCATAGCCTTGACTAGGCGAACCTTTGTTGGCAAAGTAATGTCTCTGCTTTTGAATATGCTATCTAGGTTGATCATAACTTTCCTTCCAAGGAGCAAGCGTCTTTTAATTTCATGGCTGCAGTCACCATCTGCAGTGATTTTGGAACCCAGAAAAACAAAGTCTGACACTGTTTCCACTGTTTCCCCATCTATTTCCCATGCAGTGATGGGACCAGATGCCATGATCTTCGTTTTCTGAATGTTAAGCTTTAAGCCAACCTTTTCACTCTCCACTTTCACTTTCATCAAGAGGCTTTTTAGCCCCTCTTCACTTTCTGCCATAAGAGTGGTGTCATCTGCATATCTGAGATTATTGATATTTCTCCCGGCAATCTTGATTCCAACTTGTGTTTCTTCCAGTCCAGCATTTCTCACGATGTACTCTGCATATAAGTTAAATAAACATGGTGACAATATGCAGCCTTGACGTACTCCTTTTCCTATTTGGAACCAGTCTGTTGTTCCATGACCAGTTCTAACTGTTGCTTCCTGACCTGCATACAGATTTCTTAAGAGGCAGATCAGGTGGTCTGGTATTCCCATCTCTTTCAGAATTTTCCATAGTTTACTGTGATCCACACAGTCAAAGGCTTTGGCATAGTCAATAAAGCAGAAAGAGATGTTTTTCTGGAACTCTCTTGCTTTTTCCATGATCCAGCGGATGTTGGCAATTTGATCTCTGGTTCCTCTGCCTTTTCTAAAACCAGCTTGAACATCAGGAAGTTCACGGTTCACATATTGCTGAAGCCTGGCTTGGAGAATTTTGAGCATTACTTTACTAGCGTGTGAGATGAGTACAATTGTTCGGTAGTTTGAGCACTCCTTGGCATTGCCTTTCTTTGGGATTGGGATGAAAACTGACCTTTTCCAATCTTGTGGCCACTGCTGAGTTTTCCAAATTTGCTGGCATATTGAGTGCAGCACTTTCACAGCATCATCATTCAGGACTTGGAATAGCTCCACTGGAATTCCATCACCTCCACTAGCTTTGTTCGTAGTGATGCTTTCTAAGGCCCATTTGACTTCACATTCCAAGATGTCTGGCTCTAGGTCAGTGATCACATCATCATGATTATCTAGGTCGTGAAGCTCTTTTTTGTACAGTTCTTCTGTGTATTCTTGCCACCTCTTCTTAATATCTTCTGCTTCTGTTAGGTCCACACCATCTCTGCCCTTTATCGTGCCCATCTTTGCATGAAATGTTCCTTTGGTATCTCTGATTTTCTTGAAGAGATCCCTAGTCTTTCCCATTCTGTTGTTTTCCTCTATTTCTTTGCATTGATCACTGAATCAATGTGATACTAGAATGTGATACTAGAATCTAAATCTCTGATGACCTGAAATCTCACATGGCTTAGACAAAAAGGATTGTAACATTTCCTTCTTTACGGTTAAGATTATCCAGGAAAATGTTTATGGTTTGAATTAGATGTTTTGCCCCAAACAGTTATGCTTTTTATTTAGCAAATAATTTATCTCCCATTCATTTAGTAAAAAGTAATATGTGTTCAAACATATACCTTTGAAGAGATTGCAATGCTTAAGAGAATTTAAAACATTGCAGCATTTAAGGATTGTTTCCTAGTGAATTGCCCTATGCAGCTACTTATTAAAATTTACTTATGTAAGAGAAACAAAACATATTCAGCAATATAAATATCAGTTATAGGTAAAAGGAGAGCCATTGCCTCCCAATAGAAGTCAGGAATTATCACACATGATATAATTAAAGGACAAAGTAATAAATTTTACCTTTGCTGTCCAAATGCTAGAATGAGGTTGCTATTATTGAAAGCTAAACTGGTATACTCTGAAAGAAGTCACATGTACTCCAGTAAAAGGTCCTGCCAAGTCATTAAATACTTAAATACTTCAAGTGTAAATGGTTTGGTTGCAAATAATGCCGCACGGTTATGTCCGGTTTGCATTAACATATAAGAACTGCAGATACTGTTATTGGATGTTTTTTACCAGGCTCAGAGAGTAAAGAATCTGCCTGCAATGCAGGAGACCTGGGTTTGATTCTAGTCAGGAAGATCTCCTGGGGAAGGAAATGGCAAACCACCTAGTATTCTTGCCTGGAGAAGTCCACTGACAGAGGAGCCTGGCAGGCTACAGTCCACGGAATTGCAAAGAGTCAGACACGACTGACCAACACTTTCACCATCACTATTGATTGCTCATTGGAAAGCCAGTGCAGACTTATAATTATCATTATATTCACATTGTGTTCAAAGTGTATGAGTATTTCTAGCTCTCTAGACATATATGCATCACAGAATTTTAGAGTTACATAATGAAAACTTCTGGAATGCATAGAATGCATAGAATGCAGTAAAATATGAAAAAGTACCATGAATATTTTAGCTTTAGATAAGAAGATTTTTGAACTGAGGAAAAAGGCAACTGTATTAAAGCTCTTTATATTACTTTATAACAGTTAAGATATGTATGTGGGCTAAATGTATCTACTGAAGTAAATTGGACTTAATGTTTATATCCCAAAGAGGAGAAGTATGAAACAGAAGAAAAATTTTTATTAACCACATTAATCAGAGAAGGCAATGGCATCCCACTCCAGTACTTTTGCCTGGAAAATCCCTTGGACAGAGGAACCTGGTGGGCTGCAGTCCATGGGGTCACTAGAGTCGGACACGACTGAGTGACTTCACTTTCACTTTTCACTTTCATGCATTGGAGAAGGAAATGGCTAAACCTCTACTTGGGAGATAACTTACTTGGTAACTTCAGGGTTCATTAAAGATATGTGAGAGACTTATCTGCCCATATGGCTCTGAGATTCTTTAATTTAGAACCTTTACGGAAGAGGAAATCTAACATCCCTCCAGTGGGTTATAAAAGGATTCCTTCTTTGGAATTCTAGTCTGATTTTTACATTTGATTTTTATTGAGATTTGGGAAAGAAAGAGGGGTACTTGAAGCCATTCTTGCTTTGGGAAAAAACTATATGAAAGACAATTTGCCTTTATTTATTTCAGTTTTCACTCCAAATCTTACTTCTGGTTTTGGGGGCAATGGCTGATGGAGGTGGAAAATGAATCTCCATTTCCCTGAGTCAGATACCGACTCACTTACCTTCACTTTTCTGTTCCTTCAACTTGTTCCTATCAAAACTCCCAATTCATCAGTGTATTGACTTTAATAATTAGCTTAAAAGGTTGACCTCCTTTTCAATGTTCCAGTATAGGAGTAACCTCAAATTAATTTTTAAATGGAGAAATGTGTTAATTAGGATGCAAGGGCTTCATGGTAAAGTGAGCAAAGGAGATCTTGTTTTTTAATTTTTTTTTATTTTGTTATTACTTGTATCTATAAAAATTAGAATCAGTGTAAACACTCTCCTCAGAAGGGTGGTGATACTTTGCCCTAAGAGAATTGTGACTTGCTTATTAATAACTTGATTATTATTACTATTTATTTTTTACCCTAATTATAACACTGGTTTACATATTGAACTTTAAAATGAATTCAAGCTTCCAGAAAAAAAAAAAAAAAGAAAGTGAAGACATAGGAAAAAGCTTTGAACCCTCTCCTAGAAACTTACCAAAATAGCAAAAAAAAAAAAGGATAACATTAGCTCTTTTATCAGTGTTTCTTAGCTGCTGAAGAGATGGAAGAGGTGGTCTGCAGCCTCTTTCCTGGGTTTCTTGGACCCGTGTTCTTAAAGGTTCTTCGGGCAGGTTCTGATTAAAGCACTACAGGGGAAGTGCTTTAATATGGCAGAGAGGGGTCTGAGGGAAGAGTGTGCTCAAGCAGGGACTGACTGATCTTCCTACACTATTCTAGCAGCCATGGGCCTGTGACAGTAAGGGCAACCATGACAGAACAAGTGAGCTTGTTTGCTAGGATGTTGCTAAACAACAAAATGTTCTGAGGACTTGCTAAACAACATAAAATGTCCAGGCCTAGGCCTTTTGGCCTTTATACAGTTGGCCCTCTATATCCACGGGTTATGCATCTGGGCATCCAACGCACTGCAGTTTGAAAATATTTTTAGAAGTTCCAAAAAGCAAAACTTGAATTTCCGAGGCACTGACAGCCATTTACATAGTGTTTACAGTGTACAACTATTTATGTATCATTTACACTGTATAAGGAGATCAGCCCTGGGATTTCTTTGGAAGGAATGATGCTAAAGCTGAAACTCCAGTACTTTGGCCACCTCATGCGAAGAGTTGACTCACTGGAAAAGACCCTGATGCTGGGAGGGATTGGGGGCAGGAGGAGAAGGGGACGACAGAGGATGAGATGGCTGGATGGCATCACCGACTCAATGGATGTGAATTTGAGTGAACTCTGGGAGATGGTGATGGAGAGGGAGGCCTGGTGTGCTGCGATTCATAGGGTCGCTGAGTCGGACACGACTGAGTGACTGAACTGAACTGAAGTGAGGTATTATAAAGTAAGGTATGCATTGGAGAAGGAAATGGCAACCCACTCCAGTGGTCTTGCCTGGGGAATCCCAGGGACAGGGGAGCCTGGTGGGCTGCCGTCTATGGGGTCACACAGAGTCGAACACGACTGAAGTGACTTAGCATAGCATTATGAAGTAATCTAGAGATGATTTTGGAGAAGGCAGTGGCAACCCACTCCAGTACTCTTGCTTGGAAAATCCCATGGACAGAGGAGCCTGGTCGGCTGCAGTCCATGGGGTCGCTAAGAGTCAGACATGACTAAGAGAGTTCACTTTCACTTTTCACTGTCATGCGTTGAAGGAAATGGCAACCCACTCCAGTTTTCTTGCCTGGAGAATCCTTCACCACTTCAGGGATGGTGAAGCCTCGTGGGCTGCCATCTATGGGGTTGCACAGAGTTGGACACAACTGAAGCGACTTAGCAGCAGCAGCAGCAGCAGCATAGGGCCTCTGCTGTGCTGGGGGTCTTTAAGCCACATTGCCTGTCCTGGCTTTATCTGATCATTAAATAATCTGGGATTGAGTGAAGCTTGTTGTGTCTCATGGCACTTTATTATTAATCAAAATCATCACTGCTGACTGAGCAGTGAGTGTTGCAATGTGTGCTAGAGAACTTTCTCCCTAAGATTCCTCCAGCTTTTAATGCTCAAATTATTGGAAAATAAGTCTTTGAAATAATATTCAACTGATGGCCAGTGTGTAAACTCTTCAATAACTTTTGGTAGAAAAAGCGACTTCTTTAACCTCGTTTGCAAAGAAATAAGATGGTTTAATTATTATGATACAACATATAATGCTTCATAATAAAACTTCTGTATTATAAAGATCAGTTCTGTCTTCCAGAGTAAAATATCAAAATGTTATCAAACTGGGTGAAGACATCTTTAAACATTAGTTTTTATCATGTGATCACTCACCTAGAGCCAGACATCCTGGAATGTGAATTCAAGTAGGCCTTAGAAAGCATCACTATGAACAAAGCTAGTGGAGGTGATGGAATTCCAGTGGAGCTATTCCAAATCCTGAAAGATGATGCTGTGAAAGTGCTGCACTCAATATGCCAACAAATTTGGAAAACTCAGCAGTGGCCACAGGACTGAAAAAGGTCAGTTTTCATTTCAATCCCAAAGAAAGGCAATGCCAAAGAATGCTCAAACTACTGCACAATTGCATGCGTCTCACATGTTAGTAAAATAATGCTCAAAATTCTCCAAGGTAGGCTTCAGCCATATGTGAACCGTGAACTTCCTGATGTTCAAGCTGGTTTTAGAAAAGGCAGAGGAACCAGAGATCAAATTGCCAACATCTGCTGGATCATAGGAAAAGCAAGATAGTTCCAGCAAAACATCTATTTCTGCTTTATTGACTATGCCAAAGCCTTTGACTGTGTGGATCACAATCAACTGTGGAAAATTCTGAAAGAGATGGGAATACCAGACCACCTGACCTGCCTCTTGGGAAGCTTATATGCAGGTCCGGAAGCAACAGTTAGAACTGGACATGGAACAACAGACTGGTTCCAAATAGGAAAAAGAGTACATCAAGGCTGTATATTGTCACCCTGCTTATTTAACTTCTATACAGAGTACATTATGAGAAACACTGGACTGGAAGAAACACAAGTTGGAATCAAGATTCCCAGGAGAAATATCAATAATCTCAGATATGCAGATGACACCACCCTTATGGCAGAAAGTGAAGAGGAACTAAAAAGCTTCTTGATGAAAGTGAAAGTGGAGAGTGAAAAAGTTGACTTAAAGCTCAACATTCAGAAAACGAAGATCATGGCATCTGGTCCCATCACTACATGGGAAATAGATGGGGAAACAGTGGAAACAGTGTCAGACTTTATTTTTCTGAGCTCCAAAATCACTGCAGATGGTGACTGAAGCCATGAAATTAAAAGACGCTTACTCCTTGGAAGGAAAGTTATGTCAAACCTAGATAGCATATTGAAAAGCAGAGACATTACTTTGCCAACAAAGGTCGGTCTAGTCAAGGCTATGGTTTTTCCAGTGGTCATGTATGGATGTAAGAGCTGGACTGTGAAGAAGGCTGAGCGCCGAAGAATTGATGCTTTTGAACTGTGGTGTTGGAGAAGATTCTTGAGAGTCCCTTGGACTGCAAGAAGATCCAACCAGTCCATTCTGAAGGAGATCAGCCCTGGGATTTCTTTGGAAGGAATGATGCTAAAGCTGAAACTCCAGTACTTTGGCCACCTCATGCGAAGAACTGACTCATTGGAAAAGACTCTGATGCTGGGAGGGATTGGGGGCAGGAGGAGAAGGGGGCAACAGAGGATGAGATGGCTGGATGGCATCACTGACTTAATGGACGTGAGTCTCAGTGAACTCAGGGAGTTGGTGATGGACAGGGAGGCCTGGCGTGCTGCAATTCATGGGGTCGCAGAGTCGGACACGACTGAGCGACTGTACCGAACTGATCTAAAAGCTTGCAAAATAGAGGATTTTTTAAAAAATAAAGAAAGGGAAATTATTTTCAATTTTATTCACCCACTCAAAAGGAATCATAAAATGTGTTTTAAAAATCATTTTCTGTTTGACTTTGTACCTGTCTTTTCACCGATTTTTTACAGATAAAGTGATAAGATAGGACACTTCAATTGCAGCTTTGCTGATGTGTTTTGAGAAATTCAGGGTTTTATAAAAAATGATAAAGCAGTGGCAATTAACATATTAAAATATTAGATCAGTTCTAGGAGCACAAAACACCTTGCACATGCAATATTATTTGTCTTCACAAATATTCACATGCTAGAAAGACAAAGCAATGCCTTTGCAGTGTACATCACAGAAGTTTGGGACACATAATCGTAGAAAATATTTTCTTCACGATCTGAGTTTTTAAGGTCTGTGTATTTTTTTGTACAAAGTAATGGTTCTGTACTCTTATAAACTAAGTTTATATTTTAGAATTATAGCATTGGGGAAATTATTAGTACAATTAAGATTTCTAAAGACTTCCACAAGTTTTGATTAGAATAAATAATTTATTTTGTAAAGGATACTTCCAAATGATAAATAATATACACACAATGGCCTTCTTATTGAAATTTAATTGAAATATTTTCCATATGAATTGATTTTCCAAATGAAAAGTTGGTTCCAATTTGAGTGAGTGGTTAAGATTTTTTCAGTTGCCCACTTTATAAACATTGCTTTGTAACATAGACCCAGGTCAATAAAACATTACATGCCAATGAAATGCAATGAATGAGCTTTTGTTGTACTTAAAAATAAGTAGAAATTAGTTTTATCCACATAGAAAATATCTTCTCCAATTTCCAGTGATTTAGGTGTTCAGTTTATGGTCAGCTCTCACTATTTACATATCCTGCTATTTTTTGTATGAATAATTACCTGAACTCTGAGAAACAATTTATTCTTGGAAAGAATTAAAATCACCTGTCATAAATATTATGTTGTTATTTATCTGTGAAGCTATTGTCTGGTAAATAACTTGGATTGTTTGGTTAATCCCAGATAAATTTTGTGTGCACATTGGATCTGTGATCAAACTACTAATGGATGGAAACTATGGGGGGATAATTACTCATTGCTTCTTTGTATTTCCTCTTTATTGTCATAGTTCTAGTTGCTTCTTTTGATTTATATTCTTTTTAATTTTTCCTTTTTAAAAATAATTATTTACTTATTTATTTTTGGCTGTGCTGGGTCTTCGTTGCTGCATAGACTTTTCTCTTGTTGTGGTGAGCTGGGGCTACTCTTGATTGCAGTGCTGGGCTTCTCATTGGCCTAGCCGGTGGACTCTGTTGTGGAACACGGGCTCCAGGACGTGCAGGCTTCAATAGTTGTGAAATATGGCTCGGTGCCATTCCTGGGCTCTAGAGCACAGGCTCAATAGTTGTGGCACCTGGGCCTAGTTGCTCTGTGGCATGTGGGATCCTCCCAACACAGAGATTGAACCCGTGTCTTCTGTGTTGGCAGGAGAATTATCAATGAGCCACGAGGGAAGCCCTGATTTTCCCTTTCTTCTTCAAATTTTCTTACCTTAAGGTTAGAAGTATTTTATCTCCAACTTGCCTTGAAATTTCAGTGCGTCATTGGAATTTAAGGTGGTTGGAAGGAACTTGAAAGCTCAAAATAAAGGACAGTTGTTAACAACAACAACAAAAATGCTAAATTTTACAACCTTTTTTTTAAAATTTATTTATTTTTTATTTTATTTTATTTAACTTTACAACATTGTATTGGTTTTGCCATATATCAAAATGAATCTGCCACAGGTATACATGTGTTCCCCATCCTGAAGCCTCCTCCCTCCTCCCTCCCCATACCATCCCTCACTTTTAAATTCAGCTGTTACCATATTAATTTAGATATTGCAGTACATGTAGATTCATTCTGAATATTAACCCCCGTTCCTCACTCTGTATTCTTTTTTATTTTTTATTTATATTTTTATTTTTTATTGAACTATCATTGATTTGCAGTGTTGTGTTAATTTCTGTTGTGTAGCAAAGTGATTCAGTTACACATATTTATGTTAATTCTCTTTCATATTCTTTGACATTATGGTTTATCACACGATCTTGAATATTGTTTTCTGTGCTATATAGTAAGACTTTGTTGTTTACCCATTCTATATACAATAGAATATTTGCATGTCCTAACCCCAAACTCCCAATCTTCTCTCCCCACCCACTCTTGGCAACCACAGGTTGGTTCTCTACTCATCCAGAAGTTCTTGAGTATACATAGTCCTTTAGTCTTGACATTTACCTAATCAACACTTACTGCCATTCTGGCTCAGGAGAGGAAGCTGTAAGGAAGATCAGTTACGTACCTATTATGATCTTAGGTGGTGATGGGAGAAATCCATCTTCTACTGTCCTTGCTGGCAATTTGGTGGGCCAGTCACTGAACTGAGGCCAGTTTGATGCCTAAAGTCAGCAGCTCTCAAGGTAGTAGAAACTGTTTAAGAGAGATCAGATTATATTTCAGAGGTTCTGAAACATTTCAGTACAGAATATTATTTCAGAAATTAAAAGACTGAAAGGTCCTACTTTAATACATATAAGAAAGCAATCAGAGCATACTAGTTATGGTTTTGTCATTTACAAAAGTGAAAATGTTAGTCACTCAGTTGTGTTCTGCTCTTTGCTACAACGTGGACAGTAGCCCACGAGGCTCTTCTGTTCATGGAATTCTCCAGGAAAGAATAATGAGTGGATAGCCATTCCCTTCTTCAGGGGATCTTCCCGACCCAGGGATCAAACATGGATCTCCTGCATTACAGGCAGGTTCTTCAACATCTGAGCCACCAGGGAAGACTTGTCATTTATAATAAGGTGCAAATATACAAGTACCTATGAATTTTATTGTTTGGCAAACATTTTAGTTTTCAATACAGCTCCTACTCTACTTACAATTGGGTTACATCCCAATGAAGCCATCATAAGTTAAAAATATCATTAAGCTGAAAATGCATTTATTACACCCAATGTCATAGCTTAGCCTAATCAACCTTCAAAATGCACCCAGACCATGTGCTTTAGCCTATAGTTGGTCAAAATTATCTAACAAAAAGCTTAGTTTACAATAAAGTGCTAAAAATCTCATGTAACTTATTAAATACTCTACTGAAAGTGAAGAACACAATGGTTGTATGGATGCTGAATGGTTGAAAACGTACTGATTGTTCCCTCTCATGATCTAATGACTGACTAGGAGCTGTGACTTGCTGCCATCATCCGCCATCACAAGAGGGAAACTACTGCTGGGGATAAGTTCAAAGTTCAAAATTCAAAGCACAGTTTGTACTGAATGGGTATTGTACTTGCACCATTGTAAAGTCAAAATACTTTAAGTCAAACCATTTTGAGACAAGAACTGTCTGTATCCAATTTTGATAGCAGCCAATTAAAAAAAATGGAAGAGTATGTTTAGTTAAATATTAAGGCTGAATTTCTGAAATTCAAAATAATTGTGTTCACTGACTATGCTAAAGCTTTTGACTGTGTGAATCACAACAAATTGGAAAATTCTTAAAGAGATGGAAATACCAGACCACCTAGCTGCCTCCTGAGAACCCATATGCAGGTCGAGAAGCAACAGTTAGAACTGGACATGGAAAAATGCACTGGTTCCAAATTGGGAAAGGAGTATGTCAAGGTTGTATATTGTCATTCAGCTTATTTAACTTATATACACAGTACATCATGTGAAATGCTGGGCTGGAGGAAGCTCAAGCTGGAAGTCAGATTGCCAGGAGAAATATCAATAACCTCAGATAAGCAGATGACACCACCCTTATGGCAGAAAGAAAAGAGGAACTAACGACGCTCTTGAAGGTAAAAAAGGAGAGTGAAAAAGCTGACTTAAAACTCAACATGCAGAAAACGAAGATCATGGCATCTGGTCCCATCACTATGGCAAATGAATGGGGAAACAATGAAATCAGTGATAGACTTTATTTTCTTGAGCTCCAAAATCACTGCTGATGGTGATGGCAGCTATGGAATTAAGACACTTGCTCTTGAAAGAAAAGCTATGACGAACCTAGAGAGTGTATTAAAAATCAAAGACATCACTTTACCAACAAAGATCAATATGGTCAAAGGTTTTTCCAGTTGTAATGTATGGATATGAGGGATGGACCATAAAGAAGGCTGAGCACTGAAGGATTGATGCTTTTGAACTGTGGTGCTAGAGAAGACTCTTGAGAGTCCCTTGGACAGCAAGGAGATCAAACCAGCCAATCCTAAAGGAAATCAACCCTGAATATTCATTGGAAGGACTGATGCTGAAGCTACAATATTTTGGCCACCTGATGTGAAGAGCCGACTCATTGGAAAAGTCCCAGATTCTGGGAAAGATTGAAAGCAGGAGGAGAAGTGGGCAACAGAGGAGATGGTTGGTTGGCATCACTGACTCAATGGACATGAGTTTGAGCAAACTCCAGGAGATAGTGAAGGACAGGGAAGTCTGGTATGCTACAATCCATAGGGTCACAAAGAGTCAGACACAACTGAGAGACTAAACAATAGCAGCAACAACCAGACGACACAGATACACTAAAATTAAGAAAAAAATCAAATCAAATATTAACACATGCAGTTGCAGAAGATGTATTTACATATTTGTGAAACATGACCTTTCATTTAGATCAGATGACAGTTGTCCTATTAGATTTGCCTTTTTTGACTCCAGTTTTTTTATGAATATGTGTATTGGTTGCTGTTTTTGGTTTCATCGGTAGAGGAATAACTTCACAAATGTCTAAAATATGTTGGTTTTTATAGCAGTGTCATTAGAAGTCAATAGAAATAGAAATATGAGTCAAATTAAAATATCAGTAAATTTTAATAATGGTTCCTAATTTTCTTCTGAAACATGGAGTCAAATATATCTGGAAGATCATCATGTTGAAGATAAAACATTTTGCAATATTGTGATTGCTATTGTAATTTTGGTGAAAATTTTAATTATTGAAGGTAATGTACTTGTTTTCATGGTGATGATAGGAATACACATATTGGTAGGCTACAGAATAATGATGAAAGCAATGTTCTTGCTAAATTAAGAAATTCATGGACCAAAAAATGAACTTGGAATTGGCTTGAAATGTGAACATATAATTCATAATTACATCCAAATAAGCTCCAGTCATTGACTCATGATTTGCCATCAGCTATAGATGGCAAAACTCTAGAAGTATGTTTATATATAAACAAGGCCACTGAACAATAAAAATACTGCAACATAGCAAAACATGCTCTATCTCTTTGCTGTCCATGTAATGCCAGACTTTAAAAATATTTGAGACTTTACAAAATACTTTGTTAATCAATCTTTGTCATTTAATGGTATCAAATATTTACATAAATGTGTCCTGTATTTATTACATTTTGCTTAATATCTATTGAGAATATTTAATAAACATATTCAAGTAGAGTATTAAAAACTCCAACTTTTGAATACTTTTAGAAAACTATGATTATTGAACACTAAAGTTGCCCTGAGAACCCCATGAACAGTATGAAAAGGCAAAAAGATAGGACACTGAAAGATGAACTCTCCAGGTCGGTATGTGCACAATATACTACTGAAGATCAGTGGAGAAATAATTCCAGAAAGAAGGAAGGGATCGAGCCAAAGCAAAAACAACACCCAGTTGTGGATGGGACTGGTGATAGAAGCAAGGTCCGATGCAATATTGCATAGGAACCTGGAATGATAGGTCCCTTAATCAAGTCAAATTGGAGGTGGTTAAACAGGAGATGACAAGAGTGAACATCGACATTCTAGGAATCAGCGAACTAAGATGGACTGGAATGGGTGAATTTAACTCAGATGACCATAATATCTACTACTGTGGGCAGGAATCCCTTAGAAGAAATGGAGTAGCCATCATGGTCAACAAAAGAGTCTGAAATGAAGTACTTGGATGCATTCTCAAAAAGAACAGAATGATCTCTGTTTCCAAGGCAAACCATTCAATGTCACAGTAATCCAAGTCTATGCCCCAACCAGTAACTCTGAAGAAGCTGAAGTTGAACGGTTCTATGAAGACCTACAAGGCCTTCTAGAACTAACACCCCAAAAAGATGTCCTTTTCATTATAAGGGATTGGAATGCAAAAGTAGGAAGTCAAGAAACACCTAGAGTAATAGGCAAATTTGACCTTGGAATACAGAATGAAGCAGGGCAAAGCCTAATAGAGTTTTGCAAAGAGAATGCACTGGTCATAGCAAACACCCTCTTCCAACAACACGAAAAGACTCTACACATGGATATCACCAGACGGTTGACACTGAAATCAGATTGATAATATTCTTTGCAGCCAAAGATGGAGAAGCTCTACACAATCAGCAAAAATAAGATTGGAGCTGACTGTGGCTCTGATCATGAGCTCCTTATTGCCAAATTCAGACTGAAATTGAAGAAAGTAGGGAAAACCACTAGACCATTCAGGTATGACCCAAATCAAGCCCCTTATGATTATACAGTGGAAGTGAGAAATAGATTTAAGGGACTAGATCTGATAGAGAGAGTGCCTGATGAACTATGGATGGAGGTTCATAAAAATGTACAGGAGACAGGAATCAAGATCATCCCCAAGAAAAAGAAATGCAAAAAAGCAAAATGGCCATCTGAGGAGGCCTTACAAATATCTGTGAAAAGAAGAGAAGAGAAAAGCAAAGGAGAAAAGGAAAGATATACCCATTTGAATGTAGAGTTCCAAAGAATAGCAAGGAGAGATAAGAAAGCCTTCCTCCGTGATCAATGCAAAGAAATATAGGAAAATAGAATGGGAAGACTAGAAATTTCTTCAAGAAAATTAGAGACACCAAGGGAACATTTCATGCAAAGATGGGCTCGATAAAGGACAGAAATGGTATGGACCTAACAGAAGCAGAAGATATTAGGAAAAGGTGGCAAGAATACACAGAAGAACTGTACAGAAAAGATCTTCATAACACAGATAATGATGATGGTGTGATCACTCACCTAGAGCCAGACATCCTGGAATGTGAAGTCAAGTGGGCCTTAGGAAGCATCACTACGAACAAAGCTAATGGAGGTGATGGAATTCCAGTTGAGCTCCTTCAAATCCTGAAAGATGATGCTATGAAAGTGCTGCAATCAATATACCAGCAAATTTGGAAAACTCAGCAGTGGCCACAGGACTGGAAAAGGTCAGTTTTCATTCCAATCCCAAAGAAAGGCAACACCAAAGAATGCTCAAACTACCGCACAATTGCACTCATCTCACACGCTAGTAAAGTGATGCTTAAAATTCTTCAAGCCAGGTTTCAGCAGTACATGAACTGTGAACTTCCAGATGTTCAAGCTGGTTTTAGAAAAGGCAGAGGAACCAGAGATTAAATTGCCAACATCCAGTGGATCATCAAAAAATCAAGAGAGTTCCAGAAAAACATCTATTTCTTCTTTACTGACTACACCAAAGGCTTTGACTGTGTGGATCACAATAAACTGTGAAAATTCTGAAAGGGATGGAAAAACCAGACCCCCTGACCTGCTTCTTGAGAAATCTATATGCAGGTCAGGAAGCAACAGTTAGAATTGGACATGGAACAACAGACTGGTTCCAAACAGGAAAAGGAGCACGTCAAGGCTGTATATTGTCATCCTGCTTATTTAACTTATATGCAGAGTACATCATGAGAAACACTGGGCTGGAAGAAGCACAAGCTGGAATCAAGATTGCCAGGAGAAATATCAATAACTTCAAATATGCAGATGACACCACCCTTATCGCAGAAAGTGAAGATGAGCTAAAGAGCCTCTTGTTGAAAGTGAAAGTGGAGAGTGAAAAAGTTGGCTTAAAGCTCAATATTCAGAAAACTAAGACCATAGCATCCAGTCCCATCACTTCACGGGAAATAGATGGGGAAACAATGAAAACAGTGTCAGACTATTTTTTTGGGCTCCAAAATCATTGCAGATGATAACTGCAGCCATGAAACTAAAAGACACTTACTCCTTGGAAGGAAAGTTATGACTGACCTAGACAGCATATTTTGAAGCAGAGAAATTATTTCGCCAACAAAGGTCCATATAGTCAAGACTATGGTTTTTCCAGTGCTCATGTGTGGATTTGAGAGTTGGAATATAAAGAAAGCTGAGAACAGAGGAACTGATGCTTTTACCTGTGGTGTTGGAGAAGACTCTTGAGAGTCCCTTGGATTGCAAGGAGATCCAACCAATCCATCCTAAAGGAGATCAGTCCTGGGTGTTTATTGGAAGGAATGATGCTGAAGCTGAAACTCCAATACTTTGGCCACCTGATGCAAAAAGGTGACTGATTTGATAAGACCCTGATGCTGGGAAAGATTGAGGGCAAGAGGAGAAGGGGACGACAGAGGATGAGATGGTTGGATGGCGTCACCGATTCAATGGACATGATTTTGGGTGGACTCCGGGAGTTGGTAATGGACAGGGAGGCCTGACGTGCTGTGATTCATGGGGTTGCAGAGAGTCGGACACGGCTGAATGACTAAACTGAATTGACCTGGAGTAAATAACAAAATTCCTTTTTTACTCTTTACCTGTGGGTTTATTTTCACTTGTATTGATAAATAGGGTGAGGTATTGTCAGTATAGCTCTGAAGGGTTTAACACAGTAAAACAACACCAGTTCTGTTATTCTGCCATCTATTTAATGAAGTCAGTCCTATGTATTTTAGATTTAAGTCTCTTGAGCAACATAGGTGGGTGGCAGATGCTCTGTTTTTCTCAGATTTCTCTACTAAATTTTTCACTCTTACCTTGAATTTTGGTTTACTGTACACTTCCTTAATTTCTGATCTTTGTGTTGATATTTGGTCATCATGGTTTGATACTTGGATCTCTTACAACTTAGTTTAACTCCAACTCTGTGATTACATTTCTTACATATGTTAAAGTAATTTTCAGTGACAATCCTTGGCTCACTGATTATACTGTCTTGTTTCTTCCATAAGTACCTCCCTGAGATCTTGTATCCCACCACTAATGTGATTAAAATAGTGTTATGTGGCATGCATACTATGAAGTTCAAATAGCTTTTCTTTTAAAATAGTTATATAACTTAAAATAGTTATTTCAGTTAAATTAATGAGAGTTATTGAGTAAAATGATCTATTAGAGATGCAAATAGTCATTTTTAGTGATGTGCATTGTTAATTCTTTATAATTGAATACTATACTCTTCTAGTATATATCTGACTTGGTTTAGAAAAAACAGTAAATTTGGTAGGGTATGATTATTCCTACTTAATTCCAAAGAAAATTTGACATCAGGCCAAAGAATTTTGAACAGGCCTGGACTTGAACTTTTAAGAAATAAACAGGTGAGACATGTAGATGCCTAATAATTTAGGGACACGTAAGCGAGTTTCAAATAGGAAAAGGAGTACGTCAAGGCTGCATATTGTCACCATGTTTATTTAACTTATATGCAGAGTACATCATGAGAAATGCTGGACTGGAAGAAACACAAGTTGGAATCAAGATTGCTGGGAAAAATATCAATAACCTCAGATATGCAGATGACACGACTCTTATGGCAGAAAGTGAAGAGGGGCTAAAAAGCCTCTTGATGAAAGTGAAAGTGGAGAGTGAAAAGGTTGGCTTAAAGCTCAACATTCAGAAAACGAAGATCATGGCATCTGGTCCCATCACTACATGGGAAATAGATGGGGAAACAGTGGAAACAGTGTCAGACTTTATTTTTCTGGGCTCCAAAATCACTGCAGATGGTGACTGCAGCCATGAAATTAAAAGACGCTTACTCCTTGGAAGGAAAGTTATGACCAACCTAGATAGCATATTCAAAAGCAGAGACATTACTTTACCAACAAAGGGTCGCCTAGTCAAGGCTATGGTCTTTCCTGTGGTCATGTATGGATGTGAGAGCTGGACTGTGAAGAAGGCTGAGCACCAAAGAATTGATGCTTTTGAACTGTGGTGTTGGAGAAGACTCTTGAGAGTCCCTTGGACTGCAAGAAGATCCAACCAGTCCATTCTGAAGGAGATCAATCCTGGAATTTCTTTAGAAGGTATGATGCTAAAGCTGAAACTCCAGTATTTTGGCCACCCTCATGCGAAGAGTTGACTCATTGGAGAAGACTCTGATGCTGGGAGGGATTGGGGGCAGGAGGAGAAGGGGACGACAGAGGATGAGATGGCTGGATGGCATCACTGACTCGATGGGTATGAGTCTGGGTGACCTCCGGAATTTGGTGATGGACAGGGAGGCCTGGCGTGCTGCGGTTCATGGGGTCGCAAAGAGTCGGACACGACTGAGCGACTGATCTGATCTGATCTCTGAAGCGAGTTTCAGTTCTGAGTAATCTATCTTTCCTAACAGGCTCTCTATTAATGTTGCATGAAATGCCATGTAATGATCACTACCAGTGCAGTTAAATGCTTTTATAATTAAATCTATATTGAATGGATGTCTTTTTCTTTCCTAAGCAGTTTCTCTCTGGATGTTTAAAATTCTTGTCATTTAGAGTATTGTGGTGGAAAATGTTAAATGTTTAATAATGAAGTGAAATTGTGTTCTGTGGCAGGAAAAAATATTTATTGTTTGCCAAATAAATAGGTATTGGATCATATTCATTACTCTAATAACATTTCTTGTAAGATGGCTGGATAGCATCACTGACTCGATGGACATAAGTTTGGGTGAAGTCCGGGAGTTGGTGATGGACAGGGAGGCCTGGCGTGCTACGATTCATGGGGTCGCAAAGAGTTGGACGTGACTGAGCGACTGAACTGAATGCTTGCTACAGCTTAGGAAAGACACTATCTTTTGTGAAAACTATGGGAAATAATACATTTTGGCAAAGAATATAAAAATGTTTATAGTCATTTCTTTTACTGTATAATCTTTGTAAGTACTCCATAGGAAGCATGATTCATGGTTTTGAAAGCACTATGAGTTTAAGTTCTGATTAGTCCATTTAGTAGTAATGTGAACATGGGTTACTTTTTTTTATCATTTGAAAGGTCTGTCATTTAGGACAAATAATAGTACCTGTGGCACAAAGATGTTTTGAAATTTGAATGTGAAGATGTAAATGTAACATGCCTAGTGCAGTGTCTAGTGCTTGATAAATATTAGCTATTATGATCACTTTTCCTTACTAAACAAACTGCTTTACCTGAAATTATATTGAGATTTATTTAATAAAATTATATGGTGTACATTTCATAATTATCTTACAAATTATGGAACAGATATTCATAGAAAATATTTATTTTCTTAAGAAAATTCTTTATTTTCTGTCCCACTGCTGCTGCTGCTAAGTCGCTTCAGTCGTGTCCGACTCTGTGTGACCCCACAGACGGCAGCCCACCAGGCTCCCCTGTCCCTGGGATTCTCCAGGCAAGAACACTGGAGTGGGTTGCCATTTCCTTCTCCAATGCATGAAAGTGAAAAGTGAAAGTGAAGTCGCTCAGTCGTGTCCGACTCCTAGTGACCCCATGGACTGCAGCCTACCAGGCTCCTCCATCCATGGGATTTTCCAGGCAACAGTACTGGAGTGGGTTGCCATTGCCTTCTCCATTCTCTCCCACAATGACCTGTAAAAAATGAGTTATTATACAAATGTATTAATTTAACTGAATATCAGATCAGATCAGTCACTTAGTCGTGTCCGACTCTTTGCGACCCCATGAACTGCAGCACGCCAGGCCTCCCTATCCATCACCAGCTCTCGGAGGTCACTCAGACTCACATTCATCGAGTCAGTGATGCCATCCAGCCATCTCATCCTCTGTCGTCCCCTTCTCCTCCTGCCCTCAATCCCTCCCAGCATCAGAGTCTTCTCCAATGAGTCAACTCTTTGCATGAGGTGACCAAAATACTGGAGTTTCAGCTTTAGCATCATTCCCTCCAAAGAAATCCCAGGTCTGATCTCCTTCAGAATGGACCGGTTGGATCTCCTTGCAGTCCAAGGGACTCTCAAGAGTCTTCTCCAACACCACAGTTCAAAAGCATCAATTCTTTGGCACTCAGCCTTCTTCACAGTCCAGCTCTCACATCCATACATGACCACAGGAAAGACCATAGCCTTGACTAGGCGAACCTTTGTTGGCAAAGTAATGTCTCTGCTTTTGAATATGCTATCTAGGTTGGTCATAACCTTCCTTCCAAGGAGTAAGCGTCTTTTAATTTCATGGCTGCAGTCACCATCTGCAGTGATTTTGGAGCCCAGAAAAATAAAGTCTGACACTGTTTCCACTGTTTCCATATGGTAAAGTCCAAAAATGGGTATTTTAGTGTTGGTGACAGTGAAAGTGAAGTCGCTCAGTCGTGTCCAACTCTTTGCCACCCCAGGGACTGTAACCTACTAGGCTCCTCTGTCCTTGGGATTTTCCAGGCAAAACTGCTGGAGTAGGTTGCCATTTCCTTCTCTAAGGGAGATTCCCAACCCAGAGATCGAACCCAGGTCTCCTGTATTGTAGGCAGATGCTTTAACATCTGGGCCCCCAGGGAAGTCACTTTAGTGGCAGCGCTTCTGCTTAAATCTCCAGATTCTCTTTCAAAACTAAGATTTTTTAACTTTAGTAAATTAATATGAATATTTGAAGGTGTGTGAATCTAACAATTTTTTTTTGCAAAAAATAAAAATTGAAGAAGTTTACTTTAGTACATGTGTATACATTTGTCACAAAAAATTAGCAATTGCTACCTATTGATGTAAATTAATGTCTGTGTAGATCATGCAGTGTGAGCACTGATCATCAATGCTGTGTCACTCACTACAGTTCACATATCGTACAGGTCTTTTGTTGTATGGAAAGATCTGATTATTTTTATTACATGAGTGAGTTCTGTTATGTCTTGAAGCATTTTGAAAAAAGATTCAGCTTTGATATTAGACAGTTGAAACCTCAGCTCTGTCACTTACTGGTGACAGAGCAGCACTGATTCCTTCTTATGAGCTTTAGTTTCTTTGTTCATCAGAGCTGTGGGAGACTTAGCGTGAGAATGCAGTTATGATAACCACTTGAACAGTTTCTGTTCTACAGCGGTCATTTTTCTGTTTTAGGCTCTTGTCCATGCAACTATTTTTTACACCTGAAGCAACAGCTGGCGAGGCTCATGAAGATGCTTTTTCCTAATCTCTTTCCATGTCAAACTTGACTTGCCAGTCATGATGGAACTGCTATTCTGGAATATCTGCTTGACCAATCGTAGAACTCATGTGCTTGAGAAAATGTATAATAGAAAGAACGGACTGGGCATCAGGGCTGCAGACCTGAGTTTTCTTTGTGTGCCTATAACCTAAGAGGTGTGTGACTTCTCTAGGCCTCAGATTCCTCGTTTGTAGAATGATAATGACAACAATATATTTGTCTTGTTGTCTGATGTGAGAATCAAGACATAGGTGGTTTAAAAATGCTTCTTAATGAAGCAACATAAATATCTGGAAACAGAGATATGGATAAAGAAGATCCCTTTGGGAGCACTTTTGATGCTGTAATTGAAAAAGCTGACACTGCTCTTGAGAGTCTGATACCAGGCCTGGAGCCCCTGGTGCCTCAGTGCCTCCCTTCTCAGACAAAATCTGTGACCTCGAACTGCACAGATTCTCTTGCCAGGGAAGATTCCCTGATTGATCACTCTCTGCTTTCTAACCCCTCTATGGACCTTCTGGAAGAGTTTGGCCCATAGCCATCTCTCAACCATCTATCAACCACCTATGTCTTGATTCTCACAACATCAGACAACAAGGCAAATACATTGTTGTTATCATCATTCTACAAATAAGGAATCTGAGGCCTAGAGAAGTCACAAACTTCTTAGGTTATAGGCACACAAAGGTTATAGGTGCACATTTCTCAAGCATATGCTACAGCCCATAAAGCTGCAGAAGACAGTAATCTCATCTCAGCTTTCGATGTCCCTGAGGGCTCGGACAAGGTGGCAGAAGGTGAGTTTGACCTTATTCCTGCATGGATAACCAAAGCTCCACAAGGTGGGCACTCTAGAAACAGCAGTAGGAGCTCCGAGTCCAGTCTTCCCAACCTAACCAGGTCTTTACTGCTGGTGGACCAGCTCATAGACCTGTAGCCGTGACCCAGTAGCAGATACAGATCTGTAACCTCCATACCATAATACATTACAGAGTTATAAGAAAACAGTTTTTTTTTAAAATGTGCAAACAAGGGGCCCTTTAGCCTTGATCTCCTATCCCTTGCCTTCTCCCGTAGAAATGATAAGGAAGGAAAATCACTTTGGCCCTCCAGATGCACTATGGCCAGTTCCTGCCTGTTAGTTTGCTGTGCTTTCTCATTACTCTTCTTCGGTAGCATTATTTTACATCAAGCACTAGATGTCATGAGCCTCACCTCTGCTGAAGTCAACTCCACCACAAGCTTAACTGTAACTGAAACTAGTGAATTGACACCTTTGTCTCATTCTTGCTAGGAATGACCTCTCAAGTTGATTCTCCCAACCCTATCTCCTCTGGCCAGATGCTGATGAATGTGTTTCTTTGTTTTTGCTTTTCTATCCTGCTGCTTATCCTGAGGACATGGCTTCTTCAGCTGGTCTTGACTCTAGGCAGTAACCTAGAGATGGGTGTGTGGTGTAAGAGAGGGTAAAACTGACTGATGTTATATGTCCAGAAAGAGGAATTGAGCCTAACTGTAGCCAACCAACCCTGACCTTGTTTGATCATAGACTTAGACAAGGGATTTTACACCCCATGCAACCTGCCCAGCATCCGTCCAGCATTCTGGCTTCCACTGATCCATGATTTCTCCAATCTGGAGACATGACTGCAAGAACTTGAGATCCTTGGATAAAATGTGTACATTATATAAATTCCAAGTATTGCCATTCCTTTTTGTGTTTAACTATCCCAAGCTGAGGGGAAGGCAATGGCACCCCACCCCAGTACTCTTGCCTGGAAAATCCCATGGACGGAGGATCCTGGTAGGCTCCAGTCCATGGGGTCGCTGAGAGTTGGACATGACTGAGCGACTTCACTTTCACTTTTCACTTTCATACATTGGAGAAGGAAATGGCAACCCACTCACATTGTTCTTGCCTGGAGAATCCCAGGGACAGGGGAGCCTGGTGAGCTTCCGTCTGTGGGGTCGCACAGAGTCGGACACGACTGAAGCGACTTAGCAGCAGCAGCAGCATCCCAAGCTGGGATTTCAGAATAGCCCAAAACAAGACAATATGGTAATATAATACCTTTTATTAGAAGACTTTTCACTGAGGAGTGGATGGAGGAAGGGGAGAAATTGTAGCAGAGACAGATGTATTTTTCTTGTGATTTTTATTTTGAGTCGAATATTATAAATTGTGTATAAATGAAGACACGGAATAGTTCTGTTTCCACTTGGTGTTTCAAGTTCGATAACAGGTGTCTGTGCAGGGTTTTTTACTCTTTCCCTTGTATAACTATGCAGCAACTCTATAGGGTAACACATGGAATCATTTTAAATACTTGTGTGTTGCTATAAGCTTTCAGCAGATCCTCTGTCTTTGTAGAATAAGCATGTTGTTTATTTTCAGATAATCAGACATAAATATGCTGACACACTAGGCCCAATTTCACTCTGGCTACTTACCTTTCTTTCTCACTGATGTTTGAACTAAAACACACAGCCAGTGAAATATTGTCACTTGGTTTACCTTGTCTTCTTAGATTAAAAACAAAAAATAAGGCATTGTTTTCTCACTAACCTTAGAATATTGTTTATAAAATAAATAAAGACCCCTGCACTGATGTGAAAAAAAATAGATGATGTGGCACATATATACAATGGAATATTAATCAACTATAAAAAGAAATGAAATTGTCCCATTTGCAGAGACATTGATGGACTGAGAGACTATCACATAGAGTGAAGTCAGAAAGAGAAAATTTACATATATTCCACATATCAGATCAGATCAGATCAGTCGCTGAGTTGTGTCTGACTCTTTGTGACCCCATGAACCGCAGCACGATGTGGAATCCAGAAAAATGGTATAGATGGTCTTATTTACAAAGCAGAAATAGAGATAGACATAGAGAACAAATGTATGGATACCAAGGCAAGAAGGGGACTGGAATGAATAGGGAGATTCGGATTGACATATATGGGCTTTCCCAGTAGTTCAGCAGTAAGGAATTGGCCTGAAATGCAGGAGTTGCAGTAGACACAGATTCGATCCCTGGGTCAGAGAGATTCCCCTGGAGGAGAGCATGGCAACTCACTCCAGTATTCTTTCCTGGAGAATCCCATGGACAGAGGAGCCTGGTGGCCTACAGTCCATAGGGTTGCAAAGAGTGGGACACAGCTGGTGACTTAGCAAGAATGCATGCATTGACATACATATGCTAATAATACTAGGTATAAAATAGGTAACTAATGAGATCCTATAATATAATACAGGGAACTCTACTCAATGCTCTGTGGTGACATAAATGGGTGGTGGTTTAACTGCTAAGTCATGTCTGACCCTTGGGACCCCATAGACTGTAGTCCAACAGGTTCCTCTATGAGATTTCCCAGGCAAGAATACTGGAATGGGTAGCCATTTCCTTCTCCAGTGCATTTTCCCAACCCAGGGATTGAACTTGAGTCTACTGCATTGCAGGCAGATTTTTTATCAACTCAGCCACTAGGGAATCTAAATGTGAAGGAAACAGAAAAAAACAGGGGATGTATGTAAACATATAGCTGATCCACTTTACTATAAGCAGAAACCAACCCAACATTGTAAAGCAACTGGACTTCAATTAAAGATATTTTTAAATGTACTTCTTAAACTAAAAAAAGTCATCTGCAAATGCAGTTTTCGTGATTCCACTGGTTTTCAGGTAACAGTTTCATATGTGTAGAAGGATTGAATATTGGTTATATTTTTTGATGTTCTTGACATATTTTCTTACAGAGTTACAGTGGTTCTTTCAAAATGGCTGGCTGCTGTTAGGAGGTGTCTGTTCCCTAGCAACAGCATTTCCTGCATGCCCTCTGCAGCAACACAGCTTCTGGACACTGGTACACACTCCACGTCACAGTTCAGTGGTTTATTCACCTTTGGCAAACACATCTGTGGACTTTCTACAGCTCATCAAATGAATGGACACTCAATGACCATGACTCGGGAACCTGCCTAGGTTAACAATTATACATTTCATTAGATATTTGATTTTACCTATTTGTTAAGTATAATAATTTATTGTTTGAACTGAAGTCTTCTTTGTTTATGATAACTATGATTGCTTATCAAATAAACCTAATATCCTTGAATTTCGTAAGCATCTGCAAAATGTGCTTTCCATATTTCTGGCTGATATCCAGCCTTTTAAAATATATTAGTGCAATAATTATAGTTGCCAAAGCCCAGAGTTTTACTTAAGCTAGCAAATAATTAGTACATCACTATAAACAAGCCCTTTATTAATAAATTTGTTAATGCTTATTCTGGCTATGGAAATAAGTTCAAACTGGCTTTTAACCTAACAGAAGGCTTCAGTTTTATTCTATCAAAGTGAATAGCTCTGCTCATATATAATTTCAGTTGTTAGGCAAAGAGAGTCCTTGTATAATTTATTTTGTGTTTTTAATACTTATAGTTCTTAGGTTCTGTTGAAGCACATTTTCATCAAAATGACCACATAAATCTTGAAAAGGTGCAAGCTCTTGGAGTAATCAGATATTTCTCAGCAATCAGCCTAAAAATAGTCCTGACAATTCACAGTACAGCTAATTAGTCTGTAGGTATATTAATTGATGTAAGACTTGCTGGTTGTTACTTTTGGATTATAATTTTGTTTTTTTTCCTAAATCTTTGAGGCAATCATGATATCCACTTGTAAAACTTGTGTAATACTGGAGACTAGTGATACCTTGAGTTTTGCATCTGCACTTTAAAATCTTATATTATGGCATTAGTATGATAGATGGTTCCTTAATGCCTACAATTCAGGATATTGCTTTAGCTTCTAAAAAGAGAAAATAGCTAAAGACTAAACTCATCTAAATTCTATTTCCCTTTACTCAAATCATTGTATAACCTTTTAAAAATAAAATCTTATTCATATGTAGAGTCTTGTTTTTCACACAGCAGTCAAGAAGCATGTGTGAGCAAATTGTTTTTCCTACCACCTACTGTGATATAATTCCCAGGTGCTACTTCAGAAACAGAGTGGTTATAAGGTATAGAGATTTGGCGAGAGGAAAGGTTAAGAGGTTTCTTTGTAAGCAAAATCTTAATGCAGGTGAAAGTGAAGTTTGCTCAGTAGTGTCGGACTCTTTGTGACCCCACGGACTATGTAGTCCATAGAATTCTCCAGGCCAGAAGACTGGAGTAGATAGCCTTTTTCTTCTCCAGGGGATCTTCCCAACCCAGGGATTGAACCCAGGTCTCCCACATTGCAGGTGGATTCTTTAACAGGCGAGCCACAAGGGAAACCCAAGAATACTGGAGTGGGTAGCCTATCCCTTCTCTGGGGATCTTCCTGACACAGGAGTCGAACCAGGGTCTCCTGCATTGCAGGCAGATTCTTTACCAACTGAGCTATGAAGGAAGCCCTATGAAGGCCTATGAAGGAAGTGTGCACAAAAGCACTGCAACATTGCTATGTCCATGTCTGGAACATAGGAATATAGATCTCTTTCAAAATAGCAGTAGCAAACATGAGTTTTCACTAGAAAATTTAGTACAAAACAACATACTATTCAACTAGTAACAAACACTTGAGTTTTAGAGAAATGGACAACAGTTATAACAAAATAATTTATGGCCATAACCATTTGAAAAGATGGATATTAATGACACTGTGATTTAAAGAAATGTAAGATTTAAAATAGCTATATAACTCATAGGAGCAATAAAAATGTAAAACCCTGACAATATCAAGAACTGATACGGTTTTCTATAAAAAAACTGTTCTCCCATATTGTTCAGATCAGATCAGATCAGTTGCTCAGTCGTGTCCGACTCTTTGCAACCCCATGAATCCCAGCACGCCAGGCCTCCCTGTCCATCACCAGCTCCCGGAGTTCACCCAGACTCATGTCCATCGAGTCAGTGACGCCATCCAGCCATCTCATCCTCTGGCGTCCCCTTCTCCTTCTGCCCCCAATCCCTCCCAGCATCAGAGTCTTCTCCAATGAGTCAACTCTTTGCATGAGGTGGCCAAAATACTGGAGTTTCAGCTTTAGCATCATTCCTTCCAAAGAAATTCCAGGGCTGATCTCCTTCAGAATGGACTGGTTGGATCTCCTTGCAGTCCAAGGGACTCTCAAGAGTCTTCTCCAACACCACAGTTCAAAAGCATCAATTCTTTGGCGCTCAGCCTTCTTCACAGTCCAGCTCTCACATCCATACATGACCACAGGAAAAACCATAGCCTTGACTAGACGGATCTTTGTTGGCAAAGTAATGTCTCTGCTTTTGAATATGCTATGTTGGTCATAACTTTCCTTCTAAGGAGTAAGCATCTTTTTAAATTTCATGGCTGCAGTCACCATCTGCAGTGATTTTGGAGCCCACCAAAATAAAGTCTGACACTGTTTCCACTGTTTCCCCATCTATTTCCCATGTAGTGATGGGACCGGATGCCATGATCTTCGTTTTCTGAAAGTTGAGCTTTAAGCCAACTTTTTCACTCTCCACTTTCACTTTCATCAAGAGGCTTTTGAGTTCCTCTTCACTTTCTGCCATAAGGGTGGTGTCATCTGCATATCTGAGGTTATTTGTATTTCTCCTGGCAATCTTGATTCAAGCTTGTGTTTCTTCCAGTCCAGCATTTCTCATGATGTACTCTGCATATAAGTTAAATAAGCAGGGTGACAATATACAGCCTTGACGAACTCCTTTTCCTATTTGGAACCAGTCTGTTATTCCATGTCCAGTTCTAACTGTTGCTTCCTGACCTGCATATAAATTTCTCAAGAGGCAGATCAGGTGGTCTGGTATTCCCATCTCTTTCAGAATTTTCCACAGTTTATTGTTATCCACACAGTCAACGGCTTTGACATAGTCAATAAAGCAGAAGTAGATATTTTTCTGGAACTCTCTTGCTTTTTCCATGATCCAGCGGATGTTGGCAATTTGCCCATATTGTTAGTGGGGATGAAATGACTGCAGCAATTTTAGAGGCTGTAAACTAACAAGATAAACAAACCCTGTGACCATCAGTTTCTATTCTGAGTATCAGAATGGAAAATTAGTGCATTTGACTAAGGAGATATCACCAGGGATGGATTGCAAACAAATTAAAATCTTAATTAAAAGGGAAAAATAAATTTAATGCAATATATTAAAAAAAATTATTTTTATTTTATGTTGGAGCATAGTTGGTTAACAATGTGTTAGTTTCAAGTGTTTAGCAAAGTTATTTGGTTATGCATATACTTGTATCTATTCTCGGGGAAGGCAATGGCACCCCACCCCAGTACTTTTGTCTGGAAAATCCCGTGGACGGAGGATCCTGGTAGGCTCCAGTCCATGGGGTCGCTAAGAGTCGGACACGACTGAGCGACTTCACTTTCACTTTTCACTTTCATGCATTGGAGAAGGAAATGGCAACCCACTCCAGTATTCTTGCCTGGAGAATCCCAGGGACGGGGGAGCCTGGTGAGCTTCTGTCTCTGGGGTCACACAGAGTCGGACACAACTGAAGCGACTTAGCAGCAGCAGTATCTATTCTGTTTCCTATTTAGGTTATTACAGTATATTGAACATGTTCCCTGAGCTATAAGTATTAATAGGTCCATTTTGTTTATCTGCTTTATAGGCAGCAATATGTATGTGCCATTCCCATAAATTCTTTCTCTGAGTCTGTGAGTCTATTTCTATTTTGTACATAAGTTTATTTGTATCTTTTTTTTTTTTTTTAAGATTCTGCATATAAGTGATATCATATGATATTTGTCTTTCTCTGATTTACTGCATTCAGTATGATAATCTTCAGGTCCAGTCATGTTGTTGCAATGACCTTATTTCATTATTTTTAATCACTGAATAATATTCCATTTTATTTGGGTACCTCGTCTTCTTTATCCATTTATCTGTTGATGGAAATTTAAATTGCTTCCAGGTCTTGGCTACTGTAAACAGTGTTGCAGTGAACATTGGAGTGCTCATATTCTTTTGAACCATGTTTTTCTCCAGATATATATCCAGTAGTGGGATTGCTAGATCATATAATAGCTCTGTTTTTAGTTTCTTAAGTAACCTCCATACTGCTCTCCATAATGGCTGCACCAATTTACATTCCCATCAACTGTGTAGAAGGGTTCCCTTTTCTCCACACTGCCTCCAGCATTTATTGTCTGTAGACTTTTTAATGATGGCCATTCTTACTGATGTGAACTCATTGTTTTTTTCCCCTGGGGCCCTGGCTTACACTAGATCTTGTATGCACCCTTCAAGGATGATTTCTGTTTCCCTCAGTCCTATGGAATTCCTGTGATCAAACCCTGCTGGCCCTTCTAGGGCTTCTTTCTCCAATTACTAGATCCTTATACTGGGAAGACTGACATGGAGCTCAGGACTTTCACTCCTGTGGGAGAACCTCTGTAATATATTTATTTTCCAGTTTGTGAGTTGCCCACTCCATCAGGTATGGGCTTTCATTTGATTTTTTTTTTTTTTTTTTTTTGGCCAGGACATGTGGCATGTGGGATCTTTAGTTTCTTGAGCAGGGACCACACCCATGTCTCCTGCAGTGGAAGCTTGGAGTCTTAACCTCTGGACTTCCAGGGAAGTCCCAGGGATTTGATTTGATTGCAGTTGTGCCCCTCCTATTGTCTCATTATGGCTCCTTCTTTGTCTTTGGATGTTGGGTATATTTTTTTGAAGGTTCCAGTGTTGGTTTTTGTTTGTTCATTTTTTTTTTTTCTTTTTGGTCGATGGTTTTGAGCAGTTAGTCATGATTTCAATGTTTTTATAAGAAGAGGTAAGTACATGTCCTTCTATTTGTCCATCTTGCCAGCAAGTCCTCAAAATGTGGTACATTTTTATACAAAGAAATAATCTACATGAGCAAGGTTCAGCAGAAATAACCAATCAGACTCTTACAGAGATGAGAAGTATTCTTTCAGACTGCTACAGAAATGAGAGATATTGATAGTACAGTATCAAAGGGATCCAGGAGATAATAAGAGGGAAAACCAATATGATGTGAGACAGCAGTTGAATTTTTCTCTAACAACTTACTAAAGATACATATGCTCAGAATCTTAAAAGCACACATGTTGCAGGCAGGATAATGGAAAAAAAAAAAAAAAAAAAAACTAAACAAACAACGCTTAGAAAAATTGTAATAAAATGAAAGAAGTCAACCCTGAAGGACTGATGCTGAAGCTGAAGTTCCAATACTGTGGCCATCTGATGCAAAGAACTGACTCATTGGAAAAGACCCTGATGCTGGGAAAGATTGAAGGTGGGAGAAGGGGATGACAGATAACGAGATGGTTGGATGACATCCCCAACTCAATGGACATGAGTTTGAGCAAGCTCTGGGAGATGGTAAAAGACAGGGAAACCTGGTGTTGCAGTCCATGGGGTCACAAAGAGTCAGACACAACTGAGCGATTGAACAACAGCAACAGGGTGGAGGCAAAAGAGATCTTAAAACTAGCCTGAGGAAAAAGACTGACTACTTAAAAATTGACTGCTAATGTCTCTAAAA
This sequence comes from Tragelaphus eurycerus, assembly GCA_935064755.1. Classification (NCBI taxonomy): domain Eukaryota; kingdom Metazoa; phylum Chordata; class Mammalia; order Artiodactyla; family Bovidae; genus Tragelaphus; species Tragelaphus eurycerus. Next base: position 17,288,370 of record CAKXYN010000041.1, read on the forward strand.
CAATGGTAATAATATTTTTCTGTACCAAGAAATGGGAATGAGTCATAAATGTAAACTGAAAAAACTATCTTTCAATAAAGACCCTGGAACAGAGACACAGCTAGACAGCACATAAGGAAAGCTGTCATTACCAACTATTCCTCTTACAAAGTTCCTCTCACTACTTTAAGCTTTCAGGGTGTACTTCAGGGAAAAGGAAAATAATTGCAGGAAATAGGTTAGGATACAAAAAAAGAAGAGTCAACAAATAAAATGCAAATTGTTGAATAAATTGAAGAAACATTTATTGGATAAAAATAATAAATATCAGATTTGTAGGGTTAAATCAAGTGAGAATTAAAATCCTAGAACATATCATATTAGTTGAGAGTGCAGTGATATTAGTTTAAACATTCTAAACTGCTGATATTTTTTTCAGGAAGAGATGAAAGATACTGATCATCACTGAATTTTATTGAGAGTTAAATCACTAACAAAAAGTCTATAACAGAAAATATATTACTGACAGAAAAGAGAATCAGTTCAAGTAGGGCAAGATGATTGTTAAAGAATAAATAAAACAAAAGGGACAAAATCAGGTGATAGAAATGAATAGAAACATAAATAATCATAATCATTATAAATGGTTTCAACTCTTCTATAAAAGATAACTGATTATCAAAAATAAATTAAACTACTTTCTTTAAGAGACATAGCTAGAATACAGGGCAGTGAAAGGCAAGCTGGACCTAAGAGAATGAAAAAACCCACATCAAGGATAAATCAACAAAATAAAGCTCTTGTAATCATACTAATACTTTACAATAGATTTTAAGGGTAAAAATCTTTAAAGTGGAGAAGAGGGGCACTATACTTTAAAAAAAAAGATTCAAAACATCCTGCAGATAATTTCAATTTAAATGTGTCCCATGAAACTTTAAAATACATAAAGCAAAAATTTACATAACTTCAAGGAGAAATAGAAAACTCTACCATGATAGTGGGAAATTGTAATGCATGTCTCTTAGGAAGAATTAGATCACATTATAAAATAAAGCAGGAAGGATTTAAGAAGATTTAAGCAGTTGTATAAATAGATTGATTTAATAGGCATATATATATATAAAAACTCATGTACTCCAAAACTAAAGAATAAATATGCTTTGCAAATTTTCTAAAAATTTCAGAAAAATTGACCACATCCTAGAATATAAAGTAATGTAGAATAGTTTATAGCCTTTCACCAATACATCACCATTTTTAAGCCAAAGATAGAACTGGAGTTTTTATATATATTAAAATCTATTACAAAAATAGTCTTATAAAATATATTTCTTATAAACTGTGCCTCTAAAAATACTTGAAAGGCCTAACTCACATAGCTATGGGTCAAAGAAAAATAAGGGAAATTAGAAAATACTTCATATTGAAAAATAATGAAAAATGTACTTATCAAAGCATATATATAGAAGCAACAAGGTCTGGCATAACACAGAGAACTATATTCAACACCCTGTGATAAAACATGCTGGTGTTTAGTCTTCAAGTTGTGTCCGACTCTTTTGTGATGCCATGGACTGTAGGCCACCAGGCAACTCTGTCCATGGGGATTCTCCAGGCAAGAATACTGGAGTAGGTTGTCATTTCCTCCTCCAGGGGATCTTCCCCACCCAGGGATCGAACCCTCATCTCTTGTCTCCTTCACAGGCAGCTTCTTTACCACTAGTGCCACTTGGGAGTCCCCAAGGCAGATTCTTCACCACTGAGCTACCAGGGAAGTGGCATAATGGGAAAGAAAATAAAAAAGAATGTCTAGATGTGGATATCTGAATCCCTTTCTACACAGCAGAGATTGGCACAACATTGCAAATAAACCGTACTTCAGTTTAGCTCAGTTCAGTCACTCAGTGTTGTTCGACTCATTGTGACCCCATGGACTGCAGCACAACAGGCTTCCCTGTCCATCACCAACTCGTGGAACTTGCTCAGACTCATGTCCATTGAGTCAGTGATGCCATCTAACCATCTCATCCTCTGTCGTCCCCTTCTCTTCCTGACTTCAATCTTTCCCAGCATCAGGGTCCTGGCCAATGAGTCCGTTGTGCACATTAGGTGGCCACAGTATTGGAGCTTCAGCTTCAGCATAAGTACTTCCAATGACTATTCAGGACTAACTTCCTTTAGGATAGACTGATTTGATCTTCTTGCAGTCCAAGGGACTCTCAAGAGTCTTCTCCAACACCATAGTTAAAAAGCATCAATTTGAGGCTAAACTTTCTTTATAGTTCAACTCTCACATTCATACATGACTACTGGTTCAATAAAATAATTAAATAAAAAAATATATAGAGAAATAATTGATAGATTTAGTCTTTTATGAAGAATATTATAGTATTTTCCTATTGAAACTGAAAAATAGAGTCTAAGAAACCAGTTTAAGAACTTAGAAAAGGAAGAATAGAATAAACCAAAAGAAAATAATGAGTAGGCAATATTAAATGTAAGAAATTAAAGAATAGAAAACAAGGAAATAGTAAGGAAGACAATCAAAGGTAAGGCTAATTCTTTAAAAAAATCTAATAAAATAGCTTTCGATAAGAGTGATCAAAACACAAAAATAAACAGTATTGTTAATGAAAAGACATACTTTTAGAAGCAGCAGATATTAAAAGCATGACAAATATAATAAGCTTGCTAGAAGCACATAAAGTACCACATCGGCTAATAGAGCGGTACTATGAAAGGTGCCGTCTTTTTAATCTGCTGTGATGAATTTTTCACAGAGTAAGTAGGAAGAAAGTGTATTCAAAAAGGTGAAATAGTTGGATATTTTTCCTATTTCATTTCTTTTATCTTTCTTTGTACCTATTTATTGAGGCTACCAGGCAGATGATTCTGCCTGTGAACCTGTAACTTGGGTTATCATATACATGATAAAATTATTGTTTTTCTTTTTAGAAAAGAAGAGATGCTTATTTTTCTATCATTTGCACCAAAAACTCCAAACATTTTAGGCTTTTTTTTTTTTTTTTTTTTTGGTCATTTGGGATTGTCCAATTCAATCTATTCTAAATTCTATGATATTAGTTGGAAAAACTGGAAAGGCAAAAACTATATTTCCTAGCTTTTTTCCCCTCTCTGCAACTAGTGTTTTTGTGTGTACATGTGAGTTTTGGCCATTTAGATGCATTTGTATGATGTTTGGAAGGTAGATATGAGGTGGAGGCCACATGCTTGATGTCTTTGATTTATCTCTACCTGGAAGTCCCTGGAAACGTGACTTGCTTGCAAAACAACTGTGTCTATGTCCAGATTTCAGTGTATGAGGATGCAAACATAGCATTGATAAGTTCTTGCTGTTAATTTCTAAACTCAGGAGCCTAGTCTCATGTTTCATTTTTTTTTTTCTCCTTCTGGGTCTAAGAAGGGCTCATGGTTGATGTTGTGGGTTCTTGATTTAAATTTCTATGTGGTGATAAATTTAGGGCATCAGTTACATGTTGTTTTCACAGATCTCCCCTAGAATCTGCTGCTCAGGAGCTTCCAGTGTTTAGGTACCTAATTGTCTGATTAATCTCTTCTTGCATTAAAATGTAAGGGATTGTTTCTTATCCTAAACCTTGACTACAACAGACTCAAATTCTTTGGATATTTCCTTCTTTATACAATAGAGCATTGTACTTCCTTGCCATAGATTTGACAGTAGAATCAGTGACAACTGAAGTACTGCTGATTTGTTTTCTTCTCTTGAATCCCTGAGTATCAGGGCAGAGAAAGCTAATCATTCAAAAATGTACAAAAACATCGACTTCAGCTTGACAGATCTCTCTGTCAGGATGAGTACTGCTACACTTGTAACACAATTTTCCTCTAGCTTTCTCCAGTCAGGTATGTGTTCAGTTCAGTTCAGTCACACAGTGACCCCATGAATCGCAGCACACCAGGCCTCCCTGTCCATCACTATCTCCTGGAGTTCACTCAAACTCATGTCCATCGAGTCAGTGATGCCATCCAGCCACCTCATCCTCTGTCATCCCTTCTCCTTCTGTCCTCAATCCCTCCCAGCATCAGAGTCTTTTCCAATGAGTCAACTCTTTGCATGAGGTGGCCAAAGTATTGGAGTTTCAGCTTTAGCATCAGTCCTTCTAATGAACACCCAGGATTGATTTCCTTAGAATGGACTGGTTGGATCTCCTTGCAGTCCAAGGGACTCTCAAGAGTCTTCTCCAATACCACAGTTCAAAAGCATCAATTCTTCGGCACTCAGCTTTCTTCACAATCCAACTCTCACATCCATACATGATCACTGGAAAAACCATAGCCTTGACTAGACGGACCTTTCTTGTAGTGTAGGTAAAAGACAGTGCCTGAAAAAAAAAAAAAGTCAGTGTCCATATGTGTGCCTATAATTAGCCAAATACAATACTAGGAGCATTTTTTGTGAACACTTCTCAGTGGAAACCTAAGTGATTATTTTTTAAAAATCAATGGATCTGATTAAGCTATAGTTCTTCATTTTTGTACATGATGTGATTGTGAAATCAGAAAGTGTACTCATTACTTCAGAGAGCTATCCACTCATTAATATTAATAACAAGTAGATTTTACCCTGAGAGATACTTGAACATGTCAACAGACTCTTGACCTAACCCATGCTCCTGGGAAGAATCAATAGGTGACAGGTGACAATTTATCTAAATCTATATACCTGCCATTTGATTTGCCTTAGTAATCTTGGGGTCTTTATTTTTAGTCAAGCTTGGTATAAAATAATCCCAAAGGAATTTAGCACTCAAGTTCTAGGGCATAACACTCGCTGTCAGCTATTCTTCCTGCCCAAAAGATATGTTGTGCTTCTCCTATTTTTTTTTTTTCATTAGTTTCAAGTGAAGTAGGATGAGAATTGAGTTTTACCATTTTCCAGTTTAATATATTACAAATTTAATTCTGTTTCAGTTAGAAAATAACCATAAATAGCATTCCACTCTGAAAACAAATTTGTTTGTGTAGCTCTATGAGATGGCTTTGGGATATCTTTGAATTAGTGATAAACCTATGGTGCTCTTTCTCCAATGGCCATAATATATGAGATCAAGAATCAGGGATGTGAACAACACAAAGGACTCAGTTATCAAATTAGACCCACACGAGTCATAGATCTTACCCAGTGATAAGCTTATCTTATAATTTCAGGGTTACAAATAAATTAAAGGCACAGATGAAGTAGGAGAGGTCCCATCTGGCTCCCCAGGACATTCCTTCCAGCATCAGTCATACTCACTCTGGCCTAGAGAAAGAGATGGTGTTTCTAATGACGTTGGCAGGGCAGTTCACACAAGGTATGTGTTGTAATATTTCCATTTCCCACCCTGTGTGTGCTCAGTTGCTTCTGTCACGTCCAACTCTTTCCACTCTATGAACTATAGCCTGCCAGGCTCCTCCATCCATGGGATTTTCCAGGCAAGAATACTGGAGTGGATTTTGCCATGCCATCCTCCAGGGGATCTTCCCAACCCAGGGATTGAGCACATGTCTCCTGCATTGCAGGTGGATTCTTTACCCATTGAGCCACCTAGGAAGCTCACATTCTCCACCTCATTTTGTACTAAAGTTTATGTGTTATTTTCAGATAGCCATGATTCACAGATTCATAACTTGTACCACATGGAACTCTAAGCCAGAGGCAAGGACATCTTGCTAAAGTATTCCACAGATGACGATTCTCTTCCTAGTCAATATTATTAGTTTATAATCTAAACTAAAAAATAGATATGTTTCTTTGTGAGTTAATTAGAGCAAATTGTTTGTCTTCTTTTTTCCCTGAGGTTTTCTCCTTTGATTCCTGTAATCAACAGAGACATTGATCATAAGCCAACTGCTTTACTCTCCCCAGAGTGGAAATATGTGTGGCTTCTTTCACTATTATCTTTAATAAACTACATGTAGAACTTTTGTTTCCCATCCCTGTAACTTCAAACTTTGCTGATCTAGAGGGCTTAGTACTTAAGACAAAAAATGCTTCCACCAGGGGACATATAATATCTCATTTAAATTGGAAGTTGAGATTCCTGCTTACTTTTCAGTTCAGTTCAGTCGCTTAGTCATGTCCAACTCTTTGCGACCCCATGGACTGCAGCAGGCCAGGCCTCCCTGTCCATCACCAACTCCCAGAGTTTACTCAAACTCATGTCCATCGAGTCAGTGATGTCATTCAACCATCTCATCCTCTGCCATCCCCTTCTCTTCCCACCTTCAATCTTTCCCAGCATCAGGCTCTTTACAAGGTTTTTACTTTAGGAAGTTACAATATTGATTGGGGTGTTTGTTTTAATATACCAATTGGAATGCTTTTACATAATTAGAGAGGGAGGATTATGTCTGAAATCCAGGAGATCCTCTGGGGTGCTTTATCCATTAAGAAAAATGAATGATAAACAATAGTAATCCAAAATGGGCAAAACCACTGAGGTCTCAGACCCTTTAGGAGTGACAAGGTAAAGAATTTCACCCCTCTTAAGTGCTGACTTACTGTGAAGGGAACGTGGAATGGGTTGTTGAAGTAGGAAATTATGACAACTATAGCTTCTGGCCAGTTAGAGAAATGAGGTTGCTACAGCTATACCTGTTGCCTTTTTGGTTATTATGTGGGTGTACATACACACTAACTGTGTTCTCTCTGCTTTCATCTCATGATTTTATTAAAAAATTGTTGGTGGTGATTAGCTTTACAATTTTTTTAAAGTTACTGATTATGCAATTTCTGCCAAATTCCAATATTCAAAATTACAGAACATTTTATTTGGAATCAGAGAACTCTAATAGTCTTAGCAAGAAGAATAAAGTTGGAAACATCATAGTCTTCATTTCAAATTATATGACAAAGCTATAATAATCAAAAGAATTTGGTACTGGCATAAAAACAGACACATAGACCAATGTAAAGCCATACAACATCAAACAGAAAACTTCTGCAAAAGAAAGGAAACAGCAAAATGAAAAGGTGATACATACCATGGTAAAGAATATTTGCAAACTGTCCTAACAGGTTAATATCTTATAAATAAAGAACTGCTACACCTCAGTAAGAAAAAGACATGTAACTTGATTAAAAAATGAAAAAAATTTGAATAGACATTTTTGCAAAGAAAATATACATATGACCAGAAGTATATGGCAGGTATATGAAAAGTACTCAGCAAAACTAATTGTTATGGGAATGCAAAGCAAAACCTCCATGAGATACCAACTCACACAGGTAAAAATGGTTGTTATCCAAAAGTGTTGATGACTACGTGGAGAAAAAGAAAACCTTGTATACTGTTGATGGGACTGTAAATTGGTACAACAATTATGAAAAATAGTATGGAGATTCCTCAAAAAATTAAAAATAGAGTTATCACATGATCCAGCAATCCCACTTCTGGGTATATATCCAATCTTGATCTCTTGGTTTTCTTTATTCAATTTATAAGTCAAACAGTTGGCATTTCTACTCTAAATACTCATGCGTGTGTGCAAGTCACTTGAGTCATGTCTGACTCTTTGTGACTCTATGGACTGTATTCTGCCAGGCTCTTCTGTCCATGGCCTTCTTCAGGCAAGAATATTGGAATGGGTTGCCATGCCCTCCTCCAGGGGATCTTCCTGACCCAGGGATCAAACCTGCATCTCTTATGTCTCCTGAACGTTGACTGTGGGTTCTTTACCACTATCACCACTTCAGATCAGATCAGATCAGATCAGTCGCTCAGTCGTGTCCGACTCTTTGAGACCCCATGAACCGCAGCACGCCAGGCCTCCCTGTCCATCACAAGCTCCCGGAGGTCACTCAGACTCACATCCATCGAGTCAGTGATGCCATCCAGCCATCTCATCCTCTGTCGTCCCCTTCTCCTCCTGCCCTCAATCCCTCCCAGCATCAGAGTCTTCTCCAATGAGTCAACTCTTCGCATGAGGTGGCCAAAATACTGGAGTTTCACCACTTGGGAGTCCCTAAAGACTCATATGCAACTTCGGTTCTAAGATATTATTTTGTATCACTCCATTGAAAATTTCTCCTCTCTGTACTCTCATTCTAATATTGTTAGTTTTATGTTGGACACTTCAGTTGGGCCAGTTTATCTTTACAAAATCCTTTCTTACTTGTATTTTCCATTTATTCATCTTTCTCAACTTTATGTTTCAACATTTAAATTAAGTTTTTATTTGGCAATAATATTTTTATTTTCCTAAGCTCTTTCTTTTTTTCCTGTCTACTCATTTCATCTTGTCTTTGCTTTTGTAGATATAGTCTAGAATTTCTTTCAAGACACTATAAGATCTTTTCATAAAAAAATTATTTACTATTCCCTAGATTGTCATTTTTGGATCTGCAGGGTTTTTTGTCTATATGTTTATTTTAATCTTTGTCATTTACTGTATGTGATATCTTTAGTGTTTGATATTTCTCACCTGTACATTTCTATTCAAAATGACATTGGTAAAGATGCTGTCTGATGTCTGCCTCCTATACACTTTGCTATGAGATATGTTGATGAGAAGTTGGACTGGGAAAATTTCACATAGCGGGCATTTGCTAAGGCAAAATGGAGAGTTCTCCTACTCAGCAAGTTTCTTTTCTTAAGAGATAAACACTGATTTGTTTAATTTTCCCTCATTAGTTTTTGCTGGTGATAAATACATTCTGGAGAAGACTTCCGAAAGTCCCCTGGACAAGGAGATCAAACCAGTCAATCTTGAGGGAAATCGGTCCTGAATACTCATTGGACATACTGAGGCTGAAGCTGAAGCTCCAGTATTTTGGTCATCTGATGAAAGCAGCTGACTCATTGGAAAAGTCCCTGATACTGGTAAAGAGTGAGGACAGGAGAAGAGGGAGTCAGAGGATGAGATGGCTGGATGGCATCACTGATGCAATGGACATGAACTTGGGCAAGGAAATGGTGAGAGACAGGGAGGTCTGGTGTGCAGCAGTCCACCTGGTCACAAAGAGTCAGACATGCCTGGGCCACTGAACAAAAACAGCATTCTGCATTCTTTACACTGAAATGGAAAGGCCCCTCGCTCCATATACATTGTTCAAGTGTTTTAATTCTCATACCTGTATTTTTTTTTTTTAATGTTGGTACCTCAAGTTGTTAAGTTTTTCTAGTGTCTATCCTCCCAAAGAAATTTGAAGTTATCTCAAATCTTTCAGTACCCCTAACCCTGCCAAATATTGCTACTTTAGTTCACATCCCTATAACGGCTTCCCTTGACTAGCATAACTCACTGTTTCACAAACTTCAGCCTCTTCCCAATTCAGTGGTAATTTCCCCTTGCTATCAGGGCATTCCACTTAAATAACAAATATAATTGTTTAACTATAATTCTTAAAATCCTCTTTCATCTCTCTACCAATTATAGAATTAATTTTAAACTCGTTTAGCTTACGAGTTTCTTAAAAATACACACCCAAACATAATACTTGAGTATGATTTTAAAAGTCAACTTATTTGGCTATATTTGGTTCTGTCTTTGTTAGACTACATGAGACTGTGAGTGAGGGGCCAGGATTTATTTATCTGTGTATCTAAATAAAAACATTGGTCTTACCAAAACCTATTATTTTATTAATTCATTCGAATCACTTTTTGAAACTAACTTATGTATCAAGTGTTCTTCTGGGAGCTAGGTGTACAATCTGAACAAGAGAGACAGAATTACTATTTTCATAAAGATATGTCAAAGACACCAAGTCTACGTACAAAGCTTTCCAGCTTTGTCACTCTCTACCTATCCATGCCCTAATACACAGAACTTTTCACCATTTTTATAAAACTTCCATTCTTATAATATGAGACTTAAAGACTCAAAATTGTTTGCTACCTTGAAATCATAAAATCAGGAACATCTATAATGGCCTAAGTATAAATTTCCCTCCTTACTCTGTTTCCATTGATAAGATTTCCTAGAGAAACAACCATACTTCTCAAGGAACCAGACACAGTTTTGGTTATCCCTGAGTAGGGGGCATTACTTCCCCAATAGCCATGGTATTATCCCAAGTCAGTGATATATCATCTCAAAAGAGTCAGGGGTATCTTACTTCTTTGATACTATAAAGCCTGCCTCCCACAGCTCCCATTTGCTCACTCCCTTCTTGAGTGCAACACCTGTGTGGCCCTGTGTGATGCAGTGTGATCCTCCTGGCTGTGAGTATAGGTGACTAACTGCAGTTGATCTCAGTTGTCCAGTGTTGGGTGATGTGTATTCAGCCATTCCTATAATTATAAGCCAAGAATCCTTTCTTCACCAGTGGGATGAATGAAAGATATTTAAAACAGTTCCTCTGACTGTAAACCTGTGCCGTTTCTTCATAGTTGATAAATAAAAGGATGTATCTAGTCTAAAGTTTCTTTTGTGAGGATTTCCTAACTTTTCAGGAAGGGTTGTTTCATTCTCTTTCTTCTTGCTGCAAGGTTGTTGTTGAATCATGCGAAGACACCAGAATTCTTGGCCCCTGGAGGAGAAGAATTCAATCCGGGACCCAGACGAGACTTGATCGCTCAGAGCTTCTGTGTAATAAAGTTTTATTAAAGTATAAAGGAGATAGAGAAAGCTTCTGACATAGGCATCAGAAGGGGGAAGAAAGAGTACCCTCTTGCTAGTGTTAACAATGAAGTTATATAATCCAAAGAATGTCTGGAGGTTGTAAAGACCTCATCAGACCTACTCCCATAATTTACATTTTAAGATAACAGTATTAGCCAGAAGATTTAATCCAGAGACTGTCCTCAGGCAGGATACATTATTGTTATATAATCCTAAGGAATGTAGAGAAGGAAGAAGTTTGTCCTTTCTTCCTCCTTGAGAATTCCAGACCCCTCTCTCCTTGGGAACCCCTAGACTCCTTATCAACCTGCCTAGGAACTGATTCTCTCATTGCTAAACGTTATTCAATCCTCTATGCCATGTCATAAATTTTTTATGTTTCTGTTATTGTCTTCTTCCTCATGGTGAGTATCTGAATGAAGAAAAAAGTCTTTGTATTCCCAGTATCTAGTAAAATGAATGCATTAATTTATCTAACAAATGCTTCTTAGCAAATAGTGTATTCAGATATAAATTCTTCTTTAAACAAACTCACAGTTATTTAGAAAAATTGCACTGTTCCAGCCTCCATGATTTAAAGTCCTATAGTTGAGAAAAACTTAGTAAAACAAAGTTGTAAGTCAGTTTGATCTCTCAAATAACTGATACATATAAAGAAAATAAACATGTTATAATATGGTTAAATTAGAATGTCTTTAGTTAAATTGTATACTGTTTTGGAGATCTCACTTTTTATGATAGCATATTTATATAACTAAAATTTTAAAGACTCAGTAGAAAAACAGATTGAAAGGGAAAGTACATGTTTTAAAATATGTTTCAAATAGTTCCCGAGAAGTCTAGCACATTCAGGGAATATAATTATGTAGAAATTGCTGAAAAGCTATTTGAAGTAAAAGCATGACAATCTCTATTCCATTCAGATAGCTTCATTAAGTGGAAATAATAAAAAAGCCATTGGAACTTTCCATCATCATTTCTGAACATTTTATTAAATCCCTAATGAACAATGGAAGGCAGAATAGACAAAGTCGCACATTGTTAAACTCTTGTGCCAAAAGTTTTGAAAAAAAGTCTAGGAATTAGATTCTGATAGATTTCTATGTTAGTCAGTAAGTAACTTAATTTGCCAGTGGAAAGAATAAACTATCTCTATCGTTTGTGCTATGATTTCATCATATTCTTTTGTAAGAGAAAAAGAGAGGGAAAGCAAATACAATAGACAAATGAAAAGGAAAGGAAAAGACAATGAGTGAGATACAGAAGGAGAATTTCCTTTAGTTTTCAGTAAAACAATTACAACATACTGTAGACTACATGATTCTAAATAATGACAAAAGAGGCAACATATCTCATTGACATTTCTTATAGGAATCCTTGTTAAATGAAAGATGTATTAAAGAATGACATCCCATAGTGATGTATCAACTTGTAGCCCAAATCTAGTAGGCTTTTCCATGTCTATGTTTTTCCTGTGGTCTCTCAGTTGTGTCTGACTCTTTGTGACCCCATGGTCTGTATAGCCCTCTATCCATGAGATTTCCCAGGCAAGACTACTGAAGAGGGTAACCATTTCCTTCTCCAGGGAAACTTCCCAACTCAGGGACTGAACCTGCTTCTCCTTCACTGCAGATGGATTCTTTACTGCTGAGCCACCGGGGAAGCCCTTTTCAATGTCTAATTGAATTAACTATTACAATGTAATAAACCACCTCAAATCTTAGTGGCTTAAAACAGCAGCCACTGATTTAGTTCATGACTTTCCTGGATAGCAATTGAAGCTGGACTCAGCTGAGGAGTTTTTCTTCTTATCTGGGCTCCTGAACAGCTTTGCTGATCTTGGCTGGACTTTGTCATCTGTCTAGGACCTTGGGTAGGACAACTGGGTCAACTCAGCTCTAGTTCACACAGTCTCAATATCCATCAGATTAGCCCAGGCTTCCTCATGTGGTGGTGAGGCAGAGTTCCAGCAGAGAAGGAAGCATGCCCTTCTTCAGAACTGCTACGTGATTACATTTGCTTCATTTTATTTGCCAAAGCAAACCACAAAGTCAGCTCAGTTTCAAGGGGTAGAGATTCAAGGACTTAAAAGGTTGCAAACACAGGAAGGAATAAAAGGTATGGTCATTTTTGTAATCAACCACATAAGTATACAGAAAATGGAGATCACTGACAGCAAAGTTCTAGAAACAATGATGACAGAGATAAAATACTTCAACATCAGAAGTCCTTTCAGAATTAGTTTTAAAGTTTTTAAATATTTAAGTTTTTATTTCTATTTTGACTTCTTCTCAAAATTGTTGATGAATTGGATATAAAAGCAGTAGATCTTACTGAAAATATAAATATAAGCTCACGTACAAAGAAATATAAATTTAGTTGCCAGTTCTTAGGACACAGTCACATAATCTTGAACTGATGATATTCTAACCATAAATTAATTTTCCAGTTATTATTCCATGTCCTATTTACTTTAGGTTAGTGCATCTGAATATAAAGCTTGTCCTAATAAATTTGACATTTTATTCACATTATTTTTAGGATGTAATATTTCAAAAGGTCTAGTAAACAGCAATTTTAAAAAGCCATGACTGCAGTTTTCAGTTTCATTTGTTCTTAGAGAATAATATTTCTAGAATCAGCCCTAGTAATTGACAAGAGAGTAGTTTTTTTTTAAACATTGTTTTTTCTTTCTACAAATACTTGCTTCTTTTTAAAAACATTTGGTGATTGCAGCCATGAAATTAAAAGACGCTTACTCCTTGGAAGGAAAGTTATGACCAACCTAGAGAGCATATTCAAAAGCAGAGACATCACTTTGCCAACAAAGGTTCCCCTAGTCAAGACTATGGTTTTTCCTGTGATCATGTATGGATGTGAGAGCTGGACTGTGAAGAAGGCTGAGTGCCGAAGAATTGATGCTTTTGAAGTGTGGTGTTGGAGAAGACTCTTGAGAGTCCCTTGGACTGCAAGGAGATCCAACCAGTCCATTCTAAAGGAGATCAGCCCTGGGATTTCTTTGGAAGGAATGATGCTAAAGCTGAAACTCCAGTACTTTGGCCACCTCATGTGAAGAGTTGACTCATTGGACAAGACTCATGCTGGGAGGGATTGGGGGCAGGAGGAGAAGGGGATGACAGAGGATGAGATGGCTGGATGGTATCACTGACTTGATGGATGTGAGTCTGGGTGACCTCCGGGAGTTGGTGATGGACAGGGAGGCCTGGCATGCTGCGATTCATGGGGTCGCAAAGAGTCGGACACGACTGAGCAACTGATCTGATCTGATCTGATGCCAGGTCTTTGCTGCAGCAAGTGGGATCTTTAGTTGTTGACATGTGAATTCCTAGTCACCACTTGTAGGATCTAGTATCCTGACCAGGATTGCACCCTGGGTCTTTATATTGGGAGTATTAGCCACTGGACCATCAGGGAAGTTTCAACAAGCGATTTTTAAAAGTTTTCTCTGTTGTAGCTAAAAAAGTAATACTTTTACTTAAGTGAATATATTAACAATAGAATTTCAAAATGAGTGTTCAGAAACATATCATCAGAAACTTGATCATAAAGTAGAAACAAAGTAAATTTTTTGCAGCTTTTCCCAGAATATCTTTCTCAGCTTCCATCAGATAAAGACTGACTATGGGAAGGAAAACTGAAATGTGCATGCATTACATTTACTAACGTTTCTTACTGGCTGCCTCAGAAAGCTGAGAATTATAACGTCAATCCAAAGTTAAGATCCAATTCAGATAATGCATGTCCATAGATAATTATCATAAATATTTATTTTATTGATAATCCATTTTCATTATTACAAGCCAACCAAATCACTGCTAAAATGAATTGACACAAGAATTCTGAAGTTTAAAAAAAGAAGTTACTTATACATGAACTGCTGACAGGAAGGAGTATCAGTAGATGCACTAGTGTTATTTTCTTATGTAGAGCAGTGACTAAACTCGTCTCTGGAGTAGAGGAGGTAGCACAATGAAATTGCTTTTCTGTAATCCAAATTATAAAGCATGCCATTGTTGAAAATTACGTTTGACTTTTTCTGTTACTTGGAGGCCAAGTAGCAGTTAAACTTTTACGATGAAAAAGGAAGAGAATTTTGCTTAACTTTTAGCTAAATTCAGTGAAATGTATGAAGCATTATAAGAATTTTTTCCTTTATCTTAGTATACAGCCTAAAGGGGGAACAACAACAACAACAACTTGGAGAACAACTGAGTTGAAATACAGTATTCAACAAATGGCATTTCAGTGATCTGCAATTTGGTCATTATTAGGGTGATCAACCACACCCACCATGGGCTGTTGCCTTTGGAGAGTGAGATAGAATGTAATATGGAAATTTCCATTTTACTACAGGCTAAATCACACTTATTCGAATCTAGCTTTTAGCAGCACTATTTTTTTTTCCCTCATGGATTTCATAAAAAAAAAAAAAAAGACTAACCCCCAAACCTGCAGTGTTAGTGCCTCAATCTGAATGAGCATGCTTAACTAAGAAAACTTCTTTCCCAAGACCACACATTTATATATTTTGATTATCATTTTAAATTTCGTTGTCCAGTGAAGCAAAGCAGAATAAAGTATTTTCCTTAAAAATCAATTAAAAGCCTCTTTACAGGACATTAAACCATTAAATTATTTTCAGAACTTGTTACAAGGTTAAATTCTTTATTATGAAAATAGGACCAGAACATTTTGAGATTGTTTTCTACTAACAGAATACCAGGTGGCTATCAAGATTACTATTCAAAACCATTAGTTCAAGGTATCTGTGGTATGCATAACATGCAAACAGCTTTGTTAAACTGTTCAGACTATGAAAAATACAGTGCTTTTCCAAGTCAAACTTGCAACTGGGTGGAAAGGCTAAATATTTTTCTCTTTATGTTTTCTTAAGGTTGTAAAATGTCAACATTATGTAAATTGAACATTAAAATGATAAATAGTAAACTTAATGAGAGGCAAATGGCATTTTCATTTTTTACTAAATTGCAATATTCACATATATTATGTAATATTTTTGATGACTAAATTTCAATAGTTTGTTATATCAATTTAGTTAACTTCTTAGAGACTTTTGCCCACACACAATAACTTGCAAGTTAGTATAATACTGCTTTAAGAACTGAGAACTGACCAGCATTTATCACATGGAGTAAGTCATGTAAAGGGTACTGAATGATTTAACTTTTCAAGGGTTTCCGCTGACTGGCCAAGCCCTCTGATGTAATTTCATTCTTATGAGCTATAATTGTAACTGGGGTTGCTTGAAAGCAAGAAAAAGTGCCACAGTTTTAATGTCCATCTTATTCCCTAAGCAGATGTTCTTTCTGGAACTCCAGTTGGAATTCAGCATTTTTGTATTTCAAGACAAGGTTTATTAAGGAAAAATGAATTAGGAAAAATGAAGTGCATTGCTCATGTGGCCTTAAACATTTTCCTCAGAGGGCAAGTAATGGTTGTCTTAATTCCCTCCTTGACTTGGAGAACTTGGTTCTTATTTGACCAGGCTGATGGATTAGAGGCACAAGTCCTCATCGAAGACCATGGAAAAGTGATGGATAAATCAGATATGGTTCATGGGCTCCATGTAATAAAACCAATCCAGGATAAATTTAGCCAAATCAAATTTATTGTGAGGCTGGAGAAATGAAACTTAATGGGCAACATTTATTGGGTACTTGATAAACGCCGAGAGCTGTTCTCAGCGTTTTACATGGATTATCTTATTTAATCCTTTCAACAACCCTATTAAATATGATATTGCTGTTCTTTTTTCACAGCTGAAAAAATATAAGCACAGAGAATTAAACAAATTGCCCAAGATTATATAGCTAGTATGGTAACAGGCCCAGGATAGGAATCAGTGCTGCCCTGGGAGACTGCATAAGAAATTACCTACTCACCTGTCTTTCCCAAGAGGAGCAGCTGGGCTAAGTGTACACTAGACATTTTCAAGACTTGGAAGCTCTCTCTCCAAGATTCAGAGGCCCTTGAAAGTCATTCTATTGACCTAACGTGGGTCTTAACTGAGTCCAAAATACTTTGAAAGGATTCTTACCATAATACATCCAATGAGGGGTAGCTAATTCCCCAAAAGGAATTAGAAATGCTCTTAGGGAGAGGAATGGATGCTGGGTCATCCCCTAAAAATTAAATCCCTTCTACACTTGAAAAATAATGAGACTAAAAAAATCAAATCTCATCTTTTGCAAAACAATCAAGGAGGTTGTTAGCTCCAGGGGAACCAAGACAAGGAATAAAGCTAAGATTTTAGAATTAAAACCATGCTGCTGCTGCTGCTAAGTCGCTTCAGTCGTGTCCGACCCTGTGCGACCCCATAGACGGCAGTCCACCAGGCTCCCCCGTCCCTAGGATTCTCAAGGCAGGAACACTGGAGTGGGCCGCCATTTCCTTCTCCAATGCATGAAAGTGAAAAGGAAAGTGAAGTCAGTCAGTCGTGTCTGACTCTTAGCGACCCCATGGACTGCAGCCCACCAGGCCCCTCCATCCATGGGATTTTCCAGGCAAGAGTATTGGAGTGGGTTGCCATTGCCTTCTCCAATTAAAACCATGAGACCATGCATAACCAAAGGAGATCAAGGGTTTCTTAAAACATCAGCTGTAACTACAACCTGATTTTATAATACATACATGAATTACATGGCCACCAAAGCATACACTGAAGAGGACTAAATTCATTCTTCAAATGAGAACTGTGTAGTGTTTATTCTCCAATTAATTTTATCACATAACTAGCTATAAACCCTATACAAAAGTGTTCATATAGTGACTCTCTTAGCTAGGAAACTGATAAATCTCTTAGCAGGACATTTTTTTTTTTTCTTTCTTTCTCGGTTAGGGTTCTGTGTTGTCCACACAGACATACTTACTTATGTCATGCACTGTCTCTTTCTTTTATAAAGATTGACATAAAAATAGATCAGCACTGGGAAGTTCAAAGAGACATCCCTTCTTAACTTATAAATGCTTCAACATGGTTAGATTATGATATATAGTTCCTTGACAGGAACTTGGATTAAAAGGGTGGTGTGAGATTTAGCTGTTTTCCCTGTTAATTCTTTTAATTCAATATCTCAAAGGAGAACTTTCGATGAAAAGATGATAGTGGGAAGTATTAACGCTTTAACCCAGTTGAAAAATAATCAATTAAAAAGAAAAATACACAAAAATAGTGATGAAGGCTGGAACTGTATGTAGAGGGGAAAACATGAAAGGAGAGAAAGGCCATGGGCTGTTAAGGAGTTGGGATTTATTCTTAATGTCATATCTCAAAATGATTTTTGAAAGTAAAATATGAGAAATTATGATCATATCTTAGAATTCTTAAAACAAGAAATTCTCATTCAGCAATGAGCAAATGAATGAGCTACTGTCTTATTTTCCCCTTGTCATTCAAACATTTTGGAGAAAACATATAGCTACTATCCATGTCTTTGAAACTGCTCCCCTCAAGGGATCATGAACTTCTTTGAAGTTGACAAATCCATATGGTCATTTTCAGTCTTCATCATGTTACCTTCTTTAGTAAATTGACTTCTGTATCTTCTTTTTCAAATCCTTTCTCACTTAAAATATAAAAAATATTTTTATCGCTGTATTGCATTAAAAAGTTTTGAAAAATTATTTTGTACTAAAAGAATTATAGTGAAAAATAATGGTTCTAATCACCAACTAGTATTACCCTTCCCCATAACTCAGCAGATGAAAACATTTTCTATTGTTTTGATGTTTCTTTGGTATTTACCATCATATTTGTAAGTGGTATTCCTACACTACCACCTCATTTTCAATTCTCTCAATAGACATATCAATTTTAGTAACTTTTTTTTTTTCATTTTATGTTCCATATTCTTCATCTAGTTGTATCATTGCAATATAAGTTTACATTGGGACTTCCCTGATGGTCCAGTGGTTAAGGCCCTGTGCTTCCAACAGAGAGGGTGAAAGTTCAACCTCTGGTCAGGGAAAAGACATCCTACATGTCATGCAGTGCAAACCAAAAAAAAAAAAAAAAAAAACAGACAAGTGTATTTAAAAAAAAAAATCCAATATAATGATACATAAATTTTGGAAGAAAACCATATTTATCATCTTCATAGCAATTTAAATATAATTTATTTCTGTTCCAAATAGTATCTATGATTTTATTTTCAATACCAAAGAAACATTTCATGCAAAGATGGGCTCGATAAAGAACAAAAATGGTTTGGACCTAACAGAAGCAGAAGATATTAAGAAGAGGTGGCAAGAATACACAGAAGAACTGTACAAAAAAGATCTTCACGACACAGACAATTACGATGGTGTGATCACTCACCTAGAGCCAGACATCCTGGAATGTGAAGTCAAGTGGGCCTTGGAAAGCATCACTACGAACAAAGCTAGTGGAGGTGATGGAATTCCAGTTGAGCTATTCCAAATCCTGAAAGACGATGCTGTGAAAGTGCTGCACTCAATATGCGAGCAAATTTGGAAAACTCAGCAGTGGCCACAGGACTGGAAAAGGTCAGTTTTCATTCCAATCCCAAAGAAAGGCAATGCCAAAGAATGCTCAAACTACCGCACAATTGCACTCATCTCACACGCTAGTAAAGTAATGCTCAAAATTCTCCAAGCCAGGCTTCTGCAATATGTGAACCGTGAACTTCCTGATGTTCAAGCTGGTTTTAGAAAAGGCAGAGGAACCAGAGATCAAATTGCCAACATCCGCTGGATCATCGAGAGAGCAAGAGAGTTCCAGAAAAAAATCTATTTCTGCTTTATTGACTATGCCAAAGCCTTTGACTGTGTAGATCACAATAAACTGTGGAAAATTCTGAAAGAGATGGGAATACCAGACCACCTGATCTTCCTCTTGAGAAATTTGTATGCAGGTCAGGAAGCAACAGTTAGATCTGGACATGGACCAACAGACTGGTTCCAAATAGGAAAAGGAGTATGTCAACGCTGTATATTGTCACCCTGCTTATTTAACTTCCATGCAGAATACATCATGAGAAACACTGGACTGGAAGACACACAAGCTGGAATCAAGATTGCTGGGAGAAATATCAATAACCTAAGATATGCATTTGACACACCCTTATGGCAGAAAGTGAAGAGGAACTAAAAATCCTCTTGATGAAAGTGAAAGTGGAGAGTGAAAAAGTTGGCTTAAAGCTCAACATTCAGTAAACGAAGATCATGGCATCCAGTCCCATTACTTCATGGGAAATAGATGGGGAAACAGTGTCAGACTTTATTTTTCTGGGCTCCAAAATCACTGCAGATGGTGAGTGCAGCCATGAAATTAAAAGACGCTTACTCCTGGGAAGGAAAGTTATGACCAGCCCAGATAGCATATTCGAAAGCAGAGACATTACTTTGCCAACAAAGGTCCATCTAGTCAAGGATATGGTTTTTCCTGTGGTCATGTATCAATGTGAGAGTTGGACTGTGAAGAAAGCTGAGCACCAAAGAATTGATGCATTTGAACTGTGGTGTTGGAGAAGACTCTTGAGAGTCCCTTGGACTGCAAGGAGATTCAACTAGTCCATTCTGAAGGAGATCAGCCCTGGGATTTCTTTGGAAGGAATGATGCTGAAGCTGAAACTCCAATACTTTGGCCACCTCATGTGAAGAGTTGACTCATTGGAGAAGACTCTGATGCTGGGAGGGATTGGAGGCAGGAGGAGAAGGGGATGACAGAGGATGAGATGGCTGGATGGCATCACTGACTCAATGGTTGTGAGTCTGAGTGACCTCCGGGAGTTGGTGATGGACAGGGAAGCCTGGTGTGCTGTGATTCATGGGGTTGCAAAGAGTCGGACATGACTGAGCGACTGATCTGATCTGATGTCATCTGATCTGATATGATTTTAAAAATTGTCTCATTATTTTATTGGGATAATTCTGTATGTATCACTTCTGTAAACTATTTCTCAATACAATTTTCCATTTGGACAAGACATATTATTTCAATTACTTTTTTGCTTGGTATATTTTTCTGGAACACTCAATTATTTATCTTGAGAATTTTTGCCATTTGGCTACTGTGTTAGTATTTCTCATTCTGGGTTTGCTCTTTTCTTGGTGACATATGTTTTACTAGTAAGTAGTTTTTTGAAAATATGCCAATGGGAGGTAAATGTGAGAATTGCATAATTAAAAGATGACTTTATTTTATTTACTCATTTTGTTGATAGTTTAAATAGGGGAAGAGA
Organism: Tragelaphus eurycerus; assembly: GCA_935064755.1. Taxonomy (NCBI): domain Eukaryota; kingdom Metazoa; phylum Chordata; class Mammalia; order Artiodactyla; family Bovidae; genus Tragelaphus; species Tragelaphus eurycerus. The sequence goes on from CAKXYN010000041.1 coordinate 17,309,186, forward strand.
TCTATACTGAACCTCATTTTCAGTCATAATTTTGAAAGAATGACTTCAATGTCTTATGGTTTATGGTCTTGCCTTTATGATAGTTTAAATAGGGGGAGAGACCTACATTGACTCTTATTTTCACTTGAAATTTTGAAAGCATGACTTCATTGTCTTATGATTTCTTGTCTTTTCTTTGAAAAGTCTGATGAGATTGACATCTTCTATTTCTTCAGTGTGACTTTACTTCTCTCTTGGGGAGGTTTTATGGAATTTGTTTTTATTCTTTTGTTTTGAAATTTTATAATAATGTGTCATAATATAAGTGTAATGTTTTTTTTTTTAATTTTTAAATTTTTATTGGAGTTTAGTTGATTTACAATGTTGTGTTGGTTTCAGGTGTACAGCAAAGGGAATCAATTACACACACACACACACACACACACATTATATATATATATATATATATATATATATATATATATACCCCTTTTTTGATTCTTTCCCCATATAGGTCATTACAGAGCATGCAGTAAAGTTCCCTGTGCTATACAATAGGTCCTTATTAGTTATCTATTTTGTTTTGTTTTGTTGTTTGAAGTTATTTTGGTACATCTAAATTTGTTCACTTCTATTTTTTCATTGTTCATCTTCTCTTTTAGGATACCTATTTTCCCACTTTGCAAAAGTGGGGAAATTTCTCAAGTATTATTATTTTGATTTTTATAATTTTATCTGTTTTTTTAAATTTTTATTTATTTATTTAAAAAAAATTTTTTTTGCTTAACTTTACAATATTGTATTGCTTTTGCCATTCATCAAAATGAATCCGCCACAAGTATACGTGTGTTCCCCATCCTGAACCCTCCTCCCTCCCCATACCATCCCTCTGGGTTGTCCCAGTGCACCAGCCCCAGGCATCCGTTATCAGGCATCATACCTGGACTGGCGACTTGTTTTAGATATGATATTATAAGTGTAATGTTTTTGAACTATTTGGGTGTTTGTGTAGGCCTTTCTTAGAGCTTAGAGGGTTGTCAGTTTGAGAAAATATTATTTTCTTATTCTTTCAGAGATTCTCTTTCTTTATATTTTTGTTCTGAAATTCCAATTGGTTCAATGCTTTGTGTTCTAAAAATGTTCTCTTTCTTTCCCATTTAAAAACCTTTGATCATTCCCCTGCCTTTTGGAGGTTTCTGCTATTATATATTCCAAATCCTGAATTTTTAACATACTTTTTAGCTATCATATACCGGGGTCCAGCCCCAGTTGGATCCAGGGATTCCCTCAGGAGGATGGCCTCAGTGAATAAAGGGATAGCGTCAGTGGAGAGAATCAGAGGCCTAATTATAAATGATTTATGTGGGAAATTAATATACCCCCACGCTCCAATTACTTTGGCCTGAAGAAAGAGTAGAGACAAAAGGAAAGAAAAGGAGATGAGAAATAACAACACGGGGAGACCGAGCTTAGTGAGCAGGGTCCGTAGCTTTATTTCCAGCAGGGGCTTTTATACCCAAAGTTGTACATAAATGATAATAGGGGATGTAAAGTCATGCAAGGTCAGCAGACCTTGAAACCAGGCTTTTCTTCAGATACAAAGGCTTTATGATTTACATCATCTTTTGATCAGGAGACCTGCTAACATTTTTCTTCTGATAAGAGTTAGGCAACCAGAAAAACTTATTTTCTCCAAAGGTGACTTTTTTTTTTAGAGTTTAGTACTACTCCCCAAAAGCACTAGGCAGAGTTGCATTCCTATAGGGCAAAGATGCAGTGGGGGTAATTAAAGAAGAATTTATTAGCTTAGAAGTCTAAGGTTATTATTAACATTAAAGTTTCTACATATATATATATATTATATATCAACTATATTAATCAATACACTTTCAGGGACATAGTGGGTGGAAAATATGGAAACTTGGCAGCAGGCATTAACTCAACAAAGAATTCTTCTATTGATTCTATTTTGACATTTTCTAACTCCCTGGGAGGCTCTGCATTGTTAAAGTAACTGAGTCTCCTTGTACCTCATATGGTTGCTGCTGCTGCTGCTGCTGCTGCTAAGTTGCTTCAGTAGTGTCTGACTCTGTGTGACCCCAGAGATGGCAGCCCACCAGGTTCCCCTTGGGAGACTATAAACAATCACATGCATAGCTGTAGGAGTCCGGAAACCTGTTAGGCAGGTTAGAAGGCTTTCGTAGGGGATCACAACTGGAACAGACCTTATTATACCCTGGAGACTTAGTAACTAGAGCTCTAAGTTGCTTTTTTCACAGATAAGAGTGGTTGGGGATAGCCCCTCGTGACTGTCAAAGGTGTAGGGGAAAGTCATGAAGCAGTAAAACAGACAGACTCAGGTTTTGGAGTATACGCTCAGGCAGGCCCAGAGGGGCACCCCTCGAGTTCCGGCTCCCCTTGCCCACCAGATCTCTCCCACATGACCTTGTCATGGGGTGGGGACTCCCATGCTGGCTCCCGGCAATCATACTTTTTGATAGTTCGCTATCTTCAAATGTTTATTTTTAGCACCAATCTATAAAGTGACTTAGCACAGACGTATTTCTTTTAGGTTATGACATCTTTTCTTTTCTCTATTGTTTCTTTTTCTTGTGAGCTTCTTCTCTCTGCATCTATCTCCCTCCTTCTCCCTCTCTCCCTTCACATTCCTCCTCCCTCCCTGCCTTTCTTTGTATGCCTTTCTCAAACATCTTGGCCACTATTATACTTTTGGACTAAGATGCTAACAATCTGATGGCAGGCTCTGTATGTACTGGCAAGGCTTGGAGAAAAGGCAGAACTTGATTTGGGTGAAGGATTCCTAGTTTTCTGTTGGTAAGCCCTGAATGTCTATATCTGTAGGTATTTCCCTGGATAGCTTAATTTCTCCTGATAAGAATGCTTTCATCTCCTGCCTGAGGTGGAGTTAGTGTGTCAATGAGAATGTGAATGTAGTATAAGCATGGTTGTTGGCATTCTGGTACTGGGAGAGGGACAGTGATGGGTCAGGCATTTCGTTTGCCACAAAGAGCTTTCACTTAATCCCTATCTTTATGGCAAGCTATCTACCTGCTCTCCTTTTTGATTCCCAGTTCTTCCAGAGATTAAATTTCAGTCTACCAAGGAGGTCACTGAGGGTTAAGTGAGGAAGAAAGGGCAAGGATTTCCTCCTCTGCCATCTTGCTGGCATCCCTGTTCTCTCTTCCCTCTTAAGAAAGTCCTCAAAGGTTGTACAGACCTCAGACTCTGTAGTCACAATAACTGTATCTGCAATTTAGGGTAAGTTACTTAAACTCTGTGAAACTTATCCTTAAAATGGAACTGATAATAGTAGTACTCTATTAGGTTGTGAGGATTAAACATATCATATTATAATGATATTATTAGCTAAGATCTATAACAGGTAGCGCTAATGGTAAAGAACCCATTTGCCAGTGCAGGAGACATAACAGATGTGGGTTGGATCCCTGGGTTGGGAAGATGCCTTGGAGAGGGAAATGGCAACCCACTCCAGTATTCTTGCCTGGGAAATTGCATGGATAGAGGAGATTGGCGGGCTATAGTCTATAGAGTTGTAAAGAGTCAGACACGACTGAAGCGACTTAACACACACACACCCAAGATTCATGACTTATTTGCTGTACTTTGTCCTTAGTATTATTTTACATGAATTTTTAAGAATTGATTACTGAAGGAAGGCATTCTGATAAACTTAAATTCTAAATGACTTCCTTAGTAGTTGAAATTATGCCCTGTACTTTTATATATGAATGTGAGATTTAGCAATTAAAGTTAGTTGCAGCAGATTGAGAGTCTGAGAACTACATCTTCATCCTGTTTTAGATGAAAAACATTTTATTCCATATAGAAGTAATATGACTCAATTTGGTAAGTGATGGTAACATAACAGCATGATCTGAGACATTCTTAATAAAATTAAATAACCTATGGCTTATGAACTGACCTAGTAGTACTGGTTTGGTACTAAAAATATTGGTTTGTGCAATGCCTACCTCAGTGGAATTGTATACCCTAGAGAATATTCATTTATTTTCAAGTAAAACTAACAGCTTATATAATATAATGCTATTATATATAGTGTATATGATATGAATATTTTATATTGCATTATAATTTATATATATTATATTTATATTGTATATGTACCATATATATTATATATATATTGTATATATTGTATATGTATTACATACATATAATGTGTCTCTGGACCATCCATATTAATTTTCATTTAAGAGTCTCACCAGGAATTAACTCTTACTTACATATAATTGTGTCTTAAAATTCATCTTCCTTAATCTACCAGATGAATGATATACAGAGAACTCTGATATCCTGGTACCTCCAGAGGGTCCTATATTCAAGGCCAGAATTTTATGGAACAAATTAGATAAAGCAGCACACCCTGCCTCCACTCCTTGCCAATGTTCTCTTTTTAACCCCTTCCTTTCTAATCCCAGTTTCCTCATTCCACTGAAATAACATCCATTAGGACCACCTCTGATCCCCATTTTCCCTGTTAGTCAACATTTCTCGTCTTACTTGGCTTCTCAGCAGCTTTCTCACTTGACCTTGTTCTTCTTGAAACACTGTCATCTTGCCTTTGGAATACCATGTTTACTCAGTTGTCAGTCATCTTTTCTGGTTTCCTTTTCTGTTTCCTCCTGTTTCATTCTTTGAATTTTGATTTTCCCAGTTCCTCTTTTTTTGCCTAAGTGCTCTTTTTTTTTTTTAAAAATCCACTTTTTCATTTAAATGATCTTTTTACTTCATCTTATATAATTCTGCAGCTTGAAGTATAATTTATGTGTTGTGTGCTCATGTGTTCTTAGTTGCTTTAGTCGTGTCTGACTTTTTGCGACCCCATGGACTATAGCCTTCCAGGTTCCTCTGCCCATAGAATTCTCCAGGCAAGAATACTGAAGTAGGTCACCATGTCCTTCTCCAGGGGATCTTCCGATGGATTTGTTACTGCAAGCGTCACATGGGAAGTCCGATTTATTTGTTGCTGTTTCTCAAAAATGTACATTCAAGTTTAATATCGTATCTCTCTTTTTTAGAATCATAGTTATTTTTATTTCTTCTTGGGCTGTGCCTTGAGGCATGCAGGAACTTCACCAATCAGGGGTAAGCAATGTGAACATGGAGTCTTAATCACTAAACCACCAGGGAAATCCTTACGTCTTCTCTTGAACTTAAGTTTTATTTTAAATATTTACCAGCTATATTATCGGAGAAGGCAATGGCACCCCACTCCAGTACTTTTGCCTAGAAAATCCCCTGGACGGAGGAGCCTGGTAGGCTGCAGTCCATGGGGTCGCTAGGAGTCTGTCACTTTCTCTTTTCACTTTCCTGCATTGGAGAAGGAAATGGCAACCTGCTCCAGTGTTCTTGCCTGGAGAATCCCAGGGACGGGGGAGCCTGGTGGGCTGCCGTCTATGTTGAACAGGACTGAAGCGACTTAGCAGCAGCAGCAGCTATATTATATTATCCATAGCCAAAACAGAACTTTTGATTTGTTACCTACACCTCCAAACTTTAACCTCCACTACCTCAATAATGGCAACAATGTCACAAAGTAACTTAGGTCATTTTCTTCAGAGGCATTATTGAATCTTATTTTCCTTATATCTCACATCTAATTTGTCAGCACCATCTTCAGAAACATCTCAAATCTGATCCATTCTCTTTACTGTTCTACAATCCTTCAAGCTCCCTTGTGTTTTTCCTTGGAGAATTTTCCAAATCACCTCCATAATGGTCCTATAATAAATTATAACATATCAATGACTAGGTCATATCACTCTTTTGTTTAACCCTCTATTATATATAATATAGGGCTTCCCTGGTGTCTCAGATGGTAAATAATCTGCCCACAATGTGGGAAACCTGGGTTTGATCCCTGGGTTGGGAAGATCCCCTGGAAGAGAGCATGGGAATCCACTCATTGGAATATTCTTGCTTGGAGAATCGCCATGGACAGAGGTGCCTGAGAGGCTACAGTCCATGGGGTTGCAAAGCATCAAACATGACGAGCAACTAAGCACAGCACATATATAATATGATTAGAATTAAGTAGTGTGCTTAGCTTGGTCTATAGGGCTTTGCCTGGTTGGGACATTACCTCTTAGTTCATTTCCAATGTGCTCCAGATGAATCATCTCTCTCTCCTTCTTTCAGACATGTCAAACTTCCAAGTCTTTATTTGTACTTCCCTTTGCCTGGACACTTCTTCCCCCAAATCTCTACATTGCTGACCCTCTCTCTTCATTCAGTTCTCAGCTCTAAGGCCATCTCTGCAGAGCCATCTTCTAAGCTAAATAAAGAACCTCACTCTCCTCCTTGTTGTCCAATCCTTTACTCTCTTATTTCTTCATGGCCTTTATCATTATCTCTGATGAGCAAAGAAGGCAAACTCTCACTAAGATATAGGCTTGGTGAAGAGGAGAGTTTGACTTTTTTAAAAAACCATGATATTTAGAGCCTAGAACAATGTCTAGCAAGAGTGTTTGATGAATATCAGATGAAAGAATGAATGATTCAATTAACTGTTGAAAAGTCAGTTATTGAAGAATGCACTTTGATGAATTACAAATAGAAATTAATGATAAAGGACCTGAATCAAAAATGAAGATATCAGTGCTCAGGTAGTGGGAAAGAAGTCGCTGAGATTAGAGAATTTAAAAAACTTCGGGTAGAACAGGCTATTCTTTTACTCTGTATTGTTAAAGGTTATCAGTAATACCATTGTGAAGAGTCGCTGAAGCTTGGTGTCAAAAGCCCTGTATTCTTTTTTCTGTATAAGCTTGAAAATGATATGTAATTCTTACTATTGAAGGCAGAATCAACCATTCCAAACAACATATTTTGCCATTTTTAAGGAATCTACAGTTAGAAAATCTTTTCAAGGATTATTTAATATGAATATTGTATTTGGTGGATTCTACCTATGTATATAAGAGCAGGTATGTGTGTTGTGTGTGTGTGTGTATGTGTGCACTCAGTTGTGTCTGACTCTTTGCAACCAACCCCATGGACTGTAGCCTATCAGGCTCCTCTGTCCATGGTATTTTCGGGGCGAGAATACTGAAGTAGAATGCCATTTCCTACTCCAGAAGACTAGGTAAGCAATGTCATTTACAAAATTGTCTTTCTAAGTTTTATTTATATAATAGTCTGCTATGAAACACATGAGTATTAAAAGGTATTTGACCAGTTGAATAAGACTGTAGCATTCCTAATACCCATTTTAGTAGGCACCCCTCACCCAGCCAACTCTTGAGAGAGAAATATAAAAGAAAATAATGTATGTTGATCTACTTACTTATTAACGGTAAAATATCTTTTCAGTGTAAAAAAGCCCCTGAATTTTCAAAACAGGTATAATGGAGACCTGGAGATTCTGTCAAAAAACAGAGGAATATTTAATCAAAGAGGCTTGAGATGTTACCACTTTAAAGATAAATTTTAAAAAGTGATGTTGAATATTAGAAACAAATTAACTCTCTGACTTTTGCCATGGTTTTACCAACAATAAACACACTGATGGAATGAATTTCTTTTTGTGAAATAGTTACTAAAGTGATAGGAAAAGTAATATGACAAATTTGGATGTGAGTAACAATTTGACAACTTAAAAAATTATTCACGTAGAAAAGACATGTGTAGAATCTAATGATAAATTAAGTGAATTTTTATCAGTGAAATGGCTGTACCCGAAAGGCCCGACTGATTATATCATTGTTAGAATGCAGGAAAAGGTCTCTGGTAGTATCTCAGTACACTGTTAAATTTAATATTTTCATTGCTTCTTTAAAAGTTGACAAAAAATAATTCTTGCTAAATTTTGAGACAACATGATACTGGGAGTATAACAAATATACTGAGTGACAAAACCGGCATCTATAATGATCTCTATATGCTGCAAAGCTGTTCTGTATCCAACAAGGTGAACTTGACTTGAAATAAACTAAAGTATTACATTTAGCTGTTTAATATACTGTCGCCAATATTTAGGACAGGAGAAATATAACTTCATTTGATATGTGAAAATCTTGTCTACAAAAAAAAGCAAATCAACACTTTGGTTTACTTATTAAATAATTGTTAAGCACCATTTATATCCTTACCTTTTATTTATTTATTTGTGGATTTACATTTAGGTTAACTTTTCTTTTTGTTTCTCTGACTAGACTATTGCTGATATATGGTGTTCAGTTTTGGAAACTCACTCTAAACAAGTTGGAGTTCACAGAAAAGAGAAGATACTGACAACTCTAATTTGTGAAACATAATGGGAAAATCTGAGAAGGTTGGCCTGGAAAGAAGATGATTTAGGAGCAGTTAATAGTTCTAAAACAGGCTGGAGACAAGTACATGTATTTGTGGCTCCAGAGGAAAGGATCACATCAATGGATAAGTGATGTGGAAATGGCTTTTGGTTCAATGTTGGAGTAAATTTTTAACTGTAAGATCTTCTTGGGAAGCAGACTGTGCTGCCATGCTGAATCTTAAGATATAGGGAAATGTTCAAATAGAGATAGGATGACCAATTACTATGACTGTTGAGGATAGGATTCATGCACAGGTTTAATTTGCTTTCCAACAACTCGTATTCACAATTTCTTAAATTTGTTGTTCAGTTGCTCAGTCGTGGCTGACTCTTTGTGACCCCATGGACTGCAGCATGCCAAGTTTCCCTATACTTCACTGTCTCCTGGGGTTTGCTCAAACTTGTGTCCGTTGAGTTGGTCATGCCATCCAATCATCTCATCCTCTGTCACTCTCTTCTCCTCCTGCCCTCAGTATTTCCCAGCATCAGGTTGTCTATTTTGGCAAATACTCTATAATTCTCTTGAACTGAAGATGAGAATGACCTGTAAATTTCCCTCATATTCCCAAATATTCTGGCTGCTTTCCTGGTTTCCATTAGATTATAAAATTATAAATACTAAGATAATGAATTTGCAGTTACTTAAATGACTATTTTGAATATTGTTTTCTTTTTTTCTTTTTTATTTATGTAATTTGAACTTTGAAAATTACCAATAATGAATTATAGTGACCTGAAGATTTTCTTTCTTTGTACCTATTTTACATCTTAGATACTATCATTTTTTATACTCTTCTATGTCAACAAAGTTCCGTCTAGTCAAGGCTTTGGTTTTTCCAGTAGTCATGTATGGTTGTGAGAGTTGGACTGTGAAGAAAGCTGAGCACTGAAGAATTGATGCTTTTGAACTGTGGTGTTGGAGAAGACTCTTGAGAGTCCCTTGGACTGCAAGGAGATCCAACCAGTCCATCCTGAAGGAGATCAGTCGTGGGTGTTCATTGGAAGGACTGATGTTGAAGCTGAAACTCCAATACTTTGGCCACCTGGTGCAAAGAGCTGACTCATTTGAGAAGACCCTGATGCTGGGCAAGACTGAGGGCAGGAGGAGAAGGGGATGACAGAGGATGAGATGGCTGGATGGCATCACCGACTCAATGGACATGAGTTTGTGTAGACTCCGGGAGTTGGTGATGGACAGGGAGGCCTGGTGTGTTGTGGTTCATGGGGTTGCAAAGAGAGTGACTGAACTAAACTGATGCACAATGCAATATTTTAAAAGAAGTGTTTCACTAGTATTCTTATTGAAAAATTTACACTGATATTTAAACTGCTTTTCTTGCCTAAACTTATTTCTTCTGTGTGAACAATGCTATAGATTATTGATATAGTGTTGGCCTTATTACATCTCTTATGGTGATGTTAAGCCTCCTAGAGCTATAGTTCTTTATTGGGTAGGATGAAGAAATGCAGTTTCTTTAGAGCGATCAGACACATGAACAAGTCTTTATCTAGTCTCCCTTGTCAGGTCTCTTTATATCTCTCCACCCCTGAAATTTTATGCAAATGTATATATGTGCAATCGTGTAGTTTTCTAGTGCTCTTTAAGAGTGGAGCCTCTGTTTTGCCCAGGTTTCTGGGCCTCACAAAACTAAACCCCATGGCCCTTACAAGCCAAATGCTCTGAGGGCTTATCTTTGTGGTGCAGGACCCCAGGGCTGGGGAGCCCAGCATGAAGCTCGGACCTCTCACTCTTTTGGGAGAACTTCTTCAATTGTAATTATACTCCTGTTTGTGGGTCACCCACGTAGTAGTATGGGACTTGACTATCTTGTGAATTCACCCCCTCTTATCCATTTCACTGTTGTTCTTTCTTTATATCTTTTCTGATAGGCTGACTTTTTTCATTGATGGCTGTTCTGCCACTAGTTGTGATTTTGGTGTGTTTATGTGAGTAGATGAACTCAGGATCTTTCTACTCTGCCATCTTGGTAGATCTTTCCTGGTAGGATTAGAATAAACAATTTTATAAAGTGTTTGATGTAAAGTAGGTTTTAAACCAATGCTAACTATTATAAATTATTACAAATTTATTAAAAGGAATGCTTTTTCTCCCAAGCATTAGTTATTTACTGTAGAGTCACTGCACTTGAAGTCTATCAAATGGGATCAATATATTCATTTTCTCTAAGGGCTTCCCTGGTAGCTCAGAGGTTAAAGCGTCTGCCTGCAATGCGGGAGACCTGGGTTTAATCCCTGGGTCGGGAAGATCCCCTGGAAAAGGAAATGGCAACCCACTCCAGTATTCTTGCCTGGAGAATCCCATGGATGAAGGAGCTTGGTGGGCTACAGTCCACGGTTTGCAAAGAGTCAGACACGATGGAGCAACTTCACTTTTACTTTTACTTTCTTAGGAATGAATTTTGATATGAGGTTGTTTTGATCTAATATTACTTTCATTATTGATCTTTTTTTTTTTCAAGTGCTTTGGATCGAATTGTATCAGATGTGTGCTGATGCATGTACTTTTGAAAAGGAAAAAGAGAAAACTGTGGATGTTTTCTCACAAGGCAATTTTTTCCGCATCATTTCCAATCAAAGAATAGAATCAGGGTCTTATGTGCTATTGTATTCATGAGAGGAAATAATGCCACTATTTTGGCAGACTGAGAGTGGATGATTTGGCTGGAAAATAACAACAAAATATAAGAAAAGTATGATTATCAAATGGTAGAAAAATGCTACTGTTGAAAAAGTAGATCAAAAGTGTTTTTAACTAAAGATGGTCTTTTAGAATGCAGTGATAATAATTGAATTGTGATGATATTCATGATGCTTATGAACAAGGCTTAAAAGAAAATAACTGAAGAAGCAGATGAAAAAATGAAAATGGTAAATACATATTAAGTGGACAGATTAGGAAATATAATGTTCATATAAAGTATCAGTAGAAATTGTAAAATGATGTGGAAGCTTTTTGGTTGTTTTAGATATTTTACTTTTATTGATGAAAGGAAAAACAGTATTAGATTTTATAGTTTAATAAAGAAGGACTTGTATAAAGACAATTATAAAAGTATATATTATTAGGCTATTAAAAATAAGAACATTTCTAAAGAGCCAGATACACACAAGGCCTTCCGACTCTCAATGAAAGTTTATATTGTTAGCATTAGGAAATGAATATGTAAGTACTTAAGCTTGCCTATCTACATACAAAGTACATTAGAATCATCAAAAAGGGCAAATCACAGTCTTCCCAGGTGGTCTGCTGCTGCTGCTAAGTCGCTCAGTCGTGTCTGACTCTTGGCAACCCCATGGACTGCAGCCTACCAGGCTCCTCCATCCGTGGGATTTTCCAGGCAACAGTATTGGAGTGGGGTGCCATTGCCTTCTCCCTCCCAGGTGGTCTAGTGGTTAAGAATCCACCTGCCAAAGCAGGGAACATGATTCCACATGCCTCAGGCAGCAGCACAACTACTGAGCAAATCCAAATTTCTCTAACAAGAGACGCCACTGCAAGGATAAGCCCGGTAAGGGCAACAAAAAGTAACCTCCACTCACAGAGCCTAGAGAAAGCCAGCATGTAGTGATAAAGACCCAGTGCAGCCAAAAATAAATAAATAAATAAATAAACAAACAAATAAAATAAAAAAGAGGTAAACAGCTGATGTCCTAAGGAGTTTGGATTTATTAGACTGATATAAGGCCTGGAAAGGGCTTCCTTGATAGGTCAATTGGTAAAGAATCCTCCTGCAACGCGAGAGACCCTGGTTTGATTCCTGGATAGGGAAAATCCACTGGAGAAGGGATAGGCTACCCATTCCAGCATTCTTGGGCTTCCCTTGTGGCTCAGGTGATAAAGAATCCACCTGCAATGCCAGAGACCTGGGATCGATCTCTGGGTTGGGAAGATCCCCTGGAGAAGGGAAAGGCTACTTACTCCAGTATTCTGGCCTGGAGAATTCCATGGACTGTATAGTCCATGGGGTCCCAAAGGGTTAAACACGACTGAGTGATTTTAACTTTCAAGGCCTGGAAATCTGCATCTCAAACAAATCTCTCCAGATAATTTTGAAATTATCCCAGATTTAGGAGATATTGTCAGATGTTAAATACATCAACAGTATTCAGACAAATAAGTATTAAGTTTCAATTATGTTGAAGAAATTATTCTAGGCTCTTGAAGCTTATAACAATGATCACTTTACAGATTCTATTTTTGAAGAACTTCATCTATTAGAAGAAAGTTGCCATAAAATTTCCGTAAGAAAGGAAATTTTAGACCTCAAGCTTCATTAGCTAAATTAAAGAGCATATATTCTTTTCTTCTGAAGGGGAAAGATTAGTAAAAAGAAGCTTTCTGAACAGGACCTTGAAAAACTGCTGTCTTCATAGAATTGATAGGGAGAAAGCTATTTCAGACAGGAGCAGTAACATGGGCATCATGAACAAAATCTCATTGAGGATAGATTTAGGGTAGATGTGGGGAAAGAGGAATAATCTAATTTAGAGAAACTGAACTAAAAATTGTTCAGTTGTGTCCTACTTTTTGCTACCTCATGGACTATAACCCACCAAGCTCCTCTGTACATGGAATTCTCCAGGCAAGAATACTGGAGTGGGTGGTCATTCCCTTCTTCAGGGGTCTTCTCAAGCCAGGGATCGAATCTGGGTGCCCTGCATTGCAGGCAGATTCTTTACTATCTGAGCCACCAAGGAAGCCCAGTTTAGATAAAATTGATGGCCAAATATTCATTCATTCAATAAGTATTTACAGAGAGTAAATCTGCTGAAAAATGACTCTTAGAGTAGTTGCAGTATGGAAGGCTGAGTGCCGAAGAATTGATGCTTTTGAACTGTGGTGTTGGAGAAGACTCTTGAGAGTCCCTTGGACTGCAAGGAGATCCAACCAGTCCTTTCTAAAGGAGATCAGCCCTGGGATTTCTTTGGAGGGAATGATGCTGAAGCTGAAACTCCAGTATTTTGGCCACCTCATGCGAAGAGTTGACTCATTGGAGAAGACTCTGATGCTGGGAGGGATTGGGGGCAGGAGGAGAAGGGGACGACAGAGGATGAGATGGCTGGATGGCATCACTGACTCGACGGACGTGAGTCTGGGTGAACTCCGGGAGTTGGTGATGGACAGGGAGGCCTGGCGTGCTGGGATTCATGGGGTCGCAAAGAGTCAGACATGACTGAGCGACTGAACTGAACTGAGTATGGGTGGACAACTTTGAATAGATTCAAATGATACTCAATGAAGTTAAAAATTCATTAGTTGTAGGTAAAAACTCCATGATTCACCGGGTATGGGCAAGATGTGAGTGAGGGAGAGGAGTAAAAGGTCATTTGAACATTCTAGTGTGAGCTACTGCCTGTGTTATAATACATCACTGGGCTTTGGGTGTTTCCTATTTACAGGCACTGAACTTGCCCCTTTGGTATTTGGTCTCACTTAAATTTTGTGAGACAACAACAACGTGGGTACCATAGTCCCTTTGTTGATACGAGTACTATAGACCTTTGGGTTGACAGTCACATAACAATGGATGAAGAAGGTGCCTTCTCCATGCTCCTTTACCTTCACAGGACCATGTTCATTTGATTTTCCTCCTGTTAGAGAAACCAAGTACTATACAATACACTGATTAATATTCTACTGCTGACACTGCAAAATTACAATTCCAATTCATATTCAAAATAAGAGTATTTTAAAGTTATAGTAGCTTTAGGTAAGATACTGAATTTAGTCAACAGTTTTCTCATTTGCTATCCACTTGGTTTTGTTTAACATTGAGCTTGAAATTGAAAGTGAAAGTCTCTCAGTCTTGTCTGACTCTTTGAGACCCCATGGACTATATACAGTTTATGGAATTCTCCAGGCCAGAATACTAGAGTGAGTAATCTTTCCCTGCTCCAGGGGCTCTTCCCAACTCAGAGATCAAACCCAGGTCCCCTGCACTGATGGAGGATTCTTTACCAGCTGAGCCATCAGGGGAGCCTAAGACCCCATTAACATTTTTTATTCTTCTCAATTTGGTTACATTCTTATGGACAAAGTTATTTACTTTGAAATCATATCCCCCTAAGCTACTTGTTATCAAGAGTTATTAAAATAGAGCTTTTTTATAAGGTATAAATCAAATGTTTTCTCTTAATTTTCACTCAAGGTAAGCGTGCATTTTTAATGTAATCTCAAGAAGAGGTCATGTTCCATGTTAAGTTTTTAATTGTCCAAAGTATGTTTTTCACAGAAAAATAACAAAAATTGGGGAACAGAGTAAAATCAACAAGTTAAAGACTATTATGAATAATAATAATTATTATGAAAGTAATGTTCTTTGATAAGTTCTGTTATTTTGTCCTTTAATATAGCTTAAGGCCTTATGCATTTTGTAAAAGGATTTGATTAGAATTCCAAAAGAAAAAGGAAACTTAGAGGAATAGCCATTTCAAACTTTGATGATAAATACATTGGAACTTAAGCAGTACAGCCACAGGATGCATATATTTGTAATTACAGTAATGCTAACCAGAATATCATGCCAAGCGGTGGTTTTATAGCACAGATTTCAGTGCTGTTCATATTTGCCCCCAAATGTAATTAACATACAACTTTTAGTTGAAAAAGTAAAGTCTTATTAGAGTCTAGTCCAAGCCTGTAGTTATCAATTATTAAAAGGAAAGCATTTAAATTTCATTGTCTAATGGACCTGGGACCTGGAGAGTTTTGTAAGTAAGCCACATTCTATCCTTCCCCACACCTTCCATTAGCTCTGAGTTCAACTAAATTCAATAGTGATTAGAGACATGGTTGAGAACCTTAGGATAGTTTGAGGTAATAAAGAGAAGAATTAAAACAATTTAGAGACACTATGAATATGAAGGTCAGATATATAAACAGCCTTGAGTTCTCAGTAGTAATATGGTCGCATTTTTTTAAAAATCAAAATCATAGAGAACAAACTGTTACCATTTATTTGAGTATTTCTGTTCAATTCCACTGTAATAGATTAGGTGAGGATCTTATCTTTGATAAAGTGAATCTATATCTATTCAGACTTCTGAGAAAATTGAAACATAATTTTATATAGATACATATATGGGTAAATACTAGATAGACACCAAAATATTCCCATTAGTGTTCAGAGGCTGGACTGAGAACATCTTCAGAACTTTGCTCCTCTTTCTTGGTATCTAGAACTGAGAGGAGAATAAAACCATTGGAAAACATGCTGCAGGCTAGATGAGGTCTCAGACCTGTAATTAAAATTCTAGCTAATTACTATAAGAATAAAAAGCATATTACCAATAACAAAATAGAGTGATTTTTCATTACTGAACAAAGGAATAGAAAATGAAATCTAAAGTACAATCAACAAATAGTTACCAATGTAGATAACACTGATTCATACACACAGGCCATTTGTAGCTTGGTGTTGAACCCTCATGAACTATTAATACTTCTAAATTAATACTCTTCAAAGCTTTTTCACTGGAATGTTGAGCACCAAAAAATCGATACTTTTGAATTGTGGTGCTGGAGATAACTCTTGGGAGGAGAAAGGGGCGACAGAGGACGAGAGGGTTGGATGGCATCATCGACTCAGTGGATGCAAGTGTGAGCAAACTCTGGGAGATACTGAAGAGTGGGGAAACCTGGGGTGCTGTGGTCCAGGGAATTTCAGAGTCGGACATGACTCAGAGACTGAACAGCATCAATAGTTGATTTTGAATTATGCGTGGTCATCCAATTTGCCTTGGCTAATGAAATGTCGAGTTGAAAGGTCATGAGTCACTTCCATGTGGAAGTTTTAAAAGCTTGTGCATTATTTGCTTCAGCAACTTCTTTCTGCTTGAAAATTCATGGAATTACCTGTTATTATTGAAGCCTATAGAGAATCCCAGGGACGGAGCCTAGTGGGCTGCCGTCTACGGGATCGCACAGAGTCGGACACGACTGAAGCAACTTAGCAGCAGCAGCATATCAGCCTAAATCTTTGAATAAATACAATGAGTAGAGCCCTCTTGGGGTTTCCTTGGTGGCTCAGTGGTAAAAAGTTGCCCTGCCAACACAGAAGATCAGGGTTCAATCCTTGGGTGAGGAAAACCTGCTGGAGAAGGGAATAGCTGTCCACTCTAGTATTCTTCACTGGGAAATTCCATGGACAGAGGAGCCTGGCAGGCTACAGTCCATGGGTCTCAAAAGAGTCAGGCACAACTTAGCAACTTAACAACAACAAAGAGCCCTTCATTAAACATGAAGCAATGAGCCACTGAAAATTAAGATTTTTACTGGAGCATAACCTAGCCTATCCTGACTGACTTTATGTTTAGAACTTGACAGTTTTATTCTCAATTTGACTATTTCATTAGCAAAAGCTGGTGAATGACCCTGCAAGATGATTTTCAAAACTTAGAGCCTTTTGTACAAAGTGAAGTCAGAAAGAGAAAGAAGAAATATTGACTATCAGCACATATATATGGAATCTAGAAAAATAGTACTGATGAACTCATTTGCAAGGAAAGCATAGAGATGCAGACATAGATAATGGACTTGTGGACACATTGGAGGATGGAGAGGATAGGACAAAGTGAGAAAGCGTCCACATACATATACTATCACATCTAAAATAGCTCGTGGGAAGCTGCTATCCAACACAGGGAACCCAGCCTGGCACTCTGTGATGATTTAGAGGTGTGGGATGGGACGGAGGAGGGAGGCTTAAGAAGGAAGGGACATATATATAATTATTATAATTATTGCTGATTCATGTTGTTGTAAGGCAGAAACCAACACAACCTTGTAAAGCAAGGTCATTTTAATTTTTGATCTAGAACATTGCTAGATTGTTCCAGAACATTCCATTCCACATGATGGAAACTCTCTTCTGACTTTTAAAAAACATTTACCATGCATATGGCAAAATCTAGTTGTCGAAGTAATACAAATGATATTTTCATACAATTATATTTTTATAGCTCTGGTGAAAATAGTAATTAAAACTATATAAGTTACTTGAAACAGTGAGTTCAGAATTTTTTTAAAGTATAAAAGCAGTTCCTGATTCAATCTGCTTTTGTCTTAAAACTACTGTATTAGTTTGAACTGAATATCATATTACCTAAAATTAACACAGGGAAAACGGTAAAAATCTAAAATACGGCTTCTTAGAGGTTTGCATTTTTTTTCTGTAAGTTGATGTTTGAGCCAGGTTATAAAGCAGGACAATATACAGGTGGAACAGCTGTTTTGAGAAATATCAAATCAATAGATGGGTTTGATTTTAATCATTTTAACTTTTTTTAATCTTTTCATTTCATCTGTTTTATTTCAAAGTTTGCTTTTATTTTTGTACTACTTCATCCAAGATTTAACAAAAAACTTGTCTTATGTAGAGTGGAAAATTAGATAAAGCTTGGGTTTTGCTATCCCCAACTCATTTCTTTGTCTTTTTTGTCTTCAGTTCAGTTCAGGTGCTCAGTTGTGTCTAACTCTTTGTGACCCCATGAACTGCAGCACACCAGGCTTCCCTGACCATCACCAACTCCTGGAGCTTACTCAAACTCATGTCCACTGAGTTGGTGATGCCATCCAACCATCTCATCCTCTGTCGTCCCCTTCTTCTCCTGCCTTCCATTTTTCCCAGCATCAGAGTCTTTTCCAATGAGTCAACTCGTCACATGAAGTGGCCAAAGTATTGGAGTTTCAGCTTCAGCCTTATTTCTATCAATACTTCTTTCTGACATGATTTTCACATACCATGTGAAGACAATCACAAATTCAATACCTAGGACTAATGACAGTAATTTATACCTTCTTTCAAACTGACATCAGTAGTATCACTTTTCTCCAAAGTCCATGCATTTCAAATGTATATGTGATGGTAGGAAGATCATTTGTATCCTCTGACTAAAAATTCAGATATTAGATGGGAGCAGGATTTTAAAGAAGAGAGAATGATTTCTAACACCTCTCAAATAATACTCAGTGGGGGCTACTTTTCAGCCAACAGATGAAAGCAGCTTAACTTTGAGGTTTAGTCAATACAAAAGAGGGAATCATCTACCCCCACCTGCATAAATATTTTTATTTGTATTCAATAGTATTTTGTTTTGTTTTTTGATCTGAAACAAATAGAGTGCTAGATGTTTCTCCAGAAAAGATAGGTTTATTTTGAACCAAGAGAATTGCAATCTGGGTTCTGCAATTATGACAAGGTGCATGCAAGTCCCCATTTGACAAGAGAAGGAGAAGATTTTTATAGAGAGGTAAAAGAAGTTGGGAAAGCCATAGTAAACAGTCTATGGCTTTTCATTGACTAAATCATTGCCAGGAAGAAGAGAAGTAGGTCTTCTTCCTGTTGGCCTCTGCTAAGCTTATAGGGCATGAAAGCTTCCCGTTATGGTCTCCCAACTCAATTTAATTGAGATTTCTGTTATTAATTTTTTACATTCCCCTTTTGATCAAGATTGTTCTCTAAAAGCATTTTATACTTGTGGGTGAGTACTGAGAGCGCAGCTCCAATATCAGAACTGGAACAGATTCATTGGCAACCTGCAGAAATGTTCTTTAAGTTGACTAACCAGGAGGCTTGGGAAGAACTCCTGTAGTTGCTTGGAGCCCATCATTGAGAACTAGGAGGATGTTGGAAAACCCAGTTAGAGGGCTGATGGTGCCTAAACTGCTACATTTATAATAATCTCTTTTCCAATGTCCTGGCTCTCTGCAATAATAGCAGAAGCGATAGGGGCTTTGGTTCTATGTAGGATCCTTCACTTGCTGGAGTTAAAGACTAAGAATTTTGCCAGTCTTCTTTTTTGGTGAGAGAGAAAGAGAGATGGTTTGCCAGGTTAAATCTGGGGTGAAAATATCTTCTCATTTCATCCTATTCCTTTTAACTAGAAAAGAAAGATCTCATTTCAGCTGATTAATCAACACAGAGTTAAAAACTACAGCTGGGTCAACATCTGAAGTAAGATCATAGTTTCCTTAAGAATAATTTGAAGTTGATTATGATAATCATGGGGCTTCCCTGGTGATGCTTATGTTAAAGAACCTGCCTGCCAGTGCAGGAGACACAAGAGACATGAGTTTGACCCCTGGGTCAGGAAGATCCCCTGGAGGAAGGAATGGCAGCCCACTCCAGTATTCTTGGCTGGAGAATCCCAGGGAGAGAGGAGTCTGGCTGGCTATGGTCCACAGTATCGCAGAGTGGACATGACTGAAGCGACCTGAGCACACACATTTTATTTTTTTTTTTTTTTTTTTTAATCAAGAATCTCTTTTATTGATTATCAGAAACATTACAAACATCTAGTATGAACAAATTGTAACATGATAGTGTTTAGTTTGAACAATTAATACATTTCAGATATAATATTATACATATTTCAATGCTATTCTCCCCAATCATCTCACCCTCTCCTGGTCCCAGAGTCCAAAAGTCTGGTCTATACATCAGTGTCTCTTTTGTTGTCTCGTAAATAGGGTTATTTTTTACCATCTTTCTAAATTCCATATATATGCGTTAGTATACTGTATTTGTGTTTTTGTTTCTGGCTTACTTCACTCTGTATAATAGGCTCCAGTTCCATCCACCTCCTTAGAACTGATTCAAATGTATTCTTTTTAATGGCTGAGTAATATTCCATTGTGTATATGTACCACAGCTTGCTTATCCATTCATCTGTGGATGGACATCTAGGTTGCTTCCACGTTCTGGCTATTGCAAACAGTGCTGCTATGAACATTGGGGTACAGGTGTCTCTTTCAATTCTGGTTTTCTCAGTGTATATGCCCAGCAGTGGGATTGCTGGATCATAAGGCAGTTCTATTCGCAGTTTTTTGAGGAATCTCCATACTGTTCTCCAAAGTGGCTGTACTAGTTTGCATTCCCACCAACAGTGCAAGAGGGTTCCCTTCTCTCCGCACCCTCTCCAGCATTTATTGCTTGTGGACTTTTGGATAGCAGCCATACTGATTGGTGTGAAATGGTATCTCATAGTGGTTTTGATTTGCATTTCTCTGATAATGAGTGATATTGAGCATCTTTTCATGTGTTTGTTAGCCATCTGTATGTCTTCTTTGGAGAAATGTCTATTGAGTTCTTTGGCCCATTTTTTGATTGGGTCATTTATTTTTCTGGAATTGAGCTGTAGAAGTTGCTTGTATATTTTTGAGATTAGTTGTTTGTCAGTTGCTTCATTTGCTATTATTTTCTCCCATTCTGAAGGCTGTCTTTTCACCTTGCTTATAGTTTCCTTTGTTGTGCAAAAGCTTTTTAAGTTTGATTAGGTCCCATTTGTTCATTTTTGATTTTATTTCCAATATTCTGGGAGGTGGGTCATAGAGGATCCTGCTGTGATGTAAGTCAGAGAGTGTTTTGCCTATGTTTTCCTCTAGGAGTTTTATGGTTTCTGGTCTTACATTTAGCTCTTTAATCCATTTTGAGTTTATTTTTGTGTATGGTGTTAGAAAGTGTTCTAGTTTCATTCATATGGAGGGGTCTTGTTTTTGTATCCATTCAGCCAGTCTCTGTCTTTTGGTTGGGGCATTCAACCCATTTACATTTAAGGTAATTAATGATAAATATGATCCCGTTGCCATTTACTTTGTTGTTTTGGGTTTGAATTTATATATCCTTTTTGTGTTTCCTGTCTAGAGAATGTCCTTTAGTATTTGTTGGAGAGCTGGTTTGGTGGTGCTGAATTCTCTCAGCTTTTGCTTGTCTGTAAAGGTTTTGATTTCTCCTTCATATTTGAATGAGATCCTTGCTGGGTACAATAATCTGGGCTGTAGGTTCTTTTCTTTCATCACTTTAAGTATGTCTTGCCATTCCCTCCTGGCTTGGAGAGTTTCTATTGAAAGATCAGCTGTTATCCTTATGGGAATTCCCTTGTGTGTTATTTGTTGTTTTTCCCTTGCTGCTTTTAATATTTGTTCTTTGTGTTTGATCTTTGTTAATTTGATTAATATGTGTCTTGGGGTGTTTCGTCTTGGGTTAATCCTATTTGGGACTCTCTGGGTTTCTTGGACTTGAGTGATTATTTCCTTCCCCATTTTAGGGAAGTTTTCAACTATTATCTCCTCTAGTATCTTCTCATGGTCTTTCTTTTTGTCTTCTTCTTCTGGGACTCCTATGATTCGAATATTGTAACGTTTAATATTGTCCTGGAGGTCTCTGAGATTGTCCTCATTTCTTTTAATTCGTTTTTCTTTTTTCTCCTCTGATTCCTTTAATTCTGCCATTCTATCTTCTAATTCGCTAATTCTATCTTCTGCCTCTGTTATTCTACTATTTGTTGCCTCCAGAGTGTTTTGGATCTCATTTATTGCATTATTCATTATATGTTGATTCTTTTTTATTTCTTCTAGGTCCTTGTTAAATCTTTCTTGCATCTTCTCAATGCTTTTCTCCAGACTATTTATCCATGATTCCATTTTGCTTTCCAGATTTTGGATTAATTTCACGATCATTATTCGGAATTCTTTATCAGGTAGGTTCGCTATTTCTTCCTCTTTTGTTTGGTTTGGTGGGCTTTTATCCTGTTCCTTTACCTGCTGGGAATTCTTCTGTCTTTTCATCTTGTTTAAATTGCTAAGTTTGGGGCGTCTTTACTGTATTCTGGTAGTCTGTGGAGTTCTCTTTATTGTGGCATTTCTGCACTATATGTGGGTTTGTACCGGTGGCTTGTCGAGGTTTCTTGTTTATGGAAGCTTGTATCGGTGTTCTGGTGGGTGGAGCTGGATTTCTTTTCTCTGGGGTGCAGTGGAGTGTCTAGTAGTGAGTTATGAGATGTCTATGCTTTTGGGGTCGCTTTGTGTAGCCTGTGTATTGGAGCTCAGGCTGTGTTCTTGTTTTTCTGGAGAATTTGCTTGGTATGTCTTGTTGTGGAACTTGCTGGTCTTTGTGTGATGCTTGGTTTCAGAGTAGGTATGGAGGCTTTTAATGAGCTCCTGTCAATTAGTGTTTTGTGGGATCAGGGTATGGACTTAAGCCTCCTGGTTCCAGTTATTGGTCTTATTTTTACAGTAGTCTCAAAAACTTCTTCTTCTATAATGCATTCCACAACTGGACTGCTCAGAGATGTTCACGGAATTATACATAGAAGGAAAAAGGGAGGAAGGAGACAGAGGTGGTCAGAAGGATAAAAGGAGGGAGTGTGAAGGAGAGAGACAGATCTAGTCAGTAATCAGTAAAGAAAAGAAAAAAGGGAAGGAAAAAAGCAAAGGACAAAAAGGAAAAAGGAAAAAAAAAAACAAAACAGGGTCGCAAAAGTTATATCTAAACGTGGAGATTAAAGAAGTACTAGAGGATAAAAAAAAATAATAATAATAAAAAAATAAAAGAAACAAAACAAACAACAACAAAAAAAAATTAAAAGGAAAAAAAAAATTTTTGTTTTCCTTTTTCCAATTAAAAAATAATAAAAATTTAAAAAATATATATATATTAAAAAAAGAAAAGAAAAAAAAAAGGAAATAATGATGGGAAAAATAGTAACAATATATATAAGAGTTTCTCTATTATTGTTGTGGGTTCAGTTCATTTTCAGCTAGTTCCTTGTTCCGGCTTAAATTTCTCAAGATCTATAGGCCCCTTTCTCTGTGGTTGTTCTGTATAGTTCTTTGTTCTGTGCACGGTTCGGCGGTGTTCTGGGCCAAGGCCCACCACTCGTGTGGTCGGCGCTGCACAATCTGGATTGCCGGCCCAAACTACTCCAGTTAGGCAGCACTCCAGACAATCAGGCGAACGAAGTCTGCGCTGAGGCCCGCAGAGGGGGAGGGGTCGGCGACGGGAATGGCGGGCGGGCGGGTGGGGGAGGGGATGGGGTGGCCCTCGTGGGAGCCGCCGGCACAGCGGGCGGGGGCACGCCTGCACGGGAGTGGCCGGCGGGGGAGCGTCCAGTGGGGGAGAGTCCCGCGGGGGAGCGTCCCTCTGGGGAGCGCCGGCAGCGGAGCGTCCCGCGTGGGAACGGCCAAGGCGTCTCCCTGCCCAGCCCCGGCTCCCCAATGGCAGATGCGGGCGTTTGCAGCGGTGCTTTTCCGCTGCGGAAGTTACCGCAGGGCCCGCAGTCTGTGGGTTCTAATTGCTCAACTGTTCTCCTCCCTGTTATGATAGTCTCCGTGTTTCCCAGGTTCGGCGCAGATTCCGCAGGGAGAGTGTTTCCTGGTGTTTGGAAACTTCTCTTTTTAAGACTCCCTTCCCCGGACAGAGGTCCGCCCCTCCCTCTTTGTCTCTCTCTGGCTTCTATATTCTTTCCTACCTCCTTTAGAAGGCAGTGAGTTGCTTTTCTGGGTGTCCGACGTCCTCCGCCAGCACTCCGAAGCTGTTTGTGGTATTTACTCGGCGCCCAGATGTCCCATTGATGAATTTGTGGAGGAGAAAGCGTATTCCCCGTCCTAATCCTTCGCCATCTTAACCGGAAGTGTGAGCACACACATTTTAATCATAAATGAGTTCATCAGATTTTTGTGTTAGCTTAAATGTTATTCTAATGAAAAGATTTTGTAAAAGCCCTAAGCACTATCCACTTGTGGTGGATCATAAGGTATTGTTAGCAGGCTGATCTCCTGGTTGTAATTCTAGATACTATTTAGGATTTTTGCAATTAGCAACTTTCATCCACTAATGCGTCTAGTCTTCACCAATAAGCATATAAATTAACTGATATGTCAGATAACCCTGTTTGATAAGCTTTAATGACTATATAAAATTCTTCAGTGAATTTTGGTTCTTCAGTTACCTTGGATAATATACTGTTACCATGGTTTATATACTGATAAACCATGATTATGACTGGCAGATCATATTTAGTCCAAAAAAAAAATAAGAAATTAAGAGGTTAGCTTCTGAATCTTTAGAAGGCTTAATTTTAAAAGGACAGGTTTTGACAAGTTCAGAGGAAACAGTAATGGAGGGTTCTTTTCAGAGAAAAGAAGTTGGCAAGGGAATTAGTATGAGGGTATTGAGGATATACAGGGCTTCCCTGGTAGCTCAGCTGTTAAAGAATCAACCTGCAATGCAGAAGACCCAGGTTCGATCCCTGGGTTGAAAAGATCCTCTGGAGGAGGGCATGGAAATCCACTCTAGTATTCTTGCCTGAAGAATCCCCATGGACAGAGGAGCCTGGTGGGCTATAGTCCATGGGGTCACAAAGAGTCAGACATGACTGAATGACTAAGCAGGGCACATTGAGGATATAAAGGCGGGATAGGCAGTGTAAGGGAGAAAGAGGAAGATAGTGCTAGATGTGGAGTCTAAGGCAAAGAAGTCATGGAAGAAGAACCTGAGGCTTCAGGAGCCATTTTATCTTTTTTTAAACTGCTTGCTTTGCCAATGGTAATCTCAAAATCTTATTTTGCAGAGAGGCATTTGTAGACTTCAGATAATGTTGGGAAGCATAAAAGTATCAATCAAAATGAAAATTCCAGTAAAGTCTGGAAAATTTTGAGCTATTGTAATCCAATTTGGTTTTAATAAAATTAATTTTGATTTCAAAAAATTCCCCACGATGGCCATTAATATTCTAAATTAACTTCAGTCAAGTCAGTCCCATCAGTTAGAAATGCACATAAGGAAGGATCATGGTTTTCAAGTATAAAATCAACTGAAGTCCCTGTAGGTAGGGCACTCTCATAATATTTAGATGACTTGGACCTTCCTTCTCAGAGTTTTTTCTATAGGGTAAGAAAACAATTTTCTGACAGCTTAAAAAGCTTACAGTATAAACAGTTCCTTTTTAAGTAGTATACAAGCCTGAATACCAACCAATTCTAAGAAAATAGCTTGATCCCAGAGGAACCAAGGAGAGGGCTTTTTCAGCCAGGTTTAAGAGAATATCCTTCCTGAAGGAAAAGGCTGATGTCTGAAAAAGTGTGCTATTTCAGAGAAGCAGTTCCTATTCCTGAAGAAATGAGCCAAAGGCATTTTTAGGCAGCTTTGGTTGAAATAGTCTGATCAAAAAATTAGGCTTAAGCACCAAACAAATACTTGCACACAGAACAAGATCTTAACCAGAAAGGAAAATCTTTAAAACACATCTCAAATAAAACTTGGAGAGCGTCAAATGCAAAGATAGCATGGGCTTAGATCCAGGAGAAAGATGTACCTCCAACTTCTGAGATCTACAAAAAAACAGTGTGTGGCCTTGGATGCATACTGTACCTATTTGCTCAGCAGCCCTGGAAACATTAAGGGTCTTTGGTTCCCATACAGGCCTCTAAAATGTTGACCTGAAATAAATAAGCTGCCAGATATTTTTCCAGCAAAGATGGATCACTCAGGACTAGCAGAGAATTTCAGTTTGAGGTCTGGAACCATGGTCAGTCACCTTCAAGTCTCTGTACAGCAAGGGAAGGAGAATGCTTTTACAGAGGGGAAAAGGAAGATGAGAGGGTTATGGGAAACAAAGATTCCATAGCTTTTCATTGGCTGAGTCCTTGACAGGAAGGAAGAGGAGTCTTTCTTCTTCCTCTTGGGCTCTGCTATCAGGGCATGAGAAATCCCCTTCTAATCTCCCAGTTTTATTTCATTGTGGTTTATGTTTATTAATTTTTTACTGTTTCAACAGACTTTTTAACATTTTAGAAAATCAAATTTTAGATGTTTTGCACAGTATGGGATCTCTGTGTGAAATTTATTGTAACTCAGCAGAACTGCCTTCTGGCTTCACGTGACTGAGCATTTGATTAAAATTACAGAAACCAAACTACCGGGAAACTTCCTCTAGCTCCATATGGACCATCTGCTGAAGTAAGCCTTTAGAAGTCAGACAGAATTAAAATGTCATGCTCTATGGAAAATATACACAAGAGAGAATTAAGCAATGAACATAAAGCAGAGTGCTCACAAGGTGCGTGTGTTTGCTGAGTCGCTTCAGTCACGTTTGACTCTTTGCAGCCCTGTGGACTGTAACCCACCAGGTTCCTTTCTCTGTCCATGGCATTCTAAAGCCCAGAATACAGGAGCGTGTTGCCATGCCCTCCTCCAGGGGACCTTCCCGACCCAGGGATTGAACCCACATCTCTTATGTCCTGCATTGGCAGGCAGGTTCTTCACACCACCTGTGAAGCCCGCTCATAAGGTGTGGGCTTATGTAAACCTGTTTGTGCCTGGCTCAAATATTGAGATTTCAGGAAACAATAAAGGAGCAGGAAGTTGTGAATTTGTTTTCTTGTTTGGATTAACTTAATGTTGTGTAGAAATTGCTGTCTAGCTATAGTAAAGTTGCAGGTAATGTGTCTTTAAAATAACTAGTAAAAATACACTGCACAATTCATTTTTTAAATTTGTCTAAATGTTAGAATAGTAAATACATTTCAGAAATTCATATGAGTAAAAAGTTGTTATACTAAGAAAAACTTTGGTATATAACAGAATTCATGAAAAAGCCATTATTTGACTTAAAGTAACAAACTTTAAAGAGATATTGATGAATATAAATACATAAAATATTTATTCTGAATTTTCAGAAAATCTGTAAACATATAACTGATAGTGATAATTGAGGTATAAATAAGTTAAATAAATATTTTCAAAGAGATGAGTTACTACGTTACTTAACCAATTAAGCTAGAAATTTTTTCAAACTTAAAGAAGTAATATACTAAACCTATAGAAATCATAAATTGTTGGTACTTTCCTATTTTGTAGAAAAACTTACTAATATAGTTTTGGAGCAATACTAATTTTATATTTACTAACATTGGTTATAGTTGAATACACAATAGCTAATGTACGTGTGTGTGTGTGTGTGTGTGTGTGTGTGTGTGTGTGTGTGTGTGTGTGTGTGTGCGCACGTGCTAAGTCACTTCAGTCAAGTCTGACTGTGTGGCCCTAAGGACTGTAGCTTGCCAGGCTCCTCTGCCCACGGGATTCTCCCAGTAAGAATACTGGAGTGGCTTGCCATGCCCTCCTCCAGGGGTCAAATTAATAATTATTGATCATGTTTCTAAAAGTTAATATAATCAAGTTTGATGTTAGAAGTGATGCTATTGGTCATTTCTCAAAATAACCATGACTATTACATTTTAAATATTCAAACTTATTTAAATAATAGGTTTTGCAATTGCTTGATTAATATTTTACTAGTAAAATATTCCTATTTTTCACTTTGTGTATTCAATATAACATACTGTATAAAATCAAAATTCCAGTACTTGATACTTGACAGAGGAATAAAAAAGCTGAACTTGTAATTCCTGGGTGTTATATAGCAGAGAGTTAAGAAAAGAAAATTCTGAAAAATTATGCTTTAGGTCATGCTGTAGTTGTATCATTTGACAAAATTCACATGGTTCATTAATTTCAGCAAGAGCTACAACATGAACAAAAATTTAAGAGTTAAAAGAGACTTACTGGTCAATAGAAATATGTTTTCATAAAAGGCAACATCAGAAAGAAGCACTCATCTCACAAGCTAGTAAAGTAATGCTCAAAATTCTCCAAGCCAGGCTTCAGCAATACGTGAACCGTGAACTTCCTGATGTTCAAGCTGGTTTTAGAAAAGGCAGAGGAACCAGAGATCAAATTGCCAACATCTGCTGGATCATGGAAAAAGCAAGAGAGTTCCAGAAAAACATCTATTTCTGCTTTACTGATTATGCCAAAGCCTTTGACTGTGTGGATCACAAGAAACTGTGGAAAATTCTGAAAGAGATGGGAATACCAGACCACCTGATCTGCCTCTTGAGAAATTTGTATGCAGGTCAGGAAGCAACAGTTAGAAATGGACATGGAACAGCAGACTGGCTCCAAATAGGAAAAGGAGTACGTCAAGGCTGTATATTGTCACCCTGGTCATTTAACTTATATGCAGAGTACATCATGAGAAATGCTGGATTGGAGGAAACACAAGCTG
The DNA here is from genome assembly GCA_935064755.1 of Tragelaphus eurycerus. Lineage (NCBI taxonomy): Eukaryota > Metazoa > Chordata > Mammalia > Artiodactyla > Bovidae > Tragelaphus > Tragelaphus eurycerus. The sequence continues at coordinate 17,337,384 of CAKXYN010000041.1, forward strand.
GAATCAAGATTGCCAAGAAAAATATCAATAACCTCAGATATGCAGATGATGCCACCCTTATGGCAGAAAGTGAAGGGGAACTAAAGAGCCTCTTGATGAAAGTGAAAGTGGAAAGTGAAAAAATTGGCTTAAAGCTCAACATTCAGAAAACTAAGATCATGGCATCTGGTCCCATCACTACATGGGAAATAGATGGGGAAACAGTAGAAACAGTGTCAGACTTTATTTTTCTGGGCTCCAAAATCACTGCAGATAGTGATTGCAGCCATGAAATTAAAAGACGCTTACTCCTGGGAAGGAAAGTTATGACCAACCTAGATAGCATATTCAAAAGCAGAGACATTACTTTGCCAACAAAGGTTGGTCTAGTCAAGGTTATGGTTTTTCCTGTGGTCATGTATGGATGTGAGAGTTGGACTGTGAAGAAGGCTGAGCACTGAAGAATTGATGCTTTTGAACTGTGGTATTGGAGAAGACTCTTGAGAGTCCCTTGGACTGCAAGGAGATCCAACCAGTCCATTCTGAAGGAGATCAGCCCTAGGATTTCTTTGGAAGGAATGATGCTGAAGCTGAAACTCCAGTACTTTGGCCACCTCATGCGAAGAGCTGACTCACTGGAAAAGACTCTAATGCTGGGAGGGATTGGGGGCAGGAGGAGAAGGGGACGACAGAGGATGAGATGGCTGGATGGCATCACTGACTCGATGGATGTGAGTCTGAGTGACCTCCGGGAGTTGGTGATGGACAGGGAGGCCTGATGTGCTGCGATTCATGGGGTTGCAAAGAGTTGGACAGGGCTGAGCGACTGAACTGAACTGAACTGAACTGATGCTTTAATAAAAAACATTCACATTTATTCACACAAAAATTCATGTTTGGCTTACAGGAGTTCTCAGTGATCGTTCAAAGATTAGAACCAACCTGTGGGAGAGGACAGGTGCCTCTCCTGCTGCTGCTAGGAAACCATGGTATTTGAGTGACTAAATGAAACTTACTTACCCCTTTTAATCCTTAAGGATTAAGCTCTAGCATGTGGATGCTATTTGCTAAGGATGAACTTTCCGGTAACATTTTGACTGGAAAATCCCATGGACAGAGGAGCCTGGCAGCTACAGCCCATGAGGTCACAGAGTCAGACATGACTGAACAACTAACACTCTGTAGGGAGGTTAGGTACAAAAAGGTGCTTTTAGGCATTCTTTCTTCAACTCCCATATCACCTATAAAGAATTAAAGAGCTCAGAAAAACAATAAATTCAAGGCCCCGGAAAGTAATAGGGACATTGAAACTATTGCCTATGCACTAGTGAAGTAGAGGCCAAAATGCTGAATCAAAGTGAAGGAAAAATAGCCACCCACTTCAGTATTCGTGCCCTGAAAACCCCATGGTCAGAGGAGCCTGGCGGACTGCAGTCCAGGGAGGTCACAAAGAGTCAGACATGACTTAGTGACTGAGCACAAATACAGAGTAAGAACTATAGAAAGTTAAGCCTATCCATATGAGATAATTTAAGACAAAAACCAAAGAGTCAGTGACAGAGAGACGTTAAGCCGTTATTGCAGCTGGTGTAGCAATGTGATCATAGCTTTCCAGGTATGTGGAATTCAGAATCAAAGCTAAATAGAAGCTCACCTCACCAGCTTTCCAGAAGCTTGTAGAAAAAAGATAAGAAAAAGCATAATAAAATCACAAAATACAGTATATCAGTTTGTGTTTTGACTTCTCATTAATGTTGAAAGATGCAACTTTATTTGCATAGAACATATTGTCTATAAAGTAATTTGTATGGTTATTAAAAATTAGATATAATTAGCAATTGTCATCGGAGAAGGCAATGGCACCCCACTCCAGTACTCTTGCCCGGAAAATCCCATGGACGGAGGAGCCTGGTAGGCTGCAGTCCATGGGGTTGCTAGGAGTTGGACACAACTGAGCGACTTCACTTTAACTTTTCACTTTCATGCATTGGAGAAGGAAATGGCAACCCACTCCAGTGTTCTTGCCTGGAGAATCCCAGGGACAGGGGAGCCTGGTGGGCTGCCGTCTCTGAGGTCGCACAGAGTCGGACACGACTGAAGTGACTTAGCAGCAGCAGCAGCAGCAATTGTCATCAAAATATATCCCAAATTAGATCCATGAGTTTGAGTTAAATTGTATTTCACTAAAGAATTTATAAGAATGTATGTTATGAAGTGTTACTCCATTTCCATAAAATGGAAAGCAGATAAGATCTGGAAGATTCAAAGCATTCATTAACTTTTGACTTGGTTGATTATATAAGTTAATGAACCTAGAAATTTATATGATGTTGGATAAGGTTCTAAAATGAATTTTTGTAGACTTACTCCAAGTGAGTGATCACATTTTAACAAGCAATTAGTTCATAGATATAAACCAAACATAATAAAACATCAAAGTTGACAACTGTGTCATTTACCTAAGCTATTTATCAGCACTAGACTTATATATATATATGTGTGTGTGTGTGTGTGTGTCTGTGTATTTTTTTTTTTTTTTTGGTGACTAATGTGGCATTCAGGGATCAAATCTGTGTGCCCCTGCAGTAGAAGCATGGAGTCCTAACCACTGGACTGCTGATGAATTCCCTAGACTTATATTTTTAATTTGACAATTGTGTTAATTACCTTAGTGCAAAAATAACTCACTGCCATCAATTTTATAAGAAAGAAAATCAATTATAAAAGTATATTCCTATATGAAATTTATATGGTTGCAATCATGTCTTCTTTCCTCAACTCAAGATTTTGGGAGAACATACCACTCAATCTAAATCACTGGATTAAGACTGTATTTTAAAAATTGTGCAAGTTTTCCTTATCACTTATAAAATTACTGCACGAATATACACCTAGCTAAATTTTATTTGAAGTTGAAAAGAGACATAAAAATATATAAGCTGGGGGAATCCCTATAGCTTTAGATACTGCCTGATCATGTAGTACCCATGAGTCTGCATATAAGTCATGTTAGTGTAGGCAAATGAAAACCAAGTTTGCACCTTTCTCCCATATAGCAACTTTGATTGGCTAGTAGAGAATTTGACTACATGATTTATTACATGTATTTATATGACTAGCACCAGTAGAAAGATTACCATATTGGTGGTGCCAAATATTCAAGTATTGGGTTTGTGTGTGTGTGCTTGGTCGCTCAGTCAGGTCAAACTCTTTGCTACTACACGCACTGTAGCCCACCAGGCTCCACTGTCAATGGGGATTCTCCAGGCAAGAATACTGGAGTGGGTTGCCACACACTCCTCCAGGAGTTCTTCCCGACCCAGGGACTGAACCCAGATCTCCTGCATTGCAGGCGGATTCTTTACCATTTGAGTCATCAGGGAAGCCCATTAGGTTTAGATGTATATATTTAAATAATTCTACAAAGCAACAACAAACTCTTTCTTCAACTGTTTTCTCACTTTACCCTTCTCTTGGGGCTGCCTCATTTAAAACCATATGAAGTCTGTGTTTCTGTGTTTTATTTTTTTTTTTTCACATAATCCAACATTTTTTTTTAATTATTTTTATTTTTTTATTTTGCTTAACTTTACAATATTGTATTGTTTTACTATACATCGAGATGGATCTGCCACCAGTATACACGTGTTCCCCATCCTGAACCCTCCTCCCTCCCCCCTCCCCACACCATCCCTCCAGGTCCTCCCAGTGCTCCAGCCCCAGGCATCTGTTATCGGACATCGTACCTGGACTAACGTAATATGGGGAACTAGATATTTTATTTCTTCTATAACATCTTGTTTGTTTTGATTTTAAGTCAGTTTGGTTTCACTTCAGTTCAGTTGCTCAGTCATGTCTGACACTTTGCGACCCCATGGACTGCAGCATGCCAGGTTTCCCTGTCCATCACCAACTCCCAGAGCTTGCTCAAACTCACATCCATTGAGTCAGTGATGCCATCCAACCATCTCATCCTCTGTCATTCCCTTTCTCCTCCTGACTTCAGTCTTTCCCAGCATCAGGGTCTTTTCCAATGAGTCAGTTTTTTGCATCAAGTGGCCCAAGTATTGGAACTTCAATTACAGCATCAGTCCTTCTAGTGAATAGTCAGGACTGATTTCCTTTAGGATTGACTGGTTGGATCTCATTGCTGGTTAAGGGACTCTCAAGAGTTTTCTCCAACACCACAGTTCAAAAAGATCAATTCTTTGGCACCCAGCTTTCTTTATGGTGCAACTCTTACATCCATACATGACTATTGGAAAAAACATAAACTATATAGCTCATTTGGAGAAGGCAATGGCACCCCACTCCAGTACTCTTGCCTGGAAAATCCCATGGACAGAGGAGCCTGGTAGGCTGCAGTCCATGGGGTTGCACAGAGTCGGACATGACTGAAGCGACTTAGCAGCAGCAGCAGCAGCATATAGCTCATTGTCAACAAAACAATGCCTCTAGCTTTTCTTCCAAGGAGCAAGTGTCTTTTAATTTCATGGCTGCAGTCACCATCTGCACTGATTATGGAGCCCAAGAAAGTAAAGTCTGTCACTGTTTCCATTGCTTCCCCATTTGTTTGCCATGAAGTGATGGGACCAGATGCCATGATCTTAGTTTTCTGAATGTTGAGTTTTAAGCTAACTTTTTCACTCTCCTCTTTCATTTTCATCCAGAGGCTCTTTAGTTCTTCTACACTTTCTGCCATAGGGTGGTGTCATCTGCATATCTGAGGTTATTGATATTTGTCCCGGCAATCTTGATTTCAGTTTGTGCTTCATCCAGCCCAGCATTTCTCATGTTGTACTGTGCATATAAGTTAAATAAGCAGGGTGACAATATACAGCCTTGACATACTCCTTTCGCAATTTGGAACCAGTCTGCTGTTCCCTGTCCAGTTCTAACTGTTGCTTCTTGACCGGCAAACAGATTTCTTAGGAGGCAGGTCAGGTGGTCTGGTATTCCCGTCTTTTGAAGAATTTTCCACAGTTTGTTGTGATCCGCACAGTAAAAGGGTTTTGGATGTAGAAGTAGATGTTTTTCTGGAACTCTCTTGCTTTTGCTATGATCCAACAAATGTTGGCATTTTGGTTCTTCTGCCTTTTCTAAATTCAACTTGAACATCTGGAAATTCTCAGTTCATGTACTTTTGAAGCTTCACCTGGAGAATTTGGAGCATTACTTTGCTAGGGTGTGAAATGAGTATAATTGTGTGATAGTATGAACATTATTTGGCATTTGCCTTTCTTTGTGATTGGAATGAAAACTGATCTTTTCCAGTCCTGTGGCCACTGGTGAGTTTTCCAAATTTGCTGGCATGTTGAGGGCAGCACTTTAACAGCATTATCTTTTAGGACTTGAAATAGCTCAGCTGGAATTTCATCAACTCCGCAATCTGTTTTAAATCTCTTTTAAAAATAAAAAGCCATTCTGGGTTTCTTAATTTATTTCTATCAAAATGGACTTTTCTCTTGTTTTTTATCTCTTTTTCTTTTTGCTTTGATCTAATTCCCTCCCCACCCCCTGTTTTTCCTCACATTTACTATGGTTTGATTCCTCTTTTTCATTTGCTTAGAGGATAAAAAGTGCAGAGGGGTTTGTTTCTTTTTTAAAAAATTATGTAGTTTTCTCTTTTCTTTACCTAATTATCCATTTCTGTGGATATATCAAGCTTATATTTTGTTACAGACTATTCTGTATATTTTTTCTCCTATAATACTATACTGGTTGCTTTTTGCTGTATAACAAATTTCCCCTAAATTATCAGCTGAATGACTGTGTGTTGAAGGTGAAAGTGATAGTCTCTCAGTCTTGTCCAACTCTATGTGACCCATGGACTTTAGCCTTTCAGGATTTCTGTCCATAGAATTCTCCAGGAAAGAATATTGGAGTCGGTAGCCATTCCCTCCTCCAGGGAATCTTCCTGATGCAGGGATCAAGCCAGATCTCCTGCATTGCAGGCAGGTTCTTTACAATATGAGCTATGAGGGAATCTCACACCATTTCTTTAGATTAAGAATTTGGAAACAGTTTAGCTGGGTGCTTCTATTGGGAATCTCTCATGAATTCAAGTCAAGATTTGAGTGGAGGCTTGACTGAGTCTGAAGGATTAACCTCTTTATAGTCTGGGTTCTCTAGGAGAATAGAATCACAAGTCTGTAAAAGACTTATTAAGAAGAATTGGTTCACATGATTATGGAGGCAGAAACACCCCATGATCTGCTATCTGCAAGCTGGACACCCAGAAAAGTCAAGGGTATAATTCAGACCCAGTCCCTAAATGCTTGGGAACCAGTAGGGGTCAAGAGTGTAAATCCCAGTAGAATGGCAGGGAAGATGCAATGTCCCAGCCTAAGTATTGAGGCAGATGAAAGGGACAAATTCCTCTTTTGTCTGCTGTTTTGTTCTACTAGAACCTCAACAGATTAAATGGGGTTAATCATTAAATTAAATTAAATGATGCCCATCCAGATTAGGAATGGAAATTTAAGTTATTGAGGTCACCAATTTAAATGCTACTCTCATTCATAAACATCCACATAGACATACTCAGAAAGAATGCTTTACCCACTCATATTTCTGGCAAAATAAGTTGTTGGTGGGAGGCCTCAGTTCCTTGCAATGTGTTTTTCTCTAGAGGGTAGAATTCTTATGATATGGCCACTCATTTCATTCAGGTAAGTGATCCAAGAGGGATCAATACAGAACTTGCAATGTCTTTTTGTGACTTAGCCTCAGACATCACACTATTGGTTACCAGGTCATTTCATGTCAGTGTAGTAGGGACCACACCAGAAACCATGAACACAAAGAAGTGAAATCATGAAAAGCCATCTTAAGGGCTAATTACCGTAAATACTCCACACTGTATGATTTTTTCTCATTTCTTTCTGATCCTTTGAAATTTCTCAAGGATAATTTTTGTTCAACATTCACCTTCCTTTTCTTTCTAAATTTCATCTCCTATAAAAGCAAATCCATGATTGCATTTTAAGATTTTGCACTTAACTGAACATTCAGTGTTATCCTATAATTTGGACTGTTCAGTGTACAGCATTTTTATAGAAAATGTGCTAAAGTCATGTTTGCATAAAATCACCTTTTAACACAATTTTTGTAAACTTTTCCTGCCAGCATCATGTTGGACTATTCTAACAATACCAACGTGTTCTAATTGCTTCCTCCTGTAGCCGCTCAGCTTGTTTCTACCCGGCCACTAGGCTTTTGCTGCTGCTGCTAAGTCGCTTCAGTTGTGTCCAACTCTGTGCGACCCCATAGATGGCAGCCCATCAGGATCCCCCGTCCCTGGGATTCTCCAGGCAAGAACACTGGAGTGGGTTGCCATTTCCTTCTCCAATGCAGGAAAGTGAAAAGTGAAAGTGAAGTCCTGTCCGACTCTTAGCGACCCCATGGACTGCAGCCTACCAGGCTCCTCTGTCCATGGGATTTTCCAGGCGAGAGTACTGGAGTGGGGTGCCATTGTCTTCTCCGACTAGGTTGTTACTATTATCATTACCATTGTCCATTCTCAAGTATTCTTTAATAAAAAGTACCTCAGATTCAGCTTGCTTTCTTTGGGGCCAAAAATATGGAATCAGTCTTACTCAAGGAATTCTGTTTCCTTTTAGAAGAGAACAGCAAAAAGAACCCAGAAAAGCACATTTGTTTGCTTCAAAGGACTCTTGGAGTTAGGCACTTTGTTGTTTGATGGTTATAGTTTCAGTTTTTTAAATTTAGATTCTGTGATTATGTCAAAAATGGATATAATCATCCTTCTACTTTAAAAATATAGTTTCTTACTTTATATAAACTCTAGAAAGACTACATATGGATTTGATTTCACGTGCAAGAAGTGGAAAGGTATGAGGCAAGACACTGAGAGAATGAAAATGAGAGATCACAATCGATGGGAGGATGAGTTGATAATTTCTGGTGTCTTATCTGTAACTTAAAAAAATTTTAGATGAAAGTCATTGAATCATGTGTATCTTGGGTAAGAGGAGTTTGGAATTTCATACTGTCCCTTTTGAAGCTACATGTTTTGGGGCACTCCTCCATTTTTCTATCAAGATAGGTATCCTAAGTTTCATGGATAGTTTCTGAGAACTTTTCGAGTTTTGGTGGTTGGGAGCCATAGCTCTGAACTGACTCCATCATGTGGAGTCCTTTGTGACCTTAAACAAGATATTTAAAGCCTCGGAACTTCAGTTTCCTCACCTGTGAAATAGGAATAATATGGTGTTTTAAGTATAAATAAAACATAAAAGGCATTCAGTTAACATTGAAAGGATGATAGTATGTTGTACGTATTATATTTTGTAAGTGTTTTATGAGCAACAGATTAGTGTAGCGCCTGGGACCTAATACATATTGGTTTATTTCTAGCTCTTATTACTAATCCAATCTGACTTCTTTTTTTTTTTAAGAAACTTTTTGATAGTCTTTTTTACCCCAATGATGTTCTTCCACCAACTAATGCTTTACATTGTGGACATGAAGAACATCTCTGAATACACATTAGTAATGATAAACAAAATTACTTGGTTATGAAGGCAACATGATGAATTAAAAAGGAAACTAGTTTTTTAGCCTATTTATGGACTCTGTGATTTTGTTTAAATTATTAAACCTTTCTAAGACTCAGTTTGCTGGAAAAAAATGGATAGAAAAAACAGGGTATTATTATTAGTAGTATTGTAGTGTAGATTAAATAACTAATTATTGTTGTTTTTTGAAAGAATGGCCATTTCCCTGTATAATCACCTCTCCACTGTACTAAACTTAGCAGAAAATATAATCCTTTTCCCAAACTCTAAATGCTGAGAAATATGTCTTCATTTGCAGTGATCTGTTCAGTGACATGAGGTTTAAAATGAGATCAATTCTATTTTGGTTTTGTATCTTATTTTAAATGACAGCTAATTTACATATCTCAGACATTAGGTTTCATTACTATCCCTGGTGACTCAAATGGTAAAGAATCCACTTGCATTGTGAGAGACCTGGATTTGATCCCTGGGTTGCGAAGATCCCCTGGAGAAGGGCTTGGCAACGCACTCCTGTATTCTTGCCTGGAGAATCCCATGGACAGAGGAGCTTGGCAGGCTACAGTTCATGGGGTTGCAGAGTCAGACATGGCTGAGGGATTAAGCACATGCCTTGTTAATCTGTAAGACAAGTAATATGTTACTACAGTTTAGGAATTAAGGGATTCAAATGATTATAGAACAAATACAGAGGGTGATTATCTTATGAAAAGATGATTGGAGACATTGTATTAATATAAGCACATCTATTGACTGCCATTTATCATTTTGGTAAAGCCCACATAAAGGCCACGTTTGGAATAACCCAAAGTAAAAAGTATATGACTTGCAAGGGGATTTAGTAGGGATCCACTCAATTTACAGACAGTGGAACTAGACCAGGAATTCACGTCATGTCTGCAGTCCAGGGGGAAATTTTGTAGAACAATGTATCCTCAGTCTTGAGGAGTTTTTTTGGCTTTGTTATTCCGCCCATGTATGAATAGATTCAAGTCCTTTCTCATTAAAAGGTTTGTGCAGAGTTTGGGGTGGGGGGAATGTTAGAAAAAATGAGGGAAAAACAGTATCAATAAGATGGATGTTTTATTAAAGAAAACCCCTTTTCCTATTTTCAACAGCTAATTAACTTGATCAATTATTTCAGAAGTTACCTTTTACTAACATTAGGACTTAAAAAGAAAGCAAAAAAAGATTGGGTTATTTATTCTTAAAAAAAATAATTGTTCGCCATGTGTAATATGAGACTGAAATTGAATTAATCCTGGAAGGTGCTGACTACCGGGAGAACATCTGAGCATAAGAACAGCTTCTGGAATTTCACAACGGGGAATATTTTCAAGCACTGGATTCTTACTGTCCTTATGTTTTGGCCTCAAGCTGATGATTAGCTATCAGAGGAAAACTACTTTTTTTCTTGGAATAGTTTTGCATAGTTAGGAGCATAATAGGTTCTATACTTCCCCCTAAGCATTAAACATTATTCACTGAAAGATACAGAATGTCAGGCAAGATACACCACTGATCTTTCTAAGTTAAGTAGTTCTTTTATTTTGATGGTAATTATCCTTGGTTGGCCATTAGCACAGATGATGTACACACGAGGGTTCCAGCCAACCACAGGGTTACATTAGCTTCTGTGCTGTTTCGGCTGAGGGAAGGAAGGAGTGAAAGGAGAAATGTATGGATGGAACAGTCTAAAAACTTTCATGACTAGTAGTAAAGGACCTGAAATTTCATTAGAACTGCTTATGGGTGATATAAATAAAATAAAAGCTAGTAAATACATTAAAAAAAAAAAAACAAAAAACAAACTAAAAACTTGACTAAGTTGTGATAATGATAGCTTGTAATAGCCCTAATAGCAAAATTTGGAAAGGATATAAGAAAATGATACAATTACATTCTTCATGAATAGAGATGCAAAAGTTCACAACAAAATATTATTAAATTAAATCTAGCAATAGAAATAGCATAACTTAACAAGTGAAACTTAGTCAATGTAATTCATCACATTAACAGAGTAAATTAGAAAAATAATATGGTCATATCAACAGATGTAAAAAAGTTGTTGATGATATCTGAAACTTTCATGAAAAAACAATAATATATGAATAGAAGGAAATTTTCTCAACTTGACATTTATAAAAACCAAAAAATATTCTTTATGAATACTCTTAAGACATCTATTCAACATTGTACTGGAAGCCTTAGCCTAAAAGATGGGAAATAATAAAATAAAATGTATGACTATTGTGCAAGAAAAAGTAAACTTGCTTTTACTCACAGACAGTATGATTATACATATTGAAGATCAAAGTATTAGACTTAACACTTGAATTCTGCAAGATTTCAGGACACAAAGCCAAATATTAAAAATAATTTATATTTCCTTTTATTGGCAATTAATAATTGAAAATATCTTATAATACTTACAATAGCAACAAAAACAAAATACTTAGAGACAAATCTAATGAAAAATGTGTAAGGCTTCTACCCCAAATCTGTAAAACACTGAACAGAAAAATAAATGAAAATTTACATTTTAAAAAGTGATGATAGAAATAGAGGGAAAAATCTGTTAGAAGAAAAATATGTATTTGATTAGGGAAAAACAAAAAACAAGTATTTTCAAATACTGTGAGGTCAAAAGGAGATAAGATGATGAACATTTGTTAACAAAACATGGAAACAGGAAGCTTAAAATCTCCAAAAGTAGAATTATTAAGTTCTTAAAAGACCTGCAGAGCATCCTTCACATAGTTGACAACAAATTAATGCTTACAATAAATAAATTATTAAATAAAACCTTGCCATAAGATGAACTTCCAACTCCTTAGTTTTAGAAAGTCTTCAAAGAAATAAAAGTCCAATGTATTGAATTTCTATGGTGCATATTCAAATGTGCTAGATACATGACGTATGCTATCCTTACAACATTTGTATGAGGTAGGATTTATTACTCCATTTAACAGAGGTATTTTCAAATAATAGAATGTCTAAACTACAGGACTGAGAGACAAATTTTACCAAAGCACAGTCCTAACTATCTGTCAACTGAACCTATAGAGAAGAACAAAATGAACCAAAACTTTTAGTCTCATTCAATCTCATGCTAATGAGGAAGAATAAAGATTAAGTAGAAATATATAGAAATAAAGATGTTAAAACAGGCCTGTGTGTGTGTGTTTTAACTATTTAGCAATGGAATCTTAATTCAGTTCATTTGCTCAGTTGTGTCCGACTCTTTGCGACCCCATGGACTGCAGCACACAGGCTACCCTATCCTTCACCAGCTCCCAGAGCTTACTCAGATTCATGTCCTTTGAGTCGGTGATGCCATCCAACCATCTCATCCTCGGTGGTCCTCTTCTCTTCCTTCAATCTTTCCCAGCATCAGGGTCTTTTCAAATGAGTCAGTTCTTTGCATTAGGTGGCCAAAGTACTGGAGTTTAGGCTTCAGCATCAGTCCTTTCAAAGAATATTCAGGACAGATTTCTTTTATTTTTTATTTTTTATTTTTTTTATTATTATTTTAATTTTTCTTAACTTTACAATATTGTATTACTTTTACTATACATCGAGATGGATCCGCCACCAGAATACCCGTGCTCCCCATTCTGAACCCTCCTCCCTCCCCCCTCCCACACCATCCCTCCAGGTCATCCCAGTCCTCCAGTCCCAGGCATCTGTTATCGGGCATCGTACCTGGACTGACTCGTTTCAGATATGATATTATACATATTTCAATGCTATTCTCCCCAATCGTCCCACCCTCTCCCAGTTCCAGAGTCCAAAAGTCTGTTCTATACATCAGTGTCTCTTTTGCTGTCTCATAAGCAGGGTGATTGTTACCATCTTTCTAAATTCCATATATATGCGTTAGTATACTGACCCAGCAATCCCACTGCTGGGCATACACACTGAGAAAACCAGAATTGAAAGAGGCACATGTACCCCAATGTTCATAGCAGCACTGTTTACAATAGCCAGGACGTGGAAGCAACCTAGATGCCCATCCACAGATGAATGGATAAGCAAGCTGTGGTACATATACACGATGGAATATTACTCAGCCATTAAAAAGAATACATTTGAATCAGTTCTAATGAGGTGGATGGAACTGGAGCCTATTATACAGAGTGAAGTAAGCCAGAAAGAAAAACACAAATACAGGACAGATTTCTTTTAGTATTAAAAGGTTTAATCTCCTTGCAGTCCAAGGGACTCTCAAGAGTCTTCTCCAATGCCACAGTTCAAAAGCATCAGTTCTTCAGCATTCAGTTTTCTTTATATTCCAACTCTCACATCCATACATGACCACTGGAAAAACCATAGCTTTCACTGGACAGACCTTTGTTGACAAGGTAATTTCTCTGCTTTTTAATATGCTGTCTAGGTTGGTCATAGCTTTTCTTCCAAGGAGCATGCATCTTTTAATTTCATGGCTGCAGTCACCATCTGCAGTGATTTTGGAGCCCAGAAAAAGAAAGTCTGACACTGTTTCCACTGTTTCCCCATCTATTTCCCATCAAGTGATGGGATCAGATGCCATGATCTTCGTTCTCTGAATGCTGAGTTTTAAGCCAACTTTTTCACTCTCCTCTTTCATTTTCATCGAGAGGCTCTTTAGTTCTTCTTCACTTTCTGCCCTAATAGTGGTGTCATCTGCATATCTGAGGTTATTGATATTTCTCCCAGAAATCTAGATTCCAGCTTGTGTTTCATGCAGCCTGAGTTTTTGCAGGATGTGCTTTGCATATAAGTTAAACAAGCAGGGTGACAGGATGCAGCCTTGATGTATTCATTTCCCAATTTGGAACCAGTCTGTTCCATGTCTGGTTCTAACTGTTGCTTCTTGACCTGCATACAAATTTCTCAGGAGGCAGGTAAGGTGGTCTGGTATTGCCATCTCTTGAAAAATTTTCCACAATTTGTTGTGATCCACAAAAGCTTTGGCGTAGTCAATAAAGCAGAAATAGATGTTTTTCTAGGACTCTCTTGCTTTTTCTATGATCCAGTGGCTATAGGCAATTTGATCTCTGGTTCCTCTGCCTTTTCTAAAACCAGCTTGAACATCTGAAAGTTCTCAGTTAATACTTTTAAAGTCTGATTTGGAGAATTTTGAGCATTACTTTGCTAGTGTGTGAGATGAGTGCAGTCGAGCAGTTGTTTGAACATTCTTTGCCATTGCTTTTCTTTGAGATTGGAATGAAACTCACCTTTTCCAGTCCTGTGGCCACTGCTGAGTTTTCCAAATTTCCTGGCATATTGAGTGCAGCACTTTCATAGCATCATCTTTTAGGATTTAAAATAGCTCAGCTGGAATTCCATCACCTCCACTAGCTTTGTTTCTAATGATGTTTCCTAAGGCCTACTTGACTTGCATTCCAGGATGTCTGGCTCTAGGTGAGTGATCACATCATCGTGATTATCTGGGTCATGAAGATTTTTCTGGGGGATAGTTCTGTGTATTCTTGGGATTTCCTGGTGGCTCAGATGGTAAAGCGTCTGCCTGCAATGTGGGAGACCCAGGTTTGATTCCCAGGTCGGGAAGGTCCTCTGGAGAAGGAAATGGCAACCCACTCCAGTACTCTTGCCTAGAAAATTCTATGGATGGAGGAGCCTGGTGGGCTACAGTCCATGGGGTCGCAAAGAGTCGGACACGACTGAGCAACTTCACTCATTCATTCTATGTATTCTTGCCACCACTTCTTAATATCTTCTGCTTCTCTTAGGTCCATACCATTTCTGTGCCTCATTGTGCCCATCTTTGCATGAAAATTTCCATTGGTATCTCTAATTTTCTTGAAGAGATCTCTAGTCTTTCCTATTCTATTGTTTTCCTCTATTTCTTTATATTGATCACTGAAGAAGGCTTTCTTATCTCTCCTTGCTATTCTTTGGGACTCTGCATTCAAATGGGTTTTTCTTTTCTTTTCTCCTTTGCTTTTCGCTTCTCTTCTTTTCTTGGGGATGGTTTTGATCACTGTCTCCTGTACAATATTATGAACCTCCATCCATATCTCTTCAGGAATCCTAGAGAGGATCTCAATTCTCCTCCCCAATGATGGCATCTGTTTCTCTTGCAATGAGTTAATTCTAGTGTAGAACTAAAGATGCTACATGTCATTCTTATCCCTTAAATGCACCTGGGCAGGGTGGGCATGGGAGAACTGCACTGCTGACCCAGTTTGGGTTGGGGATTTGAGTGTGGGAAGAACTAACAAATGGAGAATAACTGCTATTGATCGGAAAGTTTCCACTTTAGTCCATTTTGCTTATTTTCTATTTTATCTGATGATTTGACATAACAGGACATTTCTACTTCTTATAACCCCATTTTACTCTAGAGTGTCATTTAATAGCATTTCAAGACTTTTCCTACTCATTCCTTAATGGTTTTTTCAAATATTATCTCTTTTTATGAATCCATCCCTAACTCCCTAAGATTTGCCCTCCCCTCATTTGTGCTTCTTTTATACAACATGTGCAACACCTTGTTCCAAATAGTTCAGAGTTCCTTCTCTTCCACCAGACTGAGCATTAGATGAGAAGGTATCAAGATGTCTGTGCTATTCTAGTGCCCAATACAAGGAGATCCAATCAGTCAATCCTAAATGAAATCAGTCCTGAATATTCACTGGAAGGACTGATGTTGAAGCCCCAATACTTTGGGCACCTGATGTGAAGAACTGACTCATTGGAAAAGACCCTGATGCTGGGAAAGATTGAAGTCAGGGGGGAAAGGATGTGACAGAGGATGAGATGTTTGGATGGCATCACTGACTCAATGGATGTGAGTTTGAGCAAGCTCTGGGAGTTGGTGATGGACAGGGAAGCCTGGTGTGCTACAGTCCATGGGGTCACAAAGAGTTGGACACAACTGAGAAACTGAACTGAACAGAACTGAACTGAATGTATATTCTGGCAATTGTTCTAATATTATTAAATATTTTAAAATGAATGAATGAATAACTTATCATGCGAGCAGTTTTTCTGCTTTTCTAAAATAGATGCTTGGGTGGTGATTATTCTCATACATGTGCTATAATTTTGGTTCTAAATAGAGCTCTAGTAATAAGAGTTAATCACCTTGAGGACATTACATTAAATTCTCACAGCAAGCCTATGAATTGGTGTTAATTAGTTCTATTTTATAGATGAGAAAAACTAAGACTAGAGAGGTGAAGTTCCCCATGATTTTTCAGCAAATACATAACAGGACATAAGAGATACAAAGATATCATTAAGGCAATTTAAGTTTTCCAGATTCTGACATATGTCTTACTGTAAGGACTTTTCAGCTTTTATCTGCTGATATCGGTGTGGTAGCTTGTCTCAAAGATGTTTACTATCACTAACTTCCCATTCCATAAGAAGTAGAATATAGGCCTCATTCTCTCACTAACTTTCCACTCCGTAAGAATTGGGGTCTGCTGCTCATTCTCTTGAACCAGGGCTGACATACCAATTTTGACCAAGAGAGTGTAGTAAAATGGTGCAGCTTCAGTTATAGACTTAGCCTTTGAGAAGACTATCGGTTTCCGCTCTTGCCTCTTGGAGCTCTGAACTGCCTTGTAAAAAATTTGGTCTGAAGAGAGAGGCTACATGGAAGATTAGGGAAGCATCAGGCACGTGAGTGAAGAGGCCATTGTGGATGAATATTCCATCTGAACCTTCTGATAATGCCAACTCCAGACTCTAAGGATCTAAAACTACATGAGAGATGCCAAGTGAGAATGCCTGGCTTAACCTGGTCAACCCAAAGAATCCCGAGATAATAAATTGTTATTTTGAGCCCCTCAATTTTGAGGTAATTTGTTACATAGTCTTATGTAACAGAAAAAAAATATGTATTCTCAAATTCAAGTTTAATTTAAAATTACAAATCATAGTGTCCTATCCTTATTTTAAATTGTTGTATTTGTTAGTATTCTATAGCTATCATTGTCTATCTCTTTTTTTTGTTTGTTTTTAATCTAAAATCAATGGCAGACCAAACTTCTGCAATGCGCTGAATTCTATATTTCTGACCCAGCAAAAGTACATCTTGGGTGAAATTAATATAATGTTATATGACAGTTATACCTCAAAAAAGTTTTCTAAAGCATATCTCAGTCTGCACAGGATCTGAAAGAGGAGGCGTGTCTCTTTGAACTGTTGTTGGGTGTGAGAAAGTTGCAGTGTTATCATTATTAAAGTCATTGAAAAAGTTAAAATTAATTAGTAGTAAATAACAGCACTAAATTGTGTTGGCTTGAGTTTTCCAGTTGGCACAGTGGTAAAGAATCAATCTGCCAATGCAGGAGATACAAGAGATGTGGGTTTGATCCCTGGGTTAGGAAGATCCCTGGAGATAGAAATGGTGACCCACTCCAGTATTCTCACATGAGAAATCCAATGATCAGTGGAGCCTGGGTGGCTACTGCCCAGCGGGTCACAAAGAATTGGACACTACTGAGCATGCACATGTACACACACACACACACACACACACACACACACAGTGCTAGTTTATGATTCATGACTATTGTCCAGAAGCAAAGATTACCTATTACACTTATTCATAAAGTTCTATTTTCATTTATAATTTCAGTTAAAGTCATTTGTTCACTTATCCTGGCTTATTAAGCATTATTTAAGAGATGTGTGATATTTGCCCAGATATGGATTTCCTGTTTGTGGCCAGGTCTGGACTCTGTATACACTGCTTATTGTTTTCCAACTATAGAATCTTACTCACTGGAGGTTATTTTATTTTTCAAGAAAGAGCTCTTCATAAAATTTTCTTGAAAATGAAGAGAGACACTAATTGAGTGTTTATTACTTGTGTGTGTGTGTGTGTTGTGTGCTTAGTCATGCCTGACTCATAATGATCTCATGAACCTGCCTGCCAGGCTCCTCTGCCATACTATTTTCCAGGCAAGAATACTAGAGTGGGTTGCCATTTCTTACTTCAGGGAATTTTCCCAACTCAGGGACTGAACTCAGGTTTCCTGAATCTCCTGCTTGGCCGGTGGATTCTTTATCACTGAACCATCCATAAAGCCCTTTATTAGCTCAAATCATATGAAATTCCCAGTATTTGAACACTTGTTATGTACAAAAATGGATTTTTCTTAATACTGCATTCCAGGTACCAGTAATGGCACCCCACCCCAGTACTCTTGCCTGGAGAATCCCATGGATGGAGGAGCCTGGTAAGCTCTTCCATGGGGTCGCTAGGAGTCGGACACGACTGAGCGACTTCACTTTCACTTTTCACTTTCATGCATTGGAGAAGGAAATGGCAACCCACTCCAGTATTCTTGCCTGGAGAATCCCAGGGACAGAGGAGCCTAGTGGGCTGCCATATATGGGGTCGCACAGAGTCGGACACGACTGAAACGACTTAGCAGCAGGTACTTTTAAATTCATGTATAACTATATCCTTGTGAGGAGGTGTATATGCATATTTATTGAGTAGGAGAGTGGGGCTAGAAGTTAGGAGACTGACACTGTAAATAATTCCACTGGGATTTCGATCCAGGACTGCTTACAGAGTCTACCAACTCCCTCTCTGTCCTCTACAGGAATGGATTATTACTTATTCTCTATTTGCATGCATATGTTTATCTTTAGCTATTATAGATTTTTAACCATATTTAATATTTCAAGGTTCATGTAATAAATTAATCTCTTACCTCTGAAAATGGATGGAATATGGAGAAAAAGGTAATATGTTGAACAGCAAGAGCTGGTTCACCAACTACTGAACTTTCTCTATAATATTTTTCTACCAGATAATTGCAATTTCTCATTAGCTTAGACTTTTCAATAAGACAGAGCATGCACATGCTTGCAAGACAATGAAAATATTAAAGAAGAACAGGCATAAAGATGTTTAGAGAGGACTCAACACAATATTGTTTGTTAGTTCTGAACTAAATTGAGAAGAGGAAAATCCCACATGAATTTGGAGGGCAAGATTTGTAGCATAAGGGAGAATGTTTTCATATAGTGGTCACATCAAAAAGATTACTGTACTTGCAGCTCTGATTCTAATGGGCAGAGTATATTTAGTGCTTATGGACCACAAAGTATCCCAACCATGCCAAAAAGTGTCAGGGAAAAACAGCCAGATCATTTCAGTTCAACAAGACAAGACACAATTGTGTCATTGTCACTGAGAGATTCCCTAGAGAGACTCCTGTTCTAGGAGCTCCTGTGAAAGCTGCAAAGTGACTGCATTGCTATTTCATTTTAAATTTAGTTAAAAATCTGTGCCAGAGGAGAAATGCTGTGGGGAGCAATGCTTGTCCCATTAGAGGGATAATGATAATTGTTAAAATTAATAGTACTTTCTTAATTTAGGAGATTTATCCTAGTGGGATATGTTAGCTTCTAAATGTAACAGCCTAGTTCCGGAATCCTGCACTTTTTATTCACTACATATTCATATTTATCTCTGTCAGTGGCTGATTTATTCATCTAATTTGTGGTCATTCTTCTCTAGTTACTGTCCCTAAGATTAACCACTTAGCCAAACCCAGCTCTTCTATCTAAACTCATATCCACAAGTCCAATTGGCTCAGATTTCTCATAAAAATGTTCAAGTTTCCATTTCTTCTCCCTAGAACGAACTCTCCATTTGTCCAACTAGTGAGCACTTCAGAGCTGGCAAGAATCAGAGAAATTGCTGTACTTTTAGTATAGCACTTTGTTCAGAATTATTTAACCATTAAAATTCTCATGACCAAGCATATACACTCTCCACTCACTCCCCATTACTCTTCTCTGCTTATTTTTTCTCCATTTCATCTCTTGACATGCAGTATAATTTACTCAGTTTGTTAGTTGCCTTTTATTCCACAGCATTCTTTAGAATGAAGGCAAGTATCTTTGTTTATTCATTGTTATATCATCAATATCCAACACTAAGATATTTGTTCAATCAATGAAAGAACTAACATAGAGGTTTATTTCCTTACCTGCAAATTTTGATAATGATAGTATAGGTATCCTAGAGTGGCTAAATCTCTTTTCATTCCTACAAAAATTGTTTTATTGTGGATTTCAGAGAGCAGGAGCCTATATTCCATAATTTTTAGTGGAAAATCATGATGGATTCCAAACCACAAAACTCCAACCAAATGTCACTAAAACTTGCTTAAATACCTAAATAACAGTCCACAAATGACTTCTGGATAACATTAGCATTGAAAATACAAGATATCTAATTATTTACAAGCAATGAAGTCATTGGAGTAGACCATGTTACTCTGAGTTTTCCTTTTCCACTACGAAGAGCTAGTATTTCAAGGCAGCCGTACAGTGAAACTATATGTTAAAAATAGAAAACATACGGACTAAATTGGAGTCCGTTGATAGGGCTCTTGGGTGCCTGACAAAAACAAATAAGAATCCATGTCAGCATAAAGCTTTAAGTAAAAAGTGGAGGAGACAATAATAATTTTGTATAATAGATTTAAAAAATGTTAACACAAGTCATAGTCCCATTAAGAGAACAGCAGAGTTAGAACTGCAATACGATTAAAACTCTCCTATGAGGAGAAGCACTCAGTTTAGTTGTCTGCGGATATGCATATGTAGTTTTGTTTAGGGATGTTTTGATTTTGACAGTGAATTTGTAATAATTTTTTTGTTTTGCAAATCGGTGAGATTTTGAATAGCAAGAGCTAATGGTACACCTCTCAAAGGGTTTTTAAAGGATTAAATGAAATCATTTGTCTTAAAGATCTGACTTTATTAAGTATTCATGTATAGTAACAAATATTAAGTTTGAAAGAAGTAGAAAGATAGATATAATTGTTGTCATTAGAGTCACCACAAATTAGTGATATGCCTGTTCTTGAGTATGAACTTCCTACTTGTCAGCTATTTTTTTTCTGAATCAATAATCTTACAATTTACCCATTTGGAGAACATGAAATAAGAGAGAAGCTTCTCAAACTGTCATACCAAAGTGCATTCTAATCAACCATGAGTTGATTACTGTCCTGCAGCTGCGGTGATGACTATTATTCCTTACGACGGCTCTTAATAAGGCTATTATGTTGTATTGATTTATCTGGCTTCCCTGGTAACTCAGAGGGTAAAGAATCCTTCTATAATTCAAGAGACATAGGTACGATCCCTGTGGTGGGAAGATCTGCTGGAGAAGGAAATGGCATGGACAGAGGAGCCTAGTGGGCTGCAGTCCATGGTATCGCAGAACTGGACAGGACTGAACAATTAACGCTTTTGCTTTCAAAATAATTTCAGTTTTAAAATTTGAAACCCAAAACTTACTGAGGGGACTGAAAACTTGTTAGATTGTTAATGCCTGGCTTTAAAATTTTGAGAAGAATTGGAATTCTATTTTGCATATCTCAAATCGCTCTAAATTATTTCAGATGCCTAGTCTATAATAGCTTTGTGTTTTCAATTTTGCACTTACAGAAATACATATTTTTTAATTTGAAATTAAATTAAATGATACTGTTCTTGTATCATAGATAAACATATGGCTGGCAAGCTGTTCTCGGTTTTCTGGAGTCTATTATTGCTACTGTGAAGCTACCTATATATCTGGTTAGGTTGATAATGACATAAAAAGAGTAAACCATAGGAATATCATATGCTACCTTAGAGTAGAATTTTAGTTTGATTTTAGAAATCAATATCTACAGGCAAACTACACAAATATATTTTTTTCTGCTTAGATATTTAGTTTTACCTCTTTTGGACGGAAAATCTTTGCAGTATTCTGCATAGACTTAATTTAGTAAAGTTTGCCTCATTAGCCTAAAAACTAACCTGAAAAGTAGACCAGTCAGTCCATTCTCTTTTATACCAATCGATTCTTTAAAAATACTATCCAGTTACAGTTAGATTCGTAATTATCAATAAAACTATAATTTGTACCCATATTATCATTTCAGTTTCATGAACGTAACTGCCATTGTTAGGTTGCTGGGTTTTTAAAACAAAATTTCCTTCTGCAATTTTGAGATCCAGAATATATTCAATGTATTTTGGATTTATAGGCTAAGCAATATTTGTCTTGGTCCTAGAAAACAAAAACTGGATACAATTTAGAAGAGTAGGAGCAAGCTGACCAATAAATTGGTAAAATGCTAAGAAACTGAACAAATAAGGGAAATACAAGGTACCAGTGTTGAAAAGCTAAGTTAATTTATTTTCACTGACAGAGGACTAATTATGTATGTGTGACTCAATTATATCTCATTAAGTAATTAATTTCTTTCACAAACATTTATTGAATATTTTGAAAGTTTCACACAGTTCACTAGTACACATAGATTTGCTTAATAATACAAGAAAAATTATACAGAAAAAATAAGGAAAAATAATCAAAGACTAAGATCAATGTATGCTAATATTCAAGGGAGTAATGTACTGTAACCTGGACAATTCTCAGCACTTCTAAAGAGAGTAAGTCTCTTTTTATGTAAATACTATATCTACAATCTTATGTAACAGACACAAAGTACTGAGAAAACAGAAAAAGTCTATGAATTGACACATCAGTATAAAACAATAATCTAGAGTTAGAGCAATCTCTCTTCCTCTCTCTCCAAGCATGCGCATGTGCGCACACACACACGTACACACACACACATTCATTCAATGTACAAGTTGAAAAATTTTCTTCTTATTAATTTCTAAGGTAATTATATTGTGGCCATAAATTAAGGTATGTATATGTGAGTGTGTGCTCAGTCACTGAGTGGTGTCCGACTCTTTGTGACCCCATGCACCTCAGACCAAGTCTCCTCTATTCATGGAATTTTCCAGGAAAGAATACTGAAGTGGTTTGTTCTTTCCTACTCCAGGGGATCTTCCCAACCCAAGGATCAAACCTGCATCTCCTGAGTATCTTGCTGAGTCACCTGGAAGTCAAAGTGTGATATATATTCTCTGCCAAAATAACACTGTTTTAGAAAAAGAAAAATATTGGAAATAATAAAATAATCCAAGCACTGCATGACAGTGAAAATATATGTGTTAAAACTTATGGGATGTCATAAGTGTAAGTTTTATAGAAAGTTAGACTTTCTAGCTAGTTATGTTAGTAGACAAAAAAGCATCTAGTTAAAATTCTAAGTATCTAAGAATATAGTACAAGAAAAACATAGTAAGGCCAAAAAATAGAAAGAAATAAATGAAAAAAGAAATAAAGTAGAAATAAATGAAATAGAAAAGAGGATGCAAAATTTGATGATTTAAAAAAAAACTAACAGAGGAAATAAACATATATCATTATTGTTGAGATGAGAGAAGACGCAAATAAACAATATTGTGAATAAAGAGAGGACAAAAATACAGACTCAATAGAGACCACGAAAATAAGAAAACACTATCAATGATGAGATGACAATTTTGAAAACTTACCAAAACTGCTAGAAAAATGCAATGAAAACCAACTTGTGATGAAGTCAAACAACAATAGTCTTATACCCCTTAAAACAAGTAAAAGTCATTAAAAATTTATTCTTCAAAACATACTGTGTTTAGAAAATTTTACAAGTTATAGCAAATATTTAGGAAACAAATGTTAATTTTCTTTCAAATTTTCTAGACAATTTAAAAGGCAAGAAAATCCTCCATTTAATTTTCCAATACATTTACCAAAATGACAGTCATTATGAGAAAAAAAAGACATATTCATTTCAATCATACTTACAAAAACAAAACCCAAGAAGAATATATTAACAAGTAAAATCTAATGTGCATGAAAAAGATACATTCCAACCATGCTAGGTTTAATTTTACATCTCTAAGAATCATTTAATTTTAGGAATCCATAAATGTAACTCAACATGTTAATTTATAAAAAATTATATAATCATATCAATCAGATCAGATCAGTCGCTCAGTCGTGTCCGACTCTTTGCAACCCCATGAACTGCAGCACGCCAGGCCTCCCTATCCATCACCAGCTCTCGGAGGTCACTCAGACTCACATTCATCGAGTCAGTGATGCCATCCAGCCATCTCATCCTCTGTCGTCCCCTTCTCCTCCTGCCCCCAATCCCTCCCAGCATCAGAGTCTTCTCCAGTGAGTCAACTCTTCACATGAGGTGGCCAAAATACTGGAGTTTCGGCTTTAGCATCATTCCTTCCAAAGAAATCCCAGGGCTGATCTCCTTCAGAATGGATCGGTTGGATCTCCTTGCAGTCCAAGGGACTTTCAAGAGTCTTCTCCAACACCACAGTTCAAAAGCATCAATTCTTCAGCACTCAGCCTTCTTCACAGTCCAGCTCTCACATCCATACATGACCACAGGAAAGACCATAGCCTTGACTAGGCGAACCTTTGTTGGCAAAGTGATGTCTCTGCTTTTGAATATGCTATCTAGGTTGGTCATAACTTTCCTTCCAAGGAGTAAGCGTCTTTTAATTTCATGGCTGCAGTCACCATCAGCAGTGATTTTGGAGCCCAGAAAAGTAAAGGCTGACACTGTTTCCACTGTTTCCCCATCTATTTCCCATGTAGTGATGGGACCAGATGCCATGATCTTCGTTTTCTGAATGTTGAGCTTTAAGCCAACCTTTTCACTCTCCACTTTCACTTTCATCAAGAGGCTTTTGAGTTCCTCTTCACTTTCTGCCATAAGGGTGGTATCATCTGCATATCTGAGGTTATTGATATTTCTCCCAGCAATCTTGATTCCAGCTTGTGTTTCTTCCACACAAGCATTTTTTCAGTCCAGCATTTCTCATGATGTACTCTGCATATAAGTTAAATAAACATGGTGACAATATACAGCCTTGATGTACTCCTTTTCCTATTTGGAACCAGTCTGTTGTTCCATGACCAGTTCTAACTGTTGCTTCCTGACCTGCATACAGATTTCTCAAGAGGCAGATCAGGTGGTCTGGTATTCCCATCTCTTTCAGAATTTTCCACAGTTTATTGTGATCTACACAGTCAAAGGCTTTGGCATAGTCAATAAAGCAGAAATAGATGTTTTTCTGGAACTCTCTTGCTTTTTCGATGATCCAGCGGATGTTGGCAATTTGATCTCTGGTTCCTCTGCCTTTTCTAAATCCAGCTTGAACATCAGGAAGTTCACGGTTCACATATTGCTGAAGCCTGGCTTGGAGAATTTTGAGCATTACTTTACTAGCGTGTGAGATGAGTGCAATTGTGCGGTAGTTTGAGCACTCCTTGGCATTGCCTTTCTTTGGGATTGGGATGAAAACTGACCTTTTCCAATCTTGTGGCCACTGCTGAGTTTTCCAAATTTGTTGGCATATTGAGTACAGCACTTTCACAGCATCATCTTTCAGGATTTGGAATAGCTCCATTGGAATTCCATCACCTCCACTAGCTTTGTTCCTAGTGATGCTTTCTAAGGCCCACTTGACTTCACATTCCAGGATGTCTGGCTCTAGGTCAGTGATCACACCATCATGATTATTTGGGTCTTGAAGCTCTTTTTTGTACAGTTCTTCTGTGTATTCTTGCCACCTCTTCTTAATATCTTCTGCTTCCATTAGGTCCATAACATTTCTGTCCTTTATCGAGCCCATTTTTGCATGAAATGTTCCTTTGGTATCTCTCATTTTCTTGAATAGATCCTTAGTCTTTCCCATTCTGTTGTTTTCCTCTATTTCTTTGCATGCATCGCTGAAGAAGACTTTCTTATCTCTTCTTTCTATTCTTTGGAACTCTGCATTCAGATGTTTATGCGGGTCATGGTGGAGAGATCTGACAGGTGTGGTCTGCTGGAGAAGGGAATGGCAAACCACTTCAGTATTCTTGCCTTGAGAACTCCATGAACAGTATGAAAGGGCAAAATGATAGGATACTGAAAGAGAAACTCTCCAGGTCAGTAGGGGCCCAATATGCTACTGGAGATCAGTGGAGAAATAACTCCAGAAAGAATGAAGGGATGGAACCAAAGCAGAAAGAATACCCAGCTGTAGATGTGTCTGGTGATAGAAGTAAAGTCCGATGCTGTAAAGAACAATATTGCATAGGAACCTGGAATGTCAGGTCCATGAATCAAGGCAAATTGGAAGTGGTCAAACAAGAGATGGCAAGAGTGAATGTTGACATTCTAGGAATTAGTGAACTAAAATGGACTGGAATGGGTGAATTTAACTCAGAGGACCATTTTATCTACTACTGTGGGCAGCAATCCCTCAGAAGAAATGGAGTGGCCATCATGGTCAACAAAAGAGTCTGAAATGCAGTACTTGGATGCAGTCTCAAAAATGACAGACTGATCTCTGTTCGTTTCCAAGGCAAACCATTCAATGTCACAGTAATCCAAGTCTATGCCCCAACCAGTAACGCTGAAGAAGCTGAAGTTGAACGGTTCTATGAAGACCTACAAGACCTTTTAGAACTAACACCCAAAAAAGATGTCCTTTTCATTATAGGGGACTGGAATGCAAAAGTAGGAAGTCAAGAAACACCTGGAGTAACAGGCAAATTTGGCCTTGGAATACGGAATGAAGCAGGGCAAAGACTAACAGAGTTTTGCCAAGAAAATGCACTGGTCATAGCAAATACCCTCTTCCAACAACATAAGAGAAGACTATACATGGACATCACCAGATGGTCAACACCGAAATCAGATCGATTATATTCTTTGCAGCCAAAGATGGAGAAGCTCTATACAATCAGCAAAAGCAAGACCAGGAGCTGGCTGTGGCTCAGACCATGAACTCCTTATTGCCAAATTCAGACTGAAATTGAAGAAAGTAGGGAAAACCACTAGACCATTCAGGTATGACCTAAATCAAATCCCTTATGATTATACAGTGGAAGTGAGAAATAGATTTAAGGGCCTAGATCTGATAGATAGAGTGCCTGATGAACCAAGGAATGAGGTTTGTGACATTGTACAGGAGACAGGGATCAAGACCATCCCCATGGAAAAGAAATGCAAAAAAGCAAAATGGCTGTCTGGGGAGGCCTTGCAAATACCTGCGAAAAATCATATCAATAGATGTAGAAAAATATTTGATAAATTTCAACACCAAATCACAAAAATAATTCTTGGGAAATTAAGATTAGGAGGTAACTTTTTTACCTGATAAACTGATTTCATTTTTCAAAAAATGTACACATTATTTTACCTAGGAAACAATGGAATAGTCTTTTCGAAAGTATAGAATTTTGCAACAAATTCCATAATCACCACTTGCATTCTCTGTTGTACTGGAAGTTCTAGGAAGAACATTAAGGAAAGGATTTAGAAATATATAGTTGGGAAGATGCATAGATATACATGAAACTAATTATTATAAGTTATAGTTAGTGTGTTCATTTTTATTTTTAGTGAAGGGTTATCTGGTGGTATTATATTTGTCAAAATAGAAAATTAAACAACAAAAAGAAAAATTAAAAATGGGGTCATCCATGGACTGATGATGAAATCAAATCACCATCTAGTATAATAATTAATCCAATTACGTGCAGCTGAGTCAAAAATATTTAAAAGTATAATGTAAGTGATTTTCCAGAGGATAAAAACTAAAGACTTTTAGAAGCACATCTGTATATATTCAACCAATTGAACAGCTATGTAGGCTAGTATTAGCCTAATATTTTTTGCTTGATTTCATAAATGCAAAAATCAGTTATGATTTTTTTAAGTGAAAAATTACTTATGAATGACAACTATCAATTTTTAATCAATTTTTGGAACACCTAATCTATACTCTGCCTTGGAAACAGAACTGCAAGTATAGTAAAAGGCCTTTACCAAGTAGAACTTCTTGATTTTATTAATATTATTTTGTCTTGTTTAGATAGCAAACTGTCAGTGAGGATGAACAATGAGTATAAAATAAACTACTTTTAAAGTCTTCATAGTAAAACTAACTTGGTTGAACAACTTTTATTTAATGAAAGTATTGAGCCATTTTCACTTAGCATTCAAATCTTTGCTTCAGATAAGAAGATGCTTTAATTGAATGACCTAATTAGAGGCCTTTTTGAAGATATATAATATTATTTGACCTCAGGACATTGAACAGTTCTTTAAAAATTTCTGAGATGATTCTATGGAAGGAACATAGTCCAGTATTCAATCTTCGCCTTGATATTCTTCAGTTACTAAGGTCACTTGGGAACATCTAAGGGGCACAACAGTAAAATAAAATATACATGTATTTTTACATGTGTACATATATATGGGGCTTCCAATGCACAATAGTAAAGAATCTGCATGCTAATGAAGAAGACACAGGAGCTGAGGGCTCAATCCCTGAGTAGGGAAAATCTCCTGGAAAAAGTAATAGCAACCCACTCCAGTATTCTTGCCTGGGAAATCCCATGGACAGAG
The DNA here is from genome assembly GCA_935064755.1 of Tragelaphus eurycerus. NCBI lineage: Eukaryota > Metazoa > Chordata > Mammalia > Artiodactyla > Bovidae > Tragelaphus > Tragelaphus eurycerus. Next base: position 17,365,213 of record CAKXYN010000041.1, read on the forward strand.
GAGCCTGGTGGGCTATAGTCCATAGGGTTGAAAATAGTTGAATACTATTGAGCATGCACTCAATGAAAATGATGATGTATATATGAATTCAAATGATCATTGGGGGTGGGGGAGATAGATGTTAGAAATCATTTGCCTTTCTTGAGCATCAACACCCCAATTTGTTTTTAGTAATCAGAATCAGTCACCGGTGTTCCTTTATCTGTCTGTTGGTTCAGTGCCATCAGATCAGATCAGATCAGTTGCTCAGTCGTGTCCGACTCTTTGCGACCCCATGAACCGCAGCACGCCAGGCCTCCCTGTCCATCACAAGCTCCCGGAGGTCACTCAGACTCGCATCCATCGAGTCAGTGATGCCATCCAGCCATCTCATCCTCTGTCGTCCCCTTCTCCTCCTGCCCTCAATCCCTCCCAGCATCAGAGTCTTCTCCAATGAGTCAACTCTTCGCATGAGGTGGCCAAAATACTGGAGTTTCAGCTTTAGCATCATTCCTTCCAAAGAAATTCCAGGACTGATCTCCTTCAGAATGGACTGGTTGGATCTTCTTGCACCGTCCCTTGGAGTCCCTGGACTCTCAAGAGTCTTCTCCAACACCACAGTTCAAAAGCATCAATTCTTCGGCGCTCAGCCTTCTTCACAGTCCAGCTCTCACATCCATGCATGACCACAGGAAAGACCATAGCCTTGACTAGGCGAACCTTTGTTGGTAAAGTAATGTCTCTGCTTTTGAATATGCTATCTAGGTTGGTCATAACTTTCCTTCCAAGGAGCAAGCGTCTTTTAATTTCATGGCTGCAGTCACCATCTGCAGTGATTTTTGAGCCCAGAAAAACAAAGTCTGACACTGTTTCCACTGTTTCCCCATCTATTTCCCATGCAGTGATGGGACCAGATGCCATGATCTTCGTTTTCTGAATGTTGAGCTTTAAGCCAACCTTTTCACTCTCCACTTTCACTTTCATCAAGAGGCTTTTTAGCCCCTCTTCACTTTCTGCCATAAGAGTGGTGTCATCTGCATATCTGAGGTTATTGATATTTCTCCCGGCAATCTTGATTCCAACTTGTGTTTCTTCCAGTCCAGCATTTCTCATGATGTACTCTGCATATAAGTTAAATAAACATGGTGACAATATGCAGCCTTGACGTACTCCTTTTTCTATTTGGAACCAGTCTGTTGTTCCATGACCAGTTCTAACTGTTGCTTCCTGACCTGCATACAGATTTCTTAAGAGGCAGATCAGGTGGTCTGGTATTCCCATCTCTTTCAGAATTTTCCATAGTTTATTGTGATCCACACAGTCAAAGGCTTTGGCATAGTCAATAAAGCAGAAAGAGATGTTTTTCTGGAACTCTCTTGCTTTTTCGATGATCCAGCGGATGTTGGCAATTTGATCTCTGGTTCCTCTGCCTTTTCTAAAACCAGCTTGAACATCAGGAAGTTCACGGTTCACATATTGCTGAAGCCTGGCTTGGAGAATTTTGAGCATTACTTTACTAGCGTGTGAGATGAGTGCAATTGTGCGGTAGTTTGAGCACTCCTTGGCATTGCCTTTCTTTGGGATTGGGATGAAAACTGACCTTTTCCAATCTTGTGGCCACTGCTGAGTTTTCCAAATTTGCTGGCATATTGAGTGTAGCACTTTCACAGCATCATCATTCAGGACTTGGAATAGCTCCACTGGAATTCCATCACCTCCACTAGCTTTGTTCGTAGTGATGCTTTCTAAGGCCCATTTGACTTCACATTCCAAGATGTCTGGCTCTAGGTCAGTGATCACACCATCATGATTATCTGGGTCGTGAAGCTCTTTTCTGTACAGTTCTTCTGTGTATTCTTGCCACCTCTTCTTAATATCTTCTGCTTCTGTTAGGTCCACACCATCTCTGTCCTTTATTGTGCCCATCTTTGCATGAAATGTTCCTTTGGTATCTCTGATTTTCTTGAAGAGATCCCTAGTCTTTCCCATTCTGTTGTTTTCCTCTACTTCTTTGCATTGATCACTGAAGAAGGCTTTCTTATCTCTTCTTGCTATTCTTTGGAACTCTGCATTTAAATGTTTATATCTTTCCTTTTCTCCTTTGCTTTTCGCTTCTCTTCTTTTCACAGCTATTTGTAAGGCCTCCCCAGACAGCCATTTTGCTTTTTTGCATTTCTTTTCCATGGGGATGGTCTTGATCCCTGTCTCCTGTACAATGTCACGAACCTCATTCCATAGTTCATCAGGCACTCTATCTATCAGATCTAGGCCCTTAAATCTATTTCTCACTTCCACTGTATACTCATAAGGGATTTGATTTAGGTCATACCTGAATGGTCTAGTAGTTTTCTCTACCTTCTTCAATTTCAGTCTGAATTTGGCAATAAGGAGTTGATGGTCCGAGCCACAGTCAGCTCCTGGTCTTGTTTTTGCTGATTGTATAGAGCTTCTCCATCTTTGGCTGCAAAGAATATAATCGATCTGATTTCGGTGTTGACCATCTGGTGATGTCCATGTATAGAGTCTTCTCTTGTGTTGTTGGAAGAGGGTATTTGCTATGACCAGTGCATTTTCTTGGCAAAACTCTATTAGTCTTTGCCCTGCTTCATTCCGTATTCCAAGGCCAAATTTGCCTGTTACTCCAGGTGTTTCTTGACTTCCTACTTTTGCATTCCAGTCCCCTATAATGAAAAGGACATCTTTTTTGGGTGTTAGTTCTAAAAGGTCTTGTAGGTCTTCATAGAACCGTTCAACTTCAGCTTCTTCGGTGTTACTGGTTGGGGCATAGACTTGGATTACTGTGACATTGAATGGTTTGCCTTGGAAACGAACAGAGATCATTCTATCGTTTTTGAGATTGCATCCAAGTACTGCATTTCGGACTCTTTTGTTGACCATGATGGCCACTCCATTTCTTCTGAGGGATTCCTGCCCACAGTAGTATATATAATGGTCATCCGAGTTAAATTCACCCATTCCAGTCCATTTTAGTTCGCTAATTCCTAGAATGTCAACATTCACTCTTGCCGTCTCTTGTTTGACCACTTCCAATTTGCCTTGATTCATGGACCTGACATTCCAGGTTCCTATGCAATATTGCTCTTTACAGCATCGGACTTTGCTTCTATCACCAGACACATCCACAGCTGGGTATTCTTTTTGTTTTGGCTCCATCCTTTCATTCTTTCTGGAGTTATTTCTCCACTGATCTCCAGTAGCATATTGGGCCCCTACTGACCTGGGGAGTTTCTCTTTCAGTATCCTATCATTTTGTCTTTTCATACTGTTCATGGGGTTCTCAAGGCAAGAATACTGAAGTGGTTTGCCATTCCCTTCTCCAGCGGACCACACCCTGTCATATCTCTCCACCATGACCCGCCTATCCCAGGTTGCCCCTCGGGCATGGCTGAATCTCATTGAGTTAGACAAGGGTGTGGTCCTTGTGTGGTTAGATTGACTAGTTATCTGTGAGAATGGTTTTAGTGTATTTGCCCTCTGATGCCCTCTTTCAAGACCTACTGTCTTACTTGGGTTTCTCTTACCTTGGGCGTGGGGTATCTCATCCCGGCTGCTCCCGGCTGTTCCCGGCCAGCGAAGCACAGCCATCGCACCTTACATCTTCAGTGCCATAAAGAGCCCCAAATGAACAGGGGACAGTCTTGGCTTACAATTTAATCCCATTATGACTGTTTTTCCTGGTGGAAGATTTCTCTCAATAAGTAGGTCATCCAATCCACTGGTTTCATGGTGAAGAACGACTGCCAAGGGGTTGTGAAGAACTTTGTGCTTAGCAACAACAAAAGGGAGCTGTTAAAACCACTTCTAGTCTTGAAAGAGTACAAAGGGAATTTATGGAACCTAAAAGTTGAAGCTATGGCTGTTGAAGAGGAATGTCCACTAGGAGCTGTAACTTTGAAGAGCAGAACACAGCAAAATCTAACCTGTGTCTGGTAGGGGATCTTCCAGTCTCTTCTTGAGAGAGATCTTCCAGTCTCTTCTTGGAAATCAGCCAGTAATCTATTGATGCAGTCTCCAGTGTTAGCCTTCTGGAGCACAGGGTAGGGTGGAAAAGAATGGAGAGTGCATTCGGATGGCAGATTGAGAGTATTCCATACAGTCTATCTTCTTGTTGAATAGCCTGGTTTTCTGCTCATCATTTAGGCAAAAATGTTCAAATTTTTGAATTCTAGGTTGAAGACTCAGAAGGAGCAAGAATGTCCTCTTGACGTTGTTGTTGTTTAGTAGCTAAGTCGTGTCCGACTCTTTTGCAGCTCCAAGGACTGTAGCCCACAAGGCTCCTTTGTTCATGGGATTTCCCAGGCAAGAAAGTAGAATTGGATTGCCATTTCCTTCTCCAGGGAATCTTCTCAACCAAGGGATCAAGCCTACATCTCCTGCATTGGCATGCAGATTATTTTCAAAATCGTGTCTCAGATTCTTCATAAAGTGATTGAAAGTGAGAATTCTCATTACCTTTAGATGAAACTGTTGCTAGTTTATGATGTATCAACTGACTGGGTAGTGGGTTGACCAGATGTCTGGGGAACATTCTTTCTTTGTGTGTCTTTAAGTGTGGATCTGGAAGAGATTAGCATTTGAATTGACAGATTTAGTGGAGCACATTACATACTGTGAGTGGGCTTCATCTTATTCCTTGGGAGACTGAATAGACCAAAAATGTGGAGGAAGTGAGTATTCAGTCTCTCAGTCTTACTGTTGAGCTGGAATATCGATGTTTTCCTGCCCTTAATGCTTCTGGCTCTTGGCTTTTCAGCCTGAAATCTATAACATTGGCTTTGTGGCTCTCAAGCCTTTGAACTACACCATTGGCCTTCTCAGATGTTTTGCAGATAGCAGATCGTGAGACTTCTTAGTCTTCATAATCATGTGAGCTAATACCTTATAATAAATTTGTTTACACCACCCCCCCCCCCCCCCCCCCCCCCGCCACACACACACACAGCTGATTCTATCTCTCTGATGAGCCCTAACTGATTCAAAACCTTACCCCTTACTCACAGTAGTGGTCCTTTTGTCTCAAACAGAACAGTGTCACTGATATATATAGACCAACGTCAGTATAAGAACTAATTATCAATGACAGATAACTTTTCCTTTAAATTTCCTCTTTGTTTTTTTTTAGGTACAAAATAAAAGAAAGACTACCAGCTTCAACTCTTTACTATTTCTTGAACACAGTATAGGACAGCAACAAATGGTAAAGCCAACCATTACTGAGTCAGTTCTCTAGAATGAGACATTTAGGTTTAAACATGTCCCCTCCACCTTCTGAGCTTTATTTGGCTTCAATAGTCCAAAGGAAACATTTGCTTCTTCACAAAGCCTAGCCACACTGGTATAGTAGGATCTAAATTCATATTTAGAAAGGAGAGTTTTCTTCTAAAAAGAACATAATCTTCAAAGATATACTTTACCTTATAACAAATGCTTCATTAAATTATGACACATTCTAGTGTATTCTTTCAATTTCACATCACCTTGATTTTCACCGGGTCCACAATATGCTCTTCACTCTTTACGTGCATAAATGTGCCTGTTGTATGTACTTTTTCAGAGTAAAGAAATGAAAGACATCAAAAGTGTAGTCATGTCTGTGGATGTTGGGAGGTAGAACATTAATACAGTTTCAAAGCTGTAGTACTTCAGGATACACCATTCTTATCATAGTTTCAAACAATGTCAGTCAAGATTCAGATGTTATGTACCATCTGTTTTTACCTCTTTCATAGCCTCTTTATAAAAGGTTGCCATACAAACAACAAGATGGTAATCAAAATAAAAGTGTCTTTTTAATAAAATAGTGTTTCATTTTATTTTATTAAACAAAATAAAATTGTGTTTATGTTTCATTTATATAGCTATATCTTGCACATGTTACTCAGTTAACTCTTTCCATCACCTGATTAATCTTCACAACAATCCCATGAAGCAGCTACCATTCTTATAAGCATTTTAGATTTGACGATCCTGAGGCTTAAGGAAATTAAGTAAATTCACAATACTAGTAAGTGGTGGAGTTGGGCCTGTTTTCCTCATCAGGATACATGCTATTAGCCTTTTTTGCTATTTTATAGGTATGCAAATTTAGCCCTGACTAAGAGACTGAAGCTGTCTGGTGGTAAGTGAATATACTGTTATGAGTATAATTAGGTAAAACAGGAGTTGCATCTAAAGAAGCAACAGTAGCTCTGTGTTCAAGAGGTTTAAAATCAGGCATAGTACTATAAGGCAGCGGTTTATATCTGAATCCCAGGATTTTTATAATAGTAGTAGTAGTTGCAGTGTTGCCAGTGAATTTGAGGTTCTTGCTTCATGGTGAAAGAATTTGGAGATGAAGTGATAAGCAAGAAGTGAATTTCTTTAGATATGCACTCCACAGGCAGAGTGTGGGCCAGCTCGTGAGAAGGTGAGAGAGAGAGAGCCCAAAAGAGGCCCGAAATAGGGTGTGATTAGTTTTTATAGGCTGGCTATTTTTATAGGCTAGTGAGTAGGAGGATTATTCCACTAATTTTGGGGAAGGGATAAAGTTTTCCAGCAATTGGGCCTTTGTGTACTTTTTGGTCTTTAATGGCTGGCCTGTAATGGCACTGGTGGTGTGTCATTTAGCATAAACTAATGACTAAGATCATGGCATCTGGTCTCATCACTTCATGGGAAATAGATGGGGAAACAGTGGAAACAGTGGCTGACTTTAGTTTTTTGGGCTCCAAAATCACTGTAGATGGTGACTGCAGCCATGAAATTAAAAGCGCTTACTCCTTGGAAGGAAAGTTATGACCAACCTAGATAGCATATTCAAAAGCAGAGACATCACTTTGTCCACAAATGTCCATCTAGTCAAGGCTATGGTTTTTCCAGTGGTCACATATGGATGTGAGAGTTGGACTGTGAAGAAAGCTAAGTGCCGAAGAACTGATGCTTTTGAACTGTGGTGTTGGAGAAGACTCTTGAGAGTCCCTTGGACTGCAAGGAGGTCCAACTAGCCCATCCTAAAGGAGATCAGTGCTGGATGTTCATTAGAAGGACTGATGTTGAAGCTTAAACTCCAGTACTTTGGCCACCTCATGAGAAGAGTTGACTCATTGGAAAAGACCCTGATGCTGAGAGGGATTGGGGGCAGGAGGAGAAGGGTGTGATAGAGGATGAGATGGCTGGATGGCATCACCGACTCAATGGACATGAATTTTAGTGAACTCCAGGAGTTGGTGATGGACAGGTAGGCCTGGTGTGCTGCAATTCATGGGGTCACAAAGAATCGGACACGACTGAGAGACTGAACTGACTGAACTGAATGACTAAACAGCAACAGCAAAATGTATTACAATGAGCATACAATGAGGCTCAAGGTTCACTGAAAGATGACTCATCCATCATTTGGATCTTTTGGTTCTAATCAGCTTATATCATATCCTCAGGCTATGTTGTTCTTTTAAACATTGTGCCCTGCCCCCTTCCCTCCCATTTCAGTAGTAATAATATAGTAATAGTAGTCTCAGAAGATAAAGAATCGGCCTGTAATGTGGTAGGCCCTGGCTTAATCTCTGGGTTGGGAAGATCCCCTGGAGAAGGGAATGACTATCCACTCCAATATTCTTGACTGGAGAATTTGATGGACAGAGCCTGGTGGGCTACAGTTCATGGGGTCACAAAGAGTCCAATAGCTCTCATGGGCTTCCCAGGTGGCACAATGGCAAAGAATCTATGTGCCAAAGCAAGAGATGCAGGATACAGGTTCAATTCATGAGTAGAGGAAAATCCCCTGGAGTAGGGGAATAGCAACCCATTCCAATATTCTTGCTTAGAAATTTTCACGAGGTCACAAAAATTTGGACACACTGAGCAGGCACACCCAATAGAACTCGTGCCTCGTTTTGTATCTCAGCACATTTCAGAATGTGGTTTCTTTCAGCCTAAATCTCAGAAAGAAGTTGATATATTGAGCAGAATTCCATCCAGAGCAGAGCAGGATGTACCATGAGCAAGAAATAAACTTTTGCTACTCTAACCCTCTGAGACTAGTACAGCAGCCTTACCTGGCAAGAGCTCATACATGGCAAGTGTTGCTAATTATTCCTGATCCTCTTGCCTGCTGAGTTCAGGGACACAGACATTTTGCAGTCTTTTTCACCATAGCATTCAGGTTTCCAACATCATTGCATCACAGAGGGTCCAAAACTTGAAACTTCTTGGTGATGCTCGTATTTTTACCTCATGCGAAGAGTTGACTCATTGGGGAAGACCCGGGGGGGGGGGGGGGGGGGGGGGGGGGGGGGGGGGGGGGGGGGGGGGGATGGGGGGGGGGGGCGCCCCGTGGGGGGGGGTGCGGGGCGGCCCGCGGGGGGGGGGGGGGGGGGGGGGGGGGGGGGGGGGGGGGGGGGGGGGGCGAGAGCGGAGAGGCCGGAGCTTATATCATGTCAGACAGGATGTAAAATATTTAAAAACTGCCAATGCTCTTGTTCTCTAAGGCTTGTACTCTTTGCAGAAATATATATAGAAAAATTGAAAAATAATGAAACATATGATTTAATTTTGATGTTCTTTACAATTTTCTCAAGTCAAAGGTAAATACAAAATAATGTTCAAATTAATGACCCTGACATACTGAATATAATATGACTTAGAATAGTGACCTGAAATATGGTGGATGACTAATAAATATTTGTTAGACTTATAATCAATAATTATTAAATTAGTAAAACACAAATATATCCAATACTAAGATAACTTGAGCAACATATGGAAATATGGTTTATATAATATTAAAAACTGAAAACTGAAAATGTTTTGCACAGATTCTATCTTTAGAAATGATATCCCAAATGAAAACTATTGAATATCTAAACTGTTTCAATCAAAACTACTGAAAAAAAAATAACTATTGAAATCAGTTTCCAATTGGTGATTGATAGAGTGGCATTCATGAAACATAATATAATATCTAATATCTACTTGCCACTAATAATCCACAAAACAGATATTTCATTGATTACTAAGAAATTATCCACCAATTGCATGTTTTTTATGACACTTTTATAGGTAACACATATATAGTGGCATGTTCCTACATGTTATTTTAAATGCTAAAAATTTTTACCAGAAAGAAAATAATAAAAGTATCACAATCAGCAGAGAAATGGAAGATGGAAAGGCATAGTAAAGAAAAGAAAATTACTTATATCACAGAAATATTTTGGAAAAAATATGGAATGCCAGGGAAAAAAAAGAAAATTTCTTATTTTTCAGCAAAACTTACTAATAAATATCAAGCATAATTGATACATTTTACCAAAACTAAAAGACAACAAAAAAATACTCAGAGAATCCATTAAACTAAACACAGCTTTTGCAACTCTGCTGCTGCTAAGTCACTTCAGTCGTGTCCAACTCTGTGTGACCCCATAGGTGGCAGCCCACCAGGCTCCCCCATCCCTGGGATTCTCCAGGCAAGAACACTGGAGTGGGTTGCCATTTCCTTCTCCAATGCATGAAAGTGAAAAGTGAAAGAGAAGTCGCTCAGTCGTGTCTGACTCCTAGCGACCCCATGGAACTCTATGACTGTGTAAATTGACTCTTAAATTACTTTTTTTGAAAGTTATGAATCTCAAGTAAGAAAGTCTAACTTTCCAAAAGGTAGGAAGTTTTGGAAATGAATAGTATGTGAATATTTCAAATGGAAAAAAATGACTAGAATTTGGTTACTTCATTCAATTTCAAAGGATTCTGTATATTGTGTATATCTCGAACTCTTTGGAGATACAAAACAATGTATCTAGTAGTGGAATGTTTTTCACGTACTGCAGGGAAACATGAAGGAATAGAAGTGTATATTAAGCAGTAATATTAAATATTCAGAATTATAAAAAATAAATATTCAGAATTATAATCTGATTTTAAAATTAGTGTTGTAGAATAGAAACTATATGTAAGTGAGAAAAATAATGTCATATGATAGTTGAAAGCATAATTAAATTTTTAGAGATGCAATGTCTAACACCAATGGATTAGCCAAACAACATAATGAGCATGATTGTGGAACTTTTTCCTGGTGGCTCAGTGGTAAAGAATCCACCTGCAATGTAAGGGATGTGAGTTTGATCCCTGGGTCAGGAAGATCCCCTGGAGGAAGGAATGGCAACCCAATCCCATATTCTTGCCTGGAAAATTTCATGGACAGAGTAGCCTGGAGGGCTATTGTCCATGGGGTTGCAAAAGAGTTAGACACAATTTAGCGAATAAACAATAAAAACAACAAATGGAACTTTTCCATTTGGCAGGAATTATAGCAAAATTTGCATATTATGGAAAACATTTATGCAGAATACAAATATTTCTACCAAAAACTAATACATGTTATTTTAAGTGTGAAAAACAACTGAATAATTAAGACAGTAATACAAGTGATTAAGAAAGTAACTTTGAATAGATTAATTTATATTACTCAATTTTTCTCTCTCTATATATATAAAATCACATAAATTATGTTGAATTGTGACAATGTTTGATTTGTAAATTTCTAAAATGCATATTTTTTCAGATTAAAATATTTTTTGAGGGTTTGCCCAGTAGATGACAAACTTGGATAAAGAATACAGACATTTTTAGTGGACTACTTGCAAAATCTGAATCTTGCAAAAAATAATCTAAGAAGCGTGGGTAAAACTGTTCAGGAAAAGTAACATATTGCAATAGAAGATCTAAAAAAGAGTACTTTATGTTGCTTGGTCTGTCTGTGAATGTTTATACTTCTTAGTAAAGAATATAACTAAAATCTCTTTTGACACCATTGATTTTGTTGTTTTTGTTCAAGAACTACACAACTACTTTGCACCTTCAGAGAAATCACTGTAGTATATTGAAAGCACATTTACCAGACTTTTATTTTAAACTGACAATAAATAAATTTATTTCTTTCCCTAAGTGATATTGTTTCTTAAAAGTACTAAGGTCAATAAAATATTTTTAAACATAGAATTTGACTTATTATTATACATTAGCTGAACATTAACATTCCGCTACCTATTACTAACATCTCATAATTCATTGCTATTTATTGCTATAGTTATTTAATCTTTATCAAGTTTTGTAACATTTACAAAATGCTGTGTCACCATACAGTTGATTAGTTTTAACTTTGTAATTAAATTGCCTAATGAATGAATTTCTGTTCATCTCTTTAAAATTTCTTCAAAACCTGGGGGGATATTACTTTGATTAATTTTTTAATTCACTTGATTTTAATTCTTAAATGTTGAGAATATCTATGATAGGTTGAATATTGTCCCTCTTATGATATCAGTTCAGTTCAGTTCAGTCACTCAGTTGTGTCCGACTCTTTGTCACCCCATGAATTGCAGCACGCCAAGCCTCTCTGCTGCTGCTAAGTCACTTCAGTCGTGTCCGACTCTGCGTGACCCCATAGACGTCAGCCCACCAGGCTCTCCTGCCCCTGGGATTCTCCAGGCAAGAAAACTGGAGTGGGTTGCCATTTCCTTCTCCAATGCATGAAAGCGAAAAAGTGAAAGTGAAGTCGCTCAGTCGTGTCCGACTCTTAGCGACCCCATGGACTGCAGCCCACCAGGCTCCTCCATCCATGGGATTTTCCAGGCAAGAGTACTGGAGTGGGGTGCCATTGCCTTCTCCGCCAAGCCTCTCTGTCCATCACCAACTCCCAGAGTTCACTCAAACTCAGGTCCATTGAGTCGGTGATGCCATCCAGCCATCTCATCCTCTATCACACCCTTCTCCTGCCCCTAATCCCTCCCAGCATCAGAGTCTTTTCCAATGAGTCAACTCTTCGCATGAGGTGCCCAAAGTATTGGAGTTTCAGCTTTAGCATCAGTCCTTCCAATGAACACCCAGGACTGATCTCCTTTAGAATGGACTGGTTGGATCTCCTTGCAGTCCAAGGGACTCTCAAGAGTCTTCTCCAACACCTCAGTTCAAAAGTATCAATTCTTCGGCGCTCAGCTTTGTTCACAGTCCAATTCTCACATCCATACATGACCACTGGAAAAACCATAGCCTTGACTAGACAGACTTTCATTGGTAAAGTAATGTCTCTGCTTTTGAATATGCTATCTAGGTTGGTCATAACTTTCCTTCCAAGGACTTATAATATATCTACATCTTAATACCTAGAACCCTATGAATATGTATCTTAATCTTTTAGAGCTCTTATTAACAAAATACCATAGACCGGGTGGCTTAAAAGAAAAAATAATTTTTTCTTCTCATTTCTAGAGATTAGGAAGTACAAGGTTGAGGTATTGGCAGATTCAGTGTCTGTGCCCATCTTTTGGCTGTAACTTCCCTTGGTGGAATGGAGAGGCAGCTCTCTGGGACCACTTTTATAAAGACACTTATCCCATTCATGACAATTCTCCCTTATGACCTAATCACTTCCCAAAGGCCCTACCTACACATATTATCCCATTAGGGATTAAGTTTCAATCTGTGAATTTACGGGGACACACATATTCAGTCTATAGCAATATATTACCTAATATGGCAAAAGAGATTTTAGAAATGTAATTAAATCAAAGATATTGAGATTTTGTGAGGGACTGAACAACAGCAAATTGAGATTTAGTTATCCAGATCAACTAGATGGGTTCAATGTAACCATTAGTGTCCTTATAAGAGGGAGGCAGTCAAAGTACATTGAGAGAGAAGACACTTGTGGAGAAAGAAGAGATTTGAGACATATTGTCACCATCCAAGAAAAGCCAGAAGCCTCTAGAAGCTGAAGGAAGCAAGAACTCAATTCTTCTTTGGAACCTCCAAAAGGAACATCTTGTGTTTTTTTTTTTTTTTTTGAGGAGTGAGGTGGGTGGGGACAAATTATGCTCAGAGACTGTGATTATCTTTGCCAATGTTTTACTTAGCACAAGTTCACTGCAGAACTTGTATAATAATTTCATAAGCCAATAACATGCAAGATAGTCTCATAATAAGCCAATAGAGAAATACCATATTCTAAACCAATGATAGATTAATAACTATTGTTCCAAGTAAGGGAAGATGAAAGGAATAAAATCCAAATATAGTTCAAGGTGAACCCTTCTACCAGTTTGTTCTTGGGAGAGTCTGTTTAGCTAACCACATGTTGATGTCCAACTGCTGGCATAAGAATAAATGTTCCTTATTGCTAGAGGAATAATTTCCTTATTGTTATTCCCTCCTTATGCGAGGGAATGAAGATGTAGGTGTTGACAGGCAAGACAACCTTCTGAGGCTACTACATGGTTTTCACTGTGGCCAAACATTCATTTTCCAGGCATGAGCTGGTGCCCCAAAGTCTTCCAAGAGCTATTTAGATCAGCGAGAGTCACCTTGCCCAGACCAAACACTCTTGAATACTCATCACAAACTGCAGGTATTTATACTCTAAATGTTCCTTGCCATGGTTGTTTCTTCTTATGTTCTTACTGGTAGGCAACCAGTGGTGCCTCTCAGCAGCTTACTCAGCACTTGTCAGCAATCATGGATGACACAGCAATTTTCCTTTTGTATCAAAACAACTTTACTAATTAAAACAACTTCATTCTTAGATCAAAACAGATTCGCTCTTAGAAACAACTTCATTTCTCCCATAGACAAGTAGATTTGAAATCACATTCCACTATGTTAACACTTTGATTTTAGACCCATGAGACTAATTTTGGACTTCTGTTGCCTGGAAAGTAAATTTGTATTGTTTAAAGCCACTGATTTGTGTTAATTTGTTAAAGAAGTGATAAGGATCTAATAAAACATACCATGGTATAGTGAAGAACCTTTGGTATTTCTGATTGCTTACAATATTATTGGGTCATAATTTTGCATCCTGAAAACTTTGGAGATGTTAAAAAAATTTCTCTTGCAAAGAGATATTAATTTGGAAAAGCCTGAAGCCAGTTTGATTTATTCTCCCCCTTTTTTTTTCAGTTTGAGTGCTTAACATATTTTTTTTTACTTTTGAAATTTAACAGCTTATTATTATTTAACAGCTTATTATTAACAGAATATTTCTAATTTAAATTACTTTTCTTAGTGTGTCCTGAAAATCATATATTTTAATAAACAGATTTATTTATTCCCAGATATCTGCAAGGAATTTTTTAATGTTGAATTAGAATTAATTGTTTGTTTGTTGGACTTTCTATTTAAGGAAAAGTTATCTTTAAGTCACATTATCATTGTTTTCCTCACTGTTTTCTTTCATTGCTTTACTTTTATGGTTTTCTCTCCATTTACTCTGGTTGTCAGAGGAATCCTCAATCTCTGTTATTAATTTGCTTTTTGGATCTTACTTTGCTAAATCTATCTTAGTTTGATAATGACATCATTCAGGTATTTTACCTGTGTTCTTATTTTTTGCAATCTTTTTTTGTTTGTTTGTTTCATTTCTTCTGTTTTTGCTGGCTTCTGGTCTGCATTCTTTGTTTTCAGCATGGAATTATTATTATTATTTTTTACCTGTGGTTTTATTACATAGGTGTCCTGGCATTTGTCTCATCATGTACTTAAGTCAACAGGGCCATCCCTGTCCAAACATCAACATTTTTTTTATTGGTTTCAAGTGCATTCTGTCTGATGAAGACTAAGGAGGGGAAGGGAGAGAACTCAACGGAAACTCTGCAGTCCAATGAAAACCACTGGCTCTCATGTGAAGTTTGGTAAATTTACTACCATAGGGTTTATTCCACATTGCCAGAGCTGGTTCCTATGGAGTGATAGCTGAGAATTTAAACACCAGACTCCAGCTGTTCACTTTCCCCATTATACTTTGTCTTTCCAGTAACAAAGGCTCTTTCCCCCAGTTTCTCTGCAGATTTTCAAATACTAGTGAGAATTCTTACAAATGTTTGCCTCATTCACTAAGGCATGCATATGGAATCTAGAAAGATGGTGCCAATGAACCTATACGCAGGGCAGCAATGGAGACACAGACATAGAGAACAGACTTACGGACACAGTGGGGGAAGGAGAGGGTGGGATGAATTGAGACAGTACCATGGAAACCTATACACTTTCATATGTAAAACAGATGGACTTCTCCAGTGGCTCAGATGCTAAAGCATCCTCCCGCAATGCGGGAGACCTGGGTTCAATCCCTGGGTTGTGAAGATCCCGTGGAGGAGGGCATGGCAACCCACTCTAGTATTCTTTTTTTTTTTTTTTATTAAATTTTATTTTGCTTAACTTTACAATATTGTATTGCTTTTGCCATACATCGAGATGGATCCGCCACAAGTATACACGTGCTCCCCATCCTGAACCCTCCTCCCCCCTCAACATCACTCATTATCAGAGAAATGCAAATCAAAACCACTATGAGGTACCATTTCACGCCAGTTAGAATGGATGCAATCCAAAAGTCCACAAGTAATAAGTGCTGGAGAGGGTGTGGAGAAAAGGGAACCCTCTTACACTGTTGGTGGGAATGCAAACTAGTACAGCCACTATGGAGAACAGTATGGAGATTCCTCAAAAAACTGGGAATAGAACTGCCTTTTGATCCAGCATTCCCACTGCTGGGCATACACACTGAGAAAACCAGAATTGAAAGAGACACGTGTACCCCAATGTTCATCGCAGCACTGTTTACAATAGCCAGGACTTGGAAGCAACCTAGATGTCCATCCACTCTAGTATTCTTGCCTGGAGAATCCTCAGGCAATGGAGCCTGATGGGCTACAGTCCCTGGAGTTGCAGAGTCAGATGTGACTGAGCAACTAAGCAGAGCACACAACACATGTAAAATGGATAATAATTGAGAATTTTCTGTGTGACACAGGGAGCACAACCCAGTGCTCTGTGACAATGTAGAGGGGTGGGATGGGGTGGGAGGTGGGAAGGGGGTTCAAGAGGGAAGAGACGTATGCATACCTGTGACTGATTCAAGTTGATGTATGGCAGAAACCAGCATAATACCGTAGAGCAATTATCTTCTAATTAAAAAAAAAATTGCATGGTTTATTCTTTCTATGCGTGTGGGCATATTAGTGAGAATGAAGAGTTTGTTTTTCCACAGATTTTTGAATTCAATGAAAATTTCTAGAGTTGGCTGACCCTCTTCTCAGGAACAAGATTGGGTTAAGAGTTTTATAGCAATTTTTATCTCTATCTTTTGACAAGATTTATTCCAAATTATATCGTAGCTCTTTATATGGTTGCTGTTGATGGTGTAACAAAAAACAAAGTTCACCAAAGTAAATTTTAAAAATCTAATAAGCTTTACTGAATGATTCATGGACCCGGAAGCCTCCCAGCTAGTGAGTAGAGGGGAACTGCAATGGTCCACAGAAAGGGAAAGGTTTTCAGAGGCAGGACAAAGAGGTAATAAACAAAAAATACAATTTCAGATCAGGTCATCTCTGTTTGGGGACAAAGTGGTCTTCTTAGGTGGATTACTTTATCTTCATTCAGTGGAGATAGAGAGAGCCCTCATTGGTGTTGACCAGAAAATTTCACACTGACTGTTTAGGGTTATATTCTGGAGGAAAGTTGTAATTGCAGCTAGGTTATATATGTATTAAGTCTTGATTTTAGTATTAGTAACTCTATTAGGGGCCTGACATTTCTTTTCTGACATATGGTAAATATTTTTCTTGCTTTAAAAAAAAAAAATAGCTGCCCAAGAAAGATTCTACAATATAGCTTTCTTCCCCATCATTATCTAGAAGTTTCTCATTAATGCGCCTCTATTTTCTAATCAGACATAATCCCTTGGGTAGCATATAAACCTCTCTTCTATGTATTGTGCTCTTTACAAAGTTAAAACTCTCAAATATGTACTCTGAAATACCCTAAAATATATACCTGCATCAAGTTATAGAACTTTCAATAAATATATCATTAAGTATTATACAAATAGTATAGTATCTGGTCTAAATATTAGACTTTTTAAAATATATATTATGGCCCCAAGAGCTAGGACTCAATAAATCCTTCCACATAGCACATTTATGTACCCCAATATGGTTATTGAGGAAGCTGAACTTACAGGGAATAATGGTTTAGGAGTATATGGTAATACTTATTGCTAAGTGCCTTGGGTCCTGAACTCCAATAACAAGAACTCTTTTCAATTGACCTGGAGGGTATACAACTAGCTACAGGTCCAAATATTTTTCTCCTGTTAATACAATCAGCAATAACACAGGAACATGGCTCTCCAAACGGATAATCCATCCTTCTGCTCACCCCAAGAGTTATAAGCTAAGGCTGGCGTTTTACTTTACAAACAACTTCATGAAAACTAGGGCTTCCCTTGTGGCTCAATGTCTGTAATGTAGGAGACCTGGGCTCCATCCCTGGGTTGGGAAGATCCCCTGGAGAAGGGAAAGGCTACCCACTCTAGTATTCTGGCCTGGAGAATTCCATGGACTGTATAGTCCCTGGGATCACAAAGAGTCTGAAATGGCTGGGTGACTTTCACTTTTCATGAAACACAGGTGCTATGATCTGCAAAACCTGCCACAGCTATTCCAGAATGAAAAATTGGGGTAGTTTATGACACCTGCTTCTTGGAGAGAAGTGGAGGAGCATGCTGGCTCTGTTCCTACACTTCACTCCTTCTTTTAACTCCAGCCAAATAGAAGTACTATTCAGAAACCATGCTCATGATTTTCGACTGTTCTTCCCTGTGACTTGACCATTAGTTTAAGTAGCCTCATCCATGTTCTGGAATCCAACCAAGCAAATGTTGCATAACTCCAGCACTGTTAGATGGGATTTTAGGTAGGGATGAGTGGCAATTATCTTTTCTAAACTACAAATCAGAATATATTACAAAAAGATTTGTGTTTTTTATTTTTTATTTTGTAAGCCATTATAAATGGCAACCCATCTCAGTAATCTTGCCTGGGAAATCCCATGGACAAAGGAATCCGGTGGGCTGCAGACCATGGGGTAGCAAAAGAGTTGGACACGACTGAGTGACTAAACAACAACAACACAACAACAATTAGGCAGTTTAGGCGATTAGGTGATAAGTTGCTTCATCATATCTGACTCTTTGCGAGCCTTTGGACTGTAGCCCCCCAGGCTCCTCTGTCCATGGGGATTCTCCAGGAAAGAATACTGGAGTTGGTAGCTATTCGCTTCTCCAAGGGATCTTCCTGACCCAGGGTTTGAACCCAAGTCTCCTGTATTGCACACAGATTCTTTACCAGCTGAGTCACCAGGGAAGCCCAAGAATATTGGAGTGGGTTGCATGTCCTCCTCCAGGGGATCTTCCCGACCAAGGGATTGAACTTGTGTCTCTTAAGTCTCCTGCATTGGCGGATAGTTTCCTTGCCATTAGCGCTACCTGGTAAACCCATTTAGGAGATAAGAGACTAAATGATAATTAGTCTAATATTAGATAAGAGACTAATAATTGAATCATGATGGTTTGTGGGATATGAAGAAACAAAATATGAAATACGGACTTATTTTAGAATACTTTAAGAATCAGTGTAGCTATAGGTGGCTACTTTTAAAGAGAAAAAACACAGGCCCATAATGGTGTCACTTATACACATAATGCCAAATCTAGATTTTATACCTAACCTCATAGTACTCTGGACCTTCATCAGAAATGTAATCAATGAGTCGATCAGACAGAGAAAGGAGAGGCAGTATGCATGATAAAACCCTTTGCCTATGCTCCAAGCCCCACCAAAGATGTCCTGGCTTAAGAATAATTCTCTCTTTTCTTTTTCTTCCTTTCCCTTGCCTCACTAGTCTTCCTACAAATTCTTCAATTCTGTACAGCTTCTCAGAGAGCCCTTCTAACTGCCAGATAGGATGCTGCTGGGTTCATAAAGTGCCTGATCTTCTCAATCCAGGAATTGAAACCAGGTCTCCTGCATTGCAGGCAGCTGCTTTACCAACTGAGCTATGAGGGAATCCCAATAAAATCAATTAGCTTTCCTAATTTCTAGGTTGAACTTTCAGTTTTTAACACTATAAAGACATAGAAGACATACATCTCTTGACCTCATGGAACCTAAAATCTAATTCAGAATGTATAATAAAAACAGAAAACATCTGGGGAAAATGTTTCAAAATAAAATACACAAAAATTTTAGTAGTTTAGAATCCTAAAATAAAACTAAGGAGTGATTACCCTGAAGATAACATTATTTAGGGACAACATTGTAAGGAAAACATCAAGTTGTGCTCAAGATAAATGAATGTGAATTTGTCAAGTGGAGAATACATTCATTTTAGGCTTAATGAAGATATGGATATGAGGATGAAAAGAGTACATGAAGGAGATGAAGACAAATTGGCTTATTATGAGTACCAAGTCCTTGAGTTTTACAGGAGAGCATATTTTGCCACCCTAAAAGATGTTTATTGGCATAAGGATTATTTTAGGCTGATTATTTTTAAGAAACTGCAGACATAGGAGAAGCTTTGAAAACCGTGAAGTTATCCTTTTGTAAGAGACACTTACATGTATAAATATATATACACCTCTCCCTCACTGTACCAGGAAGAGGGAGATGAACTTATCTCTAAAAACTCCTACTGTGCCAAGGCTGTTTCTGTTACCCAGAAACATACCCCTGCCCCTCTCTTAAACAGAAGCTAATTACTCTTACCTGTTTCAGGAGGAAGCTGCAAAGAGAATAAAACAAGAACCAGTTAGAAACAACTAGGCCCAAGATGGCAGAAGATTTGAGTTGCAGCAGATCATGAGCCTCATTATACACTCATTATAAATCATTAGCTAAATGGCATACCTGTCAGAACCATGAGAGCTGACAATTGCCATGACAACAACCAGAGAAGTCCAAAAAAGGACTGAAAAGAAGAGTTGTATTAGTTTTGGGTCCAAATCACATCCTTGTTCCTGGTTAACTCATGAAATTTATTTCTCCCACTCTTTCCCAATTTCTCCCTTTTACCTTGACCGTCCTATATATTTGCTGTCTCCATCCAAATTGGTGTCTCCATTCAAATTTGTCTCACTCAGATTGGGTTGAGTTGATTTGTGAACTAAAGTCCCATTTCTCCATTTTTTGACCATTTAATAAAGCTTGAGTTGTTCTAGTTTCAGCATAGATTTTGTTATTGGCTGTGCAAATCTCATCAGAAAAAGAACCTCTCTGGCTGAGACAAGAAGGAGGTCTCTGCCCAGGCTGGGACCTCAGCATATGTCTGGTTGACCACTTCTGTAACACTATCTATGCAGAAAGCAATAGACTTAAATATGCTGTACAATCTTAACCTCTTTTACTGTGCTTTTCCTGGTAACCTCCCACACCTGACTCCCCACTTCTAACGTCTGCTGTCTAGCTGAAGATGGTATTAGGTGAGGGCTCTGCCACTTAGGGGACTTACTCAGTTTTACTGGATCACTCCCACATATGTAAGGGATATACATGTTATTATACTTCAGTTTTCTCCTGTTAATCTGTCTTACATCACTTTACTTATTGGACCAGCCACAGTACCTATAAGAAAAGTGAATACTCTCCCTACAGTGTTCAGGGATAAAATGGCATAGGTAAGTCAGGTGAATGGATGAAAGAATCTAAAAGAAGTCCATGCACTGTGCTCAGCTCCATATGAGAATATTTCTATCAGTCCATGTGTTGATTGCTAAAATATACCACAGGATAGACGTGAATATGCACATTGAACCATTAATTGATTAATAGGTCAAAGGAAATTATCAATTGTGCATATGGTTCTTAAATATTTCAGTCTCAAATAAAATCATTAATAATTATCCATTATTTGAAGGACAGAGAAAAAGTGATAGTTGGCCACCTTTCTGTGTAGACAGCAAGAGAAGTTAAATTATAATGAAACAATTAGAAATATAAGTCATTAGGTCTTTGTTCCTCTGGTAAACTGAGATGAAGTATATGGAACATGGAAACCTGAAAAGTTCTGTCTGTACAAGTAAATTGATGTTGAACAGATAGAAACATATAATGGTTTCCAATTTCCTCTCTTGCCACACCCAGATCAACATGGATTGAAAGACTGTGAGGGTTCTATCTGAAATATCTGTAACAGCCAGACAGATAAACTAGTGTGTCGGTCAGGTCGAGTAATAATAGGGAAGAATGGGGGCTGGAGACAGCATAATTGTGTGTACTGTCTGAAAGGATTTCAACTCAGTTTTTATGAAAACACAGAGTCTGCCAGAGAAAGTTTGTGTGACAGCTATATAGCAACCCATGGGCCACAAGTTTTCCATCTTTGTCTTAATTTGAAACCTGACCTTTAAAGATAATACAGATACACCTGCAGTCTAATAAAAAACTTGAGAAAAAGCAATGTTAGCTAATTAAAGTCCATGATCTATTGTAATCTTTTTCTGTAAACAAGATGGGCTATCAGAGATGCATGAAGTAAACATGAAACCAAATGAGCCCATTCTTTTAGACTAAGTGCCCCGATGATGAGAGCACTGGTCCTGTTTCCTATGAGCAAAAGGATCTCAGTCCTTGTATTCTTTGAATAAAACATTTGACAAAGAGATCAAGATTGCAAAGCAGGCACAGAGTTTATTAGAAGCACAGTATGTGTGGGAGAGCACACAGGCATTCCTGTAGAGTGAGTTACACGTTGCAGGGATAGCTTAGATTTTTAATACAGGGTTAGTTTTCTGGGGTTTAGATGAGGGTAACTGCATTTCCCCTTTTCTAGAAGCATGTCATCTGCGATTCTTCGGTTTCCACCAGGAGCCATTTTGAATCTTTTCCATGAGCACTGAAGTGAACCCACGTGGGGCAGGGATGGATCAAAGCCACAATGCTAATGATATTATCATAATATTACAATGTGGCCAAGATTACTAGAGGATGACTTGAGATCCCTTCTGCACAGGTGTAGGGCTGGGAAATCCTCTCTACCACAAAAGGAGCAGGCTGTGGTGGGTTGCTTTGCTTTCATCCAGTCAGGGCACAGTGTTCCTGTTGGTGGTTTATCTCAAAGGGTCAGCATGAAACTTGGTGCTGCAAGGTAACTGGAACCCTAGCTATCTGCTTCTTCAGTCCTGCTCTGGGCCTGGTGGAATGGTGGCTCTTCCACTCTGTTGCACTGCCGCACCTGCTGTCTCCTGGTTCACTCTCTGTCCTGGTTCCTGAGAACTGATAATAGAGGCTAATCTACTTGGAAGGACAGCAGAGGGTAAGTGAGGACATTGAAATGATTAAATCCACAGAGAAAAGCTGAACCAAAGTATTACATTTCCACACAGCTCCTCCTCACTGCTTTCAACTGCTTTCATACGATTTAGTCATTTTTTTTTTTTTTTTTTGAGGCTGATAGCTTCTTATCACTTGCTAACTGACTGTGCCTGCCTAGTGGGTTGAGTTTCTGTTCAAATTGAGCCTGCAGAGAGAAAAAACAATGAAAGAGGAGAGAGAAAACTAAAGGAGATGCTGGAGGCAGAGAGGCTCAGGCCTTCAGCAGCCCTATGATGACCTTGAGAGAACAGAGGCAGATACAAGGTCTGATACTGATAATTATGATGTGAGAAATAGGGATCAGAAAAATGGGAATGTGGGTAAGAATTTTTCTTGTCACTGATTGCATTCTGCTTCAACTAGACATAATGGCAAGAAAGTTTCAATTGGCATTTATTAGAAGAGCTGCTCACCAAATTGTGATCTTGGCTTAATTTTTTTCCACTTAATTTGCTGCATCCTCCTTTTCTCCTCCCCCTCTTTACCCTTCCTCCTCTTCCTCTTTCTAAACAAAGTGCTCAAGTCCAAAGGAGAAAAGCAACAGTGTTTTGGCAAAGTATTTGGTTTTAAATGTCCATTTTAAAGAATTAGGAAGATGATCTAAAAAGTGAGGTAATTTTCTGAACTGGACTAAATTTCACACGTAAAAGAGGAAGGAAAGAAAAGATGTACATTTATAAAATTTAAATAAAGGCTTATGTTTTTCAGTTATTAAAGGGAAAGCTTTGAGCTTGTAATGGAAAAACCATTAATTAAGATCAATGAGCTCTTTAGTGAGGAAGAATATAATAGTTTGACATTCAATCGAATCCTTGTTTCTAAAGTATTTTCTACTTTATCTAGTTTGTGCCTGTGTTTCCAGGTACTAACAATTTTATGCCTCTGCCTAGAATGCTTTCAGTTCTTGTAAGTGAAGTGAAAGTCGCTCAGTCATATCCAGCTTTGCGACCCCATGGACTATACAGTCCATAGAATTCTCCAGGCCTGAATACTGGAGTGAGTAGCCTTTCCTTCCTCCAGGGGAATCTTCCCAAGCCAGGGATTGAACCCAGGTCTCCCTCAGTGTGGGCAGATTTTTTACCAACTGAGCTACCAGGGAAGTCCAAGAATACTGGAGTGGGTAGCCTATCCCTTCTCCAGGGTATTTTCCCAACCCAGCAATTGAACCGGAGTCTCCTGCATTGCAGGAAGATTCTTTACCAACTGAGCTACCAGGGAAGCCCTCAATCCTTGTAAGGACAAATACAAATTAAAAAGAAAATACTTCAAGAAACTAGTACCCTTACTTCAAAGTTCAGTGGGAGAGTGAGTACCTAACTAACTATATATTATTATATTTGTTATTATACTTACTACTATAGATATTTCTAATTAGTGTTTTACAAAGTTAATATGGAAACTTCTTTGGTTACAGAAGCTTTCTAAATTAAAAAAAAGAGTCTGCAAAATATGGCTATATGTAATTAAAAACAGATCACCAAAATGTGCTTATGTAACTTATCTCAAAGATAAGAGCTTACTTTTGTGGCGATATATTTTTTGTGAGAAAATAATATATAAACCTTTTATTATTTTATTATGTTTATTTTTGCTCATTCATGTTGGTTTCTGTTTCACTTTCCTTGAATACTTTCAAGATAACTAGTTTCCAGAGTAATGACCATCTTCTACCTTTGTCAATATTCCCCTTATCTGAAATTGATTGTAACTATGCCAAGCTAGTAAACAAATTTTAGTGACTTCTACAAAATATCACTTTAGTACCTTTCATAGGCAAGCATATGCTGATTAAAAGATTCTTCTCTTCCCCTTCACAAAAGCTAGCAAAACTCTGTGTTTGCTTATTAGTAAATATATATGTAAATATTGTTCAGGTAAAGAAAATTCAATTGGGTAAAATTTCCAATGCAAAAATGTATTTTGTGGGGATTTTTAAAAATATTTGTAAAACAAATAATATATAATGAATAACGTATACATATATGAGTTCATCAACAGAAGAATGGATAAAGAAAATGTGTATATATATATATATATATATATATATATATATATATATATATATATATATATAAATAATGGAATGGGTTTCCCAGATGGATCAGTGGTGAAAAATCTGTCTGCCAATGCAGGAAACATGAATTCGAATCTTGGATGGGGAAGATCCCTGAGAAGGAAATGGTAACCAACTCCAATATTCTTTTTTTTTTTTTTCCTTCTTTTTTTTTTTAAATTTACTTTTTTTTTAAATCAAGAATCTCTTTTATTGATTATCAGAAACATTACAAGCATCTAATATGAACAAATTGTAATATGACAGTGATTAGTTTGAACAATTAATACATTTCAGATATAATATTATACATTCTTACCTGGAAGATCCCATGGACAGAGGAACCTTGAGGGCTACAGTCCATAGGGGCACAAAGAGTTTGACATAACTGAGTGCACACACACACACACACACACACACACACACACATATACACACACATAACAGAATACTACTTAGTCATATAAATGAATAAAATTTTGCCATTTGCAGCAACATGGAAAGAAATAAAGACAAATATTTTATTTTATCCTGTATATGTGGTGTCTAAAAAGCACAATGAACTAGTGAATGTGACAAAAAAGAAACAGACTCACAGATAGAACAAACTAGTTTTTACCAGAGGGGAGGAGGGGGGAAATATCTGGGTAGGGAATTAAGAAGCACAAGCTATTAGGCATAAAATAAACTATAAGAAAATATTATATAACACAGGGAATATAACCAATATTTTATAGCAATTATAAATAGAGTGCAACCTTTAAAAATTGTGAATTCCTAAATTGTACACTGTTACCTTATATAACATCGAACTGCAACTATACTTCAGTTAAAAAATTTTCTTGCTGAAAAAAAAAAGGGAATCAGATCAATTTTCTCCTTCACTCGAGCTCTCCATTGCTGCCCTATCTCACAGGCATAAAACCCAGTGCTCTTCCCAAAGACTTCCTGTGTTCTGCCTCCTGTCCAGCCCTCTCTGACCTCATCTCCTGCCTTCCTCCCTCTCACTCGTCCCTCTGCAGACAGGCTGTCCTCCTTGTTGGCTTCTCTGTCAGGACATTCTTTGCACTCGTTCTCTCTGCACGATTCTGAGCCCCCTGGATGACTCACTCCACCTAATTTATGTCTTTGCTTAAATGGCATCTTTCATGGACACTCTAGTTAAAAAGTGTAATACTCCCCTCCACCAATTCTGGATCCCTATACTTCTTTGCTATTTTTATTTTTATGCTTAACATTTACCACTATCTACATGCTATATATGCTGCTTATTTTTCTTGATTGTGGTTCATATCCTCCTGATAGATTGTAAATCCCTGAAGGCATGAATTTTTGCATATAGTGTTTACTGCTGTATTCTGGGTGCCCAGTTTAGTATCTGGCACAGAGTGGAGATTTAGACATTATTTAATGTATTAAATGAACAAATATAAATCTATATCTTATATTTAAAGAAGTGCATACAGAGAACATAAGCATTTATCCAAAGCCCCACCTACAGTCACTCAGTGATGGATGGGGACAAGACTGAAACCAGGGAAAGTAAATGAACAAAGTCGAAGATCATTTTACATATTAAAAACAAACAAACAAACAAACAAACTCCAAAGGTGACCACACTCATCCTCAGTTGGAGCTTTCTTGTAGGTACCCCTAACATTCTAACATGCATATTTATTCAACATTTGCTGCTGCTGCTGCCAAGTCGCTTCAGTCGTGTCCGACTCTGTGCGATCCGATAGACGGCCTCCTACCAGGCTCCTCTGTCCCTGAGATTCTCCAGGCAAGAACACTGGAGTGGGTTGCCATTTCCTTCTCCAATGCATGAAAGTGAAAAGTGAAAGTGAAGTCGCTCAGTCGTGTCCGACTCTTAGTGACCTCATGGACTGCAGCCATGTAGGTACTGGAGTGGGATGCCATTGCCTTCTCCAACAACAACAACATTTATTGAGCATATATTATGTTCCAAGCCCTGTTCAAGATGCTAGGACTTAACAACAAACACAACAGGAAAGGAACATGTGTAAAATGTCTTCTACTAGAATACAAAATATAAATCACTGGTGACAAATGCTGTAAAACATGATGGGATCTTATTGAGTGTTTGGTTTGGAGTGAGAGAGGGAGTCTATTTAAAATTTGGTGTCCAAGGTAGCATTCTTTTAGGAAGAAAAATTTAATCCAAAGTCTAAATTAGAAGAATAAGATTCCACTGATCTGGACAGAAACCTTTCCAGACCAAGAGAATCGCTACTGTAAAGATATGTATTTTGAAAGAGCATGACCTGTTGGAGTAATAGAAGATGGCAAGGGTGGCCAGCACATTGTAAAAATGGGTATCATTGCATGAGATGAATCTAGAGAGGCAAGCTAGTTCATATATTGCCTCATAAGCCAAAGGAAGAAAACATTGATTTTTTTCTTTTTTCTTATGAAAGAGAATACTCTGGTCTGATTTACTCAACATAGATCACCCTAATTGGTGCCTAGCATGGAGTATAAAGGACCGGAGAAAAAGAAGGTTAATGTAGTGACCCAATATAACAGTGATTGGGTTCTGAATAAGGTTGTAACAGTGAAGATGGAGAGAAGAGGACAGATTTGGGAGATGATTTAGAATTTGAGTCAACAGAAACTGTTGCTGGATTAAGGGAGTAAGGACAAGGAAAAACTCAATCAGATCTTTGGATTTTGTCTGTAGGTATTCATGGACAGTGTTGCTAAGAGAGAGTAAGATAGAGAAGATTTTTAGAGGGAGAGTTTGTTTTGGACATGTCAATTGTGAGGTGTAGATCATGTGGACAGTTATGTGGAGATGTCAAATTGGCAGGTGAATACATGAACTTAAAGTTGATACAAACTGGAGAGTAACTATCATACGAATAGGACTTAAACTCGTGGGAAGAAGTCTTTTAGAAAGAAGGCATGGTTAACAGATTGAGCCAGTATTTGGTGACTGAGTAGTAGAGAAGTCACTTAAGTCTCCTGGGCAGGAGGAAAATCTGCAAGTGTGACGCTAGAGAAAATGGGACTGGTGGGGGTTGGCTAACCTTGCTGGATATTTTGTGCACTGAGATGAAGACAGAATATTCATCACTAAGTTTGGCCACTTGGAGGTAATGGGTAAAACTGACAAAAGCAGAGGGGCTGAAATGGTAGAGCCAGAAATCCTGTGGTTAGAGATTCTGCTGCTGCTGCTAAGTCGCCTCAGTCGTGTCCGACTCTGTGCGACCCCATAGACGGCAGCTCACCAGGCTCCCCTGTCCCTAGGATTCACCAGGCAAGAACACTGGAGTGGGTTGCCATTTCCTTCTCCAATGCATTAAAGTGAAAAGTAAAAGTGAAGTCTTTCAGTTGTGTCTGACTCTTAGCGACCTCATGGACTGCAGCCTACCAGGTTCCTCCATCCATGGAATTTTCCAGGCAAGAGTACTGGAACAAAGCAATTAGTGAAACTGAGATCAATTGGTGAATTTTCCAAGACTTCAAATCTTTTTTATGGACATTGGTCTTATTTATTTTTTTTTTCATGATGTTAATCAATATCTGTTCTCACAATGATCCTGGATACTCCGATTGCAATGATTTAAAAAAACTGGCTTTAAAAAAATGAAAAAAATCTCATATGTATGTTTACTTATGAAATTAAACATTTAACTGGTTAGTTGAAAAGTTCAGAGTTATGAAGTCAACTGTGCTTGAAAACTAATTAACAAAATGAGGAGGAGCTTCTCCTTGTGGTTTCAACAGTGTATATATTTGTAGGCATAAGGAAATATCATTTTCAAATATGCTTGCAATTTATAATATCTGGGGAAAATATTTATAATTTACTCTTTCAATACTTGGCAGGTGGAACGCCTCAGTAAATACTTTTGCTTTTATGAACATAATATTTTTTTCATCAAGACAGTAGTTTAAACCTCCCACTTGCTGTGATTGGTTTTGGGTTCCTCTGCACTCCACTGGCAGAAACCATGGTAGGGTGTTCACAAAATGCACAGAAATTCTCTGTAAAGCAGGGGAGAAGCCAATATTTACGGTTTAAGCTTACCATATTCTAATACTGAGAGCTAGAAATGCTCAGAATTCAAACTCATCACAGCAGGTGTTACACAAGGAGGGGGAAGAGAAAACCATCATATATTAATTTAGCCTGTTGAACTCCCCCTGACACACACAATATGGTGTGCTGTTTCAAATATATGTTATTTTCCTGCCTGTAGCAGTCCATCTGCTAAAGGAGGGTTTTTTAAGCACTTTAGTTGAAAAGAAATAAACTTAAACAATACATTTTCTAAAAGCTTTTATTGGTTCTTGTTGATTTTATGGTGGCATTCAAAATAATACATCAGAAATACTTTGCAAGCAAAACTCATTTTCTGCTTTTGTCTTTTAAAGAGCTCAGCTTCTTGGCACACAGCATAATGTAGCAAAATGTTTTACAGGAAATATGTTGTGTAGGAGCAAAATATCCCTACATCAAGGGGTTGATGACTGCTGTCTATCTGCCAGGTAAAATTCATATCCCTATTATGAATGTGAATCTTTTTCTCAAAATGGGTATGTTTGTAAGGTGTTTTTATTAGCTTATGAACAAACACATGTTTTCAGTACTGAAATTACATTATTAGACATATAATGCAGATTAAAGTGAAGGGATGTGGCCCAGTGTGTCTCCCAGTACAGACAGCATATGTAGGGATTTCTCCTTATGGACATACAAAAAGGACTTCAACTCTTCTTTCCCCTTTTTATTTCTATAAATACATTTCAGGAGATTTATTTTATAGAGACCTACACTGTCTGTAGGTTTGGTTCTATTTATTAAATTCAACCATTCTAGGAGGCAGTGTCTTCAGAAGAGTTATCAGTGTTTTCCTAGGAGGATCCATTTTGCTTAACAAATACCCCACATATCATGTAAAACACTATCGCAAAAGGATAGAAATACAAACTACTCCAAAGGCATTTCCAACAAAGGCTTCTACTTACCCTTACATTCCTCCTCATGTTTTTCTCTAAACCTCTGACTGTGTGCCTGTCTGCATTTTCTTCCCCCTGATTATCTTCAGTTGAAGTAGAACAGGCAGTAAAATCATAAATTCTGTTTGTTTCCTACTTGCAGACATTCATGCAGTTACACTGCCACCTCCTTTTGAGGTGTGCTGGTAGAAAATCTGAAAACTTCAATGATTAGTTTGTAAACAAATTGCAAGTCATTTGTGGATTTGGTCACTTAGGAACTGCACTGAAATAATGATTTATATCAGCTGTGATAAGGGCATTGATGCTAAGCAGAATAAATGTCTTATCATTTCTTAATGGAAAACCTGAAGCAATTTTCTCATAATTTGAGTGCCTAAGTGTTGAATACATTAGCTTAATCCTTACTTCATTTCTTTTAAATTGAATAGTACATTTTTTCTTGTTGAAGTGCATTTGTTAATATATTTGCCATTGAAAGACTTACTCAATGATTTATAAGTATGTGGCACCCAATATCTGCAATCTTTTAAATTAACTCAATAAGACTATTACTATAGTTTCTTAGTTTTTATAGCTTTTTTTTCCCCCTTAGGAGATTAAATTGCATGTGCATGTTAAATTGCTTAGATAGTGTCCAACTCTTTGCGACCCCATGGACCATATCCCAACAGACTCCTCTGTCCATGGGATTCTCCAGGCAAGAATACCTGAGTGGGTTGCTTTGCTCTTGTCCAGGGGATCTTCCCAACCCAGAGATCAAACACTCATCTCTTGAGTCTTCTGCATTGGCAGGTGGATTCTTTACCTCTAGTGCCACCTGGGAAGTCCCAGGAGATTAATTAAGCCAACTTAAATTCTGATGTCATCTGAAGCCTCCTATTCACCACAAGGAGATAAATAAAAATGGTAGCTTAACTTCTCCATTCTTCAAATCATCTGATGGTTTATTTTGTATATGGGGGTTTTGGTTACACCCTCTTGCAAAATCTTATCCAGATAACCTTCATGTGGAACTTCTTGCAGTGAATGACACTTAGTACAATAAAATTGAACGATTGAGTCTTCTGAGTTTACATGACCTCAGTTTAGCTAAGGATCAAAGGGAACGAATAGTAGAGCTGTTCATTTTGTGAAAAATAATGGTATTTTTCCACTTTCAAATGAGTATCTAATTTTGATAGAAGGAGATACACTCGATGAAATCTAAGAACTCTCAAACAAGTTTCATAGAGTAATTCCTATGAGATCTGGTCACAAAGACCTGGAAATACTTGACCTTTCAGCACTATTCGTCATGCAAGAAAAAATACGTCACTATGGATGTAAACAGTGTTCTAGTTTAAGACCAATACAAAGTCTAAATTCCCTAGTTGATAAAACTTTGTGGATTCCTTCTTCTGTGGCAGAAGTGCTGGCTATTGTACTCCTCCAACATGTGTTTATAATGACATTCAGTCTTGACAATGGAATGGGAAAATTTGAAACTTACCCTGACAAATTCTGAAAAATTCTTCCAGATTTCAGCATCAGAAGTCTTAATCAATGATGACCTTCAGCAAGGTATGGATATAATCATGGATATTTTTTGTCCTCCAGGAGCAAAAATTAATGCATATTTGTGGTATAATGTTGCAAGCAAAATGGAACAGCAAATTTGCTATCAGATTTTTGACATCACAGTTGCAGCTGATGTTATCCAATTTTGACATTCAACTTAGCATATGCAAAATATTGTAATTTTAGAAAACATCACCATTTTCTATGAGATTGCTATAAAACACATTAAAGAGCTAGCTCTATAGTTTATTTTCCTTTTTAATCAGTATTAATTAAAAAAATAGACATTGTGTTATCTTAAAGCCCTGTTGTAAGTTAAAAATGTTCTTGTTGCTCAGAATCTCTAGTATGATGGTTATGAAGGATATAAAAATGAGATACTGAATAGATAAGGACTGTGTTATCACTTAATCTTTACTCTTCTCTTTTCTGAGAAGCTATTTTGTTATGCTACCCTAACAATTGGAATAGAAAATGGCAACCCACGCCAGTATTCTTGCCTGGAAAGTTCCATGGATAAAGGAGCCTGGTAGGCTGCAACCCATGGAGCCACGAAGAGTTGGGCATGACATAACTACTGAGCACAAGCACAAGCAACTTATCCATAAAAATGGGTGTTCAAAGGCATCATTTTTGTTCTCTTTTAGGGTGAGTTAATACAGTTATATTATCTTTGTGTTGTGCCCCATCAACTTTTTAGAACACAGGTAACTTGGAATTCATGGACACTTTCTCTTTTTATTAAGACGAATTCATCTCAGTCATTTAAGGAGCTGCCAGCTCCTTCTCTTTCTCTAAGAATGTATCCAAGGAAGTCTTGATGAAAAGGGCTGGCCTCATGCACAAAGGAACAAAATAATTAAAGAATAAAACCAGACATGTTTCCGTTGTAATTTTGCTTTGTTTTTAGTTTTACCAACTTGACCATTTTGGAGAAACAATAATAATGACAACAATAAGAACAATACGTATCAGATCAGATCAGATCAGTCGCTCAGTCGTGTCCGACTCTTTGCAACCCCATGAACTGCAGCACGCCAGGCCTCCCTGTCAATCACCAACTCCCGGAGGTCACTCAGACTCACATCCATCGAATCAGTGATGCCATCCAGCCATCTCATCCTCTGTCGTCCCCTTCTCCTCCTGCCCTCAATCCCTCCAAGCATCAGAGTCTTCTCCAATGAGTCAACTCTTCGCATGAGGTGGCCAAAATACTGGAGTTTCAGCTTTAGCATCATTCCTTCCAAAGAAATCCCAGGGCTGATCTCCTTCAGAATGGACCGGTTGGATCTCCTTGCAGTCCAAGGGACTCTCAAGAGTCTTCTCCAACACCACAGTTCAAAAGCATCAATTCTTCAGCTCTCAGCCTTCTTCACAGTCCAGCTCTCACATCCATACATGACCACAGGAAAGACCATAGCCTTGACTAGGTGAACCTTTGTTGGCAAAGTGATGTCTCTGCTTTTGAATATGCTATCGAGGTTGGTCATAACTTTCCTTCCAAGGAGTAAGCGTCTTTTAATTTCATGGCTGCAGTCACCATCTGCAGTGATTTTGGAGCCCAGAAAAATAAAGTCTGACACTGTTTCCACTGTTTCCCCATCTATTTCCCATGTAGTGATGGGACCAGATGCCATGATCTTCGTTTTCTGAATGTTGAGCTTTAAGCCAACCTTTTCACTCTCCACTTTCACTTTCATCAAGAGGCTTTTTAGTTCCTCTTCGCTTTCTGCCATAAGGGCGGTATCATCTGCATATCTGAGGTTATTGATATTTCTCCCGGCAATCTTGATTCCAGCTTGTGTTTCTTCCAGTCCAGCATTTCTCATGATGTACTCTGCATATAAGTTAAATAAACATGGTGACAATATACAGCCTTGATGTACTCCTTTTCCTATTTGGAACCAGTCTGTTGTTCCATGACCAGTTCTAACTGTTGCTTCCTGACCTGCATACAGATTTCTCAAGAGGCAGATCAGGTGGTCTGGTATTCCCATCTCTTTCAGAATTTTCCACAGTTTATTGTGATCTACACAGTCAAAGGCTTTGGCATAGTCAATAAAGCAGAAATAGATGTTTTTCTGGAACTCTCTTGCTTTTTCGATGATCCAGCGGATGTTGGCAATTTGATCTCTGGTTCCTCTGCCTTTTCTAAAACCAGCTTGAAGATCAGGAAGTTGATGGTTCACAATATGTATGCTGCTGCTGCTGCTGCTAAGTCGCTTCAGTCGTGTCCGACTCGGTGCGACCCCATAGACGGAAGCTCACCAGGCTCCCCCGTCCCTGGGATTCTCCAGGCAAGAATACTGGAGTGGGTTGCCATTTCCTCCTCCAATGCATGAAAGTGAAAAGTGAAAGTGAAGTCGCTCAGTAGTGTCTGACTCCCAGCGACCCCATGGACTGGAGCCTACCAGGATCCTCTGTCCATGGGATTTTCCAGGCAAAAGTACTGGGGTGGGGTGCCATATACGGTCAACTACAGATTGGCACTTGGCCTCTAGCTGTACAAGGATTAAATCACATGCTGCTGTGGCTGCTGGTTTTCAGCACTTCCTGTAAGGAGTTTATTTTTTGGGGGCTCCAAAATCACTGCAGATGGTGACTGCAGGCATGAAATCAAAAGACACTTGCTCCTTGGAAGAAAAGCTATGACCAACCTAGAAAGCATATTATAAAGCAGAGACATTATTTTGTCAACAAAGGTCCATCTAGTCAAAGCTGTGGTTTTTCCAGTATTCATTTATGGATGTGAGTGTTGAACTATAAAGAAAGATGAGCACTGAAGAATTGATGCTTTTGAACTGTGGTGTTAGAGAAGGCTCTTGAGAGTTCCTTGGACTGTGAGGAGATCCAACCAGTCCATCCTATAGGAAATCAGTCCTGAAAATTCACTGGAAGGACTGATGCTGAAGCTGAAACCCCAATACTTTTGCCACCTGATGTGAAGAACTGACCCATTGGAAAAGACCCTGAGGCTGGGAAAGATTGAAGGCAGGAGGAGAAGGGTACGACAGAGGATGAGATGGCTGGATGGCATCACCAGTTCGAAGAACATGAGTTTGAGCAAGCTCCGGGAGTTGGTGATGGACAGGGAGGCCTGGTGTGCTGCAGTCCATGGGGTCTCAAAGAGTTGGACATGCCTGAGAGACTGAACTGCACTGAACTGAAAGAAGTTCAGAGGTGTAGAAAAAAATGATGCACTCTGTGCTGGAGAAAGAAAACGGCAGGACAGTTCCTCAGATAAGTCAACATTTTTGGGAGTTGATTTTATAAGCCCAGTT
Organism: Tragelaphus eurycerus; assembly: GCA_935064755.1. NCBI lineage: Eukaryota > Metazoa > Chordata > Mammalia > Artiodactyla > Bovidae > Tragelaphus > Tragelaphus eurycerus. The sequence continues at coordinate 17,399,274 of CAKXYN010000041.1, forward strand.
CTATCTCCTCACATGCACTAAAATCCTTCATGATGACAGCTGTTCCTTGTGACTAGCAAAAGCTTCATGAGACTAGAAGAAAACCCTCTGAAAAAGTATGTACTTGATTGCATGTACTCTCCTTTCACCAAAATCACATATATACGGACCTTCTCCCTTCCTTTCGGAAGCAGTTTCTCAGAGATAACTGATGTGCTGTCACATGGCCTGCAGTCCTCATTTTGCTCCCAAATAAAACTAAAACTCACAACTCTCAAGTTGTTCAAGATTAAGTTAATGATACCTTATAGTTATCATCGGCATCTCTTTTATCTGACCCCATTTTAGAGCAGTTTTTAAAACAAAAATCGGTTACTCTAAGATGCAATCATCCTGAAAATTGACTTTTCTTTTTTTCCCCTTTGTAAAAAAGAAACACTGGTTTGTTTTTTCCCGCTGTGGCAAAATTCTGATTCAAGCCAGAAAACTCCATGAATTAGCTATTGCTTGAATTGCTTAATTTAATAATAACAAAGTCTTGCTGTCATTCAGTTTACAAAGTACTTTTGAGCCTTGCATCAACCTGGTGAAATAAGCAGGGCAGATGAGTTATCATTCTCAGTGGCATAATGAAAACTTGAACTCAAGTCTTCTAACTCTAAATTCAGTGGTCCCTCCAACATTTTATAAAATGTGGCCTGACCCAATGCATCAAAGCATGAATAAATGCAACAGATCTGTGTGCTATACAAGCCTGTTTCCCAGAGCTCATTGTGATCCAAAGAGCCCAAGGAGACCAGAAAGGTGGCTGTGAGGAGGGTGCAAGTTCCACTATTCATCTCATCCTGTTTCCTGCCCTAGCTTATATAACCTTCTAACATTCAAAATCCATGGTAGCAATGTGACCTGAATGGCATTCTCTTCCATGTTTCATCCATACCATAAGAACACCAGTGGATAAGATTTTATGGAGAGACAACATTCCAAGCATTTGTGCTTAGCAATTTGTTTACCTTATGAGATTGCTTTCTATATTTGAAATTCTAAATATACAAGGAAGCTCTCTGAAAAACAAATAATGCTGAGACCAAACTTGGCTACAGATCATGGGATTTTCAGGCTTCCCTGGTGCCTTAGTCAGTAAAGAATCTGCCTGCAATGTAGGAGACCCGGCTTTGATCCCTGGGTTGGGAAGATCTAGGAAATGGCCTTGGAAATCCCACGGACAGAGGAGCCTGCTGGGCTATAGCCCATGGGGTCACAAGTGTTGGACACTACTTAGGGACTAAACTACCACCATGGGATTTTCAGACAGTTCCACTGATATATATATATATATATATATATATATATATATATATATATATATGTATATGATAGACATGTTCATTTTTCTTACATGTGATCTTAAAAGAAAATTTTATTGAGCTGTTGAAAATCCTGGAAATGTACAAGTCCTTCCTCTTAGGCATCATTTTCCTTTTTATCTTTTTAGACTAATAAAATATCACATCATGAAAGCAGTCTGCTCTATTCAGTATGGAGAGCAGGCATTAGGCAGATATATGGGAACCAGGAATGTATTGAGAGCTGGCTCACAATCTTTCTCTACAGGAAAGGAAGCATGTAGTTCATTGTCTCAGGTAGCTGTCTTATAGACTAACTGCCTTGATCTAGAGAGGGTTTTGACCCAGAGAGAGAAGCTGAGTCACAATGTGGGTAAGAGGTTACATTTCAAAGTTATATATACAAGTCTTTAATCCCCAAATCTATGACTCACTACCTGAGTGAGCTTATGCAGGTTACTTAACTTCTCTAAGTATCTCTGGGAACACACACATGCACATATGTACACCTATACATATGCCTTTTGAATAGGACATACATTCACACAGTTCAATAATCAAGACAGTATGAAAGAATAAAAGGCAGAGGAACCAGAGATCAAATTGGTAACATCCACTGGATCATGGAAAAAGCAAGAGAGTTCCAGAAAAACATCAATTTCTGCTTTATTGACTATGCCAAAGCCTTTGACTATGTGGATCACAATAAACTGTGGAAAATTCTGAAAGAGATGGGAATACCAGACCACTTGACTTGCCTCTTGAGAAACCTATATGCAGGTCAGGAAGCAACAGTTAGAACTGGTCATGGAACAACAGACTGGTTCCAAATAGGAAAAGGATTACGTCAAGGCTGTATATTGTCACCCTGTTTATTTAACTTATATGCAGAGTACATCATGAGAAATGCTGGACTGGAAGAAACACAAGCTGGAATCAAGATTGCCGGGAGAAATATCAATAACCTCAGATATGCAGATGACACCACCCTTATGGCAGAAAGTAAAGAGGAACTAAAAAGCCTCTTGATGAAAGTGAAAGAGGAGAGTGAAAAGGTTGGCTTAAAGCTCAACATTCAGAAAACGAAGATCATGGCATCTGGTCCCATCACTACATGGGAAATAGATGGGGAAACAGTGGAAACAGTGGTTGATTTTATTTTTCTGGGCTCCAAAATCACTGCAGATGGTGACTGCAGCCATGAAATTAAAAGACACTTACTCCTTGGAAGGAAAGTTATGACCAACCTAGATAGCATATTCAAAAGCAGAGACATTACTTTGCCAACAAAGGTTTGTCTAGTCAAGGCTATGGTCTTTCCTGTGGTCATGTATGGATGTGAGAGCTGGACTGTGAAGAAGGCTGAGCGCCGAAGAATTGATGCTTTTGAACTGTGGTGTTGGAGAAGACTCTTGAGAGTCCCTTGGACTGCAAGGAGATCCAACCAGTTCATTCTGAAGAAGTTCAGCCCTGGGATTTCTTTGGAAGGAATGATGCTAAATCTGAAACTCCAGTACTTTGGCCACCTCTTGCGAAGAGTTGACTCATTGGAGAAGACTCTGATGCTTGGAGGGATTGAGGGCAGAAGGAGAAGGGGACAACAGAGGATGAGATGGCTGGATGGCATCACTGACTCAATGGATTTGAGTCTCAGTGACCTCCAGGAGTTGATGATAGACAGGGAGGCTTTGCATGTTGCGATTCATGGGGTCGCACAAAGTTGGACATGACTGAGCGACTGATCTGATCTGATCTGATCTGATATCTTAGGTAATGTGACAGGCTGTAACTTCCATTAAGTTGAGGAGGATTGGTATCTTAGAGTCTTAGTGTTGAAGTGATACCGTGTACTCTGGAGGTAAGATATAAAGGAAGATTTAGCTTCCTTCTAGTTCCTGTGAGATGCTTGCACATGGACCCAGCTGCCACATTGTGAGGAAGCTCAAGCAATCCAGCTAGAGAGGAACCATCATAATCTCTGGCTCACAGTCCTATCTGAGCTTGTAGTTGACAGCCAGCTCCTAACTGCCAGGTGTTGTCAAAAAGTCAAACTGAAGTGGCTATTCCAGCCCCATTCAGGTGACGTCAGCTTGTGTTGAATGGAGTAGCAATAGCCTGTGGTTACTGATACCTGCTCAAATTGCAGATTAGTGCAAAAAAGTAAATGACTATTTTGTTTTAAGTCACCAAATTTGGAGTGAGTTGTCAGACTGAATTGGGTAATTGAAAGTGCTAGTTGCTCAGTCCTGTCCAACTCTTTGTGATGCCTGACTGTACCCCGTCAGGCTCCTCTGTCTATGGAATTCTCCAAATAAGAATACTGGAGTGGGTAGCCATTCCCTTCTACAGGGGATCTTCCCAACCCAAGGATCAAACCCAGATCTCCTGTATTACATGCAGAATTTTTACCATCTGAGCCACCAGGGAAGACTGTTAGACATACAAAGATAAATCAGACATATAATCCAGGATAAATCCACAATTCATTTGTGTTATTATGTATATTTTTTCTAATTGAAAAGAGAAAACCTTCAATATTAAAAACTAGAGGGCTAATTGTAGTCCAATAGACTCACAACTACAGATTTTCAACTATTCCATTTTGGTTTTGTTTCACACATTATAAAAAAATTAATCTGCAAGCCTAAGTGGGGAAATTTATATAGAGTTCTCATTGCACTTAGAGGCTATGTTTTTTTAGATTTCTGTTGTTGTTATTTAGTCTCTAAGTCATGTCTGACTCTTTTGGGACCTCATGGACGGTAGACTGCCAGGCTTCTCTGTGCCTGGGTTTATCCAGGCAGAAATATTGGAGTGGGCTGCCATTTCCTTCTCCAGGGGATCATCCCAACTCAAGGATCAGGCAGGTAATTCCTTTACCACTGAGACACCAAGGAAGTTACTAGAATTTATATTAGCATTCATAGAACTTTATTTTTTTCCCTTTTAAATAACATGTGAATTTGCATGGTACAGGTCCATCTAGTCAAGGCTATGGTTTTTCCTGTGGTCATGTATGGATGTGAGAGTTGGACTGTGAAGAAAGCTAAGTGCCAAAGAATTGATGCTTTTGAACTGTGGTATTGGAGAAGACTCTTGAGAGTGCCTTGGACTGCAAGGAGATCCATTCTAAAGGAGATCCAGTCCATTCTGAAGGAGATCAGCCCTGGGATTTCTTTGGAAGGAATGATGCTAAAGCTGAAACTCCAGTATTTTGACCACCTCATGTGAAGAGTTGACTCATTGGAGAAGACTCTGATGCTGGGAGGGATTGAGGGCAGGAGGAGAAGGGGACGACAGAGGATGAGATGGCTGGATGGCATCACTGACTCAAGGGACGTGAGTCTGGGTGAACTCCGGGAGTTGGTGATGGACAGGGAGGCCTGGTGTGCTGCGATTCATGGGGTCACAAAGAGTCAGACACGACTGAGCGAGGGAACTGAACTGAACTGAACTGTAACTTTGTACACTTTTACATACATTGTATCCTTTGGCACTCAAAATGACACTGTGACTTAGGTCTTGTTTTCCATAATTTTTAAGTGGGAAACTAGAAGCTTAAAGAGGTTTTGAGAGAAAAGCATTACTAGGTCAGTTTCCCTTGATACAACACATTCCACCAGGCAATTCTTTACAAGCAAATAGATGAGATAGTAAAACAAAGCTGGGTGTAACAAAGCAGCCACCCCAACCCTCTTCACCTCATTTCACCTATTTTATGATCCACACAGAGAATGAAGCCACAGCAAGGGATGGTTTGAACTAACTTCTCCATAGCAACATTCCCATTACTCAAGTGTGCAGGTAGTGGCCCTTCACACAAGACGGCTGCAGTTACTCTCTACCGTTCTTTATTTCCTTCCTTATTTTGTTACTCTTCAAAAATAGCCTCATTTGAGCTCTCTTCACACTTTCAGTCTCCTGATTTTTCACATGAAGCCTAAGCTACTTTTCAGTCTCTCCTATATTATTCTGCAGAACAGTTTCAGACTTCCCTTTCAGTTAAGTTGATAGCCTCTAAGAATATTCCATATAAAAGTGTGCCACTGGGACCTCCAACTGATCCCAGTCAAGGCTGCATTCTCTCTAATTCTGTTTCTAATTCTGTTCTGTTACGTACATGTTTGTTTAAACTCATAATCTTTCTCTTTTCATTATAAAAGTAACCTTTGCAATATATAATTATAAAACAATTTTATTTTTATAATTTATATAAAAGTTAAATAAAACAAGCAATATATAATGAGAAGAATGAATCACTCACATTCCACTTTCTGTACATTGCTGCTGCAGCTGCTGCTGCTAAGTCGCTTCAGGCATGTCCGACTCTGTGTGACCCCATAGATGGAAGCCCACCAGGCTCCCCCTGTCCCTGGGATTCTGCAGACAAGAACATTGGAGTGGAGTGCCATTTCCTTCTCCAATTCTGTACACTACTCTCCATCAATCATCCATTACTCTACCCAGAGATAAGTGCGATTAGCAGTTTGATGAGCATCCTCACAGTGAATTTCTTTGTATTTACATATTCACATATGTGTGCATAACTATTTTCTTGGATAAATTGTGTAATAACATATCCTTCTATGACACTTTATATTTTCGTTAAAATGTGTGTCTTGAAAATTTTTTCGTAGCATTTCATTTAGATTTCTCATATTTCATAGTGACTGTAACAACTTATATTTCAGGTTGTATATAAGCTTATATAAAATAAAAGCTCTGGAAGGATCTGAAATCCATTTGTTATGAAATCCAAATGAGAGGGACAATAAAATCATCATTTGGTGGTGAGCAGGATAAAGAAGCTATTGTTTGATTCATGGTAATTAATATTTATTTAACTTAAAGATGGTTAAAAGTAGAGTCTCCTATGTATATTTTATAAGATGGATATGTTATAGTTTATTTAAAATCTATGATTTAAATCAAAACCTGGAGCTTCCTCAAACTCATGCCCATGGGATTGGTGATGCCATCCAACCATTTCATCCTTTGTCATCCCCTTCTCCTCCTGCCTTCAATCTTTCCCAGCATCAAGGTCTTTTCAAATGAGTCAGTTCTTCACATCTGGTGGTCAAAGTATTACAGTTTCAGCTTCAGCATCAGTCCTTCCAATGAATATTCAGGACTGACTTACTTTAGGATTGACTGGTTGTATCTCCTTGCAGTCCAAGGGACTCTCAAGAGTCTTCTCCAACACCACAGTTCAAAAACATCAATTCTTCAGCCCTCAACTTTCCTTATGGTCCAACTCTCTCATCCATACATGACTACTGGAAAAACCTTCATTTTGACGAGATGGACCTTTTTTGGCAAGATAATGCCTCTGCTTTTTAACATGTTGTCTAGGGTAGTCATAGCTTTTCTTCTAAGAAGCAAGCATCTTTTGATTTCATGGCTGCAGTCACCATCTGCAGTGATTTTGGAGCTCAAGAAAATAAAGTCTGTCACTGTTTCCATTGTTTCCCTATCTATTTGCCATGAAGTGGTAGGGCTGGATGCCATGAACTTAGGTTTCTGAAAGTTGAGTTTTAAGCCAGCTTTTTCACTCTCCTCTTACTTTCATCAAGAGGCACTTTAGTTCTTCTTTGCTTTCTGCCATAAGGGTGGTGTCATCTGCATATCTGAGGTTATTGATATTTCTCCTGGCAATCTTGATTCCAGCTTGTGCTTCATCCAGGCCAGCATTTCACATGATGCACTCTGCATGTAAGTTAAATCAGCAAGGTGACAATATACAGCCTTGACATACTCCTTTCCCGATTGGGAACCAGCCCATTGTTCTATGTCTGGTTCTAACTGTTGCTTTTTGACCTGAATACAGATTTCTCGGGATGCAGGTCAGGAGGTCTGGTATTCCCATCTCTTGAAGAATTTCCCACAGTTTGTTGTGATCCAAACAGTCAAAGGCTTCATTGTAGTCAATAAAGTAGAAGTGGATGTTTTTCTGGAATTCTCTTGCTTTTTTGATGATCCAGCAGATGTTGGCAATTTAATCTCTGGTTCCTCTGCCTTTTCTAATTCCAGCTTCAACATCTGGAAATTCACAGTTCACAAACTGTTGAAGCCTGGCTTGGAGAATTTTCAGCATTACTTTGCTAGCATGTGAGATGAGTGCAATTGTACGGTAGGCTGTACATTCTTTGGCATTGCCTTTCTTTGGGATTGGAATGAAAACTGACCTTTTCCAGTCCTGCAGCCACTGCTGTTTTCCAAATTTTCTGGCATATTGAGTTCAGCACTTTCACAGCATCATCTTTTAGGATTTGAAATAGCTCAACTGAAATTCCATCACCTCCACTAACTTTGTTCATAGCGATGCTTCCTAAGACACACTTGACTTCTCATTCCAGGATGTCTGACTCTAGGAATGTGATCACACCATAGTGTTTATCTGGGTCATGAAGATCTTTTTTGCATAGTTCTGTGTATTCTAGCCACCTCTTCTTAATATCTTCTGCTTCTGTTAGGTCCACACCATTTGTGTCCTTTATTGTGCCAATCTTTGCATGTAATGTTCCCTTAGTAGCTCTAATTTTCTTGAAGAGAGCTCTTATCTTTCCCATTCTATTGTTTTCCTCTATTCCTTTGCACTGATCACTGAGGAAGGCTTTCTTATCTCTTCTTGCTCTTCTTTGGAACTCTGCATTCAAATAGGTATATCTTTCCTTTTCTCTTTTTTTTTTTTTGCTCCCTTCTTTTTACAGCTATTTGTAAGACTTCCCCAGACAGCCATTTTGCTTTTTTGAATTTCTTTTTCTTGGAGATGGACTTAATCCCTGTTTCCTGTACAATGTCACAAACCTCCGTCACAGTTCTTCAGGCATTCTGTCTATCAGATCTAATCCCTTGAATATATTTCTCACTTTCACTGTATAATCATAAGAGATTTGATTTAGGTTATATCTGAATAGTCTAGTGGTTTTCCCTACTTTCTTTTTTTTAATTAAAAAAAATTAAATTAATTTATTTTTTAATATAAATTTATTTATTTTAATTGGAGGCTAATTACAATATTGTACTGGTTTTGCCATACATTGACATTCTTTCTTCAATTTAAGTCTGAATTTGGTATTAAGGAGCCACAGTCAGCTCCTAGTCTTGTTTTCACTGACTGTATAGAGCTTCTCCATCTTTGGCTGCAAAGAATGTAATCAGTCTGATTTCAGTATTGACCATCTGATGATGTCCATGTGTAGAGTCTTCTCTTGTGTTGTTGTAAGAGCCAAGGGGAGGGGAGGAATGAATTGGAAGATTGGGATTGAAATATACATATCACTATATATAAAATTCCTATTGCATAGGAACCTGGAATGTTTCAGGTTTACTATGACCAGTGTATTCTCTTGGCAAAAAACTCTTTTAGCCTTTGTCCTGCTTCATTCCGTATTCCAAGGCCAAATTTGCCTGTTACTCCAGGTGTTTCTTGACTTCCTACTTTTGCATTCCAGTTCTCTGTAATGAAAAGGACATCTTTTTTTGGCGTTAGTTCTAGAAGGTTTTTTAGGTCTTCATAGAAACTTTCAACTTTAGCTTCTTCAGCATTACTGATCAGGGCATAGACTTGGATTACTGTGATATTGAATGGTTTGCCTTGGAAACAAATATATATCACTCCTTCATTTTTTATTTGTATCCAAGTACTGCATTTTGGACTCTCTTGTTGACTATGATGGCTACTCCATTTCTTCCAAGGGATTCTTGCCCGCAGTGGTAGATATAATGGTCATCTGAGTTAAAGTCACCCATTCCAGTACATTTTAGTTCTTTGATTTCTAAAATGTCAATGTTCACTCTTGGCATTTCCTGTTTGACCACTTCCAGTTTGCCTTGATTTATGGACCTAATATTCTAAGTTCTTATGCAATTGGAATTTTATACATAGTAATGTGTGTATTTCAGTCTTAATCTTCCAATTCATTCCCCCCTCCCTTTGCCTAATGGTAACCATAAGTTTGTTTTTTACATCTGTAACTCTATTTCTGTTTAGTAGACAAGTTTGTATCATTTTTTAAGATTACACATATAAGTTTGATCGTATGGTATCAGCCTTTCTTTGTCTTACTTACTTCACTCAGTATGACAATATCTAGGTCCATTCATGTTACTGCAAATGGCATTATTTCATTCTTTTTATGGCTAATATTCCGTTGTGTATATGTACCACATCTTCTTTATCCATTCCTTTGCTGATGGACATTTAGGTTGCTTTCGTGTCTTGGCTATTGTAAATAGTGCTGCAATGAACATTGGAGTCCATTTATATTCCTATATTTTGAACCTGTGCTTTTGTATACATGCCCATTGATAATTGCTATATCTTCTTGGTGAGTTGATCGAGACACTGATACTTTTCTTAGAAATCCCACCACTCCTGCTGCCCCACAGTTCTGTCTGAGAGAAAGGAGTTCCTGTAGGGCAAAACAGTGAGAGGAAAGAGTGAGGGGAAAAAAATGACAGGGATTCCTTCCACAGTGTTCAGCGACAGGAGGCTGTATTCTGGATTTTTCTCTCAGGGGTTTGGTGCCTGTGCCACCATGACCATCACCAATGGACAATTTATGAATGGGATTGTCTTTGGAAGAGTGCAAAAAAAAAAAAAAAAAAAAAAAAAAAGCACTTCCTCCTATACATTCTGGCTCAGAGGGACTTCCTGTCCCAAGCTGCTGGCCAGAAAGACAAGGTTTCTCTCAGGATTTTGGCTGTCCATGTCCTACTGCGCAGTTTTGCAATGGGACTATCTGGCTTAAAATTAAGATAAAAGATAGGGGGAAAGGCTTTTAAAATTAACCCCATTATAGATTATTCTTCACCATTTACTTCCTCAGTCTACCTGTTAGTGGTAATTTTTCAGAATCCTCATTTAGTTGCTTTTTTGTATTTTGTCCAGAAGTTTTAGTTGTAATCAATGGAAGCAATGGCCTCTGGTAGATTTATTACTTCTTGACCAGCAGTGGAATTCAAATAATCTTTCCTCATGATGATAAATTACGATTCATATATATATAAATATAGGTAATTCTAAAGCCCTTTTTTTAAACACTACATTCCACATCTTACATGTAAAGTCTAATCTTTATTTTTACATATTTTATGCAAAATGAAAAGACTTGTGACCTATGATTTCTATTGTGTTACCTGGAAATAGTCGAATGAGAACAAGAGCTAGAGTAACAGAAAAGTCAGTAAATGGGAAAAGAAAGAGAGAAATTGCAATAGATAGAAGGATAAGTAATGTGAGTTGGCTTGCATCATTAAAAATATGTACTTGTCATATTTCTCAATTAGAGTTCAGGCAGGGAACAGATGTTATACTCAGTAACTAAAAAGAGTTTAATGACGGTACTCTTTCCAAAGGGGTAGGCAGGGTAAGAAAAGTAACAAGTGATGCTGAAATACAAAAGGACTCACGGCAGCTGAGATCCATTTCCATCCCTGGACATGGAGTTTATTGGAATCAGTGGCCATAACTAGAGAACTTCAGCCACTTCTCTATACTTGTAAGGTAGGAATTAGATAGTAAATATTCTGTCTCAGGTTTCCTCCTGCTCTTTTATCTGCTACTAGTATTTCTTGAATGAACTCAAACAGATGCCAAACTCAAGACAGCCTGGATAAGACAGCTTATGGATATCATTGCTCAGAACTCAGAGTAGGTTAGAAAAGAGTAGAAAGTGGTTATAGAAAATAAATGGGGGATATCGACTCCTTTTGCCCATCATTTTTTATTCTTATCTAACAAACAGAAAGCATGTCTGTCTTATTACAAAACAACATCTCTATAGTCTTAAATGAAAATATTAGGACTAACTGTGTCATATAGATATGATAGAAGAAAAAAAGTGAAGTGAAGTCATTCAATTGTATCTGACTCTTTGTGACTCCATGGTATGTAGCCTGCCAGGCTCCTCCATCAGTGGGATTTTCCAGGCAAGAATACTGGAGTGGGTTGCCATTTCCTTCTCGAAGAAGAAAAAAAAAGGAAACATATTTAATTTACATGAAACATAGCTACTATAGTCCCCTCTTTTATAGTTGATCTCAAGGCTACGTTGACAAATAGCTTTTTTCTTTAATGACTCATTCTGTATTTCTCTTACCCTCTTCTAGCATGTTGATTGGTTGCCTATTTAATCTGATGGGATGATGGAAACTTTTATTTCCAGAAGATCCAAATCCTCAGTAGTCCTGTATTTATTGGTTATGTAGTTCTCCATTATCCATACAAGGTGATCCAGTGAATCCTCCAGACTTCAGAAATAGTTACCCTGGAATCTTAATGTGCAATTTCCCCTTAAGTGGAAGTAAGATTGTGAATAAACCGACCCTAAAATAGAAAGGTTATTTTGGATTATCTATGTGAATCCAGTGTAAACACAAGCATTCTTAAAAGTGGAAGAGGAGGCAGAAAAAATGAGATAGGGAGAGATGGGACTACAGAGGAATGGCTAGAAAGATTTCACACTGTTGGCCTTGAAGATGGAGGAAGGGAGCCACGAGTGAAGGGATCTATGTAGCCTCTAGAAATGCTAAAAGGCAAGGACAGGATTTCTCCCTTAGAGCTTCTCCAAAGGCATGCTGCACTGCTGGCATCTTGATTTTAGTACCATGAGATCCATGTTGGACTTCTAACTTTTAGAATTGCCAGATGATTAATTTGTGTTGTTTTAAGACACTAAATTTGTGCTGATTTGTTACAACAGCAATAGAAATAGTTTTCTACATACACTGTCAGTTCCAATTTAATGGACCATGCTTCTGTTTCCTGGTGGAAGCATTTCTCTCTAGATAAATGTTGACAAGTACTCCAAATCCAATGAGTCCAAGATTGAGAGGGAAGGAGTAAATAATTCATTCGGTGATATGGGCCATTTTGACCTTCATCCCTTGATTCCCAAACCCATGCATTCTGGCTTTGGGCAAATAATGTCATATGTTGGTTGCTGACTTAAGGCCCTTTCCATATTCTATTGAATAACATCTCAGTCTCTCATTGTTGTCCCCTGGATAACAGAAAACAGAGACTTCAATAGGCCATCCTATCACTATCAAGCCAGCCACTTATGATACTGGTACACTTATAAGATCAGTGAGTCGTCAAAAGCTTGTTGAATACCTTTTTCACTGTAAAATACATATTTTGTTTAGAGATAATATTAGTATAGCATATGAAGGAATTGTATAAACCTGAAAATGATGATGCTCTCAGAAATTTTGTAAATAGAAAGGTAGGTATGAATGTGAAATATACATTTCTTCCATGAAGACAAACAGAGATCCTGTCTATTGTGAAAGATGTTCAGTGTGATCAATATGCCCCAGAGCATCTGGTGGGTTTTGACCACCATATATGATGCCATAGTGGAAACTCAACCACGTTCTTTGCATTTGGCAGTTTGGGCATTGGTGACATTTGAACTAGCCTGTTGAATCCCTGAAGAAATTTTATCCCTGCCTGTGTCTCATGATTATCCTCTAAATTATATGTAAATGTTGTTACTGAGTACTAATATGTATTTATAAAAATGATTTGACAGTCAGCTCTTTGTGCTATCACATTCACCTTCAAATGCTCTTTTATTTAAGTCCTTGACCAATGGGTTTGGGATTCTGAATGAGTATAGATTCCTACCTCAGGTCATAATTGCCATGCTGTAAAATAGATAACTAAGTATCCTAGGTAGAATTCTTCCAACTGGGAGCATATAATTTTATTGCTGTAGTTCATGACTACTCTAACAGACAAGGTAATGCAACTCTTTACTTCCAGCTGGTTCCATATTCCCTTGCAGACCCATCCATATACCTGGCCAGTATCTTTCTTCCTTTGGTCCAGGAAAATCCCCAGTTGGTCATAAGCTTAGGAAGTTTAATTTTGCACTCTGGAGCAGCTGGGGCCAGGTGTCCTAAAATGGGATACTACTCTGTGCATTAAATACTATGACTTTATGGACTGGTAATGCCTGGTCCAGATGGGAGTTGAGGTGGCATAGTAATCTGATGCGTCATGATCAACCACTGTTGTTTTTCAGTTGCTAAGTCATGTCCAACTCTTTGCAACAGCATGGACTACAGCATGCCAGGCTTCCCAGTCCTTCACTGTCCCCCAGAGGTTGCTCAAACTCAGGTCCATTGAGTCTGTGATGCCATCCAAACGTCTCATCCTCTGTTGCCCTCTTCTCCTCCTGCCCTCAATCTTTCCCAGCGTCAGGGTTTTTTCCAATGGGTTGGCTCTTCACATCAAGTGGCCAAAGTATTAAAGCTTCAGCTTCAGCATTAGTCCTTTCAATGAATATTCAGGGATCAAACGGAGTTGTCACCAAAAACTGCTTTTCAAGTAGAGAATAATTTTGGACAGAATATGACATAGCTTTGTTCTAAGACCCTAGGGACTTGTATTACAAGTCACCATTAGGGTTTATCAGAGATTCCATAGACCCTCTTAATCTAATCTTACTAAGAATCCTGGGCTTGAGGAAATAACTATAGGAGAGTTCTGTAGTCCCACTGGGCCTATTATGAGATGAACTAAGGCCACGGCTCCAACTGTCACCTAACTTCCATCAGCCCTACTCTGACCAGTTTTCTGTAATGACATTCTCTTGTGTCTGGAGACTGGCAGGAGTTTAGAGCTAATATCTAACGTGATCATTGACACGTGCGACCGAATCCCAGAATTCCTTTTCAATGGTTGTTTCCTCAGGCCACTTGTGGAAAAAAAAAAAAAAAAAATTGCATTTTTCCCATCAGGAAGGAGAAATCCCATCAGTACCATATATATATGTATGTATAAAGTTAAATAAAGGGGCAGTTGACAGAGGTGTGAGAAGGTTAAGGAAACAAACAAGAACCTCAAAGCAAGCAGGATCTAGCAACAACCGGAAGCCTTCAGGAACCCTTAGGGGAACAAGCTGCTGTGACTGCTAATTACTATGGGAGGTTAGGAGCCAGACAAGAGCCTGAGTCTTAGGTGGAGGAACACAGTTACCGCTGCACCAAAGTCTTCAAGAGAGAGCTGAGGGAGCTTATTTTTCTGACTTTTTTCCCTCGGACATGCTACTGGAGCTTCCCACCCCATAACCCTATCAGTATCCAGAGGACAAGAAAACCCGGAGGGCTCAGCACACCCTGGCACGACCTTAAGCCAGAGAAAAGTCCCAGCGGATGGAGAATGGATATTGAGAGCAGCCAGGGAATATGCAGGATACCCTTTGTAAGACCCATTTTTGTTGCAGAGATATTTAAATGGGGAAAACTGCCTCCAAGGTGCTTTTCAAACATAATGAAATATGGTAATATAGAACTAGATAAGAATATGAAAATGATTTAGAAAGATAAAGAGCAGGCCCTTGAGGAAGTTACTTATTTTAATGGTACATTAAATGGTACATTCCTGACCATAGTTTGAAAATAAAAAACATGAATAATAAAAATTTAATTTTTTTATAAAATGGAACAAATAATTAACCTAGATTTTTTTCTTCAGGCCAATTTCAAGAAGAGTATATCTTATAAATCTTTGTTTTAAAGATTTGTATAATGATTCTAGCCTTGATATAAAGGAAACCATTCAAAACAGGAGTTTAAGCATGGAAGCATTTTTTTTTTTTTAAAGAAGAATGGTTTTAAGCAAAGCCAAGGAGACAACTATTGAATGATTTCTTCATGATTTTATGTTTTAGAGGAGATTGTTATTTGGCTTCATTTTCAAGTCTAGCTCAAAGCAAAATTGAGAACCACCTGTAGTTTATCTCTTTAGCCTCAGCTTTTGTTAATTTTACCGTTTTCCTTCCATATGGCACTTATCTCAATCTGCAAATATGAAAAACAAACCAAAGCTTATTATTGCGTCTGGTATTTTGTAAAGTTCTGATGAAAAGTAAAAACAAATAACTTTATTAGTGGATGCTAAGTAATTTCCATATGCTTATTAAATTCAAATTAGTAAAATCATGATAAGAATATATTTCAATGAAAATTAAATAATGAGGACAGAGAGTATCTCAATAGAATTGCAAAATCCAGACCTGCTGAGAGACTAGTGAAGATACTGACTTACAAAATTTATACACTGTTAGAAGTGAGAGAAAACATAATTTAGAGAGATGTGGTATTCATCCTGTACCATTGAGTGCTGAACGGGTTAGAGGTTTCTCTCCCGGGAACAAGTTGCATTTTCTTTAGAGAGAAACACACAGGCAGTCCCTTGGCAGGAGTGTCAAAATCAAATAGTAATTTCAATCTGTAATGCCTTTTATCTAAAGAACTCAGCTGCATTTCCTCAGTAGCTTTCAGAATATACTTGTGATTTGTCTCTTGAATTTTAACTCTCCCCCCTTTTTTTTTTTGTTACAAAGAAATCAAGGTATAGAGAAACAGACATGTACTAACTTCTATTGAGATCATTTCAGTCAGTTCAGTTCAGTCGCTCAGTTGTGTCCAACTCTTCACGACCCCATGAATCGCAGCACACCAGGCCTCCCTGTCCATCACCAACTCCTGGAGTTCACTCAGACTCACGTCCATCGATTGAGATCATTTAAACAGGGTCAATTACTAAGACGCATAGGTCTGGATGCTTGATATAATAAGTGAAAATGAAAGTGTTAGTTGCTCATTTGTGTCCAACTCTTCGCAACCCCAAGGACTGCAGCACCCCAGCCTTCCCTGTCCTTACCATCTCCTGGAGTTTGCTCAAAGTCATGTCCATTGAGTCGGTGACACCATTCGACCACCTCATTCAGTGTTGCCCCCTTCTCTTCCTGCCCTCAATCTTTCCCAGCATCAAGGTCTTTTCCAATAAATTGGCTTTTCCCATCAGGTAACCAAAGTATTGGGAGAAGGCAATGGCACCCCACTCCAGTACTCTTGCTTGGAAAATCCCATGGACAGAGGAGCCTGTTAGGCTGCAATCCATGGGGTCGCTAAGAGTCGGACACGGCTGAGCGACTTCACTTTCACTTTTCACTTTCATGCATTGGAGAAGGATATGGCAACCCACTCCAGTGTTCTTGCCTGGAGAATCCCAGGGACGGGGGAGCCTGGTGGGATGCTGTCTGTGGGGTCGGACACGACTGAAGTGACTTAGTGTAGCAACCAAAGTATTGGAGCTTCAGCATCAGCCCTTCCAATGAATATTCAGGGTTGATTTCTTTTAGGATTGATTGGTTTGATCTCCTTGCTTTCCAAGGGACTCAAGAGTCATCTTCAGCACCACAGTGCAAAAGCATCATAAACAGTCTTGAAAACAGTGTCATTGACAGAGACAGCCATTGTTCGGAAAGATGAGAGACCATGGAAAATTGTCTTCCAAGATGGTGTACCACATATATAATAAAATTATATATATATATATATAAATAAAACTAAATATATATATAATATAATTATATATAATATATAAAATTACACCCAAGATGCAAAAATTAATAGACTACATAAAATCCTTTGTAATATACGTAAGCATTTAATATAGAGAGAAATGGCAATTAAGTTAAAGTTTTTTTTTTTTTCAGTATTATCAGACTGTCCTTATGCTTCAGATTTTTTCTAGATGCCTGAGTTAATGAATTTCACTAATGTAATAAGTAAGGTTTTTAATGCTGCATGATGAAACTTTGTATTATCTCTTTTTCTATGCATCATGCCACTAAATTGAACACCAAAGTTGTCATGATTGTTTCTAAATTGCACATACTTTTATTGGGTAGGCCAAGAAGTTTGGGTTTTTCTGAAACTTTTGGTCCACCAAATAATATAAGATGGTTTGATTTTTGCACCATATTATTTTTTGTTCCACTAATGTCCCCATAATCTTTTTACAATTAAGGTAAAATAAACATGATCCAAACTTTACCCCCATAGCTGTTTTTAAGCATACAGTTCTGCAGCATTAAGTCCGTTCATGTTGTACAACTGTCACCATCAGCCGTCTTCAGGTCTCTTTTCATCTGGCAAAACTGAAACTCAGTGCCCATTGAATATATTTCTTAATGTAATAAATAGGTAATAAGAATATAATCTGCATCAAACACTGTTCTATTCAGGATTCTATCAAAGTAATCTGGCTTGAATATATGGTTAATATTTTGATTATTGTTCTCTATAATCTATCTTAAAGTTAAAATCTAATATTCAGAAATGTAGATCTCAAGTTTATCAAACATCATGGAAAATTTCCTTTCCTATGACAAGCAGGGTTATCCTTCCATACAAGTGTGTGTGCCTGTGTGCTCAAGTCTTGTCCAGCTCTTTGCAGCCTCATGGACTGTATCCTGCCAGGCTCCTCTGTCCATGGGATTCTCCAGGCAAGAATACTGGAGTGGGTAGCCATGGCCTCCTCCCAGGGATCTTCCTGACCCAGGGATTGAACACAAGTCTCCGATGTCTCATGAACTATAGGCAGATTCTTTACCACTGAGCCATCAAGGAAGTCTCTATCCTTCCATAGTTTGGTATATTATAATCCATAGTTCTAGTATATTTATTCAGGATGTTCTGGATGTACCTCTCATTTTCAAAATAAATGCTTACAATTATTTCAAGGATCCTAGAATGCTCCTTGCTATTCAGTTTACATGAATATATCTTCTATTTTAAACAGACCTGGTTTTTTATTGATGGAGAAGAGGTTAACATTTTGGCATTTTTAACAAAATCCAATCCTGAAACCATGAATTCCTTTGGAAGAAAATTATTTACTTAATGCAATATTTGTCCATATTATATTGCTATAGGGTCTCCATTTCTAAATTTCTCCTGAGTATCTTCCAAGCATCATTATCAGTATTAAGAATTCCAAAGGGGTTTGTTAAAGCCTTGTCTCAGGTATATATTTTGCTTGTATGTATTTTAGCCTTTAATCTGTTAATACATATGGGGGGGGGGTTGATATCTCTTACCATAATTATAAATCCTCTATGTACCCATCTAGCATCTGCAACAATTGTCACTCACAGACACAATTTTTTTTTGTCCTTGCCCACTAAGATGCACTGGATTATTTTGAAACAATTTCCAGACATAACATCTTTCATCTTTAAATATTTTACTAAATGTTTTAAAAAAGATAAAGACCTTTGTAAAGTACAATCATAATACCATTTGGAAATACAACATAATTATTTTCAATAACTTAAAATCCAGCCAATATTCAAAATTTCTTAATTAGCTAACATTTTCCCCTTTGATTTACTTTTTATTCTTCTGGCATTGTTTGACGTGTTCCCTGCATTTTCTGTAAACTGATAGCCAAATCTAGAGATTTGATCATATTCAAATTTTATTTTTTATTTATTTGGTTAGAATTATTTTATGAATGTTATCATATACTTCTCTCAGGGATACCTAGTGGCTGGTGGTCCTTCATTTTATGACACTGGCAAACATTAATGACTATTGTTCAGATTAATTATTTCATTATAGTTTTGCTAAGTGGGGATAGTCTATCTTTACTAATTCTTCTTCTTTTTTTCCTCTTAAGCTGGAATATAACTGTGAAGAATCACCAATTAGATTTGGTTACTCCAAAGTTTTGTTCACATAGAAAGGATGCATGCCTGATTATTTCCCTTAGTGTACTTATTTTTTTAATTAATTGCTTTCCCAGCATCCTTCTAAGGCGACTACTAACTGTGTTTTAAAAATATACTTCTGAACTCATTTGATTTATTTCAATCTGATTCAGCTATTAGTCTTTCTGAGACTCAAGCCACCCTACCTTTGTCGAGTAAAAGTCTCTTCAAGTCGACTCTTGAGTATTGTGGCCATGTTCATAGAAGTTTGAATAGTTTTATTGCTTTCTATTATAAGATGTCCCAGACACATCTTGTATAATTCCTATGCCAGCCTTTTACCACCTATTTCTTTATGGAGCTTTGGTTTATTTTAGTGGGAAAGACATTAGGTAGTACCACTCAGGCACTAGGGTGCTCATTATTGCCAAGGTGATCTTTTATTTTATTTTCCTAGCCATTTTCAGTGGACAGAATTTTAAAATGTACATTTTTAAAAACAAACTTTATTTTTAAGAGCAGTTTCAGGTTCACAGCAAAACTGAGCAGAAAGTAGAGAGAGCTCCTGGAGGCCCCCACCTGTGTACAGCATCCTCCTCTATCATCATCTAATACAGTGGTACCTGGGCTTCCCTTGGAGCTCAGTCAGTAAAGAATCTGCCTGCAGTGCAGGAGACCTGGGTTTGATCCCTGGGTTGGGAAGATACCATGGAGAAGGGAATGGCAACCAAATCCAATACTCTTGCCTGGAAAATCTCATGGACGGAAGAGCCTGGTGGGCTGCCGTCCACAGGGTCACAAAGAGTGGGGCATGACTGAGCGACTAACACTTACTTACTTGGTTACAAGCAAAGAAACTATACTGACGCATCATTATCATCCCAAATCCATAGTTTCTATTAGGGTCATTTGATGTACATTCTATGGATTATGACAAATATATAATGGCATGTATCCATCATTATAGTATTATGCACAATAATTTCAATATCTTAAAAAAATATCATCTATATTCTGCCTATCCATCCCTTCTTCCCCTCTAGCCTCTGCCAACCACTCATCTCTTTATGGTCTCTGTAGTTTTGCTTTTACTAGAATGTCATATTGTTGTAATCATACAGTTTGTAGCCTTTTCAAACTGACTCTTTTCCTATGTCTTTTCATAGATTGATACTTCCTTTCTTTTTAGTGTTGAGTAAAGCTGAAACTCCAGTACTTTGGCCACCTCATGCGAAGAGTTGACTCATTGGAAAAGACTCTGATGCTGGGAGGGATTAGGGGCAGGAGGAGAAGGGGATGACAGAGGATGAGATGGCTAGATGGCAACACTGACTCGATGGACATGAGTCTGAGTGAACTCCGGGAGTGAACTCCGGGAGTGGTGATGGACAGGGAGGCCTGGCGTGCTGAAATTCATGGGGTCACGAAGAGTCGGACAGGACTGAGCGACTGAACTGAACTGAACTGAATATTCCCTTGGGACTTCCCAGGTGGTTCAGTGGTGAAGAATCTGCCTGCCAGTCTGCCAGTGGAGGAGATGCAGTTTGAATTCTTCAGTCGGGAAGAACCTGTGGAGAGGAAATGGCAACCCACTCCAGTATTCTTGATTCTTGCCTGGACAATTCCATGGGCAGAGGAGCCTGGCAGGCTACAGTCCATGGGGTTGCAAGAGTCAGACACGGCTCAGCAACTAAAACACCACCACCAATTATATATTTTCAGTAGTTTAGTATATATGTAAAATTACTGAAAATGTCATTTTGGGATTTCCCTGGTGGGCCAGTGGCTAAGACCCTGTACTCCCAATGCAGAGGATCTAGGTTCAATCCCTGGTCAGGGAACTAGATCCCACATACCACAACCAAAGATTCTGCATGCCTCAATGAAGATCCTGCACAGGATAATGAATATTCTGAGTGCTGAAACTAAGACTTGGTAAAGTCAAATAAAAAGAAAAAAAAAAAGAAAATATCATTTTGAGTAATAGTCTTCCAATTCTTCATAAACTATTAAATTGAGCTTATTCTCCTGAACATTCCCACCAACCACAAACAAAAACAAATCACTAATTAGTGACCTTGGAATCAAGGAACTAAGGCCCTTGATGCTTCTTTGATAGAGCACTAAACCTTGACTACTACCCTTGGTTATATTCCAGAAGCTAATGTGACTTTGGACCATTGGGAAGATTAAGCTCTTAAAACCCATGTAGTTAATAATGACAATGTTATTTTTGTTAAATGTGTATAAAGTTTCTATTTTTCCAAGTATCTTTTATGTTAAAATCACCCCATATTTTTTGTGTTAGCTACGTAAGTTTTTTTGTTTTTATTTTTTCACTACAGAACCTATAAAGAGAATATTTTTACAAGTAATAAAATACTAAGTGGGATCCAATCCCTTCATATATGGCAAGGGGTTAGGAGAGGTTGGCCTTGATCTTTATTAGAGGATTTTCAAGGAGCCATTAATGGATTCAAGCAGAATATTGAATTCTAAATGATGTGCAGAATTCATCTATGTCAAAAAGCACATATATATGATGGTGGGACAATGAGAATATTTCTGTGAACTTGAACTAAATTCCTTCTTGCAATTATTAAGTCAAGCTCTCTTTAGCAACATGATGTGCATTGGAATACAGAAATCTAGGCAAGATGTTCCATTCAGCCATCCCAGATCCATTCATTATCTTTATGTTAAGTGCTTCCAAGTTTTGGCAACTATAAATAAAGTTAAGTGATTTTTTTGAGGGGTGACTTTGAGTCAGCAGTTAGACAACAAAAAAGAGAATGATTGCTGCTTATTCTTAGGGTCTATCGTTATAAAATTAGCAGGCTGTCTTGCTGCTTCACAACTGAGCATTCTGTTTTGTGTCTTGAGGAAGAACATAAAATCACAAATGTGTTTAGTACTGTTTTGTCTCCCACATTCTCTTCATCTTGATGATAGAGGATGTCTGATTTGGCATAGTCTAACTCAGTTTTGACTTTCTGGTAATTAAACATTTAGTTTTGAACAGACTTTCCATTAGTATAATTTCATTATGCCTCACTCTATCTTCATAGCCTGCAAATAAAACTTTATAGGAGCTCTATAACTACAGTAGGATAGCAGTAATATAAACACCAAATGAATGATTCTGTTGTCTTTTGACTTTAATTTTAACATTACTTTCCAAAGTACACTGAAAAAATAAGTTAAAATGTTTTTTCTTTACAGAAGAATTGTTCCAACAGTTTGACTAATTATATAAGTCTATTAAAATATTTCAAAATGTATTTGAAAAAAGCTACAAATAAGAGCTTTTTCCATTAATGATAGCAAAATAAAAATATTAGTACTTTTTCAAAATTAAAAATTAGCCTTATTACAGGTTCAATCTGAGAAAGACAATGATGTTCATTCAAAATGTTCTTCTACTTAAGATGTCAACATTTAAAATATTATTTTAAACTAATTATTGAGAGGGTATTAACTATAATATGGCTTCCCAAGTGGCTCAGAGTTAAAGCATCTGACTGCCAATGCAGGAGACACAGGTGATGTGGGTTCAGTCCCTGGGTTGGGAAGATCCTCTGGTGGAGGGCATGACAACCCACTCCAGTTTTCTTGCCTGGAGAATCTCAAGGATGCAGGAGCCTGGCAGGCTACAGTCCATAGGGTCGCAAAGAGTCAGACAAGACTGATTGACTGAGCACGCACGTAAGCACACTACTCAAATAAATTAGGGTGGTACTCATGGGACAGAGGTGGAAGTAGGGAAGATATTTTAATAGAGAATCAAATGTCTTCATATTCCAAAACAGAACTCCAATTTTAGAATTTAGACAGTAACTACTAGTGGAGGTTCTTTCCAGCTGGCATGCTTCAGATCATGTGATCTCAGCACAAACATGTACTACCTATTTCTGAAGCAGATCCAACTTGGGAAAGCTAAACTCATTTAAATAAATGTCCAAGATCTTCAACTGCTTCCCTTCAACTGCTTCACCTGTTTTGTATGTTTCAAAAGCATCTTTTGCAGACAACAGCTACTGTCGAAAGAGTATTATTTTTGCCCTGGGGTCATAATTAACTTAGATCTAAAAAGAAAAAGGAAAAGACCTTTTGTACTTGAATCTGACTAATCCATTGCTTTCTACAATTGAGTAACATTTTAATATTTAACTTTTAGAGGTAGTTCTACCTTCTTAATTCTCCCTTACTAATACCGTGAGGACTTGAGGAAGAAGAATCTTCTTAAAAGCCTCTAGTTGCAAACACAAGTCAGTAGCATAATGGAAAATCACTATGATTCAGTGTTGAAATGGAATGTATAAATATAGCTAAGGCCTCATGAGAATGGGATCGGATTGGGAACATTTTAGAGCCAAGGAGCAGAGTTTGGGGTGTGGATAAAGATTAATTATTTCAGTTGAGTATCTGAATTAGGTTGGGAAGGACAGTGAAACAGTGATACACAAAATCAGAGTTAGACCCTGATAGCGCTAAGAGTCAGACACGACTGAGTGACTTGACTTTCACTTTTCACTTTCATGCATTGGAGAAGGAAATGGCAACCCACTCCAGTGTTCTTGCCTGGTGAATCCCAGGGACGGGGGAGCCTGGTGGGCTGCCATCTGTGGAGTGCCCAGAGTCAGACACGACTGAAGAGACTTAGAGAGCAGCAGCAGCAGCAGTGAATTGAAATTATAATGAAGTAATCACAGTTAGGTATAAAAAAAAGGAATCAGGTGGCCATAGAGATTCTGGTCTCAGACTTGTCTCTGCACCACTGACAATTTAAGTTTGTTTGAACTGTATGAGACCCAAGGACACCACCAGCTATATTTAGAACACCACCTGCCAACAGTCTTAAGTTCTCCCCTTGTAATTATGCATCTATCTCAGACTTCAATGAACCCTAACCTCAAACACCTTTACTTCTTGCCAATTTAAATTACAATTCTTGATAAACAACTCAAATAACTAAATAACTCACTGTAATCTTGTGATTTTTGCTTTGGTAAGCCTCCTTGTTTTGTACTCCGGCAGAACACAATTCAAGTGTTCCTTAAATCTGTGTCTCCTGGGCTGCTGTCCTAACAAATCCCTGATAAGCAATTTTTTAATTTCTATCAGGTCTGCTTTTTTAAAATTTTGGTTAATGACCCTATTGTGGAGATATTCCATAAAGCAGAAAGCAGTGAGTTATGGAAAGATAAGTCAATATATAACCTATTATAAAAAGCTATGGCTCATGTATCACCAGACCACAAACAGATACACAATTATGGAGAGTTCTTAGTCTCTCTGTCAGCCATTTCTCAGTGCTCATAGTATGTTTGTATTGATTACCTCAAAATACTGGGCTTAGTGATAATCCATATCCTTCTTTGAAATAGCTGGTATTTAATAACAGAAAATACCATATTTTTTTCTTATTTTATAAATGTATTCAGTAAATACTATTTAATGTATTCTATTCAATCAAATTTTTGTCAGGCTTGTGATGATTTCATTTTCTTGTTAAGTCCGTCAGGTATTTTCATTTATAGTAATTTGGCACACTAGCTTTCCTGCCCACCGCATCTGAAAATCACCTACAGATAAATCTACAAATGCATTGCTGGGCCAGAAAAAAAAAATTAAGAGAAATTCTCTGGAAGCAAAAGTATAGTTAGGAGCATGAATCCAGAGAGATGAGTGAATAAGTGACAAGTACCTGGCTTCTCTGGAGAAATCCACTTTTCCACAGTTGGTTCCATGGCCTTTATTTTCATGGCTGGATGGAGTCAAAAGGCAAAGCCTAGATCATGTTCCATGTGAAGTCTAATAGGAGACCTTTCAGATAAAATCAGACTAGGAAAGTTACATCTTCTGAATGGATGCAAAATAAGTATTTTCTGCAGAATTTCTGAATGACAGGAGAAAAGGTAAATCTCCCTAGAGATAAACTAAGCATATTTAAACCCTTGAGAAGATTTGTGGTCAAACTCAAGTCTCATCAGAGTGAAACTGAAAATCATCAGAAAAACAGAAAATCTTAGGCTCAGACAGAGAAAAAATTCATATTAAGTACAGGAAACAGCATTTAGATACACAGAGTATTTTTTACCTCACTAATGGTAGCCAGAAGACAGTAGAATAACACTTTCATAGTGTTTTAAAAAATAAATCTTAATCCAGAATAATATAACTCATACCTTGTTTCCTATTCCAATAAGAGGGAGATTTTACTACTAACAATCCTTTACTAACCCCCCTTATAAAAATGGTAAAGTATTTACTCCAGAAGTCTAGAAATGATGCTACAAGAATATTCTGTGATTACAGAAGGAAAGATTAGCAGACTGGTAAAAATGGGATAAACCTCAATGAACACTATCTATAAAACTAAAAAGTACTAAAATAAAGTGTGATTTATAAAGTAAGATAAAGGAGTCAAATAGCCTGCAAGTCAATTAGAGTTAAATTGTATTGTTTGGGAAGATAAAAATAATAACTTTAGTCTTTAAAGAGTTAAATATACATTTAACATTTTACAACAAACATTAAAAATGACCTTCAAATTAGTAGAATGGGACTTCCCTGGTGGCTCAGAGAGTAAAGCGTCTGTCTACGATGTGGGAGACCTGGGTTCGATCCCTTGGTTGGGAAGATCCCTTGGAGAAGGAAATGGCAATCCACTCCAGTACTATTGCCTGGAAAATCCCATGGACAGAGGAGCCTGGTACGCTACAGTCCATGGGGTCGCAAAGAGTCAGACACGACTGAGTGACTTCATGTTCATGTTCATATTAGTAGAGAGAAAAAGTGGAATCAGAAAAAAAAAAAAAAAAGACAAATCAAACATATCAAAAGAATGAAAAGGAAAAAGAAGGATGCTTACATGTTGTATCATGATCCGTCAATTATTATGACTCTTCTTCCTGCTGAGGGTTATACTTCCTCACCCTCTTGATGTCAGGCTGCATGTTGGTTAAAGCAAGTTATGTGTCAGGCTGTAACTTGCCTTAGCCAACGGAAGATCAGTGTGGAAGTTTTGTGTGCCAGGTTATACCTTGACACCTCTGCTTTTTATTGGCTGTGAGATTGGCAGAGGTTGCTTCTTGAGTCCGAGAGGGAAGAGGGTGTGGGGAGCCAGTGCCACCATGACAGATCTTTTAAGTGAATGAAGGACAACTTTTCATTGTGGTGAGCCCCTGATGTTTTTAAAGTAAAATACACAGTCATGTATGGATGTGAAAGCTGGACTGTGAAGAAGGCTGAGCGCCGAAGAATTGATGCTTTTGAACTGTGGTGTTGGAGAAGACTCTTGAGAGTCCCTTGGACTGCAAGAAGATCCAACCGGTCCATTCTGAAAGAGATCAGCCCTGGGATTTCTTTGGAAGGAATGATGCTAAAGCTGAAACTCCAGTATTTTGGCCACCTCATGCAAAGAGTTGACTCATTGGAGAAGACTCTGATGCTGGGAGGGATTGAGGGCAGGAGGAGAAGGGGACGACAGAGGATGAGATGGCTGGATGGCATCACTGACTCGATGAATGTGAGTCTGAGTGACCTCCGAGAGCTGGTGATGGATAGGGAGGCCTGGCGTGCTGCAGTTCATGGGGTCGCGAAGAGTCGGACACGACTGAGCGACTGATCTGATCTGATTGATGTAGGAAAATCATCTGTCTTGAAGTTTGGGAGTAGTTGTGTGACTTTGGGCAAGTTGCTTCACCTTTCTGGGACTTAACTTTCTTTTCTGTAAAATAAGGTGTTGTGTAGACAGGAAAATCTCTTGGGGGATTTAACAGGAGAAGGAAAATCATAAAACATGATACCGTTTATGTTAATAAAACCCTCAAAATAACAACTCTGCACTGTATATATCTGCAGCTATACATCAGATCAGATCAGATAGTTGCTCAGTCGTGTCCGACTCTTCGCGACCCCATGAACTGCAGCACGCCAGGCCTCCCTGTCCATCACCTATCAGTTTACAAATACAAAGGAAAAAGTCCAGAAGGGCACATTCCAATTGTTAACCACTGTGGCTACTATTATAGAAGGGGAAAGAGGTGGGGAGGAAGGTAAAGGGGACTTGATTTTTATTCTCTATACCAATTGTCTAAACTTTGTATAATTGATTTTTACCTATCCATGTATAATTTCTGGCACAAAGTGGAATAAATGAGTGGTGGTGAAAAATCAATAATCCTTGAGATTAATGAATGTGTGTGTGTGTGAGAGAGAGTTTTCAGAAGAGAAATTTAAACTTGAAACCCAACCAATAATTAAGCCATTGAAGCTGAGATTCAAGTGTCCAGAGTGGATGATATCTACTTTAGAAGAAGTTCAAACAAAGCCTTTTTCATGTCTGAACATGGCATCAATTAGATATGCACAAAAGCATTTCTTGTCTCATGTGTTGTCAAGATACATCCTCTAAACAGGAATGAGGCTATCATTTGTGTCGCTTCTGTAAACTTTGATAAAGGAAAGCTGGGTGTCTTCAAGATAGAAATGTGAATGTTTTTGAATAGTTGATTAACATGCTGTGTTTGAGAAATATAAAACAAACAAAAAACTCATTTCACACAAAAAACAGCATTATAGTCATTGGAGAACAGTTTGCATTTAGTACAAATATTGCAAAGGATTATCAGAGTAGCTTTTTGCTAAAAATATCACAATTAATTAAAGATGCATTTACTGAGTAACCACTGATATGTCAGGATCATTCTGAGAGTACAAAAATTATTTGGCACCTGCACTTAAGGAACTTACAGCCTAAGAACAAAAGTGCTCACATAATCAAATAACTGAAATTACAATAATTTGGTTCACGCTCAACTTAAAAAGTTAGTTCTCAAAATGAAAATATAAAGGTCATCTAAGGAAAATTCATCACAAAAGTAAGGCTAAAAAATCTAATTTTCAGTTCATATCATTGCAACACTTTTCAATAATATCATTCGATGAAGAGCCAAGATCACTATACTTTTAGAAAGAGCAAAATGGAATGGAAAAATTGTTGCAATTTTTTAAACAATTATTTCTTTGAATGAATTTCTGCAGTTTAAACTGACCACAGGACACAAAAAATGACAAAACTATCTCTGCTTCTTGATATGACTTCTCTTTAGCTATTTTCATGCTCTCCCTAAGTACTGTGTACCTCTCCCTAAGTACTGTGCACCTGAGGTGAAGATTGAATGGTTATTTTGGATAGTTTTTTATATATTTTTCTAAAAAATAATTTGGAAGATCTAGTCATACCATGCCGATCTTCTTAATAAGTCATTCCTTCCCAAAGACTTTCAACCTACTCTGAGGAAGGAATTTTCTAAAAATGATGAAAAAAAATATGTCCCAATGAACTTACATTCCAAACACTTTTCAAAAATGAACATTGATCAAAGCCTTTCATAAATTATGCCAAATTGAGTAGTCTTCTAAGTCTCTAACATTCATATCTTCAGTTTTCCTGGGGATTGGTGGTCATAGAGAGAGAGGAAAACAGTTATTCGCATTGCAAACACACAGAAAAAGATAATATAGTGTAAAATTGTGTTGAATACTATTGGTGAGAGTGGACATCCTTGTCTTATTCCTGATCTTCAGATCAGATCAGATCAGTTGCTCAGTCGTGTCCGACTCTTTGTGACCCCATGAACCGCAGCACGCCAGGCCTCCCTGTCCATCACCAACTCCTGGAGGCCACTCAGACTCACATCCATCGAGTCAGCGATGCCATCCAGCCATCTCATCCTCTGTCGTCCCCTTCTCCTCCTGCCCTCAATCCCTCCCAGCATCAGAGTCTTCTCCAATGAGTCAACTCTTCACATGAGGTGGCCAAAATACTGGAGTTTCAGCTTTAACATCATTCCTTCCAAAGAAATCCCAGGGCTGATCTCCTTTAGAATGGACTGGTTGGATCTCCTTGCAGTCCAAGGGACTCTCAAGAGTCTTCTCCAACACCACAGTTCAAAAGCCTCAATTCTTCGGCACTCAGTCTTCTTCACAGTCCAGCTCTCACATCCATACATGACCACAGGAAAGACCATAGCCTTGACTAGGCAAATCTTTGTTGGCAAAGTGATGTCTCTGCTTTTGAATATGCTATCTAGGTAGAGGAAAAGATTTCAGGTTTTCACCACTGAGAATAATGCTTGCCTGTCATATATGATCTTTATTATGTTGAGAGAGGTTTCCTCTTGCCCACTTTCTGGGGAGTTTTTATCATGAATGAATACTGAATTCTTTTTGTGTCTATGTTCATCAGTGATATTTGCCTGTAATTCTCTTTTTTGTGTGATATCCTTGTCTGGTTTTGGTAGCAGGGTGATGGTGGTCTCATAGAATGAGCTTTGGAGTGTTCCTTTTACACTACTATGTATGCAATAGATAACTAACGAGAACAATCAGACAGCACAGGTAACTCTACTCAGTGCTCTGTCGTGACCTAAGTGAGAAAAAAGTCCAAAATAGAGAGGATATGTGTATACATATAGCTGATTCACTTTATTGTAAGCAGAAACTAACACAATATTGTAAAGCAACTATACTCCAATAAACATTTCAAAAAGATAATATGGTGTAAACGGGGATTGCTGTGGACAAAGAACAGAAGATAAGTAAGTGACTCTTGGGGACAGAAGTCACAGTCGGATGGATGTGGTAGGGTTAAAAGAATCTATACAGATGTTGATACACTCAGGACCTTGCTACTGTGAGAAAATGTTATCGCACTAGGCTTGAAGAGGCATTGAGCTCTTCAAGATTCAAGAGGCTTGAAGATTATTACTTTATGAGGACAGGAGCCATGGAGGAGAGACTCCATCAGAAGCTAAGGTCATAGAGGGTGCAGCTGCTTTGAGACTGCGGTACGTGACATGGTGAGAGGCTTGGAAAGAAGTACTTGAGAAACCTATATGCAGGTCCGGAAGCAACAGTTAGAACTGGACATGGAACAACAGACTGGTTCCAAATAGGAAAAGGAGTACGTCAAGGCTGTATATTGTCACCCTGCTTATTTAACTTATATGCAGATTACATCATGAGAAACACTGGGCTGGAAGAAGCACAAGCTGGAATCAAGATTGCTGGGAGAAATATCAATAACCCCAGATATGCAGATGACACCACCCTTATGGCACAAAGTGAAGAGGAACTAAAAAAGCCTCTTGATGGAAGTGAAAGTGGAGAGTGAAAAGGTTGGCTTAAAGCTCAACATTCAGAAAACAAAGATCATGGCATCTCGTCCCATCACTTCATGGGAAATAGATGGAGAAACAGTGGAAATAGTGGCAGACTTTCTTTTTCTGGGCTCCAAAATCACTGCAGATGGTGATTGCAATCATGAAATTAAAAGACACTTACTCCTTGGAAGGAAAGTTATGACCAACTTAGATAACATATTCAAAAGCAGAGACATTACTTTGCCAATGAAGGTCCTTCTAGTCAAGGCTATGGTTTTTCCTGTGGTCATGTATGGATGTGAGAGTTGGACTGTGAGGAAAGCTGAGCGTTGAAGAATTGATGCTTTTGAACTGTGGTGTTGGAGAAGACTCTTGAGAGTCCCTTGGACTGCAAGGAGATCCAACCAGTCCATTCTAAAGGAGATGGACTGGTGTTCTTTGGGTGTTCTTTGGAAGGAATGATGCTGAGGCTGAAACTCCAGTACTTTGGCCACCTCATGCAAAGAGTTGACTCATTGGAAAAGACTGATGCTGAGAGGGATTAGGGGCAGGAGGAGAAGGGGAAGACAGAGGATGAGATGGCTGGATGGCAGCAGCAACTCGATGGATGTGAGTTTGAGTGAACTGTGGGAGTTGGTGATGGACAGGGAGGCCTGGTGTGCTGCAATTCATGGTGTTGCAAAGAGTCAGACACGACTGAGTGACTGACTGAAACTGAACTGGGAAGAAGTACTCCTTGCCTTCCATTGGCTGAACCTGACTAGAAACAGCGCTAAGGAGATGCAGTCTATAGAGTTCATCCCCTGGGTCATAGTAGCTCTGGCAAAGTCAAATGAGATTTGAATATGTCGCACAGAGTCAGACATGACTGAAGCGACTTAGCAGCATCCAGACTATAGCCCAGCCTCCAAACCCCATCATCAAAGATCAGCTGGATGGACTGTCAGTTTACTTCTCCAAAAACTGAGCATTGTACCCTTTCCCACTTGTTTTCTTTTTCAGTGCTACTCTTGAGATTTATTCTGAACACCTTTCAACTGGACAAAAATATTGAACGTGGGAAGAAAACAGCTTACACTATAATTTGTTCTGGCAATCACACCCCCATTGCTGCCTAGGAATAACCCTAATAGATCCAATCACAAAATATCTATCATCAGCTATATTATATTTCCTTCCTCTGATGCCTCTGAAAAAGCATTTCACAATGAAATAACCTCATGATATGTTATTTATCATCATTTTAGTTCTGCCATGAATTTTACTCAACTTATAAAGGTTTATATTTTATCAAAGCAAGTAAGGTGATGGCATGGGAGGGAAAAGTTGATACAATAGAAAAGCTTTTAATGTCAGAATCTTCTCTTGTAGGTCCCTTTCTCAGCCATTGCTTTTCCTGTCAGAAATGCCAAGGTGAACCTGCTGGATACTTGCCTGAGCCCTGATTAGCTTCCAGGTTCCATCACAGCCATTTCCAGGGCTGTCTCATAAACACCTTTGAGACCTGGTGCATAAAAACACAGTGATTTTTGTATGGATAATAAAGTCAATAATGCTATCATAGTCTGTTGGGAATGATGAGAGCCAACTTTTCACTTACATTTCCAAAATTTGGTTTTATATAATCAGATTGGATTCAAAATATAGTTACTTTAGAGCGAATTAGTCTCATTTTCTAACTTCTATTCTCCCCCACCACTGTCTCCAGGATCTTGTCCTGGATCATAATCTCTGACCTAAATTAGTTCTCTCATTTCTCCTCAGGGTTTCTGGAATCTTCATTTGGATGCCCCAATTCGTATTGTGGCACTTATTATGCTTAAGGATGCAGGTACATGTTCTGAAATGAATGGTGGCTTAAGCAGTTATTATTTCAAATAGTAAGGAGTCCAGCGGGAGGTGGTGGCAGAGCTGGTATGGCAACTCCCTGAAGTCATCAGAAATCCATGTGCTTTCCATTTACCCACTCTGCTCTCCATGCGGTGATAACTTTCCTCATTCTCACAGATGGCAACAGTAGCTCTGAGACAAGAACAACCGTTCCTATATTTGTCTTCTTACCAGGGAGAAAACCTTATTACATAAGCTCTGGTAGACTTTTCCTTATATCCTATTGGCTAAAATTGGGTCATGTGACCATTCAATATAGTCATTACAAAGGAGTCTGTGGTCATCATGACTGGCTAAGGTGAATTATTATTTTCTTGGGGCTAGAGTTGGGCCCAGGTCACAAGCTCTGTGCTTCTGGGCAAAATTAGTGAAAAGACTGGGGAAAATCACTACTGAGTATGCAAATAAAAGGATCTGTTAAGTACAAATAATTTTGTGATGTTCCCTATACTGAGTCCATTGGCTTGACAGATACTGAAGGCTTCTTCTCTTTCACATTACAATTTCCTTCTCTATCTTCCAAACATTAGATATGTATGCAGAATGTTCACTTCCTTATGCTGTAAATGATCACAGAACTCATTTATGACAATGAGGGAAAAGGTCAATAATTAGTGAAAGGTATTCTAGGCAAAAAAAAAAAAAAAAAAGCATGAACAAGAAAAGTGGTATGTAGAGAACAGAGTTGTGGTAGTGAAGTCTAGTCAGCAATGAATAGTGTATACGGAGCAATAAAGTAAGAGAGAAACTTGAACGCTTGGGCAAGAGCCAGTGAGATAGAAACCTCAGATTCCATTCATCTTAGAAGTGTTTTGAATGGAAAACTAACCAGACATCTTCCCCAAAATTGCATTTTGGAAGCTACCCATTTTGGATTCAACAATATAGAATAATGGGTAAAGCTTTGAAAATAGAAGTACATTTCAAAGGATACCATGAAAACAAACCAGCTCAAAGAAAATAGATAAGCTGACAGACTGGATAGCTAATATATCAATTAAGAATTGTTTTCTAGTTCCTATAATTCTTATACAATAACTCAAATAATTGCAAGGTTTTTGTTTACAAATTTGTTTTTCTAATCACTTGGCAGCAATCCAAGACTCATAAGGATTCTCAGTGATGCCTTCAGCGATTCATCCTGTGCTTATGCTTGTTCTGCCATCCCTAGCCATGGTTTTTGATCACATGTTTGTAAGCTGTTCCACCTCCAGCCACATGTCTATATCCAAGCAGATTTAAGAAACAAGGACAAAAGATAAAGGACAAAGAACAAAAGCTTGTGTTAGTAAATTTGGCTTTTTATCAGAACAGCAAGTCCTTCTCAGACACTTGTTTGTAGATGAGATGTTCAGAAAATTGGAAGTGATTGACCAAAGACTCCTGGAACTAATAAACGACTGGAGCAGGGTTGAAGGATTCAAGGTTAATCTACACATATCAATTGCTTTCTGAAAAAGAAAAATAACTGGTGTGGAGAAATTTGAATATTTTGTGTACTACTGGTGGAAATGTAAAATAGTACAATTGCTATGGAAAACAGTTATGGTGGTTCCTCAAAAAATTAAAAACATAATTATACATAACCCAACAATTACACTTTTGTACATATAATAAAAGAACTAAAAGTAGGGACTCACATTTCTACTTGTACACCGTGTTCATAGCAGGATTATTCTCAGTACTCCAAAGGTGAAAACAACCTAAGTGTCCACCAACAAATGAAAGGATAAACAAATTGTAGTATATATACACAATGGAATATTATTTGGTCTTAAAAGGGAAGGAAATTCTGACACATGCTGCAACATACTTGAACTCTGAAGACATTATGCTAAGTGAAATAAGATAGACACAAAAGAACAAATATTGTATGATTGAAGTTACAAGAGGTATATAGGGCAGTAAAATTCAAAGACAGAAAAAAAGGATGGCAGTTGTCAGGGGCTGGGGCAAGGGTAAATGGGGAGTTGTTTCACTGGTACAGGGTCTCAGTTTAGGGAAATAAAAAAAAAGTTCTGGAGCTGAATAGTGTTAATGTTTGCAGTTGCCATGCTGCAGTACAACATGTGAACTTACTGAATGCAATTGAGCTATACACTTTAAAATGGTTAAAATGGTATATGTTGTGTGTATTTTAGCACAAAAATTCATTAAAAGTCACTTCTTTTTTATAGACCAGCAATGAAGACATGAAATTTGAAATCACAAAACAAACAAAAATACCATTTCCTTTAGCATCCCCCAAAATGATATTCTTAAGTAGAAATATAACAAAATATGTGCCAAATATGAACAAAACTCCAAGAAAATATACCAAAGCAGAACTAAGTAAGTGAAAAGCTATTCCAAGTTCATGAATAGGACGACTCAATACTGTTAAGATGTCAGTTCTTCCCAACCTAATCTGTAGGTGATTCAATGTAATCTTAATAAAGGTCCCAGCAGTTTATTTTGTGAATATTGACAAACTGATACTAAAATTTATACAGAAAGACCCAGAGTAGCCAAAATAATATTGAAGAATAACAAAAGTTAGACAACTGATACTACCTGACTTGAAGACTTACTAAAAAGCCACAGTAATCCAGACAAGTGTGATATCTGCTAAAGAGAGATAAATAGATAAATGCAACAGAATGGAGAATCCAGAAACAGATCTACATAATTTATCTACTATAAACATAATAGTCAACTGTTCTTTTATAAAGGAGCAAAAACAAGGCAGTGGAGCAAAGGCAGTCTTTTCAATAAATTGTACTGAAACTATTGGACATCCACATACCAAAAAAAAAAAAAAAAAATTGAATCTTGACACAAACCTAACACACCTCACAAAATTTAATTAAAAGATGGTAAAAATAACCCTATTTACGAGACAGCAAAAGAGACACTGATGTATAGACCAGACTTTTGGACTCTGGGACCGGGAGAGGGTGGGATGATTGGGGAGAATAGCATTGAAATATGTATAATATTATATCTGAAATGTATTAATTGTTCAAACTAAACACTATCATGTTACAATTTGTTCATATTAGATGTTTGTAATGTTTCT
Organism: Tragelaphus eurycerus; assembly: GCA_935064755.1. Classification (NCBI taxonomy): domain Eukaryota; kingdom Metazoa; phylum Chordata; class Mammalia; order Artiodactyla; family Bovidae; genus Tragelaphus; species Tragelaphus eurycerus. The sequence goes on from CAKXYN010000041.1 coordinate 17,434,234, forward strand.
GATAATCAATAAAAAGAGATTCTTGATTAAAAAAAATAGATCAGAGACATAAATGTACAATCTAAAACTATTAAGCTCTGAATGATAACATAGGAAAAATCAAGATGATTTTGGGTATGACAATGACTTTCTAAATACAACTCAAAATTATAATCTATTAACATAACTAATAAGCTGTACTTTCTCAAAATTTAAAGGCTGCTTGATGAAACATAGTGTTAGAGAATGAAAAGTGAAGCCACAGATGGGGAGAATGTATGTATCTAAGGATGCATCTGATAAAGGCCTGATATCAAAATATGCAAGAGCTTCTAGAACTCAACAATAAAAGAGAACCCAGTTAAAAATGGGCTAAAGACTTTAAGAGATGCTTCATCAAAGAAACCATGCAAATGGTAAATAATCACATGAAAAATGATCCAGATCATCTGTCATCAGAGAAATATGATTAAAACAGCAATAAGATGCCACTACACACCTCCTTGAGTAGTCAAAATTCAGGAAACTGATAACAAAGCCAGACACTAATTAAGTTGTGAATCTACAGGAGCTCTAATTCATTGTTGGTAGGAATGCAAAATGATACAGTCACATTCGAAGACAGTTTGGCAGTTCCTTAAAAAACAAAATGTACTCTTACCATCCAGCAATCATATGCTGTAATATTTACCCAAAGAAATTGAAAACTTGAAAGAAAGTGCAAGTGTTAGTTGCTTAGTTGTGCCCTGCCTTTGCAACCCCCTGGACTGTAGCACACGAGGCTCCTCTGTCCATGGGATTCTCCAGGCAAGAATACTGGAGTTGGATTGTCATTCCATACTCCAGGGGATCTTCCTGACCCAGGGATTGAACCTGGGTCTCCTGCATTACAGGCAGATTCTTTACAGTCTGAACCACGAGGGAAGCCAGATGCAAACTTTTGTCCACACAAAAACCTGTGTACATATTTGTTGTTGTTCAGTTGCTAAATTGTGTCCAACTCTTTGTGACCCCATGGACTGCAGCATGCCAGGCTTCTCTGTTCTGCACTGTTTCCCAGAGCATGCTCAAATTTATGTCCACTGAGTTGATAATTCTGTTAATCTTTTCACTCTCTACTTCTATCTCCATTTTCCTTCGATCTTTCTTGGCATCAGTGTCTTTTCCAATGAGTCAGCACTTTGTATCACGTGGCCAAAGTATTGGAGCTATAGAATCAACACCAATACTTCAAATGAATATTCAGAATTGATTTCCTTTAAGTCTGATTGGTTTGACCTCCTTCCTGTCCAAGGGACTCTCTAGAGTCTTTTCCAGCATCAAAATTTAAAAGCATCAATTCTTCAGTGCTCACCCTTCTTTATAGTCCAACACTCACATCCATAGCTTTGACAATATGGACTTTTGTCAGCAAAGCTGGCAATGACATCTCTGCTTTTTAATATCCTGTCTAGTTTTGTCATAGCTTTCTTTCCCATGAGCAAGAGTCTTACTTTCATGACCCATGTCACTGTCCAGAGTCATTTTGAAGCCCAAGAAAAGAAAAACTGTCACTGCTTCCACTTTTTCCCCTTCTAGTCACCATATGGTGATGGGACTAGATGCCATGATCTTACTTTTTTAATGTTGAATTTCAAGTCAGATTTTTCACTCTTTTCTTCCACTCTCATCAAGAAGCTCTTTAGTTCTTCTCTTTTTGCCATTAGAGTGGTATCATCTGCGTATCCGAGGTTGGTGATATTTCTCCCAGCAATCTTGATTTCAGCTTGTGATTCATCCAGCCTGGTATTTCACATGAGGTACTCTACATATAAGTTAAATAAGCAGGATGACAATATATAGCCTTGTTGTATTTCTTTCCCAATTTTGAAGCAGTCCATTGTTCCAAGTCTGGTTCTAATTGTTGCTTCTTGACCTGCATATAGGTTTCTCAGAGATAAGTAAGCTGGTCTGATATTCCCATCTTTTTAAGAATTTTCCAGTTTGTTGTGACCCACACAGTGAAAGGCTTTAGCATAGTAAGTGAAACAGAAGTAGATGTTTTGGAACTCCCTTGCTTTCTTCATGATCCTAAGCCTTTTCTAAACCCAGTTTGTACATCTGGAAGTTCTTGGTTCAGGTACTGCTGAAGCCTAGCTTGAAGGATTTTGAGTATGACCTTGCTAGCATATGAAATGAGCACAGTTGTACAGTGGTTGGAACATTCTTGGGCATTGCCCTTCTTTGGGATACATGTTTATAGTAGCTTTATTCATTCTTGCCAAGACCTGGAAGCAATATTGTCCTTTAGAAGATGAATGGTTAAACATTTAGTATATTCAGACAATGGGGTATTATTAATGCAAAAACGAATTGAGTGCTTAAGCCATGAAAGACAAGGATGAGTCTTAAAAGCATATTACTATGTGAAAGAAGCAAATCTGAAAAGGCTACACACTGACTTCAATTCTATGAATTTCTGGGAAAGGGAAAACTATGGAGACAGTACAAAGATTAGTGGTTGCCAAAGGTTAGAGGGGAAAAGAGATGAATAGGCAAAATACAGAGGATTTTGCAAAACTGTTTGTATGCTACTAGACTGATGGAAACATCATTATATATTTATACAACCTCACAGAATATACAACACCAAGAGTGAAACCCAATATAAACTATGAATTCTGGGCAATAATAACGTTGCAAGATAGATTTGTTGAATAATTATAAGAAATGTACAAACACTGGTGGAGGATGTTGGTAATGGAGGCAGCTGTATGCGGATGGAGGAGGGAACATACAGGAAATATCTGCACTTCTTCTCAGTTTTGCTGGACAGACTTCCAAACATACTTGGGGCACTAGTTTCTGGGTTTATTTTCTGTTTGTTTTTAAAGGTTTTTTTGTTTACTTAAAGTTGTTGTTGTTCAGTCACTAAGTTGTGTCTCTTTGTGACCACATGGACTGCAGAACGCCAGGCTTCTCTCTACTTCACTGTCTCCCAGGTTTGCTCAGATTCATGTCCATTGAGCCAGTGATGCCATCCAACCAACTCATCCTCTGTCACCCCTTCTCCTGCTCTCAATCTTTCCCAGTACCAGAGTCTTTTCCAAAGAGTCGGCTTTTCGCATCATGTGGCCAAAGCATTGGAGCTTCATCATCAGTTCTTCCAATGAGTATTCAGGAATGATTTTCCTTAGAATTGACTGGTTTAATCTTGCTGTCTAAAGGACTCTCAAGACTTTTCTCCAGCACCACAATTCTTCGATGCTCAGCCTTCTTAATGGCTGAGCCTTCTTTAAAGTTGAGGTGGATACAAAACAGGAAAAAAAGCAGTGACTTGATTGCTAGTGTTTAAGTTAATAAGAAACATTGCTTTTTCTCACATAAACTTGGAATTCATAAGAGAAAAACACAGAAGGAAGAAAATACCTTAACAGAAAAAATTTAATGTACAGAATCTTTAAAAATATCTGTAATATACTTTATTCACTTAAAGATGATCAGATATGCATTTTGTAGAGGAGGAAAGTAATGGGGAGTAACTCTCATCACTCTAGTTAGCCCTGAGTTAGACTAAGTAAGAAGCTGGGTGAAACTATGGGGTCCAGTCTTATATTGTCAGGCATTTTATTTTTTTGTATCAAATAACATGTCAAATAAGCCTACTGGTTCATTATAAAGTAACCAGTACACACTCTGCTGCTACTGCTGGTAAATCACTTCAGTTGTGTCCGACTCTGTGCGACCCCATAGATGACACCCCACCAGGCTCCCCCATCCCTGGGATTCTCCAGGCAAGAACACTGGAGTGGGTTGCCATTTCCTTCTCCAATGCATGAAAGTGAAAAGTGAAACTGAAGTTGCTCAGTCATGTCTGACCCTTAGCGACCCCATAGACTGCAGCCTACCAGGCTCCTCCATCCATGGGATTTTCCAGGCAAGAGTACTGGAGTGGGGGTGCCGTTGCCTTCTCCAAGTACCCACTCTACTGTTCTCTTTATACCTGCTCTCTGGGCTTTACATGGTTGGCCTGTGGTCCATGAAAATAGTCAGCATCCAATTATCATTAACTTTCTACTTCCCATTAGCTGTTTTAATGGATGTTTCTGTGACAGCCACAAGATTTCCTGGTATGATCCAGCCATATTTGGATATATTTTGTCTCGTTTTGGAGCAGAAAGATAAACTTCGGAGAGCTCTAGAAGTTACCAAAGGGATTCTTGGTATCCTGACCTTATTTGTAGGTATCAGGGAACCCTGTTCTATATCTAATCACCTTGGTTATCTGAAAAAACATATCTTAGTCCTCTCCAGGTTAATCTAGATCCCAGAATATTTTCTCACCTTCGTGAACAACTAAGAACTGGAAATCATAGACAGAAGATGCCAATTGATTTTGTTATCCTGGAAACTTTAAGACCAAGTCTGATTACATCTGAAGTGTTGGACAAACTCATAGGTGACATTAAAGAATTTACTGATTTGTTTCTTTTAAAATTAAAGTGGCTATTTTTGCTTGCTTTTTTCCCCCTCTATGCTTCTCTAATTTTTCCTTGTTCTTTCCTTCTTCCTTCCTTGTTCCTTTCCTTTTAGTGAAAAATGACTAATGAACACTAATGACTAAGAGCCTCTTGATGAAAGTCAAAAAGGAGAGATAAAAAGTTGAACTTAAAGCTCAACAACTAAGACCATGGCATCCAGTCCTGTCACTTCATGGGAAATAGATGGGGAAACAGTGGAAACAGTGTCAGCCTTTTTGGGGGGCAGGGGGGGGCGCCAAAATCACTGCAGATGGTGATTGCAGCCATGAAATTAAAAGACACTTACTCCTCGGAAGGAAAGTTATGACCAACCTAGATAGCATATTAAAAAGCAGAGACATTACTTTGTCAAGGCTATGGTTTTTCCAGTGGTTATGTATGGATGTGAGAGTTGGACTGTGAAGAAAGCTGAGTGCCAAAGAATTGATGCTTTTGAACTGTGGTGTTGGAGAAGATTCTTGAGAGTCCCTTGGGCTGCAAGGAGATCCAACCAGTCCATCCTAAAGGAGATCAGTGCTGGGTGTTCATTGGAAGGACTGATGCTGAAGCTGAAACTCCAATACTTTGGCTACCTCATGCAAAGCGTTGACTCATTGGAAAAGACCCTGATGCTGGGAGGGATTGGGGGCAGGAGGAGAAGGGGATGACAGAGGATTAGATAGCTGGATGGCATCACCAACTTTATGGACATGAGTTTGGGTGAACTCCGGGAGTTGGTGATGGACAGGGAGGCCTGGTGTGCTGTGATTCATGGGGTCGCAAAGAGTCGGACATGACTGAGCAACTGAACTGAACTGAACTGACTGAACACTTAAGCATCACTAGAATCATATCATATTAAAGATTCTGTGGCAATTTTTTAACGCTATTAATAAAAGTTTCTATTTCAACTGTCTTTGTCTTAATAAGGCCTCTCTAAAAGTCCAGGCTATATATTTAGTTAGCATTGCTCTGATGAAAACCATTATTTTGATAAAGGACAATTACAGTATGCTCATATCTAACATGGTTCATACAAATAATTCTAGCATTCATGAGGAATATAGAGCTATTCAATTATCTTGGAATGTTCAAGTAGATGACAGATTCACACCTTCAGTATTTATGTGTACTTTAGTGGTACATGACGATTATAGAAAATACAGAGATAAAATTTCCTTAATTCCAAAAGATGTTTACTATTTACATTGTTGTTGTTTAGTCATGAAGTCAAGTCTGACACTGTTGCAACCCCATGGACTATAGCCCACCAGGCTACATGGGATTTTCTAGGCAAGATTTCTGGAGTAGGTTGCCATTTCCTTCTTCCTGACCAAGGGATCAAACCCAGGTCTCTGGTATTGCAGGCAGATTCTTTACTGCTGAGTAACCAGGAAAGCTCTTAACTATTTATACTGCAATATATTTTTCTATCTAGCTCTGCCTCTAGCTATAGTTGAGATCATGATGAAATAATCGTATTCTGTCTTTTAACTTGATATATGAGCAGTTTTCTGTCTTTAATATTTTTGTAGACTTCAAAATTACAGAATTGTTGATACTTTTTCAATTCAAATATGGGCTAGTTCACTTATATAGTTTCCTGGAATTCCAGTGGAGCTATTCCAAATCCTGAAAGATGATGCTGTGAAAGTGCTGCACTCAATATGCCAGCAAATTTGGAAAACTCAGCAGTGGCCACAAGATTGGAAAAGGTCAGTTTTCATCCCAATCCCAAAGAAAGGCAATGCCAAAGAGTGCTCAAACTACCGCACAATTGCACTCATTTCACACGCTAGTAAAGTAATGCTCAAAATTCTCCAAGCCAGGCTTCAGCAATATGTGAACCGTGAACTTCCTGATGTTCAAGCTGGATTTAGAAAAGGCAGAGGAACCAGAGATCAAATTGCCAACATCCGCTGGATTATCGAAAAAGCAAGAGAGTTCCAGAAAAACATCTATTTCTGCTTTATTGACTATGCCAAAGCCTTTGACTGTGTAGATCACAATAAACTGTGGAAAATTCTGAGAGAGATGGGAATACCAGACCACCTGACCTGCCTCTTGAGAAATCTGTATGCAGGTCAGGAAGCAACAGTTAGAACTGGTCATGGAACAACAGACTGGTTCCAAATAGGAAAAGGAGTACGTCAAGGCTGTATATTGTCACCATGTTTATTTAACTTATATGCAGAGTACATCATGAGAAATGCTGGACTGGAGGAAACACAAGCTGGAATCAAGATTGCCGGGAGAAATATCAATAACCTCAGATATGCAGATGACACCACCCTTATGGCAGAAAGTGAAGAGGAACTCAAAAGCCTCTTGATGAAAGTGAAAGTGGAGAGTGAAAAGGTTGGCTTAAAGCTCAACATTCAGAAAACGAAGATCATGGCATCTGGTCCCATCACTACATGGGAAATAGATGGAGAAACAGTGGAAACAGTGTCAGACTTTCTTTTTCTGGGCTCCAAAATCACTGCAGATGGTGACTGCAGCCATGAAATTAAAAGACGCTTACTCCTTGGAAGGAAGGTTATGACCAACCTAGATAGCATATTCAAAAGCAGAGACATCACTTTACCAACAAAGGTTCGCCTAGTCAAGGCTATGATCTTTCCTGTGGTCATGTATGGATGTGAGAGCTGGACTGTGAAGAAGGCTGAGCGCCGAAGAATAGATGCTTTTGAACTGTGGTGTTGGAGAAGACTCTTGAGAGTCCCTTGGACTGCAAGGAGATCCAACCGGTCCATTCTGAAGGAGATCAGACCTGGGATTTCTTTGGAGGGAATGATGCTAAAGCTGAAACTCCAGTATTTTGGCCACCTCATGCGAAGAGTTGACTCATTGGAGAAGACTCTGATGCTGGGAGGGATTGAGGGCAGGAGGAGAAGGGGACGACAGAGGATGAGATGGCTGGATGGCATCACTGACTCGATGAATGTGAGTCTGAGTGACCTCCGAGAGCTGGTGATGGATAGGGAGGCCTGGCGTGCTGCAGACATGGGGTCGCAAAGAGTTGGACACGACTGAGCGACTGATCTGATCTGATCTGTTAATCCTTCAGAGAAGGCAATGACACCCCACTCCAGTACTCTTGCCTGGAAAATCCCATGGATGGAGAAGCCCACTAGGCTGCAGTCCATGGGATCGCTAAGAGTTGGACATGAGTGAGCAACTTCACTTTCACTTTTCACTTTATGCATTGGAGAAGGAAATGGCAACCCACTCCAGTGTTCTTGCCTGGAGAATCCCAGGGATGGGGGAGCCTGGTGGGCTGCCGTCTATGGGGTAGCACAGAGTCGGACATGACTGAAGTGACTTAGCAGCTTGTTAATCCTTAAAATTGATCTCTCTTATTTAATATTGCAAATAATATGAGTCACAATTTTCATTAATTTTCGATTACATTTGTATTTTTTCTTTTAGTATATATTCTTAAAAATCATGTGTTAGAAATATAAACAATTAAATGTCTTTTGATATAATTTGTTGAACTCTTCCAGGCGTGTTTAATACCAGATCACAAACCTCCCTGTAACATCTAAGAAGGTGTCCCAAAGTCTCCTTTAACATTATTAGAAGTGTCTTGTTTGATTGTCCCTTTTCAAGATAAAAGCATACACATCATGGGCCTTCATTATCAGAAGCTATCCAGTCTCTCCATAAAATTTTGAACAGGTCTCATGTAAAAAAAATGGGGCCCAGTATTCTTTTTAAGATTATTTTTGTTGTATCCGAGCAATTTAAAACTTGTACCTTATCAAACTGAAAGTTATCATAGTAATGAGGAGACAGTTAATAGAAATTGAAATTTCTTTGCTTGGCAATTTGCCTACATGAAAGGAAAATCAAAATGATGTCAGTATTGCTATGAGGCTCCCTAAAGTCAAGCCAGGAAGCCAAGAAGGAAGTGTGACTTATGTGTTTCAGCCTAGATGGAACCTGACCCACATATTGTCCTGAAGAAGGCATACAGAAGATATGCCAGAAATTCTGTACTTGAGACTGTTACTCTAAAATAACTCATGACAGCCTATATATGTATTTAGACCCCTACTCTAACATAGCTTGTGACTCCTTAAGGACAAATACTTCTCGACTCCCTTCAGAGTCAAATACCTCTTGACTCCCTCAGAGTCCCTTCTCACTGGGCAACTCTTTACAACCTTGTGTTTGTGTGTGTGAGAGAGTGTGCTTTAATCTGTATAAGCCCCTGATTACACCTGCTTCCTGAGAAATCTGTATGCAGGTCAAGAAGCAACAGTTAGAACTGGTCATGGAACAACAGACTGGTTCCAAATTGGGAAAGGAGTCCATCATGGCTGTATATTGTCACCCGCTTATTTAACTTATATGCAGAGTACATCATGTGAAATGCTGGGCTTGATGAAACACAAACTGGAATCAAAATTGCTGGGCGAAATATCAATAACCTCAGATATGCAGATGATACCACCCTTAGGGCACAAACTGAAGAAAACTAAAAAGCCTCTTCATGAAAGTGAAAGAGGAGAGTGAAAAAGTTGGCTTAAAACTCAACATTAAAAAAACTAAGATGGTGGTATCCGGTCCCATTACCTTATGGTAAATAGATGGAGAAACAATGAAAACAGTGACAGACTTTATTTTCTTGGGCTCCAAAATCACTGGAGATGGTGACTGAAGCCATGAAATTAAAAGACGCTTGCTTTTTGGAAGAAAAGTTATGACCATCCTAGACATCATATTAAAAAGCAGAGACATTACTTTGCTTGGCAAAGGTCCTTCTAGTCAAAGCTATGGCTTTTCCAGTAGTCATGTATGGATGTCTTAGTTGGACTACAAAGAAAACTGAGTGCCAAAGAATTGATGCTTTTGAACTGTAATGTTGGAGAAGACTCTTGAGAGTCCCTTGGACTGCAAGGAGATCAAACCAGTCAATCCTAAAGGAAATCAGTCCTGAATATTTATTGGAAGGACTGATGGTGAAGTTGAAGCTCCAATACTTTGGCCACCTGATGTGAAGAAATGACTCAGGAAAAGACCTTGATGGTAGGAAAGATTGAAGGCAGGAGGAGAAGGGGACGACAGAGGATGAGATGTTTGGATGGCATCATCAACTTGATGGACATGAGTTTGAGCAGGCTCCAGGAATTGGTGATGGACAGGGAAGACTGGCGTGCTGCAGTCCATGAAGTCACAAAACTTGGACACCACTGAGCAACTGAATTAAACTGAACTCCCTTTCTACCGTGGAACACTCAGTTTTGCCATAAGCTATGCCTCTGTGTCTTCTGAATTGTAATTCTTAAGACTCTAAAATTTTTTTTTTTGTTTTTTTCCTTTTTTGTTTTGTTTTTCTTTTTGTCTATCTAACTCTTATTGGAGAACAGTTTACTAAATTATTTTCCTCTCTAAATTACATCAGAAAGTTAGACTGCTGAGGAAATAGCCTAACTAAACTCTGCCCTCCTTTACAAATGATGGTACTTGGATGAATTTTAATTATCCATATTATAGCTTGATACATACCAATTAAGCACTATAATACAGGTTTTGTCAGGCTTCTTCAATGAACTTCAGCATCAAATGGAAGCAATGGTGCAAAGGTTAACTAGAAATAAATTGATAAGCTGGGGAAATTTCTTGCAAGTTCAGGGACTGCCATCTCAGTAGACTGTGCTAATAATAAACCTTTGTCTTCTGATGGCCCTGAGCTGCTCTTTAAAGTCCGAAGGTGCTCACCTTCCCCTCTGACTCTCCTAGGAAAGCACACAGATCTGAAGTGGGCTGTTGACTAAAGATCAAAACAGACTCAACAGTGTAAATGTTTCCTATCTGTGGCACTGATTTGTCCTAAGAAAATTTTCTGCCACAGCATTTGAAAAATCAAAAGAAAAGAACATCTTACCCTTGTCAATGAAAACTAAAAACAGTAAATGTTCCTAATGACTATGGGATTTTGGGTCCTTTGGCATATCTCATAAACTGCTATTCTATTCATTGAAATATCTGAATTTTTAGAACTAACACCCAAAAAAATGTCCGTTTCATTATAGGGGACTGGAATGCAAAAGTAGGAAGTCAAGAAACACCTGGAGCAACAGACAAATTTGGCCTTGGAATACGGAATGAAGCAGGGCAAAGACTAATAGAGTTTTGCCAAGAAAATGCACTGGTCATAGCAAATACACTCTTCCAACAACACAAGAGAAGACTCTAAACATGGACATCACCAGATGGTCAACACTGAAATCAGATTGATTATATTCTTTGCAGCCAAAAATGGAGAAGCTCTATATAGTCAACAAAATCAAGACCAGGAGTTGATGGTGGCTCAGACCATGAACTCCTTATTGCCAAATTCAGACTGAAATTGCAGCAAATAGGGAAAACCACTAGACCATTCAGGTATGACCTAAATCAAATCCCTTATGATTATACAGTGGAAGTGAGAAATAGATTTAAGGGCCTAGATCTGATAGATAGAGTGCCTGATGAACTATGGAATGAGGTTCGTGACATTGTACAGGAGACAGGGATCAAGACCATCCCCATGGAAAAGAAATGCAAAAAAGCAAAATGGCTGTCTGGGGAGACCTTACAAATAGCTGTGAGAAGAAGAGAAGCAAAAAGCAAAGGAGAAAAGGAAAGATATAAACATCCGAATGCAGAGTTCCAAAGAATAGCAAGAAGAGATAAGAAAGCCTTCCTCAGCGATCAGTGCAAAGAAACAGAGGAAAACAACAGAATGGGAAAGACTAGGGATCTCTTCAAGAAAATTAGAGATGCCAAGGGAACATTTCATGCAAAGATGGGCTTGATAAAGGACAGAAATGTCATGGCCCTAACAGAAGCAGAAGATATTAAGAAGAGGTGGCAAGAATACACAGAAGAACTGTACAAAAAAGATCTTCATGACCCAGATAATCATGATGGTGTGATCACTGACCTAGAGCCAGACATCCTGGAATGTGAAGTCAAGTGGGCCTAAGAAAGCATCACTATGAACAAAGCTAATGGAGGTGATGGAATTCCAGTGGAGCTACTTCAAATCCTGAAAGATGATGCTGTGAAAGTGCTGCACTCAATATGCCAGCACATTTGGAAAACTCAGCAGTGGTCACAGGACTGGAAAAGGGCAGTTTTCTTTCCCAAAGAAAGGCAATGCCAAAGAATGCTCAAACTACCGCACAATTGCACTCATCTCACATGCTAGTGAAGTAATGCTCAAAATTCTCCAAGCCAGGATTCAGCAATATGTGAACCGTGAACTTTCTGATGTTCAAGCTGGTTTTAGAAAAGGCAGAGGAACCAGAGATCAAATTGCCAACATCCGCTGGATCATGGAAAAAGCAAGAGAGTTCCAGAAAAACATCTATTTCTGCTTTATTGACTATGCCAAAGCCTTTGACTGTGTGGATCACAATAAACTGTGGAAAATTCTGAAAGAGATGGGAATACCAGACCACCTGACCTGCCTCTTGAGAAATCTGTATGCAGGTCAGGAAGCAACAGTTAGAACTGGTCATGGAACAACAGACTGGTTCCAAACAGGAAAAGGAATATGTCAAGGCTGTATATTGTCACCCTGTTTATTTAACTTATATGCAGAGTACATCATGAGAAACTCTGGACTGGAAGAAACACAAGTTGGAATGAAGATTGCTGCGAAAAATATCAATAACCTCAGATATGCAGATGACACCACCGTTATGGCAGAAAGTGAAGAGAAACTAAAAAGCCTCTTGATGAAGGTGAAAGAGGAGAGTGAAAAAGTTGGCTTAAAGCTCAACATTCAGAAAACAAAGATCATGGCATCTGGTCCCATCACTTCATGGGAAATAGATGGGAAAACAGTGGAAACAGTTTCAGACTTTATTTTTTTGGGTTCCAAAATCACTGCAGATGGTGACTGCAGCCATGAAATTAAAAGACGCTTATTCCCTGGAAGGAAAGTTATGACCAACCTAGATAGCATTTTCAAAAGCAGAGACATTATTTTGCCAATGAAGTTTCGTCTCGTCAAGGGTATGGTTTTTCCTGTGGTCATGTATGGATGTGAGAGCTGGACTGTGAAGAGGGCTGAGCGCTGAAGAACTGATGCTTTTGAACTGTGGTGTTGGAGAAGACTCTTGAGAGTCCCTTGGACTGCAAGGAGATCCAACCAGTCCATTCTGAAGGAGATCAGCCCTGGGATTTCTTTGGAAGGAATGATGCTAATGCTGAAACTCCAGTATTTTGGCCACCTCATGCGAAGAGTTGACTCATTGGAAAAGACTCTAATGTTGGGAGGGATTGGGGGCAAGAGGAGAAGGGGACGACAGAGAATGAGATGCCTGGATGGCATCACTGACTCAATGGACGTGAGTCTGAGTGAACTCTGGGAGTTGGTGATGGACAGGGAGGCCTGGCATGCTGCGATTCATGGGTTGGCAGAGAGTTGGACACAACTGAGCAACTGAACTGAACCACAATTAAATTTCCGATTGGGCGTGCTAAGTTGCTGCAGTTCTGTCCAGCTCTTTGCGACCCTATGGACTATATCCTGCCAGACTTCTCTGTCCTTGGGATTCACCAGGCAAGAACACTGGAGTGGGTTGCCTTGTTCTCCTCCAGGGGATCTTCCCACCCCAGGGATCAAACTCAGATCTCCTGCAATGCAGGCAGATTCTTTATATCTGAGCCACCAGGGAAGCAGGTTAGTTTGATTCTAAGTCCCAGTTTTCTCTGTGCTAGCTTGTACCCACCCATCCTTTTTCTCAGGATATTTCTTTTCTTTTCACATCTATTTAAGTGTTTATTGTCTTGTAGTTTCCTGACCTTCAATCTGATTGTTTGCTTCATTGAAATTGTGAGGTGCCCCAGGGAGAAAGATTTGCTATGATCTCTCTTGAATCCTATAAAGAGAACAACACGGGGAAGTTTCTTCCTCAGTGCTCCTCTTCTCTTCATTATTTGCTCAACATAGAAAGAATACTGGTGTCATTCTTTTTCTCCCCTTTCTCACAAGCTCACCTAATCTCTCACTTTTGTTGTTTTTTCTCCTCCCCGTTAAGGATGTTTGTGTTGACTCTTTCTTTTAACAATAAAAAGCTACAACCCCCTACCTCCGATAGATTCAGTACGCGCCCTCTGCATGCTACCATTCAAGTGCAGTTTAAATTTAAACTGGTTGTTGCTTATTTTATATCTTTTATTTATTGCCGGTGACATAATATCCTTAGTTCTCCATCCTATGGTAAGTGGTGACAATAATTCCAATGCTGTATTCTTTTATTTTTTTAGGTTCTATTTATGTTTTTCTGAGTGTCTCTAAGATTCTTCTCTCTCTCTTCTGATGAGTAATATAAACCTAATTATCTTTCATGAAAAGACCTGAAAGATCAATGTTCATTGCTTCATGGGAAGTTGTACTGAATTATTCTTTAAGAAAAAATCCTAGATGTCTGTAGTGTGTGTGTTAGTCACTCAGTCGTTTCTGACTCTCTGTGACCCCATGGCGGATAGGCCGCCAGGCTTCTTTGTCCATGGAATTCTCCAGGCAAAAATACTGGAGTGGATTACCATTCACTTCTCCAGAGGAACTTCCCAACCCAGGGATCGAACCCTGGTCTCATGCATCGCAGGCAGACCCTTACTGTTTGAGTGACAGGGAAGTCCTGGTTCAGTGGTTAAAAATCTGCCTTCCAATGCAGGGGACACAGATTTGGTCCAGGAAGATTCCACATACTGCAAGACGAATCTGCCTGCAATGCACAAGACCTGGATTCTGTCCCTGGGTCAGGAAGATCCCCTGGAGAAGTGAATGGCAACCCACTCGAGTATTCCTGCCTGGAGAAGTCCACGGACAGAGGAGCCTGGCAGGCTACAGTTCATGGGGTCGCAAAGAGTGGGACACGACCGAGTGACTCACTTTCTCTGCAACTAGTGAAAACCTGTGTCCAGTAAGGAATCCCAGCACAGCCAAAAATAGATAAATAAATAAATAAAAGAATATAGTTAAAAAAAAAGAGAGAGAGAAAATCCTTTAAACTTTCCCTGATCACCTTCCCTTGACTCCAGCTTCACTTAAGAAGATTCTTTAATGGTGTGTGTGTGTGTGTGTGAGAGAGAGAGAGAATGAGACTAATTTAGTGGTGATGAATTCAAGTTTTTGCTTGACTGGGGAGCTCAGTCTCTTCTGTTACTGATCTGAAGTCTGGCTCTTCACTGTTAGAAAATCAATACCGAAGAGGCAGTTCTTACTAGAAAGAAAGATTGCTTGTAATCAGAATGCTGGCCATCTGGTGAGATGGTGGACTCAGTGCCCCTTAGAATCCTTTCCCAAGATTCTGCTTGGTCGGTCATCAAAGTTTTTTTTAAAGGAAAAAGGGAGGTAATCTCAACTAATCTTTGATAGAGGGGGTCACTTGGCAGACTTGTCAACTTCTTGTGATTGTCCTCTGGATGTTATCTTGTTCACACAGTTTGTATGTGAGATTAATGAAGGGGAAGCTAGGGAAGAGATCTGATTATTTGTTAATTACTTATTCTTCATTTCTACTTATTTGATCTATGAAAAGAACCAACCGTTTACGTGTGATCAAAAGATCTGAAAGATGTGCTTGGGTCAGAAGATGAGCAGAGTGTGGTGATGCCTTGTTTATGGTTAATCACAAAGTAGCTTTCCTAAATTGACAAGGAAAAGGGGTTTCCTGTTGAGGGCAAGCTTCCAGCAAGGAGCTGCTTACACTTCTTCAACTTGAAATAACAAAATTGCCGTGCAGAGTACCCTTGGTTATAAGTTGCTTCCATTAGCATTTGAAATAAATCATCTACTCTTTTCTGTCCTGCAAAGCTTCTGCTGAAAAAATCAGCTGATGGTTTGATTTTATGGGGGTACCCTTGAATGTGACTCTTTGCTTTTCTCTTGCAACCTAAAGAATTCTATCTTTATCTTTTAGATCAGATCAGATCAGTCGCTCAGTCGTGTCCAACTCTTTGCGACCCCATGAACTGCAGCACGCCAGGCCTCCCTGTCCATCACCAACCCCCGGAGGTCACTCAGACTCATATCCATCGAGTCAGTGATGCCATCCAGCCATCTCATCCTCTGTCGTCCCCTTCTCCTCCTGCCCCAAATCCCTCCCAGCATCAGAGTCTTTTCCAATGAGTCAACTCTTCACATGAGGTGGCCAAAGTACTAGAGTTTCAGCTTTAGCATCATTCCTTCCAAAGAAATCCCAGGGCTGACATTGTCCTAGAGGTCCCTTAAACTCTCTTAACTTAGGTTTTTTTTTTTTTTTTCTGTTCTGTTTGGGTGATTTTCATCTTCCAGTTGCTTATGCTTTTTTCTGTGTCACCTAATCTACTGTTAATTTCATCTAGTGTATCTTTTATTTCAGTTATTGTATGCTTCAACTCTGATTAGCTCTATTTTTCTAGTTCTTTATTAAGTTCTCATGGTGTTCCTCTATTTTTTTCCTGAGTTCAGGGCTTGTTCTTATTCCTATTGCTTTGAACATTTTATCAGGTAAATTATTTATCTCCTTTTCATTAGGGATTTTTTCCCCTGGGGTTTTATCATGTTCTTTCATTTGAAACAGTCTTTTGTTTTCTCTTTTTGTTTGACTTTCTCTGTCTCTGTGGAACTAGGTGAAATGGTGACCTATCCAGGTCTCGAAGTCACATCCTTATGTGAGAGTGGTCCTTTGTGGTCTGCGCACCCAGCATCTTGTTGGCAGGGCTGGATCTGAAGGGAGCTCAAGCCACATCTTCCTCCAGGGTGAGGTGGCAGCCTGTGACTTGGTGGGAGGTGGGGCTGGAGTCTGATTGACAGTAGCCAAAGTCAGGTGTGAGCTGGGGTATCACCTGGGCTCAGTGGTGGTCAGCACCCTACGGAGGAGCAGGTATGACCGAGGCCTGAGGACTTGGACCTGCACTTGTGAAGTGCAGGTCCCTGGTGGAGCACTTTCCCTGGTGGAGTTGCTGCTTTTGCAGGGAGCAGTGCCAAAGGAGGGGCTGAAGCCCTGTGGATTCTGATCGTGCTTGGGTAGTCCTGGCAGGCCAGTCAAAGTGAACAGCAGTTTTCATTCTGCTATCTCTGCTCTGTGACTGAGAGCAATCAAGCCTGTTTATGCACTCTTTCAAGAGCAGAGTCTCAGTGACTTCCTACTCTCTGGTGAGCCCCACTGGTCTTAAAAGCAATTAAGGGAACTTTCCTTCCCAGTTCCAAACCAGAGGTTTAAGAAGCCTAATCTGGGGCTCAAAGGATCCTGGAGCTTGTGATGGTCCCTTCTTCTGGGTCACCTGTTAGGAGAATGGGTCCCAACAAGATCATCCCTCTTCCCGTCATGTAAGACTTTGTTCAGTTCTTTTCTTACAGTCTTGATGATGAGTCATTCTGCTAGTCTTCAGACTATTCCACAAGAGTTGCTCTGTATGTGATCGTAGTCTTGATGTATTTGTGGCAGGGTGAGCTCAGGGTCTTTCTACTCTGTCATCTTGATCCCACCCTCCTAGACTTCTTAATTTATGGCACCCAAATTGGTCTTCATGATGGTTTTCTTTAGAAATAAGGTAAGTTTCTGGTACAACAGCTGTAACTATTCTCAGGTATTTATCAACCACTTCCCACAAACAAGAAGCAATGCTGAACACTAAGGGAAAAAATAAATAAGAGAGACTATTTATGTCAGTATCTGAGCCTATATGTATTTATCTATCCATGTGTCTACCCATTGTGAGTTAGAAAAAAAGATATCAATTGACAAATGAATGTTAAAGGTAACGAGAGGGGGTGGAAGTATTCTATAGCCTCTATAAAGAAAGATGTTAACTAAAATTTTAAACATGAGAAAGACTTAAGAAAGTGAAATGGTGATGAGGGAAATGTGAGTCTGTTTTTGGTTCTAAATTCTTAATTAGCTAGCATGTACATAAATAATACACAGAAAATGTGAGCCTTAGAGGTATTCTATTTAAGAATATTTGTGAGTTACAGGGAGTGTACTTGGAATGGCGAATCCTCTCAGTAACAAATCTTATATTCAGTGTTCATTTGAATATGTCTACTCTGATTCCAAGAGAACAATTTGCTGCCTGGTCAACTCACTTTTGTAGCTGCTCAGATGTAGTGATTTGGAGGGGAAAATGGCTTAACATTACTCAATCATGACATCACAGTAAGATAAAAGTTACAATGTTGATGTTAACTTTTTTAGGCGAGGTCACCTAAGCACACCCTTTTATACTGCAGATGAAGCAGAGTCAGGGAGGTAAAATGACTTGCTCAAAATCATACAACTAGTCATGGAATTAAAACCAAGAATTTCCAAGGCTTTTTGACTTGGAGATTGAAGAAAAGTTAAAAACAAAGATAAGCTTAGTTTGAGATGCCTGGATTTACAGATGATGTATTGGAATACTTTGTTAATTGTGTCCGAATTTCAGGGAAATGGGCTAATTCAAAATATACAGATTTCAGAACTATTAGAATATAAATGAGTGTGAAGAATATCTCTTAAAAAGAGCACTCAGTTATCTTAAACTTCACTTAAAGGAGGAAATTCACACCAGTATGAGTTGTGCCTTGGCTGTCGACATTATATTATCTTGTTCAAAATCCTATTCACCCAACTTCTGCTCTGTTATTATAGCAGGATACACCCCACAAAGCAGCTTGCAAGATTCATCTGTCCATTTATCCAATAGTGTTTATTGCCAGACTCTATTTTAGGTGTTATAAATAATACAGTAAACAAAGTATATAAGTTCCTGCTTTCAGGTAGCTAGTGTTAAAATGGAGAGGATAAAAAAAAAAAAAAAAAAAAAAAAACCCAAATTAGTAAATAAACTGACCAAGCAAATCCATATAGTGGTAATGTTATAGCCACGTGTTCCGGGAAACAAACTCACTCAGAAGGACAATGCAGATAGTGGAGTGCAGTTTATTACACCGGCGGGCCCAAAGCAGAGTCTCCTTTTAGCCAAGGACCCAGACCAGCATTTGCGAAAATCTTTTATACCCCATGTATCCGAACCCACCACCCCAATTTCCTTGAGACTTACATAAAACAAAGGAAGGGTAAATACAATCACAAAAACCCCATTATTCAAGTGTTATCAAGTGTTAGGTATTCAAACAGTTAATAATCAATAAGGCTGCGGTTACATCCCAATAGATACAGAAAAAATGTATGACCTGTCCAGAGGCAGGAGTGATTAGAGTATGTTTTCTCTTAGGCGATGAGTAACCTGGATGTGATCTTCAAGATTCCCCTGTTCAGAGGGGGTCTTATCCTTCTATTGTAGTTTCCATAGGCACGAAGAGTCCAGAGTCCGTTGGAGAGGTGGCCCAGCATAATCAGCATGAACAGGCCTAAGATGGGGCCCAGGCCCTATGAATTCCTTCTTTAGTAACTCCTCTGAAAGAAATAAAAGGGGGTGATATAATAAAAAGTGATGTGTCTACACCAGGTATTCAGCAAAGGACTTACTTAAAGGTAACATTGGAGCTGAAACCTGAATGACCTTTTGGACAAAAAGCATTCCAAACATGGAACAGACCCCAATTGCATTCAAAAGAGAGAAAGAAAACCAGTGTGGAGGAGCCCAGTATACAGGGAGAGGATGGCATGAGACAGAATCTCATCATGAGAGGGACAGACAGGGAGCTGATCCCAAAGGGCCCTACATGAGGGTCCCGTGGTGACAGACTTGGATTTTAATTCAAGTGTAATGGAAAACCATGAGGGAGTTTAAAGCAAGAGAGTGACTCCATCTGGTTTATGTTTCAAAAAGATGACTTTGGTTTCTAAGTTGAAAACAAACTTAGAGGCAGCAGTGGAAGCATTAAGATCAATTAGGAGCTACAGCAGTTGGTCACCAGGGTAGATGGTGATGCTTGGGCTACAGTTGGCACAGTAGAGATGCAGAGGAGGATATGGAATTTGCAGAGCATGTTTTGGTGAAGAATTGATTCAATTTCATGTATGGGGGTAATGGAGAGTAAGAAGGGATGAATGGGAAGGATTGAGGATTAGATCTAGGTTTGGGCTTTAGAACAGTTTTTGGGTAGTAGTGCCATTTAAGAAGATAAGAAAGCCTGGGAAGAAATCAAGAGATCTCTATGGGCACATCCAGTTTCAGATATCTCTTAGGCAGTTAGAATAGGAAAAAGAAGTCCAAGATGGTGGTTAGAGAAAGAGATGACTAGAAGAGCCATGCAAAAGAGATGACTAACCAAGAAAAGAAAAAGCTCAGGAAAGAGAAAACCACAGACTGGCACACCCCTTCCCCTGACCGGCCTTCAGCATATGCCCTATTTACATTTCCTTCCCTGATTGGTCTCAGGTACAAGCCCTATTTTGCGAGGGGCAGAACAAATTAGGTTTTGGGGACCGCTTAGGGGGAGGGAACAAAGAACAACAAAAAAAGGGAACCAAGATCAGTTGAGATCATTCATATAAGATTTGGTCCACTCTCATGTCTCAAGAGTATACTGTTTGCTGCTTGCTTAGTAAATCCTGCTTGCTTGAGCTGTCTGAGTCTGTCATTTCAGTTCTTTTATGTGATAAGATGAAAATTGAGGGGGAAAAACCAAGCTGACATATCTATCCACATAGAGATGTCAAGTAGGAAATGATGAGTATATCAGCCTGGAGATGTGTGGAAAGACTGAGGCAAAGATATAAGAAGTCTTGTGGCTGGATGAGTTATCCTAGTGAGATAAAGTAGATGCAGGGGTAAGAGGGCTTAGGACCAAGCCAGGGAGGAAGAGTGAAAGCTCGCCAACATTTCGAGGTTGAAAAGGGAAACAGAAAAGGAAACTAATGAGATACAGGCCAGAGAAAACAAATTATTAATAGGGAACCACAAAAACAGAGCTTCGGATATTTTTCTTTAGGTGGTCTTCACTCAGTATAATTTTTGTTTTGGGTTTGGCTTCTAGCATTTTGATACTTGGTAAATAGTATTTTTAATTTAAGCAGTAAACACTTTTACTTTATTATGGGATAAATTGTGTATCCCCAGAATTTGCAGGTTGAGGTTCTAGCTTCTGGTACCTCAAAATGTGATTGTTTTGGGAGATAGGGTTTTTATAGAGGTACTTAGTTAAAATAGTCTTTGGTGGCTCAGACTGTAAAGAATCTACCTGCAATGCAGGAGACCTGGGTTCAAACCTTGGGTCAGGAAGATCCCTTGGAGAACCACTCCAATACTCTTGCCTGAAGAATTCCATGGGCAGAGGAGCCTGGTGGGTTACAGTCCATGGGGTTGCAAAGAGTCAGACACAACTGAGGAACTAACACTTTCAACACTTTCAGGTTACAATTAAATCGTCAGGGTGGGCTCTAATTTGGTATAATTGACATCGATGCTAGAAATGAGATAAAGACATGGACATGGTTTACAGAAAGAAAAGACCACGTGAAGGCACAGTGAAGAGGTAGCCATCTGAAAGCCAAAGGGCGAGGACTCCGAAGAAATCCACTCCACTGACACCACCATCTTGAAATTCTAGCTTCTGGAACTTTGAGAAAAGAAGCTTCTGTTGTTTAAGTGATTCAATTTATGATATCTTGTTTTGTAAGCCTTAGCAAATACATATCCTCTGTCTTTATTTTTCTGTGGCACCTGAAGTTGCCAATTGCCCATTTAAAGATTTGTAACATTTTGTTAGTTCAAGTATAAATTTAGCTAGAGTAAGTGAGTGAGTGAGTGAAGTTGCTCAGTCCAGTCCGACTCTTTGTGACCCCAGGGACTGTAGCCTACCAGGCTCCTCCCTCCATGGGATTCTCCAGGCAAGAGTATTGGTGTGGGTTGCCATTTCCTTCTCCAGGGGATCTTCCAGACCCAGGGATTGAGCCCGGGTCTCCCACATTCCAGACAGATGCTTTAACCTCTGAGCCATCAGGGATAGACATGTTGGAAGTTTACTTGTCTTCCACATAAGAGTCTGGGTATCAGTTCAGAGCTGGTGTTAGGGACCCAAGTTCTTTCTAATAATTTTCTCTTCCATCCTCGAGGTTTTTCTCCATTCTCATGATCTCAAATAGTTCACCTCAGTGTCTACATTTCAAGTGGAAGACTGGGCACCACCTGTCCTTTGAGGAAGAGACCTGCAAACTGCATGCATGACTTGCCTTTATACGCATCAGTCAGGACTTAGTCACATAGCCATCCCTGCCTTTAAGGGAAGCTAGGAAGTGATGCTAAAGGTAAAATGGAGATTCTACTATTAGAGAGAAGAGGATTTTTTTTTTTTTTTCAAAAACAGCTTTATATAATAAAAGGTGAATTTAGTTACTTTGATTTTATTTTATTACAATATTACTTCTAAATATTATAAAACTAAAGCAAGTTTCTTTTCTATTTTTATTTTTTAAAAAATTTTATTTTATTTAACTTTACAATATTGTATTGGTTTTGCCATATATCAAAATGAATCTGCCACAGGTATACATGTGTTCCCCATCCTGAACCCTCCTCCCTCCTCCCTCCCCATACCATCAAGTTTCTTTTCTAAGTATTTGTCCTCTACTCTATAGTAGATAAGAGAACCACATCCAATTGTTATCCTTTTCTATCTACGCAGTCATGACATACTAGAAAGTAAAGTGAGGCTTTGTCCCTGTTTCATGATTTTCTCACTTATAAAATTAGATTTGATCAGATTACCTTTAAGATTCCTATTGATAAAATTTCTATAAATCTATGCTATGAAACACACATAACCTACATATAAACAGTTGAGACATGAGGTATGTCAATATAATTTTCCTGTTTCAATATTATGGTGAATTATTTGTTTTCAAATATTTAGTCATGCAGTTCTTAAACAACGAGACAGCAAAAGAGACACTGATGTATAGAACAGTCTTTTGGACTCTGGGAGAGGGAGAGGGTGGGATGATTTGGGAGAATGGCATTTAAATATGTGTAATATCATATATTAAATGAGTCGCCAGTCCAGGTTCAATACATGATACTGGATGCTTGGGGCTGGTGCACTGGGATGACCCAGAGGGATGGTATGGGGAGGGAGGAGGGAGGAGGGTTCAGGATGGGGAACACATGTATACCTGTGGCAGATTAATTTTGATATATGGCAAAACCAACACAATATTGTAAAGTTAAAAAAAAATTCCAAAAAATACATTCAAAATATTGCAACTTTTCTAGTCTGTTTGTACATACGATCCACAAGGGGGCAGTAGTAGAGAAATTTCCCTATAATTTTCTCAGGCTCAAAAAACCAAAAACCCAAGCCCAACAACAAAAAAACCCCATCACAGTGTTTAGAGAAATGCCACCATGTAAGTAATGTTTTTTCTCTTTAAGTTTCTCTCATACTGATAGTGCAAGAGGGACAGCATGTTTTGTTTGTCAGTATCAAAAGGGAAAAAAAATTGGTAATGTTTCACATGTGCAAAAGTTAAATTTCTCAATATCACAAATCTATATGAAATATATAAGCATATGTTCATGCAGTCATTGAAGATCTAAACTCAAAAATTTGAACTCCTCATACTTCCCATGTTTATGTTTGATCAGCAGTAGTTTGACAGCTTAGGGCTCCTCTGCTGTTTCCAAACATAGTAATTTTATAATCAGCAATACATTCAGTTACTATTTAAACTGTAGCAAAAGGGTGATTTTCATAGGATAGACATAATATTTACTACTGAGTGTAATGTATATTTCATAGTATAAAATAGCACAATATTTACCCTTTCAAAGTATGCTGTGCTGTGCTTAGTCACTCAGTCACTCCTCACCTTCCCCAAAGAGATCAGTACCCATCTGTCAGACTGATTATGCTTTCAGAAGGGAAATTATCAGACTTTCCAGGAATTGCTGGACACTGGTTCTGAACAGACTCTAATTCCTTGTCAAGCAAATTGTCATTGTGGTCCATGAATCAGAGCAAAGCTTCTGGACTTTGGCTGATCAGTGAGGTTTTAGGCCTGTGTTCCTCTTGCTGTGTACCTGTTAAGTCCTTGGACTAACCTTGTGCTTCTTCTCTTAATTTGGAATTCATAATTGGAATAGATATTCTGTCAGATGTCTGAATCTTCACATTGTTTAATTGATCTGTGGTTTGAGGGCCATTATCGACACAAGGAAAGCCAGATACAAACTACTTTAACAGTCTAGTTGGCAAAGTTTTTCTAAAGGGTCTGTAAATTAGTAAATATTTAAGATTTTATGGGTTAAGATAGTCTCTTTCATGAAGCAAAATTCTCTTGGTGGACAGAAATTTGGACTGGAGGAGTAGCAGCCAGATCAGGTACAGAGAGAATGTCAGGTGTGAGTCTGTCTCAATGAAACACTCAGCTGATGCTACTGGCAGCTTAGAAGTGGAGGTAACCTTGCAGATTTGTCTCAAGTTGGGAAGAAGAGGGCCAGGACTTCATACCCTTGTGTTAATCCAGCTACTGAACATTTCCCACCCCAGGAAGGGGGCACAGCTGTGGAGAAGGCAGCTGTCTTCTGCTGAGACCATAACTGCAGTTGACTGGCATCTCAGGGAAGGCTGGCTTCATGGGCAGACAATATAGCAGACTCAGATACCCCATACTCAGCAGTGCCCCACACTTGGTTTAATTCTCCACTTTCACCACTTCAAAATTCTTGCTAGTATTTGAATAAGAGGCCCCACATTTTCTTTTTGCACTGGGCCCCACAAATTATGTAATTTATCCTGGTTAGTGACTCTGTGTAGATTTCAGTGGCTGGAATCATGAGTCCTTACTAACGGGGGATTTGGATAATATATTATGCTACTTCTAGTATACGAATAGATAGGACTGCTTCTAATGAAAAATCATATAGAGTAAACAAATAGGATAACTAAACTCATTAGAAAGAAAAGTTTCAATTTCTTTAAATTGAGTTCTGTTCCATTCTCTGGCTTCCTGAAATACAAGATTTGATTGTTATACATTTATTTAGTTTTCTTTATAGAAACTAGAACTTAAGTAAACAGCAACAACAAAAAGGGATTGTATGCAGCCTGATGTCTGTTCAGGACTGTGGCCTTGTCCATTGTTTGGTTTAAGGTCAGCACAGTGAAAAAGCAACACTGGAGGAAAGAAGGAGGCATTTGCTTTTTCTGAGTAGTTAACTTGCTGGGAATTATTTTGCATTGTTCAATATGGGAATAGTGCATTAAAAAACAAAACAAAAACCTGTTTTTCTTCATCTTTCCTTATCAGCTTAGGACATTTTCCCCAGATTCTCAGCTTTGTATTGAGTTTGACTTTTGATTTTTCTTTTGTTTTCCTCGGAGTTCTTTTCTGAAAATTGTTATAGATTTAAGATATTAATGGAATGTTCAGGAGGAAAAAACAGGACAGAATAAGGTCCCCTGAATATCTTCACAGTAAATATATATTCTGTAAGTTTATGGGTGGAAAATTTACCAATAGGGAGATTTTGAAGAAATATTACTACTGAATTCTGTGTTTGCCAAATCGCTTGTTTTGAGAGAGAACCCTGACATGGATATTTATATAACATGCAGCTTTCATTCAGGCTAAATCCTTTATTCAATATCTAATTCTGATCTATCTAATCATTTTGAATTGAGACAAGTTGCTCCTAGCACCATTCATAGTGCTAAACTCTCAGTTGTGTCTGACTTTTTGTGATCCCATAGACTGTAGACCACCAGGCTCCTCTATCTGTGGGATTTCCTAGGCAAGAATACTGAAGTGAGTTGCCATTTCCTTCTCCAAATACTATTCATAACAGGGATATAGTACAGTGATTCCTTTTATAATGAAGTTTATATTGAAAAGATAATGATCTTGAAAATATCAAGATCATTTAGTACCTAATACTAAAGTAATAGGTGACATTCTGAGATGGCTGAAAAATTGAACCAAAGGCTGCTTTATGGTTTAAATATTATAGTTTTCATGAAAAATTGCTTGACCATAAGAGCCTGTAGATAATCTGTTCTCTGATGTCAGGGAGAACAAAGGACAGGCTAAGACAAGCAGTGGAGTTGGCATATAGTTAAGAATAAAAAATGAAATATAAGACAAAGTCAAGGACCAGGAAAGGAGATGATATAGTGTGATGACCAAACATATAGACTCTTGAGTCTGGCTTCCTGGGTTCAAATTCTAGCTTTACCACTTTGTAACATTGTTAATTTAGTTATTGCCTTCTCCCCCACCATATTTTAGTTTTCTCATGTATAAAAGTGATGATATCTACTTCATGGGCTATTAGGAGTAATAAATGGCTTAATACATACAAAGCACATAGAAAACACTTGGCATATACCTGCCATATTAAGAGGTTGTTTTTTAGCTTATGAAGTATAATCAACAAATAGGATAATAATGTATTTAGAGTACTATGTGATGATTTGATATCACGCATGCAGGCTGAGCCACTTTAGTTGTGTCTCACTCTGTGAGACCCTATGAACTTCAGTTTGCCAGGCTCCTCTGTCCATGGGGTTCTCCAGGCAAGAACACTAGAGTAGGTTGCCATGTCTTCCTCCAGAGAATCTTCCTGACCAGGGACCAAACCCATGTCTCAGGTCTAACTGCACTGGCAGCTGGGGCCTTTGCCACTAACATCACCTGGGAAGCCCTTGATATATGTATACATTGTCAAAGAATTTTCACCCTTAAGTTAATTAACACATCCATCACCCAATGTATTTACTCTTTTTCCTTCTTTCTCCCTTTCTTCCCTCTTTTCTTTCTATTGGTGGAAACACCAGTTCTACTCTCAACAGACTTCATTTACACAATAAGTATTATCAATTATAGTCACTGTGTGTATATTAGACCTTCAGACCTTATTTATTTTTTAATAGAGTCGTACCCTTTAGTCAACCTGTTTCTAAATTCCCACCTCCCAGGCTCTTGCAACCATCAGTCTACTATTCTAGTCACTGCTTCTATGAGTTAACTTTTTTGTTTGTTCATTTGTAATTCCACATATAAGTGATAGAATGCAGTATTTGTCTTTCTTTGTCTGGCTTATTTCACTTAGCCCTACAAGTCATGCAACTTTTCACAAATGTCAGGATTTTCTTATTTTTTAAAGCTGAATATTATTCCATTGAATATGCTTAATATGTTTATGTCCTGCTTTCTTTACCCATTCATCCCATTGATGAACCCTGAAGTTGTTTTCATGTTTGGCTATTGTGAATAGTGTTGCAATGAACATGAGAGTACAGATATCTCTTCAAAATAATAACTTAGTTTCCTTATATACTCACACTCAGAAGTAGAATTGCTGGATCATATGATAGGACTATTTTTAGTTTCTTTAGGAATATCCATACAGTATTCCATTCGAGTTACACCAATTAACATTCCCATCAGCAGTGTACGAGGGTTCCACTTTCCTCACATCCTCACCAACATTTGTTATTTTCTGTTATTTTTTTTTCGATAAGAGACATCCTAACTGGTATGAAATGATATCGTATTGTAGTTTTGATTTTCATGTCCCTGATGATTAATGTGGAACGTATTTTCATGTACATTTTGGCCATTTGTATGTCTTTCAAAGAACAAATATTTGGAAAATTATTGGCTTAGATTCCTTGGCTTGTAAGTTGGGCTATTTAAAAAATTTGTTTTTGCTATTCAGTTTTTGGGTTCTCTATATATTTTGGATATTAAGCCCTTAATCAGATAGATATATGACTTTTTTCTATTTCTGTGAAAAATGCCTTTGAAATTTTGGTAGGGATTGCATCAAATCTATAGATTGCTTAGGTTAGTATTTTAACAATACTAATCCTTTCAATTCATGAACATGAAAAATATTTCCACTCATTTGTGTATTCAGTTTCTTTGAAATTGATGCTTATAGTTTCCAGTGTACAGATGTTTCACTTCCTTGACTAAATTTACTCCTAAATGTTTTAATGTTTTTGATGCTATTATAAATGGGAGCATTTTTTAAATTTCTCTTTCCAATAGTTCATTGCTGTTGCATAGAAATGCAGTAAAATTTTTATATTGATTTTGTATCCTGCAATGTTATTAAATTAGTTTATTAGTTCTAACACTTTTTTTGTGTGTGTGCCATCTACAAATAGGGATAGTTCTACTTCTTGCTTTCCAATTTGGATTCCTTTATTATCCTGTCCCCCAACTCACCAGGTGCTCTGTTTAGGACTTCCAGTCCTATTTTGAATATAAATGGCAAGAGTAGATTACCTTGTCTTATTCCAGAAAAGCTTTCAGCTTTTTATTATGATGTTAGCTGTGAGCTTGCACTATACGTTCTTTATTGTTTTGAGGTACTCTCCTTTTGTACTCAGTATATGAAAGTTTTTTATCATGAAACAATGTTGAATTTTGTCAAATAATTTTTCTGCATCAATTGAGACAATCATATGAGTTTTATCCTTCGTTTGTTAATGTGGTGTATCACAGTAATAGATTTACCTATGTTGAACAGTCTTTGCATTTCAGAAATATATCCTTGATCATGGCATACAATCCTTTTAATGTGTTTCTGAATTTAGTTTGCTAATATTTTGTTAAGTATTCTGTTCACCCATGCTTATTAGGGCTGTTGGCTTGTAATTTTTTCTTTGTTGTGTCCTTGTCTGGCTTTGCTATTAGAATGATACTGACCTCATAAATGAATCTGGGAGTGTTCCTTTATCTTCTATTTTTTGGAAGAGTTTGAAGATTGATGTAAATTTCTTTAAATATTTGGTAGTATTCACCAGTGAAGTCATTTGATACTGCACTTTTTTTTGTGGGGATATTTTAAAATACTAATTCAATGTGCTTGTTAGTAATTGGTGTTCACATTTTCTATTTTTTCATGATTACGTCTTGGTAGATTGTGTGACTCTAGGAATCTATCTATTTCTTCTAGGCTGTCTAATTTTTGGTGTGTGATTGCTTACAGTAGTTTCTTAGGATTCTCAGTATTTCTCTGTTAGCCGCTGTAATGTCTGCTCTTTCTTTTCTGATTTCATGTATTTAAGTCCTCTCTCCTTTACTCTTACTTAGTCTGTCTAGAGTTTTAACTAGTTTTCTTAGTTTACTGATGTGTATGAGTCACTGGTTCCTGGGTTTCTCTTTGCAGGGAACTGTTTTGTGTTTTGCTGTGCATTTGGTGTATCTGTGGGAGGAGCGAAATTGAGGCACTTCCTATGTTAACATCGTTATTTATGTGTGGTTGCTTTTCTATTTTTAAAAGGAGGAAAATGCTAATATATCAGGCACTTTATACACTTTGGCTCATTTAATTCTTTCAGTAGCATAGAAGCATTATTTTTTTTTTTTTTTTTGCAAATGGAGAAACTGATGCTTTGATAGATTTAATAGCTTGTTCACAGTTAGGCAAATTGTCAGTGACAAAACAGAGATTCACCCCAGGTAGGATTATATCATTCTCTTGCATCAAACTTTTCAGTTACACTCTTTGTGGTAGAACTAAGATGAGATTTAATAATACAATTTCCATTAAAGTCATTTTTAGGATATAAAGAAATTTTATTCAAGCTATGTCTATTGGTTAATTTTGTTGAGTTGTGATCTTTGCTCACAGATATCTTCATGCGAAGAGTTGACTCATTGGAGAAGACTCTGATGCTGGGAAGGATTGAGGGCAGGAGGAGAAGGGGACGACAGAGGATGAGATGGCTGGATGGCATCACTGACTCGATGGATGCGAGTCTGAGTGACCTCCGGGAGCTGGTGATGGACAGGGAGGCCTGGCGTGCTGCAGTTCATGAGGTCGCAAAGAGTCGGACACGACTGAGCGACTGATCTGATCTGATCTGATGTCTATTTGTTAATTTTGTTGAGTTGTGATCTTTGCTCACAGATATCTTCATTTATGTAGATTAGTTTGAGATAAGTACAAGTGGATAGTTACTCTTAAGAACTGCCTGCCTGAAAATAAGATGCTGTAGCAGGGGTTGGTGCCAATCAGAGTGGCAATGAAATCTGCCGTGGTAGTCCCCATGAGTCTGCTGGTTTGTATGTTTCTGGGGACTAGAGAGAAACCTGGGGAGTTTGGCAAACTAACGCTGGCTGCAGACTCTTCCCCATCTACTAAGGAATGTCACATCACCTGCTTCTACAAGAATGGGGTCATGGTCATTGCAGTTGCCGACCTACATTACACTCTGAAAGGAACTCAGGATGAGAGTTGAATAGGAACTCATGCCTTGGAAAACAGGCAAAACAGGCCCTTAGATAAGAAATATTTCAGTCAAAGTTTTTAATGAACCTGATAGTTGCATCTTTTTATACTTAGAAAAATACTAAAACTATTCACTGAGATATCTGTTCCTTGTGACTACCAGTAACCTTCTACTGAAATGTATGCTTGATCACATATAACCCTTCATCAAAAATACATATATACTGGCCTCCCAAACTACATCTTTAGATCTGTTCCTCAGAGCTTTCTGAGTGGCTATCTTCCGGGCTATAATCCTCAGTAAGTTGCCAAATAAAACTGAAACTATCAGCTCTCATTCACATATTTTTATTTCAGTCAACATCCTTCAGTGTGGCCTCACTTTTCTCAGAGTAAATGTGTACTGAGCTATGTAAAACTGAAATGTGATACACATGTGCATGTCAGTGGGTCCAATCTGAAGGACCAGCTTTCACTTCCATCTCATTTTTATTCATAAACAACATTGCATTTGAGTAGGAGGACCATACTTCTCAGTTTTCACAGGATGGTTCTGGTTTATGCCTGTTTCCCCAATGTATTTATGGGTAACACTGACTTCAGTTCTTAAAACTGTCCTAATTCCAATGAAAAATAAAATGATCATTTCACATATCTACTATCTGTAAGAGTTCCTGCCTTCCTTTTAGCTATTTCTTCGTTTGGTTCAACAATTATAAGAAAAACCTTTCTGCCCATTTATGTACAAACTAATTTTTTTCACTTCCAAGTTATATCCCATTTAAACATGTTTTAATGATTCAATCGATATGGTCTCCTATTTGTGAAATTTCTCTGGGCATCTTGATTTGGGATAGAATGCACCAAAACTATTCCCACTAAAATTAATGGAAACATATTTTTTATTTAATGACTTTTCACTTAGCATCAGGGTTTTCAGAAATGAATTAAATCTGCTAAAAGAGAGATAACTATCCCTAGCACCTGGCACACTGTGGACACTCAAAAATAAATGTTAAATGAACTCTAAATGAATGAGTAAATGATTGCCAAGGCCCATATGCATCTTTTGGAGAAGGAAATGGCAACCCACTCCAGTGTTCTTGCCTGGAGAATCCCAGGGACAGGGGAGCCCGGTGAGCTTCCGTCTATGGGGTCTCACAGAGTCGGACACGACTGAAGCGACTTAGCAGCATATGCATCTTTACTGCAGGATTTCCCGCAGACGTCTGTAGCCTTGTCACTGTGTTTTGTATCCACTGTTTTTCTATATCAATCTCATCATGTTGTGGTTGGACTACTCCTTTGGCAATAACCATTGGAAACTTTGAACACCTACAAAGTTATGACATATTAGGTCTGGAAATTTATACAACACAGCCCGAGTCATGCACAAGATCGTGCAAAGAGAAAGGGACCACATGGCTCTGGGGTTCTACTTTTGTAAGGGTTGAATGTGGGGGCCTAGGGTTTTGAAGGCCCACTGTTTATTCATGAATTTAAAACACATGTTTTAACTGTTTAAAAGCATGTGAAGGGAAAAAAACAAC
Source organism: Tragelaphus eurycerus (assembly GCA_935064755.1). NCBI lineage: Eukaryota > Metazoa > Chordata > Mammalia > Artiodactyla > Bovidae > Tragelaphus > Tragelaphus eurycerus. The sequence continues at coordinate 17,465,387 of CAKXYN010000041.1, forward strand.
TAGTCCATACGGTGGTTTGGTGGTTTAGTCGCTAAGTCATGTCCGACTCTTGTGACTCCATGGACTGTATCACACCAGGCTCTTCTGTCCATGTGTGTTACTGAAATCAGCTAAGATTTCTAAAACAGAGGAGCCTCCGTCGGGGGAGGCAGAAAGGCTCCTTGTCCAGTTGTATAGCTGGTGATGTGTTTATTTGAGTTGTCTGTCTTGAAGTTGCCTTTGAATGGGTGGGTTAAAAAAAAAAAAAAAAAAGGCTACACTACATTATATTTCATATCAGATCAGATCAGTCGCCAGTCGTGTCCGACCGCGACCCCATGACCGCAGCACGCAGGCCTCCCTGTCCATCACCAGCCGGAGGTCACCCAGACTCGCATCCATCGAGTAGTATGCCATCCAGCCATCTCATCCTCTCTCCCCTCTCCCCCCCCAATCCCTCCCAGCACAGGCCTCAATAGTCAACCTCTGAGGTGGAATGAGTTCAGCTAGCATCATTCCTCCAAAGCAGGATATTCCTCAGAATGGACTGGACCGCAGTCAGGGACCCAGAGTCCCCAACACCACGCAGCACCGCGCCAGCCCCACAGTCCAGCTCCACCAACAGACCACGGAAGACAGCCCGCGCAGATCCGCTTGAATATGCATCTAGGTTGTCCCCTCCAAGGAAGCCTCTTTTAATTTCATGGCTACAGTCACCATCTGCAGTGATCTTGAGCCCAGAAAAACAAAGTCTGACACTGTTTCCACTGTTTCCCCATCTATTTCCCATGCAGTGATGGGACCAGATGCCATGATCTTCGTTTCGAATGTTAGCTTAGCCAACCTTCACTCTCCACTTTCACTTCATCAAGAGGCAGCCCCTCTTCACTTTCTGCCATAAGGGTGGTGTCACGCAATCTGAGGATGATACCCCGCAATCGATCCAACTTCGTTTCTCCAGTCCAGCACCAAGTACCAAGTAAAAAACATGTGACAATATACGCCTTGACGTACTCCTTCCTATTTGGAACCAGTCTGTTGTTCCATGACCAGTCCTGTCCCGACCTGCAACAGACTGAGCAGACAGCACCCACCCAGACCATAGAGGACCACAAGCAAAGGCTGGCATAGTCAATAAAGCAGAAATAGATGTCTGAACTCTCTGCTCCGATCAGGATGTTGAATTGATCTCTGTTCCTCTGCCTTTTCTAAAACCAGCTTGAACATCAGGAAGTTCACGGTTACATATTGTGAAGCCTGGCTTGGAGAATTTTGAGCATTACTTACTAGGTGTGAGATGAGTGAATTGTTGTAGTTTGAGCACTCTTGGCATTGCCTTTCTTTGGGATTGGGATGAAAACTGACCTTTCCATCTTGTGGCCACGGAGTTTTCCAAATTTGCTGGATATTGAGTGTAGACACAGATCATCATCAGGATTTGGAATAGCTCCACTAGAATTCCATCACCTCCACTAGCTTGTTGAGTATGCTCAAGGCCCATTGACCACATTCAAGATGTCTGCCGTAGTGATCACATCATCATGATATCTGGGCGAAGCTTTGTACAGTTCTTTGATCTTGCCACCTCTCTGATATCTTCCTTCTGTAAATCCACACCATCTCTGTCTTTGCCCATTTTGCATGAAATGTTCTTTGTATCTCTGATTTTTGAAGAGATCCCAGTCTTTCCCATTCTGTTGTTTTCCTCTAATTTCTTCAAACATTTTCACATCCACACATTATACCTGTTGCTTGAATTTCTGATGATACTCAATACCAGGTCACATTATAATAGGCATTACCTGTCTTTACCAACATCTGATTCCCCCTACTTTCTTAAATGGTGGCTTATGCTTTTCTGTTTCTATGAAGTTAGGTGTGAGTGCAAACTTCCTTTGGAAAATAAAATATATGGACCAAATGGTGAGGGAGCGTTTATTGGTGGTGTTCAGCTCTTCACCCTGCTTTTCCTCTGCCTCATTATTCACAGAATTTCATGTTGATACAGAGATGGCATAGAATCCAAGAAACTTGGTACACTGAGTCAAAACAAGAAGGATACTAGTCTTGGAAAGTTACTTGTGCTGCAGTGAAGTTTTCAACAGCAACAAATAAAACTTGGTATTTAGGCAATGCAATTTGAGGGTCATTTGTCACTGAAGCATAATCTAGCTTATTTTAACTGATAGACACATGGACTGTATTGGAGACTAAGTTAATCAAGTACATTTCATAATTATAGATTGGTTTCACCAATTAGGTCTAAATCAACATTCCTTAAGAAGTTGGCCCTAGAGATTGTATGGCTCATAGCCTTCTATTCATAGCAATAGTAAAACCAGGATCAAGAGAGTAAGATGTGATAATATCACTCAACCATAAAGAGGAATGAAATTGGGTCATTTGTAGAGATGTGGATGAAATAAGTGAAACAGGTCAGAAAGAGCAAAACAACTATTGTATATTAATGTACATATGTAGAATCTGAAAAAAATTGGTATACATGATCTTATTTACACAGCAGAAATAGACATGCAGAAATAGAGAATAAATGTATGGATACCAAAGGAGAAGAGAAGGTGGGATGAATTGGGAGATTGGGATTGTCATATATACACTATTGATACTATGTATAAAATAGATAACTAATGAGAACTCACTGTATAGCACAAGGAACTCTAAAGGAAATCCAAAAAAGAGGGGCTATATGTATATGTTTAGCTGATTCACTTTGTTACACTTTGTTCACTTTGTTAACACTTTGTGTTAGTAGAAACTAACACAGTATTGTAAAGCAACTATGTGTGTGTGAGCTCCATTGGGTCCAATTCTTTGTGACCTCATGAACTGTAGCCTACCAGGCCCCTCTGTCCATGGAATTTTTCAGGCAAGAATACTGGAGTGAGTGGCTATTTCCTACTCCAGGGGATCTTCCCAACTCAGGGACTGAAACCAAACTTCCTACATCTCCTGCAATGGCAGGTGGATTCTTTATCACTGTACCACCTAGGAACCCCCAAACTGCAATTAAAAGAAAAGAGAAAAAAAAAAAAAAGATAGGGAATGGCTTCTTCCATGGTAGAAGCAGAAAGTCTAGTGTCTTTTACCTGGGTCAGTTCAGTCAGCTCATTTGTGTCTGACTCTTTGCAACCCCATAAATCGCAGCACGCCAGGCTTCCCTGTCCATCACCAACTTCCAGAGTTCACCCAGACTCACATCCATTGAGTCAGTGATGCCATCCAGCCATCTCATCCTCTGTCGTCCCCTTCTCCTCTTGCCCCCAATCCCTCCCAGCATCAGAGTCTTCTCCAATGAGTCAACTCTTTGCATGAGGTGTCCAAAGTACTAGAGTTTCAGCTTTAGCATCATTCCCTCCAAAGAAATCCCAGGGCTGATCTCCTTCAGAATGGACTGGTTGGATCTCCTTGCAGTCCAAGGGACTCTCAGGAGTCTTCTCCAACACCACACTTCAAAAGCATCAATTCTTTGGCGCTCAGCCTTCTTCACAGTCCAACTCTCACATCCATACATGACCACAGGAAAAACCATAGCCTTGACTAGATGGACCTTTGTTGGCAAAGTATGCTTTTGAATATACTATCTAGGTTGGTCATAACTTTCCTTCCAAGGAGTAAGCGTCTTTTAATTTCATGGCTGCAGTCACCATCTGCAGTGATTTTGGAGCCCCCAAAATAAAGTTTGGCACTGTTCCCACTGTTTTCCCATCTATTTCCCATGAAGTGATGGTATTATTTCTACCACATTTAGCTATATATCATATATCAGCCATGAAATTAAAAAATGCTTACTCTTTGGAAGGAAAGTTATGACCAACCTAGATAGCATATTCAAAAGCAGAGACATTACTTTGCCAACAAAGGTCCATCTAGTCAAGGCTATGGTTTTTCCTGTGGTCATGTATGGATGTGAGAGTTGGATTGTGAAGAAGGCTGAGCGCCGAAGAATTGATGCTTTTGAACTGTGGTGCTGGAGAAGACTCCTGAGAGTCCCTTGGACTGCAAGGAGATCCAACCAGTCCATTCTAAAGGAGATCAGTCCTGGGTGTTCATTGGAAGGACTGATGCTAAAGCTGAAACTCTAATACTTTGGCCACCTCATGTGAAGAGTTGACTCATTGGAAAAGACCCTGATGCTGGGAGGGATTGGGGGCAGGAGGAGAAGGGGACAACAGAGGATGAGATGGCTGGATGGCATCACTGACTCAATGGACATGAGTTGGAGTAAACTCTGAGAGTTGGTGATGGACAGGGAGGCCTGGCGTGCTGCAATTCACAGGGTAACAAAGAATCAGACACGACTGAGTGACCGAACTGGAACTGGACCATATATCATATTCCTAGCTGCTCTTTCATCCACAAACCATGACATGGATATCCCCAACAATATATATGCTATTGGATTGAAGTTAAACACTGAACTTCTGTTAAAAGGGTAGACATGAAAGGGCACTAATATTCATTCAAATTGATATAACCACCCAGCAACAGTAATATACAGAGCTCAAGCAATGAAATAAGAGTTAGATGCATTTGATAAAGGGAAAGATTGATAAACATGAAGTAGTCCAGAGACTCAGAAGAACTGGTCTCTGGTGAGTCCCCTGCAGTGATGCTGGGTGACTAAGGGCCCTGGGCTGAATAAGTGAGTGAACTGGGCAGGAATAGGGTTGCAGAGGAGAGGAACTGGAGACTCCACTCTAAGCCTAAGTCTGGTGTGTGTGTGTGTGTGTGTGTGTGTGTGTGCTCAGTCATGTCTGACTCTTTGTGACCCCATGGACTGTAGTCCACCAGGCTCATCTGTCCATGGAATACAGGCAAGAATACTGGAGTGGGTTGCCATTTCCTTCTCCAGGGGATCTGCTCAACCCAGCGGTCAAACCCACATCTCTTGCATCTCCTGCACTGGCAGGTGGATTCTTTACCAGCTGAGCCAGTGAGGAAGCCCAAAGTCTTGTAGTTAATTCCAAGCTTTAATAAAGATTAATTAAGTAAATAAATTCACTATAATTATTTATTGCACATTTGATACTGAATTCCATATTTTAATTGTTGTATCAGCTTTTCTTTGAACATATGAACCTTGCTCTCCAACCTGCATCAACTTAATAATTATATTACAGATGCCTGCACTGATTGGTGGGGGCCAGGTGTAAGATTTCTCAAAGACACACGATTTTATTTTCTTACATTTTTCTGTGAGTTTTTTTTTTTTTTTTTTTTTTTACAAATTATCCCTTCATCTTACCAACCAAAATCCTTTTTTGACAACAAATTTGATTGGCATTAAATACCTGAAAACCACCAATCATTTTCTCTTAGCCTATTTTATATTAAGCTACAAATTCCCTGAATGCTTGATTGGTGTTAAAGTGCCATCAGTTATGAGGAGATCTCAGCATTTAGCTCCAGATCAATGGAACAGATTATAAGGGAAATTTAGAAAACAATATCTGTTGAAGGATAAGATGCATGAAAAATCATATCATACTCCTGCTCTAACAAAGAATTTCAAAAACACTTGAAAAGAGAGATTTGCTGTTTCATTCATGCCCCTGAAGATGGCACTGATGATATTAAAACTTTCTTAGTTTTTACAATGTCCCTGTAAGGGTTAATCTGTGAGGTCTAGCAGTTTTCTTTAATTTCAGGGACATTATACTATTCTCAGGGCATGAACCCAAGAGGGTAGTGGAATTTGTGGAAACTAGTTTAATCTGGGCTATCTTTCTCTCCATTGCACCAGCTCCCATAGTTTTAATTAAACTCAATGTATAGTAATCTCTTCTACTTAATAAAGTGGTTATTGCATTTCTGGTTTCCTTCCAAACATTTATAAAGATCTACTCCATGCTCTACTTGAGTAACAAGAATGCTGTCCTAGGAGTTTTGAGAATAGCTGGGAAGATACAATAAGTTAATGCATGTAGAGGAAGACAACAGAAGTGACCATCTGATCCTAAGTTAATGTAGCATTTTGTTTAAACAATAGTCAGTTACTAATAAGTTTGGCCTATGTTATATATGTTAGAAAAAGATTGGAATACATCATAGCACCTTCACAGAAGCATAGTACTTTATTTTTATTTATTTATTTATTTTTTATTTTGCTTAACTTTACAATATTGTATTGCTTTTACCATACATCGAGATGGATCTGCCACCATTATACACGTGCTTCCCATTCTAAACCCTCCTCCCTCCCCCCTCCTCATACCATCCCTCCGGATCGTCCCAGTGCGCCAGCCCCAGGCATCTGTTATCGGGTATCGTACCTGGACTGGCGACTCGTTTCAGATATGATATTATACATATTTCAATGCTATTCCCCCAAATCATCCCGCCCTCTCCCGGTCCCAGAGTCCAAAAGTCTGTTCTATACATCAGTGTTTTTTTTTGCTGTCTCGTAAACAGGGTTATTTTTACCATCTTTCTAAATTCCATATATATGCGTTAGTATACTGTATTTGTGTTTTACTTTCTGGCTTACTTCACTCTGTATAATAGGCTCCAGTTCCATCCACCTCCTTAGAACTGATTCAAATGTATTCTTTTTAATGGCTGAGTAATACTCCATTGTGTATATGTACCACCGCTTTCTTATCCATTCATCTGTGGATGGACATCTAGGTTGCTTCCAAGTCCTGGCTATTGTAAACAGTGCTGCTATGAACATTGGGGTACACGTGTCTCTTTCAATTCTGGTTTTCTCAGTGTGTATGGCCAGCAGTGGGATTGCTGGATCATAAGGCAGTTCTATTCCCAGTTTTTTGAGGAATCTCCATACTATTCTCCATAGTGGCTGTACTAGTTTGCATTCCCACCAACAGTGTAAGAGGGTTCCCTTTTCTCCACACAGCGGAAACTTTTCAGTCAGATGAGGTCAAGGTATGAACTTTGCCTCTATGCACTGGCATTGTGACTTTTCAAATATTGTTTATTCTCTCTGAATCTTTTTTTTTTTCCAGTTGTAAAACAAGAATAATAACACCTAAATGAATAGACATATATGCAGAACTTAGCAAATGGTGTACACTCTCAATAATGACCCAGATCTGCCTAATAATTCTGCCAACCACGTTTACCTTTCCTTAAATAGCTCATGGATACATGAAACCCAGAAAAATTCTTAGTATATAATACAATTATATTTTGAAAATGTTGAAAATCTTAAAGTGAATAGTACCTGAAATCTTAGCAAGATTTTGCTACTGCAAAGTGGAATGTATCTAAAAATTTAGTCACAATTGTTTTTTTTTTTTTTTTCTTCTCTTAAAATATAATAAGAACAAACCTCAGAGAACACAGGCAAATTTACACAAGAAGGAATTTATAAGTCACTACGGAATGTTGACACCCTGGCTAGCAAAATCTGTGGCACAAATTTGGCATTCAAATTGCTTGTTGAATATGAAATAGTGTTTCTTTTTTTTTTTTTTGTAATGACTTCTTATTTTGTTTGGCCCATTATACCCAGATAAAGAGACAGAGTGTGAGAGAAGCTAAAGAGCTAGTTGAAAGTAGCCCAGCTTGTTTGTGTTGGAACCAGTATTCCAACAGAGGATTGATTCTCTGCCTTTTTCTTTCCCCACTTCTTTTTTTTTTTTTTTTAATATTTATTTACTTATTTATTCATTTGGCTGCATCGGCTCTCTAGTTGTGGTACATGGGCTGTATGTAGAGTTTGTGGACTCAGTAGTTGTGGTACACAGGTTTGCCCGTCAGTGTATGAGCGTATGGGATCTTAGTTCCCTAACCAGAGACTGAACCCACATCCCCTGCTTTGCAAGGCAGATGCTTAACCATTGGACCATCAGGGAATTACGATATCACTTATTTTTTTCTGGAATTCCTATAGTACAAATCTTAATATGCTTAACGTTGTTTCAGAAATTTCTTAAAATACCTTCTTCACAAAACAAAACAAAACACTTTTCCTTTTTCCTGTTCAGTTTGTATGATTTCCACCACTCTGTCTTCCAGATAACTGATCTGTTTTTCTCTATCAGCCAATCTATGATTGATTCCTCCTAGTATATTTTTTATTTGGATATTTTATTATTCCGCTCTGGAGTTCTCTGATGACATGAATGGTAAAGAACCTGCCTGCCAGTGCTGGAGACATAAAGCCTCTGGTTCAATCCCTGGGTCAGGAAGATCCCCTGAGGAGGGCATGGCAACCCATTCCAGTATTCTTGCCTGGAGAATCCCATGGATACAGGATCCTGGCAGGCTACGTACGGTCCATGGAGTTGCAAAGAGTCAGATAAGGCTGAAATGACATAGCACAGCACAGCATATTAATCAGCCTTAATTAGTTATTTTTATATTTTCTAATCATGCCAAAATTCTCACTTTGTCCCTTCTCTTGGGGAGCATTTTTATCATTATTTTGAAGTCTGTTGGGTTGATCAGTTTTCTCTATTTCATTTATTTTTTCCCTCTTTTATAACTCTGTCCTTTGTTTGGAACTTTGTCTCCTCATTTGCCTAATTCTTTGTGTTTATATCTATGTATTAGGTTGGCTACGTTTTTTTTTTTTTGAAGTAGCCTTATACAGGCTTTCCTGGTGGCTCAGACTCAGATTCACTCCCTGGGTCAGGAAGATCCCCTAGAGAAGGGAAAGACAACCCATTCCATACTCTTGCCTGGGGAATCCCATGGACAGAGGAGCCTGGAGGGCTACAGTCCTTGAGGTCTCAAAGAGTCAGACATGACTGAGAGATTAACACTTTCACTTTCTGCCTTACACAGGAATCAACTTTTGAGACTTAGCAGCACGCTCCACTCTGGCCCCCTGAGTAGATGCTCTAAGGAAGTCCTATATATGGACTGTGTGTGCCCTCTGTTGGGCAGATCTGACTACTGTTGTCCAAGGTAGGTGAGGCTGGCCCCTGACCTCAGATCAGATCAGTCGCTCAGTCGTGTCCGACTCTTGCGACCCCATGAACCGCAGCACGCCAGGCCTCCCTGTCCATCACCAGCTCCCGGAGGTCACTCAGACTCGCATCCATCGAGTCAGTGATGCCATCCAGCCATCTCATCCCTGTCGTCCCCTCTCCTCCTGCCCTCAATCCCTCCCAGCATCAGAGTCTTCTCCAATGAGTCACTCTTCGCATGAGGTGGCCAAAATACTGGAGTTTCAGCTTTAGCATCATTCCTTCTAAAGAAATTCCAGGATGATCTCCTCAGAATGGACTGGTTGATCTCTTGCAGTCCAAGGGACTCTCAGAGTCTTCTCCAACACCACAGTTCAAAAGCATCAATTCTTCGCGCTCAGCCTCTTCACAGTCCAGCTCTCACATCCATACATGACCACAGGAAAGACCATAGCCTTGACTAGGCGAACCTTGTTGGTAGTATGTTCTGCTGAATATGCTATCTAGGTGTCATAACTTCCTCCAAGGAGGAAGCGTCTTTAATTTCATGGCTGCAGTCACCATCTGCAGGATCTGAGCCCAGAAAACAAAGTCTGACACTGTTTCCACTGTTTCCCCATCTATTTCCCATGCAGTGATGGGACCAGATGCATGATCTTCGTTTTCTGATGTTGAGCTTTAAGCCAACCTTTTCACTCTCCACTTTCACTTTCATCAAGAGGCTTTTAGCCCCTCTTCACTTTCTGCCATAAGGGTGGTGTCATCTGCATATCTGAGGTTTTGATATTTCTCCCGCAATCTTGATTCCTTGTGTTTCTTCCAGTCAGCTTCCTGATTACTCTGCATATAGTCATGGTGACAATATACAGCCTTGACGTACTCCTTTTCCTATTTGGAACCAGTCTGTTGTTCCATGTCAGTTCTAACTGTTGCTTCCTGACCTGCTACAGATTCTAGAGGCAGATCAGGTGGTTGTATTCCCATCTCTTCAGTTTTCCATAGTTTATTGTGATCCACACAGTCAAAGGTTTGGCATAGTCAATAAAGAGAAATAGATGTTTTCTGGAACTCTGCTTTTCCATGATCCAGCGGATGTTGGCATTGATCTCTGGTTCCTCTGCCTTTCTAAACCAGCTTGAACGTCAGGAAGTTCACGGTTCACATTTGCTGAAGCCTGGCTTGGAGAATTTTGAGCTTACTTTACTAGCGTGAGAGAGTGATGTTCGGTTTGAGCACCCTTGGCATTGCCTTTTTTGGGATTGGGATGAAACTGACCTTTTCCAATCTTGTGGCCACTTGAGTTTTCCAAATTTGCTGCATATTGAGTGTAGCACTTTCACAGCATCATCATTCAGGATTTGGATAGCTCCACTGATTCCATCACCTCCACTAGCTTTGTTTTAGTGATGCTTTCTAAGGCCCATTTGACTTCACATTCCAAGATGTCTGGCTCTAGGTCAGTGATCACTCATCATGTTTCTGGTCTGAGCTTTTTTGTACAGTTCTTTTGTATTCTTGCCACCTCTTTGATTCTTCTGCTTCTGTTAGATCCACACCATTTGTCCTTTATCATGCCCATCTTGATAAATTTCTGTTCTCTTTTGAAGAGATAGTCTTTCCCTTCTTTTTTTCCTTTTTTGATGATCCTGAAGAAGGCTTTCTTATCTCTTCTTGCTATTCTTTGAACTCTGCATTCAGATGTTTATATCTTTCCTTTTCTCCTTTGCTTTTGCTCTCTTCTTTCACAGCTATTTGTAAGGCCTCCCCAGACAGCCATTTTGCTTTTTGCATTTCTTTTCCATGGGGATGGTCTTGATCCCCTGACCTGGCTTGCTGTAATTCTCTCCCTCATGTTGTTTCTGTGGTTGTGCTGGTGGGTGGGGCAGGCTTCTGTGGGGGCTGGTGGCAATGACCCATGACCTGAGATTTTCAGTGGGTAAGGTAGGTATCTCCAGGCTGACTGGCCCAGTCCCACATGCTGCTGTAGGCCCACTGGTGGACAAGGCTGTCATTAATTGTCTGGAGGGAGGATTCCAAAATGGCCCTTGCCAGCTTTGGTGCCAGCATGGTAGAATAACATCTTCAAAGTGGTTTCTTCTGGCCTCTCTGTGGCCAGGGAGACCCAGCTGCCCCCTGCTCTCTGGGGGCTTTCCATGATCAGCAAGTAGGTCTGACCAGGTACCTTTCAAACTGCTGCCTCTGGGCTGGGATTCAGAGCATGTGAGGTCTTGTGTGTGCCCTGTAAGAGTGGTCTTTCTTCTCAGTAGCCCTCTGGTTTTCCTGAATGTGAGCCCTGCTGATTTTCAAAGCTGGATGTCCTTGGGACTCATCTTCCTAGTGTAGGATCCTTCAGCTGGGGAGCCTGATGTGGGTTTAGACCCTTTGCTTCTCAGGGAGGACCTCTATGGGTGTGATATCCCTCTCATTTTTGGGTCATCAGCCCAGGTACGTTTATCCTGACTTGATTGCGTCTTTACCCCTCTTAATGGTCTTATTTGGCTCTTTATTTATATCTTTAACTGTGGAAACTTTTTTCTGGTAGTCTAAAAGTCATTGTTATAGATAGTTGCTCTGTCAGATCAGATCAGATCAGTCGCTCAGTCGTGTCCGACTCTTTGCGACCCCATGAACCGCAGCACGCCAGGCCTCCCTGTCCATCACCAGCTCCCGGAGGTCACTCAGACTCGCATCCATCGAGTCAGTGATGCCATCCAGCCATCTCATCCTCTGTCGTCCCCTTCTCCTCCTGCCCTCAATCCCTCCCAGCATCAGAGTCTTCTCCAATGAGTCAACTCTTCGCATGAGGTGGCCAAAATACTGGAGTTTCAGCTTTAGCATCATTCCTTCCAAAGAAATTCCAGGATTGATCTCCTTCAGAATGGACTGTGGGTAATTGTAATTTTGGCATACCCATGGGAGGAGATGAGTTCCGGGTCTTTCTATTCTGCCATCTAGATTCCTCAGCTATGATTTTTAAATGACTGTACGTGGATATAATTTAGTTAACCATATCTTTATTGTTGAAGAGGTAAATTGTTCCCATAAAAGTTTATATAGATTTTACACAAGTAATATATTACCAAAGCTTCATTTAGAAATGGATTTATGAACACCAAGAAGGTGCCAATATTTACTGTCGAATTTAACTATGTTAGATTTAATAGAGGATAAAAATAAAACATGACCTATAGAAGTAAAACTAGAGTGTTCAGAGAGGTTACTCAGTTCCCAGATTCTTTTGTGGAGACAAATTTACCTTTAGGGTCAAGGATGACCATAACCAAAAAAAAAGGAATGCCACGTTTTGCAAAGATAGGTCAGGGCTATAAGTTAGAGGAGACATTTTGAATGAGCAATATTTGGTGTTCAGAGATCCTGACTGCACAGGTTTTGTGAGAGTCTGTAGAATACACAGAAATTATATTTAGAGAATGGTTATTGCCTTCTCCCCTTCTTATCTCTGGGAGCCACACTGTTTTATATTGGGAAGGTCATTAGGACTAGAAAGGAATGCATCACTCTTGGTTTTGAGAAGTATTAACTTTTGAGGATACTGTGATACAATCTAATGTTTGGAAAAAATCAGTGCAATGGGTATCATTAAGGTTTTCATGAAGTCTCTTTTCTAATCTAGGCTATTTATGGACATAATTATTTGTTGTTGTTTTTGTTTAGTCACTAAGTCATGTCTGACTCTTTCGCGACACCCTGGACTGTAGCCCACCAGGCTCCTCTATCCGTTGATTTCTTCAGGCAAGAATACTGGAGTGGGAAGCTATTCCCTTCTCCAGGGTGTCCTCCCAATTCAGGGATTGAACCCACATCTCCTGCATTGACAGGTGGATTCTTTACCACTGAGCTTCTAGGGAAGCCCGCCTAATTATTTACCTGTGCATTCACATCACTGGATGTACTCTTGCCTGGAAAATCCCATGGATAGAGGAGCCTGGTAGGCTCCAGTCCATGGGGTCGCTGAGTCGGACACGACTGAGCGACTTCGCTTTGACTTTTCACTTTCATGCATTGGAGAAGGAAATGACAACCCACTCCAGTATTCTTGCCTGGAGAATCCCAGGGACAAAGGAGCCTAGTGGGCTGCTGTTTATGGGATCGCACAGAGTTGGACACGACTGAAGTGATTTAGCAGCAGTCAACGTCTATTCCCTAAATTAGATCTGGATTAGATTTGAATACTCTGTATGTGAGAGATAATTTTGAAATTATGGGAGGTATCTCACCTTCGCTTGTTACTATTGGTTCTCAGTTAGGGATGAGTTTTTCTCTCTTCTTCCCAAGGAACATTTGGTAATGTCTGGAGATAATTTTAGTTGCTACAACTCAGCATCTAGCAAGTAGAGATGAGGGACACTGATGAACAGCCTACAACACACAGGACAGTCCTTGCAGCAGAGAATTCTCCAGCTCTAAATATCAGTAACACTGAGGCTGAGACACCATGTAGTGAGCAGTCCAATTAACAACTGGTTTTCTAACAGGTTCTGATGTCATTTTAACTTATGACATATTTAGAAACTTATGCATTCTCAATAGGTGTTGGGATGTCACTGTCCTTAAGACTTTTTGTGCAGGATTAAATATATATTTATATATACATGTAAATACATATGTAATGGATTCCTTACTCTGTCAAAATTGATATTAGAAAGGTACAAAGTGAGTGGCCTCTCATGAATACCACACTTATATAATGTATTTTCTTACTTACATAAGCTATTCCACAGACTGAGAGAAAAATGGTGTTCTTCCCCCATAATTTTCAAATCATAGACTTTTATTTTCTTCCTAGAAACAGCGACCATGTCTACCAGCAGAGGCTGGTAGTGTGACTCAAAAAAGAGCCATCAGATTCACAGCCTGAAGCAAAATGCTTTGACTGCAGAGGTCTTTCCTGATAAATTGTGCTCCCTCTTTGCTAGGGTAGAAAACACTTGAAGTAGCAGAAAGAGTTGCCCTTGGCTGGTGGGGGAAGAGGAGGGATAACTTAACACTTACTTTTCCATCCTGACTTTTTATTCCTCTAGTTTTCTTCTGCCTTCCATTTCCTAGTACTGTTAATGCTCAGCTTGGCTGAAATTAATGACACGTCTTGGTCAGAAACCATCAGGATAAATTGTCACTTTATGCACATCCCGCAGTTTTTCATTTTATGGTTTCCACTTGTCTCTCTCACTTCTCATCTACACTAGAATCTAAGCACAATCAATCAGTGACTCCCAAATGTGAGTGAGCATTGGAATGAAAATGGGTAGATATTAACATAAAGATTTCTAGGACTACTTCACAGATATTTTGACTCTGGCATAGAACCTCAGGATCCATACCATTAACAAACAGCCTTGGTAAATCTGAAGTAATGCTACTGGAATTGATAATCCATTGCTCAAATATTCCAGAACTTTCTCCATAGCAGCCCCCACCCCACCTTCTGCCTAGACTATACTTTTAACCTCTTCTGTGGAGTCTTTCCTGAACTTCCCAGGCTGACTTAACCATTCCTACCTCTGTGTCTCCATAGCACTTTTATTACATGTCTGTTATTAAAGCAAATGTAATAATGCACAGAAATTAATTGTGTTGTGTTGTTTTACAGATCAAATTGTGAATTCCTAAAGGAATAAATACTTCTTAAAAGAATTACTACAAGACTAAAATTTGTACCCATTTAGGTGTATCTCAAGCATCACACAGAAATCCTGGAGGTTAGAGCTGCCAATTGTAGAAAAATTTCAAAAAATATTCTTCAAGTAAATTTTGCCTGTAATTATTCAGGAATTTCTTTGGTTTTTAACTCTCTTCACAAAGATGAGTCCTTAACCTTAGGATTAACAGAAAGATTTGAACACATGATGAAATATATAATAAGTAATAAAACGGATATGTAAAATGATAATAATTAATACACATCGGAAGAGACAATGGCAACCCACTCCAGTACTTTTGCCTGGAAAATCCCATGGGCGGAGGAGCCTGGTAGTCTGCAGTCCATGGGGTCGCTAGGAGTCTGTCACGACTGAGCGACTTCACTTTCACCTTTTACTTTCCTGCATTGGAGAAGGAAATGGCAACCCACTCCAGTGTTCTTGCCTGGAGAATCCCAGGGACGGGGGAGCCTGGTGGGCTGCCATCTATGGGGTCGCACAGAGTCGGACACGGCTGAGGCGATTTAGCAGCAGCAGCAATACATACACATATATATGATTGTAGACAAATACACTAAATAAGCTGCAAACATACACTGTGAAAAACTTTTCAGTGTGATTAATTAAATCTAGACACTTTCCTGGTGGCTCAGACAGTAAAGAATCTGCCTGCAATGCAAGGGACCTGAGTTGGAATGATCTCCTGGAGGAGCAAATGGATACCTACTCCAATATTCTTGCCTGAAGAATCATGGATAGAGGAGCCTGTTAGGTTACAGTCCATGGGATCACAGAGTCAGACATGACTGAGTGACTAACACACAATTAAATCTAAGATATATTTTTCATATTGTAAGGACAATATAAATTTAAAATAAATTTTATTCTTTATTCTCTCTGTTGAAAACTTGGGGAGATTTCCCTCTCCATCTTATTCTTAGAGTATTTGCCACATAGAAAATAAAATTAAATACTTTCTGATCTCTGTGAAGTGTATATGAATTATTTTGAAGACCAGATAGGATTTTTATCAATTTTATAACCTGAAAATGACTTTCTCAAGAGCCTGGGAGCCATTTCTTTGAAATGAAAATATCAAGAGAGGTGGCAATCCTATCTTCCAGTTTCTGTAGGAAGGTAGGGGTCTAACTTTGTGGGTGCCTCACTTCAAGACACAAAACTACCTCTCTTCCACAAAGGTGGGGTGTTTTTTTTTCCTCCTATTAATTCTAATTAGGTAACATAGATGATCATAATTACCAAGTAAAGCTAGGATGAATTAGGTGTGACAAATGAAGTTGCAAACTCCTCTCATTTAAGGACTAGTTATTGCTCGAAAATGTGTGCATTGTATCTGCTCAACTACAAAAAATAAAAAAAAGAAGGGGTGAAAATTCCTTCTGTTTTTGCAGTCACTTAGTGGATTGACTGTGATGTCTATCACATTCTGGTTTAATGCTTATCCAATGATGAAATTGTTTTCCTTCTCTACTTATTTTGGGAAAGCATATCTATGTTGAGAGATTTTGTTTTTAATTATATTTACCTTCAATTTTTTTTTTTTTTTTTCTGTTTAGTTCACATAAGTCTGTAATGACTATAAACTGCTAACACTGTTTTGTTGTTGTTGCTGTTTAGTCGATAAGTCGCGTCTGACTCTTTGGTCACCACATGGAGATTAAGATACTAACTGCCCAAGTATGTTCCTACCAAAAACTTCTACCTTCACTCAGAATGGATCATAAATCTAAATGTCTAAAGGGTTTTTAGACATGACAAGAGCAGAACTGTTTATATGTCAAGGAAAATTAGTAAATTGGACTTTTGGTCTGTGTTTGTGAGAAACACTGCCATGAGAATAACAAGACAAGATATAGACTGGGAGAATATGTTTCAAATTCATTATATAGTAAAAGGCTTGTAGTAAGAATATAAAATAAGCAACTTCATTAGAAAATAGCTCAAAGTCTTGCCTTAAAGTTGAACTTGTATGATGTTAGTAGATCCATCCTAGCCTTTTAAATTTAAATTAGTATCTGCATGAGATATTTTTTATTTGATTACTATTTAGACATTTCTTCCTCTTATATTTAAAGTGTTTAATGTAAGCAACTTATAGTTGGATTTTGAACAATCTTTTTCCTTTAATACTTTATCATTAAATGTATAGGTATTATAAATAAACTTACATTTTATTTATATTGTTTCATGTTTCTTTCTTTCTGATTTTCTCTTGGATTAGTTAAGTTTTCAAAAATCATTACATTTCTTCATCTTATTCTGTAATCTGTTAGTTCTGGCTCTTCTTTTATTGCTCTTCTGGAGCTTATAACACACAGTATTCATCTTTGACTTATTATAGTTCTTTTTCAATTGGTATTTTAATTCTTCCCAGAAAATTATGCTAAATCAGAACTCTAACTATAGTCACCACAATAATTGCCATAAATCTCATTCTTCTTACATTTTAAACTTCAAGACATTTTTCTTATTCTTTTAAACGATCTGTACAAAATTAAATTTAGGTACATGTTTAATCTCTATGGTACTGTTCATGTCTTTATGCATTGCCATAATTTCAAGTGGAATGAATTTTCTTTTGTTGGAAAATTTCTGTCTTATTGTTATTTTCAGTGTGATTCTCCCAGTAAGATATTCTCTCAACCTTTGTTTCACTAAAACTATGGTATTTGCCTACATTTTTCGTGACTAGATCCTGATTTTAATGGTTGTTATTTATGTTAACTACATTTTAGAAAGAAGTTTTCAGTAGTTTTAGAGTTCTAGGTTAGCAATTATCTTCTGTCTGGACTTTAAAGATGTTATCACTGAGTGTTCTGGCTTCCACCCTTTCTTTAAGTCCGTTGTCAGTATTTGTATTTGTTCTTTGAAAGGAGTCTTTTTGAAAGACTCTCAAGGTATCTTTTTCTTTGGTTTTTAGTGGATTTACTGGTCTGACTTTCTTTGTAATTGTGTTGCATGAAATTTTAGAGAATCTTAATGCTTTGGTGAGTTTTGAATTATTGTAGGCCTGTATCACTTCTAAAATTACCATTTTCTCTCTGTTTTTTTTTCCAGAACTTGCAAAATTACATATGCTACAGCTTTCCCATATCCCAATCATTTTTTTAAATTGGAGTATAATTGTCTTACAATGTTATATTGGTTTCAGATGTAAAACTCAGTGATTTGATATTTTGATACATTACAAAATGATCCCAACAAGTCTATTTACTGTCACTATTAAAATTATTAAAATATTGACTATGCTCCCACTGTTATGCTTTATATCCATGTGACTTATTTATTATGCAACTCACCCTTCCACACTCTTCCTCTCTGGCAACCACCATTTGTTCTTGTTCTGTGAGTCTGTTTCTGTTTTGTTATGTTTGTTCTTCTGCTTTGATTTTTTAATATCATGTATACATAAGGATGCTAAAGCTGAAACTCCAAGGCTTTGGCCACCTCATGCAAAAAGTTGACTCATTGGAAAAGACTCTGATGCTGAGAGGGATTGGGGGCAGGAGGAGAAGGGGCTGACAGAGGATGAGAAGGCTGGATGGCATCACCGACTCAATGCACGTGAGTCTGAGTGAACTCCGGGAGTTGGTGATGGACAGGGAGGCCTGGTGTGCTGCAATTCATGGAGTTGAGAAGAGTCAGACACCACTGGGTGACTGAACTGAACTGATACATAAAATCATGTTATTTTTCATTTTCTGCCTGATCTAATTCACTTAACAAAATACCCTATAGATACATCTGTGTCATTACAAATGAAAGATTTCATTCTTTTTTAGGACTGAATAATAATTTCTTAATTTTATTTACCTGTAAGGACCTAGGTTGTTTCCATGACTTGGTTATTTAAATAATGCTGCTATGAATATAAAGTGTATATATTTTGTTGAACTAGTGTTTTTGTTTCCTTTGGAAAAATAATCAGAAGTGGAATAGCTGGATTATATGATGTGTGTGAGAAGGAAATGGCAACCCACTCCAGTATTCTTGCCTGGAGAATTCCATGGACAAAGAAGCCTGGTGGGCTCCAGTCCATGGGGTCCAAAAGAGTCGGGCATGACTGAGCGACTAGCACTCACTCACTCATGACGCATGTGACTCTGTGGAGCCCAGCAGGCTCCTCTGTCAACAGATTCTCCAGGCAAGACTACTAGAGTAGGTTGCCATGTCCTCCTTCAGGGGATCTTCCCTACCCAGGGATCGAACTCATGTCTCTTATGTCTCCTGCATTGAAGGACATATTGCTTACCACTAGCAGGACGGGGGAGCCTGGTGGGCTGCCGTCTATGGGGTCGCACAGAGTCGGACACGACTGAAGCGACTTAGCAGCAGCAGCAGCAGCACTTGGGAAGTTCAGATTATGTGGTAGTTCTATTTTTATTTTTTTATTTTTTGAGGGATCTCCATTCTTTTTTCAATAGTGGCTGCAAAAATGCATATTCCAAGCAATAGTGTAAGAGTTTTCCCTTTTTGCACATCTTTGCTTGTTATTGGTTGTCTTTTTGACAGGTATGAGGTGAAAAGTCATTGTGGTTTTGATTTGCATTTCCCTGACAATTAGTCTAATTATTGGTGCACTGAAGTGCATCAAATTGTAACATACTATTATGTGATGTTTTTGAACTGTGGTGTTGGAGAAGACTCTTGAGAGTCCCTTGGACTGCAAGGAGATCCAACTGGTCCATTCTGAAGGAGATCAGACCTGGGATTTCTTTGGAAGGAATGATGCTCAAGCTGAAACTCCAGTATTTTGGCCACCTCATGCAAAGAGTTGACTCATTGGAGAAGACTCTGATGCTGGGAGGGATTGATGGCAGGAGGAAGAGGGGATGACAGAGGATGAGATGGCTGGATGGCATCACTGACTCGATGAATGTGAGTCTGGGTGACCTCCGAGAGCTGGTGATGGATAGGGAGGCCTGGCGTGCTGCAGTTCATGAGGTCGCAAAGAGTCGGACACGACTGAGCGACTGATCTGATCTGATCTGATTATGTGATACTGTCAGTTTCTCACTTTACATCTGTTATTCTTTGCTCTATGTATTCAAGTGCTTCTATGTTTGGTACATGTGTTTACAAATTTTATATCTTCTTGTTGAATTGATCCTTTGATCATCACATAATGTCCTTATTTGTCTCCTATTACAGAGTCAGTTTTATCTGATATAAGTATTGCCACCCAGGTTTTCATTTCCATTTCCATTTTTCCCATCCCCTCACTTTCAGTCTGTGTTCATCTTTAGATCTAAAATGAGTCTCTTGTAGACAATATATGTGCCTGACTAGATGAAGAAATATGATATATATGTCATATTTCTTCATCTAGTCAGGCATAGTATGTCTTTGGATTAGAGCATTTAATCTATTTACATTTAAGATGACTTTTTATATGTAGGGTTTCCCTCATAGCTCAGGTGGTAAAGAATCCACCTGCAATGTAGGAGACCCCAGTTTGATTCCTGGGTTGGGAAGATTCCATGGAGAAGGGAAAGGCTACCCACTCCACTATTCTGGCCTGGAGAATTCCAACTGTATAGTCTTGGGGTCACAAAGAGATGGATATGACTAAGCAACTTTTACTTTAACTTTATGTGTATGTATTATTACACTTTTGCTAATTATTCTCTGCTTAGTTTTGAAGTTCTCTATTGTTCCTTAATTCTACTTTTGCTAACTTCCCTTGTGCTTTGATGACTATCTTTTGGGCTGTATTTGACTTTCTTTCTCTTTTTATGTGTATCTATTTTCAGTTTTTAATTTGTGGTTACCATGAGGTTCATATATATCAAACTAAATATTTACATGATTATTTTAAGTTAATGATATCTTAAGTTTGAAATTAATCTAACAACTGTGGATGTTTATTTTCTCCTCCATTAAACATGACATTTAATGTTTTGAGGTCATATTTTACAGTTTTTGGTGTTGTGTATATCTTAACAGCTTATTGTTGATATAAATAATTTTTCTGCTTTTGTCTTTGGTTTCTATAATATTTATATATTTTTGATTTACTGTGGTTACTGTGTGCCTGCCTCTACCAATGAGATTTTTTTTCCTTTCATAATTTTTGTATTTCTACTTGTGATCTGGTCTTTTCCACTTAGAGAAGTTCCTTTAACAGCTCTTGTAAAGTCAGTTTTCTTGTGCTGAACTCTTAGCTTTTGTTTGTCTGTAGGACTCATAATCTCTCCTTCCTCTCTGAATTATAACCTTGCTGGATATAGTATTCTTGGCTGTAACTTTTTCCTGTCATCATTTCAACTATATTGTGCCACTCCCTTGTGGCCTCCAATGTTACTGCTGAAAGCTCAGTTTATAGTCTCATGGAAGTTCCTTTGTATGTAACTAGTTGATTTTCCTTTGCTTTGTTAAGATTCTATTTTTAATTTTTGCCAATTAATTATAATGTGTGTTGCTTTGGACCTCTCTGAGGCCATCTTCTTTAGGATTCTCTCTACTTCCTATAGCTAAACATTCATTTCCTTTTCCAGGGAAGTTTTCAGCTATTATTTCTTTAAATAAGTTCACTGTCTTTCTCTCTCTTTCTTCTTCTGGGTCCCATAGAAGGCAAATTTTAGTATGCTCAATGTTGTCCTAGAGGTATCTTAAACTACCTTCATATTTTTAAAATTCTCTTTTCCTTTTTCTGTTCATGTTGGGTGATCTCCACTGTTCTGCCTTCCTTCTAGTCACTGATTCATCCCTCTGTATCATCTAATCTACTGTTGATTCCTAGTGGTGTGTTTTGTATCTCAGTAATTGTATTCTTCCATTCTCTTTGGTTCTTTTTTATATTTTTCAATTTAGAATTAACCTTCTTACTCTGTTCATCCATTCTCCTCAGTTCACTAAGTATCTTTATGATTATTACCTTGATCTCCTTTCTGGGTAGTTGTTTATCTTCACTTTGCTTAATTCTTCTTGGATTTTGTCCTGTTCTTTTTGAAACATAATCCTCTGCCTCCTTATTTTGTCTAATTCTTTATTGTTGTTGTTTTTCAAATGCTGTAGTTAAGTCAATTGCATTTCCTGATCTTGGAGATGATCTCTGAGACTTTGTGTAGGAGTATCCTGTAGCTCCATCAGCATATTCCCCTCTGGTCACTAGAGCTGTGTGCTCTAGGAGTTCCCATTGTGTGGGCTGCATGGGCTCTTCTCTTACAGTGGGACCACCTCCTGTGGGTGTGCTAGTGGGTGGGATTGGGTGCTAGGTCATAACTACTGAAGTGGGTTCTGTTCTATTTGTGGATGAGGCTGTGTCCCAGTACGGTTGGATGCTTGTCCTGGGGCTTTCCAGGATTGATGCTGACCCACTGGTGAGCAATTAAGCCACTGGTGCTAATGGTGTTTGCCGGTATCAGTGTCATTGTCACAGAATGAGTTCCTCAAAATGACTGCCACGGATCTCTGTGTCTCCAGGGTGGTTTCCAGTGACCTCTCTGGGAGGCTCTTCAAGATGAGCAGTTGAAGTTTTTTAAGGAAACTCCACACTGTTCTCCATAGTGGCTGTACTAGTTTGCATGGTGGGAGGGGGGTTCAGGATTGGGAACGCGTGTACACCCATGGCAGATGCATGTTGATGTATGGCAAAACCAATACAATATTGTAAAGTAAAAAAAAATTAAAAAAAAAGATGAGCAGTTGATTCTGACCCAGACTTCTTTCCAATTATTTTTTCAGTATTTTGACCCAAAGTGTGAGATTTTGCACACAGTCATAAACAGCAGAGTTTCTCTTTCCTATATCCTTCCCACTGTCCTGTTCACATGTTTCCTGTCCTTCAAATCGAAGTGTTCTGAGGGCCTGTCTTCCAGCATAAGACCCAGGCTGTGAAGTCTTTTGTGGGTCTCAGAACCCTCACTCCTTGGGGGAAAATCTCCGTGATTGTGATTATACTCCAATTTGTGGGTCACTATCCAGAGGTGTGGGTTTTCACTATACCACATCTCTGCCCCTCATACCCCTCATACTCATCTTGTTGTGGTTTCTCTTTATAACATTAGTTGCATAAAATCATTTCTGCTAGTTTGCAAGTCATTCTCATCAGTAAAATGTTTTCATCTTGTGTGACCAATATTTTATATCCTTTAAACAGATGCTCCCTATTTTCCTTATGCCTGCATCCTTGGACATCATTATTGAATTTTCTGCTTCAATCAGTTTGATTACTTTAATTCCTCTTGTAAGTTCAGTTCAGTTCAGTTGCTCAGTCGTGTCCAAATTTTTGCAACCCCATGGATTGCAGAACGCCAGGTTTCCCTGTTCATCACCAACTCCCAAAACTTCCTCAAACTCAGGTCCATCAAGTTGGTATGCCATCCAACTGTCTCATTCTCTGTCCATTCTCATGTAAGTGAAATCATGAAATACGTGTTCTTATGTGTGCCTGGCTTATTTTATTTTGCTTAATACTCTCTAGGCTCTTCTGTGTTTTAAAGTATGGCAGGATTTTCTTCTTTTTTAGACTGAATAATATTAATTAAGTTCAGTTCAGTCTCTCAGTCACATCCAACTCTTTGAAACCCTTGGAATGCAGCACACCAGGCTTCCCTGTCTGTCACCAACTCCAGGAACTTGTTCAAACTTATGTCCAGGGAGTCGGTGGTGACATCCAACCATCTCATCCTCTGTCATCCCCTTTTCCTCCTACCTTCAACCTTTCCCAGCATCAGGTTTTTTCCCAACAAGTCAGTTCTTTGCATCAGGTGGCCAAAGTATTGTAGTTTCAGCTTTAATATCAGTCCTTCCAATGAGTTTTCAGGACTATGTTCCTTTAGAATTGACTGATCTGATCTCCTTGCAGTCCAAGGGACTCTCAAGAGTCTTCTCCACACCAAAGTTCAAAAGCATAAATTCTTCAGCTCTCAGGTTTCTTTATGGTCGAACTCTCACATTCATACATGACTCCTGGAAAAACCATAGCTTTGACTAGACAAACCTTTGTCAGCAAGGTAATGTCTCTGCTTTATAATATGCTGTCTAGGTTGGTCATAACTTTCTTCCAAGGAGCAAACGTCTTTTGATTTCATGGCTGCAGTCACCATCTGCAGTGATTTTGGAGCCCAGGAAATTAAAGTCTGTCACTGTTTCCATTGTTTCCCCATCTATGGGCCATGCAGTGATAGGACCAGAGGCCATGATCTTATTTTTTGTGAAAGTTGAGTTTTAAGCCAGCTTTTTCACTCTTCTCCTTCACTTTTATCTAGAGGCTCTTTAGTTCCTCTTTGCTTTCTGCCATAAGGGTGACGTCATCTGCATATCTGAGGTTTTTGGTATTTCTCCTGACAATCTTGATTGCAGTTTATGCTTTATCCAGCCTGACATTTTGCATGATGTACTCTGCATATACGTTAAATAAGCAGGATGACAATAGACAGCCTTGACATACTCCTTTCCCAATTTGGAAAAAGTCTGTTATTCCTTGTCCGGTTCTAACTTTTGTTTCTTGACCTGCATACAGATTTCTCAGGAGGCAGGTCAGGTGGTCTGATATTTCCATCTCTTGAAGAATTTTCCACAGTTTGTTGTGATCCACACAGTCAAAGGCTTTAGCATAGTCAACAAAGCAGCAATAGATGTTTTTCCAGAACTCTTTTGCTTTTTTGATGATCCAATGGTTATTGGCAATTTTATCTCTGCTTCCTTTGCCTTTATCAATTCAGCTTGAACATATGGAAGTTCTCAGTTCACATACTGTTGAAGCCTGGCTTGGACAATTTTGAGCATTACTTTGCTAGTGGGTGAGATGAGTACTATTGTGCAATAGATCGCACGTTCTTTGCCACTGCTTTTCTTTTGGATGGGAATGAAAGCTGACCTTTCCCAGTCCTTTGGCCACTGCTGAGTTTTCCAAACTTGCTGACATATTGAGTGCAGCACTTTCACAGCATCATCTTTTAAGATTTGAAAGATATATAGTAATTTAGGATTTTAAAAAATATATTTTTAACTATATGTATATATTTTCTTATCCATTCATCTATCAATGGACATTTCAGTTACTTCCACATCTTGGCTATTGTGAATACTGTTTCACTGAACACTGGAGTGCAAATATCTTTTTGACATCTGTATTTCAATTATTTTACCCAGAAATGATATTTTAAAAATCACATTGTAGCTTTATTTTTAATATTTTGAAGAACACCCATACTGTTTTACACAATGGCTGCACCATTTAAAAGTCCCATCAGCAGAAGGATTCCAATTTGCCAATATGCTTATCAAAATTTACTTTATTTTAATACTTGCCACACAAAAGGTGCAAAGTGACATCTCACTGTGGCTTTGATTTTTATTTCCCTAATGATTTGTGAAGTTGAGCAATTTAATACATTTTTATTGACCATTTTTGTGTCTCTTTTGGATAAATGTGTATTCAAGTCCTTTGCCTATTTAAAAATCAGGTTATCTATCTATTTATCATCTATCTATTCATTTATTTTTACTGAAATGTATGAGTCTTTATATATTTTGGGTACTAACCCATGGCTGATATATCTGACAAAAGACATTTTGATGACCTATTTTCTTTTGATGACATATGGCATATTTTCTTTTCTTACATAGGTTGTTGCCTTTCACTCTGTGGATTGCTTTCTTAGCTGTACAGGCATGTTTTTTCTTTTAATATAGTGGTCTACTTCTGTTTTTTTTACTTGTGCCTTAATGTCATATTCAAAAACCAAATTATTGTCAACACCAATCTCATGAAGCTTTTCCTCTATATTTTCAAGTTTCCAAGATTTCCAAGATGAAAATATAGAGGAAAAGCTTCATGAGATTGGTGTTGACAGTAATTTGTTTTTTGAATATGACACTAAGGCAAAAATAAAGAAAACAAAAGTAGACTACATATATTAAAAAAAAAAAAAAAAAAGCAACAAAAAACACTTCTGTACAGCTAAGAAAACAATCCACAGAGTAAAAGGCAACAACCTATGTAAGAAAAGAAAATATGCCATATGTCATCAAAAGAAAATAGGTCATCAAAATGTCTTTTCAAACTCTTCCAGAAAATTGCAGAGGAAGGTAAACTTCCAAACTCATTCTATGAGGCCACCACACCCTAATACCAAAACCTGACAAAGATGCCACAAAAAAAGAAAACCACAGGCCAATATCACTGATGAACATAGATGCAAAAATCCTTAACAAAATTCTAGCAATCAGAACCTAACAACACATTAAAAAGATCATACATCATGACGAAACTAAAGACTTATATATAGAAAACTATAAAACACTGGTGAAAGAAAACAAAGAGGACACTAATAGGTGGAGAAATATACAATGTTCATGGATTGGCAGAATCAATATAGTGAAAATGAGTATACTACCCAAAGCAATCTATAGATTCAATGCAATCCCTATCAAGCTACTAACGGTATTTTTCACAGAGCTAGAACAAATAATTTCACAATTTGTATGGAAATACAAAAAACCTCGAATAGCCAAAGCAATCTTGAGACAGAAGAATGGAACTGGAGGAATCAACCTGCCTGACTTCAGGCTCTACTACAAAGCCACAGTCATCAAGACAGTATGGTACTAGCACAAAGACAGAAATATAGATCAATGGAACAAAATAGAAAGCCCAGAGATAAACCCATGCACATATGGACACCTTATCTTTGACAAAGGAGGCAAGAATATACAATGGAGAAAAGATAATCTCTTTAACAAGTGGTGCTGGGAAAACTGGTCAACCACTTGTAAAAGAATGAAACTAGAACACTTTCTAACACCATACACAAAAATAAACTCAAAATGGATTAAAGATCTAAACGTAAGACCAGAAACTATAAAACTCCTAGAGGAGAACATAGGCAAAACACTCTCTGACATACATCACAGCAGGATCCTCTATGACCCACCTCCCAGAACATTGGAAATAAAAGCAAAAATAAACAAATAGGACCTAAATAAACTTAAAAGCTTCTGCATAACAAAGGAAACTATAAGCAAGGTGAAAAGACAGCCTTCAGAATGGGAGAAAATAAAAGCAAATGAAGCAATGGACAAAGAATTAATCTCCAAAATATATAAGTAACTCCTGCAGCTCAATTCCAGAAAAATAAACGACCCAATCAAAAAATGGGCCAAAGAACTAAACAGACACTTCTCCAAAGAAGACATACAGATGGCTAACAAGCACATGAAAAGATGCTCAACATCACTCTTTATCGGAGAAATGCAAATCAAAACCACAATGAGGTACCATCTCACTTCTCACTCCGGTCAGAATGGCTGCTATCCAAAAGTCTACGAAGAAATAAATGCTGGAGAGGTGTGGAGAAAAGGGAAACCTCTTAGACTGTTGGTGGGAATGCAAACTAGTACAGCCACTATGGAGAACAGTGTGGGGATTACTTAAAAAACTGGAAATAGAACTGCCTTATGACCCAGCAATCCCACTGCTGGACATGCACACTGAGGAAACCAGAATTGAAAGAGACACATGTACCCCAATGTTCATCACAGCACTGTTTATAATAGCCAGGACATGGAAGCAACCTAGATGTCCATCCGCAGACAAATGGATAAGAAAGCTGTGGTACATATACACAGTGGAGTGTTACTCAGCCATTAAAAAAATACATTTGAATCAGTTCTAATGAGGTGGATAAAACTGGAGCCTATTATAGCATATTCAAGAGCAGAGACATTACTTTGCCAACAAAGGTTCGTCTAGTCAAGGCTATGGTTTTTCCTGTGGTCATGTATGGATGTGAGAGCTTGACTGTGAAGACTGAACGCTGAAAAATTGATGCTTTTGAACTGTGGTGTTGGAGAAGACTCTTGAGAGTCCCTTGGACTGCAAGGAGATCCAACCGGTCCATTCTGAAGGAGATCAGACCTGGGATTTCTTTGGAAGGAATGATGCTAAAGCTGAAACTCCAGTATTTTGGCCACCTCATGCGAAGAGTTGACTCATTGGAGAAGACTCTGATTCTGGGAGGGATTGAGGGCGAGAGGATAAGGGGACGACAGAGGATGAGATGGCTGGATGGCATCACTGACTCGATGGATGTGAGTCTGAGTGAACTCCGGGAGTTGGTGATGGACAGGGAGGCCTGGCGTGCTGCGATTCATGGGGTCGCAAAGAGTTGGACACGACTGAGTGACTGATCTGATCTGACACAGAATGAAGTAAGCCAGAAACAAAATCACCAATACAGTATACTAACGCATATGTATGGGATTTGGAAAGATGGTAATGATAACCCTGTATGAGAGACAACAAAAGAGACACAGATGTATAGAACAGTCTTTTGGACTCTGTGGGAGAGGGCAAGGATGGGATGATTTGGGAGAATGGTGTTGAAACATGTATATTATTATATGTGAAATGAATCACCAGTCCAGGTTCGATGCATGATACAGGATACTCAGGAGAAATGTAAATCATTTCTGGGATGCACTGGGATGACCTAAAGGTAGGGTATGGGGAGGGAGGTGGGAGGGGGTTCAGGATGGGGAACATGTGTACACCTGTGGTGGATTCATGCCAATGTATGGCAAAACCAATACAATATTTTAAAGTAATTAACCACCAATCAAAATAAATAAATTTATATAAATAAATAAATATTTAATACATGTTCAATTGATTTTTGTATATAGTGTAATAAAAGCATACAATTTCACTCATTTTGCATGTGAATATTCAGTTTTCTGAGCCTAATTTGTTGAAGAGACTATCGGTTTTCATCATGTGTTTTTGATTTCATCATTGAAGATTAGTATATTTGATCAGTATACCTTAATATTCAGTATATATGTGTGGATTTATTTCTGGGCTCTCTATTCTGTTGTACCGGTCTATTTGTCAGTAATACACTGTTGTAACTGCTATAGCTTAGAAATCTCCCTAAATCAAGAAGAGTGAGGCTTGCAGCTCTATTTCTCTTTCTCAAGATTGTTTTGGCTATTCAGAATCCTCTATAGTTCCATATAAATTTTAGAACTTTTTTCTATTTCTATAAAAAATGTCATTGAGATTTTGATAGGGATTAGATTGAATATGTAGATCACTTTGGATAGTATGGATACTTTATATACATAAAATAACTGCTTCACAATAGTCAATTGAACAAAAGTTTCTTATTTTAAAAAGTCCTATATTGCTGAAATTTTTTAGGGTATTAATTTTTTGATATTAAAGCAGTGCTGCAATGTTTATTTAGGTTATTTCACACATGCAAGTAAATTCATATTTTTGATGTTGTTAAGTTGCTCTTTACTGAGTTTATAGTAGTTTTACTCCTATCATTAGTTTGTGTCAATGCTTATCCCTACACCCCCTTTAGCAAAGTGTGTCCTCTTGCTTTTAGACCTTTGTCAATCTTATGGGTAAAATGCCACCTCCATGCAAGGATGCTCCTGATAAACTCTTTGTTTATACTATAATAATAAAATTATAGCTAAAATGACACAATTGCTACTGTATGCTAAGCTTAGGCACATTTCTAGATACTATATAATTCTTCACTCTCAATTCTCAGACCTACCTTTGAGGTAAATACTTTTTAATTCTTATTTTACAGAGGAGAAAACTGAGACTAAAAGATAGGATAATCTCCCCAAGATCATTAGAAGAAAAGATAGCCCTGAAATACAGCAAATATGACTTCAGGGTATGTATGTGTTCTTCTTGGGGTGATGCAAACCCAGGTAATAATTCTAGGTATAATTTTAAAATATGAATGGCCTTCTTTATGGTATAAATAAGGTAAATATAGCAGTTAGTATTCTTTCTTCCTTTAGCAATCAAATGCATTATTAGAAGCCATTAGAACACCCATATTGTATTAATTTTGGGAGGCTGCTGTAACAAATAACTATAAAACAGAGTTTTAAAATGACTGAAATTTATCCTCTTATTCTTCTGGAGGCCAGAAGTCTGAAGTCAAGGTATCAGGAGGGCCACACTTGAAGGTTCCAGTGGTAATTCATTCCTTATCATTCAGCTTCTCATGCTGTTGGCACCTCTTGATTTATGGTTGCATCACTGTGATTGTCTCCATGGTCACAGTGCTTCTTCTTTTGTATGTCTTCTTGATACATCTCTGTTCTCCCTCTGCCCCATCTTATAAGTTTACTTGTGATTCATGTAGGACTCACTTTGATTGCCCAGGTTAAACTCCTCTTTTCAAGATCTTTAATCAGTCTTCTTTAGTTATAATGTACTGTTCATTCTTTGTCCATAATAGTCACAAGTTCTTGGGATTAAGACATGGACAAATTTTGGGGGAGGGATGACTTTCAACCCACTAAACACATTTTCCATTCATTTACTTGAAAATATTCCTGAAAGGCCCACTTTGTGGCAGACATTATTTATGGGCTGGATAAAAACCAGTCAGTAGAACAGATATTAAGTCTGCCCTCACAGTGCTTATGTTTTAGCTGAATGAACCAAATGCTGTGATAAATAAAGGAGTAAATATATGAAGTGTGATCAGATGAGAAATGCTGTGGGAAAAGGCAGAGAAAAAGGAAGAGGTGCTGTGGGAAAAGGGTGGGAATTTCAAATGTGGACCTATGAGAAGATGGCTGGAGCTAACAAATGACTTCCCCCCAAAGATATTGGGTTTTAATCTCCAGAACATATAGATGTCACCTTACATGGCAAAGTCTTCCCTGACAAGAGTAAATTAAAGATTTAAAGATGGGGAGATCATCCTGGATTATCCAGTGGACCCTCTGTTTTATAACTGATGTATCTGTAGCAGAGAAACAGAGAAGATTCTTCACAGGCAGAGAGCAGGCAGTATGACTCAGGAGGCAGAGCTTTGAGGTACACACAGATCCAGCTTTCATCAGAAACTGGGAGGGGTAAAAAGGGGTTCTCCCCAAAGACTTTAGGAGTGTGGCTCTGTCAACACCTTGACTTTGGCCCATTGACTTGGAATTTCTGCCTTCCAGAATTGCAAGAGAATGGATATCTTTTTTTTTTGTTTTAAGACCCACAGTTTTTGGTGGTGTGTTACAGCAGCAACAGAATACTATTGATGGCACAAATTCTGTAAGGATGTGAAGGAGCAAGCCACATGTAAATCTAGAGAATGAGAACTCCTGGCAGGGAGAGGCTTCATAGCCCTCAGCCTTGAGATGGAAGCATGCTTGATGTGATTGAGGAAAATTGAAGGGGGCACTGAGGCTTCATTGCAATGAGCAGGGAAACAAAGAAAATGAGAGGTCAGAGGACTTGAAGATTTGGTCTTGAGGTTCAGTTTTTCTTCCTGTGAGATGAGAAGTCACTGAAAGATTTTGAGCACAGGGACGACAGAATCTGACCTGTACTATGAGCAACTCTCAATTCCTATTGAAAGGAATCAGGATCATTCTGTCTGTCTGTCTGCAGTATTGATAATAGACTATAGGGGGCTAAGGGTAGTAATGGGAACCAATTACAAAGCTAATGATTGTGTTCAGTAGGCAGTTGATGCAATGGTCTAAAGTTTATAGACAATGCATATTTCTAAGTCTTGTGATATAGAAATATGCTTTAAACATTTCATCATAGGAAACAGGACACACACACACACACACACACACCACACACACACACACATTCCATATTCAACTTTATCCAAGAAGCAGTTAGTTTTCCTAATAGGAAATACTTTACACATATGAAGGGTGATAACATTTAACTGAAAGGTAGCTACAAATGCTTCAACTATAATTCTCTGATTAAAAATCAGATGCTTTGCAAATGATGTTAGAAGAGGATTTTCATGGAATGAACTTACTGGCTTTTTAATGAGTGCAATGGCTATGTGAATAAATTATGTGTGGGTTTAGTTGTATTGAACATATACAGATTGGTAAACTATTTTAGGGGCTTCCCTGGTGGCTCAGACAGTAAAGAATCTGCCTGCAATGAGGGAGACGTGGTTTTAATCTCTGAGTCAGGAATATCCCATGGAGAAGGGAACAGCTACTCACTCCAGTACTCTTGCTTGGAAAATTCCATGGACAGAGGAGCCTGGTGGGCTACAGTCCATGGAGTCACAAAAAGTCCCGTACAACTGAGGAACTAAGACTAACACAATCGATGTTAGACTTGCCATCACTGCTTGTATAGGATAACAATCAGGGAGGCTTTTTACTAATCACATTTTGGAATGCCACTTGTGGCATGATTCTAATGCAGTCATCCTACTTTTGAATGCTTATGAACATTAGAATATGTTGGTTGGCTCTGTCAAATATTAAACCAATTGACTCTTGCTCAACAAAGTAATGTTGAGCAAGAATATCTTTCATACAAAAAGTATTTTCTTAATCTCAAAAAACAGAACTGAGGCTTCATCAAGCTGACAGGAACAGGTTGTATGATGGGTTTTGTACCTCCTTATTAATACGGATTTGGCTTACAAATGGCAGTATATGTGGTAGAACTGAGCCTGGGTTTTGTTTTCACTGAAAACCGAATAGTGGAAATATAAGATAGGACATATTGTTAATCTTCTTCAGAAGCAATTTAGATTTCAAGAGAGAATTTCAATGAAGGTTTGATAGCAAAAATTTCCATGTTGAAAATATGCAGACTACTTTGGACTAAAAGGGTTCTCCTACTCAGTTAAAAAATGTAGAGTCAGAATTATTTTATTTCTCTTTGTTACCTGGATATTCACATGTTTTCTGTTATCTCTCAGAGGTAACAGGATCACTATGATCACTATCTAAATGATTTTTCTGAAGCACATTTTGTGTTTCCTTCTTGCTAAACAGCACTCTTTACACTTTATAGCATATAAAATATAAAAGCATGGACAAATCTTCCTTCTCTTAGACCTGATATGATAATGATCTAGAAAGAATAAATATATCACAAAGCATTAAAAAATGTTTTATGGTCAAAAAGTTGACCCAAGCACTTATTAATTATAGTATATCATGAAATAAATAAACAATGAAAAAATAAAATGTTAATTCCAAACTCCATAAATATACAATTATTATTTTTCCTTGTTTTTTAAAAGAGGCATAGATGATTTAAATATCATATTAGTTTCAGATGTATAGCAAAGTGATTCAGATATACATATATATTTTTATATTTATATTCCTTTTTAAAATTCTTTTCCATTATGGTTTATCACAAGATATTGAATACAGTTCCTTGCTGATCACAGAATAAATTCTAACCACTGCTTGATCTTTCTTACTACATGCATTTGAATCTGAAATAATGAAATGAAGTTCATAGGAGAATGGGAAAGTCGACCTTCTCTGCACATGCAGAATAAATTCTATTAGTCCTCTTTTGCTTTACTTGGGAGCTCATTGTACATATAGGCTATTAATCAGTATATTTTACATTTATGATATTTTAAGTTAATAACTCTAATAATATACCCCATTTACAATTTCCTACTTTATTTACAGAAATTGTTTAATCCTTAAGACATCCTATAAGACTTAGTATTTTTTTTTCCACAGGAAGGAATTTGGGTTAAGGTTAGATAAATAACTCACCCAGGTCCACATAACTAGAAAGTGGTAAAGCAAAAGCTATACCAATATCCAATGAAATGTATCTTCATGCTCATCTCATTAAGTCATAGTGGCTAATTACAATAACTCTGAGAAATGGACAGAGAAGTTGCTAATATTCATAATTCACATGCAAAGAAAATAATACCTTGTCCAAGATGACAGAACTAGTTAATAGTAAACTAGCCTTTAACCAAAACTTTAGACTTGCTGAGTGATTCTCCTTTTAGACCCTTCAGTGTCCCAGTTTATGATGTACACTTTTGCTTTTCTTGCCATCTCAAGGTAAAAACACTTCAAAATCTTCCCTTTAATTCCTATTCATGAATATTACAAGTAAAATGATGTTTAAATGTCTGATTAGATAATGAAATCTCATGGCTTACTTTCTTACTCATTTTATCTTTTCGAGCCTTGCAAATTTGAGAAAATCTATTAGATAAATACATTGAGTAAAATCATTTTAATATAGTTTCATTTAATAAAATCATTTAATATAGTTTAAAACAGGCTTCCTTCATAGCTCACTTACTAAAGAATCTGACTGTAATGCAGCAGACCTAGGTTCTATTCTTGGGGCAGGAAGATCCCCTGGAGAAGGAAAGGACAACCTACCCCAGTATTCTTGTCTGGAGAATCCCATGGACAGAGGAGTCTGGCAGTCTACAGTACATGGGGTCGCAAGAGTAGGAGATGACTTAGTGACTAAACCACCTTAAAACAGGAATTGTTTTTATTTAACAAATGAGAGAATTAGTTCTATTCAACTTTTATTTTACTCTATTGTGAATTCTCTAAAATGTCCCTAATTTCTCTAAGGAACTTGGTTTACAGATGGTGTATTTTGCTTTATATAATCACACATAATTAAAAGGATGCATTGGTTTCTTTTCTAGAGAGCTCTCTAAGGTCTAAAGTAAACTTTATCTCATTTACAGTGTGGAAACATACTGCCTACCACATTGTTCCACAAAATGCTCTCATGAATGAAATTAAAAACCTCAACCCAATTTCTCATAATTGTGATAGTTTATTACTTTCTGGAAATTATTTGGAAAGTATCTAAATTAACTCTAATTTGTATTTAATTGATAAAGAAAGAAATAAAGCAGGAGAGGAAGGAGAGGAGAAAGAAGAAAAACACAAATAGAAGAGAAAGAGAAATAGAAGGGGAAATATGTGTATATATATCTACATATGTATACCTACATATATGTGTATATGAAAATACATGTAATGTTTGTAAGTGAAACTAATACAGTATGTATTAAGTACTAATACAGTATGTGTTATGTATTAAGTAAAAAGATGTCCTTTTCATTATAAGGGACTGGAATGAAAAGTAGGAAGTCAAGAAACACCTGGAATAACAGGCAAATTTGGCCTTGAAGTACAGAATGAAGCAGGGCAAAGACTATTAGAGTTTTGCCAAAATAATGCGCTGGTCATAGCAAACACCCTCTTCCAACAACAAAAGAGAAGACTCTACACATGGACATCACCAGATGGTCAACACTGAAATCAGATTGATTATATTCTTTGCAGCCAAAAATGGTCTACACAGTCAGCAAAAACAAGACTGGGAGCTGACTGTGGATCAGATCATGAACTCCTTATTGCCAAATACAGACTTAGATTGAATAAAGTAGGGAAAACCACTAGACCATTCAGGTATGACCTAAATCAAATCCCTTATGATTATACAGTGGAAGTGGGAAATAGATTTAAGGGACTAGATCTGATAGACACAGTGCCTGATGAACTATGGACAAAGGTTCGTGACATTGTACAGGAGACATGGAGCGAGACCATCCCCAAGAAAAAGAAATGCAAAAAAGCAAAATGGCTGTCTAGAGAGGCCTTACAAATAGCTGTGGAAGAAGATAAGCAAAGGAGAAAAGGAAAGATATACCAATTTGAATGCAGAGTTCCAAAGAGTAGCAAGGAGAGAAAAGAAAGCCTTCCTCAGTGATCAGTGAAAAGAAATAGAAGAAAACAATAGAATGGGAAAGAATAGAGATCTCTTCAAGAAAATTAGAGATACCAAGGGAATATTTCATGCAAAGATGGGCTTGATAAAGGACAGAAATGGTATGACCTAATAGAAGCAGGAGATATTAAGAAGAGGTGGTAAGAATACACAGGAGAACTGTACCAAAAAAGATCTTCATGACCCAGATAATCACAATGGTGTGATCACTCAACTAGAGCCAGACATCCAGGAATGTGAAGTCAAGTGAGCCTTAGGAAGCATCACTATGAACAAAGCTAGTGGAGGTGGTGGAATTCCAGTTGAGCTATTTCAAATCTTGAAAGATGATGCTGTGAAAGCGCTGCACTCAACATGCTAGCACATTTGGAAAACTCAGCAGTGGCCACAGGACTGGAAAAGGTCAGTTTTCATTCCAATCCCAAAGAAAGGCAATGCCAAAGAATGCTCAAACTACCGCACAATTGCACTCATCTCACATGCTAGTAAAGTAATGCTCAAAATTCTCCAAGCCAGGCTTCAGCAATACGTGAACCATGAACTTCCTGATGTTCAAGCTGGTTTTAGAAAAGGCAGAGGAACCAGAGATCAAATTGCCAACATCTGCTGGATCATGGAAAAAGCAAGAGAGTTCCAGAAAAACATCTATTTCTACTGTATTGACTATGGCAAAGCCTTTGACTGTGTGGATCACAATCAACTGTGGAACATTCTGAAAGAGATGGGAATACCAGACCACCTAACCTGCCTCTTGAGAAACCTGTATACAGGTCAGGAACCAACAGTTAAAGCTGGACATGGAATAAAAGACTGGTTCCAAATAGCAAAAGTAGTACGTCAAGGCTGTATATTATCACCCTGCTTATTTAACTTATATGCATGTGAGTTTGAGTGAACTCTGGGAGTTGGTGATGGACAGGGAGGCCTGGCGTGCTGTGGTTCATGGAGTCTTAAAGAGTCAGAAGTGACTGAACTGAACTGAACTGAGAGTATACCTTGAGAAATGCTGGGCTGGAAGAAACACAAGCTAGAATCAAGATTGCCGGGAGAAATATAAAGAGCCTGAGATATGCAGATGACACCACCCTTATGGCAGAAAGTGGAAGAACTAAACAGCCTCTTGATGAAAGTGAAAGAAGAGAGTGAAAAAGTTGGCTTAAAGCTCAACATTCAGATAACTAATATCATGGCATCCGGTCCCATCACTTCATGGCAAATAGATGGGGAAACAATGGAAACAGTGGCTGATTTTACTTTTCTAGGCTCCAAAATTACTGCAGATGGTGATTGCAGCCATGAAATTAAAAGATGCTTACTCCTTGAAAGGAAAGTTATGAACAACATAGATAGCATATTAAAAGTGGAAACTTTACTTTATCAACAAAGGTCTGTCTAGTCAAGGCTATGGTTTTTTCAGTGGTCATGTATGGATGTGAGATTTGAACTATGAAGAAAGCTGAGCTCTGAATAATTGATGCTTTTGAGCTGTGGTGTTGGAGAAGACTCTTGAGAGTCCCTTGGACTGCAAGGAGATCCAACCAGTCCATCCTAAAGGAGATCAGTCCTAGGTGTTCATTGGAAGGACTGATGTTGAAGCTGAAACTCCAATACTTTGGCTACCTGATGCGGAGAGCTGACTCATTTAAAAAGACCCTGATGCTGGGAAAGATTGAGGGCAGGAGGAAATGGGCACGACAGTGTATGAGATGATTGGATGGCATCATTGACTCAATGGACATGAATTTGAGTAAACTCTGGGAGTTGGTGATGGACAGGGCCTTACCATGCTGTGGTCCATGGGGTCACAAAGAGTCAGACACGACTGAGTGACTGAACTAACTGAATACAGTATGCATTATATTTTTTATATACTATATAAGTATGCACTGTACACACATACAGACTTCGCAGGTAGCTTAGCTGGTAAGGAACTGCAATGGAGGAGACCCCGGTTCAATTCCTGGATCACAAAGGTTCCCTGGAGAAGGGATAGACTACCTACTCCAGTATTCTTGGGTTTCCCTGGTGGCTCAGTGGTAAAGAATCCACCTGAAATGTGGGAGATCTGGGTTCCATCCGTGGGTTGGGAAGATCCCCTGAAGGAGGGCATGGCAACCCACTCCAGTATTTTTGCTTGGAAAATCCCCAGGGACAGAGGAGCCTCACAGGGTATAGTCCATTGGGATTCAAAGACTTGGACATGACTCAGTGACTGAGTACAGCACATACATACCTATGTCAATATACCTTTTCATGCTGGAAAAGAAGACTTCCTGAGAGATATGTATCATTGCAGTAGTCAGAATTATAAGATGGTCCCCAAGATTTCTGGTCTTCCTCTGAGTTTTGTGGGATGTCACAGTTGTAACAAAGTTATGTTACATGGCAAAGGTGAGGGACTCTGCAAGTATAATTAAGTCAGTTGATTTTGAGTTAATCAAAAGGGAAGATCATCCTAAATGGGCTTGACTTAATCAGATAACTTTCCTTTAGAAAGGAAGGCCATTAATGAAGAGAGATTCTTTTGCTGGCCTTGAAGAAGAAAGTGGTACATTATGAGATGGCCTGTGGGAGAGTCATATGGCCAGGAACTCTGGTTCCCTAAAGGGCCTTGAGCAGCAGATGTCTTACAGCCAGCAAGAAAGGGACCTCAGTCCTACAACCTTGAGAAACTGAATTCTGACAACAATCATGAGAGCTTGGAGGAAGACTTCAAACTCCAGAAAGGATTATAGCCCAGATGACATCTAGATTGCCACCTTATTTGAGCCTCATCAAAGGATCCAGTTAAACTGTTCCTAACTCCTGCCCCACAGAAATGTACAGAAATTGTGCTGTCTGAAGTTACTTCATTTGTGGTAATTTGTTACACAGCAATAAAAAATGCAATGATTTTTTTTCAAAAGTAATATATGCCATATATTCTTATAGAATCACACAGATACTTTAGACTCTAAGTTTGGTAAATATATTACTGTGGTTCTTTCAATTCTAAAATTCTGGACTGCAGGAGGGAAGACTCATAAACTTAAATGCATACAGGATTTACGTTGTGGCACAGAGTGTGAAGCAGTCATAGAATAAAATAGGAGCTCCCTTCTCTCATTGATACCACTGTAGACATCCTGCCGGCCTAACTAGAGTTTTAAAAAGCACTCTTACAGGTCAAATGAAATCACTAGAAACATTCTAGGACTATATAAGTCTTGTGGACCAGAGATTGAGGCCCTGCTTTAGGATTACCCACTGAGGAAAATGATTTATAGATGATGGCTTTCTGTGTTCCATATTTGGAAAACAAAATTTGAAACACTATAGTCCTTTTCTGCTAAGAGATTAAGAAATCTGATATACAAATATTTATTAACTGTCTCCCAGTGGTCACTGTCCTAGATACTGGAGAAAACTATTTGAATAAGCTCTATTCTCAGGAAACTCACAGTACACTAGGGATATAGATATTTAGGCGAATAAGTAACAATTGAGAATATATAATTGAATGTGTCCAAGATGTATACCCATTGTAGGAATGTTTTTATTAGACATTGAGGTATTTTTTATTAGACACAATAACTTTACATGAATAAAAAGTAAGGTAATGATTTTATTCATTTAATGCTTTAATTCAAATAGCTCCAATATCTTCAGCATTTTTATGGAGGGAGACCCACATTATCAAAGTCATTCATAGTTAAAATACTGATCAAGTTATAAATGGAAAAAAAGAACTAACATTTTATAATTCCTAGCCGATTAGCTATAATTCTCTTCACAAATTCACTTGAATTTCCTGATAGTGTTGGCAAAGGATGAAACAGTCACCTCAATTGAAATCATGAAGACAACTTCCTCTGTGAAACTCAAATATCTATATATATATTTTTTTGTCTCCTAGAACTATTTTTATATTGTTTGGATTCATCCTAATTCAGTTGTGTGTCTAGGATTCCTGGTATACAATTAATACATTTAATAAATTTATTTTAATGAGTTAAATGATATTACAGCTCTCTAGCAATTTTGCCCAAAGTCTTACTGGTTTTGAAAACAGTCTGATTACTATAACGATGTGATGATGTCAAGTTAAAAGAGATTCTTAAAAGTTTTTAAATCTAAATTCAAGAATTATTATAAAGCTCTGTTAATTTACTAATATTTAATAAGTACTAAATTACTATGTGCATATGACTGAGAGCTAGGTATTATAAATGGTAATGCATGATTTTTTTCTCTTTATCAAATAATTTCTTTTAAAGAATGTATTTTGCCTATGCACTGGATCTAAAAGCCTCATTACTGATTATACACTGATTGTATATTGTTGTGTGCATTACTGTGGTTACTGTGAATGCATTATAAATTGCTCTTCCAGGAGAATGCCAGGACCTTAAAATG
This sequence comes from Tragelaphus eurycerus, assembly GCA_935064755.1. Classification (NCBI taxonomy): domain Eukaryota; kingdom Metazoa; phylum Chordata; class Mammalia; order Artiodactyla; family Bovidae; genus Tragelaphus; species Tragelaphus eurycerus. The sequence continues at coordinate 17,504,845 of CAKXYN010000041.1, forward strand.
TAGAGAAACACCATTACAATTTTTAAAGAGTCATGTGATGATCTCTACTGAATAAACAGACTGTGCATTTAAAACTTGTATAAATATATGACATATGTAATCTTAACTTCTTTAGTTTCTTCTTCTTGAGTAAATGATGCAACTGGGTTATAATATATTTTTGGCCTTTTTTTGCTCTGACACATAATTTCTAGACCTTCCTTTTATTTTGAAATGCTTCTTAAATAATGATAAGAACCTTCCAGGATGCTGCATCCCTAGAATATATATTCTTTTCTGTTCTCTCCATTCTACCTGTTGCCCAAGTGACAAGAAAAGTGAAAGACACAACAAAATGAATAGAAAGGTAGAGAAGCATAAAAACAAATGTAGACAGGGGAAAAACACACACATAAGAATAGAAAACAACAGGCTAAAGGAGTTAGAAGCGGTTAGAGTAATGCATGTAAAGAAAGATAGAAACAGGAAATGAAGCATGCCATTTATGTAAATACAGGCTCATGATGGACAGGGAGGCCTGGCATGCTGCGATTCATGGGTTCGCAACGAGTCGGACACGACTGAGTAACTGAATTGAACTGAACACTCCAAGGGTGGCTTACTTATGTGCTCTGGTTTCTTCTCAAATGACTAGTATTAATACAAATTACTCTCTATCAGTAGTACCAAGAGATACAATAGTATGGATAGATAGGTGGTCTCAGCCCGTGACTGAGCACTTTAAGTTAGGTTTGAAAGATCTGAGGAGGGATGAGGAACAGTTGTTACGAGCAGTTTAGATAATCACAAGTTTGTTTAAGATGGACCCATGAGAATTTACTGAGAAAAATGTCCTTCTTTTATGAGAAACCCTAACCCAATGCATTACCTCCTGAGCTGACTTCTTACTATTCCTTTGTTCCCTGCACTAAACCCTCAGAACTGAAAGACTGCTGGGAGGATGACAATCAAAAAGATGTGCCAAGAATAATGGTTCTTAAATATTCTTCATTAGAATCCTTTGGAGGATTCTAATAAATAAATGTTAAACATTTATTGGAAGCATTGATGCTGAAGCTGAAGCTCCAATACTTTGGCCACATGATGGTAAGAGCTGACTCATGGGAAAAGACCTTATTGCTGGGAAAGCTTGAGGGCAGGAGAAGAGGGTGACAGAGGATGAGATGTTTGGATAGCATCACTGACTCAACTGACATAAGTTTGAGAAAACTATGGGAGATGGTGAAGGACAGGGAAGCCTGATGTGCTGCAGTCCTTGAGGTCACAAAGAGTTGGATATGACTGAGTGACTAAACAATTTTCTCCTGAAACAATTCACCCTCTCACAATCCAAATTTTTTTGTAATTTTTTTCTTGTAAAGTTCACCAATGACTTTACGGTGCTAAATCCAATGACCCTCATATTAACCCATCAATATCTTTAGACATTCATCTGCTGCTTCCTTGAACTTTTTTCTTCATCTAGCTTCAGTGACTCAATCCATGCTTCCATTTTCCCTTATAACTCATTGATCACTGTTTTCAATTTTTTTCACTTGTCCCTTCTCTTTGCTCCAAACTTTGAAAGTTGATGTGCTCCAGGGCTCACTAGTAAGACCCCTTCTCTTTGTCTTTTGCTTTCACCCAGGTCTTATCTTTAAAGACCATTTTAATTCCTATGAGATCCAGTATTATATCTTTCACTTGGATGTCTTATTGTTCAATATCAACAGTTACAGCAAACTTAATATGTCCAGTCCAAACTCCTGTTTTCCTCTCTGCTCCTGAACTTGATTTTACCTTTGGTAAATGGCAAATCCAGTTTCCCAGTTCTCTATGTCAAAAGCTTTGGAGTCCTTGACTCTTCTCTTTTATACCTCACATCTAATTTTTCAGCAAACACTTGGTATCCATATTCAAAAATTTCAGAATATGACTAAATCTTACCACCTCCATTGCTGACTTCCTGGTACAAGCTGCCCTATTCTCCCATCTCAGTAGCCTTCTAAGTGTTCTTATCTCTGCTTTTGCTTCCTGCCTATTCTTAGCAAGTAACCAAAGTGCTTCTTGAAAACGTCAATCAAACTGCACCTCTCCTAACCATCTAACTCAGAATAAAACCAACATCTTTTGGCTTATAAGACCCTCATCTCTTATTCTTCTCATACCCTTGCTTATTCCCAAAACTTTCCACTGATTCTTTGCTTCTCTTAGTCATACCATCCAGGGTCCTATCTCAGGACATTGCACTTGCTGTTCCCTCTGCCTGGGATGCTTTCCCTCAGACATCTGCATGATTTCAACTTTGTTCAGTTCACCTTTCCAGTGAACATTCCAATGGAAATTTTAATTAAAACTGCAAACTTCTTTCTTTCCCCAGCACTCTTTCTCTCTTTCCATGTTGGATTTTCTCCATAGTGCCCATCATCATTTAATGTACAGATATCTTACATAACTTATTGTATCTTTATCAATAGAATGTAAACTCCTTAAGAACATACATTTTATTTTGTCTTATTCACTCTGTGTATTTAGCACCTTTGAAATTGCCTGGTATGGCATTTCATGTTATAATTTCATGTTTTTCATGTTAGAATTCTTAATTAAGTGAAACAAAAGGAAATTCTGGGAACATAAAGATTTATAAAAAACATTTAATGGAGAATTATCTGGTGGACTAGTGGTTAGGACTTGGCACTTTCTCACTCTTGTGGGCCTGTGTTCAATCCCTGGTCAGGGAAATAAGATCCCACAAGCCATGTGGTGTGGCAAAAAAAAAAAAAAAAAAAATGAGTGCACCTAATGGCACTCCAAAGAGTTTCTATATGCCTTCATGTTGTGTTTTCAGTTACACAAAAGTGTTGTAGGTTACACAGAAATATGCCAACTGAAACTTAAAAAAGAATGTGCAATGCCTTTTAGAATCCATCACAATTATTTCCTACTGGGCTTAATTTCAGAACCCAGTCAGTTAGTTAGTTCAGTCGCTCATTCGTGTCTGACTCTTTGTGACCCCATGGACCGCAGTACACCAGGCCTCCCTGTCCATAACCAACTCCTGGAGATCTCACAAACCCATGTCCATTGAGTCGATGATGCCATCCAACCCTCTCATCCTCTGTCCATCCAACCCTCTCATCCTCTGTCTTCCCCTTCTCCTCCTGCCCTTAATCTTTTCCAGCATCAGGGTCTTTTCCAGTGAGTCAGCTCTTTGCATCAGGTGGCCAAAGTATTGGAGTTTCAGCTTCAACATCGGTCCTATAAATGAACACCCAGGACTGATCTCCTTTAGGATGGACTGGTTGGATCTCCTTGCAGTCCAAGGGACTCTCAAGAATCTTCTCCAACACGACAGTTCAAAAGCATCAATTCTTCGGTGCTCAACTTTCTTTATAGCCCAACTCTCACATCCATACATGACCCCAGGAAAAACCATAGCCTTGACTAGATGGACCCTTGTTGGCAAAGTAATGTCTCTGCTGTTGAATATGCTGTTTAGGTTGGTCATAACTTTCCTGCCAAGGAGTAAGCATCTTTTAATTTCATGGCTGCAATCACCATCTGCAGTGATTTTGGAGCCCAGAAAAATAAGGCCTGACACAGTTTCCACCGTTTCCCCATCTATCTGCCATGAAGTGATGGGACCAGATGCCATGGTCTTCCTTTTCTGAATGTTGAGCTTTAAGCCAACTTTTTCACTCTCCTCTTTGACTTTTATCAAGAGGCTCTTTAGTTCTTCTTCACTTTCTGCCTTAAGGGTGGTGTCATCTGCACATCTGGGGCTCTTGATATTTCTCCCGGCAATCTTGATTCTCGCTTGTGCTTCTTCCAGCCCAGCATTTCTCATGATGTACTCTGCATATAAGTTAAATAAACAGGGTGATAATATACAGCCTTGACGAACTCCTTTTCCTATTTGGAACCAGTCTGTTGTTCCATGTCCCATTCTAACTGTTGCTTCCTGACCTGCATACAGGTTTCTCAATAAGGAGGTCAGGTGGTCTGGTATTCCCTTGTCTTGAAGAATTTTCCACAGTTTATTGTGATCCACACAGTTAAAGGCTTTGGAATAGTCAATAAAGCAGAAATAGATGTTTTTCTGGAACTCTCTTGCTTTTTCCATGATCCAGCAGATGTTGGCAATTTAATCTCTGGTTTCTCTGCCTTTTCTAAAACCAGTTTGAACATCTGGAAGTTCACATTTCATGTATTGCTGAAGCCTGGCTTGGAGAAGTTTAAGTATTACTTTACTAGCACGTGAGATGAGTGCAATTGTGTGGTAGTTTGAGCATTCTTTGGCATTGCCTTTCTTTGGGATAGGAATGAAAACTGACCTTTTACAATCCTGTGGCCACTGCTGAGTTTTCCATATTTGCTGGCATATTGAGTGCAGCACTTTCACAGCGTTATCTTTCTGGATTTGCAATAGCTCAACTGGAATTCCATCACCTCCACTAGTTTTGTTCGTAGTGATGCTTCCTAAGGCCCACTTGACTTCACATTCCAGGATGTCTAGCTCTAGGTCAGTGATCACACCATCGTGATTATCTGAACCCAGAGCTATTGTCAAACTTTAAAATTTTTTTGTCTTTTATCTGGGGATCATAGTGTAACATATTTATTTATTTTGTGTGTGTAAAAAAATGCCTCTAAAACTTTTTCATCGTTATACTCTGGAGGTCTTCTTCATCAAAATTTTATAACTTAATTCCTGCTTAATTCAGGTAAGCCCAGCTGAACTTGCCATCTATTTAAGAACTAATTAAAAATATTTTTGAGATGATATTTTTCACAAGGCTCCAAAAGGTGACCAGAAGTTTCCAGTGCTGTATATTAAGGGTTTCTGTGACTCAGACACAGATGATTTTATTATAGTATGGCTTTGGGGGGCTGTATGAACAGCTGGGAGCTAGTTGGTCAGTGCTGATTTGCCAGGTGTAAAAAACTGCTTTGTTGATGCTGTTATCAGCATGTCCTTGATTGTATAATGCAACTGAGATCATATTCAGGTCATGGGGATGGTTTCATCTTGTCTGTATAGTAGGGGCATTTATACCTGACTGGGGAAACTTATGCCACTGTTTGTTGGGTTCATGAAAGTTAGTAAGAGGTAGCAAGGTTGAAAGATGACTTTTATTACATCTTTTATTTAAGTTGCTCAAACCATATTAGGAAACTGGCTTTCTTCAGGAACTTTTACTATTTAAGTCTGTAAATAGTTTCTGAGTGTGGATCTGAAGAAAGTAAATTTGGTAATTTTTATAATCATTTTTTTCCTCATGAATCAACAAAAATATTGCAAGAGAAGATGCAAACTTCTCAAATTTAGCTACCAAGGGGAAAATGGAGCAGCTGACACTATGTTGCCTTGCCATAAACACAAATATAAAAGAACAACCAATTTAAAAAATGAGTGACCTGCCTAAACTGCCATTTTTAGCTTTATGAAGAGTGGGGGACTGGTTATGAAGATAAAATTTTGTCAGTTTGTTTTTCATTCTGTTTAATGATTCTTGATTCTTCTCTTTCTGAAAAACATCTACTTGTGTTTCATTGTCTTTCAATGTGTGAGTCATAACAAACTGTGGACAATTCTTCAAGAGATGTCTTACCAGACCATTTTTCTTGTCTCTTGAGAAACCTGTATGTGGGTCAAGAAGCAACAGTTAGAACCTTATATGGAGCAAATAACTGGTTCAAAATTGAGGAAGGTGTCCAACAAGACTATATATTGTCACCCTGTTTTTTTTTTTTTTTTTTTTTTTTAAATTTGTACACAGAGCACATAAAGCAAAATGCTGGGCTGGATGAGTTACAAGCTAGAATTAAGATTGCTGGGAGAAATATCAACAATCTTAGATACACAGATGATACCACCACCCTAATGGCAGAAAGTGAAGAGGAACAAAAGAGTCTCTTGATGAGGGCAAAAGAAGAGAGTGAAAAAACCAGCTTAAAACTTAGCGTTAAAAATACTAAGATCATGACATTGGCCCTATCACTTCATGGTAAATAGAAGGGGAAAATGTGGAAGCAATGATAGATTTATTTTCCTTGGGATTTAAAATCACTGTGTATGGTGACTGCGGTCATGAAATTAAGGGATGATTGCTTCTTGGAAGGAAAGCTATGACAAAGACAATGAATTAAAAAGCAAAGACATTACTTGCTGACAAAGGTCCTTATGTCAAGGCTGTGGTCTTTACAGTGGTCATGTATGGAAGTGAGAGTTGGGCCATAAAGAAGGCAGAGCACCAAGGAACTGATGCTTTTGAACTGTGGTGTTGGAAAAGACTTTTGAGCATCCCTTGGACAAGATCAAACCAGTCAATCCTAAAAGAAATCAACCCTAAGTATTTATTGGAAGGACTGTTGCTGAAGCTGAAGCTCCAGTATTTTGGCCACCTGATTGAAAGATCTGACTCCTTGGAAAAGACCCTGATGCTGGGAAAGATTGAAGGCAAGAGGGGTAGAAGGTGACAGAGGATGAGATGTTTAGATGGCATCACCAATTCAATGGATGTGAACTTGGGGACACTCTGTTAAATAGTGAAGGACAGGGAAGCCTGGTGTGCTGCAATTCTTGGGGTCACAAAGAGTCAGACATGACTTGACTGAACAATGATAACAACAACATTGATTCTTGTAGTATATGCCATCTTTTTGATATACAAATAAATCTATCAGAGATAAAGTAAACTTTTAAAAATATTTATTTATTTATTTTTGACTATATTGTGTCTTTGTTGATGCACATTTCTTTCTCTACATGTGATGAGTGGCCATCTCATTGTGGTGGCTTCTCTTGTTGCAGAGCATGTGCTCTAGAGTTCAGGCTCTGCAGTTGTGGTACATGGGCTCAGTTACTTTGTGGCATGTGTGATCTCTTTGGACCAGAGATTGAACCCATGTCCCTTGCATTGGCAGGCAGATTCCTAACCGCTGGACCAAAAGGAAAGTCCTTAGGTGAACTCTTTAAAGAATAATTTTTTAAAAAGTATCTTCATTGATGTCTAGTTGACTTATAATGTACAGCAAAATTAGTCAGTTATGCATACACGTATATTCATTCATTTTTAGACTCTTTTCCCCATAGGCCATTGCAGAGTATTGAACAAAGTTTCTTGTGCGATACCTTGGTTATCTAATTTACATATAGTGGTGTGTATACGGAGAAGGAAAATATTCTTTCCTGGGAAATTCCATGGACTGAGGAACCTGGAGGTCTACGGCCCATGGGGCCACAAAAGTTGGACATGACTTAGTGACTAAATCACCATCAGTATGTATATGTCCATCCCATTCTCCCAGTTCACCCCCCATCCTTTACACCCTCATAGCCATAAGTTTGTTTTCTAAATCTATAACTCTATTTCTGTTTTATAGATAAATTCATTTGTAGCTTTTTTTTAAAAATTCCACATATAAGTGATATCATATGGTGATTGTCTTTCTCTGTCTGATTTGCTTTACTCAATAGTCATATTGAGTCCATCCATGTTGTTGCAAATGGCATTATTTTGTTCTTTATAACTGAGTAATATTCTATTTTACATATGTGCCACATTTCCTTTATTCATTCTTCTGTTGATGAATGTTTACTATGGATAACAGTATGGAGGTTCCTTAAAAATCTAAGAATAAATACCATGTGATCCAGCAATCTCACTACTGGGCATATATCAGGAGAAAATCATAATTCAAGAAGATACATGCACCCCAGTATTCAGTGCCATACTATTTATAATAACCAGGACGTGGAAGCAAATTGCAACATCTTAAATGTATATCATCATTTAAAAAGTGGAATTTTAGTCCCTGGCACAATAATTATTTATTTGTTTGCTTCCATTCTTATCTTTATGCTTTACTCCCTTTTTTTCTGATCTAAAAATGCTTGAACCAAATTAATTTTTCTCATTAAATTGTTGCCTTCTTGTTACTTCCTTATTTTTATTGACATTGCTGTTCTCTATGTTATTTATGTAAAAAATTTTAAAGTTGCTTTGATTCCTTTTTTTTTCCCTATGACCTTTTCTTCTAATTTGAAATCAAGATGATCCAATGTGTGTGTGTGTTGTGCTAAGTCGCTTTCAGATCAGATCAGATCAGATCAGTTGCTCAGTTGTGTCCGACTCTTCGTGACCCCATGAATCGCAGCACGCCAGGCCTCCCTGTCCATCACCAACTCCCGGAGGTCACTCAGACTCACATCCATCGAGTCCGTGATGCCATCCAGCCATCTCATCCTCTGTTGTCCCCTTCTCCTCCTGCCCCCAATCCCTCCCAGCATCAGAGTCTTCTCCAATGAGTCAACTCTTCGCATGAGGTGGCCAACCTTTTGTGATCCTATGGACATAGCCCATCAGGCTCCTTTGTCCATAGGATTCTCCAGGCAAGAATACTAGAGTGGGTTGCTTTGTCCTCCTCCATGGGATCTTTCTAACCCAGAGACTGAATTCACATCTCTTATGTCTCCTGCATTGGCAGATGGGTTCTTTGCAACTAGTGCTACCTGGGAAGCCCAAGATGATCCAGTTTACCAACTAACCCTCTACAAGAGAGCATCTTGTACTTTTTGCTTTCTTTCTAATCTCATTAGCAAGTGCCTGGCTTCAGTTTCATGACTTTTCAACAAGCCTGTTGCTATAATCTCTAAACTGATCTTTTGCCTTTACTTTTCCCTCATCTCTGATTCTTCTATATCACAAGCTTAATATCAGATCAGATCAGATCAGTCACTCAGTCGTGTCCGACTCTTTGCGACCCCATGAACCGCAGCACGCCAGGCCTCCCTATCCATCACCAGCTCTCGGAGGTCACCCAGACTCACATTCATCGAGTCAGTGATGCCATCCAGCCATCTCATCCTCTGTCGTCCCCTTCTCCTCCTGCCCTCAATCCCTCCCAGCATCAGAGTCTTCTCCAATGAGTCAACTCTTCACATGAGGTGGCCAAAATACTGGAGTTTCAGCTTGAGCATCATTCCTTCCAAAGAAATCCCAGGTCTGATCTCCCTCAGAATGGACCGGTTGGATCTCCTTGCAGTCCAAGGGACTCTCAAGAGTCTTCTCCAACACCACAGTTCAAAAGCATCAATTCTTCGGCGCTCAGCCTTCTTCACAGTCCAGCTCTCACATCCATACATGACCACAGGAAAGACCATAGCCTTGACTAGGCGAACCTTTGTTGGCAAAGTGATGTCTCTGCTTTTGAATATGCTATCTAGGTTGGCCATAACCTTCCTTCCAAGGAGTAAGCGTCTTTTAATTTCATGGCTGCAGTCACCATCTGCAGTGATTTTGGAGCCCAGAAAAATAAAGTCTGACACTGTTTCCACTGTTTCTCCATCTATTTCCCATGTAGTGATGGGACCAGATGCCATGATCTTCGTTTTCTGAATGTTGAGCTTTAAGCCAGCTGTCTCAATCTCCACTTTCACTTTCATCAAGAGGCTTTTTAGTTCCTCTTCACTTTCTGCCATAAGGGTGGTATCATCTGCATATCTGAGGTTATTGATATTTCTCCCAGCAATCTTGATTCCAGCTTGTGTTTCCTCCAGTCCAGCGTTTCTCATGATGTACTCTGCATATAAGTTAAATAAACATGGTGACAATATACAGCCTTGACGTACTCCTTTTCCTATTTGGAACCAGTCTGTTGTTCCATGACCAGTTCTAACTGTTGCTTCCTGACCTGCATACAGATTTCTCAAGAGGCAGATCAGGTGGTCTGGTATTCCCATCTCTCTCAGAATTTTCCACAGTTTATTGTGATCTACACAGTCAAAGGCTTTGGCATAGTCAATAAAGCAGAAATAGATGTTTTTCTGGAACTCTCTTGCTTTTTCCATGATCCAGCGGATGTTGGCAATTTGATCTCTGGTTCCACAAGCTTAATATAGTAGCCATTAATCAAGTACTTTAGTTAAGAGGATGGCACTCCTTGACTGAGTTTTCAGATAGCCTTATTTTTCTCCCAAAATCTATAAAAATTGCTCCATAGTGATTATCTTTCAACTTTTCTAAACATGCTAAAATGCCAAACACTACTTTCATCCTCTTGAGTTAATGAGTTTAGTAAAAATATGCTTATTCCGTGGGGCCTTCCCTGGAGTCTCAGATAGTAAAGAATCTTTCTGCAGTGTTGGAGATCCAGGTTTAATCCTTGTGTTGGGAAGATCACCTGGAAAAGGGAATGGCTACCTACTCCATTATTCTTGCCTAGAGAATGCCATGGACAGAGGAGCCTGGCAGGCTGTAGTCCATGGGGTCCCAAAGAGGTGGATATGACTGAGCAACTACCACTTTTACTTTTTTATACTTATTCGGTATCATTAATTCAAAGCTATCTGCTAGATTTTTACAGGATGCATAAATAGATAGCTTTCCTGCTCTCCAGAAGCATATAGTATTCTAGGAGAGATTAAATATAAAATTAAATAACTATTTAAATTAAAAACATTCTAAATAGGATTCAAACAAATTGCTATAGCTTGACATTATTATGTTTAGCACATATTGTCTGTGCCTGTCACTACTCTGGATATGGGGATATAATGGCAGACAGAACAAAAAACTCACCCTAATGAAACTAATATTCCAAAGACGTTAGAAAGATAATGCATATGTAAATATGTGGACTCCCAGGTGGCTCAGATAATAAAGAATCCATCTGCAAGGCAGGAGACCCAGATTTGATCCCTGGGTCTGGACAATTCTCTGCAGGAGGAAATGGCAACCCACTTCAATATTCTTGCCTGAAAGATCCCATGGACTGAGCACACACACACACAAATATTCAGTATGTTGCCAGATAGTGATGAATTGTAGGGAGACAAATTAACTAGGATAAAGGACAAAAAGTGGGCCAGGGACACTCTTTTAGGAAATGAAGTCTGGAGAGGCCTCTCATAAGAGGGGCTGTGTGACAGAGACCCAGTAAAGTGAGGGAGGGACCATAGGAGGATGGAAGGAAGGGCATGTGGGTTAAGTAAAGGGTGCAAAGGAGCCATGAACCTAAGTGTCCAAAGAACAGCAAAGAGGCAAGTACATGTGGAGATAAGTGGGTTGAGGGGTGAGTGTTGGATGTTTTTGGGAGAAAAGAATGTAGGAATTTAAAGACTGTGTTGAAGGACTTGGGCTTTAAAAAAAATATGTATTCATTTATTTTTGGCTGTGCTGGGTCTTCATTGCTGCTTGGGCTTTTCTCTAATTGAGAGACAAACCTTCATTGAGGTGCACAATCCTCCCAGTGCAGTGGCTTCTCTTGTTATAGAGATGGGCTTTAGTGTTCTCAGGCTTCAGTAGTTGCAACTCTAGAGCATAGGCTCAATAGTTGTGGCCCACAGGCTTAGTTGCTCCTTGGCATGTGAGATCTTTCTAGATCAGGCATCAAACTCATGTCTCATTCATTGGCAGGCAGATTCCTCACCACTGTGCCACCACGGAAGCCCAGGACTTGGACTTTTGTTCTCAGTGTGATGAGATGGTGTTGGAAGGGTCCGAGCAGATGTATCAAATGACCTAGTTTAAATTTTGAACCAATTATTCCAGCGGCTCTGTGCAAAAAAGCTGGGGAAGGAGCGGAACTGGGTGGTCTTTGAGGATGCCCTGGCAGAGTCTAGGCTGGAGAAGATGCTGGCTTAGGCTTGGGTGGTGGCGGAAAGGTGACAAATGCTCCATCCTATCCTTGGTGTATCTGTAAGACAGAGCTGATGAAACTCGCTCAAGCATACTGGATCTGTAGTGTGAAAGAAGAGAAGAATCAGAAATAGGTCCTCATCTTTTTAGAGCAATGGAAGAGGATAATTTGGGAAGACAATCTTAACAGTTCTATTTCACACATGTTAAATTTGAGATTTCTATTCATATATAAGCATAGATGTAGAGTGGGCTTCCCAGGTGTCACTAGTAGTAAAGAACCAGTCTGCCAATGCAGGAGACATGAGTGGTGCAGTTTCAATCCCTGAGCTTGGAAGATGCCCTGGAGGAGGGCATGGCAACCCACTCTAGTATTCTTGCATGGAGAATCCCATGTACAGAGGAGCCTGGCAGGTTACAGTCTATAGGGTCGCGAAGAGTTGCACATGACTGAAGCACTTCTCATGCACACATAGATGTAAAGTAGGTAGTTGACTACCTCATGAGAGAGGTTAGGGTTAGGAAAAAATGAGGAAGTCAATAATTATGGGTGGCACTGAAACTCTAGGGACTGGATGAGATCACTTACCAGTCATAAAATTGATAGAGAAGAGACCCAAACACTAAGACCAGGGACCGCAGACAATTAATAAGGTTTACAAGAAAGGGCAATGAGATTCCACTCATGGAGTTGGGAATCAGGGAAAGATTCACTTAAAATATACCATTTGACCTAACCCTGAAATCAGCAGAATTTTCATATTAGTGCTGGTGGGAGGAGTCTAAAGCAGTAATGAACTACATGAGCAAACTCTCGGGGTTTAAAAGTGTTGAATGCATTTGACAAACAAATTGCTTAACCACCAGCCAAACTGAAGTCCTCATCATTCCTTACACTCATTCCTCTGTTTGGCATGATTCATCTCAATATGTGTTGCTTTTTGATGCTCATATTTTGTCTTTTCTATTCCATAGCAGTGGATTACAGCCCAGAAACTATGTTATTGATTCACAGTGAACTCAAGCTGCTTTTTATTATCCCTGTCTTTTCACTTTCTGGAGAAGGTGCTTTGCCTAGCCATGAAATGCCAGATGGCAGAGATGTATCAATTAAATTCAAGAATAAATGTATCTACAGAAAAAAACTAGATATAAACTCATGAAGGAGCCCTGGCTCTTATTAGAGGAACTATAACAGTTCTCTGAGCTTTTATCTTACAAATGTGTAATTGACACAAACTTCTCCTGGGATTCAGTATAAATCAGACATCTTCCATGACCTCAAGATTTTTACTGTGTAGTATAAGGAATGTATTAAGTGCATAAGTAATTATTATACATGACTGACTATGCTTTCAATGTAGCTGGACTGTGAAGAAGGCTGAGCGCTGAAGAATTGATGCTTTTGAACTGTGGTGTTGGAGAAGACTCTTGAGAGTCCCTTGGACTGCAAGAAGATCCAACCAGTCCATTCTGAAGGAGATCAATCCTGGAATTTCTTTGGAAGGAATGATGCTAAAGCTGAAACTCCAGTATTTTGGCCACCTCATGCAAAGAGTTGACTCATTGGAGAAGACTCTGATGCTGGGAGGGATTGAGGGCAGGAGGAGAAGGGGACGACAGAGGATGAGATGGCTGGATGGCATCACTGACTCGATGGGTGTGAGTCTGGGTGACCTCCGGGAGCTGGTGATGGACAGGGAGGCCTGGCGTGCTGCGGTTCATGGGGTCGCAAAGAGTCGGACATGACTGAGCGACTGATCTGATCTGATCTGACCTCTATTTACTGATTCCTATTTCAAACAGTCTAGGACCTTTTAGTTATTGATACTTTCTTGATTTAGCAGGCAGCATACAGGTAGATACAGGCTCAAACCCAGAATCCAGTGTACTTTTGATGACTCTAGATATGCTGCTGCTGCTAAGTCGCTTCAGTCATGTCTGACTCTGTGCGACCCCATAGACGGCAGCCCACCAGGCTCCCCCGTCCCTGGGATTCTCCAGGCAAGAACACTGGAGTGGGTTGCTATTTCCTTCTCCAATGCAGGGAAGTGAAAAGTCAAAGTGAATTCACTCAGTAGTGTACAACTCTTAGCAACCCCAGGGACTGCTGCCCACAGGCTCTTCTGTCCATGGGATTTTCCAGGCAAGAGTATTGAAGTGGGGTGCAATTGCCTTCTCCTGACTCTAAATACAAAGGTACTCAAAACACAAGTGCCAGTCTCTTGAGCTGGAGATTCTGCCTTCCTTTCTCTAACTAGGACTGCTATTTCCCATTGTGTCTTGACAGACACCTTCTTAGCATCCAATCTATCTTTAGCAAACCTTTCTTTTTCCCAAGAAGCATGGTTTTTCACATCCTCTAAATTGCTGGCCATGTAAATTGATCTTTATGTACCGATCACCTGGAAATGCTAAACCACTGATTTAATATCCAATATATCCACCCACTGCACTTTTCCCCTGTCCCAGTGGTCAGTTGTAATATCTTGGGTGAGCCGTTCTTGATGGGTGTAACTTATTACATTGCCCTCACCCACTTTATCACTATGCTTTATTATGTAGCAACAAACCCATAGGATCAGCTGTACTGCCTGGCTGGTTTTGCTTTACTTGTCCTGGTCCTACTTCTCCTTTCTTTGTTTGCTGCTGAAACCCCAGGATGCCTCAATCAAAGCCCATGAACAACTTGGCAATAAGCATAATAAAAGAAGTACACAGGTGTTTAAATAAAAAGCAATCATTTACAGTTGCGGTTAGTGATGAAAATTTGACTTTCTCTCTCCTTGAAACCTAGAACACCGAGGACATGAGTATCAGAGTCATGATCACTCTTTCTTGATTTAGCAAAACGGAAGACTTGGGTTATGGGGAAGAGGGCTAAAATCAGGCGGTGATTGAGTCCATGGAAATTGCCCCTCTTTATTCCCAAGTGAAGTCTTCCTCTTTGTTAACATGCTCACACACTTGTACTGTTCTTACTACACAAGGACTTCAAAGGATCAGGCAGAAAAGAGAGAGGTGCCACATTGCCTTATTGCATCATGTGCTCATTTCCTTCCAGGAAGTACGCCAAGAAGAAAGCCATGAGAAGAGCTTATGCCAATTTCTTATACTAGATCCTTAATCAGCCACAATTTGAACTGTATATAAATATAACAGCAGTAAGCATAATTTAATTCTAACATCTAATTACTTGCAGCAGTATTGTGCTTTTATCTAACTCTCCCAATGTGCACATATATCATTTTATTTGCAGTTGTGCTCCTTGTCATCAACCAGATGCTCATGTCTCACGGTGTTTGGGCCTGTACTGTTCACTCTCACTCCTGCTATACCTGTTCTTGCACTTGGTCATCATGCCATTTGTAGAATTCAGTCCTCTTGTTCCCACTTCTCCCCAGCCTCACAAGCATTCTGTTTCCCACAATTTCTCACTCATAAGTTTTCTCCATAGATTTTTTAAAATTAAAATTTTGATGATTTTCTAGAGGAGGTTCATGTATTTTTTTCTTTCTCTTGTCACAGCCATATCCTTGAGATGTCCTCTGATGGGCTAAGTTTGTGACCTTTATTTTACAACATAGGGCACTGATGGAAAATGCAGCATTAGAAGTAGGACTTCAAGATTTGATGAGCTCTTTATTTATAAAACTGAAAGACCACAGATGAAGAAAAGAAACTTATGGTTACCCAAGGGGAATGGAGTGGGAGCGGTAAAGTAGGGGATGGGATTAACATATACACACTACTGTATATAAAGTAGATAAGCAAGAAGGACCTACTGTATAGCACAGGGAGCTCTACTCAATATTTTATAATAACCTATGAGGGAAGATACAAACATCTGAATGCAGAGTTCCAAAGAATAGCAAGAAGAGATAAGAAAGCCTGCTTCAGCGATCAGTGCAAAGAAATAGAGGAAAACAACAGAATAGGAAAGACTAAGGATCTCTTCAAGAAAATCAGAGATACCAAAGGAACATTTCATGCAAAGATGGGCTTGATAAAGGACAGAAATGGTATGGACCTAACAGAAGCAGAAGATATTAAGAAGAGGTGGCAAGAATACACAGAAGAACTGTACAAAAAAAGATCTTCACGACCCAGATAATCATGATGGTGTGATCACTGACCTAGAGCCAGACATCCTGGAATGTGAAGTCAAGAGAGCCTTAGAAAGCATCACTACGAACAAAGCTAGTGGAGGTGATGGAATTCTAGTTGATCTATTCCAAATCCTGAAAGATGATGCTGTGCAAGTGCTGCACTCAATATGCCAGCAAATTTGGAAAACTCAGCAGTGGCCACAAGATTGGAAAAGGTCAGTTTTCATTCCAATCCAAAAGAAAGGCAATACCAAAGAATGCTCAAACTACCGCACAATTGCACTCATCTCACACGCTAGTAAAGTAATGCTCAAAATTCTCCAAGCCAGGCTTCAGCAATATGTGAACCGTGAACTTCCTGATGTTCAAGCTGGTTTTAGAAAAGGCAGAGGAACCAGAGATCAAATTGCCAACATCCGCTGGATCATCAAAAAAGCAAGAGAGTTCCAGAAAAACATCTATTTCTGCTTTATTGACTATGCCAAAGCCTTTGACTGTGTAGATCACAATAAACTGTGGAAAATTCTGAGAGAGATGGGAATACCAGACCACCTGATCTGCCTCTTGAGAAATCTGTATGCAGGTCAGGAAGCAACAGTTAGAACTGGACATGGAACAACAGACTGGTTCCAAATAGGAAAAGGAGTACATCAAGGCTGTATATTGTCACCCTGTTTATTAAACTTATATGCAGAGTACATCATGAGAAATGCTGGACTGGAAGAAACACAAGTTGGAATCAAAATTGCTGGGAGAAATATCAGTAACCTCAGATATGCAGATGACACCACCTTTATGGCAGAAAGTGAAGAGGAACTCAAAAGCCTCTTGATGAAAGTAAAAGTGGAGAGTGAAAAGCTTGGCTTAAAGCTCAACATTCAGAAAACGAAGATCATTGCATCTGGTCCCATCACTACATGGGAAATAGATTGGGAAATAGTGGAAACAGTGTCAGACTTTCTTTTTCTGGGCTCCAAAATCACTGCAGATGGTGACTGCAGCCATGAAATTAAAAGACGCTTACTCCTTGGAAGGAAAGTTCTGACCAACCTAGACAGCATATTCAAAAGCAGAGACATCACTTTTCCAACAAAGGTTCGCCTAGTCAAGGCTATGGTCTTTCCTGTGGTCATGTATGGATGTGAGAGCTGGACTGTGAAGAAGGCTGAGTGCCGAAGAATTGATGCTTTTGAACTGTGGTGTTGGAGAAGACTCTTGAGAGTGTCTTGGACTGCAAGGAGATCCAACCAGTCCATTCTGAAGGAGATCAGCCCTGGGATTTCTTTGGAAGGAATGATGCTAAAGCTGAAACTCCAGTACTTTGGCCACCTCATGCAAAGATTTGACTCACTGGAGAAGACTCTGATGCTGGGAGGGATTGAGGGCCAGAGGAGAAGAGGACGACGGAGGATGAGATGGCTGGATGGCATCACTGACTCGATGGATGTGGGTCTGAGTGACCTCTGGGAGTTGGTGATGGACAGGGAGGCCTGGAGTGCTGCGATTCATGGGGTCGCAAAGAGTCGGACACCACTGAGTGACTGAACTGATCTGATCTGATCTGAATTGATACATATATATAAGATACAACATATATAATACATATCTAATATACATTATGTAACTAATATATGTTATATATAAAATATGGTATAAATGTAAACCTTTAATGTATTATATAGTATGTAATATATATCTATCATATATAATGTATATATAATAATAACCAATATCTGATATATATTAGATATATAGTGTATATAAATTATAAAGTATATATGATATATATTATTTAATATATATGCTAGATATAATATGTACTATTTTATATGATTAAATAATATATAATATATTATTATGTAATCATATATGTTTAATACATTATATTGCATAAAATATTATGCAGTATATTAATATATATTAACATATTGTATAATATACAAAATATACACTTCCCCTTCAAGGATCACTGCCTTGTTGTGGTGAAGGGCTTGTGTAGCTCAATGAAACTGTGAGGCATGCCGTGAAGGGGCACCCAAGATGTCTCTCTGTCATAGCAGAGAGTTCTGACAAAACGTGATCCACTGGAGGAGAGAATGGCAAACCAGCCCAGTATACTTGCCATAAGAACTTCATCAACTGTATAAAGGGCAAACCAATATGACACAAAAAGATGAGTCCCCCAGGTCTGAAGGTGTCCAATATGCTACTGGGGAAGAGCAGAGAATTACCAATAGCCCCAGAATGAATGAAATGGCTGGGCCAAAGCGGATACAGCACTCAGTTGTGAATAGGTCTGGTGATGAAAGTAAAACCTGATGCTGCAAAGAATAGTATTGTATAGGAACCTGGGATGTTAGGTCCATGAATCAAGGAAAACTGGATGTGTTCAAGCCAGAGACAGTAAGAATAAACATCGACATCCTCGGAATCAGTCAACTAAAATGGTTGGGAATGGGAGAGTTTAATTTAGATGATCATTTTATCTACCTCTGTGGGCAAGAATCCAGTAGAAGAAATGGAGTAGCCCTCATAATCAAGGAAAGAGTCTGAAGTATAGCACTTGGGTACAACCTCAAAAATGACAGATTGATCTCGGTTCATATCCAAGGCAAGCCATTCAACATCACAGTAATCCAAGTCTATGCCCCTAATATATATATATATATATACCCCAATTCAGTTCAGTCTCTCAGAGATGTCCAACTCTTTGAGACTCCATGGACAGCAGCACACCAGGCTTCCTTATCCATCACCAACTCTCAGAGTTGCTCAAACTCTCAAGTCAGTGATGCCATCCAACCATCTCATCCTCTGTCATCCCCTTCTTCTACTGCCTTCAATCTTTCCCAACATCAGGATCTTTTCCAATGAGTCAGTTTTTCACTTCAGGTTGCCAAAGTTTTGGAGTTTCAGCTTCAGCAGCAGTCTTTCCAATGAATATTCAGGATTGATTTCCTTTAGGATTGACTTGTTTGATCTCCTTGCAGTACAAGGGACTCTCAATAGTCTTCTCGAACACCACAGTTCAAATATACATAATATACATTTAAATATATTTATATACTATATAAGAAGGACTTAAATACATATATAATATATAAATATATATATATATATATAACTGAATCATTGTGCTATATGACTGAAACTAACAAGACATTGTAAATGAACTACACATCAATACCAAAAGAAATAAACATGAAGCAAAACAAAAAACTTGAGAATTCTACAATTTGCTCTACAATGGAATGCAAACTGAATACATTCTATTTGGAAGAAGTTGTAAGAGTACTATAGTTGCTAGCCAATCTAGTTTTTACTAAGTAGTACCTTTTAATAGTCATCAGATCAGATCAGATCAGTCACTCAGTCATGTCCGACTCTTTGCGACCCCATGAATCGCAGCACACCAGGCCTCCCTGTCCATCACCAACTCCAGGAGTCCACCCAAACCCATGTCCATTGTGTTGGTTATGCCATTCAACCATCTCATCGGGAATTGAAAGAGTTCAAGAAAAACATCTATTTCTGCTTTATTGACTATGCCAAAGCCTTTGACT
The DNA here is from genome assembly GCA_935064755.1 of Tragelaphus eurycerus. Taxonomy (NCBI): domain Eukaryota; kingdom Metazoa; phylum Chordata; class Mammalia; order Artiodactyla; family Bovidae; genus Tragelaphus; species Tragelaphus eurycerus. The sequence goes on from CAKXYN010000041.1 coordinate 17,524,138, forward strand.
GTGTGGATCACAATAAACTGTGGAAAATTCCTCAAGAGATGGGAATACCAGACCACGTGATCTGCCTCTTGAGAAATTTGTATGCAGATCAGGAAGCAACAGTTAGAACTGGACATGGAACAACAGACTGGTTCCAAATAGGAAAAGGAGTTCGTCAAGGCTGTATATTGTCACCCTGTTTATCTATTTAATAGTCATAAAGAATGCATAATATGAGATGTACCCCTTAAAAATGTTTGATGTGTAAAGTAACATATTATTAATGATAAATACAGTGTTATACAGAAATTCTCTGGGATGCTTCATCTTGCATAACTGAAACTCTCTACTCTTTGAACTGCAACCTCTCATTTCTCCCTCCACCTAGTTTCTAAAAACCATTATGCTAATGGTTTTTTCTAAGAGTTTGATTTTGACATTTTTAGACAGCTCATACAAGTGGAATCAGCAGTATTTATCCTTCTGTGATTCTGTTATTTCACTAAGCAGAACATCCTCAAGTTTCATCCAAGCTGTAGCATATGGCACGATTTGTTCCTTTTCTTTGATGGAATAATAGTCCATTGTGTGTCTATATCACCTTTTTTTTTTTTTTTTTTTTGATCCATTCACTCACTGTTGGACAGTTAGGTTCTTCAGAACAAGAGCTAGTCTGCAGAGATAGTACTCTGAATCACCGCATCTGAAATTGCCATTTTAAAATAGGTCAAAAGAGTTGAATATCTAATAATTTAATATGGTTCAACATACTATACAGAAATTCAGAGACTTTAATTCTAACATGAACTCAAAAATAATAAAGTGCATGCTGCTGCATAGTATACTTGATATTTCTTCATCAGTAGTTAACAATTTTTTAACCAGCAAGGGCAGTGGTTCTCATACTTTGTTGCACATTCAGTTCAGTTCAGTGCAATCACTCAGTCATGTCTGACTCTTTGTGACCCTATGAATCGCAGCACACCAGGCCTCCTTGTCCATCACCAACTCCCGGAGTTCACTCAGACTCACGTTCATTGAGTCAGTGATGCCATCCAGACATCTCATCCTCTGTTGTACCCTTCTCCTCCTGCCCCCAATCCCTCCCAGCATCAGAGTCTTTTCCAGTGAGTCAACTCTTCGCATGAGGTGGCCAAAGTACTGGAGTTTCAGCTTTAGCATCATTCCTTCCAAAGAAATCCCAGGGCTGATCTCTTTCAGAATGGACTGGTTGGATCTCCTTGCAGTCCAAGGGACTCTCAAGAGTCTTCTCCAACACCACAGTTCAAAAGCATCAATTCTTTGGTGCTCAGCTTTCTTCACAGTCCAACTTTCACATCTATACATGACCACTGGAAAAACTGTAGCTTTGGCTAGATGGACCTTTGTTAGCAAAGTAATGTCTCTGCTTTTGAATATGCTATCTAGGTTGAACATAAGTTTTCTTCCAAGGAGTAAACATCTTTTAATTTCATGGCTGCAGTCACCATCTGCAGTGATTTTGGAGCCCCCCAAAAATAAAATCTGACACCGTTTCCACTGTTTCTCCATCTATTTCCCATGAAGTGATGGGACCGGATACCATGATCTTCGTTTTCTGAATGTTGAGCTTTAAGCCAGCTGTCTCAATCTCCTCTTTCACTTTCATCAAGAGGCTTTTTAGTTCCTCTTCACTTTCTGCCATAAGGGTGGTGTCATCCTCATGTCTGAGTTTATTGATATTTCTCCCGGCAATCTTGATTCCAGCTTGTGCTTCCTCCAGTCCAGTGTTTCTCATGATGTAATCTGCATATAAGTTAAATAAGTGACAATATACAGCCTTGACAGACTCCTTTTCCTATTTGGAACCAGTCTGTTGTTCCATGTCCAGTTCTGTTGCTTCCTGACCTGCATATAGGTTTCTCAAGAGCCAAGTCAGGTGGTCTGGTATTCCCATCTCTTTCAGAATTTTCCACAGTTTATTGTGATCCACACAGCACATTAGAACCATTAAAGGAGCTTATACAAACACCAATGCCAAGAATGCACCCTTAGGCAGGTAGTGGCCCAAGCTTAGGCCTTCATAGCCCAAGCTGATTCCAAAAATTGTACCAATATTTGAGAACCATTTGATGAGGGGATTCTTTTTTCAGAGCATTCTTTATATTTCATTAAAGTATGTAGTATGAACAGTGATTTCATTTAATCAATTCAGATTTTCAGAAGAGAATTATTCTTTCCTTCATCTCACTGTTCCAGAAGGTGTGTTGCCGGACATTCATCCACTTCTAATCAGACAGGTTAATGTAAGAAGAAGACACAACACACGTAGCTCTGGGTCCTATTTCCTGTCATCGTTGCCCTTTGCTTTTCTCCTGGGAAACCAGAGCAGTTATAATAATGTGAATGCCCAAGTGATGGTAAAGAGCAAGTTAGACTTCAGATTCATGCATTTGATTACAGATGAGGAAACTGTAGTACAAAGAGGCAAAGGCAATGTCGTGAAGCAATAGTTCTGTATTGCAACCTGAACTTAGACTGTGGGCTAGTAACCACTGTATCACCCTACCTTTTAACTAAAACAAGAATTTACTTTTTGTTTTTTATTTGCCTTGATTTAGCCAAGGGAGTGTGCTTCAAAGCATGACATAAGATACCTAACTTGTACTACCCTGGTGAACCAGTGGTTAAGAATCTACCTGCTTTTGCAGGGGACATGGATCCAGTCCCTGGTCCATAAAGATTCCACGTGCTGCAGCACACCTAAGCCTATGCGTCATGATTACTGAGCTCACATTCCAGAGTTCAGTTCTGCAACATGAGCAGGGTTCTTGCACCTCAACGAGAAGCCTTTGTACCACAGCCAGAGAGTAACCCTGGATTGCTGCAGCTAGAGAAAGCCTATGAGCAGCAGTGAAGTCCCAGTGCAGCCAAACAAAAGTAAATAAAAGATACCTATCTAATCTCAACTTCACACAACCTCATGAACTTTAGAAATCTTATCTTTGAATTACCCTTATTAACAATGCATCAGGACAGACTTCCGGTTAAGATGGCGAAGGATTAGGACGGGGAATACGCTTTCTCCTCCACAAATTCATCAATGGGACATCTGGGCGCCGAGTAAATACCACAAACAACTTCGGAGTGCTGGCGGAGGACGTCGGACACCCAGAAAAGCAACTCACTGCCTTCTAAAGGAGGTAGGAAAGAATATAGAAGCCAGAGAGAGACAAAGAGGGAGGGGCGGACCTCTGTCCGGGGAAGGGAGTCTTAAAAAGAGAAGTTTCCAAACACCAGGAAACACTCTCCCTGCGGAATCTGCGCCGAACCTGGGAAACACAGAGACTATCATAACAGGGAGGAGAACAGTTGAGCAATTAGAACCCACAGACTGCGGGCCCTGCGGTAACTTCCGCAGCGGAAAAGCACCACTGCAAACGCCCGCATCTGCCATTGGGGAGCCGGGGCTGGGCAGGGAGACGCCTTGGCCGTTCCCACGCGGGACGCTCCGCTGCCGGCGCTCCCCAGAGGGACGCTCCCCCGCGGGACTCTCCCCCACTGGACGCTCCCCCGCCGGCCACTCCCGCGCAGGCGTGCCCCCGCCCGCTGTGCCGGCGGCTCCCACGAGGGCCACCCCATCCCCTCCCCCCACCCGCCCGCCCGCCATTCCCGTCGCCGACCCCCTCCCCCTCTGCGGGCCTCAGCGCAGACTTCGTTCGCCTGATTGTCTGGAGTGCTGCCTAACTGGAGTACTTTGGGCCGGCAATCCAGATTGTGCAGCGCCGACCACACGAGTGGCGGGCCTTGGCCCAGAACACCGCCGAACCGTGCACAGAACAAAGAACTATACAGAACAACCACAGAGAAAGGGGCCTATAGATCTTGAGAAATTTAAGCCGGAACAAGGAACTAGCTGAAAATGAACTGAACCCACAACAATAATAGAGAAACTCTTATATATATTGTTACTATTTTTCCCATCATTATTTCCTTTTTTTTTTTTCTTTTCTTTTTTTAATATATATATATTTTTTAAATTTTTATTATTTTTTAATTGGAAAAAGGAAAACAAAAATTTTTTTTTCCCTTTTAATTTTTTTTTGTTGTTGTTTGTTTTGTTTCTTTTTTTTTTTTTATTATTATTATTTTTTTATCCTCTAGTACTTCTTTAATCTCCACGTTTAGATATAACTTTTGCGACCCTGTTTTGTTTTTTTTTTCCTTTTTCCTTTTTGTCCTTTGCTTTTTTCCTTTCCTTTTTTCTTTTCTTTACTGATTACTGACTAGATCTGTCTCTCTCCTTCACACTCCCTCCTTTTATCCTCCTGACCACCTCTGTCTCCTTCCTCCCTTTTTCCTTCTATGTATAATTCCGTGAACATCTCTGAGCAGTCCAGTTGTGGAATGCATTATAGAAGAAGAAGTTTTTGAGACTACTGTAAAAATAAGACCAATAACTGGAACCAGGAGGCTTAAGTCCATACCCTGATCCCACGAAACACTAATTGACAGGAGCTCATTAAAAGCCTCCATACCTACTCTGAAACCAAGCATCACACAAAGACCAGCAAGTTCCACAACAAGACATACCAAGCAAATTCTCCAGAAAAACAAGAACACAGCCTGAGCTCCAATACACAGGCTACACAAAGCGACCCCAAAAGCATAGACATCTCATAACTCACTACTAGACACTCCACTACACCCCAGAGAAAAGAAATCCAGCTCCACCCACCAGAACACCGATACAAGCTTCCATAAACAAGAAACCTCGACAAGCCACCGGTACAAACCCACATATAGTGCAGAAACGCCACAATAAAGAGAACTCCACAGACTACCAGAATACAGTAAAGACGCCCCAAACTTAGCAATTTAAACAAGATGAAAAGACAGAAGAATTCCCAGCAGGTAAAGGAACAGGATAAAAGCCCACCAAACCAAACAAAAGAGGAAGAAATAGCGAACCTACCTGATAAAGAATTCCAAATAATGATCGTGAAATTAATCCAAAATCTGGAAAGCAAAATGGAATCATGGATAAATAGTCTGGAGAAAAGCATTGAGAAGATGCAAGAAAGATTTAACAAGGACCTAGAAGAAATAAAAAAGAATCAACATATAATGAATAATGCAATAAATGAGATCCAAAACACTCTGGAGGCAACAAATAGTAGAATAACAGAGGCAGAAGATAGAATTAGCGAATTAGAAGATAGAATGGCAGAATTAAAGGAATCAGAGGAGAAAAAAGAAAAACGAATTAAAAGAAATGAGGACAATCTCAGAGACCTCCAGGACAATATTAAACGTTACAATATTAGAATCATAGGAGTCCCAGAAGAAGAAGACAAAAAGAAAGACCATGAGAAGATACTAGAGGAGATAATAGTTGAAAACTTCCCTAAAATGGGGAAGGAAATAATCACTCAAGTCCAAGAAACCCAGAGAGTCCCAAATAGGATAAACCCAAGACGAAACACCCCAAGACACATATTAATCAAATTAACAAAGATCAAACACAAAGAACAAATATTAAAAGCAGCAAGGGAAAAACAACAAATAACACACAAGGGAATTCCCATAAGGATAACAGCTGATCTTTCAATAGAAACTCTCCAAGCCAGGAGGGAATGGCAAGACATACTTAAAGTGATGAAAGAAAAGAACCTACAGCCCAGATTATTGTACCCAGCAAGGATCTCATTCAAATATGAAGGAGAAATCAAAACCTTTACAGACAAGCAAAAGCTGAGAGAATTCAGCACCACCAAACCAGCTCTCCAACAAATACTAAAGGACATTCTCTAGACAGGAAACACAAAAAGGATATATAAATTCAAACCCAAAACAACAAAGTAAATGGCAACGGGATCATATTTATCATTAATTACCTTAAATGTAAATGGGTTGAATGCCCCAACCAAAAGACAGAGACTGGCTGAATGGATACAAAAACAAGACCCCTCCATATGAATGAAACTAGAACACTTTCTAACACCATACACAAAAATAAACTCAAAATGGATTAAAGAGCTAAATGTAAGACCAGAAACCATAAAACTCCTAGAGGAAAACATAGGCAAAACACTCTCTGACTTACATCACAGCAGGATCCTCTATGACCCACCTCCCAGAATATTGGAAATAAAATCAAAAATGAACAAATGGGACCTAATCAAACTTAAAAGCTTTTGCACAACAAAGGAAACTATAAGCAAGGTGAAAAGACAGCCTTCAGAATGGGAGAAAATAATAGCAAATGAAGCAACTGACAAACAACTAATCTCAAAAATATACAAGCAACTTCTACAGCTCAATTCCAGAAAAATAAATGACCCAATCAAAAAATGGGCCAAAGAACTCAATAGACATTTCTCCAAAGAAGACATACAGATGGCTAACAAACACATGAAAAGATGCTCAATATCACTCATTATCAGAGAAATGCAAATCAAAACCACTATGAGATACCATTTCACGCCAATCAGTATGGCTGCTATCCAAAAGTCCACAAGCAATAAATGCTGGAGAGGGTGCGGAGAGAAGGGAACCCTCTTGCACTGTTGGTGGGAATGCAAACTAGTACAGCCACTTTGGAGAACAGTATGGAGATTCCTCAAAAAACTTGGAATAGAACTGCCTTATGATCCAGCAATCCCACTGCTGGGCATATACACTGAGGAAACCAGAATTGAAAGAGACACCTGTACCCCAATGTTCATAGCAGCACTGTTTGCAATAGCCAGAACGTGGAAGCAACCTAGATGTCCATCCACAGATGAATGGATAAGCAAGCTGAGGTACATATACACAATGGAATATTACTCAGTCATTAAAAAGAATACATTTGAATCAGTTCTAAGGAGGTGGATGGAACTGGAGCCTATTATACAGAGTGAAGTAAGCCAGAAACAAAAACACAAATACAGTATACTAACGCATATATATGGAATTTAGAAAGATGGTAAAAAATAACCCTACTTACGAGACAACAAAAGAGACACTGATGTATAGACCAGACTTTTGGACTCTGGGACCAGGAGAGGGTGAGATGATTGGGGAGAATAGCATTGAAATATGTATAATATTATATCTGAAATGTATTAATTGTTCAAACTAAACACTATCATGTTACAATTTGTTCATACTAGATGTTTGTAATGTTTCTGATAATCAATAAAAGAGATTATTAAAAAAAAAAAACATTAAGCACAAAAAAAAAAAAAAAAAACAATGCATCAGGGCACATTTTCATTAAACATACAAATTCCCTTAATCCAACAGGTCAGAGTATTCGCATCCATCTTTTCTTCTTTTATTACACTTTTCTATAGTTTCTTAATCATTTTAAGGAGCATTCAACATAGCATTAAGGAATCTGGAGGCACGTCAGAACAGGTTCCTTGTGCTTTCCCTTCCCTCATTTGACCATTCGTGTTGACACAAATGGTTCAAGTCACAAGCTACAGGCTCCAGTAATTATTGCTTCTCCATAGTGAACTGGTCTTTGCTGTACAGAGTTTTTTTGGCTATCACATTTTTGCTTCCAGTGTCTGGCATCTTGTTTATATTCTTATAAAAACACAAGTTCCCAAACTTTATTCTACAGAATACTATTTCAGTGAGATTATAAGGGGTTTTCTATTTTAAAAAGAGGATGCGATAGCTGTGGTTGGGTGAATGTTGGCTTTCCAAAGATAACCACATTCGAATCCTTGGAATCTATGAATATGTTACCTTACATGGTTAAAGGGATTTTGCACATGTGATTAAGAGATCATTCTGGATAATTTTAGTGAGCGCAACATAATAATAAGGTTCATGTAAGAGAGGGACCAGAGCCCAAGATGTGACAATGGAAACAGACGGACATAGAGAAAGATTGGAAGATGCTACCTTCCTGGCTTTAAAGATGGATGGTGGGGTAATAAGCCAAGGAATGCAGGTGGCCTCTGGAAGCCAGAAAGGCTACAGATGGATTTTCTTCTAGAGGCCCCAGAAGAAACACAACCCTCCTGACACATCTTGGACTTCAGAACTGTAAAAGAATAGCTTTGTATTGTTCTAAGCCACACATTGGGGCTTTCCCAATGGTGCAGAAGGTAAAGAATCTGCCTGCACTGCAGCAGACATAGGAGATGTAACATGGATTTGATTCCTGAGTTGGGAAGATACCCTGGAGGAGGAAAATGGCAACCCACTAAAGTTTTCTTGTGTGGACAGAGGAGCCTGGTGGGCTATAGTTCAAATGATAGCTAAGAGTTGAACACGACTGAGTTCTAAGCCACTAGGCTTGTGTTAATTGGTTATAACAGGAAACTAATTTAGTTACCAAATAAGTTTGGGAAATGTTACATACTTTATTCTCTTTTAGGAAATTCACAGTATATATTAATGCAAAAATGTCAATGATAAATAGTTAAACTTGTAGTAGAGTTGAAATAATTTTCTCTTAGAAAAAGTAAACTTCATGGAGAAAAGATTTTGTGAATAACTTCAAGTTATTATTACTTGGCCAGATTTTTATTAAATTAGTTACCAGGTTCAAATCCAATAAGTACCAGGTATTGTTGACTAGTTCTAGCAGATGGACTGAGTTGTGAGAAGTTCCATGAGCACTGAACTGGTAGGATACAGGCACACAATCTGGCTCTTCCACTCATTTGACGCATTTTAGTCATTGTATCCTCTCTGTGTTTTCTGTTCATATACAGTGGGAGCTCTTAGATAAAGTCTTATTGCTTGCTTGTATTATTATTCACTTTGAGTGGTTGATGCTTTAAAAATAATATTTTTTCTTGTTTTGCTAAAAAGACTGAGCATTTATATTTCATTTTCTGGTGCTGCTAGGGTTTAAAATAAAAATGTATTTTAAAATTCTCTATTGTGAATTATGCTCTGAGATATGTTTTATTTTAATTTGTTTATTTTTAGTTGGAGGATAATTGCTTTACAATATTGCATTGGTTTCTATGATATATCAACATGAATTAGCCATAGGTATACATGTCCCTATGGCTAATTCATGTTGATATATAATAGTCCCTCGGAGAAGGCAATGGCACCCCACTCCAGTACTTTTGCCTGGAAAATCCCATGGATGGTGGAGCCTGGTAGGCTGCAGTCCATGGGGTCGCTAGGAGTCGGACACGACCAAGCGACTTCACTTTCACTTTTCACTTTCATGCATTGGAGAAGGAAATGGCAACCCACTCCATTGGAGAATCCCTGGGACGGGGGAGCCTGGTGGGCTGTCATCTATGGGGTCACATAGAGTCGGACACGACTGAAGTGACTTAGCATAGCATAGCATAGCATACATGTCCCTTCCCTCTTGAGATAATAAACACTATAATTTATATTTTAGGGAAAAAAAGATGCTTTGATATATCAATTATTAGAAATTTTGAGTTTTATTTCCATCCTTTTATATATAGCGTTGTCAATGTCCCTGGTGGCTCAGATGGTAAAGAATACACCTCAATGCAGGAGACCTGGATTTGACCCCTGGGTTGCCAAGATCCCCTGGAGGAGGGCATGGCAACCCACTCCATTGTCCTTGCCTGGAAGATCCCCATAGATATAGGAACCTGGGGGGCTACAGTGCATAAGGTCTCAAAGAGTTAGACACAACTGAATGACTAAGTACACACACTCAATGTAATTTAAATGAACTGCATTATTTTTTTTTCATTGGTTTTTGCACACATTAATTGGAGAGAAAACCGATATAAAGGTCAGATGCTTTTTAAAATATTTGCTCTTGGAATCAATTGCTGGCTAGATTTATAGATTTACTTTGTTACATTTTTTTAAATGACCTTTCTTGAGCTATTAAAATACATTTTTTTCTTGTTTACTGTGGATTTCCTTCAGATGACATGCTAGAATTAAATTTGTTTCTTTGGCACTCCATAGTTCTCACTTTGGAATATCTCATTATAGAACTGAAGATACCACAAAAATAAAAGGAACATAAATAATCCAAAACAAATATAAATTCATCCTATTTATTGAAAAAAAGATTAACTACCTATTTTAAACTAGATACACAAAGTGCTGATGATCTACAATATCCCTGCTTTCAAGATGCTTACAGTATTATTTTCTTTTCAATTCCAGTTTTCTTAATCTTCTTTGACTTTTATATGTAAATCTCAGAGATTTGTGTTCAAAGGATGAAATCTCTGACTGTAAGGAATTTTGCATTTAAAAATGGTGACTGAAGTACATTGTGGAGTTTTGGGTTTTAACGTTATTCAGATGCCTGAGAGAGTCTCTAGAGAGAACCCGAGGTTCTAATGTCTTCTTTAGTGATTGAGAAAATATCACCTGGCCACTTCTTCGTATGAAAAATAGAGCTCCTCTGTCCATGGGATTCTCCAGGCAAGAATACTGGAGTGGGTTGCCATTTCCTTCTCCAAGGGATCTTCCCAACCCAGGAATAAGACCTGGATCTCCTGCATTGCAGGCAGATTCTTTACTGACTGAGCTACAAGGGAAGCCCTCAGAATAGAGACACTGCATTTCTCTGATAATGAGTGATGTTGAGCATCTTTTCATATGTTTGTTAGCCATCTGTATGTCTTCTTTGGAGAAATGTCTATTTAGTTCTTTGGCACATTTTTTGATTGGGTCGTTTATTTTTCTGGAATTGAGCTGTAGAAGTTGCTTGTATATTTTTGAGATTTGTTGTTTTTCTGTTGGAGAGGGTGCAGAGAAAAGGGAACCCTCTTACACTGTTGGTGGGAATGCAAACTAGTACAGCCACTATGGAGAACAGTATGGAGATTCCTCAAAAAACTGGGAATAGAACTGCCTTATGATCCAGCAATCCCACTGCTGGGCATACACACTGAGAAAACCAGAACTGAAAGAGACACGTGTACCCCAATGTTCATCGCAGCACTGTTTACAATAGCCAGGACGTGGAAGCAACCTAGATGTCCATCCACAGATGAATGGATAAGAAAGCAGTGGTACATATACACAATGGAGTATTACTCAGCCATTAAAAAGAATACATTTGAATCAGTTCTAATGAGGTGGATGGAACTGGAGCCTATTATACAGAGTGAAGTAAGCCAGAAAGATAAACACAAATACAGTATACTAACACATATATATGGAATTTAGAAAGATGGTAAAAATAACCCTGTTTACGAGACAGCAAAAGAAACACTGATGTATGGAACAGACTTTTGGACTCTGGGACCGGGAGAGGGCGGGATGATTTGGGGGAATAGTATTGAAATATGTATAATATCATATCTGAAACGAGTCGCCAGTCCAGGTACGATGCCCAATAACAGATGCCTGGGGCTGGCGCACTGGGACAAACCGGAGGGATGGTATGGGGAGGGAGGGGGGGAGGAGGGTTCAGGATGGGGAGCACGTGTATACTGGTGGCAGATCCATCTCGATGTATGGTAAAAGCAATACAATATTGTAAAGTTAAGCAAAATAAAAAAAATAAATTAAAAAAAAAAAAAAAAGAATAGAGACACTGGTACCTATCTGCCCAATGTATAGATTTGTGACTACCAAAACAGATGCAATTTATGGTAAGCCTTGACGATTGTGGATAGTTTGTCTCAGGAGATAACTTTGTTGACAGAGGGACTAATTTCTCTGTAGCAATAATTCTCCAATTGCAAATTGGACCAGCATCATCTACATTACCTGGGAACTGGTTACATATTCAAATTATCTGACCCCACACAAGACCTGCTGAATCAGAATCATTGTGTTCTAAGAATCACATAGATATACCTATGGCTGATTCATATTGATGTTTGTCAGAAACCAGCACAACATTATAAAGCAATTATCCTTCAATTAGAAATAAATAAATTTTATTTTTAAAAAAATATAAAAGAATCCCTCTGGTGACTCTGATGTAGAGTGGGAGAAGCACCATTCTAATCAATTGTCAAGTGCATCCAACTCTTCTCTGAGCCCAAACAGGGCTCCTTTAATGATTCTCATCCAAGATATCTCCATCAGGGGACTAGCTCTTCAAACATTTACTGATCTATTTCACCTGCCAAAAAGTCCACACTTTCATTTCTGATGTTCGAGATAGTAGCTGTTTTTAGTATTTAAAATGAGAAAAAAAATAATTCTTAGTAAGTTCTACTGTATAATAACACTTTTGCTGTGCTTTATTTGCTAAAATATCATAGCAGAGAAATCTATATGCAGATCAAGAAGCAACAGTTAGAACCAGACATGGAACAGTAGACTGGTTCAAATTGGGAAAGGAGTGTGTCAAGGCTATATATTGTCACCCTGCTTATTTAACTTTTTGCAGAGTACATCATGTGAAATGTTGGGTTGGATGAAGCACAAACTGGAATCAAGATTTCTGGGAGAAATATCAACAACTTCAGATAGGTTTATGAGTTTTACTGCTTATATAATTAAAGATGTTATATACTGTTCTATTCTGCCACTATTTTATATATAGTGTCTTATTTGCTCATCATTATTATTTCACTCTACCTATAGCTCAGATAAATTATCTATTATTATGTGGTACAGACAGAACTCAAAGATGGAGCTATTTAATTTCAAAATAAGAGGTTTTACATTATGTCATGCTGCTTCCAAACAGAACCATCTCTGAAGCTTTTCCAGTATCTCAAATAGATCTTTTATTTTTATCTTATGTTTTGAACCCAAGGTTTAAAGATTTTAATTTTCTAAATTATAGTTTAAGACAAGTGCTCTGGCAGAGGATTTTACAGGTAAATTCAGAATAAATACTTTTTGTGATAATAGAACTAGAAATTTGACTAATAAATACTTCCCAGTTCTTTTTCCAGGCAAATATACTTACTGTACTAAATCTATATAAGAAAGTAAAAATTATAAAAACGATAACCTTTGACTGGTGCACACAATGTTTTCTTTGTGCCCTCCAAGAATCTGTTTTCCCAGTTCTGTGTAAGTTCTGTAATCAAATCCCATTGGCCTCCAAAGTCAAATTCCCTGGGGGTTCTCAGTCCCTTTGTCAGATCCCCAGGTTGGCAAATCTGTTGTGGGTCCTAGGACGTTCCTAACAGTGCAAGAATTTATTTGGTATAATTGTTCTGCAGTTTGTGGGTCATCTACTCAGCAGATCTATAGTGGTGTTAAAGGCGAACTCCTCCAAGAGAGCTTATTCCACACACTGTGTGACCCAGGTCTGCTGCACCCAGAGCCCCTGTCCCTGCAGCCAGCCACTGCTGACTGCAGGGACTCTTCAGAGGTACTTAAACACTCAAAGACAGGTATGTCTCAGTCTCTGTGGGGTCTCTGGGTCCTTGTGTGCACAAGGTTTTGTTTGAGCCCTCTGAGTGTCTCTGAGGGGTATGGGGTTTGATTCTAAATGTGATGTCACCCCTCCTACAATCTTGCTGGGGCTTATCATTTGCCCTTGGACATGGGGTAATTTTTTGTAGTGGGATCCAACATTTGCCTCTCAATGGTTGTTTAGCAGTGAGTTGTAATTTTGGAGTTCTTTCAGCAGAACATGAGTGCAAGTCCTTCTACTCCATATGTTGTGTGAAAAAAAAAAAAAAAAAAAAAAAAAGCAAAAGCAAAAACACCTTGTACATACCAGGACCCCAAATAAAGGAGCATGACCCCACAAGAGACTGACCCTGTGAGTGTTCAGGAGTCCCTAGCAGAGGCATGGGTCAGCAGTGGCCTGCTGCAGGGTCAGGGGCACTGAGTGCAGCAGTTCCTACATGGGACCCTTTGAAGGAGGTCACCGTTATCTCCATTACCTCCACCATAGTTTTGTCTCAGGTCAAACAATAGGGAGGGAGCACAGCTCTGCCCATCAACAGAAAATTGGATTAAAGATTAACAAATGCCTGGGGCTGGAGCACTGGGACGACCTGGAGGGATGGTATGGGGAGGGGAGAGGGAGGAGGGTTCAGGATGGGGAACACGTGTATACTGGCGGCGGATCCATCTTGATGTATTGTAAAAGCAATGCAATATTGTAAAGTTAAGCAAAATAAAAAAAAAAATACTGTTGATTAAAAAAAAAAAAATAAAGTCTATTTTGTCTGGGAAAAAAAAAAAAAAAGATTTACTGAGAATGGCCCCACCCATCAGAACAAGACTCAGTTTCCCCCACAGTCAGTCTCTCCCATCAGGAAGCTTCTATAAGCATCTTATCCTTACCCATCTGAGGGCAGGCAGAATGAAAACCACAATCAGAGAAAACTAAATAAACTGATCTCATGTACCACAGCCTTGTCTAGCTCAATGAAACTATGAGCCATGCCGAGTAGGGCCACCCAAGACAGATGGGTCATGGTGGAGAGTTCTGACAAAATGTGGCCCACTGGAGAAGGGAATGGCAAACTACTTCCCTATTCTTGCCTTGAAAATCCCATGAACAATATGAAAAGGCAAAAAGATGAGACACTGAAAGATGGACTCCCCAGGTTAGTAGATGCCCACTATGCTACTGGAGATCAGTGGAGAAATAAGTCCAGAAAGAATTAAGAGATGGAGCCGACACAAAAACAATACTCAGGTGTAGATGTGATTGGTGATGGAAGTAAAGTCTGACGCTGTTAGGAACAATATTTCACAGGAACCTGGAATGTTAGGTCCATGAATCAAGGCAAATTGGAAGTGGTCAAACAGGAGATGGCAAGAGTGAACGTTGACATTCTAGGAATCAGTGAACTAAAATGGACTGGAATGGGAAACTCTAATTCAGATGACTGATATACTACTACTACTGTGGGCAAAAATCCCTTAGAAGAAATGGAGTAGCCCTTATAGTCAACAAAAGAGTCCAATATGCAGTACTCGGGTGTAATCTCAAAAATGACAGAATTATCTCTGTTTGTTTCCAAGGCAAACCATTCAATATCACCGTAATCCAAGTCTATGCCCTAACCAGTAATGCTGAAGAATTTGAAGTTGAACAGTTCTAAATTAAAAGATGCTTGTTTCTTGGAAGAAAAGCTATGGCCAACCTAGACAGCATATTAAAAAGCAGAGACATTACTTTGCCAACTAAGGTCCGTCTAGTCAATGCTATGGTTTATACAGTAGTCATGTTTGGATGTGAGATTTGGACTATAAAGAAAGCTGAGTGCCGAAGAATTGATGTTTCTGAACTGTGGTGTTGGAGAAGACTCTTGAGAGTCCCTTGGACTTCGAGGACATCCAACAAGTCCATCCTAAAGAAACTGAGTCCTGAATATTCATTGGAAGAACTGATGCTAAAGCTGAAACTCCAATACCTTGGCCATCTAATGTGAAGAACTGACTCATTGGAAAAGACCTTGATGGCTGGGAAAGCTTGAGGGTGGGAGGATAAGGGGATGACAAAGGATGAGATGGTTGGATGGCGTCACCGACTCAATGGACATGAATTTGAGCATACTCCAGGAGTTGGTGATAGAGAGGAAGCCTGGCTTGCTGCAGTCCCTGGGGTTGCAAACAGTCGGACGTGACTGAGCGACTGAAATGAACTGAACTGAACCTCTGACTAAAAACATTTACAAGTACATATGCAAAAGTCCAAATTTAAAGATGGCAACTAAGAATCGAATTGTTCTAAATGAACAATAATCAAGTGGGATTTTCTCTAGAAATTCCTATAGTGCAACGTCAGTAAATCTTTAAAATAATTATCCATGTTATAATACAAATAAATAAAATATATGCTCTCAGTATAAGTTAGACAAAGTTTGATAAAATTCAACATCTATTCCTAGTTTGAAGAAATTAGCAAAGAGTTATTGCAAAAAGAAAAAATATACTTATCCTGTTGAATTGGTAACCAACTCACTGCTTAATAGTAACTCAA
Organism: Tragelaphus eurycerus; assembly: GCA_935064755.1. Classification (NCBI taxonomy): domain Eukaryota; kingdom Metazoa; phylum Chordata; class Mammalia; order Artiodactyla; family Bovidae; genus Tragelaphus; species Tragelaphus eurycerus. The sequence goes on from CAKXYN010000041.1 coordinate 17,539,928, forward strand.
AAGAAATTTTCTCATGTATCAGGTATTTGCATATACATCAACATTTTAATATAGAACCTGACTCTAATTTTTAGGGAATTATCATATAAAGATAGATATATAAGATATTGTTCATGATGTGAATGTAAGATAGCAAATAAACTTCTAAATTTGGAATGAATGTGATCAGTCATTTTTCCTTCTAACAGGCAAGTGTTGTACAGCCATTAAACATGATGACTGAGGGTTCCAGGTAAAGTTGTTGAATTGAACACACACTTATCTTTCCCATTTTGTGAAATGCTATTTAAAAGACAGTAGAGAAATAAAGCCAACTTTATAAACAAAAGTGCAAAGAGAATAATAAATGAAAAATAAATGGAAAAGAGATTTCCATGAGTTTTTGAGTGAGAGAAGGTGAATGGAAGAATGATAACCGTCCTGATATATTGGAGTGAGGGGCAAACTCCTCTTCCTGCTGAGACTCTTCTGTTGATTAGTGAGCATGTTCACTTCGCAGAATCCTGAGAGGCACCAAGTGCCACAGAACTTAAGGGTGTCATTGGAGCTGAGGGGTGATTTGAACATTTGCACTCAGAGTGAATACACATCCATTTTCCCTCATAACCTGCCTCACTCCAACTCCCTGGACTACTTGCAGATAGCAGATTCAGAAAGACATCTTTCTGGAGAAATTTTATGAGAGGAGCTCTGGACATAATGTTACAGAAAAAATAAAATAAAATTAGAAATGAGGCATTGGGAGATACACAGGGGCATTTAATGAAAATTTACAGAGTGACAATTTCTGCAGTTTACTCCTTAGATGCCAGTGTGCAGGCCCATGCCCATTATGCTGAAGAGTGGATAGTTCCCCTCTGATCCATCCTACAGAATAAACCTCTAGACACTTAGGCTTGTGAGTCACCAATGAAAAAGTGGCCACAACCCTATCAGATCAATCAGTCGCTCAGTCGTGTCCGACTCTTTGTGACCCCATGAATCGCAACACGCCAGGCCTCCCTGTCCATCACCAACTCCCGGAGGTCACTCAGACTCACATCCATCGAGCCAGTGATGCCATCCAGCCATCTCATCCTCTGTCGTCCCCTTCTCCTCCTGCCCCCAATCCCTCCCAGCATCAGAGTCTTCTCCAATGAGTCAACTCTTCTCACGAGGTGGCCAAAGTATTGGAGTTTCAGCTTTAGCATCATTCCTTCCAAAGAAATCCCAGGGCTGATCTCCTTCAGAATGGACCGGTTGGATCTCCTTGCAGTCCAAGGGACTCTCAAGAGTCTTCTCCAACACCACACTTCAAAAGCATCAATTCTTTGGCACTCAGCCTTCTTCACAGTCCAGCTCTCACATCCATACATGACCACAGGAAAGACCATAGCCTTGACTAGGCGAACCTTTGTTGGCAAAGTGATGTCTCTGCTTTTGAATATGCTATCTAGGTTGGTCATAACTTTCCTTCCAAGGAGTAAGTGTCTTTTAATTTCATGGCTGCAGTCACCATCTGCAGTGATTTTGGAGCCCAGAAAAATAAAGTCTGACACTGTTTCCACTGTTTCCCCATCTATTTCCCATGTATTTCCCACAACCCTATAAGGACCTCTAACCCAGTAAGTCTCCTACATACAAACCCTCAAGCTACAAACTTTCCAATATGCGAATATGCATTTGCAAGTTCAGTCATGTAAGTTAGTTCGTGTGTCTGGCATACATTGTTATGTGCATGAATCCTCTACAGTGGTTGTGCTTTTGTATACTTTACTGTACAATACTGTATAGAATACAGTAGTACAGTATCCTTATTTCAAGCCCAGGATGTCTGGAAGCAAGCTTAAAAGCAGAGGTGATACAGCTGCAACTGCTAAGAAGTGCCAAGCAAAAATGATGGAAACAGAAGTGAAAATAATTGAGAGAGTGAAGCGAGGCAAAAGATGGAGTTAGAGGCCCAGATAAAGGACAAAGAGAGACAAGAGGAAGAAGTAATGGAAGAATTGGAGAAATTTATGACACAGAAAATGGCAGAGCATTTTCTTTATTTGAGGAGACACTGTTAATTTTGAGGCACAGGACCTGAACGCAGAGCAGTATATGAAGGCTGCAACAGTCGTTCAGAATGCAATCCAGTGCCCCCGTGTTCTCTATGACAAGAACAAAGAGCTACTATTCAGACATCACTGTATCTTTTTTTTTCAAGAGGGTAGATAAAATTGAATCCAGCAAGGAGCCAGAATCTGTGCCAACAACTGTCATATGCCAGGCATGAGTGAAATTGCAGCTTGCCCTCTGTCTCTTATCGCTGACGATCCTTCAGCTCTTTCATCTCCCACCTCTTCTCCCTCCGCCAGTCAGTAACCCTTCTTGCCTTTTCACTTAATGCCAGTCCCTATATGCCAACTGTTGTGCATACTACTGTACTTTTCAGGGTACTGTATTATAAGATTAAAAATGTTTTCTTTATTTTTGTGCTTGTTTTTTATGTACATATTGTTTGTGTGAAAAGTACTGTAAACCTCTTCCAGTTCAGTACTGACTGTGTTAGTTGGGTACCTAGGCTAACTTTGTTGGACTTATAAACATATTAGAGTTATGAATATACTCTTAAAATAGAACTTGTCTGTACATAGATTTACATACTCTTCTTTGATACAGTCTAAGACATATCAGAAAAAATTTCAGAATCCTCAATGCAAAACTAGCTGTATAATTTGTGGATCTTAACACAAAATGAAAATTAAAGCCCCTTGTTCAAAAAGCAGGAAAAAAAGTGTCATTTAAACTTCTAAAATATCAAACATTTTCCTTCAGTCCACAGTATCTCTATTTCAACCTGTCATGATATTTTTTACTGGTATTTAGCAATGTACTTACTTGAGCTGAACGTGGTGATGGACGTGATGACATTAGCAGTGGGAACGCAAACACTCACAGGTGTCGAGGGACTCTCGCTGTAGAATTGGGCAGGTTTCCTCTGCTGCATACTACCACGGATGTGCTGTGTTCCAGTGAAGGATGGTCAAGTCAAGCCAGGAGAGGCCTGGCACAGACCAAAGACTGTTATTCAGGTTAAACATTTGATTTCAAAATTGATAACAGATGCCAGAAGGAAATGAAGAAATGCCTTCAACTTTCTCAGTGAAAATCATTTTAATTTAGAACTTCATCATTGACCAAATTATTGAGTATAAACATAGAATTGTTGTTGTTGTAAGATCGCTCAGTTGTGTCTGACTCTTTGCAACCCCATGGACTGCAGCATGCCAGGGTTCCCTGTCTTTCAACATCTCCTAGAGCTTGCTTAAATTCATGTGCATTGAGTCAGTGATGTCATCCAACCATCTCATTCTCTGCCGTTCCCTTCTCTTCCTGCTTTCAATCTTTCCTAGCATCAGGGTCTTTTCTAATGTGTCAATTCTTCACATCATATGGCCAAAGTATTCAAACGTAGAATTAAAAATTGTAAAATACGGAGGATTCGAAATAAATTTTCACCCTTTTTACAAAGCTTGGAGGATGTGTTTCATCAATTCAAGAAGGTAAGCCAGGGAGGAGACCCAAATAGACTAAAAAACAGAAATTCCAATAAAAGAATGTAGTAAGGTCCAAGGGTACATACATCAGATTGCAGAGCAACTAGTCCAGATCAATGTAGAAAGTTTCAGTAAGAAATGCTCCAGGGAAAAAAGTGGAGTTGATGCTATAATATATGACATAGGGAATCATTTTGAAATTAACCTTAACAACTGTGTAACTCATAAGATGAATTGTGTGGAAGTAAATAAACCTAGATATGCCAGGTAAAGTGACTTTTGAATTGTTAGATATTTCTTCATGAATTTGTAAAAATTATTACCCTTTAGAGATGTAAGAGACTTGGGTTTGGAAGATTCCCTGGAAGAGAAAATGACAACCCACTCCACTATTCTTGCTTGGAAAAGTACACAGAGGAACCTGGTAGGCTACTGTCCATGGGGTTGAAAAGAGTTTGACAAGTCTGAGCACATGTTATTTAGGAAAGTTTAAAAAAGTTATTTTTCCCGTTAAGAAAGTGGTGTGCCTCCTTCTATTATAGAATTTTTGCTGGCTACATTTCCTGCCTCTTTGCCCCACATCCTCTTGCTTCACATTTGGGGGCCCACAAATGTGAATAATTTCTAATCTACAGTAAATAATTCAAATTCCCTTTGACATTTCATTTATTTGGTCAAACATGTCTTCAAAATATGACCATATGTATTTTTCTTTTCTAAATTGCCAAATGGAAACTTTTACCCACAAACTTCATCGTTGCTTTCCATAGTCATCATTTTTTCCCCACATTTGTGTATGAATATATCATTATACTGGTGGGCTACAGTCTACTGGGTCACAAAGAATCAGACATAACTTAGCCACTGCTGCTGCTGCTGCTGCTAAGTTGCTTCAGTTGTGTCTGACTTTGTGCGACCCCATAGATGGCAGCCCACCAGGCTCTCCCATCCCTGAGATTATTCAGGCAAGAACACTGGATTGGGTTGCCATTTCCTTCTCCAATGCATGAAAGTGAAAAAATAAAGTGAAGTCGCTCAGTCATGTCTGACTCCTAGAGACCCCATGTACTGCAGCCTACCAGGCCCCTCCGTCCATGGGATTTTCCAGGCAAGAGTATTGGAGTGGGTTGCAATTGCCTTCTCCACTTGGCCAGTAAACAACAACAAATATCATTATACACTGTTGAGATTAATAGGGGTAAGAAAAAATACACAGAAGTTTAATATGAACTGGAAAAAGATGGATTTTATAGAATATGGAGGCCAACGTTAGACGATAAATATTCTAGGAGTCCTTGAGAATGCAATACTGGATTATTGAGTGTTTACAATGTCTGATGATTTTCTCTTTTTTCTACCAAATGAGACCAAAATTGTGAATTGCATTGATGTTTATTGTACCTAAGCCATAACCATCCTAGTTAGAATTGATTCTTTGCTCAGGGCTTTGAAAAATTGCACAAAAGTAATTCTCTGAGCATGTTCAGAGAACATGGGAAATGAGGCATCATTTCCCTTGCAAATGTTGGTGGTAAATTACCTGGACATTTTAATATGAGCTACGTATGCTAGATGGCAATAAGCTGAACATACGGGTGTGACCTAGACAATAGTGCCACTGGGATTGGGTGAGTAATTGTGTGAAGTCAGTGTTCCTGTGATTTGACTAAATCTTCATGAAACTTTGGTAAAATCCAGATCAGGCATCTTTCACTATAAAGACATATTAAATGTTATCCTTTTAAAATTCTTAATAAAAATTGTATATATTTAAGTACTACAACAGGAGAAAGCAATGGCACCCTACTCCAGTACTCTTGCCTGGAAAATCCCATGAATGGAGGAGCCTGGTGGGCTGCAGTCCATGGAGTCACTAAGAATCGGACACAACTGAGGGACTTCACTTTCACTTTTTCCTTGCATGCATTGGAGAAGGAAATGGCAACCCACTCCAGTGTTCTTGCCTGGAGAATCCCAGGGATGGGGGAGCCTGGTGGGCTGCCGTCTATGGGGTCACATAGAGTCAGACACAACTGAAGTGACTTAGCAGCAGCAGCAGCAGCAAGTACTACAACAGTGTTTTGATATACATTTAAATAGAGACATAGATTATTATAGTCAGACCAATTAGCATACTCTTCTCCTTATTTACTGAGTTGACCAAAAAGTTTGTCCAGCTTTTTCTGTAAGACAGCTCTAGTAGCACTTGGTTATGTTTCAGTTCAGTTCAGTTCAGTTGCTCAGTCATGTCTGACTCTTTGCAACCCCATGAATCACTTCAAGCAAAACAGTTTTGCTAGATTGTGATAACTGTCATATGAGTACGCATTAAAAAATAAATATCAAAATTGGTGAATTTTTGTGTAGCCATTTCAATATTGAAGATGGAAGAAAAAAAAACATTTTAGGCATATTATGCTTTATTATTTCAAGGAATATTAGAACACAATAGAAGTGCAAAAAAAAGATTTGTGCAGTGTACAGAGAAGTACTGTGACTGATCAAATGTGTCAACAGAGGTTTGCAAAGTTTTATGCTGGAGATTTCTTGCTGGACATTACTCTATGGTCAGATAAACCAGTTGAAGTTAATAGCAATCAAATCGAGACATTAATTAAGAACAATCAATCTTATACCATGCAGGAGACAGCTGACATGTTACTTGCTTGATGTTTAGGTTCCACTTAAGTGAAAAACACCTTATTGACTGTATTTCTGCATGTGATTCTACTGAAACATAATGAAAATGTTCTGTTTTTAAAGCAAATTATGATGAGCAATAAAAAGTAGATACTCTACAATGATATGGAATGGAAGAGATCATGCGGCAAGTGAAATGAACCACCACAAACCACACCAAAGGCTGGTCTTCATCCAAAGAAGGTAATGTTGTGCATATAGTGGGATTGGAAGCATGTCCTCAAGTATGAACTCCTTCTGGAAAAACCAAAAGATTAAATCCAAAAGATACTGCTCACAATTAGGGCAACAGAAAGTAGCACTTGACAAAAATCATCTGGAATTAGTCAACAGAAAATGAATGATCTTCAATCAGGTTAATGCATGACCACATGTTTCTTTGATTTCCAGGCAAAAAATGTTACAGCTTGGCTGGGTAGTGCTGATTGGTAGTCACCAGACATTACACTTTTGGATATCTTTATTTCAGTCTTTACAAAATTCTTTTAATGGGCAAAAAAAAAAAAAAAAAAAAAATCCCTGGAAGACTATAAAAGTCACCTGGAACAACTATTTGCTCAAAAAGTTTTGGGATGGGATGGCCCTGGTGGTCCAGTGGTTAAAAATCAGCCTTCCAATTCAGGGGATGTGGGTTCGATCCCTGGTCTGGGAACTAAGATCCCACATGCTGTAGAATAGCCAGTGTGTCACATCCACAACTAGACAGAAGCCAGAGTGCTGCAACTGAGGCCCAACACAGCCAAAAAAAATAAATACTTTTTAAAAAAGTTTTGGGAAGATGGAATTAAGAAGTTTCCTAAAAAATAGCAATGCAATAGAACAAAATGGTTTATACATTGTTCAATAACTTTCTTGGTAAAAAAAGAAGCATAAGTCTTATTTTTACTTAAAAAAAACAAAGGAACTTTTTGGCCAATGCAATAGTTTCTACTCTTTCGTGTGTTATGCTAAGCTAAGTCGCTTCAGTTGTGTCCGACTCTGTGGGACCCCACAGACGGCAGCCCACCAGGCTCCCCGTCCCTGGGATTCTCCAGGCAAGAACACTGGAGTGGGTTGCCATTTCCTTCTCCAATGCAGGAAAGTGAAAAGTGAAAGTGAAGTCGCTCAGTCATGTCCGACTCTTCACGACCCCATGGACTGCAGCCCACCAGGCTCCTCTGTCCATGGAACTTTCCAGGCAAGAATACTGGAGCAGGTTGCCATTGCCTTTTCCATTTGTGTGTCATGAGAACACCTAAAATTTTCTCTTTTAGCAAATTGCTGGTGTACTGTGCAGTATTATTAGCTACAATCATAATGGTGCACGTTAGATCTCTAGACTTAATCCTCTACATAACTGTGACTTTGTACCCTTTGACCAACATGTGATTCTGAGTGCTCTCACTCAGGGTATATAGTACACACATTTGAAGAGGCTGAAGCTTTATTTTGTGATATTACCTCAAGGTTACACCTTGATTTGTCAAGTTGTACTTTGTGAGGTTATAGTCATTACTTACAGGAAGAAGAAAAGTTCAGAATTCTTTCAGATAAAAACATCTTAAAAGCTTTCCAGGTCTAAACAACTGGAGAAGACACCTCAGAAAATGACACGTTGTGAAGCTGGTGACTGGACTCTGTCTTACCTATCAGAATTTGGTATTGGGCTTCCCTGGTGGCTCAGAGGTTAAAGCGTCTGCCCGCAATGCGGTAGACCTGGGTCGATCCGGGGGGTGGAGAAGGCAAGGCAACCCACTCCAGTATATCTTGCCTGGAGAATCCCGTGGGCGGAGGAGCCTGGTGGGCCGGCCACGGGGGCAAAGAGTCGGACACGACTGGCGATTTACTTTTACTTATGTGACAAGCTGTGTCCCTCAGTGAAACTGTAGAATGGGAAAGCTACTGGGGAATTTTTCATTGTACTTTGCCAACAAAATTTCCCTACCCTCACCTTCTTATTTACCTCAGTTAAGAATTTGTAAATCGAAGTATGACATATTTCCCAGAAGATGAATTTTCCACATTTCTGAACTTAAAGCCGACACTAGTAGCTGAAAGGTAATTCAACTCTTTATATCCACGACTATTCAGACATGAGAATCACATAATAGATTAAATACTTTGAAGAATTTTTTTGTGTGTGAGAATAGTGGCTCCATCTCATGATTAAAAAATGTTACACATCCAGTTTTTAAATCAGATCAGACTTGCAGTTGCTGCATCAGCAAGACTGGATTTTTCTGATATAATGTTTATCAAGATATCATTCCATGCCTTTACAGAGATTAATAAGTTAGGTGATTTTAAATTTTTTTAGATATGTATGAGGGCATGTTTAATCAAGTTACATCTATTTTGAGGAGGCAGTTTTACATTTAAATCCATTTTGTACAATGTACAGATTTTCACACTGAATTACACAGGCTTTGAAAAATTCAATACTGGCCTTAATCCCCAAACAATATTAACTAAATACACGTGCAATTGCTTGAAATTACTTTAATGTATTGAAAACATGCTTAAAAAATATTTATGACAATTTACAAGGATTCAGAAAATATTTCCTTGAACATACATGTATTTCATATTAAAGGGAACCTATATATGTAGTAAATTTTGCAAAAGGAAGAGGGGAATGCTTTGGTTATATAACAAAGAGATGGATACCAGCTAAATATGTCAGAGCAAATACTTAACCAGTCTCAAATACTTAAAGGTTATTAATTTCTAAAACTTAAAAAAAATTTGGCCAATAAAGCTAATAATTAACAAGCTTTTAAATCATAAATTATAAGGTCTTCCATTTCTGGTTACATCACAGCATCTTGCATCAGCTCAATATTGCACTGAGATAGCAAGAAAGCTATGTTGAAAAATAAAACAGAAAGAGAAAACTAGGACCTGAAAGGCCAAGGCTGCAGAAAGAAGAGAGGCCACCTTCTCCGCTAAGTTTTCTTCTCAGTGTGCTTCTGAAATGTGCCAGAGAGGCCAAGGAGAAAGCAGAGACTGAGAGCATTTAGAATTTTCCTGAAACATTTCAATGTTCCTGAAGTAATGAAGGATGTGGAATAAAAGGTTAGCTAGGCCAAGGCCCAGGGTAAAAAGGGAACCACAGAGAAGTGAACCCAACATTCTGAAGGAATTTGCTAAATCCTCTGATGTGCTGATGTTAGAAGTGAGGAGTAGATGCTGAGAAGCTAAAATGCTAAGCAGAGACGCCAGCACTACTGTGGAGCTGGGAGACCAGGCTCAGAGTTGAGGGATGATAGACAGCAGGGGTAGATCCAAGCCAAGAGAAAAGGGAACAGAAGAAATGTGAAACCACTACCATTAGGAGTCACTCTTAAGTGTTCACTTCCATCCTCTACCCTTCTGCTGCTGCTGCTAAGTTGCTTCAGTCGTGTCCGACTCTGTGGGACCCCCATAGACGGCAGCCCAGCAGGCCCCGCCATCCCTGGGATTCTCCAGGCAAGAACACTGGAGTGGATTGCCATTTCCTTCTCCAATGCATGAAAGTGAAAAGTGAAAGTGAAGTCGCTCAGTCGTGTCCGACTCCTAGTGACCCCATGGACTGCAGCCTACCAGGCACCTCCGTCCATGGGATTGTCCAGGCAAGAGTACTGGTGCAGGGTGCCATTGCCTTCTCCCATCCTTCTGCTAGTGTTTACTTTTAAAGTCTTCTGGAGTCACTTTTTGTCTCTCTAGGGTGTTTAATGGAGAAGGCAATGGCACCCCACTCCAGTACCCTTGTCTGGAAAATCCCATGGAGGGAGGAGCCTGGTGGGCTGCAGTTCATGGGGTCGCTGAGGGTCGGACACGCCTGAGCGACTTCACTTTCACTTTTCACTTTCATGCATTGGAGAAGGAAATACCCACCCACTCCAGTGTTCTTGCCTGGAGAATCCCAGGGATGGGGGAGCCTGGTGGACTGCCGTCTGTGGGGTCGCACAGAGTCGGACGTGACTGAAGCGACTTAGCAGCAGCAAAGTGTTTAAATTGTAATCAGTGGGTGAGGTAAAGTGTAGTTAGTGTACACCATCTTAGCAATTACTGAAAACTTAGATATTTTGTTTTTAAAATACAGATCATCACAGGAGGAGGAACACCAGAACCGGGAGAGACCGCGGCCGGGAAAAACGGGACGGCCGGAAAGAGAAGAAAAAAAAAATACAAACCCATAGGGACTATTACAAACATCCATCAGAGGGTCTCTACCTTTAAATATGGTGTTACGGACAAGCAGTTGAGTGTGATACCTCTGCATTAGAAAACTCTTCTCCACCAATAAAGTTTCAGCTTAAAATTAATTTATTTTTTATTTATTTAGAACAGAGAATTTAAATATCATTTGGATTTTGAGAATCTCAGCAATGTTCCAGTCTAGCTGTGTGCATGCTAAGTTGTGTGGGACTCTTTGAGACTGCACGGACTGTAGCCCACCAGGCTTTTCCATCCCTAGAATTTTCCAGGTGAGAATACTGGCATGGGTTGCCATTTCCTCTTCTAGGTAATCATCCTGAGTCAAAGATCAAACTGGCATCTCCACGTTTCCTACATTGGCAGGCAGATTCTTTACCACTGACCCACTGGGAAACCTGTTTCATTCTAGGAGTCAGTACAAAATAGCTTTTATTTCTCTAAATCTAACTTCTCTATTATTCTGGCAAAAGTGATCTTGATAAAATAACTTTGAAAATTGAAATAACAGCACCATATTTTGTCAACCAGATGTTCTTTAACCTTTTAACAAACGTTATATTTTATATATGATGTGTTTTTCTAATGCAGTGGGCTTCCTAGCTCAGCAGTAAAGAATCTGCCTGCCAATGCAGGAGATCCCTTGGTCAGGAAGATCCCCTGGAGAAGGAAATGGCAACCCACTCCAGTATTCTTCCTGGGAAATTCCATGGACAGAGCAACCTGGCAGGCTATAGTCCATGGAGTGGTAAAGAGTTGGACACACAAGAGTGAGCATGCAATGCAAAGGAAAAACTAGTTTAAAAAATTATCAGTTGTTTACAATAAAGAGTAAAATGAGCCTAATCAGGGCCTGTCAATCCTCGATTACAAGTTCTCATTGCAATAGAAGACACAGATTAAAGACAATCCACACCATATCTAGTGATGATAGAGCATCATCTCCCATATCCAAATATTTTGGGAATGTGTATATGAGAGAGTATGGAAAACAAAGGCATACTGGTTCAACCTACAGCTCTTCCTCCTAATAGACATCATTATGACTGGATAATACTAGTGGGAGAAACCCTACCAGAAGAGCAGTGACTCCTGAAAATTTCATGAGGAAACAGAACAACAGAGAAGAGAGTGGAACAATGTAAATATATTTAAATGAAAAAAAAAAAAAAAAATCTGACGTGAATAACATCAAGGTATGTACCGGCATATCCAAAGAGTCTCCTGACTATAGGAGAAGTTAATAAAATGATACTAACTTCAAAATGTTTTCTCTTGCAGTGTCGACATGTAACTTTTAAAGGATTCGGCCTAAACAATAGAACAGGAAAATCAGACTGGCTTCAGACTTTTCAATACTAAAAATCTGAAGGACAACTCTTTCAAAATCTTAAGGGGAAAAGAAAATGTGTGTCTTGGCTTTCTATTTATGGTCAAATTGCCCTTCATTCTGAAGGCAGCAGACATATATAATCATATAAAAAAGTAATCACAACATATACCAACCCCCAATAAAAATCACTGTAAAAATTAACTAAGTTACAGTTATTTACAATTAATTTTTCTAAGTTATAGAAGTAAATTTTAATTTGTCTTCAGTCTTTAATCAGAGTTTTAGTGCAATGGTTGAACACATCAAGCATGACAATATTTTCTTATGCAAGTGAAATTTATAGTTGATAAAGTTTGTTTTTCATTAGATTTTGAATACTGAAGCTCACATTTTTTGGTTCCCCAAGTTATATCTTAGTTATGGCTGACTCTGCATGGCAGTAAATGAGTATTGTTTTCAGTTAGTATCTATCATGGCAGGTTTAATGAATCTCTTGAATAAGATTATTTTTAAGCACTGACTTGAAAATTACTGTCAGGGAATTAACAGGTGCATTAGCCTTTTGATTTGGAAATCATTTCTGTTGTTTGTTTCCATCCATTGTTCTCAAGTGATTATTCTGTCACACAGAAGAGAGTTTTCCTGAGGGAAAAACAAAAGCCTTCTGATTGGGTCAGGTTTGCATTAAGCCTTATCATTTACACACTTTCAAGCTGAGTAGAGAAAAAACAATTCCTGGGTGTGGGCAAGTTGTGGTAGGAGAGGGTACATAGAACATTTATTGTTACTTTCAGTCTAGCGGCCCAGATGGGGAATGTCCCATACGGAGATGCTTTTGGTCTTTGTCCTAACACCGAATAATTTTATTATTTTGTGTTCCTGCTCCCTCACCTGTGGGGAGAGGATGAAGAAAGAAAAGAAAATTGAGCTTATTTTTTCATTTTCAGCAAACTCAATTACATACTTGAAGGAAAACAGAAAACGTTATTGTCAACTTATATATAGTGCTCCTTCACAGTACTTAGATCAGAGAGAAGGCATGGTTGCTGTCACCATGAATATTTTAAAGTTTCAAGAAAACTCAAGCAGAGGCTGCCTTACCTGGCGTGCAAGCACCAGTGTCTGACGGTTAAAAATTGCATCATCCTTTTCCTGTGTGTTTGTTTATGAATTATTTCTAATTACTTCAACAGCATGAAATATCTCATCTTTTATGGTTCCCCCAGTGAAAGCCTGACAATGCCCGTAGGATATTTTCTTTAACCTTTTTCACTGCAATTGCATTTCGTAAGTGGTAAACATCATTCACATTAAGTAACTATTAAGTTCCCAAAAGTCTAACATGAATTTAGAAAAGTACAGCAATTTTACTACAAAGAAATATAACTAAATATGTCATTTGGTGTTCTATTTAGTGGAATATTAAGGCTGTGACTGTAGTATAAAGAGAATAACTATAAAAGGTTTTGTGACAAGTAAAATTTAGGGCATGCTAAACATTTGAATTTTGGTGAAGATCAACAGTCTCTTCAGAAAAGTAATGAAAAGATATAAAGCTTGTCACATAAAAAATGCCTCAAAAATAATCTGAAGTAATAGTCTGCCAATATAATTAAGTATTCTGCTCCAAAAACATTTTAGCTCTGGAAAATATGGTGTATATGTATGTATTTATCTGTATTGATATATATGTATTATATATATCAATATATATATTGATATGTATGTATCTATCTGTATTGATATATATAAAACTTTTGATAACAATTTTTGTAGTCAATTATGTAAAGTGAAAGTGGCTCAGTCATGTTTGAATCTTTACGACCCCATGTGGCCCATGGAATTCTCCAGGCCATAATACTGGAGCGGGCATCTTTTCACTTCTCCAGGGGATCTTCCCAACCCAGTGATCAAACCCAGGTCTCCCACATTGCAGGTGGATTCCTTACCAGCTGAGCCACAAGGGAAGCCCAAGAATACTGGAGTGGGTAGTCTATCCCTTCTCCAGGGGATCTTCCCAACCCAGGAATCGGATCAGGGTCTCCTGAATTGCAGGTGGGTTCTTTACCAACTGAGCTATTAGGGAAGCCTTATGTAACTTAGTCAATATCGTAACTTCAGTTTAAATAACTGACTCATTGAATTCAGTTCATATCAGTTCAGTTCAGTTGCTCAGTCTGTCCGACTCTTTGAGACCCAATGGACTGCAGCAGGCCAGGATTCCCTGTCCATCACCAACTCCCATCCATCAACAACATCAGTTCATATACTTAGAACTATTTTTACATATTTATATATATATGTGGTATAAAATATGTATCAGATATTATTTTTTCCATTTAAAATAATTATAATCTAGCTGGAGAAAGAAATTACTACAAATGTGCATGGTGCAGTGCATTCTAAGTTACTTAAGTTGTTGTGTCTGATTCTTTGCCACACCATGGACTGTAACTCACCAGGCTCTTCTGTCCATGGGATTCTCCAGGCAAGAATACTGGAGTGGGTTGTCATGCCCTCCTCCAAGGGATCATCCCGACTCAGGGATCCAACCTGTGTCTCATATCTACCTACATTTGAAGGTGGGTTCTCTTACCACTAGAGCCATCTGGGAAGCCCCATAAACATACATATCAAAAGCTAAACAACACCATTAATTATTACCAGAATTTAGGTAATAACTGTAAGAAATGCCATTCTATGAAAATCAACTACAAATATGTGTAATTATTAGAGAATTCAGAGGATGAAGATATACTTTCTTTTTAAGATTAGCCTGAGCAGATAGAACTGCATCTTGTGGCTATTTCATTAGAGGTGAGAGCAGAGAGTGTTCTAAGCAAGTGAAACATTAAAAATGAATGTATGGGGGTAGTGTCAGAGCAAGGACCTCCAAAAGTGCTTTCCTGCATAAAAGAAATGGTCAGAATAAAAAATGGTTACAGATTTTTAAAACCCTAGAAATGAACCAAAGAATTGCAGTATTCATTCATAAAACTGACTGAATCTAGGTAAAAACAGTGACCTTTGTGATGTTTTAACTTGCTCTTTCCCATCACCCTGTCACAACTCTATGGTAGCTTTAAAAACCAGCATCCCACAGCCTTTGTGATTGACAGCCACTGGATGAGGCAGATGATTTTGAAGATTGTTCAAAGCTCTAATTTCAAAGAATTGGACAAGATTTGTCTTATGTGACCTGACTCAGAGCTTGCCCAGTGAGAAGAGCTTTCCCTCAGGGGTGTCAGTTGTAATCAATCAGTGACAGTAATTTAATATTATGGCTTCCTACAATGGTAGAAAACTTTTACAGTAAACAATACACAAATTAAAAAGCTTAAAAGGACAAACTTGAGAATGAGTTGTTCTTAAGAGATTTGGAAAAGCTCTGACTTCTGGCAGTCTAGAAGGGCATACATATGTGTTTAGGTCTATGCATGCTTTAAGGCTGTGTGCATGCTCCGAAGGGTCCTGAAAAGATCCTGAGCCCTCATCAATGTCAAACTTTGAGGCTCTGTGCAACTCGAAAGTGAAGGCAAAACTAAACAATATATTGAGCATTGATATGTACATGAACACACATTCTGAGGCCCTTGGTAAAGACTAAGAAATTTATTTATTTCAGGCATTTAAGGAAATCTCTGTCCAATCATTAACTTATTAGTGTGCCTACTGAAAAGAAACTTTAGTGGCCATGTCAAACTATATTAAAAATTAATGCAAAATGGATTAAAGACCTTACTGGTAGAGCTAAAACTATAAAACTCTTAGAAGAAAACAGGCATAAATCACTGTGACCTTGGTTGAGGCAGTGGTTTCTTAGATATGATGCCAACAGCACAGGAAGCCAAATTTTTAAAAAATGAATCATTTTCTATCAAAATTTAAAACTTTTGGCTTCAACAGACACTATCATGGGGGTGATAAGAAAGAAGAAAATATTTGCAAATTATAACTGGTAAAAGTCTAGTTTTCAAAATATATTAATATAAAGAACTCATGAAATTAAACTACAAAAAAGAAAATAAGCTAAATAATAATAGGCAAAGGATTTGAATAGACATGCCTTTAATGAAAATATACAAATAGATAATTGACATAGTAAAAGGTGCTCAACATGATTAATTATTGAGGAAATACAAATCTAAACTAAATGAGATATCACTTCAAACACACTAAGATGTTACAATTAAAAAGATAGATGATTTTAAGTATTGCCATGCATTTGGGGGAAGTTAGAACCCTCATCCACTATTGGTAGGTTTGTAAAGTGGTGCACCTGAGTACACTCAAGATAATAAAAAACATAGGTCCTCACGAAAAATAATGTTCATGAATGTTTATAGTAACAGTATTCATAATAGCCATTTAGTGAAGCTAATTCATGTGTCCATCAGCTGTTGAGTGAAAATTAAATATGATTTGTCTGTATAATGGAAGATTATTCAACAATTAGAAATGAAGTACTGATACAAACTTCTACACAGATGAATCTTGTAGACATTAGGCTAAGTGAAACAGCCAAACACAAAACCCCCGAAATGTTACATAGATTCATTTCGTGTAATATTTAAAACAGTCAGATCCTTAGGTTTAGTGAATAGACTTGTGGTTTCCAGGGATTGGGGATAGGGTAGAGTGAGGGTTAACTTTTAGGGCATGGCAATTCTCTTTTGAATGATGAAAATCTTCTGCTATCAGATACTGTTGATGATTGCACATTTGTAAATATATTGTACATTCTAAATGGATGGCTTTTCTGGCATTTGAATCAACTCTCAATAAAATATTAGCAATAAGTCTGCTCTCTATGTTTGTTTCAAGAGGGAGGAGACATAGATTATACCTATGGCTGATTCCTGTTCAGGTTTGACAGAAAGCAACAAAATTCTGTAAAGCAATTATCCTTTACTTAAAAATAAATAAATTAAAAACAAACAACCAAAAAATAGTAATATTATTAACAAATGGACTCATGGGGGTTAAAAACTTAATGTGCCTATATAAGGAGCTCAGAAGAGCCTCTACCAGATAAACAACAATTTAAAAAATAATTTTATTTTTGGCTATGTTGGGCCTTCATTGCTTTGCAGGCTTTTCTTTCAGTGTGGTGAGCAGGGATTTGTCTCTAGCTGTGGTGCACAGGCTCATTGCTGTGACGCTTCTCTTGTTGCTGAGCATGGGCTCTAATGCATGCAGGTTTCAGTAGTTACTGCTCCCAGGCTCTAGAATACAGGCCCAATAGTTGGTGCATGGGCTTAGTTGCTTCTCAGCATGTGAGAACTTCCCAGATCAGGGATCGAACCCATGTCTCCTGCATCAGCAGGTGGATTTTTTACCACTGAGCCACCAGGGAAGCCCTGAGAGACAAGAATTTCACCCCAAGTTATGAAAGTCATTCTTTTAACATCTCTGGAAATTAAGTATCCAACAAATGGAGAAATACCTATTTAAGAACATCTACTAAATAGTGGTAAGAACAGTGAGAGTCTGTGATATTTGAGCCATGACCTTTTCACACCCATCTTCTGTGCTCAATGCAACAGAAGGTCTACTCCCTAGCAGTTGCAGCCAAGAATAAAAGACTCTCTTTACTCCAAGCTCCCAATCTAGGCCTACAGGTTCACCCTATACAGTGAGGCATGGCCTTCCTGCACATCTCATCACTTAACTCCACACGGTAGAAGCTCTACTGTAGGCTAGTGGGGATAAGAAGGCTGGGCTTCCTTCCCTACACAGCTCCCACACATAGGCTGGTAGCTCTGCTCCAGCTGCAGTAGGCCAAGAATACTGGGAATTGTACATCTGTGCTGCAACTATATTGATGATCATTGGTTCCATGTCAGGAAAATCAAGCCTGAAAGACCATGAGCATGTGGAGACCCACAAGTAGAGATGTGTCTAAGGGAGAAGTGGGGAGAGGCGGGCCACTCCTTTTCCCAGTTTTCAGAGCAGTGGGGCAGAGGTTCTGAAAAAGAACCAAGTTCTCATATGTGCTACAACATGGATAAATTGTCAGTCCCTTAGTCATTTCCGACTCTTTGCGACCCCATGGACTATAGCCCACAAGGCTCCTCTGTCCATGGTATTTCCCAGGCAAGAATATTGAAGTGAGTTGCCATTTCCTACTCTAGGGGACATTCCCGATGCAGGGATTGAACCTAGGTCTCCCACATTGCTGGCAGATTCTTTACCATCTGAACCACCAGGGAATTTTGTGGCCAAAATTGTATGGTTCCATTTGATGACACTGTCAGAAATGTCAAATTTATAGGGATATAAGGTAGATTGCTAGTTCTCTATGGCTGGGTGGAGTGAGGGCAATGGGGAACAGGGATAGTGTTTATGGGGTGATGAAAATATATGAAAATTAGATTGTGATAATGTTTGCACAAATCAGAACAAACTAAAAAGAAAACATTGAATTGTGTACTTTAAATGGGTGAAACACATAATGTGTATTACATTTCAATAAAGTCATTAATGAATGAACGCATGGCACAAGAAAGTAGTATTTGTTTTGGGGAGGTAAATGTTTTGTACTGTATTAAGCATTTATAAAAGAGAATAGTAAACCTGGTACTAAAAGAATAATCTTGCTAGGCTCATATGCCAGGTAAATACTATAGATACAGACTTATTTTATAAGGGAATTTCTTAATTCCTTGTGATAGAGTTCTTTAAAAGATGCAGATATTTGCTTTGAATGATAGCATAATTTAAAGTATGCCTAATAGATCTCAAATTTCTACAAAACATGACATGATGAATGGATCAATATAAAACAAAGTTGGGGAATATATGAGGCTCAACTTGCAGCACTGTCATAGATACACTTGATCTTAGCCAAAGGCCAAGAAGTGATCAGCACTGTGTCATAGAAAATCCTCTATTTGGGGGTTAGTGATTGAATAAACCTGAATGGTATAGTGGTTTTCCCTATTTTATTTAATTTCAGTCTGAATTTGGGAATAAGGAGTTCATGATCTGAGCCACAGTCAGCTCCCGGTCGTGTTTTTGTTGACTGTATAGAGCTTCTCCATCTTTGGCTGCAAAGAATATAATCCATCTGATTTTGGTGTTGACCATCTGGTGAAGTCCATGTGTAGAGTCTTCTCTTGTGTTGTTGGAAGAGGGTGTTTGCTATGACCAGTGCATTTTCTTGGCAAAACTCTATTAGTCTTTTCCGTGCTTCATTCCGTATTCCAAGGCCAAATTTGCCTGTTACTCCAGGTGTTTCTTGACTTCCTACTTTTGCATTCCAGTCCCTATAATGAAAAGAACATCTTTTTTGGATGCTAGTTCTAAAAGGTTTTGTAGGTCTTCATAGAACCATTCAACTTCAGCTTCTTCAGCATTACTGGTTGGGGGATAGACTTGGATTACCGTGGTATTGAATGGTTTGCTTTGGAAATGAACAGAGATCATTCTGTCATTTTTGAGATTGCATCCAAGTACTGCATTTCAGACTCTTTTGTTGACCATGATGTCTACTCCATTTCTTCTGAGGGATTCCTGCCCGCAGTAGTAGATATAATGGTCCTCTGAGTTAAATTCACCCATTCCAGTCCATATTAGTTTGCTGATTCCTAGAATGTCAATATTCACTCTTGCCATCTCTTGTTTGACCACTTCCAATTTGCCTTGATTCATGGACCTGACATTCCAGGTTCCTATGCAATATTGCTCTTTACAGCATCGGACTTTGTTTCTAGGGAAAACCACTAGACCATTCAGGTATGACCTAAACCAAATCCCTTATGATTATACAGTGGAAGTGAGAAATAGATTTAAGGGCCTAGATCTGATAGACAGAGTGACTGATGAACTATGGAATAAGGTTCGTGACATTGTAAAGGAGACAGGGATCAAGACCATCCCCATGGAAAAGAACTGCAAAAAAGCAAAATGGCTGTCTGGGGAGGCCTTACAAATAGCTGTGAAAAGAAGAGAAGCGAAAAGCAAAGGAGAAAAGGAAAGATATAAACATCTGAATGCAGAGTTCCAAAGAATAGCAAGAAGAGATAAGAAAGCCTTCCTCAGAGATCAATGCAAAGAAATAGAGGAAAACAACAGAATGGGAAAGATGAGGGAACTCTTCAAGAAAATTAGAGATACCAAGGGAACATTTCATGCAAAGATGAGCTTGATAAAGGACAGAAATGGTATGGACCTAACAGAAGCAGAAGATATCAAGAAGAGGTGGCAAGAATACACAGAAGAACTGTACAAAAAAGATCTTCATGACCCAGATAATCACGAAGGTGTGATCACTGACCTAGAGCCAGACATCCTGGAATGTGAAATCAAATGGGCCTTAGAAAGTATCACTATGAACAAATCTAGTGGAGGTGATGGAATTCCAGTTGAGCTATTTCAAATCCTGAAAGATGATGTTGTGAAAGTGCTGCACTCAATATGCCAGCAAATTTGGAAAACCCAGCAGTGGCCACAGGACTGGAAAAGGTGAGTTTTTTTTTTTTTTTCCAATCCCAAAGAAAGGCAATGCCAAAGAGTGCTCAAACTACCACACAATTGCACTCATCTCACAAGCTAGTAAAGTAACGCTCAAAATTCTCCAAACCAGGCTTCAGCAATATGTGAACTGTGAACTTCCTGATGTTCAAGCTGGTTTTAGAAAAGGCAAAGAAACCAGAAATCAAATTGCCAACATCCGCTGGATCATCGAAAAAGCAAGAGAGTTCCAGAAAAACATCTATTTCTGCTTCATTGACTATGCCAAAGCCTTTGACTGTGTGAATCACAATAAACTGTGGAAAATTCTGAAAGAGATGGGAATACCAGACCACCTGACCTGCCTCTTGAGAAATCTGTATGCAGGTCAGAAAACCACAATTAGAACTGGACATGGAACAACAGACTGGTTTCAAATAGGAAAAGGAGTACGTCAAGGCTGCATATTGTCACCATGTTTATTTAACTTATATGCAGAGTACATCATGAGAAATGCTGGACTGGAAGAAACACAAGCTGGAATCAAGATTGCTGGGAGAAATATCAATAACCTCAGATATGCAGATGACACCATCCTTATGGCAGAAAGTGAAGAGGAACTTAAAAGCCTCTTGATGACAGTGAAAGTGGAGAGTGAAAAAATTGGCTTAAAGTTCAACATTCAGAAAATGAAGATCATGGCATCTGGTCCCATCACTTCATGGGAAATAGATGGGGAAACAGTGGAAACAGTGTCAGATTTTATTTTTTTGAGCTCCAAAATCACTGCAGATGGTGAGTGCAGCCATGAAATTAAAAGATGCTTTCTCCTTGGAAGGAAAGTTATGACCAACCTAGATAGCATATTGAAAAGCAGAGACATTACTTTGCTAACAAAGGTCAGTCTATTTATGGTTTTTCCTATGGTCATGTATGGATGTGAGAGTTGGACTGTGAAGAAAGCTAAGCGCCGAAGAATTGACACTTTTGGACTGTGGTGTTGGAGAAGACTCTTGAGAGTCCCTTGGATTGCAAGAAGATTCAACCAGTCCATTCTGAAGATCAGCCCTGGAATTTCTTTGGAAGGACTGATGCTAAAGCTGAAGCTCCAGTACTTTGGCCACCTCATGTGAAGAGTTGACTCATTGGCAAACACTCTGATGCTGGGAGGGATTGGGGGCAGGAGGAGAGGGGGACGACAGAGGATGAGATGGCTGGATGGCATCACAGACTTGATGGACGTGAGTCTGAATGAACTCCGGGAGTTGGTGATGGGCAGGGAGGCCTGGTGTGCTGCGATTCATGGGATCGCAAAGAGTCAGACATGACTGAGTGACTGAACTGAACTGAACTGATTGAGTAAAGACATGCCAAGATAATCAGTGACATAAATCAAAATCAGTATATTGACTGACAAAATTAGTATCCTATCACATTAAAGTGGTCCTATTTGATCCAGGATCAAATTTGTTTTAAGTATGTATGTATGTAATTAGTCCAAAATGTAACATAAAGGAGAATGAGGAAGACAATTGAATCTGTTTAAGTGGAGCATATATAATAATATAAATGTGTATATGTACATACATATGTGTGTGCATATATGTATGTGTGTGTATATATATATTATATATACATACAAGTTACCAGTACATATGTGTTTGTGTATATATATATATATATATATATATATATATATATATATACACACACAAGGTACCAGTACAACTCATGTAATTAGTTAGGGGTCTATAATGTTTACAGAAAGAGATTGAAATCACTCTACCTATAGCATTCAGGTAATAATTTTAATTTGGTGACAAATTGCACTAGTATTTTTTTTTGATAATACTATACAACAATATTAGAGTTAATTAACTCCTTCAACTCCTTCTCCAATCTCCTTCTCAGGAACCTTCCTGAAAAACTGGAACCAGGAAAATGAAAAGCCACATCCTTCAGATTTATTGAATTTTTGGGGGGGCAGATGTTAGGCTCTCCATATTATAGTAGTTGGGCTTCCCAGGCTTCTTTTCAGTCGTAAAGAATCTGCCTACCAAGCAAGAGACTCAATCCCTGGGTCAGGAAGATCTCCTGGAGAACCAGATGACACTCCAATCCAGTATTCTTGCCTAGGATATATCTCATGGACAGAGGAGTCTGGCAGACTACAGTCCATGGAGTCACAGAGTTGGTCACGACTTAGCAAATAAACAACAAAATTGTAGTAGAAATGGGATGGCTTGGTGCCAGTAATGGGAGTAGTAACTTCTGAATTAACAGTATTTCTGATTATGCAAGGAAGGATACATCTCCTTTGAGAAACAAGTCTGTCACTTTCCTCTGGAAGTCATAACTAGAAAAAGGTCCAGCTTTTTCTTTTAACAAATTTGAGAGCACCTAATTTTCTGAGTTAAAACCCTTTATACTTAAAGTAGCAAAATTATTTATATTATTAAAATAGACAATTTATTATCAGAAATGCTTATAAGCAGCAAACTTTTCAACAACTTTGGATTGGTTATTTGCTCTAGTTGACTTTGAAGGCATTGAGAATCTACCTATCACTACATGATGGGGCTTTACTAGCCCATGGGATGAATGGAAAAATAGTCTCTTCAATTCTCATGTATAGTCTCTTGGAATGAAAGGCCAATTTAAAGTGCTTCCTTGATAGTATGTGTGGTGTTTCAGAAGGAAATGTGAAGTATAAGTGCTAGAATTAACTGGCTATTTCCAAATGTATGATATGGCTTAAAAGAGCTTCAAATTCAAGACACAGAACAAGGAGAAGATCTATGATAGGATTAAAATATCTCATATTTTGTACCTTAGTGAATAGCAACAGACCAGTAGCCTTAGTAAAATTATGTTTATAATCTCAGATGCTGTTCCAGAAGGTTTTTTTTTTTTTTTTTTATGAAGAATATAAAACAAAACTTAGTGCCTTGTATGTAATCTATAAATATAGCAGGACAATTTTTGGTTTTTCCTTAGTGTACTGTTAGCTCTCTTGCTTTCTCTTAATTTGCTTTTCATATCTGCTGCTGCTTCTGCTAAGTCACTTCAGTCATGTCTGACTCTGTGCGACCCCATAGACCACAGCCCACCAGGCTCCTCTGCCCCTGGGATTCTCCAGGCAAGAACACTGGAGTGGGTTGCCATTTCCTTCTCCAATGCATGAAAGTGAAACATGAAAGTGAAGTCGCTCAGTCATGTCCAACTCTTAGCGACCCCATGGACTGTAGCCTACCAGGCTCCTCCATCCATGGGATTTTCCAGGCAAGAGTACTGGACTGGGTTGCCATTGCATTCTCCATTTCCATAACTACCTGGAGTAAAACAAATCTTCTGTAATGTTGATTTCATGATGATGGGATATCAGGAACAGGAAGAAGCAAGAAATACAAATGTCTTTGGATATAATAGTTTTTGGTAGTGAGATATACTATATATATACTATCCCACAAATAGTTAAGGGTTGACATTTTAGTAAATTTTCTTAAATCCAAAGGTTTGTGGTTGGTTGTGATGTCCTATCTAGAGTGAAAAACTAGATGCTACATTTGCTGCTGCTAAGTTGCTTCATTCGTGTCCGACTCAGTGCAACCCATAGACAGCAGCCCACCAGGCTTCCCGTCCCTGGGATTCTCCAGGCAAGAACACTGGAGTGGGTTGCCATTTCCTTCTCCAATGCATCAAAGTGAAAAGTGAAAGTGAAGTTGCTCATTCGTGTCCGACTCTAGCGACTCCATGGACTGCAGCCTACCAGGCACCTCCATCCATGGGATTTTCTAGGCAAAAGTACTGGAGTGGGGTGCCATTGCCTTCTCCGAGATGCTACATTTAAGCCACTATTATTAATAAGAAAGGAAGTCTTGTTGACATCTTTGATATTGGAAGGTATATGGATTCACAATATGTATTGGTACATAAGTTACCTCCTTCCTAGTAATCTCTAATGTTTGGAGTAGACAGAAGAGCAAGACAGGTCTCTTTATTTTATTTTTTTTACTGTGGCATGAGTAGTTTTTAATTTGTTGTGCTGTTAACTAAAGTTCTGAGGGCTACAGTTAAACATTTCAAGTTCTCCCTCCCATCTTTATTGATTTGAAGATTTTTGCACAGAAAACTCTTTGGTGACTAGAACAACAGCAATTGCATCACAATGTTTTCAAGACTTCAAGTTTCAAAAGCAAATTGATTAAAAAAAATACAGCTCCTGATTTGAGTTAGATACAGGGACAAAAAAAAAAAATAGCACATACTTGAAGGTTACATGGTTTACAAATGTTGGCAATATTTTCCTTGGGAGGGTAGTTTGTTGGTATATATTTTTAAATATGCAAAAAGGATCAACCTCAAGCAGTAATAAACACAAGCAAAAGTGATTTAACCCTTAAAATAAATATTCAGAAAAATCTCTCTGTACATAGAAGTGAAAGAATAAATAACACTTTCAAGCAAAAAAAAATTAATAAAGGATTTTTCATATAAGTAGCTGAAATCTGCTGTTCCAGGCCATATATCCCCAATAAAGAAGGGAGGCACAGACAAAGGTGCCTACTGTGGTTCACTATTTAACAGCCTTTTTGTACTGGGACACTATTCACCACCAATTTTATTCCTCTTGTTATATTTATTAAAATTTTAAATTTCTTTTTCTTCCCTTTTTCATTCCTTTTTTTTTTTTTTTTACAGCATGCCAAATCCTTTGGCATAAGTGATGACTTTCAACAATCTCTCTTTAAGTTTTCTTTGCTTGAATATTCTGGAAGTTGAAAGACAGGTCTCTTTAGCAGGCTTTAGCTTATGGGCAAGAATCCCCACCACTTGCTTCCTATGGCATAATATACTTAGTGTTACTCTAAGTAACACTCTCCATTATAGGAAAGGATTCTGAATGGAGCCTGTGGAAATCCCTGATAAGGGAACCAAAGTATCATCCCATAGATTTCCCTGAAAAGTCATGAAGTTTTCTATAAACCACTTTTCTTCTGATAAATAATTCCTGGTTTGCAAATGGAACCTAACTGAGATTAAATGCCTAACCATGAGACCAAATATGATCCAAGGACTTGAGATGCCCATCATAAATTATTATGTGATAACCCAAGCTATAAAATTGGACATTTCAAGTGGCATACCATCATCAAATGGTGGTAGTATACCCAATATTGTGCTGGGGTAAATGTACATTATATAAGCAGTAGGTCCACACACCCAGTGCACCTTCTTTTGCTTGCACTTCTGCTCTGGCCACCTAAGGAGTCTCCTATCACCAGTTGAGTAAGAGGAAAAATAAAGAATCTGGTTTATTGGTGATTGTATATGACATGCAAATACCCGTCATAAGTGCTTTGCTGGGCATTACAACCCCATTAATCCGTGGTTCTAAAATGCAGAGAATTATCCCATGGGGAGAGCTAGTTGTCCATTTGTCCTGGAGTCTTAGATAATCTGAGGTTTGGATTTGTACTGCTTAGGAATATGATTGAATGGTCAGGGGTTTGGAAGAAATAGTATTGGGGGACTGATGGTGACAACGTATATACAAGAAGGAAAAGCTATGTGGATGTTTGTCTCAGAGTGGGAGGATGTTTGCTTTTTACCTAACAAATACTTTATTAATGGCATTGATACCAAAAATGGCTCTAAGTAATCAAATAAATTCCATTTCTGAATGGAAGTCTCTTTCACTACAGTTCATAAACAAAGTGGCTGTGTTGGCAGAGGCACAAGCCATATGTTATTTTTTAACATGGAATTCTATGCAAGGCTTATCTGGCTACTTTTGCTGTTAAGGACCCACTTGCTAATAGCTGAAGAAAATGCTGAGCCACTCACTGATATAGAATATGAAGGGACTGCTCATTTATCTGGGAGCTGGTTGATTCTATTGGATCTCTTCTATCATGGGGGAATTTTTACCTTTTACTGTAAAGAATATTTATATTGAATATGGATTTTCTTTTTGTGACCATCATGCTTCTGCAAGGATCACTACCATATGGCTTACTGTAAATTTTCTGTGTAATATTTTACTGCTTCTGGTTATGGAATTTATTCTGCAGTAATAGAAGTGAAGTAGGCAAGTTGGCGGTCAAATTGGACATTTAGTTAAGGCATTAGCTGTCAGGCAATACATTACTAGCTTAAAGTGCTGTCCTACAGTATTCAACATAGTCTTTGAACTTGTGGCAATATATGGTACTCATGGATTATATTAAAGAGTTAGCATCATTTTTCTGTTTTGTACCTGGTAACCCATTTGGAATTTTTTTGCATTCCATTCTCTTAGCCTTGAACGCTGCTTGTGTAAGGATTGAGTAACAATAATTGCCTCCTTGAACTGGAAGTTGGGACATCACGATGCCATTTTGAGTGCCTGACACTTTTGGACTCCAAAGCCCAAAAGGCTACATTGGCTAAAGTGATTGGCTTTCATTATTAATCATGATTGCTGCTATTCAATGAGGCAGGAAAACATGTCTAAAGCTCCCGGAATTCTTGGTGTGTCTCTTAATAATACCACATCCTCAACATCGCTCATTATCAGAGAAATGCAAATCAAAACCACTATGAGATACCATTACACACCAGTCAGAATGGCTGCGATCCAAAATCCACAAGCAATAACTGCTGGAGAGGGTGCGGAGAGAAGGGAACCCTCTTACACTGTTGGTGGGAATGCAAACTAGTACAGCCACTATGGAGAACAGTATGGAGATTCCTCAAAAAACTGGGAATAGAACTGCCTTATGATCCAGCAATCCCACTGCTGGGCATACACACTGAGAAAACCAGAATTGAAGAGGCACGTGTACCCCAATGTTCATAGCAGCACTGTTTACAATAGCCAGGACGTGGAAGCAACCTAGATGTCCATCCACAGATGAATGGATAAGCAAGCTGTGGTACATATACACGATGGAGTATTACTCAGCTTAAAAAGAATACATTTGAATCAGTTCTAATGAGGTGGATGAAACTGGAGCCTATTATACAGAGTGAAGTAAGCCAGAAAGAAAAACACAAATACAGTATACTAACGCATATATATGGAATTTAGAAAGATGGTAACAATCACCCTGCTTATGAGACAGCAAAAGAGACACTGATGTATAGAACAGACTTTTGGACTCTGGGACTGGGAGAGGGTGGGACGATTGGGGAGAATAGCATTGAAATATTTATAATATCATATCTGAAACGAGTCAGTCCAGGTACGATGCCCTATAACAGATGCCTGGGACTGGAGCACTGGGATGACCTGGAGGGATGGTGTGGGAAGGGGGAGGGAGGAGGGTTCAAGATGGGGAGCACGTGTATTCTGGTGGCGGATCCATCTCGATGTATAGTAAAAGTAATACAATATTGTAAAGTAAAGAAAAATTAAAAAAAAAAAATACCACATCCAGTAGTGAAGTTAGTGAAAGACTATAGAAACTCAATGCAGACAGGAAGACCAGGTTTTAGAACCCACAGCAAACAAGACTTCTCTCAATTCACTCTCCATTTCTTGCTGCTGTTTGATAGCTCCTGTCAGTTTCTTTACTGGATTGTGAGGCACACACATTTGAGCACCCCTGTCTCTGTCCTTATACCTCTTATTTATCAATAATAGATTTTTGAATTGTTTATATGGTTTAAGATGTCATTTATATACTGATGACTTCAAAGTGTGCAGTTCCAGACAAGACCATCTCCTGGACTCCAGATTCATATATCCTATTGCCCAGCTGATATTACATATCTGTCTACTGATTCATGAATTAAAAAGTTCAAATAAAAACTCTTGTTTTTTTTTTCTCTTATGAACTTTTCCATATTAGTGAATGGAAATTCCATTCTTTTAGTAGATCAGACCCCAAATCATGGTCATAATTGACTTCCCTCTTTCTGTCATATGCCACACCTAAATCATCTTCAAAACCAGTCAGCTATACTTTCAAAATATATCCAACTCAGTGATTTCTCCTTATTTTCTGTTGTTTGTGTTTTAAAAATTGTTTTTGAATGAAGGATAATTGCTAATTGCTTTACAATATTGTGTTAGTTTGGGCTATACAGCAACATGAGATGCAGACATAGAGAACAGACTTACTTGGGTTTTTGAATAGTCTCCTAAATAATTTTTTTTCTGTTTCCATTTTCTACTAACAATATATATATATATATATTTGATGCTTTGACACCTGGGGTCCTGCTGACCACGGAGAGACTGCCCTCCAAGGGCTAGCCAATTTCTAGAGATAGTACTGGCCTGCAAGTGCTCCTTTCAAATGCAAACCAAGTAATCCAAGCCTGTAACTTCAACTTCCTCTGTTACAGAGATCTTATACTGCAGATCATCATCTTTCTGCCCTAATCATCCTAGGGGCAGCTTCCAGACTACTAGAGACCAACTATAGTCACTGAAATTACTCAAACTAGCCAATCCAATACCTGCACACCCTGCATTGTCTTTTTTTGTTGTTTTCCCCCAAAAAACTACAATCAATGAAACTTCCTCTAGGGAACTGTGAGTAACAAACCACTTTTTCAATGGTAGTAGGGCAGTAGTCTCCTGATATGTTGGCCTCACTGTACATGACATATAGTAAAACCTATATTTAAAACATCCTTGACTGTCCTGCCTCTCTCACCCATTCTAATCTACATAGAGAAGCTATGCTGCTGCTGCTGCTAAGTCACTTCAGTCGTGTCCGACTCCGTGTGACCCCATAGACGTCAGCCCACCAGGCTCTCCTGCCCCTGGGATTCTCCAGGCAAGAACATTGGAGTGGGTTGCCATTTCCTTCTCCAATGCATGAAAGTGAAAAAGTGAAAGTGAAGTCTCTCAGTCATGTCCGACTCTTAGCGACCCCATGGACTGCAGCCCACCAGGCTCCTCCATCCATGGGATTTTCCAGGCAAGAGTACTGGAGTGGGGTGCCATTGCCTTCTCCGTGAGAAGCTATATAAATCTTTAAAAACATGTCAGATCGTGTCCTTCCTATTTTAAAAATCCTCCAGTAGCTTCCCATTTCTTCTACAAGATAGGACAGTTTCTATTCCTCCCTTAACTGTTACTCCTTCATCTCTGCCTCACTGGTCTTCTTGATCTTTCTTAACAAGTCAAGTCACCTAGTTCAACCCTCTGCATTTGCCTTTCCTCTACCTACAAAACTTTCACCCACTTTTCCACATATTTTACTCTCTCACTTTCTCAGGTTTCTACTGTAACAGGTCTTACAAAGATATCTCTGTCTACTTTACAGTGGAAATTGCATCTTCTATTCCATCACTTTATCTTCATTTCTCCATTTGTTATTTTTTCTTTTCAGTACTTGTAACCAGCACCAGAATACTTTTTCCTTTGTTATTAGTATTATTGTCTTATGTCTCCCCACTAGAAGTAAATTTCTCAGATGCTGGTAGTTTATTTTTTTTCACTGCTATATTCACAGTACCTAGAAAGGGTCCTCCCCAGGGATGGGTCAGTCAGTCAGTCAGATCAGTTCAGTCACTCTGTCGTGCCTGAGGCTTTGGGACTGCATGGACTGCAGCATGCCAGGCTTCCCTGTCCATCACCAAATCCCAAAGTTTGCTCAGACTCATGTTCATTGAGTCAGTGATGCCAAGGATGGGTAGCATTGAATACTTAGGCAGTAAAATGAAAATTTTGTTAGTCAAGTGCTACAGCTTTCGATCTATAATTGATGCAAGAGTACCAAGAAAGTTTCTCTTTCAGAGGAATAAAATTCAAGATTTAAAAATTGACCTCTAAATTCAATGCTCCCTCTATCTGGCACCCTTCATCCTATAAAAGTTTCAAGATCTCTACAACAGACAAATCTGCTTTATGGTGTCACTCATTGCTCGCTTTAGCCACTGCTCACGTATCTCTGGATACTTTGATCCCATATCTGGCTTTATTCTTTCCCACACCTTTGATTTTGTCGATCTGTCTGAATATTTTCAATCTTTCCCCATTTTCTTGGCTTCATATTTTCCTTCACTTTTTAAAGTGTCTTTTCTTTTTCTTGTATCTTTTATTTTCTTTGTTTCTTTTGGTAAGAAATATCTCCCAGTATCTTAGGGACCTTGAATTGTATTTTTCTTTACCTAGCAGGTAAAGAGAATTTGAAGACATCTAGACATAGCCCTGGAGAAGGCAATGCACCCCACTCCAGTACTCTTGCCTGGAAAATCCCATGGATGGAGGAGGCTGGTAGGCTGCAGTCCATGGGGTCGCTAAGAGTTGGACACGACTGAGCGACTTCACTTTCACTTTTCACTTTCATGCATTGGAGAAGGAAATGGCAATCCACTCCAGTGTTCTTGCCTGGAGAATCCCAGGGATGGTGGAGCCTGTTGGGCTGCCGGTCTATGGGGTCGCACAGAGTTGGACACGACTGAAGTGACTTAGCAGCAGACATAGCCCATGCAAGCAGAGAGTTAGCAAAATATACTGGATACAATGTTACACTTCACTGAATATACTGAAGGGCATTGTTTTACTTTGGCTAGATTTAGTGAGAACTAGTCTGCAAAGACATTGTTTCTCTGAAGTTACAGTTTAATTCTGTATAGGAAAATATATTATGGAAAACTTAGAATAACACGCTAGGCTAAAAACTAATCTGCTGGGCCATGGAATATACAAAATAAGCCTGGGGCATATTGAGTGCCAAAAGGTAATGAAGGAACCTAAGAACAAAGCAATGAGTGTTTGTCAAAGGCACATAGGAACCACTGAAAGCGCTCCTAATATAATCCTGGAGTCAATGGAAGAACAACAACAAAAGAGTAAATACATCATTACCCAAAGCATGAAATAGATATTCGTGAGTCTATAGTGATACAATTAAGTGATGCAATAGGAAACTGGAAGAGAAGATATAAACCTTTTATACAGAAGAATTCCAAATAATTTATGCAGTCACTCCCCTCAAAGATGTGAGGCATAACTCCTCAGTTTTTAAGTGTGGACTGTGCTTATTTGCTTAATTCTAAATAATATAATATGAAAAAAGGTGAAAGAAGGACACTTTTACATAGCAAAACTGATAATATACCTCAGAAAGGTGATGAAGGTTAACCTCAGCAGTGATGATCTAACTAATAATTTATATTCTTTTTTCTAAATTTCTATTTTATATTAGAATATAGTTGATTTATAGTATTGTGTTAGTTTCCTGTGCACAGCAAAGTGGTTAACTTATGCATATACATATACATCTATTCCTTTACATATTCTTTTCCCATATCACTTATTGTAAGATATTGAGTAGAGTTCCCTGTGCTTTACAGTAGGTCCTGTTGAATATCTAGCTTATATATAGTAAGCAAAATGTAGATGTTAATACAAAACTCCTAAATTATCCCCCCTAATTTTTCCCTTTGGTAACAATAAAACTCTTTTCTAAATCTAGTGAGACTTTTCTGTTTTGCAAATAAGTTCATTTATATAATATTTTTTAGATTCCACATGTAATGATATCAAATGATGTTTGTCCTTTTCTATTTGACTTACATCCCTTAGTATGATCATGTCTTGGCCCATCCATGTTGCTGCAAATGGCATTATTTTATTCATTCTTATGCCTGAGTAATATTTTACTGTGTGTATATATATACACACACACACATACAGTATATATGTTCCATATATATGTGTATATATATGTGTGTATATATACACACATAGAGTATATATGTTCCATGTCTTGGCATTGTAAATAGCGCTGCAATGAATATTGGGGTATATGTATCTTTTGGAACGTTTATGGTTTTCTCTGGCTATATGCCCAGGGGTGGGATCACAGGATCATATAGTAGTTCTATTTTTAGTTGTTTTTTTTTTTGTTTGTTTAATGGCCAAGTCATTTTATTTTTTTATTTTTTATTTTTATTTTGCTTAACTTTACAATATTGTATTGCTTTTACCATACATCGAGATGGATCCGCCACCAGTATTCACGTGTTCCCCATCCTGAACCCTCCTCCCTCCCACCTCCCCATACCATCCCTCCGGATCATCCCAGTGCGCCAGCCCCAGGCATCTGTTATCGGATATCGTACCTGGACTGGTGACTCGTTTCAGATATGATATTATACATATTTCAATGCCATTCCCCCAAATCATCCCGCCCTCTCCCGGTCCCAGAGTCCAAAAGTCTGTTCTATACATCAGTGTTTCTTTTGCTGTCTAGTAAACAGGGTTATTGTTACCATCTTTCTAAATTCCATATATATGCGTCAGTATACTGTATTTGTGTTTATCTTTCTGGCTTACTTCACTCTGTATAATAGGCTCCAGTTCCATCCACCTCCTTAGAACTGATTCAAATGTATTCTTTTTAATGGCTGAGTAATACTCCATTGTGTATATGTACCACAGCTTGCTTATCCATTCATCTGTGGATGGACATCTAGGTTGCTTCCACGTCCTGGCTATTGTAAACAGTGCTGCTATGAACATTGGGGTACACGTGTCTCTTTCAATTCTGGTTTTCTCAGTGTGTATGCCCAGCAGTGGGATTGCTGGATCATAAGGCAGTTCTATTCCCAGTTTTTTGAGGAATCTCCATACTGTTCTCCATAGTGGCTGTACTAGTTTGCATTCCCACCAACAGTGTAAGAGGGTTCCCTTTTCTCCGACTTACATCACAGCAGGATCCTCTATGACCCACCTCCCAGAATATCGGAAATAAAATAAAAAATGAACAAATGGGATCTAATCAAACTTAAAAGCTTCTGCACAACAAAGGAAACTATAAGCAAGGTGAAAAGACAGCCTTCAGAATGGGAGAAAATAATAGCAAATGAAGCGACAGACAAACAACTAATCTCAAAAATATACAAGCAACTTCTACAGCTCAATTCCAGAAAAATAAACGACCCAATCAAAAAATGGGCCAAAGAACTAAATAGACATTTCTCCAAAGAAGACATACAGATGGCTAACAAACACATGAAAAGGTGCTCAACATCACTCATTATCAGAGAAATGCAAATCAAAACCACTATGAGGTACCATTTCACGCCAGTCAGAATGGCTGTGATCCAAAAGTCCACAAGCAATAAATGCTGGAGAGGGTGCGGAGAAAAGGGAACCCTCTTATTTTTAGTTTTTTTTTTTAAGGAACATCCATACTGTTCTCCATAGTGGTTGCACCAATTTAGAGTCCCACCAACAGTGTAGGAGAGTTCTTTCTGTTTTCACCACAACTTCTCCAGCATTTAATGTTTGTAGATTTGATAGTATGTACTCTTGCTATGATGTGATAAGAATGGCATCTGTTGTCTCTCTCCCCTATATTATGAGAGAAACATCAGACAAACTCCAACTGAGGGAGCTTCCTACAAAATATCTGACCAGTACTCCACATAACTGTCAAAGTCATCAAAAACAATAATTTGAGAAAATGTTATAGCCTAGAGAAGCCAAAGAAGACATAACAACTAAATGTAGTATGGTGTTCTAGATGAAATTCTGGGAAAAAATGGCCACTAGAGAAAACTATTTAAAATATGAAACTTAGTTAATAATAATGCATTTTTTATTCATTAGCTGTGACAAAATAACTGTAGCAATGTAAGATATTAGTAGTCAAAACTATGCACAGGATATAGGGGAACTTTGCACTGTCATTGCAAAGTCTCTGTATATCTAAATCTATTTCTATGAATTTAAATCCATAAATCTATTTTAAGGAAGTTTATTTTAAAAGTTGAGTCCAGGGATATGTGTTCTCTGCCTTTAAGACTTTTTATTTTGTTTTTTCTTTGAGTAAATATCCTAGAGACCTCAATCAGAAATAGTGTCACCTTAGATTAAGAGTAAAATCTACAGGGACTTTTTGTTGGGGTCTGGAGGTTAAGACTTCACCTTCCAATGCAGAAGGTGAGAGTTCGATCCCAGATCAGAGACCTAAGATCCCACATGCTTCAGCCACCAACACCCCCGCTCCCGAAAAAAATAAAACAAAACATAAAACAGAGCAATTTTGTAACAAATTCACTAAAGGCTGTATCAAGAAACCATCCACATTAAAAAAAAAAAGAGAGTAAAATCTATTAGCATTGCTAAATCACATAAATATCTATTGCTATTACTCTCAATTTTGTTTCAAATATTTTTTTCTTTTGGCATGTTTAAAGAAAGTAAGGAGATTCAACCAGTTCATCCTAATGGAAATCAGTCCTGAATATTCATTGGAAGGACTGATGCCGAACCTGAAATTCCAGTATTTTGGCCACCTGATGCGAAGAGCTGACTCATTGATTGGAAAAGACCCTGATGCTGGGAAAGATTGAGGGCAGGAGGAGAAGGGGATGACAGAGGATGAGATGGTTGCATGGCATCACTGACTCAATGGACATGGGTTTGGGTGAACTCCGGGAGTGGGTGATGGACAGGGAGGCCTGGGCGGTTAATGGGGTCACAAAGAGTCGGACATGACTGAGCAACGACTGAACTGAAAGATAGTGAGGACATCACTGTAGGTACCTTGACCCACATGTTGAGATCTCATGGAAGAGCATTTCTCTCCTTCCTTCCAACACCATTTGGTTTCCCTTTGTTACCTTTTGCTATGGATCATCAATGACAAGATATAGAAACACCCTGGATATAAAAGAAATGAACTATTTTCCTTAAATTGCCGTCCATTCTCTGTAGCTCCTCAGATTGGTATACCCTCTTTTCTAACTCTCACCAGATGAAATCTGAGGAAGAAAACATCAATGCATCTGTACAAATTATCCATCATACCCGAGACAGCCCAGATCCAGCTCTAAGGGTCTTGCTTATTGCTCATCATTCACAAAAGGAGAAGCATTCTTACCTGGTCAGTGTTTCTTTATTATTTCTGGTGTCCATCATGCTCTTGGAACCCCTTCAGTTCAGTTCAGTTCAGTTGCTCAGTCGTGTCTGACTCTTTGTGACCCCATGGACTACAGCACACCAGGCCTCCCTGTCTTCTCCTACCTTCAATCTTTCCCAGGATCAGGGTCTTTTCCAGTGAGTCAATTCTTCGCATCAGGTGGCCAAAGTACTGGAGTTTCAGCTTCAGCATCAGTCCTTCCAATGAATATTCAGGACTGATTTCCTTTAGGATGGACTGGTTGGATTTCTTTGCAGTCCAAAGGACTCTCAAGAGTCTTCTCCAACACCATAGTTTTCAAAGCATCAATTCTTTGGTGCTCAGCTTTCTTTACAGTCCAACTCTCACATCCATATATGACTACTGGAAAAACTATAACCTTACCTAGACGGACCTTTGTTGGCAAAGTAATGTCTCTGCTTTTTAATATGCTGTCTAGGTTGGGCATAACTTTCCTTCCAAGGAGTAAGTGCCTTTTAATTTCATGGCTGCAGTCACTATCTACAGTGATTTTGGAGCTCAAAAAAAAAAAAATAAAGTCTATCACTGTTTCCACTGTTTTGGAACCCTTTAATTTCTCCAAGTTTAGACACTGCTTTAGTCAGAAGTTAGATGGATTGCAATTAACTTTGACTAGGTGGATGGACCATGTAGGTCTAGATTTCCAAGTCTGAGCTTTTGACTTATTCTTGTGAAATTGCTCTGTTGTCAGAGCTGTATTCAACAAACATTTAAAGCACAGTTTGCTTAGGTTACCAGTGTGCTTTCAGGAAGGGCATCTCTGCTCATAGGTTTACAGTCCTGAAGCAGATCCCTTCCTGGGGAGCAAGGCATCAGCTTCTCTGCCTGAAAGTCTCCCCACTGAAAAACAGCCAGGGAAAATCATTACTTTGTCCGGATCTAGGATGATCAAAAGGGTGATAGCAATCTTTGCATAATAACAGAAAAGCATTCTCACAGAGGCTGTTAGGTTGCTGAGGCCTCTGTTCCCCCTCACATCACCCTTTTGCAGGAAACAGTACCAATATTTATAATTGCCAAAAATTTTAGGTATATAAAATATAAGATTAACAACTAAGATGTTTCGTTAGCAGCAGGATACCTAGTGCTTGTGCTTAGTCGCTCAGCTGTACACAATTCTTTGCAACCCTGTGGACTGTAGTCCACCAGGTTCCTCTGTCCATGGGCCTTTTTCAGGCAAGAATACTGGAATGGGTTGCCATTCCTTTCTTCAGAGGATCTTCTCAACTCAGGGATCGAACCCATTTCTCCTGCGTCTCCTGCATTGCAGAGAGATTCTTTATCTGCTGAGCCATTGGGGAAGTCCAAGATACCTAGTTTTACAGTGAAATTTATTTAGTCCTAAAAACAATTACATGAGGCGAGTGTTATCCCTAGTTGACAGTTGAGGAATCTGAATCTTAGCAAGGTTAAGTAAGGTATTTATGATCTCTTATATAACAGCTAGATATGGATCTGAGCCCAGGTATATTTTGATTCCATCTATACTCCCTAGCTCTGCTTTATTAAAACAAGTAAACCAGGGATCAAACAAACAAAGAATAAAAGAAATACTCCTGGCATGTCTAGATACCATATTTGTTTGCACCAATTTCTTTTTGTGTAATTGACAGATTGAGAGTTGATGAATATAAAGCCCTTGGTAAACAGGAAGGAGAGCAGAGAAAGGAAAGGAAAAATAAATCCTAAGATAAAAGTACTTTTATGTTTTATAGTCATTTGTTTAACATGTAAGATAAAGTGTTAGACTTAAAGGCAGTGCAGTTAGCAGTAAAATAAAAATTCATGATGCTGGGAAAACAGAGTGGAGGAAAGATGATTTCATGCTGAGAACCTAGGTTTGGCATTCAGTGCAAATCAAGAGCTCTTTTTGGAAAATACTCTGTGATCAGCAGCACAACCTAGAAGATGGGCCAATTACAAGAACCATTTAGGTACCTGTAGCCAGATGAAATCTAAAAAGAATAATCAAAACTGCTATTGCTGGATAGTTCAAAGTGACAACAGAGAACAGCTGTGAAATTTTAGTGAAGAGAACAGATTGTAGCATAAGCAACAGAAGTTTGTTTAACTGCCTGTGAAGAGTTGATTTGAAATAGCTGTCTCTTCCGGGTCATTGACAATGGTTCTAAAAGGGTTCTTCTCTGAAAGCTCACTTACAGACCATTTTAAGTGGTTTTAGAGCATGGATTCCAAGTATAATCAACCCATCCTCATAAACAATATCTAGAATTCTCTTCCCACTGGATCTGCTATCAAAAATGTCTAATTTTTTATTTTGTACCTTTAGAATTAGTTTATGGTATGAAGTTGGGCTCTAACTGTACTATTTTTTCCTAAATTGTTGCCTGTTAATTTCAGGTGGTGCTAGTGGAGGAGGCAATGGCAACCCACTCCAGTGTTCTTGCCTGGAGAATCCCAGGGATGGAAGAGCCTGGTGGGCTGCCATCTATGGGGTCGCACAGAGTTGGACATGACTGAAGCGACTTAGCAGCAGCAGCAGGAGTGGTAAAGACCCTGCCTACCAATGCGGGAGACACGAGAGGCACAGGCTTGGTCCTTGGGTTGGGAAGATCCCCTGGAGGAGGCATGTCAACCCATTCCAGTATTCTTGCCTGGAGAATCCCTATGGACAGAGGAGCCTGGAGGGCTATTCAGTCCATAAGGTCTCAAAGAGACACAACTGAAGTGATAGCAAAGAGCAGCAGCAGCAATTTTATTACCTTTGATTGAATAATCCATCCTTTCTCCCGATATTTATCATATCTCTCATATACTATATTTTGTGCATATGTAGGTGCATCTCTATGTCTTTTACCATTGTCATGCCTACTTTTGTTTGGGCCAATATAATACAGTATTATTTTTGATGCACAGTTGACTTTTTAGAGTGTGTTTTAATTTTCAGTAGGGGAAGGTATCTTGTTCATTATTTTGTATATTTTTAATAATTTATCCTTCCTGAAAATTTTCCAAATAATTTGACAGTATGAAAAGAAAAGTTTTTAACATTCATGGTATTCAAAAGCCAAAAAGCTTAAATGGTATATGGTAAAAGTTCTTCCTCTCATCCTATTTGACATCTTCCCAGTTCCCTTGTCATCTTTCTCCTGCAAATCAGTAAACACCAAATAGATGGGGAAACAGTGGAAACAGTGGCTGACTTTATTTTTCTGGGCTCCAAAATCACTGCAGATGGTGATTGCAGCCATGAAATTAAAAGACACTTACTCCTTGAAAGGAAAGTCATGACCAAACTAGACAGCATATTAAAAAGCAGAGACATTATGTTGCCAACAAAGGTCCGTCTAGTCAAGGCTATGGTTTTTCCAGTGGTCATGTATGGATGTGAGAGTTGGACTATAAAGAAAGCTAAGTGCTGAAGAATTGATGCTTTTGAACTGTGGTGCTGGAGAAGACTCTTGAGCATCCCTTGGACTGCAAGGAGATCTAACCAGTCCATCCTAAAGGAAATCAGTTCTGAATATTCACTGGAAGGACTGATGCTGAGGCTGAGACTCCAATACTTTGGCTACCTGATGTGGAGAGCTGACTCATTGGAAAAGACCCTGATGTTGGGAAAGATTGAGGGCAGTAGGAGAAGGGGATGACAGAGGATAAGATGGTTGGATGGCATCACCAACACAATGGACATGGGTTTGGGTGGACTCCGGGAGTTGGTGATGGACAGGGAGGCCTGCCGTGCTGCAGTTCATGGGGTCGCAGAGAGTTGAACATTACTGAGCGATTGAACTGAACTGAACATGTGTTTCATCTGTATATTTCCCAAGTGTTTTTTTTTTTTTTTAATATATGTTAAAGTAATTATGAAAGTGTTAGTTGCTCAGTCATGTCTGACTCTCTGCGACCCCATAGACTGTACCCTGCTAGGCTCCTCTGTCCATGGAATTCTCCAGGCAAGAATACTGGAGTGGGTAGCCATTCCCTTCTACATGGAAGATCTCCAGGGAATCTCCCCGATCCAGGGATTGTACCTGGGCCTTTTGTATTGCAGATGGATTTTTTGCTTTCTGAGCCACCAGAGAAGTCCTAAAGTAATTATAGATTTTTAAATTTTTTTCTTTTTTTTTAAAACAAAAGTTATT
This sequence comes from Tragelaphus eurycerus, assembly GCA_935064755.1. Classification (NCBI taxonomy): domain Eukaryota; kingdom Metazoa; phylum Chordata; class Mammalia; order Artiodactyla; family Bovidae; genus Tragelaphus; species Tragelaphus eurycerus. The sequence continues at coordinate 17,579,115 of CAKXYN010000041.1, forward strand.
CCTCAATAATATACTTTTGTCACTTGGCAATATACCTTTAGGGTATCTTCATTTAGTATATGTGCAGCATCCTTCGGAGAAGGCAATGGCACCCCACTCCAGTACTCTTGCCTGGAAAATCCCATGGATGGAGGAGCCTGGTAGGCTGTAGTCCATGCCGCCCGCCGCGCGGCGGGTCGGGGGGGACTAAGAGTCAGACACGACTGAGCGACTTCACTTTCACTTCTTTTCACTTTCATGCACTGGAGAAGAAAATGGCAACCCACTCCAGTGTTCTTGCCTGGAGAATCCCAGGGACAGGGGAGCCTGGTGGGCTTCCGTCTATGGGGTCGCACAGAGTCGGACACAACTGAATTGACTTAGCAGCAGCAGCATCCTTAATCTTTTTAAATAATTTGATTGCATTTTATGGAGGTACCAGCTCATCTAGTAAAGAATCAGCCTACAATTCAGGAGACCTGGATTTGATCCCTGAGTTGGGAAGATCCCCAGGAGAAGGAAATGGCAACCCACTCCAGTACTCTTGCCTGGAGAATTCTATGCAAAGAGAAGCCTCATGGGCTATATAGTTCATGGGTTTGCAAACAATCAGACACAACTGAGCGACTAACATTTTCACTTTTCAATGGACATTTAAGTTTTTCCAAACTTTTGCCATTATCAACACTACTATCATGATTAAACTTGTACATATCCAGATTAGCACAACTGTATAAGAAGAACAATTTGCCAGGAATAAAACTGTTTGGTAAAAAAAGCACAAGGATATTTATAATTTTGATAGTTCTTAAAAAATTACGTTGTATATGGAGTAACATAAAAATAAAACATATCATTTTTATATAATAATGTTTTTCATATAAAATATAACATTTATACAATAAAAGATAAGCATTCACTCTCTCTCTGATGTGTGTGTATGTGTGTGGGTGTGTGTGTGAGTATGTATTCATTCCCTTCATGCATTAATCAGACCAGATCAGATCAGTCACTCAGTCGTGTCCGACTCTTTGTGACCCCATGAATCGCAGCATGCCAGACCTCCCTGTCCATCACCAACTCCCGGAGGTCACTCAGACTTATGTCCATCGAGTCAGTGATGCCATCCAGCCATCTCATCCTCTGTCGTCCCCTTCTCCTCCTGCCCCCAATCCCTCCCAGAATCAGAGTCTTCTCAATGAGTCAACTCTTCACATGAGGTAGCCAAAGTACTGCAGTTTCAGCTTTAGCATCATTCCTTCCAAAGAAATCCCAGGGCTGATCTCCTTCAGAATGGACTGGTTGGATCTCCTGCAGTCCAAGGGACTCTCAAGAGTCTTCTCCAACACCACAGTTCAAAAGCATCAATTCTTCGGTGCTCAGCCTTCTTCACAGTACAGCTCTCACATCCATACATGACCACAGGAAAAACCATAGCCTTGACTAGACAGACCTTTGTTGGCAAAGCAATGTCTCTGCTTTTCAATATCCTGTCTAGGTAGATCATAACTTTCCTTCCAAGGAGTAAGAGTCTTTTAATTTCATGGCTGAAGTCACCATCTGCAGTGATTTTGGAGCCCAGAAAAATAAATTCTGACACTGTTTCCACTGTTTGCCCATCTATTTCCATGAAGTGATGGGACCAGATGCCATGATCTTCGTTTTCTGAATTTGAGTTTTGAGCCAACTTTTTCATTCTCGTTTTTCACTTTTATCAAGAGGTTTTTAGTTCCTAAGTGACGAGGAACTAAAAAGCCTCTTGATGAAAGTGAAAGTGGAGAGTGAAAAGGTTGGCTTAAAGCTCAACATTCAGAAAACGAAGATCATGGCATCTGGTCCCATCACTACATGGGGAATAGATGGAGAAACAGTGGAAACAGTGTCAGACTTTATTTTTCTGGGCTCCAAAATCACTGCAGATGGTGACTGCAGCCATGAAATTAAAAGACGCTTACTCCTTGGAAGGAAGGTTATGGCCAACCTGATAGCATATTCAAAAGCAGAGACATCACTTTGCCAACAAAGGTTCGCCTAGTCAAGGCTATGGTCTTTCCTGTGGTCATGTATGGATGTGAGAGCTGGACTGTGAAGAAGGCTGAGTGCCGAAGAATTGATGCTTTTGAACTGTGGTGTTGGAGAAGACTCTTGAGAGTCCCTTGGACTGCAAGGAGATCCAACCGGTCCATTCTGAAGGAGATCAATCCTGGGATTTCTTTGGAAGGAATGATGCTCAAGCTGAAACTCCAATATTTTGGCCACCTCATGCGAAGAGTTGACTCATTGGAGAAGACTCTAATGCTGGGAGGGATTGAGGGCAGGAGGAGAAGGGGACGACAGAGGATGAGATGGCTGGATGGCATCACTGACGCGATCAATGTGAGTCTGGGTGACCTCCGAGAGCTGGTGATGGATAGGGAGGCCTGGAGTGCTGCGGTTCATGGGGTCACAAAGAGTCGGACACGACTGAGCGACTGATCTGATCTGATCTTTTAGTTCCTCTTCACTTTCTGCCATAAAGGTGGTGTCATCTGCATATCTGAGGTTATTGATATTTCTCCCAGCAATCTTGATTCTAACTTGTGCTTCTTCCAGCCCAGTGTTTCTCATGATGTACTCTGCATATAAGTTAAATAAGCAGAGTGACAATATACAGCCTTGACATACTCCTTTTCCTATTTGGAACCAGTCTGTTGCTCCATGTCCAGTTCTAACTTTTGCTTCCTGACCTGCATACAGATTTCTCAAGAGGGACGTCAGGTGGTCTGGTATTCCCATCTCTTTCAGAATTTTCCACAGTTTATTGTGATCCACACAGTCAAAGGCTTTGGCATAGTCAATAAAGCAGAAATAGATGTTTTTCTGGAACTGTCTTGCTTTTTCGATGATCCAGCAGATGTTGGCAATTTGATCTCTGGTTCCTCTGCCTTTTCTAAAACCAGCTTGAGCATCTGGAAGTTCACACTTCATGTGTTGCTGAAGCCTGGCTTGGAGAATTGTAAGCATTGCTTTACTAACATGTGAGATGAGTGCAATTGTGCAGTAGTTTGAGCATTCTTTGGCATTCCCTTTCTTTAGGAATGGAATGAAAACTGACCTTTTCCATTCCTGTGGCCACTGCTGAGTTTTCCAAATTTGCTGGCATATTGAGAGCAGCACTTTCACAGCATCATCTTTCAGGATTAGTTTCTGGTTATATAAATGACATTTATCTCTGTATATTAATTTTACACCTTGCTATCTTACTGAATTATCTTATGTTGTCACATTATCTGTAAATAGTGATGTTTTTATCTCTTATGCAATTTGTATAGCTTACTTTACTTCCAGTAAAATGTTGGACAATGACAATATCTTTTTTTTCATTTTATTAGAAATTCATCTAGTGTTTCTCCATTAAGGATAAAGAATTTAGGCGAACATACATATATATTATCATGTTGATAAATATCCTAAGCTTTAAGTAATGAGTTTATTTAAAAAATGATATTGGATGAAATTGTGCTCACTTAAAATATTAAGTACAGGAAATTAAAAATCTTGTCATGAAACAGTGCATACCTAGTTATTGGCTAAATATGTCATGTCCTTCAGTAAAAATCTGTGGTTTTCTGCATATAGAAATCTCACTAAAAGTCCAATTAACTCTTTGTCTTGATATCCAATGTTTATATTTAGGTCCCTATTTTACTTAACCAGCTTTTGGCACTGTTTGAAATTCTCTCCATCTTAAAACATTCTTTTCCGTTTGAGCTAATGAAGCCTCACTGCTGTTTTTCCTCCAAGATCTCTGACTCATTTACATGATTTAATCCTAAGTTCTTTACTTTTGTTTTCACTATTGTAAATAGAATCTTGTTTTATTTTCATTTTATTCTTCCAACTGGTTCTTATAGACAGGTTCTAAAAGAATTGTGATCCTATTGAAAGATTTTTCTATTAATTTTTCCTTTAATTTTTCAATCACAGTCTGTACAACGCAAAGAGCAATGCCAAATAATGGCTGAGAAAATAAGCATATTTTTCTTGTTCTTTGTGTTAAAGGGAATAAACGATGCTTTACAAGCAAATATAATGATGCGAGTGGCGCACTGAGAGCTCCCGGCCTACCCGCGAGTGGCGCACTGAGAGCTTCCGGCCTACCCGCGAGCGGTGCACTGAGAGACCCTCGCCGGCTGCGCGGCGCACTGAGAGCACGGCGGAGAGGAGCTACCCAACGACGGAAGTCAGGAAGGGCGGCGGTGAGGAAATACCCCTCCCCCAAGGTCAGGAAGGTTGGCGGTGAGGAGAGACCCCTCATCAAAGGTAAGGTGCGATGGCTGTGCGTTGCTGGAGCAGCCGGGGAAGAGATACCCCATGCCCAAGGTAAGAGAAACCCAAGTAAGATGGTAGGTCTTGCAAGAGGGCATCGGAGGGCAAATACACTGAAACCATACTCACAGAAAACTAGTCAATCTAATCACACCAGGACCACAGCCTTGTCTAACTCAATGAAATTAAGCCATGCCCGTGGGGCAACTCAGGATGGGCGGGTCATGGTGGAGAGATCGGACAGGATGTGGTCCGCTGGAGAAGGGAATGGCAAACCACTTCAGTATTCTTGCCTTGAGCACCCCATGAACAGTATGAAAAGGCAAAATGATAGGATACTGAAAGAGAAACTCCCCATATCAGTAGGGGCACAATATGCTACTGGAGATCAGTGGAGAAATAACTCCAGAAAGAATGAAGGGATGGAACCAAAGCAGAAAGAATACCCAGCTGTAGATGTGTCTGGTGATAGAAGTAAAGTCCGATGCTGTAAAGAACAATATTGCATAGGAACCTGGAATGTCAGGTCCATGAATCAAGGCAAATTGCAAGTGGTCAAACAAGAGATGGCAAGAGTGAATGTTGACATTCTAGGAATTAACGAACTAAAATGGACTGGAATGGGTGAATTTAACTCAGAGGACCATTATATCTACTACTGTGGGCAGGAATCCCTCAGAAGAAATGGAGTGGCCATCATGGTCAACAAAAGAGTCCGAAATGCAGTACTTGGATGCAATCTCAAAAACGACAGAATGATCTCTGTTTGTTTCCAAGGCAAACCGTTCAATGTCACAGTAATCCAAGTCTGTGCCCCAACCAGTAATGCTGAAGAAGCTGAAGTTGAATGGTTCTATGAAGACCTACAAGACCTTTTAGAACTAACACCCAAAAAAGATGTCCTTTTCATTATAGGGGACTGGAATGCAAAAGTAGGAAGTCAAGAAACACCTGGGGTAACAGGCAAATTTGGCCTTGGAACATGGAATGAAGCAGGGCAAAGACTAATAGAGCTTTGCCAAGAAAATGCAATGGTCATAGCAAATACCCTCTTCCAACAACACAAGAGAAGACTCTATATATGGACATCACCAGATGGTCAACACCGAAATCAGATCGATTATATTCTTTGCAGCCAAAGATGGAGAAGCTCTATACAATCAGCAAAAACAAGACCAGGAGCTGACTGTGGCTCAGACCATGAACTCCTTATTGCCAAATTCAGACTTAAATCGAAGAAAGTAGGGAAAACCACTAGACCATTCAGGTATGACCTAAATCAAATCCCTTATGATTATACAGTGGAAGTGAGAAATAGATTTAAGGGCCTAGATCTGATAGATAGAGTGCCTGATGAACTATGGAATGAGGTTCGTGACATTGTACAGGAGACAGGGATCAAGACCATCCCCATGGAAAAGAAATGCAAAAAAGCAAAATGGCTGTCTGGGGAGGCCTTGCAAATAGCTGCGAAAAGAAGAGAAGCGAAAAGCAAAGGAGAAAAGGAAAGATATAAACATCTGAATGCAGAGTTCCAAAGAATAGCAAGAAGAGATAAGAAAGCCTTCTTCAGCGATCAATGCAAGGAAATGGAGGAAAACAACAGAATGGGAAAGACTAAGGTTCTATTCAAGAAAATCAGAGATACCAAAGGAACATTTCATGCAAAGATGGGCTCGATAAAGGACAGAAATGGTGTGGACCTAACAGAAGCAGAAGATATTAAGAAGAGGTGGCAAGAATACACAGAAGAACTGTACAAAAAGAGCTTCACAACCCAGATAATCATGATGGTGTGATCACTGACCTAGAGCCAGACATCTTGGAATGTGAAGTCAAGTGGGCCTTAGAAAGCATCACTAGGACCAAAGCTAGTGGAGGTGATGGAATTCCAGTGGAGCTACTCCAAATCCTGAAAGATGATGCTGTGAAAGTTTTGCACTCAATATGCTAGCAAATTTGGAAAACTCAGCAGTGGCCACAAGATTGGAAAAGGTCAGTTTTCATTCCAATCCCAAAGAAAGGCAATGCCAAAGAGTGCTCAAACTACCGCACAATTGCACTCATCTCACACGCTAGTAAAGTAATGCTCAAAATTCTCCAAGCCAGGCTTCAGCAATATGTGAACCGTAAACTTCCTGATGTTCAAGCTGGTTTTAGAAAAGGCAGAGGAACCAGAGATCAAATTGCCAACATCTGCTGGATCATCGAAAAAGCAAGAGAGTTCCAGAAAAACATCTATTTCTGCTTTATTGACTATGCCAAAGCCTTTGACTGTGTAGATCACAATAAACTGTGGAAAATTCTGAAAGAGATGGGAATACCAGACCACCTGATCTGCCTCTTGAGAAATCTGTATGCAGGTTAGGAAGCAACAGTTAGAACTGATCATGGAACAACAGACTGGTTCCAAATAGGAAAAGGAATACGTCAAGGCTGTATATTGTCACCATGTTTATTTAACTTATATGCAGAGTACATCATGAGAAATGCTGGACTGGAGGAAACACAAGCTGGAATCAAGATTGCCGGGAGAAATATCAATAACCTCAGATATGCAGATGATACCACCCTTATGGAAGAAAGTGAAGAGGAACTCAAAAGCCTCTTGATGAGAGTGAAAGTGGAGAGTGAAAAGGTTGGCTTAAAGCTCAACATTCAGAAAACTAAGATCATGGCATCTGGTCCCATCACTACATGGGGAATAGATGGAGAAACAGTGGAAACAGTGTCAGACTTTCTTTTCTGGGCTCCAAAATCACTGCAGATGGTGACTGCAGCCATGAAATTAAAAGACGCTTGCTCCTTGGAAGGAAAGTTATGACCAACCTAGATAGCATATTCAAAAGCAGGGACATTACTTTGCCAACAAAGGTCCGTCTAGTCAAGGCTATGGTTTTCCCTGTGGTCATGTATGGATGTGAGAGCTGGACTGTGAAGAAGGCTGAGCGCCGAAGAATTGATGCTTTTGAACTGTGGTGTTGGAGAAGACTCTTGAGAGTCCCTTGGACTGCAAGGAGATCCAACCAGTCCATTCTGAAGGAGATCAATCCTGGGATTTCTTTGGAAGGAATGATGCTAAAGCTGAAACTCCAGTATTTTGGCCACCTCATGCAAAGAGTTGACTCATTGGAGAAGACTCTGATACTGGGAGGGATTGGGGGCAGGAGGAGAAGGGGACGACAGAGGATGAGATGGCTGGATGGCATCACTGAATCGATGAATGTGAGTCTGTGTGACCTCCGAGAGCTGGTGATGAATAGGGAGGCCTGGCGTGCTGCAGTTCATGGAGTCGCAAAGAGTCGGACACGACTGAGCGACTGATCTGATCTGATCTGATTGGTCTCATGGTTATTTTTTATATTTCTGCTTTGTTTTTTAAAGAAATAGTTTACTTAATAAAAAGGATCTATTTCCAGACTTTCTGATATTGAAGATAATCATATTTTCTGGTAATGAGATAGTCACATATTTCTGTCATGTTAATAAGGTACATTCTCTTTATGTATTCCATAATACCTGTTGCTAAATCATGGTGAATTTTATTTGTAAATATATGATTTAGGATTTTAAAATTCATAATACTTATAGTTGTCAGAGAAGACAATGGCACCCCACTCCAGTACTCTTGCCTGGAAAATCCCACGGACGGAGGAGCCTGGTAGGCTGCAGTCCATGGGGTCGCTAAGAGTCCAACACAACTGAGCGACTTCACTTTCACTTTTCACTTTCATGCATTGGAGAAGGAAATGGCAACCCACTCCAGTGTTCTTGCCTGGAGAATCCCAGGGACGGGGAAGCCTGGTGGGCTGCCGTCTATGGGGTCACACAGAGTCGGACACGACTGAAGTGACTTAGCATAGCATATGGTTTGTATTTTTGTGATAAATTATTAATTAGTGACAGTATTTAATTCGGTTATTCCACAAATACATAGTAAGTTCCCCATTGCAGTCAGTATGCTTCAGTCAGCAACTGTAGCCAGTGAGTTGCTAGGGGTACAAGGGATCAAAATATCCATGCAGTACCTGAACTCCTGGAGTTCACAATACAAAATACACCTGGAACCATTGTTCACTTTACAAAGAAGAGTTTACAATGTCATGAGGGACAAAATAGAATCTGCACTAGTTTTAAGCTTCTGAAGATTCAGGAAGACTTTTCTGAGGAAGTGACAAAGCTAAAAATTCAGTAACAGTTAATGTTAAGCAAGACTGGAATATCAGAAAGAACCTTGTAAATTTAGTAGAAGGAGACACTAGAACAGACACAGCAGTGGGAAGGCCGTGCATGGAAGGTGCAAAGCCTAAGACCCTACAACTCTTTCAGTTGTTTCCTTTGGCATATGCTTTCCTTAGGATGGCTGCAGGCTCACCTTGAATTTCTCTTCACTGTTATCCATTCTGACTTTTGTTTGTTTGTTTGTTTTGTTTTTTCTGCTCTGGCATTTTTGTGGCAGTTTGGCTGGTATTAGTTTAGAATTCTATATTGGAAATAATCATTTCTCTAGGCTCTTACAGGCAACACCACACTGTGGTTAAACTTTTAATGTCATTGTTGCCATTATGACTTGTTAGGCTTTGTAATTATACTTGTTTTTTCTTTTCTGTCTCCTAAGTTTTAAAAATATAAGCAAATATACCTTCTAGTGAGAGACTAATCTTTTTTTCCCATTGTTTTGAATGGGTCATTTCAAAATGAAAATTCATTATTCTGATTCTAGGAAATTTCTTTGATGATTCCCTTTACTGATTTTCTATTTCTATAACTATAATTTTCATGTTGGGCTTTCTAGACTGAATTTGTGTTTTAAAAATATTTTCATTAAATTTCTTCACTTTTCTATTTTTGCTCTGTTTGTCAGTATATTGTTTTAATTTTGTCTTCTGATCATTTTGTTAATTTTAAATGTTATTTTTTATTATTGTCATTATTTTTTAATTGGAGGATAATTGCTTTATAATCTTGAATTGGTTTTCTGCTGCAGAACAATGTGAATGTGAACAATGTCAGCTGTGTGTGCACATATATACTGTCCCTCCTGAACCTCTCTCCTACCACCCCCATCCCATCCCTCTGTGTCATCACAGAGCATCCAGCTCAGGTTTCCACGTTAGGCAGCAGCTTCCCATGGACTATCTATTTTACACAGGGTAGTGTGTATATGGCAGTGCTAACTCATCCCATGCTGTCCTCCCCCTCTATTTTCATAAGTCCATTCTCTATGTCTGCATCTCTATTCCTGCCCTGCAAATTGGTTCACCAGTACCATTTTTTCTAGAAACCATATATAAGTATCAATATATGATATTTTTTCTCTTTCTGACATATTCCACTCTGTATAATAAACTTTAGGTTTATCCACATTGCTTCTGTTAATTTTTCTTATTTCTCCTGAAACATTTATGATTCCCAAGCTTCTTTTTTTCAAGTATTTATTTGTCAAAGCATTTTGTTCCTATTTCCTAGATTAATTGGTTAGAAACTCCACAGAGTATAATTTTCTGCTTTCCTCATTATTTTTCATACATAAGAGAAGGATGCTGATCAACGTTTTCTATGTGTAAGTAGACTTTATAGATTGGGGTTTTCACTGAAGGCCTGACCTTTCTCAACAGGGTTCTGGGAGAGAAATAAGTACCACAAAATATGTATGCGTGGCTATTTTCTCAGGAGAGTTATTTAGCTAGTACCATTTTAGATTCAGAAAAGACAGCTTAATTCTTTGTGTATAATAGAAGTCCTGGATCATCCAGGCTTACTTCTCCCATGGTACCTGAGAAGGGTTGCTTTGGCCCCAATGTACCTTGGGAACTTTTATCTTGATCAAAAAGATTCCCAGAAAATAATCTTTCATTCAGTGATCTACAGAGTATAATGTGCTAACATTATGGTAGCTCAGTGGGGAATAAGTACCATGTATGTTAATATTTCAATGAGTAAATATTCACTGAGGCCGCTGTTTACAGTAAGTGCTGGAATCTCACCTTCATCTCTGTTAATGGTTCCTGGGCTAGAATACTGTGATCTTCACTACAGACAACATATCATCTCTTGCAAAAGAGATGAATAAGAGGTATACCTGTGCCTGGAATCATGGTGTGGTGTCAGTTCAGTACAGTCACTCAGTTGTGTCTGATTCTGCATCCCCATGGACTTTCAGCACACCAGGCTTCCTTGTCCATCACCAGAGACCGGAGCTCACTCAAACTCATGTCCATTAAGTAGATGATGCCATACAACCATCTCACCCTCAGTCGTCCCCTTCTCCTACTGCCCTCAATCTTTACCAGCATCAGAGTCTTTTCCAGTGAGTCAGCACTTCGCATCAGGTGGCCAACCTATTGTAGCTTCAGCCTCAGCATCAGTCCTTTCAATGAGTATCAGGACTGATTTTCTTCAGGATTGACTTGTTGAATCTCCTTCAGTCCAAGGGACTCTCAAGAGTCTTCTACAACACCACAATTCAAAAGCAACTATTTGACACTCAGGTTTCTTTATAGTCCAACTCTCACATCCATACATGACTCCTGGAAATACCATAGCTTTGACTAGGCAGACCTTTGTCGGCAAAGTGTCTCTGCTTTTTAATATGATGTCTAGGTTGGTCATAACTTTTCTTCCAAGGAGCAAGTGCTGTTTAATTTCATGGCTGCAGTCACCATCTACAGTGATTTTGGAGCCCAAGGAAATAGTCTGTCACTGTTTCCATTGTTTCTCCAGCTATTTGCCATTAAGTGATGGGACCAGATGCCATGATCTTCATTTTTTGAATGTTGAGTTTTAAGCCAGCATTTTCACTCTCCTCTTTCACTTTCATCAAAAGTCTCTTTAGTTCTTCTTCATTTTCTGTCATAAAGGTAATGTCATCTTCATATCTGAGGTTATTGATATTTCTCCTGGAAATCTTGATTCCAACTTGTGCTTCATCCTGCCCAGCATTTCACATGATGTACTTTGCATGTAAGTTAAATACGCAGGGTGACAATATACAGCCCTGATGTACTCCTTTCCCAATTTGGAACCAGTCTGTTTTTCCATGTCCAGTTCTAACTGTTGTTTCTTGACCTGCATACAGATTTCTCAGGAGGCAGGTAAGGTAGTCTGCTATTCCCATCTCTTGAAGAATTTTCCACAGTTTGCTGTGATCCACACAGTCAAAGGCTTTGGCATAGTCAATAAAGCAGAAATAGATGTTTTTCTGGAACTCTTTTGCTTTTTTGATGATCCAATGGGCATTGGCAATTTGATCTATGGTTCTTCTGCCTTTCCTGAATCCAGCTTGAACATCTGGAAGTTCTTGATTCATGTACTGTTGAGGCCTTGCTTGAAGATTTTGAGCATTACTTTTCTAGTGTATGACATGAGTGCAATTGTGCGGTTGTTTGAACCTTCTTTGGCATTGTCTTCTTTGGGATTGGAATGAAAACTGACCTTTTCCAGTCCTGTGGCAACAGCCGAGTTTTCCAAATTTGCTGGCATATTGAGTGCAGCATTTTCACAGCATTGTCTTTTAGGATTTGAAATAACTCAACTGGGATTCCATCAAGTCCATTAGCTTTGTTCATAGTGAAGCTTCCTAAGGTCCACTTGACTTCACAGTCTAGGATAAATGGCTCTAGGTGGTTATCTGTGTCATTAAGATCTTTTTTGTATAGTTCTTCTGTGTATTCTTGCCACCTCCTCTTAATATCTTCAGCTTCTGTTAGGACTATACTGGGTGTGATTTAGGGAGCTTGTTTTTTTAATTGCATTTTAAACTAATCCTCTTGTTTGCCCTGCTTTCACCCTCATTTCTTGGAATATGGGATGTTATCCATTCCCGGGCTTCAGAAGACTCTGCAGTGAAACTGAACTCACTCCATCACCTGCTAGGGATTCTGTTTTCTGGATTCAAGTCCTTTACCACTCATCTCCTGCCCTTAAGCTTCTCAAATTTTATCTTCATTATTCCTGAAATTTCATTACTAAATAACACATATTTTCATTGTTTTTTTCAAGGTGTTAATACAGAGCAAAGGAAGATGCTTATATGTAATCTATGTCCTGTAACCAGAAAATAATTATTTTTGTCTTTACATTAATTGTTAACATTCTCTAGAGATAAAAGTGTCTCATTTGTTACTGTTTCAGGAAAAAAAAATGTTGCTATTTATCTGGTCAATGTACTTCAAATTAGTTTTTAAAAATCTGTAGGGAAATTTTCTTCAAGTATATTGAATATTGGTAAATAAATGAAGATCATGGCATCCAGTCCCATCACTTCATGGGAAATAGATGGGCAAACAGTGGAAACAGTGTCAGACTTTATTTTTCTGGGCTCCAAAATCACTGCAGATGGTGACTGCAGCCATGAAATTAAAGGACGCTTACTCCTTGGAAGGAAAGTTATGACCAACCTAGATAGCATATTCAAAAGCAGAGACATTACTTTGCCAACAAAGGTTCGTTTAGTCAAGGCTATGGTCTTTCCTGTGGTCATGTATGGATGTGAGAGCTGGACTGTGAAGAAGGCTGAGCACCAAAGAATTGATGCTTTTGAACTGTGGTGTTGGAGAAGACTCTTGAGAGTCCCTTGGACTGCAAGGAGATCCAACCAGTCCATTCTGAAGGAGATCAGCCCTAGGATTTCTTTGGAAGGAATGATGCTAAAGCTGAAACTCCAGTACTTTGGCCACCTCATGCGAAGAGTTGACTCATTGAAGACTCTGATGCTGGGAGGGATTGGGGACAAGAGGAGAAGGGGATGACAGAGGATGAGATGGCTGAATGGCATCACTGACTCGATGGTTGTGAGTTTCAGTGAACTCTGGGAGTTGGTGATGGACAGGGAGGCCTGGCGTGCTGCGATTCATGGGGTCGCAAAGAGTCAAACACGACTGAGCGACTGATCTGATCTGATTGAGAGGAAATGTTTACACTATTAACGATAATTGTTTTACAATGTGGTATTAGTTTCTGCTAATACACTTTAATAATGTATTAATGTATTAAAAAGTTAATAATGTTTTGTGTATTATCATTGTTAACTTTGCACATCATCTTTTAAGACCTCTTATCAAATATTTTAGAGATATTTGTATGTTTCTAATATTTCTTGCCAAGATGGTTACAAGTTATTTTGAATAACTTAGTAGAATATTAAAAGGCAATATTTTATTTCAATTAATTTCCTGAGTCTTCCTAATATGTAAAAAGTTTTAATTTGTGAATATTTGTTTTGTAGCTACACAGCTAGTTTTATTCTAATAGATTTTATGTAGATATTTCTCTTGTGCTCTTAGAAGACTAATATTACCTGTAAATAATGTTACTTTTTAGTTTACAATGACCATTCTTATTTTGAAACTCTAAGCCAAATTTATTAACATCTATTTTTTTCTTTACTTCTATTTGCTTTCTCTATATTTATTGTCTGTTATTTTTTCAGCTATCTTACAATATTGATTTTAGTAGCTTTTTGGTAAAATGTGTGTAATAATTTTATATTTATGTGGAACCTTGAATTTATGATAAGCATTTCCTTAAATAATATTATCATTTTTAAGAATTTTATAAATTATTTTTATTTACTTTTTGACATAGTATATCACAGGAATATACTTTTGTTTTTAAGTAATTTACCTTGCTATGTGAGCTTTCATCATGATATTTATTTATTTATTTGTGTGTGTGTGTATAATAATGTTTTATTAAAGTACAAAGGAGATAGAGAAAGCTTCTGACATAGGCATCAGAAGGGGACAGAAAGAGTACCCCCTGCTAGTCTTCAGCTGGTTGTTATATAGTCACTGCTGCTGCTGCTGCTGCTAAGTCACTTCAGTCATGTCCAACTCTGTGCGACCCCATACACGGCAGGCCACCAGGCTCCCCCATCCCTGGGATTCTCCAGGCAAGAAAACTGGAGTGGGTTGCCATTTCCTTCTCCAAGGCATGAAAGCGAAGAGTGAAAGTGAAGTCACTCAGTCATGTCCGACTCTTAGTGACCCCATGGACTGCAGCCTACCAGGTTCCTCCATCCATGGGATTTTCCAGGCAAGAGTACTGCAGTGGGGTGCCATTGCCTTCTCCATTCATTATGATATTTAAAGTTATGCTGTATGATGGGTGTGTCACATGATTGTCTCAGAATTTCATTCTATATTTAGACATGCTTTATTTAGGAATTTTGTTACCTCTGAATAGTTTTCAAAATGTGATGTAAGTATTTTTGGATAGCTTCTGTTGCAATTAAAAAACTGTGACATTGTAATATGAAATAAGCCACAGGTATCATGGAAATGAATGAGCCTGGCTGTGTTCCAACAAAACTTTTTTTTTTTTTTTTTGCAATAGAAGTACTAGACTAGATTGAAACTGTGGATCAGTGGATCATAGTTTGCTAAACTTTGGAATCGATTTATCAGATCCTACTTTATACAGAGAGAAATTGAGGAAAACTCTAAAAATGGCCTGGATATTTGTCATGCATTTTTATGAAGACCTAGTCCTCAGCTTTCTCTTTCTGATCAAATAACTGAGGCTGAAAAATCAGTTCCGACATGGATATGTATTCAGCATTGGATCTGCTCTAGCATTGGATATGTATTCAGCCGTTTCTCTTCCACTGCATCAAAATTAATGTCTTCCTTACAAAGATTTTCATCTTTGTAAGCTACAATACCTACAACATTTCTAGCTAAATAGGGGGCAAACTGAAATACTTATGATCAGAGGATAAGTCTCTTATATTTTATCCTTATATTGGAATTTTCCTTTGTGATGGTGCTGGATATTTTCTGTTTTTCCTCTATATATCAACTCTCCATGCTCTCTACCCTGCTTGTGACCCAGAAGGCTGAACCAATGGTCGCCCATGCCAACTGGCTGCAGATTGTCTTTAGCTGTTGGGAAGCAGGGAGTGAGCTTCTCAGGAGAGCAGAGAGAGAGAGAAGAGAGAAAGACTGAGGTTTTTGTTTCCTCAGCTCCTTCTGTTTTCTAAATTTTACAGTTTCTTTGAGATGGGTCTCCATACAACCTTCTCTTTCTCTCTGAATGTTGCAGATGCTTCTTCAGCCTTTGAGGAATCTAGGACAAGTTCCTGGATATCGCAGCATCCCTGTGGTTTCTCTACATATTCATAAAAACTCCTCAAATTATCCATTGTATGTGTGTGTGTGCAACTTGTTCTTTACTAAGAATCTAAATAATAGGGTTGGCAAAGAAATGGTCAACATCTTGGCAACCTAAGAGAATGGGCAGTCTCTATTTGTAGAGTACAGTGTTCTTTATATATTAATTCTTTCACATAACTAAGTCTTGTTTCATTTTCACCTTTTATTTTTGTAATCCATAGAGTTATATTAAATCATTACTTATACTAAATGGATTACTACAATTTTCTTGTTTTTTTTTTTTTTTTGCATTACTTAAATAGATTTCTTTGATTTTTTTACTTTTTATATATGACTATGGCTGACAAAAGTTCTAGATTTTAATCAATGTAAAGTGAATTTCTGTTGCCAGTTTAGTAGTTTTTCATCTTTAACATTCACTCTGATTTGAATATTGCTGCTTTTGTGTTTGTTTGCATTAGACTGATGACCTTTTGCCTCTAATTTTTGTTATCCAATATATTTTTTACTCTAATTATTTAAATAATGTTATTTTTAACCAAGTTCAGAAAACATCAATAATAAAGAAAAATAGTTCTGTAGTAATTCCAACTCCACAGTTGACTACTATTAATATTTTTATATGTAGAAGCTCTCTTATCTGAGTGAGTTAATTGAAAAAGTTAGTAAAAGGAAAAATTCATAAAAGTGAAATATGTATACTTGAATTTTATTTTAACTTAAAGCTTATACTGTGTATTAAATCAGTGTTCATTTTTATGTACACAGAAGTTTTTTTCTATTTGAAATCCACTATAAGATGGTGATGATGAGGATGACAATGATAATATTCTTGTCTTGAGCATTTTTCATTTTCTCCTTTTTGTCTGCAAAATTAAGTACCAAAATCATGTTTTCAAACATTGGCCTTTGTAATTTCTTTTATCCTTAAGGCGCCTTCCCTGGTGGCACTAGTGGTAAAGAACCCGCCTACAAATGCAGGAGACATAAGAGACGGTGGTTCAATCCCTGGGTTGGGAAGATGCCCTGGAGTGACAACCCACTCCAGTATTTTTGGCTGGAGAATGCTATGGACAGAGGAACCTGTCAAGTTACAGTCCACAGGGTTGTAAAGAGTTGGACACACCTGAAGCAACTTATCACACACACACACATCCTTAAGAACCTGATTCTCAGGCTCTGTATCTTAGAGATTCTTATTAGACTAGAGAGGGATTTGGAATTCTGCAAGTTTAACAAGTCCTCAAGGCATTTTAGACTCAGGTGAAATTAAGCCACTCAGAAAAATTGCCTTGGTATGACCAATAAGCCTTTCATGGTTCAGCTATTTCTGACTATCTCTTATCTCTCACTCTTGGAAAGCCATCCTATCTATTTCACTTCAATTATACTTAAGCATTTGGAGTCTGTGGATGTTGTCAGTTTATTAGCTAGCAGAGCTTTCTTCACTACCATGCGCCCTCTTCAATTTATCCATCTGCAATCACCAGATCATTTGTTCACATGCATCTTTTATACTCTTTCCTTTTAAAGCCATCAATCATTTTCAGTTGAACTGTGCGAGGGAAGGGCTTCTTGGAAGCCATCTTACCAATACCACCTTACTCTAGCACCTACTCCCCTCTAAGAAACCATCAAAACAATCCTCACCATTGTCTGTGCTCATTTAACCCAGACACTGGGAGATTTCTGCGATCCCACAGTCACCCATTAATGGGGGAATTCCTACTGTTGTGTTGCTCTGATCTGTACAACCCTCCTATGTTACCCAAATCTTTGTATTGTGTTCCCAGAAGTGTGGCTAGGTGATTAGCACTGTATCCTCAGCTTTCTTCCTGAACATCCCCTCTACCTTCTAGCTTAACTGAACCTAACTGCCCCATGAATACTCTGCATTCTCAAAATGAAACATTCTGAAGTAACAGCTTGGGTTGATATCCTGCTCAACCCCCCTTTTCTTACAAACTATTACTTTTTCTTCCTTTTGCAAGAGACATCTACTGCTGTTAATACTGTTACTGTTACTACTACAACATCATTATAATTCTCCATCTTGCTACTCTGTAATTGCTATCACCTGGTCACTTTCATCATTTACTGAAGACAAACCAGTCTGTCATTCAAGATATCTATTATGCATATGTCTGACTTCAAGTAACTTTTAGGTCTAACACACTTACACATGATAGGTAGACATGGGAGTTGCCAATCTTAGAAACAGTGTAAAAAATAATCTTCTTCCTTCTTATTTGTCTCAGTTGAACTCAGTAAGTTCCAGGTTAATTCATTCTGCCTAGTCCTCAATATGCCTAGTCCTCAATAGAATTGCAATATGTTTCATATGCTATAGTTATATAATGTTCCTATTCTGTGGTTACATATTCTGAATATAAAGTGTGAATACATATGTGTATATTTATATATATATATATATATATATATATGAATGAATATAAAGTCTTTGTACATACATATATGTGAATAATGTGTTTTTGTATTAAGTATTTGTGTTCTCTAAATATTCTGTTAAATATTAAAACTGTTTAGAGAACAAGGGCTGTGATGTCTATGGCAACTTGTTCCCAGATTTTGTCTTTTCCCAGAGCTCTGACAGGTGAGAAACTGGAATTTTTGTTGGAGAACTTCTGTACTTTAGTTATAAAATCACAGTACTATTACGGTACATTTTCACCTTTTTTTCCCCAAGTGTTCAATAATAAGAAAGTAGCAGGGTCTTTTACTTAAGAACAAATATGAAGATATGTAAGATCATGTTATTGAATAGTCAAAGGACTGCTATGGAGACTAAAGAATACTTTCAAGATAGAATAACGACTTTGAATTAAGGAAAAAGTACTTAGGCACTTGCCCTAGATCAGAGATCAGAGCTGGTGTAAGTTGCCCAAGCACTGACTGGCTCTGTGTTTTTCAGAGTGCTATTTTATTAAGTCATCTGATGACCAGATTTCTAAACATAGACCTTGTAAATCAGAGGGAAAAATTCCAGAAGACATTTTTGTACACCAAGGTCAGATGAAAATTTCCACTCTGTAATACTTTGTTTGATGTTATCTGCCCTTTGCTTAAACTTTGGGGAGCAGAGGAGGAGGTTTAATTAAGAAATTCTAATGGAATATTTATAGAAATAGCAAATAATCAAATCATTATTATTTAGCTTGACATTTGGTCTTTCCTATCTTTATCTTTGGATTTTACTCTCCTCTCCCCTTTCTTCCATGATCAGACATGCCTCATAGTGCCAAGACCAGAAAAAGCCAAATTTTTCCAAGGGAAAATGACTACGGAATAGCTGAGGTCAGAGACTAGTTAACTTCTATAACCAGTTACGGAATTTTAGGGATAAGAACAAAAAATAGAACATGGGATTAAAAACACACAAAGATACAGCCCTAAGAATTATAGTGTCACTCTCCGATAACACAAGCTCTCTCTGCATTATGCACTGATGGGCAATACAGATAGTTGATCTTGTTTGGCAGAAAGAAAACTACTTGCAGATACTTTTAGCAATAGGCATGCTCTCAGCTAGGCACACTACTGAAAATATTTTGATAAATACGTTTAAGTTGGTGCAGAAGTCATTGCAGTTTTTCATTGTTGACCTTTGCCATTTAGTACTTGAATACATTCATAAATATATGTAGTTATGTTATACATCATTTTAATGAGCATTTCTCACTCTATGCTTTTTAAATGGTATTGCTTGCTGTTTATTTTATATTTATTTTAGACTATAGAAATTATGTTAGATAAAAAGCAAATTTGAGTGATTTTTAAAATTTGAATTCAAAATGGGTCTGTTACTGCTGCTAAGTTGCTTCAGTCATGTCTGACTCTGTGCGATCCCATGGACTGCAGCCTACCAGGCTTCTCCATCCATGGGATTCTCCAGGCAAGAACACTAGAGTGGGTTGCCATTTCCTTCTCCAATGCATGAAAGTGAAAAGTGAAAGTGAAGTCAGTCGTGTCTGACTCTTAGCGACCCCATGGACTGCAGCCTACCAGGCTTCTCCATCCTTGGGATTTTCTGGGCAACAGTACTGGAGTGGGGTGCCATTGCCTTCTCCCTCAAAATGGGTCATAAAGCAGCCAAGACTGCTCAGAACAACAACACATTTGGCCCAGAAACTGCTAATGAACATAGAGTGCAGAAGTGGTTTAAGAATTTTTGCACAGGTTTAAGAATACTTGCAAGTGGTTTAAGAAATTTTGCACAAGAATTTTTGCACAGATGAGAAGCCCAGTGGCTGGCCATCAGAAATTGACCATGAGCAATTGAGAGCAATCATTGAAGCTGATCCTCTTACAACTACACAAGAATTTGCCAAAGAACTCAATGTTGACCATTCTATAGTCATTTGGCATTTGAAGCAAATGGAAAAGTGAAAAAGTTTAAGTGGTGTTTCATGAACTGATCAAAACTAAAAAGTATCATCATCTTGGAGTAATGTCTTCTCATTCTGTGCAACAACAAGGTATCATTTCTTGATTTGATTGTGATATGCAAAAAAAAAACCCCAGAATTTTATACAACAGCTGACAACAGCTTATCAATGGTTGGATTAATAAGAAGCACCAAAGCACTTCTCAAAGCCAAACTTGCACCCAAAAAGGTCATCATCACTGTTTGGTGGTCAGCTGCTGGTCTGATCCACTACAGCATTCTGAATCCCAGCAAAATCATTACATATGAGAAGTATGCTCAGGAAATCTTTGAGATGCACTGAGAACTGCAATGCCTACAGAAGGGATGGGTCAACAGAAAGGTCTTGATTCTTCTCCATGACAATGCCTGACCACACTTTACACAACTAACCCTTCAAAAGCTGAATGAATTTGACTATAAGGTTTTGCCGCATCTACCATATTTGCCTGACCTCTCAACAACCAACTACCACTTCTTCAAGCATCTGGACAATTTTTTTTGTGTGTGTGTGGGGAAAACACTTCCACAACCAGTAGGAGGCAGATAATGCTTTCCAGAACTTATCAAATCTTGAAGCAGATTTTTGTGCTGCAGGAATATACTTATTTCACATTGGCAAAAATATGTTGATGTAATGGTTCCTATTTTAACTGATAAAGATGTATTTGAGCCTAGTTATAATTAAAAATGCACAGTCTGAATCCACAATTACTTTTGTACCAACCTAATAATTTCATGTAACTATGGGGATTCATGACAGTCAATGCGTAGTAAAAATTTTACTTAAGTATTTATTCAAGTAACTGAAGCAAAGGAGAATAGAATTAACATTTACTGAATACAGAATTATAGGTTTGGGAGATTAGCGGAACAGT
Organism: Tragelaphus eurycerus; assembly: GCA_935064755.1. Classification (NCBI taxonomy): domain Eukaryota; kingdom Metazoa; phylum Chordata; class Mammalia; order Artiodactyla; family Bovidae; genus Tragelaphus; species Tragelaphus eurycerus. Next base: position 17,599,838 of record CAKXYN010000041.1, read on the forward strand.
TATCAGTAAAGTTTCATTGTATAAACACATTTTTGCAAAGTGATACTTAAACCCAAAGGAATAACCTCCTACACTCTGTATTGTTCAGACATAATAAGCAAATATTCTTATTAGTTAATAATTGCAATCAGAATAAAATGTTTTTGTGATTTCATAGTATTATTCCTCTGTGACCTGTAAGTCTAATGATTCCTACCTAAATGGAAGTTCACATTTAGGTAAATAACTAAGAAGGAACAAGTCATTTTGAATATTTAAATTAATTTTCTTTCAATTTTTTAAGAAAAGGAAACATTTATGCCTTTACGTACTAAATAAAAAGAGATTTAAGATATATATTCGAAGAAGGCGATGGCACCCCACTCCAGTACTCTTGCCTAGAAAATCCCATGGATGGAGGAGCCTGGTAGGCTGAAAGTCCATGGGGTCGAGAAGAGTCGGACAGGACTGAGCGACTTCACTTTCACTTTTCACTTTCATGCATTGGAGAAGGAAATGGCAACCCACTCCAGTGTTCTTGCCTGGAAAGTCCCATGGACGGAGGAGCCTGGTGGGCTGCCGTCATGGGATCGCACAGAGTTGGACACGACTGAAGCGACTTAGCAGCAGCAGGAGCAAAGCTCTGTTCTCCTTTTCTATAAAATGGGAGCCTGGAATGGAAGGCCTATAGCATAATGTCGGAGAGAGCGATGGCACCCCACTCCAGTACTCTTGCCTGGAAAATCCCATGGACAGAGGGGCCTGATGGGCTGCCGTCATGGGGTGGCACAGAGTCAGACACGACTGAAGCGACTTAGCAGCAGCAGCAGAAGCGACTTAGCAGCAGCAAGATATATATTTAGTTTATATAAGCATAAATAATGTTTTGAAGTATTATTTGAATAATGCAGTGTGAGAAACATACTGTATTAATGATTCAGATCAGATCAGATCAGTCGCTCAGTCGTGTCCGACTCTCTGTGACCCCATGAACCGCAGCACGCCAGGCCTCCCTGTCCATCACCAGCTCCCGGAGGTCACCCAGACTCACACCCATCAAGTCAGCGACGCCATCCAGCCATCTCATCCTCTGTCATCCCCTTCTCCTCCTGCCCCTCAATCCCTCCCAGCATCAGAGTCTTCTCCAATGAGTCAACTCTTCACATGAGGTGGCCAAAATACTGGAGTTTCAGCTTTAGCATCATTCCTTCCAAAGAAATTCCAGGATTGATCTCCTTCAGAATGGACTGGTTGGATCTTCTTGCAGTCCAAGGGACTCTCAAGAGTCTTCTCCAACACCACAGTTCAAAAGCATCTATTCTTCAGTGCTCAGCCTTCTTCACAGTCCAGCTCTCACATCCATACATGACCACAGGAAAGACCATAGCCTTGACTAGGCGAACCTTTGTTGGCAAAGTGATGTCTCTGCTTTTGAATATGCTATCTAGGTTGGTCATAACCTTCCTTCCAAGGAGTAAGCGTCTTTTAATTTCATGGCTGCAGTCACCATCTGCAGTGATTTTGGAGCCCAGAAAAATAAAGTCTGACACTGTTTCCACTGTTTCTCCATCTATTTCCCATGTAGTGATGGGACCAGATGCCATGATCTTCGTTTTCTGAATGTTGAGCTTTAAGCCAACCCTTTCACTCTCCACTTTCACTTTCATCAAGAGGCTTTTAGCCCCTCTTCACTTTCTGCCATAAGAGTGGTGTCATCTGCATATCGGAGGTTATTGATATTTCTCCCAGCAATCTTGATTCCAACTTGTGTTTCTTCCAGCCCAGCATTTCTCATGATGTATTCTGCATATAAGTTAAATAAACATGGTGACAATATTCAGCCTTGACGTACTCCTTTTCCTATTTGGAACCAGTTTGCTGTTCCATGACCAGTTCTAACTGTTGCTTCCTGACCTGCATACAGATTTCTCAAGAGGCAGATCAAGTGGTCTGGTGTTCCCATCTCTTTCAGAATTTTCCATAATTTATTGTGATCTACACAGTCAAAGGCTTTGGCATAGTCAATAAAGCAGAAATAGATGTTTTTCTAGAACTCTCTTGCTTTTTCCATGATCCAGTGGATGTTGGCAATTTGATCTCTGGTTCCTCTGCCTTTTCTAAAACCAGCTTGAACATCAGGAAGTTCACGGTTCACATATTGCTGAAGCCTGGCTTGGAGAATTTTGAGCATTACTTTACTAGCGTGTGAGATGAGTGCAATTGTGCGGTAGTTTGAGCACTCTTTGGCATTGCCTTTCTTTGGGATTGGGATGAAAACTGACCTTTTCCAATCTTGTGGCCACTGCTGAGTTTTCCAGATTTGCTGCCATATTGAGTGCAGCACTTTCACAGCATCATCCTTCAGGATTTGGAATAGCTCCACTGGAATTCCATCACCTCCACTAGCTTTGTTCATAGTGATGCTTTCTAAGGCCCACTTGACTTCACATTCCAAGATGTCTGGCTCTAGGTCAGTGATCACACCATCATGATTATCTGGGTCGTGAAGCTCTTTTTTGTACAGTTCTTCTGTGTATTCTTGCCACCTCTTCTTAATATCTTCTGCTTCTGTTAGGTCCATACCATTTCTGTCCTTTATCGAGCCCATCTTATCATGAAATGTTCCTTTGGTATCTCTGATTTTCTTGAAGAGATCCTTAGTCTTTCCCATTCTGTTGTTTTCCTCCATTTCCTTGCATTGATCGCTGAAGAAGGCTTTCTTATCTCTTCTTGCTATTCTTTGGAACTCTGCATTCAGATGTTTATATCTTTCCTTTTCTCCTTTGCTTTTCGCTTCTCTTCTTTTCACAGCTATTTGCAAGGCCTCCCCAGACAGCCATTTTGCTTTTTTGCATTTCTTTTCCATGGGGATGGTCTTGATCCCTGTCTCCTGTACAATGTCACGAACCTCATTCCATAGTTCATCAGGCACTCTATCTATCAGATCTAGGCCCTTAAATCTATTTCTCACTTCCACTGTATAATCATAAGGGATTTGATTTAGGTCATACCTGAATGGTCTAGTAGTTTTCCCTACTTTCTTCAATTTCAGTCTGAATTTGGCAATAAGGAGTTCATGGTCTGAGCCACAGTCAGCTCCTGGTCTTGTTTTTGCTGATTGTATAGAGCTTCTCCATCTTTGGCTGCAAAGAATATAATCGATCTGATTTCGGTGTTGACCATCTGGTGATGTCCATGTATAGAGTCTTCTCTTGTGTTGTTGGAAGAGGGTGTTTGCTATGACCAGTGCATTTTCTTGGTAAAACTCTGTTAGTCTTTGCCCTGCTTCATTCCATGTTCCAAGGCCAAATTTGCCTGTTACTCCAGGTGTTTCTTGACTTCCTACTTTTGCATTCCAGTCCCCTATAATGAAAAGGACATCTTTTTTGGGTGTTAGTTCTAAAAGGTCTTGTAGGTCTTCATAGAACCGTTCATCTTCAGCTTCTTCGGCGTTCCTGGTTGGGGCATAGATTTGGATTACTGTGACATTGAATGGTTTGCCTTGGAAACGAACAGAGATCATTCTGTCATTTTTGAGATTGCATCCAAGTACTGCATTTCGGACTCTTTTGTTGACCATGATGATTACTACCTAATTAAAGTCTCACCTGAGACACTGTCTAGAACCAGGGATTATGTAGGTTGAAAAAGGAAGTATTTATTTCTAAGATTAAAAAAAAAAAATTACAGATTTCCAGAAAATGTCCTAGATGAAAAATGATATCTGTCTGAAAACACAACCAGCTTTGATTTGAAAATGCAACTCTTAAATAATGCCTTAATTCTACCTTTCCTCAAATTTTAATATAGCTATACCAGTTTCTTTTAGGTAACGTTTGTATCATATGTCTTTTTAATTTTTCAGTGTTTATGCTTTACATATATCACATTTAAACAAAATATAGTTTTATTTCCAGAATATAATGCTCCTTGTGAATTTGTCTCTTTGTTTGATTAATTTCAGTGTAATCACAAATTTTTATCATGTTAACAAACACTTTCTGTTTCTCCTGATCATTTTGTGATCTTTAATTTGCTTTCCTTTGTTATTTATAAGCCTTGCACTCTTTCCTTATTGTTTTAGTGTTAAGCCAGGTTACATGTCCTTGGTTAACTAAAATCTACCACTAATCTTCAATTCTTCTCTCTTTTCAGGCAACACTAAAATCTTAGAATGTTTGCTTTCCATTTTTTTTACTTTATGAAGATTTTTATTACTATTTATGAATATAATCTATAGTTAATATAGAATTATATATGTTGTTTTTAATAATTTTTCAGATTTTTTTAATAGATCACAGATTTACTTGGTTTACCATTTTTCATTGCCCTGTGTATCTTCAATCAACCATGGCCTTTATAGTTTCTTCTGGATGTACAACATTCTTTATTATAATATTTATTTTAGTGTCGTCTGTTAGGAAACATACTTTTTTCTGAGTTATGGAAAGAAAATATGTATATTTCACTTTATTTGTTGGCATGTGTTTTCAGTGGTTAATGTTTTATTTGGGTAATGATTTTCTTTCAGGACTAAGAATGTGTCATTCCACTGTATATTGGTATTGTTCGTATAGAAATCATTCATAAGTGCCTACTACTACTCCATGTAGTCTGTTTTATTTTTCTAGTGACTTAATATTTTGTCTTTGTCTTTAGTTTTTGTACTTTTACAAAGGCTATATGAAATTCCTTTATCTGTAAGTTGATTGCATGTGCAGAATAAGCTTGCCAAATCTGAAGGTTGATGTATTTTATTAATTTAGGGAATTCCTTAGTCAAAATCTCTTTAATCCTGCCTTATCTTCCATCTCTTTTCTTTTTGAGATGCCAATTATATGTACATTACATCTTTTACCATGTTGCATCCTTTCTTTTTTTCTATCTTCTTACTACTTGCTGCTTTTTTTCTACTTACTTTCTCCTGACTTTGCATTCTAGTTCTGTAAGTATCTCATGAATTGTATTTAACCTCCTATGACACTCACTCTCTGAATCCCTAATTTCGTGTACTATATATTTTTTAATTCTAGAATTTATTTTTGTCTCTTTTTAAGTATGTCTGTTTCTAGTTCTCTCTTTCACTATTCTATCTTGATCTTTATCTTTTTAATGTAGTGACAATCTTTTTTTCTTTTAAGTCTGTATCAGATAATTTAACTTTCTAGAGCCACTGATTCCATTGTTAGTTCTTTTGCTGATTTTAATTTATGTTATCCTTTATATGCATGTCTCGTACTTTTTGATTTTTAGTAAATAGCTTGAAAAAAAAAACATTTTGATAAAGAATATTTTCTTCCTCTGGGGAGAATTTTTTCTTGGCTCATCCAGAGATGACTGAAAATGTGATATTATTATAGGCAAACTTCAAGAATTGGAATTTTTAAAAATTTAAAATTGAAGTTAGCTACAGTTTGTGTGAATATTCTTGTATGTTCTAGCTCATCCTTATTTCTTGGGTAGCACTTTGCCATTCTAACTCCAAATAGAGGATGGATTGCTAGAAACACCATTCTTCATGGGCCCTGTGCTCTAACATTTACTTCCTATATCCAGGAGACAATCAAAAATGCTACCCAGCCTTTCAGTTGCTTTTCTCATATCAATAAGTCAGAATGTCAAGCTCATTTATTGGCCAGTTATTTTCTTCACAACAGTTTTAGTTCTTTGGTTACTTCTATTGGATTTTATATATACTCCAGGTTAAGTTTTTTGGCAGGTAATTTGATATGAATTATCTAAGTTTTTAATTATCTGAGGTCAATATCTTTTTTTCCTTTTTTTATATTAAATTTTATTTTGCTAAACTTTACAATATTGTATTGCTTTTGCCATACGTCAAAATAAATCCGCCACAAGTATATATGTGTTCCCCATCCTGAACCCTCCTCCTCCCTCCCCATACCATCCCTCTGGGTCATCCCAGTGCACCAGCCCCAGGCATCCGTTATCAGGCATCATACCTGGACTGGCGACTTGTTTCAGATATGATACTATACATATTTCAATGCCATTCTCCCAAATCATCCCCCCTCTCCCTCTCCCAGAGTCCAAAAGACTGTTCTATACATCAGTGTCTCCTCTGCTGTCTCATAAACAAGGTTATTGTTACCATCTTTCTAAATTCCATATATATGCATTAGTATACTGTATTTGTATTTTTCTTTCTGGCTTACTTCACTCTGTAAAATAGGCTCCAGTTCCATCCACCTCATTAGAACTGATTCAAATGTATTCTTTTTAATGGCTAAGTAATACTCCATTGTGTATATGTACCACAGCTTTCTTATCCATTCATCTGCGGATGGACATCTAGGTTGCTTCCAAGTCCTGGCTATTGTAAACAGTGCTGCTATGAACATTGGGGTACACATGTCTCTTTCAATTCTGGTTTTCTCAGTGTGTATGCCCAGCAGTGGGATTGCTGGATCATAAGGCATATCTAATGTATTTTACAATCTTTCATGGCTGCCTCGATGTCCTCTATTGGAGAAACAGCCTTTTCTAGGTTCAAATTCTATCATGACCTTTATTAGCTTTGAAATCTGGCAACTAATTGCACCCTTCTTACCTAAATCCCTTCAACTATAAAAAAGGGACAAACTGCACTTTATTCATTAAATATCAAAATTTATACAGCATTAAAAGCCATTTCTGGTATATATAAATTGCTATGTACTATTGTACAGTTACTACATGATATATGCTGAATGCAGCATGTTCTTTAATGCACCTTTCCTTTGTAATATGTTTCTCTCTTGGTCAGCCCTCTTTCAGAGTTTCAGAAGTAAACTTATTCATTTATTTAATAATAATAAGAAGAAGACTGGCTATGGCATTTTTCTGAAATTCAACAACAAAATAGTTACATTTCTTTCTCTGACAGGTATTACAGCTCCTTATTACATATGTATTTATATTTTGTCTAGTAGCTTTTCCTTTCCATTTCACAGGATATCATATAATCTTAGATTTGAAAGGGCAGTTTAGTTCAGTGACTCCAAAGTATTTCACTGGCTACACCAGAATTGGGTAAAAGTTTTGTAAAAATCAATCTTGGGAGCAGCTGACCCAAGATATTCATATGCATTTATTCTGGAATAGTTTTCAAGAATTGAACTATAACACGTCTTTTCTTCATTATGCTACATACCCCTGCATCTTAGTTAATTGCCATTAAATGCTCACATTTTGTTCATTTGTAGAGTATGCTGTATGGTCACTTTCACAGTATCATGATTTAGTTTTTAAATCTCAGTGCTCAGAGCATTTTTTAAATTCAGTAATAAAGTGTGAAAAAGTTTATTCTCCATATGGTCTTAACATTGTGGTGGTAAAAATGTCTTGGGGAATTATTTACCCTTTTCTATATTTAAAAATTGAAAACCCCACCACTGAACTAAGCAATTCTGAATTCTATAAACTGCATTCCCACCTAATATATTTCAAATGTGAAAGCATCAGAATATAGTAATATAAGTTAAGAACTTATTTATGTTTCAGCATAAGCCTTACCTCTTATTTTTTCAAAGGTAGACCACATCTCTCTAAATTGTGATTTAAAGAGGCATGGTAAAAGGACAAAAATAAATTTATGGATTTTATTCACATTGTATGTCAACCACATTAAGTCAGTCTAAATTCTCATAGGGCTATTTGATAGAAGTATAATTTTTTTTGTTTGTTTGTTTACCAACATTTAGAATGCATTGAGTAACAGGGCCCATAATCTCCTTATTCTGCCCCAGACAGGTCTTATGCCACCTATATTTAATATTATCATATCAAGAAGTACTTTTCTTTCAAGGCACTAATCCTATTGCATCTACTTCCATCCTTACTTGTCATCATCCCTAAAAGACATTAAAGCTGAAGAGAACAGGGATCTACACTTATCTGATCTTATCTGATCATAATTTACCCTAGGCCCAGTCAACTGTCAGGCATATGGTATGTTTTAATAAATAGTAATAATTTTTTAAAGCAATTGTTTGAATGATTCAATAAATGTATCTGCTCTTCAAGATCAGGAAGGTATATGTGACTGAAAGAGAGTTTTAACTGGAGTTTAGATGAATGGTTACACACTGTAGATGTTTTTATTTCCCCAGAGCTATTTCTACTAAATGAAATTCAGTGCTCAAACTTAACTTTGAATCGTAAAGACTTTAACTTTGCGGTTTTTCATTTTTATTTTTTAAACTAGTGTATATCTGAGATCTCTGATCTAGTGGGTTGTGATAATTATAAAGTCACATAAGGGTAAAACAAAGGTCAGAATTATTCTGGCAAAAAGCACACCATACCGTGCTTTGAGTAAACATATCAGTTAAATTCATAGATAAAATAGCAATTCAGTGCCATCTATATCCATTATAATTAATTCAAACTTATCCTCTATGATGACTATTTGATTTGTAATTTAGAAAATAAAAGATGTGAATTCTGAAGATTATAATTAGCAACTGGAGTAATTAAACCTATCATAGCAGAAGTTTTCTACGGACAAAGAGAAATGATGTTGCTTAGCAAGATTAAACTTTAACTTAAGACAGTTTGTCATTCCATTTTGAGGCTACTGAATACAGTATGTGTCTTTATTTATCTATATTCATGTCTGCAGCAAGATATAAGCTTCAGAGAATATATACATATACAGAGAATATATATATATATATACACACACATGCATACACAGGGAACACACACACACATATGCACACATTAAGCATATATTTGAGGACAGCAGAAGCTATCAGTTCACTAAAATGTTATGTGGATGGTGACAAGGTTGGTGACAATTCCAAAATTCTGTTTCCTAAAGCTTAATCATGCTTCTTGAAAAGCTAGCCCTCCACTGTGAAGCAAGAGGGATAATATTTATCAGGTATAGCTCCCTTTGTGCTCATCCCAGTTCTGTGTGTCTTATATCTGTTCAATCATTTGATCCTCACAACAGTCCATGAAGTACGTATATTATTATCTCTACAGATGAATGAAATTTGTTATTTCCAACTTCCCAGGCCCAACTATTCTTTGACTTCCTTCCCCAGAAACTTTTATATATGTATATATAAATATATACACACTGCTGCTACTGCTAAGTCGCTTCAGTCGTGTCCGACTCTGTGCGACCCCATAGACGGAAGCTCACCAGGCTCCCCTGCCCCTGGGATTCTCCAGGCAAGAACACTGGAGTGGGTTGCCATTTCCTTCTCCAATGCAGGAAAGTGAAAAGTGAAAAGTGAAAGTGAAGTCGCTCAGTCGTGTCCGACTCTTAGCGACCCCATGGACTGGAGCCTACCAGGCTCCTCCGTCCATGGGATTTTCTAGGCAAAAGAACTGGGGTGGGGTGCCATTGCCTTCCCCTACACACATGTGTATGCAAATATATGCTCACCTCTGGATGCAAATATATATACATATGTGTATATGTGTATATATACATGCTATGCTATGCTAAGTCACTTCAGTCGTGTCTGACTCTGTGCGACCCCGTCCCTGGGATTCTCCAGGCAAGAACACTGGAGTGGGTTGCCATTTCCTTCTCCATTCATTCTTGCCTGGAGAATCCCAGGGATGGGGGAGCCTGGTGGGCTGCTGTCTATGGGGTCACAAAGAGCTGGACATGACTGAAGTGACTTAGCAGCAGCATACATGTGCTAAGTCACTTCAGTCATGTTCAATTCTTTGCAAGCCTATGGACTGTAGCCCACCAGACTCCTCTGTCCCTGGGGTTCTCCAGGAAAGAGTATTGGAGTGTGTTGCCATGCTCTCCTCCAGGGGAAATAGCCTCAACCCAGGAATCAAACCTGCATCTAATGTCTCTTGCATTGACAGGCCTATTCTTTACCACTAGTACCACCTGGGAAGCCCAATATATACATGCATACATACACAGACACACACACATACACACATATATTTAGAGAGAGAGAGAGAGAGAGAGAGAGAGAATATACACAGTATTGCTGTGTTTACCTTTCAAAACTGTACACTAGTATATTTTATCAGTCATATTTTATCTCACTTTTTAAAAACGAACATTATATTTTAAAAATTTTTTGTTGAATTCAAACATACAGAAAGTGCACAAATATTAAGTGTAAAGTTGGATAAATTTTTGCCATATTATGGTCCCTTAGAACCTCATGTGTTCATGATTGTAAGTGATACCAGCCCAGGAAGCTGCTCTGGAGTCTTCGTTCAGTCGTCATGCCCTTAACTGATTTCTGTCACCATGGATTAGATGTGCTATTGCTTTAACTCTAAATAAATGGGGTCATATTTCCTTCAGGATTATTTCTTGTGAGATTTCTCTCTTTAATTTGGAGCACTGATTCCTTTATTTTTGCTTTCAATAGAATTTTATGAATGTACTACAATGGTACATTCTATTGTTTTTGATATGGGGTTATGTCTAGTTTTTTCCATATTGTTGAGTATTTAAATTGGCATTACCACTTTGAAAACCATTGAAACGAATATGAGCTACTAAATCTACTGATCTAATCTGCTAAAACAAAATGTATTATACCCTCCAAACCAGCAATTTCACTTTGAAGTGAATATTCAGCAAATATATATATATATATATATATATATATATATATACATATACATATGCACTCTTGCCTGGAAAATCCCATGGACGGAGGAGCCTGGTAGGCTGCAGTCCACGCGGTTGCTAAGAGTCGGAAACAACTGAGCGACTTCACTTTCACTTTTCACTTTCCTGCATTGGAGAAGGAAATGGCAACCCACTCCACTGCTCTTGCCTGGAGAATCCCAGGGACGGGGGAGTCTGGTGGGCTGCCGTCTAAGGGGTCACACAGAGTCGGACACGACTGAAGTGACTTAGCAGCAGCATGCATAGAATGTTCAATAAAATATTTATAATAGCCATCATTTACTTTTCAGTTCTGGCTTGATAATGTGTGAACCTAGTTCTGTCACTTTCATTGTTTAAGATTATCCACTGTGTGAATAGTAAGACTTTGTTTCTCTTGTTGTAAATAATATAGCAATGCCTCATGGTACACTTGCACAGAATTGCTCCAAGGCACACACATACCCAGAAGTTAAATTACTCAACATTTATCTCAATTGGGTTGTTTCTTTATTTGGAGGAATATAAAGAAGTTTCTCTTACATTCTGTATATAAATCTTACATCTATGTATTATAAAATATTTTTCAGATTGTGTCTTGCCTTACTTTTGGTTTCTAAAGTCTTTCAGAAGACAAAAAATTAGTTTTTTTGTTGTTGTAATACATATAATTATATTTTTATTTTGTGAGATTTGCTTTTACATCATTAATAAATATGTTTCAATCCCAATAAGAAATTTCTAGGGAACATTTTTCTATATTATTTCTCATATTTTTAAAATTTTACTTTCCAAATATATGTCTTTTATCAACCTGAATTTTATTTTTTAGAGGCATTCTGTAGGAAATCTATTATTTAAAAAATTTTCTCAGAATGCCATTTGTTTCAACATGTATTAAACAGTTAATTCTGTGCCATTTGGCTTATATGTAACCTCAGTCTTATATCAAGATAGTATACACACTATATAAAACTTTGTCTGTCTCTCTCTCTTTTTTTTTTTTTCCTTCTGGAAAACAGACAATTCTTGCTAGAAGTTTTGCTTGAAATGAAGCAAAAGAATGGGTTGATACCTGGATTGAGGTGCTAATTCAAGTCATGTCTGTTCTAGCTCCAAAAAGTGTTGATTATTACAACTTCTCCATAGCCACAATTTCAAGACACCATAAGACATAGCTCCAAGACAGATCTCCTTGGTCCAAGGTACTCTCGTCTCCTACACAAGCCACTAGCACTCTTCACTCAAACCCACTACTCTTCCATTTCCACTTTGGCTTTCCCATCATTGCCCTCCACTCTGTTAAACCTATTATTTTAATATATTTTCTCCCATAATAGTAATAAAACTATAATAGCAGCAACTTATTTACTCATCAAGCATCCAAATTCTTTATTGATGCTATCTAAGTTGGTCATAACTTTCCCTCCAAGGAGTAAGCGTCTTTAATTTCATGGCTGTAATCACCATCTGTCGTGATTTTGGAGCCCCCAAAAATAAAGTCTGACACTGTTTGCACTGTTTCCCCATCTATTTGCCATGAAGTTATGACCAACCTAGATAGCATATTGAAAAGCAGAGACATTACTTTGCCAAAAAAGGTCTGTCTAGTCAAGGCTATGGTTTTCCTGTGGTCATGTATGGATGTGAGAGTTGGACTGTGAAGAAGGCTGAGCGCTGAAGAATTGATGCTTTTGGACTGTGGTGTTGGAGAAGACTTTTGAGAGTCCCCTGGACTGCAAGGAGATCCAACCAGTCCATTCTGAAGGAGATCAGCCCTGGGATTTCTTTGGAGGGAATGATGCTGAAGCTGAAACTCCAGTACTTTGGCCACCTCATGTGAAGAATTGACTCACTGGAAAAGACTCTGATGCTGGGAGGGATTGGGGGCAGGAAGAGAAGGGGATGATAGAGGATGAGATGGCTGGATGGTATCACTGACTCGATGGATGTGAGTCTGAGTGAACTCTGGGAGTTGGTGATGGACAGGGAGGCCTGGCATGCTGCAATTCATGGGGTCGCAAAGAATAGGACATGACTGAGCAACTGAACTGAACTGAACTGAACTGATGGGACCAGATGCCATGATCTTAGTTTTCTGAATGCTACTACACATACTGTGATGCAAAGAGCAGTCTTCCAAAACAAGGAGTTATTTGACCCCAAATGTCAATAGTGCTGAAGCTGAATAGCCCAGATTTGGCCAAATCACATCAGTCTCTGTGCAGCAAGCCCACTGATGTTGTTCCACTGTTTATCAAAATAAGTTTATACCCTTACAATGGACCATGGGGCACCTCATGATCTGGTCTCTATGAAGCTCTACATCTTCATCTTGTTTCACTCTCTGCCCAGGATTCTAGACACTTTGTCTTTGGAAGTTTTCAAAGTTTCTACCCTAATGACTCTATTCCCTATTCCCCTATATTTCAGCCCCCTGTAATTTTCCTTCATGGAAAGCCATGATAATTCTATATTTGTTTTTTTTTTTTTGCTCTTTCAAACCATATCTAATTAAATCCAGAGATTCCATAGTATAATTGTTTCATTTGCAGTATACTATGATTTTTTCACTATAATTAAAACATAGCAGATCTACAATACACAGCACATATACTATTTAAATATGCATAATTAAGTAAATAACATCATAAATATGTAAATAGCATTAATTTTGGCTAGTGAAGAGTATTAGCAAACTTGTTTTCTTCTTTATGCTTATAGATATACTCTAAGTTTTCTACAACAGACATAGTATTTTTGTAATAGGGATGTAAAACTATAATAAAATAACAAGTTTTCAAAATACGTTGACATAAAGTCTTAAGGATTATAGTGTATAATGACTTTTTAGATCCATAAAGGTTTAAAATGCCCTCTGATATCTTGTTGAAATTATTCCCTTATAACTATCTAAAATAGTGTATCATGGAAACACCTGTGATTGTTCAGTTCTCAATAGGAATAGTTTTTCCTTTGGCAATAGGAAGCCTGCTCTTTTGTTGGCAGTGGGGTTTCCATGTGTTTTCATGAATATGTGCAAGTACTTGTTAGGACATATTTCATAGCAATAGCAACTTATTTTTTTCAAACCAGAAAGAAGAGAATATTTTACTATTCACATAGTTAATTTTATCATTAAAATATTAGCATTTCATTTTATGTTTAAAATATATTTTTAAAATATTACATGATTATTTTTCATCAAGTAATAGTGTAAACAGAAAATACTCATTAGGTATAATTTATTTGTTCTCTTAAGTGCTAATTTTCTTGGAATACAATTCACAAAATATAGGAAAGAAAACTGTATGGAGTAGAGGGTTAAGAACTATGAAGGAACAAAAAGAATGGTCTCAGTGATTAGAATAGTGAAGAAAGTTCCACAGAGCCCTACAAACATTGGACCTGGATTTCCCTGAATCAATAGGACAAAGGTAGGTGAGAGACAGGGTATTTGAAGCAAACATAGCTGATGTGGTGACTTATATTGAGATAATAATAATATATAATAATATGATAAATAGACTTCAAACCAATGGTGACTTACACAAAACTTTTGGGTCTCAATGTGTTTCAGAATTTAAAGCTTATAAGAAGTGAGAAACACAATACTGAGCTTTAATTCACTATAATACGCAGTGGGGTCTGAAACAGCACCCTGTAATCGAACTAATAAATTTCTCCATTAAAGTAATCATATTTGTATACAAAATTCTTCAAGCCAGGCTTCAGCAATATGTGGATCGTGAACTTCCAGATGTTCAAGTTAGTTTTAGAAAAGACAGAGGAACCAGAGATCAAATTGCCAACATCCAATGGATCATGGAAAAAGCAAGAGTGTTCCAGAAAAACATCTATTTCTGCTTTATTGACTGTGCCAAAGCCTTTGACTGTGTAGATCACAAGAAACTGGAAAATTCTGAGAGAGATGGGAATACCAGACCACCTGACCTGCCTCTAAATAAACCTGTATGCAGGTCAGGAAGAAACAGTTAGAACTGGACATGGAGTAGCAGACTGGTTCCAAATAGGAAAAGGAGTACGTCAAGGCTGTATATTGTCACCCTGCTTATTTAACTTATATGCAGAGTACATCATGAGAAACACTGGGCTGGAAGAAACACAAGTTGGAATCAAGATTGCTGGGAGAAATATCAATAACCTCAGGTACGCAGATGACACCACCCTTATGGCAGAAAGTGAAGAGGAACTAAAAAGCCTCTTGATGAAAGTGAAAGTGGAGAGTGAAAAAGTTGGCTTAAAGCTCAACATTCAGAAAACGAAGATCATGGCATCTGGTTCCATCACTTCATGAGAAATAGATGGGGAAACAGTGTCCGACTTTATTTTGGGGGGCTCCAAAACCACTGCAGATGGTGATTGCAGCCATGAAATTAAAAGATGCTTACTCCTTGGAAGGAAATTTATGACCAACCCAGATAGCATATTCAAAAGCAGAGACATTACTTTGCCAACAAAGGTTCGCCTAGTCAAGGCTATGGTCTTTCCTGTGGTCATGTATGGATGTGAGAGTTGGACTGTGAAGAAGGCTGAGCGCCGAAGAATTGATGCTTTTGACCTGTGGTGTTGGAGAAGACTTTTGAGAGTCCCTTGGACTGCAAGGAGATCCAACCAGTCCATCTTAAAATGAAATCAGTCCTGAATATTCATTGGAAGGACTGATGCTGAAGCTGAAACTCCAATACTTTGGCCACCTCATGCGAAGAGTTGACTCACTGGAAAAGACTCTGATGCTGGAAGGGATTAGGGGCAGGAGAAGAAGGGAACGACAGAAGATGAGATGGCTTGATGGCATCACCGACTCGATGGACATGAGTTTGAGTAAACTCTGGGAGTTTTTGATGGACAGGGAGGACTGGTGTGCTGCAGTCCATGGGGTCCCAAAGAGTCAGACATGACTGAGCGACTGAAATGAATTGAATTATATTTGTACTAATTAAAATAAATGTAGACTAGACACAGTCTCACATCGTTCACATTGGATTTTACTGTCAGATGAACTAAAGTTGGGTTAAAGTTTGTTACAAAAGAACTACATAAAACCTATCATTCAAGTCTGTAGAATTGCAAACAAGATTTTGTCAAAGGTAGGTAACATTTGTTGATGAATTATTATGTGCTGGGCAAGTACTTTATATGAAAAAAACTCTCTAATTATTACTCTCCTTTTTTTTTTTTTTAATTTTCAAATAAGGGAGAAACAGAATGGAATAGTCAACACAGCTAGAAATGTCACATAACTAGAAGGTGATGGAGCAAGGATTGAAATGGAAGCAATTTTTGGTATATTGTCTCTCTAATAATATATTCCAGCCACATTTCTGTAGCTTGTATGCAGGATGTGAATGAAGAAGAGTTTGGGGGCGAGGTCAAAGAGGTAGACAAGATGCAGAGAAACTGCAAAGAAGTGAGAAAAGGGACACAGTGGGGATTAAATATCTAACCGCTGTCCTCGAGGAGATTTGTCTAATCTATGGGTTATCAATTCTTTTCCAACTATTCTCATTTGTCTCATGCAATGAAAAAATTTGCTAGGAGATATATCAGCAGAACAAATAAATGCAAGAATTATTTGGGAGTTGATTCTTCTTATTCTTAAATGGATTTCCCTTACAGTTCTTAATCCTTTCATGCCCAGAGGAAGCAGCTTAAACCACTTTCTTGGAACTGAACTTAACCAGAGTCACAGAACAGTTTTTGAAAACCTGAAATGCCCTTGGAAAGCCCATGTACTTTTTTGCCAAGAAAGATGGAACTCTTGGGTTACTCTTCTAAACTTGAAAAGACATCTCAGGAGTCTCACTGCCAGGAGTGAGGAGACTTCTTCATATCCCACACTACCTGTAAAGGGATGCCGAAGGGATCAATGCTGGTCCCTGGAAAGCTGTCCACTGCTTTTCATGGTTCAGAGAGGAAGAATGCCTGACTCCTCGGGTGTATCTGTGGTATAATGGGAAGGCGCAGAGCCAGAGAAAGAGGAAGTCTGATTTCTATGAACAGCATATTTCTTGCAGTGTAACAAAATGAAGCCAAACTGCTTGTCTTCTCTGTCACAGCGTCCTCAACTTTAGAATGAGAAACTATGAACTCGAAATAGATGCACACACATAGATAACAGATTTGTGGTTGCCAAGGGGGAAGAGAGGGAAGGGAAGTATTAGGATTAGCAGATGCCAGCTATTATATACACATGATGGATAAACAATAAGTTCCTCCTGTACAGCACAAGGAATTCAACTTTCTATGATAAACTCTAATGGAAAGAATATGAAAAAAAAATATATGTGTATAACACAAAGAGGTAGCAAATGCCAAAAATCAAGGTCTTGTCAGAAATATGATGCTGTTCATTCATTCACTTAACAACTATTTGTTGAATAGCTACTCCTAGTTGAAGCTGGGTGTTACAAAAAAAAAAAAAAAAACAACATTAAAAAAAATGCAGAGTTTCTTTGCTCATGTAAATCTCAGCCTAGTGGGAAATAAAGACAGTTAAGTTGATCACATAATTTGTGTCCTGATGAATTCTGTAGGGACTGCACAGGAGCTACCTAACTCAGATTCAAAGTAAAGTTTTGCAATAAAGTGAAAAATTCTTTAAAATCCAGTGCAGATTTAATCACAGCTCTCTTCCATTTGTGAACAGCATAGTTCATTTCATTTCAGTTCAGTTCAGTTCAGTCATGTCCTACTCTTTGTGACCCCATGGACTGCAGCATGCCAGGCCTCCCTGTCCATCACCAACTCCCGTAGTCCACCCAAACTCATGTCCATTGAGTCAGTGATGCCATCCAATCATCTCATCCTCTGTTGTCCCCTTCTTGTCCTGCCCTCAATCTTTCCCAGCAAGCATCAGGGTCTTTTCCAATGAGTCAACTCTTCTCATCAGGTGGCCAAAGTATTGGAGTTTCAGCTTTACAATCAGTCCTTCCAATGAACACTCAGGACTGATCTCCTTTAGGATGGACTGGTTGGATCTCCTTGCTGTCCAAGGGACACTCAAAAGTCTTCTCAGTCATTTGAACTGAACCACAGTTCAAAAGCATCGATTCTTCAAGGCTCACCTTTCTTTATAGTCCAACTCTCATATCGATACATGACCACTGGAAAAACCAGAGCCTTGACTAGATGGACTTTGCTGGCAAAGTAATGTCTCTGCTTTTTAATATGCTGTCTAGGTTGGTCATAACATTTCTTCCAAGGGGCAAATGTTGTTTAATTTCATGACTGCAGTCACCATCTGCAGTGATTTTGAAGCCCCGCCCCCCCCCCCCCCCCCCCGGCCCAAATACAGTCTGTCACTGTTTTCATTGTTTCCCCATCTATTTGCCAGGAAGTGATGAGACCAGATGCCATGATCTTAGTTTTTTGAATGTTGAATTTTAAGCCAACTTTTTCACTCTCCTCTTTCACTTTCATCAAAAGGCTCTTTAATTCTTCACTTTCTGCCATGAGGGTGGTGTCATCTGCATATCTGAGGTTACTGATATTTCTCCCAACAATCTTGATTCCAGCTTATGCTTTATCCAGCGCAGCGTTTCTCATGATGTACTTTACATATAAGTAAAATAAGCAGGGTGACAACGGACGAACTTGACGTACTCCTTTCCTGATTTGGAACCAGGCTGTTGTTCCATGTCCAGTTCTAACTGTTCGTATTAGTGGGAGGTTAATCACTTTAGAATGTCTTCTGATCTATCCTATAGCAGAGATTGATTAGTAAGAGATAAAGAAAATGCCTCAGCTGGTAAAGAATCCATCTGCAATGCGGGAGACCTGGGTTTAATCCCTGGGTTGGGAAGATCCCCTGGAGAAGGGAAAGGCTACTTACTCTAGTATTCTGGCCTAGAGAATTCTATATAGTCCATGGGGTAGCAAAGAATTGGACACGACTGAGTGACTTTCACTTTCAAAGAAAAAGCACAGATTGGGGGAGGTCTCTGTGCTCCTAGACTGATGTTGGGAGCAGATAGTACTTTGTCATAGCAGGCGAGCTTGAGTGAACTGGGGAGACAGAGTTAGTTCTGTGTAATAAAGCAAAGGACATTGAAATTTTTCAGCAGACAGATTGTTGCACATATTGGCAGGAAATGGCAACCATAATACTTAGAGAAAGATGGTCAAAGTTTTAAAGTTGAGTACTTTGAATGTGTTTAAAGCTCATCTCTTACTTCAAAATGTTTAATGAAATCTGTTATACATACAGATAAGTACAAATGAAGTCATCTTGGGAGATACCAAAGAAAAGAAGTAGGCATAGAAATGGGGCGAGCATGGAAGAGAAGGTAATAAACAGCTGTAGGAATTGAAAAATGTGTGAAATTGAGAGTTCAGCAAAGATGATGATTCAGAATCAGAAGGGACCAGGTGACCTTAAGTGCCTGTGTCACAGAAATTTCAGGAAGGTCTTTGGACTTTACCTAAAGTGAAGGGTAAGAGTTTGCGTACAATATAAATCTCTTAAAGAAGAGGCAACCCCAGCTGGTGGCAGGGTTACAGCATGGGAGAGAAAGGGGAAGACAGCATTGTTAAGACTCCACATGAAAAAACATACGTGAGTCTGCCCAGTGCCCACTATGCTCTTCTTTGTCTCAAAATGATTCACAGAATAGGGAAGATGCATGTCCTCACAGAATAAAAATAGTTCAAAGAAAGAACCACTTTTTTTTTCTTTTTCATACAGTTTTAATTATCAGATTCCATGAAGGATTAACCTGGATATGCACAGAGCTGAAAAATGAGAGAAGCCATGTTATGAAGCTCATGAGTGTCCACTTCTAAGACCCTTGAAGAATATTCCCCTCTGGAGCTATTGTGACTGAAATGAGGAGTCACCAGAGATTGGAGCTGGAGAGTGGGACTTGACCCAGAGTAGCTCTATACACCAGAGCTGACTAAATAGTTACCTTGTGTCACTTTATACTAAATTTCTTTTATTCCAGCTGTATTCTAGGGCTCTCTTTTTCTCTCATAAGGCAAGAAATCAGAGAGTAAGGTATTTATTGAAGTAGATTGTTGCAAGCTGAACATAGATGGCTTGGACCTTATGCTAAGGTTCTAACCTGAGGCTAAGGTGCCTAAAATTCCCTCTCCATTATGTTTTCCTACTAAATTAGATGGGCCAGATGGGAAGGCAACATGTCTATATAGCTTTCCAGCTACAAGGCACTCAACTCCATCATGATGTCTGTCACATAATATAAACCTTTTTTTAATATTAGTAACTATAGACAATTAAGACATTCATGCAAGAATGATGGTGAATTTGCACATGTGTAACTTCAGTTATAGAGACTATTTTTTTCTTCTATAATGATAAGTTGTATTGATATATGCAATATACATTCCTTATGACATAGAATTTCTAATAGATTATAAAAGTGAGGTTAAGGTGCTAGATGCCCTTAAGATTAGAAACCTGAACAAAACTAACTAGCTCTTCTGGGACAGAAAACAAGTGAGTTTAGCAGTCATATGACACATTTAAACTGTACGTCAAGTTGAGTAACCATTGCTTACAGAATGAAGCTTCCACAATTCTTTACCATTTTCTTTGATATTAATTCTACTATTTCATACTTTAAATTCAGGTTCATATGAAAGTGCACATGAAGCCTGAAACTCTCAGAATTTCATCCTTAGCTATATAGAGAAATTTTGCTAAATAATACACACCTTTGAAATTAACAATGAGGGGCTAACCTTGCTAACTTTATCTTTAAAAACTGAAACATCATAGTGATTAATTTTATTTCAGATTTTGAAAATGTGTTTTTCCCCAAGGTCTGAATGTCCATTTACTTAATTTACAACAAAAATTATTAAATCATTGCTGGTGTGTGAGTGTCCTCCCATATACCAATGTGTTGCTACTTGTCCTTCTGAAGTAGAAAGAATCTGTCATAATGAAAAGGCATTATGACATTTTAAAATACACTTTGACCGATCAGGTAGTGCTTTTGAAGTGAACTCGAGAAACATGAATTTTTTATGGTTAACTGCATGAAGCATGGTTTGACTACCAAAGATAAACATATCAGTTAAAAAAAAAAACAAAAAACTAGAGATGTTTTTTGCATCTCCAGTGCAAAGAGATTTACTATCAGATCAAAACCCATTAGATACTCCCATTGTCACTGAAGAAGGATATACACATGTTAAAAATCTATGGGAAATGAAGTTTATATAATATTGCAAATAATCTAATATGACTCCCAAATTATTATTAACTCTATTATGTAGCCTACATTGATAAAGTAGACACAGAGTTATCAAATAACTCACCTACTTTAATAATTGGTACCATATAGACTTAGGTCATGTATGTATAAAGTTAAGTAAATAAGTAAATGTTGATAAAAATTTAGAAATTATAAGCAATATAGATTGAGCACCTGATGTGTCTAAAGACAACCAGGCAATTGTTACTTTATTTCTCTGGCTTTTTTTCTCCTGCATCTACTGGAATTTCTTGGAGGGTGATGGATAAAAGGGTGATGCAAGAATCTCTTTTTCAATTACTCTGTTCTGTTATCAGACTTAGCTCCCATAGCAAGCCATCTTCCTCAGTAGATTCTCAACTATTTTCAATTATCAGCTAAGACTTGTTTTCTTCTTCAGTAGATGTGGAAAATAGAGAAGTGTGTTTGAGGCTTTCATGTAACTGAGAATGATCTGAGACTCTAAGAGAAATAACTGTTTTGAAATAACCAAAACAAAACAACAAAAGGTGCATCTTCTATTTTCATAGCTTTCACCACCTATCTGAAGTTTTGTTTTAAATAATTGTTTCCAATAAGATATGTTCTCTTTGGAATAAAAAATATTTCATTCAATTTTATATTCTTATTGTCTATTAAAGGGCTTGCTTCAGAATAAGAGCTCCATAATCTTAAATGGCAGTCTGAGGAGGCCTTACAAATAGCTGTGAAAAGAAGTGAAGCAAAAAGCAAAGGAGAAAAGGAAAGATATACCCATTTGAATGCAGAGTTCCAAAAAATAACAAGGAGACATGAGAAAGACTTCTTTAGTGATCAGTGCAAAGAAATAGAGGAAACAATAAAATAGGAAAGACTAGAGATCTCTTCAAGAAAATTAGAGATAACAAGGGATCATTTCATGCAAAGATGGGCACAATAAAAGACAGAAATGGTATGGACCTAACAGAAGCAGAAGATATTAAGAAGAGGTGGCAAGAATACACAGAACAACTATACAAAAAAGATCTTCAAGACCCAGATAATCACGATGGTATGATGACTCACCTAGAGCCAGACATCCTGGATTGTGAAGTCAAGTGGGCCTTACGAAGTAACACTATGTACAAAGCTAGTGGAGGTGATGGAATACCAGTTGAGCTATTTCAAATCCTGAAAGATGATGGTGTGAAAGTGCTGTACTCAATATGCCAGCAAATTTGGAAAACTCAGCAGTGGCCACAGGCCTAGAAAAGGTCAGTTTTCATTCCAATCCCAAAGAAAAGCAATGCCAAAAAATGCCCAAACTACTGCACAATTGCACTCATCTCACACACTAACAAAGTGATGCTCAAAATTCTCCAAGCCAGGCTTAAGCAATACGTGAACCATGAACTTCCAGATGTTCAAGTTGGTTTTAGAAAAGGCAGAGGAACCAGAGATCAAATTGCCAACATCCACTGGATCACCAAAAAAGCAAGAGAATTCCAGAAAACACACACACACACACACACACACACACACACATCTATTTCTGCTTTATTGACTATGCCAAACATTTACTGTGTGGATCACAATAAACTGTGTAAAATTCTGAAAGAGATAGGCATATCAGACGACCTGACCAGCCTCTTAAGAAATGTGTATGCAGGTCAGGAAACAACAGTTAGAATGGGACATGAAACAGCAGACTGGTTCCAAATAGGAAAAGGAGTACGCCAAGGCTGTATATTGTCACCCTGCTTATTTAACTTATATGCAGAGTACATCATGAGAAATGCTGAGCTGGAGAAAGCACATTCTGGAATCAAGATCGCTGGGAGAAATATCAGTAACTTCAGATATGCAGATAGCACCATCCTCATGACAGAAAATGAAGAAGAACTAAAAGCCCCTTGATGAAATTGAAATAGGAGAGTAAAAAAAGTTAGCTGAAAGCTCAACATTCAGAAAACTAAGATCATGGCACTTGGTCCCATCAATTCTTGTGAAATAGATGGGAAAACAGTGGAAACAGTGTTAGACTTTATTTTTGGGGGCTCCAAAACCAGTGAAGATGATGACTGCAGCCATGAAGTTAAAAAACACTTACTCCTTGGAAGGAAAGTTATGACCAAAGTAGACAGCATATTGAAAAGCAGAGACATTAATTTGCCAACAAAGGTCCATCTAGTCAAGGCTATGGTCTTTCCAGTAGTCATGTATGGATGTGAGAGTTGGCTTATAAAGAAAGCTGAGCACCAAAGAATTGATGCTGTTGAACTGTGGTGCTGGAGGAGACTCTTGAGCATTCCTTGGACTGCAAGGAGATCCAACCAGTCCGTCCTAAAGGAGATCAGTCCTGGGTGTTCTTTGGAGGACTGATGCTGAAGCTGAAACTTCAATATTTTGGCCACCTAATGTGAAGACCTGACTCATTGGAAAAGACCCTGATGCTAGGAGGGATTGGGGCCAGGAGGAGAAGGGGACGACAGAGGATGAGATGGTTAGATGGCATCACTGACTCAGTGGACATGAGTTTGGATAACCTCCAGGAGTTGGTGATGGACAGGGAAGCCTGACATGCTGCGGTTTATGGGATCGCAAAGAGTTGGACACGACTTAGTGACTGAGCTGAACTGAATCTTAAATGAATGGACTTATGGAGTGATGAGTAGATGGATGGAAGAGAAAATGGATAGAGTTGGAAGAATGAATGATGGATGTATACACTGATGTAGAGAAAGGTATCATCAGAAGTGTTAAATAGACCTGAGTTTACACAAAGCAGAGTCTGATATGTATGTTTTCTGTAGCCTCAGTTGCCCTCAGTTAAGCAATTATATTCTTTTCTTTTCTTGTTATGTTATTAACAAATACAGGCTAAAAATACTATAATGAAAATGTACAACCACGCCTCATTTTATTGTGCTTGACAGATATTGCTTTCTTTACAAATTGAAGGTCTGTGGCAACACTACATGGAGTAAATCTTTCAGCACTACTTTTCCAACAGCGTTTGCTCACTTTGTATCTCTGTAACATATTTTGGTAATTTATGTGATATTTCAAACTTTTTCATTGTTGTTGCATTTGTTATGGTCATCCATGATCAGTGATCTTTGATGTCACTATTGTAATTGTTTTGGGAGCATCACAAAAGTCTATATAAGATGGCAAGCTTAATGAATGAATGTGTGTGTTCTTACCGCTCCAGCTGATTAGTTTTTTTTTTTTTTTTTCTTATCTCTCTCCCCCTCCCCAGGCCTTCGTATTCCCTGAGGCATGACAGCATTGAAATTAGGCTAATTATGGTACCCCACTCCAGTACTCTTGCCTGGAAAATCCCATGGATGGAGGAGCCTGGTAGGCTGCAGTCTGTGGGGACGCTAAGAGTCAGACACGACTGAGCGACTTCACTTTCATTTTTCACTTTCATGCATTGGAGAAGGAAATGGCAACCCACTCCAGTGTTCTTGCCTGGAGAATCCCAGGGATGGGGGAGCGTGGTGGGCTGCCGTCTATGGGGTCGCACAGAGTCGGACATGACTGAAGCGACTTACCAGCAGCAGCAGTACCTCTACAGTGGGTTCAAGGGAAAGGAAGAGTCACATTTTTCTCACTTGAAATTAAAAGCTAGAAATGAGAAAAGGCATGTCGAAAGCAGAGACAGGTCAAAAGCTAGACCTCTAGTTGTGAGTATTAAGGACAAGTTCTTGAAATAATTAAAAGTGCTACTCCAGTGAAAACACAAATGATAAGAAAGTGAAATAGCCTTACTGCTGATATGAAGAAAATTTTTACGCTCTGGGTAGATCAAAACAGCCTCAATGTTTCCTTAAGCGGAAGTCTAATCCAGAGAAAAGTCCTAATTCTTGTCAAATTCTGTGAAGGCTGAGTGAGGTGAGGAAGCTGCAGGAGAAAAAATTGAAACTAACAGGGGTTCTTTCATGAGGTTGAAGGAAAGAAACTGTCTCCAGAATATCAAAGTACAAGATGAAGAATCAAGTACTGATGCATAAGCTATCCAGAAGGTTTAGCCAAGAAAATTAATGAAGGTGGTTACACTAAATGGTAGATTTTTCAATGTAGACAAAATAGGCTTCTATGAGATGAATTTGCCATATAAGACTTTCATAGCTAGAGAAGAAAAGTCAATATCTGGCTACAAACAAGCTGACTTTCTTGTTAGGTGCTGTGCACTTGTGACTTTAAGTTGAAGTCAGTGCTTGTTTACTATTATGAAAATCTTAAGGACTTAAGAATTAGGCTAAATCTATTGAACTTCTGTTCTCTAGATGAAACAATACAGTCTGGATGAGAGCACATGTGTTTACAAAATGGTTTACTGAATATTTTCAGCCCACTCTACTCAAAAAAAAATTCCTTTCAAAATATTACTTCCTGTTGACAATATAACTGGTCATCTAAGCGTCAGATCCAGAGGTACAACAAGATTCTTGTTGTTCTCGAGCCTGCTGATACCAAACCCATTCTTAAGTCCATGGATCAAGAAATACTTTCCACTTTTAAGTCTTAATATTTAAGAAATACATTATCTAAGACTATAGGTACTACATGTAGTGACTCTTGTGATGGATCTGGGCAAAATAAATTGATATCCTTTTGGGAATGGTTCACCATTCTAGATACCATTAAGAACATCCTTGATTCATGCAAAGAGGTCAACATATCAATATTAACAGGAGCTTGGAAAAAGTTGGTTCCAACCTTAATGAATGACTTTGAGGGGCTCAAGATTTCATTGAGGAAATAACTGAAGAAGTGTTGGAAATAGCAACAGATCTAGAATTAGAAGTGGAGCTTGAAGATGTGACAGAATCGCTGCAATCTCATGATAAACTTGAATGGATGAGGAGTTGCTTCTTATGGAAGGCAAAGAAAGTGGCTTCTTGAGTTCAAAATTATTCCTAGTGAAGATACTTTGAAGATTGTTAAAATAACCACAAAAGATGTATAATATTACATAAATTCGGTTGATAAAGCAGTGACAGAATTTGATAGGACTGACTCCAATTTTGAAAGAAGTTCTACTTTGAACAAAATGTTACCAAACAACCCAGCCTGCTACAGAAAAATAAATCTTGAAAAGAAGAGTCAATTGATGCAGCAGTCATCATAAACATCATGGGAAGACCCTCCAGCAGGAAAATGTTTATGGCTTCCCTATGACTTGCTCTATGGGGTCATAGAAAAAGCAAGAGAATTCAAGAGAAACCATCTATTTCTGCTTCACTAAATACACTAAAGCCTTTGACTGTGTGCTGCTGATAAGTCGCTTTAGTTGTGTCCAACTCTGTGCAAACCCATAGACTGCAGCCCACCAGGCTCCCCCGTCCCTGGAATTCTCCAGGCAAGAACACTGGAGTGGGTTGCCATTTCCTTCTCCAATGCATGAAAGGGAAAAGTGAAAGTGAAGTCAACTGTGTGGGTCACAACAAACTGGAAACTTCCTAAAGAGCTAGGAATACCAACTATCTTACTTGCCTCCTGAGAAACCTGTATTCAGGTCAAGAAGTGACAGTTAGAACCGGACATGGAACAATGGACTGGTTCCAAATTGGGAAAGGAGTACATCAAGGCTATGTATTGTAACTCTGCTTATTTAACTTACATGCAGAGTACATCATGCAAAATGCCAGGCTGGATGAAGCACAAACAGAAATCAAGATTTCCGGGGGAAATATCAATAACCTCAGATATGCAGATGATATCACCCTTATGGCAGAAAGAGAAGAGGAACTAAAGAGACTCTTGATGAAGGTGAAAGAGGAGAGTGAAAAATCTGGCTTAAAACTCAACATTTAAAAAATGAAAATCATGGCATCTGGTCCCATCACTTCATGGCAAATAGATGGGGAAGCACTGGAAACAGTGACAGACTTTATTTTCTTGGGCTCCAAAATCACTGCAGATGGTGACTGCAGCCATGAAATTAAGACTCTTGTTCCTTGAAAGTAAAGCTATGACTAACCTAGACAGCACATCAGAGACATGACTTTGCCAACAAAGGTCCATCTAGTCAAAGCTATGGTTTTTCTGTTAGTCATGTATGTATGTGAGAGTTGGACCATAGAGAAGGCTGAGTGCTGAAGAATTGTTGTTTTTGAATTGTGGTGTTGGAAAAGACTCTTCAGAGTCCCTTGGACTGAATTTCATTGGAGAGCGCCTTGGACTGCATATTTATTGGAGGGACTAATGCTGAAGCTGAAACTCCAATACTTTGGCCATTAATGCTGGAAAAAAGCCCTATCTGGGAAGGGGCGGGAGGAGAAGGGGACGACAGAGGATGAAATGGCTGGATGGCATCACCAACTCAATGGTCATGAGTATGAGCAAGCTCCAGGAGATGGTAAAGGACAGGAAAGCCTGTCATGCTGCAGTCCATGAGGTCATAAAGAGTCAGACATGACTGAGTGATTGAACAATCAGACTTGTTCAAATGATGATTAGCATTTATTAGCCATAAAGTATTTTAATTAAAATATGTATATTTTTCAAAATAGTGTTATTGCACACATAGAAGGCTACTATATAATGTAAACATGGCTTATAAATGCACTGAGAAACAAAAATTTGTGTGACTCAATTTATTGCAATATTTGCCCTACGGCACTAGTCTGAAACTAAACCTGCAATGTCTCTGAGGTATCCTGTAGTCACTGTTGAGGTTATCCTTTGCTGTTTTTTTTTAAAAAAAACAACTTAAAACTTAGTGGCTTACAACAGTCATTATTGTTTCTCTCAGATTTTTGAGTTGGCTTGTTTCAACTGGGCAATTCTTTGGGATCTTGCCTGTTGTCACAATCAGACAGATGGTGGTTGGGATCTGAGTCATCTGAAGGCTTGGATGAAACCAAGATTTCCAAGAGAGTATTCACATGGTTTGGCCTTGGACTGGAACACTTAAATGTGGATTCTCCATGAGGATTGCCTCACTACATAACAATTAGTTTCTGAAGGGAAGCAGGAAGCACAAGCTGCCGGATCAGTTAAGAGCTTCTGTCTGGAACTGGGTGCATGGCTCACCCAGTTCAAGGAAATGGAGAAATAGATTCCAAATATCACTGTACAGTGACCCCTATTGGGACATGCATGATCTGATTTGACTTTTTTTTACTTATCAGTTATCTGAATAAGGCTATAAACTGTTGTTCACTGTTTATATTCTCCAGTTCCTTATTGAGTGCCAGATATATAATAATTCAACAACAAATGATTCACTGAGCTAGAATACTTATCAGGAAAATAATATGTAGTAGAAGCAGTGCTAGACATGAGATACCCTGAATTTTCCTTTATTTAGCTGCATCCCAATTTCCCGCATTTATGGGTATTTCTTGGAGAATGTCTAAAAGGCACTTAGAAAAAGACAGGTTAAAAGTCTTTGGTACTTACAGTCCAATACTGGAGAGAGAATAATGATATACAAATGAATATAGAATTTAGAGTTGTAATAAATGAAATTTGCAGGGTCAGTTTTATATGGAATAATGGGGGAGGAAGAATGTGTTACTTCCATGCAGGCATGTTCAGAGGAAGTCTCTCTGGGAAGGAGATCTTTAAGCCCAGAAGTGAAGCAGCAGAAGGAGACAGCCATACAAAGAGACAAAAACACATACATTCCTATTCCAAAGAAATGGAAATAAGCCAAAATAAAATGGATAGATCCAAAAAATGAAAGAAGCCAATGTGACTAAAAATCAATTTATCAAGGTACAGAAAACCAGGCGTTAGCCTGGTTATGGTCAGATCATGCCATGCTTAACAGGATGATGAGAAATGTGTGTTTTATTCTAAATGCAATTAGGAGCCAATTAACTAAATCTCTTAAGTGAGTCAGTGACATGATACAATTTACACGTTTAAAATATTACGCTGGCTGCTTTGTGGAGAATGGCTTGGAAGAAGCAAGGAGGAAGTACTGAAAAGAGAGTACTTTTGTGTTTGCTGAGGGGAGAGATGGGTTGGGGGATTAAAAATGGAAAAAAAGAGAACCCAGGTCTATTTTGGAGGTGTTTTAGAAAAGACCTGAGAAGGAGTGAGAGAGGAATAAGATGATTTCTATGTTTTCTTTTCTTAGTACACCAAAGTAGATGCAGTGCTTTTACTAAAGTGGAAAAGATGGAGGGAGGAAGGCATAGGGGAAAACCAGAAGTTCCATTTTGACATGCTAAATGTGAGATATTTCTATCATAGCTAAGAGTAGATGTTCATAGAAAAAGGGAAGGGAAAAGTGGCTGCCAAAAGAAATAGGAGGAAGTTGATAAAAATGGTACGAAATTTCACTTATGAGGTGAATGAGGTCTGAAGATATAAGGTATACTGTGGTGTATCATGGACAGCAATATATTGTATAATGGAAATTGTGTAATTTACTAAGAATTTACTAATTCTCCCACTGGAGAAGGGAATGGCAAACAACTTCAGTATTCTTGCCTTGAGAACCCCATGAACACTATGAAAAGGCAAAATGATAGGATACTGAAAGAGAAACTCCCCAGGTCAGTAGGGGCCCAATATGCTAGTGGAGATCAGTGGAGAAATAACTCCAGAAAGAATGAAGGGATGGAACCAAAGCAGAAAGAATACCCAGCTGTAGATGTGTCTGGTGATAGAAGTAAAGTTCGATGCTGTAAAGAACAATATTGCACAGGAACCTGGAATGTCAGGTCCATAAATCAAGGCAAATTGGAAGTGGTCAAACAAGAGATGGCAAGAGTGAATGTTGACATTCTAGGAATTAGTGAACTAAAATGGAAGGGAATGGGTGAATTTAACTCAGAGGACCATTATATCTACTACTGTGGGCAGGAATCCCTCAGAAGAAACGGAGTGGCCATCATGGTCAACAAAAGAGTCCGAAATGCAGTACTTGGATGCAATCTCAAAAACGACAGAATGATCTCTGTTCATTTCTAAGGCAAACCATTCAATGTCACAGTAATCCAAGTCTATGCCCCAACCAGTAATGCTGAAGAAGCTGAAGTTGAATGGTTCTATGAAGACCTACAAGACCTTTTAGAACTAACACCCCAAAAAGATGTTCTTTTCATTATAGGGGACTGGAATGCAAAAGTAGGAAGTCAAGAAACACCTGGAGTAACAGGCAAATTTGGCCTTGGAATATGGAATGAAGCAGGGCAAAGACTAACAGAGTTTTGCCAAGAAAATGCACTGGTCATAGCAAATACCCTCTTCCAACAACACAAGAGAAGACTCTATACATGGACATCACCAGATGGTCAGCACCAAAATCAGATCGATTATATTCTTTGCAGCCAAAGATGGAGAAGCCCTATACAATCAGCAAAAACAAGACCAGGAGCTGACTGTGGCTCAGACCATGAACTCCTTATTGCCAAATTCAGACTTAAATCGAAGAAAGTAGGGAAAACCACTAGACCATTCAGGTATGACCTAAATCAAATCCCTTATGATTATACAGTGGAAGTGAGAAATAGATTTAAGGGTCTAGATCTGATAGATAGAGTGCCTGAGTAACTATGGAATGAGGTTTGTGACATTGTACAGGAGACAGGGATCAAGAGCATCCCCATGGAAAAGAAATGCAAAAAAGCAAAATGGTTGTCTGGGGAGGCCTTGCAAATAGCTGCGAAAAGAAGAGAAGCAAAAAGCAAAGGAGAAAAGGAAAGATATAAACATCTGAATGCAGAGTTCCAAAGAATAGCAAGAAGAGATAAGAAAGCCTTCTTCAGCGATCAATGCAAAGAAATAGAGGAAAACAACAGAATGGGAAAGACTAGGGATCTCTTCAAGAAAATCAGAGATACCAAAGGAACATTTCATGCAAAGATAGTCTCGGTAAAGGACAGAAATGGTATGGACCTAACTGAAGCAGAAGATATTAAGAAGAGGTGGCAAGAATACACAGAAGAACTGTACAAAAAAGATCCTCACTACCCAGATAATCATGATGGTGTGATCACTGACCTAGAGCCAGACATCATGGAATGTGAAGTCAGGAGGGCCTTAGAAAGCATCACTAGGAACAAAGCTAGTGGAGTTGATGGAATTCCAGTGGAGCTATTCAAAATCCTGAAAGATGATGCTGTGAAAGTGCTGCACTCAATATGTCAGCAAACTTGGAAAACTCAGCAATGGCCACAAGATTGGAAAAGGTCAGTTTTCATCCCAATCCCAAAGAAAGGTAATACCAAAGAGTGCTCAAACTACCACACAATTGCACTCATCTCACACGCTAGTAAAGTAATGCTCAAAATTCTCCAAGCCAGGCTTCAGCAATATGTGAACCGTGAACTTCCTGATGTTCAAGCTGGTTTTAGAAAAGGCAGAGGAACCAGAGATCAAATTGCCAACATCCGCTGGATCATGGGAAAAGCAAGAGAGTTCCAGAAAAGCATCTATTTCTGCTTTCTTGACTATGCCAAAGCCTTTGACTGTGTAGATCACAATAAACTGTGGAAAATTCTGAGAGAGATGGGAATACCAGACCACCTGATCTGCCTCTTGAGAAATCTGTATGCAGGTCAGGAAGCAACAGTTAGAACTGGTCATGGAACAACAGACTGGTTCCAAATAGGAAAAGGAGTACGTCAAGGCTGCATATTGTCACCATGTTTATTTAATTTATATGCAGATTACATCATGAGAAATGCTGGACTGGAGGAAACACAAGCTGGAATCAAGATTGCTGGGAGAAATATCAATAACCTCAGATATGCAGATGACACCACCCTTATGGCAAAAAGTGAAGATGAACTAAAAAGCCTCTTGATGAAAGTGAAAGTGGAGAGTGAAAAGGTTGGCTTAAAGCTCAACATTCAGAAAACGAAGATCATGGCATCTGGTCCCATCACTTCATGGCCAATAGATGTGGAAACATTGGAAACAGTGTCAGACTTTCTTTTTCTGGGCTCCAAAATCAGCAGATGGTGACTGCAGCCATGAAATTAGACGCTTACTCCTTGGAAGGAAAGTTATGACCAACCTAGAGAGCATATTCAAAAGCAGAGACATTACTTTGCCAACAAAGGTTCGCCTAGTCAAGGCTATGGTCTTTCCTGTGGTCATGTATGGATGTGAGAGCTGGACTGTGAAGAGGGCTGAGTGCCGAAGAATTGATGCTTTTGAACTGTGGTGTTGGAGAAGACTCTTGAGAGTCCCTTGGACTGCAAGGAGATCCAACCGGTCCATTCTGAAGGAGATCAGCCCTGGGATTTCTTTGGAAGGAATGATGCTAAAGCTGAAACTCCAGTATTTTGGCCACCTCATGCGAAGAGTTGACTCATTGGAGAAGACTCTGATGCTGGGAGGGATTGAGGGCAGGAGGAGAAGGGGACGACAGAGGATGAGATGGCTGGATGGCATCACTGACTCGATGGATGTGAGTCTGAGTGACCTCCGAGAGCTGGTGATGGATAGGGAGGCCTGGCGTGCTGCAGTTCATGGGGTCGCAAAGAGTTGGACACGACTGAGCGACTGATCTGATCTGATCTGAATTTACTAAGACCACCTGACTTGCCTCTTGAGAAATGTGTATGCAGGTCAGGAAGAAACAGTTAGAACTGGACATGGAATAGCAGACTGTTTCCAAATAGGAAAAGGAGTACGTCAAGGCTGTTTATTGTCACCCTGCTTATTTAACTTCTATTCACAATACATCATGAGAAACACTGGGCTGGAAGAAGCACAAGCTGGAATCAAGATTGCTGGGAGAAATATCAATAACCTCAGATATGCAGATGACACCACCCTTATGGCAGAAAGTGAAGAGGAACTAAAAAGCCTGTTGATGAAAGTTAAAGAGGAGAGTGAAAAGGTTGGCTTAAAGCTCAACATTCATGAAACTAAGATCATGACATCTGGTCCCATCACTTCATGGGAAATAGATGGGGAAACAGTGGAAACAGTCTCTGACTTTATTTTTGGGAGCTTCAAAATCACTGCAGACGGTGACTACAGCCATGAGATTAAAAGATGCTTACTCATTGGAAGGAAAGTTATGACCAACCTAGATAGGATATTCAAAAGCAGTGACATTACTTGTTAACAAAGGTCCATCTAGTCAAGGTTATGATTTTTCCAGTAGTCATATATGGATGTGAGAGTTGGACTGTGAAGAAAGCTGAGCACTGAAGAATTGATGCTTTTGAACTGTCGTGATGAGAAGACTCTTGAGCATTCCTTGGACTGCAAGGAAATCCAACCAGTCCATCCTAAAGGATATCAGTCCTGGGTGTTCATTGGAAGGACTGATGTTTAAGCTGAAACTCCAATACTTTGGCCACCTCTTGCAAAGAGCTGACTCATTGGAAAAGACTCTGATGCTGGCGGGATTGGTGGCAGGAGGAGAAGGGGACAACAGAGGATGAGATGGTTGGATGGCATCACCAACTCAATGGCCATGGGTTTGGGTGGACTCTGGGAGTTGGTGATGGACAGGGAGGCCTGGCGTACTGCGGTTTCTGGAGTTGCAAATAGTCAAACATGACTGAGCGACTGAACTGAACAGAACTGAATTTACTAAGACAGTAAAACTTAAATGTTCTGAGAGAGAGAGAGAGACGTTTAATTTTAAAAAGTAGATGTTGAGTTCCTGGTTGGGTATGAGACACTAGAACTTGTGAAACAGAAAAACAAGGAATCCATGCTGAACTTATGATATTTAAATCTCATTATTGTGGGTAGATAAGATTTTTTATTGATACTTCTCCCGGCAATCTTGATTCCAACTTGTGTTTCTTCCAGTCCAGCATTTCTCATGATGTAATCTGCATATAAGTTAAATAAACATGGTGACAATATGCAGCCTTGATGTACTCCTTTTCTTATTTGGAACCAGTCTGTTGTTCGATGACCAGTTCTAACTGTTGCTTCCTGACTTGCATACAGATTTCTTAAGAGGCAGATCAGGTGGTCTGGTATTCCCATCTCTTTCAGAATTTTCCATAGTTTATTGTGATCCACACAGTCAAAGGCTTTGGCATAGTCAATAAAGCAGAAATAAATGTTTTTCTGGAACTCTCTTGCTTTTTCCATGATCCAGCGGATGTTGGCAATTTGATCTCTGGTTCCTCTGCCTTTTCTAAAACCAGCTTGAACATCAGGAAGTTCACGGTTCACATATTGCTGAAGCCTGGCTTGGAGAATTTTGAGCATTACTTTATGAGCGTGTGAGATGAATTAATAAAAAATATATAATAAAGTGCAATTGTTCGGTAGTTTGAGCACTCCTTGGCATTGCCTTTCTTTGGGATTGGGATGAAAACTGACCTTTTCCAATCTTGTGGCCACTGCTGAGTTTTCCAAATTTGCTGGCATATTGAGTGCAGCACTGTCACAGCATCATCTTTCAGGATTTGGAATAGCTCCACTGGAATTCCATCACCTCCACTAGCTTTGTTCCTAGTGATGCTTTCTAAGGCCCGTTTGACTTCACATTCCAAGATGTCTGGCTCTAGGTCAGTGATCACATCATCATGATTATCTAGGTCTTGAAGCTCTTTTTTGTACAGTTCTTCTGTGTATTCTTGCCACCTCTTCTTAATATCTTCTGCTTCTGTTAGGTCCAAACCATCTCTGTCCTTTATCGTGCCCATCTTTGCATGAAATGTTCCTTTGGTATCTCTGATTTTCTTGAAGAGATCCCTAGTCTTTCCCATTCTGTTGTTTTCCTCTATTTCTTTGCATTTATCTCTGAAGAAGCCTTTCTTATCTCTTCTTGCTATTCTTTGGAACTCTGCATTTAGATGTTTGTATCTTTCCTTTTCTCCTTTGCTTTTCGCTTCTCTTCTTTTCACAGCTATTTGTAAGGCCTCCCCAGACAGCCATTTTGCTTTTTTGCATTTCTTTTCCATGGGGATGGTCTTGATCCCTGTCTCCTGTACAATGGCACGAACCTCATTCCATAGTTCATCAGGCACTCTATCTGTCAGATCTAGGCCCTTAAATCTATTTCTAACTTCCACTGTATAATCATAAGGGATTTGATTTAGGTCATACCTGAATGGTCTAGTAGTTTTCCCTACTTTCTTCAATTTCAGTCTGAATTTGGCAATAAGGAGTTCATGGTCTGAGCCACAGTCAGCTCCTGGTCTTGTTTTTGCTGATTGTATAGAGCTTCTCCATCTATGGCTGCAAAGAATATAATCGATCTGATTTCGGTGTTGACCATCTGGTGATGTCCATGTATAGAGTCTTCTCTTGTGTTGTTGGAAGAGAGTATTTGCTATGACCAGTGCATTTTCTTGGCAAAACTCTATTAGTTTTTGCCCTGATTCATTCCGTATTCCAAGGCTAAATTTGCCTGTTACTCCAGGTGTTTCTTGACTCCCTACTTTTGCATTCCAGTCCCCTATAGTGAAAAGAACATCTTTTTTGGGTGTTAGTTCTAAAAGGTCTTGTAGGTCTTCATAGAACCTTTCAACTTCAGCTTCTTCGGTGTTACTGGTTGGGGCATAGACTTGGATTACTGTGTCATTGAATGGTTTGCCTTGGAAACGAACAGAAATCATTCTGTCATTTT
Organism: Tragelaphus eurycerus; assembly: GCA_935064755.1. Classification (NCBI taxonomy): domain Eukaryota; kingdom Metazoa; phylum Chordata; class Mammalia; order Artiodactyla; family Bovidae; genus Tragelaphus; species Tragelaphus eurycerus. The sequence goes on from CAKXYN010000041.1 coordinate 17,635,155, forward strand.
TGAGATTGCATCCAAGTACTGCATTTTGGACTCTTTTGTTGACCATGATCCCACTCCATTTCTTCTGAAAGTGAAGAGGGTCTAAAAAGCCTCTTGATGAAAGTGAAAGTGGAGAGTGAAAAGGTTGGCTTAAAGCTCAACATTCAGAAAACGAAGATCATGGCATCTGGTCCCATCACTGCATAAGAAATAGATGAGGAAACAGTGGAAACAGTGTCAGACTTTGTTTTTCTGGGCTCCAAAATCACTGCAGATGGTGACTGCAGCCATGAAATTAAAAGACGCTTGCTCCTTGGAAGGAAAGTTATGACCAACCTAGATAGCATATTCAAAAGCAAAGACATTACTTTACCAACAAAGGTTCACCTAGTCAAGGCTATGGTCTTTCCTGTGGTAATGTATGTATGTGAGAGCTGGACTGTGAAGAAGGTTGAGCGCCGAAGAAGTGATGCTTTTGAACTGTGGTGTTGGAGAAGACTCTTGAGAGTCCCTTGGACTGCAAGGAGATCCAACCGGTCCATTCTGAAGGAGATCAGCCCTGGAATTTCTTTAGAAGGAATGATGCTAAAGCTGAAACTCCAGTATTTTGGCCACCTCATGCGAAGAGTTGACTCATTGGAGAAGACTCTGATGCTGGGAGGGATTGGGGCAGGAGGAGAAGGGGACGACAGAGGATGAGATGGCTGGATGGCATCACTGACTCGATGGGTATGAGTCTGGGTGACCTCCGGGAGCTGGTGATGGACAGGGAGGCCTGGAGTGCTGCGGTTCATGGGGTCGCAAAGAGTCGGACACGACTCAGCGACTTATCTGATCTGATCTGATCTGAAGATTTCTTAAGGTCTAAGATTCTATGTGAAAAGAGTAGAGGCCTTAATACTAAACTTTGAGAAATCCAATCATTTGAGGTTGAGGCAAGAGGAGAAACCAGCCAATAAGCAAATCACAATAGTGTGGTGTCCCTGATGCTGGGAGGCTTTCAAGTGAGAAGATCCTCCTATCTTGTCAAGAGTTGCTGACACAGAGCTCTTGTAGGATGCAGGGAGAGAAGTATATGAGGATTTTGTTGAAATAGAGTATCTTTGACAAGAAGATTTAATTAAGTGTTTGGAAATAACAGAATCCAGGTTGGAATTGGCTTGGGAGATTAGGGAAGGGAGGAAGTGAAGACCTATATGTAAACATTTTTCTTACTGTTAGCTTCCATAATTTTCCGCTAAAGATTTTGTTGTTGTAAATGGCTGTATGGGGAGGCCTTACAAATAGCTGTGAAAAGAAGAGAAGCAAAAAGCAAAGGAGAAAAGGAAAGATATAAACATCTGAATGCCGAGTTCTAAAGAATAGCAAGAAGAGATAAGAAAGGCTTCTTCAGAGATGAATGCAAAGAAATAGAGGAAAACATCAGAATTGGAAAAATTAGGGATCTCTTCAAGAAAATCAGAGATACCAAAGGAACATTTCATGCAAAGATAGTCTCGATAAAGGACAGAAATGGTATGGACCTAACAGAAGCAGAAGATATTAAGAAGAGATGGCAAGAATACACAGAAGAACTGTACAAAGAAGATCTTCATGACCCAGATAATCATGATGGCATGATCACTGACCTAGAGCCAGACATCCTGGAATGTGAAGTCAAGTGGGCCTTAGAAAGCATCACTAGGAACAAAGCTAGTGGAGTTGATGAAATTCCAGTGGAGCTATTCCAAATCCTGAAAGATGATGCTGTGACAGTGCTGCACTCAATATGTCAGCAAAATTGGAAAACTTAGCAGTGGCCACAAGATTGGAAAAGGTCAGTTTTCATCCCAATCCCAAAGAAAGGCAATGCCAAAGAATGCTCAAACTATCACACAATTGCATTCATCTTACCCACTAGTAAAGTAATGCTCAAAATTCTCCAAGCCAGGCTTCAGCAATATGTGAACCGTAAACTTCCTGATGTTCAAGCTGGTTTTAGAAAAGGCAGAGGAACCAGAGATCAAATTGCCAACATCCACTGGATCATCGAAAAAGCAAGAGAGTTCCAGAAAAACATCTATTTCTGCTTTATTGACTATGCCAAAGCCTTTGACTGTGTAGATCACAATAAACTATGGAAAATTCTGAAAGAGATGGGAATACCAGACCACCTGATCTGCCTCTTGAGAAATCTGTATGCAGGTCAGGAAGCAACAGTTAGAACTGGTCATGGAACAACAGACTGGTTCCAAATAGGAAAAGGAGTATGTCAAGGCTGTATATTGTCACCTTGTTTATTTAACTTATATGCAGATTACATCATGAGAAACGCTGGACTGGAAGAAACACAAGTTGAAATCAAGATTGCTGGGAGAAATATCAATAACCTCAGATATGCAGATGACACCACCCTTATGGCAGAAAGTGAAGATGAACTAAAAAGCCTCTTGATGAAAGTGAAAGTGGTGAGTGAAAAGGTTGGCTTAAAGCTCAACATTCAGAAAACGAAGATCATGGCATCTGGTCCCATCACTTCATGGGAAATAGATGGGGAAACAGTGGAAACAGTGTCAGACTTTCTTTTTCTGGGCTCCAAAATCACTGCAGATGGTGACTGCAGCCATGAAATTAAAAGACGCTTACTCCTTGGAAGGAAAGTTATGACCAACCTAGATAGCATATTCAAAAGCAGAGACATTACTTTGCCAACAAAGGTTCACCTAGTCAAGGCTATGGTCTTTCCTGTGGTCATGTATGGATGTGAGAGCTGGACTGTGAAGAAGGCTGAGCGCCGAAGAATTGATGCTTTTGAACTGTGGTGTTGGAGAAGACTCTTGAGAGTCCCTTGGACTGCAAGGAGATCCAACCGGTCCATTCTGAAGGAGATCAGCCCTGGGATTTCTTTGGAAGGAATGATGCTAAAGCTGAAACTCCAGTATTTTGGCCACCTCATGAGAAGAGTTGACTCATTGGCAAAGACTCTGATGCTGGGAGGGATTGGGGGCAGGAGGAGAAGGGGACAACAGAGCATGAGATGGCTGGATGGCATCACTGACTCGATGGATGTGAGTCTGCATGACCTCCGGGAGTTGGTGATGGACAGGGAGGCCTGGCGTGCTGTGATTCATGGGGTTCCAAAAGTCAGACATGACTGAGCGACTGATCTGATTGATCTGATCTGATATGTATACAAAAACATACACAGATATAGAATCCAATTTTCCTTCTTCTCACACTAAATGTACCTGAATCATGATTATTTTATACATGGTAATACATCTTGTATCACATATCATAGAGTTCCTTGTTCTTCTTGTATTAATAGCAACATCATACAGCATTCCAATGTATGACTATGTCATGTTTATTTAATCTTTCGAATTATACTTTATCTTCTTATTATGCATAATATTGTGATTATAGGTAATTGGAAACTCTATATTTAAAAATATTGCCCTCCTAATATTTGTGCCCATTTGCACCTCTAGTTGCAATGTAAATAGATAACTTTTTTCACAGTTTAGTCATTTGTGCTTTATCAAACTTTTTTGCATTTTATAATCTGATACATTAAACATATCTTTGAATATTTTTAATATATTATCTTAAAATAAGTGAAATTACATAATATAAAATTAAATACTTTAAAGTATATAATCCGTTGAAATTTAGTATACTTAAAAAGTTGTGAAATGACAATCTCTATCAAATTCCAAACATATTTATCACCTGAAGAAGATAAAACCAAGAAGGACCTGCGGGGCTGTCCCAGGGCTGGACTCCCTTATCCCCTGCCTGTCCTTTGTTTGTAGGAAAGCTATAGTCTCCTAGGCTTTCTCTGAGTTCCAAAGAGCAAATTTAATTGGAGATGTGAGAAAATGCAGAAGCAAAGGAAAATAGTCAAATAAGATAAAATAAACAAAACAAATTCGAGGACCTTTATTTCATCCTCAAGGGCCATAGATAATATTTTGAGCTGTATCTTTGAGTTGTTTTATAGACAGTAAACCCTTACCCAGTGGAAAAAGTTATCTGCATGATGACTGCAAGCACACAGACCTCAAACGAGTTGGAACCAGAAGGTTGATGTTATTAACTCCTGAAATACCACACTGATGCTTCATCACAAACCAGTCCAAAGAAATGTACATATACACAATGGAGTATTACTCAGCCATTAAAAAGAATACATTTGAATCCGTTCTAAGGAGGTGGATGGAACTGGAGCCTATTATACAGAGTGAAGTAAGCCAGAAACAAAAACACAAATACAGTATACTAACGCATATACATGGAATTTAGAAAGATGATAAAAATAACCCTATTTACGAGACAGCAAAAGAGACACTGATGTATAGAACAGACTTTTGGACTCTGGGACCGGGAGAGGGTGGGATGATGGGGGAGAATAGCATTGAAATATGTATAATATCATATCTGAAACGAGTCGTCAGTCCAGGTACGATGCCCGATAACAAATGTCTGGGACTGGAGCACTGGGACGACCTGGAGGGATGGTGTGGGGAGGGGAGAGGGAGGAGGGTTCAGGATGGGGAACACGTGTATACTGGCGGCGGATCCATCTTGATGTATAGTAAAAGCAACACAATATTGTAAAGTTAAGCAAAATATATAAAAAAGAAATGTCCATTAGCTAATGAGGCACCCTGAGATCCTATTGCATACCTTGACTCTAAAAACCCTTTCTTCAAACCCATTAGGGTGTTGGAGACTTGGAAGCATAATTTGTTCATTCTTACTTAGCCCTGTTTTGGTTGCCTTGCAATAAACTCTGCATTTTCCTTCACTTAAGCCTAATGTCAATAGATTGGCTTTGCTGGGCTTTGGGCAAGTAATCTAAGTTTGGTTCAATAACAAAAATCTCATCCCCATTATGCAGTCCTTCCTTATTCCCTCACCTCATGAAAGCCCTGGTAACCACTAATCTGTTTTCTGTTTTTATGGATCTACCTATTCTGAATATTTCTTAAGAATAGAATCATATAAAACTTTTTGTGTCTGACTTCTCACATTTAGTATGTTTTTGAGGTTCATACATTTTGTAACATGCATTTGGTACTTCATTCATTTTAATGACTAATTAATATTCCATTTTATATATATGTAAAAAGCACAACTTGTTTACACATTGGTCCATGGTGGACAATTGAATTTTTGGCTATTGTTAATACTGCTGCTATGATTATTTTAAGTATCTGAGTATCTGTTTTCAATTGGGTGGTATATGTGTAAGAATATAAATTCTGGATCACATGGTAATTCTGTGTTTAACTTTTTGAGGAAATGCCAAGCCATCATCTACAATGACTGTACCATTTTACACTCTTACTAACAATGTATCAGGGTACCATTTTCTCTACGTTCTTGGCAGCATTTGTTATTTTTTTTCTTTTCTTTTTTCTCTTTTTTTGGATCATAGCCATCCTAGTGTGTGCTATATAGTATCTCATTGTGGTTCTCTTATCTGTTTATGGTTACATGGCTGAGTTCATTTTATGACAATTTATTAAGCTGCCAATTAAGCTGTACGTTATTTTTTGTACATATTTTATTCTAATAAAATATTTTTAGAACTTTAATATAATTGTCTATTGAGATATAGATACATATTTTACATATTTTTAAAATGTTTATTAAATTGGCTCCCTTAATTCAATGAATTTCCACAACGACTTTGTCCAAAGCAATCAGCTTGAAAGGCTATAGAAATTGTTCCTTCTTCCAAGAGGACACACTTGGCACGTCTCTTATTTCTATTTTGTTTGGCCAAGTATCTATACTTGGCATTGTAGGCCCAGTGATACCTGAACTTTTCACTTTTTTTATTCACTTTTATTCTCATAAGCTTCTATCTCACACGGACTGTGCAAATCTATCCAATAATCTACCCCATCTTAGAGAGTTCATCCTACTTTCAACTCAGAATGCTTATTTGCAAATGTAAATATTTGAGGGCTATTGAAAAATCACTGTGGACTTATTGAGAACTTCAGTCCTTAGTCTGAAATATTTAAACATATAATTTTAAATGCAATTATTCTTAATATATGTGATCACATACAAATGATACTGTAACTCAAATATTATTTGGCCTAATGAGATTGGAATATGCTTAAGAGTCACAAAATTATTTTTCATGCCTCTTCTCTTTCTTACCACCTAAGCATTTCACCTTCTCCTATTATTGACTATTATACAGATTTTTATTTAATTGTTACTTAATTATATTAAAGTTATCTTTGGTTATAGTTGAGATGTGGGCAAGAAATACTAAAAAGAGGAAGAGGCTACTCAGTTGCCTGAGAAAAAAATAAAGAATGAGAAAGAAAGAAAAGGGGGACAGAAAGGGAAGAAAATGAAAAGGTCCATAATATGTGCAGGGGCTTAGGTGAGGATTAATAAGAGAATTTCAATTTTGAGAGACTGAGAGGTATAAGCAATACTGGAAACTAGAGGAATGGGAGCAAGCCTTTCCATGGAGCATTATTTTGAAATATAAGTTGGATTGATATTGGTGTCCTCTAAACATGCCAATTTATGTATGGCGACCGGCGCGCCATTTAAGAGCGACCTCGCCTGCCCGCGACCGTCGCGCACTAAGAGCGCCCCGCCGGCTGCGTCGCGCACTAAGAGCGCCCCGCCGGCTGCGTCGCGCACTAAGAGTGCCCCGCCGGCTGCGTCACGCACTAAGAGCGCGGCCGAGAGGAGCTAACCCACCACCGAGGTCAGGAAGGGCGGCGGTGAGAAGAGACCCCTCATCCAAGGTAAGGTGCGATGGCTGTGCTTCGCTGGCCGGGAGCAGCCAGGAACAGCCGGGATGAGATACCCCACGCCCAAGGTAAGAGAAACCCAAGTAAGACAGTAGGTCTTGAAAGAGGGCATCAGAGGGCAAATACACTAAAACCATTCTCACAGATAACTAGTCAATCTAATCACACAAGGACCACACCCTTGTCTAACTCAATGAGATTAAGCCATGCCCGAGGGGCAACCTGGGATGGGCGGGTCATGGTGGAGAGATATGACAGGGTGTGGTCCGCTGGAGAAGGGAATGGCAAACCACTTCAGTATTCTTGCCTTGAGAACCCCATGAACAGTATGAAAAGACAAAATGATAGGATACTGAAAGAGAAACTCCCCAGGTCAGTAAGGGCCCAATATGCTACTGGAGATCAGTGGAGAAATAACTCCAGAAAGAATGAAAGGATGGAGCCAAAACAAAAAGAATACCCAGCTGTGGATGTGTCTGGTGATAGAAGCAAAGTCCGATGCTGTAAAGAGCAGTATTGCATAGGAACCTGGAATGTCAGGTCCATGAATCAAGGCAAATTGGAAGTGGTCAAACAAGAGATGGCAAGAGTGAATGTCGACATTCTAGGAATTAGCGAACTAAAATGGACTGGAATGGGTGAATTTAACTCGGATGACCATTATATCTACTACTGTGGGCAGGAATCCCTCAGAAGAAATGGAGTGGCCATCATGGTCAACAAAAGAGTCCGAAATGCAGTACTTGGATGCAATCTCAAAAACGATAGAATGATCTCTGTTCGTTTCCAAGGCAAACCATTCAATGTCACAGTAATCCAAGTCTATGCCCCAACCAGTAACGCTGAAGAAGCTGAAGTTAAAAGGTTCTATGAAGACCTACAAGACCTTTTAGAACTAACACCCAAAAAAGATGTCCTTTTCATTTTAGGGGACTGGAATGCAAAAGTAGGAAGTCAAGAAACACCTGGAGTAACAGGCAAATTTGGCCTTGGAATACGGAATGAAGCAGGGCAAAAACTAATAGAGTTTTGCCAAGAAAATGCACTGGTCATAGCAAATACCCTCTTCCAACAACACAAGAGAAGACTCTATACATGGACATCACCAGATGGTCAACACCGAAATCAGATCGATTATATTCTTTGCAGCCAAAGATGGAGAAGCTCTATACAATCAGCAAAAACAAGACCAGGAGCTGACTGTGGCTCGGACCATGAGCTCCTTATTGCCAAATTCAGACTGAAATTGAAGAAAGTAGAGAAAACTACTAGACCATTCAGGTATGACCTAAATCAAATCCCTTATGATTATACAGTGGAAGTGAGAAATAGATTTAAGGGCCTAGATCTGATAGATAGAGTGCCTGATGAACTATGGAATGAGGTTCGTGACATTGTACAGGAGACAGGGATCAAGACCATCCCCATGGAAAAGAAATGCAAAAAAGCAAAATGGCTGTCTGGGGAGGCCTTACAAATAGCTGTGAAAAGAAGAGAAGCGAAAAGCAAAGGAGAAAAGGAAAGATATAAACATTTAAATGCAGAGTTCCAAAGAATAGCAAGAAGAGATAAGAAAGCCTTCTTCAGTGATCAATGCAAAGAAATAGAGGAAAACAACAGAATGGGAAAGACTAGGGATCTCTTCAAGAAAATCAGAGATACCAAAGGAACATTTCATGCTAAGATGGGCACGATAAAGGACAGAGATGGTGTGGACCTAACAGAAGCAGAAGATATTAAGAAGAGGTGGCAAGAATACACAGAAGAACTGTACAAAAAAGAGCTTCAAGACCCAGATAATCATGATGATGTGATCACTGACCTAGAGCCAGACATCTTGGAATGTGAAGTCAAATGGGCCTTAGAAAGCATCACTACGAACAAAGCTAGTGGAGGTGATGGAATTCCAGTGGAGCTATTCCAAGTCCTGAAAGATGATGCTGTGAAAGTGCTACACTCAATATGCCAGCAAATTTGGAAAACTCAGCAGTGGCCACAAGATTGGAAAAGGTCAGTTTTCATCCCAATCCCAAAGAAAGGCAATGCCAAGGAGTGCTCAAACTACCGAACAATTGCACTCATCTCACACGCTAGTAAAGTAATGCTCAAAATTCTCCAAGCCAGGCTTCAGCAATATGTGAACTGTGAACTTCCTGATGTTCAAGCTGGTTTTAGAAAAGGCAGAGGAACCAGAGATCAAATTGCCAACATCCGCTGGATCATGGAAAAAGCAAGAGAGTTCCAGAAAAACATCTATTTCTGCTTTATTGACTATGCCAAAGCCTTTGACTGTGTGGATCACAATAAACTGTGGAAAATTCTGAAAGAGATGGGAATACCAGACCACCTGATCTGCCTCTTGAGAAATCTGTATGCAGGTCAGGAAGCAACAGTTAGAACTGGTCATGGAACAACAGACTGGTTCCAAATAGGAAAAGGAGTACGTAAAGGCTGCATATTGTCACCATATTTATTTAACTTGTATGCAGAGTACATCATGAGAAATGCTGGACTGGAAGAAACACAAGTTGGAATCAAGATTGCCGGGAGAAATATCAATAACCTCCGATATGCAGATGACACGACTCTTATGGCAGAAAGTGAAGAGGGGCTAAAAAGCCTCTTGATGAAAGTGAAAGTGGAGAGTGAAAAGGTTGGCTTAAAGCTCAACATTCAGAAAACGAAGATCATGGCATCTGGTCCCATCACTGCATGGGAAATAGATGGGGAAACAGTGGAAACAGTGTCAGACTTTGTTTTTCTGGGCTCCAAAATCACTGCAGATGGTGACTGCAGCCATGAAATTAAAAGACGCTTGCTCCTTGGAAGGGAAGTTATGACCAACCTAGATAGCATATTCAAAAGCAAAGACATTACTTTACCAACAAAGGTTCGCCTAGTCAAGGCTATGGTCTTTCCTGTGGTCATGTATGGATGTGAGAGCTGGACTGTGAAGAAGGCTGAGCGCTGAAGAATTGATGCTTTTGAACTGTGGTGTTGGAGAAGACTCTTGAGAGTCCCTTGGACTGCAAGGAGATCCAACCAGTCCATTCTGAAGGAGATCAATTCTGGAATTTCTTTAGAAGGAATGATGCTAAAGCTGAAACTCCAGTATTTTGGCCACCTCATGCGAAGAGTTGACTCATTGGAGAAGACTCTGATGCTGGGAGGAATTGAGGGCAGGAGGAGAAGGGGACGACAGAGGATGAGATGGCTGGATGGCATCACTGACTCGATGGATGCGAGTCTGAGTGACCTCCTGGAGCTGGTGATGGACAGGGAGGCCTGGCGTGCTGCGGTTCATGGGGTCGCAAAGAGTCGGACACGACTGAGCGACTGATCTGATCTGATCTGATCTGAAACATCCCAATAAAAAGTGCAATTTACTTTTGATTCCTTTTGTTGCTCTGTCATGGTAATTGTAACAGCCAATGAAAAGTGGGTTATGGAACACTTCAGCTTATTTTCAGTTTTTTTTTTTTTATATACACTATTACTGAAAATAAAATAATATTCAGTAGTTTAAAATTCTTGTATGTAGGATATTTTCAAGTGGCTCAGATGGTAAAAAATCTTCCTGTAATCCAGGAGACCCAGGTTCAATCCCTGGGTTTGGAAGATCTCTGGAGAAGGAAATAGCAACCCATTCCAGTATTATAGCCTGGGAAATTTCATGGACAGAGGAGCCTGTTGGGCTATAGTCCATGGGTCGCAAAGAGTCAGACTGGACAGAGTGACTAACACTTTTACTTCCAATTTCATATAGCTTGAAGAGCCTGAAAATATGTTTGCTAACCCCAGTGTGAAAAATATAAGGACTTTCCCAAAGTTACCAGCCCTGAGACAAAATTCAGTTGGTCCTTCTTTGCAAAATATGAAAATTATTGAAGAAAATAATCAGTTTTCTCATGAAATGTTACTACATTTTCTTTCTTTCTTTAACTAAGGAGAAACCTAATATATCTCTACAAGGTCTATAAGAAAACATAGAAGCAGTAAGAAAGGAGCTTTCTTTAGTTACACAGGGCTCTGAGGGACATAGCAGCTCTGGATTCAAAATCTAAGTGGAGATAAGGTTGTAAAAGAAGGACTCTGGGGACTTCCCTGGTGGTCCAGTGGTTGGGACTAAGCCCTCCAGTGCAGGGCGTGTGGGTTCAATCCCTGGTCAGGGAGTTAATATTCCACATAATTCATGGTCAAAACACCCTCCACCTCAAATACAAACTACAGGGCAAAAGCATTGTTGTGATGAATTCAATAAGACTTAAAAAAAAAAACTTAGAAAAATATTTTATAGTATTCAGAGGAACCCTTAAAACAAAAAAGAAGACTTCAGAAATAAGGTCAATTTGCAATTTATCTCTCTTCTTAATGCAACATATATGTGTGTGTATATATATACAAATATATTAATATATATATTCTTTATTGTATTTATTCTGTGTTATATTATTATAATATTATTATAAATGTTATATATATATATATAACTACAGAAAAAAATGTTTCAAAAACTAACTTTTACATTTTTTTTTCCTTCTAGCCATTTCAATTTTGTATATTTTGGGTGTGTAGATGGGGAAACAGTGGAAACAGTGTCAGACTTTGTTTTTCTGGGCTCCAAAATCACTGCAGATGGTGACTGCAGTCATGAAATTAAAAGACGCTTACTCATTGGAAGGAAAGTTATGACCAACCTAGATAGCATATTCAAAAGCAGAGACATTACTTTACCAACAAAGGTTCACCTAGTCAAGGCTATGGTCTTTCCTGTGGTCATGTATGGATGTGAGAGCTGGACTGTGAAGAAGGCTGAGCGCCGAAGAATTGATGCTTTTGAACTGTGGTGTTGGAGAAGACTCTTGAGAGTCCCTTGGACTGCAAGAAGATCCAACCAGTCCATTCTGAAGGAGATCAATCCTGGAATTTCTTTAGAAGGAATGATGCTAAAGCTGAAACTCCAGTATTTTGGCCACCTCATGCGAAGAGTTGACTCATTGGAGAAGACTCTGATGCTGGGAGGGATTGAGGGCAGGAGGAGAAGGGGACGACAGAGGATGAGATGGCTGGATGGCATCACTGACTCGATGGGTATGAGTCTGGGTGACCTCCGGGAGCTGGTGATGGACAGGGAGGCCTGGCGTGCTGCGGTTCATGGGGTCGCAAAGAGTCGGACACGACTGATCGACTGATCTGATCTGATCTGATAACTGAATTTGATGAACAAGGAAGTTACAGAGAAATAATTTTTTTTTTTTATTGAGAGGTAGAGCCTTACCAGTTTAGGGTTTCTTACTTGTTTACACTGTTTGCTTATTTTAACTAAAATAATATATGCATATGCATACATACCCAAGGGTGTGTATATGTATATGCATATAATATTTTAGTTAAAATAAGCAAACAATGTAAACAAGTAAGAAACCCTAAACTGGTAAGGCTCTACCTCTCAATAAAAAAAGAAAATTATTTCTCTGTAACTTCCTTGTCCATCAAATTCAGTTATAGGGATGTTCATTTTTAATAGAGAAAAAAGAATATAGATAGTGCTTGTCAGTTAAAGTATATGCTGAATCAGATTTCTCAAATATTCAATTGTGACTACTCTATTCTTTTCATTTTCATTCAACCTCTCCTTATAAAAGAAATGCTATTTTAAATTATTTGTCCAATTTATAAAAGTGTGTTTGTTGCCAAGATTTTTGGACGTATGACTAGTTTTAATCCATCAAAGACATAGTTGTGCCTAGTAGCAAACCACATTCTTCACAGTATTTAATCAACTATTGTTATGTGCACAAGAGTTCTGCTTACCCAGCATCAGTCCACAAGTCCTTTTACTCTTGCTATTGAAGTTCACATCTTGTGTTACCCAAATGAAACAACTTCATACGGCTACACAATGTTAACTCAGTTTGAGACAGCTCTGAAGGTCATTGCCTTTGTTCACTTTCCTCCTTTGTTCTTTTCATCATACATACTCTTTTTGTACTCTCCTTGGCAATGAAAGGAATACATAGAATTCTAATTCACTGACTATCTTCTACAGAAAAGTTTTGCAACATGCGAAGCTTATCACTAATATAAAAGGTAAGTAACAAAAATGAGATTGCCACAGGACATTTTCTTTGCAATTGTCAAATAAATGAGTTATGGAATAATTTGAGGGAATTGTGAACAAGACTGTTCAAGGAAACCCTCAAGTTAAAGGTAAGACTTGAAAGGAAAACTTGTAAGAGTTGTAAGAAATCAGTCCTGAGAACAGAAAATAAAACATTCCAAGAAAAGGACCAGAAAAAGCCATGGTGGGCTCCCCTGGTGACTCAGATGGTAAAGAATCCACCTCCTAATGCAGGAGACCTGGGTTGGAATGATCCCCTGGAGAAGAGAATGGCAACCCTCTCCAGGATTCTTGCCTGGAGAGTTCCATAAACAGAAGAGTCTGGCAGGCTACAGTCCCCATGGTCTTACAAAGAGCCAGAGATAACTGAGCAACACTAACTCAAGGGAAAATGTAGCCTTCTCAGGGTACCTAAGTGCCTAACTACTTTATTTCAGGAGGGTGTGGTGAGGAATACTCCGGGTGTGATGAGGGGATCAGCACTTGGAGAGATTAAAAAGGCACCCCAAGAGCTTAACCTTCAGAGTTTCAAAAGTTTCAGAAGCTTCACCTTTGATTTACAAAATGATAAGAGAACCTGATTTTGGAATATTCCATACATTGTTTTCACTCCTAAATTAACTGAACTAATAAAGAGGAGCAACTCTAGATTATTCAAAATGATTTAATTCCCTTTGGACTACGCTTTTATATTGAAATTAGAAAAAAAAGTGTGTATTTTTGTGATGCTGAAGGACTCAGATTATGGAAGAACTCTGGAGCTTTTTCTTAGCTCATATCCATCCAAAAGATGAACAATACCTCCTGGAAATGTGTATTGCAAAACTTTAGTAGATGTGTCATTTTTCTGAAAAATTTGTGGTAGACATTTTTCTGAAGCTCAAATAAGTTAAGCATAGGGTATGACGACTTGAGGAGAAGGGGACGACAGAGGATGAGATGGCTGGATGGCATCACTGACTCGATGGACGTGAGTCTGAGTGAACTCCGGGAGCTTGTGATGGACAGGGAGGCCTGGCGTGCTGCAGTTCATGGAGTCACAAAGAGTAGGACACGACAGAGCGACTGATCTGATCTGTTCTCATGATGACTTGGTGCTAAAATATTAAGTCCAAAAATTATTTTTTGTGATTATACTAGGCTGTTGGTTTAAAAAAAAAATTCTCTAAAATAAAAATCCCTTTGCAATTTGGCAGAAAATGGGTTCCTAAATTCATCAGAGTATAATTTGAAACACTGATTTCAGATAATAATTTTGTGATGTGTCTTTGTTTTATAAATGAAGTCTTTTGATACATTTCTGTTTACAACTGTAACCTTAAAATAAACTGAGACTATCAGCAGCATGCTGATCACTCGAGAGTCACATAATTATTGGTATCAGCCCATAAAAATGTACAATAGCTTTGAGCCAAAATTTTAAATGAATAGACTAAATTAAGCTATTTCCTTGATGAAATAATTGGATCATTAACTAGATAATAATAGAAATCCAATCTTCATAGATATTTTTAAATTACTCTCTACTCAATGGCATTTGGATTGTATCTTATAAAAAAAAGTTTTGCTGCAAAATTGATACAGTTCACTAAGTCAAATATAAAAAAATTGAAAAGGTCATTCCTTTTCATATTTCAATTTCATTCATATCTTGGCTTTCTTTTCAAATGCAGTAGGGTTAGTTGTGTGGTATACTGATAATGATGTTTCCCTTTTAAAAGTAACTGGAATGAGATATTAAAATTGACTTAGTAAAATTTATCACCATCAAAACACAATGCAAATCTATCTTCATAACATGCTTTATTAGTTGCTGTGCACACAAAGTTAGATAGACATAATCTATCTCTTGGGAATTTACAATCCAAAGCTGAAGATGCTGACAGATGCTACTAAGGCAATTTAGGTAAAGAGATAAGCAATAAAAAGAAAACTTGAATAGGTGCGTGAATTTAAAAAAATGCTAATGACAAATAACTTTAGATAAACAGTTTGCATCTGAACATTTCTAATATTCTTGTCTTTTAAATAATTCTTCATTCTTCCAAGACTGCCCCTTAGGTTCACATATGAAGGCACCAGTGGGTAACTGACACTGATAAATAAATTACACTTTTGGCTATATGGAAAAAGAATCATTGGCAAAGAGGTTGCCAAGTCCAAGGAAGAAAAGGAATTTACTCAATGTGTCTTAGTGTTAAAACAGGATTAGGAATATAAATTTGGTCTTTGGATCCAAATAGAAGAAAAAATTTAATTCCAATTGATCCTCTCTTGGTTTATTCCTGAGTCTTATGTATTTGAAGAGCTTCCCAGGTGGTGCTAGTGGTAAAAAAATTCACTTGTCAATGCAGGAGACCTGGGTTTGATCCCTGAATCAGGAATATTCCCTGGAAAAAGAAATAGCTCCCTACTCCAGTGTTATTGCCTAAAAAATTCCATGGGCAGGCTACAGTCCATAGGGCTGCAAATAGTCAAACATGACTGAATGAATGAGCACCTCATATATAAAAATCAAAAACCTTCATTAATCAAAGGTATAAAGTGATGAATTATTCGAGCAAATGGATCAACAACCATTGGCCTTTGTGCCTGGGATCAGGAAAATTTATGATGATCCTGGAGTAAAAGAGTATCTCTGTGGAAAATTGTTCTTGGGATTAAAAAACCAGAAAGGAGTACTTTGTATTTTTTTTTAATTGGACTATGTATGTTTCTCAAATAATACAATCCCACATAGTTACACAGAACAAATACATGTTCAAACAAAACAAACACATGCACAAATGGATGTGCAATCTCTAAGAAGACGGAGACAGGATGGTCATGAAAAGCTACTGAATCTGCCTTCCTCTGCCTTATTTTCTTCATAGGAGCCAAATTTGATTTTAAAGGAAAAAAAGATGAAGCTAGGTCGGAAATCCTGCTGAAATCAGAGTTGATTCTTACTCACATAGGTTCAGAGGAAAAGCAAAAATCTGTACCTGACTTTGTTCAAGCAACAACAATAAAAAAATATTTAAAATGTATAAAAGCTCAGACTATAAATTGTTCTGTCTTTATTAAAGTTATATTTGGAATATGAAATTGAAATACTGGCATATTTAATACTTTAAAATATTTAGCAAGAGGTTCATCCTTCAAAAACAAAATCAGGTTAATACTCATTTGCATATGTTACCTAAGCTCATATTAATCATAGGCATATGCTTCCTAGTATCAATCACAGACAATAAATGGAAGGAAAAGACGCAAAGGAAAAATAGGCAAAAGGTAATCAAGTTCACAAGATATATATTCTAAAATTATTACAGAGAAAATCAGTCTTGGGAAGGAAAAAAACAAGATTTTAATCAGTCAAAAGTAACAAGACAAAAACTTTTAGAACCAAATTTTTAGCCATTTGGAATGCTGATTTTCTCCACCAGCTGTACATCTTAAAGAACAGGACTATTAGAACAAAATATTTCGAATTCAGTATTCTCTGGTTTCACCTCCTAAACTAAAAAACAAGCATCACTTTTTTATAAAGAAAATATTTTTCTTTCTTTCTTTCTAAATGATATTGGGAATCAGACTCCTCTAAATATGTCACAGAAAATAAAACAGAAATAAATCTTTGATTGAAGGAATTTCTTATAAAATGAAATGAAAGAAATCTTTACAGATAGACTAATAGTCTAGGTGGCATAAAAATGACTATTATTATGACTAGCATAAGCCATGCAGAGGAAGTTGAAGATAGGAATGCCCTAGAAGTTAAAAAGAATTTATTTCTGAAACAAATCAATGGCTTAGAAACAGTTAGTGAGGACTGCTCTTTATTGAAAGAGATCCTCATAAGCAAATATGACTAACATATGAATTTTCAGAATCTTGATTTAGACAAAGTAAATATGAAAAAGAGTTTTTTAAAAATCTGAGGAATTTATTACATGCTCAATATTAATTGACATAAAAGAATTTGCTAATCTTGATATGTATGAAAAAGCCATTCACTTTACACAGAAAATTGTTCATACTTTTTGAAGGTATATGCTGAAGTTTATAGAGATAACGTTATATGATGGCTGGAATTTGTTTTAAAAAATCATAACAACAAAATAAGAAAAATAAAATATATATGAAATTCTTCTAAAATCTTCAAAATTGTTCATAAAAAATCGGGTATGTGGAAAAGTGGGTATGTGGGTATATGAAAAGCTTACAGCTTTTCATAACAAATATTATTTTGGGATGATAAAAGTAATATGTATACATTTTAGAAATTTTAGAAAATAAAAAAATCTTTAAAAAATCAGCAGTAAGCTTAATTTCTCTTAGTAGTTTGTGTTACTTACTTATATGCTATTGAAAAAAAATTTATGTGGTTAATTATGACTTCTATTTCTTCCTGATGAAATATGATGATTTCTTGATCCTTTCATTTTCTTTTAATGTCTTAGTTATTTAAAAAATAGGTTTATGGAATTTTATTTCAGAGTAAAATTATTCACATTGTCATACTTGAAGAAAATGTTTTCATTTCACTGTTTGTATTTAACATTCCAAATTTATAAGTATTAAATTTAAAAAATTCTTCCTATTCTTTTTTTAAGTTATAATTTGTAAGTATTCCCTTCTTAATTTAAAAGAATCAAGAACTGTTGTTGACTTTTCTTATTCACTCTGTAGATATTTACACTCCATATCAGATAAAATTATTTCAACAAAGAGATTTTTCTATATCATTCCTGGTATCAAGTTAGTGTGCTAAATGGGTTGCACAGTCATTGCTAAGTCACTGAACATAAGCTGCTAAAATTCTGTCATGTTTAAGAAGTGAAGCCACTTATATACCAGCCCAGAACTCTTAGAAGCAATATGATTAAAAAACTGCCCATTAAAAAGAAAGTATTCATCATCACACAGAGTTGTGAAAAAGCTAATTTAAGGGTGGTAAAATGCAGATGCTTTCTGACATACAAAGGGTCATCTTAATTACAGGTTGCCTGCTTTCTCGTTCAAACTGAAAAGTTGAATGGAATAGTAGGAATCACTTATTATACTTATTACTAGACTGAATTCTTAAAGGTAAAGAGTATCTTTTATTCCTGAGAGGCCCGGGGACAGGGGAGCCTGGTGGAATGCCGTCTGTGGTGTCACACAGAGTCGGACATGACTGAAGTGACTGAGCAGCAGGAGAGCAGCAGCAGCAGCAGCAGCAGGCACAGATTATTAGGTACTCAACAATTAGGCTAAAATGTAGAATAGCAAAATTGGTTTCTTAAAATTCTGTGATATAACAGAATGCCCAAGTCAATCTACATACAGATTTAAGATTTTATAAGAATTCAATAAAAAAATTCAGAGTTGGAAGTTATTATCAAATATATTTTAGAAGAGAGGGTAATGTTTTGATAATACGTTCATACATCTTCTTTCTATTTTTTTGGTTCCCATTTCTATCTTTTCTTCAGGATCCAGGTCAAATTTATCTGCTCCATCATGTATGTGTAATCTCCTACGTTTAACTGTTGTTGTATTTTATCTGTACATGTTAATGTCCTTTTTTTATTCTCCCCTAAAAACTTAGTTTCTTGACTTCATGGTTCTAATTATATTTATTTATTTTCATTTTTGTTTATCTTAGTGTCTGGAGCATCATACAAATTAAGAGTATATGTATTTTATAAGCATATGAATAAAATGGATAAGCATCACAACATACTCTCTGCTGCTGCTGTTAAGTCACTTCAGTTCTGTCCGACTCTGTGTGACCCCATAGACGGCAGCCCACCAGGCTCCCCTGTCTCTGGGATTCTCCAAGCAAGAACACTGAAGTGGGTTGCCAGTTCCTTCTCCAATGCATGAAAGTGAAAAGTGAAAGTGAAGTCGCTCAGTCATGTCCGACTCTTAGCAACCCCATGGACTGCAGACCACCAGCTCCTCCGTCCATGGGATTTTCCAGGCAAGAATACTGGAGTGGGGTGCCATTGCCTTCTCATTACTACCAATCAAAGAAAGCGTTGGATAATGTAACCATATGCTCATTAAAAAAGGCAATAAAATACCTTTCATCATAGCAGCATTATTAAAGAATGGTTTAGAATGGCTCAGTGGGATTTTTCTTGGGTCCTAGAATTGTTATCAAAACCCAAAACTAGAGACCAAAGGAAACATATATCCCAATCTGTAAATTCTGAGACCCATTTGTGATTAGGGCCAGAAATTTTCTCATAGGATTTGTTGAAATGTGCAAGCTCAGAGAATAAATTTCACCAGGAATGATATTTATTTGTTAACCAGTCTGGCACAGCACTGGATATCTCAAATGGATGCTAGTTATAAAAAATCAGTATAAGCTATAAAAGTTAATGATATCGTCACTTTTCCCCTCCAATAATGTCAGGAGAAGTTTAGTAGAGCAAATATTAGCTCCGTTAACTTGCAATTTCTTCCGATCAAAACACTTATAAAAATCACTTATAAAGACTGAATGGAGATTGCTTTGAAAAATAAAAGGCTGGCATTGATTTGCTCATTGACCAGGAAACACTGTGATCTTCTCTTGTGCTACTTGTGCAAGATCAAATGGCAGAGAGACCGCCTACCGAATGAGGACTGAGACTACTGCTCCTGAAGTAAGACTGCTGAGAGGAATAGGAGATGAATCCTTCTCCTTCCCAAAGGTTGACAATTTGACTGTGCAGATTGGAGGAGAATGGAAGTTACCATATTGCCAGAACTGCAACCTTGTGTTGCCAAAGAGGTTTGTACACCAGAGAAAGGTGATGTGATGCAACCAGTCTGAAGCCAAGGGAACCCTCAGTTCTTAAAGCAGCTCAGGAATGAACCTCTTTCTCAACAGGACAAGTTGGCCACCACCTGTCCACATCAGACCTGAGAAGAAGAGGAATGCTACTTGATAGGAAATATCTGCTTCCTAATTCTTTGGCTCCCTATTAGGCCCTCATTCTTAACATCTTCTTAATTTCATCTCCTACTGTCTTTGGTTCCTCAATTAAGTTTCTCTTGTCCACCAGCCTATCCCCTGTTTTAGGAGACCTAAATGATGCTTTGTCTTGCTACAAATATAGGATCCTCTTTCTCGCACCTTCTTCTCAATGATGCAGCATTTACTACTGCTCCATAGAGCACAGATCAGATCAGATCAGATCAGTCGCTCAGTCGTGTCCGACTCTTTGCGACCCCATGAACTGCAGCACGCCAGGCCTCCCTATCCATCACCAGCTCTCGGAGGTCACTCAGACTCACATCCATCGAGTCAGTGATGCCATCCAGCCATCTCATCCTCTGTCGTCCCCTTCTCCTCCTGCCCTCAATCCCTCCCAGCATCAGAGTCTTCTCCAATGAGTCAACTCTTCGCATGAGGTGGCCAAAATACTGGAGTTTCAGCTTGAGCATCATTCCCTCCAAAGAAATCCCAGGTCTGATCTCCTTCAGAATGGACCGGTTGGATCTCCTTGCAGTCCAAGGGACTCTCAAGAGTCTTCTCCAACACCACAGTTCAAAAGCATCTATTCTTCGGCGCTCAGCCTTCTTCACAGTCCAGCTCTCACATCCATACATGACCACAGGAAAGACCATAGCCTTGACTAGGCGAACCTTTGTTGGCAAAGTGATGTCTCTGCTGTTGAATATGCTATCTAGGTTGGTCATAACCTTCCTTCCAAGGAGTAAGCGTCTTTTAATTTCATGGCTGCAGTCACCATCTGTAGTGATTTTGGAGCCCAGAAAAATAAAATCTGACACTGTTTCCACTGTTTCTCCATCTATTTCCCATGTAATGATGGGACCAGATGCCATGATCTTCGTTTTCTGAATGTTGAGCTTTAAGCCAATCTTTTCACTCTCTACTTTCACTTTCATCAAGAGGCTTTTGAGTTCCTCTTCACTTTCTGCCATAAGGGTGGTGTCATCTGAATATCTGAGGCTATTGATATTTCTCCCGGCAATCTTGATTCCAGCTTGTGTTTCCTCCAGTCCAGCATTTCTCATGATGTACTCTGCATATAAGTTAAATAAACATGGTGACAATATACACACCACTTTCTAAATCATTTTTTAAAATCATTCCTTCCAATTGAAATCAGGCCCACCCACTCATGGCCAGACAGAAAATATGTCAAATTTCAACACTACCCTGTCTCTTTCTGAGTGCCCTGTAGTCAAAAATCTGCAAAACAATACATGATAGATAAGCTTAAAATGATGTAAAAGAAGAAAAAATGAAAGTCATTAAAATAATCTTCATAAAAACCTCAAATCTATGAAAATTTAGCATTTAATATAAATTGGAGAAGGAAATGGCAACCCACTCCAGTGTTCTTTCCTGGAGAATCCCAGGGATGGGGGAGCCTGGTAGGTAGCTGTCTATGGGGTCGCATAGAATTGGACATGGCTGAAGTGACTTAGCAGCAGCAGCAGCAGCATGAATTATAAAAATCATATATACAGTTTATAGAAATAAATAGGTTATTCACTCAATTAACTCTTTGGCAAACTGATTTTGGGGAGAATTGGTTTTTGGTAAACTGATTTTAAGCCAACTAATTTCCATGGAATTGACCTTGAGCACTGTCTCAACTTTAGAGGTTAAATTAGAGAAGGAGCAGGAGGAAATGCATGCCAGAAGCTCCTGTCTTTTTCACTCCATTCCAAGATGCTATGATCAGGGAGGGATTTCAGGGAAGGAGTAGAAAGAATTTCAATCAGACATGAGACTGCTATTTAAATGAGGAAGACCAACTCTCAGCAAGTTAAATGAGTTTGTGTGAACACTGAAAGAGATGGAAGAATTATAAAATCTGTCTGAGATACCATTAAAAAAAAAAACTATTTAATTGCTGTGTAAGGCCAGGAGGACACAATTAAAGGTGATGACTGCAAAATAATTTAAACTTTCATTTTGTATCCACAAAAAAGATTCCCCTATAATCAAGAGAAATCATTTGGAAATGGAAGCAAATGTGATTTGACCAGCTTAAACAGAGCAAAATTCTATGGTCTGTGAAAAGCAGCATTTTACATCATTTAATTATATTTTGTTTACAAAACTCCTTCTCTGTAAAGTGTCTCACTTCGATGCAATTTGAGAATCGTTGAAATGTACTTATGAATTCAAGAGATTAGCTAAAATATAGGGTGTTTTTACTTAACTCCCTCCTTAGAGCTGGATGTCGAATCACTTTTTTCTTGTGCATTCATCCTTCTGCAGGGTCATGGCAGTCCCTCCCACTGAACAAGACAGTCATTGTCAGAATGGTCCCCACTTCAGAAACACACAATGGCCAAGCTGATGTCAGTACTCATTGGTGTCTTTCATGTCTACAGCACACAACTGTGGTGAGAGAATCATCTACATATTTAGGTCTCCTTTTGGTAGCATTGTAAAATCCAAGTGGGTGAACATATTGTCATTATAGATTATTGCCTTTTATCTGACTTAGTAACAAATGCATGTAAGTATTAAGCTTATTGTTATTTGCTGCCCTAGAATTTTGAAAGTTTTAAATGTTATACTTTGTCCTCATTTCTTTTATATAAGTAATTTAGTCAAGTGAAATCTATAAAAGTTTTATAATTTCTATCTTGTCACTTGGAAATGTACCTAAGGTCATGGATATGGTTTTGGTGTGATCCTTGTAACTCTCTCAGGGTGTGGATACAGGGGAGTATCAAGGATTTGGAGAGGGAATCCTTTGATTATCTTTATCTGTGGTCTTTTTGTTATGGGAAGCACACTGATTGAAACCGCCCACCCTGGCCAGGCACCATAGTAACCATTTGCATGAGTTGTTTTATGACAGGAGATCCTGATAAAGAATACGGAACTAATAAGCTACCACCAACCAGAAGAGTTCCGGAAAGGTCGAAAGGAGACACTGCATGTCCGTCTACTTCCCAGAATCCCTCTCTCTAGCATCCATCTTGGCTGAGCAATGTGTCACCAGGAAAGACTCTGAATTAGAATGAGTGGCCAAAGACCACCCAGAAACTAATCCCATCACCATAAAACCCGAGACTGTGAGCTACGTGGCAGAACAGTTCTCCTGGGTTCCCTTACCCTCCTGCTCTCTGCCCGGGCACCCGTTCCCAGTAAAATCTCTTGCTTTGTCAACACATGTGTCTCCTTGGACAATTCATTTCCGAGTGTTAGACAAGAGCCCAGTTTCGGGCCCTAGAAGGGGTCCCCTTTCCTACAACATTTTCATCACTCTATTTTTCCATTAACAATATCTCCATCCTTGAAACTGACTTCAAAGAATCAGATAAAATACAACTCCCTGTTTACCAGTTACCACCTCAATTCCTCTTGTAAATATTCACATTCATTTATTTCAAAGAAGTTTTCAGCATCTGTTTATTTAAAGCTTCCAGGAGTTATACTAAAATGGCACCCTGTAAGGAAACTCAGGTATAAGAGCTTAATATTGGATAGCTACTCTAATCTTTCATCTGTAAATGATTATATAACTTCTCTGACCACACAATGGAGATGTACACACAGATGTTTTCTTTTTCTTATTTTTTAAAAACGTGAGTCATTTTTAAAGTCTGTATTGGATTTGTTACACTATTGCTTCTGTTCTGTTTTGATTTTTAGGCTGCGAGACATGTGGGATCTTAGCTCCCCAACCAGGGGCTGACCCAGCACCCCAGGCATTGGAAATTGATGTCTTAACCACTGGACCTTCAGGGAAGTCCCCACAGATATTTTTTAGGGTAGTTAGTGTATTCCTCTTGAACAGTTCTCTCTCACAGTTGCTTCACTCAGCCCACCCAGAAGCCCCTCCTTGCTGTGCGGTCTTTTTAACTCCTTTCACCTCTCTAAAGCTGGCTCAGATGGTGAAGAATCTGCCTGTAACGCAGGAGATGTGGGTTCAGTCCGGGTCAGGAAGATCCCCTGGGGAAAGGAATAGCAACCCACTTCAGTATTTTTGCCTGGAGAATTCTACGGACAGAGCAGCCTGGTTTTCTTTTATTTTTTATTCAGGCTCTGGTTGCCTGAATATCTAGATAGATCAAGTGTATCTTACACAGAACTGATTAGGTTTTTTTTTTTTTTTTTTTTTTTTTTAAATAGGAGCGCCTACAATATAGGACTTGACCTATAAGATTCACAGTCTTTACATATGACTTGTAATCCTTCTGCCAGTAATTGATTTTATGTTGTTCAAAGGTTACTGACGTCTTTTCTGACCTCAAGTTCTCTTTCAGTGTCATTTTTATTAACTTTATATTAGAATATAGAGACTTTTTGGTGGCTCAGATGGTAAAGAATATGGCTGCAATGCGGAAGACTCTAGTTCAATCCCTGGGTAGGGAAGATCCCCCAGAGAAGGGAATGGGTACCCACTCCAGTCAGTATTCTTGTCTGGAGAATTCCATGGACAGAGGAGCCTGGCAGGCTGTAGTCCATGGGATCACAGAGTTCAACGTGACTGAGCAATTAACACTTTAACCTTTTTAGAATGTACTCTGCCCAAATCTTAATTCTGTCTTCTGTCCCTTGCTCACTATGGAGAGAGAAGGCATAGACTTCCTTCTCTTCTTAAATAGTTAGCTGGAAGAGAGATATACAATGCTTTTTTTGTTGTTGTTATTTTTTTCTTTTTCCAGGTTTCTTATAAGACTGCAACCTGAATGGAAGTCATGTTGTAAGAAATGACAGAGGATAATCTGATTTTTTTCGCCTTCCTGAAAACAAAAACTACTGTAGAGATGTGTTGAACTATGTTAGTCGGCTCAGAGGAAGACCTTTGTTGCTATAATTCATTCTCTTGTTAATCTCAACTGCTTACTCTGTATAAAGGTCTTAGTGCCTGAAGAATGGCAGTTCATTTTTTCTTGCTATGATTTGTTTTATTGTGTTCTTACTTTGAAATATCATCTCTTCTAAAAAAGATATGTTCAGATTTTTTTGATTGAGATAATTTTGTGAGCACAATTGCTTAATTTTCCTTCTTCCAAATTCCCATGGAAATTTCAAGCAAAATATAAGTCATGGAAAATGGTGAGATTATAGTGAGTTTTCATGTTTTCTGTGTGTTTTTACATAGAGGTATTTATTTTAAAATTTATAATCTGAAAGTTTATGCTCTGCTTTACCGTGTTCCCTTCATTTATTGAATTGTTACTTGTGTAATATCTTTTTACACAGTCTTGGTAAGTCTTATTAATATTATTGTTGTTTAGTTGCTAAGTCATGTCCAGCGCTTTGCAACTCTATGAGCTGTAGCCTGCCAGGCTTCTCTGTTGGGGGGATTTCCCAGGCAAGAATACTGGACTGAGTTGCCATTTCCTTCTACAGGGGATCTTCCCCACCCAGGTATTAAACCCACATCTCCTGTATTGACACGTGAATTCATTACCACTGAGCTACCAGGGAAGTCTTTAATATTATGAATTTTATCTCAAAAACCTATTATGTCATTACAAGTATACATTTCAAATATTATATTGGTAAATGCCTGAAACAAAATGATTGTATTAAAGCAAAAATTTACAAATCCAAATAGACTAGAAACAGTAATCCTTGATTTCATATTTTTAATCTGTTTTTTTCCTAACAAAATATGAATAATCTTTGTTCCCAAATGCATAATAACTGTGTATTATCTTAAGAAATTTAATTTTAAAATTGAACTTTGTAAATTCTCAATGTTGTTCATTTCACAGCGTTTTTATCATGTATCTTCTGATCTTTTCTCCTTTTGGTGCCTATCTGAATGCAGAGTTCCAAAGAATAGCAAGAAGAGATAAGAAAGCCTTCTTCAGTGATCAATGCAAAGAAATAGAGGAAAACAACAGAATGGGAATGACTAGGGATCTATTCAAGAAAATCAGAGATACCAAAGGAACATTTCATGCAAAGATCGGTTCGATTAAGGACAGAAATGGTATGGACCTAACAGAAGCAGAAGAGATTAAGAAGAGTGGCAAGAATACACAGAAGAACTGTTCAGAAAAGAGTTTCACGACCCAGATAATCATGATGGTGTGATCACTGACCTATAGCCAGAGATCCTGGAATGTGAAGTCAAGTGGGCCTTAGAAGGCATCACTACGAACAAAGCTAGTGGAGGTGATGGAATTCCAGTGGAGCTATTCCAAATCCTGAAAGATGATGCTGTGAAAGTGCTGCACTCAATATGCCAGCAAATCTGGAAAACTCAGCAGTGGCCACAAGATTGGAAAAGGTCAGTTTTCATCCCAATGCAAAAGAAAGGCAATGCCAAAGAGTGCTCAAACTACCGAACAATTGCACTCATCTCACACGCTAGTAAAGTAATGCTCAAAATTCTCCAAGCCAGGCTTCAGCAATATGTGAACCGTGAACTTCCTGATGTTCAAGCTGGTTTTAGAAAAGGCAGAGGAACCAGAGATCAAATTGCCAACATCTGCTGGATCATGGAAAAAGCAAGAGAGTTCCAGAAAAACATCTATTTCTGCTTTATTGACTATGCCAAAGCCTTTGACTGTGTAGATCACAATAAACTGTGGAAAATTCTGAAAGGGATGGGACTACCAGACCACCTGACCAGCCTCTTGAGAAATCTGTATGCAGGTCAGGAAGCAACAGTTAGAACTAGTCATAGAACAACAGGCTGGTTCCAAATAGGAAAAGGAGTACGTCAAGGCTGTATATTGTCACCATATTTATTTAACTTATATGCAGAATACATCATGAGAAATGCTGGACTGGAAGAAACACAAGTTGGAATCAAGATTGCTGGGAGAAATATCAATAACCTCAGATATGCAGATGACACCACCCTTATGGCAGAAAGTGAAGAGGGGCTGAAAAGCCTCTTGATGAAAGTGAAAGTGGAGAGTGAAAACGTTGGCTTAAAGCTCAACATTCAGAAAACGAAGATCATGGCATCTGGTCCCATCACTACATGGGAAATAGATGGAGAAACAGTGGAAACAGTGTCAGACTTTATTTTTCTGGGCTCCAAAACCACTGCGGATGGTGACTGCAGCCTTGAAATTAAAAGACGCTTACTCCTTGGAAGGAAAGTTATGACCAACCTAGATAGCGTATTCAAAAGCAGAGACATCATTTTGCCAACAAAGGTTCGCCTAGTCAAGGCTATGGTCTTTCCTGTGGTCATGTATGGATGTGAGAGCTGGACTGTGAAGAAGGCTGAGCACCGAAGAATTGATGCTTTTGAACTGTGGTGTTGGAGAAGACTCTTGAGAGTCCCTTGGACTGCAAGAAGATCCAACCAGTCCATTTTGAAGGAGATCAGCCCTGGGATTTCTTTGGAAGGAATGATGCTGAAGCTGAAACTCCAGTATTTTGGCCACCTCATGAGAAGAGTTGACTCATTGGAGAAGACTCTGATGCTGGGAGGGATTGAGGGCAGGAGGAGAAGGGGACAACAGAAGATGAGATGGCTGGATGGCATCACTGACTCGATGGATATGAGTCTGAGTGACCTCCGGGAGTTGGTGATGGACAGGGACGCCTGGCATGCTGCAGTTCATGGGGTCGCAAAGAGTCGGACACGACTGAGTGACTGATCTGATC
The DNA here is from genome assembly GCA_935064755.1 of Tragelaphus eurycerus. Taxonomy (NCBI): domain Eukaryota; kingdom Metazoa; phylum Chordata; class Mammalia; order Artiodactyla; family Bovidae; genus Tragelaphus; species Tragelaphus eurycerus. Next base: position 17,662,570 of record CAKXYN010000041.1, read on the forward strand.
TGATCTGATCTAATGGCTTTTCATTTCAGATAATTTTTCATTACTGGTTATCTTAATTGATGTTTTTTTTTCTTGTATTTATTTCCTCATTATATATATGTTTTCCTTTATCTTTTGGGGGCATAATTGATGTTTTATAGTTTTCATCTTATGTTTTTTCTTTACTTTCAGATCTGTTTCTATTAACTGATTCTTTTATGACTAATGTTAATATTCACCTCCCTTTTGTTCATGTTTAATAATTGTTTTAGATATGGAACATTAGTATTATTCGTTTGATAGAGGCATTGATTTTGTTATGTTCTTCTAAGCAATATTAGAGTTTATTTTGGCAGATTATACCTTCTTGCAGATTATCTTGATTCCACCAAAGCTTATATTTAAGATTTTATAGAGGAAGTCTATGAAATCTTGCTTTGAGTAAATTATCCATTCTACTACATTCTGATTCATCTATCCTAATTGAATGATGTAAGTATTTTACTACATATCTTCACTCTGACTCACTATAAATTAGATGTATACTAGCTCTGCATAAGTTGTAGGACCTGCTAGATTCATAGGCATCCATTACTCTTTGCCTGTCCTTGTAGAGTTTTATTCAATATATGTGAAACTGGAATGTACAGTAGACTCACTGTGATCCATAGGCAGATTTCTGGAGCTTTCTCACAATATACATCCCATATATCATGACTCATACATTTTGGCATCTTGGTTCAAGTGTTTGATTTCTGTGTCCTCAGGTCAGTGAGGAGACACCTTCTGCTACCTCTCCCTATTCTGAGGTCTGAAATTGCTTCAAAGTGTAAAATCAGAGTTATAGGCCCTATATCATTTGTTTTCCTTCTCTTACATGTGAAACTCTGGTGTTGCATGCTGTCCAAAGCTGGAAAAAGGCTTTTCATATAATTTATCCAATTCTCTAGTTGTTTATGGTAGGGAAACAAATCTAATACTGTGACCATATGCAAAATTTCATAGGTCATTATTTTTCGTAGTAAGTATTAAGACAGTGGCAAAATTTCTCTATTATGTAAATTTTATATCAGATGATTTTTTTTCATGGGAATAGAAATAGACATACCTTTCAGTATTAGAATCTTGAAAAGTCAGAAGAGACCCAGTGAAGCCTATTTGGAAAGTCCTGAATTTGGCATATGATTTCATTTTTATTTCTAACATGGATATACAGATAGGAGCTGTATATTCTGATGGATAAGTCCAGATTCACTCAGAAAACAGAAACCCTAGAGTAGATTAAACAGGATAAGTTTAATATAAATAACTATTTAAGCATGGTAAAAGTAACCTTAAGAGATAAGAAAACTCAATATAGTATCTTGGGAATGAGGAAGAATATCCATGGTAGATTTTCAGAGCTTGTGGGAGAAGGTGTGCTTCTACTCACTGGAGAGCAAAGAAGTTTGCTGGGTTGGCTAGTCTGGGGTTGATATGTAGTTACTGGGTAAGCAGAAAATGACCTGGGGCACAGGCATGGAACACGGTGGTCAGAAAATTTTCAAGCCACAGACAAGGTGTAAAGGGCTTACAGAGGATACAGAGGTCCAATGGGAACGCAGGGAAGTTAAGGGAGGCAGGCTGTGAGAAAGCTTGCATTGGGAATGTGATGCTAGAACTCTTGATATGACTTTGAGTGTTAATGTGTAATATGGAACCGGTTTGGACAACATTCAGAATAAGAACCCTTTGGGATGATGGTTTCTGGGATGAGATCTACTGACTGGTTATTGCCAGACCAAACTGCAAGTTGGGACTTCCCCGATGGCTCAGCAGGCAAAAAATCTGCTTCAAGTGCTTGATCTTTGGGTCAAGAAGATTCCCTGGAGAAGGAAAGGGAAACCCTATCCAGTATTCTAGCCTGGGAAATCCCATGGACATAAGAGCCTGGTGGGCTACAGTCCAAATGGTCACAAAGTGTTGGACACGACTGAGTGACTGAGCTCAGTAAGCACAAATTGCAAGTTCACCAAAGGACCACCATTAGGTGACCACTCTCAAGGACAAAGCTCCACTAGATGTTCTCATACACACATGACAGACTCACCAAGTACCAGACGGAGTCATCAGGGGAGTCTGTCCTTTCATATCCTGCAGGTACCTCTTACATGGAAAGTTTAACATTGTGCTCGCTTGAAAGGAGAGGTGCTTAAAGGAGTACCATTATCACAGAGCATACACTGAAGGGTATTTTTTTTTTTGGGGGGGGGGAGCGGTCCTAAGATGGCAGAGGAATGGGATGGGGAGACCAATTTCTCCCCCACAAATTCATCAAAAGAACATTTAAATGGTGAGTAAATTCTACAAAACAACTTCTGTATGCTGGCAGAGGACATCAGGCACCCAGAAAAGCAGCCCATTGTCTTCGAAAAGAGGTAGGAAAAAATATAAAAGACAAAAAAAGAGACTAAAGGGGTAGGGATGGAGCTTCATTCCGGGAAGGGAGTATTAAAAAGAGAGACGTTTCCAAACACCAGGAAACACTCTCACTGCTGAGCTGTGACAAGTCTTGGAACCACAGAGGGCAACATAACTGGGAGGAAAAATAAATAATTAAAACCCACAGATTACGTGCCCAATGGTAACTCCCCCAGCAGAGAAGCAGCACAAATGCCTGCACCTGCCACTAGCAAGCAGTGGCTGGGAAGGGAGGCACGGGCTGCATTGCTTAGAGTAAGGACCAGGCCTGAATGCCCCAAGGGCAATCTGAGGGAACTAACTTGGGCTAGCAAACCAGACTGTGGGATAACTACCATGTGAAAAGCCCTAACTTAAGACACCACCAGGCCCGATTACAGAACAAAGGACTGTACAGAGATAGTCAGCTGCAGACCATCCCCTCTGGAGACAGGCAGCCAGAGCTGGAAGGGGGCAGTCGCAGCCCCAGAGAAGAGACATTATCTACCAAACTGCAAGCAAGCGTCTTTGCCCACTAAGACTTCTTGGGATTCTGAACAGTCAACATCCACCTGAAAAGGTGCGCTGGTTGCACATCCAGAAAACTGAGCAGCAGGGATGGGGGAGGCGATGAGTCACAACGACTGCACTCACCAAACACCTCATCGCCTGAGCTGCTCGGACCTGGAAAGGGCACAAAACACAGGGCCAACCAAGTCTGCGCCTCTGAGGACTTCCTGAGTGCCTGAACCTGAGCAGCTTAGAACTAGGAGGTGCATGCAGCCCAGGGCCAGCCTCAGACTGTTCCCGGTAGAGCAGCATAGAGCCTGAGCAGTGTGGGCAAGGAGGGCACACGCACTGTGAGCAGGGCCAGGCCCAGTGTGGCTGAGACACTGCAAGCACATGCCAGTGTTATTTGTTTGTAGCATCCCTCCCTCCTCACAGTGCAATTGAACAAGCGAGCCTAAAAAAGTGACCACCACTGCCTCCCTAGTGTCAGGGCGGAAATCAGACACTGAAGAGACCAGCAAACAGAAGAAGCTAAAACAGAGGAAACTGCCTTGGAAGTGACATGTGCAATAGATTAAAACCCTATAGTTAGTATTGACTACATAGGAAGGGGCCTATAGATCTTGAGAAATATAAGCCAGACCAAGGAACTATCTGAAAATGAACTGACTCCACACTGCCCAAAACAACAGCAGAAAAAGTCCTAGATATATTTAAAATTTTTTTAAATTTTTAAGTCCTCTATTTCTCTTTAAATTTTCATTTTTATAACCTACTATTACTTTGCAAAAAAAGACCCAATTTTTTAAAGCAAACTTTATATATATATATATATATATATATATATATATATATATAATTTATAATTTTTGTGACTTTTTTTTTAATATTGTATTTTTGAAAATCTAACCTCTACTCTAGATTTTTAATCTTTGCTTTTTGGTATTTGTTATCAATTTTGTACCTTTAGAAACCCAATCTTCAGTACCCATTTTTACTTGGGAGCAAGATTACTGGTTTGACTGCTCTCTCCTGCTTTTTTCTCCACCAGGTCACCTCTATATCCTCTCTCCCTCTTCTCTTCTTTACCCAACTCTGTGAATTTCTCTGTGTGTTCCAGATGGTGGAGAACACTTAGGGAACTGATTACTGATTGGATATGTCTCTCTCCTTTTGATTTCTCCCTTTATCCTCCTGGCCACCTCTGTCTCCTTCCTCCCTCTTCTCTTCTCTGTATAACTCCATGAACATCTCTGAGCAGTCCAGACTGTAGAGCACACATGAGGAAGTGATTACTGGCTAGCTTGCTCTCTCCTCTTTTGATTCCACCTCATCTCATTCAGGTCACCTCTAATTTCATCCTCCATCTTCTCTTCTCCATGTAACTCTGTGAACCTCTCTGGGTGTCCCTCACTGTGGAGAAACTTTTCTTCTTTAACATAGATGTTTTATCAACAGTGCTGTATAGATGGAGAAGTCTTGAGACTACTGTAAAAATAAAACTGAAAACCAGAAGCAGGAGGCTTAAGTCCAAATCTTGAGAACACCAGAGAACTCCTTACTCCAGGCAACATTAATTGCCAGGAGCTCATCAAATGCCTCCATACCTACACTGAAACCAAGCAGCACCCAGGGCCAACAAGTACCAGAGCAAGACATACCACACAAGTTCTCTAGCAACACAGGAACACAGTCTTGAGCTTCAATATACAGGCTGCCCAAAGTTACTCCAAACCCATTGACATCTCATAACTCATTACTGGACACTTCATTGCACTCCAGAGAGAAGAACTCCAGCTCCACTCACCAGAACATTGGCACAAGCTTCCCTAACCAAGAAAACTTGACAAGCCACCCGTACAACCCACAGTGAGGAAAGTCCACAATAAAGAGAACTCCACAAACTGCCAGAATACAGAAAGGCCTCCCCAAACTCAGCAATATAAACAAGATGAAAATACAGAGGAATACTCAGCAGGTAAAGGAACAGGATAAATGCCCACCAAACCAAACAAAAGAGGAAGAGATAGGGAATCTACCTGATAAAGAATTCCGAATAATGATAGTGAAAATGATCCAAAATCTTGAAATCAAAATGGAATCACAGATAAATAGCCTGGATACAAGGACTTAGAAGATGCAAGAAAGGCTTAACAAGGACCCAGAAGAGATAAAAAAGAGTCAATATATAATGAATAATGCAACAAATGAGATCAAAAACACTCTGGATGCAACAAATAGTAGAATGAGAGGAAGAAGATAGGATTAGTGAAGTAGAAGATATAATGGTAGAAATAAATGAATCAGAGAGGAAAAAAGAAAAACGAATTTAAAAGAAATGAGGACAATCTCAGAGACCTCTGGAGCAATACTAAACCCTCCAACATTCGAATCATAGGAGTCCCAGAAGAAGAAGGCAAAAAGAAAGACCATGAAAAAATACTTGAGGAGATAATAGTTGAAAACTTCCCTAAAATGGGGAAGGAAATAATCACTCAAGTCCAAGAAAACCAGAGAGTCCCAAAGACGATAAATCCAAGGCAAAACACCCCAAGACACATATTAATCAAATTAACAAAGATCAGGCACAAAGAACAAATATTAAAAGCAGCAAGGGAAAAACAACAAATAACACACAAGGGGATTCCCATAAGGATAACAGCTGATCTTTCAATAGAAACTCTCCAAGCCAGGAGGGGATGGCAAGACATACTTAAAGTGATGAAAGAAAATAACCTACAGCCCATATTACTGTACCCAGCAAGGATCTCATTCAAATATGAAGGAGAAATCAAAAGCTTTACAGGCAAGCAAAAGCTGAGAGAATTCAGCACCACCAAACCAGCTCTCCAACAAATGCTAAAGGATATTCTCTAGACAGGAGACACAAAAAGGGTGTATAAACTCGAACTCAAAACAATAAAGTAAATGGCAACAGGATCATACTTACAAATAATTACCTTAAACATAAATGGGTTGAATGCCCCAACCAAAAGACAAAGACTGGCTAAATGGATACAAAACCAATACCCCTATATATGTTGTCTACAAGAGACCCACCTCAAAACAGGGGACACATACAGACTGAAAGTGAAGGGCTGGAAAAAGATATTCCATGCAAATAGAGACCAAAAGAAAGCAGGAGTAACAATACTCATATCAGATAAAATAGACTTTAAAACAAAGGCTGTGAAAAGAGACAAAGAAGGACAATATATAATGATCAAAGGATCAATCCAAGAAGAGGTAACAATTATAAATACATATGCACTCAACATAGGAACACCATAATGTGTAAGACAAATGCTAACAACTATGAAAGGGGAAATTAACAATAACACAGTAATAGTGGGGAACTTTAATACCCCACTCACACCAATGGATAGATCAACTAAACAGAAAATTAACAAGGAAACACAAACTTTAAATGATACAATAGACAAGTTAGACCTAATTGATATCTATAGAACATTTCACCCCAAAATAATGAATTTCACCTTTTTCTCAAGCACACACAGAGCCTTCTCCAGGACAGATCACATCCTGGGCCATAAATCTAGCCTTGGTAAATTAAAAAAAAAAAAAATTGAAATCATTTCAAGCATCTTTTCTGACCATAATGAAGTAAGATTAGATTTCAATTACAGGAGAAAAACTATTAAAAATCACAACATATGGAGGCTGAACAACACACTGTTGAATAACCAACAAATCACAGAAGAAATCAAAAAAGAAATCAAAATATTCATAGAAACGAATGAAAATGAAAATACAACAACCCAAAACCTGTGGGACACTGTAAAAACAGTGCTAAATGGAAAGTTCATAGCAATACAGGTATACCTCAAGAAACAAGAAAAAAGTTAAATAAATAACTTAACTTTATACCTAAAGCAACTAGAAAAGGAAGAAATGAAGAAACTCAGGGTTAGTGAAGGAAAGAAATCTTAAAAATTAAGGCAGAAATAAATGCAAAAGAAACAAAGGAGACCATAGCAAAAATCAACAAAGCCAAAAGCTGTTTCTTTGAAAGGATAAATAAAATTGACAAACCATTACCCAGACTCATCAAGAAACAAAGGGAGAAAAATTAAATGAATAAAATTAGAAATGAAAATGGAGAGATCACAACAGACAACATAGAAATACAAAGGATCATAAGAGACAACTATCAGCAATTATATGCCAATAAAATGGACAACTTGGAAGAAATGGACAAATTATTAGAAAAGTACTACTTTCCCAAACTGAACCAGGAAGAAATAGAAAATCTTAACAGACCCATCACAAGTACAGAAATTGAAACTATAATCAGAAATCTTCCAGCAAAAAAAAAAAAAAGCCCAAGTCCAGATGGCTTCACAGCAGAATTCTGAAGGCAATGGCACCCCACTCCAGTACTCTTGCTTGGAAAATCCCATGGATGGAGGAGCCTGGTAGGCTGCAGTCCATGCAGTCGCTAAGAGTCAGACACAACTGAGTGACTTCACTTTCACTTTTCACTTTCTTGCCTTGGAGAAGGAAATGGCAACTCACTCCAGTGTTCTTGTCTTGAGAATCCCAGGGACAGGGAAGCCTGGTGGGCTGCTGCCTATGGGTCGCACAGGGTCAGACATGACTGAAGTGACTTACCAGCAGCAACACCTATCCTACTCAAACTAGTCCAGAAAATTGCAGAGGAAGGTAAACTTCCAAATTCATTCTATGAGACCATCATCACCCTAATAACAAAACCTGACAAAGACACCACACACAAAAAAAGAAAACTACAGGCCAATATCACTGATGAACACAGATGCAAAAATCCTTAACAAAATTCTAGGAATCAGAATCCCACAACACATTAAAAAGATCATACACCATGACCAAGTGGGCTTTATCCCAGGGATGCAAGGATTCTTCAATATCCACAAGTCAATCAATGTAATACACTACATCAACAAATTGAAAATTAAAAGACATATGATTATCTCAATAGATGCAGAGAAAGTCTTTGACAAAATTCAACATCCATTTATGATAAAAACTCTCCATAAAGCAGGAATAGAAGGAACATACATCAACATAATAAAAGCTATATATGACAAACCCACAGCAAACATTATCCTCAATGGTGAAAAATTGAAAGCATTTCCCCTAAAGTCAGAAAGAAGACAAGGGTGCCCACTCTCACCACTACTATTCAACATAGTTTTGGAAGTTTTGGCCACAGCAATCAGAGCAGAAAAAGAAATAAAAGGAATCCAAATTGGAAAAGAAGAAGTAAAACTCTCACTGTTTGCAGATGACATGATCCTCTACATAGAAAACCTTAAAGACTCCACCAGAAAAGTACTAGAGTGAATCAATGAATATAGTAAAGTTGCAGGATATAAATTCAACACACAGAAATCCCTTGCATTCCTATACACTAATAATGAGAAAATAGTAAGAGAAATTAAGGAAACAATTTCATTCACCATTGCAATGAATAGAATAAAATACTTAGGAATATATCTACCTAAAGAAACTAAAGACCTATATATAGAAAACTATAAAACACTGGTGAAAGAAATCAAAGAGGACACTAATAGATGGAGAAATATATCATGTTCATGGATCGGAAGAATCAATATAGTGAAAATGAGTATACTACTCAAAGCAATCTATAGATTCAATGCAATCCCTATCAATCTACCAATGGTATTCTTCACAGAGCTAGAACAAATAATTTCACAATTTGTATGGAAATACAAAAAACCTCGAATAGCCAAAGCAATCTTGAGAAAGAAGGATGGAACTGGAGGAATCAACCTGCCTGATCTCAGATTCTACTACAAAGCCACAGTCATCAAGACAGTATGGTACTGGCACAAAGACAGAAACATAGATCAATGGAACAAAATAAAAAGCCCAGAGATAAATCCATGCACCTATGGACACCTTGTCTTTGACAAAGGAGGCAAAAATAGACAATGGATTAAAGACAATCTCTTTAACAAGTGGTGCTGCGAAAACTGGTCAACCATTTGTAAAAGAATGAAACTAGAGCACTTTCTAATACCATACACAAAAATAAACGCAAAATGGATTAAAGATCTAAATGTAAGACCAGAAACTATAAAACTCCTAGAGGAGAACATAGGCAAAACACTCTCTGACATAAATCACACCAGGATCTTCTATGACCCACCTCCCAGAATATTGGAAATAAAAGCAAAAATTAACAAATAGGACCTAATTAAAGTTAAAAAGCTTCTGCACAACAAAGGAAACTATAAGCAAGGTGAAAAGACAGCCTTCAAAATGAGCGAAAATAATAGCAAATGAAGCATCTGACAAATAACTAATCTCAAATATACACACACAACTCCTACAGCTCAATTCCAGAAAAATAAACGACCCAATCAAAAAATGGGCCAAAGAACTAAACTGACATTTCTCCAAAGAAGACATACAGATGGCTAACAAACACATGAAAAGATGCTCAACATCACTCATTATCAGATAAATGCAAATCAAAACCACAATGAGGTTCATGCCAGTCAGAATGGCTGCGATCCAAAAGTCTACAAGCAATAAATGCTGGAGAGGGTGTAGAGAAAAGGGAACCCTTTTACACTGTTGGTGGGAATGTAAACTAGTACAGCCACTATGGAGAACAGTGTGGAGATTCCTTTAAAAATTGGAAATAGAACCGCCATATGACCCAGCAATCCCACTGCTGGGCATACACACCAAGGAAACCAGAATTGAAAGAGACATGTGTACCTCAGTGTTCATCACAGCACTGTTTACAATAGCCAGGACATAGAAGCAAACCTAGATGTCCATCAGCAGACGAATGGCTAAGAAAGCTGTGGTACATATACATAATGGAGTATTACTCAGCTATTGAAAAGAATACATTTAAATCAGTTTTAATGAGGTGGATGAAACTGGAGCCTATTATACAGAGTGAAGTAAGCCAGAAAAAAACACCAATACAGTATACTAGCACATATATATGGAATTTAGAAAGATGGTAATGAAAATCCTGTATGTGAGACAGCCAAAGAGACACAGATGTATAGAACAGTCTTTTGGACTCTGTGGGAGAGGGAGAGGGTGGGATGATTTGGGAGAATGGCATTGAAACATGTATAATATCATATAAGAAACGAATTGCCAGTCCAGGTTCAATGCAGGATACAGCATGCTTGGAGCCGGTGCACTGGGATGATCCAAAGGGATCGTACAGGGAGGGAGGTGGGAGGGGGTTTCAGGATGGGGAACATGTGTATACCCGTGGCAGATTCATGTTGATGTATGGCAAAACCAATACAATATCATACAGTAATTAGCATCCAATTAAAATAAATAAATTAAAAAAAAAAAAAGGTATTTTGGGGTCTGAGAGAGCATACTCTTGTAACTGTCAAACCTGGACACTTGTTGAGATTTCAGATCAAAAATAACATGTTCTCACACTCCCAAAAAAGCAAGCTTTATGAATTTGACTGATAGAGTTTAGACTGCATTTAAAAGTTTTGATCCGCATTTATTTATCAACACTTAGGTTTATCAACTTCCTGTTATAAATTAAATTAAAATATCTGATCTTTCACACTTTTCCTTTGAACATCAACTATAAATATTCAGCCTAGGTTTTTCACAACTGAATTCATTAGTAAGTAAATTTTTAAAAGTTTTGCTTTTTTTTTTGCATTATTTCAGTTCTTTTCCTTTAGAGGCTGAAATTTCCTCATATTATAATAGTCAAATTACCCAAATGTTAAGATAGTTTAGTTTTCACAATTTTATCTGTGGACACCAAAATTAATTTGTCCTAAACCAAATATAGAGCTTCCCTGGTGGCTCAGACTATAAAGCATCTGCCTGAAATGCTGGAGACCTGGGTCCTATCCCTGGTTTGAGAAGATCCTCTGGAGGAGGAAATGGCAACCCACTTCAGTGTTCTTGCCTGGAAAATCCCAAGGATGGAGGAGCCTGATAGGCTATAGTCCATGGGGTCACAAAGAGTCAGACATGACTGAGCGACTTCTCTTTTCAAACCAAAATATGGGATTGAAGAAGAGGGAATTTATTTATTTTTAATTTGTCTTCAATTTATTTTTTTATTTGGAGGAAATTCGCTTTACAATATTGTGTTGGTGTTGTGCTATGTGCTCAGTTGCTCAGTCATGTCTGACTCTTTGCAACCCAATGGACTGTAGCCTGCCAGGCTCCTCTGTCCATGGAATTTTCCAGGCAAGAATATTGGAGTGGGTTGCTATTTCTTATTCCAGGGTTTGCACAGTACAACAACATAATCAGCCATGACTATATATAAATCACTTCCCTCTTAAGCTTCCCTCCCCTGTACCCATTCCACCCCTCTAGGTCATCGTAGAGTACCAAGCTGGGCTCCCTGTGTTATAAAGCAAATTCTCACTAGCTATCTATCTTACGCATGGTTGTGTATATATGTTGATCTTGGGAATTTATTTTTGATGTTGGTATTTTGAATTGAGTCTTTACCTGAAAAACATTGAAGTTGTATTCATCAAGGGAACGGAATGATGTGGCCAAGTTTTGAAATATATTATAGAAAGAATCATCTAGAATCACTCTAAATAAAAAAACAATGCTTCATGCATCAATCAGATAAAATAGTTTTTATTTTTGTTAAAAACAAAACATTTTTCAGTATATCTAAAGAACAAAGGCACACTTTCTTTTAGGTTTCAATATCTTCTGTATTAAAGCAAATCTCATTTGATCTTTTGTGTAAAATTGCATGAGAAACTTATCTCTTTCATTTTTCATTGTTTAAAGCTCTGTCTTGGTGTACTGTTTCTACCAAAGATTTTATTCAATATACTGAAGCTCACCTTTCATATCTGCTATAACCGCTAGTCAGATGGCATTTTAGCCAACCTAAGAAAAAAAAAAAAAATTACAGTTCAGCACAAAAGCTGTCACTTCAGAGTTTATCTTGCCTTCTCTTTTGGTAGTCACATTTCTCACTTTGTAAAATAAGTCTCTAATTCCTTTAGACGGATCATTAACTTTAACACAGATAGCATTATTAGGATAATTTATCAACCATTCAAGTCAAAGTGAAGTGAAAATCTATAAGAACTGGACTAGAGTTAAGAAGATAGGGCAGCTCTAATGAAAATTTATTTGTAAGGTGGGAAACTACTAGATTTTAATTTTTGGATTAGATTTGGAAGCTTTGCTTAAGTCAAAAGAAAAGGAAAGTAAAACAGAATCACTGGCATTACTGGGATAACAGGAATCATTCATTATAGTCACAGAATGAATTTTTAAAAATATTAACAATCTATGGAAAATTTCTTTAAATGGAAATATTCACTGGAAAGAATACAATTTTTCATTAAAATATTTTGAATCTAAGGAATTCTTCAGGAATCTAAGAGCTAACCAGCAATTGCTCCCCTCTCATGGCAAACACATTTTATTTATGTGTGTGTATCTGTGTCTGTGTATGAAAGAGAAAGAGGAAACTAAAGAACTAATGAGCATTTCCTTTCATGGCTAATAGTTTTTTTATTTGTGTATGTGTGTGATAGGAGAGGAGTGGGGAAAACATTTGAACTTGTTTGTGACATCTTATTGTGTGACTTGCGTGGACCTGGACTATGAAAACTTCATGGAATCTTCCATGCCTATCCTCCACAGGCACATCATTTAGACATTCATGTCTACTGGGCACTGCAATTACATTATATTCTAAGAATCAGGGAACTGAAATGGACTGGAATGGGTGAATTTAACTCAGATGACCATTATATCTACTACTGTGGGCAGAAATCCCTCAGAAGAAATGGAGTGGCCATCATGGTCAACAAAAGAGTCCGAAATGCAGTACTTGGATGCAATCTCAAAAATGACAGAATGATCTCTGTTCGTTTCCAAGGCAAACCATTCAATATCACAATAATCCAAGTCTATGCCTCAACCAGTAACGCTGAAGAAGCTGAAATTGAACGGTTCTATGAAGACCTACAAGACCTTTTAGAACTAACACCCAAAAAAGATGTCCCTTTTCATTATAGGGGACTGGAATGCAAAAGTAGGAAGTCAAGAAACACCTGGAGTAACAGGCAAATTTGGCCTTGGAATATGGAATGAAGCAGGGAAAAGACTAATAGAGTTTTGTCAAGAAAATGCACTGGTCATAGCAAACACCCTCTTCCAACAACACAAGAGAAGACTCTATACATGGACATCACCAGATGGTCAACACCAAAATCAGATTGATTATGTTCTTTGCAGCCAAAGATGGAGGAGCTCTATATAGACAGCAAAAACAAGACCGGGAGCTGACTGTGACTCAGACCATGAACTCCTTACTGACAAATTCAGACTGAAATTGAAGAAAGTAGGGAAAACCACTAGACCATTCAGGTATGACCTAAATCAAATCCCTTATGATTATACAGTGGAAGTGAGAAATAGATTTAAGGGCCTAGATCTGATATATAGAGTGCCTGATGAACTATGAAATGAGGTTCCTGAAATTGTACAGGAGACAGGGATCAAGACCATCCCCATGGAAAAGAAATGAAAAAAAGGAAAATGGCTGTCTGGGGAGGCCTTACAAATAGCTGTGAAAAGAAGAGAAGCGAAAAGCAAAGGAGAAAAGGAAAGATATAAACATCTGAATGCAGAGTTCCAAAGAATAGCAAGAAGAGATAAGAAAGCCTTCTTCAGTGATCAATGCAAAGAAATAGAGGAAAACAACAGAATGGGAAAGACTAAGGATCTCTTCAAGAAAATCAGAGATACCAAAGGAACATTTCATGCAAAGATGGGCTTGATAAAGGACAAAAATGGTATGGACCTAACGGAAGCAGAAGATATTAAGAAGAGATGGCAAGAATACACAGAAGAACTATACAAAAAAGATCTTCATGACCCAGATAATCACAATGGTGTGATCACTGACCTAGAGCCAAACATCCTGGAATGTGAAGTCAAGTGAGCCTTAGAAAGCATCACTATGAACAAAGCTAGTGGAGCTGATGGAATTCTAGTTGAGCTATTCCAAATCCTGAAAGATGATGCTGTGAAAGTGCTGCACTCAACATGGCAGCAAATTTGGAAAACTCAGCAGTGGCCACAGGACTGGAAAAGGTCAGTTTTCATCCCAATCCCAAAGAAAGGCAATGCCAAAGAATGCTCAAACTACTGCACAATTGCACTCATCTCACATGCTAGTAAAGTAATGCTCAAAATTCTCCAAGCCAGGCTTCAGCAATATATGAACTGTGAACTTCCTGATGTTCAAGCTGGTTTTAGAAAAGGCAGAGGAACCAGAGATCAATTTGCCAACATCCGTTGGATCATGGGAAAAGCAAGAGAGTTCCAGAAAAGCATCTATTTCTGCTTTCTTGACTATGCCAAAGCCTTTGACTGTGTGGATCACAATAAACTGTGGAAAATTCTTAAAGAGATGGGACTACCAGATCACCTGATCTGCCTCTTGAGAAATTTGTATGCAGGTCAGGAAGTAACAGTTAGAACTAGTCATGGAACAACAGACTGGTTCCAAATAGGAAAAGGAGTTCGTCAAGGCTGTATATTGTCACCCTACTTATTTAACTTATAATAAACAGAGTACATCATGAGAAACACTAGACTGGAAGAAACACAAGCTGGAATCAAGATTGCTGGGAGAAATATCAATAACCTCAGATATGCAGATGACACCACTCTTATGGCAGAAAGTGAAGAGGAATTAAAAAGCTTCTTGATGAAAGTGAAAGAGGAGAGTGAAAAAGTTGGCTTAAAGCTCAACATTCAGAAAACAAAGATCATGGCATCTGGTCCCATTACTTCATGGGAAGTAGATGGGGAAACAGTGGAAACAGTGTCAGACTTTATTTTTCTGGGCTCCAAAATCACTGCAGATGGTGACTGCAGCCATGAAATTAAAAGACGCTTACTCCTTGGAAGGAAAGTTATGACCAACCTAGATAGTATATTCAAAAGCAGAGACATTACTTTGCCAACAACGGTTCGTCTAGTCAAGGCTATTGTTCTTCCTGTGATCATGTATGCATGTAAGAGTTGGACTGTGAAGAAGGCTGAGCTCCGAAGAAATGATGCTTTTGACCTATGGTGTTGGAGAAGACTCTTGAGAGTCCCTTGGACTGCAAGGAGCTCCAATCAGTCCATTCTGAGGGAGATCAACCCTAGGATTTCTTTGGAAGGACTCATGCTGAAGCTGAAACTGCAGTACTTTGGCCACCTCATGCGGAAAGTTGACACATTGGAAAAGACTCTGATGCTGGGAGGGATTGGGGGCAGGAGGAGAAGGGGACGACAGAGGATGAGATGGCTGGATGGCATCACTGACTCAATGGACGTGAGTCTGAGTGAACTCTGGGAGTTTGTGATGGACAGGGAGGCCTGGTGTACTGAGATTCATGGGATTGCAAAGAGTCAGACACAAGTGAGCAACTGATCTGATCTGATGCTAAAAATTTAGCCGTGTGTGGATCATGAAAATATTTCTTTAGGCCTCTGCTTGTGTCTTATTTGCCTACATCACTTCAGATCTGACTATTCATAGGTACTTTATTGTATAATATGAATCAACTTATTTTTACCAAAGAAAACAAAAATACCAAAGGATACCTGGGGACCACTCATTAGGTCCCCCATACTGGAAATGTATATTTAAAATAAAGATATAATTTGGGTCTTGTTTGCTCATTTTGCCCCACAGTTGCAAAAGAAAACATTAAGTTTGCATTCCCTCAGCTCTTCTGGGAAAGAACTGATCTTCATATAAATCCTAGATGGCAATCAAAAATATGTGTGAGTTACAGATGAACAAATGAATGAATGAATGTATACTTAATGTGATTATTTGCATTTTTTCTCCATATTAGTAGGTATATTTTTATACTGATTCATTTACAATGCCATACAATTCATGTAATTGATTGCTTATACTTGAATATACAGCAGGGTCTGAGATTTATTCTATTAATCAGATTGTAGTGAATTCAACACCTGAATGTCATTTAGCCTCTGTTGCACTCTATTACTGAAACAACTTTTTCAAAGGGGTATTTTAAACTCTCAAGGTGTCTAAGGATTTCACCAGGATACTTTTCATTAATCCTTATCAAAAAAATCCTCACATGATGTAAGGAATACTATCATTACAAATGTGGAAATAGATGTGGAAAATATAAAAGCCATAAGCACACAGCTTCTATTGTGGTCAATCCTTTACATGAATACAAGCAATCTGGTTCCAGCATAGCCATGCTAGACCCTCCACTAGCAACTGCTTCAGAGAAAGGGTCATGGAATTTCCTCTGAAAAGAGTCCCCCCATTAAGTGCCACATGTCAACGTTTATGGGTCTTCACTGTAATTGGGTAGGCCAGCTCTTAGTCTTACCTCTGTTCTTCTCTAGTTTTTAAAACTGTGACTTCCAGAAATTGTGGATATCTGAAACATTCTTCTTGACCTTTAGAAACTTAGGATGTTGTGTGAAGCAGGATTTAAAATCTATCTATTTATCTACCTGGATGTTCTCTGGGTAGAATTGTTGTGACTGTGTTAGAAGAATTAACAGTTTTAGGCAGGGTCTTGTCTCTGTAATTCAGTGAAATCTGAAAGGAATGTAGAGACACTTTCTACAACTATGTGCAGGAAAGAGTGACACTGTTGGAGAACAGAGCATAACCTACACTGACATAGATTATAGAAAAATAGGTAGATGGATGCAGAAACTGGGGGAGCGAAGAGGGCCTAAGTTTAATAGAATTTAGGTAAAAGAAAAAGAAGAGAGAGAAGAGAGAGAGAATTAACAATAGCCAAGAAAAAATTAAAAATAAAATTGAATATGATTTCTAGATTGAGGTATATATGTGTTTTTGGTATTTATTTATAAATTTTAATTCAAGATGGCCAGATTCCTGGAGCCTTAAAGATCATTATGTCTGTTCCTCAACATAAAAAGCATGTAGGTTCTATTTCTGGTGATGAACTTAAGGAAGTTTTATTGAAGGCAGTGTTTCTGTGGGAAATCCTCTGGTGATTTGGGAACACGTTGAAAACCTCAGCAAGAGTCATCAGAACCATACTAATTACCAGATCGACCCTTCTTAATTTCTTTTCCCTTAAGATCCAATTGATTGAATAGAATTCCTTCCTACTCACAGCCCCAGGGAGGAGACTTGTTCCTAAAACTTATAGGGTAGTATTTCTGTGCACACCAGCTTTCCACATGGCCAGTAATACAAAACATTCAGAGAATTATTGGGCTCAAAATTGAAAGAGACTTAAAGGGCTACTGAACCAATCCATTTAGGGCTAGACTCTGTCCTCAGCTCATGCTTCACACACTTGGTTGTCTTTCATATTTTTCCACGCAGGGAAGTCTTTGTATCTTTGGAAGAGTTTGGATTTGTTGGAAAGATCTTTTCCCATTCAATAGAAATCCACATTCCTATGTGTTGCACTCACTGGCCCTAGTTCTAGCCCCCACCAATGTAGGGTAATCATGCTTTTTTGTTGTACCCACCAGGTATTCAAACATTGAAAAGAAGGTATTAGTATCATTTGATAAACATTATTTGAGCACCTTTTATGTGCTAGGCACTGCACTAAGAAACAAGGGCTCAAAAATAAAGGTGAGACAACCTCTTTCCTGACAGGTATCTTAGAGTATCGTAGGAAGAGAAAAAGTGAGTCACAGTGAAAACACAGCAGAGTATAACTGAGCTTGAAGAACACAGCTTAGCTCTGGAAGAAGGTCAGGAGGGCTTCTGAGAACAGAAGTTTGAGCTGAAATGCAGAAAAGTGACTTGTTTGGGCAAACAAGACTAGCAACTGTATTAAAGTCAGAGGGCTTTGTGCAAGAATATGGAGTCATGAGACCCCTGGGTTCAGAGTGTTTTGCTGCAGTTTCCCACAATGAGAGAAAATGAATTTAAGGTGTGGTCAGATTGCAGGGAAAAGGAATTATTTTGACTTGTCAAACATTTGTCCTTTGTCCTTGAGGCATAAACAAATTTACTAGGTAAAAGCACAGTAAGGACATAATAAAAATCTACCATCAAATTTCATATTACTTGTTCACATAATCAAGACTTATCTGTCTCAAGTTAGACTTGCCCGGTTCTTTAATTATCCTCAGATGACATAGCTTATCCCTTCACCCCCTGGCCACTATTTTGAAAAATTGCTTGGTTTATTTATATCAGTAGTCTAGAAACTCAAATCCCTACCAGGGGTAGGGAAAGAGAAAGTGTACAGTTGCTGGAAATGAGACACTAGAGAGTGATAATGCTCAAGGAAACTTGGACAATCAAGGTCTGCAATCCTCACAGGCAGGCATATTTCAAGATTTAAAAAAAAATTTTTTTTAAATTGAAATAGTTGATTTATAGTGTTTCAGATGTATAGCAAATTTATTCAGTTATATACATCAGTTATATATATATTCTTTTTTAGCTTCTTTTCCATTATAGGTTATTACAAGATATTGAGTATAGTTCCCTGTGCTATAGAGTAAGACCTTATTAGTTTCCTATTGTATAAATAGTAGTGTGTACCTTAATTCCAAATTACAAATTTATCCCCCTTTTCCCTTTTGGTAACTAATAGTTTGTTATCTATGTCTATGAGACTATTTGTAAATAAATTGATTTGTATCATTTTTTAGATTCCACATATAAGTGACATATGATATTTATCTTTCTCTCACTCCAGTTTTGAATCTACTCTTTGAACTTGAGAAAAAGGAGTTTGCAATCTAGGAGACAAAGACATAAAGAACAGATTATTGGACACAGAGGGGGAAGGAAAGGATGGGATGATAACATTGAAACATATATGTTATCATATGTAAAGTAGATGAAAAGTGAGAGTTTGATGTATAACAGAGGGAACCCAAAGCTGGTACAACCTAGAGGGGTGGAATGGGGAGGGGAGAGGAGAGGGGTTCAAGAAGGAAGAGACATATGTATACCTATGGTCTATTCATGTTGATGTATGGCAGAAACCAACACAAGTTTGTAAAGTAATTATACTATAATTTAAAAAAAAAATTAAGGGGCTTTGCTGTGTAAGATGCCTTTCTTTTAGAAAAGGTCAACTGATGCCTTCTCTGAGTCATCACATGTGAATTTTGTAAGTTATGTAAGTAGTTTATAAGCCATGAAATGGTCACAGACATTACTTATTATTTTCCCCACTGAATTGCCTCTATTAGGTTCGGTTATCACTCTAGGTTTCTTTCTTTTTTTTAAAAAAATCCTCCCTCTTCAATCTTTCTTTCAGTCAAGTAAAATCTGTTGAATTTGCTGACCCTGTGAAATGAATTTTTGGCTGTGGTTATTTGAAATTACTGCATCTATCGTCACATATAATTTTGGGTATAGTCATATCCTCTGACAATAAAAGTGATCTATTTCTCTTTAAACAAAAAGTGGTCCCATTTGTTTATTTTTACTTTTGTTGACAAAGAAAATTTTAACAATTTCTAAGTATGAAAATGTATCAGAAGAGGATTACCGATTCATTTCCATATTTTAAAAAATTAATACTCTTCAATATAAATCTATATCTATTTGGCTTAAGGAATTTGCTTTTAATTTTGTTATTCACAATAAAATAGAAAACAAAGAATCCTTTCGGCATGCAATATTTCAGGTTAAATAATTGGTAGTAAAGAATCCTCCTGCAATGCAGGAGACCCTGGTTGGATTACTGGGTAGGGAAGATACACTGGAGAAGGAATAGACTACCCACTCCAGTATTCTTGGGTTTTCCTTGTGGCTCAGCTGGTAAAGAATCCACCTGCAATGCAAGAGACCTGGGTTTGATCCCTTGGAGAAGGGAAAGGCCACCCACTCCAGTATTCTGGAGTGGAGAATTCCATGCACTGGATAGTCTGTGGGGTTGCAAACAGTCGGACACAACTGAGCAACTTTCACTTTCTTATTTATAGAACTTTCTATTTTGGTGATTATTCTAACTTTGGACTTCCCAGGTTGTGCAGTGGTAAAGAATCTACCTGCCAATTCAGGAGATGCAAGAGACGTGGGTTCAACTCTGGGTCTGGAAGATACTGTGGAAAAGGAAATGGCAACATACTCCAGTATTCTTGCCTGGAGAATTCCATGGACAAAGGAGCCTGACAGGCTACAGTCCATGAGGTCTCAAAAAAATCAGACACAACTGAGTGACTAAGCACAGCACACAGCACATATTAACTTTGTTATGGAATATTTAGCTATTGCTTTAGACTTTTAGCATAAATTCATTTCCAGTATCTTTAAGATGAGCTTCTTATTCTTATCAAACCACAAAAGAATTGTCATTAAAGAAATCCAGAATAAATGGTATTCCTTGATAGCATTATTTTACTTTATTTTATCGAGTTTTCTTTCCTTAAAGTTTTGTTTCAAGCTTAAATAAAATAGAAATCAAGTGAAATTATCATAAAAGTTTATTTGATACCTACAATGATACAACTCAGATCAGATCAGATCAGTCGCTCAGTCGTGTCGGACTCTTTGCGACTCCATGAACCGCAGCACGTCAGGCCTCCCTGTCCATCACTAACTCCCAGAGTTCACCCAGACTCACGTCCATCGAGTCAGTGATGCCATCCAGCCATCTCATCCTCTGTCGTCCCCTTCTCCTCCTGCCCCCAATCCCTCCCAGCATCAGTCTTCTCCAATCAGTCAACTCTTCACATGAGGTGGCCAAAGTACTGATACAACTCAGTGAAGGGCAAAATATGCATTTGATTACTGAAGCTAGTGTTTTGGTGTGTTCCCCTGTTTATACACACAGCAGTTATCCTTTATATTTATAATTTTGTTATACTGCCCTACAGGGGCTATTACAAAACCAAAATATAAATAATTAGATACATTAAGCATGCAATGTCTTAATTTAAATAAATTTCAGGTTTTAAGAGTTTAACTCATATAAATGGTTTCAAATAAGTGTTGTTCTTCACTTTCAGTTCAGTTCAGTCACTCAGTCGTGTCTGACTCCTTCCAACCCCATGGACTGCAGCACACCAGGTTTCCCTGTCTATCACCAACCTCCGGAGCTTGCTCAAACTCATACCCGTTGAGTCAGTGATGCCATCAACCATCTCATCGTCTGTCATCCCCTTCTCCTTTAAACCCTTGAAAGTGTAAATAACATAGCTTCCTGGAGCTTGAACAAGGGGAAGGAATTCCTAGCTACCTTCCTGGCAGTGTTCTATCTGCCTGCTTTATTGGTTACACACCACTGATCATCTATATGACTATTAATTCCCATATTTGTTACACATTTAAAGTGAAAAGTAAAAAAAGTAGTTACCATGCAATCCCCCCTTTCAGTATGTAGGTAAAATGTTTTTCAATTATTCTTTTAAGAATCAATCAACAGGAAATGAGCAAAGCATTATTTTATATCAGGCACCATGGCAGGCATTGGAGATCTTTCCATGAACAAGATACAGTGAAACTGATATCAAACAACTCATCCCTGGATTAGTGATAACACCATAAAAAAAACCCAAAAAACACAGAGAGTTACATAAATATAAATTAGGCAAATGAACTTGTCTGAACATTAGAAAGGCTTCTTAAGTAAGAGATCTCTGGTTTGCATTGATTGAAGTTGGGAGGTGAATAAGGAATAGATTTTGCAAGTTTCTTGGTATGAGAATGAGCATAACTAATCTGAAAAACCAAAAGAAACCATGAAATGCATTTGTTCTTCTCTCCAAGTTTTATTTAGCCCCACTTGGGATCAGCTCTGTGCAAGGTCTTGGAAAGAGAGAGATTATTAACATAGTCCACTGGGGGAAATATATCAGAACATGAACCTTTTCAATTGAGTTTATTTTATTTTTATTTCGGCAGTTTAGTGGGATGGGTATCCGGAATTACCCTCTTGTTTGAAACAAAATGCTGAGCTGAGCAGGCACAATAAAATAAGGAAAATTCAAATTTGGAAAAAGAAATGATGTAGTGACAGACTCCTGGGAGATAAATTAGACTCTTTTGATAACTGCATGGGGTAGAAAAAGTGGAAGATAACAATTGGAATGCTGGCACAATAAGGGAATCTGAAACCAGACTCCTACACAGGCAGTAGAAGCTGTTACCCTTGGTATAAGATGAACTGAATCCTTCCAAGTGGAGAGATACAGCATGCTGTAGCTTTCAGCTGGGTTGAAGAGATCTATACTCAGGATCTGTATCATTGAGTGTCTTTCATCAGTTTTGGTTTACATTCACACAACCAGATTAGACTAACAGCTTCAAGCTAATAATTAAATTGCAAGGGACTCTACATTAGAAGTGTCCCCCTAGATTGGCTGATGAAAGTACAGTCTCTGAGAAGCTCAATTTCAAGTCACATCTTCACAAATTCTCAAAAATCAAGTTGAAATGCATGCTTCGCTTAGAGTCAGAAATCAGAAAATGAAACTCTATAAATGAGAATCAGTAGAACAATAAGAGTTGAAATAGACCCATAAAGACTTTAGATACTAGAATTATCAAAGTATAAGACAGTTACATTTAATATGTTTTAGAGGGAAAAAAAAAAAAGAATGAAAGTGTGACCAGAAAATAAGTCAATATCAAAATAAATAAATAAATAACCAAATCAATCAGACAAAGCACTTCTAGAGTGGTATGCACAGTAATTGCAATTAAAAACCCCATGGATATCCGTCCCACTTCCCCCATATGGCTGATTCACACCATTATACAGCAGAAACTAACACAGCATTGTAAAGCAATAATACTCCAATTTTAAAAAAGGAAAGAAAAATCAAAAATACGTGATACTCATTAAATGCTCTGAGAGGTCCTGCAAAAAAAAAAAAAAAAAAGCAGATTAAGCCACTAAATAGAAACAGCTGAAGGAGGAAAGAGCAGACATCTAGTGTTACTATAACATTCTATGTGGGAGTATACTTATTTTTCCATCTTTACATGTCTTTCTCTCACCCTTTTATTTATCTCTGTGTGATTCTATTCTTCTTTGGATTCAGCTTTACCTTGGCTGCAGGCAGCTGCCTTTGCTCTCACGCATGAGGCTGAGTTGCTGAATCAGGCTTGGTTCTGCTCCATCTCTGCTCTGTAATGTGATGCATGGGTGAGTAATACAAGTTTTCTCTAGTTACCATCCAGAATCTGAACTGGTGATGTCCCTAGGTGACCAGTGAGTAGCAGAACTAAAACAGTCCTGTGGAGAACCACCCTCCTCCTGTTTAACTGAGAGAAGAATTTTCATGCTATATGACCTGACAGGAATTTTCCCTCGTAGGGTTTTGAACAGACTGATCTCTGACCCGTGGGACAGAAGACTGTGACTGACTGCTGACTCACTGTGGTTCTCCTGTGTTTTCAGTGGCCCAAATGCATTTCATGCTTCAACCTATGCTGAGCTATTTTAAAAGTCCAAATAAATGGGGCCTCTGTGGGAGGTTTGAGGATGCTAGAAAATAGCATTTTGAATTATTACCTACTTATATAATGTACATGAGTTAATATTCCCCAAAGGATCTTATATTTTTAACTCCATATTTTCTGCAACATTGGAGTATGCTCTTGCATTGCTGCATTTTGTTCTTGGCCAAAATGATTTGAAACCGCTGTTTACATCAGAGTCCAAACTAAGAGCACCCAGTAATTTAAAAGCACCTAACTTTAACTGGCAGGTACCCATCAGATCACTTGAAGATAAGATGGGGAATTTTCTTCAGTTAATTTCTAAGCTGATTTACTAATAATGTTATAATATATTAAAGTCCACATCCACAGCAAATAGAATAAATAGAATAGAATAAATTGTGCATGAATTCATTCATGTACTGTGTATATTTAAACTGATCAGGATAACTATGGATTGCTTGTCTTTCAATGTGGATATTCGTCAAACTTCTGCTATGGTTCCAAAAAACAAACAAACAAACAAACAAACCCTGTGTGCATATGATTCTAATTGTGAGACATGTGTTAAGCATAGGAAATATCATTGAGTATTACCACATGCAAAATCTGAGTCAGGTACCGTAAATGACTCAAGTAGCTGACTAACAGTGGAAATATTTAAAATACGTGGAATCAGTTGTGGATTTCAAAAATAATCATTTTTTTTTCTCTTTTTTCTCCAGGTACTGTCTTCAATTGTGCTATGTCTAATTCTTCTTACTTTCCTTTTAAGTCCATTAAAAATCATTTGGACAAGTCTGAGTACAAAAATGTTCCTTTAGGAAGAAGTCAGCATTCCATGTTTTTAGACTAGGATGGATGCACTTGTATTACCCTCCATCATATAAGGTGCTTTACACCCCACCTTCATCCCCCAGCTACATGAAGGAACCCCTAAAAGTGCTTGTGGAAAGTGGTTTGTTTGCAAGAGGGACCACCTGGAGCCTTGCTTAGGAGAGGCGATCTGCTCAAGCTGTGTCGTCAAATGCTGGGTCTCCCTGCTTCCCCACCCTCTCCTCTTATTTTGTGCCAAGAGATTGAAGAGACCTGGGAAGGAAAGGACTCAGAGTACTAAGCATTCTTGATGTACTGGGAGGCCTGTTCTTTATAATAAGGAAGAAACTTGTTCATACCACTTATGGACAGGAAGAGCCAAACAGGATTTACAAGTAGGAAGAGTGGAATTGGAAAGAAAAAGATATTTTTCATGCTTGAAACTTTCCATTCAACCTGCCTAAAATGAAGTGAGTGAGCTACACTTGTTCAGAGGCATGCAGCTAGAAGCTATCACACAGAAAGAATACTGCAGAGGTTATTCTAATTATCTAAGAAGGGTCTAGATCAACTTTTCACTTCTCTCTGAATTTGAATTCTACACTATCAATTTTTTTTTAAATGGCATTTGTATTTCTCTTTATCAAAATCAAAAACAGAAAAATAAATCCATAAAAATCTGCTCAAAAATCTCAACTCAAAGATATCACTATTAAAATTGTATACTATTCTATGTATTTTCTTATGTATTTCAAGGATACAGAAATACCATATACATGAACTACTGACAGAAAGAAAAATGCACAACATAAAGGTTTTATTTGGGGATCTTACTAAGGACTGTAGCCTGGGAGACAGCCTCAGAGGAACTGCTCCAAAGAGATAAGGAGGGAGCCAGGATACACATAATTGTTGTTGGGGGGGGGGGGAAAAAAAGACACCGAAAAACTATTGCTAATCACAAAGAATTTTAAGTTAATGATTGTAGTGCTTTTCTATATGGGGAAGGCAATGGCACCCCACCCCAGTACTTTTGCCTGGAAAATCCTCCCATGGACGGAGGAGCCTGGTAGGCTCCAGTCCATGGGGTCGCTAAGAGTCAGACACGACTGAGCGACTTCACTTTGACTTTTCACTTTCATGCATTGGAGAAGGAAATGGCAACCCACTCCAGTGTTCTTGCCTGGAGAATGCCAGGGACAGGGGAGCCTGGTGAGCTTCTGTCTATGGGGTCGCACAGAGTCGGACACGACTGAAGCGACTTAGCAGCAGCAGCTTTTCTATATGAGAAAGTGAAAGTCACTCAGTCATGTCCAACTCTTTGCGATCCCATGAACTGTACAGTCCATGGAATTCTCCAGGCAAGAATACTGGAGTGGGTAGCCTTTCCCTTCTCCAGGGCATCTTTCCAGCCCAGGGAAGGTCCATAGAAAACGGGACATGCACGGAAAATTTTTTCTCCATCCTGTTTGCCTCAGGTTCATGCAGCGTCAGTGGGTGACTGCAGTGGCGAATGGCTTGATCCTTATAAAATTGAATGGCAGGCAATATTTTCTTTTTCTTCACAAATTGGACTCTCTCTCTTTAATAGGATTTTATTGACATAATCTTTTTTTTAACGTAAGATACAGTGCACATCTTTCTTGATCAATAAATCAACTCTAACATTTTAAATAATGCAGAGTATCTCACAGGATGAGATGATTAAATTTTATTTAGCTAGTTGCTGTGTTTTGTACTTTGACTTTTATTTGAATTTTTTTGCCAGTTGCAATAACAATAGGATTGACATTTTTAAAGGAAAATCTTTAGGCATATATTTTAAAAAATGTAATGGATTGAATTAATTTTCTCCAAATCATAAAAAATAGTTTTATAACTTAGTACTTCTTATATAAAGGGGCTTCCCTGGTGGCTCAGACAATGAAGAATCTGCCTGCAATGCAGGAAACTCAAGTTTGATCCCTGGGTCAGAAAGATCCCCTGGAGAAGGGAATGGCAACCCACTCCAGTATTCTTGCCTGGAGAATTCTGCATACAGAGGAGCCTGGAGGGCTACTGTCCATGGGGTCGCAAAGAGTCGGACAGGACTGAATGACTAACACTTTCACTTCACCTGTATAAACTAAATTTTTTCCTAATGACTAAGCCATACAGATGAAAGCATCTCAAACTAGCCTACAGACTATTTCATTTTAGCTGATGCTGTAAAAGGGAGCACTGTTTTCTATACTTTTCAACTGCTTGTCAATCAATTACAGGCTGTTTAAATTCCTACTCTACCTTTTATCTACTAATAGTATCCCTTTTACTCCTTTAAGTTAAATATATTGTTCTCAAATGGTATTGTGTCTAGAATTCTAACTGAAAGCTTTTATGAATAGATATATTGTCGTTCCCCTCACTCAATATCTGACATTCTGGAAAGCTCTTAACAGGCAAGTTTATATGTTGAACAAAGAAAAATCAATAATAAGTTGAAGACTTGGAACTGATTTTACCTTGCTACATTTCTAGGGAAAAGCAGAATTATTGACACTATCCCTGAAAGAAGGAGCTTGCATTATAAGAAAGATCCTTTTAGGGATTGCATTATATTTGCAATATTCTTAATTCTTATAACTCAGTTAAACTCAGTCAAGCTATTGGAAGCAATTTATAAAATCTTTAAGCATTCAGTGATTGCTTTGTTAAGAATGAACTGAAGAGATATTTGTATGGCTTCTTTCTTATATTGTTAATTCTTTTTATAATATTCTCTCTATAATTCAGCATGCCATCTTAAGGATCTTTCTTAATTTTCCTTTTTTTTTTTTTTGGAAAGTGTATCTTTTAATACATATCTTTAACTTCACAAATTCCATCATCTCACTTTTTCCTCAAAAAAAAAAAAAAAAAAAAACCTTATATCTTTCTATGTTCAGTGAATTCAGGTTTACTTCTTAGGTTGATATATTTCCTGTGGCCATTGTTAATAACCAGCTGAAATGTTTACTTTTTTATAATTAGGATATAAATAATTTATTTCTTTAAAAGTTCTGACAAAAATAGACAGATGCCCAGTGGACTAAGCATAAAGTTGCTAATAAAGACCCACTAGTGCTCATTTTTGGTGACCTCAGGCAAGTTTTATGGTCTTCAAATGCCAAAGGTGCTAATTAATTTTACTCTTTCCATGTTAGAAAATAAGGCTTACTGCTTGAAGGTTTGTTGCTTGATGCAATCGATGCTGCATATGAATTAATACCAGGAAGAAATGAATATACCTAAGGGAAAGGAAAACTTGATTAGCCACCTAGCTGGATGTACAGAGCATAGAAATGAAAGAGGAGTTTAAGAATTACCACTGCCAAAGGATTTGTCCTTTTCCCATATGTTTAAACTTTCATCAGAGGCGAGACTTTCTCTGAACTTCCTTTACCCCAGTGACTTGCCATTTTCACTATGCATGCAAAACACACTCTTTATTTTCTGTGCCTCTGCATCCTAGTCTGATTCTCTCCCATAGGACTGGTAAGAGGTTCCTCTCATTCAGTCAAACCATGGCTCCAGTGTAGGTATGCTGTTTTTTAGTCACTAAGCCATGCCTGACTATTTGTGACCCCATGGACTGCAGCACATCAGGCTCCTCTGTCCATGGGATTTTCCAGGCAAGAATACTGGAGTGGGGTGCCATTTCCTCCTCGAGGGGATCATCATGTTAAACACCCTCCAAGTTAATGTATGAAAAACTCTTAATCCAAACCTTGCTTTTCACCCATGGTAACTGTAATACTGAAGAGCCAATGCCTTCATCTACAAATAAGAAAACCCTGGCAGTTCCCTGAACAAACGAGGCTACAGTTGACACTCTAACTGCTCAGGTTCACTTATACGATTTTTTTTTTTTCAATAGTAAATACTACAAGTACTACAGGATCCAGGTTGGTTGAATCGACAGTTTCAGAACATCAGATATATAGGAATTACATCTATTTAGGGTAAATTATATTTGCAGCCAAAGATGGAGAAGCTCTATACAGTCAGCAAAAACAAGACCAGGAGCTGACTGTGGCTCAGACCATGAACTCCTTATTGCCAAATTCAGACTTAAATTGAAGAAAGTAGGGAACACTACTAGACCATTCAGGTATGATCTAAATCAAGTCCCTTATGATTACACAGTGGAAGTGAGAAATAGATTTAAGGGCCTAGATCTGATAGATAGAATGCCTGATGAACTATGGAATGAGGTTCATGACATTGTGCAGGAGACAAGGATCAAGACCATCCCCATGGAAAAGAAATGCAAAAAAACAAAATGGCTGTCTGGGGAGGCCTTACAAATACCTGTGAAAAGAAGAGAAGTGAAAAGCAAAGGAGAAAAGGAAAGATATAAACATCTGAATGCAGAGTTCCAAAGAATAGCAAGAAGAGATAAGAAAGCCTTCTTCAGCAATCAATGAAAAGACATAGAGGAAAACAACAGAATGGGAAAGACTAGGGATCTCTTCAAGAAAATCAGAGATACCAAAGGAACATTTCATGCAAAGATGGGCTTGATAAAGGACAGAAATGGTATGGATCTAACAGAAGCAGAAGATACTAAGAAGAGATGGCAAGAATACACAGAAGAACTGTACAAAAAAGAGCTTCACGACCCAGATAATCATGATGGTGTGATCACTGACCTAGAGCCAGACATCCTGGAATGTGAAGTCAAGTGGGCCTTAGAAAGCATCACTATGAACAAAGCTAGTGGAGGTGATGGAATTCCAGTTGAGCTATTCCAAATCCTGAAAGATGATGCTGTGAAAGTGCTGCACTCAATATGCCAGCAAATTTGGAAAAGTCAGCAGTGGCCACAGGACTGGAAAAGGTCAGTTTTCATCCCAATCCCAAAGAAAGGCAATGCCAAAGAATGCTCAAACTACCGCACAATTGCACTCATCTCACACGCTGGTAAAGTAATGCTCAAAATTCTCCAAGCCAGGCTTCAGCAATATGTGAACCGTGAACTTCCTGATGTTCAAGCCGGTTTTAGAAAAGGCAGAGGAATCAGAGATCAAATTGCCAACTTCCGCTGGATCATTAAAAAAGAAAGAGAGTTCCAGAAAAACATCTATTTCTGCTTTATTGACTATGCCAAAGCCTTTGACTGTGTAGATCACAATAAACTGTGGAAAATTCTGAAAGAGATGGGAATACCAGACCACCTGATCTGCCTCTTGAGAAATCTGTATGCAGGTCAGGAAGTAACAGTTAGAACTGAACATGGAACAACAGACTGGTTCCAAATAGGAAAAGGAGTTCATCAAGGCTGTATATTGTCACCATGTTTATTTAACTTATATGCAGAGTACATCATAAGAAACACTGGACTGGAAGAAACACAAGTTGGAATCAAGATTGCCGGGAGAAATATCAATAACCTCAGATATGCAGATGACACCACCCTTATGGCAGAAAGTGAAAAGGAGCTCAAAAGCCTCTTGATGAAAGTGAAAGAGGAGAGTGAAAAAGTTGGCTTAAAGCTCAACATTCAGAAAACAAAGATCGTGGCATCTGGTCCCATCACTTCATGGGAAATAAATGAGGAAACAGTGGAAACAGTGTCAGACTTTATTTTTCTGGGCTCCAAAATCACTGCAGATGGTGACTGCAGCCATGAAATTAAAAGACACTTACTCCTTGGAAGGAAAGTTGTGACCAACCTAGATAGCATATTCAAAAGCAGACATTACTTTGCCAACAAAGCTTCATCTAGTCAAGGCTATTGTTCTTCCTGTGGTCATGTATGGATGTGAGAGTTGGACTGTGAAGAAGGTTGAGCACCGAAGAATTGATGCTTTTGAACTGTGGTGTTGGAGAAGACTCTTGAGAGTCCCTTGGACTGCAAGGAGATCCAAGCAGTCCATTCTGAAGGGGATCAGCCCTGGGATTTCTTTGAAAGGAATGATGCTAAAGCTGAAGCTCCAGTACTTTGGCCACCTCATGTGAAGAGTTGACTCATTGGAAAAGACTCTGATGCTGGGAGTAATTAAGGGCAAGAGGAGAAGGAGACAACAGAGGATGAGATGGCAGGATGGCGTCACTGACTCGAAGGATGTGAGTCTGAGTGACCTCCGGGAGTTGGTGATGGACAGGGAGGTCTGGCGTGCTGTAATTCATGGAGAAGGCCAATCCCAGGGACAGGGCAGCCTACCGTCTATGGGGTCGCACAGAGTCGGACACGACCGACACAACTTAACAACAGCAACAGCAACAAGGGTAAACTACAAGTTACCTGGATTTTCAACTGCACTGAAGGACTGGCACCCAAACCCAAACAATGTTCGAGGGTTAATTGCATTTATTTCCACTGTTCTCATCATGTTTCCTTTTTTTAAAATCAGTACTGTTGCCACATGATCACAAATGGCTGCTGCCATCCAGGCATCACATCTCCATTTAAATCACTAGCCCTAATATAATTACCTTCTATATCTAGTACCTATTTCACATCTTTACTTTCAGCTGTCAACAGGTTATTGTCATTATGCCAGACCTTACACTTTATATCAGATTAAAATCATGGCTACATATATGAACATAAAAACTATCTGAAAATATTCTGATAGTAATATTTGTCATGTGTACTTCCTATATGTAAGCTTTATAAATCTAAAGATAGAAAATATAATATTTTAGTTTATTAGTTGATATTTATCTTTATATAGAAAAACCCATAGCTTATTCAAAGCACCAATATAAGAACAGAAAGGATTTTAATGTAATTCTGTCCTCCAGCATGGAAGCACCCTTAGGCATCTTAACTACTCATCTAAGTGTGTGTACGTCAATTTTTTTAGACATCACTGTGATTACAATGCTAATTTCCTGGAGAATAGGTTCTCTCTCTTATTTTTCACTTTATTTTTGGCACCTAAAACCTACTGGCAAACTTTGCTAAAAGAATGAATAGATGTGTCATTTTTCCATTAATGCTTTAAATCATCTTTTTTTCTCCAAAATTCACTTTGTTTTATTTACAAGTTTTTGTGTGTGTGGAGCTGGCTCAGTGGTAAAGAATCTCCCTGCCGATGCAGAAGACATAGGAGATGTGGGCTCAGTCCCTGGGTCAAGAAGATCCGTTGGGGTAGGAAATAGCAACCAACTCTAGTATTCTTGCCTGGAAAATTCCATGGACAATGGAGTCTGGTGGGCTACAGTCCATAGGTTGCAAAGAGTCAGACGTGACTGAGCACACATTCACATTCACAGAGCCATTTACCTCTGCTTCCACAGTCCTGATATCCTTTTTTTTTAATGCCAAAGGAAACTTATTTTGCTAAAGAGAAACTGTTGAACTAGAAGAAAACTAAGTGCAGTCTTGATTTTGTGCATTTGTGGGGAAAAAACCCTGAGATTGCCAATTGTGTATTTCTCAGAGATATATCTAATTAGTGGTTTTTTTTTTTTTTTTTTTAAGTTAAAGGACTTAACTGACTTTGAAACATATGTCTATACATTTGAAAATTAAAGGCAAACTATGCAATCTTCTCTATTGGCCACAGTTCATGGAAATGAAACTTAATATTATATACTTACAATTATTTGAACTAAAACATAGAAGGTAAGTATTCATCTTAATTTTTGTTGTTGTTTTTTTTTTAATTAAATTTTATTTTGCTTAACTTTACAATATTGTATTGCTTTTGCCATACATCAAGATGGATCTGCCACAAGTATACATGTGAACCCTCCTCCATCCTGAACCTCCTTCCTCCTCCCTTCCCATACCATCCCCCTGGGTCTTCCCAGTGCACCAGCCCCAGGCATCCATTATCAGGCATCGTACCTGGACTGGCGACTCGTTTCAGATATGATATTATACATATTTCAATGCTATTCTCCCAAATCATCCCACCCTCTCCCGTTCCCAGAGTCCAAAAGTCTGTTCTATACATCAGTGTCTCTTTTGCTGTCTCGTAAACAGGGTTATTGTTACCATCTTTCTAAATTCCACATATATACATTAGTATACTGTATTTGTGTTTTTCTCTCTGGCTTACTTCACTCTGTATAATAGGCTCCAGTTCCATCCACCTCATTAGAACTGATTCAAATGCATTCTTTTTAATGGCTAAGTAATAATACTCCATTGTGTATATGTACCACAGCTTGCTTATCCATTCATCTGTGGATGGACATCTAGGTTGCTTCCAAGTCCTGGCTGTTGTAAACAGTGCTGCTATGAACATTGGGGTACACATGTCTCTTTCAATTCTGGTTTTCTCAGTGTGTATGCCCAGCAGTGGGATTGCTGGATCATAAGGCAGTTCTATTCCCAGTTTTTTGAGGAATCTCCATACTGTTCTCCAAAGTGGCTGTACTAGTTTGCATTCCCACCAACAGTATATGAGGGTTCCCTTTTCTCCACACCCTCTCCAGCATTTATTCTTGTGGTCTTTTGGATCGCAGCCATTCTGACTGGCGTGAAATGGTACCTCATAGTGGTTTTGATTTGCATTTCTCTGATAATGAGTGATGTTGAGCATCTTTTCATGTGGGTTTTTTTTTTTTTTTTTTTTTTGTAACCAAAAGCAGGATGAATATGCCACATGAGAAGAAAGGAAATGCATTTTCATCTACTTTATGGCATACTAATTTTCAGATTGAAAAGACCATGCATTTATATATCCTCTTTGAAATCTTCCTATAGAGTACAGGAAATCACAGACTTAAGGTACATATATATAATTTAAAATACACTAACTAAGTGTGTTGAGACTTTATTCTCCATACCATTTTGTAATACATCTTTCTTATATTCAGCTTGTCCCAGTTGACATTAAAATTCCAGTTGAAACCATTTCCTTTCAAATTAGTGCTTTGGGCCATCAAGAGATCTTTTGCTTGAAGGACCCCTCTGAAAGACTATGACAGTGAATAAGCTGAGAAAAAAACTATAAGGAATTGACAATTCACACTTAAATATTTTTATAAAAACATAAAGTTTTGCCTTTCTTAACTACTATAAAAATGATACCTACCATGTTATCAATGGTATTGCCTCATTTACTGGCAATAGAATATTCTCTTGGAACTATTTAAAAACAAGGCAAAACAAGCCAAACAACTTTTAACTTAAATAAAAATAAATAAATATTCAAGTTTGAGATGTCTTCTACTTGGAAATTGACATGACAGCTTGTTTTCTATGCGACATTTGTTTTGGAGTGTAGCATATGGTTGAAAATTTTGAAATGAAATATTTGAGAAGAGGTGTCACTATGATAACATAGTTATCATGACTTGGGACTGAGAAACAGATTGTTTGGTCTTTTCTTTCTGTTTATATATGTATATATGTGCATATGTATGTGTGTGTGTGTATATATATATATGTATTTTCAGTTGCTTCAATCGTGTGTGATTCTGTGTGACCCTGTGGACTATAGCACACCAGGCTCCTCTGTCCATGGGATTCTCCAGGCAAGAATACTGGAGTGGAATGCTGTGTATATCTATGTATATGTCACTATCTGTCTATCTATCTATATATGTTTTATTAGTAATAAATATAATACATGTTTAAAGAGTGGTTGGTAAAATTTTGTAAGGGCTTACTCTGATTTAGCAACTGCCTCTGTAAAGGATTTTACATGTTTTGATTTTGTAAAACTCCTAGTCTAAGTATTGCTTTATCTCCACTATGTGGAAAAGAAAACCAAGGTGCAAAGTGGTAAGGAAACTTGCCTAAGGTCTCACAGCCAGTAATTGGAAGAACACAGATTTGAACCCAGCTCTGGGCTCTTATTTTTCACTCTACAGAAATGAACAAATGCTAAATAACTCTACCAAATATTTTCAGGAAACTTAAAAATTAATAGAAATATTTCAGTAATTATGGTACTGCTACCCAAGGGGTTAAGCCAAAAAAAAAAAAAAAAAAAAGTGGTGTCTTGATAGTATAGATGAAATCTTCACACTTTCATGTATTATTTTTTCTATCCTATAGATTATAATGCAGGTAATGTTCAGGGTCGCTGGAGGAGACAGACATATGTAAAATAATAGAAGTAACTTGATGGTTGATAATATAGGAAGCATCAAGATGCTCAGGATGGTAGTTCTGTGCAAAAACAGATGTGGGTTGCGAAGAAGAATGGATTATGATGCAGGAATTATGTGAACCTCTGTTAAGTACAGTTGTTGCAGGTTTTCAAGTTCTCTAAGACTAATAATATATATATATTATTATATATATATATATATATATATATATATATATATATACACACACACACCTTGGGTGCTGTGGCTATTATTTTCTAGGGTACAAGACTGGAAAATGCTCAGTTTCAATTCAAACCATTTTAGAGAAAGCTCTCTCCAGTCTACAAATTGAAGGTAGTTGCTGTGACTAAAAATCGGTATCATTTTTATAGCAGCCTGCTTATTTTAACATTTATTGATTTTTTACAGATATGTTGAGAGGAGCTATTTTTCTCAGAATCTAGTCACATGCTAAAATAATAATGTAAAACCTATATTACTTTAGCTATCACCTTAGGAAAAACTGATTACCAGAGCAACCTAGTTGCGATTGGAGTCGAAGTTATTTCATTTGATTTAAAGGCAGAACACACAGAATATACTTAAAATTTCTGCTTTTCCTTCATCAGTTATATCAATCAAGGAATACATGGTATAACTCTTTTCTTTTAAAATATTTATACTTTACTTCTAAAGTATACTAAAGAAGGAAGGAAGTTACATGCAAAGTTCATCAGCAGCAGTCTGAAAGCACCCAAAATGTCCTTGTTGTCTGCAAAGCATGGAGCCTGTTCTGGATGAATCAACAAAAATTAAAATAGTAAATTTCTCAGATTCAACTATGTTAGGACTTTCCACTTAGTGCTAGTTGTAAAGAATCTGCCAGCCAATGAAGGAGATGCAAGAGATGAGCATTTGATCCCTGGATAGGGAAGATCTCTTAGAGAAGGCAGTGATAACCCATTCTAGCTTTCTTGCCTGGAAAATTTCATGGACAGAGGAGCTTAGTGGGCTACAGTCCATGGGACTGCAGAGAGTCAGCCACAACTGAGCGAAGGAGCACATACACTAGATTTTGCTAGGAAATGTGGTATTTAAAAATACTCTTTAGAATTTTTAGCTTATACTTTCAAAGAACCTACAATCCAAATACAATCAAGTTTATTGAATTGTACACAGGCACACCTTAACACCACTTTCTTTGTTGCTGTTGTTGTGTGTTATTACATGATACTGAGTTATGTTTCTCCTGTTGAAAGTAATGACTCTGACTTCTCCTCTTCCTTCTGATTCTTCATGGTGTTGCTCTCCTCCAAGACCAATGATGTATCTGCTTTCTGTTTCTTGACTCTCCTGCTGGTAGCATCTAGTGTGAAACATTAAGCTTGAATCCAGACTTTTCTAGGAACTTCCTCCTCAAATGCCTTTTATTCTCATTGACACTCCTCCTGGATACCTCATTGACTTCCCAATACCAGTTTATCAAAAAATGACCATGATTCTATCTTACTAAAGAAAATTCCACTCAACATTCTGACAATATTTGCAACCTACTTTCAAGCCTTTCAGCCCCCTTCTTCATCTTGATTTGATTTCTCCCTTGGCTGCTTCCTCCGTTAAGTTCTGGGGTATACTTTGTACCTGTTTTCCTCTCTGCCATCCACCAGACCACTCTAAGGCAATCAAGCTATCTTTCAAAGTTTTATTTCATTCTCTTATCTGGTTTCTCTGCAGATTGGGAGGTATTTTCTTTCACTTAAATCTAGAGATAGACAGTCCAGAGGGAGTGCAGTGCCTCTATGATATTGTCCATGCCTCAGCTTTCATCCATCTTCCTTCTCCATTATCTTTAGAGTATGTTTTTCACTTTCTAGTTGTAAGGCGGTGGCTGCAGCTCCAGCCATCATATTTGGCTTCCAGAAAGAAAGAAGAAGGAAAGTGGAGGTAAAGGCAATATGGATTAACAGAGTCAGCCCCCTCAAAGAGCTTGAGAAAACCAGAATTGAAAGAGATACATGTACCCCAATGTTCATCGCAGCACTGTTTATAGTAGCCAGAACATGGAAGCAACCTAGATGTCCATCCGCAGATGAATGGATAAGAAAGCAGTGGTACATATACACAATGAAGTATTACTCAGCCATTAAAAAGGATACATTTAAATCAGTTCTAATGAGGTGTATGAAACTGGAGCCTATTATGCAGAGTGAAGTAAGCCAGAAAGAAAAACACCAATACAGTATACTAACGCATATATATGGAATTTAGAAAGATGGTAACAATAACCCTGTATATGAGACAGCAAAAGAGCCACTGATGTATAGAACAATCTTTTGGACGCTGGGAGAGGGAGACGGTGGGATAATTTGGGAGAATGGCATTGAAATATGTATAATATCATATATGAAACGAGTCGCCAGTCCAGGTTTGATGCACGATACTGGATGCTTGGGGCTGGTGCACTGGGACGACCCAGAGGGATGGCTGCAATAAGCATCTTTAGTGATTTTGGAGCCCCCCAAAATAAAGTCAGCCACTGTTTCCACTGTTTCCCCATCTATTTCCCATGAAGTGAAAGGACCAGATGCCATGATCTTCGTGAATATTGAGATTTAAGTTAATTTTTTCACTCTCTCTTTCACTTTCATTAAGAAGCTCTTTAGTCCTAGAGAAAGGGTTATTATATATTAATCAGGTATCTGGCTTTATTTAATTTTAACAAAGATAATTTGTTCATTCATTCACATCAAATCTTTTATTCCCAAACTCTTAATCTGTCAAAAATTAGGAGTTTGGGATTAAAGAGTACTTCCAAACTATTATATATAAAATAGATAACTAATAAGGACCTACTGTATAGCATAGGGAACTATATTCAGTATCTTGTAATAACCTGTAATGGAAAAAATATAAAAAAGAATATATATGTATATATATATAACTGAATCACTTTGCTGTATGCTTTAAACTAACAAAATATTGCAAATTAACTATATGTCAACAAAATTTTTAAAGACACAAAACTTGTATTTATTTTAAATGTTTAAGATACTTGGAAAGAATGAAGGCAGGAGGAGAAGGGGAAGACAGAGGATGAGATGATTAGATGGCATTACTGACTCAATGGACATGAGTTTGAGCAAGCTCCAGGAGATGGTGAAGGACAGGGAAGCATGCTGCAATCCATAGGGTCACAAAGAGTTGGACATGACTGAGAGACTGAATGACAGCAAAATTACTTGGAGACCAGAGATTAAAAAAGATACAATCATTGTCCTAGAGGATATCACAGATAACTCTTAGTATTGGAAAAATAAACAGATAATTGTAATGCCATAAGGCTATGGTCTTTCCTGTGGTCATGTATGGATGTGAGAGCTGGACTGTGAAGAAGGCTGAGCACCGAAGAATTGATGCTTTTGAACTGTGGTGTTGGAGAAGACTCTTGAGAGTCCCTTGGACTGCAAGAAGATCCAGCCAGTCCATTCTGAAGGAGATCAATCCTGGAATTTCTTTAGAGGGAATGATGCTAAAGCTGAAACTCCAGTATTTTGGTCACCTCATGCGAAGAGTTGACTCATTGGAGAAAACTCTGATGCTGGGAGGGATTGGGGGCAGGAGGAGAAGGGGACGACAGAGGATGAGATGGCTGGATGGCATCACTGACTCGATGGGTATGAGTCTGGGTGACCTCCGGGAGCTGGTGATGGACAGGGAGGCCTGGCATGCTGCGGTTCATGGGGTCGCAAAGAGTCGGACACGACTGAGCGACTGATCTGATCTGATCTATATATATATATATATATATGTATGTATATAAAATGGAGCTAACAGGAAAGTATTTTTAAACATGAGGCTATTGCATTGGAATCACAAAGGCGATGTCATGAATCAGGTATGTGCTCAGTACTCAGTAGTGTCCAACCCCTTGTGACCCCATGGACTGTAGCCCAGCAGGCTCTTCTGTCCATGAGATTTTCCAGGCAAGAATACTGGAGTGGGTTGCCATTTCCTCCTCCAGGGGATCTTCCTGACACAGGGATCAAAACCACATCTCCTGTATTGGCAGACAGATTTCTTACCACTGAGCCACCCAGGAAGTCCAGCATGTTGGTAGTGTTTGGTAAACATTTGCTTTAAAAAGAAGGAAATTTGGGACCAAAAAAAAAAGAAAGGAGTGTGCGAGGGAGGATTAGAGAGCAGGCCAGTATATGGGAGCAATATGTGCTAGGAAACAGGATGGTGACTTTAAGATGTTCAGGCAAGTTCAAGAGCTTGGTATGATGGACACATAATGACCCAACTGGAAACACAAAAGAATTAATTCTCAGACAAGAAACACCAGGGAACTCCTATGGAAGTACCAGGGAGTTTCTTTCTTTTTTTTTTTTTTTTTCGGAAGTTTCTGTAATAAGAGAAGATGTTCAGCTTTCAACCTGAAAGGAAAAATCAAGTCTTTGAAGGATATTGTCAGACTTTATATTTTGGGGCTCCAAAATCACTGCAGATGGTGACTGCAGCCATGAAATTACAAGACGCTTACTCCTTGGAAGGAAAGTTATGACCAAACTAGATAGCATATTCAAAAGCAGAGACATTACTTTGCCAACAAAGGTTCGTCTAGTCAAGGCTATGGTCTTTCCTGTGGTCATGTATGGATGTGAGAGCTGGACTGTGAAGAAGGCTGAGTGCCGAAGAATTGATGCTTTTGAACTGTGGTGTTGGAGAAGACTCTTGAGAGTCCCTTGGACTGCAAGGAGATCCAACCAGTT
Organism: Tragelaphus eurycerus; assembly: GCA_935064755.1. Taxonomy (NCBI): domain Eukaryota; kingdom Metazoa; phylum Chordata; class Mammalia; order Artiodactyla; family Bovidae; genus Tragelaphus; species Tragelaphus eurycerus. Next base: position 17,701,534 of record CAKXYN010000041.1, read on the forward strand.
CATTTTGAAGGGGATCAGCCCTGGGATTTCTTTGGCAGGAATGATGCTAAAGCTGATACTCCAATACTTTGGCCACCTCATGCAAAGAGTTGACTCATTGGAGAAGACTCTGATGCTGGGAGGGATTGGGGGCAGGAGGAGGAGAGGACAACAGAGGATGAGGTGGCTGGATGGCATCACTGACTCCATGGACGTGAGTCTGAGTGAACTACGGGAGTTGCACAGGGAGGCCTGGGGTGCTGTAATTCATGGTGTCGCAAAAAGTCAGACACGACTGAGCGACTGAACTGACTGACTGAAGCAAAGCATTAGTTACTATGGTTTTTGCATTTGGAATATAATTAATGTGGTGGAGTGGAAAATGGCTTGAAGTGGGTTGGGTATGGAGAATGGATGCAGTAAGGACCAGCACCACTAAGCCATACAAGATGTAGTAAGAATCTGAATTAAAGTGATGGTGGCTGTGGGAACAGAGTAGGAGGGAAAATTTAGGAGATGTTCACACCCTCTGTTTCCCCTATGGAATCCCCTTCACTATTCCGTCTTTCCTTGCCTTCTTGCCCCACCTGTCCAAATTCCATGCATCTTTTAAGATCTATGGAAATATTTACTCTCAATCTTTTCTCTTCCCTACCCTAAATTCAGATTATCCTCCTTTCTAAACCTCTTTTTTTTTTTTCAAATATTACCTGCACTATTATATATATGAGATACATTTTATTGATTCCCAATATATTTTAAGACATTCAAGCACAGGAAGTGTGTCTTACTCATCTCTTTGTATTCCCAGATTCATGAACAGTTTTGAGGACACAGTGGGCAGTCAATAAATGTTTAAAAATGAATGAAGACCATATGATTTCATAATGCACTATATCAGAGAGCTCTGTTCTAGGATTTAACCAGTGCTGACTCTTGTTAACTTGATGACCTTGGCAAATAATTCACCTTTTGGTCAGCAGCTTAAGGAGACCGTGATGTTTTTCCTTCCTCACTTCATTTGTGTCACAGATATTTATTGAACATCTGCTTATGTCCACTTTGTTCAGTATTAGGAGAGCAAGCATGAACAAAACACAGTTTCCACCATAAAGGAAGATCGATCTAGAGAGGCACATAAACTGATAAGAGGAAGTAATAGTTATACTGTCTTGGATATCATTAAGGGGAAGGGGGTGTGTGTGTGTGTGTGTGTGTGTGTGGGCGGGTGGTTAGAGTTCAAAGAAATAACAGAAAAAAGAGAGAGAGGTAGGAGAGTTTTAATATATCCTTGAGTTTGGAAAAATGAGTATGATTATGCTATATAAAAAAAGGAAAAGAGCATTTCATCAGAGAAAGTAGCATGAACAAAGCAGCAGAAACATGAATGGGCCTAGCTGCCTGTAAGAACCCTTGTGTTTTGGGCTGGTCCCTGTACAGAACGGAAGACTGTCAGGAACAAAGTACTGATGCTAAGCCTTGAAAGATTCATGGAAAATGCTAAAGACTCATGGACTTAAGTTTCATGCTTGAAGTCTCGGAAGGTTCCTACTATCCTTTGATATGTTTTCTAGCTGAATTTGAGGTGCCAAGTGTTTGAATAATCATGCTTGTTGGTTCAAGGCAACTCTTTACATTTTCCCCTCATCCTATTGTGCCAATTCTCTTTCCCAAAGCATCATGCCACCTAAAGACATAAACATTAATGCAGTATTACTAACTAATGGATAGTTGTATTTTAATGTCACCAGTTCTGCCATAATGCATTTTATAGCTGTGTGGCTGTGCGTGTTTCTGGTCCACAATATCTTCAAGGCCCATACACTGCAGCTGAAAGTTCATGCCTTCTTTCTCTAATTGCCTGTAATCTAAAACTGTCCTCTGCCTTTTTGTTTATTTTTCATAACATCAAATCTTTGATGAGAACAGGCCAGTTTTCTTCTAGAAAGCCCAACTATTTAATTTTTATGATTGTTTTTTCGTGGTTAGGTTAAATTCAAACATTTTCCAAGAATGCTACGCAGATAATATCATTGAGTATATGTCTTCTGTATACACAGTAGTAGTAGTAGTAGTAGTAGTGTTAGTCATTCAGTCTTTGACTTTTTGCAACTCCATGGACTGTATCCCTCTAGGCTCCCCTGTCCATGGAATTCTCTGTATACATATATGACATTTTGGGGGGTTAGTTTCTTATTCTTCTCCTTCAACAAAGATTTGAAAATCTACCATGACCACTACATATCCCTAGTTTCCCTGCCTTTGGCCTCAGGAAATGCTTCACATTGCACTGTATTTCTCAGCATACCACCTATCCATGCCTCAAGTGATGGGGATACAAGTTGTATCTAGCTCGTGGTGATCAAAGACAACACCAGGTGAATAGTTGCATTCATATCCCCAAAATATAGGGTTTTGAATGGAGGAGTAATATGATCAGATATGTGTTTTTGAAAGATTACATTTGTACTGATATCTAAGATCTAGTCGAGGGGACAGAGTAGAGTCAGGAAAACAGTTCAGAGACAAATAACACAGGCAAGGTGGGCTTAGGACAACACTAGTCATTGTCATGATGAGAAGGAGAACTTGTGTAGTTTCTAAGTTGTGTTTAACTCTTTGTGACCCCATGGACTGTAGCCCAGCAGGCTCCTCTGTCCATGGGCTTTCCTAGTCAAGAATGCTAGAGTGGGTTTCCATTTCCTTCTTCAAGGGATCTTCTTGACCCAAGGCTTGAACCCTGGTCTCCTGCATTGCAGGCAGATTCTTTACAGCTGAGCCACCAGGGAAGCCTGAGAAGGGGAAAGAGGGACATGAAAGAAGCAGAATTAATAGAGCTTTACTTAAGGTTCCATTATTATTCAAACCTACTTATTAAGCTCTTTCTCCATTTGGGAAAACTTTCCCTTTTCACTTATCACCCAGACTCCCTTGTGGTATTGAAAAGAAAATGAGTATTAGAACTAAAATTTTTAAGGGGAAGTTAGAAAATAAAGTTAATATCCTTAATTATTTGCATAGTGAGACCTATTAACTCTAGGAGTAAAGAATGACTGGCAAAGCAGTGGTGCTCCAGGAGTAGGTTCTGGAAAACTCCAACACCTCCCAGACTAAAAGAAGTTTGACTCTGGGGTGCAGTCCACAGTTTAATTCATTTGGAAATATCCAGACAATTCTGCTTTTATCTCATGCAGCCTATGTATAAGGAAGCAAAATGGCAAATTTTGGTCAGAAGAGAAATAAAGAAATCGACTGGAGTGTGGTAGTTAAGAATATATTATCTCAAGAGTTAAAATGGATGAGTAGCAAGGACTAGGAATCTGATTTTCCACATAAATAGCATCTGTCTGATGTAATTACTTCGGAGCTATAGACTGTTAAAAGCTTGCAAAATCTACAGGATGTCCTGGATAGTTAAACACCCTTCATTTTGGTCAATTTCAGATCTTGGGGCAGCAGAGCAGTAGCAGACACCTCTCCTGTAGCCCACGGCCACATTGCAGGCCGAATTCACATATTCCTGGAGCAGTTTAACAGCAGCTTGCAGGAGTCAGGGTGAGCAATAAGGATTCTGTCCTCCAAATATTGGGGATCTGTTTTCTGATTGCTGATGGCTGCCACCTGATTGTGGAGGTAAAACACAGAGAAAGGCAGAAATTATTACAAACCTTTCCTCCTGCTGAAGTGACTTCCAGGGATTTCAAGACTCAGTGTCTGTTTTTCAGTTTAACTTAATTTATTTTTCTCTTTCATTTTTCTCTTTGTCGTTTTTTTCGGAGTCAGGCAATTACGGATTAGGACATTCAAAAGCAATTGCATATATAAAGGAGAATTTAAAAAGTCATTGCACATGCCCAGGGAAATGTGAAGATTCAGAAAAGACCTAAGACCTTAAGTTTCCATCTCAGGCTTATTGTTGGTCAAGAGAAACCCTACAATAAAAAAACATGTAAACCAAACAAACAAGCAGAAAAGAAACAAGACCCCCCCACCCCCCACCAGCATCCTGGGAAAGGAAAAATCTCTAATCTCCAGTTAACAAATCATTCAAATGTACATTTTTAAATAACAACCACAACTACTGCCACAACAAAAGCAGAAAACAAATAAAGAAATATTAACTGTGGCATATTCAAAGAAAATTAAATCAACAGAAACTTTCTCTGAAAAATACCAGATAGCAGACATAAGAGGCAATAGCTTCACACTCAATAGGGTGATTAGTATAAAAAATAAACAAAAGGCAGGGGAGGGAACTGGGAGGGGGGTTCAGGATGGGGAACACGTGTTCACCCATGGTGGATTAATGTTGATGTATGGCAAAACCAATACAATATTGTAAAGTAAAATAATAATAATAATTAAAAAAATAAAAAAGATAACTTAAAAAAAATGAAAAACTGTCAGATAGTAACAAGTGTTGGCGAAGAGGAGAATTTGGCATTCCTGTACGCTACTAGTAGTAATATAAAATGGTGCAACTGCTGTGGAAAATACTATGGAAGTTCCTCCAAAAATTTAAAATAATGAATTACTATATGCTGCAACAATTTCACTTCTGAGTATATACTCAAAAGAATTGAAAGCAAGAACTTGAAAAGATATCTGTACTCTCATGTTCATAGCAGGTCTATCAATACAACCAAAAGATGGGGGCAAAAAGGAACTCATCAGGAAATGAACAGATGCACAAATTGTAGCGTATACATACAATGGAATTTTACAAGCACAGCCTTAAAGAAGAAAAAAATCAGATAGTGAATGAAAGTCTCTCAGTCATGTCCAACTCTTTGCAACCCCATGGACTGTAGCCTGCCAGGCCCCTCTGTCCATGAAATTCTCCAGGCAAGAATACTGGAGTGCGTAGCTGTTCCCTTCTCCAGGGGATCTTCCCAACCCAGGGATGGAACCCAGGTCTCCTGAATTACAGGAAGATTCTTTACCATCTGAGCCACCAGGGAAGCCCAAATCATATCAGATCAGATCAGATCAGTCACTCAGTCGTGTCCGACTCTTTGCGACCCCATGAACCACAGCACGCCAGGCCTCCCTGTCCAGCACCAGCTCCCGGAGGTCACTCAGACTCACACCCATCAAGTCAGTGATGCCATCCAGCCATCTCATCCTCTGTCGTCCCCTTCTCCTCCTGCCCTCAATCCCTCCCAGCATCAGAGTCTTCTCAAATGAGTCAACTCTTCGCATGAGGTGGCCAAAATACTGGAGTTTCAGCTTTAGCATCATTCCTTCCAAAGAAATTCCAGGATTGATCTCCTTCAGAATGGACTGGTTGGATCTTCTTGCAGTCCAAGGGACTCTCAAGAGTCTTCTCCAACACCACAGTTCAAAAGCATCAATTCTTCGGCGCTCAGCCTTCTTCACAGTCCAGCTCTCACATCCATACATGACCACAGGAAAGACCATAGCCTTGACTAGGCGAACCTTTGTTGGTAAAGTAATGTCTCTGCTTTTGAATATGCTATCTAGGTTGGTCATAACTTTCCTTCCAAGGAGTAAGCGTCTTTTAATTTCATGGCTACAGTCACCATCTGCAGTGATTTTGGAGCCCAGAAAAATAAAGTCTGACACTGTTTCCACTGTTTCCCCATCTATTTCCCATGTAGTGATGGGACCAGATGCCATGATCTTCGTTTTCTGAATGTTGAGCTTTAAGCCAACCTTTTCACTCTCCACTTTCACTTTCATCAAGAGGCTTTTTAGCCCCTCTTCACTTTCTGCCACAAGAGTGGTGTCATCTGCATATCTGAGGTTATTGATATTTCTCCCAGCAATCTTGATTCCAGCTTGTGTTTCTTCCAGTCCAGCATTTCTCATGATGTACTCTGCATATAAGTTAAATAAACATGGTGACAATATGCAGCCTTGACGTACTCCTTTTCCTATTTGGAAACAGTCTATTGTTCCATGACCAGTTCTAACTGTTGCTTCCTGACCTGCATACAGATTTCTCAAGAGGCAGATCAGGTGGACTGGTATTCCCATCTCTTTAAGAATTTTCCACAGTTTATTGTGATCTACACAGTCAAAGGCTTTGGCATAGTCAATAAAGCAGAAATAGATGTTTTTCTGGAACTCTCTTGCTTTTTCCATGATCCAGTGGATGTTGGCAATTTGATCTCTGGTTCCTCTGCCTTTTCTAAAACCAGCTTGAACATCAGGAAGTTCACGGTTCACATATTGCTGAAGCCTGGCTTGGAGAATTTTGAGCATTACTTTACCAGCGTGTGAGATGAGTGCAATTGTGCGGTAGTTTGAGCACTCTTTGGCATTGCCTTTCTTTGGGATTGGGATGAAAACTGACCTTTTCCAATCCTGTGGCCACTGCTGTGTTTTCCAGATTTGCTGGCATATTGAGTGCAGCACTTTCACAGCATCATCTTTCAGGATTTGGAATAGCTCCACTGGAATTCCATCACCTCCACTAGCTTTGTTCGTAGTGATGCTTTCTAAGGCCCATTTGACTTCACATTCCAAGATGTCTGGCTCTAGGTCAGTGATCACACCATCATGATTATCTGGGTCGTTAAGCTCTTTTTTGTATAGTTCTTCTATGTATTCTTGCCACCTCTTCTTAATATCTTTTGCTTCTGTTAGGTCCATACCATTTCTGTCCTTTATCGAGCCCATCTTTGCATGAAATGTTCCTTTGGTATCTCTTATTTTCTTGAAGAGATCCCTAGTCTTTCCCATTCTGTTGTTTTCCTCTATTTCTTTGCATTGATCACTGAAGAAGGCTTTCTTATCTCTTCTTGCTATTCTTTGGAACTCTGCATTTAGATGTTTATATCTTTCCTTTTCTCCTTTGCTTTTCGCTTCTCTTCTTTTCACAGCTATTTGTAAGGCCTCCTCAGACAGCCATTTTGCTTTTTTGCATTTCTTTTCCATGGGGATGGTCTTGATCCCTGTCTCCTGTACAATGTCACGAACCTCATTCCATAGTTCATTAGGCACTCTATCTATCAGATCTAGGCCCTTAAATCTATTTCTCACTTCCACTGTATAATCATAAGGGATTTGATTGAGGTCATACCTGAATGGTCTAGTGGTTTTCCCTACTTTCTTCAATTTCAGTCTGAATTTGGCAATAAGGAGTTCATGGTCTGAGCTACAGTCAGCTCCTGGTCTTGTTTTTGCTGATTGTATAGAGCTTCTCCATCTTTGGCTGCAAAGAATATAATCGATCTGATTTTGGTGTTGACCATCTGGTGATGTCCATGTATAGAGTCTTCTCTTGTGTTGTTGGAAGAGGGTATTTGCTATAACCAGTGCATTTTCTTGGCAAAACTCTGTTAGTCTTTGCCCTGCTTCATTCCGTGTTCCAAGGCCAAATTTGCCTGTTACTCCAGGTGTTTCTTGACTTCCTACTTTTGCATTCCAGTCCCCTATAATGAAAAGGACATCTTTTTTGGGTGTTAGTTCTAAAAGGTCTTGTAGGTCTTCATAGAACCGTTCAACTTCAGCTTCTTTGGCGTTACTGGTTGGGGCATAGATTTGGATTACTGTGACATTGAATGGTTTACCTTGGAAATGAACAGCGATCATTCTGTCATTTTTGAGATTGCATCCAAGTACTGCATTTCGGACTCTTTTGTTGACCATGATGGCCACTCCATTTCTTCTGAGGGATTCCTGTCCACAGTAGTAGTTATAATGGTCCTTACATGCTACTAACTGGATGAACTTTGTAAAAAAATATACTAAACCAGTGGCAAAAGGACAAATACTGTATTATGACACTCACATTAAGTACCTAGAGTAATCAAATTCATAGAAACTGAAAGAAAAATGAAGATAGTCATGGGAACGTGTGGAGTTATAGTTTAATGGTTAGAGTTTCAAATTTTCAAAATGAAAGCAGCTTTGGAAGTGGACGGTGATCCTGGCTGCCCAACAGTGAAAATGCTCTTAAATTTATTGGATTGTTAAAATGGTAAATTTTATATTATTTTTTTATCATAATTAGAAAGTTAGAACATATTTTCTAGAGCCAGAGAGCCTGGGTGTGACCTTGATTCTCTCACTCACCAACTGGGTGACCATAATCACATTACTTCCCTTCTGCCCTCTTATTTGCTTATTTGTCAAATGAAGGAAATAATATTCCTTGATTTATAAATTATTGTGTGGATGAATTGAGGTAAAATATGCAAAGCACTTAGAAGTTCACCCATTAAAATGCTCTAAAAGAACTAGAAAGTAATTTGTCAAGAAAATTATATAAAAAGAAACATTTTTTTATTTATTTAAGTAAGGATTGCTTCGGGAAGGAATGCACCCCACCCCAGTACTTTTGCCTGGAAACCTGCTGGTAGGCTAGTTGGGGTCTAGAGTCGGAACAAGGATTTCACTTTCAGCGGAGGGCAACTCCAGTGCGCCGGAGACCAGGGACGGGGGGGAGGGGCGCAAGAGCGGACCGACGGGCAGCAGCAGCAGCAGCAGCAAGGTCATTCTTATGGTGAATATTAAAGACATATTACACTCATAAAACTAATAATTTAGACCCTTTTTTTTTTCAGAAATAAGGTTTATCTAATACCTTGTATGTGTTAAATTGGATGTGATGTTAGTTCACCCATTCCAGTTATTCTCACGACTCTGTAATTCAATTTGTTTCTTAATGTAATACTATTTTCTTAGAACAGGCCATTATGGAAAATAAAAATGTTTTCCCACATTCCCAACCTCTTTGGCCATCCATGGAACAATGTTCTCCAAGCTGTAGAGCTCAATCTTTTTCAGTGGGACAATAGTTATTTTTTAATGGTAGAATATCATTAATAAGCTTATATCTTCATTACTGTAATTGTTAGGTTTGGGGAGATCTTGTAAGTGAAATCTCAGTCTATTGGGATGTGATTTAAAAGATGTATAGGTTATCAGAATGGGTTTATACATCGTGAAGTGAAAGTGAACTCGTTCAGTCTTGTCTGACTCTTTGTGAGCCCATTGACTGTAGCCTAGGAGGTTCCTCCATCCATGGAATTTTCCAGGCAAGAGTATTGGAGTGGGTTGCCAATTCCTTCTCCAGGGGATCTTCCCGACCTAGAGATTGAACCTGGGTCTCCTGCATTGCAAGCACACACTCTTACCGTCTGAGCCACCAGGGAAGCTCCTAGAGAAGTTCTAAATTCAGTCTGGGTCTATAAGTTCTTTGATCTAGGAGCCTCATTTTGTAATGTCTTTAGTACAGTGAATAATACTTAGTATAAACATGGCTTTAAGATTTATAAGAAACTATAAATTTGGAAAACTCAGCAGTGGCCACAAGATTGGAAAAGGTCAGTTTTCATCCCAATCCCAAAGAAAGGCAATGCCAAAGAATGCTCAAACTACCGAACAATTGCACTCATCTCACACACTAGTAAAGTAATGCTCAAAATTCTCCAAGCCAGGCTTCAGCAATATGTGAACCGTGAACTTCCTGATGTTCAAGCTGGTTTTAGAAAAGGCAGAGGAACCAGAGATCAAATTGCCAACATCCAATGGATCATGGAAAAAGCAAGAGAGTTCCAGAAAAACATCTATTTCTGCTTTATTGACTATGCCAAAGCCTTTGACTGTGTAGATCACAATAAACTGTGGAAAATTCTGAGAGAGATGGGAATACCAGACCACCTGATCTGCCTCTTGAGAAATCTGTATGCAGGTCAGGAAGCAACAGTTAGAACTGGTCATGGAACAACAGACTGGTTTCAAATAGGAAAAGGAGTACGTCAAGGCTGCATATTGTCACCATGTTTATTTAACTTATATGCAGAGTACATCATGAGAAATGCTGGACTGGAAGAAACACAAGTTGGAATCAAGATTGCCGGGAGAAATATCAATAACCTCAGATATGCAGATGACACCACCCTTATGGCAGAAAGTGAAGAGGGGCTAAAAAGCCTCTTGATGAGAGTGAAAGTGGAGAGTGAAAAGGTTGACTTAAAGCTCAACATTCAGAAAACGAAGATCATGGCATCTGGTCCCATCACTACATGGGAAATAGATGGGGAAACAGTGGAAACAGTGTCAGACTTTATTTTTCTGGGCTCCAAAATCACTGCAGATGGTGACTGCAGCCATGAAATTAAAAGACGCTTACTCCTTGGAAGGAAAGTTATGACCAACCTAGATAGCATATTCAAAAGCAGAGACATTACTTTACCAACAAAGGTTCGCCTAGTCAAGGCTATAGTCTTTCATGTGGTCATGTATGGATGTGAGAGCTGGACTGTGAAGAAGGCTGAGCGCCGAAGAATTGATGCTTTTGAACTGTGGTGTTGGAGAAGACTCTTGAGAGTCCCTTGGACTGCAAGAAGATCCAACCAGTCCATTCTGAAGGAGATCAATCCTGGAATTTCTTTGGAAGGAATGATGCTAAAGCTGAAACTCCAGTACTTTGGCCACCTCATGTGAAGAGTTAACTCATTGGAGAAGACTCTGATGCTGGGAGGGATTGAGGGCAGGAGGAGAAGGGGACGACAGTGGATGAGATGGCTGGATGGCATCACTGACTTGATGGATGTGAGTCTGAGTGACCTCCGGGAGCTGGTGATGGACAGGGAGGCCTGGCGTGCTGCGGTTCACGGGGTCGCACAGGAGTCAGACACGACTGAGTGACTGATCTGATCTGATCTGATAAATGTACATAAGTCTCTGCAGTAGACTACATTATAACCACTATTCATAAATAACCCCTAATTATCTCTGAAGGAAGATTATGTCTTCCAAATCTGATGACATCAGACTTAGTCACATGTCTTGACTTGCTTTCAGTGTATGCGAGTGAAATGTGTTTCATTTGGGGGCAAATGCCTTACAAGCCAGCATATAGTTCTCCACGTGCCACAAGAAATGGCAATATTCTAGATAGAATCTACTTCATCATCTTAGGTTCTGGGTGAAGACAACATGTAGCAGAACCACAGCCAACTTAGAATGAGAATGTATGCTTAGTGTGAGCAAAAATTAAAGTGCTGATGATTTTATAAAACAAATAAGTGGAATAAAATAGTAAATAATAGAAAACATTAGGCTGCATAATGCTAACGGTGAGTATTATTCTATGATGCTTTTGTTCATGCTACAGTTTTGTGTGTGTGTGTGTGTGTCTGTACCAAGATGTGATTAAAAATTTATTTATAGTGTGTCAATGAAAAATAATTTTGAAAAACAAGATGGGGATTTAGAGGTCAAGAGGAATCATTTCTATTTATAATGCTACTTAGAAAACAAAGTGTGATTGATTCACATAATAATGCTTGTTATTGTTCAATTACTGTCATGTCTGACTCTTTGCAACCCCAAGAACTACAGCATTCCAGACTTCCCTGTCCTTTCCTATCTCCCAGAATTTGCTCAGACTCATGTCCATTGAGTCAGTGATGCCATCCAAACATCTCATCTTCTGTCACCCCCTTCTCTTGTTGCCCTCAATGTTTCCCAGCATCAGTGTCTTTTCTAATGAATTGGCTCTTCACATCAAGTGGCCAAAGTATTGGAGTATCAGCTTCAGCATCAATACTTCCAATGAATATTCAAGGTTGACTTCCTTTAGGGTTGAATGGTTTGATTCACATAATACAATGTACGAAAGAGTTCATGTATTCAGGCAAAGTGTAATTTTTAACTGTTAGGTCATTGCCTCAATAATTCAGTTTTAACTCAGCATGTTACAAATAGATTTCTCCACCCTTCAAAAAGGATTAAACTAGATGTATTTGATCACTTGGCCTCAATTATCACATATAGTTCTGGGAAGTTTTATTCCCAGGAGTGGAGACACTGCACATTTCATTCAGTGGAAATGTTTTAGGATGACCTTGGGTGACCTTCTGCTCTGTCCATGCAGAAGGAGTGTCTGTATGGAAATAAGAAGGTTCAGACTGACTTATGAAGTCCTAGCTCTCTCTCAGGCCCTGGGATTCTGCAGGTATGCAAGCTTCTGGCCTTGGGCAGCAGGCATGGGAGGGCTTGTGCTTTCACTGACCTGTTCCTGCTGCTTTACATTATTGACATTGACACTTAGTTGGGTTTCACATCTTGATGCCACGCTATTTGCAGCCACTTGGCAGCAAATGTCACCTCCTGTGCATCCATTTTCCACTTCTTAGCTATTTAGGACATGATTAAATTGTAGGAAGCTCAGGGGAGAGAATTTAAGGAAAGCATTCCATATGAGGCTGACATGGCAGAAATACTAAGGGACTGAGAATCAAGAGAGAGTGGCTGCTGATCTGACCAAACAACTGCCAAGTCCCACTCCCTGTGCCTAACATGCTGAGCAAGGCACTGCAGGGCATTGCACCAAAAGCAGCACTTCTTGGAGCTGAGCTGTAGGTCTCCATGTGGATAACCCAATTTGTCCCCGTGACCCAGTTCCCTCTCTACAAGCAGGTCTGACCACCTACATTTGGAAATGCAAGCAAAACACTGCTCTGCTTAGAGAAAAACACAGAGGCAGAATCTAGTGTTTCAAATCTAGTCTTATCCTGGCATTTAAGATACAGGGAAAGATGTACTTCTAGGCAGCAAATATACTGAAGGTCTATTATGCATCAAATCTTGTTTAATCACAGTGGATGCAAAGATATATAGATACTACATCTGCCTGTGTGCATAAGCTCATATTCCAGTTGGGGAGTTGGGCATAGAAATTGATAATTTTACCACTAGATGGCAAGAACTAAGATATTCATGTGTATAAAGTGCTGTTGAAAAGTATATAACTGAAATCTGAACTTTCTCTAGTGAAGAAAATCTCATCATTCTCCTATTATATGTAGTCAATATTTATCTCCCTCTGCTTTTTGAAAGCAAAATGAAAAAAGTTACCGAATAAAATACTTGAGAATTACAAGCAATATAATTGCTCTAATACTAGTAAGCTAGCACCAACAAAAGTACTAATAAATATAAATCATTATTTGTGAAATACAATGTTTTTCTTAAAAAAAATGTTTCTTGAAGTATCCACTTGCATTTTCTGCACTATTTGCATTTTCATGGTGTTTTCTGTTTTGCTTTGTTTTAGGCCATGCCATGAAACATCCCCACTTCATGGATCTCTGCCTTGTTATGGTGATGGGGCTTGTGTAACTCAATGAAGCTATGAGCCATGCTGTACAGGGCCACCCAAGACTGACGGGTCATAGCAAAGAGTTCTGACAAAATGTGATCCACTGGAGGAAGGAATGGCAAAACACCCTGTATACTTGCTGTGAGAACCTCATGAATTGTATAAAATGCCAAAAAAAGATATGACACCAAAAGATGAGTCCCCCCCAGGTCTGAAGATGTCCAGTATGTTCCTGGGAAAGAGAGGAGGAGAATTACCAATAGCCCCTGAGTGAATGAAACGGCTAGGCCAAAGTGGATACAGTTCTCAGTTGTGGATGTGTCTGGTGTTGAAAGTAAAATCAGATGCTGCAAAGAACAGTATTGCATAGGAATCTGGAATGTTAGGTCCATGAATCAAAGAAAACTGGATGTGGTCAAACAGGATATGGTAAGAATAAACATCAGCATCTTAGGAATTAGCCAAATAAAATGGATGGGAATGGGGAATTTAGTTCAGATGACCATTATATCTACTGCTGTGGGCAAGAATCCCATAGAAGAAATCTAGTAACCCTCATAATCAACAAAAGAGCCTGAAATGGAATACTTGGATGCAGCTTCAAAAATGACAGTGATTTCGGTTCATTTCCAAGGCAAGACATTTACATCACAGTAGTCCAAGTCTATGCCCTTACCACCCTTGCTGGAGAAGCTGAAGTTGATCAATTCTGTGAAGACCTAGAAGACCTCCTAGAACTAACACCTAGAAAAGATGTTCTACTCATTATTGGGGATTGGAATTGCAAAAGTAGGAAGTCAAGATATACCTGGAGAAACAAGCAAGTTTGCCCTTGGAGAACAATATGAAGACAAAGACTAACTGAACTCTGCCAAGAGCCATAGGAAATATCCCTTTTCAACAATACAAGAGACGACTTTACACATGATCATCACCAAAAGGTTGATATTGATATCAAATTGATTGCATTGTTTGTAGCCAAAGATGGAGAAACTGTATACAGTCAGCAAAAACAAGATCCTGAGCTGACTGTGACTCAAATCATCAGTTTCTCATAGCAAAATTCAGGATTAAACTAAAGAAGACCAGGAAGAAGAGTAGGCAAGTCAAGTAAAACTTAAATCCTGTATGAATTAGCAGTAGAGGTTAACAAATAGATTCAGATGACTAGATCTAGTTAACAATGTCCCTGAAGAACTATGGACAGAGGTCCATAATATCGTACAGGAGGCTGACTGGACCTGGGCTTTTGTTTGCTGGAAGATTTCTGATTACAGTTTCAATTTCTGTGCTTGTGATGGGTCTGTTAAGATTTTCTATTTCTTCCTGATCCAGTTTTGGAAAGTTGTACTTTTCTAAGAATTTGTCCATTTCTTCCACTTTGTCCATTTTATTGCCATATAATTGCTGATAGTAGTCTCTTATGATCCTTTGTATTTCTGTGTTGTCTGTTGTGATCTCTCCATTTTCATTTCTAATTTTATTGATTTGATTTTTCTCCCTTTGTTTCTTGATGAGTCTGGCTAATGGTCTGTCAATTTTATTTAACCTTTCAAAGAACCAGCTTTTGGCTTTGTTGATTTTTGCTATGGTCTCTTTTGTTTTTTTTTTTGCATTTATTTCTGCCCCAGTTTTTAAGATTTCTTTCCTTCTACTAACCTTGGGGTGCTTCATTTCTTCCTTTTCTAGTTGCTTTAGGTGTAGAGTTAGGTTATTTATTTGGCTTTTTTCTTGTTTCTTGAGGTATGCCTGTATTGCTATGAACTTTCCCCTGAGGACTGCTTTTACAGTGTCCCACAGGTTTTGGGTTGTTGTGTTTTCATTTTCATTCATTTCTATGGAACTGGAACCTATTATACAGAGTTAAGTAAGCCAGAAAGAAAAACACCAATACAGTATACTAACGCATATATATGGAATTTAGAAAGATGGTAACAATAACCCTGTTTACGAGACAGCAAAAGAGACACTGATGTATAGAACAGACTTTTGGACTCTGGGAATGGGAGAGGGTGGGATGATTTGGGAGAATAGCATTGAAATATGTATAATATCATATCTGAAACAAGTTGCCAGTCCAGGTATGATGCCTGATAACGCATGCCTGAGGCTGGTGCACTGGGATGACCCAGAGGGATGGTATGGGGAGGGAGGAGGGAGGAGGGTTCAGGATGGGGAACACATGTATACTTGTGGCGGATCCATCTTGATGTATGGCAAAAGCAATACAATAGTGTAAAGTTAAGTAAAATAAACTTTAATAAAAAATATTGTACAGGAGGTGATGAATAAAACCATCCTAATGAAAAATAAAAGCAAGAAGGTTAAGTGATAATCTGATGAGTCTTTAAGAATAGCAGAAGAACAGAGAGAATTGAAAAGTAAGGGAGAGAGGGAAATGTACATCCAATTACATTCAGAGTTTCAAAGAAAGGCTATAAAAGACAAGAAGGACTTCTTAATGAACAGTGTTTAATAATAGAAGAAAACAACAAAAGGAGAAAGACTAGAGATCTCTTCAGGAAAATTGAAACATCAAGAAATCATTCACCCAAAGATGGGCACAATAAAGGATAAAAATTGTAGACCTAGTAGATGCTGAAGAAATCAATAAGAGATGGAAAGAACACATGGAAGGAACATGAAGAATACATGTTCTTCATGGAAGAACTGTACTAAAAAAAAAATCTTAATGAACTGGATTACTACAACGGTGTGGTTAGTCACCCAGAGTCAGACATTCTAAAGTGCAAAGTCAAGTGGGCCTTAAGCCCTGCTTTTAATAAAGCTAGTTGGTGTGATAAAATTCTAGCAAAACTATTCAAATCCCTAAAGGAGGATGTCATCAAGGTTTTACATTCATTATTTCACAAAATTTGGAAGACCTAGCAGTGGCCACAGGATTGGAAAAGGTCAATCTTCATCCCAATTCCCAAGAAGGGTAGTACCAAAGAATGTATTAACCTTCGAACAGTTACACTCATCTCCCATGCTAGTAAGGTCATGCTTAAAATCTTGCATGCTAGGCTTCAGCACTATGTGAACCAAAACTTCCAGATGTCCAAGCTGGGTTTAGAAAAGGAAAAGGAACTAGAGATCAAATTGCCAATATTCATTGGATTATAGAGAAACAAGGGAATTTCATAAAACAAAAACAAAAACAAACATCTATCTCTGCTTCATCAGCTATGCTAAAGCCTTTGACTGTGTGGATCATGACAAACTGTAAAAAGCTCTTAGAAAAATGGGAATGCCAGATCATTTTACATGTCTCCTGAGAAACCTGCAGGCAGGTCAAGAAGCAACAGTTAAAACCCTGTATGGAACAACTGATTGATTCAAGATCAATAAAGGAGTATGACAGGGCTATCTGCTGTCATCCTATTTGCTTAACCTGTATGCTGAGCACATCATGAGAAATTTTGGTCTGGATGAGTTATGAGCTGGAATCAAGATAGGTGAGAGAAACATCAACAACCTCAGATATACGGAGGATACCACTCTAATGGCAGAAAGTAAAGAGGAACTAAATAGCTTCTTGATGAGGGTCAAGGAGGAGAGTGAAAGAGTGGGCTTAAGACTAAATATTAAAAATAAATAAATAAAACTAAGATCATGACATCTGGCCCAAACACTGCATGACAAATACAAGGGGAAAAGGTGGAAGTAGTGACAGATTTCCTCTTCTTGGGCTCCAAAATCACTGCAGATGGTGGCTACAGCCATCAAATCAGAAGATGATCATTTCTTGGCAGGAAAGTGATGACAAACCTAGACAATGTTTTGAAAAGTGGAGATATTACTCTGCCGACAAAGGTCCATATAGTCAAGGCTATTGTCTTTCCAGTAGTCATGTATGGTTGTGAGCACAGGGCACCTGGTATGCTGCCATCCATAGGGTTGCAAAGAGTCAGACATGAAAAAAAAAAAAAAAAAAAGAGTCAGACGTGACTGGAGGACTGAACAACAAGATTGCAATATCCAGAATTTTAGTTCCCTGACCAGGGATTGAACCCATGCCCCGCTGCACTGGGAATGTAGAGTCTTAACCACTGGACCAGACTTCCAGGGAAGTCCCACAGTGTTTTGCTTTTGATATAGTTCATTATATATGCAACTGACATTATTATTCTCCTCAAATATATATTTATTGAGTGAAATAATTTGTACATAGTTCTCTACAACTAAAATATGTTTCAGAAACATAAGCAAATTGTGTTAAAAATCTGTGTCTAATCTCAGACTCAGAAGAACAGAATGTTCAAAGATTATGTAGAGAAAAGCTCTACATATATATTTAACTAGTATAAACGTAACCTCCTAGAGGGCAAGGATTGTTGTCTGTCTCCTTTTGTGATGCAAGTTAGCACAAAGGGTATGTTGCTGCTCAATAAATTGTGAGTAAATAAACAGCCTGTAATGACTAGTCATATAACAGTATTATTTAAAATAAATTAATATGCACAATTTTACTTCATCCACAGACAAAGTTTTATTGCCTGAAATGATGACATTGCTATGCTATGCTATGCTAATTCACTTCAGTTGTGTCCGACTCTGTGTGACCCCACAGACGGCAGCCCACCAGGCTTCCCCATCCCTGGGATTCTCCAGGCAAAAATACTAGAGTGGGTTGCCATTTCCTTCTCCAATGCATGAAAGTGAAAAGAGAAAGTGAAGTCGCTCAGTCATGTCTGACTCTTAGCGACCCCATGGACTGCAGCCTACCGGGCTCCTCCATCTGTGGGATTTTCCAGGCAAGAGTACTAGAGTGGGGTGCCATTGCCTCCTCCAATGATGACATTAAGTCATATAAATTTCAGGTACAAAATATATGTGTGCATTCCATGCAGCATTGGAACACTGTTTTAACTGAAGTTTCTGTCATATTGTTATACGTTCCCTTATTCACATTCTTATCATCATTAATTACATTTCCTTCTTACCCACCCCACTGCAACCACCTAATGTGTATCATAGTTAATGTCCTTCAAGTAAGAAAACCAAATGGGGGTGGCGGGGAAGAATTCAGGAAATATTATTCTTATAGGCCTTATGAGAAAAGTGGGGAACATTTAGCTAAATGTATATTTCCAGGAAAAGTAAATGTCGAACGAGTGACAGAATGCAATATGCATCCCACATAAAAAAGAGGAAATGACACAACCATCAAAAAATGAGAAACAAAAGGAAAGAGATTTTGTTAGGTCAAGTGATATAGTTAATTTCCATATCTTTAATAATTGAGAATCAAACATCAATTAAAGTTAGTAAATGCAGCATATTGTGACAGAGATTAGGTCAAAGAAATATGATTTCATTAAGTGTAATTAGAGAGTATATCTGCTTTTTACCTGCTCTTAGAAAATATATAAGGAATGATCAGGGCTTCCCTGGTGGCTCAGTGGTAAAG
This sequence comes from Tragelaphus eurycerus, assembly GCA_935064755.1. NCBI lineage: Eukaryota > Metazoa > Chordata > Mammalia > Artiodactyla > Bovidae > Tragelaphus > Tragelaphus eurycerus. Next base: position 17,720,007 of record CAKXYN010000041.1, read on the forward strand.
AATCCACCTGCCAATGCAGGAGAGACAGGTTTGATTCCTGATCGGAGAGCTGACATGCCTCCAAGCAACTAAGCCCGTGGACAGTAACTATTGAGCCTATGTCCTAGAACATGGGGAACTGCAGCTACTGAGCCCATGTGCTGCTGCTACTGAAGCCTGTGAGCTCTAGAGCCTGTACTCCACAAAAAGAGAAGCCACTGTAATGAGAAACCCTTGCACCACAACTAGAGAAAAGCCCGCACAGCAGTGAAGACTCAGCACAGCCCAAAATAAATAACTAAATAAATAAAATTATAACAAAAAGGACCAAATATAAAAGCCACACTGATAATTTACTATTAGTAAATTCCAAGTGAACAAAAATAAATAATAAATCTAATATTCTATTAAATAAAAATAGAAATTGCATTTATAAAAGGAAAAATCCTCCTAGTTAGAGATCTTAGTTAGAGGTCTAAGAAACCTAGTTAGAGATCTAAGAGACCTAGTTAGAGATCTAAGAAACTGCTGATGCAGAGGGAAGGTCAAATGAATTTTATAAGATTTGTAAAAAAGAATGACAAAGAAAACAGTATGTATCAGAATCTCTGGGATACATGTAAAACAGTATTTATGGGAGCATTCCATAATATTAAATTGTATTAAATATATTCATGCAGATATAAATTAAGCATATAATTGTAAAATATTAAAATAAAGCCAAAATCAACTGAAAGAATGAATAAGATATAAATTTAATAAGTTAGAAAAACAGTAAAACAAATTTTAAAAATCTACTTTTTTGAAAGTCGGCACAATAGTCGAACCACTAGGTGCTAGGTTATGCAATCAAAGGAAAACTAAGATAAATTACAGATACATAATGTAATAAGTAAAAAATGGAAAAGGTCAGAGAAATTGACTAAATTTTGAAAACTCATAAAAACTACTTTGCACAATTCTTTGAAAAGATATCTTGAATGAAATGGAAATTTTCCAAGGGAAATGCAATTTATTAAAGCACTCTATACTTTATTAAAACAGATTAGACAGTGTATGTTTCCATAGTAGAATAGGAAAAGTTGCAAATGAGCTAAAACTCTCCTTTCCAAAGTGCTTGGTTCCAGGGTTACTGAGGGGGCACTTCTATTGAATGTTTAAAGATCAGATTCTAATATTTAAATTCTCCCAGAGCATAAAAAGTAATAAAGATGTCTTTTTTAAATAAAACAATAAATGTTTATACTCAATAATCTCTGAAATAGTAATTTATGCTTTGCTAACAGCAAAATTCTCTAAGAAATTATAAAAGACCTTAGAATATGGGCAGGGGGAAATACATAAGATACAAATAAGCATCTGGAGTTTGTCTCTCTTTTTAGTACTTTTGATACTCTTAAGAGAATCACCCAGGACTTTCATGCCACCCTTATGGTGGCATGGAAAGATGGTTGAAAGAGCTACAGCTGATGTATCTTGATTCACATTTTTTTCCTGATGTTTCATATATCCAACGTTCTGTTAACATGATTATCTTTTCCTCCTTTATGCATATTTTCTATAAAAAAATAAAGTGGCTATTATGTTTCAGGTTATAGAATATGAATGTTCTTTTATAAGAATTCATAGACTGCTTATAGTCAGTATGACTTAGATATACACATACAAGAGTTATCAGATACATAAATATTTGATATTAGAAAATATTATGATAAAAATTATTTCAATGTCAATGTCTCTGTTCAATATAATCTGAAAATATAAAAAATGTTAAACTGTTGAAATCACAAATAAGTGTTATTTTTAACTTAAACTTTATAAACTAATGTCTTGCTTAAATTAGTAATTTAATATATTCTCATTACATAATATAAAGGGCTGTTGCCGTTAATCACTTCAGTCGTGTCTGACTCTGTGTGACCTCATAGATGCCAGCCCACCAGGCTCTCCTGTTCCTGGGATTCTCCAGGCAAGAACACTGGAGTGGGTTGCCATTTCCTTCTCCAATGCATGAAAGTGAAAAGTGAAAGTGAAGTCATCCAGTCGTGTCCGAATCTTCACGACCCCATGGACTGCAGCCTACCAGGCTCCTCCGTCCATGGGATTTTCCAGGCGAGAGTACTGGAGTAGGTTGCAATATAAAGGGCATCTTTAGTAAATATAAGAGAAAACTAATAATTTGTAAAAATCCTTTATCTACAAGAGATAATAGCATTAACTTGTATATATTCTATTTATTCATGAGTATTTGCATCCAATCATGAAGCATTTATTGAATGTCTGATGCATTGGAGGCCTTACAAATAGCTGTGAAAAGAATAGAAGTGAAAAAACAGGAGAAAAAGAATGATATACCTATGTGAATGCAGAGTTCCAAAGAATAGCAAGAAGCGATAAGAAAGCCTTCTTCAGTGATCAGTGCAAAGAAATAGAGGAAAAAAATAGAACAGGAAAGACTACCAATCTCTTCAGGAAAATTAGAGATACCAAGGGAACATTTCATGAAAAGATGGGCTCAATAAAGGACAGAAATGGTATGGACCTAATAGAAGCAGAAGATATTAAGAAGAGGTGTATTATACACAGATTAACTGAATACACAGAGGAATACACAAAAGAACTATACAAAAAAGATATTCATGACCAAGATAATCACGATGGTGTGATCACTCACCTAGAGCCAGACATCCTGGAATGTGAAGTCAAGTGGGCCTTAGGAAGCATCACTACGAAAAAAGCTAGTGGAGGTGATGGAATTCCAGTTGAGCTATTTCAAATCCTGAAAGATGATGCTGTGAAAGTGCTGCACTCAATATGCCAGCACATTTGGAAAACTCAGCAGTGGCCACAGGACTGGAAAAGGTCAGTTTTCATTCCAATCCCAAAGAAAGGCAATGCCAAAGAATGCTCAAACTACCAAACAATTGCACTCATCTCACACACTAGCGAAATAATGCTCAAAATTCTCCAAGCCAGGTTTCAGCAATACCTGAACCATGAACCTCCAGATGTTCAACTGGTTTTAGAAAAGGCAGCAGAACCAGAGATCAAATTGCCAACATCTGCTAGATCATGGAAAAAGCAAGAGAGTTCCAGAAAAACATCTATTTCTGCTTTATTGACTATGCCAAAGCCTTTGACTGTGTGGATCACAATAAACTGTGGAAAATTCTTCAAGAGATGGGAATATCAGACCACCTGACTGCCTCTTAAGAAACCTATATGGAGGTCAGGAAGCTACAGTTAGAACTGGACATGGAACAACAGACTGGTTCCAAACAGGAAAAGGAGTATGTGAAGGCTGTATATTGTCACCCTGATTAACTTATATGCAGAATACATCATGAGAAACGCTGGGCTGGAAGAACCACAAGCTGGAATCAAGATTGCCAGGAGAAATCTCAGTAACCTCAGATATGCAGATGACACCACCTTTATGGCAGAAAGTGAAGAAGAACTAAAGAGCCTCTTGAAAGTGAAAGAGAAGAGTGAAAAAACTGTCTTAAAGCTCGACATTGAGAAAATGAAGATCATGGTATCTGGTCTCATCACTTCATGGCCAATAGATGGGGAAACAGCGGAAACAGTGGCTGACTTTATTTTTTAGGGCTCCAAAATCACTGCAGATGGTGACTGCAGCCATGAAATTAAAAGACGCTTACTCCTTGGAAGGAAAGTTATGATCAACCTAGACAGCATATTAAAAAACAGAGACATTACTTTGCCAAAAAAGGCTCATCTAGTCAAGGCTATGGTTTTTCCAGTGGTCTTGTATGGATGTGAGAGTTGGACTGTGAAGAAAGCTGAGCACCAAAGAATCCATGCTTATGAACTGTGGTGTTGGAGAAGACTCTTGAGAGTCCCTTGGACTGCAAGGAGGTCCAACCAGTTCATCCTAAAGGAAATCAATCCTGAGTGTTCATTGGAAGGGCTGATGGTGTAGATGAAACTCCAATACTTTGGCCACCTGATGCAAAGAACTGATTCATTGGAAAAGACCCTGATGCTGGGAAAGGTTGAAAGGAGGAGGAGAAGGGGATGAGATAGTTGAAGGCATCACTGACTCAATGGACATGAGTTTGAGTAACCTCTGGGAGTTGGTGATGGACAGGGAGGCCTGGTGTGCTGTGATCTGTGGAGTCACGAAGAGTTAATCATGACTGAGAGAATGAACTGAAGTGATACATTTTCAAGGCTACTAATATTCTATTACCTAAGACATTTATTCTAATGGAAAAAATAATTATTTTAGGAGTTTATAAAAAGCTTTTATAGCTAAGTTACTCAACAAAATCATCATGAAGTACTTGGTATTTTTGCTTGGCCGTACAAAGATAGAAGATACGAAGGATATTCCAGATCTTTTGCAAAAAAAGTTGATTTTAAAAAGTTTGAAGTGAATATGTCAGTTATCAGTGGATTGTCTAAGGGTGAGATATGAAAGGAATATTTAGAAGTAAGTTTTAACGATTGGCCAGCTCAGAATACTGAGAATTCAGAACACTGAACTAGAGCTTATTATTATTATTCTGTTATCCAAGAGCAATAGTTAAGGGAAATAATCCAAGTGTATTTCATTAAGAAAATTTGACAATGTGTGTGAAACTGCAATTGAAAATAATCCGGATGTAGGAACACATTTGAAATAAGAAACTCTTAAAATACATTCCTCCATAAAATCAATGGTAAAAATTGTCCCAGTCAATGTTTTAAAATTCAATTCCAAAATTAAGAATTCTAGAAGTTAGGCCAAGACTTGGAACAATCTGAGGAACATTTATTCTAGAAACAAACGGTCGTATCTAGGTAAGAACAGTACATTTTCTAGTATTTTAACCTGTGCTAGTCCCATCCCTTCTTTCTAACTCCATGATAGCCTTGATACCAGTAACCTTGCAAATATAACCTTTGCCTCTTCTAGAAGAGTTTAGCAATGATACTTAGAATTTAAAATCTGAAATTTCGCTTAGTAAATTGTAAAAATCAGCAGCCTAGCAGCCACTGTAAGGGGCAGCATGTGTTTGGGGAATCCTGGAAAGCCACATGCCCAGAAAACTGTCACTGTTTGATTTGTTCGGAAGGCCTATAAAAAGCTCCACTCTCTTTATTTGAGCTGATTCAGAGATTGCTTTGTACAAATAGTAAAACCTTATAGCATGTGTCAAAAATAATCAGTGAGAATCACTTAGTTTTATGGCTGTCTTCAGGAAGATTCTAGTTGGGACTAAAAAGCAGCAGATAAAAACCTTAAAAATACAAATTTGATAAATATATAAGCACAAAGAAACTTGCAAGGTTCTGGGATATTTTGGGGAACATAGACGATTATGCATATGATCAAGACTGTGGGCATGCCCAGGGAAGACCTGAGAAGGGCCTAACTTCTTGTGTCTTGCTGACCTTGAGGCTCAGTGCAAGTGAGTAGTGAAGGGAAAAGAGTTGGAAACCGCCTGCTGACGTGCACATATAGTGAGCCTCTCTACAAAGGCGGGGAGACTTATTGGTATTTAAAGAAGGTTCAAGGTATTTAAAGAAGTCTGTTCAATTATTAGCTGACTGCTAAAGTAACTAAGCAAGACTTCAATGTCCATACATGTGAAAAAATGCACACTTTATGAAATTAATTGAAGAAGTTATTATACAAACAAATGGCAACAACAGTGAATTCTGGTTTTGGGGAGGAGTTTCAGGGTTACCACATTATTTGAAAACCTAGTTTTCAGCACAAGATTATGAGGCAAGCAAAGAAATAGAAAATTAGTATGGCTTATGTACAGAAGAAGCACGAATCAAGAGAATTACACCCAAATGTTGGACTTATTCAGAATGAACTTCAAATCGACCACTACAAATACTGAATTGTAAAGGAAATCATTCTATATTTTAAATAATGTATGAGAACAATGTGTCACCAAATATCAATGTCACTGCATATCGCTTTTTAAATAACCAAATGGTAATTCAGGAATTGAAGATTATAAGTGAAATGAAAAAAAATCACTAGAGGAGCTCAACAACAGATTTTTTTTTTTTTTTATCAACAACAGATTTGAACTAAAAAGTGAAAAGCCGTGCACTAGGCAATGTGTCAGTTAAGATTACACAAGTATGAGAATTAGAAAGACAAAGAGTGAAACATCTTAAACAGACTCAGATTATATACTGTGATCTGATTGGATTTATCACAGGAATGCAAATTTGACTTAATATATGCAGGAAATCAATGCAATATAGCTTATTAATGAAATAAAGGATAAAATCAGGCAATCATCTGAATAGATTTAGAAAAATATCATTTGATGAAATACATTACTCTGATAAAATATTCAACAAATTGAAAGTAGGAGGAAATATCCTCATCTTGTTAGGTATATCAATGAAAAACTCACATGTAACATCATCTTTAATGGTAAGGACTGAATTCTTTTCCCCTTAGATAAAAAATAAGACAAATATGTATACTGTCACTATTTCTATTCAAGATTGCATGGGGAATTCAAGCTAGTAAAGAAAAAGAAATAGAGATTCAGGTTGGAAAATAAGAAGTAACATATTTCCCTATCTACAGATGATGAGTGGGAAATACTATAAGGAATCCATAAGAGAACTATTAGAACTAATAAATAATTCAGAAAGATAACAGTTCAAAGATAAAGTCAATTTTATTTCTACATACTAGCAATGGATAATTGGAAAATTAAATTAAGAAAATTATTCCATTTACAAAGCATCAAAAATAATATACTAAGGGATACATTTGATAAAAGCAGTACCAGACCTACACATTAAACACCACAAATAATCACTAAAAGCAATTAAATAATATCTAAATAAATGGAAAGACATTCAGGCCTGTGAATTAGAAGATTTAATATTGTTCCAGATTAAAACACTCTCCAAGTTGATCAAGGGTTCATGCAAACCCTATAAAAATTCCAGCTTCTATTTTTCTTTTCAGAAATTGAGAAGCTGTTCCCAAAATTGATATGGAAATAAAAGGAACTGAAAATAGCCAAAAAAATGAGAAATAAATGTTACAGACTGACATTTTCTGACTTCAAAATTTACCGAAAATCTGCAGTAATCAAGAGAATTTGTACTTACACAAAAATCTATGGTCCCTTGGACTGCAAGAAGATCCAACCAGTCCATCCTAAAGGAGATCAGTCTTGGGTGTTCATTTGAAGGACTGATACTGAAGCTGAAACTCCAATATTTTGGCCATCTCATGCGAAGAGTTGACTCATTGGAAAAGACCTTGATGCTAGGAGGGATTTGGGGCAGGAGGAAAAGAGGACGACAGAGGATGAGATGGTTGGATGGCATCACAGATTCAATGGACATGAGTTTGGGTGAACTCCAGGAGTTAGCGATGGACAGGGAGGCCTGGTGTGCAGGGATTCATGGGGTCGCAAAGAGTCAGACACGACTGAGTGACTGAACTGAACTGAAAAATCAATGGAATAGGAATGAGAATTCAGAAATAAACCCTTATATTTACAGTCAAGTGATTTTTTTGACAAAGGCGTCAAGACAACATAATTGGAAAAAGAAGAGTTCTTTCAAAAAATTATCATTGCTTATCAAATGGTTATCCATGTAGAAAATAATAAATTTGGGCGTCTATCTCCTTATTGGTTTCTAGGGTTTAGTAAATTAGGACAGAAGAAGAGGGGAGAGACATCTGTGTGGCTAAAGGAAAAAAAGGTAAAATGAAAAACCATTTGGTGTTTACATATTGATTGTTTCAGAATCAGTTTCCCGGTTGTGATCTTCTACCATTGTTTTCTAAGATTTTACTATTGTGAAACATGGGTTAAATGTACATAGGATATTTTGTACTATTTCTATAATAGTATAAAAACTGACAATTATCTATCTCAAAATCGAATTTTAATTGAAAAACAAGCTTGAGCATTAGTGAGAAAAGAAGTAGCAGAAGAAACACTTCGCAACATAGAACAGGTGGAATTTGGTTGCAGGAAAGAAAGAGAGAAAAGGTGTCTCTGTCATTTATTTTTGGTAAAGTGATGGTAACTCTGTAATATTCAAAACATTAATACAATAATTATTATCTACTTTACCCAATGTTTTGAATCCTACCTTATGACTACTGTATTTTATGGTGTGTTGTTTTTTAAAAATAAAAATTGTCTTATGCAGCTTAAAAGGTCAATATTTATTTTGCCCAATTTCAATGCATTCTGCATTTATAAGACAAAATATTTTGCAGAAGTAATTTGTATTCACTTCTATGACTGGAAAATCCATTCAGATCAGATCAGTCGCTCAGTCGTGTCTGACTATTTGTGACCCCATGAATCGCAGCACACCAGGCCACCCTGTCCATCACCAACTCCCGGAGGTCACTCAGACTCATATCCATCGAGTCAGTGATGCCATCCAGGCATCTCATCCTCTGTCATCCCCTTCTCCTCCTGCCCCCACTCCCTCCCAGCATCAGAGTCTTCTCCAATGAGTCAACTCTTTGCATGAGGTGGCCAAAATACTGGAGTTTCAGCTTTAGTATCATTAATTCCAAAGAAATTCCAGGGCTGACCTCCTTCAGAATGGACTGGTTGGTTCTCCTTGCAGTCCAAGGGACTCTCAAGAGTTTTCTCCAACACCACAGTTCAAAAGCATCAATTCTTCGGCACTCAGCCTTCTTCACAGTCCAGCTCTCACATCCATACATGACCACAGGAAAGACCATAGCCTTGACTAGGCGAACCTTTGTTGGCAAAGTGATGTCTCTGCTTTTGAATATGCTATCGAGGTTGGTCAGAACTTTCCTTCCAAGGAGTAAGCGTCTTTTAATTTCATGGCTGCAGTCACCATCTGCAGTGATTTTGGAGCCCAGAAAAAGAAAGTCTGACACTGTTTCCACTGTTTCCCCATCTATTTCCCATGTAGTGATGGGACCAGATGCCATGATCTTCGTTTTCTGAATGTTGAGCTTTAAGCCAACCTTTTCACTCACCACTTTCACTTTCATCAAGAGGCTTTTTAGTTCATCTTCACTTTCTGCCATAAGGGTGGTGTCATCTGCATATCTGAGGTTATTGATATTTCTCCCGGCAATCTTGATTCCAACTTGTGTTTCTTCCAGTCCAGCATTTCTCATGATGTACTCTGCATATAAGTTAAATAAAAAGGGTGACAATATACAGCCTTGACGTACTCCTTTTCCTATTTGGAACCAGTCTGTTGTTCCATGACCAGTTCTAACTGTTGCTTCCTGACCTGCATACAAATTTCTCAAGAGGCAGATCAGGTGGTCTGGTATTCCCATCTCTTTCAGAATTTTCCACAGTTTATTGTGATCTACACAGTCAAAGGCTTTGGCATAGTCAAGAAAGCAGAAAGAGATGTTTTTCTGGAGCTCTTTTGCTTTTTCCATGATCCAGCGGATGTTGGAAATTTGATCTCTGGTTCCTCTGCCTTTTCTAAGACTAGCTTGAACATCAGGAAGTTCATGGTTCAGGTATTGCTACAGCCTGGCTTGGAGAATTTTGAGCATTACTTTACTAGCGTGTGAGATGAGTGCAATTGTGCGGTAGTTTGAGCATATTTTGGCATTGCCTTTCTTTAGGATTGGGATGAAAACTGACCTTTTCCAATCCTGTGGCCACTGCTGAGTTTTTCAGATTTGCTGGCATATTGAGTGCAGCACTTTCACAGCATCACCTTTCAGGATTTGGAATAGCTCAACTGGAATTCCATCACCTCTACTAGCTTTGTTTGTAGTGATGCTTTCTAAGGCGCACTTGACTTCACATCCCAGGATGCCTGGCTCTAGGTCAGTGATCACACCATTTTGATTATCTGGGTTGTGAAGATCTTTTTGTACAGTTCTTCTGTGTATTTTTGCCACCTCTTCTTAATATCTTCTGCTTCTGTTAGGTCCATACCATTTCTGTCTTTTATCGAGACCATCTTTGCATGAAATATTCCTTTGGTATCTCTGATTTTCCTGAAGAGATCCCTAGTCTTTCCCATTCTGTTGTTTTCTTCTATTTCTTTGCATTGATCGCTGAAGAAGGCTTTCTTATCTCTTCTTGCTATTCTTTGGAACTCTGCATTCAGATGTTTATATCTTTCCTTTTCTCCTTTGCTTTTCACTTCTCTTCTTTTCACAGCTATTTGTAAAGCCTCCCCAGACAGCCATTTTGCTTTTTTGCATTTCTTTTCCATGGGGATGGTCTTGATCCCTGTCTCCTTTACAATGTCACGAACCTCATTCCATAGTTCATTAGGCACTCTATCTATCAGATCTAGGCCCTTAAATCTATTTCTCACTTCCACTGTATAAGCATAAGGGATTAGATTTAGGTCATACCTGAATGGTCTAGTGGTTTTCCCTACTTTCTTCAATTTCAGTCTGAATTTGGCAATAAGGAGCTCTTGGTCTGAGCCATAGTCAGCTCCTGGTCTTGTTTTTGCTGATTGTATAGAGCTTCTCCATCTTTGGCTGCAAAGAATATAATCAATCTGATTTTGGTGTTGACCATCTGGTGATGTCCATGTATAGAGTCTTCTCTTGTGTTGTTGGAAGAGGGTATTTGCTATGACCAGTGCATTTTCTTGGCAAAAGTCTGTTAGTCTTTGCCCTGCTTCATTCCATATTCCAAGACCAAATTTGCCTGTTACTCCAGGTGTTTCTTGACTTCCTACTTTTGCATTCCAGTCCCCTATAATGAAAAGGACATCTTTTTAGGGTGTTTGTTCTAAAAGGTCTTATAGGTCTTCATAGAACTTTTCAGATTCAGCTTCTTCAGTGTCACTGGTTGGGGCATAGACTTGGATCACTGTGACATTGAATGGTTCGCCTTGGAAACGAACAGAGATCATTCTGTCGTTTTTGAGATTGCATCCAAGTACTGCATTTCAGACTCTTTTGTTGACCATGATGGCCACTCCATGTCTTCTGAGGGATTCCTTCCCACAGTAGTAGATATAATGATCCTCTGAGTTAAATTCACCCATTCCAGTCCATTTTAGTTCACTGATTCCTAGAATATTGACGTTCACTCTTGCCATGTCTTGTTTGCCCACTTCCAATTTGCCTTGATTCATGGACCTGACATTCCAGGTTCCTATGCAATATTGCTCTTAACAGCATCGGACTTTTCTTCTATCACCAGACACATCCACAGCTGGGTATTCTTTTTGCTTTGGCTCCATCCCTTTATGCTTTCTGGAGTTATTTCTCCACTGATCTCCAGTAGCATATTGGGCACCTACTGACCTGGGGAGTTTCTCTTTCAGTATCCTATCATTTTGCCTTTTCGTACTGTTCATGGGGTTCTCAAGGCAAGAATACTGAAGTGGTTTGCCATCCCCTTCTCCAGTAGCCCACATCCTGTCAGATCTCTCCACCATGACCCACCCATCCTGGGTTGCCCCACGGGCATGGCTTAGTTTCATTGAGTTAGACAAGGGTGTGGTCCTGGTGTGATTAGATGGCCTAGTTTTCTGTGAGTACGGTTTCAATGTGTTTGCCCTCTGATGCCCTCTTGCAACACCTACCGTCTTACTTGTGTTTCTCTTACCTTGGGCGTGGGGTATCTCTTCCTGGCTGCTCCAGCAAAGCACAGCCATCGCACCTTACCTTGGACAAGGTGTCTCTCCTCACCGCTGCCCTTCCTGACCTTGGAGGAGTGGTATCTCCTCACCGCCGCTCCTCACCTCCGTCGTGGGCCCTCTCAGCCACGCTTAGTGCACCGATCATCACCGCCACCCTTCCTGACCTTAGAGTAGGGGTATCTCCTCACTGCTGCCCTTCCGTCGTCGGCGGTAGCATCTTAAGAGATCCTCCAACTGGCCACCATTCTCCATCCTCCAGTGGGTACCGTGGCCATGCAGTATCACATATGAAGACCAGATGTGTCTTCTTTAAGCTTGGGGACCAAATCTATCCCAGTTTTTCAGGATACAGTTCAAAGGAGTGAGGCTGGAATTGTTAGCTCCCATCTTGTCCTGAAGAATCCCAGACGAGTCCCCAGGATAAAAGGTTGTTGCTGAACCACGCAAAGAGTCCAAAATTCTTGGCCTCCAGAGATGAAGAATTCAATCCAGGGCCAGAGACGAGGCTTGATTGCTCAGGGCAATCAAGAGCGATTTTTTGTGTAATAAAGTTTTATTAAAGTATAAAGGAGTTGGAGAAAACTTCTGACATAGACATCAGAAGGAGGTGGAACAAGTACCCCCTTGCTAGTGTTAGCAATAGAGTTATATACTCTCCAATGAATCCAAAGAATGTCTGGAGGTTGTAAAGATCTCTGATAAAAAAAAATAGTGGATAAATAAGATATGATACATCGATTAAAGAAGATATTAAGAAGAGGTGGAAAAATACACAGATGAATTATACAAAAAAAGACCTTAATGACTCAGATAACCATGATGGTGTGATCACTCACCTAGAGTCAGATATTCTGGAATGTGAAGTCAAGTGAGCCTTAGGAAGCATCTCTACAAACAAAGCTAGTGGAGGTGATGAAATTCCAGTTGAGCTATTTCAAATCCTGAAAGATGATGCTGTGAAAGTGCTGCACTCAATATGCCAGCAAATCTGGAAAACTCAGCAGTGGCCACAGGACTGGAAAAGGGCAATTTTCATTCCAATCCCAAAGAAATACAATGCCAAAGAATGTTCAAACTACTGCACAATTTTACTCATCTCATGCACTAGCAAAGTAATGCTCAAAATTCTCCAAGCCAGGCTTCAATTATATGTGAACCAAGAACTTGCAGATGTTCAAGTTGGATTCAGAAAGGGCAGACGAGCCAGAGACCAAATTGCCAACATCTGTTGGATCATAGAAAAAGCAAGAGAATTCAAAAGAACATCTACTTCTGCTGTATCAACTATGCCAAAGCCTTTGACTGTGTGGATGACAACAAACTGGAAAATTCTGAAAGAGATGTGAATACTAGACCACCTTACCTGCCTCTTGAGAAATGTGTATGCAGGTCAAGAAGTAACAGAACTGGACATGGAATAACCATTTGACTGGTTGCAAACTGGGAGAGGAGTACCTCAAGGCTGTCTATTGTAACCCTGCTTATTTAACTTACATGAAGAGTACATCATGAGAAATGCTGGGCTGAATGGAATACAAGCTGGAATCAAGATTGCAGGGAGGAATATCAATAACTTCAGACATGCAGATGACACCACCTTTATGGCAGAAAGCAAAGAGGAACTAAAGAGCCTTTTGATTAATGTGAAGAAGAGTGTGAAAAAACTGGCTTAAAGCTCGACATTGAAAAAAACTAATATCAAAACCACTATGAGGTACCATTTCACGCCAGTCAGAATGGCTGTGATCTAAAAGTCCACAAGCAATAAATGCTGGAGAGGGTGTGGAGAAAAGGGAACCCTCTTACACTGTTGGTGGGAATGCAAACTAGTACAGCCACTTTGGAGAACAGTATGGAGATTTCTCAAAAAACTTGGAATAGAACTGCCTTATGATCCAGCAATCCCACTGCTGGGCATACACACTGAGAAAACCAGAATTGAAAGAGACACGTGTACCCCAATGTTCATAGCAGCACTGTTTACAATAGCCAGGACTTGGAAGCAACCTAGATGTCCATCTGCAGATGAATGGATAAGCAAGCTGTGGTACATATACACAATGAAGTATTACTCAGCCATTAAAAATAATGCATTTGAATCAATTCTAATGAGGTGGATGGAACTGGAGCCTATTATACAGAGTGAAGTAAGCCAGAAAGAAAAACACAAATACAGTATACTAACGCATATATATGGAATTTAGAAAGATGGTAACAATAACCCTGTTTACGAGACAGCAAAAGAGACACTGATGTATAGAACAGACTTTTGGACTCTGGGAACGGGAGAGGGTGGGGGTGATTTGGGAGAATAGCATTGAAATATGTATATCATATCTGAAATGAGTCACCAGTCCAGGTACAATGCCTGATAACGGATGCCTGGGACTGGTGCACTGGGACAACCCAGAGGGATGGTATGGGGAGGGAGGAGGGAGGAGGGTTCAGGATGGGGAACACATGTATACTTGTGGCAGATCCATCTTGATGTATGGCAAAAGCAATACAATATTGTAAAGTTAAGCAAAATAAAATTTAATTAAAAAAAAAAAAAAAAACTAATATCATAGCATCCAGTCCCATGACTTCATAGCAGATAGATGGGAAAACAATGGAAATAGTGACAGACTTGATTTTCTTGGGCTCCAAAATCACTGCAGATGGTGACTGCAGCCATGAAATTAAAAGACGCTTACTCCTTGGAAGGAAAGTTATGACCAACCTACACAGCATATTAAAAAGCAGAGGCATTACTTTGCTGACAAAAGACTGTCTAGTCAAAGCTATGGTTTTTCCAGTAGTCATGTGTGGAAATGAGAGCTGGACCATAAAGAAAACTGAACACCAAAGAATTGATGTTTTTGAACTGTGGTATTGGAGAAAACTCTTGACAGTCTTTTGGACTGCAAGGAGATCCAACTAGTCCATCCTAAAGGAAATCAGTCCTGAATATTCACTGGAAGGACTGATGCTGAAGCTGAAGCTCCAGTACTTTGACCACCTAATGGGGAGAACAGACTCACTGGAAAAGTCCCTGATGCTGGGAAAGATTGAAGGCGGGGGAGAAGGGGATGACAGAGGATGAGATGGCTTGGATGGCATTACTGACTTGATGGACATGAGTTTGAGCAAGCTCTGGGAGTTGGTGATGGACAGGGAAGCATGGTGTGCTGCAGTCCATGGGGTCGCAGAGTCAGATACGACTGAGTGACCAATCTGAACTGAATGAATATATTGGTTTTTTATCTAAATTATTTTGGAAAATTTAGATTGAATCATTATTCTTTGAGTCAATAATACCCATTTGAACTTCCTCAGATCAATGGAGGGCTTCCTGCGTAGCTCAAACGGTAAACAACCTACCTGCAATGTGGGAGACCTGTGTTCAATTCTTGGATTAGCAAGATCCCCTGGGGAAGGGCATCGCAACCCACTCCAGTATTCTTGCCTGGACAGAGGAGCCTGGCAGGCTACAGTCTACAGGGTTGCAAAGAGTCAGACACAACTGAGTGATTAACAAATCAATAGACACTCACTGCTAAAACAAATAAAATCAACAAGACCTTGGGTGGTTTAATTGGCTTGGATAGCACATGAGCAATGCATTTCAGTAAATATAATTGTCAACTCTTTTATCGAAACTAAGAAACTGTCTCTAAATGAAGCAATCATTATACACTCTGACCATGACAATGATTGGGCTGTTACTCCGGAAAAAGCAATGGAAGCAATTAACTAAAGCTACCAGCCTCTGTCATTAATTGTCAGAATTGAGGCTCTGTTACTGGGGTAAAGGTCAGAATGTCAAAGAAACTGTATAGCAGTGCAAGCAAAATCACAGAGTTGAGTGAGGACTGATGTCAAAGTGGAATAAGGCTTGTGAGTAAGCATTTAAAGAATGCCCCAATAGAGCATAAGTCTGAAGACTGACCCCAAATGAGGAGATGTGTTCTCAGTGGGAAAAGTTTTACTAAAGCTTCAAGCGAGTCCCAAGAACCAAAGTGCTTGTCCCAGTCTTTAATGAGAGGAATACGCATCCAAGAAAAAATTTGGCTGAAGGTAGGAATCACAGTGAAGCAGCAACAATTAGTAAGAATATCCCCTCCCCACTTCCTGGCCTTGAGAGACATCTCCTGTAATAGAATAAAACAGCTTCCTTGAGAAGGCTACAAGGAAAGTTGTGTCCTAAAGAGAAAATAAAGGAAGAACTTTTCCCTTTTGATGAATATACAATCTGAGTTTCACAGAGCATGGCATAAGTTCAGAATTAGAAGGCATATGAAGTAATATATAAAACAAAATCTAAATGATGATAAGTTACCAGGTTGAATGTCTGATGATGACTGAGGTCAACAGTGGTATCAGATGTGGTAGAGAATGAATTTTAAGTCACCTTTTTACTGCTGCTCTTTAGCTACACTAAGGTTGTGGCAGCTTATGAAAAGGTAGCTTCTTGAGGTTTTCTCATCTAATGGTGTTTACTGCTGGGAGAAGTCTGTCAAAAACATGACACTCTACAAATAGGAAATAGAAATGCTTTTGCATTAGTTCATTCATTCACCTTCATGCAAGATATTTCACTAGGCACTGAGGATTTCATAGTGAGCAAAACAGACAATATCCCAAAGCTTTTTAGCTTGCATTCTAGTAGGAAGGATAGAAAGGGTTGAGATTGAGGTCAAGAACTTCTTGGAGTCTCAATGTCAGTTTGGTGTGTATGTTTATATCATGAATATATAATATACATGGACATGTATAGCACTGAGGGGATAAAGATAAGATAGCAACAGTATCTCAAATAAAATCACCTAAACTGACAGAAGCTACAGGAGTCCAGAATAATTATGTCTGGGCCTGGTGGGTACTTTAAAAATTTAATGTAATACAATTTAACTTAATTTATCTTTACCTATCTATCTACTACTTATGTATTTACACCTTCGTATGACCTGATCTAATTTCTGAGCCTCTATCTAAAGCAAATTTTTTCTGTTATTTAACTCATGATTCAACTCATGTGACCAAACATTTTGTGTTTCTCATGCTTCCACAATCTTTCTACTTCTTCTTCATCCTGCCTAGATTTCTACATCCTTACTTATGCCCCTGCCTAAATTTTATTCCTAATTTTCAGCTCTTTTTCAGGTTCCAGAAGTCTAGTCCCTAGACCCAATTTTGTCCTAATTCTCCTAATTAGGAACTGGCTCATGTTTATTGAAGACTAATCCTAAGAAGCATATAGAGGACAGTAGATTATTATGATAAATAATCTACTAAATTATATAACATTTAAAATCTACAATCTTCCTCATATCTACCAAAGTTCACTTTGGAATGACTCTAAATCAATTTACATAGAAATTTACCTCATGATTTTAATTTTAATCCAATTCATTAATTTAATGCTTTAGAAGACCACTGCTATTTCCATAATTCTTTCCTGAAGTCTCTCTAGGGAACCAATGTAAAAGAAAAATAAATTTAAGAAAACTTGCTTTTTGAAAGCATAAGGATGACCTACTGGTGGCAAAATCCTTGGCAATGAGAGTGAGCCAAGATCCCTCAACATCTAGGAGACATCAGAGAACCATCCCATAGCCCCTTTTTTGTTCTTATTGCCACTGCTGCTGCTGAGTCACTTCAGTCGTGTCTGACTCTGTGCGATCCCATAGATGGCAGCCCACCAGGCTCCCTCGTCCCTGGGATTCTGAAAGCAAGAACACTGGAGTGGGTTGCCATTTCCTTCTCCAGTGCATGAAAGTGAAAAGTGAAAGTGAAGTTGCTCAGTCGTGTCTGACCCTCAGCGACCCCATGGACTGCAGCCTACAGGCTCCTCCATCCATGGGATTTTCCAGGCAAGAGTACTAGAGTGGGGTGCCATTGCCTTCTCCTCTTATTGCCACAGTGATAGAAAAAGAAAGGAGTTTTGGAGAAGTGACAACATTCTAACATTCTTGCTTATAAATGTGAAAAGAATATTTTGGATATTCATAGATCCAATAAAATTTCTTAAAACACTTCCAGCCAGTAAGAGTTTAAATTACTACAAATTATTTCAGGACTCAGTGATGTCCATAGCTACTAAAAGGGGGGGGTGTGTGGCATGTGGGTAGAACCTGTGTCCACATCCCACCTATGCCTAATATCCCTTTGTGAAAAGCCCTCAAATTCTCATACATTATTCATCTTTCTAGGCCTGTTATCAAATTTGTCACAGATCTAAGAAACAGGATGACAGAAGTATAAGCGGTGTCTAAATATATCAGCAGCTGTCAAGCACCAGAAAATGTGACGAAGTAATATAGAAGAGGAGATGTGGGCTAGCCTTCAAGCTGGAGAGACAAGGTAGAGCCTGGTGAAAGAAATATTAAACCCTGCATCTCAGTTTATGAACATGATTGCCAAGGCAGACATGAAGAATCTATTTTCTGCCTTGGTGCTAGCATCATTCTTCTCTGAAGTTTGATAGAGTCTGGCAGGTATGTTCTGATTTTCAGAATAAAGAAGGATTTCATGCATTTAAGTTATATAAATGATGAGATGCCATCAATGTCCTAATATTTTTATATAGTTCATATAATCAGTTTCCTTCATTCTGTTAGCTTACTGAATTAGATACAAAAGTGTTAGTGTGGACAAACCCATCAACAAATATATACATATACATTATGTATATATATATATATGGACTTCTGATAAATAAAAGATTAGAATAACACCAAGATCCATATTATGTGAAAGATACACAATTTCAACAGTTAGAGTCCTTGTAAGTAATCAGCTGTAAGACTTCCCAGATACCACTTTCAGAAGACACATGCATTTCAGGTTCTTAAGACATTGGAAATTTCATGCTGCTCTCATGGCTGATAGGGATTATGGTGATTGTCAGAATAGAGAAGAGTAGATATTAACTATATAAAGTTAGAATATTATGCCATGGATTCAACATACTTTCTTTTTTAAAGTTCAATTTGATTCTCTGAGTACAGAGAGGAAGTATGAATTTTATTATTGGAATCTAAGAAGAATTGATTTTATTAATATTTAGGATTATATTCATCATAATTTCATTGGAAATAATTTTTAAGTGAAGTATACTTGGCTTACAATATTATATTAGCATCAGTGTATAACATACTGATCTGATATTTTTGTATATTACAAAGAGATCACCACCATGAGTTTGGTTATCATCTGTCCATGTACAAAATTATTATTTTGATAATAGCTCTTTTCCCTGTAGTACATTTCATTCTGGTGACTTTTTCTATAACTAGAAGTCTGTACCTCTTATTTAGCCCATCCTCACCAGCCTCCCCTCTGTACATCATTGTCTCTTTTGCTGTCTCATATACAGGGTTATTGTTACCATATTTCTAAATTCCATATATTTTTCCTGTGGTCATGTATGGATGTGAGAGCTGGACTGTGAAGAAGGCTGAGCACTGAAGAATTGATGCTTTTGAACTGTGGTGTTGGAGAAGACTCTTGAGAGTCCCTTGGACTGCAAGGAGATCCAACCGGTCCATTCTGAGGGAGATCAGACCTGGGATTTCTTTGGAAGGAATGATGCTCAAACTGAAACTCCAGTATTTTGGCCACCTCATGTGAAGAGTTGACTCATTGGAGAAGACTCTGATGCTGGGAGGGATTGAGGGCAGGAGGAGAAGGGGACGACAGAGGATGAGATGGCTGGATGGCATCACTGACTCGATGAATGTGAGTCTGGGTGACCTCCGAGAGCTGGTGATGGATAGGGAGGCCTGGCGTGCTGCGGTTCATGGGGTCGCAGAGTCGGACATGACTGAGCGACTGATCTGATCTGATCTGATACTGTATTGGTGTTTTTCTTTCTGGCTTACTTCACTCTGTATAATAGGCTCCAGTTTCATCCACCTCATTAGAATTGATTCAAATGTATTCTTTTTAATGGCTGAGTAATACTCCATTGTGTATATGTACCACTGCTTTCTTATCCACTCATCTGCTGATGGACATCTAAGTTGCTTCCATGTCCTGTCTATTATAAACAGTGTTGCAATGAACATTGGGGTACATGTGTCTCTTTCAATTCTGGTTTCCTCAGTGTGTATGCCCAGCAGTGGGATTGCTGGATCATAAGGCAGTTCTATTCCCAGTTTTTTGAGGAATCTCCATACTGTTCTCCAAAGTGGCTGTACTAGTTTGCATTCCCACCAACAGTGTAAGAGGATTCCCTTTTCTCCACACCCTCTCCAGCATTTATTGCTTGTAGACTTTTGGATCGCAGCCATTCTCACTGGTGTGAAATGATACCTCATAGTGGCTTTGATTTGCATTTCTCTGATAATGAGTGATGTTGAACATTTTTTCATGTGTCTGTTAGCCATCTGTATGTCTTCTTTGGAGAAATGTCTGTTTAGATCTTTGGCCCACTTTTTGATTGGGTCATTTGTTTTTCTGGAATTGAACTGTAGGAGTTGCTTGCATATTTTTGAGATTAGTTGTCTGCCAGTTGCTTCATTTGCTATTCTTTTCTCCCATTCTGAAGGCTGTCTTTTCACCTTGCTTACAGTTTCCTTTGTTGTGCAGAAGCCTTTAGTTTTAATTAGGTCCCATTTGTTTATTTTTGCTTTTATGTCCAATATTCTGGGAGGTGGGTCATAGAGGATCCTGCTGTGATGTATGTCAGAGAGTGTTTTGCCTATGTCTTCCTCTAGGTGTTTTATAGTTTCTGGTCTTACGTTTAGATCTTTAATCCATTTTGAGTTTATTTTTGTGTATGGTGTTAGAAAGTGCTCTAGTTTCATTCTTTTACAAGTGGTTGACCAGTTTTCCCAGCACCACTTGTTAAAGAGATTGTCTTTAATCTATTGTGTATTCTTGCCTCCTTTGTCAAAGATAAAGTGTCCATATGTGTGTGGATTTATCTCTGGGCTTTCTATTTTGTTCCATGACAGCCTCCCCTCTGGCAAGTACTAGTTTTCTCTCTGTGTTTCTGAGTCTGTTTTGTTTTTCTCGTTACTTTATTTTGTTTTTATATATGCCACATGTAAGTGAAATCAACAGTATTCTTTCTATGATTTATTGCACTTAACCTAATGCCCTCCAGGCCCATCCATGTTCTCAGAAGTGGCAAGATTTCAGTCTTTTTTATGATTGAGTAATATTCCATTATATATATATGTGTGTGTCATGTCCAACTGCAATGCAGGAGACCTGAGTTCAATCCCTGTATTGGGGAGATCTCTCAGAGAAGGTAATGTCTACCCACTTCAGTATTCTTGCTCGGCTAATCCCATGGACAGAGGAACCTGGTGGATTACAGTCCATGGGGTTGCAAAGAGTTGCACACAACTAATGAATAACGTGTTCACTTTCATACATAACACACACACACATGTATATATATGAAACCTTCTTTATCTCCTTTATCCATTCATCTGCTGAGGGAGACTTCAGTTGCTTCTATATCTTGACTACAGTAAATAATGCTACAGTACATATTGCTGTGCACATATCTTTTCAAATTAGTATTTTTGCTTTACTTGCATATATACCCAGAATTGAAATTTCTGTATTATATATTGCAGTTTTATGTTTAACTTTTTAGAGAAACTTCTATTGTTTACCATAGGGGCTAAACAAATTTACAATCCTACCAGCGGTATACAGTTACAAGGACTCCAATTTCTTCACATCCTTATCAACATTTATTATTTCTTATCTTTTTGATAATATCTATTCTGAAAGGTGTGAGATGGTGTCTCATTATTATTTTAATTTTAATTTCCATGATGGTTAGTGATATCGAGCACCTTTTCATGTGCCTCCTATACTTCTTTTAGAAAAATGTGTGTTTAGGTCATCTACTATTTTTCAATTGTATCATTTATTTGTTTTATATTGAACTGAGCTGTTTTATATTGGAGAAGGAAATGGCAACCCATTCCAGTGTTCTTGCCTGGAGAATCCCAGGGATGGGGGAGCCTGGTGGGCTGCCATCTATGGGGTCGCACAGAGTCAGACACGACTGAAGCAACTTAGCAGCAGAGCTGTTTTATATGGAGCTGTATGTTTTCATTATGTATTTTGTACACTAACCCATACCAGGCATATTATTTGTAATTCTCTTCTCCTATTTAGCACATTGCATTTTCATTTTGTTTGTTTTATTATTTTTTGTGTAGGCCTCCTTATGAAATTTTGCTCTGTCTCATAAATTTTGAATATTGTGTTTCCATTTTCATTTTTCTCAAGTTTTTTCCTCTTAATTTCTTCTTCTATTTCTTCATTAATCTATTGATTTTTAGTAGTGTATTATTTAATCTCCATGTATTTGTGGGGTTTTCTTCCTCAATTTTGTTGCTGTGATATGTTTCTAGTTTCATAGTGTTGTAGTCAGAAAAGATGCTTGATATGAATTCAATCTTAAATTTAGTAAGACTATTAGTGTTTTGTTGCCTAGAATGTGATCTATCCCACAGAATGCTCCATGTGCACATGAAAAGACTGTGTATTCTTCAGAGTTTGGAAGAAATCCTCTGTGTACGGAGCTTCCCAGGTGGCACTTATGGTAAAGAATCTATCTGCTAATGCAGGAGACACAAGCAATGTGGGTTCAATTGCTGGGTCAGGAAGATCCCCTGGAGTAGGAAATGACAATCCACTCCAGTACTCTTGCTGGGATAATCCCATGGACAGAAGAACCTGGTGTGCTATAGTCCATTAGGTCACAAACAGACACAATTGAGTGACTAAGCACACATTCTGTGTATATCTATTGTCTTTCAATCTAAGGTGTCATTTAAGGCCAATGTTCATGAATGTTGACACTTAAAGAGTAACTATAATTAACTGGATTTTGACCAAGACAATTGTTTAAAGACCCATTTTCTACACCTATACTGTGTTAGGTTCTGAGGGATATAGTGGTACTACACATAGGAATGGTAGTGTATTCTGAAGGTATATGAACATGGGAAATGAAAAAAAATAATACTGGTGTTGATAAGTAATGTTGGAATGAAAGTTAATTTCCATTATTATGGAAATTATTACAAAGTTATGTTAGAGTGCCTCTAACATAGAAAATGTCACCTTATTTATTTAACTTATATGCAGAGTACATCATGAGAAACGCTGGGCTGGAAGAAGCACAAGCTGGAATCAAGATTGCCAGGAGAAATATCAATAACCTCAGATATGCAGATGATATCACCCTTATGACAGAAAAGAAGAACTGAAGAGCCTCTTGATTGAAACTGAAAGAGGAGAGTGAAAAAGTTGGCTTAAAGCTCAACATTCAGAAAACGAAGATAATGGCATCCAGTCCCATCACTTCATGGGAAATAGATGGGGAAATAGTGAAAACAGTGTCAGACTTTATTTTGGGGGGCTCCAAAATCACTGCAGATGGTGACTGCAGCCATGAAGTTAAAAGACACTTACTCCTTGGAAGGAAAATTATGACCAACCTACATAGCATATTCAAAAGCAGAGACATTATCTTGCCAACAAAGGTCTGTCTAGTCAAGGCTATGGTTTTTCCAGTAGTCATGTATGGATGTGAGTTGGACTGTGAAGAAAGCTGAGCACTGAAGAATTGATGCTTTTGAACTGTGGTGTTGGAGAAGACTCTTGAGAGTCCCTTGGACTGCAAGGAGATGCAATCAGTCCATTCTGAAGGAGATCAGTCCTGGGTGATCTTTGGAAGTAATGATGCTAAAACTGAAACTCCAATACTTTCGCCACCTTATGTGAAGAGTTGATTCATTGGAAAAGACTCTGATGCTGGGAAGGATTAGGGGCAGGAGGAGAAGGGGACAACAGAGGATGAGATGGCTGGATGGCATCACCGACTTGATGGACATGAGTCTGAGTGAACTCTGGTAGTTGGTGATGGACAGGGAGGCCTGGTGTGCTGTGATTCATGGGGTCTCAAAAAGTCGGACACGACTGAGTGACTGAACTGAACTGAACTGAACTGAATTGAACATAGAAAATAAACTTGTTTACACTTACTCTGGAATCTAAGGATGGTGCAAAGGATATCCTTGCATGGGTGAGAGATCAGTATTAGTCACATTATGTAATTACTTTCAAATATAAAATTTTCTTTTTTTTAAAGGAAAGATCATACATAGGACTAGAAACATTAAAATAAGTTATAAATCCCTGAGCATCACTTTTGCCAGATCCATCTTTCCCAGTGCTCACTGTATACGATGTATATGTCTTGCACCTTCATTTCAGCCTTTAAGACTTCCTACAACATCTTCCCCTTCCAAGGACTGGAGAACTACATTAAAGGTCAAGGTCAAAACTGTACTAGAATCCTAAGTACAATTTCTCAGTTTTGGACGTACTGACATTTGGGATTGAATAATTCTTTGTTTGAGAGACATCAGAGGATATTTAGCAGTATACATGTCTACCTATCAAATGACAATAAACTCCATCCCCCAAATATCAGGTAGGGACAACCAAAAATATCACTATGTATTGCCAAATGTATCCCAGGGAACAAAATTCTCCCTGATAGAGAATCACCTCCTTAGTGTTATTAATAAGGTAAAGTAGATATAAAAATCAGTGAAAAATATTAAGTATAATCAAGTAGGAAAAGATGGACAAGAAACTACAATGTATGTGGAATTCTGACTTTATAGTTCAAAACAGGTCACTGTATATTTCATGAGAGCATTTTATGAAGCAATCACTCACATTTATTTCTTTCATTCAGCATTCAGATATGCCTTCAATGTTGATTAAATGAGTTAATGTATGTAAACTCTTAAATCATGTCTTATACAGAATAATCAATACATAATAGTTTAAAAATATTCAAATTTCTAGTGACGATATTTTTCTACACCATTTTTAATGGTATATGTAATAATGAAGAATTTTATGTTTTAATGATCTCTTATATATGTTTGTATTTCAAAGGTACATATAATATTAGATAAGTACTTAATTCATAGTTGTGTATAAATATTGAATAAAATTGTAAATAAATAAAGTGGATATATTTTATTTTTATCAGTGTATCAATAAATATATATCCTTATTATATGGCAAGGATAATAATATACTTTATGCTTGCAAAATATTTGATAAGATGCCCACCTCATTTAGCTTAAAAGAAAGAGTTGTCCAATGAGCCTAACTTTATTTGAAATGGTAGCATGGAATAAATGCTATTAACAACATTTGAAAATAAATATGTTCAGAAACATAACAAATTTTCTAGCAGGATACAGAGAGTTCAGAAAATTTCTCAACATTGCTGATTAAAAATCAAGCTCTACAAAACAGAGTTAATAATGAGTATGGAGTTCACTTTGTTAAATTCTCGAAGTTTGGTATATTGATGTTCAGTAATGGCTCAGAGAGAAAAGATTAAGGGCTGAGTCTTGCCAAGGATATTTGAGAGGTTCAAGACATCTATAATTAAGTCTAGACAGAAAAGCATGTGTCTAAAAGAATTATGAGTTTGGTTACAGCACGTGGAGTTGACCATAATTAGATACGAACACAAATAGATTTTTAAAAGAGCTAGACAGTGTACTGAAACTATGGTATTAACAGTTTGAATTAGAACAGTATGACTATTAAGTACTAATATTAGACCTTGAAACCTTTATCCTTTAGAGGCAGCAAGGAAACTGAGACAGCTGCCCAGCCCTCAGGATTAGCCATGGAGTCATGCAACAAGAGTGACCTGATGGATTTACCCACAGGAATTAGACCAGGAACTTGATGAAGGACCACTTCCCTTCTGCCCTCTACTCAGGATAGGGGTTCCTCACAGTACCTGCTCAGTAAGATCTCAAGAGTTAGAATGGGCATGTTTTATCACCATTATCTTTTCCCTGACTCATTGCATAGATATGATTTATCAGGAGCAGATATTTTCTTTCTTTCTTTCTTTCTTTTTTTTTTCTGATTATTAAACCAAGAAAAATCATGTTAGTCTTGATACAAATCATTTAAAAGCACTGAACTAAACATCATTTGGGAGTTTTGGGTTTTCTTCCTCCTAGAGGAAGTCAGTGTACTGTATATGCATGTGGAAAGGATAGGGACTTGAATATTTATAGCTCAAAGGGAAGGCTCTGTTTGTCATTATGGCCATTCACAGATGTTGAGTGCTCTCATTCCAGACATATGTAGGAATGACTTGCTTGCTATTTCAAGTCACATTTTGCCTTGTGGCTTGCTTGGCCCATAAAACATGAATGCAAGCTCTATGTGTCACTTCCAGGTAGAGGTGTTGAGTACTAGAATGTGGCATGCCATCAGATCAGATCAGTCGCTCAGTTGTGTCCGACTCTTTGGGACCCCATGAATTACAGCATGCCAGGCCTCCCTGTCTGTCACCAACTCCCGGAGTTCACTCACACTCACATCCATCGAGTCAGTGATGCCATCCAGCCATCTCATCCTCTGTCGTCTCCTTCTCCTCTTGCCCCCAACCCCTCCCAGCATCACAGTCTTTTCCAATGAGTCAACTCTTCGCATGAGGTGGCCAAAGTATTGGAGTTTCAGCTTCAGCATCAGTCCTTCCAATGAATATTTAGAACTTATTTCATTTTAAGATGGACTGGTTGGATCTCCTTGCAGTCCAATGGACTCTCAAGAGTCTTTTCCAATACCACAGTTCAAAAGTATCAATTCTTCATCACTCAGCCTTCTTCACAGTCCAATTTTCACATCCATACATGACCACAGGAAAAACCATAGCCTTGACTAGATGGACCTTGGCATGCCATACTCTCATATATAATTCTGTAGTCATGGAAGTTTCTGTCAAGGTGATGCCTTCATAAACCTTGCCAACTCACAGAGGGCATGTAGCTTAGGCAACAAGTAAATTTTGCTCTTTCAAACCACTGTTTTCTAGTTGTTGGTTTTTACAGCATAACCAGATCTGTTCTGACTGATACCTTTATGAATTATTTTTAAGATCTGTGAAATCCTTGAATGCCCCTTTAAAATTATATTTAAAAAACCCCACAAACCACTCTTTGTAATGTAATAACCATTAATCAGGACATAAATATATATTTTTTTTCTTTCAAATATTTGCACTAGTTCCATTTTATTTTTTTTCAAGGTTATTTCTAATGATTAAAGAAATATTTTTTGTCAACATTTTTAAGGAACGCAGAAATTTGCAACAATAGAGAATTTGACTTTCTTCCAAATCCAGCAAAATATAATACCACAATGCACTAATAATCATTATTGAAAATAATTTTAGAATATTAGGCAATTTTTTACTGGTTATCTTTCACCTCATTAGGTATATTGAGCATTTATTCTACTGTGTACTTGGAGAAGCAATTTAATTCTATGATCCATTTCCAAATATGCACACATTCAGTAAAACCCTGTCCGTTTCCCCCTTCTCCTTTCCTACCAGAAGTACAGAGATTACTGTGTCAGAACCAAGTGGACAAATTGCATTACCCAAGAGTCCTAGCTCCCAGGGTATTATAGCACAAAGTTAATTAGGGCTTTCAAAAACCTGAATTTCTTAATGGTTTTGTTATTCCATTGTCTTCAGTAAAATGACAGGGAAAGCTATTTCATCAAATATGGTTCATAGTATAATTGACATTTGATTCTTTTTTCAAAAAAAAGTCAAGAATTCAAAAGTGTGTTACCCCCTTAATAATATTTATGAAAACTATTTCAGCAAAAATGGGTGAGAAGGGTAGTGAATTCAGTTAGAAAGCTGATTAGAAATAGAAATAATCAGCTTGTCAAACTGGATTAATTTGACTTTGCTTCTCCTTCAAAGCTTTTAGTATTTAAAATATATAAATCTATTTCAAGATTATTATCTATTTTCTCTGTCTGACCACAGAGAATTCTTTCCTCTTGATAACTCTATGATCTACTACTTTCATTGTCATCTGATTAAAAAGAAAAGGATTTAGTAACTGAATCCTGGAAATGACTATAAAAATAAAACATCTTAGTGAGTCCATTCCAAAAACTGCAATTTATAAGCTTGTTATTGAATTAAAAAGCATAATGTCCTTAAAATTTTTGAAAGGGACTATGCCTTAAGTGAAGGCTTGCTTTAGAGCTATGGAGTATAGCTCCATATTTTGGAAAAATGGAGTATAGCTCCATATTTCTGAATTTTCCAGTCAGAAAATGTTTTGTGAGAGAATGTTAATGGAGTGATAGCAACAGAATGTGTGCAAAAGTAGTAACATCAAGAAAGGCTTCAGGGGACACCCACATTCAGAATTTTTGATAGCAAAAATTTTATTGTTTAACACTGACTTAATTGCAGGTACAGAGAATGGACTTGTGGACATAGCAGGGGAAGGAGGGGGGAGAACTGGTAGAGGAGTATTGACATATATACATAACCATGCAAAATAGATAGCTAGTGGGAAGCTGCCATATAGCACAGGGAGTCCAGTTTGGTGCCCTGTGATCACCTAGAAGGGTAAGATGAGGGGGGAGAGGGAGGCTTAAGATGGAGGTGGTATATATATCCATATGGCTGATCCACATTTTTGTGCAGCAGAAATTAGCACAATGTTGTAAAGCAATTATCTTCCAATTAAAAATAAATACATGATTTAAACATTTTATGCTAATATTTTTTTTCCCTTCAAGCTACATATTCCTCCACATTTCTGAGGGCTGGGTTTCTAAGTCTGCAATTTTGGAGGCTACAACTTAAGTTCGACTGATCTCAGACATGCCGTAAATGTCAAGGGACTTATTCTGCTTATAATGCCTTTCTTTTTCTGTCTTGTAAATGTCTAGTTATTCTTCAACACTCTATTTACATTCCAACTCAATAAAACCTTTCATAGCCCCCTCAGGCAGTTATTTGATTTTTCTTCTGGGATCCCATGATATCTTGTTCA
This sequence comes from Tragelaphus eurycerus, assembly GCA_935064755.1. Classification (NCBI taxonomy): domain Eukaryota; kingdom Metazoa; phylum Chordata; class Mammalia; order Artiodactyla; family Bovidae; genus Tragelaphus; species Tragelaphus eurycerus. The sequence continues at coordinate 17,748,458 of CAKXYN010000041.1, forward strand.
CAGTACTTTTAAACTTCATGTATTACATTCCATCTATTTAGACCCACTCCAGTATTCTTGCCTGGAGAATCCCAGGGACGGGGGAGCCTGGTGAGCTTCCATCTATGGGGTCGCACAGAGTCGGACACGACTGAAGCGACTTAGCATAGCATAGCATAGCATACGCTGTGAGAACTTTAAGAACTGAGTTTTTCTTCTCTATGATCTGCACACCTAAAATATGCTACATGATGCTGGGAAAGATTGAGAGCAGGAGAAGAAGAGGGTGACAGAGGATGAGGTGGCTGGATAGCATCACTAACCTAGTAGACATGAGTTTGAGCAAACTCAGAGAGAGTGAAGGACAGGGAATCCTGGCTTACTGCAGTGCATGGGTCGCAAAGAGTCAGACATGACTTAGTGACTGATCAACAACATAATAGGATTCGATTCATGTTTGTTAGATGAATAAAAGTGAAAGTGAAGTAGCTCAGTCATGTCCGACTCTTTGTGACTCCATGGACTGTAGCCTACCAGGCTTCTCCATCCATGGGATTTTCCAGGCAAGAATATGGAGTGGGTTGCCATATCCTTCTTCAGGAAATCCTCCTAACCTAGGGATTGAACCTGGATTTCCCACATTGTAGGCAGACGCTTTACTGTCTGGGCCACCAGGAAAGTCCATTGGATAAATGGATGGTTCTATAAATGGTCATTTTTGATGTAGCAGAGACTGGTAATCATTCCCCAACCTCTTTCTTCTCTTCCACATTTAGTAACAGACAACAGTCCCATGAGCTGGGCATGTGGTTGCTCAGACACAGATTTATCCATATCCCTGGGTGGATTATATGAATAAGTTTTTTATCAATGGTATGTGATCATGGGTGATATATGTAAGTGCTATTTACCATAAAAATAAATTATGCATCTTCCGTTTATCCTTATTACCTTATCTACAGACTAGATATCAGATGTCATGCCAATGAGGCAGCTTTGACTCATTACCAATGAGACAAGTATCACATCCTGAGGGATGGAAGAGTAACACATTAGGAATAAGCTGGGTACTTAGAAGACCTGAGGAAACAAACCCACCTGCCCACATAGTACTGTCCACTTCCTCATGGACTGTAATGAGAGAGAGAAATAAACTTCACACCATTTGAGACATCACATTGGAATCATTTTGTTAGAGAAGCTTAGCCTGTATCCAATATGACATCTTATGCAATGTATCTGCCCTGTGTGAAGGTAGGTGGTCCCAAGGCCCTTTTCAGGCCTGATGGATATTGTAATAGTGCAGTGGCTCCCAGTAGAACACAATGAGCTAAGTACCAGTTGTCCAAACTGATATCCACTGGCAATACAACTCCCAACAGCAGTAGCAGCTCCCAAACCCTCAGCCACCGGAATGAGCAGTCTCAACGTTTCCCAGGTATTGCTTCTGTCCACAGCCCTGACAGGTTTATCAACTCTGTTCCCTTGTTTCCAAATAGTTGTTATCCTCTCTGCATCTACATGACTGGATCTGATTATGTGTTAAAAGTGCTTAACTAGCGCTCTGTTGAAAAAAGCTCCAGGTTGTTGATTTCCACATGTAAACAAGTTCAGTCCAGTTCAGTTCAGTCACTTAGTCATATCTGACTCTTTGCGACCCCATGAATCACAGCACGCCAGGCCTCCCTGTCCATCACCATCTCCCAGAGTTCACTCAAACTCACGTCCATCGAGTCAGTGATGCCATCCAGCCATCTCATCCTCTGTCGTCCCCTTTTCCTCTTGCCCTCAATACCTCCCAGCATCAGAGTCTTTTCCAGTGAATCAACTCTTCGCATGAGGTGGTCAAAGTACTGGAGTTTCAGCTTTAGCATCATTCCTTCTAAAGAAATCCCAGGACTGATCTCCTTTAGAATGGACTGGTTGGATCTCCTTGCAGTCCAATGGACTCTCAAGAGTCTTCTCCAACACCACAGTTCAAAAGCATCAATTCTTCGACACTCAGCCTTCTTCACAGTCCAGCTCTCACATCCATACATGACCACAGGAAAAACCATAGCCTTGACTAGATGGACCTTTGTTGGCAAAGTAATGTCTCTGCTTTTGAATATGCTATCTAGGTTGGTCATAACTTTTCTTCCAAGAATAAGCGTCTTTTAATTTCATGGCTGCAGTCACCATCTGCAGTGCTTTTGGAGCCCCAAAATAAAGTCTGACACTGTTTCCACTGTTTCCCCATCTATTTCTCATGAAGAGATGGGACCGGATGCCATGATCTTCATTTTCTGAATGTTGAGCTTTACGCCAACTTTTTCACTCTCTTCTTTCACTTTCACCAAGAGGCTTTTTAGTTCCTCTTCACTTTCTGCTATACGGGTGGTGTCCTATGCATATCTGAGTTTAGCACTAATAAAATGGCCCAATTCACGCTAGTGATCTGACATCACTAAGTATGGAGTATCTGGAGCTGAGTCAAGCTGCCCACACTTGGCTTTTGTGATGTGGTAAGAGCAGTCTCCAACACACCACAAACTTAGTATCACTCATCTGTTGTGGTATAACCCAACCATCCAAACTTACTACTTTAAAAGCTCATTTGCTTCTTTCACTTTTGGACAGTAATTTTGCCTGGGATCACTGTTAGGTAGTTGGAATAAGAAAGGGGAATCCATAACAGCAGTGGGTAAAAGACAAAGAAAGGAAAAAGCATGTGAAAAATAGAACAAAGGAAGGTACAAGGTACTGAGTGAGAACCTCAGGTAAAACAAACAGCCCTCCAGACTAGCCCAATTTACACAGGGTAGGTTAGGGAGAGCAGAAAAACATGTAAAAAGAGGAGCCAAAATTTAGCCACGTGTCTCTCTTCTCTTTGCTTCTTTTGGGTCTGCCCGCTCCCACACCTTGAGGATGTATTTTCCTTTGCTTGCCAAATGAAACTGAGCTGTAACACTAGTCAACACTGGTCCATCCATCACTTCAAATTTTTTGCTGCGGTGGGACAGAATCGAGGAAATTATAAACTCCCCCAGCATATGTGTTGCCATTTCTCAGATTTAAAAATCTGGCTGAAACAACCTCAGCTCAGCCCCTAAGAGGTGGAAGCCAAACACAGCAGAAGTCCAACTTGGCGAAAGCTCCCACGGTGGAAGTTGAACATGAAGAAAACCCAGCACGGTGCAAGCGACAAGAAGCCCAGAGTGCTGGAAACCTGGACAGCAAAAACCAACTCAGCAGAAAGCTCACATGGTTCAGTCTCAGATTCCAGAAGACCTCCTGTTGGGGTAGGAAGTCCTTGTCTCTATGGCTGAAAGGACATATGGCTAACAAAATCTTAATTCCTTTACAATCTCTCTTTCTTTGTTTCCTTGAACCCCCCTCAAACAGGCAAGCAGCAATGGTTGCAACTGAGGGACTCTGTCAAGGGCTACTTAGTAGCTGTTGCACAAGTGAGTTCTTCTGTCCTTAATCTTCTTTGTGCCAAGGATAAGGTCACTGAAAACTCTGAGCACAGGTCAGGTATTTAGCAGATTTTCCAGCAGGTTATGAAGGGGATTCCTCAGCACATATTTCCCACTGCTTTTTCCTTCCATCCTTGAGCTCCTCTATCCAGGTTCTTGAGCCTGGCCAAAACCCATGGTGCCTGGTTTCAGGACCTAATGAAGCTCAGGCTCTTGATGTCTCATTAAAAAATTTCAGTGAGAGACACAGTGATAGGTAAGAGGTGGATTTGTTCAGATTTAGAGAGAGGCACACTCCAGGAGTGTGGGCCATCACAGAGGGTGAATGTGGTGGCCATGGAATGTGCGGTGGTTAGTTTTCATATGCTAATGAGTGGGAGGCTCATTCAAACAATTAGGGAGCAACCCACTCCTCCACGTTTTGACAGTGCCTTGGAACTGTCCTGGCACCTCTGGGTATGTCATCTAGCTTGCAGATTGAGAATCAAGGTTTAGTTAAATTTTTCTTGTCATCTTGGACCCATTTGATTTTAATCCGTTTATGTTATGCCCTTGGGCTGTGTCATTCTGTCAAAAATGCCCTGCCCACTTCCTCCTGTTTCTTGATTTTTTCCTGAGTCTTGTCCAGTCTTACAATGTTGCCTTTACCATCTTCTGGAGGGACACCAGAAAATAGCTGGCCTTTGGGAGGGAAATACTGTATAATATCCAATCCCATCCAAGGTCACTGGTGGTGGCAGAGAGGAGCTACCCCACGTCCAAGGTAAGGAGTAGCAGCTGGGCTTTGCTGGAGCAGCTGTGAAAAGATACCCCATATCCAAGATAAGAGAAACCCAAGTAAGATGGTAGGCACTGAGAGAGGGCATCAGAGGGCAACAGATAGAAACCACAATCACAGACAACCAGCCAATCTGATCACATGGACCACAGCCTTGTCTAACTCAATGAAACTAAGCCATGCCATGTGGGGCCACCCAAGATGGACCAGTCATGGTGGAGAGGTCTGACAGAATGTGGTCCACTGGAGAAGGGAATGGCAAACCACTTCAGTATTCTTGCCTTGAGAACCGCATGAATAGTATGAAAAGGAAAAAAGGTAGGACACTGAAATTTGAACTTCACAG